>CM053796.1:33062859-38062859 GCA_028671895.1 Oenanthe sinensis | reverse complement strand
GCTTAATGAGACAAATGTTGCTTTGATACCGAAGAAGAAGTGCCCTATGAAAATGACAGAGCTGCGTCTAATTTCCTTATGCAACGTATTGATAAAGGTCATAACCAAGGTGCTGGCAAATCGTATGAAGGACATGCTGAAGTCAGTTATTTCAGCTAATCAGAGTGCTTTCATTCCGGGTAGGCTTATATCTGATAACGTTATGATTTCGTATGAAATTATGCATTATTTAAAACGGAAAAGGACGGGTAAAGAAGGTTATATGGCACTTAAATTAGACATGAGCAAAGCGTACGATAGAATTGAATGGGAGTATTTAAGGGCAGTTCTTCTGAAGATGGGGTTCTCTGGTTGGTGGGTGAGTTTAATTATGAAGTGTGTGACTACGGTTTCTTACAAGGTTGTACACAATCGAACTGAAATTGGGCCAATAATTCCAAGTACGGGGATCCGTCAAGGAGATCCTTTATCCCCTTACTTATTCATTATATGTGTTGAAGGGCTTTCTGCATTAATAAGGAAATATGAGGCGAGAAGTTTTATTCATGGAGTCAAAATTTGCAGGGGTGCTCTTAGTGTGACTCACATGTTTTTTGCGGACGATAGCTATTTATATTGTCGTGCTAATGAAGAAGAGGGTGAAAGAATCTTAGAGTTACATTTGTTTGAAGTTGCATCGGGCCAAAAGATTAATTTACAAAAGTCATCAGTCTTTTTCAGTGCTAATGTAATAGATTCGAATCGAACAGAGCTTTGTCAATGTCTTCAAATGGAGGAGGCTAGTGCTGGTTGTACGTATCTTGGCCTTCCAAACATGCTAAGTCGAAACAAGACAGCTACGCTGGGCTTTCTTAAAAATAAGGTCAGACAAAGAGTGCAAAATTGGGATGCTGGATGGATCTCACAAGCTGGTAAGGAAGTCCTAATAAAGTCTGTGGCTCAAACGCTACCTTCTTATGCTATGAGTGTATTCTTGATTCCTTTTGATATTATTAAGGACTTGGAGAGAATAATTTCAAATTTTTGGTGGGGATTGAAAGCTGATAACATGAATAAGATTCACTGGATAAGTTGGAGCAAACTGTGCAAGCACAAATCGGTTGGAGGGTTGGGTTTTCGTGATTTTAGGGATTTTAACTTGGCTATGTTGGGTAAACAAGCCTGGAGAATCCTTAATAACCCTGACAGTCTAGTGAGCAGGTTGTATAAGGCTCGATATTTTCCTAAGGTAGATTTTTTGGAGGCATCGATGGGGAATAATCCCAGTTTTATTTGGCATAGTATTTGGGAAGCAAAGGCAGTGATTGTAGAGGGAGCTCGGTGGAAAGTGGGAAGAGGGAATAAGATTAAAATCTTAAACCAACCTTGGTTAATGGATTCTGATAATCCTTACATTACGACTGAGTTTCCAGAACTTAGTCATCATGTTGTGTCTGGTCTTATGAGGGAGAATTCTAGAGAGTGGGATGAGGAGGTTATCCAAGACTTGTTCAACACCAGGGATCAGGTATGTATTCGTAATGTTAAAGTTCGAGACGATGAATCAGATGATCATTGGTACTGGAGTAAAGAGAATTCAAGAAATTACTCCGTTAGAAGTGCTTATAGACTACTTCAAGCTCAAAAAGGTTTATGGAGATTGGATGATTCAGGTAGTTTATGGAGTAAAGTTTGGAGGGTGAAAGCTCCCCCAAAAGCCTTGAATACTCTATGGCGTGCATTATCGAAGTGTTTACCCACAAGGACGATTTTGTGGGAGAAGTTTGTCGATGTGGATACAATATGTCCTGTTTGTAAGGGTGACTATGAAACTATTAGCCATGCTTTAGTTCAATGCCCCCTTGTTTCTCAGTGTTGGAGGGTGGAGTTTCCAGACGTAACTATTAGCAGCTCTGATGATCTTTTTCAATGGTTACAGGAGTTTTTTGAAGTTGTTAGTAAGAGCAGGTGGCCGGATATTGTAGTGTTGATCTGGACTATTTGGAAATATCGAAATGAATTGGTATGGAACCTAAAACTCTCTCAGGTGAAAACGGTTGTAGATTCAGCAAAGTATTACCTTAAACAATGGAGAAATTCCCAGACTTGGTCGTCAAAAGCTCTGTTTCAGGTACCAGTTGAAGGAGATGGAGCAGAAAAATGGGTGAAGCCGCAGATGGACATAATTAAGGTAAATGTTGACGCAGCAATTTTCAATAGTCAGAATGGTTTTGGTTTTGGTATTGTGGTTAGAGACCACAGGGGGGAGTTAGTTAAAGCAAAGTCCATAATCAATCAAGGAAGGGTCGATGCTAGCTTAGCAGAAGCTATGGCTATCAAGGAGGCTCTGAGTTGGATCAAAGAGGAGGCTTGGCAGAATGTTCACCTGGAGACAGATTGTTTGGTAGCAACTCAAGCGATACGGAGTAAGGTTATCATGTCTTCTCCATTTGGGCAAGAAGTGCAGGAATGTAGAAGGTTGATAGGTTTCTTAAACAATACCATATTGTTTTTCATTAAACGGTCTGCAAATATGGCAGCTCATGTACTAGCTAGAGTGTCGTATTATTACCCAGATCGGATCTTTAGTAGGGGAGATGTTCCTACTGATGTTTTGAATGTTCTGGAAAGTGAGATGAGCTAATAAAATTTCTTTGTTTGTCAAAAAAAAAAAAAAATACAATTGATGTTTCATCGCGTCATGGGATGGATTAAAGTACATGGAGAAGTTTTAGCAATTTATGGAACATTTACAAGAAACTGGGAGATGGAAACATAGGCCAAGAAAAAGGTGAGACCAATTTATTTTTATTGTTTTTGCTAAATATAGATCTGTGAAAATTGCTTAGAGCTTGAAATTGTTTTTTAAGTATTAAAGACTACTGATGTAGTTCGTAAAATTTTAATTAATATAACGTTAGAAAAACTATTTCAGGATCACTATTTCCTAGAACCAAGCGCATAGTTAAGATCAGACATACTACTTTTGATGGTTAGTTAAGATAATTAGCAGTAGATTAGGACACCAACAGTAATACAGTACTTATTACCAGTTTAGAGAATAACAATCTGTAAAAATATCTTATCTTTGCAACTAGCATAGACTAAATGAAGGTTTATATATATATATATATATATATATTGAGAATCAATTAAAAAAAAGATGGAAAGTATGACAGTCGTAGTTACCCTCTTCTGCATGTATTCAACTTCAGCAAACAAAAGCTCATTCTGCAATATTATGAAGAATTGTAAGAGGAAAAGTGATTGCTAAAAAAATTCTGATCATTATCTAGATTAAAATGTAGATCTATCGACCTTCTTGGAGCGGATTTTGCCAAGTCCTTTCTCAAGTTTGGTTTCCAGGCCTTTCAGTTCTTTAACAGCCAGCGAGCTTAAGGCTTCGCCCATCATGTGCCTGCATAACGACTCATCTTAAATAGCCAGATTATTTGCATATTAGCCTTAATTAGTATACATATACCTGTTATCCTGCTGTATTTTTGTAATATCCCGACGTAATCTTGTTGCTTCTTGCTGGTAATACTGAGATTAATAATGTTCAAGAAAGATTCGGCATTTCAAAACAAGATTTGATGAGCTGCGTGAAAAATTAAAGAGTGCCCGGGCAAAGCTAGGCAAAGGTGCTTCTAGTATTCGTTTAGAACTCAATTTTCACCTCGTTTTCGGAATATTTAAAAGTTGATCAAGTGTAAAGTTAAAAATATATACCTGCGCATTGGCTTCGGAAACTGAAGCAGTATTAGGGGCATCAGAGTTTGCCTTGTTGTACCTCTCGATAGTTCCCTTAACACTGGAAACCAAGTCTTTCTCTTACTTAAAAATTAATTAACATGGCAAAAAAAATGTTCTGCGCCTTAAACATATTTAGAAAATGTAGATTAATATTCAACATTAGAAATGACAGATCGTATCGATACGTCTTTTATCAATTTATATTTATGAAAAAAATAGTTAATTAGGCCTATGATTCTATAATTAATTAATTTGACCATCCTTTTCGATTCGATAAAGAAAAATGTTACGACATTTTAACCTAGGGCTAGTACTTGCGTATACTAAAGATGTATCCCACAAAAATGTTAATGTCAGGGGTCAAAACTTCATAACATTGTCTAAACCAACACGCAAAAGCAAAATGAATGTATAATTAATCTGAATATTCTTTTGATTTTTAGTGAGATTCACTCAGTCATTTTTGACCTCATGTAATCTAGCTATCACGCTTCCTTAATTTCCTCGAGCTACTGATTGGCTGCCTCTGCCAAGCTGTCATAACAACACAAGCTATGATTGGTTCCCTGATTTAATGGCTAAGATATACGCCACGTGGCAACCACCCATTTACCCGCTGTGTAATCGTAGGTTCTACTCTATCACATAGTACCTCAGCAAGTCAAAAGCCTAAAGTGAAAATTGAGTTCAGTAAAAAAAAAGCTCAGTCTTTTGTCTCTCTAACTCTTACCCTTGCATGAAACAAAACATGTAGCCTCGTAAGTCGTAACTCTCCCATTGGCTCCCCGTTTAACTGTACTTCCCTTATTAGCCAATAAAAAATATTTTTTCCCATTTTAAAATAATGTTATTTTAATTTTTTGCACGTTATTATATTTAAATAAAAAATAATTTTATTCCTGCTCGAAAAATAAGTTTACTCCTTATATACATACATGTGATAATAATCTGGAAACCAGACTACATATGTAACATATACATATATCATATAGCTATATAATTGAGTAGATTTTAGAAACAAAGATTTATAGATATATATATGGTTGCAATCTCTCTCTATCAGTCACACTGGTTTCTTATCTGTTTTAGTTGCAACATCTTCACAAGCTTTCTGAAAGATTGTAAGGGACATCTAAACACAAGTACTTTCTGTCTTTAAAATACTAAATGAAACAATAGTAAAATTAAGTTTGAAGAGACATGAAATATTATTAGCACATTACACAAATCTTTTGATCTTTTCAATCACAAGTCAAAAATTAGCTAGAAAATCTTGTATGAAGTGACCAAAGATTCATGTGACTTCTGCAGATCGAACTGTATCTGTATATCCCTCATCTGCTACTGATCAGTTCTAACTAGAGTACCATATGCCCTTATAAAAAGTTTTACTTAAGAAGTTTATGAAATTTAATGGGTTTTCGATTGGTTGGTAAGAAATACCCATTATAGGTTATACAAATAACATGCCCTAATATTATAAAATTATGACCTAAATGGTATTTAACACGTGAAAACAATTTCAAGAAAATTGACTAGGCAAAAAAAACAATGGGACAACCCTATTTTAGTTGTGATCGGTTGAAAAGGGTATTAAACAAATTTTAAGTGTAATTAATTAATAGTATGATAAACCCTAATCATCTTTTTAGAAAATTAAGTCTCTGATCATGGTATCTTAATCAAGATCAGTTCTTATATTTCAACGACTAGCTTAAGATGTAGTCGAGACAGAAAAAAAAATGTCAAATGGGATCTTGATATCTTTCAACTGTAGGCCTTAGTCCTAGCTCCTAAGCTATGTATTCCATACACATATATAGATATACATATATGCACACAGAAAGAGAAAGAGAGATGGAAGGGGCAAAGTTAACAGCAATGGAGGAAGATGAAAAGTTGATCTCAGATTCTGCATCCCAAATTTCCATTTCCTTCTTATGAAACACAGATCTTGTATATATACATGTATCTCTCACACACTAAAATATGATCTTGTATAAAAAGTTAAAAACCAACCCCAAAAAGGTCTATATAGAAGGGGTTACAAAACAAAGGATTGAGAAAGAAAATCTTTCTATGAGAACTCAAGAAATCTAAGCTGCAAAAAAAAATGACTGTGTCCTTTTGCTTAACTCACCCCAAAAACAATATAACACAACTTGAACTAGCAAGACAAGATTGTACAAACAAACCAAAATCAACTATTTGAACCATTTTTAGAAAACATGAGAAAATTAAAAAATGGTGAAATCTACCTTAAGAAAATTTATATGCAATGATCAAATATATATACCTGTTGTTGGCATACTCATAAAGGCGGCCGCGGCTAGAGAAGACAATCAGAGCAACTTCAGCATCACAAAGAACTGATAATTCATAAGCCTTCTTGAGCAAACCATTACGACGCTTACAGAAAGTAACCTGACGATTGGTAGTGTTTTCGATCCGCTTGATCTCAATTTTCCCCCTACCTAACTTTCTCTGGGATGAGATATCACCAGATTGATCATCAGGAAATGACATAGTTGCTGCTGATTCAAGAAAATTACATCTGAATGTTAGTCATTGTAAGTCAAACAAATTTCAAGAAAATCAATCAAAAGAAGAAAGGTTTATAATATAATCTTGATGTGTGAAATGATTGATTAAGATTGATTAAATTGAAGAGTTAAAACAATAAGAAACTTGTTCCAAATTAATATAATAAAAATTTCAACCTGTTGAAGAAAAATTACAGAAGGGTATGGAAAAAATGAGGAAAGTTTCTACCTTTGTTTTTTTCTATTTTTTCCACAAATCTGAACAGGAAAGATGCAGAAAATGGAAAGGAGTTGCAATAGGAGGTAGGTATTTATAAAGTAAACAATGACCCATTGTGTATTGATCATGATGAATAGTAATTAATTTTCAGATGAAAAAGCTTAACGCACTTAATTAATCTATGATTATCTTTATTAAAGATTAATTATTACTTCTATTTTATACCTTTAACTGATGGTGATTTGTATATATGGAGAAGCAAAAGGTAGACTAGATATAGAAATCATCAATCATCAAGTTTTAGACTTCTTCTTGGCCATACATTATATTTATATATATTTTTAATATTTATTTATCCTTTATTTTTTATACTTTCATGTGAGAGAGCATTGAAAGAGGAGTGGGAGAGAAAAGGACTGCTGGAAGTGATCTTAATTAATGGAGTGAAAATGGAAGCCTCATCTTTGGTACACTCAAGCTTTAATTTAAACTTCTTTAATTTAGTGCAGAATGGACAACTGAAACTTTTTTTCAAAAAAAGATTAGTTCTTTTTGCTATTACAACTGATATGTATTTAGGATAAATGATAATATATGAGTTAAATCAGAAAATGTTTCATTTCTTAGGATAAGGATGTAGGAATTGTTGTAATATAAACCAAACTATTAATCAAATAAACAACCGACAACCAAAAAAAAATCCTATGTATAGTTTAGGGTTCTGTGATAATTTAATCAGTGCTATGTAAAGCCCTAAAATAATATTAATATTTTTTGTTTCATTGAGTTTATTAATAATATATATGTGTTACCATATTAATATAAGGTTACATTATGCTTGATGGGTGTATAGTTTGTTTGGCTGTGATTGGTGAGAGGCCTATGCAAACTCTTGATTGATTACCATAAATCATACTTTCTACTTTAGGTATTCTGATCAGTTTCATTATCTTGCCAACTTAAGAGAGAGAGGGACAGCTGATAGCCTTATTGCTAATTTGCTAGCTAGTTGACAGAAGAAAACAAAACCATAACTAAAGTCAAGATATCGATTTTAAATGAATTTAGTTCTCAAGTTACTGGTTAGATCACATAATGCCATTTTAAATATCAGTAGGGTACGGTATCTCGTAGTCGAAAAAACCGACCAAACCGATCCTATCCGACTTTATTCTCAGCCGACCCTACCCGCGTTTTCATAACCGATATATGATTGGATTAAAAATTATTTAACCCGATCTAAATGGGTTGGATATGGGTTTTAGATTTTTTGACCTAATCCAATCCAATTCAACCCAATTAAAATAGATGGTAATTTTATAAATGTCCTGCATATAAATATAAATTAGTTATTATCATCACCCCATTAAATTAGTTATGTTTGTTTTAGTAATATGTCCACTTCTGTCTGCTTTAGCTTTGTCCTGCATTAATATAAATTAGTTCAACTTGACTGTTTTAATATGAATGTACCAAGTTTTCTTGTAGAGAAAAACTTAATTGACTTGTTTATTTAAATTTTGACAGATTTATAAAGACAATTCACCACCAAAAAGTGTTGGTATTGAAAAAAATAAGAGGAGATTACTGAAAAACTATTTTTTAATTATATATATTTATTAGTAATCCGTTCAACCCGACCCAAACCGAGATACCATAAATAGGGTTGAGTTATATATTATTATTTTTATGGATTGGGTTGAAAAATTTTAAACCGATTTAATTGGGCTGGGTTACTAAAACGTCATTAACCCGGTCAACCCGACCCATGTACACCCCTATCTCAAATAAGTGGTTATTTTTAACTAGATTACTTATATGCATTATTTTTAATCGTATAAATTGAGTTAATCAAAATTTATTACAGTAATTTGGAGATAATTTTGATTTTTGTTTTTGTGATTTTTAACATTTTATTTAAATAATAAGCACTAATTATCTATCTTTTATTCTTTTCTAAAACCTAGCATTGATGATTTTAATTAATTTAGTGCAAAGTTTTGAATAAATAAAAAAAATCTAAAGCCCATGAATAGTTTCAAAAGAAAGCTTGCCTAAATGGATCGACTAATATGTTCAAGAAATTTTATACAAATTTGACCCCCACACCTCCTTTCTCAAACTCCTTCGCTTTACCTCACATATATAGCTACACAACCTCTGCAGACACATGATTTTTTTTATCTCTCTCTATACACAAACACCACACACACACACATAGTGGATGATCACCTAGCTAGGGTATGACAAAATTGAAGGCAACTTTATGTACCTCCCTGCGTCCCCTGTATTATCTATTTATCTGTATTACCTATATAGCTTGTGTAAAACATATGCAACAAATTAGCAAAACACACACTTGGCATCTTCATCATATAGAAGATTAAATCTCTATGTGCCATAGATATTTGCATCTAAAGAACAAGGACACCAAACTATAATCGTAGCAATATTGATTAGAAGGTGACCGATCGATGATATAGTTCACAAGAACAAAAAAGCCATTTCATTATTGTGTAAATTTTAACTACACACACCACCATTCACTATTAGCCACTGCTAATAATTGTCACTGTCCCATTGCTCACTCATCAAACATTTTAAGCATTGTATTTCCTTGAACCATTAAGAATAAGGACAGGTTCCTTGTTTGTGCAAGTTAATTACACTCAGAACTGGCTAGTCAAGTGACTGGTCTATACATGACTGATTGCTTATAATACAGTAAGTAAAAATTATTAAAATACAGTCAACTTAACCAAAAAGTTTCTAAAATTGAATCAAGTTACCAAAGTAAATGTTGTTTTGTAACACAAAAAATGTGATCCGGCATTCACTTATTTTTACTATTTTCCTAATTTAGATATGACGTTTTGTATTTTGTTTACTGAAAACACTCTACAAATATGAGAGTTTGTGTAATATCACATCTAAATATTACCAAAATCTTAGTACTTTTGAGCAACTTGGATCTTGTTTCCTAATTAGTATATACGTGCAGTGTATGGACCGGAGAAAAAGAAAATTATATCTTACATCTAATAAGAGTAATAGAGATCTTATCATAATACTATCAAATATCAAAGGATCGATTCTTAACAACTATGTAATATTATATACTAATTATTTATAAATTATAATTATTATTAAGATTTCTAACAACTATAATTTTTCTTATCTCGCTCCAGATTATAACTCAAACTCTATTAGATATCTTAGTAATACATAAAACTGAATTTAAAAATCTATTTTGGAGTTAAATTAAAAAAATTATAATTATTATGTTACATACACGGCAAATATTGTTTGGACCATATTTTGAGTTTTAGAAATCAAAATTGAACGATTTTACAGCCCACGCGAAACTTATAAAATTATCTTTAACTCTGAGTGGTCCAACATCCAAAATTCAACTAGACCAGCCCATAATCTAGAATGAAAAGACAGTTACGAATTTTTATCGAAGATTCCTATTCCGTTTAGGAAACCTTTTTATAATTGATTTAAAATATTAAAATATTTTTTATATTAAATTTATATAGAGATATATCATATATCAAACATTATTATTATATTACAGTAGTGATAATATTATGGTTTTACATACAGAAAGATGGAGGCAGACCATGAATTTTCCTTATGAGAGAGGATTATAGTTTTTCTTATCAAAATATTTTCTATAAAAATATTTGATATATTATATAAGATATTATGATAACTTTATATGAAAAGCCCATTACACTTATTGGAGAAATTATTATATTGAGAACTCGGAAACCTTATTAGTTCATTGGTTTGGATGAATTGATGAATAAATTTATTTATGAGAAAATTATATTGAATTAATTTTTAATAGTTGAGGACTACTGTTAACTATTTTTATAATTAAAATTCATTTATTTTTCTAAAATAATGTTATTACACAGGTTGAATTGTCATCATACACATAAGTATTAATATGGAGTAATATATTTGGTTCAATAAGATCAATCGACAAACGTAAGTTTCTGTTAATTCCGGTCCAATCGATTGATTGACACTTTTTTGGATTTTAAAAGGAAATAAATATAATAAAAAATTAAACCTCACAAATTGTTAATGCTTGAAACACTGATAAAGTTGAAATTCCATTCTAAAATAATAAAAAAATCGGGAAGTGCGCAATTTGTGACTCTCAGACGGCCTTTTTCATCGTACACTGGTTATTCGATCATTTTTTCCTTTTTTGGATGAGAATTAAATAAAATAAATATTAGTATGAAAAATTGGAATGTAAAAATTATTATGACGATAATTGTTATGTATCGTTTTATTTTTTAATATTAACTTAAATTTTAAATCTCATTATTAATATAGTAACATCTACTATATGGATGCAAGGTTTAAATTTTATATATTATATAATTATTATAAATTACAATTAATACTATAGTACTCAAAATCTAATAACATAATAAAACTTATTGAAATGAATAATTATATTATAATATTATTAACTCAAAAAACAAAATAGTTATTTTTATATTAGTGATTCTCTTGCAACCTTATGCAACCCCAGGCGAAAATCTATTTTTATGTAAAAAGCGGACCGGTGAATATCCACCTTCTATAAAAATAATTAGTTTTTAGTTCTTAAACTAAATAGATTAAGAACATCTCCAATGAGATATTAAAATATTATTTTAGTATAAAATTAATTTTAATGAGACATTAAAATAGTACTTCCTCTAGTCCTTTTTATAGCCACTGCACGTAACTCTTAGTCTTAATAAAATGAGTTTTACTTAATATTTTTACCCTTTGTCCAATACAATTATAAATTAGTTGCTATCCAATACAATTATAAAATGAATTTATAATTCGGGTGACATTTTACTACTAAAGAATCGTAATATATTTTACCCAACATTCTAAAAATTGCTAGGCGTGGCAGGGCGGTCGGTACCTTCTAACGATTAATCCGTAAATCAGGGATTAATCGAATATATTTAAATATTATTTTTAATTTTTATAATTATATTAACTACAAAATATAATTTTTTTTAAAATTACTTACATATATATTAAACATATAAAATCATTGTTAAAATTATAAATAATAATTTTAATATTAATAATTAAATATAATATATATACATACAAAAATTAAAAAAATTTGATTTTGACCGACTTATACCCATTTTGACCGATTTGCATCGCCTAATACCGATTTTCAAAAAACCCTAATTTCGATTTTGACCTCCTAAACCGTCTGATACCAATTTTGACTGATTTTTTAAAAAAATACCTAATTTTCTGCCTAACACCGAATCGGGCCGTTTCACTCCCACGTAGGTGCCGCCTAGCCGCCCAGAACCGATTTTTAGAACACTGATGGTACATAATCATATTAAACAATACAATAGAGCTTGCTCATATTCTCTATAATTGAAATACATAACAAAAATTAATTAGAGCAAGTCCAATACAATTATAAATTAGTTGCTATTTATATAATATAAAATCAATTACAGAACCTAGCACTCTAATGTAATGCCAATAAAAATACTAAAATAGAAAAATGGTATACTTGGTTCTATATTTAGTATAAATGTAACTATAATTGTCATATGGGCATACACTTCGGAAATTCGAGGGAAATGAATATAAAAACATGTTTTATTATTGGTTCTATTTTGAAACCATGCATTGAAGCATGCAATCTATTTTAAAAGTTTCAATTTACATCTATTTTGTTACATTTTAAAATCATGCATTGGCACATTAATTCAATTTTAGCATCAAAATCTACTTTTTGATTTCATATTATAATAATAAATGCATATATTTTAATATTAGCATTGGACTTAGCTCTTACTGCCTTCGTGGATAGTGACAGTTAGATGAAACCATATATATTAACAACATGTGTTGACGAGAATATGATATCTGCCTCTCTGATGCTGTACTGCATATTGACATTGTTCTGATTAAGCAACGGATCGTACATGGATTTAGTGTGGCTAAACATCATGGATATATGTTTCTTTATTTTATCTGAGCTGTGAGCATATAAACTTACGGAACCGATCCATCCTTTAGATGAGCATAGGATTTGCAACGGATAATGCAATCTAGCTAACTACCACAATCTAGAGACAAGTGTTGAAGTTGACTTTATTGTCATGAACTATCTACCTTGTCTTCAGCATCTTTAAAAGCAAAAAAAGTTGAAGTATATAGTAATCGCGTTGTCAATTTTCTATCCTCTTCTTTTTTCTGCACTCGGGAGATTAATGAGTTTGGTAGTGATGCCGGGACTCGATATTGCTTTCGGTAATTGACATGCCTGGGCCAAAGCCAAAGGTTTCTTTTCCGATATATTCCTCATTTTACAGAGTTAGATTTGTATCTGTTTTTCTATATCTGCAGGCCGTACAGGAACTTACATTGTCCCGAACATGGTTGTCAGTTGTCACTCTTCTATTACAAAGTCATTTGCAAGATTAAAACATTTGATCTGCGTTTTATTGGATATATAAAACAATATTAATTTGTGCTCCATTTGAAAGTTAAATGGTTAGAATTTGAAGGATTGTTGTGAAAGAAAATAGCAAACTATAGTTTCGTTTGATTTATGTTATAAGTGGCTTATAAGCCCAAGTGGTAAATGACTTATCATCTGTTGTTGGTTCGATTCTGACTCATCTCGAGAATTTATTAGAACATATGTTGTCTAACTATTAAAAAAAAGTAATTTATAAATCGAAAAATGTACTCCCTTCGTCCTCTCATTTCTTTACAAATGGGTTGGATACAGAGGTTAAGAAAAATGAATGAAATAATGGAGAAGTGTAAGGAAAATGAGTAAAATGGAGGGTTTCATTAATATTTAAGGTATAAAATGAGTATGGTGGAGGAAAGTAGTGGGTGCAGTTGATTTTTATATTATAAAACTTTACTATTTTGGAAAATATAAAGAATTGAGAGTGATGTCCAAAAAAGGAAACTATAAAGAAATGGATGGGAGTATAATTTATGTTCACTTGAGATATTAATGAGTTTGTAGTGATGCCGGGACTCGATATTGCTGTTAAATATTCTATAATTGACATGCCTGGACCAAAGGTTTCATATTATCCTATGTATATATATCGATGTTTTCTATGTAATATAATTGCCAGTTGCCTGAACTTTAATATTACTTAATTTACCTACTGGATCTGGATTCATTGTAATTTGAATAAAACAGCGAATTGATATATAATTGAAGTCACGTTGTTATTGACATTTCTTTTGTAGCGAGCATGGTGGTATGCGGAGAACAAATATTCGATGACCTTTCATTCTCTTGATGGCGATGGTCAAGAATATGTTGAGATAAACAAACAAAAATAATGGTGTTTGAGTGGATAGGCTACTTTTCTCCTTTGCATTATACTTGAAGAGATGCTTATCCATAATGATCTTCTATTCGAGAGGGGTTCCACAGTTTTCAAAGCAATTTTATTTATTTATTTATTTTTAGCTAATCAGTTACGGTACGTATAAATAAATATAAATAAAAGGATTAGACCCGTATCCGAACGTAGGTATAATTAACTACTATGTAACTCCATTTTTTGTGCATGTTTATTCTGTATCGAAATAAATTTACCAGCTTTTAATAGGATTTTTAAAAACAAATCCCAAATACACGTACATATTCATATCACATTTTAGAAATATTTGATCAAAAAACTCGAACTCGATCTGTTCGTGTCCATCTCCGAATCTTATAATATTGGGAATTAACCTCTTTGTGATTTTAAACAATTGTTTGTTAATTATATATAAATCAACAGGCATTATACAGATTAATTGTAAAATGTCAATAAATACTGCGAACTTGTTGGTCTAATTTGCAATTAATTTGTTAGACCAATATATCATAATATTCCCCATACGGAACAATAAGCTAATTAGTCATTGTTATGCAATCATCAAAAGCTTAAGTACTATCTAGCTATATGTCTCGATCTATATATAAGTTGCATGGCTTGACAAGATGAAGCCACTCACATCTAATCCTCAAGTCTTCTCAAAAGACCTTTTGTGCATATATATATATATATATATATATATATATATATATATATATATATATATATATATATATATATATATATATATATATCTCAATTCTTCATAATATATAGGTTTGTGCATGCATGTGTGCAATGGAAATGGTGAAGAGATTAGGGTTTGAAGAACCAGTGGTGATCTTCAGTAAAAGTTCATGTTGTATTAGCTACACCATCAAGACGCTAATCCGAAGTTTCGGGGCAAACCCCACCGTTTACGAGATCGACGAGGTTGCGAATGGGGAAGAAATAGAGAAGGGATTGACGGAATTAGGGCGAAAACCAACCGTGCCAACCGTGTTCATTGGAAGCAAGTTAATCGGTGGCTCAAATGACGTAATGAGTCTCAACGTCAAGGGCAAGCTTAAACCAATGCTCATCGAAGCTAAAGCTATTTGGGTATAGATGCAGATAATTTAAATATATATGCACGTACAAACGTTATTTAGCTACTTCGTTTTACGAAGAGATAATGGTTACAGCACTAGCTAGCTAGTCAATAAAACATAGAAATATCTAGTCTTCGTGATGAAAATATATAAATAAGTTAGTGTCAAACTGTGGAGAGAGACGTTTTTTAATTAAAACAGTTTGATACATGTCGGCTTTTGATTAGTTTGCAAATAGAAATAGAGAAGAAGAAGAAGAAAAATAAGGAAGCTGTGTTACTGTTGTTCCTGATTGATTATCCTTTACCATTGTGTTACTGTTGTTCCTGATTGATTATCCTTTACCATTTTGCATTATTATTAACCCCTGCAACCACTACAATAACACGTTTGATAGAAATAATAGACACAAATTAAACCTCCATAAAGAGAGTATTTTTGTTCACAAATCGCAAAAGTATTAATAATTTTGTTTTACAAGAAATTAAAGCACTCCACTCTATACCAACGGAGAAGTGTGCATATATATAGTCGAACTTGTAGTACATACGTTAACGAAATTAAACATCGCATACTATTACACAACGGCACGAAGTAGACAACGCTCATCTTCAAGGAAAGCCCACGCTTTCCCTGCGTTTCATATCAGCAGTCTCCGCATCGATTTTGAACCCTTTTCCATGCTGCTTCCAGTAGTCTGCTTGAGGATTCAGCCACTCCGGCTCCGGCAGCTCCACCCTCCAAGTCTTTAGAGCTTCACTAGACACATTGTACTTGCCATCCCTCTTCTTTAGAAGCTCAGCCTTCACCATTACCTCTGTCAGTTTGCCTGTACACCAAAACTTGCCATAACTCTTCGTAAGATTTTCCAATTCGGGTTTCATAACCACTTCTGGAACCCGGGGATTCATCCATAGGCCCGACTTGATCTGTACATACGTTCACACACACACAACACACATAGAAATATCTTGAATCAATAATTTAATTTGTACCATAACTACGAGATAAAGCAAAATAAATAAATAAAATCTCATAAGCATGAGTGTGCCAGAGCTTCTGCTCATCCAGAGCCAGATTCTCAAAGATCTTATCAGATACTATATACTCCACACCTGCATATATATATATATATATATATTAACAAAAAAAACTACAACTCACACGAAATATTCATACGAGAAATTTACGGCTCAAATCTTAATTTAATAATAAGTACTTAACCGATGAGACGGGCAAGAGAGTCATCAGAATCATAAACAGCACACTGAAGAAAGTCCTGGTTGATTCGAGTACCATAGTGATGACTCTCAATCTGGCGAGTCATATCATCACTGTACAAAGCAAAAGTACAAACATGCTGGTTCATTTCTTTGATTGGCTTCAAAGACTGCATCATTTGCGCACCTTTGTCAAGCATGTCACTGCAAGAAAACAGCTTCAGACAACACCGATCAGACAACGTTCAGCAAAAAAAGTGTTACCCAGAATTAACATATAATTGTTTATTTTCGACCTTAAAAATGTATCGTCTGATCTATACTTACTACAATGGTTTAACAAACCATTGTGTAGAAAATATGGGAGAATCTAGCGGTATGAGACTTATTCATAGCATATATTTTATCATTTAATTTAGACGAGTATAGACATGTAATTATTTTTTATATATATTTGTTAGGGAGTTTCTGTCCAGAGTGAAAGTGTGGACTGTGGTTTATTTGTGATGTTATACATGAAGGAAATAAGTGAAGATAAGGATTTTGATTTTTGCGTGAAGGTAAATATTGAAATACTCTTATTTTTTATCTGAACCTCGTGTTTTATGTATTTTATTTTAAAATATTCTAACTTGAGCTACACTTATTTCATTTTTCAGTGGATTCGAATGACAAACTTGACTTACAGTGAAGCTGATATCAATGGAGTTAAGAATGAATGGGCAAAAGTTCTTCCTGAAGCACTACACTTGTTAAGTGCTTTAATATTCACTGTTAGCTTATGTCCTATCAAACTTCGTTCTACTAGTAGATATTTTGGGTATATTTTTGGGTCATTTATCTGTTGTGGAACCAATTCATCCATAAATATGTTAGAAGTTGTCTTTTGTTTGGTTGAAATGTATCAAATGGTACGATTTTGTGGATGTCTTGATGGATAATCTGTTGGATGAATTGGTTTGATAAGTGGTGAATATTAGTTTGTTTGGTGATGGAATGTTAAATGTTATAAATGGTAATGTATTGGATTGTTGGTGGTTTAATTTTATGGTTTATTCGTTTAATTTAGTAACATTTATTCATAACATAAATGAAACTAGTGCTTAATGTGTGATTAGCCAATAGTTTCCTAATATGTAAACTATTGTTTAGAAAACGAAACCTTTATATATGTTCTTTCTCACAACAGCTTTTAATAAAAATATTATTAAACGAGTTTCTTATCAAGTAAACTATTGTAGGAGGAAATACATACAATGATATCTAAAAATGAAACCATTGTATGAGAAAATATAGACAATGATCCAGAAATGGAAACATTGTACATATTATTTCTGAAAATGATTTTTAAACAGTGACAATCTTGTATAAAAAAGTTGTATACAATGGTTCTCTAATTGATAAACCATTGTAGGAGTAAATATAAACAATTATTTAAAAGGAAACTATTGTAATAATTAGCTCAAACAATATTTTTCAAACACTAAAAGCTTTGTAAATCTGTAATATACACGATAGTTTTGTAACAAGAAAGCCATTGTAGGATTCCAGACATACAATTATCTATAAATGAAATGATTGTCTGAAACACTTCTCACAATAGTATCCGAACAACAAAATATTGTTGCAAGCCTCTCATAACAACAAGTTATACGTTCAGACACAATTGTCTATAAATACGAAAGACAACATTTTGTAAACTCTACATGTTATGTTTATTGAATTCTAACAACGGATTAAAACAACAAAACGCTGAAAAATCTTAAACCAGAACAATGATCATTAAACTGAACTATTGTTGTTAGTAGTAGTTTAACAACATTTTTTTAACAAACAGTCTATTGCCTTTTCTTCAGTCAGACAACGATTGTGCACCGTTGTGTGATCCGTGTATCAAACGGCGGCTTAATATTCAATGATTTTTCTGAGTATCAGATAACGGGCAAAAACTAACGCTTGTATGAAGTTATTTTTCTTATAGTGTGTGTTGTTCCATCAACATCGACATTCCAGGGGTATCTTCTCCTCTCCGGCGCCGGTTGATCCTTGCATCGCCATCACGTACCTCAAAATTAAATATATTTAGATATATATTTTTTGGGTTTGGATTTGTTTTAACTGTTAAAGGATATGCATGCTTTTATTCTAGGAATGAGGTGGGGCTGTTTGCAAGTAAATGTACACGTGGAGAGTTTTGGGTACACGTGTACATTGGAGTGCAAATGATGACACGTATGGTTATAACTTTTTTTATCAAGACACGTGTGACGAGCATAAGAAAAACTGCATGTCGTCCTATTTTAATTATAACGTGTTTTTCATTTTCGTATTTTTATTGAATGTGTATTTATACGGTTTAACATAAATTTGTGTGTAAATGTTTATTTTATAGAAAAAAACTTATCCATCTTAAAAAAAATTCATAAAATGCAATCTATAGTTGATTATTACATATTTTGTTTCTTTAATTTAAAATAGTAAGAGAGAAATTATTATTCATATATATATGGGAAAGCTATACAAAATTTTAAGTTATAAACTTACAAATTTTTTTAATTTTAATAATTTCAATGATTATTTTTGTCAATAATTAATTGAAAAACGATTTTTACTTTACTAAAAAATATATTTATGACATTTGTTCAATACATATAACTTTTTTTTTGAGTTCAACATTGAACAATAATTAATTTGTGTAAAACATATATATAAATTATTTTTATAGTAGTATAATTAAGATTAATGTATTATATAATCAATATTTCATATTTCTATATATTAAGTATCGGTGAATCCCGAATAGTTGAAATATAAATATAAAATTTTCAATACAATGATAATTATTGTTCATAGATATTAAATTTTAATTGTGTTGAAACTTGAACGTATATTATATGAATAATTTATTTACGTATTTTTTTTATTAAATGCTAATATTTTTGAATTATTTTCAACACGAATATTTTACATAAATAATGATTAACAAATAGAAAAAAATTGTAATCTTATAAATTAAAAAGATTTTTATTTGATTCAGCATATATAAAACGAGAGCACAGCCATACTAAGAGCATTCCTATCGGATCCCTTTCCCATCCCTAATCATACTAAAAATAGTAATTCCCTAAAATTATCTTCAAATTTTATTTATTTTTCAAAAAATTTCTAAATATCTATTACTCATTTCTATCCCTATTTTCTTTTATATTACTTCTTTATCTCACTACTCTTTGCAACTTTAACTATTACCTATTATTTTATCATTTTTTCACTCCTTTGTATATATAAAAATTATGTAGAATATGGGAAGGGGATGAATAGTAAGTCACTTATTTGGGAACTCATTTTCATTTCTTTAAAATGTTCCTCAAAATAGGGAACAGGATATGAAATGTTTTTTAAACTAACACTCATAATGTCCCTAAAATGGAATGGAATGAGAATGTTCTAGCACATCTAAGCACTACACAAGTGTTTTGTTATATATTATAAATTCATGAAAATCACTTTTAGAATTCAATGTGAATTCAAGTCTATATTCTCACTTTTTCACTTTCATGTACATGACTAACTTTAGATCATCATATTTTATCCATGCTCTAATCATTTTAAATACTTAAATATGCGTGGAAAACGTTAAGTGTCAGAACATATTCTAACACACCCAAAATGTAGTCAAATCTAAGCTCAAACACCCAAAATGTAATCAAATCTAAGCTCAAAATGACTTGATAATGTAGGAATTATACCCACATTTTCCAACAATATGAACTTGTAAAATAAATCTAGTACACTTTGAAAATATTATCCTGATCATTTTTTGATCAATTTTTGGACAAAAGTTATTACATTTTTTTACTTGGAGCAATAATATTTGAAGATTGTATTACACCTACCATTCATAGCTTAGTGTGATGGAAAGGGAACGCAAATTTTAACTATAGAACTCATTGGCTATGTGATCGCTGAATATAATACTACTCGGACAAGTAACTTGTTGGTATTTCAACTTATATTTGAATTTTGAAGTACGGAAGACAAAAAAGGTTTCTCCATCATAATAATTTTGCACATAACCTTGCTTAATATTTCAATACTCTGCCTCCAGCTCTCAGCCGAAGGCCCGTTGTCTGCTATCACCTCTGCCCCTGCATAATATATCAATCACTGATTTCTTTATTACCTTGGCACACACACTCGAATACTTGATTACCTTTCCTTCTTCTTCCCACGAAATGTTTATCAACTTTCACCATTTTCTACATCACTATACGCATGCTTAATAACTACCTACAAGACTTAATGAGAAATTATAGACCAATATAATCATATATGATTTTGATATCACACTTAGTAGCATTTGGCCTTGTATATGTTTGCATGCTTCCCTATCTTTTTCTAATAGACGACGTTGAAATAGAATCATCCCTTGAAATCCAGGTCTCAGAATGAGGGTAAAGATCAGGTGGATAGAGGTCATGCATAGATGTGGAGGAAGAGGCATAGTTTGCGTCAACTGAAGAAGCAATGGGAATCTCAGATTGAGATTGACTTGAAGATTTATTCCGCTTTAGCTTATCATTATATTTGTCTCTCAGGGCTTGAAATTTGTAATAATCTTCGCCGTACATATTGGGATCTTCCACTTTTAACTCTTGAATACGAATATCGCCTTGAAGCATGGCCAGTACAGAAGACATGATTGGCCTGAGTGCTGGAGTTGGAGTAGTGCATAATAGAGCTACTTCAATCATTCTCATTGCCTCTTCCTTGTTATAGTCTGAACCCAACCTCGGATCCACTAATTCTAGCAATGTTTCATCTTGCTGCATAGCAAGAGCCTGAAACAAGAACATAGTATTTGTTAAAACAGACATTAATCTACTATAAAATTTAAAAACAAACATGACTGTGTTTCTTGGTTTAGTCTCTCATTTTCTTCTTTGCGTTCACCTATATGAATATTCCTTTGGAACTCAAAAGGCGTGAAATTAATATAGTTGATCTTACCCAATCAAGAAGGCAAACATAATTTTTGTTTGAAACATCTTTCATGTTGCTCTTTCCAGAAACGATCTCTAGTGCAACAACCCCAAAACTGTAAACATCTGCCTTGTCCGTCAAATAACCCCATAATGCATATTCTGGTGCCATGTACCCTCTGCCAAGTTAATACATAATAAAAATTGTTATTAATTTTTCTACTTGATCTAATGGAGTGTTTTGATATTATTCTGGTATTTAATAGATCATGCATATTCTTGTAGATTTACTATACTTAATGTAAATAAAAGCGAAAATAATAGTTACAGATATATAGTTTGTAAATAATTTAGAGTAATGCTAGGGGTACAAAATGGTGTACAAAAATATTTCCCGAATGCCACATGGCAGATTGTGATTGATTATAATTTTATTGTAATGGACCCCAATGTATTCACACAAATCTTACCGATTAAAACTTTCCAAATTTGACACATCACCCATGCCACATCATTTGGGACAAATTTTGTACCCCTAGCATTACTCAATAATTTAAATTTTTTATTCTAATGGAATTAGGAAGTAAATAGCTCACATAGTCCCAGCAATTCTAGTGCTCATATGGGTGTTCTCTTCTTCATCAAGCTTAGCCAAACCAAAGTCTGAAATCTTCGGGTTGAGATCCTTGTCCAGAAGAATATTGGTAGCTTTAATATCTCTATGAACAATTTTAAGATTGGATTCTTCATGAAGGTAAACTAGGCCTTTTGCAATGCCTACACAAATTCCTTGCCGTGTGGGCCAATTCAAATTGAATGAAGATTCCTCTCGACCTACCATCGACGATATTAAATAGATCCTCTAGTAAAATACAATGATAATCTATAGCCTATGAGTAGAATAAAATATATTTATATTTAATATTGTAACTTCCCATGCATATGGGATGAATAAAGAAGTGCAGAAACATATCAGATTTGCAGTACCGCATAAATCTCTTGTGATTGTGAAAAATCATTCATTTGCATTTTGTTTTATACTTATACAGAAATGAACTTACCAAACAAGGCCCGAGCAAGGCTGTTGTTCTCCATGAACTCATACACTAGTAAAAGTTGCTTGTGTTCTACACAACAACCATGCAACCTGACTAGATTAGGGTGTCGTAAAGAAGATACCATGCCTATTTCATTAACAAATTCACGTTTCCCTTGATTTGATCCCGAAGAAAGTTGCTTAACTGCTATAATAGTTCCATCTAATAATGTACCCTGCAATTTAATTAAGGGGTATAATATTCTGAATATAATTATATAAATATATGAAAAAGGTGGATTATGAAATTGATATACTTTGTAAACAGATCCGAAACCACCCTGGCCGATCTTGTTCGCAGCATCAAAGTTGTCTGTGGCAACTTTAAGTTGTTTATATGTAAATACACCAGTCTGCAAATCTAATCCCCTCAAAACTGCACAAAATAAGCATATTATTCTTTGGCTGTGTGTAGTTGTATCATTATGAATTCATTTCTTGAACTAAAGTAGGAAGTATCTCAATCCAAGTGCAAATGATACAATTGATACGTAAGTTGCAGTGTATGATATTTTCAATTCATTGTAAAGCTTTTAGCAGTTGATAGTGCAGCTCTTACTTTTCTCTTTCCTTTTTCTGCTATTCAAACATCCTTTCCGCTGAAGGATAACAAGTAATGAAGCAATAATAAATAATGCCAGAACAATAACAGTAACATATATGACGCTCTTGTTCTTCTTCTTTCCACCAATTGTGCAAGTTTTAAAACCTGTCAAAAAAATCAGAAAACAACAGGCTGTAATTATAAATCTCCGACATCACGTAAACATGAATAATATAGACCATTAGACCATCTCCAACCCAACTCTATAATTCTCCTTTTACACCAAAATGGTGTAAAAACTTACTCCAACCGGACTCTAAAAGTTACACCATTTTGGTGTGACACCAAAAGTTACACCAAATTTGGTGTAACACAAAATTTTTAGAGTTTTTCAAAATACAAATGTTGCCCTTTTACTTGTTAACTAAAACAAATTTATACCTTACATGTCCCAACAACTTTTTCACTTTTGTACTTTAAACAATAAAATATCATTTAAAGTACAAAAAGATTATTTTTGGTGTTAGATTTGGTGTTAAATGGGTTGGAGATGATTTCAAGTATAGTGTGATTTTTACACTATTTTGATGTGATTTTTACACCAAAATAGTGTAATGGGTTGGAGATGCTCTTAGACCCTATAGTAAGCAATGAATTATTTCGTTAAGGATTCACTTCAATGTAGGAACGTACTAGGATTCACTGAAATGGCTGATATAAGTGGACCATAAACACCTCTTTTAGGAACACGTGTAGTCCCTTTGCCAGCCCAAGTAAATCTGATCTCTAAGATGCTATCAGTCACACTGGCATTGAAATGTTTGATCAGAGGCTTTTCTGTTCCTTGAGCCTCCTCTTGGATATTAAAATCCTTCAGAACGATTTTTTCCTGATAAGAAAAAGTTTTCACCAGATCAATTTTAGCAATTTGATCAAAGAACCTTAATTTTTTCTTAAAAAACAAAAGAAAACGAAAGCAGGCTTGTGTATTGACATCAATTAGGTCGTTACCTGAAGATAGATATCAAATATTCGCCTTCCGAGACTACTAGATGTATTATCACTAGTAAATTGAATTTCCGCAAAATGCAGGCTTACATTGTAACTACCATTCTCCAGGCAATATTGGAAGTAAGTGAGTGAAAGAGGAGAAATTCGTGCTGTAGTATACATTTCAGGGATGTTGGGTAATGGTAGAGACTGTAGAGTTTCAACAAAAGCTTTGTTCTGATTGTTACTATCATCCTGGAAGTCCCCTGTGCTACTAAATCCCCATTGATTATTTGGACTCAGGTAACGTGTTGCGGAACCACCAGAAGCTTTTTCCTCTCCTTCATACATAAATTTTCCATTCTCTTCCTTAAAGTCATTTCCACCACAATTGACATGTAAAGAACACCCATCTGACAATATAAGGTAGATATAATTGATGAATGATGACCCCAATTCTAATAATAGACAAAAACTCCTCAGTTGTGCACTAGAAGTCCCATTTGACCTTAGGCAACTTACAGCAGTGTTAACCTTTGTAATATATACATTAAACAATCATACTCCTGTCAGGCTGTCACTTTTAAGTTTAAAATGTCATTACTTAACTTCAGATAGTCAAACTGAGATTCTTGCTGCATAACAGGAAAGTACATAAGCATAGGCATAACTGTGAGTAACATTAATTTTTTATTATATTTATAAACAAGATATGTGCATTGACTAGCAGAAGTTATTTTCATCCTTGGAGTACAAACATGTAAAGATGTTTAAAAGTTTACTGAACAATTTTCAATATAACTACGAGTGATCCAAGTACCAACAAAAATAAATTATTAGTGATGTTTAGCAGTGGTTGCCTGATAACACAATCACAGTGTTATAGTTGAGGAACATTTCTGGGGTCATATATAGTACAGATGTCGAAAACATCAAAGCATTATGCATAAAAATGTAATTTTGGATGGAAAAATATACTAGATTGTAGATATTGTAGCCATCATCACTTCATCAGTTTAAGCTTTACAACTTCTTTCCACATTTAGGTATTGAATTTAAATTGGGAGATATGAGTCAAAGTCTAAATGATAGCTTAAGTATAAATATGAGACCTCAGGTAATTCAATACACAGATTTCTTGATTTTTTTTAGATTTATAGAAGGCCATTACACTAACGTGTTTTTCAAAAGAAATAAATTATCATTATTTTTTAAATATTTTTAACTTCAGTGTATGATACATGCAAATTGAAGATGCGCAGCCACTTAATACAGTTGTGAAAATTGTTTCACACCAGAAACTTACATTTTGGACAGACGAAATCTTCTAAGCATGGAAGAATGTCCTTTCTGTGATATAGTTAACATACGTTGTCAAAGAAGGTCAATAACATTTTGTCCATAGTTTTTCAGCTAGAATATGTAAAAACTATAGCAATTGTACTCCTAATATAACTTGAAAATTCCTCTGCCTGAGTTGTCTATCACCTGTAACTTTCCGTTTGTTGTATCGATCTAATATATGTAAAAAATGATGGTACACATAAGCTATTAGAGTGAGTAGTATATCTGTATAGTTAAATCTGAGTCATCAGTCTGGTAATATATTTATATTAAAAACAAAGTAGCAACAAAATGAACTCACAATGCATTGCCGGATGAAGAGCTCCTGAACAAGTTGATCTCTACTTTCCTATAGAGAAAAACAAAATTATGTATTATGGGGCCTTTCTAAGGCATCTAAGCATAGAATGATGGGTTTTTCTCTTCAACATGTTTATATAAATGTTTGCATAGTGGCTACTGCTTTTTGTTGAGGTTTTAAGCCAAAACAATGTTTCCTCACTTTTACTCTTTGTCCTATGTTGATACCACAACCACAAACCTACTTCCCTTTTCCTATAAATAAGCTCCTTCCCCTTCTCATTCCCCTTCTTTACTAGATACACCTTTCTTTTCTCTCTTTTCTTTATAGCTCCTAGATAGTACATCTAGTAGGAAAGCCGGTTTAGCCTGCTTTTAGGAAGTGTCAGGATGGAAGGGGTCCTCGTGCCTAAACTACTCTTAGGAGTGTTCGGGTTTGACTGCAGTCATCGGAGGTGGTCCCGCTGCAGTGATTGTTTTATCGGGTTGTGTGACATTGTCCGGGTTGGAAGAGTTCTCGCTGCAGGGGTTGTTCTATCGGGTTGTGTGACACTGTCCGGGTGGAGATGTTGAGAAATAATATTAGGGGAAGATTTAGAGGGAAACAATTCACTGAGGGATATACATAATAGGTATGTTAGATTGAATTTATGTATAAAATTCAGGGTCGTATACCCAGATATTGTAATCACTTTGTTCTAGTGAAGTTATTATCTGGATGTAGGCTTGCCGAACCACATAAAATATCTGATGTAAAGTGTTGGTTTATTGTTTCAGTTATTATCATATATGTATGTATATATATATATGTATGTATATATATATATGTATGTATGTATGTATGTATGGGTCCAAGCATACGGATATATATACATGTAAATACGCTTCCGCATAAACCGGTAATCGGGTCAGATTCTCAACACTTTTGATTATCTTGTTGTCTTCATAGTCTTTTTTCATATGTCCTCCGCAGAAGAGGTTAAAACAATAGTGTACTGAATTTACCTCTATCATTTGTACATGCATTTCTTGCCCTTTATTCGTTTTCAAATAAAACAGGGTAGCGGTCCCCTCTACCCCGTTTGTCTTTAGAAAAACAATGTGCCATACCAGGATCATGAGTTTGATATAACATTTGTTTATATAAAATCCTTTAACTACTAAATCCCTTGTTCAACATGCTGCAGCTATACATAGATAGAGATAGGAAATGGAACACTAATTTAGACAAATAACTGAACTGTCATTCTTACAAGTTATGTTGACAAGTAGGCTGCTTGGGGCCTTGCCATGTAAAATTGTTGTAGGAAAGGTCACTGCAGGAATACTCAAAAATTTAGGTGAACTTCGACATAATTTTATAAAGCAAACTGTATGACTTTAATTTCTTCATGATAGTTCCAAGTTCTAATATTAATGAGGTGCATACACACTAGCTCCTGGCCATGAGAAGATCGAGTCAGGAACATCTCCGCTTAGCATGTTGCCAGCTAAAAACCTATTTGAAACAGAAAGTTGTTAGTAAACAGAGGTGTACTTAAACATTTAAGTAGCACCAATGTAGGACCTATCCAAACAAAAATTCTATGAGAAGCCAGAAATCTTGGTTCATACTTACACAAACTTAAATTTTATCCCAGTGATGTCTTTTGAAATTGGTCCTTCTAATTTGTTGAAACTTAAATCCCTGTACAAATCACAGGTTAAAAAATCATGTTTACTGCAGTAGTCAATAGATAACAAATAAGAATAAGATAAAAACAAGCATGCATTCACTGTTTTCATAAATTACTTACAATTTTTCTAGGACTGGCATTCTCCAGATATATGTTGGAATTTGTCCAGAAATGTTGCAATTTCTCAATTGCCTGTAAGTCAGAGATGAGGTTTGTCAAAAGAATTGATTGCTCAGGTTTATATATGTGATATATATTCCAGAATATCAACAACTTACAATAATTTTAAGTTTCCTGCGCAGCTTGTCAAATTGGGAAATGATTGAGTTGGTCCCGCAATATCCGTTATCGTCCTGTAATTTAGTATGACTCAAGTTATGGTATAATGAAATACAACTAATTGTGATCAGACAAAGCACCTTAATTAAGTTAGACACTCACAAGGATGTTAACTGATCAAGACTAGATATACCGGATGGAATTGGTCCCCTCATCCCACTTGCGCCTATATCTCTTTATTCACAACAACGTGTTGACCAAATATAAAGAATATTTTAGAAAGAGAACACCGAATGCTAATATATATTTAAGATCTTACAGTCGCTGAAGTTGTTTCCAATTTTGAATAAATTCAGGTATTTGTCCTGTAAAGTTGTTATCGCTGATTCTACTGCAGGTAGCACGCAAGAAAATGGAGCACAATTATTTACTTGCAAAATATATTTAGTGGTTTATCCATAACTATTCTACTGGGATCAAGCATACAAATCTGTTAAACTTTTGAGCCCAGCGAAACTAAGCGGCAACATCCCAGTTAAAGGATTAGACGAAAACATCCTGAAATTTCAAATCCAATATGATAAATTAGATCCCAAACAAATTGCATAATTGTAATTACAGATCTAGTCAATCATGTGTGAGAAGTATTTGGGAAAAGGTCTTACAAACTTTTCAAGTTGACCAGTTTCCCAAGCTCGGGAGGAACAGTGCCAGAAAACTGGTTTGATTCGAGGGTCCTGGAAACACAAATTTAGAGTCGAGTAAATGGTCATACCATATAGAAATAAGACTAAATTGTACTTTTGTGGCCTTTAGTTTTTTGTTTTTGCACGTTGGTGGCTAAATTATTATACTAGCCGAAGTGATGGTTAATTTACATTTTTGACGCACGTTAGTGGCTCCGCCTCTCTGCCGTTAGAATCGGCTAGTCTAATAGTTTAGCCACCAACATGCAAAAACAAAAAAACTATAGGTTACCAAACTGCTATTCAGTCTAGAATTAAAGATATATTATACATCGTTTGTCACACTTCATTTGTAATTTCATTTTCAAATGTTCACTTCCTTTGCATCTTTTATTTCCGGAAGTTTTTACTCTTTATTTCTTCACTTAATATATATAGGTCGCACCACCATTTCAATTTAATAGAGGACAGCATGATTACTCTTATCTATATGTATACTACTCAAGTTGTTGACAAGGCAACTGAAAGGTTCATCTTCTCCCAAACTGAGGATCAAACCTAAAAAACGAAGCAAGTAAAGATAGACCTTTACATTTATACGTAGGTGTTTGTTACATAAATAAGCACACATTCTGATGTATATAACAATAGTAAACACACGCACACCCAACAAAGACAAAGAGAGAAATGCATACAGAAAAAAATAGAGTTAGAGAGAGGTAGTACAAATAGGTGAGGGTGGTTATGTTGCCCAAATAAGCTGGAATTGTTCCTGATAAACGATTCACAATGACACACCTGGATCATATATCCAATGTAAATATTTAAAAATTTGTGATCATATATATTATTATATTAAGTGAACTTAAGGTCACCCTAAAGACTTGATGTGTAGAATTTAGATTAAAACATTTACGATCATATATTAAAGTCTGTAAAAGTTAAGATAAAAAAACTTAAAGCCTGTAAAATCTATTGCTAGAATAAAATTATGCATGTATAAAAACTCACAGATAATCCAATTGTGTTAATGAAGCCCATTCTCGGGGTATGGTGCCTTGCAGATAGTTATTAGTAAGATCACTGCAGCAGTAGGTGCAAGTATTTATTATTCTATATAGTGGAATCAAAAATATAATATCAATGCAGAACAATTACATACATAATTTTGATATAGGGCAACTTGGCCAACGATGGTGGAAGAATGCCATCAAGATTCTGCCCCTTGAGAATTCTGTAGTAAATACAAGTGACCAATCAAATTGTGTGGCCGTTTGGGTTTCCTTAAACTTAAAATAATTTTATTTTTATTTTTTACATATTTTCATATTTTTTTAAAAGATAAATATTTATTTTAGAATTTTAAAATCAAATATTATCTTCAAAATAGAAAATAAGTTACTTATTTTCAAAAAAAGTACATACATCCTTACTTTTTTCCGGAAATAAGGGCTTATTTCCGGAAAAAATGGGTTGTCAAACAGGGCCTGTATATCTATTTCAACAACCACAAGCAGGAACTCACAAAACCACATTAATCACTAATGAAAATTTCTTTGTATGTGTTATTTAAGGTTCTGGCATACTGAAAAAATTAAATCTGATTAATGAATACAATGGATATTATTACTATTATGTACCGACAGTGTAGGCTCGAAAAATGCAAAAACAATATCACAACTTGAAGAACTGGGGACCAAAATAGCAGGATCCAATATCAAATTCAATCTGGTGGAAGGACCCAAATTAAGGTGCATTTTAAACACATTGCCCAAATGTTTCAAAATATACGGTGTATGTGGATTCTTTGGACGATATATGGAATTTTCAAAAGTCTTCAAAATTTCCAAACTATATGTGGATTTTTTCGCCAAAAGTCTTCGAAATTTTCATTTATGGTGTTTGGGATTAAATACATACATGTGTTCGACGTGACATATTCCATCAGGGTAGGCACAATTGCACGTGACAGTATTATTATATCGTGGCCTTTCTGATGATTTTGCAGTTCTCCAGTTCGGATTGTTTTGATCACAAGGATTCCCACTGAAATTCCAGTCCTTTTTTCCCAGTTGCTCACCTATTTCACGAAGTGCATCCACTGCATACATCAAACTCATATGTTAGAAAGCTCTAATTAACTTGTTAATCATACATGACAGGCTTATCAGCTTGATATGCCGATAAAGTTAATTTATAGACTTCAGTATACCTTCATCCTGTGGAAGAAGCCCACTTTGTGCTTCAACAAAACCTGCTTCCAACCATGCTAGTATAACAAAGACAAGTGTAAGAACATAGAGAGACATAGTGTCAATAGTGGTCATCGCTTAACATTGAGCGAAGTATTATTTATGAAAATCCGTAGAATTAAAGGCATTTGACTAGTAGCTGTGAAAAAGAGTTTCTGATGGAACTTAGTAATCGGGTGTCAACTCCCATTCAAATCAGATAGGTATAAGTCCTGACTTTTATAGCATCCCATTCAAAGTGTGTACTAACCGTCTCCATCTACTTTATGCATGTCTTTGACAGGGAAACCATACCAACCAGAGCTAGTGGCATTGGACTTTTCAACATTCTCCCCAATGTAAAAGATATACAGGGGACAGCAACATTCAAATTCATTAAGTACTCACAGGGAAACCATACCAACCAGAGCTAGTGGTATTGGACTTTTCAACATTCTCCCCAATGTAAAAGATATACGGGGGACAGCAATTAGAGCTGGCCAAACGGGCGGGCCGGGCGAGCCGGGCCGGTTTACCGGCGAGCCGGTTTGGCCAGGTCATGACTCGGGCACGGCACACGGATGTAGGCGAGCCGTGCCGAGTCGGGCCGGTTCCGAAAAAATCTGGTTCGTGCCGTGCCGTGCCGAGTTAGGCGGGTTTGGCGAGCCACTGTGCGAGGCTCCACAAATTTAATAATACAAATCAACGGCCAAGAATTGAGTTGATTATTATAAAGCACAAACGTGCATTTCCCTTCGCATGACACGACACGTGGCTTATATATATGGTACATCTATATTGTTGTTGTTAGTGCCGAGCAATTCGCGAGCCGTGCCGAGTTTGGAGATTAATAAATATTTTTTTATTGTTATTGCTGCAATACTGCAATCACATTGTTAAATTAAACCTTAAAAGAGTTAATTATTTAATATTTAAATTAAATTGTATATTATTATATTTAAGTTATTTTTTGTAATTAAACACTGTACAGTTTGTATTACTCAAATAGTTATTTCATATTTTACAATTTAAACATGATGTATACAAGATTTTAAAATTTTCTGATTTAATAAATTAAATTTTACAAATTACTTTACTAATTCGATTTTTGAAGTTTAATATATTATTATAAATTATGTTTGGATTATGTTATATTATAAATATAAATTATATATATATAAATATTTTGATTAAATATAAGTTATAAATTATATTATAATATAATAAATAAGTAATATGTAAAAATATTATTATAATATGCAACTTGCAGGTTAACTTTGCAAGTTGGCAGGCAGCAGGTGAGTCCGTGCCAAGCCGGGCTGTCCGTGCCGGTTCGGGCAGGCGGTCTGTGTCGATCTCGGTTCAATTTTTTTCAACTCGCGCTCGGCTCGGTTTTTTGGCGGTTTGTGCCGGTTCAGAACTCGGTCCGGTTTCAAGCGGTTCGTGCTGATTTTTTTGACGAATCGGGCCGAGCCGGTCCGAACCGACTCGCCCGTGTGGCCAGCTCTAACAGCAACATTCAAATTCATTATGTACTCACAGGGAAACCATACCAACCAGAGCTAGTGTCATTGAAACTATTGATTATTTTTGAACTTGTATTTTTTAGAATTCACAATCTAACTTGTTCTAGAGCATTTGTTCAAAAACTTACTGTTACTCAATGAGTACATCTAAAATATATATTCATTCTACAATCTAGTCTTCTGGTTAGGGGTGTTGTTTAAACCGGACCCCAATCCAAATCCACCATATTTCATTTGATCCGATCCAATTATTTTAAAATTAAAATGTATTTGGATTAAAAAAATAGTAAACCCGATTTAAATGAGTTAGATATGGGTTTCAATTTTTTTAAACTAATCCAACTTAACCCGATTAAAAAATATATATGATAATTTATACACACATTATTGGCTCATTTACCATTAATATTTGATCAGTATCATTGAAGTTGACTACCCTTTTCCAAATCGACCATATTTCATTTGATCCAATCCGATTATTTTAAAATCAAAACGTATTTGGATTGAAAAAACAGTAAACCTGATTTAAATGGTTTGGATATGGGTTTCAATTTTTTTAAACTGATTCAACCCATCCCGATTAAAAAATATATATGATAATTTATACACACATTATTGGCCCATTTACCATTAATATTTAATCAGTAACATTGAAGTTGACGAGTCAGTATTATGTTTCTGTTCAAATTTAAAGACTATGTTTAGTATTTAATCAGTCTTTTAGTTGCTATAATTTAAATATTTTGATGAATTGTGATCAATTTATTTTTGACTTTCATTTTCAGTTTACTTATGGTTTGATAGAAAAAAATATTTTATTTATTTGTTAAACCGGTCACCCCAACCCAAACCGATTGAATTGGATTGGATTATAAATTTAATTTTAATAAATTGGGTTGAAAAAATTTTAAACTGGTCATAAAATTCTCCCAACATGAGAACCGTGTACACCCCTACTTGTTAATATAAAATTATTTCTATACGAAGACTCGGTTGCAAACGAGGTGATAACAATTTTGAACCATTCCTAGAATTTTGTGTTTTCATCCTTACATGCACATGCATTCTTAATCTTTGAATTTTCTTGTTGACATTTTGTTTTTAATTCTTTGATTTGATTTTAAGTAAGATGTGATTCCACATCATCTGTTTCTGTTTTCACATCTTTCATATCTGAATTTTTGAACGAGTTTAGTGTCATTTATGATGACTTTTGTACCTATATGGGGCATGACCATATTTGTGGTGTTTATATGTCATTTATGACAATGTTGTGTCATATTAGATGACTTTAATTATGAATTAAAAAAATTATGCTATAATTTTATATTATATATTTTGTTGCACTTTCATCGACTTATTTGTTTTTGTTTGGTTTATTTTTTATTTTAAGATTTAATTGGATAGATTATTTCGTGTAGATGGATAATGAATTGGAAGTAGGATTTTGATACTCACTTGGATAGGAAGGAGGGTAAAGAGAAGGTGGGTGGATGAAAACATCAATTTTGGATTTAATGGTCTGATTGTAATTAGATGTTTTTTTTCTTATTTTTAGTTGTTTTTAGTAGGGCACTCTTTTTCTCCTTTGAGTTTTTTTCCATAAGATTTTGCTCATATGGGGTTTTTAACGAAGCCCTTCTATGGTAGACATTAAGGTGTTATTGTCTAAATGTCCGGAGACAACATGTGTGCCTTTTGGTTAGATGATAAATTTGGTGAAAGAAATAAACTACTTTTTTAGGTCATTGTACTTGGATACAATTCATTAATGAAAAGTTATTTCAGTAAAAAAAAGTAAGATGTGAATCACTTGATTCCCAAGTATCTTGTTGAAATGTTATTATCAATCTGCAGTATTTGTCAAAATACCTCTGAATATCCATCAATTTCTTAAATCAGTTAATTTATTTTTCACTTCAATCACAATGTAATTGTATTAGTAGGCGATGAATGCAGAGTTACAGACACAATGTAATGTAGTTGTATGAGTACTTGGTAGTCGAGGCTCATATAATTCTAATTTCTTCTCAAATTTAAAACTCAATAAGTCATATAAATCACTAACTCTAGTGTGTAGGAAGCATATAATAATTACAACTTTAGAAGTCCTATCAAAATAATTCGTTACAAGCTTAAGCATGCAAACAAGAAATTACCAGCATTGTCATTGAGGTTTTGTTTCTGGATGGATTTCATATAAATCTTCGTTCGATGTGGAGGAAAATCGTATATCAGTTTGAGTCACGTTCAGCGTTTGGCTTCCAGTAAAACTGGGAGTAGAAGTAATGGAAAACTGTGTTCTGTCTGGATTGAAAGTGGATAGAGTTTGGCTATTGTGGGAATTTCGAGAATCTTGATCTCGATGAAATTCCCTCATTGCTTTAAATCTTAGATCATCAGAGTAAGTATTTGATTCTGGGATTGTGTCTGGAATAGCTAGTCGTTCTTCAAGCATGGCTACCACTTCAGACATTATAGGCCTGAGTGATGGCGATGCATTTGTGCACATCAGTGCAACTTTCACCATTCTTTCTGCTTCATCTTTGTTGACTTGTGCCCCTAACCTCAGATCAATTAATTCCTCGAAGTTTTTTGTTTGTTGCAATTTGCATGCCTGCAATATTAGTGTGAGAACATTAGATAGGAACAGAAAACATACACAAGGGTAGGATTCTGTAGTGCTGAGCCATCAACCCATCTCAGTGTGTGGTCAAGGGTTCACAACTTGTACGGTGTTGGGCCGTTAAAAATCTATGTTAGGTTTTAATATGTATATATGTAACAAAAAAATGCACCAGTGATTAATGCTAAATCCCAGTATTAAGCCCAACTAAAATAGAAAGCAAAAGAGATACCCAGTCTAAAAGACAAATGCAATTGTTGCTTGGCATGTAACTGTTATTGTTCTTTCCACTGACAATTTCCAATAACACAACTCCAAAGCTGTAAACATCAGCCTTGTCACTCAAGTAACCCCATAGTGCGTATTCTGGAGCCATATAACCTCTGTAAATACACAAGTAAATTGTAATCTCTGTAAATCTGTAACCTTGGTAATGATATGCTAGTCAATCTAGAAACACTGTCAGGGGCAAACTATAGAGAAGAAAAAGGCATTGTAAACTCACATTGTTCCAGCAACTCGAGTACTTATGTGTGACTTCTCACTTTCATTAAGCCTAGCCAAACCAAAGTCAGAAATTTTAGGGTTTAAATCTCCATCAAGCAGCACATTTGTACCTTTGATGTCTCTGTGAACAATTTTGAGTCTCGATTCTTCATGGAGAAAGGCCAAGCCTCTAGCAATTCCAATACCTATCTTATATCTTGTTGACCAATCTAGTATCAGTTGACTGTTCTCTGAACCTAAATATAACCATACATACTACTAAAAATACATTCATAATCACTTGTGAAATTACTTTTTAACTACTCCTTCCGTCTCATCCATTCGTTTACATTTCAGAGAGAGTGTCCGACACGCATTTTAAGGTGCATATAAAGTATAGTTCCATAACTTATTTTTAAATTTTTATTCAGAGAAAAAAAAATTAAAAAATAATTTATGAAACTATACTTTATATGTACCTTAAAATGTGTGCCGGACACCCTCTCCCAAATGTAAACAAATGGGTGGGACTGAGGGAGTAATTTCCAACAGAACTGAATGGCAAGACTAAAAAAGACTCACCAAACAAAGCATTAGCAAGGCTGTTGTTCTCCAGGTATTCATATACCAGCAATAACTGATCTCCTTCAATACAACATCCATGGAGCTTTACAAGATTTGGGTGTTGTAGACAAGAAATCGTGGCAATCTCATTCAAAAATTCACGATCTCCTTGTCTTGATCTCGAGGATAGCTGTTTCACTGCTATCACTGTGCCATCTGACAATAAACCCTGCACTTACCATATTAATTTACAGCACACGTGGAAATTATATAGAGTACTAGCCTGCTGCAGTTTTAATCTGAAATACCTTGTAAACAGGACCAAAACCGCCCTCCCCAATCTTGTTTGTGGAATCAAAATTGTTCGTTGCAGCTTTTAATTGTTTTAGGGGGAAAGAAATTGTTTTCAACTCTACACCTTCAAAGTCTGCACAATGACAATAAAGAACATAGTGTAAGTACATAATTGCCTAGCATTATCCATATAAAATTTATCATAACAAAATTTAGATCTAATAAACAAACTCGATGTTAATAGAGGTATTAAAGCTAGCAAGGCATCAATGGGATATAATAAAAATTAAACTTAAATCGTTTACTTTTATAAATCAACCCATAGTTCTGAAAATGATTCGCTTTCGGTTAATTTCAATTTTTTTAAGTGCAATTTTGTCTCTAAAGACCTTCACAGTATAGCATATAAACTGTGTTAGTTTTATCTAGTAGTTCAAATTCATAAAAAATAGCTGGTATTCACATTAGCTACTGATGACCAGATCTATGGCCCTTTATCATTGCAGCCCAAGAAGACTTTCATCATTCATAAAAGCTCTCACCTTTCCCTTTCCTTCTCTTGCCTTTGAAACAGCCTTTCCACCAAAGGATGGCAACTATAGAAATACTAATGCACAAGGTCAGAACCCCAACTATAACATAAATGATGTTGTTTCTCTTCTTCTTTCCTTTAGTAGAACAAACTTTAAAACCTGTTTAAAAATTTGAACCGGAACATATGTTAGTGAGCATAAAGTCAGCAACAGACATAGCACAAAACCAGAAACAAATTTATATCAATTATCTTTCCCTGTAGATGTTTTTACTCTTCCAGGATAAAATTAAAAGAAAGATATGCATGCTTGTACTCTGTACACGCATCCAAGTGGCTAACAATATCTAATATCAGGGTTGAACCCTTTATATATAAATGAGCCAACTAAATATATGCATATCTTTTGAAATATTGAAATATTAAACAATATCTGTTTCTTGTTATAAAACAATAAAAAATTAGAAAAACGCCTTTCCAGAACTGCCAAAAAAGATATCTCCTATAAGCACTACATACAGTACTTGCAAGATAATGAAATATAATTAAGAAAATACGAGCACCTATTATAGCAAATTAGCAATAATATACTCTAGAAAGAAGACAAAATGGGTGTTGGCAATAGTCCTTTTAAAAATGATAACCTACAGAAGGAGAATGGCAGAGGGGTATGTCAAAAGTATATGTTGTCCCTAATTATATTTAGATATAATTAGGGACAACATATACTTTTGACAGGGTAGAACTGTTTATTAAGAAACTCAAGCATAATGTTGCATGTTCTTCGGTATCTTATATGGAACAGCTTTGACACTTAAAGGGGGCCACCTGTTTTAACAACACATATCATGTAGTTGTAAAATATGCGCTCTATCTAAGATGTTAATAGAATCTACCAGAGAATGCAAAGAGGGTCAAGAGGATAATACTTGGATCAACTGAGATAGCTGATATGATTGGACCATAAACCCCTCTATCTGGAATGCGTGTAGTCCCTCTTCCAGCCCAGTAAAATCGGATCTCTAAGATAGTATTTGTCACACTGGCTTTGAATTTTTTTACCAGAGGACGTTGTGCCCCATGAGCTTCATTTTCAACATCAAAATCCTTTCTAACTAATATATCCTGAAACGTATGTGTAGCTTCAATTTAAAGATAGTTTGAACCTGCATACGTAAACTTATCAATCTGTTATTAGTCACCTGTATATAGATATCAAATATTCGCCTCCCAAGACTGTTAGATGTATTGTCCTTGGTAAACTGTATTTCCGCAAAATGCAGGTTTACATCGTAACTCCCATTCTCCAAGCAATAACGAAAGTAGGTGAGAGAAACAGGAGAAAGGCGTGCAGTAGTATACATCTCAGGTATGTTTACTGATGACACAGATTTAACATAACGCGAATTTTGATAATTATTATCATCCATAAAGTCCCCACTACTACTAAATCCCCAGTAGTTGTTACTTCTATAGTATCGTGCGGCGCCACCTTCAACTCCTGCATCACCTTCATACAGAACTATTCCATTATTTTCTTTGATTGCTAAATTGTCTCCGCCACTATTAACCCGTAATGAGCACCCATCTGCAATAGAATATAACTGTAAAAATTAGACTACCTTTATTTTGACCATAAACATATTGAAGAATTCGCACGCACCAGAATAATTCACAATTGACTTCTTTCAATACGCTAATGAAAAGTTGAGACTTAAGATGCATGTAATATACATATAAGTCCCATTTTTTATATCTCAAGGCCTTAGGATTGGGCAAACTGATCAATCAACATGCTTCATGAGCCAGCCACCAAATTTACACACAGGTTTCATGTTTGAGCATTGATTAGCCTAAATAAAGTCAGGTGTAAGTCGATACTTTAGGCGATCAACTCTTTATGCAAAAATTGGCTTCACGTATGATTATTAATTATTAGAATACAAAATTACTAACAATATCGATTACGGATAGATAAATAAACTGTTCTTACATGCATGGTGTATGGCACTTCTGTATTAAAATCTAACTATATAACTTAAGGTCTAAAATTCTGAAAAAAGCTGCTACCTTTTTATTTAAACAGGATTCAATAATCCAACCGTTGACTTCATATAAAGTATTCCTAATTGTAGTGTCATGCTTTAAGAATAAGATGTGTATTCTTCAGTAGATTGAACTGCATATTATAATTTCTCATTAGGAATGCATAATGACTTTCAAGCGTGATTTGGACTTTCACGGCCCTGTGTTCTGATAAGTTTATTGGCACGAATGATGGGTGCTTTGAAATAAGGCATCTCTGGAATAATAAGGTTGAAATTGAGGTTATATTCACACACCTTTACCATTCTCATATCTACTAGACCCAACTAACTGAGAAAAGCAGAATAGAATTATACGTCTCTAACATTAAAGTAAGAATGATTCATTGCATCAATGCAATCACAATTTAAAATAGTAAACTTACATCTAGGACATGTGAATTCCTGTTCACATGGAAGAATATCCTTTCTGTAGAATTTTGTTGTTAGAATAATATACACTAAGAGCGAATGTTATATGATTAACACAGAATACACAAAGTTATACAAAGTTAAAACTTAAACTCCATGATTTAAGGAGTCAACAGAAGAACTCACAAGGTGTTGTTGGAATAAGAACTCTTGAATAAGTTGATGTATAGATTCCTAAGAAAATGAATATTATAAAATTAATACAGAATCTGCGAATATAGTAGGTAATAGCATGAATGAAGTACACAATTTGAGAAAAAAAATATCGTTACCTGTTTGGCTGACAAGTAGGTTGCTCATGGCCTTGCCATGTAAAATTATTGTAGGAAAGATCACTGCACGTAATTTCATTATGTCAGCTTGTTATTTAAGAATACAGTATGAGAACCTCACGAACTTGAAACCAGAAGCAATGAAATCACAAAGCCATACAACCGGAAACAATGGAAATTAGCAGGTAGACTATAGCATACATGGTCATCCCGTCCCGTAAGATTGAGTCTGGGACATTTCCACTGAACGTGTTCCCCATCAAATACCTATTAGAAAATAAATGTGATTAGTGTATGATATGCTTAAAGAAGATAGCAGTAACTGATATAATGTATTTGATAGCTATGCGGAAAGTAACTGTAGTGTAAACTCTGCAAATTCAAAGTTTTTTCTTTCAAAATATTTAAATGGAGATATACATCCTTTAAAACGAGCTATCGGTAAATGATACACAATTCTAATTCTTAACCACACTCACAAGAATTTCAAAAGCTTAGATCCGATGCGCTTTGGAATTTCTCCTACTAAGTTATTAAAGCTAACATCCCTGTCAAAAGCATGTAAATTGAATTCTATCAAACAATTAAATAGATATGATTGATAAAGTAAAATAAAACTATTACGAGTACAAAAAAAGTGTTGTCTGTAGTGCAAGTTTAAGGTCTCGATAACTAAATCAAAATAAGAGGGGCGTGAGGATACAGAAACTTAAACTAAATATATTTTTGCAAAGAAATTTTATGCATTACTTACACCAATTCTAGAACTTCCGATTGCCAGACATAAGAAGGGACTACTCCAGAGATATTACAATTTCTCAGGACTCTGAATCACAAAGTAAATAATGAATCATACAATGCTATAATCATTATTAAATAGATATATGCAATATTCTAACATACAGTCTCATCAAGTTTGTGCTGCTACTTAGGTTAGGAAATATTTGAATTGGTCCATGTATGTCGGTAATCCTCCTGTGGAATTAGAAAGACCACGAATAGGTATAAAAACGAACAGATGTTTTTTCATTGGATGGTAAAGAAATATATTGGCAAAGAAGAAAAAGGACTAAATACAATTAATAGGTTTTGCACTCACAAGTCAGTTAGGTTATCAAGACGAGATATATTTGACGGAATCGGTCCCACCAGCCCACTTGCAGACATTTCTCTTCATTGATAAGATTATTTCAAGAATTATAACAAGTTTTTCAACATTATAACAGCTAATAGTGAAAAAGGATGGATAAGGATGTTACAGTCTACTTAGTCGTTTCCAGGACAGTATGAATTCAGGTATTGGTCCAGTGAAGTTGCAATCGTTTATCCTACTGCATATGTCAGGCATGGGTGGCTCAGAATAGATTGTAACATAGATAGTAAGGGTGAATTTACAAATAATATGGTGAAGAACTTACAAATCTGTCAAATTTGTTAGCCCAGCAAATGTCAATGGTAAACTGCCTGTCAGTCGGTTGGATGATAAAATCCTTTATTCCCATTGTCATGTAACGGTAAATAATTTAGGCAGTGTAGAAATGCATAATTTTGGTTCAAGACGAGGAAGATGTGACAAGATCTTACAAGTTTTCCAATTTAGATAATTTCCCAAGCTCAAGAGGAATTGTTCCAGAAAATTGGTTTGCTTCAAGATTCCTGAAATAAATATGTAACTTGCTTCCGGAATACAGTGGTAACTGAATGACAAATTGATCGGACATTCTTACATGTTTTAGAATATCACAAAGAATATGTGTTTTCTGAATATTCATTTTTCCTTGTAGTTTGTACTATCTTTTACACATAATACATAATCATACAAAGAACTTGCCCATTCTTTTGTTTTGCATACTCTTCTGACTATATTACTAAATACCAATCTGACTAAAGATAGGCTTAAAATGGTTCATTTGAAAAAAATCTCATTCAAGTTATCTCACCTACTAAAATATATTAACGAAACATATTTACTATACACAATCTGCTACTCGTCTACTTCTACTTGTTGCAACTTTCTAGACATTGACCTCAACATTGCATTGATTTTAGTTATCACATTGCTGATGTATTTAGTAAGGGGAAAAAGGAAAAGAAAATGTCAAGACCTACAAGTAAGTAAGAGTAGTAATATTTCCCAATTCTTTCGGCACTTCCCCTGACAAGCGGTTTGCAAGAACAGAGCTGCAAATTCATTGATTAATTTAGAAAATTATTAATTGTAAAACTGAACCATTTTTTACCAGGAAAAAGTTAGGCTTACACTGACTGTAATGTTGTTGAACCCCATATAAGAGGTATTGTACCACTTAGGTAGTTGTAAGCAAAATCACTGCAAAGGCATATGTGAGTATTTGTGTAAATGATTTTAATAAGTTCTCCAACTAATATGTTTGCATATCATGAAACTCTTACATCTTACGGATGTAACGAAGATTCACTAATTCAGATGGAAGAACACCAGGAAGAGCAAGACGCTTGAGTGTGCTGCAAATGGATAAAAATTATATTAGATTCAGCTTAAAGCCTAAAGGAAGTTTGCACAAGGAAATATGTATTTTTTACAAATCTCTATTACAGATACATAATGCAAGTTGACTTCCACTTGGCAAATTGATTCCCATTAGATTCATAAATCATAAGTAATGACTAATATTCTAAACTGTGTATAAATGATAAATCCCTTTTAGATACACATCCACTTCTGACTCCGAGGAATGAGTTAATATAATCATCATTAGTCAGGATATCTGTTTTGAAATGAATTCCAGAAGTTTAGATGGTAAATGGGTATGCACTGGTTCCCATACTTAAAAATGTCAGCTTAAGACACATCCAATCACCAGCCTTTTGTTAGGATCTACTGGGCTTCCTCATCCTTAAAATTTTTGAGGTGATGCTTTAACTCACATTTATTAAGCAGCACCACAACTCCTCCAACAATAAATGTAGGATAGCCCAGCACCTTAGTCATGAGAAGCATGGAAAAACATATTATGATATAAATTTGGAAGAACAATATGCTATGCAGATAGACAAAGACTATCATGGTTTTATGCTACACAGAAGGTGTGTTCAGATTATGGTTTAGGAAAATTTGCCTACCATATATATTTTTAGGGTATAAGCCACAATATGTATTATATAAGCTTAATTCAGAAGCTACAAAAAAAAGTTTGGCAAAGATGAGTGAGTCAGAGATGAGTACATCGCTACAACATGACAAATTGTGTTGTTCTCTGGGTTGCACTCGCACTCCACCCTGCTCTCTGATCCAGCAGGTTCCTGAGGATTTATTCCAACCATATCAACTCGGCAATAATCAGCATTGAACTTCCAGTAAGTTGCACCCATAGCAGAAGTAAGTTGTTGAAGAGCATCAACTATAACATAGATGAAGAAATGCATGATACATACGCATCCCTCATTGTCAAGCACCATAATATGTTTCTAAGTTACACTACCAAAGAAGCGGTTGCATGCACATGGAAAACATTGACACACTTGAACATTTTCAATAATTTCATAGAGTTATTATTACCGGACACTTCTGGACATGTAGCTCTTCAGTTTTATAATCAAATAAGCTTACATAATGTATAATACAAATCCCAATTGTGTTCACCCTTTACCTTCATGTTTGCTTCTTTTTAAGACATGAAATTATACACTCTGATTTATGTGTAATATACAGGTAACGTATAGACATATTTCCTTATCGTTGCATGATCTGTTTCACAAGATTATCTCAAACTTTTCAAGAAATTTGTACATTTTAACCCTACTTCAGTAAGTTTTGTAATTAAAAATTAAAATAACAGTTAAATTGTTTAAAAAATACAAATCATTATTTCGAACAACCCAAGATTCTGTTTCCATATACTCCTCGGAGTCCCCACGTACATGCTTTCTAGTGCGCTACTGTTTTTTTTAAATCTTCTAACCAATGTTACTAAATCCCAATTTTAAGCTAAAAAGACCAAACTAGAAATTGAAAAATAATTTTGTGACCGAAATTCTATCAGCGACGCAATCAGTAAGATAATAGAATCCTTTTAGTCAACATAGTTGACTTTTCTCTCCAAAAGTGGTGAAAATAACAACCTTTCCCCCAACAAGTTTGTTACAACTGTGATTCTGTGAATGAGAGATAGATCCAGTTTGAGCAGCATGCATTATTATATTTTGTTCTCTCTCCCGTGTGCCTTATCTCTTTCTCTCTCCCTTGTGATCAGAGAGATTTGTAAATAAATATTTACGAGTTAATATATTTTCTATATAATAGTTTTAAAGAAAGAATGCTGAAAATAACTTCTTTTTTTTATCTAAAAAAACAAAATTACCGTTTCTCGGATGCATGGGCTAAAAATAACGGATCTATTACCCATGTATCAATATGCTAGGTATGTGTATACTGGACACCCCAACTTTTTATGTGTATTAAATGATACGCAACCTGCAATTGCATAACTAGTATGATAATACCTCATCCTGTGATGCGTACTTTTAATATAAAAATAATTTATTCTAACTTACCCCTACATCATATGCCTATTGCATGTTTGATAAAGTGAATTGTACACATTACCCAACTTTCAATTGCATTTGAAGCTTTTTTGAAATAAAATTAGTCCACAACACCCCACCAACATATGCGTATTAGTTAATTTTCTGTTATTACCCATTTCGAAAATGCTTAATAAATAATATATGTTGATGAATGCGTATTTCATCTGTTATTTTTAATCATGTATATCAAAAATTGTTATTTTGCTCCTTCACCCGGTTTTAAATAAGTTATTGCTAAAAAATTTCGAACTCTAATATATCTTTTTTTTAGTAACATATGAGTAGTTATTATAAGACTCATCACGTTCATGGTCAAACGTACTTCAAAAAATTTACTTGAAAGAACAAATTTTCAAAAAAATAAAAAATAAATCATGGATTATTTATTAACCCGATTCAGTTATGCTAATATACCATGCTCTGGTCCAAAAAAAAACATAACTACAAGAAATAGTTATCTTGGCAATTTGCATTAAGGAGAGTTAAATTAAATAAAATGAGAGATTTGATTACCTTCTTCTTGTGGCACTTTCAACTCTGCAAACTGTAACATCATTAAGCAGCAGCCCAGAATATAAATTAACTCAACTGAAGAGATCCACCCCGTCATCTTTAGTAATTGTATATACATACACATACACACAAACAAGTATATATATAAAATATAGTACTACTAGCTAGTGAATATACTCGTATATAGTAAATACTTGGTCAGAGAAGATAGAATGAGAGTGTCTCGAAAGGACGAGTAAAAAATAGTAGATGCCCCTGTTTGTGAACCCGTATAAGATAAGTCCAACCATGTTTGATTTCATCTAAATATTATAAAATAATAATTTTAGTTATTTAGATAATTTATTTTATATGTTTAATTTTAATAATCTTTCATATATTCGTTATTTATTATTATTATTATTATAAATTTGAATTTAACTGTCCTTGAAAAAGGAGGGAAGAAAAAAAAATGAGCAAAAAAAAGGAGAGATATGAATTTTTTTTATTTATTAATAAAACAAAATATGGGTTGAGCAGAGGATACCTGTTAAAAGAGCATGATTAGTAAATTTGAAGATGCAGTAGATTTAAGGAATCATTACGATACTGTTAGAGTAAAATTTTAAAACGCATTCTTATTTTTTATTTTTAAATTTAGGAGTTCATTTAAAAAAAATAGTTAAACTTCTTCCAAGTTACTTACTTATATGGGAAAAATTATAATAATTTTTTATTTATAAATTATTTATAAGATAAGTTAGACAGATAAAGGGTCTGTTTGGCTTATATTATAATTTGAAAAATGTATTATATATTTTTCAAGTAACTTATAAGAGATAACAAACGGTACCAAAATATAAAGGTCATTTGACATATTAACTTAAAACTAAATTATAAAGCACAAACAATGCCATAATATATTGACGATACCTCCTCTTAGTACTTTAAAATTTGAGGAGAATGAATAATTTTATATGATATCGTATTACAGGCTCTAATTCGAGCCCAATTAATTTAGATTTTTAATGAATGGGTTCGAGTTTGAATTTTTTAAACGGATTGAACTCTTCAAATAATTCAAACGAGTTTAAATGTTTAACAAAACTCGACTTATTTAATAGACGAGTCGAGTCAAATTTAATCGTGAATTAATCAAGCTTACTTGGGAATTAGTTGAACCGAGTCGAGTTTACTTGTTATCTCATCAATTAAAAATTTTAAATTAATTTATAATATAAAATTTTAAAAATATTTTTTATTAATAATTTGTTCTTATTTATAAATGAATTCGAATTATTGAGTTTGGATCGGATTTTAATCTAACTCAACACACATTCAATTTTATTCGTATAAATAAATAAGCTCAAATCACAATTCGAATTCGACTCATATCCGTCAAACTCGATTAAACAAATTTAAATTTAAAAAAATCGATGACGAATATCTGAATCCGATTACATCCTGCAGTAGGGATGGGTATGGTGCGGTTTGGTTCGGTTTCGACCTAAAACCGCAACCGCAACCATATATGTGCGGTTTTAAAATTTAAGAACCAAAACCAAACCAAACACCATTGATGCGGTTCGGTTTTAATATATGCGGTTCGGGTATTAAACGGTGCGGGTTTTGAAACCAAAAATTTAAAAAATACAAGAAGTACAAGAACATAAGGAATGCCCAGATGAGAATCTTGTCCCTTAATCCTCTTGGCATTGAGACCAATTTTAACCAGTCATTCAAGTCCCTAAATAGATCAGAGGTGATGGCAGTAAAGAACCCAACAGCTGCCAAAAGGGCATAACAAAACGGTTTGTTTTCAGAAATACTCTGATTAAAAGGGTGACCCATATAATTTACAGCAAATGTAGCAACTTGGATCATCATGTTCACCATGTATGAAACTGTATTTACAAGGTTAGGATGGAAACTGGAATCTGGTTCAATATATTCCTCAGGCATGTATTTCTCAGCCTCTTTCACAGAAGAAATTAAGAACAAAATGTGGAGTGAAAATTGTCCAAGGAGAGAGAGGAAGACAAAATAGCAAAAGATATTGGGATGGGGACGCTCAGATGACAAGGGGGAAGGGGCTTCGCATGAGAGATAAATAAAAGAAGGTAGCAGTAAAAACTCCACTAATTGTGGCTTGAACATCACCCAATTTGACACCATCCAAGTACATCACACTCAGAACATAGGAGTCGAATTATACGTCCTTCAATGTTCTTCGAATGTTAAGGAGTACGAAGCAAAAGTATCAAATAAGCAACCATTCCTATCCTAGAAATTGTAGGTCCACAGCCAGGAATCACTAATGTTATGAACAACTATCTTGCAAAGAAGCATGATGCATCTAGATTTCATGCATGTAAATCCATGTGAAGTACAAAGAAGAAGTCATATCATATCTCTCAAAAAAATCTATAAACACAGAGACAAACATGTTAGAGCCAAAAGGCTACAATACGAGACTGTGGACTTAGCAACTTATGAGGACATATTCTTTCAGTTCATTTTTCACATTCACGATGACAACATAGTCAGTACTAACAGGGCCTGAAAGTTTTCCCATTAAATTCTATAAACCAGCAACCAATTTTTGACAAGAACATCAAATATATACAGTTAAATCCTGTAATCAGTAACTGAAAAAAAGAAAATGCATTTATATAAGTAACACGTACAAATTTTAATGAAGGAATGCTTAGAAAATCATCAGCAGTCTACATCCATTTAAAATTGAAAAATATTAGACAGACAATATAGTTTAAAAAAATATATTTTGATATTTGTGTGCATATTAGTAGAATGGATCCACTTAATCTCTCAATTACTTCTGCAAATACTAATTATATTTCTACTGGAAGATATAACTTATTCTCAAATGCCAATCATATATAGAGAGATGAGACATTATAGAAAAATATCGAATGAAGGTTTCAGAGTGTTTGGACATATGTTATTCACATGAGTATAGACTACCACATATATACACATTATGAAACCTATTAATACACCATGGAGAGGCCACAAAAACAAAGAGGTGAACAAGCCTAATAAGAAGCAGAATTATACCTTTTGTTTGTGAGATATCATCATTATATAATGTATTACCAAAGGCCAACGCTTTGGGCCCTAGGAACCTGGAACTCCTGTATTTTCCATAAATCACCTAGGTTGAAGTGTTGAACGGTCTGATTTAAGTTTTGAACGGTTAGGTTTTAGTCTCCAGGGAAGTAGTGACTCACGCAGATTGCAGTACAAGTTGTGATTGCTTGATCAAACAGATAGTAGAGCATCTATCTGAGACTCTGTTGATTTTTTAAGTTTTCCCAACCCAAGATATTTTTAGACTTAGGTGACGTTCTTTTTAAAATTTTATTTTTAATTTAATTATTAAAAGAAAAGAATAATCTTTTATTCCTTTAAATACAAAAATTACTAATATTTAATTATTGTTAAATAAATTAAATTAAATCTAAATATTAAAATTGAATGTATATATACATTTTATAAGAAAAACTAAGTATATAACATATATATAACTAACATAAATATTAAAAAAATATATGTGCATTGTATGCAGTATTGAGAAAATATTAGGATTGATTTTTCTCAATGATTCAAGAGTTCAAATATCCCGGAAGATATGTGATTAATAAAAATATTTCATCCAAAAACTGTGGTATACAATTACTATATATGGGCTCTCGAATATATGCAAAGGTGAAAGGCCTATGCACTCTCAGCCCTGTGCCAGCACTCTATCAGATACATAATAATTTATATATTTATTTAAATATATTTATATAATATTATTGCGGTTCGGTTCGGTTTGTATTCGGTTCGGAATTTTTTAGAAACCAAACCGCAACCAAATTATTGGTGCGGTTTTTATTCGGTTCGATTTTTAATTGATGCGGTTTTATTCGGTGCAGTTTTTTGCGGTTTTTTACGGTTTCGATTTTCGATTCGGTTTTGCTCATCCCTGTCATGCAGGCTACAGCAGATTGTGGAAACTCTCGAGTACGATTAAAAAAAATAATAATAATTTAAATAAACGAGATTAAGTTGTGAAAGTTTGACACGCAGTACAGTCAAAAGAAAAGTATGCACCGTACCGGACAGACACTTAAACTTTTAAGCGACAGTAGATTACTAAAACCGCGTCTTTTTAATAATCTCTTTTTTTTTGCGAATTTAATAATCTCTATTAATTAACATAAATTATACTTTATAATATTATTAGAGGCCTACGATTATACAAATTTACTTAAAGTTTAATCGATCCAAAAGGATGACTTCCAGGAAAATTTTAGAATGTCGATTTAGTATTGAATTACTATTAAAGATACAGTAATATTTTTGTTGGCGTATTGCCTCTAACATAAGTATATCGTTACAACTGTGTATCACTTGATACTCTATTAGCACGTGTATTTGCTCGTATTTAAAGTTATATTTATCCAACTGACCAAAAAAAGTTATATTTATCAAAAATTAATTTTTTAATGATATTTTATTTAAAATAAAATATTAGGCACCTTCGTCTTATTTTATTGTTAATGATTGTTTATCTATTATCGAGATTAGTGTATTACCCCCCATCAGCTTTTGAAATTGCGTGCTTATGGCCAATAACTATGAAATAATAATTAATTATTGAATATTTTAATATTTATGTACTCACGGGTTAGTAGATAAGATCATCCATCCGTCATGTCGTACGGATATTTTTAAAATTTATAATTACAGTTTAGTTATTTATATTTAAATGGTTTAATTAAATAATGTGTTTTATTCGTCTCATATTATTTCCTGTTCAGGTATAGTATAAATCATAAACCATCACGTTGGTTCAAAATTATCATTTACAAGTGAGTGAGTTGCTACTTGCTTTGTTAACTTTTACAATTTTGTAATAGTTTTGGTGTAAGTTAAAATTGTTCAATAAGAATAACTAATTCAAGAATTATATAAGTAAAACTTTAATAATTGTTGGGTAATTATTTGGAGTAATAACTTTTTAATTACATTAAAATAGATCTTTAATAATTATATTTTTTTTTCAATTCCAAAGTATTTATCCACTTTGATTTATACACAACTAAAGTGTATTGACCATATATTTTTATTAAATATTTTTTTAAATGAAAATTGAATATTATTTACGAAATTGAGAAAAGTAATCTCATTCAATGCGTACAGAAGCCACGAGTTGAAACTCTTTTCTGTCAACTACTTACATTTATTATTTATATTTTTATCGTTATCTTGGTTTTCTAAGATTTTATCAACTCATACAGAATGAAGAGAGTACTGAATATAATTTTAATAAATTTTCGGTTGACAATAAATATATTAAACCATTTTACACACCTTAATAAATCAACATTTCATTCCGTAAGGGTCAATCCATCAGACTTTTATATATACCAACATATATTCATTTGGCTATTACTCAATTGTTTATTTATTGAAATGAATTTTAAAAGTGACCGATTTCATGTACTTAAAATTTCGAACAAACAATATATATGTATTGTGCTTTCAGATGTGTTACCTACAAAGGAGCAGTTACGAGCTAAAAGGGTGGAGGTTTGTGCTCTATGTCCAGTGTGTAATTTGACATTGGAGAGTACTTACCATATTTTAGTTGGCTGTGACTTCGCAAGTTCATGCTGGAATATAGCAGGGGTTACAAATGTGCAGCAAGGGGTAACGAATTTTGCAGAATGGTTCGATAGAGCTTTACAAAGACTTAAAACAGATGAGATTCATGTTGTAAGTATGGTCAGCTGGGTTTTATGGCAAAACAGAAACGACATTGTATGGAAGCAAAAAGGCAAGGAGCCTAAAATAGTAGTTGATTCAGCTATTCTCGTCCTTAACCAATGGCAGGATGCACAAGACAGGTCGTTTGATCTCTCGTTTGGGTTTATGACCCAGTCAGACGGCGTAGTGCAATGGAAGCAACCGATCGAAGACACGGTTAAGGTCAATAGTGACGCAGCTATATTTGAAGACTCTAGGCAGTACAGCTTTGCAATGGTAGCAAGGGATCATAAGGGAGATTTGGTGGAAGCTAGGGCATGCTGTAAACAGGGTGCTGTAACTCCAGAAATGGCAGAGGCAATTGGCGTAAAGGAAGCTCTCAGCTGGGTGAAGGATCAAGGGTGGATCAAAGTAATAGTAGAGTCTGATTGTCTCTCGTTAATCCAAGCAATCAGGTGTTCTTCAGTCCATCTGTCGTACTTTGGCAATGTGGTAGAGGAATGCAGGAAACTTTTATGTGAATTAGGAGATCGAAATGTAATCCTAATTTTTGTTAAACGATCTGCGAACAAGGTGGCTCACTACTTAGCGAGACATACTAGTTCTTTAGCTGATCGTACTTGGAATAAGGGTGAGATTAACCCGGAGTTCCAACTTGTTCTGTTTGATGATTTGAAGCATTAATGAAAAATTTACTTTGCTGGCAAAAAAAAAAAAAAAGACCAATATGGTGTACATCTCTCTCTGGACCCCGCCATCCTTAATATTTTCTAACGGGCTTTTATTAATTTTTACCGTGAAAAATATCAAAAATTTTTTATTTTTCGTTTTATTTGATTAAGCTCTTATTTTTCTTCAATAAATTTTCAATTTTTTGGGTTTTGTTGGGAGTTTATTTTGTTTTGTTTTGTGTTCTTTATATATGAAATTATTGATCCGCAGGATTTTCATGTTTTTATTCTGTGATAAAGGTTCTTATGGGATCATATCTACGATCGATTACTCAAAACAATTGGATTATAGTACATACACATGTTCATAACGTATTCAAAAAATCGTTTGGTTGCTTCTCTAAGAAAAATGGTTCAATAGCGATATGTTTAAGCATTTGTTCAATTTTAATTATATTTATAGATATCATATCACTTTTTATTATTGAATTGATTCCCCTTTTCAATTTTTTTTTTGACAAATATGGTCTAGAATTTTGCTGCTTCTTAGGTCTTATAAAAATTAAATTATCTTTAACAAATCTTTCGGAAAATATAATCCCTCACATATAAATTTGAAAATAATGGTTTACCAAAAATTCCTTTGATTTTCTGTACTTGGATACATAATCAAAAGTCATAGTGACCAAAATAGTCAAGTGCGTCAGCCCTCATGTGTCATTATTTTCAATTTTTCTGTGATTAAAAATATGTAAATGTTATATCCTCTAAGAGAAATATTATTTGTTTTTACTATATTTCAATGATTTACTTGAAAAGTCCATATGTTTTGAGGGACAAAATAGATTTTATCCAAAATGACCAAAGTATCATTATATTATTTTTTTTCAAAAACACGTTATAATGAATGCCCTCAAATGATTGATATCACCCATTTTTGTGCAATGTACATGCAAATTATATTTGCATTTGTTAAAAATCTCAACTAGAAGTATGCTATAACTATTATGACAGTTTTTTTTAATTATATGATATTATGACATCTTGACATATATAATAATTATTTCACGAGTAATTTTATAATTTACTGCATAAATAAACGATCGAACATCTTGCAAAAGATGGGCTAGTGCGTACTATCAGTTGTTGCCCGATTTTTTGAGAAAAGAGGCCGGCTTTGTAATTTCACGGAGAGGCCTGTTAGTGAATCTGATGATGTTGTAGACCCAAGCCCCAGCTATAGCCCCCAAAATTGGACCCAGTATGTATATCCATATTTTATCGTACCGGCTCGACACAAATACTGGGCCTAAACTCCTTGCAGGATTCATCGAAGCCCCAGATATAGGCCTGTTAAAAAAATTTAAGTTATCATTGCTAAAATATTTTAATTTTCTTAAAATACATTATTTTATAAAATTTAATTGATTATTTTCTTCGTAAAACATACCCTGCAATCATCACATTCAGCAACACAGTAGCTCCAATAGCAATCCCAGCAAGTTCACCAACCTGCATTATATATTACAAAACATAAAAAACATATAGACAAGTATGAATAATTAGAATTTAAAGATCAATGTCATTGTCAAGATAAATGTGATTAACAAGCCACTTAGCAGGTCCTTGTCTTAGAATCCATCGTAAACTCCAAAATTTCCTCCATTTGTGTACGCAATTGAAGATTTAATATTCGATAAAAGACGCGTAAATGAATACAAATTTAGCAATTAGTGAACAAGCCAGGGGATTAAGAAAATGGCTTACAGCTCGATTATCAGTTGCTACACCAGAGATAACAAACATAAGGTAGAATGTGATGATAAATTCCAACACTAAAGATTGCAGGTTTGTCCCTGATGGAAGTGTTCCCGGAAATTTGTCTTCCGTTCCCTGGAATAATAATCGAAGTGTTCCGCTTGCTAAGGTTCCCCCCAGAACCTGAGCTGCTATATAAGCGGGTACCTGAGGCAGATAAAATTTTCAAGATTGATTATTTGGTAACTACAAATTACAAAATGTAGGATATAATTTAGCTTAAGCAGCTGATTTATTCTCATTTAAATTAAACAAATTTGGCTTATACATACTTTTTCTCACTTACAACTCGCAAGAAACTCCAAATAAACAGCTAGTCAATTAATAGAATACTAGTACTAAACTTGCCTAGAATTGATAATATCCTTCATATGATCATGCACGCTCCAAGATAAACAACTAACCACGAAATCAAATCAAACCAAACATATCTTTGTATCCGGCTTACCAAGATAAATAATACAAGATCTAAAAATTCAGGACAACAAAAAGATTTATGTACTAAACGTACCTCTTTCCATGGAAATCTGTTGACAGAGGCAAATGCAAGTGTGACAGCAGGGTTAATATGAGCACCGGAAATATGTCCAATCGAGTAAACCATCACTGTTACAGCCAGTCCCCATACTATTGCAACTCCCGGAAGTGTAACCACCCCCTTTGCCAAATTAACTGTCACCGCACAATCCCCCACAAATATCAGAAAAAATGTGCCTAAAAACTCTGCAATCACCTGCATAGTCCATAGATGTTGCATAAACATAAATATATATGCATGTGTTATCATTGATCATCTTTATTCATAATGCATGATCCAAAAGAAACAAAAATTGCACTATTTTATTTATAGTACCTTCTGTATAAAAGACAGTGTGACGAAGCAATCGTCATCGGGGTGATCATCACTGAGTTTATGCATATCTGCATCGCTTATAGAGAGTGATACCACTCCATGGCTACCACTACTGTGTGTAACATCTGCCATGCCTCCTCCTATATATATATAAGTTTCTTCCGAATTGTATAATATATATATAGAGCGGAGGAGTTTCCGGAACTATGGAATACTAAGAAATAATTTAGTTGAACACGTTCCTATTTATAATTATCTCGAAACCAATCAATAAATGAGTATGCAAAAAAATTAAAAGAAAAAGACAATGCCTAGTGATGACAACAATTAAGCATTAAGCATCTTACTTTGTTTTTCTCGTAGGCTTTTATACCATTAATGCCTTATAAATGACGTTTAATATTTTTGTACATAGGCTAAAAGTCTCACTTAAAAAATTAAACTTATCATTGAATCAAGTATAAAAAGTTCTTATCAGCGAGCATTGGAAATATGAAAGCGCATGCATATACTTAGTAAAAGGAGCTAGTTTTAATATTTAACGGATACTTTGAGACAAACGAATGGTTCTTCACTTCAAATTATATAGCTAGGAGACAGTTTATCTTTTCAGATGAAACAGATCGAACTGCTAGTTTATCGATTAGTAGTACTTCTTTTTAGTACAATGTTCAAATTTATTAGAGTCCAAGTTGAATTCTGAAGATATTAGAAATAATTTCTACTCGATCCTTATGTATATTAAATTTTGATAAATTATCTGAGCGCGATATAGCTTAATACATGGTAAGAATTTATTTCTTGTCAGTGAGAGTAAATAACGAACGTAGTTGTCAAAATTGCCAGGAAATACTTCCTTATCAATATTGTAGAAGCTTTCTCAAGTGGATAGTTTTATATTTATCATTATTATTTTTGTATGTCGTTATACTCCCTCCATCTCAGTGTTCTCTTTTAATAGTAAATTAATAATTATTATTTTATATTTTTGAAAAACTGAAAAATATATTTTAAAATTTATTAGATATATTTTCTAATGATATAGTAATTTTTAATTTTTTTCTTAGTTATATATTGTGTATAATATTCAATAAAAAATTAGTCAATTTGACTAATAAAAGTCAGAACAAAGACGATTATTTTATTCTGAGACGGAGGGAGTATAATTTATTAGGGCACAAAAATGTTGAAAAGTGTGATGTTTGGATGTGGAACTAACATTAAAATCTAGTATACCATTTGTGGAGTTCGGTTCTTCCAACAACCCATCATAAATGCAGAAGATATTATACAAAATTGCATCATGTCTCTCAAAAAAACAAGTTCAGAACAAATTGGAAGAGTATCCATTATTTTGAATTTTATCCGTATTTTACTTTTATACACCGACTTAAGTTCATCGTATTCGGGATCGCATCACGTAAAACACAGTAATTAGTACATTTGTTCAAATATTCAAGTGAAAATTGAAAATGCCAAATTCTAATTAAATCAAAAATTTAAGTGTAATTAATTTTTTAAGCTGCATTCACGGCCTCCTTAATTTTTGGACTTGTTATGATCTAAAGGCATTAACCTCAACAATTTCATGGTCGACCCTCATTCACCCAAATGTAAAAGCAGTTAATCGTTAAAAAGTTATTTTTGTTAAATTAATCGCTAAAAAATATTGTCATAAGCGATGAAGAGGTCAAGTAACTCATTCCTGCGACGCAAGCCCATAGCAGCAACGCCTCCTCCACCTTAATTCCTTAGCATCTTGTAATGCTAAGTTCATACGTACACAACTTATCTAGCCACCTACAGGTTCACTTGACGCAAGCCCTTTCTTCATTGTCAGTAGAAGGGCCCCTGCATGATGCATCTAGGTGAGGCGGGTCATGCCTGGTGCCACCTCCAACACTAAGAACTAGGACAATAGACCTATGTTTAAACAAGTGATCCTTTGTTCACAAAAGTATGTTTATACCCATTGATTGACCTATAAGGCTATAACTAAAACCAATTTTATATTAAAAAATCGTAGCAGCACAAAATTGCTAAACATGTTAAGAAGATTAACAATCAAGATTAAAGCTGTAGTATACCTTTTTAGACGCTTTGCATAAAATTATAGAAAACACCGAAAAGATATACACATGGTATATATACGATATACACATGATATATATACTCATAGCTGTCGTATTAATCTCAGTTCCATATGCTAGCAGCCTTTTGTTAATGTAGGAAAAAAAAGAGTTGCAATTACCTATAATTGCAACTAACATCTAACATATATCTGTCACTCAATGAAAAAATTATATCAGTCAATCAAATAGTCCTAAAGAATATTGTTTTTTATTTGGGAATGTTTCGCCGTATATTGTCACGATAAAGCATATCCACGTATCATTATCTTTATGCTCGATTTTGTAGAGATTAGTGAAGACATCGAAGTACGTACATATCTTGGTTTATAGCCAAGAATGAAGTGGGCGATAACGATAAAATTTAGTATGGGCGGTTGGGGTATAATCCGCTTTGTAACATTATCCGATCAACTCAGTTAATTATATGTGTTAATAATCGGGATACGGTTTAACACTGATAATCTGCGGGATAGGGGTATCATATGACTAGATGACAGATTCCATTTGTTCTCGCATGTTTGTACGAGTACGTAGACACCACAAAATGTTCGGCAAATCAAGTTTTTTTTAAAAGAAATTTGAGGAGCAGCAGTACAAATAAATTTATCTAGCTAATGAATGAAATTAATTAAGTTTCACATCTGAATCCAGCGGGAAGTTTCTTTTCGCAATAGTTAATCAACATAACCAAGGAAACAGGAAGGTTAAGTTTAGCACCAAAGGCATTGGCTTTAATGACAGTGCAAAAACAAACTGCAACCTCAATATCAACAAGGCCTTGAATAAGTTTGCAGCATGGCTTTCCTAGAGGAGTAACTAATCCGCCCACCGGCCGGACTGGTATTCCGAGCACATTAGCACAAACAACACTCAATTTCAGTGCATCTTTCGGACAAGCTGCCGGTGCAGGTGGTGGTAGCAGCAACGGAATATTAGCTGCACCAGTAACTTGTATCATGAAGAACAAGGATATGTTGAAAAATAGGAAAACTTGTGATAAGCGCTTTGAATAGTACATTATGCAAATGTAGCTGTCACAAAAATATATGCCTATTTGTTGTAGAGAATGTTAAGGAAAAAGAATGTGCATGTGCTGCTTTTTATAAAGGGAAAAACTGCAAAAGAATTAAAAAATCACACTTGCATCATATACATATATATTTTATATCTGGAGTGGTTGCCGTTGTGAGGTTTATTTAGACGAACAACTTATTCAAAATTGTTGGGCTCATGGCTTTTGCCAGCTCTCTGCTCAGGTGCTCACCTGGGAAATAAGCTAAAAAAGCATGATAAATACAATTATCTCTAATTTTTCACTCACTCCCTCTCGTCTTTCTTATCCACATTAACATTAATATAGTATATATACTAGTTTAATCTAGTCGTAAATACAATTTTTAATTTTTCCCATACATATTTATATACTCTCTCCATTTCATAATTTTTGTCGACTTTTCAAAGTCAAATTAATCAATTTTGACCAACAAATTAAATATATTATATAATAATATATATTTTTTTTAAACAATATTATAATAAAATTAAACTCTTCTATTTTATGAATCAATTTGTAAAAGTTGTAAAATTATAAATAAATATTTTTAAATTGTTAGTCAAAATAAATATTTTTAAATTGTTAATCAAAGTAAAATAAATTTGACTTTCAAAGTCAAATTTATTTTACTTTGACTTTAAAAAGTCAAAATGATAAAAATTGAAGTCAAATTTATTTTACTTTGACTTTGAAAAGTCAAAATAAGACAAAAATTATGGGACGGATGAAATAAATATAAATATTTATACATTAAATTTTGTATTTTTATGGTAATATTGGAATCCTTGATGTTTGTTAAAAGTTTCTAATAATTAATATAAATATTAAATTTTATTATGTTGTTTATAAAATCAAAACATAAATCTTAAATTACTATTTTTGAAACAATAAATATTGGAGTTTATATATTATAGGGTTTTGTTCTATGGAGAATCTTAAATACAGTCCTAATAGGAGAACATATATGTCTTGTATTAAATTCTGCAATATATTATAAACAGAATATAATGCAGGATATATATGTTCTCCGATTAATACTCCATTTAAGATTTTTTATATATTTCTTTTGTCAACTTTAAATGAAGTACTAATCGGATAACTCTAATGTATAATATATTATAAATAAAATATAATGCAAAATATATGTTCTCCAATTAATACTACAGGATCATCATAAAACTTTTGCATTATATATTGAATATAATTAATCATTATTTTTATATTCTTCTCTTTCAATTCGTTGGAGTTGAAGCTTCCTACCTTCGATGAATTCAATAAATAATTATCGTCAATATATTCTTCATATCGCATATCTGACAATATGTATATGTATAGATGTACTCAGATTACGCAGGTATTCTTCTTTGACTGCCATGTGATATGTTGTATCCACATGGCTGATCAGCTGTTAGCCTCTCTTAATTCTACTTTAGTGTGCTAACAAGTAAGGTTACGAAAATGCAAACAAAGAACATGCACCAAGAAACACAAAAGAATGCAAAACATGATGAAAATCAAACATCAAACTATCATGCTAGTAATTGAACAATTTATTCCGCCAATAATGCATGCACCGAGTTGTATGTACGTAAAAGTATATTTATTATTCTATAAAATATGTTCTATTTATAAAAATATACTCCGTATATTATTTCGTAGGTCTCAACTTTTTCCTTCATTTTAAACGGTAAATTATGGGCGTTTACCTTCACTTCTTTTCTTTCAGCTCTTACAAGAGACATGTATATGGACAAGAAATTGTCAAAAAATAATACAGAAAACGGGTTAATATCGACATGTTTTGTGGTGATAAAGATGCATAAAAAGATGGTTAGATCGAATTTTTTTCGATCAAACATAATAAATAATTGCTATAATTTAAAATAAGTTGCATATTCTTAACCACAATATTACGAAAATTCAAGGCAACTCCATATGGCTCAATAAAACATAAATTAACGAGATAGTTAGTCGATCGCATTTAAATTTTAACGTACCGTTTGTCTCTCTCCTCGAAAGTCATTTATAAGGAAAGAAATACATACAATTTTTAATTTATAAATTACATATTTATAATATAAGTTAAACGAGCCCTAAATTTATTATTTATCCGTTGACGATTTGATGGGGGCGGTAAAGAGAAGATTAACATATGCTACATATAAATTTATTAATCTACTCTATGGCGACTGACGACGACGTGGAGAAACGTAGCTGCGGTTACATACATACACAGATATCACGAGTCACCGTTTCATGACAAATCTAACTCTATTGTATGGAGTATAAAATTAAAACAATATTTTTATTATAAATTATCACTATATATCAGATTTAATTTAATAAAAATATATATCGTTTCAAGTTTGAGTGAGAGATATAACATAGAAATTGTGCATGAATTCAAAATTATAGTAGAAATATTAATATATTGTATATTATGTCGATAATTTGTCTGAGTTTAAGCCGTAAAAAGTGGTACTCGGATTGGCTAAATGATACTCTACTTCTGATTTGCTTGTGTGTTAATGTGAAAAATGTATCATTTTATTTTCAAATAATTTTTGTATTGTTGTATGAGTGAGGTCGTGACTCGTGAGTAATGCCTGTTAACATAAGTTTGTGAACATACTCATAAAACATGTTATAAATGGTTCATGAACAATTTCTTTTAATAAGTTGAACTTTAAACAAGTTCTTTGATTCGAATTATATTATAATTCGATTCTAGCAAAAAAAATTTGATAATTAAATGTAATTTGTGAGAGGTGATCCTTTGAATCAGCGCATTGACCCATTACCTTTAGAGCAATTTCTTAATAAGTCGAACTTGAACATTTAAGAACGTGGCTCTATTCAGTTTATTTACAGAGACATATAAAGTCTCTTACGATAAGATTGTTCTTTCAAAATAGGTTGAAATTTATTATTATGAATTGAACACTTTAAATGGATTTTTCTCGTAAATTAACAATGTATTGGACTGAAGAAGAAAGGGATGAGATCAAAGTGAAAACAAAACTATTATATTCATTAATTAGCTATAAAAAAAAACCTAATATATTCATTTCATTACCAAAAATATTTTGTTGGTACACGAGATATATCCTCCACAATACACTCTTCGCAAACCATGATAATGAAATGAAAATAAAAGATATGGATTGCCTAAACACCAATTCATATCTTGGTTAGCTTATAGTAATGGGTTGCACCAATTCATATCTTGGTTATCTTATAGAGTAATGGGAACACAAAAGACAAGCTTCGTAAGTTAGGAATGTGCTCAGATAATTTGCATGAGATATGTGGTAATGAAGCTGATCAAACTCATCAAAATTCGTTGGGTTCTTAGTCTTAATTGGTTTCATTTCACAAATAATGGAATGGTTAAGTATCAATGAATCTGGGAGCCTTTATGTTTTTAGAAAAATATAGTGGCAGCAAGAATGTGATTACTATTGATTCTGCAGTTCAAAAACCAAGAATGTGATGACTCTTTAATTGTGTGCCATACCTTAGTACTAAATAATTAGCAAGACATACTCAATGTGTTGTTTATATACTTTATCCCATCTTCAAAATGGCAAGACACATATAATATTCATTCATGATTTTAATGTTTGACAACTTAATTTACTATCCTATTTATAGCTTAATTAGTAGTGAAATTAGTACTACGAAATTAGAAAAGAATATAGAAATTTTATCCAGTACATAATATATTGGGGAACACAAAGGAAAACTAGATAGGAAGGAGATTCTTACAGCCAATCTGTGCTAAACTCACAAATCATCTAAAACACGATTTATTTTAACCGTCTTTCTGCTCATGCATTTATCGCCATTTACTGCACATACTGAACTGCCTGTCTCATGACCTCTGATGCTTCCTTGACAATCTTAGATTGATTAGATTGTTGAGGTTCATTCAACTTACAATTACTAACTTGGCAAAAAAAAACTGAACTGCATGTCAACCCAATATATAATTACCACCAGAAGTAAAGAAGAGAGGTATCTACGACGATACACTACTCGATCACCCTAACAAATTTAAACGTGAAACTAACTAATCTCACACCTAAAGTCATGGGAAAGTTCTTTCTGGCAATAATTGAGCAGCAAAACCAAGGAAACAGGAATGTTAGTTCTAGGATCAGAGGTATTAAATGTGATTGCACGGCAAAAACAAATTGCAACCTCGATATCGAGTAGACCTTCAATGAATTTGCAGCATGGTGTCCCTAAAGGATGAATTGCTCTGCTTATAGGCAGGACAGGTATGCCTAGCACGTTTGCACATACAATCTTCATTGTAACTTTGTTTTTCGGGCAAATTTCTGGTACTGAAGGCGGTGTTAGTAGCCCTGGAATTGGTGGAAGCGGATTTGAAATACGCGGTGGTAACGTAATTGGACTAGGCGGTGACAACTCTGGAATAGGTGGTGGTGGCATATTCAGGCTTGGAGGTGGAAACAGAGTAAAAGGTGGTAGCTGTCCAGAATGTTGTAACAGAGGAAAGCTTGTGCTAAAGACTTTGAGTTGTACAACATTGCGTGCACAGACTTAGGGTAAGTACCAAAACATCTGTGTATAGAAATTTAATTTGAGCAATTGTTCATGACAATCAAAATGTGTCAAGCTTTTTATAGAGGTAACAAATATAAAGTTGCAATTGTGTGTTCTTTCCATAAAATGTGTTTATTTTCAAGTGTACGTACATAGAATAAATATATGTCACCTCTCTTTGAAAAAATGTTATATGGATGTATTATATTAGGTAATAAACTTATTCAATATAAATGGGCTCATGCACCCTAATATTATATTCTCTCTTCTGTGATTTCCGTTGGACGAGAAAAATAATTGATGATCACATACATTTTTTCCACTCGTTTAAGAACGAATCAAAGGTGGGTAGCTAGTGCCATGGTTGGGTACAGTATGGGTTATATTTGTTTAATGAACGAACTGAATCAAGACGAATTCTGTTTTTATCGAAACTGAGATTAATCCAAATTTGATAAAATAATTGGAAAAAAATATATTTCCAAGTTCAAATTTATTTTCTTATCAGATTGAATCAAACAAATACTATCAAATTTGACTACAGACTATATCGGGAAACTTAGTTATTTTACTTTTGAGTTAAGTTTTTTTTAATATCAAATTTGAGTTGGATATTTGTTTACTATTAAAGCGACCCAAATTTGATACATAATTCATGAAGAAATAATCTTTTGAACTAATCATATAAATCCATTAGTATCATGCTTTTTAGAATATGTCCAAATACAAATTCGTGTGAACTCGATTAAAACAGACAATATCATATTATTGTGGAGTTAAGATTTACTTGCGACCTAATAAGTAGTATCAAAACAAGGTGTGCACAGTTTTTTTCCTGGTGTTCTAACCATAATTTAAGGTCTATTAAATGATGTACGAGAGGGAAAATTGTGAAGGTAGAATGATTGGACTATTTTTATGTGTTAATGTAAAATATTCGCAAGAATTCTTATGTTTAAGTCAGCTGCCTTGTTTTTGTGATTCCCGAAATTTCAACGATCGGATCGTCCTGAATTTTAGACATCATCTTCCTTACTCCAATATTATAATTCTAAACGGTAGATCGGATTTGGAGGTCCAGAGAATATTAGGGGACCGGACAACGGTTGTCACCAGACCTGGTAAAATGGGTCTGGATCCGAAAAACCGAACCGAAATTCATGGAATCGAATCCGATTTTATATTCGAAATTACGTAATCCGATAAATATCCTAAAACTGATTTGATCCGAATAAAAAATTACCCCAATCGAAAATTTAACCGAAAATAATCAGAAATACTCGACCCGATAATGACTTGAAACCGATTAGAACTGAATACACAATTATCTGAACCAAATATGACTCGAAATACGAGATTTGATTCAATGCAAATATGAATTACATTGAATTAGAAAAGAGGTCAATTGAATTTTAATCTAAAATTTTAGTTATATTTTAATGATTCATAGTTTATAATATTAACTCACTTTTTATTCACTAAATTAATCTATTCTTAAGTAAAATTCACATTTAAAATAATTGTATATCAAAAAATTAAAATGGTTCTACAATCAAAGTTTTAAAAACTTATATTATAACTAATATATTTAATAATAAGATAATTTTTTAAAGTCTCACAAATTAAAAAAACAGAAGCATAATTAATAAATAAGTTATTACTTCAATAAATTTATTAAACGACATTTATTTTAGTTTTACTATAATTAAAAACTAATTCAAAATTAATCCAGACTGTATTTTTCTGATTTGAAATGATCTGAACTGAATTTAATATGATCTTTATCCAAAATTTAACCGATTTTAATCTAAACTAGATCTGATCAGAATTAGATCCAATCTGATCCGAACAGTACTCCAAATATATCATAACCGAAAGTTGATCCGATTCGAAGGGATCCGATCTGAAACCGATCTGGTTATCCGAATTGACAGGTCTACTTGTCACTAAGGATGAGCAAAACCGAAAAACTGAACCACACTGAAAAATTTCGGTTCGATTCAGTTTTATTTTTTAAAAAATTCGGTCAGTTCGGTTTGTTCGTTTAAAACCCAAATAAATTTTGGTTCGGTTTTTATCAATAAAATTTTCGTTTAAACCGAATAGATCGAATTATATATATTATTAATTTATAATTTATATTTATGTTTATATTTTATATAAATACTCATGATTTAATTAATTTAAATTAAGTTTAAATATTTAAATTGATGGTTTATGTTTTATTTTATTTTAATTGTTATTTATTTCAATAAAATTATTATTAAAAATAAAAAATATATATATAATTTTAAAAAAAAATTATTTTTAAAAACCGAATCGAATCGACCAAAATATTTCGGTTCGGTTCTTAAAAAATTAAAATTTCTGTTTTTGGTTTTTTCGGTTCGGTTTAAAACTTAACTGACCGAATGCTCTGTCCTAGTTGTCAGCAGAGTGATAGGTTGTGTTCATGGTGTTGTATTTGTTTTGTCCAAAACGTATTTTGGGTTAATTTTTAGACTAGGCCATGGTTTTTAAGATATGTAAATGAAAGTGAATTAGTTAAGTTTTTTTGATATATTGTATTGACACAAAATATACATGTCAATATATACAAGCAAAAGATTCTTTTACTTGACTAACAAAAATACTTCTTTATGCTTCTCATTTTACTTATTACTTTGTTTATTTTTTGTGTTTAAACTTATAATTTGTGGTGATAGAATTCGGTGGGAGTTCCGGAAATAAAAATTTCTATTCAGGTATTGTTGAGCTGCGTCAAGGTTTGTCCTTCATTGGACTCAAAAGATCTTATTAATGCATGTACAGCCTAAAAACTACTCCATAAAATGAGTGCAATTTCTATACATATTCTCCACAAAATTGATTTAATTTAAAAAGTATTCATTTTTTGATGCATATATGATCGTCTTTTTTGCCAAAAAATAAACAAAGATATTAAGTATGATATAATTTCAAAAAGTCTACACGAAGTAAAAAGTATGTATTTGAATGAAAAATAGTGTAATATCCTTTTTATTTGACGGTCATATTAAAAGAAATAGCGCCGAGAATATTAGGATTTAAAAGTTAAATTCTCTATGAGTTAGAGAGCTAGTGTACTATTATATTAAGTGAAAAAATAGGAATGGTAGAAGGTATAGATTAGTCTCGGCAAAATGGATCCTGGAAAAATAAAATCCGAAACAGTTCAATTCAAATCGATATAGATTTAATATAACTAAATCCGATAATGTTCTCTTGATTTTATCCGATTTGATCCGAAAATGACCTACAACAGAAAAATTAACCGAAAATAATATGAAATACCAAATTTAATAATAACCCAAAATTGATCAAATCTGAATAAAAAATTATTCGAACAAAATATGACTTAATCTGAATTAAACTGAAATACCCGATTTAAAAGAATTATTAAAAAGAATCCAATTAAAATGATAAATTTAAATTAAAAATCCCAAAAATGATAATCAATATGAATAAGATAAGAGTAAATTCAACATTAACATTAAGCATACCATATATTTAGAAAAAATATTAGTTTATCAACTCTAGAAATATATTACTTTATTAAGGTTATTATTTTATCAAGTATTTTTTTTTCAAATTCTAAATGTACTTTGACAAAATTACTTTACAACTTTTAATTCAGTTAGACGATAATTTTAAATTAATCCAACAATAATTTAATCCGAATTTTTCTGATCCAAACAAAATCACATACGAAACAAAAAATATTCGAAAAAATACAAATATAATTTAATCCAATTTTAATATCAGATCGATTAATCCGATTTTAATTTAAATTTTACCTAAACCGAAATTGAAGTGATTCGATCAATCAAAAATCAAAACCGGACCCGAACTAAATTAGATTTGATATGAACTATATCAAAATATATAATAATTGAAAGTTCATATGTACGAACTTGATTCGATCCGATTAGATTACCGGTATAATGTAGATTTACAATATCTTTATCCACAATGAGATTCATATAGAAAAGGAGACATTTTTTTATTACCAATCTCAGCTGCCAAACTAATCATATTTATAAAACAAACTAGAAACAGTGCAAACAAAAATGCTCTTGCATGGGATCACCTTCGCTAGCTAGCAAAAGTGGGGATTAATGAAATTAACTAGTTACGTTTCACACCGGAAGCCAGGAGAAAGCTCTTTCTGGCAATAGTTGAACATCATAACTAAGGAAAGTGGAATTTCGATTCTAGATATAGTGGTATTGCATGTAAGCACTTGGCAAAAACAAACTGCAACTTCAATATTTAGTAGACCTTCAATGAATTTGCAGCATGGTGAATCTAGCGGATTATTTAATTTGCTCACGGGCATGGCCGGTATGCCAAGCACATTTGCGCATGCAATTTTCAGCGTCACTGTGTTTTTCGGACAAGTTTCTAGTACAGGAGGTGGCGATTGCAGCCCTGAAATCGGAGGAAATAGATTTGGAATAGGCGGTGTCAATCCTGGAATAGGTGGTAGCGTAAATGGGTTTGGTGGTGTCAATCCTTGAATAGGTGGTAGTGTAAATGGTGGTGTCAGTCCTTGAATAGGTGGTAGTGTAAATGGGTTAGGTGGTGACAACCCTTGAATCGGTGGTAGGGTAAATGGATTAGGTGGTGACAACCCTTGAATAGGTGGTAGTGTAAATGGATTAGGGGGTGACAATGCTGGAATAGGTGGTAGTAAAGTTGGGGTAGGCGATGGCAACCCAGGTTGCAAGAAATTTGGAGCAGGAGGTGGTAATAGTGAAATAGGTGGTACCAAATTTGGAAGAGGGGGTGGTAATAGTGAAATAGGTGGTACCAAATTTGAAATAGAAGGTGGTAACAATGAAATAGGTGGTACTAAATTCGAAATAGCCGGCGGTAACAATGAAACAGGTGATAGAAATTGTTTACCAGGTTGTGACAATCCAGTAGGTGGTAACAGCTTCGGTAGCTGACCACTAACTTGTATGCTGAGGAAAAACAGGAAAGCTGTTACCAAACCCTTTGTGTTGTACACCATTATGTACACAAATTTATTGCAACTAGTATTAGGATATTTCCTAATAGCTATTTACGTGAGTGTTGCAGCTTCTGTACGTAGAAGGGTTACTGATGACAATGAATTGTATTGTATTTGCTATTTATAGAGGGAACAGATAGTTGCAAGTTGCATAGTGTATATATTATTCGTGTTCATTAATCTTATTTTTTAAATAATTTTTAGTTTCCACACTAGGCAGAAGTTTTAGTCCATTACAGTTATTACTTGTTACTTCGTTAGGCGTATTGGTTAGAAAATTCGATTGACACATCATTACTCTGTATTTGCATGCTTTAATCTATTGTCTTTTCGTGGGCCTGGATGACCCTGGATCTAACCTTAACCCCATTACTATAAATTATAATGATATTTTTAGTAGTGCAGTTTATTTTTTGACCGTGTATTACTGTAATTAAGTTACGGTAACGTGTACAATTTTCCATAGTTTTAATGATATTTTTATATTCATTATTTCAAACAAATTGAGTTCTTATATTACAGTCAAAAAAATATTAATTTTATGTTCCAATGTATGTAATCTATATTATATTATTAAAATCGAAACATTAAAATTTTGGTAGTCGGTTTGGTAGTTGATCGGTATTTGAGTCGGATATTGATTATTGGGCCTTTTAAAATACAAATATTTTTAACTAAAAATATATCTCACATTAATCAGTTAATTAAAATAGAATTTTAAACAAAACTCATAAATATTATCTTATTAAAATAAAAATAAAAAATATATAAAATACACATGTATAACATTAAATAAAAATCAAATAATTATTAAAGAAAATATTAATGTTAAAATTAAAGTAATAAAATACTAAACTACATCATGACGTGACCCGACCAGTTGTAGGTTAAGGTTTCGGCGTCGGTTAGGAAAGAGCAATACAAAAGCTTAAGTTTTATGCATCGGTTGCTAAAAGCCCAACACTAAAAGTGTCTTGATTTCTAGGGTTCCGCTATTTTCTTAATTTATTGAACGCTATTTTCCTTCTCTTTTCATAATAATATAAGCTTATAACTTGTGCGAAGCAGGAGATAACTAATACTCCCTTTGTCCCTTTCGATTGTTTACAATTTCTATTTATGGATGTACCATCCAATTCTTTACATCCCAAAAATAGTAAACTTTTATATTATAAAATTTACTCTCATTCACTACTTTCCTCCCCTTTTCAAATCTATCAATTAACCCCATCAATTTACCCATTTTTCCTTCTCTTTCATACTATTTTATACAATTTTCTTAACCTCCGTGCCCAACCCAAATGTAAATAATCGGTTGGGCGGAGGGAGTCCTTAAGTAAATTGATTTTTTATTTATATTTTTATTGATACTTAATATAAAATTTTATAATATTAAAAATTTATGTTAATATTATATGTTCTCTTATTTTATATAAAACCCTAGAAATCAAGATTGAGGACATATAAAATTATTTAATTTTAGAGCTATATAATCACACTTGAATTAACGTCATAGTTTAAACTAAAAGAGTATAAAACTCTAACTCCCGATAGTCCTATTTTTATACAACTTCTCACGGATAATATTATATTATATTTAAATTATATTCTATATTTTCTATTTAAAAATTCTATTTATCCTATAATTTTTATTTAATATATCATTAAATTTTATGAATATTAATATATAAATATCACTGTATAATAAAATTTAATGATATATTAAATAAAAATTATAGGATATGTATGATTCTTAAAATAAAAAATATAGAATATAATTAATTTAAATATAATATTATCCGTGAGAAATTGTATAAAAGGAGGACTATCGGGGAGTTAGAGTTGTATGTATGATATATATTTTTTCTAAAATTAGATTTTATTAAAATTGAATTGTTAAGATCGTTTCTATGGTTCACCTAAAATTGAACGGTTAAGATATTTTTTATGGTTCACCTTGGACCAAAATTTTTAATCTTTCTATTATAATAATATAGTATAGATAGTATAGATATGCCTAAGATACATTTTAGGAGTTAGCGAGATATATAAGATTTTATATGTAAACATGGAAAGAATATTGTTGTAAAATCGGAATTCATTTAAAATTTTAGTAATATACTCTTATTTTGTATTAAAATTTTAGGAAATTATCTATATTCTTTTTTCTCTATACTAAATCATGCATATTAACATTTATATTCACTTAATTTAATAAATTGGGTTAACAGTTAAATTAATATCGTATATCTATTTTTTATGATTTTGAGAGATCCAATTAATTAATTATTCTAAAGAACGGATTTTAATATAGCACCTAACGAGCTCGGCACTTAAAGTGAGCGGGAAAAAAAACTATGTTATAGTAAAATTGAGAAGAATTTAAGAAAAATATATTTTAGAATTCTATATTTTTTGTCAAAAAAAAAAACAATTCTACATTTTTTCGAGAAACAATAGAATGGAATAAAGAATTAATTAATAAATATAAGTATATACATATCATACAGAAAAATTAAAAAAAATAGCCTTTATATTATGACAAAATTGTGGATTAGTGAAATATTGTTAAATGTTAACCTAAGATACGTTAAAGAATCAAGGCGCCAGATTCTACTATAATTGATGTCACATATAAAATTAATAAAAAGAACTTTGAGATAAATAAAACGACAGTTATCTTAAAACCAAGGGAGGAGTGTTCTAAAAGACGGTCTTATCCATTAATCCGCCAATTAATCGATAAGACGGTCGGGGTCCCGTGTCGATTAATCGAAATTAGGTTTTTTTTTAATCGGTCAAAAATCAGCCGAGACGGAAAAAATCGGCCTAAACGGTCAAAAAATGGTTGAAACGGTCAAAATCGGTAAAAATTATTTTATTTTAAAAAAAAATAAAATTTTAAAAAAAAATAACTAATATATTTTTATTACAAATTTATAATAAATATGAGTTGTATGACCATAAATACTTCATAAATTTTAAATACTCTCTCAAATTGCTAATAATTATATGATATATTATGTAATAAATATTAAGATTAATTATTAAATAATGATTATTAAGTATAAACCACTTAAAATGTTAATGATAAGTGATTTTTTCGTAAATGTTAACATCTAAATATATATGAATTAATAATATATGATAATTTTTTATTATAATTTTATAATAATTTGAAAATGTTTAAATATAATTATATATTATTATTTATTAAATTAAAATATTTCTGATTAACGCTCTGATTAATCAATCCGATTAATCACCAATTACCCGATTAATCACTGGACGGTACATTCACCATCTAACTCTGATTCTCATCGTTTAGAACACTGCAAGGGAGTATAAATTAGTGAGCATACTTGTTTGGTTGTTTTTAGGTATATATTCTTTTTTTTATAGTTGTAATATTTAGGTATATTTAATTCTTTATAAAAAATTAAAAAAAAACATGTTTGGTTAAAAGACAACAAATTTTATTTTCTAGGAAGTACAAGTCATGATGGGAGGGGCGTTTAAAAAACTACCCACATGTATTCTAATTTTATTTGGAATTTGGGTCAAATTCCAATTTTTTTTTCAAAATCGGGTCAAGTGCTGAATCTTGATCACAAATAAGGGGTCGTTTGGAAACTCCAATGAGCTATGGGTTTAGAATGGATAAACCCATACCTTGTTTGTTTCAGTTTTTTTAAATTTCAACCTCATCCCTTAAATCCACAAGGTATGAATTTTTGATACCCAAGGGGGAGGTGAGTATGAAGGAAGGTATGAGTATCAATTTTAATAATATTATTTTATTATTGATAATTAACATTATTAATAATAATAAAATAATAATATATACAATCAAACATTACTAATAATAAAATAAATTATTTATATAATTAAATAAATTTATCAATTATTAATTCAATAATATTTTATATTAAATAATTTCATTTCAGAATTAAACCAAACACATGATATCAATAATGAAATTTCATCCTCATACCACTATAACCCGATTCCTACTACCAAACTCGTATCGCCTTATGAATGAAACGACCCTAAATGTATATTACATTGGTTCAAATGCAACAACTTAAGTAAACTACAAGCTTAACACATGCGACTAAAAGAACATGATTTGTTAGTGTGCTAGTAGTAATTCTTGGTCTTATATATTTGAACTAAAATTTTCACATGTTAAGATCGGGGTTTTACAATTGAGCGCCAATGGATGCAGTAGTGGTTATAGAATTTTGACCTATATTTCTTTCTTTTTTTGGACTAGGATCTCATCCTGAAAACTCATTCTATCACTCCATTTCCTTTTGCATCACCGTGGAACCCTCATTCTCTCACCTTTTCCATCCCTAGAAGAAGTAAAAATCCTCTCACTCACATTCTTTCTTTTAATTGAGCTACAATTCTGTCTCTCACACAATTTTTCAAACTCACTCAAACTTAATAAGATATGTGTCATTGTACTATGGAGAGTGTTAATGGATGTTGTTTGAATTAGTGAAGATGTAGGAATGTCTAACAGCCTTAATTTGGCTGTGAGATTTTTGAAAAGAAAAGATCAACCATCGATAGATAATAAAAATTGAAGAATATATATCGATGGATGAGAAATATCCATTATTGACGAGTGTTTCATATTTATTGTGTTATTAATTTTTTAAAAATATAGAAAATTAGTTTTTATAAGTATATTGATCATCGATTGAAGAGTGTTTCAGACTTACGGTGTTTTTATTTTTTAAAGAATATAAAAAATTATTTTTTATAAATATATTTATCTTCCTGATAATTTGGAAATCAGTTTAAGGTGTTTTTGGTATGAGTATTTTTGGTAGATACTCAAAAATAAATCTGAACGGTTTTGGTTCAAAACGGATGCTTGCAGCTCAACATGAAATACAATATATATAAATCCAATCAATAAATATTAATGAATTTCTATGGAGAAGATTTAATGATTTTTTTTAATAGTACCGAAGAAACGATGTCCAGCTTGGCATAAAAAAATTGGAGATAGCCTGAGCAGAGGAGCAGTGATAGGGGGTGTTTGACTTAGTTTATAAGTAATAAGTTTTTTTTTTTTAAAGTATTTTCATATTTTTTTAAAAAAATTAATATTTATTTTAGAAATTTAAGACCAAATCTTATTTTCAAATTTGAAAATAAGTCATTTATTTTCAGAAAAAGTACATATATATCAACTTTTTCAACTTATAAGCTGCTTATAAGCTGAGACAAACGGGTCAATAAATAAATCCGACACTTTCTTCATTGACAAGCTGATAAGTTCGAATCTGAGAAAGAGGAGGGCCCTAACTAGAGCAGACTGTCATAGCACACGAATCGCATTCTTGTGTCATGTGATATGTTGTGAACATGCGTTCAACTCTGGTCACTCTACGATAGTGTGCTAACAAGAAAGATTACGAAGATGCAAACAAAGAACACCGCTGTGGAAACACTTATTTGTGCAAAACTTGACGAAAAGCAAACAAACATGCTAGCTTTTTATTTTCAACTATTTATTTCTCTGATAGATATGGTTCCTTAATTGTATTTTATGTCAAATCACTGATAAAAAAATTTTTTGACTGATAAATTTTCAAATCACTGATAATTATTTGCTTCTTCCCAATATAAGTTGTTAGCACATCAAGCTAAATAGGTACTGTGTAAACAAAATATGCATGCATTTTTTATGCTTTCTAATGTGTAAGACTATTATCTTATATTAGGAAAAAAAAGTTTGAAAAATATTGTTTTTAACCGTGCAGTCAAATTAAATTAATAAAAAAATCAGACGATTTACATAGTGGATATGATATATATATATATATAGGCACGTGCTCAAATGAGAACCACTATTATAATTAGAACTTAGATCTAATCTCAGCCCTTAAACTTTTTAAATCAAATGAATCTTAGCCACTCAATTAAAACACTGTCTTTTAATTCTCTCTCTTTACTACCGACTACTTGCCCCACCACCGTTCACCTTCATCTCTCTTATCTTCTATCACACTACCTTCAATCAATCAACATAAAAAACATTCACTCACAAATCCGATTTGTTCTCTACTGCTATACATACATACATACATACAACATCTATTCATTTCATTCTTTCTTTTTGAACGCTTAACATACTTGTATTAAAACTCTGATGAAGCCGATCTGTTATTAAAATCATTAGAATCAATGGTAGAATTAAAAAATATTGAGAAAAATATTTCAGAAAATTTGGTGATTCGCGTATGAAATTTGGTGATTCGAGATTATTTTTTCATAATTTGATTTTGAATTCAGTGATTCTACGGACGATGATCCACTAATCCTTGCGGAGATGTGATAATTTAAATTTGTATGTTTTTTAAATTTCAATTTAGTAATTATTTAAGTGATGTGGTGGTGGTAATGTAGTGTGGTGTGTTATGATGGAATTGGTGATAACGTTGTGTGGTGTGTTATGATGGAATTGGTGATAACGTTGTGTTAGTGGTGTTGATGGTGCAGTGACAACAGTGTGATGGACTGATGAAGGCAGTGCTGGTGATGTGTTATGACGATGATGGGTGCGGAAGGTGATACAATATTGTATATAAATATAATATGTATGTTTAAATTTTAGTGATTTGTATTCAAATTTGGTGATTCTGTGCTGAGTTCTTAGTTGTTATAGGATGGTTCTCATTAGAGTAGCTCTCTCTCTCTCTATATATATATATTAAGTTAACCGCTAGATAACTAAATGAATATATATATATATATGTTTAACTTGTACAATAAGACCTCCTTTTTTAACTTTCGAATGAAAGTTTGTAAGTTAAATTTAATTTGTAGATTTTCATTTAACAGTTGAATTCGTTAGTTATTCTAACTTTTATATCATTTACCCTAACATGCTCATCTTTTAAACATGTCATACCTTTAAAATGTAAAACAAGGCGTTCTCATACGAATTCCTACTTAGCAGCTAACTACTCCTATTATGTTGTGGATCACATCTTTAACAATAAATTAAAATTCATTAATTATGTCGAGGGTGACACCTTAATTACTAACGAATGAAGCATCCCTAATTAATGACGCAACAGTGTTGATATTTACTCGTTAGAGCAGATTTAAATCATGTTGTTTCTTGTTAATCCAAAGTGAAAACTTCCATTAATATTCAAATTAGTGGTACGAAGAGATGGTAATTCAGGAACAGGAAGCATTACTCTCCTTTGTTATATAATATGGGAAGGTATTAGGCCAATATACAATACAAGCTTATAACCCGTGCGATGACTAATATTTAGGTTTTTTTAATATTATATTTTATTGATATTTATTATAAAATTTTATAGCGTTGAGAATTTATGTTAATATAATATAATAATATTATCTGTAAGTAGTTGTATAAAAGGAGGATTATGAGGGGTTAGAGTTGTATGTTATTATATATTATTATTCATAAACTTTAATGATATATTAAATAAAAATTATAGGATAAGTAGGATTCTTAAAATATAAAATATAGAATATAGTTTAAATATAATATAATATTATCCATAAAGAGTTGTATAAAAGGAATACTATCGTGGGTTAGAATTGTATATATGATATATATATTCTTTTTAAAATTAGATTTTATGAAAATTGAATGGTTAAAATGGTTTATATGGTTCATCTGAAATTGGACGTTCGGATCTTTTTCTACGATTTATCTTGGACTAAAACTTTTAATTTTCGATTATAATAATATAGTATAGATATATAAACGGTTCAACAAAGAGCAATTTAAATTTATTGAAATTCCTAAACAGCTGTGTGCAATCATGAATTAATATTCCAAATAAATGGGCTATAGTGTTTGATTGCATATATTATTATGTGTTAATAGAATGTAGTCAAAATTATGTTTTGTCGGTCGCGTAGTCTCAAGTGTAAAAAAATCTATTTTCATATATAATTTTTTCAATTTTTTAAATAAGAATTTGAATATTATATTTTTATTTGGTAAAATAAAAATTTTAAAATATATATATATATATATATATATATAAATTTTTTAATACCTAAAATCGCATGCTGAAAATCAAAATAACATTTATTTTTTAAAAAACACTATAATTATGATGCAGGGTTCGAAAGATCTAAAAATTATTAGCATGTGATAAGAGTTAAAATGTCCAATGAGTCCGCAAAGAAGAAACGGGATGGGTACCTTAAAACCTCCCATGACCCACTTTAATACTACTAACTTTTACCCATACTTCGCACCGAGTCAATATTTTTTATATTATTTTTATAATTTTTAAATATTTATAATTTTTATTTAAAAATTATTGTATATAGATATGAATTATTAAAAAATCGTAAATACAAAATATAAAAAATGAAATTGATAATTTTAAAATCTGGTATAATTATGACAAAACTTTTGTCTTGAATAATATCAACACCTTTCATTTTAACTTGTTATAACTATAAAAATTAATTATCGGTTCAATGAAAAAAATCTAAAATTAAAAATTGCTATTTTGAAAAAATTTAATACTCTTTATGTTATAAAAGGAAAAAAAATATTAGAATATAAAAGACATTTAAACATTACCATTCTATAATTAAACTGATGGTTAATTGTTTATACCATAATTAGCCATTTTAGTTAAAAAGTGTAAAAAAGAAACGTAAATAACTCAATTTAATTGTCTGAATATTAAAATACTCACACCTCATTGGCTGAAAACTCTTAAAAAATCATTAATTGGTTATAGTGTGGTAGACTCAGCTATTAAAAATACTTAAAAGTTTTAAAAAATTAATATTTATATAATTTTATAAAATATTTAAATGTTACAATTAAAAAAATATTTAAGAAATTTTACATTTGAAAAACAATAAAACTATATAAGGCTACTTATTTAAAATAACTCTAATATCATGTATTATATTTTATTTATTTATTTACACCCACACCCTACAAATTTTGTACTTAATTATAAATTATTTAATATACATGTAAAATTTTGTTAACATTAAAATATTGATATTAAATTTATTTTGAAGAATAAATAATGTGGTAGCTAAAATTAGTTATTTTGAGGAATAGTTTTGTAAACCCAATAGGTCCAAAGATGCCTACTTGGGGAATAAGTTAGTTATCTTAGGAGGACCACAAAAGAGCCTATAAATATAACCCCTCTCCCAAATAGAAAGGAGTTGGCAAATTTATCAAATAAAGAGTTGTAACTTCCCATTGTACTCGTTTATTATCAATAAAACATCTCCTTGATATTATTTGGTACAACACATCATTAGCATACGTCAATGTCAGTTTCGCCTTTTGTGGCCACTTCAGCATCAAACTTGCTTGATTGATTGTTTATCATCTTCACTGATTGAAAATCCTGAGACAGAGCATTGGAATTGCCTTCTAGAACTCTTCTTAATTAATCTCTTTTAAAAGGCTGAAAAAGCCTTGCCTCTGTTTCAACTTCTTGTTCATCATTCTTCCCTACATCAAAATCCTGCATTGTCCATTAAGGGAATCATGGTCTTACCCTGATCCGTCTCATTCTTCTTTGTTTCTCTTTTGTAATCATGGCCCCAGCGATAGTAACAGCAATTAAAAGCATTCGTTCCATCAAAGAACAGCTAGAAGTCAGGAGGTGATAAGTAGAAAGGAACATTTCACATGTGTCCTCCTTGGAGAGGTAATCAACAAGGACTCGAGCAGGGAAGCTATCGAATTTCCTCGACATTTGAACAAAGACAATAGTAGGTCGGCAACTAAGAATCCCAATCTCAACCAACAATAAAGGCATTACTCAATAGTTCTTGTTTTTTAGGTGAACCCAGGTATCTTTAACAAGAACTACAGGCTTATCAATAATATTACTAAAAATGCAAAGGCCATGAATAGACCAATTAATGGGTAAATGGAACATTAGTAAGTTTAATCCAGATACTTTGCTTTCTTGTTGGTTTAGCATCGCAAAAGCGTTCAATTTATGGCTTAACAAACATTTTATGACCTAATTTCACAAAGAAAAATTCATGATTAAGGTTTTGTGCAAGGGTTTGTGCAGAACACTCATGTTAAAACTTAGTAACACAGGAAATGCTTATCAACCCACAAACCAATCATCTTATATTTCACCAATATAAAGTTCCTAATTTCCTCAGTAGTCATGTGAATATAGGAGTCAAGATAACCCAAACAACAAATATTCTATTTTGACCTTGCATTTTTTAAGAAATTATCATGGGGCATAAATTATCTTAGTTAAATTGTCATGTTACAAGAAATTATGTGGAATAGTAATTTACATCCTAATTATGCTAGCTAACAAGGCAGCCCATCTAATAATGGCTAGAATCCCTTATAGCTACAATATTTTTGAGTCTCCTCCGCATAATTTGTTGGAGACAATATTCTTGTATGAGTCATTCAAGCTTTAATGAAATTTTCATTTGGTTTAAAAAAAACTAACTTTTTATTAACATGTGTAATTTTTCGGACATCTAAATAGGGACGGAGCAAATATAACTAAACAACAATTTTTTTTATAAACTTAGTTATCTCATATTTTATTTATTTATTATTTTTCATTCACTTAAAATTAATCTTAATTATTATTCGGATCAACATAGATTCCTAATAAAAGGAGAAATTCAAAATTTTAATCAAGATTAATAATTCTCTTTTAAAAATATTTATCTCATGCGATATATGGATGAACGCATTTTTAATATTTATAATATTATATTTGTATTGAAATAAATTTTTATATTTTTTATTCCTCCAATAATTAGAACAATTAACACACAATTAGAATTATTAGCATATTAGAAAAATATGTGAAACTAATTATAATAATGACCGTAAAAAAATATGTTGTTATAGTATTATTAATTATATAATAAGAGAATATGAGATCTTTTATAATTTGGTTAACCCAATTTTTGGTTATGCTAGATTAAAAGTACCAAAGATTACCGTCAAATTTTCCCAAAATATATAACAACCGTTAGATTTTTGGTGAACTATAGAAAAAAATAATGACCGTCAGATCTTCCTGTAAATATATAATGACCGTTAAATTTTTAATTAACTATAAAAAAATTAATTATGACCGTCAAATTTTCTCAAATAAATAGATTAAAATCGTTAGATTTAATATTGAGAACAACATATTTAAAATAAATATTTATATTATAATATCATTATTTATTTTATCTATATTAAATTTTATAAAAATGTTATATAAAATTTTATTAGAATTAATGTGAGATATTTTAGTTTAAAGATTAATGTGAGATATATTTTAGTTAGAAGATTAATATTTTAGATTTTATTAAAATTGAATGGTTAGAATCGTTTTTATGTTCTCCTAAAATTGGACGGTTAGGATCTTTTCTATGTTCAACTCTGTGTTTCAAAAAAAAATATCTAGTTTGATTATTATAATATAATATATAGTATAGATATACACATATAGACAAAAGTTATACGAAAACCTTAAATGGAGTACAAAACGGAGAACATATATGTCTCGCATTATATTTTATTTATAATATATTACAAAATTTAATTTAAGACATATATGTTCTACTTTTTTGCCGTAGAACAAAACTCCACACATATATAGATATATCAATATTTAAATCTTATTTATTCGATACGAATAAAACCAAAAACAACACGAACCTTGCATAATCTCACTCGGGCAATATATATATAGCTTGGAATTAAACTTAACTACTTTCGCACACAAAGCTAGGCGGAGCTTTCTTGTGGCAATAATTGAACATCATACTCATAGAAATTGGAATGCTCGCTTCACTAGAGGAACGGAGTTTAAGGACACGGCAAAAACAAACTGCAACCTCAATATCAAGTAAACCTTCAATGAATTTGCAGCATGGTGTCCTTAGTGGATTAGGTATTACGCCCACTGGCAGGACCGGAATGCCAAGGATATCTGCACATGCAATCTTCATTTTCACGGTGTTTTTCGGACAAGTTTCCGGTATTGCAGGTGGAGACTGCATCCATGGAAATATTGGCGGTAGCAGTTTTGGCACATGCGGTGGAAGCCCGGGTAGCTGACCATTAACTTGTATGGTGAAGAACAAGATAATGTTGGAAAAGAGGAAAGCTAGGGCTAAGCCCTTAATAATATTGTACAACATTATTTGTGCCTCAACACTTATAATAGTATAAAAAAAAAAGTTGTGTATTCAAGCGTATGTATAGAGAGCACTTGACTGACATAAGAATGTGCTATGCTATTTATAGAAGCAATTTATTTTTCTTATTTTGTGCTTTCCTGTTGCATTTGAATAAAGCCGATCAACCCGGCCTACTATCATCTGAAAAATTATTGAAGCATGCATTATAAAAAAACGTATTCAAAGTTAGTGGGCTTATAGCTTTATATATAGTTAATTTTTTTATTAATTAATATATATACTAATAACCTTGCGTTTCATTTTTTCACTAAACAGCTTATATTTGCGTAGTTCACCGTCTACTTTTTGAAATATTAGAGCTAGCTAGGGTTAGTACTAGTTATTCACTTATTCTTAATTATGGAGTATTATTTTTTTAATATTAGAGTAGTGCTAGCTCGTATTTATTCTTCGTTTTAATTTCACATAAACTAAATTCACTAAAATATAAAATAACTAAATTTTACTAATTTATTAAGTTATTAAGTTGTCAGATTTTCTTAACCGGGGGACAACGTGTGTATTAAACATGTCATTCCTTTAAAACGAGCAATGCATGCATCCCAAACTACTACCACTTGATGTTTACCAGTGATGTGCCCAATTTTCCTATTTTGTGCGTCCAGTTTCCCCTTTTTAGTTTTTGACAGAGTGTGCTAAGTACTTACCTCAAAAAGGTTTTAAAGAAAAAAAGAAAATGCGTCCAGTACTTCAACCTTAATAATGAACCCATTCTCACGTGTTTTACCCCTCTGTACTTTAGTTTCCTGTAAATGTTTTTCTAAATAAACATCACCATTCACCAGTACTAGATACTCACCAAAAAAAACTTTTGTGTTTAATTGTTTATTTCACTTAAAGTTGAGTTATTTTCCAGAAATAATTACTTAATTATTTCCGAAAAAAATATATAAATGTGTACTTTTTTCTGAAAATAAAAACTTATTTGTCACAAATAACGAACGTCAAACACCCCTATGTACAACATTGGCATGCATATATCGATCTGATCGATCCCAGAATATGATAAGTTATTCTTTTTCCGTCTGTTTTGTTAGACTTATAAACAAATACTGAAGATAAAACATAGCTATATATGCTTAATTTGAATATTTTAGCAACCGAAATTCGAATATCCAACATATAATATAATATGATCACCAATCTGCAGTTCTAAGCTCAAGAATCACATAAATTTAACGCGAAATGGTACAAAAAAAAAAAAAATTCCCATGCATGATATGACTCTAGAATTATAAAAATATATCTAGCTAGATGCACAGACGAAACCAGGGGGGCGATCCTTCTGGCAATAGTTGAGCAACAAAACCACGGAAATAGGGACATTAATTTTAGGATCAGTATTATTAAATGAAAGTGCACGGCAAATACAAACTGCAGCCTCAATATCAACTAGTCCTTCAATGAATTTGCAGCATGGACTCTTTAATGGATTAATAATTGCGCCTACTGGCAACACAGGTATGCCAAGCACATTTGCACATTCCACCTTCATTTTCACCGTGTCTTTCGGACAAGTTTCCGGTGCAGGTGGAGACACCAGCTCCGGAATCGGCGGTATTAGGTTTGGAATCGGCGGTATTAGGTTCGGAACAGGCGGTAGTAGGTTTGGAACAGGCGGTAGTAGGTCCGGAACTGGTGGTAACAGGTTTGGTATCTGACCATTAACTAGTATGGTGAAGAACAAGATAATGGTGTAACATAGGAAAGCTGGTGCAAAACCCTTTGTATTGTACCACATTATGTCCATAGACAGATAGACTTTGTGGTACGTAATGCGACGATGTGTTATAAAATATGTGTGTGTATAGAAATTTATGTAGAGCGTTTGTTAATCACCTTTTTATAGAGGGAATAAATAATTCGGATTTTATTTTCGTTTCGTTGTTTCTAGGTTGGAGTCGTCTGCATTTGAATATCGATGACTCTCTTCTGAAAAATTGTTGAAGCATAATGATTAATGTCGTACAGGACAACTTATTCAATATAATTGGGCCTGGCACGTACGTTTTTGTACTTGTATTCTCTTCTGTGTTTACGGAGCATAATGATTAAAAGAGGTTCATGGACAGATAGAGGTTTTGCAAGCTCTGAGAACGCCGAGGTGCGAGGTCTGTGCATGCAGGGATGGACCCAGGAATTTATTTCTACCTGGACTGGAGTATTTTTTTTCGTCGACTCAATAAAGAGAAATAACGAGGCAAACTAGATTTAAAATATAAAATCAAAATCATGCTATTAATTTAAACTCCAACATAGACATAAAACAAGTAATAACAATACTAGTTTACAAATGAAAATAAAATAAAATTTACTCATATCATTTGAGTTGTACTCGACGATTTTTTTGAGCATAAAACTCATCTATCACTTCATTTGTATCAATATCTTCAGCATACTCTCTCAATGTCGATAAGCATAGAATCTCTCAGATATTCTTCCTCCATTTTATTACGAAGAACGGTCTTAACTATTTTCATAGCCGAAAAAACATGTTCGGTAGTAGGTGTAGAAACGGGCAGAGTCAAGACAAGACAAATCAACCTATAAATCAAAGTGTAGTTTCCTGCCTTTCCTGTATCAACAAGTCGTACACATAACTCGGAGATGGTAGACAAATTCTGAAATTTATCATGATAACCACATCAATCTTGTAATGATCAAGTTGGAGTTTCAGATGGTACATCTCTTGTTGGCCAAAATCAACAGGATAAAAGTTACTAGCAAGGGTACAAATCTGCTCAATGTCAAATGAACTAAAATTGTTCTTCGGTTCCAAAGATGAACTTAATCTCAAAAACTCCACAGCATTATCATTGAACCTATAGTGTAGCTCTTCCAACTGAAAATCAATTACAGAATTAAATACATCATAATGATAATGATGCTTAACTGAAATATCATCTTTTTGTCGCACCGAACGGATACCATCTATGTAACGAACACTCATATCCAGTACATCAATTACAAACTTTTCACACATTGTCATGACATATTTCAAAAGAATCTCAAAACCCTCATCTCTTAAAGATTGTAGCAACTCTTTTGTTGTTGCAACTAAATCCATGGCATTCAAGATATCAATTGATTTACTTTGCAAGGCTCAACAAAGCAAATCTGTAATGCCCATGATCCTATGCATCAAGTGTAGTACAAATAAAAACTTAAATGATTTCAGTGCCTTTAAAGAACCTCTAGCTTTTCCACGCATAGAGTTCAAGAGTTCGAAGAAGTACCACAACTAATAATGCTTTCCAACACAGTAATTATTGAACCATATTTATCAATTAAGCTACAAACACAATTAAAGTGAGAGTTCCACCTGGTAGATCCAGCGCGTTATAAATTTCCAATCTGATTAAGTCCCCTCCCAGTCTCACGTTCTCCACTAGCCACAGAATGATCAACCTCAATGCCATGTGCAGTTTGTAACTCTACAAGGCGTTTAGAAGAACCACTAACAATATTTACAACATTAGACATCATAGAAAAGAAATCCCAGATAGAATCTTGTTTCTCAGCAGCTCCAACCAATGCTAATTGTAAACGATGAACAAAAAAATGTACATAATAAGCATATGGACAATCTTTAAGAAATAAAGCTTGTAAACCATTAAATGCACCACACATATTACTAGCACCATCATATCCCTGACCTCTCATATCATGAATGCTCAAGTTATATCGTGTAAGAACATCTGATATTTCTTTTTTAAGAGTTGACGATGTTGTGTCAGTCACATTAACAATATCAAAAAAACGCTCACGTATGAGACCATGAACATCAACAAACCTAAGTACAATAGCCATTTGTTCTTTATGTGATGCATCTATTGCTTCATCAACTAAAATGCAGAACTTAGAATCTCCTACCTCATCACAATTTTTTTTCTTATTTTAAAAGCAAGGATATGTAAAATATATTTTTGTACTTTTGGAGAAATGTACATAGCATTTTTTGGTGCATTTTCCAAAATAATATTTGAAATATCAACATTCATTCTACCCATAAGTTTGACCATCTCAATAAGATTACCTCTATTACGAGAAGTTGATGATTCATCACGACCCCGTAATGCACATGCTTGCAAACTCAACCATCGAACAGACTCTATAGTAGCTTTCAACCGCAATCTATTCTTCTTTACATCTTCCAAAGATTGAGAATTTATGACCTTGTCAATATGCCTTGTAACATTCTTCAACCCTTCAAGAGATTTCATTGCCTTATTATGTGGTGAATTAGGGGCTCCAACATGTACCAAGAAAGCACATCTTTCATTATCATTAACTCTTTTCCAACTCTTGAATCCATCAATAGTAAATGCATGTTGTGTTGATGTATCCTTTTCAAATAAGAAACATGGAAAACAAAATGCTGCATCTTTGGAAATCGAATACTCTAGCTAAGTAAATGTGTTGAACCAAGATGCTTGAAATCTACGACGTTGATTTCCAAATTGAGTAGGTGGATATTGTTCTTTGGGCAGTTGAGGTTGACATGGTCCTAATCTAATGTATTCACGTCTAATGTCATCACGAACATTAACTGGATACTTCCAAATTGAAAGACGTATTCCAGGATCGCGTTCAAGAGATGCAAGATCAATTGGACTATGAATAGGATTAATACTGGGAGGAGATGTAGTTGTAGGAGTAGCAGTATGAGTAGTTGTAGCTGTAGGAGTAGCGCTAGGAGTAGCTGCAGCACTAGGAGAAGAAAAATAGGAGAACAACGTCTTTCTCTTACGTTCTTGATTCCTGCAACAAATCAAAACATGATATTGCATTTAATTTATACGAGTACATAACAAATTGTGAACACATACAAATACTTCCACTAATCAATTAAAACTATAATCATCAATTCACCATCACCAATCGATTTTACCACCCCCAGTCCCCCATTATTTAGATTCATATCATTTTTCAAGTTTTTCCTAAATTATATTAGACATTAAAATAAATTACTAGTATAAGCTTGACATTAAAATAAAATATACAAACAAAAACAATTAAACAAATATGAAAATAAATATATACTTACATTGTATAGGGAGAGACAGAGAGTCTGAATTGTGTGATTGAGAGTATTAGAGGAACTTGAACGATGGGCGATTAACCTAATTTAAAATTTATGTGTTTTTCTTTTTCCACTTTAATCAAAGTAGAGTAGCAGTATTTTTTTCTTTTTTGTGAATGGCGTGCATGTGTGAATTGTGATGAACATATGTTAATACATATGTTGTTGGGCTGGACTGCTTTTTAAGATATAGGCTGCAGGGTTAAATTATATATATGAACAGGGCTGGCCATATTTTTTATGGGGCTAGACTTTATTGAAGTATATAAGTTAAATGGGCTCAGAAATTTTGACCCGGACTGGAGCCAACCTTAGCCCAGCCCGAGGTCCGTCCCTGTGTGCATAGATGAGGTTCACCAGTATTTAGTGGCTGTGATCTAGAAAACCAAGGTTCATGTATGGGTGAGATTCACTCATGATCGAGGTTCACCTGTTCCAAAGGTTCGAAGGTCTGAGGTTCGAGATTCAGACATCGGACATCAGGCACTTTAAGAGCACGAAATTGATGATATACATGGATTCTATGAAGATAATTAAATACATCTTATTATCAGCTATATATCATATATACAATATATATATATATATATATATATATATATATACATATATATGCATACAAAAACATTCTAGTGACCAGATTAGAGGTTAGTGACGTTGGGACTCTGTGAGAACCTTCTAGCAGTGTCCTGCTCATCTTCAACAGCTACAAATTAATACTCATTTGGATCACTATAAACAACTCCAAACGTAGTTGATCTCTACGAATTGTAAGCCCACAACCCATAGAACTACATACAGACTTGATTCCCTATAAATACGGGATATGTGTAGACATTTGTCGAGGATGATCATTTGAGTAAGGATCTTAAATTCTCGAGTGATAAAGTTGCACCATCCCTAATTCATCGGAGATCCGATAAATTCAGTCCAAACACAATCCAAATCACTTTCCCACGCACTGTACGTGGAAACTCGGCTTTGAACCTGTTTACGCAGTTGAGAACTACGATATCATCGACATATTTTCTGGGGTGTTAGGTCAAATTCATTCACAAACACGCACATACCAAATCGTAGATATTGATCAACACAAATAATTAACCGAGTTGACGGATAACATAGTGGAGCGAATAATATATTAATAAAAATTGTAAATACACGGCAGATATGAATATTATGTCCTCATATCTGTACCATATTCATATATATAACTTTTTCCTATATATATATATATATAATTTAAATATATATTAGTATATATTTAAAAATTTATTCAATTAATATTAAATATACAAACATATAATAATTTCACATAATAACTATAAATATATGTGAATTATATTAAAAAATAATATTTTATATAGATAAAATGTTTTTATATCAAATAAAATTATTATAAATATTTAAAAATTAAAAATAAATATATAGTAAACAATACCCGCTCTTACATTTATTCGTAGGATTGGATATGGATACACAATATTAATACCCATAATTTTTTTTACTTTTTTTTTACAGAAATAACATTTCATTAATGAATTGTAACGAAGTACAATGACCTAAAAAGGAGTTTATTTCATTCACCAAATTTATCATCTAACCGAAAGACACGCATGTTGTCTCCGGACATTTAGACAATAACACCTTAATGTCTGAAAATAAAACACAGCCAAAGAAGGTTTCGTTAAAACCTCACATGAGCAAAACCCTATGGAAAAAAATTCAAGGGGAAAAAGAGTGTTCTACTAAAAACAACTAAATACAAGAAAAAAATAACTAATTACAATGCGGCCATTAAATCCAAGTTCATGTTTCTATCCACCTTCTCTTTACTCTTCTTCTCATCCAAATAAATATTAAAATCCTATTTTCATTCATTTTTTCATCTACACGCAATAACTCATCCAATTAAATCTGAAAAATAAAAACAAACCAACAAAGACATTGTCGATGAAAGTGTAAAAAAAAATAGTATAAAATTATATCATAAAACTTTCAATTCATAATTAAAGTCATCTAATATGATACAACATCGTCATAAATGACATATAATCACCACAGCCATATAGTTGAGTTGATGAGAGCACTGGTTATTGACCAAAACCATCAAAAATGGTCATTCCTCGTACAGGTACAAAAGTCATCAAATGACACTAAACTCGCTCAAAAATCCATATCTGAAAGATGTGAAAACAAATGCACATGATATTATTTAGAAAGGTTAAATAATTCAAATTTAACCTTTCAAATTTAGATACGGAAACAGATCATAGGATTTAGAAAAGTTAAAATTTTCAAATTTGAAAAGTGGAGATATTATTTATATAAAGAATTGTGATTTAAACCAAAACACTAAAACGAAAAAATGTATTTAATAAATTTTGGGGATGATAGATATTATAAAATCGGTCCCAACCTATTCATTGTCTCCCTAGTTCTTGAAAATGCTCTAATAGTCAAATATCTGACTCCAACTATGCATTCTTTCCATGTTACTTAAATATTTTTCAATCATTTTTAGTGTGGATTATTATCAATTAAACATTTAATTTAAGTAACTGGAACTTAATACTCCATCTGTCATTTTAACTACTTTTGACTTTTTTACACATAATTTAAGATAATAAAAAAATCGCATCTAAACATATTTATTTTTTATAAAATTTATATCAAATAAAAGTTTAGAATTTAAACTTTAATTTGATATAAAAATTAAAATTTTGTGTGAAATATAACTATTATATTTTTTATACCTATTATTTTTTTACACCTTAACTATTAGTTAGTCATTAATTAATATAAATATATTTAAAAATTTTAAAGTAAGTGCTCATAGCAATTGTTATAATATTAAAAAAAAATAGGATTTGAATACTAATTGGTCATTAAAATGAATCAAATTCCAACAAATATAAATACATATATTTGAATCTCCAAATTTTAGTAAAACGAATGATCATTTAAATGATAGAATTTCAAATCAGTTATTAGAAATAATAATGAAATTTGAATACATGTATTTTATTAAAAGATAATGAAATCATTTGGCAAATCTTATTCTAATTTTTAATAATTGGGTTGAAATCTTATAATTCGAAAGTCATCAAAAAATTTAATATATGAATCTAAATTAAATTCAAATAATTTTATTAATTTAAATTAAAAAGGTTCACTTTTTATAATAATATATAATTAATTAAAAAGGACAAAAAAGAAAGCTGGAATAACACTAAAAAACAGCTTTTATTTATTTCTGTAATTAAAATTAGATAAATATTTAATTAAGCTGCTGCTGCTTTTTGTTCTTGAGATTGTACAGATGATCAATACACGAATATGGAGATCAAAAGCGATAAAGTAGAGATTTTGGAAACTGGGGTTGCAAATCAACTCAATTTTAGCTCTCACCGGGTAATAATCATCATCTTTTTTGTTGATTATGTGGTATGATTCGTTTGTATAGTTCAAGAATTGATTTATTTGTTCAATTTGATACATGGGTATCTCTAGTTTTCTTCTTTCTTGTGTGTGTGTGTGTGTGTGTGTGTGTGTGTGTGTGTGTGTCATTAATCTGAGCTATGTTCCATGCTAATTGGTGTAGGAACAAGTTGCCCTTTTTAAATTCTTTGGTAGGATTATAGTATATGATATTAAAAGACTAGTCTTTTTGTTATTCTAGACTGCCCTTTGTATGAGAGAGAGAGGGAGAGAGGTAGAGAGAGAGAGAGGGGGGGGAGGGGGGGAGGGAGGGAGGGAGGGAGGGAGGAAGGGAGGGAGGATGTTGATGTGTTCTAGACTGATGCGTTTTCGATAAGTTCATGAGTTAGATGTGGTAATTTTGGTATCGGGTCCTTTCGTGTTCATAAACATGCCAATTTTTTGTTGTTCTAAAACTTACAAAAAGTATTGTGTATATATGTAAGCTTGAAAGAGTAATTTTTGAATAAAGTCGTGTGGTGTCAGTTTGAGCCGGGTTCTAGATCATGTTAGACATTGCTACCCAATAATTTATCTTTGACCTTAAGAGTGACTATCTGTTTAAATTGTGCATTTACTGCGATTTGCTGCTAGCAACAGGGTTGTGATGGATTTGTGGAAGATGAGGAGGTGCCATATGACACTGAGTTAAGTCCACAGTCCCATCTTTCAGGGGAGGAAAATGGTGTGATAGGTTCGATAAGCCCACAAGTGGCTGCAACTAAAGAATCTATTCAACTACCTAAGTCGTCGGGGTTGAGGAGTGATGAAGATGGAAGATTTGAGGATCAAGAAATGCGTAAACTTGAAGATTGTACAACTACAACCATGTTAGTTCAACACTTGAGGATGAAAGATGATGAGATTGGTGATTTAAGGAGTTCGGAAATTGCCGAAACTAAAGATTGTGATACTGAATCATTGCAGCAGTGTGCAAGTGTAGAAAATTGTGGAAACTGTTCTGTCATTGGCGAAAGGATGGCTGGTTCTCAGGTGTGCGATGCGAGTCCACCTCAGTTATTACAGAACGGGAATGATGATGTTCCTGAAAAGAGAGGTCACATTGACCAAGTCATCAAACAAGTGGCTTGTAGTGAAGAATGTGCAATCGTAACACCTGCACATATAATGCATAATAAGGATGTGGATACTATGTTTGTTGCGTCCAAAAATGAAGTGTGTGATGTGACTATACACAATAAGAGTAACGAGGAAGTAGATCTGGAACGAGAGAAGTACTTTTACTATGACCCACCACTTTTTGAAGAAACTGGGGTCTGGATACCTGTCTCTGTACCTCCAATGTCAGAAAGTGAGCATCAGGAATGGACCAGAGGTTTTGTATCAAATGTGGGAACATTATGTGAAGAAGACATGGGGTGGGGTGATCTATATGTAGTAGACAAAGAGCTGACCATGTGGGATGTGGTGGTAGAAATGCTACTTGTGGCTAGAGGAAAAGTGAGTGCTTTTGCTTCTGGTGACATTCCTAGTATTTCATGGATGCCTGGTCACATTGTTGAGCAAGCTTGGAAGGAGATTTCTCAGACTCTCACAGAAGTCAATAATGATAAAACTCAGAAACTTCTTCAAACAGAGCCACCTAAATGGTTGCCTGATAGTTCAGCTTCTGCTTGTATGCTGTGTAGTGTGCGGTTTCACCCTGTCATGTGTACCAGGCACCACTGCCGGTTCTGTGGTGGAATATTTTGCAGCGAGTGTAGTAAAGGAAGGAGCTTGTTACCAGAAAAGTTTCGTGTTGGGGATCCACAACGCGTTTGTGATGTTTGCGGTGTGCGCCTTGAGTCTGTACAGCCATACTTAATGAATCAAGTAAGTCATGCTGCACAGTTGCCAACCTGTGATTTGACAGATCTAAGCACTCTCAGATCTTGGCTGAATTTTCCATGGGGACAATCGATGGAATATGAGATTTATAAAACCGCAAACACAATTCGCGGGTATAATCAGGTAAGAGGCAGTTTCAACTATGTAGTGAGTCATCTGTTCCCTAGAAGTATGGAAACTTATTTTATTTGTAGTAAACCAAGTCGTGATATTAAAGTTCAACATTTATTATAATCAGTTGAGTTTGGCTTCTTCATATGATAATACTGAATTTTATATAAACATTCTCATGCTTTTATTACTGTAGATAGCTGTTTGCATGGTTTTAGACTTTAGTCACTCGCTCTTAAGTGACAAGATCGTCCCTTGCAATTTCAAAATGCAATTAAGTACTTGCTGCCACCTGTCTATTTAGTTAGGGAAACAGTGTAACTGTCTTCATCTATATAGCATTAAGTAGAATCGGATTAGCTTAGAGCTTGATTAGTGAGTTCTTTCCTGAATGATTATTTTCCATCACAATTGTGGTATACTTGTCGTATCACATTTAAAGAACCCTTGTTGCACTATGCAGTATTGAAACCTTGACTTGTACACATAGCGAATTATAATAGCAGACCATGTGGCCCTGTTTAAGCTATCATGATGAGTTATACCAACAGACCTAATGGCCATGTCATAGCAGTCATAGTGAATGAGTATAATTTTGGTGAAATATGCCATCTTTTACCTGCAATTATCAAATTTAACGTTGGTTTTGAATAATTACATCTTAGGTTGGTTCTCTAGGATATGAGAGGTCGATTCCAGATGCTATTTTAAGACGAGCAAAAGGCCTTGCAATACTCACTGTAATGAAAGTTGGCGTGATGGTTACCTACAATATTGGAACAGGGCTGGTAATTGCTCGTAGGGAGGATGGATCATGGTCTCCTCCATCTGCTATTTCTTCTTTTGGTGTGGGGTGGGGTGCTCAGGTAAGTAATTACATTATTTGATTTTCTTCCAATTTCTAAATTTTTGCTCAAATTTCATCTGATAGCAAATTTGGCTGGTTACATGCTTTGGCTTCTGATATTAAGTAACTAATCCAATTAATATTACACTATGCAAGTCTGTCGGTCAATTTGCAACCAGGAGAAATGTGATGAACAGTTTTTAAATCTGTGAATTGGAAGGATATAACAGTTTTGTTCTTTTGCAGGCTGGAGGTGAATTTACAGACTATATAATTGTACTGAGATCAATTGAGGCTGTCAAGACTTTCAGTGGAGATGTCCATTTTTCGGTTGGAGCTGGTTTAAGTGCAGCTGTTGGCATTGTAGGACGGACAGCTGAAGCAGATGTAAGAGCTGGTACCGGTGGCTATGCTGCTTGTTACACATATAGTTGCAGCAAAGGTAATTTGTTAACCAAAATTCTCAAATTTAATCGTTACATGTCTTTAAGCCATATCTTTGGGTGGGTTAAACTAAATGCAATGATACTAATAGTATAGTATATCTTACTTTTTTGGCAGAAACTTTTTCTAGTTATATATTCAAATTTTCTTTTACTAATGAAAGATAAAGAAGCGAGCTTCTGTAGGTTACTACTAGATAGTCTTTTCCTAAATTAGAACACCATTCTCTACTATCGTCTGAAATTCCCTTTTGCATTATTATTTGTTGCTTAGTCTCCAAGATCTTTTGTAGCATTTGAAATGCTTTGCAGCAGAATTTCTGGTAGATATCTATATCTAGACAGTCATAATCGGATTATCATTGTGTTTTTCACTTTTTGGTTGGTGTAGCATTTCATCAAACCAAAGGATATACTTGGCAAATAAATCAAAAAAAAACATTGAAAGCTAATACTTGGTCAACATTTAAAATATAAAATTATATATTTGGATTAGTAACTGAACTTATGCTTTAATCAACTGTGTTCTTTAGTCTGGTCACTTATTTTTTTCTTTTAAGATGTCAATTTATAAGAATGTGGTGTGTATATGGCAGGTGCGTTTGTCGGATGCTCTCTAGAAGGGAGTATACTGACAACTCGTGTGAAAGAAAATTCCCGATTTTATGGTAGCCAATCAATAACCGCATCTGATATACTTCTTGGTTCATTGCCCAAGCCACCTGCAGCTGCAACCCTGTATCGTGCACTGGCTGATCTGTATCAGAAGTTTGAAATATAATTGTTTATGCTCCATATTGAAGTTACTGATTTCTGCCATCAGTAGACCTGGAATGGGAATTTACATAATTTATGCTCCATATTGAAGTTATTGATTTTCGTCATCAGTAGACCTGGAATGGGAATGTACATACTTAAGCCATTGGATTATTTGTGTATGCAAAGTTATTTGTTGATATTGTTACCTATATATATTATTGATGTACAGCTCATGTTGTGGGGAAGATTATGTAAATTGAATCAAAATAATGAAGGAATTCGACTTCGAATATCCCTCTTTGTTATCGCCATTTTCTAGTTGATATTTGAATGTGTTGTGATGCTACGGGATCTCTGTATTATGCTAGAAAGCACAAATTAAGAATGCATCTAGTTGTCAGAGCTCAAGGAATTTGTAAACATGCATATAAATCAGCTTCAATACAATATCAAAATCACAAAAGACAACCAGTGTTTATGCATCATTGTTGTAATTGAAGATCCTTTAGATAAATTAAAAAATTACTGTAACAAAGGGAAGAAACAGATCTCTTGGGAAAATCTAAAAAAGAAAAAGACCGCCACCAGAACTATTTATATTATAATTTATACTTTCCTTTTCTAAAATAAAATGAAGAGAAATAAGGAAACTGAAGACAGCTGGAGCTGCACTCTTTCATCCTTGCCAGTATGCAGTCGGAGAACCTCCGATTTAGAAGTACAATATATAAGGAGACGACGCACTTGTGTTTCGACAGCGTGGATTACCAACCAATCCATTAAGTATACCTCTTCCTTGTGCTGCAACTATCTATCTGCAATCCCAAATGAAACATAATTGCCAGTACAGGAAGTTATTTTTGTTAATTGAGTTGTTATATAAGGTTAAAGATATGGACCATAGTGCATAAGATTAGCAATGCAAAACAAATCACCTCGTGCTAGGGTTTCCAAGGGTAAGTTCAAGATCATCCGAGACACATTCTTCGTGAATCCTCTCTCCTTCCCATGGTTTAACTAGCCCCTTTGTGTGACTGCCAAATGCAAATTCAGAGGAAATTGCATCAGACATTGGAACATCTGCTGTTTGATCAAAACTTGCCGTAATTGCTGGAGAGCATGTTCCACTTTGCCCAGGAGTCCACATGCGTGAACCTCCACAGGAAACTGCCTCTCTGAAGCCAAATGTGCTTGGTGAAACCAGGCTAAATGTGGGTGATGAAGCCCCATCTTGGGGAGTTTGAACGCCAGACAACCACCCAGAATCTGGTGGGGTCTGATGGCCAGGGCTTGGAGGTGTTGAAGAGGGTAGAAATGGATAGTGCTGGCCAGCCCATGCTGGAACAGCATTTGGATCATCCCAGCCATCTTTCATTCGAGGAGTTCGAGCAGTGGGAGAACTTAATGGTGGAGTGACAGGTGCACTTATTGAACCTCCGGGAATGTAGAGATGGAGGGGGTAATTAGATGACGAAGGTGATGATCCTGATGAGAGGTTTTTTAGCCAGGGGATTAGGGAATTGGGATCCGCATTATTATTGTTTCCAGTGTATATGGATGAGATTGGACTGGGAAAGGATGAGGAAGCTGGGCTAGGATTAAATGATGCACACGGACTCGGTTGGTATGATGAACAAGGACTGGCCGAGGCGGAACCACCCATAACATCCATACGTTCAACAAGTTTGCAGCCCTTCAAAAAGCAAAAAAGATTAGCATCAGAACATGCTAGATTGTAGAGTCTTACATAAGGTTTGTTCATTGCAATATGAGATCCAACAATCATTTATACAAGCATTTATAAGTATATAAAGAAAATGATTACAGCCTTGTCAAATTAAATATTCGAACTTCAAAACTATAGTTTGATTGCTAAATAATACTTATGTTGCCTGATTTGTTACTAATCCTTGCATCTAATCCCTTTCCCAAGGAAATGAACAGAAAAGAAAAAGACAGTAATGTGGACCTTGTGTCCCAACTGTACATATAAAGTCTATAGGCTATGCTTACACCGCACGCTCCATTTATAAGATCTCAAGACCAAAGGACCTACCTATATACCCATAATTTAAAAAGTCAACATTCACCAGTAATAGATGTGCGTGCTTATACAAACTCATTAGTGCATTAATAGTAAAAAATATTCTTCCAGATTGAATTCTGAGGAAGTACTCCTGCAACAAATTTTCAATACTTTAAGAAAACAATTTTAAGTTAATATTCCTCAACTAGCTGTTTTCAATAATTATGTATTTTCTAACCTTGATTAATCAACTATGAATGAGTTCATAAAGGTTGTATGAATACCAATATCTGGTAGCCCATTATACCCAGACTGCTCTAGAAGATTTTTGAACCATAATGGGTACTTCTCCTGTGATAACTCTGGGTCAGAGGGTCATCCGCATCAAGCTTGTGGACATTTAAACATTCAACTATATCAGCTCCTGGATATTTATACAAATATTCTAGTGATTAAAGCCAAAAGAAGGAATGTAATACAAGGGCGCCTAATATTCTGAATCCATCTCCATCCCACAAAAAATCTCATAAGTTAGATGCCAAAAAGAAAATTTTGATTGAGACCCAAAGTGAAAGAACCAAATCAAACCCATATATGATGAACAAAAGTTAGTGCATAATGTCCTCGATAACAAAGTTTAGTGGAGGTGGACCTGAGGGTCCATAGTGTTTTCGGTGCTGATAATTGAATGCACCAACGTAGCTGTCCATCCCTAAAACATAGTAACAGTGTACGCCTTTGTCCATACATAGCAATGTTTCACAAATTACATAAGATGTTTAAGTATTGAACCCTACAACTTTACCGGGTGTGAAGCATATGCAAGTATCAATTACCTCAGTTTACTGCACTAATGGGTGCAAAACCTAATTTCTTTTAAATTCTAATAAGCTTTAATAATTAACCCCTATATAACAATAAAATTTAAAAAAAAAGGACCCCTTAAAAGAAAGTTTTGAATCATAATGTCAAGTGTCAACTATAGACTATAATTACACTGCTCCTCCACACCCTACCACTTGGCCAACCAGTTCAAATTCCCAACTTCCCATACTAAAAATAAACTCATTACCACCGAAACTTGATTAAAGATTACGAAAATTTAAACCAAATCAAATAAATCCAACATAAAAATATTAGAAAATTATTCATTCATCTTCAAGTTTATTCATTGAACTCGCATTAATTTTTCGAGGTTCTGGGACGATATTTCTAAAAATGGACTAGACTTGTATAGGCAATAAAACATGGGATGGGCCCACAAAAGCAAACACAACCAAAAAGCCCATGAGAACCCACGCTGGAGTTGAAAAGATGTCACCCGCCACCCGGGAATCTCGGATAAAGATATATATATAACCTCTGTTACGGTAATAATATACGTATATGTTTCGGTAATACAACATAAGAGTGTATGTCAGATGTAGCCACCTGCTGTCATAAAGAAGACTGGCTTACAAAATACCCAAACTACCCTTCTCTAACGTCTAATATACTCCTCTTTTCAAGGGTATTTAGGGGCTTTCAGTACCAAAATAAAGCTGAAAAATAATCACAATAGATCTTAGATTAGACTTTGATCGCCTAAAAACAACGAATCTCAGCCGTCCATTATCCTAAATTAAAATCAATCTGGACCGTCCAACACCATCTTAATTTCTCATTAGTTCTAACCCGGCGCACAATGCTAACGTGCACGACTCCCGGAGGCGCACGTTAGCCTGCAAGATCCCGAGCTCAAAACACATACTAAAACACGATCTCGAATCCTAGCTGTAAATTCGAGATCAGAGAATTTAATTAATTTATCTAAATTAAATTTTAAAAAGTTAATATAGTCAAACGATTACTACTGTAGTACGAGTATTTATCATGTTAAGACCGATACAAGAATTTAATTCATCAAATCGAGATTATTAATTTATCGAGTATTAATTTATCGAAAAAATTCAACCAACATACCTTCCGATAAGTAGTGCCATCTTCTTCAACAGTCCAACCAGCTTCATCACACAGAGCTTTCAACACCTCATTATTATCACAATGTTTCGGCAACTTAAAGTTACCGTACATCCTAAGACCGGCGAATATCTTGGCGGCGATGGCACGGCGGCGACGCTCACGGCGCTTGTTGTTCTCTCGTTCCTTCCATGTCGGAAGTCTAGAACCCGACGTCATTTCACGGCGGGCCGTACGGGTTCCGGGGAGTGAACCGAAATGATTGGATGGTGAACCGGGTTTATTTGTTCAGGATTGTGGGAGTTGAATAATTATTATGATGATGAGGGGATGGTGTAGTGGAAGAGAGATACGTAGGTGCTATATATGTGTTGTTTTTATGTTTGCCCTTGGATACTTTTTTTATTACCATACTACTATTAACTATGCTTTCCTTTTCCTTTTGTCTTGAAATTTTCAAGTTTTGTTTTTAAGTTTTTATTGAATATCGAATTGAATCTTGTTGTTTTAAGTATTCGATAGTGTTGTGGATCTAATAAAAATTAAATTTTAAATTATTTTTAAAGGGAAAAAGAAGATAATTATACAAGTTATTTAAAAAAATCAAAATCAAAATCAAAATTTAATATATAAATAGTTGTTGTGAGGAAGAAAACTTAAAAATTAATTTATAAAATGTCTTTCTTTTATAATTTAAAATACATATACATATAAGAGTAGAGACAGATCTAGTAAGGGACACGTGCTCCCCTAAAATATTTTTTTATAAATTTTTATCATTTTACAAAATTACCGAGATACCCTCATTAAAATTTAATTTTATAAAAGAATATTCTTAAAAATAATCTAGTGTCCCCTTGAATTTTTTCCCATAAGTTGTATAGTGAGGATTAAAAGCAATAGGATAAAAATAGGAAAGAGAAGAGGGTGGTGCAAGTATAGGACTGAGCAAAGCTGAATTGGAATCAAAAAATCGAACTGAATAGCGTAATTTTGGTCCGATTTGGTCTTAATTTTTTGAAAATTTGATTTTTCAGTCCGGATCAAATAGACCAAAATAAACATTGGTTATGTCTGGTTCTTTGAAAAATATTCAGTTCGGACCGAATAGACCGAACTAGACATATAATTATATAAATATATATATATATATATATATATTTAATTTAAATATATATTATATTTATTAATTTACCAAATTAGACATATTAATGTACTGTCATATTAATTTTTATATATTTAATTAAATATATTAATTAGACATACTATTATAATATATTGTCTACTTTTATATAATTTATATGTCAGTTTGATTGGTCCAGACCGAACCAAATCAAATTATTTTGATTCGGTCTATAACATAAATTCGATCCGGTTCGATTTCAAATATATTGAAACTTAGGTTTTGGGTCTATCCGGTTCGATTTAGACCCAACCGACCGAATCTTCACCCTATGCACGTATTTAGACAGTGAGAAAACAAGGTGGGGGAAGGTAGTTGCTAGGAAAGAAAGTTCAGCATGTGAAGATATCAAATTCTCCCTCTTTGCATATATACATACACACGCGCATTACACACATATATACATCCATTGAATTGGTCTCCATCTCTAATCACTAATCACATCCTTTAATTTTCTTTCATTTTTAACTAAATTAATTAATAAACTTTTCCTGTCTTTGCTTGTATGTCTACATCCACGTGACTTTGACCCCTTTTTTATCAGTTGCATGTGTGTCTCTTTTTGTTATTTCATATATTTAACAAAATAGGTGTTCATCACCTAGCCTAACAAAATTAAAAATTGGTGGGGATTTATGATGAGTGATTTTTGCACACTATTTTGTATTTTTTAATAGTGAAAAGTTAAAAATTTTAAAATTATTGTTTAAGCGAGTTAAGTGATGTGATTTTTTTAAATTTATATGTTAATTTTATTTATTATAAAATAATCACGAATAAGTAAATATAACAACCACTAGTCTAGTTGTCTAGATCCATGACCCTTAAAAAATACTATATATTCGGCCCTTCAACAAATATCAATGGGCCTTGGGCCTCTTTCATTATGGTGCAGTGATGCTCCTGGATCTAATTGGGCTTCTGTCATTGAATGTAGCCTCTCTACATCCCTAATTCAACCCAATTATAGACGGGGTCCAGATAAAATGGAAACCATTTATATTGCGTGCATAAGATGTAAACTAACTAAAAAGTAGAAAATCAGTCGGAATTTTATCTATTTTTCGAAATGTGAAACCCTTTTGATTTTGATGATCACAATGTTAGCAAGCTGGAAGACTTGATATAATGTGTTATAGCATGCTGATACTAATTATGTGTTGCAGGACTTAGCTTACTGATATATGTTATCAGTACATAATCTTAGCAAGCTAACAACGTTTTTCCTATTTTATAGGGATTTGTTACTTATCTTAAAAGTTTATCTCTTTAACAAATCCTATCTTATTTCAAACTTATGTTGAGGTTTAAACTTTCAATGTTTTATCTTGTTATCCTCAATATTCGTATATTTGAATAGCTTATCTAAATTATCCAAAACTAATTTGAACGTTATGTTGTTACAAGAACGTTGCAAATAGTTAGGATATTTGGTATATAGCTTATTCATATATATATATATATATATATATATATATATGAGTGTATATATTGTTTTAAAGAGGATGAAGTGAAAGAGAAGTACACTATTATATACACACATTTTTCAACTCAAAGCTTTCATATCTATATTTAATTGAGCTCTAGTATTATATATCTTATATCTATACGAGAAGAGTTCTTAGTTTGAGTTGTATCTTTATTCACTTGTAATCGTTGATTATAATCAAGTTGTGGCTGGATTGCTAGGCTTGTGAAACAGGGTTAAAGGGAACTAGAGGCTAGAGAAGGCTGTACTAGGGTAGTATAATGCTTAGAGGGGAGATTAGTTCAGTGGAACAGGGGTTTCAGCAAGCTAGAATCAACTGCAAGGGATAAAGGGTGGAATATTATTGTAATCTGTAATCGTGGTTTGATTTGATTAATAATATTCTCTCTTACCAGTTGGTAAGGGACCAGGACGTAGACCATAGGAGATTAGAGGTTGAACATGGCTAAAAGATCTTGTGTTATTTACTTTTTCTGTACTACATTGCATATAGCAGCTAGCTGACTGTGTATGTTAATTCAACTTATATCTTATATCTATACTAGAAGCGTTCTTAGTTTGAGTTGTATCTTTGTCATCAAGTTGTGGCTGGATTGCTAGGCTTGTGAAACAGGGTTCAAGAGAACTAGAGGCTAGAGAAGGCTGTACTAGGATAATATAGTGCTTAGAGGGCAGATTAGTTCAGTGGAACAGGGGTTTCAGCAAGCTAGAATCAACTGCAAGGGATAAAGGGTGGAATATTATTGTAATCTGTAATCGTGGTTTGATTTGATTAATAATATTCTCTCTTACCAGTTGGTAAGGGACCAGGACGTAGACCATAGGAGATTAGAGGTTGAACATGGCTAAAAGATCTTGTGTTATTTACTTTTTCTGTACTACATTGCATATAGCAGCTAGCTGACTGTGTATGTTAATTCAACTTATATCTTATATCTATACTAGAAGCGTTCTTAGTTTGAGTTGTATCTTTGTCATCAAGTTGTGGCTGGATTGCTAGGCTTGTGAAACAGGGTTCAAGAGAACTAGAGGCTAGAGAAGGCTGTACTAGGATAGTATAGTGCTTAGAGGGCAGATTAGTTCAGTGGAACAGGGGTTTCAACAAGCTAGGATCAGCTGCAAGGGATAAAGGGTGGAATATTATTGTAATCTGTAATCGTTGTTTGATTTGATTAATAATATTCTCTCTTACCAGTTGGTAAGGGACCAGGACGTAGACCATAGGAGATTAGGGATCGAACCTGATTAAAAGATCTTGTGTTATCTACTTTTTCTGTACTGCATTGCATATAGCAGCTAGCTGACAGTGTATGTTAATCCAACTTAGCTAGCGGACAGGTTTAATAACTCAGTAAAATTAAAATCGGTCATTGTTAGCCATAACACCTATTCACCCCCCCCCCCCTCTAGGTGTGCATTTTCATTTGGTATCAGAGCAGGCTATAATAATATCTTCTGTAACAGGAAAGTATAGAACAGATGGCTAACAAATATCCAATGGGAAGTTCAGGCTCGAGGGCACCTCTTCTACTTGGCACAGAAAACTACAACTGGTGGAAAGGTAGAATGAAGCAGCATTTGGCCAGAGAACCCATGGAGTGGAGAGTTACAAAAAAAGGTCATTTCAAGTTTCTCATTACAGATGGTAAAGAAAAGGATATAGATGAACTCACTGCTGATGAGCTGATCAATCTTGCTTACAACAACCGAGCTATCAACACTATCATGACTGGTTTATGTCCCGAAGAGAGTGACAAAGTTTCTTCATGTACTTCTGCAAAGGAGATGTGGGACACTCTTGAATTATGTCATGAAGGTTCGAAAGCTTTAAAAAAGGTTAAACTCAGCAAGCTGATGAACGAGTATGGTAATTTCAAGCTCAATGAAGATGAATCTATTAAGAATGCTCAAGATAGGTTCCAAGTCACTATGAATGGTCTCACTTTACTTGGAAAGAAAATTCCACAAGAAGAGATCAACATGAAAATCATTAGTGCTATTCCGTGAATCTATGAACCAAAGGTCACTGCCTTAGAATCTTCTCCAACAATTGTTACAATGGACACTCTAAGTGTTTTTGCTGAATTGGAGCAGTTTGAAGGCAAGATAAATGCTAGCCATGCAAATTCTACTTCTGATCTCACATTAAAGATGAAGAATTTGGCATTCCATGGTGATGACAGCAAGCTGGAATCTGATGATGAATCAGATGAGGAAATAGCTCTCATGTCCAGAAAAATCAGAAAAATGATCGAACAGAAAAACAAGATGAAGAGAGAAAGGAGGAATTCAAGCTTCTCTAAAACCAAGAAGTTCTTCAAAGATTCCAAAGGAGATTCAACATGTTTTGAATGTGGAAAACATAGCCATTTCAAGAAGGACTGTTATAAGTTAAAAGGGAAGCAACAAGCTGGATACAAAGACAAGAAGAAATCTAAAGCTTTGCTAACCTGGAGTGATGATGATGAAGACATATCACCAAGTGACAGTGACAACAATGATGATATGGTCAACCTTGCACTAGTTGGAATGGAGGATGATATTGTTCGAGGCTTAACTGAGGAGATCATTGCTGAAAGTGATTCTGATGATGATAAAAGTGAGGTAAACTCATTTAGATTTGATATTTCTTCTGATAATATTATTCTAGATGAACTAACCATGCAGGATCAAGATAGTATTCCTATAAAGGAATATAACTCAGTAAGGACAGAAAACAACAAGCTGTCAGAGAAGAATGCTTACCTTAGACAGATAGTTCAAGATCTAATGGCAAAGGTGGAATCATTAATTGAAAGTAAGGAACCTGTTCAAGCAACAAATGAAGTCAAAATCAAAGAGCTTGAATCAAAAATTGAAGATCTAGAAGGTTTCAACAGGATTCTGTTAAAAAGGAACAATGCTCTAGCTGATGAGATTTCTGATCTAAAGGTTGATATAGAGGCAAGAGATGCATGTCTTGAAACATTCAAACTCAAAGAATCTGCCAAGAAAGAAACATCTCAGCCTGCTGAAACTACATCTCAGCATGTTGAAACATCATCTCAGCGTGCTGACAGTTCATCTCAGCCTGCTGCCACTTCTTCAAAGCAAGCAGAAAGAATTATTTCCTTGGAAAATGAAGTCGTTAAGCTCAGAAAAGGAATGGGTACTTTTGTTCAAGGAGAAGAAGGTCTCAAATCAATAATGAAAAGCATCAAGGTACCTTTGGACAAAGAAGGAGTTGGTTTGAACTTCAACAAGAGGGCTACTGCACTAACATATGAAGGCCGACAAGGAAAGCCATACAAATATGCTATGCCCTGGACAAGTTGCAAGAAATGTGGCAGTAAAGGTCATCTAGCTCAAAATTGCAGATCTCAGCGAGCTACCAGAATTTATCAGAAAGAAGCTGACAGGAAGCCAGCTTACTGGAACAAACAGACAGCTAGCCGAAATAATTCTGGCAGGAAGCAAAAAACACAGAATTCCTCTCCCAAAGTGGTTCAAATGTGGATCAAGAAATCTGAATTAAATGTTCTTTATATACTTACTACTAACCAATCAGGACCCAAACCAATATGGGTACCAAAAGGTTAAGTGTTGTTTTTGTTTGTTTTGTAGATATATCTTGCTGCTAAGATCAAATCGAAATCATGGATTATTGATAGTGGATGTACAAGACATATGTGTGGAGACAAAGCTCAATTTATTAATCTCAAGTTCAAGAAAGGTGGAGGTGTCACAATTGGTGATAGTAAGACTCTTCCTATTCTGGGTAAAGGTAAAGTAGGTAATGACACAACTTTTATTGACAATGTTCGTTATGTTAAAGGCTTAAAATATAATTTGCTTAGTGTAAGTCAGTTGCATGATGATGGTCATTCAGTTGTTTTTGACAAAGATAAATGTGTTATTACTGTTGCTACTAACCAAATTCATTTAGTTGCTAAAAGGGAAGGCAATGTGTATGTTTTAGACTTTGAATTGCAGGAAACAGTTTGCTGTTTAGCTGCTGTTGACAATGATCCAATAATCTGGCATAGAAGATTGGGTCATGCTCACATGGACTTGCTCAACAGACTATCTAGCAAGAAGTTAGTGAAGGGTTTACCAAAATTGAAGTATGTCAAGACACAAGTGTGTGATGCATGTCAATTGGGCAAACAGATTCAAAGTTCTCACAAGGCCAAAAAGGTTATATCTACTACAAAACCCTTAGAATTATTGCATCTAGATTTGTTTTGTCTAGAATCTTATAAAAGTATCGGAGGTAAACAATATGGTTTTGTTATTGTTGATGATTATACGCGTTTTACTTGGGTTTTATTCCTTCGTACTAAAGATTCTGCTTTTGAGGAATTTGAGAAACTAATCAAGGTACTTGAGAACAAGCTGGACACAAGGCTTGTAGGTATGAGAAGTGATCGAGGTGGTGCATTCAAGAAAGATTTTGTCACTTACTGTGAAAAAAAGGGAATCACTCGTGAATTCTCTGCACCTAGAACTCCACAATAGAATGGAGTAGTGGAAAGAAAGAATAGATCTTTGGAGGAAACTGCTAGAACTTTATTGCAGGAAAGCAAGCTGCCAAGAAGCTTTTGGGCAGAAGCAGTGAACACAGCCTGCTATGTTCTTAACAGAGTGGTGATCAGGCCTATTCTTGAGAAAACTCCATACGACCTGTTGAAGAACAAAAAGCCTAACATCAGTTACTTCAAGGTGTTTGGCTCAAAGTGTTTTGTCCTCAAGAAAATCGACAGAGATGGTAAATTTGATGCTAAATCTTATGAGGCAATTTTTCTTGGTTATTCTTTAACTAGTAGAGCATATAGAGTCTTTAATTTAAAGAAACGCATTGTTGAGGAGTCTATTAATGTTATATTTCATGAACCTAATAATGATCTGCCAAGAGATGAGGAAGATGATGCAGGTGATGATAATGGAAGCAATAAAGCTACTGCTGGAAGTACTAAAGATACTGCAACATCAGGTAGACTGCAAGCTGACAAGACAAAGGAGCAAGCTGCTACAACATTTACTGTTCAACAGACAGACGGTCATCAAGCTGGAACATCCTATCAGCCAGCTGACACTGCTATCTCAGTAGATGATACTATTGAACAGTTGTCTAAACTCAATCTAGGAGGGTCCCAAACTCCTATAGCAAAGAAAACAACTTCTGCTAGAACTGTTCATGAAGAGATATCCCAACATTCTCTCCCCAAAGCTACAAGAACTGTGAAGAATCATTCACCAACACAAATCATTGCTGATGCTTCTGAGTGTGTTAAAACTAGAAGAGGGAAAGCAAACTTCTGTGCTTTTGCAGCTTTCCTAGCTCAAGAAGAACCCAAAAATGTTCAAGATGCTTTAGAAGATGAGAATTGGATCATGGCAATGCAAGAGGAACTGAATCAATTCAAAAGATGTGATGTGTGGGAACTTGTGGAAAAGCCTAAAGATGTCACAGTCATTGGTACTAAATGGGTTTTCAAGAACAAAGTTGATGAATTTGGTACAGTTACAAGGAACAAGGCAAGGCTAGTTGCACAAGGCTACAATCAACAAGAAGGGATTGATTTCGATCACACTTATGCACCTGTTGTAAGACTGGAATCTATAAGAATGCTACTTTCATTTGCATGTTACAAGAAATTCAAACTTCATCAAATGGATGTCAAAAGTGCTTTTCTTAATGGTTATCTCAAAGAGGAAGTTTATGTCAAGCAACCTCCGGGCTTCGAGCATGAAAAGTATCCAGACCATGTCTACAAACTAAAAAAGGCATTGTATGGACTAAGGCAAGCACCTAGGTCTTGGAATGAACGGTTAAGTGAATTTCTACTTAAAAATGGCTTTATTCGAGGTAAAATTGATCCAACTTTATTCCTTAAATTTGATGGTAAGGATATACTTGTTGTTCAAATTTATGTGGATGATATTGTTTTTGGATCAACTAATGGTGCCATGCGTGAGTGGTTTTCAAGTGTATGCACAGTGAGTTTGACATGAGCATGATGGGTGAACTCAATTACTTTTTGGGGCTTCAAGTCAAACAAACAAAAGATGGAATCCTTGTGCATCAATCCAAATACATCAAGAATCTACTCAAGAGATTTGGATTTGAAAATGTCAAGGCGAAATCAACACCAATGAGTCAATCTAGCAAGCTGACAACAGATGAAAAAGGTGTAGATGTTGATATCCGTAAGTATAGAGATATGATTGGTAGTTTACTGTATCTTATTGCTTCTAGACCTGATATAATGTATGCAGTTTGTGTATGTGCTAGATTTCAATGCAAGCCTAAGGAGTCCCATTATAATGCTGTTAAGAGAATCTTTAAGTATTTGAGTGGTACTATAAATTTGGCTTTATTTTATCATATCACAAATGCATTTGATCTTGTTGGGTATAGTTATGCAGATTATGCAAGTTGTCACACTGATCGTAAAAGTACAAGTGGTGTTTGTGCATTTTTAGGCCAGAGTTTGGTCACTTGGCAATGCAAGAAACAAAACTCTGTTGCTTTATCAACAGCTGAGGGGGAGTACTTGGCAGCTGGCAGCTGTTACTCTCAAATGCTGTGGATGATACAAATACTAAGGGATTTTGTAATCAAATGTGGAAGGATTCCAATATATTATGACAATACAAGTGCTATCAACATTTCAGAAAATCCTGTCAATCACTCAAGAACAAAACATATTGATGTGAGACATCATTTCTTGATAGATAATGTGGCAAAAAGGAAGATCAAGATGATTTTTGTGCCTACATAGTATCAGCTAGCTGACATCTTTACAAAACCATTGGCAGAAGAGAGATTTTCTATTATTAGAAGGGAACTTGGCATGTGTAACATCTAATCAGCAAGCTGACACCAGGTTTTTCGTAATCTTAGCTTACTGATTACCTTCTTAATAATTTGTTTAAATTGATTTATGTTACATGCATTATATGATTTTTGTGTCCGTTGTTGGTAGGTTGGTAAAATTCCACTTACTTGTAAGTTGTGCATGTCTATTAGAGTTTCTATGTGTGTTAAATGCTACTAGTTAAAAAATTGATTTTAAATTGATAATCTAGTCCATATTTAACGTGATAAGTCATATCTGATTAGTTTTAATTATATATGTTTATCTGCTTATGTGATAAAAAGTTGTTTAGTTTATTTTGGGCTAGGGGTTTTATAAAAACTTTTTATTCAAATAATTCTCAAAATACACTCTCCTTATATTTTAAAAGATGAGTTGTAGAGGCATTCCATTCTCGGTTTCTCAAGTTCATCTTTCCCAAACCCAAGATTGGATCTAGGGTTTTCAAACTCATTTTTGGCAAATATACAATTTCTGTGATTGTTTCGATCGGACTCTATCTCAAGATGAAGAGCACACGTCGTACTAGGGCTTCGGCTTCAGTTCCAAAGGACAACAAAAATAAGAGGAAGTTACTGGATGAAGTTGTTGTTGCTGTCGATAGTGGTGATGAGTTCTCTGGTATCAATCGATCAGTGGATCGTGATCTGACACCATCAAAGCGGCTCAAATTTGGTGTTAAGTTTATTCCAGAGGAGTTAGAACAGAGGTTCCATGCACTTGACCTAGGCAATCGCAAAGTAATTCCTGGAAAGCCTTTATTTGGTAAGATTTTTATTAATTGCGGTGCTGTTAAGTTGTTTTCAGACTTAGGGTTTGAATCGTTTCTTGTTGATATCCCGAAAGATGTTTACTCAGATTATGTGTATGAATTTTATGCTAATTTTATTCTGGATCAGTTTGGTAATTATGTGTCTTTTGTTTGTGGGAAGAAGATCACTCTTAATGTTCATGTACTTAATTGTATTTTAAGAGTTGAGAATGCATCTGATTTGTCTGTGTACACCAAGAAGGGTCCCAAAGTTTTGAATGATTTATCTGCTTTGGATCAATTGAATGCAGTTAGGGATATGCATAGTATACTTGAGTTTTGTTGTCCAACCACATCTTCTGTGATTCCCATGGCTAATTTGTTTTTCAAGATTTGTATATCAAATATCTGTCCTAGGCTGGGAAGCAGGTCTAATTTTAACTGTCAAGACATTGTGGTTGTTGCTATGTTGTTGTTGGGAAGAAGGTTTAATTTGTCTGAGTTAATACTGAAGAATATGATGGATGTGTATGATGGTAATCCTGATTGTGATTTATCATATGGGTTGTTATTAACAGGAGTTTTTGATTGGTATGGAGTTGATTTTTCTGATATGGATAAGCATTCTATGAAAGAGTTTTTGGATGGAAAAAGTTTGCAACAGTCTCACTTGAAGGTAGAGAAGGATGGCACTTGGGTGCAGTTGGAGATTCATACTCCTTCACCTATTGCTAAGTCAACGATTGCAAGTGGTACTGATTCTGAGATGCTACAATTTGTCAAGAAAGTGAATACTGATCAGGTTGTGGTGATTCAGAAACTGAATGAAGTGCCGGATGAAATTAAGTTTCTGAGGGAGTGTGCATTTGGGCCAAGGACTCCTGCTACTGTGTCTGCACACACTACCAGGTCTGGTGAAGATGTTTCTGCAGATTTGGATGTATTGCAAGGTTTAATTGATGCAGCAAGGAAAATGGTGAATCCAGTGTCTTATCAACCAGCTGAGAAAGTCAAACCTAAATCTCCAGAAGACAAGATTGCAGCTGAGGATGCAGAGGAAGATCTTGTGGATGCCTAACTCTACTCTTTTAGATGATTAAGAGGGAGTATTAGGAGAATTTGATGAATTTTTCTGTTTTAAAAATATTTTTTGGGGTCTGGATTTTATTTTTGTTGGTGTTAGACTTGTTTTTTTTTTGTTTAATTGCTGTGGTCTGGATAATTTGGTTGTTTTTGAATTATGTGATACTTGTGTTGGATAATTTGCTGGTACATGCTTGTTATGCATGTTTTTAAATTCTATGCTATGGATATTCAGCTTATTTATCTATTTGAGTATATATGTTATCTTGCATACTTTGTTTATTTGTTGCATATATTATCATATGTGTTTACAGGGTGCAGGAATTTAGGGAGAATCTTATTCTCCTAAATTATTTTATGTAATCATAAAAAGGGGGGAGATTGAAACCCTTTTGATTTTGATGATCACAATGTTAGCAAGCTGGAAGACTTGATATAATGTGTTATAGCATGCTGGTACTAATTCTGTGTTGCAGGACTTAGCTTACTGATATATGTTATCAGTACATGATCTTAGCAAGCTAACAACATGGAAACAGAGTATCTCAGCAAGCTGGCACTGAGAACAATTTTGTGCAGATTAAATTCTGGAGTTCAAGTTCAGCAAGATTCATTAGGATATTAATTTGTTCGAACTTATCTAATATAAATATATGTATATATTTTATTAGAGCTCATAATATTATTTAAAACCTATTTTATCTATACAAAACGTTTTCCCTATTTTATAGGGATTTATTACTTATCTTAAAAGCTTATCTCTTTAACAAATCCTATCTTATTTCAAACTTATGTTGAGGTTTAAACTTTCAATGTTTTATCTTGTTATCCTCAATATTCGTATATTTGAATAGCTTATCTAAATTATCCAAAACTAATTTGAACGTTATGTTGTTACAAGAACGTTGCAAATAGTTAGGATATTTGGTATATAGCTTATTCATATATATATATATATATATATATATATATATATATATGTGAGTGTATATATTGTTTTAAAGAGGACGAAGTGAAAGAGAAGTACACTGATATATACACACGTTTTTCAACTCAAAACTTTCATATCTATATCTAATTGAGCTTTAGTATTATATATCTTATATATATACGAGAAGAGTTCTTAGTTTGAGTTGTATCTTTATTCACTTGTAATTGTTGATTGTAATTAAGTTGTGGCTGGATTGCTAGACTTGTGAAACAGGGTTCAAGGGAACTAAAGGCTAGAGAAGGCTATACTAGGGTAGTATAGTTCTTAGAGGACAGATTAGTTCAGTGGAACAGGGGTTTCAGCAAGCTAGGATCAGCTGCAAGGGATAAAGGGTGGAATATTATTGTAATCTGTAATCGTGGTTTGATTTGATTAATAATATTCTCTCTTACCAGTTGGTAAGGGACCAGGACGTAAACTATAGGAGATTAGGGGTCGAACCTGGCTAAAAGATCTTGTGTTATTTACTTTTTATGTACTGCATTGCATATAGCAGCTAGCTGACAGTGTATGTTAATTCAACTTAGCTAGCTGACAGGTTTAATAACTCAGTAAAATTAAAATCGATCATTGTTAGTCATAACACCTATTCACCCCCCTCTAGGTGTGCATTTTCAAAATGATGTGATAGTCGTCGATTATGTTAATAAAATGGAATTATTATTCTGTGATTTGATATGATAAATTAATAATCATGTTGATTTATTATTTCAACAAGAAAAATGTTGGTTGATGCTCTTGACAATTTTATTTCATTAATTATTAAAAATTAACGTATATAAGATTATAATATATGCGATGTACGGATTTTTACTAGACATGTTATAATAGTTACTAGCATATAACTCATGCAAAGTACGGGAGAAAAATAACAAAATATATTATATATTTTAAATAAATTTAATATTTAATTTGATTATTTATGTTATTAATATTTTTTATGTAATTTTGTACATGGGATAAATTAATTTTGAATCATATTTATATTATGTGTTTAAAGTTTCATTAATATATTGTTATATATTTATATTAATTAACATAGATTAATAACATGTGCAAAGCATTAATAAATTTTTATTAATAAAAAGTGTTTCGAATATATTAGAAATATTTTAATCAAAATTTAAATAAAAGAGTATGCTTTAATATAGATAAAATATTAATATAATTTTAATATTCAAAAAAATTTATTATAAAATTGCAATTTTAAATAAATTAAAGTTTTGAGGATTGGGGAAATTGAAACATGCTATTAGATTGTGAGTACAACTATATATTCTAATTAAAAAAGAAGTTCATTTAGAGTAATATAATATAAAAGTATATATAATATAGATAGAGCATAATAATAAAATTTAATTAATATAAATAAAATAATAATATTATTTTAATATTTATAAAATTTAATTATTAAATTATGATATTTAATAAATTAAAGAGGTTGATTAATGAGAAAATTAAAATATGATAGTATATTAATTAAAAGAATGAGTTTGAAATTGAGTAGGAAACATATATGTGTATTTGAAGTTAAGTGGAAGACAAATGAACCAAATGGACGACGGACCAAACATTTGGTCTTGCCGCTTTAATAATATAGTATAGATATATTATTTTAATAAAATTTAGTGTAAATAATAAATTATAATTATTAATAAATTATAATAATATATAATAATATATTTTTTGCATGTGACGCACGGATCTTTTTAAATATTTTATAATTTTATTTTATATATTATAATATCATATATAATTTTAATAAAATTTTAGTGTAAATAATAAATTATAATTTTTTAGTTAAAATAATATTAAATATAATAATATGTTTTGGTTATATATTTAGAACTGATGTTATTATTATTTAATTATAATAAATATATTGTTAATGGGATTAGCCAAACATTTATTTTTTCAGTTTTAATAATATGGTATACATTATATGTTGTAACTTGCAATATATAAAATGAAAAAATGAAAAAAAAAATTAAAATTAAATTTAACTAACAAATTGTATTGTATTATTTATGATGAACTCAGCACTGATGTCACAAAACGCGTGTACCTATTATTCCACTAACCCGTACTTTTCTAAATATAATACGAAAATACAAAATTCTATTACCAAAGCTGTATGTTTTCATGGTTTTACAGCAACTATGCAAGTATACGAAACTATAAATTACTTCTAGTAAAACGAGTGTTAATACAATTTCGAAGTATTACTCATTTCTCGAAACATCTAATTTCTAGATCCAGAAGTACAAAATAAAAATCCAAAACGCATACTTATTCGTTAATTCTGTTAAATATTAAATTTACATTTCTTATCCAAAAGGACCAAAATAAATTTCGAACTAAACTTTTATATGTACATGGTGTGCGATGTTTTGAATTTTTTTCTGATTAATTTATTTTAAGACATTCGGAAATAATAATATTTTAGTCCCCGCTGTCTAGAATAATTATATAAAATAATTAAAATTTCGTTTTGGAGTTGGGATATGTGGTTTAATAAATGTGTAATAATGGGAGGAAAAAGCGGTTAAAACGAAAGTACAAGGGTACAACTACTACCTAAATTTATAAGCCATCAAATTGTCAAAGTACATACGTCATTGATGACATAAGCAGTCAATCTACAGTGAAATCGATATATAAGTTGTAGTAACATAGACAGAGCCTCAGTCAACACATTTGATCAAACTTTCACGTTATTCCCCTGACTTTGTTATAAATATTTTACTGGTTTTTTGAATGATCTTAACCCCATTCAACATTCAGCAACTAATCAGCCATTGAAAGCAGAGTTCTTGACTTTTTTACAGGTATTTCATCTTGACTGTGTTTTTTTAATCTATGTATGTAAATATGTATATATTGCTCATCTTGTAAGATTTTATGGCGGGGTTGACTTGTTTTTGTGTGACATGATATGATTTATGTTCTTGAAGGTTTTTGTTTATTGAAATTTGAGTGAGTTTTCTTAAACATTTCTTGGCAATCATATAGTATAGTGTGCAGAATTTTTATGATATTTTCATCATGAAAAACCTTTACCATGTTAAAATATATTTATCATGTATGTATTGATCAGAGTATGATTGAGGTGATTATGATATGAATTAGGCTGTAGAAGGTGTTCGAGTCTCTGAATTCGAGTTTTTTTTTTTTTGAATCATTTTTTGGTTAATGACAGTACTATTATATTAAGATTCTGGTGAAGGTTGATGAGTTTGGTTTCCTGGATTTTGCAAATTTTTATATAGAAATAATATCCAATGTGTGTTTTATATATGTGCGTAAACCAAACATACAAGGTTTATGTCAGGTCCATGGAGCGGGAGATGTATGCAGATCTTAAGCAGCGAGTTCGTTTCTGCAAATAACAGCATTAATATAAACATACACATGAATTATGCTAAATAAAACTGTTTAGTTTTGCATTAAGGATAAAGATGAGCTAATTGTTTTCAATTACTTTTTAATGTATGTTAAAACTATCTGTTATTGTACTTAAAATAAGTCTTTGCTATATTAAGTGGTATATAGCGGAGTTTACGTTAGAAATTTGATTACTAGGTGAAAAGGCTAATGATTGTTTTTTCCTTTGCAGTCAATATTGAATTTGGGACTTGTAGGTGGTCTGTTTTCGAGTTTGTTATTCGCTAGAGAGACAGTGGTGAAGGAGTTTGAAAGAGTTAGTGATGGATGAAAGTAATTTTAGTGCACTACCTCCATTTATAGCCAAGACGTATGAAATGGTGGATGATTTTTCAACAAATCCTATTGTTTCTTGGAGTGTGAACAATAGAAGTTTTGTTGTGTGGAATCCACCAGAGTTTTCTAGGATTTTGTTGCCGAGATTCTTCAAGCACAATAACTTTTCCAGCTTTATCCGACAGCTTAATACATATGTAAGGCAATTGAATACTACCTGTTGTTATATATTATTCTTGCTTTGCTATTCTGTATGTATTAATTTTAATTTTTTGGTGTTGAATTGATAATAGGGTTTTAGGAAAGTTGATCCAGAACAATGGGAATTTTCTAATGAAGATTTTATCAGAGGTGAACCACACCTTTTAAAAAACATTCACAGACGTAAGCCAGTTCACAGTCATTCAGCGCAAAATCTTCATGGACAGGGAGGTTCTTCATCTCCCTTGACTGATTCAGAAAGACGTAGCTACAAGGAAAACATTGAAAGATTGAGATATGAGAAGGAATCACTGCACTTGGAGCTTCAAAGGCATAATGAAGAGAAGCAAACATTTGAATTGCAGATGCAGATTCTGACTGAGCGTGTGCAACATTTGGAACGACGACAAACAGATGCGATATCATCTTTGGCACAAACTTTGAATAAACCAGCACTTGCTTTGAGTCTCATGCCAAAGTCAGAAGAAATACATGAGAGAAAGAGAAGGGTACCCAGAAAAAGCTCCTGGCAGGAGGATGGAAGTTCTGAAGATGATCAGACAAATGCTTCCAAGGGTTTCATCAGAAAGACGTCAGGCTTCAACATGGAGTTGTTGGAAAGATTGGAGTCTTCTCTGACATTTTGGGAGAATATGGCCAAAGAGGCTGCCCTAGTTACTGTGCCAGATAATCCATCAATGGATTTTGATCAATGTACAAGCCTTGCTGGGAGCCCTGATATATCTTGCACTGATCTTGGTACTGAAATTTTAGAGATTGACATGAACTCCAAGTCTAATAAGGAAATTGTGTCTGAGGTTACCGTTTTAAAGGAAGAGGCAAGAGATGGAAGCTATTCTAATTCTCCAACTGGGGCCAACGACGGATTCTGGGAACAGTTTCTGACCGATAGCCTGGAATCAACTGATGGTCCAGAAGTTCATTCCAAGAGAAAACATGTTGAGAGTAGAAAGGATAGAAGTCAAGTAGTTGATCATGAGAATTTTTGGTCGAATATGAGGAGTATAAATAATCTCACAGATAAGCTGGGACAGCTTGCTCCAGCACAAAGTACTTGATGCTAGTTTCTTCTTAGCCTTTACTTGTATCGAATTTTGATAGTTTCACTAGCTCCTTGTATATATAGGATAATTAATTCAATAACAGTTATAATTTATATGTAAATTTCTTCTACCATTGACATAATACTCCCTTGTTCCGCAGTTTCATTTGTACAACTTGTTCTTAATATTAGTCCTTTTGTTTGTTTATCAATCAGTAGTATTGAATCACCAAAAAATTTCTCTTGATTTCAAATAATTCAACATATATTGACACTTAAAAGTTATTTCTATTTTATTCATAAACTGGAGTTTTCAGCCTATATACTCCTAGCATTCTACCAATAGGGTGATATATACGATATGAGTATATCCCATCCTCTCGAGATCCTCTTCTTCATATTAGGGGATACTAGTTTGTTTGCTTTGGTTCATATTTTGAACTTAAGTCAAGTTCCGGGAATCTAGTTGTGCTTGTGCATCCGGCTGTTCACGGCCTAGCTGTACCTACCGTTTCTTTTCTGGGGTCAATATCAGCAATGCAGTTCATCGTGTATGAAAGATGCAGTGCATGTATACAGTATATATGACTATATGAGGTAGCACTGAATTTGAATGTGCTACAGAGTATACTGCGTTTGACCTTTAAACTTACTGAAAATTTGGAAGGGACCCCGGAAAAGTTCAATGAAGCCTAATGAAAGCGGGAGTTAATGTGAATTTGAGAGAGCCTAGAAAATGTATACAATATTTACAAACAAACGAAATATAATATCTGATCAAAAATAATAAAACAGAAACCTATCAGCTTTGTAATTCTCTCCTGAACAGAGCTTTCTTCATTGCACTTACCGGTATAGCCCTCTATGTAGATCCTGGAGGATTCATGGAAGCAATGTGACTGTATTGCGTACCACTGTACCAGACTTCACCCTTTTTTCCTTGGTTGAATACTTGAATATAGGAGAAATTTTATATATATACCAGCTGCTTGAACGTTCACGGCATCATCCTGAGCCATATTCTATCAGCATTCAGAAACCTTGATGTAGATGGTAAACATCAAGAAACCTTGATATAGATGGTAAACATCAAGCTAAAAGCCTTATGATCTGATATCTCTTTCACAAGCCAATGAATTGAAAATAAGTAAGGTTACTATTGGTTCCTTGCATCTTTTTATATTCCTCCCTTCTAAGAAAGTTGGTAAGGAACTACTCTGCAGGGTTAAAGCCGAGCTTTGACATTCTACCTTGGCAGTATTGCATCAAGTGACGTTATTACAGCTACCGGTTGGGATCTGATGTTATTCTTCTATGCTCACCCTTTTCATGCACATATTGTGCCAAATGACTCGCATTGTTAAGTGCACTAGTTTACAGTTCATATTCATGGTTTCGTGCCAAATGGCTCACGTTGTCAACTGCACTAGATTATATATTGACATGTTGCGTTGGAGGCTTTGTGCCAATGGTTCACATTGTTAACGGCATAAGATTATAAATTGTATTGTTGGCTTGGTGCCAAATGGCTGAAGCTGTTAATTGTACTAATGTATAATAAAGTATCCATCTTAGCTGAAACAAGATATGATACTTAAGAGTTATGAAGAAGAAAAAATTATGCAATAGATATGAACAATTCTTTTTTTTTACAAACCCTGTCATTTTTGGTATGATGTCTACTGAATATTGCAGCGATTTGAACAGGGCCTTGAAGCTATGAAGATAGCTGCATGGAAAAAAAAATATGTACTGATCAGCAGAGGGGAGGGGGGAGTTGAATAGACAATGTACAATGTGGGATAAATCATATATACTCTGTGCAAAACAAATATATCTTCTGAATATACAATGTTATGACAATTATGTTCTGAAAAATAAGAACTTCTGCTCAAGAAGAGAAAAGGAAGCGACTAACTAACTCGACCAGAGCAGAAGGAAAAAAATTCGTAGCACCTAGCCACAAACCAACCCTTTATAGGAGTACAAACCGGGTAGATTATTACTAATAAATCTATCCAACTTATAAATGATGAAATTGTTTATTTGTGAGAGATAATTTTTTTTTAAAGATAACTCAAACGGATCCGGTATGTATTAAAAAAATTAATGGAATGCAATAAACTATTGTGCTAGGAAGAAAAAATATATTAATGGCTATTTTTCTTTTCAAAAAAAAAGGAAGAAGAAAAATGAGGTGCGAATTTGTATCGCATTTTGTCACCCTGCATCCTTTAAATGTGTTATGCAAGTGTTAAAATAGGTCAATCGTCAACCTTTTCAATTCTAATTAGCCATTATAAGTAATTTCACTTGAAATTGTGCTGCAAAATACGAACACCCTAATCATATCATTACCACGAATGCAGGAAACAGCAACCACCATTGAGAAATTGCACGCTTTATCTCCCAGCTTAATGGCTTAGCCACTGGCAAAGTATCTTTTTTCCCATTCCACTCAACATGTCTCCCCAGAGACCATCACTACAAACACTATCAATCCATACAAACATAGTATTCTTTTAGTGGAATCCCAATAGATGCATCAAATTGTCCGTGCAATACTTGATCACCTGTATAACATTTTAGCTATGTTCTCTCAACCAAACAATAAGGTTTTGCCAATTAGTGCTTCACACCATATGACAAGAAACAAGAAAATATAAATATCTTTCAAAATTTATAAGCTTTTAACAATGTGCAACTATCAAAAACAGTGTCTCTACATGGGGCACTTTCCCTAATTGTAGATTATTAAGCTGCAATGCTAACAATTACACAGCATAGAAACACAATTTACAACAAAACCATATCTTTATTTTCCGAAACACATTTCTTATGGTATTCCTGTATTTCTGTTCTCGTATTAATATTTCAATCAAAGAACTGAGGATATTACAAACTACATTTGGGGTTCTAAGGAATTTGAAAGGTCAACAAAGTGTAAAAGTCACCCCTATACAACTGGAACTGAGATTGACAGAGGCACGGAAACATCCCCGGTAAAACTTGAATCCCTGTTTGCAGTTGAGTTCCCAGCAAATGGATAACCAATACCCAACCCGTTAATATGAAATGATGCATTCTCACACCTCTGGAAAACTCTAGCAAGTGATGCTGCTTTTCTTCTAGCTCTCTTTGTTCCTGTGAAAAGTAAGTTGTGTAGTAAACCAATCATTGCAGGTACCTTCAAAACCCTCTGCGTTGCAGCTGCGCCACCTCCTCGGCATAATTCAAGCAATGCAGTAACTGCATTCTCTTTCCCTTTAGGACTCCCCGAACGCATCATACTAATTAGTCCTGCCATAGCTGTTTCTTCGTTTCCAACTGCTTTGGCCCCAATTGGCTGCCTAACTATAAGAGCTAATGCACCAGCTGCTTCTTCAGCAACACCGTCAAACCCGAGAGCCCGTACCAATGCTGCTACAGCCCCTGAGTCTATCATTCTTGAACAATTATCCATGTGGGTTGATAGGTTATATAAAGCCGTCACAGCATCCTTCTTTCCTCTTTCTGTGCCCTCCCTTAAGAGCCCCGCCAAGGCTTCAACTGCACCGTCTTCTTGTGCTATTCTTTTCTTGTAGTCGTGTACTGCAGAAAGGCTGAACAATGTTGCAGCTGCATTTTCCCTTGCCTCAGTTGTGTGACCAAATCTAAGAACTTTAACAATTGATTCTAAACATCCTGTTTCATCCACAATGCGGCTTTTATTCTTGTCATAAATTGACAGGTTAAGAATAGCAGTTACAGAATTTTCTTGTGCTACAGCATTCACGGAGGAAAGAAGAGCCTTCAAATAGGGTATTGCCCCAGCTTCTGCAATATAAGCACGGTTTTCTCTTCCAGTTTTTGCTAATAAACGTATTTCTCGAGCAGCAACAGTTTTAGCACCCTGTGACCCATCTGCAAGCTGTTGAATAAGAAGTTGTGCCGTAGCTTTATTAGCTTCGATAGCGGCCTTGCTTGCGGAAGGAGCTGAGAACATTTCTGAAGAATCTAAGCCCTCAGGCGAATTATAAATAATTCCATGAGCATTACACCACTGCATAATCAAATTCCTGAGAGCCCTGTTAGGCACAAGTTGTGTGTGAATCAAAACTTGCCCCGTCTTCGGACAAGTACAATGTCCCTCTTCCATCCACCTTGTTATTGAAGATCGGTCATAAGTCTGTCCGGTAGAGATTATGACAGGATCCATCATCAAATCCAGTGTAATAGGACAAGAAAAATCTTTGGGAATAAATGTATCCACATTTTCTTGACTAGTTAACCTTCTCTTGCCTTTCTTTTGCTTATCTCTCAATCCGGACTCAACGTTATTAAAACCAAACAACAAAAACCGACAATACCGAGCCAGTGCAACAAACCCATAAAGCACCGAAGCAGTCGGCTCAATATCACCTTCCTGATTAACAATTTGCTCTTCCAAGAACTCAATTTCAGCCCTAAAACTCTTGACATCTGTAATCCGCAATCTTTCCACGAAAAAGCCATACAATTCCATAGTATCCGGAACCCTGCCATTCTCAAACTCATACAAAAACGAAAACAACTTGATTCTCAAAATCTCATCTTGTTTATCGATCAATAACTTTGCTCTTCTACATTGTTTTCTCAATAATTCAACCTGTTCCCTCACATCATCACTCAATTCAACTTCACTTAACGGAAAAACATCCAAAAGGGTCGAAATTTCCAAACTCAAATCATGAAAATGCCCCGAAATCGAATGATTTTGAATCAAAAGCCATAACATACTAGACTGTAAGCAATAATCAAGCAATATTTTACATCTATACAACACTAGATACATTTCTCTCAAACAAAGAACCCCAGAACAAGGCAATTTCGAACCCAACTCACACAAATTCTCCAACATAACATGAATTACTTTAATCTTACGTACCAAAGACCTCGAATTCTTCCTATGAAACAACAAATCCCCGCCACAGAACGATGACGTCATGCCGGCAAAAGATGACGTCATCTCCGAAGTGACAGCAAAAAGGGTATTCAAAAGCGCCCCATCTGTCAAATCCACGGGCGCCAGGAACGCATCAACGGACGGCGATCTCCTCCTCCTCAAAGAGGAAAAAATCACAGCAGAAGCCATGAAAATCAAGAACCCTAGTACAAAAAATCAAGAAAATCAGAAATTGGGGGTTTTATAATCAATGGAAATTCTCGAAATTGATGAAGATGGGGTTGTAATTAGAAGACAGATGTGAAATGGGTTGGTGTTAGATTTATGAATTGGTTGGGTTTGAAGGTTGAATTGAAATGTATGTTAAATGTAAAGAATGGGCGTTGAAAAAAATGGTGTGAGGTGTGAAGAAGAAAATAGAATCCGCCTTTAGGAAAAGAATAGGAGGGAGGGAAGAAAGTTGTGAATCTCTTTCTCTATGAATTTGTTTGCAGTCTTGATGAAAATGACGTTCATTAGCTTACCTTGCTTCCAAGGGTTGATTCATTTCCGTAGTATATACGTAAGTATATGTATATGTGTTAATATGCAATGTATATATAGTGGGGTTTAAATTAAAATCGACATAGAGGGGGCTTGTAAATTTTGTTAACAAAATCTATTCGATTGTTTGTTTTTGTGACTTTCTGAATTTGTTCGTTAAAAATCTCTATAAATTAATAATATTGGGACAAAAAATTTATTAAACTATCGAGATTATTAATTAATCAAAGCAAAAGATATTGGATCAAAAGTCTATATTAAAAATATTAATTTATCGTAGTTATTAATTTATCGATTATTAATTGATCGAGATTTTACGGTAAATGTAAGTTGTAAAATTTGTTATTAAAATTTAATGTTTTTTATTGTTTGTTTTGTTTTGGGACATTTTCAATTTGTTTATTAATTTATAAAATTATATTTTGTGTGATTGTGATAAAGTTTCTGTTGAGAAATGTTTTAATTCAACATAAAAAAATCTGTAATTTATAATTCAGATTAATTTTTTAACAAGTTTTACTTTATTTATCAATATTTTTTTAATGGATGGAAAAAATTAGACTTTTATTTTTAAAAAATTATTAAATAAAATTCATTTTATTAAGATTTAAAATTGCATGCACGGTTTTATAAAAAAAATAGAAAACATAGATTAATAAAATATTAAATTTTATCATACAACATCTTTCTAAGAGCACTCCAACAACATCCTAATAAGTTCCCTAAAAATAATATTATTAAATAAAATCCTAGTAATTTAAGACATTATATTGTAGGTTAACTCCAACAACAATCTTTATCTCTATTCCTTATTATTATTAATAATAAATGAGGAAAAAGAATGGGCAAAAAGGGGTAAGAAAAGAGAGAGAGAAAAAGTGGGAAAAAAGAGGAAAGTGAATATTTAATTAATAGAAATAAAATTATGAATGATTGTACGTTCTTAAAAATAAGGAATGAAAAATGAGCATTATTTTTCTTAAATTTTTTAAATTGTAGGTAAGGAACTAAGGTGTTGGAGTTGCTATGAAAGGTGAAACTGTAGAGAGGACGAGAGGGTGTAATATTTTAGAATATATACTGTATGTTATTGTACTCGGATGTTATTTAGAATGGTTTTTTAGTATTCTTTCTAGAGCTCAATCTTTTGTATTTAGCTTTTTTTACCGTTGCAATATCACTGTAACATGTGCTTTCCGTTTTCCATTTTAAAATTATTTATTATTTTATAAATTAAATGTAAGTTATTTAATTTTGTCGTTAACATTTGTTGTTTCGTTTGTGAATAAATTATTTGTTATAATGTGACTTGAATTTTCTATTCTCAAACTTGTTGTCTTCTTTCTTTTTCTTTTTTAAGTATTACCTCCGTTTACTTGTTTTGAAAATATAATTTGTCCCATTCAATATATATATATATATATATATATATATATATATATATATATATATATATATATATATATATATATATATAATTTGTCACTTAATTTATGTCCATATGTTTGTTAAAGTAAATTTAATTATATTTTTTTAAAACTATTCTATAATTATTATTTCTAAAATTTATCTATTTTAAAATTTAATTATATTTTTACTTTAATATAATAATTAAAAATATATAGTAACAAATAAAAGCAACTCGTCGTCACATGCAATTATGCTGTAGTCAAACCCTTCATTATAAACTTCATTAGTTTTCCATATAACATCATTATCAGTATTATCATTTCCCAATTAGTTCCTTGAACATAGGGCTGTCAAAAAAATCCGAAAAATCCGATATTCGTCCGAAATATCTGTATTCGTATCCGGAAAAAAGCGGATATTATCCGTATCCGGAAGAAACCGGATATTATCCGTATCCGAATCCGAAGATTCCGGATACGGATATGGATATAGGCACATCCGTATCCGAAAATATCTGTATCCGAAATTAATTATATATATAATATATATATATATATTAATATATATAATATATAATTATATGTTTTTAAACTCATTTATAGTTATAAGCCCATTTATATATTTTTATATATACACTTATAGTTATAAACTCATTTAATTTGATTCAATTATATTTTTTAATTAGCTCAACTCTAATGTCTATTTTAATTTAATAAATTAATATATACACTACACATGTTTATACTTTAAAATATATATTCAATATATATATATATATATCAATTTATATTTCTATAATATTTTATGCATTTTAAATCGTATCACATATATCACATAAATAATATATATATACAATTTAAAATTTATTCTATTAGTTTTGTAGTGTTTATATATATTCATTAAATAATATATTTATACAAATTTTATATAATTGTAAAAATATTATAGACATATATAAAAATATCATTTGAGTTTAATATTATTAAGATAACAAAATTAGATTGAAAAGATAAATAAAAATTAATTTTTTTAAAAATAAAATAGGCTTAAATCCCTTTAACTCTTAACTCAATTAAAAAAAATTAAATTTTTAATTTTTTTTTTTGCAATTTTTTTTGAATTTTTAATATAAATTAAAAAAAAATATTAAAAATCGGATCTGGATCCGGATATTATCCGGATCCGGATAGTATCCGTCGGATCCGGATCCGGATAGTATCCGTCGGATCCGGATCCGGATAGTATCCGTCGGATCCGGATCCGGATATTAACCTTTAAAATTTTCCGGATTCGGATACGGATACGGATACGGATTTTCGGATTCGGATTCGGATACGGATATTGACAGATCCGTATCCGAATTATCCGGTTTACAGCCCTACTTGAACACACTATCATCCATGACGAAATCCTCAATTGCAACTGTTTCTAACTAATACTCAAATTATTTTAATTTTTAACTTTAAAATATATTATAAACATATTTTTATAATTATTTTTAAAAATCTTTTAAAATTTAATTTAGAAAACAAGTTATACTTTTTTTACTAGCTGTATACATAATTACATATACACTTCGTACAAACTTACAAAATTAACCGTTAAATTGTCATTTTTTTAAAACCTAAAAAGTGTTAGGATAAAATTACAGTAAGATCACATATATCTTAAAACTACTATTCACCCACTCGGAAATTTATTTTTTAAAAAGTTTTGTATATAAAATAAATAATTTGAGATCTCTCTCATGAAGGAGCTCAATATATGTTAAATTATTATTTCTTCTGAAATTATAATCTCTCATATCCAAAATTTGAGACGATAAAATATAGACTCTTAAATAGACGAATTCCAAGTATTTAATCATCAAAACGAGACTCATACGGAGCCAACTACGTACTGTATATGGTGGCCACAGCCCACAGGTCAACAAATGAATAATAAAGAAAAATAAGTAATAGCAGCTAATAACCACAACCAGAAGAGTCAAACAATACCGATAGAGACGGCAACAACAACAAAATTGCAGACTTGACATGTCCTTTGACCTACGAGTTTGAGCCCTTCCACATTGTCCTCTAGATCTTTATTTTCCAGTTTCACAAAATTAAACATAAAAACGATAATTATAAAAAGGTCCAGGTGCTTGGCATATGTCTCTCGCAGCATACTTTGCCGCGATTATTAGATTATTAGAGGAACACTTGTGTTGTGTTTGGTCGGAGATAATAGAATGTAATGTAATAAAATGAGTAAAAATAAAGAAAATTTATGCAAGTAGAATAGAAGATTGGAAAGAAAATAGAACAGTGCAAACTTTCTTTGATAAAAATTAGGAAGAAAATGTATATGAGAGAAAATGAAACATTTTATCTCAAATCGGAGGATTTGAGTTTAGTTTAGATTGTTAGGAATGGAATGAGAGAAAGAATAAAATTTTTAAAAATTCATCCATAATATAGTTCAAATCTCATTTTATTTCTTACAAATTAACTCATCTCAACCAAATATAACATTGGTTTTTATGCGAATACATGAGCTAAAATTATAGCTATCGCATTTAAGGATGGAGTACTTTACCGTGCTTGATACCCACAGTATACTGCTATTATTCAATTTCTAAAAAAGGAAACGGAAATGATATTATAATTGTCGATTTTTATCATTCATTTATTTATTATACACCGTAAGTTTTTTTACATGCCACTTATTTAACACTAGGGCCTCGTTGGTTGCCACTTATTTCACACTAGGGCCTCTTTGGTTGTCTGTAACCCAGAACTTACACTTTCATGGAACTTATATGAGTTAAAGTGTTTGGTTGTATAGTTTTTAAAATGAATGATGTAACTTACACTTCCCAGATATTTAGGATTATTATAAAATACCGTAACCTAGTTACCTAGCCCACTTGTAGTCACCCACATTTACATAGTTAATCTATTATATTTTGTAAATAATATTTTATAATTAGACTTTTATTTATTTTTATAGCAATATATTATTTTATATATTTTTGTTTAAAATAAATTATAGTACACATATATTTTCTAAACAATGGTGTCAAATATATATGTTTTTAATCTTTATATACAATTTTTTTAATAGTTTTAATTAGCTTAATTTCAATTAATTTTGTATCAATATAATTATTATCGCCACTAAAAATAAAATTAAATGTTTGGAGTTATAAATATTTATATTTTTAATTTTCAATGTTTATAAGTTTTTTATAAAAAAAATTGTAATAGTTTAAAATTAAATTATATTATATTTACAATAATTTATAATTAAGTTTTATTTGTTTTTATAATAAATCTAAATATTTTAAAGTACAATTTTGAATGTTTTAATTTTTAAGTTTTCATTTAATATCTCTAAAAGTTTATAATTAATTTCATATATATATTTATATTAATAAAGTTAATATTATTATTATTATTAAAACTAGAATCTTTTGAAAATATATAATTAATTAAATAAAAATAAATGTAACTTGAAGTTACAGTAATAAACCAAACGCAAACTTTTTGCAAACCTAGAAATTTTATGAATGTAACTTATTTTCTAGGAACTTAAAGTTCCTGTGTAACTACAAATCCTGGTAAAAGGCCTCGGATTTTTTTTCCCCATAGAGCAAGACCACAACAATGCGATACGAGCCCTTGACCTACCACTACCAGCTAAAAATTGGCAAATATAGAAAGTGAGTGACGTATGGAAGTATGGAACACATACCTGTTCACCATATTTCATCTTTCTCACAATTCATAGTTATAGCAAAAAAGATTTAAGCACAAAGTTGCAAACAATGAAATTGATATTTCTTCTATCCTACAATATTTTATTTCTAAATTGTAACAAATTTGACAGATAGAATCTATTCTCTAAGTACCATGAAGAAAGAAACTAAATTCATACGAATTATGGCTACAATGAAGCCCTTAAATCTGTGAAGTATAACTCTATCTTTACCTCGGCGACCTAGTAGACATACACCTTCCACATGACACAAATTTCACCAAAGCTTTTGGTTTCCGGACCCTGACTTTCAAACGGGATAGCTGCAAGCACACGACATAGTAAATATGGTGCTATAATAATCACCATCATAAAATCTGTATACAAAGGACTGAAAAAAAGTGTAAAACATGATATGGAATGATATTAAAATATACCAAGAAACTTGACTGATTAAGAACCGAAAAAGTGTGTGTGCATATACTAGTAGACCTTTTAAGGTCAGCATAAAGCAGTGTAGTGAATCATTGACAAACATATGAAATGGCGAGGCGCTTGATAAAAAGCCTTGAAACACATTTTGTATTGGTATCTATGACATGTCATGTGTTTCATAGATTTTGGATACGAAAAGGATGCCAGAAAATAACATTGACATAATGAACTGTACCGGCTCAAGGAGAAGTGAAAAAACTTGTTAATATGACTGTATTAAGACCCTTGACACTTACCCTTTTGCGTGTCAGTTTGGATGCCTTCCAACAAAGATAACTTCTTGATCTAGGTTCTAACCTCCTGCAGAACATTAGCAGTTAAGATGTTAATAATTGTATCAAGGAAGCAAGCAGAGGTATTTGACACCGGGGTATAATATTATAAACATAAAAGCAACGACACTGATTACGGCATCATTTTTAATTAATTTTGACCAAAAAAATGAAAACATTTATAACTCCTTTATTCCCTATTTTGGAGGCCATTCTATAAACAATATAGGTATCTAGTAAATTATAAGTAATCTTGTAACCTGCATAAGAGAATTTATTACTTACATCTTATGTCAGCTTTGTTATAACTACGTGGTAGAATTTGCTTATGACCCAATGGGGGGAAAATCTTTTCAGAACATCTAGAAGATATAGTTCAAGAAACTAGATAATCAAGTCCCGGATCAAGTTCAAAGCTTGGTACTAATAGCTTACTGACAAAATGCAACATCCTTTTGATGCTGTAACATGAAACAGCCATCTCATCCTCCAATAAACTAGTTGGCTGGGCTGATCCAACAAATTACAGTACTGCATATTCATAATCATAAATCTCTAAGACTCTATCCCCAACACCCTCACCACCTTTTCACCCATTTTCAACACCAATCACCTCTACTGCCAGCTTACTGAGTATTCAAAGTTACATCACCATGCAATGCTCCAGAGCATTTGATAAACCAAATCTCTGTATGCTATCTACCAAGAAAAAACAAATTAACTTTGCTTGAATGGGAAAATGTATCTCATTTCTGTTTATCTATTTTTGTGTTAAAGGAATATAATAAGAAATCGTATTAGAGCTAACTAAACACTAATTAAACTTTAGGCATTGGCTCTTCAGCATTTAGCATTGACTAAGAAAGCGCATGCCCACTCTACCGCTGTCAATGTAAAATTATTAGAGCCTGCCTCAATGATAACAGATATGGGGATGTCTATCGGAATCACGGAATGTTATTCCCATGTGCGAGTGTTTGGTCAAGGTTTTACTTGGTTTGAATGGGAAAAGTATTCCCATCAACCGGGTACATAATGTCTCACAAGATCCTAAATCATTCCGATTCCCATTCCTATGAAATTATTATAGTTACGAGTAAGACATTAAAAATTATCAGCAAGGCATATTAGACAATTGCAGGAAGGCATATTAGACAATTGTGGGTACTACTATTAGAAGACTAAACTGAGCATTGACAACAAAAGCTTACATCACTTAATCAATTTACATATTCAACCTATTTACTCTCTATATGAATACGAGGGCTTATTCAGTTTGTGTTTGTAAAACCAACCATTTGCAATGCAAAATTTAACCATGATGTGATGTACCAGTCAAGAAAAAGAGACGTACAGATTTTCTTGTTCAAGCTTTTCAGCAATAGAGACAGCTTTGCTTTTTGACCTTCCAGTTCGCTGTGATCCTCGTTCTGCCTGCATAATTATATGTGCAAGGGAAACCTTGCTCCTCACCATGCTCTTACTCCGATCTAATTCACTTAGTTGTTTTTGTTCAGCAAGAGAAGCCATTATGGAATTCTGATGTGAAGATGCTAGTTGTTCAACCCAAGCCCCTTGCATCTCTTGTCTAGCGGACTGCAAATTGCCATGATACGGATCATCTTTTTGTTGTCTCGGCGACGCTTCAATTTCCACTATTTCACTCCTATCCATTCTAGTTGAATCACAATGTAATGGTTTGGCTTTAGTTAGGTCATCTCTATCATAACTTGTCATAGGCATCCTGTTAATGCCAAGAACTCCTTGTTTTGCATACACTTGGGGAGAGCCATTTTGTGTAGCAGGTATATTAAGGGGAACATTACTTCCTTTTTTTGTATCCATCCTTGATTCACATTTGATTTCTATTTTCACAGGGGAGCCAAGAACAGATTCAAATGCTTTTAAAATGTGTGCCATAAATTTCTCGGCTTTAGATTGCATCAGATGGGAGCTGAATGTCAAATGAACCGTTGAACCTGCTAATGAAGTCATGAACAGAATTTAAAAAAAAAGTTGTCATTTTACTGAATTACTTGTGTGTCTTCATGTTTCGAAGGAATCATATGGTAACACGTGCAGATTCAATATATGTGCCATGCAAACAACAAAAATAGCGAAGTATATATAGAGGAAATACGACTTTATTGTACATTCCATTTTCTGTATCACTTGCTGTCTATTCACTAACTACGATCCCAAGCATTGTAGCCTAGGGGATATCTCTCTTCTATTTGTAACAGAAGGTTGACGGTTGCAGCCTCGGTATAGCATGTATGTGCAAGTATCAGAGTAAGGGGCCTGTCATATTCAAGTGCTCACTGTTCAATGGTTGCTTTCACGCCCAAAACAAAAAAAATAAGTTCCAAAACAGGTTAATTTCAACTGTAATGGATATACTTCATTGCTCATAAAAACCTGCCTGATTCCATAATAAATCAAGCGGGATAACAAAATCTACGTTTTGGTGTGAAAATTTAATAAAGCCAAAGACAATTAAATAAATGCATGACTAATATATCGGAAATTTGTCTAGTTTCACATGCTATTGTAATCCCAAACTGCAGTAGAGGATTCCATGATTTAGAACAGTTTTTAGAAGAAATTTCATTATATCTAACAATAACAAACTTTAGAAGAAAAGAGGGAACAATTATTGCACAGTTTAAGAGCCTATGCAAGTTGTTAATAGTACCTGCACCAAAGCTGACTCCAAACAGCCTGCCTTCTTGGTACAAAAACTCTCTTATGCTATTTATATGGATCTTGTCAAGAACCTCTAACCAGATTTCTTCAATTTCCTTGTTAAATTTAACTGGCAACTGTCTGCTCTTTACTCTATTGTTATGACCAGAAACACCATATGTCTGCTGAGGAATGATTCCCAGCCCAGATTGACCTTTTATGTCCAGACTAGTCCGACCTTGCACTGGAGCATTATCGTAAGTATCACCAAAACCGCTAGCTTGAAGGTTATCTATTCTACAATTTGTTGACAATCCTATTGCATTATTACGTATATCAGTATGTTCAACATTATTTCTCCGTAACATGTTACTTCCATTAGCAGTATTTAGGGCCAACGGACTCTGATTGAAACTAGTGTCCGCAGAAGAACTTGGCAAATTATATTGTTGATCAGGAGCTAGTTGCAATAGGGCTGCTGTTAGCCATGTCAATCTGTCATTTGACACTCTCAGCTGCTTTTCAGCTTCAGATAAAGTTTTCAAAGCTTGACGTAGTTTTTCCATGTCTTCTTTTGACACTATAACCAACGGATAAACAGTTGAAAAATCAGAAAGCATTTAACAGTAATATTCTAAATGTCACAAGTACGAAGTAACATAAAGGGCAGTGATGCTAGTAGTCATGATATGTGCAACCAAGAGAAAAAACTATTAGTATTCAGTAATTTGGTCCGATTGAGATATATCTAATCAAAAAGTGTAGGCTGTGAATTATAAGGGATATAGCCATTCAAAATTTGTGCGTTTGAAGAGAAATAGCTAATCTAAATAGCCTAAAGGATAGACGACAATTGCTGCAATATGCAGTTTAACATGAGCAGCCTAACACGGATATAGCTAAACAAAAAGATCATAGTTTTCATAGTCATTATACCTTAGAGCTTATATGCAATGACAATTAAATATATGTATAGAATGAAAATTGTTAAAAAATGTTTTTTTATTGAAATGTGGGGATCGACGATAAATGAAAGCTCAACTTACGTTGTTGTCTCCGAAAGAATTTCCTTCGAAGTCGTCCCTTCATGATATCATAACTACCAGCAAGAATGTCAGTTATTACTGTAGCAAGTTGTGACATTAAGGCCAATGGCTCAACACCAGATTCCATGATCTCCCGCAAATTCTTAACAGTATTGACTGTGTCTGCAGAAAATGCTAAATCAAGTAGGTCCACCAACTTCTCATCAGATACAAGCCCAACCTGTAAGAAGTATACACGATGAGAATTGAGACTATCTACAATAAGTGATTAACAATGCTGTATAAAGGGAGGTACCAAGAAATCTTATATGTGCAAAACGTAAGTGATGGTATACCCATAAAAACAGTAAAAACCAGCAATATTAACAAGTACATTAATCAGATGATATATCAACACTGAGCATAAATTTTAAATCAAGTGATTTCAAACTTACAGAAAACTGGATTTTTGCTGTCTAAAAACCTTCACGACAGAGGCGTATTTTTATCTCAAGAGATCTAATTTGCAAGAAATTCACAACCATGTCCAAATGGTATGTAAATATAATTCAATATGTTTGCATGAACATAATTCAGGCAATGAACTGTCAACAATATGCAACTACACAGTCACACTCCCCTATTGTAGGACTAGGGCAGCATTGTATCACGATCAAAAAGGTCTTGATAGAGCAGAAATGTTTGGCATAATAGCCTTCTATAAGGTTCCTTGGAAGGATATGAGATAACGATGAAGACCAACTCCTTCAGAAGCCAAAAAATTGAGGTTAAGCACTTAAGCTGAGAGTTTAGCGTGCGCGCCGCGCACACACACCTATTGTAGGACTAGGGCAGCAATGTATCACGATCAAAAAGGTCTTGATAGAGCAGAAATGTTTGGCATAATAGCCTTCTATAAGGTTCCTTGGAAGGATATGAGATAACGTACAGACCAACTCCTTCAGAAGCCAAAAAAAATGAGGTTAAGCTGAGAGTTTAGCACAATGGTACTGCAACCGGATATGCAGGAGTGCTTCCCTATGTGGAGAAGATACAAGATGCATGCACATATTTTAAAATTTCCTCAACTTCAACTTAAGATATGGGGAATGCAGGAAAATTTTAAATGAGCTCCAAGTGACTAGTACAGTACTCCAATCCAAATGCCCTAGTTACCAATCCTGAAGCATTTAACGTCTCATGCCATTTAGGTAAGCATGTAATTTTGTGCTACTTTTGGTGCATTTGTTAATTTGTTCTGTGGCTACAGCTGTCTGCAGGCGAATTTCTGAAGGACTACCAAATCAAATCTGAATCTAATTTATTGTCTTGAGGCCCACATGCGAAATTATTAATGTACATTCTATGGACCTTAAATATTGTATTCAAAAACAAGTTTGTTTTAAATTTGAATACTCATACTGTGGTTTGAACTAATTAAACATAATCTTAGACATCTTCTACTAGTAAATAAGAAAATTTTACAGGATGAATGATAATAAATATATTTGATAATTGAAAACAAAATTAAATTGAAGTGACAATAATAATGTCAGATATAGAGTTTTCGATAGATCAAATTGACTAAGACAAGAAATTTCATATCACAATCAGGCAATTCCAGTAGATACAATCCCTCCAATTATACGTGTACCAAGTCTCCAAATAGTTATGCGTTTAATTGTAGGAAACAATCAACATTATACCAAAACAGACATTAGTACCACTATAAATTATAACTAAACCAATCACATTCTTGTGTCACTGAATACTAAAACAGTAGAAAGTGAACTGTATGTGTGCATCACAATCATTTTTGAGGACATGTCAAAATTAAAGCTGGCTTTGGTCAACTGCAAGATGCCGTAGCAAGCACACACACATAATATAGACGTTGAGATAAAGTAAAGTTTACAAGACTTGAAAATTTAAGAGATCGAAGATGTTTACTAGAGTTCTTTCATATGCACTATGCAGCATACAAATATCAAAAAATAACTGGCAGTAATGCAACGAATCTTTGATATAAACCTCCATATGCAATAGAACGTAATAATACAAAAACCTTTTTAGTTAGAGATACTATGAGTGTTGTGAAAAGTTAAATTGATTGTCTTTGTTCCTTAATACAACAAATTTGTTACTAAGCACTATATTTATGTAAACGAAGTGAAGCGGTTCAATAATTTAAACAAAATATGAATGTGCAGTAAAAATGAAAGGATCTTCTCTGTAACACATAACTAACCAGTTCCTGAACCAGGAGAATAACTAACCAGTTCCTGAACCAGGAGAATAGATATTTTCTGCCCCAGCAAACTCAATTGATCAAGCGTCATCTCAGCATCCCTTAATGAGCCATCTGATCTTGATGCAATAAGCTTCAAAGCATCCTTATCAATTTCTAGATCTTCTTTGGTGGCAATCCACTGCAGAGTATAGATAATATCAGCATCCTTTAACTTTGGGAAGAAGAACTTCTGGCACCTGGATATGATCATATGAGGTAAAACATCAAGACTTGAACTGACAAGGACAAAAACGACTCGCCTGGGACCTCGATCCATGACTTTTGATATAGCACTCCAGCACTCAGTAGATAGAGTATCACAATCATCGAAAATAAAAACTCTATACTGTGATGGGTGCCGAGGGACAAGTGTGCTGTTAAAAATATCCATGATACTTTGGAAGTCAAAAGTACTAACTGGACCTACTTCCTGTATGTATTGACTTCTGCCCTTGTCATATGCGGTGCAAGACACACAAACTCCGCAAGGTTTAGGATGATCCATTGACTGGCAGTTCAAAGCCCTGGCAAATATGCGTGCGCAAGAAATCTTGCCTGTCCCATGTGAGCCATAAAATACATAAAGCGACCCGACTTTTCTTTTCATAACCGCATTAGAGAGAGCCTGGGAAACCAAATTCTGCCCCACTAGATCTCTGAAGGTTCTTGGCATGTATTTTTGGATTAGATTTTGATGCCTATCATTTCGGTGCCGTTGTAACGTCTGCTGATCACCAGACCTATCTTCTGAAGCAAGGTCAGAGTCAATTTCACGCTTCAATAAATTATCAGCAAAAATGCCTAGCTCACCTGAGTAATCATGCACCCAAGCAGCATTGTCCGCACTGTCCTGATCATCAATGAGCAGAGGAAGTTCCTCCCTATTGAATTTACTAGATGGACTTGAATGATCAGATGTCACGGGCATGTTAGAAAATTCCCCTTCTTTAGTCAAAATACCACCTTTTCTTGATTTTGAGTCGGACAAACCACAAGAAAGGCTCCTTCCTGCACTGTCAAGAAATGATTTTCCTCTGTGATGAATTCGTGACCAATTCCAAGGAATACCACACCCATTTCTAGGAGCTCTTGTGACTTTTGGATCACCAAACTCCTCTCCTCTGTCCTCCATTTGATATTTAGTGTGTGCTGCACCGTGGCCTAATGCATTAGAGGCCGCAGTTATATTGTTTTGAGCCATAGCATCTCTTGAAGCTGTAACAGTTCGAGTCTTCCTTGCACCTCGAAACTTGCGCCTCTTTCCCCTCTTTAAACCATTAAAGTGACTATGAATGCTTGCTTGTGTTTCTTTAAGGGGATCTTCATAGTGTGCATGTGTTTCGTGGTGATGATTGTAAGAAGATGCTACATCATCACTATCACCTTGAATCTCTTGTAACTTTTCAGGGAGGGCCCGTGGATAATCATCTTGTTTATGAGTCCCCTTCCGATAAACTTTTTTGCTCCTTAGTCCAGCGTTTCGTAGACAAGTGTCACCATCCAAATCATTTCCATCTACTGGAGTCCCATCTTTGCCACGTAGGAGGTCATTTACCAAATTTCTCCCTACTGATGCTTCCCTTTTACTACTTCCGTGTTCGCGAACTCCACTCTTCTGACTTCGTTCACTCACAGCTGGTACCTCATCATTACGCATGCTCAGCTCTCCACGCACCGCATCTGACATTGGTAAATTAGCAAAAGGTGGCAAACTCCGCGAGAATCCTCTGTCATTGCTCTGACGCTCAATGCCAACAGACCGTCTTCCATTTCCCCTGAATGCATCATTCTCACCTCGTCTCGATAGCATATCAATCGCAGACGGAGAATTCCATGAGGGTGGACTCATGGATGGATCCCTAAGAGATCTAGACCTCTGAAGAACAACAAGATCCCTTATGATAGATCTGTCTGACAATATAGGGCTTTGCTTATGCATATGGTTCTTCAAATGAATACAGTTTGTCAAATGAATATGGTTACGAAGATGATCACAAATATCACCATTTGCATCCTTAAGTATCCGGCCCCGGACAGCCTTGGTCATGATCAGAACCTAAATCGATCCAACCGCATACATAATCTATCTTTATAGCAAAATATCAGAAAATCTTGCATTTTCTTAATTTAGTACTCCTCAATGCAGCCAACTTCCACAAAAGAAATCCTACTAAAACAAAACAAAACCAAACATTAAACCCCAACCCATGCACTCAAACATTCACATGCTCAAAAAATACCAAGAAAATCTCCAAAAGATTCATCTTGGCACTCAAATTCAAAACCCACCAAGGAACAAAACAAAAAAAGTACATCACTAACTTATAACACAACCTTTACAGCTGTAAACTCATAATATAATTAAAAAAAAAACCTTAAGCAAAATAATTTCAAAATCATAGCAAGAAAAACATGTCCCATCTCCCAAGAAATAATACCATACTTTCAGCATCTACAGTTAATGCCTATAAATGGGTCACATTTCACACACACACACACACATTAAATAAGAGGTGGAAAGCAAATGAACAATAAATTGCAGAAGAAGGAGATTTACAAAAAGGGGTTCTTAAAGAACACTAAAATCACCTGAATCAGAAGCAAAAAAGCAAAAAGGGGGGCAAGTGACCCGTTTCAATAATTAAGCTTGGCAGCATCAGCAGTTGACATAGAAATGATATATATGTGTGTGTATGTATCTCTATCAGTCACTATAAGAGTCTAAGCTGAAGTTCACAAGCTTTTCTTGGATGAAAATGATGGAAAGATGGAATTTTTATTTGTTTAGGGAGTGAAATTTAAATTATCAAGAAGGTCAGATTCGTTTAGTTTTGGTTTGTGTGTGTAAGTGAGAGTTGGTGTTTGTATGGGAACAAAGTACCAAGACTGTACACTGACTGCATATAATAATGAACCTGTCCGCAAATTATTTTGCAATAGTTTCCATATTTTACTGTCCTATACAAATATTTATTCTCTTTAGTAATAGTCCATGCAAGTCGGTTAATTTTTTTATATAATTTATGTGTTTTGACATAATAGTTGAAGATAATATTATTGTTTTAATAAAAATCTAAATATTTTTATGTTTTATATAACAAAGAAAATTTAAAAAATATTATTTCAATTATATAGTCAAATCATCTAAAATTAAGTTTAAAAAACGAAACGCTCAAACATTACTATGTCTTATAAATTTAAAAAGTATTACTTCTGTGATTTTTTTTAGTTTTTTATACGTATTTTAACTTATATATTAAATATAATTTGATGAAATTTTTTTGAATTTTTTAATATAAAATTTTAATATTTAAAAAATAATTTATTAGATTATATATGTCATACGTTTTAAAATATAGGAGTATAAAAAAATCAAAAAACGCCTAATTAAGAGGGTACTACTATAAATCTGGATGTACTCCCTCTAGTCTTTATTATAGGTCTTTGGACTTTTTGCACACAATTCAATGTGCTTTGGCTACATAGTTAAATATGTTATTTTTAAATTTTTATTTTTCTGAATTAAAATATTAAATATATATTTTTATTCAGGAAAAGAAAATTTCAAAAATAACAAGTTTAACTATATGGTCAAAAGATTTTAAGGTGTGTATAAAAAGTCAAACCATCTATAACAAGAGGGAGTATCAATTTTAATTAAATTTAACATGGCCCTAAATTTAATGTTACGGTTAAGTGAAGGTGGTGGGATCCAGAAATCCGTTTATTGAAATATGCGTTAGTGTTGGAACATGTGAGACCCGTTTGAATTGTACGTGGGATAGGTGATGTGTTTGTTTGGACCGGACTTGTAAATAGATACTCTTCGAATCATTCATGACAAATACCTGCGTTGCAGTCACATCGTAATCTCGGTCTTTCATCCATTTGTTTACCCAGTATATTTCGGAATAAAAAGGAACGCAAACGGAAAATATGACATTTCACTTTGCAATTTGTATAGTTTTATATTTTCGTATATAAAATATTAAACACAAATATGATACACCATGAAACTCGTATATTTCATGTTTGTTGTCGTGTACACCCTCCATCCCAAATTAGTTGTCATCTTATCTTTTTGCACGTATGTTAAAATTTATTAATCGGATAATTCCGTAAATTACAATGTGATAACTAATTTGAAATGAAGGGAGTAATTTTTTCCTATTATATTTTATTCGATATTAAATAGAAAAAGTTTGATGGTTCTAACTCATCTTTAAATACTTATTTAAAGTAACGACATATTATAATATAACATCAAGCTTATTTTTATAAATATATGAGATCAGTTTTATTATTACAATAATATTATCCTGTTTTTATACTTACAATATTTTTAACTTTAAATTAATTACTTAAAAATGATTTGTTCTTGATATAAACAAGAGTACTACTACTAAGTGTTACAATAAATAATAATATTTTGGTGGCATGTGATGGACTTTGGATTATTCACATTGTTGCATTTGAGCTAGTTTATTTTGATTTATTTTCGGATTCGGAAGTCAAACTTGACCCGATTTTTAAAAAAACTCTTGATTTGATCAGGTTTGTTACATATGGTATTTAAAGTCAATTCTCAAAAACTTGATTTGTCAAGTTGCCGGATGTGAGACACGAAAGTTGATGATATTATCCCATAATAGACGGAGGTCGGGAGATGGGGATATGAAACTAACCAGTGTTATCCCACAATATGTAAACATGTACGATCTGGGCCTATGTGTTATATGTTCGACCTAATGAGGACGTTAGAATTTGAAAGTTTCATTTGTGAAGTTTTTCAGAGGTGGGGACACAAAGGTATGTGATATTATCACACAATGGATAGAGGTTCTGAGGTTAGAATATGAAGTCAGCTAATATTACCCTACAACGGCTAAAGAGGTACGATCTGGACCTACGAGCTATTTGTTCGGTCTGATGAAAAATTCAAGAATTTAAAGAGTTTATAACAATACTACAACTAAGTGAACTGATAAATCATAATCTTTTACGAGTTTGTATTGGGTTTATGTATTACCTATGTTGTTGTATTTAGGCTAATTTAGTTGACTTATTTTTGAATTTAGAAATCGAGACTTGACCTCGAGATTTGATCCGTTTGTTACAATAAATACTTAATTCAAAGTCGGATTAAAAATGGTTATATTCCCGCAAAATCTTGTATGTAATCAATTTTATATATTAATTGATCATATTGTATATTCTGTTTCCCCCTAATAATTTTTTTTTCTTTTTTGTGATGACAACTAATAAATCTTAATGCTCCGTGTAAATATATTCACAAATCTCACATATTTTTTTAATTATATATATAAATTTATAATATTATTCTTTAAATTTAGAATATTTTCATTTTTATTATTATTTTACACCAGTTTTTGACCGGCCTCGAATTCAATTCAAAAATTGAAGATTTTAAAATTATACCCGAGATATAATGTATTTTCTTTCAATAGACTAAATGCTAGTCATTTGTCCACGATTCATAATTTAACCATTTGTCCTTCATTTCATAATTTTCGAGATTCATTTTCTTGGATTCTTTCCGGACCACTAAAAAACTAAGGCCGTGGACCAATGAACCTAATACAGAATAACATGTGCTCTTGCTCTTTCACTCCCAATTTTTTTTTTTAATCTTCTCTTCATATATAGTCAGAGAATAAGGGGTTTCAGTGAGACATTTTAATCATGAATCATTTTATTCATGATTTAAAATGTCTAATTTGCCTTTTTCATTATTTATTTAAAAAAATGTTGTTAAAAAGAGTTGAATTTGGGTCTAATCACAATTACCATTATACCACATTGACATATGTGTTTAATATCATATTCATAATACATTTATGTGCGTGTGTAAACCGTGTCATGAAAATAAAAGAATATTATATGTTTTATTAATTAGTAGTCATTTTAATCACAAGACAATTTATTCATTAAAAAAATATATTTTTTAAATGAAATTGTACAAATCACCAACTTATACATCTTCTTACCGCATGACCACTTCATCAGACGTATTTTTAATCATGCGCATAATATGTATTTATCCGTTATATTATTCCAAAAAATCACGAGTTATTTTATTCAAGTAATATTACTATAATACCCTTAATTATATAAATAATAAAAAAAATCATACTATTTTATTAATTGTGTGCATTAAATATATAACCTTTTAATCTTAATAATTTTATTATAAAATTAATATAAGTGTAAAAACTTTATACTACAAGTTATATAATTCTATTTTTCAATTTTTTGAAAATAAATAAATTTATATGATAGAGTTATCTCTTATATATATACAATAAATATACAAATTCAAATTCAAAAAAATAATCCATATTTTATATGATCAATATTCAAATTCATAAAATAAACATTCATATTTTGTATAATAAATTCATAATAAAAATAAGTAAACTTTAAAGTACAAATCATACCAATGATAGTATATGTAAAAATGCAAATTTAAAATATAAATTTTGTGTTAAATAAAAATATTTGAATTTGTGTGATAAATGAAAACATTTAAGCAAAATACTATAAATTTAATTTAAATATAGAGACTATAGTTGAGCTAAAAATAAATTAAATTTCAAATTTAACATCATGTATAATATATTATTACATCATATAAATATTATTAAGAAAACTACATTTTAAGTATTAAAATATATTTATCTAAAAATTTACAATTATTGATTATAACACGTATCTCAGTCTCAATCCTACATCGAAACATGTATAGATTTTGTTTCAGTATATAAGAACTATCTGGGATACCAATAAATCATAATTTTCTGGGGTCATGTAATTGGTCTGTATGTTACTTAAGTTGTTGTATTTGAGTCATTTACTTTGACCTTATATGCAATATATATTCAGAATCTAACCTGATTTCAAAATGGACTTGAGATTTGACTCGAGTTATCACATATGCTATCAGAATCGACTCCTGAAAACTTGATGTGTTAAGTTATCAGAAGTGAGGAGAAAAACTGATATTATCCCACGTTGACTAGAAAAGTACGATCTTTGTCTATGGCTGTGAATTATTTGTTTGGCGGGTCTATAGGCTATCTGTTCTGCTTGACGTGGACGACTGAAATTTAAGTTGGGGTGTTTGTAATACCCTAGACCCACATCAAAATATCTGAACATGTGGAGACTTTAAACAGTGTATGAGGTAGAATATTATTATCAAGTGTATTACTCAAATTGTTATATTTGGGTCAGTGCACTATGAAGTTATGTACTCATGCGTGATAGGATTACTTAACCTATTTTTGAAAAAAGGCTCAAGATTTGACTCGGTTGTCATGTATGGTATCAAAGTCAATTCTCGAAATCAGATCAAGTGTCAAATTCATATCAAAAATAACTTCAGGGTACACTAACCCAAGAACAAAAATTTGGATAATCTATAAATTCACCCCAATGTAAAAAAATTATGATTTGTTGATGCATTTGATAATAGTACTCTACTATATATATATAAACTAAATTCTACACATGTTTTGATGTCGCACTGAGATATTACAATCATATTTCATTAACTAATCAATTGAACTCTAAATCAAATTAAATATAGTCAAATAACAAAAATAGAATTTTAAATAAATAATCAAATTAAAAAAATTATAATCAAAATATAAAATAGGACAACAACAAAAATCAAGCTAGCGGTCGGACTTTTACGCTAGTTAGTATACAACTGTAGCACCACCAGGAGTATGCATCAAAGGCCCGTTTGGAATTCCTTATAAGTTACTTATAAGTTGAAAAATGTATGTATTTTTTAACTTATAAATTACTTATAAGGAGAAACAATCGGTTTGTACAGCAGAAGATTCGTAATTCGGTCCCCAAACCCGCATCTAACCCAAGGGAAGGGGAGCGGGATTTTTTTTTTACAGTGTTTAAACATTATTTAATTATGTATTTTAAATTTTTTAAGAATAAAACAAAATATTTTAATTTTGTTGCATATAAAAAATGTTTGCGGTTCATTAAGTATGCTTAACTTGTGTTGCTTTGTATTTTTATCCTTAAGTATATTCTTCGTTTTTTTTGAAAAGATCCTTAAGTATATTCTAGTTATATATGTTAATATATATTTTTAATAAAAATAAACTGTATACGTAATGTAAAATTTATACCAGATATTATGATATTTTATGAAACACTCGTAAATATATACTAGCTTATATCGATCGAATTATTTTAATATTATTTTTATATAATTTGAATATATTTGTATCCTAATTGTGAACTTTTAAATCGTGGATTTAAATTCAATATATTCGAAATTCATTTTGGATTCTATTTGTGAACTTCTATCGATCGGGCCTTTAAACGAGACAGGATGATCACTATTTTTGATCAAGGAAAAAACACAATGCTAGGGAATGACATGAGTAATAAGTGCTTATTTCTTGTCGTCTTTAGGTTCGATTCTGGCTGAGTCTGAGATTTATTAGAATATACACTCACTTGACATATAAACTTAATTAGTGAAAAAAAGAGTAATAGTAGGTGCAGAGAAATGAATACAAAAATACAGGACTCCACTTCTTTTGTTTAATACTCCCTCCGTCTCTTATTACTTTTCCTGTTAATCATGCACGCGTTTGCCAACACACACTTTTTGATCGTTAATATCTTTAATTTCGTATTAGTATTAAATATAAAAAATTTACTGTATTAAAGTACTCACAAATACAAATCAAACAAAATCGCCAATGACTATATTTTGTGTTATAAATTATGTGTAAATTAGTAGTCAATCGCTTACAATAAACAGTACAAAAAATCAAAACATGAAAAGTTTTAGAGACGGAGGGAGTATTGTTTTCTGTTTTCTCTTTTAGTTAATAGTACTATTAGTTGTGTTACTATATTTTTTTTTCTAATGTTCCTTTTCTGAATAAATATTTTTATTAATTTATATATTCGTATCTTGTTTAAAAAAATTTAAATTTTTACTAATTTTTTCTTATATAGTATATTCACTAAATTACATTTTTTATACTCTAAAATTATTAGTAGAGTACATTTTATCATATGTATCATACTTTAAAAATAAATTTTTAATTTAATATTTTTATATATACACAAAAAAATATAATCTAATATATATATTTTATATTGGTATCTAAAAAAATTTCATAAACATGTACTATAATATTTCTTTTAACGGTCTGAATTGTATATAAAGTAACATATATGTAACATATATATTATATTATATTATTTTGTGTATATATAAAAATATAATATTAAAATTTTATTTTTAAGACAAGATACATATGATAAAATGTATTAATAATTTTGGAGTACAATTAAATTAAAAAATATTATTCAGCAAACAAACTATATAAGAAGAAAATAGTGTAAATATAAATTTTATAGAAAAGATATGAATATATAAATTAATAAAAAAATATCCAAAAAAAGAATATTAAAAAGAATATGAGTTGTTCTGTAGTAACAACTAACAGTAATATTTTATTAACAAAAGAGCAGTAAATATGAGCTACTAAAATTAATATTAAATAGAAGATGATGGAATCCACATTGTGTACAAGTTTCTGTATTCATTTCGGTGGACCTTAGGATTACTAAAAAAAATCAATCTCTCGACTATTCTTAATAACTTTTGATAATTGCATTTGTGCACCAATTTTTATTCCACGTTGGATTTTTACATACGACATACCAAACAATTAATTTTGCCTATGTAACAAACTTCGACCCCACATATATAATAAAACTAAATACAAATATTAGTCATATTCATTTTTTATTAATAATAATAATAATATTTTATATATAAAATAATCCATAACATAAAATAATATCATATTTAATATACGATAACATACAAATATTTATTATATATTTTATTAGTATTTAAATGTAAATAAAAATTATTTATTTTTTCAATTTTTAGTGTGTACCCAAGAACACATAATAAAAAATTAGTTATCAAATTTTAATGATAATGGATCCCACAAAAAAATTCAAAAGAAGTCACCTCATAGTACCATAAAAGTACGGAGTAAGTGATTAGTAATTAATGTGTGCTCATAAAACCCCCAAAAAGAAGTCACCTCATAGTCATAAAAGAAGTCTTTTCGTTTCATATTAGTAGTCCATTTTCAAACAAAATTGTTTCAAAATAATATTCTATTTCAACTTTGAATATAAAATTTAATATAATTTATAATTTCAAAATCAACTCTATTTCACATATTTCTAATTTATATTTCCAAGATCAACTCTATGTCATATATTATATTTATTGAATGCAATACAACTAATTAATAATAAATTTTCTTAATATACGTTAATTTTTAAAAATGAACTACTTTCATACTACGGAAGGAAGACAATATCAATTTTAAAATAGAAACTGCACCACAAAAATCGACGGTGAAGCCTTTTAATGCCTCAATTGAAATAACAAAAGCATTTAATGCTTCAATATCGATGACTACGAGAGTGGTGACTATGGTCTTATTTACCAAACCGAACATGCTACTTTTATAATGAGATGATAAAAAATTTTATAACTAATAATTTTAGATATAAAATAATAATTAATATTAATTATTAGTGAATAAAAGAGAGGCGAAATTCAAATTTTATTGATATTAATTAAAATATTTTAATGCAATGATGAATTAGAAAATTATATATGTTAATTATGTAAGTGTTAATGTATGTAATAATTAAAAAGTATAAATGAAATAAGTGAATTAAATGTATTGTAAATATTAATAAATATAATAATGAAATGAAACAAATATGAAAATAAAGTTATTAAGATTACCTTAGAAAAAATACGTAAGGTGCAAGTATTTTTAATGTAGATTTTTTTATAATTATAATAACACACTCGTGTATTTATATGAGATTTTTTTTAAACTCAGGAAAATAATATGAGATAACCTAATAAACATTAATCTAAATAAATATTTTATAAATATTAATGTACGGAGTATATATTAATGATTAAAACGGTCTAGACAAACAATATGTTGCAGCATATAATAGATCAATTATAGGCTCCGTTTGGAGTAACTTAAATTTAAAATAAGTAATTTATTTTAATTTTTTTAATACATATTTTCAATTTTTTTTAGATAAATATTTATTTAAGAATTTTAAAACCAAATATGATTTTCAAAATTGAAAATAAGTTACTTATTTTCAGAAAAAGTATATATATACTTACTTTTTTTAGAAATAAATAAGCCCTTATTTTCAGATTATAAGTTAAGCCAAACGGGGACATAATTACATGATTTTATTTTTTCAAATCAAACAAATAATCAATCATTAATACATGCGTTGGTATTTTATTTGATATAAAATTGATGTCACGTTGGATATTTATATATGACGTGGCAAGCAATTACTGGGAGGCCATCGTGTCAAACTTGAGTTGCCAACTATACATTCTTAGTTCCACACACACACACACACACACACACTAAACACATAGTATTCATTATTTCCCAGATCTGTATATTCTCTCTGTAAGTCTTCCATCTTCTCTGCTTGTGTGTGTGTGTATATATATATGTTTGTATGTAATTGCTGTGTGATTGATCTCTGTTGGCTTCGATATAGTTTTTTAGATTGGTTTTAATTGTTTTGTAGATCTAATTTATTCTCGATTTGTATATTCTTGTCTATGTATATGCAATTGTGTTATTTGAGGTTCTTCGTTGTGATTATGTGATTAGATCTGCTCATCTCTCTAAATTTTTATGGAATTTGTGCATAATTACATAGATAATTTTTATAATATTCTGATGTGTGTGATGGAGATGGAGATGGAGAGGGAGGGAGAGAGGGAGAGAGAGGAAGGGAGAGGGAGAGAGTGAGGGAGGGAGAGAGAGGGAGGGAGAGAGGGGGAGGGAGAGAGGGAGGGAGGGGAAGCGAGGGAAAGAGGTTTTAACAGTATAGGCCGGGAGGAATGTAGTTAGGTGTAGGCTTGTTAGGCTGTTACAACAACTTGCTACTTATACGGTGTTATGTTTACTATTTATTTAGTTTGAGTATCTCGGACTATTTAACTGTATATATAGGCCGGGAGGATTGTAAATTGGTGCTGGATGTTTGTAACTTACTAGTGTTATGATGTTATGTTTAATATTTGTTTAGTTTGATTTTTTTCAAACTAATTAATTATGTATAATTTGGGAGGATCACAAATAGGTGTTGGAAAGTTTGTAGCAAGTTACTGATAATTTGATGTTATGTTTTTAATTTCTTTAGTTTGATGTTTTTATGACAAATGTATTGTATATAGGTTGGGTGATTCTGTGATTCATTAAAATGGGAGGAGGTTTTAGAGTTCTGCATTTGGTTAGGCCGTTTCTTTCTTTTTTACCGGAGGTGCAAAGTGCTGACAGGAAGGTTCCATTCAGAGAGAAGGTGATATATACCGTGATCTCTCTTTTCATTTTTCTGGTGTGTAGTCAGCTTCCTTTGTATGGCATACATTCTACTACGGGAGCAGATCCATTCTATTGGATGCGTGTGATTTTGGCTTCGAACCGTGGGACTGTCATGGAGTTGGGAATCACGCCAATTGTGACATCTGGACTGGTGATGCAATTGTTGGCTGGGTCTAAGATTATTGAAGTGGACAACAATGTTCGCGAGGATCGTGCACTCCTGTATGTATATGATTGCTATAATTTATTTGGCTTTCAACTTGTCAATAATTTCTTATTATAGCAACATTAAATTTTTTGAGATTAGTGTTCATATATTCTTGATGCATCTTCTTGTCATATGTAGACCACATATTTTACATGCTCTAAATTTCACAAAATCATAAAAAGTGGCAATGTCATTTAAATTGCACGATCCATAGATGCTGAGTGCCTTTTTGTTTTTCTGAATGGTCTTTAAATTACTTTATTATTTAGATGCTGTAGCAGGTTTATAATGTGCATTTTGTCTTTCTAAATTATTTGCGGTTCTTATATATTCTTGACTCGGCTATTATCTCTAGAAATGGAGCTCAGAAGTTGCTTGGCATCTTGATTGCCGTTGGAGAGGCTGTTGCATATGTTCTTTCAGGAATGTACGGCAGCGTCGGTCAGCTTGGAGTTGGTAACGCTATTCTCATTATTGTTCAGCTGTGCTTTGCCGGTATCATTGTCATATGCTTAGACGAGCTTCTTCAGAAGGGATATGGTCTTGGATCTGGAATATCTCTGTTCATAGCTACTAATATCTGGTTAGTCATTTATATTAGTTCCAACTTAATGTTGCACTTCATTGCATATATATGAATGTATTTTGAAATTCAGTTTGGTATAACGTGCAGTGAAAGTATTATCTGGAAAGCATTTAGCCCTACAACTATCAACAGCGGACGGGGTGCTGAATTTGAAGGCGCAGTTATTGCCTTGTTCCACTTACTAATAACCAGGACGGATAAAGTTCGAGCACTTAGGGAAGCATTTTATCGGCAGAATCTTCCGAATGTGACAAATCTTCTTGCTACTGTTTTGATCTTCCTTATTGTGATATATTTCCAAGGCTTCCGCGTGGTTTTGCCTGTGAGGTCAAAGAATGCTCGTGGACAACAGGGATCCTACCCAATTAAGCTATTCTACACTTCTAACATGCCTATCATTCTTCAGTCCGCTCTTGTGTCCAATTTATATTTCATATCTCAGGTAATGAGTCTTTTATCTAATTTTAAAGAAGTGATCTGTAGTGACAATGATAATGGAACTGTACTAAAACTTCTTTCATTTTCAACAGTTGCTGTACAGAAAGTACAGTGGCAATTTCTTGGTCAATCTGTTGGGCAAGTGGCAAGAATCTGAATATTCAGGCCAATCTGTACCTGTTGGTGGTCTTGCTTACTATGTGACTGCACCATCAAGGTATTAAAGGCCTTACTGTTTTCTTTCATTCAGTTAATTGATTCAGTTTTGTTCATTTCAATATAATGACCCCTTATCCTGGATTTGTACTGACTTCCAACTTAATGTGATCCGTGCAGCTTAGCAGATATGGCAGCCAATCCTTTCCATGCTCTTTTCTATATAGTTTTCATGCTGTCAGCTTGTGCACTTTTCTCTAAAACATGGATTGAGGTTTCTGGATCTTCTGCAAGAGATGTTGCGAAGCAGCTTAAGGTATGTTTAGATGAGAAACAATAATAATCTGTAATTTTTTTAGAAAAAGGGTATTTCTTGCATATTCCTTTGTTTAGCTTTCAAATATCAGCCATACAAGTTTTTAAGGAGGGTAAAGAATGCTGAAGGCTTTATATCAAAATTAGCTAGTAAAACTTTGTATAGAAGTTTCTTCAATTCTACAACTGTTACTGTAGTATATAGCATCCTATTAAAACTAGTTCGGTTAACTGTGCTGTATTGACACAGATAGTCTAAAATTGAAAATATGAACTGACTTGTGATTGCCATTAAATATACACGACCTTCCATCCGGCACATATGCATATATATATATATACAACATTGACACTTTTGGTTTCTAGTTTTACAAGACGTTGCTAGATCATTATAGTTACTAATTTAGCTGGCTTTCTAGAGGTATACTACCTTAATTCAGACTTTTTTGGTTCCTAGTTTTATAAGACATTACTAGATTATTATAGTACGAGTTTAGTCGGCTTTTCAAGGGTATACCACCAGAATCCAGCCTCATGATTCATGGTAGTTGTTTTGTCAATTCTCTAATAAGGATATCCTTGACATGGAAGCTTTTGTGTGGACACCACTCCCTTATTTATTTATCCAGTGCCACATATCTTGCTGGATTTATCAATTTTAACCTCTTTAATCTTCTTATTACTTTTATAGGAGCAACAAATGGTGATGCCAGGACACCGTGATTCAAACTTGCAGAAGGAACTCAACCGTTACATTCCAACAGCAGCTGCCTTCGGAGGAATCTGTATTGGTGCACTAACAGTGTTGGCAGATTTCATGGGAGCTATTGGTTCTGGGACTGGAATTCTGCTTGCAGTTACGATCATATATCAATACTTTGAGACCTTTGAGAAAGAGAAAGCCAGTGAACTAGGTTTGTTTGGCTTCTAGTTTGCTTGTTGCTAGTTTTGAGTTTTGACATTAGTTGACCTGAAGAGTGTTTAGTTTGCCTATTCTCTTGAGCTAGAGGTCCACTGATACAGCGCACCCTTGTAACATTTCGTAGTCTGACAATGAAAATGTGCACCCTTGTAACATTTCATAGTTTGACAATGAAAATGTGCAGTTAAATACTAGGAAAGCACTGACCTTTCTTGTTATAATACTTTGTTAAGCTTGTTAAGTTTTAGAGGAGAAACCTACAGATTTGGTAAAGAGATGGTTAATTCTATTATTAGTTACGGAGTACTTTTGTACTGGTACCCCAATTTTAAAATTTTGAAATTTTTTGGATGTCAGCAATGACGCATTTAAAGATATGCAGAATGCAAGAAATGTTGGACTTCTTGATCAAGTGTACTTTGGAATTGAAAATGAAGTATACGTGAATATTTGTGGATCTGGCGTGCAAATAATAACTGGGGACTTCATATATGAGTAATAATATACACGGTTGTATACTTTAAATCGTGGTAGATGGTTCTTATGGTTTCTCTTTCTTAGTTTGAAAATCATGGTAATAGACTTAGAGCATGTTTGACTAAGTTTAAAATTGTGACTCATAATTTAAAATTATTTAAAATGATAAGCTGAGAGCTTAAAATACATGTTTGGGTAATTTTGTATTATGAGTGATTTATGAGTTTTTAAAAATATAATAATAAAAATAAAAGTGACTTATGAGTAATTTATGACATATGGATAATTTTTATCAAAATAGAAAAATAAATTCACTGAAAAAAGTACTTAATACTTACTTCTGGATTGATTTTAAGTCAGTTTCTAACTTATTACACAAACAAATATTTTTCAGCTTAAACTCTGAATAATCTGTAAGCCGGGTTTGACAACCAGGCTGTAAGGGGTATTGGCATCGTTATTCAAAACTGTGAGAACAAATGATCCCGAGATTTTTTTTTTGAAGGAGAAAGGAAGAATCAGTCATTTAAGATAACAATTTCTTAATATTTTTAAGATTGTTTGTTAATATTTTTAATGCTGAAAAAAATGTTGTTGCAAGAATCAGGTAAGCGTTTGGCAATAATGCATTGTTGGAAGAATTAAATAATTATTTGAAACTCATATTTTTGACATTTTGTTGGAGAATTGATGTCGCAGAATCGTGCAAGTGTTGATAATATTCTTGATATATACATATTTTAAGATATAATATGGAAAAATACTCATTCCGTTATTAATTAATTCTTTTTTTCTTCATAAATTTTAAGGTACATATAAAAATAATTTCACGCTATTTTTTGAATTTTTCATTTTGAAGAAAAAATCAAAAAAAATTTTCCAGAGGAATCTGTATATAAACGGCCATGCCAGGACATCGTCTTGTATTGGCAGACTTCATGGGAGCTATATTGGCTCTGTAAAAGTGAACAAGGTTCGTTGGACCAATTGACTTCTAATAAATAAATAAAATTTTTACATATGTCATGTTCGAACACAATTTTTTCAATATTGTATTCTTAAAATTTTATCATCAATTTTTGTGATAGTCAATACTAGCCCCAAAACCATCATAAACAATTAAACATTTTTGCTGTATTGGCAAAAAGCTTAAAAGCAAGTGCATATACTTTCTGGTAATTAAAATTCAGTTGATAATATACATATACTGCTTCTTTTGTTTAATTTATATATTAAAAATTAGGTATTTTGGTAGGTATGAGTTTGATAGTGTATGTCATAATTATGCCCTCTTTAATAATTGAAGATTAAGGGAACTTCTCTCTTAAGGCTTTTGAAATTATGTATTCCGGCAAACGTGTATACGAATTCAAGTTTTTGAATTATCTATTACTCATTATTACAAGAAGATTCTTGAACCTGATTTTAAAGATTTTTTTCGATAAATATGCTATTACATTTATATTACCTTCCAAATTGTTACGAGCCAAATACGCTAAAATATGATTTTTTTTGAATTAATTTGACTTATAATATTATAAATGAGTATTTGTTTTAAGAAATTAGTTCCATACGCATGAAGTTTTACGAGGATTTTGTTGTAGGATAATTAATTTTTATCAATTATTATAACAATTATACGTCCCCTTACAAGAGTTGAATTAGTACTAATGATCCATTTCTACAAAAGATTAAACTTCAAGCCTATCCTTAATTTTGCTTTATAAAGATGCTTGCATGGTGCAAATTGATTACACACACCGTATATATAATGATTAGCTATTGCTTAAGCTGTTGTGACAGCAATGTTAAATTATGGTCAAAACAAGAAAATTTCGACCATATATTTGTCCCACAGAGCGAGTGCGTAAATAGTACCATCATATCCACAGCTTTAGTTTTCATAGCGAATAGTTTATTATTTTTTGGTATACAAGTTTCATGTCTATTAAAATTTTAAAATACATACTACAATTTGAATTTTATACATCAACGTTTAAAATACGAACCCAACAGAATACTTGTAATTTTCTTTCCTACAGAATATGATAACATATAGCGTAACAAAGAACTTAATAAAACAAAACAGAAAAAAGACAGCAATTTTCGCGTGGGACCATTTCAGTTTTGACTATGAAAAGAACAGATAATTAAATTTTCCAGAATTTTCGAGACTCGAATGTTGGAAAAAATAATGCGAATATATTACTATTATTTGAAGGAGCGTGCAGGTCAATAGCTAGTAGCTAGTGTTAGCAGCACCTAAATCTTTATTAATCCGTAAAGATTACTGAAATGTAGGGCCATCAAATCTCGTTTCGGTTTTTGGATAAAACCGGAACTGAAATCGCATATTTTTAATTTTTAAAATTGATAACTAAAATCGCAACTGCAACCGAACCATCAATTTCGATTTTAAAAACCCCGATTCGGTTTTTATCGGACCGGTTTCGATTTTAAAACCGCTTAAATAAAAAATATTATAAATTCAAATAAATTTATATAAAAAAGGTTAGACAAGTTAAGATCTAATAAATTTAGAAAGTAAAAAAAATTGTTTATATAAAGCCATTGATGATAAATGACGAGCAAGTTTTCAAAGACTAATAATACCAGAATTTGCGATGTAAATCTGCAAAATTGATGTGAAAAAATTCTAATCAAACATTATATAGGTCAGAATGCCAATAAATGATTAAATGAAAAAGTTAAATGTAGTCATGTAAAGAGAAACATGGCTATGATTTAAATCAGAGAGGAAGAGTACCCCCTCAGAACAGTCACTGAACGATATCTCTTTAGAGTTGTAAAAATTACAGATTTAATATCTCATTCATAATGAGTCAAAAACTACTGAGCTATGTACTACAAAACTGTATGTTTAATCCAGAAAGATTATAGAAAATAGTAATGTCAGTCCAAGATATTAGGTTCAAAGTAATTTACTTAAATAAATAAATAAATATATATTAATTAAAAAAATATATAAATTATATATAATAATTTTTTTTATTTTAATAATTATTTCGGTTCAGTTTGATTTTTTTTCGGTTCGGTTTTCACTTAAAACCGGAACCGGAACCGGAACCGATCGAACGGTTCGGTTTTTAATTTTTCGATTTCGGTTTTTATCGGATCGGTTTTTATCGGTTTCGATTCGGTTTCAGTTTTTTTCGATTTTTTGCTCAACCCTACTGAAATGTGATTTTAACCATAAGTTCGGAAATAATATTGAATCTTTTATACGCAAATATAAATATAATTATTGAAAAATATTAACCAAGTTATATTCACGACCTCAACTCCTAAAATATTATTCAGGTAGATAATGCTTAATCGAATCAGCTAAATTTAAAGTAATCATCATTCGATTGATAAGTTTTAAGTATGCGAATAACTTATAGTACAAGTAGCTAATTGTGTTGATTTTTATCTTTCTAAGCTCACACTTTAAACCTTTTTTTTAGACTTTAGAGGACTCCATCTCTTCCTCGAGCCACAAAGTTGGAAAATGGGCATTCTTTAATCTCCAATCTTAAAACAAAACCCTTGTTTTCCTCCAAACACGATTTCTCCAAAACCTCCAATATCTATCTATTGAGTTCACACACACACACACACACACACACACACACACACACACACACACACACACCCCATTTTAAATGTCCTCAAGCCTCACACAAAAAACTCCACAACCTAATGGATTCATCAGAAAAGCCTACCACCACAAGAAGCAAATTTTCCAAAACATTTCACAAAGTTATCACTCTCAAATCAGCCACAAAAACACTCTCAAGCAATGGCTTTTGCTTGTCCATTCCACACGATAAATCGAAAAACGGTCATGATTTTACCAAAGATGAATCAAGATCAAGAAACAGAGCAGCCAAGGAAGCTTTTGTATCGAAACTTTTTGCTACCATTTCAACAATCAAAGCTTCTTATGCTGAGTTACAAATGGCCCAATTTCCATCTTACAACATTGATGGGATTCAATATGCAGACAAAGATATAGTTGATGAATTAAGAAAACTCTCAGAGCTTAAACAGAGTTTCTTGAATAAAGATATCAATTCATCACCACCCCATGTCACACTTTTACTTACAGAGATTCAAGAACAGCAAAGTCTCATGAAGATGTATCAGATTACAATCAAGAAAATTGAAGGCCAACTTGAAGCCAAAGAAACCCAAATTTCATCTCTTCGAAATGATCTTCAAGAAACAATTTCGATCAACAAATCACTTGAAAAAACACTAAATTCGAGTGGGTGCTTCTCAGTTCTTGATAACATAAACATATCTTCTTGTTCCAACCCGAAAGATTTCATCTTGGTTCTACATTATGCATTAAAATCTGTGAGAAACTTTGTCAAGATTTTAATGACTCAAATGGAGAATTCTAATTGGAATATCGATGCTGCAGTCCATGCAATACATCCCTACATACATTTTTCACACAAAACACATAAATGTTTTGTTTTCGAATCATTTGTATGTCAAGAAATGTTCAAAGATTTCGACACACCTGCTTTTTCTTTACTAAATGATCAATCTTTTCCATACTACATTGATCAATTTCGAAAACTAAAATCAGCAAATGCTGTTCATTTCTTCAATCAATATCCAAATTCTTTATTCGGAAAGTTCACTAGATCAAAATATCTTCGGTTAATTCATCCGAAAATGGAGGCTTCATTTTACGGAAATTTAAACCAAAGAAAGCTAGTAAATTCTTGGGGGTGTCCAGAAACACCATTTTTCGCTGCCTTTGGCGAAATGGCTAGAAGAATTTGGATTTTACATTGCTTAGCATTCTCTTTTGGTCAAGAAGTGAATGTTTTTCAAGTGGGGAAGAATTGTAGATTTTCGGAAGTGTATATGGAGAGTGTGACAAGAGAGGTGCTAATGGACCGTGACAGTGAAGTTAAGGTGGCCTTCACGGTGGTTCCCGGGTTCAAGATTGGCAACACGGTGGTGCAGAGTCAGGTGTATTTAGCTCCGAAGAGTTATTAAAAATATTTTAGAGGTTAATTATAATTTGTACAGTAAGTAGATGATGCAAAAGGTAGATGGTCTATACAAAATAATCATGCTTATTGCGCACGCACTGCCCACGTATTGCAGCTGTCTTTCTTGTATTGATTAGTACATGTATAAATACACTATTAGCAGGTGAATCAATACCTTATAGCAATATCTAAATGTACCCCATTCGAATAAATCACATAAATTTTCTGCATTCGATGCACACAAATATTTGATATTTCTATATCGAGACAGGCAAAACCTGGCGCCTAAAGCTTCAAATAAATAAGATTTTGTGTATTCGTAAAGGAAGACTAAAATGTAATCGTTAAATTGGCATGTGACGCATGTCATTTGTTCAACGGCCCCGAAGAAAGGTAAATATTTATATTGAAACTTGATGCACCAGTGTTGACTCTTGTGGACCAGACACTATTCCTTTCTATCAGTTATGGGGTTTTCTGTGAATTACTATGATTATTGTGCACAGCTGTTTCTAGCTTGAGTTTTTTCTTTTGTTGTCTGAAATCTCAATGTATGAGCATACAACTGAAGAAAACTCCAACTCCAACTAGTTACTGTACTAATTAGCATAAGTGGCTAGGGTCCTACGTGCAAGATATATATGAACCGGTTTTTGGTATTATAATGCAGGGTTTAGAAAGATAATTGTTGCAGCATATAAATATTGTTTGCGGATAATAAGTGTGATAACGTCGAAATTCTAATATTTTGTTCAAAGGGCAATAAAAATTAATAAACTCTTGTATTCACATGAAAAATATGCGTTCACTTTATATCTAAAAAAACATAATAAGATATGTTGCAACGATTATTTTTCAGGACCCGGACCCTTTAAAGTGAACATAAACATAGATTATCCTGATATATTACATACAATCATGCAACGAGCAACTTGGTCAGTTTGTGGAATTTGTTGGCTTCTACAGAGTCTCAAGTTTGTATGTTTTCTGGAAAAAGGAACTGAAATGGACCCCAAAGTTTCTTTCAATAATTCAGCATTTTAAATGATTTTCGAGAGGGTATAAAGAAAGATCGATCTTTAGATTTTTTGAAAAATCACTCAAAACATATAGGTTATTCTGAGCAAAGGAATAGGTTCCAAAAAAAAAAGATTATAATAAAGATTTTCGATAAATTTATTTGAGCATTATGATTGATTGTTGTTTCAAAAGAAAGATGGTCATCTACTGCTGGTAACATACGGACATGAATATGTATAAGCAAGTTAGCAAGGCCATGCACAATCCAATATTCAAAGAATTAGCAGTGCCATGGACCTGGTCACCTGACCATTTGCGAGAGCAGAACTCATGTTGTCCACCTAAAAAAATCGACATTTTACTGACATATCATATGCTAAAAGTTAGTGGGGATACAAGCCGAATTACACAGAAAAACAGAGTTATGCGAATAATTTACTTCTGCTATTTTATCAGACACGAGGTCACTCAGTTTTGCAGCTGTTGCTTTAAGTCACAGATATAACCTAAACTTGTTCCTACATATATACATACATTCACACACCAGCAGATTTTTGATTTCTTCAAAACTTTAAACGTAAGGATACAAGAATATAATTAGCAAAAACAAAAAAGTATACAAGGATCGAGAATGTAAAAAGTTTAACGGAGACCACTTTTTAATTGAAAACTCGGAAACCAGCATATAAGAACATGAGTATAAATTAATATATACTAGCTCTAAAGCCCGTGCGAGGCACGGACATGCTCTAGCTCTAAATATGTTTGAATTGTTGCAAGGCACGAGATATGCAATATTTGCTTTGGTATAAGCACAAGTTTTCTATGCTGCAGTGTAATATCTTTCAATGGCTAGCAGGCAAAGAACTTGGTAGCTTATATATTTTGCATATTTTTCCACATAGAGTAAGTAGCTTCTAGACTCTCCATCAACGTGATTATTTACTCCGAATGTATGCCTTCTTCTTACTTTCTATAAATGATATTTATTGAGCTTTGCATCCTCAATTGCAGTCATAAATCTTTTGAAATTTCCTTTCAAATTCCAAAGTCGATTGTTCCTGGAAATTTAAAAGTGATAGTGTTATTAGGATCATTTAGTTTTCACAAGTTGCCTAATTAGTTTTCACTAGTGCATTATAATAACACAATTGTAACTTTTGTTTTTTAAGTTTAAAGAATGTACAAGAAAGTTTGTAGTCCAAATTGCTTGAGCTTTCAAACTAATTTTGGGATGTCTATGCAACTTGGGGGTAATGACTTACAAGAAAGATTACCTCCTAAATTGCTTGAGTTTTACATGCTTTCAAAGTAGTTGGAGGATATATGTGCAGCTTAGAGTGGTAAGGCGCAACCTCCTCTTACCTTAGTTACCTACAATATTCAATCCAACAAAATGAAAAAATGGTTCAAAAATTACAAGTGCCATAATTTTAAAAAAATTAAGGACAAACCCATCTTATAACCACAATAATAACTAATTTGTTATTGTTATGTTTGCACTTATATTTTCTAGAAATAAGTACTTATTTCCAGAATTTAAGAAAAGGCAAACGGAACCATTAATAAAAGCAGCTTCCAGCGTTGAACTATGTGTTTTCATCTTTTACATATCCTTTTCTGAAAGTAAGTACTTATTTCCAAAATTCAAGAAAAAACAAACGGAACCATTAATAAAAGAAGCTCCAGCTTTGAACAATGTGTTTTCATCATTTCTTCATTGATTGTTTTTTGAATTAAATGTTCGTTTGATAACTTGATATCAACTGTACCAAACTACTATATAAATGCATGACCAGCATGCCAATTAATTAGATTAGATTTGGCCAAATAAGTGCAAGTCAACTATCTAAACCCTGTGCGAAAGGGTTGTTCACATGATCACTCTCTCACATTCAAAATGACCGAGAAAACCTTTGTAAGTTACCATGTTTTGAATGCTGGAACAAAAAAATTTCAGTAATGAGCTGCAACAAAGATGAGCTATCATTATGAGTTACGACTGCAAAGATGAGGTAGATAAAGAGTCACAGATATCTGGCCATTTCTATAAACGGAGAAGAGAAGGGTCGTCTAGACATTTCATAGTGTTTAATGTTTCTATATTAGGTTTTGGATGGACCCAGATTACCAAACTATATTAAAGACTTCACAGCCTGAGTTAGAACAAACTAATCATCAAGTTGTTTCATTTGCTAAGCTCTATTTTTTCAGCTACTTTGCATTATATAACTACGGGGAATCAGTATGCCAGGGCCTCACTAATGATCATCATGATCGTGCTTACTTTTACTCAACTTTCAAGCACAACTAAAATTACAGAGAAGAAAATCGAATATTCATCATTCCCATCGTGTTTTCCTGCAGAAGTTCAATCTGGAGCCCCTAACAATCATGGCACAGAAGATATATATGGAATGTCAAAGCGGACTGTTGACTGTTCCAGGCGGACCAAACCCACTCCACAACTAATTAGCATCTTTGAAAACTTGAAAAGGGATTATATGCTCCCAGATATCCAAAGTTTTTGCAGTTTACAGGTGTAATGTTAGTGCTGTTCTTTCATTTATGTGTTCCATGAGATGCATATTAAACACAAGTAAAGATTATTAGTTACAGTAGTAGTATGGAGATATGTTATATCTTATACTTGAATAAAAGAAACAGAGTAGTGAGTTGTGGCCGTCGGATTTTTGCCTGAAGTTTTGTGTTTCTCTCGTTCAATCTTGAAAGTTGGTTCTTAAAGGGCAACACAATATCACTTTCTATGGATAACAAATGTGTTCCCATATAAGTACATTAGATATATATCGAATTCCATTATTATTCTCAGACATGATCTTTATTCTGTACAAATAAAGCTGACCTTATTAGTGTACTTGTGTAGGGTCACTATAGCAAAACTAAAGATTTAAAGTTTTGTTGCATAATCATACCCTCTCCACTATTTGAGATAAATAAAAGAAATTCAATGAATGTGAAAAAGTACCCTTTTCTGGGAAAAAATATATATTCACAATTGATATGAAAATTTAACAGATACAAGGCTGCAAGAATACCTTAGTAGTTTTCGTAGCTTCGTCTAGTCGAATAATTGTGTTAATGGCATCATTTTTTATGTTCCAAAGTGTTTTCAGATCCATATGCCCAACCTATAGTCAAATAAACCATGAATCTCTGGGAGAGAAGGCAAAAAAAAAACATTACCAAAATTAAAAGCGATATTAAATTTGTGCTGCAACAAATTACCAATAAATTACCAGGCACAGCTCTGAATTATGTGGGCTCTCCTTTGGCTTCCATCTTTCTTCATTTAAACACAAAAAATATTATAGTACACAATGACACCAAAAAAGTTAAGTGGCCAAATGAAAAGAAAAAAGTGAGAAAATGTTACTAGGAATGGCAAATCCATTAGGCAAGATATTGCGACGGAGTTTTAGTGACCGAATAAACTGATATCCATTAGCAAGATATCCTAGAGCAGAATCAGCCAGCTTGTGCAAGTTAGTCAAATCTAATGCGCATATCCCAGGACAGCTTTTTGAGATGACTCTAAGAAACATCAGTCAAATTCCTGCAAGAAAATTAAAGTGATATTACATAATTAATAAAAGGAAAAGAAAAGCTTTGGTCAGTTATACGAGCAAACAATTGTGCAGTAAAATTTAAGTATGTCTACACCAAAACAAGCTCTTTCAGTTTGTTTCCGCGTAAAGCAATCAATTGACAAATAAAATCATCACAAACAGTATGAGGCCAGCAAGAGATAACACCATCTAAATATTCCAGCTTTGATAGTGCAGGCAACATAAGAATAGGATCTATACTTTCACAGTCATCTACGTATAATTCTCTCAGAACTGATCCTAATGAATCAAATATGTTGTTGGTACTAAGTTCTTAAATGTAAATCTGCAATATAGTTATAGAACACAGGCTTACATCTATACCGACCACTTTCTTTACGCCATACATATTGTACAAGCCACAGACTATCTCCCTGATCACTGTGTTGAGACCACGACACAAGCCTCCACAGGTCACAATGCATGCATGAACTTCAACAGATTCAAAGTATACCTGGAGCATAAATTTAGCTGCATATGTGAATGTTAATCAGGTAAACCTCATCCTTTCAAGTTTAAAAGGCTCCACAAAGCTTAGCTGTTGAGTAGCACCAGCTCGTCGAAAGTGTGTTCCTCTTGGACTATCCTTGTGAACAACAATCTACAAAAGGACCGAGGCTATTAAAATCAAAGTATTTTCTAAAAAAAATATTACAGAACAAGAGAAAGAAAAACCCTGACCTTTTGTGTAATAGTGTCATCACAATCGACACACAGTTTCCTAAATAAAAGATTTAATCACTTAGTCCCATAAAATCAACATAAAGTCATAAGCCAACATTATCGAACTTACTATTATTTGAAATGCTAAGAATCCCAATTGAAAGATATATAAAGTTGAAACAGAATATAAATGAACTTACTTTGCAATAGAGTATGCACTATTGGCTTGCAGTGGATTGGTAAATGTCTGTAATGAAGGGAAATGACAAATATCACGATGAAATTCTGGTAATGTGTTCTTTCCAGAAAAAAGGCTCACAACATCGCAATTTGAACATACGCAGACAAAAAAACCCAGTCTGATCACATGCATTGTGAATTTGGAAAAGATGTTTGACAACTATTAAAATTTAAAAACACGCACATTGTGTAAAGTGTTTCCACATTGATCAAGTTGAAGCACAGTAAGAAAATATTGTCAGCCATATCATACACTGAATACTTTAGAAAATAAGCCATTGAATCCTATGCACAGTCAAAATCCCCAAGAGTTTATGCAGTACTGAAAATATTAGAACCAGAGATATTAATTTACACTTGCTAGTGAATGGACCTGTAATGCTATAAATCATGCTCAATAAATTGGCTCATAATACAATTCTCGAGAGATTTAAAAGAAATTAACATTCATGACTCAAGGTATAATTTTCAAAGTCAAGTGAGCCTATAGTTATAGCAACTCACACCCTGTAGCAGTGAACATTCTAGTGGTTGAATGCAGAGCTATAGCAAGATCACATCAAGTAGTGTTATCAGGAGGTGCATCAGCATCAATAATATTTTATGCATACCATCCTGAATTGCAACGTACGTTTCTGCTATCTGATACAACAACTCTAGGGGCCTCCGACTATCTGATACTATCAACTGTAGGGGCCTCCGATCCAACGCACAATATTGGGTAACTTTGCCATCAACACATTTTGATATTAAATCATTTATTCATCCCAAACATCAATATCCCGAACGATTCCCCAACAACCTTCAACTCCTCTCCATTCTCACTCCCCCCTTCCAATTCCACTCCACTCTCACCTCCAATCAATTCACAAAATTGAAACCAAATCACCCCAGACACACAATGGACAGATATATACGAAGGGGGATAACGGAGTTATAACAGATGTGTGACATGGAATAAAATGGCTCACACAAGTTTCAGCCCAGATCCACATCCTATTCCCTCACATTACCATCAATTTAAAACATACTGTATTTATTAGACTATATCGAATGGTAGTACTAGAATATTGAATTCAAACATTTCACGTATCTGGAGTATTTTTTAGTTGATTTATGCAAACAGTTAATTTATTGCTTCGGAAAAACATCAAATTTGCGTAAGTGCATTGCTGTTTGTTTCTTACACAACATGATTTGCTATTGCATTCCTTATGGTCCTGTTTTTTATGCTAGCACAAACTTCTGGCCACCTTTATCCAAAAAATTTAAAGCTCGAATGTTAAAGAGGCTTGTACAAGAACTTGAACCGTTCCGGTGTTCATCTCATGCAGTATTTGTCGCAGCAGGGCAGGTTATAATCGTAGGGGTGACAATTTTGGACCCGATCCGAAAAAATACGAATTAGGGTCAGTAAATATTCAACCCGAAACAACCCGGTACAATCAGACACGAATCCGAAACCCAAAAATGACCCGAAAATTAATCAACTTTATATTTATAATTCTATTGTTGAAATATTTTATGTTTAAAATAACTACATTTAATTATAATAAAATAATTTTCACGTGCAATGATAGATAATCGCTAGTTGGTTCATAATTATTTAATAGTAATAATAATATTTTACATATGTTCTGCCCTATTTTACATATGGCAAAGTGGGTACAGTACATATTATACTCTCAAAACAACAAGGTACAACAACCAGATACAATCTGATCGGACACGAACCCGACCCAGAACCCGAAATTGCTAGCACTAAATAATTGTAGTTGTGCATGTGGCTGTTGTTACTTTTCAGGTGCAGAATGTACACACTGTTGGGCAATGGAGGCAGTTTATGATAACTAATCTGTGTTGAGCAAGTTTCGAACATGGTTCTACAAGGACTGTTCTAGCTTGCGGTCTCTGGACTTCGTATGTGCACAAGGTATGGGGGGTGAGCCCAACACACCATCCAATAGTTAGACATTGGATCACCTGTTTTATATGTATACTGTAAATTCTGTAACTAAACTTGATTAGTCTTGATTTTGGTTGCTTTATAACTAAATTAGTAAAAAAAGAGTCGAGAACTGCTAACATAAAGCAAGAGTTATGTACTAATTCAATTGTTGATGGCTTTTTTTACCTATTGATCATCATCCCACCACTAAACGAAGAGGCCAAATTGTTACAAGTTAAAAAATATATGTATTTTTTAACTTATAAGTAACTTATAAGAGCTCCCAAACACCCCGATCCTATGTAATATGCACATGTATATCAGTCATTCAAGGAGTAAAAAATTACTCTGCAACGTGTAAATAAAGAAACTTATGTGATGGCTAAAGTAGACATGCATGTTCTTTAGAACATTGATCTTGAATGATATAGAAGTGTTATTGCTAAGCGAAGCATATATATATTAATCTTAGATAAAAATCTCAAGTACACATGGCTCTGAACAAAACTCAAAGATGGACAAGCCATCAGATTTTGTCCCACATTGCCATTTCTAATATGGACAATCATTCAAAAAGACATATTTATAAATATCTTGGCTTAACGTACAACATATCTTCACTAACAGCCTCAAATTATGTCTTCTTCTCGGCTTTCTTACCAAATTTTCATTTCACTGCTCTTTCTCATATCAATTTCCTTAGCTCAAGCATCTGTGCCAGCTAATAGAACGTTAAAAATATAACAATGAAGGTAAATTAGGCGAATACATTGTCGAATACAATGCCAACTATCGCGTACTCCCCATTTTTAGATTTCCATTTCAGTTTTGTTTCTATAACACCACTCCTAATGACTCCATCCTTGGATTACGAATGGGAAATCGTCATTCCGAGTCAACCATGCGTTGGGTTTGGGATGCCAACCGTGGCAAGCCAGTTCGAGAGAAAGCAACATTGACATTTGGCACGGATGGAAACCTTGTCCTCGCGAATGTTGATGGCACCGTAGCTTGGCACACCGCCAACAAAGATGTGGTTCGTATGGAATTACTTACATATGGTAATTTGGTGTTGTTTGACTGCAGGGGTAAATTTGTTTGGCAAAGTTTTGATCACCCCACTGATACACTTCTCTTGGGTCAATCTCTTCTTTCGACAGGACCAAATAAACTAGTGAGTCGATTGTCCGATATTGAGGCCTCCGATGGGACGTACTCGTATGTTTTGGAAAAGAACCAAAAGTCCTTGTATTACAAGCCTAACAATGTCAAAATTCCAATATTCTATTCCAAAACAGAGTTTGGAAGACCAGGGAAAGATGTTTTAACTCGAATACAATTTACAATTTCGCCTTTCACTAACATAAATAGCGATACACTTTGGGCATATGACTTCCGCCTCTAGTGGTGCTGCTATACTATCAAGAGCTAAGTACAATGCTACTTACTCTATGCTGCGTATCAATAGCGAAGGAAACTTAAAAATTTATTCGTATGAAGAGCATGTTGGCTATGGTGCATGGGAGGTTACATATATACGCGCTCTTCGATAGAGATGGACGAGAGAGCGAATGTAAATTGCCACAAAGATGCGGGTTGCTTGGAGTTTGTGAAGACTATCAATGTGTAGCTTGTCCAACTACTAATGGACTGATAGGATGGAGCATGACTTGTGCACCACCAGTTTTGCCAGCATGCGGCAAAGAAGCTGACTACTATAAAGTTGTAGGTGTGGAACATTTTACTAATGGCGTTACAAGTGGATATGGGCCAACTACGGTTGGTGATTGTAGGAAGAAATGCGACTTAGACTGCGAGTGCTTAGGTTTTTTGTACAGGGAAGAGCACTCAATGTGCTTGCTAGCTCCTGCATTAGGCGCTTTGAACAAAGTGGCTTATCCATCTCACGTTGCCTATATTAAAATGCCCAAGTAGGCTATGAATGCAATGACTCCACCAGAAATTTGCTCAAATAAATCTGCTGAGATCTTTTTTTTGCTAATTAAGATAATTTCATCTCTTGGATTTACTATCATTCTTTATATCGTACTAAACAAATGTCATACTAAATAAAATATAATTATTATTATTATTATATTGCGCTCATCTCGACTAATATATGTTAAAAATAAAAAATGCATATACATCCATACAAAACTCCATTCATTCATATATATATAACGAGAGAATTTAACATATACATAACGGCGTGGTAGCTAGTAATTAAAAACCTTTGATACAATCTCAAAGGTTTAGTGGAGTAATAAAGAGTGTCTTTTTCCCAAAAGTTTATAAATTCGATTAGATCCTTTTTTCCCCGATGTACAATTTTGTTTGAATGTTTAATTTAAGAAATCTCGGTATAAGCTAAAGTTGAACCGAGTATTTGGGATTAACAGAGGATAAACCCTTTTATGAGGGTCATGCAGCCGTGAAATATACAATGCACTTACCTTTTCAATTCTTTATTTCCTACCTTTACCATTCTTTATTTCCTGTATCCTATTTTATGTCCTGCTAGCTTAGCCTCTACACTCTCTCTATAACAACCCATAACCATATTCATCCTTGCTTCAAAAATTACATGTCTACCTTCAAGAAATCGCCCCCTTTCTCCTTGTTCAAAACCAAAATGTTACTCATAATCATACTCACACACTTGCTTATAAACATCTCTGCAGCCCGGACAATACACATGACCCAAAATATCGACAGAAAATCCGCGACAGCATCGTTGAATCTTCGACCACAGCGGCAGCATGTGGATAAAGATATGTTTCCTACGCTAGTTAAAAGACGGAAAGCACCACCTTCTGCTCCAAGCCATAAGGGGCACAAGGTGGCCATGATCAAACGGCCACCTTAAATGGAATTTTTAATTTCGCGAATTCTAGAGACGAAGCTACTTATTGATTTGATAATGCGGGTGATGAGCTGAGTAGAATTGATTCATTTGGTAGCCTCAACAACATTGTGTGGTAGTTTCTAAATTCTCTTTGCTTTGCTTTGAAGACACAGAGAGGTTACAAATTTAGCTTCAGTTTTATTGAGTTACGTACCTAGATAATTGTGTTAGCTAGATCAGATAAATGGTTGTTCATTTCATGATATGCTGTAGGACAGATGACTAACTTCGACTATTGGAAGATGGAAAATTTTGTTTGTTTCTGTACATTGATTTTAAGCTTAGATTGTTTCCCATGCATAGTACTGTATTATTTTCATATAATGAGAGTGTAACTTAATTATACCGATTTAGATTTAATACAGACTAAATCCTTTTGTCCTGTTTTGTGGTACAACTCAATTGAAAAATAAGGATCTTAAGGAGGAATGGAAGGGGCTTCTTGTACAACATTCCCTGTATTAAAGAAAACCGACCTTGATATAATCACTGCGGTTGAGGAAGGTTACGATATGTACACATACAATTTTGCTTTTATATTTGAAAAAATCGTTTTACAATCATAAATATGTACTTCCTCGGTCCCTATTTAGATGTTCATTTAAAAAAAAATTACACATATTAAAAAAAAGTTTGCTGAACAAAGTTTTCCTATACATACCATTAATAATTGTCTTGAAAAATAACAATACAACTAAGTTTTAAATGAGTCAAACCTTGAAAACAAGAAATATAGGGATAGTTTTGGAAAATTATCAATATATTTGTTTGGAAAATAGAAATGAACATTTATTTAGGGATAAAATTTATTTTAAAAATGGACATGTAAAAGGGGACGGAAGGAGTAACATACAAGTACATAATAATTTACTCTGCAACTCCAAAAAATTGATTAGTGATGAACGATGAAATATTTACATAATTTTTGAGAAAAAGAGGAAGAAATTAAATGTAACCAAACATGGAGGAGTAGTAATATCGTTATTTAATACGAGTAGTATATGTAGGGTGTGACAGAAGTGTATATAATGGCCAGAAGTGTCAAAATTTGTTTGAATGATTGTTATTAAATTTAAGTCCCGAGTATTCCGTGACGAGAATTAATGCATCTGCTACTGCTGCAAATTCAAACTTTCAACACTACAGAACGAAGGGTAATAACATAATCGGTACGTACATGAACATATATCATGTCAGTCTATCCTTGTTCGATTATAATCATATATATGTATATATATATTGTAGATGATAAGGCACAAATATCGGCCAAAAATAAGTCATCTCCAAATCTACGTGAGTAGGCTTTTTTCCTTGCATGAAAATGGTAGAGCAGAAAAATGGCCTTAGTGTTTCGTTTCAATATCGCTATTGAAAGTTGAATATTCTTTCACACTTTCTTCTGAGCTAAAGAATCATTTTTTATTTACAACATCAATTTATATATTAGAATTAGAAAGGAAAAATAGAATAAAATTTTGGAACCACGTGAGTTCTCATTATCGGCACCCCTCCTAGCCGGCCCAGAGCCTAACAAATTTTGCCTGAAATTTATTCGCATTTCAACAATAAGAGTGCAAGGCCGGCCTCAACTGATTATGGCCTTTGATTTTAGTGATGGAGAAAATGATCCATTTAATTTATTTTATTTTATAATTAATTTATAAATAGAAAGTATATATATATTTTATAGTTTATAACTTTTTTAATAAAATAATGCATGCGCGGATGCCCCGTGCTTTTCAAATATTCCACAATTTTTCTCCTTTGCATCGCATTTAAAAAATCTTCGGTTGCTTGTACAAACTACAAATATAACATCTTTTAATTTTGTTACACCCCATCGCCAACTCCTGAAAATTTCTATCCTTTTCTTGAATAACGGGTACTACAATATCTCGAATTAACTACACTCGTTACTTATGCTTCTGATAATCAAAGTCGTCCTTATAGCCTAAAATTTTAAGAGTCATCTCTAGACAATCAAAGTCATCCTTGATTATATATATGGACCTAATTATCTTGAGTTCTGAATTTAGTGGTACCGTGTATATTATTTCTGATCTCTTTTGTACTTGCATGCATGGGAATCGGGAATACGTAGGGTTCGGTTTTTTTTTTTGGTTTTTTAAGGAAAAAACTATTCTATAATTAAATTAGATAAATAGAAAATACAGAAAGTAACATACATATGTCAAAGACTTTTCAATTCGAGTATAAAAATATTTTATCAGAATTATGTTTATTGACATATCTGATTAATAATACATCTAGTATATTAGTATAGGCCCTTGAGTAATGGGTGTGTTTGACTATAAGAGTTGGTAACCGACAACAATACTGTTATTGCGAGAAAATAGAATAAGTAGTCTTAGCATACGCGGTTTTCATGTTGCAATAATGCAATATAAATATCGAAGAAAGTCAAATCTTCCTTACTACTGCAAATAGGAACCACCTTGCACATGGCAGCTGCTACTGAGAGTGAGACTTATAATATGCAACAACCTCATAAGTCGTAACACATGCATAATACAACTAGAATCATATATAAGTCTAAGGCATGGACTAATCACACTAAATATATTCGATATTAAACATGAAATTGGGAGAAGAAAATTGAAAATAATTTGTGCAGATTGTTGCGTGCAATGAACTACTACCGAAAGAAATTTACATAGGCCGACGCTAGATCATACAAAAGTTTAAAAGCATACAATATTTTGTATGTATAGATTATAAATGATCATAGTTTTATTTATCTAGCTATTATATATACATCCCCGGGCAAGCATTTTCTTACTATATCTATATTACGTAGTTGATGTAGAATTTATCAAAATGAAGAAAATAGTTCCTAATTAAAAAGATACAAAACCTTGATCAATCTTTCTGTACACGTACATCTCTCTATATAAATTTGCAGAAAGGATAAGAAAAAACAGAGGGAAAAAAATTCACAAAATTTACAAACATAACAAATAAAAACACTAGTTACCAACACCGGGGCTTGGGACGGACCGGAGAATACGATCAAGGGCAGCTAGGTGTCGGGAAATTAGCTTCTGGTCGACGATAAGGGAGTGCCCCTTTTTGGTTGGTGCAGAATTTGGGACAGTGCCCTTTGGAAGGGAAGATAGATACAAGCTGTCTTGTGCAGATGGTGGTGGTTGGTGCAACTGTTTTTTCTTGATTTCATGCATGTGATCACTGAGCTTCCTTCCATATATTGTTGTCACAAATGAAGCTAAAGTAACCAAATATAAAATGAACATAAAGCTTGAACGAGCCATGTTATCTATATGTGGTTGTACTATAGAAGTGTTTCAAATTAATATATGAAGAATTTGAGCTCTCTTCTTCTTTGTTATTCTTGTTTTGTTTGTAGAGGCTTGGTTTTTGGATGGTGTAAATTAGGTGACTTAAATAGAAGATATGGGGGAGTGTATAAAGAAGGGAGAACGTGGGGATGAAGTTACATTGGGCCAAGTCAAATTGAAGTTAGATTTGTGATCAAAGTCTAGAGATGAGAAAATATATCGAGAGAAGACAGAGTAAAAATTGAGGGTAGGTTGAAGTGAGGCCGATCCGCCGGCCAAGGTATAAACTGCAAGTACACTAGTATAATTAAGAGGTTCTCATTATACATACAACATACGAAGGTGCAAGAATATCTGATGCTCCCACATATAAGGCTAGACCTAGTGACCGTTTTTCTTGGTGAAATCTAGGGTAAAAACTTACTACGACCAAGTAATTATACATGTAACTAGCTCGGCTTAGAATTTTTTAAATACATTTGTCAAATTTTGTTTTGTTATGTTTAAAGTAGTATAAATTTTAAGATAAAATTTATATGAAATACTTTTAAATAAAATACTAATTGAAGACTTATATATCTTGCTTTATGTTTTGTTTATAATATATTGTAAAAATATTGCAGAATATAATATACAGTTAGTATTACATTTAAGGCATTTGATTGAATAAAATCCTAAACTTCAATATATATATATATAATATTATTAATCATTACTAAATAACTACAAGTTAATATATTTCATAATATTTTTGTGTTATTTCCCAAATAAATTTCGAATTCGGATCCTACATTATCTTCAAAGGTACTGTATATCGGAATTCGTATGCGTTTCTTTCACTTCAGGTGCATTGGTGAAAAAAAAATGTATGCATTAACTTGTCATAAGTTACCAAATTCGAGAGTTTGAATTTCAGTAGACGTATAGATGTGTGTTCGAGTATTTAATTGTCCTCCTTAAAAACTGATTTTAACCATATTAAATTTATGTATTGCAATATTTTGACTATCTTTGGTGAAATTTTAGGTATTTAGGAATTAGAATCAAATCTAAATTAACATAATAACACATACCTTCCTTCTTATTTCATGATCTAATGAACGTCTTGGTAAGTAATAATCTCAGTGCAGCCCCACAACCCGCACGATGAAGTTATTTACTCCGCATCTAGTTGAAAATTTGGTAATTAATCAAATGTCACTTTTGGTCATCGATTTATGCAGACAATGTACGTGGGGTTGGCGGAGATTAATGACTTGGGACTCAGTCTCTGTATATATCCTCCTTATATTCATTGCAAATTGTTTTGAACTCTTTCTTGTTTCTTGAACAGGCTGAATTGTCGGAATGAAAAGGACCTCTAGAGTAAGGGGTTGTTTGGAAGAATGTCTACACATGGCCCTCAAATAATCATCATGTTTTCAGCTCAGGTGTCAACTTTCAGACATTATTATTAGCCCTCGTGCTGCTGTCCAAAGTGCACCTCTTCTTCATTTTAAATATATTGATAGAACTTAAAAGATTTGAGCTAGGTCTTGCAATTAATTCTTAATCCCCCTATAAGAGGTTGCTATATACTAGCAAGTTGAAGGCATGCATGTTTTAGTTTGTCATTTTTAAAAGTACTAACCAATTGATCAACGCTAGCTTAATTAGTTAATCATATTAATTTAACCAACCTTTTAGAAGAATAAAATGTACATATATTTTAATTAACCAACTGATTTATGATTTACTCATCTAGCTAAAGTCGAAGCTTAATTTAACTAAGAGCATGTTTGAACGGATTTTTTTAATTGAATAATTGACCCGATTCGATTGATCGCACCTTTTTTTATAAAAATAAATAGAGAATCATGTTCTTAAGGATGTTCTTGGATAATTATCTAAGCTTAAAAGAATTTTTCATATAAATACACCAGAACTTGATTATAATTATATAAAATTTTATATATTTATAAAAATGCCACAATTTTTACACTAAAACACTCTAACCTAAGTAATTCTTCTAAGGTTGAACTTAGGCGTTTTTTTACTCAAATAAAAGACAAGTCCATGTGGTTTCACAGTCTCGCCATATCTTTTAATTTATTATCTACATGTTACGTGTGTAGTATGGACAACATTCATATTTATGTTTTCCAAGTATCACATATCGTGAACGAAAGATTGCAAAATTTTCTCCCCAGGTCCCCTTTAAAACAAATATATAAATTAGGTTTGACATTAAGCAAAAAGATATCATCTTCACCTTGAGCCGCGGCAATCCTTGCAGAATTTCAATATAAATGGTCGGCACAAAGTTAATAATCCGGATTTAATTCGTAACAACTACAACACTCTATTTTTGTTTTTTGTTTTGTGGTAAGTTGTAATATTTATTCAAAAGAAAGAAAGAAAGATGTGACATGATCCGACTCTTACTACCTTTGCGTAGGTTCCACTAAAATAACTGCCTGGTTATAAGTGAACAAGACCCGGTTCAAAACTAATTTTACCCGAATACCCGTTAATATCAAAATACACTGTCTAAACAAAAAAATATCGGTAGTCAATAGAAGCCATGATGTAGATGGGATGTAAATGGTCTTGTTTGGGGAAATTTATCAAAATTATGTGAACTGTAAGTCATAACTTGATTTGTCATCTCTTTTATTGGTAATGATTCATTTAGATAAAAAGATAATTAAGTTTGGAGGATTGGAGGGATCGATAAGAGCTTGTGTAAATATGTAATATCCCATATTTTTTAAAATAATAAAATAGATTAATAATAATAGAAAAATGATTAAAATTGGATGGAAATTAGGAATTAGAATTGGATTAGAATAACGGATTTTCGAATATGGGTCGAATTTGAATCGTAGTAGGTTTTGTTATAGGGTTTAAAACTCTATATATAGATTGAGATCTCCTTATTCTTTGATATTCTATTCGAGTCACCTTGACTAAACAGTTATAAATCTTTCTCGACACAAATCTTGACTCTTTTTGTTCGTCTTTGTTATTAAAATTCGTAGGATTTCTCATACACAACTCAGCAATCTTGTAAAATTCATAGTAAATTCATCGTAAGTCGGAATTTGTTGATTCTGGACTTTTTGGAAATGTCTTTTCATTCTCTACGATTTTCGTGTTTTAAATTTTTCCAGAAAACATTGTTTAGAGGGTCAAAAAGGTAAAATACAGATCTGGGCAGAATTAGAGTTACGAAGAAGTCCGATGTTTGAGACGTTTGAGATGTGATGTTCTCGCTTGGGTGTTAAGGATTGAATATATGTTCTAGGATGTTGTTAATTCCTGGTTTGCGAGGTTGAGGTAAGTTTTCGATCGATCTTTCTGGTATTTTCAAAATTATGTGTTATACGTGTATATTTGATTATAAAAATTTGGGTCAAGTAATTATTTTTTGAAGTGACGTGTATTACCGTATATGTGTTGTGTGTCAACAGTAATTTTGGATCTATGATTTATGCCATGGTTTGTGAAAATAAGAATAAGAACTTAGGACCGAGTCACCGGGTTATAGTGACAGTTTTGTGGAAATTTAGGACCGTTATCACCGGATTATAGTGGTCGTGGCATAGATCATGGGTTTTGAATTATTGTTGTTTATGTGGTTATCTGTATCGTATGTATCGAATAAGAATATGAAAGTGTATCGAAAAGTTATGTGTATAGTTATCGTATTATCAAAAATTATGTTTTGTTATATGTATTACTTGTTACTTGGCCCGATTAGTTGGATCGATTAGTTACTTGCTGGGCTGTGTAGCTCATTACTTATAATTTTCAGGTTCGGTGTAAGAGGAAGATGAAGTGCATTGGATTTCGAGGATCTTAGATTTGGAGTAGATTATTTGTTGATTCGTCATTGTTAGCTGCGCTTTTGTAATAGTTAGCTTTGTAATAGAGTTTTTGGATTAATAAATATAATTATTTTAGATTTTGTAAGATTAAAGGCCCGAAAAGGGCGGGCTGTTACAAAATATTACGATAATTCTACTTTTGTTTATGTTCTTGCTATGCTAGCCAAGTGATGAACTTTAAATTGATAATTTTTTAATTTGCAAGTTTATAGTTGATGAATTGAGCAAGTACTGCAGAACACATCTAAAGTATATTATTATCTTCAAAGTGGTTTACGGTTTATTGAGAATAGCATCTTAAATATAGTGTGTTTGGTGTTCAAAGAAGGCTATTTGTGTGTTTGATACTTGGTTTTGAACTGATTCTTGATCTTCACTTTAGGAAGGATCTAAAATTGTTGAGAATTAATGCATTAACATATAATAGAAAGACGGATTTATTAGGTGACAGTTAACCGTCTACAATTTGTTAATTTAATAAAAAATTGATGATTTTTTGTTAATTTATAAATGTGATTCTAACATATTTACATAAGCATTTTGAGCACCCATTTTGATAGCCTCAGCTATCAATTTTTTCTTTATTCTTTGCATAGAGTTAGGACTTGGCCCTTTATATATAAAACTTCAATAATAAAAAAATTGTATTGTCTACTATTGTGAATTCTATTTTAGAAGATTCATGCAGGGAAGTAGCCCACAAACAGAGTAGACCATGAGATTGTCCAAGCAAACAAACAAGTGGCAGATGGATGATGGACCCTACCATCTGTTTCATACTAACATGTATATGTGCTCTAGCTTCCTCTGTCAAATAAGTGATGGTATGTAGAATATAATTGCTATAATTTGAGAACATTACAGGATTTATTTAAAAAAATACTCTACATCCGATTCTCTGTTTTAGTAACATTTTAAGAATTAGAAAATAGGCCCCAAATTTGAAGGTTTACTATTTGTCCCTCATTTCATAGTTTATACAATTTTTATACGTAAAAAATGTATTAATAATTAAAGTTGTAAAATAAGTGAGAGAAAGAAATGATAAAAAAAATAGAGATAGAGATGAGAAATGAGATTTAAGAAAGTTTTAAAAAGTAATCATTTTTAATATGATTTTGAAGAGAAAGAAAAAATAATGTAAATGGTCTAAGTAATTCGGATTTTTGATTTCCGACGCTGTTGAGTTTTTTCGGAATATTCAAAAAGTCATGATCACAGATTCAATTGAATATGTGTTTCGACGGATAGATTTGCTATTTAACAAGATTTTGCGGTACAGTTTATTGTCTATTAACTTTTTTTTGAAACAAAAGACGAACTATTCATTAATCAAAATTTTTGAGAAATTATATTGGATAGAAAAGAAGGGACCGAAGTCCACCCCTTACTAATCAGACATAGAAATAGTTTCTCTAGAAATTCTATGAACTGCCATATTCACTAGAGGACCTCAAATCCTTAAAAATACTTGAACAATCATCAATTATGTCACCAAAGTACGAATGGTCCCTGCACTTCCTTCTTATAACATGAACAACTAGCTGGGAATCAATTTCAAAAATCACGTTTGCCATATCCTTTTCCTTTACCCATGACAGAGCCTCGCAAAACGCCATAGACTCAACAATCCTGGGATCAAGATCCCCCATAAAACGACCCCCATACCCTGCTAAAAAGACCCCATTCTCATCTCGACACCCGAACGAGCTCAGTTTTCTCTCAGAAGAAACTGCAGCATCTACATTACAGAAAAACCAACCTGATTGAGGTTTTTGCCATTTGGATACCCCTTCCCTTCAGTTTCGAATCCCACCATTATTTTTTGTCTGAGCTTTCTGCCATTGCTCCATGAGATCACAAGCTGACTACTGAATGACCAACTGAGGCGTCTGAAACTTGCCTCTCCACACTACTGCATTTCGATGAGACCACAAACTCCAGGCTACCACACTAAACAATTCAAGATCCTTATTAGACCAAGATTCAAAAACAGAAGCTAAAATTTGTGAGATAGGAAGGCCTTCGAAACTTTGAAGGTTTAAACGAATTTCTTCCCAACCTCTACTAGAGAACGGACAGATCCATCTAGTAATTTAAAAAATACCTATTAATAAAATAAAAATTTTGGTGCTCCGATGATCTCAGCTAGTTGATCGACGTTATAAAAAATTCTAGCACAATAATATATTATTGTCTAATGCAGATATAACGCAGATATGAACTTCATATTCACAAGACCGCCACTTATATACTAAAAATTGGTATGAACTTAGCCACTTATATACTAAAAATTGGTATGAACTTAGCCACTTACATAAATTTATGAGGTGACTCTCACGAATATTATTCTCTAAAATAAAATGGTCTAAAGTAAATATTTTTTACTATGTGACCACTTGAAAAAGATCTGGTGATCACCAAGGCAGGATAATAGGACATATTTTTGTTGCTATTCCCCACTTGATCAATTCTCGAAAGAAGCCGAACGTACTTTATATATTTCTTCAGTACATTCTTGGCTACGTGATCAAACATATCAATCTTCAGTACTTCACATTTATACCAAGATATGATGTCACAAGTCGTCAGAAATCAGATTTATTGGGAGTTGTTTCGTTTGGACTTTTGGGGTTTCATACAGTAAACTGGTGAACTATTTGAGGTATCTTCATATAACACTTTCACATCCTTGAGGTTGGGGTCGTGTTTGGGATCTCATGTCTATCCAAATAATTTATTTATTTTTCGAAAAAGTATGTATTCATGTATTTTTTTTGAAAATAAGTAATTTATTTTTTTATTTTAAAAATAAAATTTGGTTTTAAAATTTTAAACTAAATGTTACTCCCTCCGTCCCACCCAATTGTTATCACTTTTTTTTCACTTTCTGGCACGCATTTTAAGGTGGATTTTAAAGATAGTTCCATAACTTATTTTTAAAAATTTCTTTTTTTGTATAAAAATAGGATTGTTCTATTTTTATACAAAAAAGGAAAATTTCAAAAATAAATTATGGAACTATCCTTAAAATTCACCTTAAAATGCGTGCCAGACACCCCATTTTGAAATGATAACAACTCAACGGGACGGAGGGAGTAATATTTTAAAAAACTATAAAATACGTATTTTTAGAAAAAAAGTAACTTTCTTATTTTTAAGAAATCCCAAACGGGGCTTGACTGATTTATGCCGGTCCAATTGTATTTACAACAAAAACATTTTGATATCTAGAAACAAACAACCGTTTTGTTAAATAAATTTTGAATCAAATAAATGTATAAATTTGTCAGTTATGAAACTTTTTCTATACATGGGAAAATATGTCAGGTTATACACAGACATATAATTAAGTAAAATGAAAATTCATTTCAACTTTTCTGTACAGTTTACTGTAAAGAAGATGATGTAACATCTCAGAATTGAAAAATTGCTCTACTAACTCTTCGGTTAGCTATGGCTTTAATTACTCGAAGTTCCATTTTTCAGTTACTATTCAAAGCTGAGCTGCAGCAGAGGCTACCTCTCCTTCTCTTGCCAAAGCACCAAAATGCCTGCACATGAAATTAATATAAGCAAATCTTAATTATTTTCGTAATTTATTTCAAAGAGTACGTTAACAATCTATGTGACAATGTGAATGTTATGCATATATGAACATAGTTACATACATTTAAACAGATTCCATGTCTTTTTCTATAGCGAAGTTTCTGCAATTTTTGTAGCCTGAGAAGCATGTCATGTGGAGTGACGATAGCGTTTCCGGGTGAGCTCAAGAACATGCTAGGCTGAAATGGTGGTGACCACAATCGGCTTTGCGAATAATCGAACCCTATTTCTCCGTCATCGCAAAACTTGAACAACAGGTTTCTGGATACAGTGTCTGAAACCATCTCTACTCTTGGAGAATACGTAACATTGTTGGGTAAAGAAAATGAATTAGAAGTTTCTGATGAGATTTCTGATATGAAACTCATGACAATGTATATGTCATGAGTCTTGTTATTGTATGTATTTGTGTTTAATCCGTGTGTAATTTAGGATAGTTGCTACTGGCTAGTAATGTACTCTAGTGTTGACAATGAGAAGAAGCGACAACAACATGAATAGGAGCAAGATGAGTCTAAAAGGTGCAAAGACAAAATGATAAGGACTTTAGTGGCTGTATGCAATCATAGGAGTCGTGGGTAACATAATGAGAGGTTCATTTGCTGCGCCCGCTTTCTAGGATATGCATAATCAAGCTCCATGTGAAATTACCTTAGTTGGAGAACAATTGTTAGATGAAAATGACCATATCGAACAACTAAGTTTCAACATGATACAATCGTATGTTCTTGTAAAAAAAAAGATACAATCGTATGTTATTAGTTATTACACTCTTGAGTACGGATTCTTGATCGATGATTATTACATCATAATATATAACACATACTCTCTCCGACCCTATTTATATGTTCCTTTTATACATAGTATGGTTTCCATTGTACAGGTGCTGGAAATCAATAATTCAATACCAATGTCTATTATTGGGCTTTTCTAACTTAGCCCGACCATATCCACTACAGTCTTTACTCTTTAGCACTAAATTTTTTCATGTGCCAGCAGCCAGCTTATTTATCAACATATCCGATAACACTTTCTATATTAACAGTTTGTTTATTTTATAATTAAAATATAATACATTACAAATAAAAGTAATATACATTATTACTTTTATTTAGTTTGTGATTCCTCTTAATTATGCGACTTGAAAGTTTAAGTATGGGGAGACTTTTGGAGTTACTCTTGTACCGACTCCATGAAAGTTACATTATTGACTAAAACTGAATTTTTCTTAATTAAGGTTCTTTTATTATTAGTAATTCATAGTGTAGATGGCTGTTTTGGTTGTTGCAATGCTATGATGGTACAACCGTATAAGTGAAGGTGACTTACTGCGACATATGAAACTAGGACGAAACTACTTTGGCTGCATTGTAATATTGTCCTGGGTTGGTAAATTGTACGATACCGAAGGTTCTCTAATTCAATAGTTGCGGTTCTCTAGCTTAATAGTTGGTACATCTTTGACTACTAGGTGTTGTTACTAATTGTTTGATGAAACGAGAGATAGATGGATAAGAACATAATACTGGCTTATAGCAGATTAATTGCGTTTGATTAGTGTTATTCTTAATCCTCGCCATTAGTATAATCCTGCGATTGCATCCTTGATACAGTATTTGGTATAATGCTGTGATCACATCCTCGACACAGTTGCATATCACCACATAGGTAAGAAATATCTGTTATGAAGAAAGTCAGGTGCTGTTTTTAGGCTTCAGATATCTCAAGTCTTAACAATGCTCTCGAGTATGACAATAAATCTTCCTTTCTCTTATTTAACTAAAAAATCTGAAGCTGGGGTCTAATTTTCCTTGACACATCTTCCCCTGTTTGCGCAATGAAGCAAACTTTAGACGAGAGCTAATCGAATCGAGTTTAGTTGCAGGGTATTTTCTTAATCTGAGATTGAGTAGATTTAGAAGTTGGATTATTGATATTAAGGTAATGTTAGTGTAGTTGTGTCTGCAGGCAGCATCTTAATGACTACTGTCCTAGTCTCATTGATTGTTCATGTTCAGAAAATAAAAAGATGCATAGGCAATCTACAGTAGTAAGCAGAGTTACTGTAACTCTGTAATCAAGGGAGCCAGGGAGGAGTAAATTTTTCAACTTGTTGCTATATAAAGTTTGTAAAATTAAGCAGGCTGTAAGCTAGCAGCTACACTTTTCAAACAGCATGTGGGCTGCTATTAGATTTATAAGAATGCTTGTAATTCAAATTTACTTGGCTACTAATTAACTATTTTTAATTATACAAGCCTGATTTTTTTTTAAAATTTATTCGCGGTAAGGATAACATAGAATCTGATTAGAGAATTTGTAAAACGCGATTTGTACGTATATTAAAATGCCGGTTAATTAGTGATATCTATGTGAAAGATCAGTAGCAGTTAAATTTAAACCCATTAAAAAGGTTTGTCCATTTAATGATGAATTATGAGATTGATTAATCACTTGTAAGTGGTTACTTAGGCCACTTACGCGACTAATTATATGAAGAATCTTTTATGTATTAGCTAAGCAAGGCCATCTGTGGGTAGATAATTGTATATACATTTAATTTAATTGCGCCTACCAAAATTATTAGCATGCACTAGGCCAAAACGAGAAGGCAAATACTCCCTCCGTCCCGGCCAAATATTTACATTTGGTCCGGGCACGGAGACCAAGGATAGTGGGTGTAATAGTGATTTTATTGTTAAAATAAATGAAGTAGTGGGTGTAATAGTGTAAAGTGTTGAAAAAGTGGAGTGAAGTAGTGGATGTAATAATATATTTATTGTTAAAAGTTACTATTTTTAGTAATGTAAAGAATTGGGTGGGACGTCCCAAAAAGGAAAGTGTAAAGAATTGGTTGGGACGGAGGGAGTAATTGTTAACATCGAGTATAGAGTAATTATTATTGCTCGAAAGTCAACACCTTTTGAATTTTTGGTACTGAAGAAATTTAGTGATGCTCAAGTACACAGGGAAGCAGTGATGTAAATGAATGTGTTATTTGTGAAAAAAAATGAGTTCGGTTTATTTAAGTGAATTTGATTTGATTAATTTATTAATTAAAATATTGAATTATTAATAGGTTGAATCAGGCTTCTTCAAGTAAAATAATTTGGTTGAATTTATTTATTAAATAAATAACAAGTTAAACCAAATTTTATATTTGATCGGCTTTAATCGAGTTCGTTTAGTTTAAAACTGACTCAAATTCATTTCATTTGACTCAGTTTATTTAAAAGAAAATGTGAGATTAATTTAAATAAAGATCGATTAAATTCGGTTCTGTTAGAGTACTATCAACGATTACGGGCAATTTTACACGGTCTGCTCCGGCCATTCTTGAGATGGATACCGTGTAAGTCTACGATCAATTAAAAACGTGGAAAAAATGGATTGCGAAGTTGGGAAGCACAATATAAATGAGCATGGTCCATCACTATTCATTTATTGAAAAATTTAGCGAAACTGCAAATACTGCATGGTTATTTCATATATGTGATGGATGTTAAAACTTTAAACTCCAAAAAATGTTCCAAGTGAACGTACCGATTACATAATCAATTATTTTTGTCTACCGATAGACTAACATAATTATCGTTGTCCAGCCTTATCAAACACCCTAGCAAAGTGTGAGCCTTGTAAGGGCAATTTTTATAAATTATTTATAAAATAAATTAAACACTCCTAAATATCTTTTCCACCTTAATTTTGTGCATGTAATTAACGGACACATTTAGATAAGACAGAATCCCGAACGAAACTTCTATATTTAATAAACATATTACACTGAAATCTAGGCAAATTTGAAAGAAAATAGTCGTACAATGTGAATTACTATATCAATTTCTTTTTCATCTCTTGTTGTCTCAAGGCGTAAGATGCGGAGTTCTAACACTATGTAAGTGAAGACATACACGGCGGCTACGAGTGTCCACATTTAGCTCCCGAGGATGTCATGATACCCCGATAACTCCTCGCCCGAAAACTAACGAACACTCCGGAAGCTCTTCGAGATCAGCGAACAACGACTCGTCTTCCTCATTTGTCGAAAAAATTGTAGCAACGTCAGCATCTCTAGTACTATCCCTAGCTAAAATTGGACTCTCTAGCACGGTGGAAGAAGTTGTTTCGAAATTTGTGAACCAAGAAAATTCCAAATCGGTGTCAATATTGGAGAACTCTTCATCCGTTACAAAATTTGTTGAGATCTGATCGTCATCCGAATTCGAAGTCATGACATTTGGAGATGAAATGCAGACACTCACCGGAGGAGTTGTAGCAGTAGAGATGACATTATTTTCTAGATTCTGATTCTGTATATGATTGCGATTGCGATTATGATTATTTTTCGAAGCCGGCCATGGATGATTATGCTCACAAGAATATGTTACCATTAGCATAGTGGGGTCTGTTCGGCTTCTTTCCACTTGTTTTCTTGCTAGACACCCTTTTGAGCTACTACATCGATAATAAGCCCTATCAAATCAAACAGTAAATCTTGATTAGTCTAATTTCATATAATCAATATCTTTGATCCTAACATTCTCATGAAACAATAATTAACACTAAACATGTATCACAAAAAGTCCAAAAACTATCATTTAAGATCGGATGGAGTAGAAACGGAGACTAATTACTATGTATATACCTTGGATAAGGAGAGCCTTTGATAGGCTTTTGACCATACTTTCTCCAAGCCCAAGAATCAGATGGTGGAGTACTAATTTCCCCTTTAAGCCTAGACCCATCAGCGTCCTTGATTGGCACGGACACCACTCTCTTTTGTAAAGCTCTCCTACTGGTAAAAATAGAAATAAATTGTATTCTCATGCACTTTACTATAAAAGTAATAAAACCCCGACAGTAAATCAATAATTCTTATGTTCTTCATTTCAACCTTAATTTTTTGTGAAAATTTATATCCAGAAAGAGATAATTAAGACCAATATATAAGAGTTATGATCATGTATTTATTATTAAATATATATATGATATTTATCCGGCGTAAACTTACCTTCTTCTTGGAGAATCTTCGCTATTCTCCGGTGAATAATCGCAGTCTTCTTGCTCTTTTCCAAACGGATTGATTTTCCCGTCCATAAAATCAAAATGCGACGGAAGAAATTGTATTATTATGAGGCTATACGACAATATTTACGTATGTAGGTATTTATGTAAAAATATGTATATGCTTTTATAGGTGATGATGTTGAAATGGTATCGATCTATTCAATGATTTAGAAGTTAATGAAGAGTGGTTAGGAGAGGAAAGAGAGGAAGAGGAGAAGAGATGGAGCAAGGTGGTGAAAGCCTGGGAGTCATTTTTAATTTTATGGGACCGAATGCTGACAGATGAGCAATTGTATAGTTTATAGAGGACGTGCAAGCAAATGTGAAAATAATCCAAGTTATATTATTAAATTTATTGTTATATAATCCAAGTTGCATTATTAAACTTATTTTTGGAGTTTAATATTACAATGTGAAAGGTGCCCTTAAAGGTAGTTGTTGAATAATCTGATCTTTCGAGATATTTAAGCACTTTTCTTCTAGGTATCTTAAGTATAACCTCATCTTAGTTTTAGATAGAAGTATCTTTAGGTTATTGGAGTTCTCGAGGTTTAGTTTAATCAGAAAAATTTAGGATTAGTTATCTATGCTCTGAATACAGTAATGTTTAAAGATGAAAGAGTTAATCTATTAAACGAGAATTAAGTACTGTATAATCAAACCTACGTAGAGATAAATTTTGTCTTCTGCTATTAATTACCTTATCCTGATGGGCCTGATTATTTTGTTGGCATGAGTGACCATGTCCTGCTTTACTCTAGATCTTTAGAGCAACGGCTGTGGTGGAGGACAAGTCGATCGCCATTTTCCCTCTTTTTCAATTCACGTAAATAAAATTTAGGTCTTGTAAATAAGTGTCCAGTTAACTCCAATACAAAGTCCAAATCCAACTTTTAGTAGGTTCTATTTAATTATCATTAATCAATTTATATGTTATATTTAGTTAATGATATAATTTTGATGTAATTTTTTTATTTTTTAATAAAATAATTTAAAAAGTTACAAGATAAAAAAATTAAATTAAAATTAAAATTTAAAATAAAAATAAAACACGACTTATAAATTAAATGCATTACATAATTAAAAATACCATTACAAAAACAAGATAATTTAAAACATTACAAAATGAAAAAAGCATTACAAGAACATGATATTTTAAAATATTACATTTCAAATAAATTAGCCACTATTATGAAATTTTGCGATATGCTCAACCAAATCGGATTGTAGTTGACGATGTTTTTATCTGTCACGAATTTTGATATTTCTTTCGATATACCTTTCGTAAGGAGCTAAATGTTCTTCGCCTAAATTTGGAGGTGGTAAACCATCTGTTGCATCATCACAAGATGATAAATGTCCAAAAAGAATGACATATGTGTCTTTCTCATCCTCAACAATCATATTATGCAGTTTAATACATGTTTTCATTATTTTAGCGAGATCTGCTTTATCCCAAAATCGTGTTGGACCGCGTACAATTGCAAATCGAGACTGCAACACACCGAATGCTATTTCAACATCTTTTCTTTGTCTTTTTTAATATTTTGAAAACAATTTTCTCTTCTCTCCTTGTGGGTGAGGAATTGTTTTCACGAATGTAGCCTATTCAAGATCGATTCCATCTGTTAGATAGTACCCCATACTATAGTTGTTACCATTCAAATTGTAATTAACCTCAGGAGCACGACCTTCCGATACGTCGTCAAATATCGGTGACCGAACCAGCACATTTATGTCATTATTAGAACCAGTAACTCCAAAAAATGCATGCCATATCCATAGGTTCGATGAGACAACAACTTTAAGTAATATTGTTGAAACTCCTTTATGACCACTCGTAAACATCTCTTTCCATGCTTTAGGGCAATTTTTTCATTGCCGGTGCATGCAATCAATACTGCCCATCATACCTGGAAAACCACGATCCTCTCCCATCTTGAGAAGACGTTGTACATCAGCTGTGTTTGACTTTCATAGATATTCATTCTAAAAAATTGAAACAACATCGGTGACAAACATTTTCAAGCATTCAATTGCAGTAGACTTACCAATATGCACATAATCATCAACAACATCTGCTCCAATTTCATATGCCAGCATAATATGGCCGTCGTGCACTTTTATAAAGGTGATAGGCCCCTTCTTCCAAGTGCATCAACTCTCTGTTGAAAATATGGATCAAAATTTGAAAGAGAATCCACAATTCGAAGGAACACGTGTCTTCTCATTCGAAACCTTCGTCAAAATGTATCTAGAGGGTATACTGGATTTAGAGCAAAATAATCTCTTTCTAAACGTTCATGCCTTGCTTCACGGTCTCTGCATATCACACGTTGATTCCTTGTTGATGAGCCTTCTCCATAAATTTGGTTGAATAGTTCAAGGTGACGATCCTCCACTGAATTATCAAAGAAAAACTCTTCAATAAATTGGGTGTTCGAGGATTGAGAATTCGTATTTATTTTGAGGATTTGATGATGAATAATTATGGGGATTCATTTTTTTGCTAAAAAATAAGTGTTTAAATATGATGAGAAGTGTGAAAAAATAGATTTGAAGTATTCATATTTATAGTGTAAAAATTTTTAAACGTTACAAATTATTTCATTTCACAACGTTCAAAAATGCAGAATTTTCAGATTTTATAACGTTATTATTAACGTTATGCTTGCAGGTTGAAACATGAGACTCAATTTGAACATTTAAATAAAAAAGTAATAAAGTGTGAAAAAACAAGGTAAAATATCAGATTTGGCCCTGTCCAAATTGGTGTCCATAAGACAATTATGTACATTAACTCCGATACAAAAAAAGAAGAGAGTACCCACTTCAAACCTGCACATAAGCAGTTGTCCATGCATTGAACATGCTCTTATGAGTCTCTAATTTATGAAAACGGATTAGATTATTAGAATAATTATCTAACTGTGTACTCCATTTTACAAACCTTAATATCTACTCCACTATGCACTGACGTAGTGTTAAAACTGCAATCTTGGAAGTCCATTTATTTATAAATCATAACTCTTACTCTCTTGCTCCCATTATACATGTCATTTTTTTTAAAAAAAAATATGTATATTAAGAATTTTTAATATAAAAATTATTTTCTATTTGTATCCATATTAATTGTATTAGTTGAGATAGTTTCAATGCATATTTGAATGATAATTTCATTTCATTAATTATTAGTACAAGTACCGATACTATAGTCAAGGGTTATTTAAGAAATTTACTTATAAAATTATATTGGAAGTATGATAGTGAACATGTATTATGAGATTTTTTTTTTCAAAAATTACTAGTAATTTGGCATGGAGGGAGTATTTATTTATTGTTGATTTATATATTTATTTATAAATCTGCCATTTATCTCAGAAAAGTTACCAACGTTGATTGAAAGTGCGCCCTGTATTTTTGGATTTGACATAGTCTATACCGAAGGCCCGAACAATGGTAAAATAGCCATGTTACAAGTGGACCACCTCACCACCATCAAGTCCAGGTAGAAAAAAATCACCGATCCATGAGAGCTTGTTACTCCAAATTAAATTTAGACTTGGGAGAATAACACTTGTCACTAAATTAAGCATTAAAGAAATATTTATTCCAATCCCATTTAATATGCTTTTGAATTGGTCTGTTAGCCTGTATATACACTTCAAAATACTCAATACCATGATTGCGATTAGCAAACCAATAATAATGTTTATGATTGCAACAATTGAACCTACAAGTGGAGATATTACTTGAAGTACTGTATATCTTTAAATTATAGCCATTAATTTCCATGCAACTTCTAAAATAACATATTTTACATGAGAAAAAGTTGAAATTAAAAGCCATTGAATTGTTCGCCTTTATGTGCTGTCTATTTCATTATCGTGTAGCGAACTCTTATGTATGTTTGATTGTGATAAATGTATTTGAAAAAAATGAAATGAGATTTAAACTACATTATGAGTGAATTTTTAAAAATTTCATTTTTTCCGCATTCCATTCTTAACAATATAAACTAAAACTCAAATCTTCCAATTTGAGATGGAATGCTCCATTCTTCCCCATATACATTTTCTTCTCTATTCTTATCAAAGAAATTTTGCATTCACCCATTTTTTTTCAAATTTTCTTTCCTACCTACATAAATTTCCTTAATTTTCACTCATTCTATTCTCTTCAACCGAACACAACATTAAATTTATTTTTGTATATTTGGGTTGAATGAAAACATAAGTAAAGGATAAGTAATTCACGTTAGAGTATCTCCAAGTGTTATGTAAAATGGTTAGTTACAGTAATTATGTAACATTTTAGCTTCAATGGAGTTATCATGTAAAATTATACCTAAAAGATTTATAGGTTCAACAAATATAGAAAATCAAATATAATTATCTATATTTTTTATTAAGGAAAAACAAGTTTGGAGTGCCTCAATTTTTAGATATTCTCTATAGAATGCCACCTACATGACACATAGATAATTTATCTAATGAGTCTCTAGCCTTGAAGATGCTCTTAGGTCATGTTTCTTTTATAGAATTAAATAGAGGATATGACTATAATCCTTTAAAAATTTTAATCCTGTGTTTGTTTTGTAAAAACTTATTTGAGATTAGATCAAGAATTATAATACTTTAAAATATTAATCATTTGTTTGTTTTCATGGAAGAAAGAATATGATTATAATCCTTTCTAATACTTGGTTGTAGGAGGTATTATTTAATTTTCTCTAACAAGTCATTTTTTAAAGAATTATAATTCCTTCATTATAATCCAATGTAAAATAAATAAATAATTAGAAAATTTAAAGGATAATAGTCCAATCCATATGTTATCCCTCAAAACAAACATATAATTATAATATAAAAGATTATAATTCAATCCTAAACTTAATCATTTCAAACAAACATAATATTATATAATTTAAATGATTATAATACTTGAGGATAATAGTGAAACATTATAATGTATGAATATTAATCCCCGAGATTATAATCTCACAAAACAAACATCGCCTTAGTATTATATAATTTGGAAATTCAGTTTCAGCTATGCATTTATCTAATGTAAGTTTGGACCTACTAAAAAGGCCTCTTTGCAGTACATGGGTAAACGAGTAATTCTATAGTTTACGGGATGTTTATTTACTTGTTTAAATAATTTATTAACGAAAATAAGCTTCAACAATCTGTTGATCGCTCCGTAAAACTATATAACGTAGAAAATTAATATTTCTCACGGCTTGAGAAACTAAATAATGATTCGTAACATTTAATAATTTCAAATTAAAAAAATTTAAGTAAAAAACATATCGGAGCCAAGCAGGCTCATAGAGTGGTCGAATCATTAGTATTCTCTATTTTAAGGAACATTTTTAAATCCTATTAATGTAGCCAAGTAATTAATAGCTAGTGTTACAAGGTCGTTAGTGTTGTTGGGAGTCCACAGTTTAACTAGATCCTCTTGTATAGCCAAGTAATAGCTAGTGTTACAAGATCGTTACTGTTGTTAGGAGTCTACAGGTTAAGATTAATTTGTTTGCACTTTTTCTTCTTCTTGTGTTTGATCTTCACTTCCGTCCCTATTCAACTTCAAATTAAAAGTGATTACACATATACAACTGAAGACACATATAGTCTGCTACAAAATACAACTGGATCGAACTTCTGAAATTTATCTTAGGCTTGACTTTGAATAGCTCTGAGAATAGCTTCCCTCACTTGTCCTAAATCCAGAGGAGCTTTGTCGAATTCTTCAACTACAGCTTCCATAGCAAAGATACAGTCGCAGTTAACTTTCGCATTGACAACATTCAAATTCATTTTCTCAAGGACTTCTAGTATTGGAACTAGGATATCTTTCCCCATGTTGCATGTCACCTTTATCTCTATTAATCCCTTTTCAGTCTTCTCCACTTTCACCTCCTGTCAATTTCATTATATTAGCACGGGGAAGGGGAGAGAGAGAGGGGGGGAGAGAGAGAGGGAGAGAGGGAGGGAGCGAGACCTGAAGATGCTGCATCACGTAAAGATGTTCTTTATGTATTGCATTAAGTTGAAGTTTCAGCTTATAGATGTAATGAAACGCATCCATAATAATAGAACTTGTCTTAACCTTTACACATAATCGGTAAAATACGTGTAAGAACTTGTAGAACACAAAAACAATGGTAAATATAAACAGAGTAAATAGACAGAAATGAAAAGCAACACAACACGGTTGTGAATCTTACAGATTTGGAGTTGGTAAGGCGTTTCAGTACGCGAAGCTTTCTATGCAGTATTAATCCCTTTCGTCCGTTGATTATTGCCATTTGTCTCTCAATATATTCTCTATATCTGAGTACGTGCGAACTTGGTTTTATAGGAGAAGTGAGAAGTGACTCGTGATTTGATTTGGATATTGGAATGATAATTATTGTCTGCAACACAGTTTTGTCATCTTCGCTGCTCTTATATGTTTATTGGCATGTGACACTTTATTTTGTTTCTTACAGTATTATTCGAAAATCGAAATATATTCGTTTTCTAGAGTTAAGGGAAAAATGCACTTTGATAAATGTGAGATTATATGTATAGAGTTTCAGATAATTGAATACAATGAGATCACGAAAAGGTGATGATATTACTAGTTACCAAACTTGATACGATCTAACTGGATACTAAACAGAAGATACAAAATTGCCTAGACTAGGTAAATAATATTACTAGCTCTGCATAGAAATCTTGATACTATATCGATGCTCATATATGAAAGTTTTAAGCAGGGTAACTATTAAAAAATTGGGTAAAAAGAAGTGAATTGAACACGGACAAAAACTATACGCACTACAAACCAAGATTTTTGTTCCAATAAGGCAATAATTGTTAATCTCCTAAAAAAAGCAATCATTTTCTCTAAAAATGAAATGTTGATATTACGGGTTGTGGTGATCATCTATTTAGAGATATAAGTAGTTATTATGTGAAAAATAAAAATGATATATAAGATCGAATTGGTTATCGGTAGTTGATCATCTCTTTAGAGATACAAGTAGTTTTTTCCCGTCTCATCGATTAAAGTTGGTCCCCTTAACTATTTTAATCCTAATAGGAAAACCATACTAAAACGTCAACTTTTGTGAAAAGGATGGAGTATGACATTGTTGGACCCTTGACATGATCATGGATTAGTACTATATACATACAAATATTTATGCAGTACATTGTACATATATGTGTCTAGTTTTTTTGGTGAGAAAGAAAGTGCATATATGGAAAAGTAGGGTATAAGAGTGCATATATATATATATATACAAAGCCACTTTATACGTAGACAAGACAATGCAATATATTTGTGCTGCAAACTGCGATATCTTTAATATTTCGTATTCTAAGTTAGAGATACAAATTATTTACCAATTAAGGAGTAGTTTTAGCAATTCTTTTAAATTCAAATACAGAGCAATGCTATCACGATTAACGTCATGATAGTAAAATGAACCAATGAAGTTTTAGAGTACTGTTGTGCAAATATGTTTGTCAGCTCAATGGAAGTTTTAGAGAGCATTGTAGGGTATGATCTGCTGAGCTGGAGTCTGTAACTTTAATTTGCACTGGATAGGAAATGTAAGGCTTGCTGATAAAAAATACTCTAGTCAGTGATAGATTTTACAAAGTAATTTCGGACTCTTAACCAAGAAAACAATATCAGTAATCACGAGATCAAATACGCTCTGTCCTGCCCAAAAACTATGGCTACGGCCGGGCCTGAAAGGTCACATGTTCTGACAAGAAATCCTTGTCCCTTTTGTTCAGTGTTCTTTCTATTTATATCCCTTAAACCAATTATTTCATTTAAAGATACATATTGATGAATAGTACATTAACCATTCTAATTTGTTAGCACTTTTCATGGTTTAGGTAAGTGCGATTATAACAAACTTAAATGCTTACCTACACAATTATCTTCACTCAAACTCGAACCTTTTATCGTTGAATTGTAAAGTAAAATCCACATACTAAAAGGATTTTTATTGGTTTTTATATGATAACAAGTTACAGGAAGAACAAGTGATTTGCATTTGTCACATTGATACAGACAATTAAAGTTCTTCAAAATTTTGCAGACACGAACAAAATGGACACAGGTGCATATATACATTTTCCCACACGTATTGGCGTATTGCCTTGAGCTCGTGACATACTTGATGGTTAATCAAGCTCGGCCATGAAGTCTACAGGGTTCAGTCAAATTCAGCTTGCATAATTTTAATGTATGTACATTACAGTATATGTTTCTTAGTTGGACTAAGAGAGGCTAACGAATAGTTCATCACCTAAGGATATGCCACTTCTTTTAATTTATCGCAACCAATGTAACTAGCTAGAACAGGATAAAAAGCATCACATGCACTTAGAAGCTAGCTCTGAGCACCGGAAAACACAAGTAAAAAGCTGAAATGAACATTGGAATGTAGTATAAGTCAGTATGTGTGCATATTACCTGCTCTATTGATTCAGTCTTTACGGTTTTGTTCTTTAATATTAATATCTCTCTGCATGTTTGAAAAATCACTTTCAATGGTCCTTTTTGTTTGTTACGTACTCTTCTTCTCATTCATAATTCTATATATCTTTATAAATTCACCTGCAATTAAACTTCCTTTGTCCACTTCTCCCTGACATATATACCTCTCTGTCTAGTGTCTACTGAACGAGTATGTCTCCTAAAGTTGCTTTGAGCGCTTCTGTTTCGCTAAGGAATCTAAAGTCACATGTCAATATATTACGTACCTTATAAATTAATTTATCTTTATGTGGTCACTTTCGTTCAAATTTTAGATTGAGTTGCTTTACTTTACAATATTATTATGTCTCGGATATCGATATATGATGATGAATAATGGGACAGAAGTTTTTAAGGTGCTTCAATCCTTAACTGTGTGAGTTTCTACTCATGGAGTCATATATTATTTACGCAATAAAAAATTTAATTTTGTAAAATTAAATTAATTTTACGCTCAAAACAATCATACAAGTGGGGGTCTAAATGAGTCGAGTCGAGCCAAACTTTGGACTGTTCATGTTCACCACGCTTAAAATTTTTTGAACTCGAACTTTTATCAAGCCTAATATTTTATTTGAGTTTGTTTCGTTAGTATTCACCAACATGTTCGCGAACAACTCACCAACATGTTCGCGAACAACTCATGAACACATCCCGCGAACACTATTCATAAACAACTCATGAATACGATTCATGAACATATAAATATCAAGCAAAATAAATAAATTTAAATTCTAATAACAAAATAATAAGTGTACGGGAAGAGGTGCATTGCCTTCAACAAGATAATGAGTTAATAAAAAAATTTCACACATTTTCGGTCCAAGTTCAAAAAAGTACAAACTAATATACATATAAATACTTAGCAAAAATATATATACACACACACTATTTATCGTAATTAATTTATAAATGTCCACAAACATGTGTTCACAAATTTTTTCAAACTATATTCGTGAATATAACTCACATACATTATAATCAAACTTGTTCGCAAACTATGTTCACGAATATTCGAACTTCTTCACGAACTTTCGAGGCCGAACTATGTTGTGCTCAAGTTCAGCTCATTTATGAACCGAATTTGAAAATTGTGTTCATGTTCGACTCGTTTATAAATCGAACTGAATACGAGCCTAACACTTTTTGAGCCAAACACTAAACTTTTCGTGCGCGTATCGGCTCATTTACGGCACTATATACACGATGTAAGAATGTATTTGTGATTCGGACATTGTGATTTGTGACATCAAGGGAGGAGTACACTGATTTATTATGATAAAGTTTCACTAGGATAAACTATATTACAAATTATCTAAGAAGTTTTAGACAAATAATTGAATATATATTCGTATTCAAATGATTAAAAGTACTAAGACTCACATCAAAATAAGTAAAATAATAATATGTGCACTGCTCCTCTCCTCCTTTATTTAAGTCACTTGACTTTTTTCATCTATAAGTGCTTTGACTCGATAATTAAAATTATTAATATTTTTAAACTTTTATTTTTTTAAATAAAAACATAGATATCAAAATTTTATTTAAAAAAAATATTAATTTTAACTATCGAGTCAAAGTATTTGAAAATACGTAAAAAATTTAACAAAGCTAGAGGGTATCACGATTTATATCGAATTTCTTACAACTGAAATTAGAAAAGCCATAACTTTTACCGAATAACTTGCAATGTTTTGAATAGTTTTCTAATCCCAGGTGAGCTTTTTGCTTCTTTAATTTCAAGATATTTTAATTATTAAGTATACTTATAATTTAACATAAAATCGATCGATATCATCAGTCATATTTATACTAAATTCGCTGATAGGGGAGTCGAATTCCGCCGCTTTGTTTTGAGTGCACTTGCATTATATGGTCCACATATTGACTAGCTAGGATAGAATAATCAGAATACAGTAACATCAGTTGATCAGTTGATCATTATTATATATATCAGGTTCATCTTCATTTGTTTACCTGGGGTTAGTCTTAATGTTATAAGAAGAAGCATCTTCGTTAACCTCCAGTGCCCTTTGCTGTTGATAATTATTAATGAACGTTAGCCGTTAAGTATTAATTTAAAAAATGAGGGCATGCATTAGAGTAACTTAATTAACCGCTGCCCTATTTATGCCTATGGGTCACCTGCTACCGTGTATAAAGAGTCGGAGAAAGAGGGTAGGCACTGCGGATGCTCTTAGTCATCTACTCTTTCCAATAGTCCATGCATGCAGTAAATTGAGATTAGTAGACAAGAGGTTAGAAGCCATCTTACAATGGTAAGAATTACTGAATGGCAGGGCAATTCTCCTTTGGCAAAATCATTATATGCCTATCAATGCACATACTCTACCAGCTTGATAAAACTTTTTGCCAAAGAAGAATCAACCAGTCATTCATCCCTACCACATGAACTATTTTTGCATTGCATCATTTTTCTTTTGCTGCATTTGATGTTCTATTCAGGTGATGCTTTTATATTTTGTACAATTCGGATATGTTTTTGGATATCCCGTGCAGGAATTTGTATATACTCGGCATAATTCTTCTTTCTCATATATTGATATGCTTTTAAGATTTTGCTGCTCTTCTTTGTATATTGCAGAAATAGTCCCTTTTCATTTAAACACTCTCGAGTCATATGTGTAGCTAGAAACAATTTTATGTAGTTTGAAATTAAGCTAGAACATGATTTTAACACACACAGCAGGCATATTCTCACGATACTACATACTTCAAGCTCCGTATATGAAGTCCATGGCACAAGATCACAGTGGTGGAGGGAGGAATATATTTATTGCAGTACTATACTCCAAAAATAAAGTGTGAAAAGAATAAACAATGGCTTAAAAGAGGAATTTGAACACATACAGGGTGTTCTGTGTCATATGATATTATAAAACATTTTATCCAAAAAACTCAGGGTACTTCAAAGAGAAACCTGGTGCGCCTAAGTGCCCATGAAATATGAACGATAATTGTCAAAGTTTTAGTAATCGGTACGTTACATAATTAAATAGTGCTTCGTGTAGATTACATTTTATTCAATCCCATTTTAGATAGGCACTATCAGTCGAAGATATCTTAGTGAAGAATTGAAGATGTTACATAAAAATGGTATCTAATTAATGGGGACAATCAATTTCTCTTTGACATATTATATTTACCTGTACATAAACCTTCCTTCAGGCAAGGTGAAATTGGGTGGATATAATTAGTGAAGTTTATGTTATTGACTTTTAATTCAGCATCAATATTGACAAAATTATAACATGGATTGTTTATTATAATGGTTTTTATTTACTAAATTATGCAAAAAATGACAGCAAAAGTTGCAAGAGGAAAACACATTGGATTTATATATTCAATTGTTTTAAGCGATAAAATATGAAAATATCAGGTCTTTCTCAAGAACTTAATTAGGAGGCTTAAGTTAAGCATCCACCTGCCAGATGAGATTCGATGACTAGCTAAATTCATTGTGAATTGAACTAAGAATATTAGAAGAACTCTGCAAGAAGATCATGATCAACTCTTTTCACATTTAGATCGAATAATCCTCTTATAATGCAACAATAATGTAAATGACAAGGATTCGATCTATCAGATAGTGTGAAAACATTTATCAATGTGCTCCTTCAACCCGCTACGTGCTTAGAAGGCAACTCCCACCTAATAAACAAACTTTCGATTAACATATATCTATTAAAATGTACATAACCCTAATTTAATTAGGGCAAAGTGGGTATCTCATGTATTTGAAACATGCAAGAGTACCATCATCATGTCGTGAGTGAGTATATGTTAGGTTAATTAAGAACAGTATCTAGCTTTGGCCTATATGCTCCTAAATACATTTTATAAGTGAAACAGCTGAATTCAGAAACAATTTTTTAGGTATTTTGTACAGTTATGCGTTTTTAATTACCATAATTTCACATACCTCTAGCTAATATCTACTTATTATATATATATATATATATATATGAAGCTCAAGCATTGCAAATCGAGATGCATCAGATTATGTGGATCGAATAGGGCCTTCCATCTAGATATATAGAAATTTTGCTCGTCTTCCCTAAGGCATCAGCTCCCACTTTCACCTGAAAATAATTTTGGCAAAACGATGAGAACTCCAAACGACAGTCACATATAAATCGAAAACAGTCAAAATTTACACGCACAATTGGCAAAGAACTAAAAGGATAATCAGTAAGCTATATACATCACATATTTGTTCTGTGTGAGAATGAATGGCAGGGCAATTCTCCTTTGGCAAAGTACATAATGCAAGTGCAAGATCTCCCTGCCAACAGAGGATCGCCCTGTTATCCTTAATCTCACATTTTCTGTATATTTAGTTTTCCTTGACTGAGTTAGAAACTAAAACTTACTCGTACAATTTATAGACCGGTCCTGGTCCTGAATCCATTGTCAAGACCAGTTAAACAACAATTATGTTTTAACGGTTGGATGGAGCTTTCAACTTTCAAGATTAAAACAAAATTTTTAATCAATCTACTATAAATTTCCGTTGATACTAGTTTATTCTCTATAATTTTTCGTGTATAGGCGAAATTATCGAATTACCCTTACTTTTTTTTTATTGAAAAATGGAACATGGAAGGTCAGTGACGACATTTGACAGACAGGGCTCATCTTTCTAAAAAGCGGAGTGCAAGGAAAGGTTACAGGACTTTTACATGATGCTTGTTCATTGAACAATATTTAATTTATATTTCAAGCTTAATAGTTCATTGGGTATAATTTATACGTATATTATATATATAATTAAATTAAATATTTTAATGAATAGTAATTTATAATTAAATTATTATATTTGTTAATTATGATACTCATATCATTAAAAATTAGGAAAAATTACTATATATATACATAAAAAATATTATAAATTAAAATTAAGTTAATTACTTTTTTTAAATTCAATACAAGTATATAATTAATGAAAATATATTTAAATATTAATATTATAATATTTTTATACATATGTATTTATTTTAAAATAAAAATAAAATATATAATTAATACAATTAAAAATATAATAACATATTTAAATATTTGAACAAATATTATACAAAAATTACTTTTATATAATATAAAATGAAAATAAAAAACATATAAATAAAATTTTTAAAAGTAATTTTTCTAATTTTATAAAAAAATATTAGTAAACTATTTTAGTAAAAAAATTGTCTTTTTATTATTCATATATAAGAGAAGATTGTAAAAAAAAGTAAATAGTAGTTCCAGCAGGCCGGACAATTGACAAGAATATTAACACACTTGCAATTCGTGGCCGAGAAAAGTGAGGGTAATTTGATAATTTCTCCTATTGGTGGAAAATTATAGAGGATAAGCGAGTATTTGCAGAAATTTATAGCAGAGTGATTAAAATTTTTATTTTAATCTTGGCTGTTGGAAGCTCTATCCAACTGTTAAAGCACTTATTATTATTGTTTAACGTACTGGTCCCTAGACAATCCAGGACCCTTTATAGATAATAATTACAAGTTTCGTTCGGGTATGCGGAAGAAAGACATGGCATATGCTGAGGATAATTCCTGATGAAACTAGCCACTTCCCATCAGTTATGCATATATGGTCCCCAATGTTATGAAGAAGGAACCTGCACTTTTTCTCCTTGGAGACACTAAGGGACGCAATGATAAAATTTGTCAAACTTCAGTAACATACAACTTTTTATATTCCTTTCCAACTCTTGGTTCTAATTAGGGTTTCATTTAATTTTTCTATCGTTTAATTTTGTGATCCTAATTAATGATGTACGTGCAAGACTATCATTAACTGAGATATAGATGTTATCACAGGATTACAATTGTTATTGGGTTTAATTAAATACATACATGGGATGCACAGTACTGGCCTTGATCATTAAGTTATATCTGGAATTCTCACTTCATTTCCTATACTCGTTTGGTTTGAGTCGTATATCAATTTAATTTTGGATTGCAGTTTTTAAATTTGAATATAAAATACTCTTTTAATCCAATAATGTTCTTTATAATTACTTTCTATTTATATTTTATTCATATTTGAACTCCAATATGATTTATAAAAATTAAATTCAAAGTAGGGGAGGAATGATAGGGCATAAATATTTTATTAATAAAAATAAATTAAGAGTTCTGTCGAGACTTTTGACATTAAAGAGAGAAGAAACACTTATAATTAAGTTTATAAAGAGCCTCAATAAATCTCGTGAAGCTCTAATTATTTTAAGCAAAAACTTTTATTTTTCAATATAAGAACTCGATCATATGTCCGATATCCTAAATTTGCCACATAAAATCTTAATAACTTCTATATTATGGTATCTGATTAATTATTGGATATACCAAACAAAGATCAGGATATGCTGAAACATCCTGCACAGTATTACCTTTATCCTACAATCTTTCATGAACAAAAATTTCACCATCAGTATTTAACTGGATCAATAGTTAAAGTGGCCATTGAAAAGCAAAAATTCTCTCTGGATATTATGCTTTTCTTGGCTACACAGAATGATTTTTACAGGATAATATCAAACAATATAACTTTTCGTGGATTTTATATTTTATTGTAATTCGTACAAGTGGCAATGTCTATTGTCTACCTGCAGGCACTGCATAGTAAGCACCAAATTAACATCATACATGTATCAGTAATTAACCCTAGATTTCACTGGATTCTTTTGTCCTAAAACCTTAATATTTCATATTTCATATTTCATCTTGGTAATCTCAACTATTTATTGCCTTTAATATTCACCAAGAAATGAGATTATATTTGTGCGCAGTTGCCTAATTAATTAAGCTGCAGGAGACAGATAATAAAAATACTGACAGATGAAATCAGTAGTATATATGCTATTCCGATATTGAATTCCTACTATGGTCAGTAAATTAAAATAGGTAATAAAATTTTATGAGTAATGCTAGGGGTATAAAATTGAGTACAAAAAATTTATCCCAAATGATATGGCATGAGTGATGTGTTAATTTGAAAAGTTTTAATTTGTGAAATTTGTATGAATACATTAGGGTCCACTACATTAAATAAAATTACAATGTCATGTGTCATTCGAGAAATATTTTTGTACACATTTTGTACCTCTAGCATTACTCAAAATTTATATATACTAGCATAAATATTTAATATTGTCCCTAGTAGCTTATATATCCTAGCCCTTTTCTTCTGTCCACAAGAGGAGGTTAAGATTTTTAATTTCGGTGAATACATGAGTGTGTAAAAGTATTTTTATTTCTGCAATTGAACATTACAAATACATAATCAAAATCAGCTGTTTCCATATGTCCAGAACGAGTGCTCACTTGGATTATATTAGTTAGAAGCTATAGGATTTCCATAGAACTTAAATAATTTTAAAACTTGTTTAATTTGTGGAGTGCCCCTATTAATTTTTTGATTTGCTGTACATAATGTATAGCTGTGAGATCACTACCATTGCAAAATTAAATCGATATATAACTACTCCTGCTCTTTTAGTCAACCACTTAAAGTGATTTTTCACTTTAACGAAAAGAAAATGTATTTTTGTGTGATAAATTAAAAAATGAGTTAAATTTAGAATCTAAAGTCAGCCACCGGACGACACTTGGCCTATATATATAGTTTAGGATGCACAGAACAGTTCATCTCATCAACACCCCTAAGAGAAAAAAGTGTGCATCTGAATTACTGGGTAATACTCTATTGGCAGTAGACTGCAGCTAATATCTTGAAGAAGATATTAGTTATTAATTTGCTCACTGCCAAGGGAGATTTGCCCTGCAATTCAGGGTTACAAACAGATAGCAGATTCGGTGTAGATCGAAGATGATTAATAAGCCTTCCGAGTTCCATCCTTGGATTAATTTTTTGTACTGGTATGTGGTTTGTATGATATTAAACAAATCAGCAAGTGCCCGTGTTATATAATACCACAGTGTTAAATTCATGAACAAATTATTCTGTTATGGGTGCAATTGCAGCATAATTTGTCAATAAGTGAGCCAGTCATCAATCAATTAAGGACAGGGAGCTAAGAAGTAGGGATACTTGGGTTACCTGCTGTATCCCCGTGTCGGATACTTGGACACGCGTGTCCCGTATTGGACACGCGGATTCTTCCGCGATCCTAATTTATTTTATTCTTTTAAAAATTGTGGTCAAAAGCCATGCTAACTAATTACTTTCACAAAATTAAGCATATGTGTCTATTAGTAAATATACAAATTATTGATACTTATGTTCATTTTTGCACAAATGTATATAGTTTACAAATTATTATGTTTTTAATTCGATTTGCATACATTTTTTGTTTCTATTAATAGGTCTTGGTACGCAGAACATGAAATATATATGAAAATTTATATATTTATATGTTGTGTCCCTCGTACCAGAATCCTCATATTATTATATTTTTATATTTATTGAACTCTTGTGTTCCCGTACTATGCACCCGCACCCGCACCCGCACCCATGTCCTTGCTTCTTAGACAGGGAGTGAACTTTCCTTGGTGGCTGCAGATTGGTCCAGTCATTGTGCACCGACGCCACAGTGCATGTGACGGATCATCTTGGACCTGACAAGGTTACATGTTGTTACCTTAGAAAGAAATGGATCAGTACCACTCATGACTCAACATACTTCAACTCCCACAGCCTAGACATTATATGAACACTGATCAGGATACCCTTAAATAAAGTGCTTATATAATATGGTATACGCAATGGAGGGGGTGTGCATAGCGTCAACTGCCTACCTGGACCACGTTGCAAAGATTAGCGACAAAGTTTTTCCAAACAGTGATGACCCGGTATCTCAACCCTTGTGGGAGTAGTATACATCCTGATAATAGGAGAGATGGCTACAACTTTACTAGAGGAATACAAAACGCTCATTAAATATAAGGGGTCATTTGTTTTCTTCTTAACCCATCTTAATCCTTCTTAATGAGCTTATTTGAATGCTTAAAATTATTTGGGCCTTTTTTTTATTAACGATTAATAATTTTCTGAATCGTTAAAACACAAAACCTTGGTGCGTTAAGATATATAATATTAGGGTTTTATGTAGCTCTCATCCTATCTGAGAAACAGGCACAAAATTAAAGTAAAAACATCAAGCATCAAGAGTCACAGAATCCTATTAAGTAACTACAATAAACTCATAAACTTTTTCTTTTATGTTCTACTAATAATATTTATGATACTCATCGCATCCTTATGCATGTATTTATTTGTGTTTGCTGCTCTGTTCTGATTTATTATATTGTTTGCTATCTTTTTAATTACCTTCGTAAGTGTAGAAGTATGTTTCTTATAATATTTTAGACAAGACATTCGTTTCAGTAATGCTAAAGTACTTGATAAATCAAAGTATCAAGGTTTCCTTTCTCCTTCCCGTTGCTAGTGATATAGCCTAGTAGAGCAAGTTCCTCTGCATGTTTTTCTTTGAGCTCCCTGGGAAGTCCGTGATCAAGCTAGTTTAAACTTATTTCCGGCTGCCCAAAACCTTTAGCTGCATCTTTTTCTTTACGGTTTTGGTGGGTTGGGTTACGTGACTTTGCAAAACAACAATTATATACAAATTATAAACTTACTAGCTTATAACCCGTGCAAAGCACGGGCGGAATTAATAACATATATATTAATTATTTTATTTGATTTAAATATATAATTTAATTTTTTTTATTATATCGGCTATAATAATATAATACATAATAAAAATTATTTATAGATAAAATAATAATATTATTTTAATATTCATGAGATTTAATTAATAAATTTTACTGTTCATGAAATTTAATTAATAAGTTATAATTTCAAGTAGAAGTGAAGTGATATATTTTATTAGATTATTGTACAGAAAATGACTCACCGATGATATAGTTATATGTAAAATATATATGTTTTAAAATTAAATTATAATTATATCATAGTTGCATAAAAAAAGATGTATAAAAAGAAAATTTACGGATGATAAAAAAAGTGTATAAAAAGAGGACTTACGACGACCAACTGATCAAGATTTTTTTTCCCTTTAAATTTAATTAAGAAATTTTTATTAATAAAAAGATTTACAAACATATTAGAAATATTTTAATTAAAATTTAAACAAAAGAGTATATTTTAATGTAGGTAAAATATAATATAATTTTAATATTTAAAATTTTTAATTATAAAATTGTAATTTTAAATAAATTAATGTGTTTGAGCGATGGAGAAAATTGAAACATGTTAGTAGATTGTGAGTACAACTATATATTCTAATTAAAAGAGAAATTTGTCTAAAATAATATAATATAAAAATATAGATAATATAGATATAACATAGTGATAAAATTTAATTAATGTTAATAAAATAATATTATTATTTTAATATTCATAAAATTTAATATTCAAAGAATATAATTTAAATATAATATTATTCTATCAGTGATGAGTTGTATAAAAGGAGACTATCGGGGATTAGAGTTTTATACAGGGTGTTGATATCAGTCTTTTAATTTGACATGCGGGTATTGATGGGAACTGGTTATTTCAGTTTGAGCAAAATTCTTCTAATTTGAGTAGAGCTTGTGTTTATCGTAAACTTTAATGATATATTAAATAAAAATTATAGGATAAATATGATTCATAAAAAAAATATGTAGAATATAATATTATCCTATTTTATATAAAAAGATGACTACTGTGGTTAGAGTTGTATGTATGATTATATTCTTTTAAAATTATATTTTATTAAAATTCAATGGTTAAGATTGTTTCTATGATTCACATAAAATTGGACGGTCAAGATCTTTTCTGTGATTCACCCAGTACCATATCGATGACCAAAACTTTTAATCTCCCGGTTATAATAATATAATATAGATGAGTTGTTTTTATTAGATTTTGTTACATGATTAATTTGTTCTATTCATACAATATTATTATATTAAAATAGCATATAATTTAAATAAATTGTTAAACGTAATTTCTCGAATAACATTATTCATTTATAAGGGTATAATAATATATTAATATCATCCCAGATTAAAAAAACAACAACACTTAATTGCACTTTGATGGCCTGAACTATTATGTTTTTGCAGAAAAATGGCCCAACTATAAAATTTGTCAGTTTGATAGCCAAACTATTTATTTTTTAATACTTGATTGCATTCCATTAAAATTTAACGGAAGTTAGTGAAATAATACTTAATTGCACTTTGATGACCTCAAATATAATTTTTACAGAAAAATGGCTCAATTATAAATTTATCATTTTATTAGCTAACTATTTATTAATTTTTAATAACTGATTTAATTTTGTATTCACACTTTATTTTGTAATTTATATAATTTTAATTATCACACTTTTTAAATTATAAATCATATTAATATAAATTTATAAAATAGAAATATTTATGAGGTTGATTCCGTAATTAATCTAAAATTGGAGAAGAAAATCTACTTCTAAAAAGAGTGATATTTTATAAAATAAAATCTAATCATGTACGTACAATTACACACTTTTTGATTTATAAGTTGTGTTAAAGTCTTTTTTAATCTCAAGTATCAATTACAATTAGTGTTTCTTAATATTGTTATGATTTTCACAGTGGTTTGATTAGTTATGTGTAATTCTAATTGATATGTTCTAATTATTGATTTATGTAATCGGCTGATATTATGAATTGATTCTATACAATATGGGTATGATCGAGAGATATACTTACCAGATGCACGCATACGATTAGCAGAATTGAATTTGAGTGCGAAAGCATCATTGAAATTCTGAGAGCGTTAATACTCGAGAGAGATTAACACTGCTCTAATTACCTGATAAATTGTGTAAACATATTTCGAGAGTGTTAATGCTTAAGAGAGATTAACAAACTTTAGTTTCATGAATAATTTGATAACTTTAGCTTAGAAGCACTTTATTGTGTGAACATGGTGGACCTGATTGTTCTAGATTTTTAATATATTATATTAGTTTTATTTTATTAATATTAGTTTAGCTTTAAACAATATGTGATAATTAATTTGAAATTGATAAAACCTGTCTCCTTATGGATACAACTCGTTTGTCAATCTCTACTAACAACAGACACCGTGCGCTTGCGGTCAATAAATTAAATAAAACACATCAAATAATTATATTCATCAATTTGTCAGCTGCAATCTTGTTGTATAAAAGATTTGCTTCATTGAGTATCTCTTGTCTCTTTTCATTCAAAGTACACGTCAATATAGCATGATCGTACTTTACACGCAATTTATCTAGCTGTCCTGACTAGCCACGCTGTTTTAAAAGTAGATATTTTTATCTATATTAAATTATTGAAAAACAATATTGCCTATAAAAGGACTACAACTAGATATTTATTCTAATGAAGTTACATGTTCCAATTTGAAATCAGTGATCCAATTCTTTTTATCGCCCTTATAAGTCTCCATGTGTCTCATCAAGAAGATTCCACAGTCCGTGAAATTGGTGATTACTCTAATATACTTGGTGATTACTGTAATATATTTAGTGATCAGTGTACTTAAATGTGGTAATTACAATCTTGTGTGCGAGCAAATATGAAACTTACATATCATTTCTCCCAGCTTGAATGATCCACCTTCATACAACATACTTCTATTTTATGTATTTAGAGTCGATGTCAATGTTTCTTTGTACATACAGTGAACGATAAGCTCTCCCCACTTTAACCTCCATCTTCGGCCTTTTTTCTAGTTCTTTAGCCACTGGGGTTATATTGTCGTTAGGGGTGAGTATCCGGTCCGGTTAACCGAAAACCGAACCAAATAACCGAAATATTTTCGGTTCGGTTAACCGAAATTAAAATTTCGGTTCGGTTTTCGGTTTTGATTTTTCCTGAAATTCGGTTTTTCGGTTTTTAACCGCGGTTAACCGAAAAATCGAAAAAACTCGAATATATATAATATGTAATAAAACAGAATATATAATATAATATGAGGTAGGTTGTGATTTGTAGTTTAGAGAATTAGGGTTTACTTTGTGCGCGTTTGGCTTAACTTATAATCTGGAAATAAGTGATTATTTCCAGAAAAAGTAAGTATGTATGTACTTTTTCTAAAAATAAGTAACTTATTTTCAATTTTAAAAATCATATTTGGTTTTAAAATTCTTAAATAAATATTTATCTAATTTTTTTTTTTGAAAATATGTAAAAAAATATATTAAAATAAGCTACTTATTTTAATTTTAAGCTATCCCAAACCGGGCCAGTTATGTGAAAAATGAGGTAGTTGAGATTTGTGTTGGGGTTGGTGAAGTGAGTCGTGTGTGATAAGTTTGTGTGGTAATATTATTATTATTTTTTCCAGAAAAGCTTGTTGTATTTTGAATTGATTTTAAATTTCGGTTTAATATTTCGGTTTTCGGTAATAACCGAAATAAATATTTCGGTTCGGTTAAAAACCGAATTTATTTCGGTTCGGTTTTCGGTTTTGATTTTTCTGAAATTTCGGTTTCGGTTAACCGAATTAAAATTCGGTTCGGTTCGGTTAAAACCGAATACTCACCCCTAATTGTCGTCCCCTTCTTTGTTTTCACATTCTTCATGTTCATTAATCACTTATCTGCATACCTCCGTCCTATTCTACTTTTTGCTATTTCATCTTCCTGCACAATTAAGAAATAGTTATTTTACAAGTTAATGTTTGTTTCCAAAAAATGTGTTAAATGCCAATTTAGGTGAGTGGTGATTTTTGTATTGGTTTTATATGTACCTTTGTTTATCCTTCATTCCCTTTTCAACCTTCTGTTCTTTCTTTCCTTTAACTTCCAATGTATTAGCTACACTTGTCTGTTAAAAATAATGAGAAATTGTAAGTGGACTGATTTGCAAGTTGTGCCGACAAATGTGTGTAGCGATTTCATTTATCAGCTAAATTTTTACAAAGTTACCTTATTGGACTTTTGTTTCATGGTCTTCATTTCATTTTCCTTATCATTCATTCCTTTTCTCCTTTGTACTATTGACTTTGTTAGTGGATTTACAAAATCATCATCATTATTTTCACTCACAGCACCTGTAATAAGAGATAAAACTATTTATATACAAAAGTATATAGTTTGTACAATAAATCAGACAAATTTAGTGATTTTTTTAAAGGACAAATTTAGTAATTGGATTAGCATATAACTTTGAAGATTATTCGTTAAGGGCTCAAGATTGGGCACAAGGATAAAGACGGTAGCTAAGAGTATTACACTAATGGAATCACTAAATGTACATGTGCATAAGTCTATCTACCTACAAGACTAGACCAGATATTCAAACTAAATAAAATTTTCCTAAAACCTAACAGGTGATTAATTACGACAATAGTATAAGGTAATACCTTTTATTGCCTAATCATTCTGCAGATTATGTTCTTCAGTTTTGATTTGCTCATTTTCAACATATTCTTGATTGTTACTTTCCATCTATATGTCCTTTTTTCCAGTCTCCAAATCAATATGTATTGGTTTAGTACTTCTATTTTTTAAAACTTCAGTTGTCGAAGACAAGTGCTCTGGCATCTTGTACTGCCTGTAAAATTAATAAAATCACTACAACTCTTACAAGCCATCTGTACTTTGACAATGTAAACTATCTCTAAACTAAATGAAAATAATCCCTACTAAACTTATAAAATCAGTACAAATATAATATATAATCACTCAAAATGTCAAAATTAGCACAATGACCACAATATAGAGGCAACATTTTTTAATCTATCAAAATGTAGAACAATAACCAAGGAAATCACCACAAAATTATTAAAATCACTATAACTCTAACAAGGAATCTGTACTTTGCCAAAGTAAAGTTTCTGAAAACTAAAATAACATAATATCCACTAAACTTATAAACTCAGCACAAAAGCAATACATAATCACCACAAAATAAATAAAATCACTCTAAATATATGTTATAGTAAGAATCTCATCACACAATCAACTTAATCACTAGAAAAATACAATTTAATCACCACAATATGAAGATTACAAGGTAGGTTATACATACCTTTTAGTATTTCAGCCATTACTACTTTGAAGGAAACCTAAAATCAACACTAAACCTAATAATCACCATATACAAAACCCAGTTAGAACCGAAACTCAAATCAATACTATATACGATACTCAGTTCAAATTGAACACTCTAATATCTCAATAATACAACAAAAATTCATAACGTAGGTGATTATTACCTTAGGAACACTAGTTGAATGAGAAATCTTCGAGAAATCATCGTCGGTGATTATCGTCGTCGAAGCTAGGGTTCGTGTTCAATTTTAGAGAGAGAAAGGGGTGTGTGAAGAGAGAGAAGGGGGGAGAGTGAATTCGAATAATTTTGAATTGGAAAATGTTATTTTCAGAGCATTTTTTTTAATTTCCAGGGCTATTTGTTGCATATACCCCTTATATTTACAATATGTAGCATATTCTAATACAAAATGCAACAAATAGCTCTGGAAATAATAAAAAATGTTCTGGAAATAACATTTTCCTTTTGAATTTTGTATATTGAGGTGTGTGACAATTACAGTAATGCCCCTAAAGTTTGAGTTTATTTCAAAAAACCACCACTTCACCCTTTTTAAATTTCTGGGTTTATTATTTTTAAGATGGATGGCTATGATTTATTCTCATATATCACTATAATTAATAACATTTTCTTTACATCTTGAGGTATAGACACCGATCGACTTGTCTACATCAATACAGAAAGGAAGAAAAATCTGCATATTCCCAACCAAAATAAAAAAAAGATGACACTTTAATTTGATTCCTTTAACTTTGATGACTTCCCGTTCTCCATTCTCAGCATAAACCAAAAATATATATACTGCTTTCGTAGTATATGGGTTGACAACTAGCTAGTTGTCAGATATGCCAACAGTATAAGCTCATTAGCATATGCTGAAAAAATACCTTTGGAGGTTCCCTTCATTAAAGAACTTGATCCTGTTATCTTTCAGTTATACTGCAAAGAACATTGAAATATCAATATACAGGTTCCCTATCACGTCAAGATATAGTTCCAAATTTCGATCCTAGTTAGTTAATCAGAAATAAGTCGGTAAAGGTTTAAGGCAATTGTATTAGCAAATTAGCAAAATAAATTCATTTAATCCAATTACTGCATCAACTTATAGTTCAGAGCTGATAAAAATTAATGTCCGGAATTCTGTTCCAAGATTTTTTTTGAATAATAAATGAACTGCAAATGGCAACAAAATGAACACATTGTAATGAATTCTGGAATGTTATAGTTTGAATGATATTCTTTTCCTTGAAGTTCATACCTCTTTGCAATTGTGTCCCAGTGAAATACCAAAGGCCGATATATAATTCAATAGAAGACTAAGGAAGTAGAAAAAGATAAATACACTATCTCAGCTTTTATAAACTAATCAAATGTTGAGGTTATGATCGAGGGGAATATTTTTTTACGTATTTTTTTTATTCTATGAAAGCTGAATAAACGAAGAATATCCTATCTGCATGTAAGACACGTCAAATTCTGAACTTGTTTCAAGTCTCTAGCTCCTCTATTTATAGAGAAAATCTTCCAAACTTTTAATGAGGCAAGAAAATGTACTGATGTATTACTGGGCAATACTCCACTGGCAGTAGCTACTTAATATGATTGCAGATTGTGAACATTGAATTTCACATAGCATATTAGTGATGAGAGCTCACCGCCAAGGGAGATTTGCCCTGCAATTCATCTGTACAAATTAAATGATATATCCTAAAAACATTCCTCAGTCAATACAATGTGCTCTGTCTTTCTTAATATGCACTTCATCAGCTGCTTCTATGTTACTATTTAAAAATCTTTATTCACCTGTTGCAGTGGGAATTTACATTCAAGATTAATTAATGGGTCTATAGAGCTATGCTAATGCGTTTCCTTACAAACTCTCTATATTTTTAAAGTGGTGTAGGGGAAGGACTTGAGATATGTATAGGATGCTTATGAAATAACGCTCATCAAATTCTATTTTTTAGCTTAGTGTTTCTCATATAACGATATTTAATATAGTAATTTAACTCCATACCTAACAGCTAAGTGTTAGTTTTTCGATGTTGCCATACATACCAAAATCTACATTTTTTTACATTAAAACTAATGTAACTGTGAATAAGTGTAACCAGAACTTAATGTAACACTAGGGCTTCTATAGTTTTTGGCTGACTAGTGAAACACTTTTTCTGGCAACATTGTTTTATAGCAATAACTAATATAACTACTGCAACACTTAATATTCTTTGTTGCAACACATATGGGGTAACACATGTGATCAGCAACTATAAAGAACTACTGCAGTACTCAAAACTGCAACACTTTTCTCAAGACGGCACAAGCTCTCTTCTTTTTATGGATAAATCATTTTGGCCTTTTACTCCTAATCTGTTTCTGAAGGTGTATCCACATGCAATTCCCAACATATCATATATTTAATGGGGGCACGTACTATTTTTGAGTATACACCCTTATATAAAATTCAATTTTTGGATGGACACTTCTATATTTTTGTGGAAATTTTGTCAATTTTTTTTTACGGGAGGCACATGCCCCCGTGTCCCTTACTAGATCCGGCCCTGTTTGTCAGACAAACACTTCTTTCTTGGCGAATTAGTAACTTGTGCATATTTAACAAATAGATCCAAGAATAGTGTCAACACAAGGAGTATTCAGTCCTCAATTAGTTGCCTTATTTTCCCTAATTTCCTTGGTTGCATTTTACTGTGATATTACAGAATTTTTACTATATAGTTTACTGTGATATTACAGAATTTTTACCATATAGTGAAGGATATTCATTTACTTCCTTTTGATGATGCTCATTTTAGACTTTTGGGCATATACACAAGTTATAATATGGATTCCAGTCTGGGTAAAGTCTTGCGTGGCACCTTGAAGCAGCCGAGTCATCGCTTTTACAATGCGCATTAAAAATATTGCAGAAATCTGGATTAAAACAAAGTAAAATTAGTCGTGTATAATCATCCCATGCGTTTTAGCATGTTCCAATTGTGTGAAAGAAATCTGCAGTAATCGTCTGTTTTTATACATAAATATGACCATTTCATTGTCATGTTTACACGATTGTCTTGTGCTTGGTTTTATTTACTACTACCTTTCAGAAGAACATCAAAATGAATGGCAACTTGGAGAGGTAAATAGAAATGGTAAGGATTGGGGGGGGGGGTTGCGGGTAATGGTTTAAGCTTATTCCTCGACATGCAACGATAGTTTGTAACGATATACAGTATAATTAGCATGGTGCTTGGTGGATGAATACACTTTTGAGAGAACAAAAAAAAATGTGGGAACACATTCTTGTTATTAGATCCCCTGTTTAGAAGCTTATTTGTTAATTATATAGCCTCAATAATCTTGAGGTTGGCTGACTTGTCTCCATCACTATAGAAGAAAAGAACTGTGCATATTCCAAACTAAATAAAAGAAGATGGCACTTTAAACTTAATTCTATAACATAGATCACTTCTCGTCCTCAATTCTTCGCATAAACTCTAAAGAAAAATGCTAGGTACCCCAAAAATTGTTCTAAATGCTGAGTTGTCATTTGTATAATTGGTAACTTTTCTATAATAATATGAGACTCTGTGTGCATATATTGATACATATGCACCCACGAATTAAAACAAGTCACATGTCATGTCACATCATTTAAGAAAAAAATTTGGGATAACTTTTGAGGTATGTAGCATTGCTCAACTCAAAATAAACTACTTTTTTAGTGTAGTTGTTATCCGATATACACAACAATAGAAGCTGAATAAATTAGCAAAAACGAAATAAAAACAGTGTAATCTGCATAGCATATGCTAAAATTATCCTTTTGGAGGTTCCCTTCATCAATGAACATGGTCCTGCTATTGCATTGTTAACCCTCAGGCTAAGAAATTATCTTTCCAGACATGATTTGACATGAATAATCTTTGGTAAAGCAACGGCAGATATAGATTTTTATCCGCTATTCAGCAATCCTTGGGGTAGTTAACTTGCAATTAAGACATAAGTCCAGCAGTGCATCACAAGATTTTATGACTCTGTAAGAGATTAAATATATATTTAGCTAAAGATTAAAGTTATTACATTCGAAATTCAGCACAAGAAATTGTAATAGTAACTCTCTAGGTAACCTGAATTTAGGTTATTGCATGAATGTCAACTAAATTTCCGTACAGGTGCATCAACTGATGGTTCAACTATTGAAACAAGTCCAGAATTCTTCTGCAAGACAGCGAATTTTTAAAGTATGAGTAATGGCAAAAATTTGAGGACATGGCATCTGATTTTCGGAATATCATCCTTTCGATCTTCCACGCCTTTGTTTTGACAGGTGGGCACAGATCAACTGCAGATATTGTATCCCAATGAAGCACGAAGAGCCACTATCTAGTTCAATCAAGAACTAGGAATATATAAGGATAAGACAAATAGAAAGAGCTCTATCTAGAAAAGAAATCAAATGCTGAGGTTATTCTGCGAATGTTAATTTCACACGTCTATTTTAAACTAGGAACCAGAATGAACTCGGTATATCCTAATTGCAAGGAAGACACTATGTAGATTTTGAACTCGTTTCGAGTCCCTAGTTAGCTTGTCTATATATAGAGTGAAAATCCTGGTGAGTTGTTCGTCGTCAAACAAATGTACTAATGTATTACGGGGCAATACTCCACTGGCAGTAGCTGCTACAACTGCGGATTGTGGAAATTGTATTTCACATGGCAGATTAGTGATGAGCTTCTGCCAAGGGAGATTTGCCCCGCAATTCAGCTGTACCAATGATCATAAACAAACTCTCAGTCCATATTATGGCATGGGAGGTCTTCCTTATATACTCTTCATCTTCTTCTACATTACTAAAAAAGACTCATTTACAGATGTACTAGTGATCTCTTGTTTTCTTCATCTGTAATGCCATCTGCATATTAATTAGTATACATCCCCTTTCTTGGCCGGTGAGTAGTCACTTCTTCAGCTCTCAAATAAGCATCATATTGCAGTACTGATATTCGTAGCAATCTTAACTCCACAACTAAAATCTAATATTTGAATTTAAGATAATAATGTAGGTATGTAATATTTTAAGATTTATATTCCTTAGTATTTGTAAAAAGAAACCGACAGTACGTAGCATACAATTTTATCAGACAATTTAAAATAGGAGAGGCGAAAATGATAACCACCATTTAACCTCATATCATTCAAAGCAACTGCAGAATACAAAAGAAAAAGTGAAGATCGGCATTCACGTGGATATTACAAATATAAATAAATTAATCAGACACTGCCAGCTTGAAATATGATTATCCTGGGACGTATCAAGTAAAATTGTTGTGTTTTCTACACTCATTGTTCACTAATAACACAATGATTTATAATCACAATGGAGCCTTTAACTAGTTTTTGTAAAAATTAATAACAATGGTTCGTATGAGGATCCTTAAGAAATTTATCAAAACGTACGTGCAGAAGACAAGTTACAATGGTGAAACAATTACATATACATCTAAAATTAGAACTAACTATCAATTGATCAAAAAGTAAAATCAACTTATAGACTATGCATGTTGACCCGATTGTAAAACAAAACAAAGCACTTGTATCCTGCCTTCGTAGTTAATTTTGAAAATGGACTATAGACTTGTCTATTGAAAGTGAGGATATTCTACATAATGTGAATATTCCACCCAAGAGTTTTCTTTTAGTTCAAAATGATCAATATGTAGAATCAGATGTAAAAGGGGACGGAGGGAGTACATATTTCAAAATTTGTTACACTGAAATTTCATACACTACGAGCATTGGCCATGCATGATTCTGGGGAAATGATGAATTTATGTTGGAGGCAGAGTCAGTAGTTAATTTGTTGTGAAACCTTATGAATTGGATACAATTAAGTATGCATGTAGTTGGTTTCTTCATTGATCAGTATCTTTTATTTGAAACTGCTAACTTATCAAATTTGTTAAATTTATGTATCATAATTCCTAGGTAACCCTTAAAAATTTGTATACTTGTATCTGCATCGGAAATGTATTGCATAGATGATGATGAGTCACACCCCTGCAGTAAGGGTGCGGCTTAGGTCATTGCATGGAAGAGAGTCCATGTGTCATTGTCAAGCCTTCTCTGTGTTTGCATATTGGCACAAAGTGATTTTAGAAAAAACTGTGCATGCTCAAGATCGAAAACTATGGTTAGAAATGCCATCACTTAGAAGATTACTGAAACTGATGGCACAAGATTAAATTAACTTGCACATTACTATCTATGGAGGGACTTCTAGATATGTTCTGCATAATGTTATTATATTAGCACAGAAATATGAAAAAGCAATTAAGAAGAAGAACAGTCTGTTGATTTAATGTAAGTAGTAAATGAGTTAAAGAAGAAAGGCCATACAAGGCCTTCTTGCAGTTTGAATTGCTTTGTAAAATGATTCAAGATATAGTATCAGCAAGTAAGGTTAAAAAAATCTCCAGATTTTTATCCTTTCATTTCATTACAACAGAAACAAGAAAAATATGCATATTTACATCATATGTTATGCAAGATAAAAGGATACATTTAAAAAGGTGAAACAACAAAAAATTGTGTATGTACGCTCAAGCAAACTATATATCGAGTAAAGCTAAAACTTAGAAGCTGAAATAATAAAACATACGTGTATGCTGAAACTGAACTATATATTTTGCGATGCTACAAATTAATGCTATGTAATACTCAGCTAGTTTGAAGATGAAATAACAAAAAAGGCATAAATTTTAAAGATTATTAATGGCATAAATCTTAGTGTTACCAACTTTCAATTCTCCGACAATAATCTAATGATTCACTGATGGCTCATTTAAAATCATAATTATACCCGAGTAATTCTAAACTCGAAAGAAATCGAAAATTGATTGGCGGCAATAGAAGAAAAGAACCAAGCAACACAATACATAAAGAGCATAAACTCTAGAATCCAACTAATGTCCACTCCTGTGTTTTCAACCAGCTTGTGTTCCTTTTCCTTTTCCTTTTCCTGATAGCTATGCATTGATCAACCGGGTTCAAAGCGCATATGTAATTGAAAATTCCTTATGCTTCACCTCCAGGATAAAGTTTTATGCTTCCATCTGATTTTGTGCTTCATCGTTTAAAGAGAAAATCTCCAGGACCACAAATTAACAATATCTTTTTAGAAAAGTGAATTGAATTTCAGAATCAGTAAAATATTTGGTAAATTTTGTTGACAATATAGGAAGATTAATTTACATACATAGGTAGGAATGTAGGATGTACCTAGAATATCCAATTCGTAGGGCTTCTATAAATACAATTTGATAAATGAATCAGTTCATCAACACAAATCAATCAAGTGTATGAATGCATTACAGGGCAAATACTCCATTGGCAGCGGATAACTCCTCTGCAGTCTGCACAGCCGCGATAAAATCGTGTTGTAGAATTGCAAAGTTATACTGCCAAAGGAGATTTGCCCCGCAATTCTGTGCATACATTCATGCAGAAACGTCGTTACCAATGCAACGGGGCCAGGGCTTCCATAAATAGAATTTGATACATGAATCAGTTCGTCGACAACGTAAATCGATCAAGTGTATGAATGCATTACTGGGCAAATACTCCATTGGCAGCTGATAACTCTTCTGCACAACCGCGATAAAATCGCGTTGTAGAATAGTAAATTATTCTGCCAAAGGAGATTTGCCCCGCAATTCTGTACATACATTCACGCAGATACCTACGTTGTTACCATCTGTATTGGTCTTCTTTCTTTATCCTGATCAAAAAAGAGGTTTGCAAAAGGTACAACATTCTGGCCATTGTAATTTATTTCGATTAGTTTGATTTACTGTGATAGCTTTACGCAGCTCTTTTACTTGCGAAAACTATCCGTGACATGTGAGTCTTACATGGGTACTTATTACATTGCATTTACTTTTTTGTTCAAAAATAATAGTGACTTCAGATTTTGACTATTACGAAAATAATAGTCTTACATTGGTTTCATTATAAAGTTTAAAATTTTATAGTAAATAAAATAAAGTTTAGAAATAATCTATATTTTAATTTGATATAAAATTTTAAATTTATTATTTTTTTCATCATTAATATATGTACATAAAATCAAAGTAATTATTATTTTGAAATGGAGCGAGTATTTATTATTTTCTCCTATTTCAAAATACACGTCTCTTTGGTTGTTTGAATGTTTTTAAGGTGCATAAAAAAATTCACATATTGTTTTTAAATTTTTTTAAATAAATATTATGATATTAAAATTTATTTAGAAAAAAAATAAAAAAATTAAAACTATTTATTTTATATATCTTAAAATATATACAAAAAATTAAAAAATCATGTTTCTTGCAACAGAGAACTGAAAAAGTACCATATTTTTCTTACCGACATATGCACACAAAATTGTATTTGATCTATAAAATTCTTATGTACTTAACAATTGTTGCACATGAAATCGATCGAAATTTAAAAACATATTGTCACCGTAGCAAAGTAATGTCCGAAATATATTATATTCCATAAATATTCGTCAACTACTCTAACATAAAGTAGCAGCCAGTATTTGACACGGATCTTTTAATGTATAAATCATTAGGTTATGCTAAAGTCAAGTCAATGACTGCATAAGCTTATACTACTACACCTTCTGATTAATCACACGGACAACGTGTAGTTAATCTCGATTAATTAAGTTTGGGTTGATGAATTTGAACACCTTTACTTCTTCTTTTTTCTAAATTGAGCATGTTCGCTTATAATATGCCTCGGTAATTAAGTAAATTAAACACGTTTAAACAAAGAATGTGTAATGGTTGAAATGTAAAGAAACCTTAATTATATTCTTTTATTCATTTTGAAACAAATTTGTTGTGAGCTTAATTTTGACAAAGATAATCGTTGAAATATTCCATCGGATAAATTAATATTTAAAATTATTGTTGCGCAAGCATCATGTTTGTCTTGTATAATTATATGTAGTGGGTCACGATGCTGGATACAATTATTCATATATTTGTCCCATATATATATACAGTTACGTACACATGAACCACTACCGAACGTAACGATTGGAATGTGGCTTAAACAAGCGACGAAGGACGTACGCATTCTAATTAAACATATCACACGTTACATATAGATATATAATTAGAAAGTTAGAATTCATGTAAAGTGATGAAATTCAATTTTACGACAACCTTTTTACTCAGAAGTATATAATGCAGATAACTAATTTACAAATATGTATTTAGTTTACAAATATTACTGTTTAATAAAAATAAATTCTTTTGCAAAAGTCTTTTTTTTATAAATTTTATGAGCTGACAAGTACCGAAACCTCATATATCTGGTCAACCTGTATTACAAGTAATCTATATAGAAATCAAAATGATGTCATTCCAATAAGACACTAGAAAATAACCACAAACATTTCGGCGGGTCCTTCTTGGCCTACATTTACGTGTCAAAATGAATACACAAACTACTAGTCTACTCTTATTATTGCCGTGTTAAAATTCTCTCTCATTTGTATATAAAAGCCTTCTTTTTTACCCTTTGAAACCATATAGCTAGCTCGATCATTTCATTCCCCACAAGGTTTGTATAAACATTAATTTACCACATGGACCCGGAATATGTTATATCTCTATTCGATTCATGCTGGTTCGGCCACCAAAGCTTCATTAAACATTCAACAAAATCAAATATTTATGAAGAGACGAACACACATGATGTTTATCAAGAGGATTCATCACAGCCAATGCTTTTAAAGCAGCCTTCAATCCTCATCAGGTCAAAAAGTGATCAACTAAGCTCCTTGACAAGCTACAATTCCGAGAGTTCTTCTCCAACTTCAGTGCTTGTTGCACCTCATTTACAAACAATACTCTCAGGAAAGGAAGTTAAAGAAGAAGAAAATACGGATAAAATAAATGCAAGCAAAGATACGCATAAAAATGTTGCGAGGGGAAGAAGAAGAAGAAAGATGAGTAGCATGAGTAAGAGTTTATCGGACCTCGAATTCGAAGAGCTAAAGGGGTTTATGGATTTAGGGTTTGTTTTCTCTGAAGAAGATAAAGATTCAAGTTTAGTAGATATTATTCCAGGTTTACATAGATTAGGTCAGAAAAATAATGAAGAAAATGATGAACATGCAGTTACAAGACCTTATCTTTCTGAAGCATGGCAAGTTATGGAAGAAGAAAGGAGAATTAATGCATTGATTAATTGGAGAGTTCCTGCACCTGAAAATGAGATAGACATGAAAGATAGTCTCAAGTGGTGGGCACATACTGTGGCATCTGCTGTTAGATGATTGAAGAACATTTGTAATTAGTTTTTTTTTAAAGAACATTTGTAATTAGTTAATTTGTATTTCACTAATTGATTCTTTGATTTTGTTTATTGTAAAGACTTTGATTTTATTGACATAACATTTTAATTGTTTCTTCCTCAATTTAAGTATAACACTATGATTTTCTTAAAAATATTTGTTAGTGTATAATGTAAAGAGATTATAAAATTTTAATAAATAATCTTGCAGACTTTTAAGGCAAATCTATACTATATTATTAAAGTACTATATTATTAAAATCGAAAGATTAAAAATTTGGTGGTCTTTTATCTGTATTTGGGCCAGACCAGAGAGTTATTATTGGATCTAATTTTTAAACACTAATCTCCTAATTAAAATACATCTTACATTAATTTTCTAAATACACTATAAGAAAAACGGCTAAATTCGACCAGAATAATGCGGCCGAATTTAGTTAAATTCGACAAGATTTGGTCATATTTTGCTAAGTTCGATCGAAACTGTCAGGTCGCTTTTAGACGAGTCAATTTTAGTAAAATTGGTCAAATTTAATATAAATTTGACAGTGCAGATTCGACCGTTTAAGTTCAATTGATTAAATTCAACCAAAAATTTGAAATTTCAAAATTTGAATTTTTTAAAATTTGGCATCTAAATTTTAACTATATTCAGTCGAATTGATAAAAATGACCGAATTCGGTAGAATTTATAATTAAATGTGATTGAATCCGGTCGAATATATAAATATGACCGACCCTGGTCAAATTTAATGCGTCATATTTAAAAACCCAGCAGTATCTTTCTGGTACTTTTAGTTGTAGTAATCTGCCGTATATGTATTATTTCGTTGCATTGATTAATATATATTCATTAGGTTTATGTTATTATCAACACTAATATCATATAATTTATGTAATATAACCCATAGATGAACATTAATAATTTCATATTTATCAATAATATTTTTGTTACAAATACTTAGAGTCATAAGAATTCAACTCAAATATTCTAGTCCGATTTCATAATACTATTATCCTTTTCATCTACTTGGAGGCAAACATTTGTCAAACATTTCTTGATTCCCCGGAATTGCTTCACTCACCGGAATTTCTTCATTAACTGGAATTGCTTCACTCGCCGGAATTGCTTTTGACGCCAAATTTGCTTTTGTTATCCGATTTGACTTTATAACCGGAATGATTATTCCCTAAATTGATTTTCTTTGTGTTATTCTTGTGCGTACCATTATTTTGTAATAAAGAGATTATATATATATATATATATATATATATATATATATATATATATATATATATATATATATATATATATATTTTGTGTATGTTTATATAAATATATGATATACAAATACTTGTGTGTTGGGGGAATGAGAGAAAAGAGGATGAATAAGAAAAAGAAGAAGAGAGGTAGTGATTTATAATGTGTGTATGTGTATGTATACAAGTGGAATTTTGGTGTCATAATTTCGGACAGTTGGATTTGTGTTTTAATTGATCAAATCTGGACCATTGGATACCTTTCACGTGGATCACTGACGTCACACTAAATTCGACCGTGTTCGGTCGAATTTATAAATTCGACCTGTTCGGTCATATTTATAAATTTGACCGAATTCAATTTACTCATATATATGACTAAAAGTAGTTGAATTTATAAATTTGACTGATCGTCATATTTAGACATTTAATAAATTTTAAATTTAATATAGTTATTAATTTAAAATATTTATAATTAATTATTTTATGGATATACACTTAGAATCTATAACTAGATTTTTTATATGAATTTGTTATATGAATTTAAATTTAAATTTAAATTTGTTATATGATTTATTAATTATATTTATTAGAGTTACAGTAGAATCTCGATAAATGAATATGCTTGGGACCAAAAAATATATTTATTTAATGATAAATAAATGTAATATTTATTTATTGATAAATGAATATTAACTCATTTAGGTCATATTTTTTTTAAAAAAATTCTTAATTATATTATTATATGTATTATGTTCAAATGTACCCAGAAATCATCATGGTTATAACTTTTATGTAAATTTCAATTACAATTATTTTTTTAAAATTCTAAATTAGTTGTACTATATATGCGTGCATGGAATAAATAAAGTACATAATACCATATATTACACGAAATTAAGGATAATATACATTTTGTTGGATGGAAGGAACAAAACATTTTAAAGACATTTTTTGAAAAGTAAAACTTATTAATATGTTTGAAAATAATTATTGGATGAAATGTATTGATATATAATATAAATAAAAATATATTATTTAAAATATAGTAATTATTCATTTATATTTACATAGGGTCTATAAATACTACAATTTTATTTATTCATTTATACATTTAGCCAGATTATTTATTAAGCTCGTTTACCCAAACCGGGACCAAAAAAAAAATTCAATTGCCGATATTATTCATTTATCAAACATTAATTTATCGAGGTTGTATTCTAAATACCTTTTATGTATAGTTTAACTGTACAGTTCTGCATTTTATGTTAAGATTACGAAGGAAATTAATATTCAAATTATATATGCTTAATATACATGAATTATCAACGTTGATTAATTTATATACTTAATTTATAATTTGCATAACAATCTGTACATCAAATACACAAAATATATTTAACTCTATTTATACTTTAATGATATTTGTATAAATTGTTAAAAATTTAAGAATCTTAATATTTGTACGATTAAAATATTAAAATATTTTTTATTGGATATTTTTTGTTTTCATATGACACGACTAAAATATTCTTAATTTTAAAAAATTAATAAGTATATTATAAATTTGAAAATTTTATTTATATTATCAGAATAGCCTAATTTTTCAATACTTTTGTTATTTATAAAATTGTGTAGTATATTCTTTCTATAATATAAAATTAATTATTATTAAAAATGCACGGTAATTTTACCTCTCTTTTCATATAATATTAAATTTGACCGATTTCAATCAATTTTATAAATTTGACCGATAATGATCAAATTTATATTTCAGCGATTTGATAAAAATGAGCGGGAATTTTCGCTCCCTTTCTATCTAGATTTAAATTCGACCGTTGTCGGTCGATTTTATAAATTCGACCAGATTCGGTCACATTTATATTTCAATAATTTGATAAAATAGGCGGGAATTTTCCCTCTTTTTTTTGGCCGGACATAAATTCGACCAAACTTAAAAGTGACCAGATTTGGTAGAATTTATTTCTGGGAATTGTTTGGCTGTAATTGGTCACAAATTTGACTAGAATCGGTCGAAAATATTCGGTCACATTTAGCCGGTCTTTCTTCAAGTGATAAAACACATTTCTAAACTAAAAATAAAAATATTATCCTTTTAAAATACAAATAAAATATATGAAAAATTATATAAAATATATACATATAACATTAAAATAAAATTTAAATTATTATTATAAATTAAAATAAAAATATATTCAAATTATATATAGAAAATATTAAAACAATTCGAGATCGAATTTTAAATTGTCAATAAATAGCAGGAACTACGTGGAAGTTTCTATATATTCACATTCTGTTTTGTCTCAACTCTCACGTGGTGAATTATATGTATCACGAGATGCTTTTGAATTAAATTTGATCTCAGAGTCTCTAACATTGCATCAAATATAAAATTTAGTAAGAAATTTTCAACTTTATAATTATACCTCAAGAAATTAAACACGTAAAATATGCATATGCATAAATGTGCGTATACGGTATATCCATCCAGTATATAGATGCTCAGTATCAAACTAAACATGGTTATATATTATTATAAAGAAAAATTCGATTGATATAACAGAATTTCATTTTGTATTTTTTAAAATATAGAGAAATTTATGCAAATTAATTATGAAACTACTGATTATTACTAGATGATGTGGAGAAAGACTTCAGGGTAGCCACAAAGCAAATATAGCCATTTAGGGAACATAATGTTTCTTAATTATAAAAGGAATGGGTGATTGGGAGAGTTTATTCATGAGAACCACAAAGCTTATTTTTGATAAAAACATATGTAATCCTACATTGTGAAATGAATTTCGGCAGCACGTTTGTCTTAGCACAGGCCGGTGACAGGATCCCTTACCTGACCGGCGAAGGTATACATTACTCCTGGCAAGGGCAGGGCTTCTTGGTTAGAAATTTACTTGTGCTACGAATATTTCTCCGAAAGGGAGAGTCCTAATTAATTAAGCTATTGTTTAGCAAAATGTGCCTTCTTTTAACTGCAACAACTATTGCTGTGGGAATAAGGCAATGTGTGAGTGCAAAGATGAAAAAGACCAATTCAAAACGTGAAGCTGATTCTAATGAAGACAGCTCGGTCTCCAAAGGAGAAGGGAGTATATCAAATCGATCATCGACAAAACATGATTAACTGATATCTGTTTGGATTGACGTTTTTTTTGCTGAAATTATTACACCTCTAGTAGGTTGTTGACATGGGAATTTGCAGGTACATTTGTATAGAAATGTGAACCTTTAGTATGGAAAGTAGGTGATGCAGAATGTGTCTCCATGCAGGCTGTTTTTGCTACTAGGATTCTTGAGAAAAAGAAGATTTAAATAAAGAATATATAGTAGTAATATATCATGGAAAATTTTGGGTGAGTACATGGTTGGTTCCACTTGATGCTTCTATTAATTCAAAGTTTGAATGCTAGTCATTATCACTGAAGAAATGAGAGCACACTACATATTTTTGAGCATTACATTGTCTTCTTTGTTAATTTTCTTTAATGTGCGTTTCCCTTTCTTGTTTGCAGAGTATCGTTTTATTATTATGACCCACAAGGCATAACAATTAATCTACTCGAATAGGAAAGTTGGATGAAATTTTTGTGATCAGCAATTAACTATATATTAGAAAGAAAATATACATTTCCATAATAGCTTTTGTTTATTACAAAGAAAAAAAACATTCAAAGGGACGAGTAGAGGGGAACACCGGCAATACTACTGCCCCGGTCTACTATGAAAATGTTGCCTGTGACATATTTCGAAGAGTCATCAATCAAATATCGGATCAATGGTAGAAATGCCGTTTCGACGGTGGATTCATGGCAGTGGCACAATTTTTTTAACCACCCCAACTAACCACTTTTAATTAAGAAGTTCTTGAGTGATTTCTGAACGGAAAAGTGCTGGCGCTATTGTGTTCACCCTTATATTATGTGTCCCCAAATCAAGTGCCATGACGGTGGTCATCGCATGCATCCCTGCTTTGGACGAACTATATGCAACACTTCCATTGCTTTGGACCCTTTTTAGTCCAAATATACTTGAAATATTAATAATTGATCCTCCTATTTTAGCCGCTTGCATCTGCAGAGCTACGTATTTTGAACATATCCAGGCTCCATATAAATTCACATTTAACACCTTATCCCATTCCTCTTTCGTCAGTTTCATTGCAGAACTTGTGCTACCTGTTGATCATGATCAGACATACATTAGCAAAAACTACATCTAATTACAGTTGAAATTTGTGTTAACGTTAATATCAAATATATGCACAAAGTGATCGAGTATGACCGAACTGGTTAAATCATGAAATGATTAACCTCGGAGACCAGCGTTGTTAATCAAAACATCAATATGGCCAAAGGCTGACCAAGCTTTTTGTATAGCTGCCTCAATGTCTTGTGGTTCGGCCGTTACATCAAGCTCAAGAGCCATGGCTCGAGGAGTGTTGGAAGAGGACCGGGCATTAATGAGTTTGCAAAGCGAGTTGAGCCTGTCCACCCTCCGAGCAGCTGCAATCACCTTGCACAATCAATAAAGGAGGCCTAGCTTTCGACCCGACGTATGACAAAAATTGTGCCAACTGAAGTTATTATTTTAAATGGTGTGTTTTTTTTGTCATAATTATAATGGGATATGAGATACACATAGGGTCTCTAGACCCACATCTGAATCATCTAACTCAACTGATTTACCTGACGGATTAGTTAAAATAATATAAAATAATGATTAACTAAAATTTTCGGGGCATATGTTTTCTAGGCCGGTAATAAAACTTAATTACTTTATTTAATTGAAATCCAGAGCCAGTACATTATATAGAAACAAAGGAAACACGAACATCTACTCAATCAGTGAGCAACTAGAGGATTTTATTTGTTACGAAGTAAGATGATTTCATTAAAGGGAGGAGTAGATGGGAACACCCGCAAGACTACCGCCACCATCTACTATGAAAATGTTGCCCGTAACATATTTTGAAGAGTCGTCCATCAAGTACCGGATTAATGGTATAAATGCCGTTTCGACAGTGGATGTATTGATGGCAGTGGCAGAATTTTCTTGGTCACACTCAAAAACCATTTTTGACTAAAAAGTTCTTCTGTGATTTCTGAACGGAAAAGTGATGGTGCTATCGTGTTCACCCTAATATTATCTGTCCCCAATTCAAGTGCCATTACAGTGGTCATGGCATGCGTCCCTGCTTTGGATGAACTATATGCAATACTTCCTCTGCTTTGGACCCTGCTTAGTCCAGATATGCTTGATATATTGATAATGGATCCTCCTATTTTAGCCTCTTGCATCCGCAGAGCTACGTATTTTGAACATATCCAGGCTCCATATAAATTCACATTTAACACCTGATCCCATTGCTCTCTCGTTAGTTCCATTGCAGAACTTGTGCTACCTGATAAACATGATCATTAGACAATAACAAAAATTACATCTTATAGTATATACCTTTGTGCTGATAATAATACAAAACATGCATTATGTAAAACAATATGACCAAATTAAGGCTTAAATCTTGAAACTAATTACTAACCGCGAAGACCAGCATTGTTAATTAAAACGTCGATGCGACGAAAGGCTGACCAAGCTTTTTGTATTGCTGCGTCGACGACTTGAGGTTCGGCCATCACATCAAGCTCAAGAGCCACAGCTCGAGTATTGTTTGGAGAAGACTGAGCATTGATGATATCGCAAAGCGAGTTAAGAAGGTCCAACCGCCTAGCAGCTGCAATCACCCCCAGCCGTTTCTGGCAAGAATAATGCTGAAATCTCGACCACTACCTGATGATGCACCTGTTACGAGTACAACCTTGCCGTTCAGATCGGACCATGGCTCTAACTTGTCCGATGCATTGCTCCAGTGATCAGTCATTATCATAAACAAAATTTAATGCCTTCGAAATTTAGTTATGCATGTCCCCTAGTATCTGTTCCTTAAAATTCACGAAAAATATACTATTAGTAAGCAATGGGTTACTTGCATAGATTCTTGCAGAATTTATATTACAAGTCCACTAGTTACAGCTATACAAGAGAGTCACAAGTAGACGATTAAAGAGCTAGCTAACCACGCAAAATAAACTTAAATTGTGACTCGTGATCAAAATTTCAAACTTGTACAGCGGCACTCGGCCCTTGAATTCGAAGTTATCTTTCAGTGTGGCACCAAATCAAAAACCAATCATTGCTCTTTCAGGAGTTGCACTTACCTACCCTTTGATTTATTGGATTCTAATCGAGAATGGACTTAAAGATTTCAATAATTTAAAAAACTTGAAATTTTATTCTCATTCTCATTAATAGAGTTGAATTTGAATGATTTAAACCGCATCTTAAATTTACTAATTCAAAATATAAGCATGTAACCATATACATTCAAGTTGTTGAATTTGACAATTTTACCAACAATAATTTGTATAGCAAGGACTGTAATACTAGTTTATCTAATGAGATAGTAAAACATAATTTATAAAAGAAATAGTTTCTCACAAAAGGAGTTCTAAGATTATATAAAAGAAGATATAGTAAAACATAATTTATGACAAAATTAAAATTTTTATATACCACATAGATAATAATTGATTCTGCAAATTCCAGATGCGATGTCTCATTTTCTACTAGTGTGTCATATTCCATACTCTGTTGTGCACCAATAGTCAATGTTCCATTCCCATATGAGGAATGATTGTCAATGTCCAGTTGTTTGAAACATAATAATATAGTTCGTGCTACACTTGTCTTTAATATTAATAATACTCTCTTTTTTAGTTGATAAAATTAAATTAAATTCAAAATCCATTTAATTTATTTTATAATTAATTTATACATATAAATAATTTATAACAAATAAATACAAATATATATATTCTCACCTTATATTTATGATATTTATATAAAATTCCGAAATGAACCTCAAACCGGACAAGTAAAAGCGTTTTCAAATACTCAAATACTTAAAATTTCATACTCATCAAATATAAAAATACACAATGATTCGTGTTACAGAAAAAATATATATTTAATAAAGTAATTGTGATTTATTTTCAAAATCGAAAGCAATTAAATACCATATTTATTGCAACAGAAATATGACCGTTACTCAAAGTACTTGAAAGTGTGAGTGGCATACAACTTGAAGCCAACTCTCCATTAACACTTTTACAAAGTTAAAAAAGCAGCTAGCTAGCTGTCATGACCACCTTTAATTCGGCTCTTGTAACGCTTTATTATATAAACATACACACTGCTTCAACACCATCCCTCCTTAGCTTCTTCAAGCTGTAGCTGTAAGAAAATATTATACATACATAATCTTGTACATATCTCTTAGTTTATTCGAAGTTGAGCTGAATTAATATATACATACAGATATTGTGTATATGTTTACATATATTGGTATGGAAGGAGAAAAACTGATAGAGAGCTTAGATTGTCTTTGGTTCTTCTCTAATGTCATGCATGGACCAAAGATTCAACCCATTGAAGTGCATTCTACTAAAGAAGATCCAAAAGTGGAAGATGATGAAAAGGTGAAAACACCATCAAAGCCTATTGTTATTCTTGAAATCAAGAGAGATGTTTCTTCTTTGGGTCCGGACCAGGTTTCGCGCAACTCGACTAATTTCGGTGGGTCAAGATCAGGAAATGAAAAAAAACAAAGTGATGAAGAAAGGAAGATGAGAAAAGTATCAAAGAAGAGGAAGAAGAAGGATGGGAATGTAGGTGATTATGAGAAGGAGTTGGGGTTTGATTTTAGGTTTGACTTGAGTGAGATTTTGATGATGATTGAAGGTTATGAAAGGTTTAATAATAAAAAATATGGTAAAATGATGCCACCATTGAGTGATGGAATGGCTATGAAGCAGCATCTCAAGTCATGGGCCTATGCAGTTGCTTGCAACGTTAGATGAATCTTAATTTTTAGATTTGTGTTTTTATTCTAGTTTCATTAATATTTTCATGATTCATTTGTTTAATAAGTTGCATTGATTAATTATTCTTTCATGGTCTCATTTTATCATGTTACATGTTGTATTATGGCTAACTGATATATGTATGTAGAGTACTAGAGTTCCAGGATGTAGAGATTGAGAATGCATTGTAAGTTTGTAACCTTTTTCTATCATTATGTTATGAAACGGAATGTAGAAGATTTGAGACAGGTGTTTATCTTTGTGTTCTGTGATATATGCTTGATTACAAGCAGTACATCTGGCTAAGAAGGGTTCGGCTCTTGACCAGTAATTACTGTAATCATACTTTTTTATTATTATGGAAAATAAAAAAATTATGTGAATTTGAAAATCACATCACTTATCCAATTTAATAGTTTTCACTTGTGTACTATCAAAAGTCGCTAATAAATTAATATCAAAAATCGTTTGTCAGAAATTACATCCTTTTTTTTTAAAATTTTCACATTTGCACTTGAAATTTTTTGATTGGTCAAATAATTGGATTCTAATTCATTAAAATATATAAATGAGTTGAAAAATAAAATTTTAAAATAAATATTAAAAAATTTAAAAATAAATAATATAATTTAGAGCAAATTGTAAAATGATGACCGTATATACTAATTTTTAAATTTTCGGATTCTTAAAATAGGAAACAATGTTTCAAATTCTCAATATAGCTAACCTTTTTTCTCTTTCAAAAAGGAGGGCTCATATTATCATTATCATGATTCATACCTTCACTGTTACAAAAAAAACATATGATATCGGTAAATAAATAGCAGCAAACACAACTCAAATCACTACTACATATTTTAACTTATATAACATTTTGTTTTTAATTTATATAGCGTTTATAAGTGATATGCAAGTGACTGCTATTCAAATTCAATTTATTTACATAACTCTTTTCTAAAAACTATACGATGAACTTAGATAACACATTTTAAAATGATAAGTAACTATTTAAATGTAATGTTTCACTTGCATATCTATTGCCCTATAACACTAGTATAACACTTTCAGCAAAGCTATGCAAGTACTTACTGGGGGTGAACATAACCCGGCCAACCCAACCCAATCCAACCCAATCCAACCCAACCCTTATTTCGGCCGAACAAATTGAACCGTCCAAAACCGAGGGTTGAACGGTTTAATTTTTCAAAAACCCGCATAAATTGGGTTGGGTTAGGTTTTAACATATTTTGACCCTAACCCAACCCGACCAACCCGTTTACACATATAGGCATAGCCCATTAGGCCCATTTGACTATTTAGATTGTATTTACTATTTGGTTACTATTTATATTTTATGTCAGACATTTGGACTATTTATTTGTTATGAAAAATTAGCATTTGGCAGAGGCAGACTATATCAAAGTTATGTTCAAACTTATTTACAGTTTTGTTGCTTGAAGAAGAGGGTTTAACCCAAACCAACCCAACCCAACCCGAATTAATTGGGTTGGGTGGGGTTGGGTTACATAATTTTTTTTTATTAATGGGTTCAATTTTTATCAACCCGAACTAATTGGGTTGGGTCGTTTTTTAGTTAAAACCCGCCCAACCCGACCCGTGTTCACCCCTAGTACTTACTGCATTACTTACATAGCTCTTCCTAAAATGCTATGCAAGTGATGTAACTATTTTTTTCCTTCTTTATTTTCACTCATTTGCAATTCAATCTAATACTCAACTTCAATTTTCTCACTATTCTCACAAGACCATTTTTTCACTACTCTCACAAAACCCGGAATTGAAACATTAATTTGATTACAAAGATGAACATCCACTTGATAAAAAACAACCACAACTTGCTTAATCATCAAAACAATTCATGAAACGTCGCCCAATATTAACATCCGCCTCAACAACTCTCTCACAATGACATATACAATGACAATATGCCATTATTCAGTGTTTTTAAATTGAAAATCTAGATTAGCCATTATTTTGAAAACATAAAAATTTGATCACTATTTTAAAAATCGATATAAAGAATGATCACCAATTTATAATTTATTATTTAAATATATTAGTTAATAGTGAAAACAAAATTTAAGAGAAATTGACAAAATCCATTCTTTTAAAAAGACAGAAATAAATTTATTATTTATTTTAAAAATCGATATAAAATATGGACACCACCTTTATGTAATCATCTATGATTAAAACTAGTGTTCTAGAAGATGACCGTCTTACCGATTAATTGACCGATTAATCGGTAAGACGGCCGGGTCCCGTCTCGATTAATCGAAGTCGGGTCAAAAGACGTTTTTTTTTCAAAAATCGGTCAAAAATTGGCCGAACTGGAAAAATCGGCCGAGACGATCAAAATCGGTAAAAATTATTTTATTTTAAAAAAATTTAAAATTTTAAAAAAATTTAATAACTAATCTATTTTTATTACAATGTAATAACTATTAAGATTAATTATTAAATAATGATTATTAAGTATAAATCACTTAAAATGTTAATGAAAAGTGGTTTTTTCTCGTAAATGTTAACATCTAAATATATATGGATTAATGATATATGATATTTTTTCATTATAATTTTATAATAATTTGAAAATGTCTAAATATAATTATATATTACTATTTGTTAAATTAAATTATTTCTAATTACTACTCTGATTAATCACCGATTAACCGATTAATCAAACGAAAAATTCATTACTCGGGCAGTTATTAAATAAAATCCCCGATATTTTGTGCAGAAATAAAGTGGCCGTTTGGAGTTTCTTAAATTTAAAATAAGTAGCTTATTTTATTTTTATTTTATACATATTTTCATATTTTTTTTAAAGATAAATATTTGTTTTAGAATTTTAAAATCAAATATGAATTTCAAAATAAAAAACAAGTTACTTATTTTCAGAAAAATTACATACATCCCTATTTTTTTCCGAAAATAAGGACTTATTTCCGGAAATAAGGGGTCGCCAAACAGTCCAAAGACATTTGAAGCCCAGCCCACTTTATCTACCCCATTGGGTCTGGTGACTCTGGTCCCAGTAAATTACAGTGAATCAATACTAATTACTACACTGAATCATATAATTGTGAATTGTAAAAGAAGGGGTTTTTAATGGCAGAAGCAGAACCAAGAAAACTTAAAGGTCACAAGAGCTCAACCACTTGTTGTATTGCCTCTACTCAACGCCCAGGCCTCATTGCCACTGCAGGGGAGGTACCCCTTTTCACTATTATGTCTTTCTTGCCTTCAAACTATATGTACACTCTATACACACACAAATTGTAAGTATATGTTAAACCCCTTTTTGATATAACTGAGAAAAAGTATGTTTTTTGATGTTTTTGACAGGATGGTTGTGTTTGCTGGTTTGATTTGAGATGCAAAGATGTTTTGTTTGTTATGAATGTCGGTCATGATCCTGTTTCTTCTTTATGTTTTAAACAAGGTTAACTACCCGAAATCATTACATTCCGGTCATTACATTTCGGTGTTGCTATGTGGATTAACTTTTCGGTGTTCGGATATTGTTTATACTACTTCCTGAATTAATGTATTGTATGTATAGGATTGATATCTTTTTTGTGTTCAGATATTTATCCATTGACCCAGTGCAGAAAAATGGGTGATTTATTTTGTTAATGACAAAACATGATTAAAGTAATGTAATTTTAATGTGGGAATTGTATTACTAATTTTTAGGTTTTACGATTTGTATGTAATATGTCACATTTCTTGCATTTATTTTTTGTGCAAATTAATCTCTTGCATTTTTAATTGACCTGTTACAGATAATGAAGATATAATTTATCTATCAACTGGGAATGAAGTCAAGAGTTTCGACGTGCATCAGGTAAGCATATAAGGATCTACCATTTGCTATACTCTGTGCTACAAATTTTTAATTATTCTTGTTTTTAGCTAGATAAGTGGTATTTTGTATTATTTACAATGGATGTGTAAGTTGAAAAGAATTGTTTAGAGCTGCGATGCTTACGTTGACTGGGTCGAGACAGATAAATGGAATTAGCTGATGTGAAGCTGCAATGCTGCATGCCTTTTAATGTAGTTCACCTCCGATTCAAGTGATGGTCATGGAAAATTAGAAACCATGTGATTATTATAATTTATAACCAGTGCTGACCCATCAACTTAATATGCATATCAAGATAATTCATTAGTTGATCATTTCTTTCCCTTTATTTTTCTTATGATCAATTATAGGAATTTAAACCCGTACGCACATGCCTCCATTATGACTTGAATCCTTGACCTCTTATTACTTAGGCGAGAAGGATATTTACTAGGCTAAAGCCTTGGAAATTCTTGGGATTGGCCATTGCGAGCTAATCCTATGAATTTTCATAAATTACATCTTGATAGACATACAGCACCCACCAATCTAGATTCTGATATGCTAAATATCAGAAATGGAACTTTACCTATATGTTTGTGTCTGTGTGTTTAAATGTAATATGGTTACAGACTCTATACTACTAATATATTATAAATGTATTCTTGGAAGGCGGGGTCATGGAAGCCGATAGAAAGTTACAACTACAACAAAGAGGAGATTAACCAGGTAATCATATGATTTTAATATCCCAAATTATCTCCTTAACATTCATTTTACTTTTTAGAAAGAAGTTATTATGCATTTTAAGTTTGGTCCATAACTCTATATATTCATTATGCTTCTAATGTCGATGATAATCCTATGTCATTTTTATGTTTCATTTTTCTTACCTTTATTCTTATTGTTTATATGGTTCTGAATCTTTTGACTAGCCTGTTAAAGTAATCATATTGTCCTCCACTTGCACCATCTCTTGTGAGTAGTTATGACCTAATTGCTAATTTATGCATATGTTAGCTTAAAATACAATCCCGGTGCTCTTGATGCAGATTGTTTGCAGTTCAAAGTCATCCTTTATTGCTGCGGCCGATGATGGTGGTGATGTTAAGGTATTACTATCTAACTAGTAAACAATTAACTTTTTATTTATTTTCTTTCATCCATACAATATGGCACATCCCCCTTCTCACATAACCTTAAAATTATTGATACATAGCAACCGTAACTTTGGAACTTTCCAAGTGAAAGAGGATAAATGAGATGACTGCATCAGAGAACGTACTTGATTATATTTATTTTTTTGTTCATAAAAGAAAGAATCATCACTATACATAATTATTCAGTTTGTTATTTTTAGTGCTCCATTATGTAAATTTTTGTGAAGAAAAAGTCATCGTCATTAGACTTGTCCTTAGTAAGACATAGAAGAGAAAAATGCTCAAATGACAACTAATGATATATGGCTCTAAAAATTAATCACAAAATGAGAATAGGTGAATCATAGGTTCTGCAGCAAAAAGGTGCAAAACACTAACTTAAAAACACTGCATAAGCTCTGGTTCTTTTTGAATTTGACCTATATATATAATACTCCCTCTGTCCCTCCCATTTCTTTACAGAAAAATTCGCATGTCTGACACGCATTTTAAGATATATTTTAAGAATAATTTCATAACTTATTTTTAAAATTTTCTTTTTTTGTATAAAAATTTAACAATACTATTTTTATACAAAAAAAGAAAATTTTAAAAATAAGTTATGGAACTATCCTTAAAATATACCTTAAAATGCGTGCCGGAAAGTTGCTCGAAACATAAACTATTCGGAGGGACGGAGAAAGTATTTAATATATCAAACCAGAAAGCTATAGATTTAACACTAGGATTGAAAAGAAGAGAATATTGTGATTTCTCAAATGTCAACCTAGGAAGCATGGGTGCAGCACTTACATGGTGCACTGTGCACCGGGTGCGGGTGCGGCTTAGTTGCATGGATCACGGATCGATCGGGTACGTGGTTCGAGTACGGGTACGTGAAACATTAGCTTGAGTGAATCGGGTACGATGAGTTATGAATCGGGTTCGTGGATCGATATGGGGATTCCTTTTTAATATATATATATATATATATAATTATATATATTAAACATAACCAATGATTATTATGCTACTACTATTACTCTGAAGTTTGAATTAGAGGTTTCATCTCATATTTTAAGCATAAACCGATTTAGTAGGAGACTACAACATAATTAACATTCATGTCTCGTGTGTCTTGCTGTGTCTTCTCTTCCATCTACATCATCTTCCCAACTCCTTCCTTTTCTTATTCCTCTTACAGGTTTATCTTTCAAAAATAATTTCAATCTACATAGTATCAAGTTATCTTTTTTTTTTTTTAATTCTTTCTCCTTTTCACATAATGATCACCGGTGTTAAAGGTGGTTCGTCAGAGGGGCGAACTGGAGCGTGATCCCCAACGTTCCGGGTCGAAGAGGAATCGTGTTCCGGAACGTGGGAACTGGATCGGGGTTCCATAGGCTGACCCACGAACCATGCAACTATGGGCTGGGTACATATGGGATTCCCCACCCGGCATATCCCCATATTTCTTGGTCTGGATTCTGGGGGTGTGGGATGGTTTTGGTAATTTTTCAGTCAGTATAAAAGAATGAAGGCTTACAAAAACAATTGACGGGATGGGTGCCGATTTCTTTCTCTACTAATCTCCGTTCTTTTTTTGTAATGGTTAACATTTAGTTAGTAAAATCATAACTAATAATGTTGAAAGGTTAGCATGTATAGAAGGAATATATTTATATTGGTAAAGATATGTCTTTTAATTATCAAGTATAATTAGCTTATGTATTTGACTATCTAGTTTAATTTGAATGCAACACTTGGTTTCGTTGATGAATTGTATATGTGTGCATGTGTATATATATAATTTCCGTATCCCCCCCCAAGTCCCCATAATTTTGAATTTTCTGAAATCCAGTATCCCCGTATTGTGCACCTGCACCCACACTCTGACACTCATGCTTCTTAGACTACAGTAAAAGAGAAGTTATGTCTATCTACTCGGTATGTGATTGTGTACATAAAATTTATCCTCGTTTGTTGTGATGGGTGATTATCACTGAGCTTCCTACCTCAAACTAGTTTGTTAAAAGAATTATATTTTGTGATACATGCACATTATTTATAGTTCCTGCCACAAACTAGTTTTAGGAACAAATATATCACATTGGTTGTGCAATCACTGATAATTATTCCATGCAGATCATTGACATTCGTCAACACCACCCTTTTAAAACTTTAAGAAATAGCCATGAAAGTGTATCCTTTCCAATAATTTTATGTCTGTAGTATTGTATTGACAATTCATTAAAATATTTTGAATGTTTTGCCAGCATTGGGACATGCAGTTTAGCTGGTGTTCTACTTGTCCTTTTCTTTCAAACCTGCCTACATTTACATTCTTATTTTGTCTTTCCGAGTTTGATCTCCTTCTGTTTAATAGTGATGAAAAAGAAAAATGGTGATTCATTGGCATTCACACCTTGGCCCTTACCCTGTTAAAAGTTTGTTTCACTACATTGACTGAGTTGTTGATGTGGAAAAAACTATTATGTATGTTGCTTTAACTGCCATCTTCAGATATGTAGCACTGTGCAGTTTCTTCCTTGGAGATCTTGGGAAGGTATTTATATGTTATAGCGACTTGGTGCTCATGCCAGATGCCTTGGTCTTTTATTTAACTGCTACGCATTTTCCTGAAATCTGAAGTTCGTAAAAATGCGTCTGAATTTCCTTGATGTGTAATCTCTTTGGTGGCATTTTTTCAGTCATAACAGGTGGACTTGATTCGAAGCTCGTTATGTGGGACTTTTCGAAAGGACGACCACTTAAAGTTTTAGACTTCGGTTCGTTTACCTTACTGTTCTGGCATTTATTTATTCTGCAAAAAGCTGCATATCACTGCTTGAATTCTTAATATATATATATATATATATATCAATGTTGTGTTTGGTTGAGATGAATGAAATCCGAGGGAATGGAATAAAATTTAAATTATGATATGGGTTCATTCCTTCATTCTATTCCTAACAACCTGAACTAGAGGTTAAACTCTCCAATTTGAGAAGGAATGTTCCATTCCCCACCATACCCAGTTCCTTCACAATTCTTATTACAGAAAATTTGTATATACTTGTATTTTTAAATCTTCCCTATAAACTCCATTGTCCCCTTTAATTTCATTACATTCTTCCCAACCCAACACAACGTAAATGAATATGTGAAATCCAAAAAGCATAAAGTTTGGCACAATAGAGGAAAAAACTTATGTACCTTGTAATACTAGTGGTGGATTATTTTATCAATGACAGATTGCAAGACATGATACTATACCTTTCAATTAACCTCAAATTGTTTATACCGAATTAGGTACAGTTACAATAAAAAAACCAACTTATTCAGAGAAAGATTAGAACTTTGAAGTTACCCATTCTTTGAAAATCTCATTTTTCTACGGTGTTTATCTTTTATATACAAGACACAATTAGATCATCACAATGTTTATGTTGGTTATTTAGTGATATTAGTCTTGTTCTCGTCACAGGAAAGCCTGATGTTAATCCTATGGAAAATGCAGAACAATGCTTCAACCCAGCCTTTGTCCATTCCATAGCAGTTCCTGAAATTGATATGTTCGACAGGGTAGGCAAAATATGTGTTGTGGGTAGGGGTGATGGTATTGTTAGTGTGATTGATATAGAATCAGAACTTAGTTCTACCAAGTTAAAAAATTTGTCAACACATCAAAAGCACATTAAATCAAAATCAAAAGGCAGTGTTTCCTCCTCGGATACTGAATCCCAGGATCGAAGTCAGAAAAAGAAGTTGAATTTAGATTACACTTGTGGTGGGCATACTGCTGCTGTTTCCTGTGTGTAAGTACTTAAATTCTGTCAGTAATTTTCTTTAGTATCGTTATCCTAATACAATTTACTGCTCAGAACACTTTCTACGTTTGGAGAGAAAGGGAAGTACATTATATCTGGTGGAAATGACAAATCAGTGAAGGCTTGGAATTGGTCTTCTTATATTGATCCTTTTCAAACTAGCAACGATGATCTGCTACATCTCAACATTAATTTGACCCGAAAAGTTAGTTTTACTTTACAATTTGATTTTTTTTTATTTATTCTTAACTTGTAATTGAAATTTCTCCTGACCAATATACTTCTTACTATACAGGTGAATTGGCTCTGCACCACGCCAAGTGATTCAGAAAACCTTATAGTTTGTGATACATCCAAGCTGGTGAAAGTTTATACCATTGCTTAAATTAAGAAAAACTTCTACCAGCCTTCCCATTAAAGCATACTGGCTCGACCATCACTAGCAAAGCTTGCAGCTAGGGTGCACCTCTGTTTTCTGGCCATCACTTGCTACATTTTGGTTTCATCTGTAGTCCCAAGTACAGAGGCATTATAGTGAACTGCTTAAGTGAGTAAATATGATAAGATCAAAGTGAGCAACTGAGCATCCCCTGAGACGATCAATAATTATTTTATTTGGTTGTATCTACTTAGGGTGTAGATGTGCTTCCATTATTCTAATCATATATATTTTTCAAATTTTAAAAATAAATTTAGTTACTTTTTACACTTTCATAAAATTGTAATATTATAATATTCTTTTTAATTTTTTCGCAGTATTATTCAAATCAAATATATGGTGTTTCACTCTGTAGCAGGCTAAAGGCATTGGAATTTTGGATACAAATACAAATGACCAGAAAAAATTATATGTAATAGTTCAAGTCATTTTTAGCCTCCCAGGTTTCATGACCCAAAGAATTGCGATCAATAAGTGAATTATAAATGCATTATTTGGTAAACGCCCTGTATTTATCCGGGGATTAATAAATAATATATACATTATAAATAAATTTTTACATATAAATTATTTTATTTATTATAAGTATATGCAAATATTTGGTAAATTATTCTTTATACATTATTATTTAGGATCCTTTGTAAAAAAAATAGAAAAATGAGCTTTATTCAAGTATAAGAAAATATTTGATTAATACACAAATTTAAGTTCAAATCCCAAAAAATGAAAGGAATGTAAAATTATACATTATTAACCGAAAACCTGATATTTGAAAGGAATCCTGATATTTTATCATAGCTGTCGCCTATTCATTTATTATAGCCAGCCGGCCATACATTTATCATATAATTATCTCTATTTTTTGTTAGATATTTTAGTATAATTGTATTGACTAGTTGATTAATGTGATTGTAATATTTCATCAAACATGTCGGTAGAGTGCGAAGTGCATGCTTGTTTGAGTATATTATGATTTCCGGTATTGACGGGGTCCGGGGACAGCGCCCCTGGCTGGGGTCTGAAGGTTAGTGTTGTAAAAAAATTTCATTTTTGACTCCAAAAGTTATTTATTTTAGACACAACTACAGAACTCAAAAACATGTCTTTTGGACATGTCTTGGACATGTATTTGGACATGCCTTTAGACATGTTTGTTGGACACCTATATAATACTTGCAACTGGTTTGGTCATTGTTATGAAAAAGGGTTGTAGAATGCACACAAAATACATAATCATTCTATGTTCTTGCATTATGATTTTATCCGATTGAAAAATTTGGATAACCACCAAATTGTTTCAATATGATATTGTTTGTCAAGATTTCAGAATAATTCAAGATTACTATAAGATTGAAACAATTTTATTATCTGAAGATGACGAACAACGAATCTGTAAAAGATATGACTAATAAGTTTGTAAAACTGGACAAGTTTGAGGGACATGATTTTAGAAGATGGAAGAAAAAGATGCATTTTTTGTTAACCACACTAAAAGTTGTATACGTTTTGAGTACTACAATGCCAGAAATGATCGAGGAGGAAACTGTAGAACAAACTAGAGGGCGCTGCAAATGGGAGAATGATGACTACATCTGTCGCGATCACATCTTGAACGGTATGTCTGATTCTCTTTTTGATATATACCAAAATATCGAGTCTGCAAAAGAATTGTGGGATTCCCTTGGATCCAAGTACATGGCTGAAGATGCTTCTAGCTAGAAGTTTCTGGTTAGTAATTTTATTAACTATAAAATGGTTGATACTAGACCGGTCATGGAACAGTATAATGAACTGTTAAGGATTTTAGGACAGTTTGTTCAACACGACATGAAAATGGATGAATCCATTTCGGTTTCTAGTGTATAGACAAATTGTCACCATCATGGAAGGATTTTAAACACACCCTGAAACATAATAAGGAAGAGATGACTCTTGTTCAACTTGGGAGTCACTTCAGAATTGAAGAGGCTTTAAGGGCTCAAGAAGTTGAGAATAATTCTAAGGGTAAGAACCAAGTTGGTAACACTTCTGTAAATATGGTTGAAGATGGTGGATCTTCTAAGAATTCAAACAAAGACAAGGGTAACAAGAGGAAGTTTAAAGGAAATAACAACAACTCTTCCAACAAGAAACCTAAATTTACATGTTGGAAGTGTGGCAAACCTGGTCATTTCAAGAAGGATTGTCGGGTTGGTAAAGGCAAGCATAATGCTAGTCCAAGTGGATCTAAGGATCCAGAAAAGCAATAAGGTCAGATTTTAATACAAAATTATAATTCGGGACAGAATTATGTGTCACTAATTTCTGAGGCATTTTATGTACAGGATGATAATGTTGCATGGTGGATTGATTCAGGAGCAACAAGTCATGTGTGTAAAAATCTTCGTTGGTTTAAAGATTTTTGATCAATCGAAGATGGATCTATGTTAAAGATGGGAAATGTTGCAATTGAACCAATCAAAGGACTATGAAATGTAAAGCTTGTTTTTACTTCTGGAAAATGTGCATTATTAAATAATGTGTTGTATGTTCCCGGGATTCGAAAAGAATCTCTTGTCTTGTGTTGTATTGAATAATTGTGGTTACAAACAAGTGTATGAAAGTGACAAATATATCTTGTCAAAACATGGTACTTTTGTTGGCCTTGGTTATTTATGTAATGGTATGTTTATGTTGAATGTAAATATTTCAATTGATAATAAGTATGCTTGCATGATTTCTAATAGTGCTAGCAAGAATTTGAACAAATCTGAATTGTGGCATGCTAGACTAGGACATGTACATTATAAAAGAATAAATGATATGTCTAAAATGAGTCTCATACCTGCTATTGATGTAAATAATGAGAAATGTAAAACATGTATGTTAACCAAGATAACCAGAAAACCTTTCAAGGACATAAACAGAATTTCTAAAGTATTGGAACTGATACATAGTGATTTATGTGATTTTCATGCTACACCTTCGTTGGGAAATAAAATGTATGTCATTACTTTTATTGATGATGCATCTAGATATTGTTATATTTATTTATTGCATGTTAAGGATGAAACTCTTGATAAATTTAAAATCTATAAAGAAGAAGTAGAGCTCAATAAAAGTACTATGATTAAAAATCTACGTACTGATAGAGGAGGTGAGTATTATGATCCAATATACTTTCAATATACGGGTATAATACATCAAACCATAGCTCCTTATGCACCACAACAAAATGGTGTATCAGAAAGAAAGAATAGGACTTTAAAAGAGATGGTTAATTCCATGTTATCCTATTCGGGTTTAAGTGAAGGTTTTTGGGGGTGAGGCTATGTTAACAACATGTTATTTATTGAATATGATTCCTAGTAAGAGGAATAAAATTACCCCTTATGAACTTTGATATAAAAAACCACCAAAATTGAGTTTTCTGAGAGTTTGGGGATGTAGAGCAGTTGTAAGACTCACTGAACCCAAAAGGAGAAACTTGGGTGAAAGAGGTATAGATTGTATCTTCATTGGGTATTCTGAGCATTCCTATACATATAGGTTCTATGTATTAGAATCTAAGGATTATGTATTTGTGAATACGGCTATCGAGTCAAGAGATGTTGACTTTGATGAAAATAGATTTACATCTATACCTAGACCAAAAGACATGATTCAGAAATTTTTCAATAGGATCCCAGTTCAAGCTGAAGATGTACCTGGACCTTCTGAACCAAGGAGAAGCACTAGAGCTAGAAAAACCAAATCTTTTAGATCAGATTTTCAACTTTATTTGGTTTAAGGTTCAAGAGTTGAGATTGAGTCTGAGTACCAATATTGTTTTATTATTAAAGATGATCCAAAAACATTTAACGAAGCTATGACATCAAGGGATGTTGCATTATGGAAAGAAGCTATTCAGGATGAGATGGATTCTATTATAAATAATAATACATAGGAATTGAGTGATCTACCTCATGGCTGTAAAGCATTGGGAAACAGATGGATCTTCAAAAGAAAAATGAAAGTGGACGGTACCATAGATAAATATAAAGCCAGATTGGTTATACAAGGCTTTAGGCAAAAGGAAGATATTGATTACTTTGATACTTATGCTCCTGTTGCTAGGACTTCCACTATCAGGTTGTTGATAACACTTGCATCTATACACAACCTTGTAATTCACCAAATGGATGTGAAAACTGCATTCTTAAATGGTGAATTAGATGAAGAGATTTATATGAAACAACCGGAAGGGTTTGTTATGCCTGGTAGTGAGAACAAGGAGTGTAAGTTGAAGAAATCATTATATGGTCTAAAACAAGCACCAAAAGATTGGCATAAAAAATTTGATAGTGTGGTTTTGTCTAATGATTTTCATCTTAACCAAGCAGACAAATGTGTATATAGCAAGTTTGATGCTTCTGTTAAATGAGTTATAATTTTTTTATATGTGGATGATATGTTGATTTTTGATACTGACCAAAATCAAGTGGATAAAACCAAGAAATTCTTGTCATCTAACTTTGATATGAAAGACTTGGGGGAGGCTGAGGTGATTCTTGGTATAAGGATCAAGCGTGAGAATAATAATATTTCAATTTCTCAATCTCATTATATTGAGAAGATTATGAATAAATTTAACTTTAAAGATTGTTCTCTAGTTAATACTCCTATTGATTCTAGTCTTAAGCTCCTACCTAATAAAGGAGTTGCAGTATCTCAACTTGAATGCTCCAGAGCTATTGGTAGCCTCATGTATGCCATGATCAGCACTAGGCCATATATAACCTATGTTGTTGGAAATCTTAGTAGGTATACTAGCAAACCTAGTTCACATCATTGACAAGCTTTAAACTGAGTGTTCAAGAACTTAAAAGGAACCATGGATTATGGTTTGACTTATACTGGATTTCCTTCGATTCTTGAAGGACATTTAGATGCAAGTTGGATTTGCGATAAGGAAGATCATTCTTTTACAAGTGGATGAGTATTCCTTCTTGGGGAGGTGCTATCTCTTAGACATCAAAGAAACAGACTTGCATTACTGACTCAACAATGGAATCTAAGTTTGTGGCGTTATCGACAGCTGGTAAAGAAGTTGAATGGCTAATAAATATGATTTATGAAATTCCATTGTGGCCTAAACAGATATCACCCATATCTATCGGATGTGATAGTGAGTCTGCCATGACCAATGCTTATAGACAAGTATACAAAGGCAAGTCTAGACACTTAGGTGTTAGACACAGCATGATTCGTGAGCTTATCACACATGGTGTTATATCAGTGGAGTTTATAAGAACTCAACATAATTTAGCCGATCATTTAACCAAAGGGTTGAAAATAGATCTTGTGTACAAATCGGCTGTAGGGGTGGGATTAAAGTCCATCTGAAATCTCTCATGTTAAGATACCTAATTCCCATCTAATATGACGTTAGGTGCTGAATTCAATGTAGAAAGCTTAACAGATAGAGATTGGAACACATTAATAGTATCATCCCTGTAAGTTGAGGAGGTTGAAGTTTATCTTCTTAATAGTTCTTTTGAAAAATTGCATATGCAGGTGCGAGAATAAAAGAGATACCTATTTGAGCATGAAGTTTAGCCGCTTCAAGAAGCTATGACTTGACTTTATTATACTTATGAAGGATTAGGACATAATAGAATAAATATGCTTCTCTTTGTTCCTACATCTTGCCTTCCTGCCAACCATGACTATCTAGAGAAAGTGATCATTGCAGCTTCTCCAGTTACCTCTGCCTCTGCTGTAGGATCCGCCGGTGGATCTTCCGCTCTGGGTACCTATGCTTCTATGTAAAAATGGCTGCATGCGCATCAGCGCTAACTATGAGAAATCCACCAATCCACATGTGATGTGTAAACAATGACAGTTGTGTACCATAGTCAGTAGCTAGATCAAAAGATTCTTTCTTGACCAAGATAGTGTCAAATAAGTACATTTGAGAATGTAAATTTATGTGTATATTATCTTCATGTATTCACTATGAATAACAGAGGTTTAATCATTTGTGACACCTTGATATTCGAATATTTGGAATGTGTAATATACTAATATGAAATTCAATCGTCATGATATTTCATTTATGCATAAGTTTGTTGTTTATTGTGGTTTTGTTTTAGTTAATCACGGATTACGCTAAAATGGGGGAGGATTGTTAGATATTTTAGTGTAATTGGATTGACTAGTTGACCAATGTGATTGTAATATTTTATCAAACAAGTTGGGAGAGTGCAGAGTGCACGCTTGTTTGAGTTTATTATGGTTTCCTGTATTGGCGGGGGTCCGGGGGCAGTGGCCCCAGTGGGATCCAAGGAGCAGCGCCCCTGACTATAATTTAGTCATTAATTTTGACCCTAAAAGTCATGTCTTTTAGACACAACCGCAGATCCCAAAAAACATGTCTTATGGACGTGTTTTTGGACATGTATTTAGATATGTCTATTGGACAATATATAATAATTGGAACTGTTTTGGTCATAGTTATGACTTATGAAAAAGGTTGTAGAATTCACACAAAATACATAATCATTCTATGTTCTTGTTTTCTGATTTTATCCGGTTGAAAAGTTTGGATAACCACCAAATTGTTTCAATCTGAAATTGTTTGTAAGAATAATCCAAGTTATCATCAACTTTTCACTCACTGGCACTGTTGATGTAGACAATGACAATAGCTATCATTATAAACGGTTGAAAACATTTGGAGAGTGAACTTGATAGTGCTCTGTTTTGTTGACGGTAATCAGTCGTTTCTATCTACAGCAACACGTAACAAAAAATTAATATATGGTTTAATTTGCATTTTTAGCTGTACAACACATTGTAAATAAACTAGAATGTAATCTAGTCATAAACTCATCCATTTTATCAAAATTCTAAGCATCTTTGTCGCTAGATTATGTAACTTTGAGAACTTTTTTGTTTTTTGTCAAGTGTAACTTTGAGAACTTAGATATATAGTTGAGCGATTTAAAATGGTAACATCATTGCATGAAACTGCAGGCTACAGACTGCCATGGGACTGAGAGAAGACTGGACTCCTATTTGGCTTCTTTATTTTTATTTGTAATGAACACGGGTTTGTGAATCTAACAAGCTCCTATTATTTGTTCTGCCTTTAAGATAATGCTTGTGTGCCTTAACAGTTACAAACATGTGTCCACTGTTTAGTTTGATATGAATATGTCCACTGTTATAAACATATGTGTTGCCCTCGCGTACTACTGCACAGTCTGCACTTACATTTCTAATTTAACTAGTCTGGTGGTTAAGTGTGCATAATATTTTGCAAGAAGTTATACTTGGTATTAGTGGTTGGGTAATTTATTCGAGACAGAAAATCTGTTTGGGAGCCAAAACAGACCACAGGTTGAAGAAATTGTAGCAATTTGAGGGGAAATGGGAGGTGGTGGTGGTGGACGAGAGGGAGGTTGGTGCTTGCCATACAGATTATATTATGGAACGGTAAATTTATTTGTTGTGTTACTTCCATCCTATAGTGCCGCGCATGGGTATATTAATGAGGATCCCGTTCTTGTTTCTTAATTGATGTTGATGAATTTTGCGAGCTTCGTTTATTTCTGGGATTTGTGTAGTGAAAGCTGGATAATTATGGTTTCTAGCATCAGTGATAATTTTAATATTTAGGCTCAAAAGACTTGTATTAATTTCTTGGCCACCCCTATGATTGTGAATTGTGATCATATCTTATCGTTACAGATCAATCCGGGAACTTTACAATTTCTGCATATATGAAGACAATAATTCTGAGTTTGGTTTGAACCATAACTTCATTATAGTTTATAGTCTTCAAATATAGTTTATTTATTTATATTTTTGTCGAAAAAAATCAAATCGGAACAACGGATCGACTTACCAAGGTTAGCGATTTTTGGTTAAGATCAAGACGACATATACTTTTTACCTTTTAAATAGTAACTCTCAAGTTGAAAATTTTTGTTAAACAAAAACGTAAGTTTTGATGTGGCACGTATTTAACTTAGCACAATTTTAATTTAGTTTGATTATTTTAGTGATTTATTTTGTTATTTTAATACATCGTGAATAATTGTTGAATGTATGTACATATCATATCGAGTGTACTAAAATATACTGAATAGTAATGTGTTGGCACTTTAAATAAACTTCAAGATCAAGGTTGGTTGTTTGGTTAGTCAGGATGCTCCAAGCCTAACCATAACCTTCCTTCAATGTCCAGCAAAATAAAAGAAAAAGCAATGTGACACCAACCCATCAACTTTCATCACCCTCCACCTCTCTTCACCATTACAAATTGCTTGCACAGATCACCACCTTACCAAAATCAAAGCACACACCTCCAGCCTCTCACAAACCATTGTCTCTGTTTTTTTCTTACAAAAAACAGAAGAAGAGTGAACAGAGTTAAGTATATCAGTCAATCAAGATGATGCAATCCGGGGTTCCCACATGCATTACTTGTGGTGAACAAGTTGGTTTGGATCATAATGGTGAAGTCTTTGTGGCTTGTCATGAGTGTAGCTACACCATTTGCAAGTCTTGTTTTGAGTATGATTTGAAAGATGGCCGCAGTTCTTGCTTAAGATGCGGGGCTCCTTATGATGGTATCCTAACTTTCTACTCTCTTTTTTCCATGTTTGGTTAGGCTTTTTAGTTGTGCAAAATGCTATGTAATAACATGCATTTTCTTTATTATACGCTTAGTGTCAAGTTACTGGTTTTCGCATAACCTTAAGGTGTTAGTAAAGATGCTTAATTGTATGTTTCTTGAACCCGAGCTCTAATATCGTGCTACATGACTAACGCTCCCATACCTTTGTAGTTTGTAGCTCTTTTTAGATAAGAAGTTACAGGTTTCATATATCAAAGGAAATCTCGTTTTCTGCTTTTTCTTCTTTTAATTATTCTAAATTTATTTAAGAATAAAATAAAACTTCTACGAGTAACTAGATCATATATCTTTAATACTTTTTGCTACCTATTGCTAAAAAAATCATTTCTTTTTAGATGTATACATGTAAAAATGGTATCTCTGCTAATGGAAGACGATACCTAACCAGTATGAGGTTTAAGAAGGGATTCATTATTACTTGATAGTATTTCAAATAAATTTTTTGAAATGCATGCCACTACACCTAGGCCCTTGGTTAGCCTATTAATACGTAGAAGGTAATAATATTATAATTTCTATTGCCTCTGTTCCCACAAGGCAGCAAGATTACTATACGGATTGATTGCTTTACTACATGAGCTTTGTCATAAGTAATTCATACCTTCAATAGTGGATGTTAATCTTCCAACTGTTCACACTAAGCTAAATACATCATTAACTGTACAGAAATTTCGACAATGGCTGTTGAAGAAACAGAATCTGTCACCAGGAACACAATGGCTACGCACCTTAGTACTGCTCAGGTACGATTCCAGGAAACTTGCAACTAACTTTTGAACATCAATCAAATTACTTACCATTTTACCAATGTGTTTCTAGTATTTACAAAGTTTTGACCTCTGTAAACATCTTTTATAGTCATCACTGGTACCAACTTCACATATATTCTTATTGGTGCAGGAGGTTGGACTTCATAATAGAAATATAAGTACTGTGTCTACTGTTGACAGTGGTGAGTAGTTTGGATTCTAAGAAAAAAACTCCATCTTTTCATTTATTTCGAATTTCGGTTAGTTAATTTTGTATTATTTCTTTTCTTGAAGAATACATCGATGAGTCTGGCAATCCGATATGGAAAAATAGAGTGGAAAGTTGGAAGGTAAAGAAAAATAAGAAGAAAAAGAGTGCAACTAAAGTTGTGAAAGAAGTTCAAATTCCACCTGAGCAGCATATGGAAGAAACACAACAGTAAGTATATCCCATTACAATTTTCACAGTAATAACTTGAGTAAAATTATATATCTTTGTGGATAAACAGTAATGTACACTGTTTTTCATCACGGAGATATTGTTTTGGCCAAGTTCAATTATGCAGATATCTAATAAATGATTCTCGCAGGCAGAATGAAGCTTCGCAGCCCCTCTCAAGAATAATTCCCATTCCAAAGAGCCAAATTACACCATACCGGATGGTGATAATTTTGCGACTGATCATTTTGGGCCTTTTCTTCCACTATAGAGTTACGAATCCTGTTGAAAGCTCTTACGGTCTGTGGCTCACCTCAGTCATATGTGAGATTTGGTTTGCTGTTTCTTGGGTGCTTGATCAATTCCCTAAATGGTCTCCCATCAATAGAGATACATATATTGATAGATTATCTGCAAGGTATTTATTCACTACTCTTAATTTCCCCGAGTTGCTAACCTAAAACAATTTGAACAGAAAAATGAAGTTTTAAGTCTATGTAAATGGTATACATAGCTCAAGTATATAGCGTTATTGCCTATGAGATTATTCTTATTTTCATTAACAGGTTTGAAAGAGAAGGCGAACCTTCTGAGCTTGCTGCTGTGGATTTCTTTGTAAGTACAGTTGATCCTTTGAAGGAACCCCCACTCATTACTGCCAATACTGTTTTGTCAATCCTCGCCGTGGACTATCCTGTTGACAAAGTCTCCTGCTATGTTTCTGATGATGGTGCTGCAATGCTCAGTTTTGAGTCCCTTGTTGAAACTGCTGAATTCGCAAGGAAGTGGGTTCCATTTTGCAAAAAGTATGCAATTGAACCACGTGCACCTGAGTTTTACTTCTCTCAGAAAATTGACTACTTAAAAGATAAAGTGCAACCTTCTTTTGTGAAGGAACGCAGAGCTATGAAGGTTAGCATCTTTTATCAAGTAATAAGTACTTATATTTCTCAATATTTGATTATATTCTTAATTATAACCTCGATGATTTAACTGACAAACTTGTAGCACTAGTTAAACCATTCAGGCACATTCATATTTATATCTTAAGAATATAAAATCAGCTATCTCATTGTTTTCCATAAATGGTTTACAGAGGGACTACGAGGAGTACAAAGTCCGAGTAAATGCTTTAGTAGCGAAAGCACAGAAAACTCCAGATGAGGGTTGGACAATGCAAGATGGAACACCTTGGCCTGGAAATAACCCACGGGATCATCCTGGCATGATTCAGGTGAATTACACTTATGTTATATCATTATTATTTGTCATTGTTTTGAAATTTTTTGTTTGTTATGTCTCTGATTCTTTAAAATTGCTCAGACTGATGAAATATACATATGATTTCCGAGTTTTAAGTACCGATAATAAATTTTTTGATCTAATAGGAAAAATTACTAAAATTTTCAAAAAAAAGCCCCTTCTAAATATCCCGCCAACATCAACAGAAATAAGGAAAGACGAAAGAGCTTGCTTTTACAACTAAAGAATATAACAGTTTAGTTACTTATAAATTTTTAATGTTATTTCTATCCTTAACTGAGATGGAAGAAATGATAAGCATCAACATTATGCAAACTTTTCAGGTGTTTCTAGGTCACAGTGGTACCCATGATATAGAAGGTAATGAACTTCCTCGTCTGGTTTATGTTTCAAGAGAGAAGAGACCAGGATATCAACACCACAAGAAGGCTGGTGCTGAAAATGCCCTGGTAATTCTATATATTACAAAAGCAACATCTAGATGTTTTGTTCATTATTGAGGAAGAAAAGTTGGAATAAGTCTCTTGGTTAACTTAATTAACTTTTGCAGGTAAGGGTATCTGCAGTTCTCACAAATGCACCCTATATTCTCAATCTTGATTGTGATCACTATGTTAACAATAGCAAGGCAGTTCGTGAGGCGATGTGTTTTCTGATGGATCCACAAGTAGGTCGAGATGTGTGCTATGTGCAGTTCCCTCAAAGATTTGATGGCATTGATCGCAGTGATCGATATGCTAATCGCAATACGGTCTTCTTTGATGTCAGTTCCTTGTTTTTTCCTTCTATTAGTAGAATATTGGTTCTGGATGTAGACTTCCTAATAAATACAAATTAATATGAATTTTCTGGACCAATAGACCTGAAAGAGATTACTGGACATGAACAATTTACATTTCCATTTCGATTTATTCTTTCCGGAACAACTTTTAAAAACCTGTACTTCTCAAAATAATATGTGTTTTTCTTCTAAATTCAGGTTAACATGAAAGGATTGGATGGCATTCAAGGACCAGTTTATGTAGGAACAGGTTGTGTTTTTAATAGACAAGCATTATATGGCTATGGACCTCTTTCTTTGCCAGCTTTACGCAAGGGTTCTTCTTCATGTTGTTCATGTTGTGGGGGCTGTTTTTCTTGTTGCCTACCGAAGAAACCCTCCAAAGAACTCTCTGAGGTTCAACGTGATTCCAAAAGAGAAGATCTAAATGCTGCTATTTTCAACCTTAGAGAGATTGAAAGTAAGTTCTAATATGGAAAATTTTAACTTAAATTATGAAACTTGTATAGCCAGCAAGTATAATGATTACATTCTGCAGACTATGATGAGTATGAGAGGTCACTTCTCATCTCCCAAATGAGCTTCGAGAAGACTTTTGGTATGTCTTCTGTATTCATTGAATCTACACTAATGGAGCATGGAGGGGTAGCTGATTCTACTAACCCAGCAACAATGATCAATGAAGCTATTCATGTCATTAGTTGTGGTTATGAAGAAAAGACTGCATGGGGAAAAGAGGTCAGTATCTGATTTTTTGCTCGCATTCACACCTTTTTTGCAGACCTAGCTATTGTCTAAAAACTAATTTAGGAAACAAAAACGTTCTATGTTTCTCTGGAATTAGTACTATTTGGCGTACTCTTTATTTAAAGTCATTTTACTAGAGTTTTCATCGAGTTTAGCAGCTACATATCTTGCTTAATGCACTATTTTCAGTGGCGGGGTTTGAAATTTAATCAACAATATGTTATATTTCAGATTGGATGGATATATGGATCGGTCACTGAGGATATCTTGACAGGCTTCAAAATGCACTGTCGCGGTTGGAGATCAATTTACTGCATGCCCTTAAGGCCTGCATTCAAAGGATCTGCGCCTATTAACTTGTCTGATCGGCTGCACCAGGTCCTTCGATGGGCCCTTGGATCTGTTGAAATCTTCTTGAGTAGACACTGTCCACTGTGGTACGGATTTGGAGGAGGCCGCCTCAAATGGCTTCAAAGACTTGCATACATAAACACCATTGTCTACCCCTTTACATCTCTCCCTCTTGTGGCATACTGCTTACTGCCTGCCATATGTCTTCTGACAGGAAAATTCATCATACCAACGGTAATTCTTACAGCTTATCATCTAATGCTTTAAACAGTTATATGTTAAACTTTTGTTATTATGTGTGACATCATTAAATTTAGTCTCCCGACCCATTTAAATTAAAATGCTTATGTTAAACTTTGCTTTGTAACTTCATCTAGCTATCCAACCTAGCAACCATCTGGTTTCTTGGCCTTTTCTTTTCTATCATTGCAACAAGTGTACTAGAGTTGCGGTGGAGTGGCGTTAGCATTGAAGCTTTGTGGCGTAATGAGCAGTTTTGGGTAATTGGTGGTGTTTCAGCTCATCTATTCGCAGTCTTCCAGGGATTTCTCAAGATGTTAGCTGGCGTCGATACAAACTTCACTGTTACTTCCAAAGCAGCTGATGATGGAGAGTTTGCAGATCTCTACGTCTTCAAATGGACAACTGTGCTAATACCTCCAACAACCATCCTTGTTGTAAACTTGGTTGGTGTTGTAGCTGGATTTTCTGATGCACTAAATAAAGGGTATGAAGCTTGGGGACCTCTGTTTGGCAAGGTATTTTTTGCATTTTGGGTGATTCTTCATCTCTATCCATTCCTCAAGGGTCTCATGGGTCGCCAAAACCGGACTCCAACCATTGTTATTCTATGGTCCGTGCTTTTGGCTTCGGTCTTCTCTCTTGTTTGGGTCAAGATTGATCCTTTCGTAAGTAAAGGCGATTCGACTTCCACCCAAGGCTGCATTGCTATTGACTGCTGAGAAAAAGGAGTTGAAACGCAAATACACAATTCGAGCTCTTTAACTACAGAATGCATTGTTATCTTCCCTTCTGAGAAGAATGTTGTTTGATATTCAGTTGTCTATTTTTACTTAATTGCTTGTGTAAAAGGTAAGCATTGATGAATTTTGTCTCTAGATTATAAACTTTGAAGCAATTAAGTGAGAGATGTATCACTTTTAGTACAGAACTGGTATACTTTTCAAAGAAAAGATAGAACTCTTAAATGAATGGAAAGTATGGCTAGTGTTGTATTCTCACATGATTCTCTTCATGCCATTTATCTAAATTTAAGCATACACACATGTCTCCAAAGGTTGCATTACAAAATCCATCGTCGAAAATTTGTTAAATCTCTGCAAGTAAGAACTGAAAAAGAAGAATATGTTGATGAGCAATGGCTTCGAATGCAGTAAAAAACTACTACTGAAACTATGGATTGGAAGAAAGGAATATAATCAAAGTTAAAAGACATGTTTCCCTTCATTGACACTGATAGTATATATTTCTTTGTTGTGTAACATGCTGTTTATATATAAGTTGTTAAACCACATTTAAATTTAAACTCACATCGAATCCTGCATGCTCTATGAAGACATTAAAGTATAGGTATGATTTATCATATTTTCACATGAAGGAGTTTATGGAACCCCCACTCCTCTATGCCATTCTTCTTGTCTTTCTCCTCTATGCTGCCCTCTCTCCGCTCTCAACCACCGCCACAATCATAGACCTTGGCCCCATGAAATTTCTACATAATATCACCATGTCCCAAATGAATCTCACCAAATTTCAACTCGAAAACTGGCCTTCCAATCTTACTTCCATTGATTTGTCAGGCAAAAATCTCGCAGGTACAATACCCACTTCGATAGGGAACTTGTTGCATCTCCAAAACTTGTCATTATCATTGAACTCCCTATCTGGGCCTATCCCAAATTTTATGTCAGCAATGCATGAACTTGTGCACCTCGATCTCAGCTCAAATCAACTCAATGGGACAGTCCCAAAGTTCATATCAGAAATGAGAAATCTTAAGTTCTTGAATCTTGAGAAAAACAAATTTCGTGGCATACTACCGTTTAACGGGTCTTTTATTAGCAGATTAGTTGTTTTCAAGATAGGCTGGAATAATGATCTTTGCTATAATCGCACGACAGTTTCTCAAGATACCAAACTTGGGATTTCCATTTGTGACAAACATGGATTGCCAATTGCCAAACCAATGGCAAAATATATAGCTAACGATTGCAATTGTGATGACAAAGATGAGAAAGTGATGAAGCGACATGATCACAAGAGTCCTCAAAAGGTGGTCGTTGCTCTTGCAAGTGTCCTTTCACTTGTTACCCTCCTCATTATATTATTAGTCTGTCTCTCCAAACGGGTTGTATGAAAGTTTTATTATTATTTGTAAATTTCAATAAATAATAATGCTTGATTGTAAGCAAATAGAATTTAAATTGGAAACTTAATGTGGAAATGCCCTTGTTGAATGCTCCATCTTCTTCACATAAGCCTCTGCAAAAGGATGCATTACGAAATCCAACGTAACTCGTCTGAAAATTTGTTATACCTCTGCAAGGAAGAAGAGGGATGTGTTGATGTCTTGATGAGCTATGGCTTCGAATGCAATAGAGAATAGTTACTGAAACTGGGGATTGAAAGAAAGGAATATAATCAAAGCTAAAAGACATATATTTCCCTTCATTCACACTGATAGTATACATTCCTATGTTGTGTAACATGCAGTTTATATCAAAGTTGTCGAGGCACATTTATGTTTAAACTCACATTAAAGTATAGATATATTTTACTACTAGTCTACTAATTTTATGATTTATCATATTTTCACACAAGGAGCTTATGGAATCACCATTCGTCTATGGCATTCTTCTTGTCTTCATCCTCTCTCCCGCCCTCTCTCTGCTCTCAACCGCTGCCACAATTATAGACAGCCCCATGAAATTTTAACATTCTGTCATCATGTCCCAAACAAATCTCACCGAATTTCAACCCAAAATCTGGCCTTCCAATCTTACTTCTATTAATTTGTCAGGAAAAAATCTCGTAGGTACAATTCCCACTTCAATAGGGAAATTGTTGCATCTCCAAAACTTGTCACTAGCATCGAACTCCCTAACTGGGCCTATCCCAAATTTAATGTCAGTAATGCATGCACTTGTACACCTCAATCTCAGCTCAAATCAACTCAATGGAACAGTCCCAAAGTTCATTTCAGAAATCAAGAATTTAAAATTCTTGAATCTTGAGAAAAACAAATTTCGCGGTGTACTGCCATTCAATGAGTCTTTTATTAGCAGATTAGTTGTTTTCAAAAAAGGCTGGAATAATGATCTTTGCTATAATCACACAACATTTTCTCATGATATGAAACTTGGGATTTCTCCTTGTGACAGACATGGATTGCCAATTGTCAAACCAATGGCAAAATATTCAGCTAAGGAATGTGATTGTGATGATAAAGACGATAAAGAGATGAAGCGACATGACCACAAGCATCATGGAAAGGTGGTGGTTGTCCTTGTAATTGTCCTTTCATGTGTTGTCTTTCTTATTATATTATTAGTTGTTCTCTCCAAATGGTGCGGATGAAATTCTATTATTATTTGTAATTTTCACTTAACAATAATGCATGATAGCAAGCAAATAAAGAATTTATATCGGAAACATTAAGCTGAAAATATGTCCTTGTTGACTGCTCTATCGCCGTTTTATGATATGCATGTACTGAAGATATAATAATAATAATAAATTATTATTGTTTATTTTTCACTTGATGAGTTTTTTTATCACTGTAAGTCTGTAACCTAAGAAATAGATTATATGATTACCTCTAACTGCAGTTAATTCTACCAGCTGCATTATGATTCTCGAAAAGAGAGGAGACCTCAAAAATTCATTCTATTGAAATTTACATACCTCCAAGCAGGTGCCACTAGTTCACCAATAACCTCTGCAGGAGCAACAACCCTCTTTGAAATGGTGAAACCGATGCGAATCTCTCAAAATAATTTCTCTGCCAATCACTTTTGAGATGTACTTGGCCATCTCATGACAGCCACTGCATACTCGGAGATTTTTGGTAATTCTTATGATTTTACCAGGTGGCAAGCTTAATATACCAAAAGCCATAGCCAACTTCTCACTGTGCCCGCAATGAGCCTCTTCCTTTTGCATCTCATCAGCATTGATCAAAGCATACCTCATTTTCAGAGAGTCACCTTGTTCTTTCATATTCTTTTGCAACTTCTTTAGCAGCAAATTTATATCCTTGGCCAGTGGGTGTGCATTATCTCCTGCCACAAAGATATTGACTTTGCCCTTCATTTCAATCCAGCTACAGTCTCTCTCCTTTTTCAGGCCGTGAAGACCAATCTTTTGCCTTAACTTCTTTACTTCTTCCCATTGTTCTGCCTCTGCATAACTATTTGCAAGAAGAACATAATACTCTGTATTCTCTGGTTCCAGCTCAAAGATATGTTCTGCAACTTTCTCTGCCAGTTTCAGATCATGGTGAATTCTGCAACCACGAAGCAAAACACCCCAGATAAAGCAATCTGGCTCAATTGACATTCTTTTAATAAAACTATATGCCTTGGATAGCTTTCCAGCACGAGAAAGCAGATCCACCATACAAGTATAGTGCTCTAATGTGGGCTCTATCTTGCAGTCATTCCGCATAATGTTAAATAAACTCCAACCTTCATCAAGTAATCCTGAGTGACTGCAAGCATAGAGGATAGATATGAAAGACGCACTATCAGGCTTTATACCAGCATGCCTCATCTCCGAAAAGGTAGAGACAGCTTGTCTTCCGAAACCATGCATACCATATCCAGCTATCAGTATTGTCCATGAGACCAGATTTTTCTCAGGCATAATGCTAAAAAGTGTTTTTGCAAGATCTAATGCACCACATTTCACATACATATCAACAAGTGCATTCATAACAAAGTGATCTGAAGATAGCCCGTTTTTTAAAACGAAAGAATGTATTTCCCGACCTCGGTCCAGAGCCGATAGGCTGCCACAAGATGGAAGGATACAACTGACAGTAACATTGTCCGGCTTTAAATCATATTGCATCTTAACAAAAAATTTGAGTGCTTCATTTGGAAGCCTATTCTTCGAGTAGCCTCCAATCATAGTATTCCATGAGACAATGTCCGTACTCGGCATCTCAGAAAAAACTCTGAGAGCGTCTTCCATGCTTCCGCATTTTGCATACATGTCTATGAGAGCATTAGACGCAAACAAACTCAACTGCATATTAGAATTCCTAATGTAACTATGTACTTCCTTTCCTTTCTCTAGAGAACCATTACAAGCACAAGCGTGAAGAATGCTAGTAACAGTATAAACATCTGGTTTAATACCATCCCTTTTCATGTCATCAAACAGCGTAATTGCCTCAATAAACAGACCTTCTCGAGCATATCCACCCATCAAAGCCGTATATGTCACAACACTTTTTCGACCTATGTTCTGAAAAATCTTAATCGACCCATCCATGTCACCACATTTCGAATAAACATCAAGCAAAGTATTAGCAAAATTAGTTTCACTACACAAACTTCCTTTAATACCATAACCATGAACTGCTCTAGCTAGATCAAGTCTCTCAAGACTCCCAATAGCTACAAGTACATTAACCATTGCAGCCAACTGAACACTAACACTCTCACTTAACATCTCCACATAAATCATCAGCGCCTTCCGTGCACACCCATTAGCCACATAACCACTTATCATCGAATTCCACGTTATCTCATCTCGATCAGTCAATCCATCAAATAGCCTACGTGCACTCTTCATTCGCTTACACCTAAAATAAAACGCAATCAAAGCATTCACAACACTACTATTCGAACCAAAACCTAATTTCGACAAATACCCATGAACCCTTTCTCCTTCTACTTCCCTCCCTAAAGCTCCATAACACTTCAAAACACAAGTAAAAGTATAATTATCAGCCTCAACACCCAAATGCCTCATTCTCATATACAAACACACACTTTCTTCATACTTACCAATCTTCGCATACTCACTAATCAACAAATTCCACAAAAACACCTTGTCATTCTCAATCGTATTGAAAACCCTCCTTCCTTCCTCCAAATCCCCACAATTCACATACATAAACACAAGTTTTGCACACACAAACTCATCAATTTCACCCCCAATTCTACTCACAAACTCATGAACTTTTTTCCCATCACTCAAGGCCTTACACTCAGCACAAAGCTGCAAAATTGCACAACAAGTCTTCGAATCAAGACTCGATTTTTCGGGGTGGGAAAATAATCTCATAGCCTCTTTTAAATTACCCATTTCACAGGCCTTGAGAATTTCAACATTATAATCAAAATCTTGATGATTCTTGATTTGGGTAAGTGACAATGTGGTGTATAATTTGGTACAAAAATTGTTGGTTCTTGATAAAGGTGAGATCTTTTTGATGGGTTTGTAAATTGGTGACTCATTTTTGTGTGTGTTTGATTGTTTCTTGTATGTATAGTTAGATTGTGTGAGTAAAAAGTGTGATATGGGGTTGCAGGTAGATACCATTTCAAGAACTGAAAATTTATGGCGGGAAATCAAGATTTTATTGAGACAGCAAGTGATTATAATGTGTGTGTAATAAATACTCCCGATATTCCATAACCGTTTTACATTTTAAAAAATTGAAGTGTTAAAAAGATTGTTTACAATAATATATTCTCTACACCCTTATTTAAATATCCACTCTGAATCAAACCGCCCCCTTCTAAATCATATTCTCTCCAACTCCGGCGGTAGTAACCACCGCCGGAGGTCCTTTCTAGTTTTGTTATTATTTCTTTTTTAATAAAATCGAGCTTACTTTTATAAATTTTGAAAAAATTCAATTTCAAATTTATTGCTTGAGTTTTCAAATAAAAATCAATTTTGGATTCAAAGTCTCTGGCCTAACATCATATCAAAATTTGGTGTCATTCCGAGTTCTTTGAATTTTTAAGTTTTTTCGTATCGTTTTATGTGAGTTTTTGTTTTTGTTTATGTTATTAGTTGTATCGCATTATGCGATTGCTCTTATGGTTGTTGTATTGAAAATGAATTATACGGTATATTAGGAGATCTGGATATTCCACATCGACAACTCTTTCGGTATATCTATAGCCGATGTCCGACATATAGATAGCTGAGGTGTGGTTGAGACGATGGTCAAAATCGCATGTGCTCCCCTCTTACAAAAAAAGTTTGTTGATAACATGAGACATTTGGTATCTTTAAGTTCAATTTTTGTACTAAATTTTTTGAAAATCGCACTATTCACAAAATTACTGTGAGGGTCAATTGTGAACCATTGAAGTCATTTTTAATTTTCAGAATACTTAGTATTGACTATTGAGTTTGTTAAGCAATCCGAAAACAAAGTGTCTTTTTCTCATTTATTTGCTTTTCAACCTGGTTGCATGGTCATTTCGGGGTTTGTATCTTTCAAATTATTAATGAAATTTGCTTTAATTTTGGCAAAAAAAAAAGTTCACTCTGTTTTTAGTACTGTCAATTTGATTCATCTTTGATTGTAATTTAAAAAGAATATATATTTGAAAAAATAAAAATAAATTACAATTTAAATAAGAAAGCTTTGTAATTTCTCCATCGAGTTCGGCCCAGAAAAAACTAACTATACTGCTGTTTTGCTTTTTGTTGCTGATGATTATTATGACATGAAACAGTCTCTATTACGAAGAGATAAAGATATAAGAAGCTGAATTATTGTACTGAGTTAGTACTAACTAGAATTTCTTTATCGAGGCTACCCAGTACCCACTGCATATGTTAATGTGTAGATTGATTCTAAAATTCATTCATAATAATCTTTAAGTATGTACCTATAGCTATCTCAAGTGACCAACTGCCGGTCCAAGATATTGTTATTTTGTTAAAACGAGACTTATTTATTATTATTTATATAAATTTATTATTTTAAAACTTACATATAGGTTATATATAATATTTGTAATTTATTTATTAATTATCGGTTTGGTTAGATTTTTTTTCCAGTTACAACTTTTAATCAAAATTGAAACCTTTATATATATGTCGATTTTTAATTTTTCGATTTTGATTTTAACTACTTTTTAACGGGTCCATCCTATCATATAGTGCAAAAATTTAAGAATATATTTATTTTGAAAATTTATTAAAATTTGAATTTTGCACTTATATAATATATAAAATTTTAATAATAAATTTAAAATTTTTATTTAACTTTCTGAATATAAATTCTAAATCGAAGGATCCTTCTCCGCATTCTGTTCTGATTTCCTATTACCTTTTCAATTGAAATTTCGACCTAAAGCTTAATGGATAGTCAATCATTTGTTACCATTATTATCAATGAAGACCTGAGACAGTTATGAATTTTTTCCATTCTGCGAGTATGCATGTTATTAGAGAATTTCTGCCGTCCGGTTCGATTTTAGCGAGTCAACTTGATAAAATAGATTTAATTTGACTTTTGGATTTGGACAAATATTTAAAATTATAAATTACAGTTGGCAATTCATATGTATAATGAGTTTTGACACATTTTTTCCGAATTCATTTTGTATTTTACTTAAAATTGGTTTTGATCATTAAATTCGGAGAATCGGCGGTGAGATAAGTGGAAGGACCTCAACTATAAAACTTTAGATTCAAATATAATAGTAATATTAAAAAATTTGTACGTACATATTTTTATTATTTATGGTTTTCACTGAAATATATGTTGTGAATCAGAATTCATAAAGCAAATGTTTAATATGGTAAAACAGATAAACAACCGTCCACTTGGTCATAATTTAAAAATAAATAAATTATTGTATAATGTATTTGTTTATACAAATTGGAAAAGAAAGCATGAAAATAAATGTATAAAAATTATACTTTTTCATGTGGATGAACAAATACTACAACATTTATTCACGCAAAATCGCCGGGAGAGAACCTTATCCATTTTTATATATTTGTTTTTCATTTCGTTTCCTTCTATGTATTTGAGTTCACTCTAATATCCAAATTTTTATTCAAAACATACACTCACCGTATACGGTTTAGATTATTAACCCAAATAACATGGTACTGACATTTTATACTCGGAATTCATGCATATTTCTATTGTTTAATGTGAGCCAACACGAGTATTTTTTCTTACTCCTAGAGTCCAAGTTCATGCGAATTGTCATAGTTCGAGATTACATGAATCTCGATAGTATTAAAAAATATTGGTGTATTCAAATTTCTACTTCAATAATTAAAATAATTTTTAAAAATGCAAAATTTTACAACAAGTATTTTACCAGAAATGTTTCGATATAGTTTTTTTTTATGTTTATCCTTTCTGAAATAAAGGAACAACAAATGCATGCCATTTAGCATGCTTTCTTTTCTTACTAGAAGTCAATGCCAGTACCTAATCTGACAGACAACAATTCTTGGAAATAACTAATAAGAAAGGAAAATGACTGGCCATCTAGCATAGTGATGATATACTATCCACAAGTCTTGTAGTATATTATATGATTAACGCTTCCCTCAAAGAAAATGCAGGAGCCATGAGACTATGATAGTTTACGCGAAAAAACCAAGGTAGAACGAAGGCTATTACCAGACATGCCATTAGGAAATTACAGAATGGCTGTCCTCTCCAACACCCTCCCCTCCTTTCAGATGAGCGGATACCATAACCACTTAATATTCTATTGTTCCATTGTTCCATAAATCTGTTATCGGCAACGCCTGTGATATTTTTTGCAGTCTGACCACATATTTCACACAACCTGCATAAAAATTACAATTCCTGTCAACATCTAAAACATTTAATGAGCATTCTTGGGATAGGTAGAGAGAAGATAGACTCAAAACTATTCATCTGGAAGTGGGAAACTTGTGAAATATTTTTCCCTGATGATATCCTGACAGTCTGACAGTTGAACGATTACCTATTAGGTACTCTTGAAAAGTTTGCCCTTACCGCATAGACATACTTGTAGGTTAACGAGGGAACAAGGGAAAAGTTTGCCCTTACCGCATAGACATGCTTGTAGGTTAATGAGGGAACAAGGGGAATGGGTAAGACAAACTTTACTTGGCATGGTAAGATACTGTACACTGAAATCGGAGTCAGTTAAATGCCTGCCTGACAGCGATGCTAAATTCTCTCAAGTAAAGCATTTTGTGTCATGAAACTCAAAGTAGCAACATTCTACTAGTCAGAGTCAAGAACAGAGTCTAAACAATAAATCAATTTTGTACATCATTCAGAAAATATGAAACTTAACTTGCCTCTTTTAGTTAAAATTTGCAAGGTTAACCAGGTGTGGACCACCACCACAAAGTAGAGCAGAATTACGTTTTCAGAAACTTCTACTGAATGAATGTAAAATGGTAAAATTAGTAAATTACAATTAGTAGCATTTAAAATTCCATTTTGTAGTAAATTTAGCTACATAATCGATCGGAGAAGACATATATTAGCACACAAGCAGGTACTGGCTGTACCAACGTCTTCAGGTCAAAACTTTCTTCAATCAAGGCGTGAACTATGCTAATTATCCCGAATATGCAAGTGTGTACATCATATATTTGAAGTTTATCACCTAACGAACCTAGTAAAAAGTCTTACATGTGATCTTAACAAGTTTTTAGCAAGATAGGTTTTGGGATTTAGTGAGATACTGAGATAAGTAGGAATACATAAATAAAAAAAGTGAATCCTGCAAGATATAGAACCGAAAGCTTTGAGGACCACACCAATGAAATCATACTAATCACAAGAGAGATAAAAATGCATCAATACCTATTTCCTTTTCGCTTGAACCACGCCTCCGCGCAATAAGAGTGTGCAGCCCCAAGCTCATCTTTACAACCACATCCAAGCTGAATCAACTCCTTCTCATTACTAGTACTAGTACTAGCACTCTCAAGTGATTGATCAGAACTCAAATGACATATCCTACAAACCCATTCCATATCCGAACTTTCCCCGGTCTTAATATCGATCACACACGATGAACAGTTATCATCACCCAACCCCTTCACCTTCACCTCATCTTCCAACACTTTACTCACCATATCAAGATGAATCACATCCCTGTTCTCACACCCTTTCTCATCCTCCACATGTTCCATTACCCTTGTCATCTCCAACGCAACCTGAGTATTCGAAACCCCAGAATTTCCCACCATTTCATCCCTAACTGAACCATTACCTACACTCAAATCCAGTTTTTCACTAACAATTCCTTTCTCACTTAATTCTTGATCCATACCTCCGGTGCCGGCCCCGACAAATTCAAAACCCCAAACGAATCAAAATTTTGTGCCCAAGTCACTAAATTTTTTTTTACTTACAAACAATATTATTTTTGAAAAATTATCTTTCTAGCGGTTTTGCTAGCAAAATCATTTATAAGTCTTTCAAAATCAAGATTTTGAAGCATATCCTTCTCAATGGATATCATGGACAATACATTCAATCTCTCTTGTGACATACTCGAACGAAGATAAGACTTGATAAACTTTAATTTCGAAAAACTTCTTTCCGCGAAAGCCACTGTAACTGGTATAGTTAACAAAATCATTCAGATAACATTCTCCCATTACTTTCAAATAATTTAGCATCTCAATAGTTTTGTTAACTTCAATTGATAAACACTCTCTAAGAATTCTTAACTCAAGAAACAAGATTTCTGCATCAATATCAGAGACATCATCATGCTTCAGAAAATTTTCAAGATTAATGCATAAAGCTCTTAAATTATCATCACGTGCGGACTTTAACTTTTTCACACTAAATAAAAAACCAAATGTTTTCTCATATAATTGAAATTGGTCGAATCTAAAACGAAGTGATGAATCAATATGATCAAGTAAGTGCATAAAATAGTTAACTCTGGGTTCTCAGTATTAATCATATTTTCATCATATTGTAATAATCTTAATCGAAAAATAGGCTCATTTCATTGTTAATAGGAAATTAACAAACCTATTGTTTGTGACTAATCAAAAAGACAAGATACAAAACCTGAGCCTTTATTAGTATATTTTATTGTTTTGGGGGTGGGGAGTCTTTTTCCCCATCAACTTATTTGTCACAATTACAATAATTCACCTTACGTCCTTGAACCGATAACCATCTTTCTTTTTTGATTGGATGGAAATGAATGAAGAAATACTAAACCCAGTATCGACAAATCCGAAACTTCTGTTCTTTCCAGAATTTGTGACACTTTATAATGTATACAAAATAAAACCATGGATTATACCAAGCAAATTACTTTTTTTTTTAATTTGAATAAAAAAACATCAATGAAAATAAAAAATGGAATTTTTTTAGACCATCGAATGAAAAAAGATATTCTGAATTAATGAATCAAAATCAAGAAGAAAAAGAACTCGTAGGCCGAAGAGACCTTAGATCATATTTTGGCTTCTCCAATATTAATATTTTGACTCCCACCACTAACATTAACATCTTCATTATCGGTGGAAGTTGTTGATTTCATAAACCTAAGAAGTCCTCTACCTTTTATATAATCTTTTAAAAAATCAACATTTTTTTGATTGATTTTTCTTCCTTTGGCTCCCGATTGATGTTTTTTCATCCTAACTAAATGTCACTTGGAATTTGAAAGTCAATGATAATAAGAAGAGGAAACGTTAGTTTTTACAAAATATGGAGATTGATATCTAATATTTACATATCTTTAATTTTATTGTGTTTCTTTACATAAACAAAAATAAAAAAAATTATTTTGGCCATAATAATTATTATTATTATTTGGTTCTTATATCTTAAAAAAAATTGGTGTTCTTTTATAAAAATATTGTGCCCCTAATTTTTTTGTGCCTCTGCATATATTTTTAAATTTTTTCCCACTCTTTTATAAAAAAAATGTTCCCCTAATTCTTTTGTTTTTTGTGCCCCGTTCAAGAGCATAAGCCGCTTGGACTCAGAGCCGACTCTGCATACCTCTAATAAAAAAAACTAATTAAACACTTAATCACCAGTATACAATCAAACACAATTAAAACATAAAATTATGTACTAATCACTGCATAATCACAGATAATAAAACTGACCCACATCTTATTTTAACAAAAAGATCAGATCTTTATACTAAATTAATCAAAAAACTAATGACTGAATCAACAGAAAATATAAATATCATATAAATATGGAAACTTGTTACTTATTGGATAATGCAAGAACAATCTATGTGGCCGTTTGGGGTTCATTAAACTTAAAATAAATAATTTATTTTATTTTTATTTTTTACATATTTTCATATTCTTTTTAAAGATAAATATTTATTTTAGAATTTTAAAATCAAATATTATCTTCAAAATAAAAAATAAATTACTTATTTTCAGAAAAAATACATATATCCCTACTTTTTCCCGAAAATAATGACTTATTTCCGGAAAAAATTGGTTGCCAAACAGACCCTGTATAAGCAAAAGGGACTGTAAGTCTCCATCGTTGATTACTTACAATCCACGACAGAGTCATTCATCGTATTACAAGCTGGTTACTTTCATATAAATATTGTCATGTGTATATAAATTATTATTAAATATTAAGTCACCGCTCAAAATATATATATAAATAAAAATTAAAATAGAAGCAAGTATCTTTTTGTAAATAAATATAAAAATTATAAATAGAAGCAAGTATCATTTTGTTTTATTTTATCTTCTGTCTTATTTGTCCATGTCTGATTCTAGTTTTTAAGGATAGTTATTTCACAAATCAGAAACCTTATCATTATTATTTTGTCTAGTTTTACTTGTTTGATTAATTACTGAATTATTATAAAGTGGAATAATTTATTTTAATCAAATTTACAAAAATAAATTTGAATTATCCAAGTATACGAAACGGTCAACTATCATCCAAATTACAAAATATAATCATTTTATTTATAATATAAATCTTTCAATGTATAAAAAAGACTTATGATATATATGTTACGATATTTTAATTTCTACATAATAATAAAATATATAATATAAATGTTATAATTATTCTTATAAAACGGCAGGAAGTAAATATATGTTCGGTTGTTCGTCAAAAATATATATATATGTTCGGTTGTTTAGGGTTAAACATATTTTGACCATTGAAGTTTCAGCTGATATACACATTAGCTACTGAAATAATTTTTTGAACAGTTCAGCCACTGAAGAACCAAAAAAGTTCAACTCGGCCATGAATCCGGCTCCAGTGGACAGAATCCAGGAGAGTGTGCTACATTTGCCGGTTGTGGAAGTTGAGAACAGATAATTACCGTTGAGAACAGATAATTATCGTTGAAACAATTGTAGACATTTAAACCATCAATGTTTCTTGGTTGCCATTGTTGATCACCCTTCCTTTATATACAATGTTGGACATTGTATCTCAGTTACTTCAACTGATAAGCTTCTTCTCAATGTCTTCATATAACTCTTGCACCAGTCGAACAATAAGCTTGTGTTAGCCTTTCAACCAATCGATACGACCCCATAGAGCTACTTTTGCTAAAACTCGAGTCATGTGGGTTGAGTCCGGTTTTGAGGACATCATGGACTGATACCAATCCTGGTCGTAGGTCTTGGGGATGCAATCTGTACAAGGTAAGAAACAATGTCATAACTCTTGTTATAATGTTTGTGTAACATTGTTAATTTGTTTAGTCCATGGAATGGAAATCAACGAAATGGGTGTAATTTCCATGAGTGGCATGATCCAGCAGTTGGTGGTAGAGCAAGGAACATCATTCCTGGGTTGTTGCGAAGGATTGAAATGCTGGAAGATGAAATTAAGATGAGAACAAACAAGGAGATGAAGTTACTCTTGTTGTTGTTGGTTGCCGGATTTGTGATATTTTATCTAACTTTAGCTTTGTTTTTAACTTTAAGTGAAGAACCAACCATGTTGTAATGGAGGTATATGTATGGCAGTTGGTTGTTTGCTAAGTGCTTTATAATTTATGTATGAATGTTGGTTGTTTTAATGTATTTGAATTCAAACTGATTTCCTAGTTTTAAGTTTTCCACATGATGTTCATCCTTAGAGTATATGCAAATCTTATATGAAAATAGTTTTTTGGTCTGAAAATGAGAAAAACAAAAGCCTTGATATAATTGAAAATTTATTACATGGACATAAGCAAACATAAAACACATAAAATCATCCCCCCCTCACAACCCAAGTGCAGCAAACACCCTACGTTTCCTCTGAAATGATGTTTGAAGTTGGCCCTGCAGGTGGGGTTGGTATGTTAACAACAACACCATACCTTGAGATGCATGCTTGAGCTAGTGTTTGGGCAGCACGATTGGCAGATGGTTGGATGACAGACATGTAAAAATGGTCTCAGTCTTCATCTAGTAGCTTAGTTATCATTTGAACAAGTTCAGCCATGGGGAAAGTAGGATCAGGATTAGTAATGTGGTTGTATGCTGCAATAGACTCCAACTCCACAACTAGGTTGGTTCTGTGTCTTTCCCAAGCAAGTTTGAGTCTATAAAAAATGGACCACAACTCAGTTGTGATGGGGATAGCCCCTCTAATGTTTCCACCACAGCCATGAACCCATGAACCCATGAACCATCTTCATCCCTAATCACACATCCTATAATACCTGATCCCTCAACTCTATCAAAAACACCCTTTCACATTGTGTTTGTAAGTATTAGTTGATGGCTTTCTCTAGGTGGACATTGTGAATGACTAGTGTATTTGAGAGTGAATTTGGTAGCTACAAAGAGATAAGATGCAGAGCTTTATAATGAGAAATTTTGTTGGTAGTGGCATCTAGGATTCAATCAAAATGTGGTTGAGAGGAGAGGTTGTAGGTTTGAATACACAAGTTACAAAACAATGGGGTATTAACCAAGTAAACATCCAATAGCTAAAAGTTACCTTATCTTGCCTAGGAAATTGATATTCAGCAACAACATTAAGAAAATATAAATTATGGTAAATGCAAGTAAGTTACATAATTAAGCCATAATAAAATTGGCATTAATAAGTTTGGCAATTTAAGCCAAATAACTGTTATAATATATAGGTTTAATGTCAATCTAAAGAATGACACCTCAACAACAAAAGTTAATTAGTACATGCAACACCATGCAACAGCATGTAACAAAAGTTGCCAAAAGCTTAAATATCCACAGACTTTGGCTACCAAAAGATAAACTGCATTTGTTTCCTAGTCCACCTTGTTGTTAATGTCATCCTGGACCTTCTCAGCAACATCATCCACCACCCTACCAGTACTCTCTTCAGCCTCATGCTCCACCTGGACAATCTTCTTACTAGCCTCTTCTCTAGCATTGTTGAGTGAGCCTTGAGTAAGAACAAAACTGCCATCTTTCTGAAAACCAGTTAAGCTTACTTCTACTCCACCACCAATAACCTCATTTTCTCTACCACAACTACTTTTGGAAGACCATGAAGATTAGGTCCAAGGTAAACTAGAGGAGTTGTATTTATTGCAGAACTACTACTCCTAACAACCTTCTTGCCCTTGTCACCTCTAACTCCCAATTTACCTTTTATCTTCATAGGGGCCATGGACTTTGACACCTCAAATGGAGCTGTTACATGGTGAATAATTGTAGGCCAAGTAGGCCATTCCATTGCAGGTGCCAATGTTAGCACATGCCACTCTGTCAACCCAGAACTACCTTCAACATTTGAATGACAAACTTGACTGCCCTGTGTTGGAACATGCCATGTTGTTAGGTCCTCCTCATTGACTGATGTTTGTGCCTCTTCCATATCATTATCAGCTTCATTACCATCTTCTGTAACATTGGAGGCTGTTGGCATTTTATAGGTCCTTTTGTTGTGGCCAATTTTCTTGCACTGGGAGAACCTCACAGTGAACTAACATCTCCTTGGTAAATGTCTTGAACCATCTAGGAGAAGATCATCCAGGTCCTTTACATCATTTCCATCAGTCCCCCTCTTCATCTTTGGCCTCCCTGGTTGAACTTGAATAATTGGAGGTTTAACCACATGTCCTGACTTGGCCCATTGTGCCTCATCATTCATTGGATATATTATACCTTGTACAAGTATTAATCAAATTTGAGGTATATACAGCAGGCAATTAATTATATTACTAATAAATTGTAATATACCTGAGTAACAGTCCATGTAGCTCTTCACAGAATATGCAGCATCAACATAGTCAATAGGATTAAGACCAAGCCTATTCATTGCACATATTGCATGGTGACAAGGTATCCATGTCAAGTCCCACCTCCTACATGGACATGAATATGTGTTAAGATCAACAAAGAACTTGTGTCAACTGACAGTAGTAATCTCAAAGAGGTTATAGCCTACATATGCTGGGTAACAACCACCACTCCACTTTTTAAATTTTGCAAATTATTTTCTTGCTTTGGGTGTTATTATCTGATCTGCCCAGAGTTCATACTTTTCCCTTTTTGTCTATATCCTCTTCATGATATACTCCCTTATCATTTCCAACATCACTAAAATTCTTTGTTGTCTTGCAAAAAAAATGGCTCTGTTAAATGATTCACATATGTTGTTGAGTAGAATGTCACACCTGTTTTTAGTTGTGAAGTGTGACCTAGACCAATGGTGTGCAGGAACAACAACCAACCACTCATGAGCTCCATGACTCTCATCTTTTACACTATCCATATAGTTATTGAAATTCTCTATGTTGGGTGCCCTTGCACAACCCCACATTTTATCTTTCAAAGACCTACCACGATACTTTTGCTTAAATTTATTGTGCATGTGCCTTACACAGAATCTATGTTCGACAGCAGGCACAAGGTCTCCCACAACATTGATCAAACCTTTTTGCCTGTCACTAATTATTGTCCATCTCAGACCACTTCCCATGTTAAAATCCTCTTTAAAAAAATTCATAAACCATCTCCAGGTCTCTGCTTTCTCTGCCTCTACAAAAGCATAAGTCAGGGGGAACATACAGTTGTTGGGGTCAACAGCCACAGCAGTGAGGATTTGCCCTTTGTAGAAGCTCTTGATATGAGTACCATCTAGACCAATAATTTTCCTACAACCTAACTTGTAACCATGTTTCAGTCCACCAAAACAAACATATATCCTCTTAAAAACTCCAGGATGCCTTATTCTAACAATTTTAAGTAAGCATTACATTAACCAAAGATTACTATTATCTAAATTTGACCTAATATAAATTATCACCACTGGAGTACTAACCTTCCTCAAAGGCCAGCTCAACAGTAGAATTTGGATTCCTAAACAGAAGCTCAACTCTATAATCCCACAATATTCCATATTGTTCTGCATCGGAACCATTAATTAGCTTCATGGTCTTCTTCTTTGCTCTTCTTAAAATATGTAAGTCAAAGTCAATCTGAAGATCCTGAATGACCTTTTGCCTGAATGCTGGTATAGGCCAGGTTGGATTGCTCCTTAAGTCATCAAGGTACTTGTTTGCCAAGAACCCAGAATGGATTAAGGGCATCCCATTTTGCTCTCTTAAACAAGTGTGTGTTGCATTTAATGTTATACATCTAGGGTTAGAAAAAGTAGGGTCAACATGGTCAATGATAATAGTTAAAAATATAATATTAGATACAGAACTTTGGTGGTTGACATGTATACATACCCAGTCCCAACTATTTCATTCAAAAAGTTTTATCAAAATTCACTGATGCAAAAACAAACCAAGGGCATAGAGATCTACATGTAGCTTTCAACCTCTTCCTATCAGATAGGACAAAGCTACCATTCTCTCTTCCTTGTAATTGTGTTTAGTGATAGCATCCTTGCATTCATGATGATCCTTAAATGTCATTCCAACCTCCCACTGAGGATCTTCACTGTCTTTATGCATATGCCACTTGATCTTCTTCATTCTTGGAACACAATCTTCAAATATTCCCTCAAAGAATTTGTCAAGAGAATCAGAGTTTGAGCTCTTATCATCATGTTCATCAGAATCAGGTTTATCCTCACTATCATCTTTATCACTTTGCAATCCAAGATGCTGTTTGATCCTTCCCACCCATTCAGCATTTGCATCCACATTGTCTTCAAAATCCAAGTCATCACCCTCACCCATTGAATACTCACTGTCAGACAACAGGTAGTCTAAATCCAACTCTTCAAGGTCCAGAAATTCATTGCTTTGTCCAGAAGCATACTCCTCAAGATGAACATTTTCATAATCTTTAGTGGTTAGAGTGTGTTCGGTGTAGAACTCCACAAATATATCAATCTTGAAATTGTTTTCTATCCCATAACTAAGCATAGCAACACAATCATCTTGATTCTGTAACAACTTCATACCTAAATCCATTGACAATGTAGGTACCCTATAGTACAAAGTTTTCAACCCACCGTAACCCAAGGCATCAACTTGAGCACGTATTTCATCATAAGTTATCGAGATAATTAACATTCTATATATCATACACACTAAGCTGGTCACCTACATACTCAGAGTTTGGCACCCACTGTAGGATTCCACCATGATACAATCTTACACTTATCATATTATCATCATCACCTATACAACACAGATAAATAAACGATCTATTATTAGTTGCAAAACTACTTTTGCAGCAAACAAAACAAATCAATGTGTACAAAATGACAACACAAATATGTAGTCATAACAGATAACAACTTACCAACAGTTACTTTATAACCGACAAACTAAAATTTGTACATAACTCAATTTTTTTTATCATCCAACATATAATGTTGCAAGCTACTTACAATATGATGGAGATTCATCATTTCTAGTAGCTCGAACCATGATTAAAGAATTGATTATCATCTGCTGTAGCAAGGAAACGAAATCGCCCTCCCACTACAATGTTTCTCCAATGGTGATATTGCTTTGTAAAGTGTTCACATCAATAACAAAATGTTATAAACTGAATGGAAAACTTGATTTTTTAAAGGAAACCTTCAAACACTTCAGCCACTCAACTTTGTATTGTATCTTTGCAGCTCATTTACAAGACCAATCTCATGTACCTGCAAGTGTAGCACACTCTCCCCGATTCTGGTGATTCATAGTAGCACACTCTCCCCGATTCTGGTGATTCATGGTTGAGTTGAAATTTTTTTATTCTTCAGTGGCTGAACCATTCAAAAAATTACTTCAATGACTAATGTGTATATCAGCTGAAATTTCGATGGTCAAAGTGTGTTTAACCCGATTGTTTAAGAAACCGAAGAGAGAGCAGAAGGTGAGTTCTAAGAAATGGTTATCTGTTGGCTGCTAATCTATTTATTGAGCACTGTATAGTCCACGTGAGTCCCACCTCTCCGACCATCTCCCCCTTTCATTTTTGTCTCCATAATGTTTAATCACATCACATTTTAATTCATATTAATGTTTAGTTGTTTACAGATAATTAAAATAAGTAGAATCCTACGTCAAAAAAAATAAGTAGAATCTGAACTGTAAATAAAAATCAAATAATTGGCATATCAAAATTTGCTGAATTTGATTTTGATGTTGCACTTTGTCTAATTGTTCATTATAAGGATGATACACAAATCATTCGTGTCGTGTATTTTCGTGTCAAATCATTCGTGTCGTATATTTTCATGTACTTGATGGGTAAAACTGAAAACGACACGAATAGAAGTCGTGTACCTGATCTGTTGACACGAACACGACACGGTTTAAAAATGACCCGACACGTGAATTTTTTTCAAACGAAATGACACGATTTGGTACACGAAAATGAAAAAACAAGAAATGTAGACAAAATAAATATAAACTGGTACACGAATTTGGTAAATGAAAATGAAAAAACATGAAATGTATACGAAATAAATATGAACTGGTACACGAAAATGAAAAAACATGAAATGTACACGAAATAAATATGAACTGGTACACGAAATATTAAAGTTTACATTTTTTGTCCAAATTCTAGTTTAAACATAAGTCAAAGTACCTAAAAATGAATACGGAGTATATATATAATATATATTATGTAATATTATATACATACTCCATCCGTTCCATCCATTTGTTTACATTTTACAGAAGGTAGCCGACACGCATTTTAAGATGCATATAAAGTATAGTTTCATAACATATTTTTTTTAAAAAAATCCTGAATAAAAATTTAAACATTAAATTTTTATTCAGAGAAAAAAAATAATAAGTTATGCAACTATACTTTTTATATGTACCTTAAAATGCATGTCAGACACCCTCTCCCAAATGTAAATAAATGGGTCGGACTGAGAGAGTAATATTTATTTATTTATTTATTTCGTGTACCTCCTGTCGTGTATCCGAGGAGTAAACATAAAACCGACACTAAATCTTGGTCGTGTATTTTCATGTTCGTGTATTTTCGTGTCGTGTACTCCAAATCGAAAAACAAACACTAAATTTTCGTGTCGTTTTCGTGTCGTATGAAAAATTGCCGGGTCTACATACATCGGGTGAAGTATGTTGCCTCTGTTTTTCTCTCTAAAGTATGATTGTTACAATCGTTTCATTTGGTACTGTGGTGCCAACAGAACCAAGAAGTTTAGTTTACATTTTATCAGGTGTTTCTAAACTTGAAACAAGTATTGCTACCATTGAGAAGCCAGATGAACCAAGAACTTGAAACAAACACGATATCAAAACCTGAATGAATGTCAAGCCATATACAATGCTATAATGTTTCCATCTGTGTAAGAAGTCACAATTGCATCACTTTCTGCAAACCAATTAGATCAAGATCTTCTCTCTAATTTCCTGTCACTGGACTTTTTCACCTCTGCCTCGCGACGTCTTTGTTGCCTGTATAAGTATTTGAATGTAAGATCTGGTAATATATGCAAAAAGTATATTGTACAATATTTGAGCCATCCACTTTCACTATGCAGTATGTGCAACACATTTTACCAGAAAAACAAATGCATATAATTACGCTTCAAGAAATCTAATATCAGCATTCGTAATAGGTTATGAACACTACTAGTTATATATGCCAAGTTCAAAAACTAATAGTGACATGGTCACAGTGTAGAGATTACTATAGAACTTCAAACTTTAACTTGACAATATTTCAGTTGCAGTCTATAAGAATTACACTAGTTAAAAAAACATATAACATCTGTATGTCAAACAATCAAGGGCATTACACTGATATTGGTGCATGTGAAACTTACGCAAATGCAGAGTATCCGGTACCAGCATTAGCAGCAGAGAGAAGTGCTGCAGACACAGAATCCTGCCCTCCAGCTGGCAAAGGATTCCTTCTATCACCATCAACCTGAACAAATAAATTACAATACATTTTTAAATTTCACGATAGTGCATGTAACTATGAAGGCAAAATTTTATAACAGATTAATATACAAATGAACTAAAACCTTGTCCCACTTTGATTTTTTGTTTGGCCTACCCTCCCGTACTACAGAATCAACTGCTGCAGCAGGAACTGAAAGTAACCCACCTCCTGACGCAGATGATACACCTGTAGAAGCCAAATAACAAGCAAATAAAATATGGAAATAAGTTAATTTCTTGACTATCTAAATAAAGTACTAGCCAAGAGGTAATATAACTAAAGGGAATCTCAAAATATGCATCTCGGTAAACATTAGGATAGCTACTAGACCTAGAACAGGCAAGTTAATTTTTGGTGTAGGAAGTGTTCCACCAGAAATATACTCAATCTTCTGACTCTTCTTCTTTTCTTGCTCTTTCCTCTCCATATCACGCTTCATATCCACCTCTGCGCCACAACAGACACAATAAAACTGCTTTCAGTTATGTCTATACCTATATTTCTGATACTTATCCAACATTACATGACAGTTAATACAAAATGAAAATTTATCGAAAAAGGCTTGTTTATACTTTATATAATAAGGATATAAAAATATTCAATCTGCCAATCGGCCTAATTTAAATTGTAGAAGATACAGCCTGTGCCTGTGGAGTGAGCATGTAGGTAATTGAGCCCAATCAACCATTTCTAGCTAACAAGCTAAAACAAGTGTATTATGCAACAATCACAAACTTCAAACTTGACATGGACAACAAAAAATACAGGACTACTTAGGCAGATGAATCAGATACACAGTAGACAAAACAATAAAATTTAAAAAGGGGAGCAAAAGGAATTGCCACTGACCTATTTCATCATAGAAGTCACTTTTATCATATCCATGAGGATCGAATACATCTTTACTGAAGCAGGTCCCTATCTGATCAATATCCTGATATGTCACTGCATGCAGCAAGAAATCAGGATTGCGATATTCCTTTCTATTACGAACTTCCGCATTAAAGCTTCTTCCAGTTGTCTTCTTTAATGAGAGGAATTTAATAATTTTTTCCTGTTAAACATGTCAGATTATGGCATGCGGAAGATTTCTTATATATAAACAATATACCAACAAAAGATAACAAATATTTATATAAGAGAGGGTATGACAAAATAGATGGCCATATCATGAGGAAATATATTTGCTTGAATAACTATTAAAAAACTATGAAATGCAGGTGGAATATTGACCAGTTGTTTCTGGCTTTAATCCAACAGACTAAATCTTTGATATTTCAGATGGAACACTGGGATAACTATCAATAGAGAATGAATGCAACTGCCTAAATTTCTGTGAAACTTAACTTACATTACTACAAGTCCCGAACATTAATCAACACAGGCCATTGTTGACAGTAAGCCCGTGAGAAAACTTCGTAAAAGCTAATAGAGAAAAGGGAAATAAAAACTTATCAAAAGCAGAAAAATCACTAATATATGGTATTCCAAATTCTTGCTTTTATGGTTTTACCTTCTGATGTGTACTGAATTCCGGATCCTTCTTATATCTTATGATATGCAATACACTTCGTCAATTTTAAGTGCCTAGGAAAAATCACTAATATATGGTATTCCAAATTCTTGCTTTTATGGTTTTACCTTCTGATGTGTACTGAATTCCGGATCCTTCTTATATCTTATGATATGCAATACACTTCGTCAATTTTAAGTGCCTAGAATGGTATTATATTATTAGCTACTTCGCCCAAAAATTAAATCCAGACATTTACTATTTCAGTACAATACACAACTTGTTATTGGAAAAACATAGCTAGTAAGAAGAACTTACTTGCAGCTCATCGGAGCATTTGACCTTTGGCGGCGGTGGAAGGAATTTATCCAAAAAAACATCTTTAGGCTCTTTAGTTCCAACTTCAACAATTTCCACAACCTCTACTAATTCAGTTGCAGTGTAATCCATTGCCTCCGTCTGTAATTCACCATGTTGTCCAGATGATTGAGGAGTTGCTTGATGATTTGGTGTTACTCCTCGAACTGTTCCTTGTGATGTTTGCTCTGAAAACTCACCTAATACCAAGTCAATGTCATTTTAGTTACCAACAAACTACTGAACTACTTTATATAGAATCAATATATTTGGGAAAACTAAAAACATGTACGATGTGCAAGAATCAGAGATGAAACTATCACAATAGTTCTAAATTACGGATTGGTGTGAAAACCTTGTCTCCTCCCAGTGATTAACAAGCTTGAAAACTAACACTCACTATAAAGTTTCATGGTGTCCGGCTATTGTTTTCATTTATTAATTTCTACTAATTAAGCTAAGGCTAATGTTAACAGGATACAATAAGATATTAAAACTTCAAATCAAGTCAGAGTAAGTTAATATAAATAGCTGAGCCTGAGTTTGGCAATGTAATATTGACAACATAGGTAATCCTACAAGTGCACATAATAGTCGAGCATACCATTAGACATGTGAAGTTCTGCTCCGAACATAACACGACCAGTTTCCTCCATCTCTCCCTCCTGCACTTAACTAGCAGCAATCAGATCAATAGAACTGATTCCGAAAAAACACATACATAAACTAATGAAAAAGGCCTAAATTTAGTAACAATATAATAATAATAAATAACGCTATGCTCAAACTAATGAATTCTTCTACAAGTAAACCTCTAAAATAAATATCTCCGACAGAAAAACTTATTAATTAATAGAAATCATTAATTAATATGGTACTATTTATCAATGTTCAAGTATTAATTAATCAGGGTAAAAATGCGTTGTCAACATTGTAACCGGACCAGAAAATACAAAAAGTAATATTCTACCGTATTAATTAACCAAAGTAAAAAAAATCATTTTCTACAATTTATAACAGGGCCTACAAAACATAAAAAGTATTATTTACTCGACGCGCACTAAATAATCGAGCTAAAACATATATTGTCTACATTATAACCAAACCTACAAAACATAAGCAGTACTACTTTCTCGACTTTCGAATATTAATCTATCGAAAATAATACAAAAAACTTCAAAATTAAAATTACGGCAGGAACAAAACAATTCAATGCTATTAAAAATCAAAACACACAAATACAAGTTAACCGAAGCACACCTCAGCTTCAGGAGACAATGCAGCTTCATCGTGACCGTAATCGACAATCGTCAATCTCTCCTTTCTACTAAAATCCACCTCACCTCCTCGCGGCGTCATCGTATTACTAACTGCTCTCGGAGTCGAATTCTCAGTAAAAATCGGAGAAATCGCAGCTGTAAATTGGATATTTTCAGTAAAAATCGATGAATCATGGTTAAAAACACGATCTTTAGTGATTGTAGCGGGGAAATCGTCGTTTTGAGGTTGCGAAACGGCGTCGTTGAGGTGTGGTTGTTGTTCGATGTCGTCTTCGTCGTCATCGGCGTACATGGAGAGAAGAGCGATGCCTTCGGATTCTCGTTTCTTGAATGTCATTGTAATCGATTGAATTGAAATTGAAAAATCTAGGGTTTCGTAGTGTGTAAAATTTATAGATTTCTTTCGTTTTAAAATTTTTATCATATTTAATTTTTTATAATTAAATTGATTAAATTTTAGTTAAATGTTAATATTAATATATAAAATATATCGCAATTCAAAAATATAATGTTTACGGTAAAATAGTATAGGGAATTTATCCAAAATATTAGATTTACTAATTTATTTTACAAAAATGATATCTTTTCAAAATCATTCCAAACATACTATTTTAATGATGAATATACTTTTATTTTATATTTCGTCTTATTGTCACCTCACCCATCTTCTTTCTCTCTTTTTTTCCCTCTCCTCCATCTCTCCCTCGCTCATCTCTCTCCCTCTCTTTTCTTCTTTTCTTTTTCCCCTTCTCTATCTTCCTCCCTTATTCTCTCTTTTATTCTTCCCTTTCTCTCTCTTCCTCCTTTATTCCTCCTCTCCTGCCTTTATTACATCACCGACCACCGCTGAGGTAGAGACAATCAGTTGTGGTGACTCCTGCCACACCAAAAATACACATACAAACTCACACACACCACCTATATCTCATGTACAAGCCTCAAACAACAACCAACACAACCCATCATCATCCACCATTTTTCGACCACCACCGAAGTCAACTCCGATCGGTCATCTCCCCACCTCCGATTTACAACCTCAATCCATCCGATCTAACCTCTGATTCATTACCTTGAATTGAATCCTCAATTCTCTTTTACTATTCTCAACTCAACATTGTTCAAATCCAAACAATCATTGGGCCTTTCATAATCTTCCTACCACGGTGGGGAAAACTTTATAAGCAACCTTTGTCCCACGTGTTTTGTGTAAATAAAAACTATATGTTAGTAATTTCAGTGGTTCTGTATTAGTTTTTGTATATCCAATTATTCATTCTAAAAAGTGGTCATATACTGGATTTCCAATTATCAATGTTAAGAACTTTATTTGTTTCAATTTGTTTATGCTTATTGTGTGGGTTTCTCTTATGTTTCTTTGATTCTTTGATGCTAAAATACTTGTGGTTTGATTAGAAGGAGCATAATGGATATGTATTTTCTGATTTTTTTTATAAAAATACAGTTTGCAACAAAAAATAACCCCATGCAACTTGTTTTTCTATTTTTCTGAAATATAATTGAAGTTATTTTTTGTTGCATTTACGGTTGCATTTTAATTTTAACCGTGCAACTTGTTAAGCAACGTATTATGCAACCAAAAAATAATTATTTTTACTAAATTTTAAAGTTAATTTTTAGTTGATTTCGATTGATTTCAGTTACAAATATGGTTGCAAAGTTGCAAACCGTATTTTTGAAAAAAAAAATCATATTTTTGCAAAATAAAATTAAAAAAATTCATATTTTTGCAATTTTTTTAAAAAATGTTAGTATTTTTGCAAAAATACTTTTATGCTTAGGTATTTTTGAAGAAACCCAATAGTATACTCTTTCCATTTTATTTTATGTGAGTGAGTTTTTTTTTTAAAACATGTGAGTTAGTTAATATTATACGTATTTTAAGTAACTCATTGATAATTATTTTAGATTTATTTACAATCACGTGAAATGAAGTGGTGGATATATATATATAGCCACTTTAGTTCGCACTTTGCTCTAATGGATGAAAAGCGTATATACAATGAGTGGGTCAATCTTCGTTTCAGTTTCTGCCAATGCACTAGACCAAAATATAATAAAATAGAAGTTTAAAACAAATCATACAAACAACATATTATTATTGCTGGTTCAAACCACACGTATATGAAATTATTTGATAGATATATAACCACCTCTTTTATCATTATGCATGCTTTCCCGGGTTGATCTCGCACTGTTCTCCCAAACCAAAATGAGCCATCAGTAACCAAACAACAGTTATGAGCTCCCCACCTTTACTTAGCTGTTCAGCGTGTGCACTTGACCTGATATGGCTTGACGCATATGATAGCAGTTCTACCCACAATTTACTTATTATCAACCATTTATTTTCCGATGGTAACACTTTAAGCTCTTTGGCCAAAGCAGATGCATTAGAGAATATACCTCTATCCATCTGTACAGCTACGGGCTCAGCTTCTCTGTTGACGCTAAGAATTGTTTCACAGGCCTTTCTCTGCAGGGCTTCCTTCTCTTCCTTGCTCTTTCTGTGAAAGAAACTACAAAACCGTTTTTTCTTTAGTTCAGGTAATTTAGCGTCTAATAATTTGCTAACCTCTGTGCAAGTATCTCGGAACTTTATTTCCCCAATAAACTCCGGACATCATATCAGGCTTCACGACCATAAGATATAGCATGTAGTCTGACAACTTCTTGGCAGTGTCACGTTGCTCCTTATTAGACAGAATGTCTTTGCTGTCGTTGTAGCAGAGTTCGGTAGCAATGTGCCACAAAAGAAGGATATCATCATAGTTAAAATTATCAACAAAATGAAGAAGAGTACTGCAGTCTTCTTCCATTTCATGAAGTACCCGCTCTCCTTTGGATGAACATATTTCTTTAGCTACGGCTAAACTGCCAGCCATCTCTGACTTCATTTTAAGCTCATCGAAAATGAAACCAGTGGTGTGATTGGTGAGTGGTTGGGGTTTTACATACCAAACCCCATTCAGAAAACTGAGAAGGCCAAAATAACTATAGAAATTTTCGCGTCCTTTTGAACATCTATGTAAACAATAATATATCATGTTGAAGGTCGACAAAGAATTAGCCCACCTGCTATCAGTAAATTTTGACTTAGCATGATGATCTCTATCTCCAAGAACACGAAGAACAAAGTGTAGTAACACACTCCTAACATTATTAACAAACATTATGCAATTAAGAAATTCATCTTTCCATGATTTACCATTGTGTTTTGAATCAGATATAGGCCTAAGCTTAATAACTGTCCAGTCACAGAAAAGTAGCATATAAAATGCAATTACCTCTAGCACAACTGCTCCGACAAGCAAGATGTAAGTAATCAATACATCATACTCGTTTCTATGATCTGCCCTGTTATAAATCACTAAAGGATCGTTTTCAAGTCCAAAAGCACGATGCTCTAAATGGAAGAGGGTGAAGGACACAACCACTGCAGCAAATGACAGAATACGACAAAGGTAGCCAAGTTTGTGATGCAAGAAAGGAATCTTGGTAAAAAGAACATCATAGAGGTAATGCAACTCTACCTCAACTAGCCTGAAAGCATCTTCACAAGATGTTGCAAGGAAAAACTCTCGGCTCTGGTTACGTTCTTGAATGCTGAGATTGAGATCAACAACAAGTCCTTTGAATGCCGTGAAGTATACAAAAGCATACTGCAACACTTGTAAATGGGATAAAGCATTCCCATTGTTTTTTATCAATAGTTTGGACTCTTTCTTTTTAATACTAGCGTCCCGATCATATTTTAAAAGCATGGAATTGCGGAAGCTATTTGCACTTCCATAATACAGAGCAGCTGTACGCTCGACGCACTTGATGATTCCACAAAAACACATGAGCAGCATTGGTATCACTAATAGGCGATTCTGAAAATTTTGAGACTGATAGAAAGCATAAGCTACAGCAACGCACTGTGAAGCCAGATAAAACAAATGTCTGGGCCACAGTTCGTTATCCTCTGGTGCAAACGCAGTAATGGTGTCTGGACCGCCCAGGTGTACCAGTAGAAAAGGAGCCCAGAAGATATGAAGACGATCTTTGGAACTAGAGAAGGATATTTTGAAATCCAAAGAATCCCAGGTGTATTTGGAAGACTTGAAAATGAAACTTTGCCCGCTAACAATGAGTCCGAGTCCAAAGAGAGCAATAATTTCTGCAAGCAAATATGCTAACCAAAGAAGGATAACTATCCATTTGTGAGATACTAACCTTCTAAAGGTTCCACCAAAACTTAGGAAGATTTGGAGGAAAAGACTGAGTAAGAGACAAGCCCAAAGTTCCCATTCATCAAATATATCATCCAGTTTTACCTGGATGCTGCGGTCCGACATCGACATACCAGATAGCTGACCCTTAGGTTGATTAGCAAGCTCTGGCCGGTTAAGTGGTGCTTAAGCCAGTTACAAAGCGTAGATTTTTATAAAGTTTTGTGTAGCATTTAGGCTACATGATTTGCTCTTTTCCTTTATATCTCAACAAGTAATTGCATGCAGAACATGCATGTTTGATGATATTGAATACAGTAGAATCTCGATAAATTAATATTCGATGAACCTGGTCAAATAAATAGTTTTTTTCGGTCCCAATATAACAGAGACAGTGTATTTTTGACATCGATAAATGAATAATCTCGATTAATGAATATAATTTTTCAGTCCCGAGCGTATTCATTTATCGATGTTTAACTGTATGTTAATTCAAGTGATATAATTCGACTAATCCTAATCACAGGTAATTATTATGTGTTTAGGAGCTTGACACTAACCAGATAAATAGCGAACAACTTAACAAGCATAAAAACTACTCTAATCTAGTGGATACTCCTTTTCGATCTTGGTATTGAAGATTAAAGGGTTTTAGTCTCTAGTATATTTGTGCACATGAGTATCTAAATTTTCATAATTAATTGTACACAAAAAGATAAGGAGCATAAACATGATCGATGAACTAGTTCTTCTGTATGTTTTTCCTATTCATATTCAAGGTCTGTTTATTCTTTTTTCTTTCTCCAAGTAAAGCAAAAGCAAAAACGAAGTATCATCTTCTTTTACAATGTACTAGCTCAATCTGACACTACTGGTTGTTCTTTGTCTTTGCCTCCAAGGAGGTAATTTATACTCTCTTTTCGTTTATCACGAGTATGTACGGTTAATTATGTGAACTTTACTCAAGCTCGGTGCCTTTTAAACAGAGTTCCAATGTTATTTAATTTACCAAGAAAGAAGAAAGGAAAATAAAATAAATTGTTGTCTTATCCTCCAAATTCTAATATAAGAGATAATTAAGGAAAAAATGGATCTGAGAAATGTATAGATGAGTATTAAGATTGTTTACTTGATTATTTTTGGAAATAATGAAACTTCAATGAAATATATATAATTAAAGATGAATTATATACTTACGGATATTGTAAATTATGAATTGAGCCGAGCCAAACTCTAAAGTGATCATCATATTTGATTCGTAGAAAAGTATTGAAGTTAAACTTGTGCTCGAGTTTACTCAGTGATTAGTGAACATATCTCACGGGTTTGTTCACAAATTTGTACTCCTAACTGGCTTACAAATTAATATTTGTGTTCAAGGACTTTGTCAATAACAACTCCTAAACAATACTCACGAATTTGTTTGTTTACTATATTCCTATATGAACATTAATTAGATATTTTAATTTATTTATTTTTAAAATTGCAAATTCAATCGTATCTGACCATATAGTCCGATTGTTTTAGGCTACAATCAATTACATTTAGAACAAATGAGCGAGCTACTTGACGGACAAGGGAGAAAGCATTGAATTTTCACATTTTCTTGGCGAATTAAAATTGTTTCAAAGGAATTTAAGAAAACTGACTCTAGCAGACCTGCCCCAATTAAAATGGAGAAATCCGTCAAGAAGATGCCTATCATAAGAAGGGCAATCAATGAAAGTACTTTGCAATGAGAAATCACTCGGTTTGATAAAAAATAAAGTAGAATATAGCTTACATCACAAGGAAAAATTATTTAAAACAAGTCCTTTGAACGCGTTTAAGTATACAAAAGTATATTGCAGCACTTCTTTATGGGATAAAGCCTTTGTTTTAATTTCAGTCAGACGTTTGGGCTCTCTTTCTGGAACATTGTTGTCCTCCAAATTCTTTTTCGAGAGCATGGAATTGCGGAAGCTCTGTCTCTTTCTGGAACATTGTTGTCCTCCAAATTCTTTTTTGAGAGCATGGAATTGCGGAAGCTCTTTGCACTTCCAGTGTACAGAGCACCCGCACGCTCAGTGCACTTGATAATTACGTACATAAACATGAGTAGAATCGGGATCCTTACGTTGTAACTAATCTGTACAGACTGATAGATAGCATAAGCTATAGTAATGCACTTTGAAGCCAGAGAAAACAAATGCCTGATCCACAGTTCATTGTCCTCCGTTGCAAAAGCAGTGATGGTGTCTGGACCGCCAAGGTGTACGAGGAAAAAAGTAGCCCAGTACATCAGAATCTGATCCTCGTAGAAATCATTATCATCTCTGCAATAATTATATAACAAACTTTGCTGCCTTGCTGGCTCACAATGAGTCCGAGTCCAAAAACAGCAACAAAATCTGCAAGCAAATACGCTGACCAGATAAGGATGACAATCCATCTGCGGGATGCTAACCTTCTAAAGGTTCCAGCAACATTTAAGAAGATTTGGAGGAAAAGACTAAGATGGAAGCCCAAAGTTCCCATCCTTCAGAAAACAACATACCTGATAGTTGCATATGATCTATTGAAATTTGAATGGATTAGGAAACTCAGGTTATATAAGTAGTGGTTGTCAAGCCGGCTACAAATTAAGAGTGTATATCGTTGTGAAGTTTAGGGCCGGTGTGATTCTAAATGTCTGTACACAACATCTATATATAACGAATAACTATATCGTCGTAGGCTTCGATCTTTCCATGTACGAGGAAGCTAGCTAGAAACTTGACAGACAAGGTTTGCATCCAACAGTGCTTTATAATATGTCATAAAGTGGTAATTGGGCCACAATATGTGTGCTATGAATATGTCATTTTCAAGAGAAACTTAAATTGCATAAAAATCCATCAACTAGTAATTTTGATGTAGGAGCTTGACAATAAACAAAGAATTAGTGAAAAGCAGAAGTAAGAATTTTACTACCGTACAATAAGAGAAATGAAAACGCAAAGTATCATGAATTGTGTACCATCTTCTTTACAGTGTACTTTCTGACACAATTGTTTGTTCTTTGCCTCAGAGGTAGTAATTTATACTCCGTGCTATCTTTTCGTTTATCACGGGTACGTACTTGTTGTCTCAAACTGTCTACTCCTTCTGTACCATTCATTTGTATACATTTTTCCTTTTTAAATGTCCCTCTCATTTGTATACATTCCAAAAATAGTAAAGTTTTAATAATAAAAAATACTATTACACCCATTAATTTCCCTCCACTATCTCAAATTCATAATATAAAAATACTATTACACCCACTACTTTCCTCCACTATCTCGAATTTATTATTAAATATTAATAGGTTTCACCACTTTACCCACTTTTTATCTAACTTTACTCATTTTTTAATGGATGCATTGGTCTCCGTGCCCATGAGAAGTGTATACTTCTCGGTGGTACGGAGGGAGTATCTGTTTGTCTCTATATAGAAAAGCACTTTTGTATGCTCTACACTTCTACGTACTGATATTCTACCCAGCAGTAGGGACTCACGAAAAGATCATAATATTTAATAATGACAAGGGGTAACCGAGTCTCTAAACCTTTTATTCATGTTTGAATCTAATAATGTGAAAGTGTGCATGGACAAAGCAATACTAAGGTGTTTCGGTTTACCAAATTAATAATTGGATGTCTATATAAGTATCCTTTAAATATATAATAACCGGACATGCAGTAGTTTTGAGTCATTTTATTCTCAAAAAAGACGAGTCATTTTATTCTACCTTTTTTGGCCCTTTTCGAAAATAACCCTTTCAATTTTCACGCCTGAACAAGGCTCTTCAATTAATTGATCGCATGATGCGGATGAGGATTATAAGCATTGCAGAGTGTTTTTTCGTATATGTAATTTATAATCTTGCTTTATATATATATTAAGGTACTTCTTGGTTCATGAGCCATGGTGGCAATTTGGTGTTCGAAGAAATGCCTAAAAGTTAGATTCAATTGTTATGAAAATAAGTTTCTTATTTTATTTTAACATCCCTGGATATGCTATTCTATTACTATTTTGCATGCCAATACATAGATTATTTATCCAACTTATATGTATATTTGTGTTTCAAATTGGAGCATCTAAACAGCCCTTCTCTATTTTTTTGCAAAAGTGTTTTAAATTTTATAGTTTATACGGACATTTCATTCTCCTACAACTTGTAGCTAGACTAATTCCTATAGAAAAATAGTTTTTGTTTATTTTTTTGAGTGATTTGTAATATATTTAGGTTTGGTTTATTTACTTTTTTCTATACTTTTTATATTCATGTCTGTTTTCTCATTTGATTGATACTTGACTCGGTGTAGCTGAGTTTGGCAGCCCTATTACAAATTTTAGAAAGGATGGGGTGTTTGTTAGCTTTGAGTTGTGGGTCTTTCCATGTCGTTGATGTAAATATGGGCTGGTGTGTTTTCATCGTGAAAACGTTATATTTCTATTTTTTGGGTAATTTGAGTTTGTTACTGTATTTTTGTCTTATCTGAATGTAAGCGTGATGCCAGAGCATACCCTCATATCTGATGAAAATGGTAACAGCTCAAAATTATGTCCAAACACGTCAACATTAACATGTTTTTCAATAAACCTCTTTGGTTGGATTCATGTTGCAACTTTCAGAGGTTTACAAATAAGCTTGTGCCAGCTGAAATGTCGAAGCCTGCCACAATATAATCTTTCAATGTTTTGTGGGGTGCATAAAGTGGTGCAACGAGGTATAATCGTAATGTTTCCTTGACAATTGCTTGCAAGTAAGGTAGATTCTTCATCCGATTCATCATTTGCTTGTCGCTCTCTTCCAACACGCTTTTCCGATGCATCTTAAGGTCTGTGCTTAAAACATAATAATGCATGCATGCAACAAATATACGGTTACCTGAACTGTCCTATTTCTTCACCCAACAAGCTCAATGATGACTTTGAATCAGGTTAAAGCTTTGTTGGAGTTGATCTTTCCGACTAGTGTAAAACATAAAATTTTTGGAATCATTGCATCCGCATTTTTCAATGATGACTTTGAATCAAGCTAAAGCTTTATTGTAGTGAGTTGGAGTGAGTTGCATTACGCATCTTACTTTTGCGAGAATATTAGATAGAAAACTGTGCACATAGATCCTTGGGATGAAAGCAATATTCAAATAGCTTGCTTTTACTGAATTCTTGAGTATGTGTTCTCTATATTTCTTCCATAACCAGGTTGTCATTATGTTAGTCATGGATGAATAGAGGACCGAACACTTCTAAGCATCTAAGCAGACATATAAGATTTGTGTCACGGATGTGGAGTACACTTGCTAGATTTTTAAGGTAGTCACTCTATAGAGGTTTGATTAGAAAATAAAAGGCTTAAAATTGTTGAAGTAAATATTTCTGTTTGTGATTTAGTAGATAAACACTTCGAATTATTTTGAAAAAATTGATTTGCAAGATAAAAAATTATCAACACTAATCAACTAAAGTCCTATTTTTTAAAAGGAGAATTATACAAAAAGGTACAATTTTTTATTCGATAATTTTTCCAGGCTGTAAATAAAGGCATAAAACTTCATAAACAAGGTTAAGAAGGAATCCTTTATAAAGCTTTATGTCCTTGAATTTGCATGGTTTCATTGTACAACCTTGAGAAGCCGGAGATGCAGAAGAAAGGGTTACAAAATTTCTGTAGGATCTCCTGGAAACTGGAATGCCTCGATTTGTTGGCTCTCGGATGGGTTATTTTGTCCGTAGCTCCTCTCTACACAGATGAATACATTGTGATAACATTATCAGAGAGACCAGGATATTTCATTTTCAAAATTTATTAATTTTGACATTAATGATGCCATGCATGCATTTACTAATCGCGTGAAGCTAGGGGCCCGTGCCTCGCACGGGCTTTCATGCTAGTTAATTAAATATCTATATGTCCTGCAATATTTTATATTATATTTTTACAATATATATTATAATAAGCAGAAGAACACGTAAGTCTTTAACTAGTATTTAATATAATTTTTGCATATCTATATTTTTATTGATGACATATACACTACAAGAAAATAGGTCATTTCTGAGCGACTCCATTATGACCAACAATCAAAACCAATCACCCTGACAGAAGAGACCGTGCTCTTATCGCAAAACGATGGTAACAAGGGGTGCTCTTATAGTATCATTTTGCAAGGAGTGTGAAAAGAAAAGCGGGGATAGGAAGTGAAAATGCACACTTAGATGGGGTGAATAAGTGTTATGGCTAACAATGACCGATTTTAATTTTATCGAGTTAATTAACCTGTCAGCTAGCTAAGTTGAATTAACAGACACTGTCAGTTAGCTGTTATATGCAATGCAGTATAGAAAAAGTAAATAACACCATAATTTTTAGTCATGTTCGACCCCTAATCCCCTATGGTCTACATCCTGGTCCCTACCAACTGGTAAGAGATAATATTATTAATCAAATCAAACCACGACTACAGATTACAATAATATTCTTCCCTTGCAGCTGATTCTAGCTTGCTGAAATCCTTGTTCCACTGAACTAATATGCCCTCTAAGCACTATATTATCCTAGTACAACCTTTTTCTAGCCTCTAGTTCCCTTAAACCCTGTTTCACAAGCCTAGCAATCCAGCCACAACTTGATTACAACGAAACGATTACAAGTGAAAGAAAGTTACAACTCAAACTATAAGTTTCTCACGTATGTGTGTGTGTGTATATATGTGTATATATATATATATATATATATATATATATATATATATATATATATATATATATAATACTAGAGTTCAAAGATGTTATCTAAGAACGATTTGAGCTTGAGAAGAAATTTGTATATGTTTTTCAAATCAGTATGTCTTCACTTGGTTCCACCTTCAGAAAATAATACACACCAATATATATATATATATATATATATATATATGAATACTTTCATTCGAATTAACAAACCCAAACTAACGTTGGAATTACAACGTTCAACTTGATTAGATTAATTCAAATATAGATATTCAAAACTATGTATATTGAGGATAGAAAGATAATAAGAACGTTTGAAATCAGCCTCAATATAAGTTTAAATATATATAGATAAGAGTTGGTTTTAGAAGATAAAGTTTAGTCAAACTCCAACTTCTATTAAATAGGAAAACTAATTTAAATAATAAAAATATATTTAGATAATATAAAACTGAGCTCTAATATAATATGTAACCATATATATATTAGATAAACTCGTACAAGTAAGATCCTACAAAATCTCCATAAATTTCTGACTTCCTTATATATCCAAACAGTTTCTGCGCTTCAAGTGTCAACTTGCTGATATGGAATATTTCCATGCGTCAGTTTCTTGGAACGCTTTGTTTTCTTATTTTCAGCTTGCTGTCAATGTACTTAAGCAATGATAAAACATATCAGTAAACTAATACTTGCAAAATCATGTTAGTACATATATAACAGCTTGCTGTTTTATATCATATACAAACTCTCAGTTTGTTTACAGTGTGATCATCAAAACCTAAAGAATTTCGGGAAGGAGGTGGTTATATAGTATATGTGAAGCTCTCCTTATTTGAAGATGCTCGGTGGCGGGTCTTGGTTATAGCCCGGGGTGGACTCAGGTAGTGGCTAGGGTGGGCCAAAGCCCGGATCAAAATAAAATTAATTCCAAAATTACTAGCATGTTGATTGTGAAATGAATCTTAGCCCGGGTAAAATTATTCAATAAATACTTATTTAGGTCATCAAGGATTTCAAAGTGCATATAAATAACAACTTGTTTGGTAATAAAAGTATGAATGTATTTAGTGCAATTTAATTTTCCTTTTAAAATTATGTATATTATATTATATATGTATATAACGGTATATATTGGGTATCATATAATTTAATCCTTTTTTATTTAAATTGTCTTATTTTATCAGTAAATAATTATTACAAGTGTTATATTCAGTTTTATTATAAATAAATTATAAGCATAAATAATTCTTTAATAATTTTTGTCAAATTTAAAACTTAAAAAATGTATAGAGGGCTCAAAAAATATTTATAAATATTTGTGTATTTGTAGACATAACTAAAAAAATGTTTTTTTAAAATATAATGAACATTTACAATATATTTATATACAAGTATTTATAGTATACAATTAATCAGTTAATTTGAAAATATTAAAAAAAAAGCTTTTATAATTGTTAAATATTATTTTTATTTTAGTCAAATATAATAAATTGAAAATTTGCAAAATAAAATATATTACAATTAACAAGTGCAACAAATAAAAATAATTTTTTTTAAAATAATAAAATTTATATTATAATATATATAATACAAAATATAAAATTTATGAATATTTTTTTTAATAAAATTTAAAATTTATGGCATCCTGGGTCCGGCCCGGGTTATTGCTCGTTATAATATACTAATGTTGGCAAGTATTTGTATTAATTTTGTATGATAATGTTAAAAGTTTTCCCAGATTATGCGCCAAAATTTAATTTACTCTATACTCCTTAAAAGTAGTGAGCCCTCTGTGCACACAAGTACCCCAATTAAAAATACACATCATTTCGAAACACTATTGGGACCAACTCTAGATATTCTAAAAATAAAAACCATTACGCGATATAAATGGACCAGTCGGATCTGTAGTGGATTAGCGATTAACTTGTTGCATACATGGATCATCTTGCATTGCCTTTCTCATATCACCATTCATTCTATTCTGAGTAACCTGTGAAACAGACGGAGGATTCAGTTGGCTGTCAGGACAGCGAGAAAGGGCATCATCTTGTATTGCCACACGTTGGTGCAAGATATGGCCGCCATGTCTAAATTTCTTATACGAGTGCAAGAATTTCCTCGGCATGGATGGAAAAATGACCATTTTCTAATTCCCAGAGCACGACTCAAATGCAATTAGTTGGTGTCATGGCTTATTTGAGGCTACTGAAATGCACTTGCTGTTTCTTAATTTTGACCACCGGAAACTTTCTATTTTGTGGAGATTGGTAAGGAGGTGAGCTAGAAGTCGATCCATAGTTCCTATTAACATATACTATGACAATTTCATGTTAAGTTACGGGTTCTCCTAAAACCTCAGGTGTTAGGATATTATATTATAAGATCCTCGCAACATTTTTCAAGTTTGCAAAGATAGCAAACTATGTGCAAAACAATTAATCACAAGAACTGAACTAATGCAAGGTAAAATGAGGATGTTTTTCTAAGTATCACTCTTGTTACCAACCCACAATATGTTGTTCCTTGCCTGCGATCTACGAAATTAAGATTACAAATACGAGTAACAATGATTGCTAAAAAAAATCTTTGGAGCTTTTGGTTCAATTATAACATCACTTTATATTATTTCTAAAATTTAAAGAAGGGTGAGAAGGAAGAAAGGAATAGGGAGTACATTAATATAGTATGTGGTTCCTTAACTGTGATTTACGAAAGGTAATGGAGCAATTAATCAAATGATCATAAAATCCGTGTAATAGTTGGTACAGCATAAACCTGCTAAAAACAAACACATGATATATCAGTTCTTATTCATCTCTAATGCACAAGAAGAAAACCATACAATAAATGTTCAATGTTAACGTTTATAACAAGTGCTTGATCTTCGGAATTAAAAATTGAAATACCTATGTAATGGATGACCAAAATAAACACACATGATATCGATAGAATATCAGCAATCAGTTATAATGCTTGACTTCCTGGGGTTGATCTCGTCCTGATAACCAAAGCGAAATTGAGAAAGTAGGAATCAAACTAAGCTTTTTCTTCACACCTTTGCTTAATACACACACAATATTATTTGATAGTTAACAACCTGTTTCAACAGTCAGTTATGAAACTTATGATCCCTGCATTTCATGGTCGATCACATATTCTGGGTCGATCTCATATTCTGGGTAGATCTCATATTCTGGGTCGATCTCATATTCTGGGTCGATCTCATACTCATCTCCCAAGCCAAAATGAGCCATTAGTAACCAAACAATAGTTATGAGCTCCCCGCCTCTACTTAACTGCACAGCATGAGCACTTGACCTGATATGACTTGCTGCATATGAGAGCAGTTCTACCCACAATTTGCTTATTATCATCCATTTTTCCCCTGAAGGTAACTTTTTTAGCTTTTTGGCCAATAAAGATGCAGTGAACAATATATTTATATCCCTATTTACAGTAACTGGCTCAGTCTCTCTGTTGAAACTAATAATTCTTTCACAGGCCTTTTTCAGTACTATGGCTTCCTCCTCTTGGCTTTCTCTTTTGAAGAAACAGAAGGTTCTTTTTCTTGCCTGGAGAGGTTCGCCTTTTTCAAATAATATGCTAACCTCATTGCAAATATCTCGGAACCTTATTTGCCCAATGCCAGAAACCGCTGACATCATATCAGGCTTCATGACCATAAGATATAGCATGTAGTCTGATAGATGCTTTGCAGTGTCGCGTTGGTCCTTATCCTTATCAGTTACGTTGTCCTGGCTGTCGTTGTAACAGAGTTCAGTAGCAATGTGCCACAGAAGAAGAATGTCATCATAGTTATAAGGATCAACAAAACGAAGAAAATTACCTACATGCTTATTTTGATCAAGTACCCACTCTCCTTTAGACGTACAGATTTGTTTGGCCATGGCTAAACTTTCCCCCATCACTGACTTTATTTTCAGCTCGTCGAAAATGAAACCAGTTATGTGATGGGTTAGTGGTTGTGGTTTTACATACCAAATCCAATTCACCAAATTGACAAGCGGGTCAAAATAACTATAAAAAAATTTCCTTCCTTTTGAAGGTCTATGTAAACAATACAATATCAAGTTGAATTTTGACAAAGAATCAGCCCACCTGCTGTCAGTGAATTTTTGCTCAGGATCATGACATCTATCTCCAACAAAATGAAGAAACCAAACTAGAAATAAGCTCTTCTTTCTATTAACAAACATTATCCAATCAACGAACTTATCTTTCCATGATTTATTGTTGGGGTTGTCATCAGATAGAGGCTTGAGCTTAACAACGGTCCAGTCACAGAATAGTAGCATAAAAAATGCAATTACGTCCAACCCAACTGCTCCCATAAGCAAAATGTAGGTAATCACTACATCAAGCGAAGAATAGTGTTCCCTCTTTACAACAGAATGGAAGAGCGCCAAGGAGGCAACAACTGCCATGAAGGATAGAGTTCTACAGCAGTAGCCAAGTTTGTGGTACAAAAGAGGGAGTTTTGTATAAAGAACATCGTAGAGATAATTCAACTCTACCGCAACTAGCCAGAAAGCGTCTTTGCATGATGTTTCAAGGAAGAACTCCCGGCTCAGATTGCGTTCACGGATGCTGAGATCGAGATCGACAACAAGTCCTTTAAATGCGGTGAAGTATACGAAGGCATACTGCAACACTTGTAAATGTGATAAATCATTCCCATTCTTTCTAATTAGAAGTTCAGCCTCTTCCTTCGTAATAGATTTTGATAGCATGGAATTGAGGAAGCTATTTGCACTTCCATAATACAGAGCAGCCGTACGCTCAAAGCACTTGACAATTCCACAAAAAAACATGAGCAGTGTTGGGATCCTTAGTTCGTGATTAGATCGTAGAGACTCATACAAAGCATAAGCTACTACGATGCACTGTGAAGCCAAATAAAACAAATGCCTAAGCCACAGTTCATTGTCTTCGGGTGCAAAAGCAGTGATAGTGTCTGGACCGCCAATGTGTACGAGCAAAAAAGGAGCCCAGTAGATATGAAGATGATCAACGTAACAAGAATCAGGTTCATCATCATTGCAATACTTGGAAAACAAACTCTGCCTGCTGACAATGAGTCCAAGTCCAAAAACAGCAATAATTTCTGCTAACAAATATGCTTGCCAGAGAACGATGACAATCCATCTGTGGGATGCTAACCTTCTGAACGTTCCAGCAACAATCAAGAAAATTTGAAGGGAAAGACTAAGTAAGATGCAAACACGAACTTCCCATTCATCAAAAAGGTCGGTCAGTAGAACCTTGTGGATCTCCATACGGACCATATCAAATCTGGTTATAGAGGTGCTGAAGATAGCTACAAAGCCTAGATCTTTGTGAAATTTTTCTTGGGTGTGGGTGCAATTCTAAAAGTATGTATACATCTATAGTAGACAACTCAAGCTTGGTTAATAGGGATTATCAATCTATAAAAAATAAACAGGTTGTGGTAGGCTCCTATCATCCTGGAAACTGAAAACTTGACAAACAAGGTTGAAATCAAGCAATGACTACATAAAGTATTACTCGGGCTTTACTTTTACCATTATGCTAAATATTTTATAAAGTGTTGTAGGTGCAGAAATCACAAATTTTCACTAAATCTTTAGTGATTCTAAAATATTGTTACAGCTCACTTCTCAGGTGTGTTCTGAAGTGAACAGACTGGGCTTTATTGTAGATGAGGAATAATTGCATAAACATATTTGCAAAAAATGTAAAATTACATTTGAAATATATTCAGGCAAAAATTAATTTTAGATGCCATGCATGTTTCATAGAATTATAGTTAAGAGAAACCTAAGAAGATAAATGAACAGAACTAGCATCTATTACGAAGGTCTATTGTAGTATTGTACACAATCTTACCCTTAATTTTCATATAGAATACAAGGATTTTAAATCATGATCTAATAGATAGCAAGTAGACACAGGAACGAGTAAATAAGAATATGTTTAGACGCAATGAACTTAAATTAGAACTGTATTAAGTAAAAATGTATTAGAAAATGGAAAGTTTAAGACATATTTTATATATGTTCTTGATGTAATTTCCAGAAACTAACTAGTGAAAGTAGTTCCTTGCTATGAGGACTTAAACTTTCATGTTTGGATCTAAGACATTTCCTTAGTGTAATCTATAAATAAATTGAGTAGAAGTTGATATCTTAAAATGGGTTAAATGTGATTGTTCCGCATAGAGAATTTAATAGGGTGTGGGTGCTTTATATGCATATATGTGCAAGAGGAGTATGAACTACTAAGGCATGTGAGTGTGATTGGTGTAATTGTGTGCCCTCGCGCGCGCGCACACGCGCCTCGCCTTAGGTCGAAGGGCGATTTGGGCGAATGTCTCGGCGTCTCGCGTATGCGAGGCGACCTGGGCACAAGTTACAATTTTGAGAAAACCCTAACCAGCCGTCATACTCTGTATTTTTCTACACATCAATTCATACATATTATACACATAGGTTTTCTGGGCGAACTGAGGTGCAGGTTGTTGTTGAGTGCTACGTATCTGTGGATGAAGTACTCTGTGTTGTTTTATCCTGGAAGTGATATTGTTGCAACCCAACACAGCGTAGTGGGGCAATAATCTCTTCAAGAACAATCAAGACTTCTTGCAAGGCTTGGCAACTCAACAGTTCTTTTGGTTCTATCAGTGTATGCTTAAAGCTTCTGTTAGAGCTAAGTATTTTATTTTTTCTCTTGTCTTTGCAGTTACTGATTGATATATCTTGTTTATACCTTCGTGTTTTGTTTTGTTAAATTGGTTTAATCTGCTGTTATTGTTAAATTGTTTATATAACTGCCCAATTATTGTGTTTAGTTTTGAATTACACCCAACAATCTTGAAGAGATTATTTGTGTTATATATTGAAATTAACAAGATGGTTAACGAAACTGAAACTCTTGTTGCTAGTGCTACTAGTTTTGGATATGGGGTTACTACTACTGTCATTGATTGGGCTACGTACCATTTCCCACAACCTATTGATCTGTCTGGTATGCATGATAAGTTCAGAAAAAGATGAAGTTGTGGTTAACGGTTAAGGGTCTATGGTCGATGGTGCAGTATGATCCTCCTGTTGTTAATCAAGAGCAGTCTGACTCTATTAAGGTTTATGCTTTGTTGGAAACTTCTCTCATAACACTATGTTCGATGTTTATTCATCGGATGCTTTCACTGCTAAACTCTTATGGGAGAAGCTGGACCAAACCCACAATATTAACTCTCAGGGTCAGAAAAAGTATAGTGTGGCAAGATTCCTTGATTTTAAACTGGTGGATACTAAATTCATGACGGAGCAAGTGCCTGAATTTGAGATGTTGGTACATGCTTTGAAAGAATCTGGAATGGACCTTCCTGAGAAGTTTCAGGTTATGTCGGTGATTGAAAAGCTCCCAAAATCTTGGGAAGAGTTTGCATTCTCCCTGAAAGGACAGAAAGGAGAGATCACATGGACTAACTTGATATTGGACATCTCTGTGCAGGAGCAACACAAGTCCAAACAGGGACATGTGATGTCTGCTGAACTTCAAAGGTGAACGTAATGACTGTAGGACAGAAAAGAAAGTCTGTCACTAAGAAAGAAAATACTAAGACTAAAAATGACAAGAACAAAGCTAAGAAACCAAAGGCAAACAAACCATGTTGGTCATTGGAGCAAGGACTGTCCTGTTAAGAAAGCGAAGAAACCTAATGTGGTAGTACAAGCTAATACTGTGCATGGAACCACTGGTGGGCATGTGGTTAACATGGTTGTTGGTGAGGCTATTGCTTCTGAAACTAGTGACGGACATGTTACCTACAACCCTACACTACTTTCCACTTATCTGTCAAATGAATGGTTGATTGATACTGGAGCTAATATACATATTTGTACTGATATTACTCTGTTGGTATCTTATCAACATATTCAAGGCATGACAGTGATGATGGGAAATGCTAGTGTTGCTCAAATACTTGGAGTAGGAAACGTGGACTTGAAATTTGCTTCTGGGCGTGTTCTATCCCTTACTAGAGTTCATCGTGTTCCTGACATTCATAGAAACATAATAAGTAGAAACTGTTTAGTTAGAAATGGCTTCGAACTTTCTTTGAAGTGTAATAAAGTAGTCATTACACATACTGATGTATTTTTTGGCAAAGGTTACTTGTCTGATGGTTTATTTTTAATAAATATGGAGTCTGTTTTGGGCAGTTTTATTAATGATAATGTTGTTCCTTTTGTAAATTGTGTTGAATCATCCGATTTATGACACTCACGTCTTGGTCATCTAAATTTTGGTGCTCTAAAGAATATGATGAATTTAGAGTTGATTCCAAAGCATGCCATTGAAAAGAAATCTAAATGTCAAGTATGCGTGGCTGTTAAACTAACTAGGAAACCCTTTCATAATATTGTTAGGGGTTCAGAAGTTTTAGAATTAGTTCACACATACATATGTGAATTCGGTGGTGTTTTGGCTAAGGATAATAAAAGATATTTCATTACCTTTATAGACGATTGTAGTAGATATTGCCATTTTTATTTGATTAAACATAAAGATGAAGCACTTGATAAATTCATTATGTATAAAAATGAAGCTGAAACACAAACTGGTAAAGTACTTAAACGTTTGAGATCTGATAGATGTGGAGAGTATACGGGTACATCATTTAATGAATTTTGCAAAATCAATGGTATAGTTCATGAGATGACTCCACCATACACTCCTGAGCCTAATGGGGTGGCAGAATGAAAGAATAGAACTTTTAAGGATATGATTAATAGTAAGCTTATTAATTCTGGGTTGCCTAAGTACATGTGGGGAGAGGATCTGAATATGGCTTGCCATATTCTGAACAGAGTCCCTCTGAAATATATGGACAAGACACCTTATGAATTATGGAGAGGCAAGAAGACTAGTTTAAAGTATCTTCGTGTGTGGGGCTGCCGTGCAAAGGTACTTGTCCCTGAACACAAGAGAAAGAAACTGGGACCGAAAACTGTTGATTGCATCTTTCTGGGCTATATTGAAACCACTACCGCTATGAGATTTTTAGTGTTAAAATCTGACATAGATGGTATAGTGGCAAACATTATAGTTGAGTTTCGTGATGCAACATTCTTTAAGAATGTATTCCCTATGAAGAATGATATACCTCAGGGTATTTCTGATGATGATTTCACTCACACATCGAGTTTCATTCCTGATCATGTGGAAATGATGACAAATATGGGGGCAGATCCTGCCAGTAGCTCTACTCCTAACGAATTAGAGGAGCCTAGAAGGAGTAAGCGTGCAAAGGTGATTAAGGACTTTGGAAGTGATTTTATCACTTACAATGTCGAGAATGAACCTTTAACTTGTAGACATGCCATGGACTCTTCAGAGTCAAGGCACTGGAAAGGCGTAGTAAAGAGTATCGACCGTATTATTTCTAATGGAACATGGGAGTTGGTTGATCTCCCTCCTGGGTGTACTACTATAGAATGTAAATGGATCTTCAAAAGAAAGATGAACCCGAATGGCTCAATAGATAAGTATAAGGCTAGGCTGATAGCTAAGGATTTTAGGTAAATAGAAGGCATTAACTATTTTGACACGTACTCTCCTGTTGCAAGAATGACAACAATTAAAATGTTTATAGCATTGGCTTCCGTACATGGTTTTATCATCCATCAAATGGATGTAAAGACAGCTTTTCTTCATGGTGATCTTAAAGAAGAGATTTATATGGATCAACATGAGGGATTTGTTACTTCTGGCAACGAGAGTAAAGTTTGTAAATTAGTCAAATCTATCTATGGCTTGAAACAATCTCCTTGAGACTGGCACAAAAAGTTTGATGAAACTGTTTTGACTTCGAATTTTTTGGTTAATGAAAGTGACATGTGTGTCTACTATAAGATTAAAGGAAATGATAAAGTGATTTTGTATCTGTATGTGGATGACATACTTTTGTTTGGAACCAATATTGAGATTATTAACGAGACAAAAAGTTTCTTGAAAAGGCACTTTGAAATGAAGGATATGGGTGCTGCTAATGTGATTCTTGGGATCAAGCTGACTCAGTCAGCTGATGGAATAACCTTGTCACAATCTCATTATATAGAGAAATCTATACTTGTGAAGTATGGTTATTCAAATTATAGAATCGCAAGCACACCATATGATTCAAAAGTTGCTCTTGTCAAGAATAAGTTAGGAGTTCCTATGTCTCAGTTAAGATATTCTCAGATTATTGGAAGTTTGTAATATCTTGTTAATGGTACTAGACCAGATATTTCATATTCTATGTTTAAGTTAGCTAGATATACAAGATGTCCAAACAAGACTCATTGGGATGCTCTTGATAGAGTGCTTAGATATCTAAAAGGCATCATTTACCTTGGTTTGCATTATAGGAGGTTTCCTGGAGTGCTAGAGAGATATAGTGATGCTAGTTAGATAGCTAAGAAATCTGGTTCCAATGGAATGACTGGATATGTGTTTACCCTTGCGGGTGGAGCTATATCCTGGAAGTCTGCTAGACAGACTATTGTAACTCGGTCTACCTTTGAGGCTGAGTTGTGTGCATTAGATGCCACGGGGAGAGAGGCTGAATGGTTGCATGGACTTATGCCTATGATTCCTGTAGTAAGCCAACCACTTCTGGCTCTTGCTGTTCATTGTGATAGTCATACAACTATCGACAAGATAAACAATAAGAAGTATAATGTGAAAACAAAGTGACACGTCCAAGTTTAACTAAAGTCTATAAGGGGTTTGGTTTCTGATAAGATCATTGCTATTGAGTTTATTGGAACTCAAGACAACCTGGCTGATCCTTTGACTAAGGGACTTGAGCATACTGTTGTCCTTAAGTCGAGATTGGGGATGTGACTGACAACCCATTTTGAGTCATCAACAGCGGAAACCCAATACACCTAAGAGGAGATCCCTCGAAGTGTATTCAATGTGGTAATAACAAGTTGTAAGGATGATTCGGTAGTATCTCTACTACATATATCTGGATACTCACGTATCTAACTCTTTCTCCTGTAAACCTCAAGAGGTACTGTAACTGCTAGTTAGCAAGAGTTTTAAGAACTCTGAATAGGGTCAAGTCGTGAGACGAGATGTTGGCAGTACATCTTTGGAGATGCTCAGCTAAGCGAATATTATTGTTAGATCGCAATTAGAGGATAGGGTTATTCCTCGAAGCATTCGACGAACAGGATCGAGACATGACCATTAACGTCTCAAAACTGTAGATCGGCACCATAGCCTTTGACTTGTCGTCGTTTATGGAGTGTGGTTACACAAAAACGGATAAAGATTCAACGTGAAACATTTCATCTATATCCGGTAGCCATCAAAGTAGAGGACTTAGGAGGGTTCAAACATTGACCGGTACCAACTCTGAAAAGCAAGTCATGAGTAGAACCTGATATGCATTTCCATATGGATTTGTGGGGGATTGTTAGAAAATGGAGAGTTTAAGACATATTTTATATATGTTCTTGATGTAATTTCCAGAAACTAACTAATGGAAGTTGTTCCTTGCTATGAGGACTTAAACTTTTATATTCGGATCTAAGACATTTTCTTAGTGTAATCCATAGATAAATTGAGTAGAAGTTGTTAGCTTGAAATGAGTTAAATGTGATTGTCCCACATAGAGAATGTAATATATGTGTGGGTGCTTTATATACATATATGTGCAAGAATAATGTTAACTACTAAGGCATGTGAGTGTGCATGGTGTAATTGTGTGCCCTCGCGCGCGCACACGCACACGCCTCGTCTCGGGTCGGGTTGGGTCGAATGGCAATTTGGGCGAATGTCTCGATGTTTCGCGTACGCGAGACGACCTGGGCGAGGAGTTTTATTACATGATTAATTATCAGAGTTTACAAAGAACTGTGTTAGAGTTTAATGGTCAAATCAGAGTTTACAGGATATACTCTGATGACACTGATTGTCAGAGTTTATAAACTCTGATGGTCAGATTAGAGTTTACAGGATAAACTCTGATGACACTGATGGTCAGAGTTTATAAACTCTAATGGTCAGGTCAGAGTTTATAAACTCTGATGAGAATTCTGAAACTGGTGATCAGAGTTTGTAAACTCTGATGGACCTAATCAGACTTTAGCTAAACTCTGATGGCTGGTACAAATTTTACTGATTCTAAAATATATTCTATTAAAGTCAGAATAATTATTTTAATTAATGTTTTATCTACTATTACGTTTTATTGTATTATATATACAAAAAAACGTTGGAGATAAAAGATAGAGACAAGTTACAATTTTGAGAAAACCCTAAGCAGCAGCCATACTCTGTATTTTCTACACACCAATTCATACAGATTATACACATAGGTTTTCCGGGCGAATTGAGGTGTAAGTCGCTGTTGAGTGCTACGTATCTGTGGACGAAGTACTCTGTGCTGTTTTATCCTGAAAGTGATATTGTTGTAACCAAACACAGCGTAGCGGGGCAATAATCTCTTCAAGAACAATCAAGACTTCTTGCAAGGCTTGGCGACTCATCAGTTCTTTTGATTCTATCAGTGTATGCTTAAAGTTTCTGTTATAGCTAAGTATTCTATCTTTTCTCTTATCTTTTTGCGGTTACTGATTGATATATCTTGTTTCTACTTTCGTGCTTTGTTTTGTTAAATTGGTTTAATCTGCATGTTCTTGTTAAATTGTTTATATAACTGGTTCATTGTTGTGTTTATTTTTGAATTACACCCAACAAAATGATCCAGGAAAAACACATTTCGTCTCCGAAAGTATGAACATAAACCATTCTGTCTCCAAAAGTATGGAAATTCTAATTTTCATATTCCATACAATTTATGAGAAAAATCTTGGACTAGTTTAAGAGTTCATAAAATTTTGGACTGCAGATTAGGAACACATTATGAGAAAAGAAAAAGAAAAATCAAAGTATCATATTCCATTTTCTTTTTACAGTGCATCATCTGACACTGCTGCATACAAGTAAGCAAGCATTTGTCTTTGTTAGGGAGGTGTTATATACTCTCTTGTCATTCATCATGTCACCATGTGTTTATCGAGTATGTGTGTTTTAACTTGTGTTCCAAGCCAGGTTCTTTGGAACTGACTGGAAAATCAAAGGAAAGAACTTATAATTTTCACTTTTTCGTGGGGTTCTCTGATTTCTTAACTGCACAAAAGCAAAAGATTGAATTTAACAATTTTAAAAGAATCATCACTGAGACCGCACCTATTACATGCACTTCATTATAGATGAAGATGGTTTTGTACAATTCCCAAAACAACAATTATATTCTAACTAGGATTGTGCTCGCTCCGCTAGACTATTGTAAATTAATCCATTTTAATTATTTTTATAATTTTGTAACCAAAAATGTTAAACCAAAGATTTAATGTTTTTCATATAAGTTTCTACTTTCTTTCTATTTGCTTTGTATGCCTATATTTGAGAAAAGGTCATTATTATTTTTTTCTGGACATCGATTCCTTGCAATATAATCGGTCTGTTTGTAAATTATCCAGCTGAATTAAACATCAAACACAATCTCATCTTCAACATCCTGCATTTTATAAAAATCCGTGTAAATAAATCAAGGGCGGTAATGAGGATTATAGACCAAATGCAAAGTTAATTTTTTGGGCCTTCTAATTGTTTTATGAGAATATAGATAGAATAACTTGTGCTAAAAGATTTAAAACTTACTCGATTGTAATGCTAATATATTTGTCCTTACTTTTATAATAAATTATTAAATATGATCGAGTAAAAAATAGCATATATCAACTATAAAATAGTTTTTAGAAAATATTTTTTAAATTAGTTTAGTGAAGCTGAAGCACGAGACTAAATCTTTCAAATCAAGCACCACCTGGAATCAATTTGTAAGAATAATAAAATAAAAAAGGAAAAGGACAAAAATAAAATAAAGTTGAAATGATTAACAAAAAAATAGAGTAGAGAGGAAATTATGGACAAAGAAAATTTCAAAATCAGAAATGGAACTTCAAAAAAATAATATTGGACCAATTTCTTAAAACCAAAATAACAATAAACAAGTTCAATAAAAATATTAATTAATTACTGCACAATTACTTTAAAATTCAAAACATTAATTAAGAGAAAATAGAAGATTCAATATTGGCCGAAAATTTAACTATAACTAAAAGAAAAAACAATTATAAGACTGCAAAATATTAAAATAAGAATTCAATGGATTTTAGTTATTTAAATTTCAAAAAGCGAGATGTGCTCTCTCTATATATATTTATCATGTATATGAACATATAAGACCGGAAATTTTTTTTGATCCTGGCGTCAATGGGCCTAATGCGACCGCACTAGTTGACATGACCTAAATAAAAATGAATCAGATTTATTAATTACATGTCAACTTGGAAATACTAGACTCATCAAGATTAAACAACATACATTATTTCTTTCTACATTGTCAATGTTAGTCAACATACATTACCGATCCAGTGACACTATAAAAGAATTTAATATAGCAGAGCACTTAAAATTTCAGAACAAATTTAATATAAAATCATTTTATCGACAAAATTATCAAATTTTTTCTCAAAATCTTTGATGCCGAACTCATGCCGATGGCAAAAAGGGATCTAAACAATACAACCTCGACTAATCAAGCATAAAGTACTAATGCGACTTCGATCATGCCTAATTGTTGACAAAATTAAGCACCTCTTTATTGTTAAAAGAACAATATGTATCATACCTTTAGATACATTAATAAACATATATAATTTATAGATACATTACAACACATTCACCAAACTTGCTAGGTTTCAATGTATTTCGGTAAACTGGATGTGCTAAGGTAAAATAGCGAAGAAAACACTATAGAATGTAAGTTAGAACTTTAAACAAAAATCTGCACTGCAAGAATTTAAATTAGTGAGCATAATTTTACCATTCTCCAAGCTCTTGCTACGGACAACAAATCTGAAAAACAATAAAAAAAACTTATGCAAGAACTTTCATAAAACACTTAAAATCTTGATAACTCATATGTCATTTTCCCACTTACAAATCTTCTAATACAATCGTCCTAGATTAACAAATTTTTTACTTCACAATCTGCAAGAAATAAATAAAAAAACATAATCACAAAACAAAAAATCAAATAAATATATTGGAAAACCCACCCGTACAATTGCAATAAAAAATTAGTTCATAAATAACAATCGATAAAGATAGAAAAATATTAAACTAATCAATAACCAAACAAACAAGGCATCACAAGAACAATATGTATCATACCTTTAGAAAAATAAATGGATTTCAATTTTTAGTTTACACCTTAAAAAACATACCATTCTTCATGCACACATACCTGTTTCAGAAACAAAAAAAATTATCTTAGAACTTTTAACAAACACATAGAAAGGCAAACAAAGAAATTATAACAATACAAAGTAATTGATGAAAGGACAAAACATATATATAAAGAGAAAGAAAGAGTAAAAACATATCATTCATTCATCAACTGCACACGCATGATGTTAAATATCCTCCAAAAATATTAATCTGCTTCAAAATAAAAAAAATCTTATGTTGGAACTTCTATCAAACACATAAAAAGTAACTAAAGAAAGGGCTTGATGTGCCTGAGGATGACCTCAAGTAACATCGTGAGATTAGAATATTTTCTAATACAAATATAAGGGTATTTATGTAAATGCAGATGGATGAATTTAATAATTACAAAATTGTCACTCAGAATTTGTACTACAACTTCGGGCTACACCCTGAGAATGATTTCAGGGCCAGTTTTCTCTTAAAGAAATCATTTCCTCAGGGCCAGTTTTCTCTTAAAAAAATCATAACAATACAAAGTACTTGATTTGTATATCAAAAGAGAAAAAAACGGCATATATACAAAGAGAAAGAGATATATCCCACCCCGAAAAGGATTTAGAAAACAAACTTCATAACTTGCTGCAAAAACAAAAAGAATAACAATATATATATATAGGCAGATACTCAAATGAGAACTCAATTTAAAATGAGAACTTAGATCTAATCTCAGCCCTCTATTTCTTTTAATCTCGACCATACAAAAAAATATACACATAGATATATGTATATATCACCACTACCATAGATCTAAAATTTCTCCCATTACTTCTTCATCCACCCATCATCACCGGTCAACCCAACACTTTGCCACCATCTCCAGTCGCAACTCTCTCTTCTCCTGCCACTATCATATACTACCTGTCATTGATATTCCATTTTTTCCGATTTGCCACCGACATTTACCACTATACTCTTCCGATATATCAGTATAAACTCCTTCATCCAGATGTTCCACCTCCAATATACTCCTCTAATTTGTCATCGATTTACTTCATTTTCTGTTATCTCTTATAATTTGTCATCGATTTATTCCATCTTCTCTTATCTACCATTATTTTTTTATCTTATTTATTCCCTCTCCTGCCACTAACCTCTCCTCCCACTAACCTTTCCGGCATCTTCTCCGGCGGAAGGACAACGTAAATTTAAATTTTAGTTCATCCTTTTTCTATTCATTTTTTCTTTTACTTTCGTCATAGAAAACTATTGTCAACAATTAATTTTAGTTTCAGACTTGAAATCAGAATTTGGTGATTTGCGTGTAAATTATAATTCTTTTGCTTGACATGCTTGTATTGAAGCTATGAAGCCGATCTACTATTAGATTTATTAGAATCAGTGATATATCTAAACAAATATTAAGAAAAAAATTCTAGAAAATTTAGTGATTCGTGAATGAAATTTGGTGATTCTGCTTTATTTTTATATAATTTGAGTTTGAATTTGGTGATTCTGTAAATGATTATCATGATGGCGATGTACTGATTTAAATTTTTATAAGTTTGAATTTGAATTTGGTAATTATTTATGTAGTGTGGTGGTGGTAGTGTAGTGTGGCGTGGTAGAGATGGTGTTAATGTTGATGGTGTGGTGTTGTTGATGGTGTTATGTGATGGAGGCAGCGATGAAGCTGATCTACTATTATATTTATTAGAAACGGTAATAGATCTAAAAAAATATTAGGAAAAAAATTCCAGAAAATTTAGTGATTCACGAATAAAATTTGGTGATTCGATTTTATTTTTATATAATTTGAGTTTGAATTTGGTGATTCTGTAAATGATAATCATGACGGTGATGTACTGATTTAAATTTTTATAAATTTTAATTTGAATTTGATAATTATTTAGGTGGTGGTGGTAGTGTAGTGTGGCGTGGTAGAGATGGTGTGGTGGTGGTGTTATATGGTGGTGTTGATGGTGTTATGTGGTGGAGGCAGTGATGGTGATGTGTTAGTGATGGGGTGGAGGTGATACAACAATATATAATTATAATATGTATATATTTATGTATGTTTAAATTTTAGTGATTTGTATTTTAATTTAGTGATTCTGTGTTGGGTTCTTAGTTCTCATTATAAGAGGTTCTCATTAGAGTAACTCCCTATATATATATATCATAAAATTAAACATATATATAGGGGGTATATATAGGCTATGAATATAACCTTAACCTAAAATAATTAGGATTCTAAATTAGATTCAAAATTAGCTAGGAATTTACTAATACTTGAATCTAACTTGAAAATCAATCAAAAGCCTAATCCAAATAGGAATTACATCAAAACCACATTCAACTAGAAAAATAAATCATAAGTGCTTAAAATAAGAAAAACTCTTTCAAGTGAAAGGTAAAAACTTGCAAGCCAAAATTTACTTAATATAATTATATAATAATAACACCAACATAATAAATCGGCCCATATTGATAATTAAGCTGATTATTGGCTTCATAATAGATTTCCATGAGATCAAATAGATCAACCATAATGCTCTTACATCATACTTCTCTTTTTCGAAAAAAATTGACCTCAATTGTACAATAGATACATATGAATATCTTAATGTCATATTCTGCATCATTCTCCTCTCCTTTGAAAAAAACTCTTCCACGAGTTTTGTAAAATTTAAGAATTAGCACATAATGAGATGATTTATCACAAAACTTGAGAACATCAAATTTCAGCCTCATGCAAAATACCTTAGGAAGAAACTTGAAGGGAAATTTTTTTGACGTTTTAGTAGTTCTCAACATGCCTTCTATGACTAGAAAATCAATGTATCTCTTCTCTTGAACCAAAATATCCCCAACACCATTAGCATCACACTCGACCTCAAAAGGATTAAAAAAATCTGATAAAGATAGTGCAGGAGTAATCAATAAGTTATGATGATCCTCTTGCTCCAACTCCTTCCCAATATGCTTCTCATTCAAAAATAAATTCTCATTAGGTTCTTGAATTGTAGTTAACGCTTCAATTTCAGAATCATGATCTTGTTCATGTTGTGCTTGCTCATCTTCTTTATTGATTTCTATCTCCTTGGAAGAATAAGTTGCATCAATCTCTTCAATGTCACAAAAATTCAGCATTCGAATATTAGAGCAGCCCTCCTATACATGTTCATACCCCTTGTACTTGGCACAAATCTTCTTATCATCTTCCATAGTTGAAGGCGTTGAGTTATCAAATTTGGGAGTAATTTCGGCACATAATTCAACCACGTTTTGTGCAAGAATTATTTCTTCATCAAACCCGATTGTATACTCCTCATGTGAGATTGTATCTTCCTTAAGATCCTTCAAATTCATAAACATATATTGTTCAAAATCAATAGGTAAAAAAATGTTTCTTCATTCTCACCTTGAATGCTTTCCGAGAATTAATATGTGCTTTGCCTTCTTTTCTCCTCTTTGATTTCAAATTTGAATAACCCTTAAGCTTCGATCTTGCCACTTTGAATCTCTTATGATAATCATAGTCCTTGTAATCAAATATTCGTTCAATGCGTTTCAACCATTCAATAAAATTTTCAGGATTTATAGCACCGTCAAAATCTGGAATATCAATACGAAAACCCCTTTTTTGATCCAATTTTGCTAAAACCTCATTCAATTGTTCCCTTAATTCTTTGATTTCCATATCCCTTCATGTGTTCTCAACTTGTTCTAACTTTAAACCATAAATAACATTCAGTTTGTCATCACCAAACACATCAGCCATGTTGCCTACGTTTTTATGAAGAAAACCCTTAGAAGAAGTCGCAAAACTTCCACCAAACAAATCAGCCATGTGTACCCACATTTTTTAAAGAAAATCCCCTAAAAAAAGTCGCCAATCCACCATGAAACACACCAGAATTGTTGCCCATGTTTTTGAAGAAGATCTTCAAAACAAATCGCCAAACCTGGCTTTGATGCCAAGATGATGCGTATTTTCCATGCAGATCAGATTCACAGCGGAAAAGTAACTTTAGATTGCTTTTATAAAGAATTTAATCACCAAGAAACAAAACTAAAGGATCGATTTATTTAGATTGCTTAAAGAATTAAATCACCCACAAACTAAACGAAATCTGGATAAGAAAGTATAAAGGAATTAACCACCAACTTTCTAAGGTTTTGCAAGTATAAAAATCACGATTTTATTCATCAAATTTCTCTCTCTTAAAAGATTACAATATATATGTATATATAGGCTAGAAATATAACCTTAACCTAAAACTATTAAGATTTTAAATTAGATTCAAAATCAGCTAGAAATTTGCTAATACTTGAATCCAACTTGGAAACCAATCAAAAGCCCAATCCAAATAGGAATTACATCAAAACCATATTCAAGTAAAAAAATAAATCCTAAGTGCTTAAAACAAGAAAAACTCTTTAAGCCAAAATTTACTTAATATAATTATATAATAATAACCCCAACATAATAAATCGGCCCATGTTGGTAATTAAGCTGATTATTCGCTTCATAATAGATTCTCATGAGATCAAATAGATCAGACATAATACTCATGCATCATACTCATCTTCTTCGAAAACAATTGTCCTCAATTGTACAATAAATATTGTTTTTCCTTAGAACAATGTCAATATTTGTAGAAGGGGGGGTTGAATACAAATATTAAAACTTTTTCCTTGTTCTAATATTTGTTCTTGATGTTTGAAAGAATAAGAGAATAAGTTCGAACAAATTAGTGCTAAAAATAAAACTGAACAAAGAGATTTAAAATTATTGATGGATTGGTTTTTCCATCAATATATATTTTTGCTCAATGCTCCTAGGTTAGAAGAAACCTAGCTGCGTTTACAAGATTAGAAAACAAATCAACTGTTCTTACACATGTGCTCTCAAGCTTGAACAGTTGATTAAGAAATATGTCTAACTTGTATATTTTCTAATAATGCTACTACACTTGTTTATATACCACAAGTGTTCTTTTACAATTCTTATTCTAGGATTGTTTCTACCTGCCTTCCTTTTACCTTTTTCTATTTTACAAAAAGGTTTGAAAGACAGCTTCTGATTGAGTCTTCACAGTCACTCTAGACTGTCTTCCATAGGTGTGCTTTTGTTATCTGGATCTTCAACAGATATTCTTTCTGTGTTGTCACACTCAATTGATAATTTGCTGTTAAGCATATCAATTGATCCATTCTTTAATCCATCAACTGATGTACTTCTTCGATTGATCTTTATATCCATCGATTGATAAAAGATGTCTTATCGATTGATAGATGTTATCAATCGATATATCAGTCGATGGGTCTTCACATCAGTTGATGGTCTTCAATCCTTGGCTTGGCTTCTTCGATTGATCCTTCATCCATCGATGCTTCAATATCAATTGATCATCCTTCACTTGTGCAATTTCCTGTCTTCTCATAATTACAATTTAACAGTTTAATTTACACATCAATTGATGATCTATATCAATCGACTCTAACATCAATTGATGAACAAAATATCAATTGATTTACACCTTATCGATTGAAATAGACTAAGTACACCTATGCTACAATCCAAATTATCAGTTGATTCATATAAACATTTCAACTGATAAATGGTTTCCTGATCAATTGATATTTATAACTTTCATATCAATTGATCAGTTACATCAAATAAAATTTCTATGATTCTAAGATTAATGTTATCATCAAATCACATGTAGATTCCTAACAATCTCCCCCTATTTGTGTCTGTGTTCTTAACAGGCATAAATCTACTTGATGATAACAAAAACCCTTGAAATTTACATTCAGATAAAATCAAGAAATTTAATTTGCACATTAATTTTGGAAGTACCAGATTGATAGATAACTCCTGCAAGCAGCTTCAATGTCTTCATAATTTAATTTAGTTCCTCTTCCTCATTTTCTCAGCATTTTCCTTTAGTTGCCTCATGAAAGAACTTCTCAAGATTGCTTCATCCCTGTCAGTTTCTCCAAGTTGCCTCATAAGGTAATGTATTTCTTCATCTGTGATTTTGTCCAGATATTTGCAGATATCAAAGAACTTTGTATTGCCCTCTATATCTGTAAAAATCATAGCATACTTTGGCTCCAACACCACCTTTTTGACCTGTGACTTCCATAGCTTTAGAGGTGAATCAGGTTCAGCTTCTGCCTTGGATCTTCTTAACTTTGAAATTTGTTGTTGTATCTCCTGAGCAATTGTTGTGTTGAGTTTGTACTTTCTGTTGAGTAGAGGAAGAATAGTCTTTAAAACATTGTAGCTTTGCTTCATTATCACCTTCAATGAATAGATTGTTTTCACTCCATTTTCATACTCCAACCTCATTGATTCTTCATGGTTAGAGGTTGCCGGGTGAGTCCTTACTCCAATTAATCCTTTTTCATTGATTACTGGTATTCCCTTCAAATCATATCCTTCAATTGTGACCTCCTCCTTGATTTCTTCTTGTTGACCCTGGAGGTTTTCCTGAACCACTATTTCTTGAGTAGAACTTGACCTTTTCTTGGCCATAGAAACTTTTCTCCTTTTTCTCAAAGGTTGCTCTGCCTGTAGCTCTTCTTCCAAATGCCATTGCATTTCCATCTGTCTAGCAATCTCTTCATTCTCCCTTTCTCTCCTTGAGGCATCTGAGATTCCTGTAGTGATGGCTCCTTGAAGTAGCTTTTGACTTACTGGTTCAGTCTCTTTCTTCTTCTCTTCTTCAATCACTATTGCTTTCCCTTTCTTCTTTTCTTTAAGAGCTTCAATATCCAATTGAAGAAAAGCTTCTGTATTTGAGTTTCTTTCCTTGGCAGCCTTTTGTGCATCTTCATTTATTTTTCTTGTTTGAGCAATGAACTCATCCAAGTCTCCTTTTTCTACTGCCTCTGTTACTAACTCAGTGTTTCTCCTTAGATCTTCAATTCTCTTCTTTTCTCTCTCAATCATTGATTGAGTTTCTTTCTCCCTAGAAATTCTCCTAGCTTCAAGATCATCATCAAACTTCTTGTAATCTTTCTTTTTCTGTTCTAAATTATCTTTTGGAGAATTAGATGACTTAGATTTCTTTGAAGATTGATTGTCCATGTTACTTCTGCTTTTATCTCTTCTAGGTGCAGAACCACCAATGCCACTTGACTTATCCATACCAGAACCACCTATACCACCACTTCCACTGCATTTGCCATCACCACCATCATCATCCTTCTTCTTTGTATTCTCCCCCTTTTTGTTATCATCAATTGGAGGGGGTGGTGGAAGTCTGTCAAGAAACTTTTGAAGAATGGAAGCATAAGATTTTGACCTCTGATAATATCATCCATCTTCTTTTCTAGAGAACCTACTCTTTTCTCCAAAGATGTAAAATTTTTGGATTCTTTGAAAAGCTTGTCTTTGATGTTATTCATGGTGTTGAATGGTAGCTTCTCATCCAATCTCCTGTCCATTGCATCCTTGTTAGATGAGATAGAGTCCTTAATCCTCTCCAGTTCCCTCCTTACTCCTGTTACTGTCATCTTTTGAATTTTCATTGATTCTCTCATATAGTGAGCAATTCTCCTTTGAGTAGGATCTTCAATTTCTCCTTCCACCATTGTTCTTCTATATTGAGAGAGAATTTCAGTCTCAGCAGCTTCTAAGGAACCATCCATCAATAGTGCTCATCCATGGCTCTTCATCAGAATCACTCTTCAACTCTTCAGGTGCCATATAACAAGTGTCTGTTGTATTGGCAATGCTTTCCTTCAGATTCCTGGTCCTTTGATCTGTATGATCAATGCCCAAGAGTTGTTCTGCATTCCTGTTACTTGAAGTAGCCAACCCTTGATATTGTGGATCAGGATGAATGAAATTCTTTGGATCCAATTCACCAGCATCTATTTCCTCTTCAAAGTCTTTAGCAATTCCACTCCCACTAGCTTCAGCATTATTTGCTCCCCCTATCTCCTTTACTCCTTCTTCTGCTATCAGTTCAATTTCCAATTCCTGTGCAAAAAGTAGAATGTTTTTATCACTTTCACTCATCTCTCTATTTTGCATCAGGATCTCATCCTGGAATCTCACCTCTCCCTCACTCATTTCTTTTGCACCTACTAAGGTGGGGCCCTCAAGTGTTTCACTCTCATTCCTGGAAGAAATAGGAATGTTTTTACTCACTTCCTCTCCTTTTGCCAGGTTACAATCCTGCCTCTCACTCAACTCACTCAATCCTAAGAGTGTTTGTGCAACATCAATTGATTGAGCATCAATTGATGTATTGACATTATCAGTTGAAGTGGTGTTTGGGATATCCATCAATTGATGCATACCCATCGATTGATCTTGAGTATCGATCGATGACTTATCAGTCGATGGTTGAATATCAATTGATGAAGGAACATCAATTGATGGAGAAGAAACAATTGAGATAATTTGTGAAGTTATGTTTGAGATGATATTGGAAATAGAATCCTGAAAATTCTGAGAAGAAGATTCAGGAGAGAGTGTTGGCTTCTCCTTGAAAAACAAAGAAGGAGAATCTGAAAATGTTCGATAATCTATCAAAACATTTTCTAAAGAAGTTTGAGATGGGGAAAGAAGAATAGAAGAGATAGGAATTGAAAGAGAATGGGGCTGCATCTCATCATTTATATGAGATGCATCAAGCAGACTTTGTGAAGGCTCCTCCACAGTTTCCTGTGGTTTTGCAGTGTGTGATTCCCCAAGTGCAAAGGTGACTTTCTTTTATCTCCTTTTGTATGGTGTTAGTGTTTTGGCTTTTGTGTCCCCAACTTGATTCTGTGCCCCTGGTTGTGGGCTATTTTCAATATTGTCATCCTTTTGAGAGAATGGCAATAGGGATGTGGTATTTTCCATGTTAACATCCACAGTCTTTTGGGTATGGAGTGGCTTGGTTGAGGTTGCACACCCTCACTCTCCTTATCCTTCTGGGTTCTTTGATGTTCCCCAGTTCCCTCACCACCTACATCCTCCTCTAATCTATCTACCACACTAGTTGATTTTCTTTTCTTGGTTTTTACAACAGCAGGTTTTTGAGAACCTGTTGAGGTTGGTTTCTTAGATTTGGATTTAGAGATTGGTTGTGTGGCTTGGGTAGGAGGGTTGGGGTCATTACTACCACCCTCCATAGTCACAGAAGGCAAAGAAGAATTAGGTTTAGAAGAGTTTAAAGTAGAGATAAATACCTGAACAAAAGGGGGATAGATCAATTCCACATTGCTGTGAAGATTGATCCTAACCAAGTCTTTAAAGACCCTTTTGTTTTGAGTCCAGCAATCCAAAATTTATGTATTCCTGTCAATCTCAATATCCTTGACAAAGTGGTTAATAATAATCATAATAAATCTTACATAATAAATATGATTAGATCTATTTATTTTATTCCCCAATTTGGCAGATATTTCATTGAGTAACAGGCTTCCTAAATTATGATATCTATCATATAAAATGCTATACCCTACTTGTTGCATACTTGTTGTTATTGCTGTTGGTGTAGGTGTAGGGTTCCGAGGCATAAAACGCAGCGGATAAACGTAAATATAACGAAAATTTTCGGAACCCAAACGCAGGATCATGTATAAGAATTGACGAATTATGGTGATAATCGAATCATACCTATTAAGATTTTGAATGCCACGAACTCAACGGAGATCCTTGCTATCACGATTTGTGTCTTCCTCTCGAAAGCACCTCTATGGTATCCACACGAGCACCTTCAAGAACGTCTCACGATCTTGAACACGGAACGGAAGTACTAGCCTCCTTTGATAGGTTTCGAATTCTCTCTGCCTCTTCCTATGCTGCCTCTTCTGCTAGGGTTTATACAAAAATGTGCAAGCCATTTAACCTATCATTATCTATTTATAATGATTGGTTAATGGGCCTTTTTAGCAAAAACCTAACCCATGTAGGCATAGGATTAAATAATAAAACATGCTTCTATTATTTAATTAATAATTAAGTCACACTTAATTATTATTGGCATAAATATAATTCTTCAAATTCGAATTTATTTCAATTAATTAAGTCTCACTTAATTAATATAATAAATTCGAATTAATCATCAATTAATTTAAATCTATAATTTAAATTAACTATTCCTCTAGGTGCTCTATGTGTGTGACCCTATAGGCTATTATTTAATTAGCAATAATTTTATTCTCCAATAAAATTATAAACAATGAGCGGTATCTAGTAATACATCATTGCTACCTAATTAAACAATAATTAAATCGTGATTCGATAAAACCTTTCGTGATTAATGTTTCCGTGTAATATAATCCCTTTAACCATATATATTATAGATTATACTCGAGGCATGTATTTAGTCATCCTCTTCAACATTTAATCCGGGTTTACTTGATCCATGAGTAGACTATGAAAAACAAATCATTATTTGAGCACGGCCATGCATTTTATAGTCTCACTCAATCAAGAGGCCAATAATATCTCTCCTAATTATAGGAGGGTTAAATCCTTTATCTATCATTCATATTTCTCATACGACTCATGATATACCCGATGTCCACTTTTATCATCACCCGGTCAAAGGTAACTTTTAATGTAGTCAAAGTATATCAATCCTCGTATAGAAATATAATGATCTCAAGTCAGAGGATTATTACACCATTATCACTGTGAGTCTTTCTTATGACTTAATTAAACATGAAGAATCTCACTGTGGGTCTGTCCAGTACCATGTACCCCTACATGTACCTATGTATTGACTTTAGTATCCCCATACTTATAACCAATGAGATGTGGTTATCTGTCAAACAACATACTAGTCTATTTATGTATTATTATTGTCCTATCATAATAATACTCGACTAGGGAACCTTTAAGAATATGATATATTATATAATCTCAAGTTCAAGTCATGTACTTAAACTATATAACGAGTATCATGATTCTAAGGACATTTATTATGCTAACAAATATATCGCAGTAATTAAAGTCATAATAAATACGTTTATTGAATAATCAAATGACATAAATGTTTATTAAAAGGAAAAATTGTATTGCCTCTAGGGCACCTACACTAACAATCTCCCACTTGCACTAGAGCCAATCACCCATGTATCTGATACCCATGGAACTAGTGTGACCGTCGTGCTTCTGCTGCGACAAGCCTTTGGTCAGTGGGTCTGCAATGTTATCATTTGTGTGCACTTTACATATGTGTATGTCACCCCTCTCATTAATCTCTCGAATGAGGTGATATCTCCTGAGTATATGTTTGGTTCGGGAGTGAGCTCTAGGTTCTTTAGCTTGTGCAATGGCTCCATTATTATCGCAGTATAGATCAATGGGATCTGCGATTGATGGAACCACTCCCAATTCAGTAATGAATTTTCGAATCCAAACTGCTTCCTTAGCCGCTTCACAAGCTGCAATGTACTCAGCCTCCATTGTAGAATCAGCTACTGTTTCTTGTTTTGAACTCTTCCAACTTACAGCACCTCCGTTTAGACAAAACACAAAACCAGACTGTGATACAGTATCATCCCTGTCTGTTTGGAAACTTGCATCGGTGTAACCTTTTACTACTAGTTTCTCCTCTCCTCCATACACTGAAAGGGGAGATAGGAGTGAAGGGAAGTAACTCACTGCACTTTCATGTGTACTAGAAATGCTAAATGTAATCTCTATGTAATGGTTGATGATAACTCAACAATAGAACAGGACATGTAATAATATGCAGGTACACAGAAATCTTGGATCACAGAGTTCAGTTAAGACAAAGTATCAAAGGATCATCTACAGACTTGAAGCTCACTGGAAGAAGTTCATTAACATGTTCATGCCTCGGTGGAGAATAAAAGATGTTGACATCTATTCAAGGATGTGGAAGTTACAGAAGATTGTCTTAGTCTATGACGATTTTAGTGCATTACAATCGAAGCAACAAGTAAGGTTTGCAAAGAAGAATGTGGAATCATGTTCGGAATCAAGAGCCCCTATCAAGACTAGTCACTTATGAACCAGACCGTTGCATCAAGTGTCAGGACATTGGAGGCAAGCTCTCGTCGGTTAATATGGTTTTAATCATTCTAAAGTTGTTGGTTTTCTTGAGTCAAGTGGAGGATCAACAAAGGTGGTAAATCAGTGTTGGAGAAATGTCAGCCTAATGGATAAGGGACAGACGGCACAACCTGATTGGATCTTACTAAAGCTTCACAGATTAGAAGGCCAAATACTTGGACGTGGTGGAGTCACGTATACGGGGCCGAGTATTTGGATAAGGAAGTCTACACAAATTGAAGAGTGGAATGGAAATATTTAATTTAATTAAATAAAGTATTTATTTAATTATTTATATATTTTATAAATAAAGATATTCTTTATTTATATTTTATATATTTATTAAATATTACTTTTATATTAAATATTTCCAAAGGCATGCTTGGCACATGACTTGAAGATATGATTTGAGTGGACAAAAGTAAAAGGTGGAAAAACAAAAAGTAACACCTTTTTCAATATATAAAGAAGAAACCCAAGTCATCATCTAAGGTGAACATTCGGAAAAGAAAAAAATGGGGAGAGAGAGAGAAAATTATTTTCTCTCTCCCCCATGGCCATACTCCATATCTTGAATATTATGGGGCCATGAATTTCTTTGTTTCACCACTCATCTATTCTTCTATTGTAAACATTGCTAAATCTTGTTTAGAAGATAGGTTTGATTTTTGTCTCCTAGATCTAGAATTTGTAATATTTTTAGAGGAGCCAAAAATCATTTCTTTGTTGTGTTCTTGAGCTTATGTTCTTGAACTTGTTTGTAGCATCTACCCCACTTCAATGAATATAAAGTTATATTCTTGGATCTTGTTGTGTTATGTGTTTTGGATGATTTACCGTTCATTATCTTGGTTATTTTAATGGTGTTCTTGAGGTTGAAGAAGATGATGAACAGTACCCGGGTTTGAACCAAAGTAATTTTTATGTTGTCCCAAAAATAAATAAAAGTCAGATTTTTATTTGGGAATCGTATTCACCCCCCCTCTACGATCTCCAGGACCTAACAATTGGTATCAGAGCTACTCGATTGACATACAAATCGATTGGATCTATTTTTATTTTTTGAGATTAAAGAGGGTACAATTGGTTCACTGGGCATCCAGAATTTTTTCTGAAGCCCGGAATTTTTCTAAGTACAAAATGTTCTAGATAGCCAAGTAGAACATTTCTATGTAGAAATTCTACTTAGATGTTCGAGATAGCCAAGTAGAACATTTCTATGTAGAAATTCGACTTGATGTTCGAGATAGTGTCTAACTCGAACATTATCTCGAATATTCTACTTAATGTTCTAGATAGAACCTAAGTAGAAATTCTGGAGTTAGAAATATTTTCTAAGTCAGAAGTTCTACTTAATGTTCTACATAGAGCCTAAGTAGAACATTTCTATGTAGAAATTCTACTTAATGTTCTAGATAGAACCTAAGTAGAAATTCTGGAGTTAGAAATATTTTCTAAGTCAGAAGTTCTACTTAATGTTCTACATAGAGCCTAAGTAGAACATTTCTATGTAGAAATTCTACTTAACGTTCTAGATAGAACCTAAGTAGAAATTCTGGAGTTAGAAATATTTTCTAAGTCAGAAGTTCTACTTAATGTTCTACATAGAGCCTAAGTAGAACATTTCTATGTAGAAATTCTACTTAATGTTCTAGATAGAACCTAAGTAGAAATTCTGGAGTTAGAAATATTTTCTAAGTCAGAAGTTCTACTTAATGTTCTACATAGAGCCTAAGTAGAACATTTCTATGTAGAAATTCTACTTAATGTTCTAGATAGAACCTAAGTAGAAATTCTGGAGTTAGAAATATTTTCTAAGTCAGAAGTTCTACTTAATGTTCTACATAGAGCCTAAGTAGAACATTTCTATGTAGAAATTCTACTTAATGTTCTAGATAGAACCTAAGTAGAAATTCTGGAGTTAGAAATATTTTCTAAGTCAGAAGTTCTACTTAATGTTCTAGATAGAGCCTAAGTAGAACATTTCTATGTAGAATTTCTACTTGATGTTCTAGATAGAGTCTATGTAGAACATTTCTATGTAGAATTTTTTTTCTTAGAAGGCTGTTTCAACATGACACATGGCTACATAGTTTAACTTTTATTTAAAACAAAAATTGTTTTTCTCTCAAATTGTTTTTAGTTTAATAATTAATTTAATAATTAAATTTGAATTTAATTATATAAAATATTTTGAAAATAATTTTTAAATTTAAATAATTTATTTTTCAAGTTTATTTTACATCTTGGAAAATATTTTATTTTCTTTTAAATTTTAGAGTCAAATATTTTATATTTTTAATATTCTTAGTTAAGAATTTTATTAATTTAAAAACTAAAATTAATCTTAAAATCCAATTTAATTTCTTTTGAGTTTAACATTCTTAAAAGTATTTTGAGAATTATTTTTGAGGTTTAATAATTTATTTTTTATAGAAGTTTTAATTATAAATCTCATAAAACTTTTTGGAAAATCATTTTGGTTGAAATAATTTATTTTCAAGAATATCTAAGATGACTTGAAAATTTATTATTTTTATATCAAACTTATATTTTCAATCTGTTTTATTTTAATTATAATTGAAACTGTTTTGGATTATAAATTCTATAAAATTCTTTGGAAATTAATTTTGATTTGAAATAATTTCTTTTTCGGGATTATTTAATATACCTTGAAAATTTTGTTATCTCTATATCAAAACTTTCTTTTCGAATTTTATTTTATTTATAATTTGAAATTGAGAAATTTATTATTATTTATCAAAAATGCATTTTCAATTTATTTTGATTATTTAAATTCCTAAAAAAAAAAAAAAAAAATTAAATACTTCTGTTTGAACAAAATGTTTTATTAAACGAAACAACAGGAGTTGATTCTTCGTTCGTTGAGGACAAACGAACTGACTGAAGAACATTCTAATGGAGTTGAGACCTGATCTTACCATTGGAGATGTATTTCTACATCGGTCTACTCAGTGGATCATTTGGTTATTGAAAGGGGATTAATTCATTTAGGGAAGAGTCTTCGATCAGTGGTTTTCGAATCAATATCTGAAGAATTTGGGATTTTGAAAAGGAATTCAGTTTATCGGTCAAAGAACCAAAACAACAATTGAAGATTTGGTTAAAGGACATCAGTGGCAGAAATACACAAGGTTTGATTATCACTGACATATGATAATCAAGGGGTTATTGCTACACATATAAAGAAGAGTGATCTTTTCAAGCAGAACATGAGACATTCTATGTCGGGGTCTTTAAGCAGAACAATCAGGTATCAGTTTGGGTTGAAGCAGGAACATCATTGGTTATTGAGGTCAAATGCAAGGATACTTCCATGAGTGTTAGTAGAATGGAAATTGATTTGGATCAATTGATTATCACTCGAGATGGAATGTTAAGCATCGCACAGGTATACTTTCTAACTAGTTTATACTTGTTTGATTTAATTATAGAGTATTAAGTGCTGAACTGCATTATATTATAAGTTTGATGTAATGCATGTCTCACCTTGATTTCTATATAAATTAGATAACTTATGCTAGTTTGTTAGTGTTGCTTGTTTATCAGTATTTGACTTCATGATTAGATCTTGTGTGATTTAATGCTTGCTTTACGAAAATTGATCATGTTTGCATATAGAGTCTTAGGTATTTGTAGGGGTACATTTACCGGAAAGAGTATTTGCTGCATGCTAAGTGCCTTGATGCTTACATTGTCTATAATCTGTTTATACTCGCATGGTTGTATTAAATGTTATATCTGATCATGTGCTTGTTAAGATGAGTTTGTTTCTAATTTAGGAATTGCCTAGGGGTCAGTATAATAAACAATGAATTAAATTTTTAAATCTAAATTGACTCAGGCAATTAGAGATAATATAATGTTAAAGTGAACAACAAAGGTGATTTAGAAGAATTAGGAATCTGAGTGATTGATTCTTCTATGACTACATATATGTACGACATGATTCTTATAGACTGCTAGTCCACCTTAAGTTAGGTTGGGATCACTGAGCTCATAGCCAAGACTACTTGTTGAGGCTGATATAGATGAGGAGTGATCAGTCAAATAAGAATGAGCATGTTGAACTTGAATGCTTTGTTGTTAACAATGTTTAGAAATATCTCTAACCCTTGGACTCAATCAAATTGAGGACCACGTGTCTTAATCATTTGTGAATGCAGAGTATCTTTCAACATGTACAAGTTATATATCTCAGACATTTCCATGTTCGAGGCATGTAACTACTTTTGCTTTGGTATTCAAATGGTTAAGCAAGGTTACCTATTTTTCTTGAATGATCTGAAGCACAATATTAAGGAAGACCTAGGGAATTCTATGTGAAGGGTTTCCTAATATCAGTTCGAGGATGAACAATATTGATCGGGGTCAAGAGAAATAGAAGCTCACTCTACTGGAAGTGAGGTTACTGCTGACACGAAATTTAATGCTTATGATGAAGTCAACTATTCGTTGAAGTTTATCAGAATGGAGTTAGCTGCAACAACAAGTGATGCTCTCACACTTGGTTTATCAACTAATACTTGGTTTATCAAGATAACGGATTCGACGGTAAAGATGAAGTTGGTGAGAAAGGACTACTTCTAATGAAATTCTTTTAAGAAGGACATTAGTGAAGTATGTCAGTTGAAGGGAAGTCAAGTCAAAGGCTACCCTGTTTAGTTTTGGTGTTCGTTCATGCATTCGATAGATGAAGCATCTCAGTGATTAATCACATTCAAAGGATTAGGCAGATTGCTGTAAGAACACTTTGAGGGCAGGTAATGGAATTCGTTGACGAATGAAATTCTATGTTATGTCTGCACTGAAAGGAGTATTCTAGAGTAAAGTTCAGTTTTCGGACTTCATGACCAAATGGAGGAGTTAATAGGGAAATCCAGACCTTGAGTGAAATTACAAGGATAATGGATAGACTTAAGGTTTCCTATTCACTACGGCTGAATCAGTTGCCACAGCAAGTCTAATCAGTAAATATAAAGAGAAGACATCAAGTAAGATTAATCATGCCTGAAGTCACATGGTGTGATGAAGGGCTATCTTATTTGGAGTTAAGAGCTTACATAGAGTCTGTGATTGATTTAAGATGATCTAGATGCAGTGAACAACATCATCAAGCTCCCTAGCATTCGTTTGATTTTAGCTCTGAATTTCTAAAGGTTGACATCCTGTTTAGGGCTCAAGATCAGATGACACCAGATGAAGAAAAGCTGCAAGCAGCATCACAGGGGGAGCATCAGTAAGTTGGATCAACTAGTCGTGTTTGATGTTCAAAGGCTAGCAGTGCTCATTGAGTAAGAGTTGAGATTCTTAGGAGCACTGAGTGATCCAGATTGAGTGATTGCATATTAGAAAGGAAATTGTCAATTTAAAAATAATGCAAGATGATCTCAATCATATTTGAAGAAGACTACTCTACCCACTGAATATCTAAGGAAACATTAAGGACACATCTGTCATGACAAAGGGTTTTGTGTAACAACATTTCCTAGAGTCAGTTCTTGATGAATCTTGGTAGTAGAGTAGTGATTAGTAGTGCATGTATAAGAGTATTTCATTGGTTTTTCTGAGTGAATTCAATGAAGACTGAAGATGCACTAACTAATCAAGATTGAGTAGGGTTCGAATCAAGGAACTAACTCAATTGAACCAGAGGCAGATACACTTAGCACAAGGAATCAATCCACATGAAGACTTGGTATTGATACAGAAGCTGAAGGGTAGTTCGGAGTTTTTGAAGGTTCTACTCTGCTAGTGTCAAGACTACTGGTTTCTAGAGTGCTGAGTTTAGTGAAGCTGCTGCCAAGACCAATATCTACAAGGAAATATTTGGGTGTTGAAGGTAATGCAGTTTCCATCTGGATGAGCGTGGTATTGTTTCGAGGAACAATGTTAACTGGTAGCTGAAAAGTTATTCCTGTCCAAAAGGAGTAAACGTTCAATCTCGAAAGGAGTAAACGTTCGATCTCTAGGGCAAAGAGGAGTAATTGTTCATTCAACGATCATACACCAGTAAAAGCTCTATTGACTAAGGTATGTCACTCTAATCTAATATTGATTTATTTAAACATAATGTTTATAGAGAGTGTTCATGCTATTTAGATGTCTACGATCTCTAGGAACTGATTAATGTTTGGCGTGTGACCACCCGGGACTCAATATTATCATTATGAGATTACCTATGATCACCCGGGACCTAACATTGTAGCATTTCTTTGTATAGTCAATTTATATCCAGGATCTCGTACTTTGTGCTGTCATATGTTATTCATGCTATATGTATCTAATATTTCAGCATAAGTATTTGTATATATTAATTAGTTGTAATTTTATTTACTTCTAATTGTTTAATGCTAATATTAATGGAACCACTTAATATGTAGTTTAAGTGATGTAATCCTTGTCTTTTGCAAAATCCATTAATATTAGTTATCATTCTTTTGATATTAGTGATGTCACTTAGAATTTCTGCACTAAGTGACAAAAAGATTATTTCAAAAACACTGATATTAAAAGTAATTTACTACATCGCGAGGGTTTGTCAAAGATCATAAATTTTAGCATTAATATTTAAAGGTATTTGATATCTGATGCAACTAGTACCTCGAGCTTACATACATTCTGATTGTCATGAGTATTTTCAATATGCTTATGTGATAATTGTTGAGATGTAGTGTAAGAAGTTAAATGCTGTCATTCAGTCAATGTATGTTCAGTGTTTAGCGGATGCTTATTTTTATGCTTTAGAATTACCATGATCTATATTGCAATATGTGTTTGTTTCAAGCGACAAATGGTAATTGTCTAGCATAATGTAAGTATCTTATGTGCTTGATTATTTTGTAGTAAGATGCATTTTATTACAAAATGATTGGATGATGTTAGTACTTTTGAATGTATTGTCACTCATATCTTTGATAATTCATTAGTATTAACATATGTTTTTCATTCTTAGAACTTGAATGCATAAAGAAATTTCTTGTCTATTTCTTGTGAAAAATGTTTTATCTAAACATGCATTCATTTGCCAGAGAATGAAAAGCCACTAAAAGTTTTTTTTGAAAGAGAACATTTCTTGAGGATTATCTTTCTATTTCAAAATCATATATCCTCTCTCTCTCTAAATGTTTTGTAATGAAAACTGTTTTCTCTCCACGATTTGTTTAAATAAAGTTACTTGATAACTTGTAACTTAGGTTACATGGTATCAGACTATTTTATTTGAGTAAATTGTTTTGGTCTTGAGGTATCAACCATTGGTAAAACGTTTTTCAAAACTCTTGTTAATGTCTGTTTCACATTGACCTGTAGTATTAAAACAATGGTTGTTTGCTTTGGGATTAGTGCCTTGGACTGTATGACTAAAGCATTCATTCGATTTTTTTTAAGTCGGAGATAATATCCGATAAGAATGAATTGCGAAACAATTTCTGAAAACATACAGTGAGCAAGATGAAATAGATTTGAGTTATTAATCAAAATGTTTTTGTTAAAAGAGTTGAATTTCAATTGGATATTTGTCTAAGAGAAATTCAAAAGAACACTTTTGTTAATCTGTTAAACTTTTTTTTCAAAATTGTGAGGTTATGAAATTTGGCTTAATATTATTTTACCTATTCTTTATTAATTCCCACATTTTAGCTCTGGTGCATTGTTTCTTGAGGACACATTGCTCCGATGCTATATTTCTGAGAAGGAATAGAGAATAAGTTTAATCATACTCTACTAAATTTTATATAGCTCTGATCAACTCTATCTATTTAGCTGTAATGGCTTGGCCTTAGTGGCTATAGGGGAAGGTCAAGAAGTTGAATAATCCATCAATTTTTAACCAAGGCCTTAGTACCAAACACTGTCATTCTAATTCAAACTTTCAACCCTTGGTGATATAAGGAACTTATGTAGATTAGCGGTTGTTAAGGGAGAAACTGCACTTGATGCAGCAAATAAGGATGAAGTCGGAAGTGCACCCACAGCTCTACCTCTCGAGAAGGAAAGAAGTATACAAATTGAGGTATCTGTAGCTCATCTGTATTCTCTCAAAAGGATGCAGAGCTGAAAAGGCAATTCAACCGTTTCTGAATGAACTCTCTCAACGGGGTGATTTCATTGAAAATTCGCTCGTCAGCCAGAGCACCTTGTAATGAGTCAAGCACACCAAAAGCATCACGCTGATGGTAATCCTAAAGTTTTTGCTTCTAAGGGATGTTATAGGACTTAACAGTTCTCTAGCCTCTCTTGGGACTAACAATTGTGAGGACACATTGCAAGAAGTGCACATTGTGAGGTATAGGTAAAACCCCTAAACTTCTTTGTTTACCATTCATGGTGAATGAAGTTGTTGAGCCGTCTTCACAGGCATTAGAGGGAAACTTGGATTTCTTGCCATATATTAGAATCCTTGTCAACCTTCCTAGGAGGAACAGTCCTAGTTCCCTAACGGGATTTCACATCCGCAGAGCAATCTGTTGATGTTGAGAGGCAATCACTAACAGTTTTCCATGACTGAAAATAGTGAATTAATTCATCTTCACAGGTGATTGAGAGAGATGTTTGTACACGTCTATTCTCCCAGGAATTCAAATTCTGGAATACATGGATCGCTCAAAACTTAAAGGCATATCACCGTCAACGATCCAGTGCATGGATTTGCATATGGGGAGTCGGTTGATGCTTAGATAGCTGCTAGTACGCATACCACATTCAACGATCCAGTGCATGGATTTGCATATGGGGAGATTGTTGATGCTGAAAGTAGCTGAGCAACAACTCGTAGACTATGATTCAGTTGGTTTACCAATTTGATGAGTCTTTTGAGGATCAGGGTGTTGGGATTTCAATCACTCCTGGAATGGAGGAGATTCCAATTTCAGAAGGGTTATTCCCCGACGACGAGCCACGTGTGCATGGATTTGCTCATGGTGAGTTGGGTGACGACCTAACTGAAACCCTGTCTGAGATTCCATCTCAGAACCTAGATCTTTAGTGATCGACAACATGCTACAGTCAACGATCCATAATATCTTGGTGAGACTAGCATGGATTTACTTGCAGGTACAAATTGCTATAAATGGAATGAGTGCAAGTAAGGGAGAGAAACACTTGAGTGAAGTGAGGGAGTGATACACTTGAGTGAGAGAAATAGGGAGAGAAATGAGTGGAACACTTACGCTTGAAAGTGTAAACACCAACAGAACGTAGTAGAAGTGAGGAAACCATAGACCAAACACTAACCTTGCTACTATGTCTAAATCCTGTTACTGAATTTTCTAGCTCTGGAATGTTGAAGAGATTCTTTTCTGGAAGACAAGCTGAAGAAGAGTCTAGCTGAAGCTTAGTGGGAATGTCCAAACTATTACCTTTGGATCTATTAATTCGTGTTATTCTCAATCTCAAAGGGGGAGACATTAATTTTTAGACCTAAGGGGGATTTTATGTTCAATTGGAGGAGAGTTTCTTATTTGATTGGATGTAGATGATACTTTTATTGTTTTAAAGGATATTCTCAACTAAGGGGGAGAATTTGGTGATACAAGAAACGAGATCTCTTGGTGATACAAGAAATGAGATATGTCAATCCTATCTTGTGGAGGTTACTTAGAGGATATCTAAAGACACAAGGGTGGATTGGAGCTTGCATGAACTAAGGGGGAGAATTAGATAAAATTGAAACCTTAGTGATGCAATGGAGAAATTACTAAGGGGGAGTTTCTTAGTAATTGGTTGGAGCCTAATCCCTAAAGGTGTTGTAGATTTAACTGATTTTTCGTCTGAAGTGGAAAAGTTACTTTTTGTCAATTGGGAAGAAGTTACTTGTCGTACTAAGGGGAGAAGTTATGGAGAATCTTAACATCTTGGTTTGCAATGCTATATCTTATTCTGAAAAGATATCTAAGGGATTTTGCTCTATTTGTTTGAAGATCTGTCCTTGGAACATTCTTAGGAGAGGTTCGGCAGAAGAATTCTTTCTAGCACGATCAATGAATGAAAATGAAGATTTCTTTGAAGAGTATCAACTCAGGGGGAGTTTTTGCTAAGTAGAAGTTTTCTGGGTAAAGAAGAATGTGAAGGAGATTTTCAAGGGGCATCTGAGAAGTGTCCAAGTGTGTTCTATTTCTTGTTTCAGTGATAGATGAAGTCAGTGGAATAGTGCAGGGAATAAAGAAAAATATGTTTCCTGGAAATAGAACATCCTGAAGAAAAAGAGGAAGTGACTTTCATTCCAAGAGAGAACAACCTTAAGGGGAAAATGAGTTGACCTCTTATGGGGAACATAGAGAGCTGTATGTTCTAGTTCGAATTGCAAGATGAACAAGAATGATTGTTCAGAAGTCTTTACTAATGATTTGTTTCTTTATTGAAAGAACCCCATCTTTGAAGAACATTGAAGTGGAGGAAGCTAAAGGAAAATGAAATTCAGAAATTCATCATTCATTTTCAGCAACTCAAGAAATCTGGATTTAACTGATTATATCTTTCCAGAACCTTTTGTATATTATTTTCATGTCCAGTACTTTAATTGGTTCTTGTATGTTAGTTGAGTTATCCTCTAGTAGTTAATTTTATTTAATTGCTTTTGGGGGAGATTGTAAAGGGGAAATAGTATTTGATTGTTATTCCATATCAACCAAATAGGGGGAGATTGAAAGGGGAGATAGGAGTGAAGGGAAGTAACTCACTGCACTTTCATGTGTACTAGAAATGCTAAATGTAATCTCTATGTAATGGTTGATGATAACTCAACAATAGAACAGGACATGTAATAATATGCAGGTGCACAGAAATCTTGGATCACAGAGTTCAGTTAAGACAAAGTATCAAAGGATCATCTACAGACTTGAAGCTCACTGGAAGAAGTTCATTAACATGTTCATGCCTCGGTGGAGAATAAAAGATGTTGACATCTATTCAAGGATGTGGAAGTTACAGAAGATTGTCTTAGTCTATGACGATTTTAGTGCATTACAATCGAAGCAACAAGTAAGGTTTGCAAAGAAGAATGTGGAATCATGTTCGGAATCAAGAGCCCCTATCAAGACTAGTCACTTATGAACCAGACCGTTGCATCAAGTGTCAGGACATTGGAGGCAAGCTCTCGTCGGTTAATATGGTTTTAATCATTCTAAAGTTGTTGGTTTTCTTGAGTCAAGTGGAGGATCAACAAAGGTGGTAAATCAGTGTTGGAGAAATGTCAGCCTAATGGATAAGGGACAGACGGCACAACCTGATTGGATCTTACTAAAGCTTCACAGATTAGAAGGCCAAATACTTGGACGTGGTGGAGTCACGTATACGGGGCCGAGTATTTGGATAAGGAAGTCTACACAAATTGAAGAGTGGAATGGAAATATTTAATTTAATTAAATAAAGTATTTATTTAATTATTTATATATTTTATAAATAAAGATATTCTTTATTTATATTTTATATATTTATTAAATATTACTTTTATATTAAATATTTCCAAAGGCATGCTTGGCACATGACTTGAAGATATGATTTGAGTGGACAAAAGTAAAAGGTGGAAAAACAAAAAGTAACACCTTTTTCAATATATAAAGAAGAAACCCAAGTCATCATCTAAGGTGAACATTCGGAAAAGAAAAAAATGGGGAGAGAGAGAGAAAATTATTTTCTCTCTCCCCCATGGCCATACTCCATATCTTGAATATTATGGGGCCATGAATTTCTTTGTTTCACCACTCATCTATTCTTCTATTGTAAACATTGCTAAATCTTGTTTAGAAGATAGGTTTGATTTTTGTCTCCTAGATCTAGAATTTGTAATATTTTTAGAGGAGCCAAAAATCATTTCTTTGTTGTGTTCTTGAGCTTATGTTCTTGAACTTGTTTGTAGCATCTACCCCACTTCAATGAATATAAAGTTATATTCTTGGATCTTGTTGTGTTATGTGTTTTGGATGATTTACCGTTCATTATCTTGGTTATTTTAATGGTGTTCTTGAGGTTGAAGAAGATGATGAACAGTACCCGGGTTTGAACCAAAGTAATTTTTATGTTGTCCCAAAAATAAATAAAAGTCAGATTTTTATTTGGGAATCGTATTCACCCCCCCTCTACGATCTCCAGGACCTAACATACACCAAGAATGAATCTTTAGTCCTTTTCAAGTACTTTAGAATATTCTTGACAGCCGTCCAGTGACCTTCACCTGGATTAGATTGGTATCTGCTCGTCATGCTTAAAGCATACGAAACATCTGGGCGAGTACATACCATCGCATACATGATGGATCCAATTGCTGAGGCATATGGAACCTTACTCATGCGGTCCTTGTCATCCAATGATTTCGGACACTGATCTTTAGAGATCGTTATCCCTTGAGATACGGGGACATATCCCCTTTTTGCATTTTGCATACCAAAACGGTGCAAAACCTTATCGATGTATGTACTCTGACTTAGACCGATCATCCTTCTAGATCTATCCCTATAGATCCTCATTCCTAGAATGTAGGATGCATCTCCTAAGTCTTTCATAGAGAAATTACTCCCTAACCAAATCTTAACAGCCTTGAGAGAAGGTATGTCATTCCCCATTAGTAGTATGTCATCAACATATAGTACTATGAATGCCACATGGCTCCCACTAACCTTCTTGTAAACACAAGGTTCATCCTCGTTTTGAACAAATCCATACTCTTTGATAGTTTCATCAAAACGGATGTTCCATCTCCTAGAGGCTTGCTTTAATCCATAAATGGATCGACGTAATTTACATATCTTGCTAACATTCCCTGGACTGACAAAACCTTCAGGTTGTGTCATGTACACATCCACATCTTCTTCAAGGCTTCCATTAAGGAAGGCTGTTTTGACATCCATTTGCCAGATTTCATAATCATGGAATGCTGCAATAGCAAGCAAAATCCTTATGGATTTGACCATAGCCACTGATGAGAAGGTTTCATCATAGTCAATACCATGAATTTGCTTGAAACCTTTTGCAACTAGCCTTGCTTTATAGGTCTGAACATTTCCATCCATGTCAGTTTTCTTCTTGAAAACCCATTTGCACCCTATGGGTTTTACCCCTTCAGGTGGATCAACCAAAGTCCATACTTGGTTTTCATATATGGATTCCATCTCGGATTTCATGGCTTCTAGCCATCTCTTCGATTCTGGACTGCTCATAGCATCTTGGTATGTGAGAGGCTCATCTTCATCTATGAGCATCAAATCACCACATTGAGTCAAAAGAAATCCATATCTCTCTGGCTCATGGCGAATTCTACCAGTTCTACGAACAACCTGTGTTTGTTGAGCGTTATTATTATCCTGCTCTTGTTCCACTTCAGGTTCAATGCTATTTTGTGGTTCTCGATCTTCATCGAGGTCTATAGTTCTCCCACTGTTTCTTTTGGAAACAAAATCCCTTTCCATGAAGACAGCATCTCGAGCAATAAACACTTTTTGCTCAGAAGGACTATAGAAATAATACGCCTTTGTTTCTTTAGGGTATCCCACAAAATTGCACTCTTCAGATTTAGGTCCAAGCTTGTCAGATACTTGACGCTTCACAAACGCCTTGCATCCCCAAACTTTCATAAAGCTCATGCCTGACCGTTTCTTCTCCCATATCTCATATGGAGTCGTTTGAACCTTCTTAGTAGGAACACGGTTAAGTGTGAAAGCCGCTGTTTCTAGAGCATAACCCCAGAAACTAATTGGAAGATCTGCATGACTCATCATCGATCGCACCATGTCCAACAAGGTGCGATTTCTCCTCTCTGAAACTCCATTCCATTGAGGTGTACCTGGCGGAGTGAGTTGTGATACAATACCACACTCTTTTAAATAATCTTTAAATTCAGTGCTCAAGTATTCTCCTCCACGATCAGATCGTAAGATTTTAATACTTGCACCTCCGCCAATTTGCTTCTCTACTTCAGCCTTGTATTCTTTGAACTTTTCAAAAGAATCGGATTTATTCTTCATAAGATATACATATCCATATCTACTGAAATCATCAGTAAATGTTATGAAGTAGTAGTAGCCTCCTCTAGCCATCACACGCATTGGGCCACATACATCACTATGTATTAGCTCCAAACGTTCAGTGGCCCTTTGACCCTTACCAGTGAAAGGGGCTTTAGTCATTTTACCAAGCAAACAAGATTCGCATTCTTGGTATGATTCAAAATCAAACTTATCCAAATATCCATCCTTATGTAATTTGGATATGCGTTTCTCATTTATATGGCCTAGACGACAATGCCAGAGGTATGTTTGATTTGAGTCATTAACTTTAAGTCGTTTGTTTTCTATATTACAGACAGGATTATCTAAGTCAAGAACATATAAACCATTAAACAAACGCGCAACACCATAGGTTAAATCATTCAAAGCAAAAGAGCAACTGTTGTCCTTTATTGTAAACGAAAAACCTTTCTTGTCCAAACAAGAAACAGAAATAATGTTTCTGCGAATTGCAGGCACGTAATAACAATTCTCCAGTTCTAAAACTAGCCCAGAGGGCAAAGATAAATAATAGGTTCCTACAGCTAAAGCAGCAACTCTTGCTCCGTTGCCAACTCGTAGGTCCATTTCTCCTTTAGCCAATGTCCTACTTCTCTGCATTTCCTGCACATTTATACAAATGTGAGAAGCACATCCGGTATCCAATACCCAAGATGTAGAAATAGACAGATTGACTTCTATAACATATATACCTGAATTAGAAGCTTGCTCAGCCCTCTTCTTCTTCAGATCCTCCAAGTAAACTGAACAGTTTCTCTTCCAGTGACCAGTTTTCTTACAGTAGTGACATTCACCCTTAGCGACCCCACCTTTAGGCTTTAGAGCCTGTTTAGGACTTGACTTTGGCATGGGTGTAGAATCAGAACCTGTCTTCTTCTTACCCTTCCACTTGCCTTTCCCTTTGGCCTTACCTTTATTGCCCACCATCAGTATGGGAGCAGGTTCAGCCGTCTTCATGTTGGTCTCATATGTTCTCAACATAGCCAACAATTCAGTAGGTGTTTTGTCAAACTCATTCATATTGTAGTTCATAACAAACTGAGTGAATTTGTTGTTCAAAGAATTCAAGATTAGGTCAATACCAGTTTCCGGACCAATCGGGAAACCCAAAGTATCAAGATACTCAATGTAACCAATCATCTTCAGAACATGTGGGCCAACTGGTTCATTTGCCCCTTGTTTGCAGTTAAAGAGTGACTTGCTCGTGTTGAACCTTTCTTGACGAGTTTGGCTTGCAAACATGCTTTGCAAGTGCTCATTGATAGTATATGCATCCATATGCACATGCTGTCTTTGAAGCTCAGCACTCATAGTTGCTAACATAAGACACGCAACATCAGTTGCATCATTCTCATCCTTTGTGTGGGCCGCTCGTTCCTCAACAGTAGCGCCCTCAGGAAGGGGACCTGCCGGAGGAATATTAATGACATGAAGCTTGCGCTCCTGCCTGAGGACAATCCTCAAATTCCTCTGCCAGTCTAGGAAGTTGTTTCCTCTTGTCACCTTATCCTTCTCAAGGACAGATCGTACGGATAGTGTGTTTGTGTTGTTTGTGATTACTTGGTATCTACAATGATAAAAGCACAAAATTAAACATTAGATTGTCTGAGTTATTTATTATGTTCAAATGATTATGATACATTCATAATATATCTCCCACTATTTTTATCAAATCAATAGCCCTTACTATTAATTTGGAAAGTATATCCCATAATCCTTTCTAGTGAGCCAAGATCCATATTTCGTCATGTCTCAAGTCAACCACTGGAAGTCCTTAAGAATGATTATTTAGGTAGACAACATTTGTCAATTATATCATATATAATTTTTGGATAGTTTGGTGAGCAACGATTGATCTTATCTATCTAATAGATTTTAACCAAACTCTATGCTTCTAAGTTCATAATGGTTGAATATAACCGTTTACTTTCACCTTATTATGACGACTCAGTTAAGTTTGACCCAATGATACAACGGCCGAATATAACCGTTTATATTCGTCGCATCTCACCACGATAGACAGGAGTCCCCTGCCACTGACAGTCTTTCCCCTAATCGATCTAGGATTCGATGAGTGTTCATTCATTGGAAAGCATCTGATTAAAACTTAATATTTTGTTAAGGGGTTTAGAAAATTTTACGACGATCATGATCACATCATGAAGAGATCCTCAATTTTTCCTTGAACTAAATATTTCAAATTGACATCTTAAATTGTTCATTTCCCAGGTAGATGGAGGATACCAGTGGTCACACTTAAAACCCATCAGCCTTACGAATACGCATATCCGTTTTTGTCAGAAAATCCCAATTATAGATATCAAAATCCATATTCAATTCCGTGTTTTAAAAAATCCATATTTCATAAACACAAGAATCTCATGATCGTTTGTTGATTTTAAAATCTTGAATCGTTACAGATTTTATCTTGAGTCGTTACAGATTTTATCTTGTTTAAACAAGCATGGCATGGGTGTCGTATCTAATACATACATACATACATGATTAATCTAATTAAAGCATGCATCATTCATACATCAATATGTAAAGTGCAGTATGTAAACGTGCTTGGTTATGGCCCCTTTCCTATGTGATCCTTTCGAGCTAATGAAAGGATCAAAGTCAATCTATGGTGGTAAAATATAAATACAATTACATGTCTTCATTCTTCTTGTATCCACTAGTGCCTGCTCCTCTTCTTGGATCATCTTTCAGTCTTCAAGTACATTACATGGAATAATTGAATACAACCTAAGCTAATGTACTTACATAAGAAAACTCGAGTTGCATTCGAGGTTAAACAATTACAAGAATGAAGAAAACGACATGCAAGTCGTATTTATAAAACCAAAACCAAAAACCATTAATCTAAGGGTCTAAGGGCCATAACCAGCACCATGCTCAAGTACACAAAATAAAATATTGCGGGGGTCCGGGGGTGGCAGCCCCTGGGCGGGGGTCCAGGGGCGGCAGCCCCTGGGCGGGGTCTGGGGCGGCAGCCCCAGGCGGGGTCTGGGGGCGGCAGGTCCAGGCGGGGTCTGGGGTCGAGCTGCCAGGTCAGCTCGAAATCAGAAATTTTTTTTATTTTCGAAGACCAGTCCTATTCAGAAATCATCAATTTCTGAACTACAGATCATATCTGTTGGCCCTTTTTCCCACTGCATCTTATACAGTTTCAGAAGCATGTATCATATACATACTTATCATATCCCAGTTAACAGATCATGTCCAACATAATCTGTCCACCAGTTTATATCACTATACAAACTGACCCTCATGCATAATATACAAATCGCAATATGGCATATAAATCAGTCATGACAAATCATTAACATGCTAGTATCATCACCACATATTACAATTCGAATATACATGAAGAACATAGCATGGCAGAAGCATGGCAGTAACAAAGCAGTAGCATGGCAGTGGCATGGCAGTCACCAAAACAGGCATATTTGCATCAAATACAGTTAACACGTAACCAAATCAGTCCCTTATACACGTAGCTCTGATGCCATTGTAGGGTTCCGAGGCATAAAACGCAGCGGATAAACGTAAATATAACGAAAATTTTCGGAACCCAAACGCAGGATCATGTATAAGAATTGACGAATTATGGTGATAATCGAATCATACCTATTAAGATTTTGAATGCCACGAACTCAACGGAGATCCTTGCTATCACGATTTGTGTCTTCCTCTCGAAAGCACCTCTATGGTATCCACACGAGCACCTTCAAGAACGTCTCACGATCTTGAACACGGAACGGAAGTACTAGCCTCCTTTGATAGGTTTCGAATTCTCTCTGCCTCTTCCTATGCTGCCTCTTCTGCTAGGGTTTATACAAAAACGTGCAAGCCATTTAACCTATCATTATCTATTTATAATGATTGGTTAATGGGCCTTTTTAGCAAAAACCTAACCCATGTAGGCATAGGATTAAATAATAAAACATGCTTCTATTATTTAATTAATAATTAAGTCACACTTAATTATTATTGGCAGAAATATAATTCTTCAAATTCGAATTTATTTCAATTAATTAAGTCTCACTTAATTAATATAATAAATTCGAATTAATCATCAATTAATTTAAATCTATAATTTAAATTAACTATTCCTCTAGGTGCTCTATGTGTGTGACCCTATAGGCTATTATTTAATTAGCAATAATTTTATTCTCCAATAAAATTATAAACAATGAGCGGTATCTAGTAATACATCATTGCTACCTAATTAAACAATAATTAAATCGTGATTCGATAAAACCTTTCGTGATTAATGTTTCCGTGTAATATAATCCCTTTAACCATATATATTATAGATTAAACTCGAGGCATGTATTTAGTCATCCTCTTCAACATTTAATCCGGGTTTACTTGATCCATGAGTAGACTATGAAAAACAAATCATTATTTGAGCACGGCCATGCATTTTATAGTCTCACTCAATCAAGAGGCCAATAATATCTCTCCTAATTATAGGAGGGTTAAATCCTTTATCTATCATTCATATTTCTCATACGACTCATGATATACCCGATGTCCACTTTTATCATCACCCGGTCAAAGGTAACTTTTAATGTAGTCAAAGTATATCAATCCTCGTATAGAAATATAATGATCTCAAGTCAGAGGATCATTACACCATTATCACTGTGAGTCTTTCTTATGACTTAATTAAACATGAAGAATCTCACTGTGGGTCTGTCCAGTACCATGTACCCCTACATGTACCTATGTATTGACTTTAGTATCCCCATACTTATAACCAATGAGATGTGGTTATCTGTCAAACAACATACTAGTCTATTTATGTATTATTATTGTCCTATCATAATAATACTCGACTAGGGAACCTTTAAGAATATGATATATTATATAATCTCAAGTTCAAGTCATGTACTTAAACTATATAACGAGTATCATGATTCTAAGGACATTTATTATGCTAACAAATATATCGCAGTAATTAAAGTCATAATAAATACGTTTATTGAATAATCAAATGACATAAATATTTATTAAAAGGAAAAATTGTATTGCCTCTAGGGCACCTACACTAACAGTAGGTGCCCTAGAGGCAATACAATGTTTATTTTGATAAACCTTTATGTCAATTGATTATTCAATAAACATATTTATTATGACTTTAATTACTGCGATATATTTGTTAGCATAATAAATGTCCTTAGAATCATGATACATATTGTATAGTTTAGTACATGACTTGAACTTGAGATTATATAATATATCATATTCTTAAATGTCCCTAGTCGAGTAATATTATTATAGGACAATAATAATACATAAATAGACTAGTATGTTGTTTGACAGATAACCACATCTCATTGGTTATAAGTATGGGGATACTAAAGTCAACACATAGGTACATGCATGAGTACATGGTACTGGACAGACCCACAGTGAGATTCTTCATGTTTAATAAAGTCATAAGAAAGACTCACAGTGATAATGGTGTAATGATCCTCTGACTTGAGATCATTATATTTTTATACGAGGATTAATATACTTTGACTACATTAAAAGTTACCTTTGACCGGGTAATGATAAAAGTGGACATCGGGTATATCATGAGTCGTATGAGAAATATGAATGATAGATAAAGGATTTAACCCTCCTATAATTAGGAGAGATATTATTGGCCTCTTGATTGAGTGAGACTATAAAATGCATGGCCGTGCTCAAATAATGATTTGTTTTCATAGTCTACTCATGGATCAAGTAAACCCGGATTAAATGTTGAAGAGGATGACTAAATACATGCCTCGAGTTTAATCTATAATATATATGGTTAAAAGGATTATATTACACGGAAACATTAATCACGAAAGGTTTTATCGAATCACGATTTAATTATTGTTTAATTGGGTAGCAATGATGTATTACTAGATGCCGCTCATTGTTTATAATTTTATTGGAGAATAAAATTATTGCCAATTAAATAATAGCCTATAGGGTCACACGCAAAGAACACTTAGAGGAATAGTTAATTTAAATTATAGATTTAAATTAATTGATAATTATTTGAATTTTTATTATATTAATTAAGTGAGACTTAAATAATTAAGATAATATAAATTCAAATTAGAATTGTATTTCTGCCCATAATAATTAAGTATGACTTAGTTATTAATTAAATAATAAAATTCGTTTTATTATTTTCCTAGACCTACATGGGTTAGGTTTTGCTGCTATGGGCCTGTTAACCAAACATTATAAATAGATAATGTAGGGTTAAGAGGCACAACACGTTTTTGATAGAAAAACCCTAGAAGAGGCAGCAAAGAGGCAGGAAGACAATTCGAATTATCAAAGGTTTGCTAGTACATCCACTCCGTAATCAAGATCGTGAGACGCTCTTGAAGGTGCTCGTGTGGATACCATAGAGGTGTTTTCGAGAGGAAGACACAAGTCGTGATAGCAGGGATCTCCGTTGAGTTCGTGACATTCAAGATCGTAATAGGTATGATTCGATTATCACCATAATCCGTCCAATATTATACATGATCCTGCGTTAGGGTTCCGAAATTTTTCGTTATATTTACGTTTATCCGCTGCGTTTTATGCCTCGGAACCCAACAATGGCATCAGAGCTACGTGTATAAGGGACTGATTTGGTTACGTGTTTTATGTATTTGATGCATACATGCCTGTTTTGGTGACTGCTATGCCATGCTACTGCTTTGTCATAACTGCCATGCCACTGCTTATGCTACTGCCATGCCTGTTATGAAACTGCCATGCCTATTTGATGACTGCCATGATACTGCCATGCTTCTGCTATGCTACTGCCATGCTACTGCCATGTATATTCGAATTGTTATTCATATGATGAGTAAATAGATGATGATACTAGCATGTTAATGATTTGTCATGACAGATTTATATGCCTGTTTGCGATTTGTATATTTTGCATGAGGGTCAGTTTGTATATGATACAAACTGGTGGAAAGATTATGTTGGACATGATCTGTTAACTGGGATGTGATAAGTATGTATATGATACATGCTTCTGAAACTGTGTAAATTGCAGTGGGGAAAAAGGCCAACAGATATGATCTGTACAGAAGTTGTGTACTTGAGCATGGTGCTGGTTATGGCCTTTGGACCCCTAGATTAATGGTTTTTGGTTTTGGTTTTATAAATACGACTTGCATGTCGTTTTCTTCATTCTTGTAATTGTTTAACCTCGAATGTAACTCGAGTTTTCTTATGTAAGTACATTAGTATAGATTGTATTCAATTATTCCATGTAATGTATTTGAAGATTGAAGGATGATCCAAGAAGATGAGCAAGCACCCATGGATACAAGAAGAATGAAGACATGTAATTGTATTTATATTTTACCACCATAGATTGACTTTGATCCTTTCATTAGCTCGAAAGGATCACATAGGAAAAGGGTCATAACCAAGCACGTTTACATACTGCACTTTACATATTGATGTATGAATGTATGTGTAGAGTAGAAGATGCATGCTTTAATTAGATTAATGATGTATGCATGTATTAGATACGTCACCCATGCCATGCTTGCCATGCTAAACAAGATAAAATCTTTAACGATTTAAGATTTTAAAATTAACAAACGAACGATCATGAGATTCTTGTGTTTATGAAATATGGATTTTAAAACACGAAATTAAATATGAATTTTTGATATCTAAAACTGGGATTTTCTGTCAAAAGCGGATATGCGTATTCGTAAGGCTGATGGGTTTTAAGTGTGACCACTGGTATCCTCCATCTACCTGGGAAATGAACAATTTAAGATGTCAATTTGAAATATTTGGTTCAAGGAAAAATTGAGGATCTCTTCATGATGTGATCATGATCGTCGTAAATTTTCTAAACCCCTTAACAAAATATTAAGTTTTAATCGGATGCTTTCCAATGAATGAACACTCATCGAATCCTAGATCGATTAGGGGAAAGACTGTCAGTGGCAGGGGACTCCTATCTATCGTGGTGAGATGCGACGAATATAAACGGTTATATTCGGCCGTTGTATCATTGGGTCAAACTTAACTGAGTCGTCATAATAAGGTGAAAGTAAACGGTTATATTCAACAATTATGAACTTAGAAGCATGGAGTTTGGTTAAAAATCTATTAGATAGATAAGATCAATCGTTGCTCACCAAACTATCCAAGAATTATATATGATATAATTGACAAATGTTGTCTACCTAAATAATCATTCTTAAGGACTTCCAGTGGTTGACTTAAGACATGACAAAATATGGATCTTGGCTCACTAGAAAGAATTATGGGATATACTTTCCAAATTAATAGTAAGGGCTATTGATTTGATAAAAATAGTGGGAGATATATTATGAATGTATCATAATCATTTGAACATAATAAATAACTCAGACAATCTAATGTTTATTTTGTGCTTTTATCATTGTAGATACCGAATAATGACAAACAACACAAACACACTATCCGTACGATCTGTCCTTGAGAAGGATAAGCTGACAGGAGGAAACAACTTCCTAGACTGGCAGAGGAATTTGAGGATTGTCCTCAGGCAGGAGCGCAAGCTTCGTGTCATTGATATTCCTCCGGCAGGTCCCCTTCCTGAGGGCGCTACTGTTGAGGAACGAGCGGCCCACACAAAGGATGAGAATGATGCAACTGATGTTGCATGTCTTATGTTGGCAACTATGAGTGCTGAGCTTCAAAGACAACATGTGCATATGGATGCATATACTATCAATGAGCACTTGCAAAGCATGTTTGCAAGCCAAACTCGTCAAGAAAGGTTCAACACGAGCAAGTCACTCTTTAACTGCAAACAAGGGGCAAGTGAACCAGTTGGCCCACATGTTCTGAAAATGATTGGTTACATTGAGTATCTTGATACTTTGGGTTTCCCGATTGGTCCGGAAACTGGTATTGACCTAATCTTGAATTCTTTGAACAACAAATTCACTCAGTTTGTTATGAACTACAATATGAATGAATTTGACAAAACACCTACTGAATTGTTGGCTATGTTGAGAACATATGAGACCAACATGAAGACGGCTGAACCCGCTCCCATACTGATGGTGGGCAATAAAGGTAAGGCCAAAGGGAAAGGCAAGTGGAAGGGTAAGAAGAAGACAGGTTCTAATTCTACACCCAAGCCAAAGTCAGGTCCTAAATAGGCTTTAAAGCCTAAAGGTGGGGTCGCTAAGGGTGAATGTCACTACTGTAAGAAAACTGGTCACTGGAAGAGAAACTGTTCAGTTTACTTGGAGGATCTGAAGAAGAAGAGGGCTGAACAAGCTTCTAATTCAGGTATATATGTTATAGAAGTCAATTTGTCTATTTCTACATCTTGGGTATTGGATACCGGATGTGCTTCTCACATTTGTATAAATGTGCAGGAAATGCAGAGAAGTAGGACATTGGCTAAAGGAGAAATGGACCTACGAGTTGGCAACGGAGCAAGAGTTGCTGCTTTAGCTATAGGAACCTATTATTTATCTTTGCCCTCTGGGCTAGTTTTAGAACTGGAGAAATGTTATTACGTGCCTGCAATTCGCAGAAACATTATTTCTGTTTCTTGTTTGGACAAGAAAGGTTTTTCGTTTACAATAAAGGACAACAGTTGCTCTTTTACTTTGAATGATTTAACCTATGGTGTTGCGCGTTTGTTTAATGGTTTATATGTTCTTGACTTAGATAATCCTGTCTGTAATATAGAAAACAAACGACTTAAAGTTAATGACTCAAATCAAACATACCTCTGGCATTGTCGTCTAGGCCATATAAATGAGAAACGCATATCCAAATTACATAAGGATGGATATTTGGATAAGTTTGATTTTGAATCATACCAAGAATGCGAATCTTGTTTGCTTGGTAAAATGACTAAAGCCCCTTTCACTGGTAAGGGTCAAAGGGCCACTGAACGTTTGGAGCTAATACATAGTGATGTATGTGGCCCAATGCGTGTGATGGCTAGAGGAGGCTACTACTACTTCATAACATTTACTGATGATGTCAGTAGATATGGATATGTATATCTTATGAAGAATAAATCCGATTCTTTTGAAAAGTTCAAAGAATACAAAGCTGAAGTAGAGAAGCAAATTAGCGGAGGTGCAAGTATTAAAATCTTACGATCTGATCGTGGAGGAGAATACTTGAGCACTGAATTTAAAGATTATTTAAAGGAGTGTGGTATTGTATCACAACTCACTCCGCCAGGTACACCTCAATGGAATGGAGTTTCAGAGAGGAGAAATCGCACATTGTTGGACATGGTGCGATCGATGATGAGTCATGCAGATCTTCCAATTAGTTTCTGGGGTTATGCTCTAGAAACAGCGGCTTTCACACTTAACCGTGTTCCTACTAAGAAGGTTCAAAAGACTCCATATGAGATATGGGAGAAGAAACGGTCAGGCATGAGCTTTATGAAATTTTGGGGATGCAAGGCGTTTGTGAATCGTCAAGTATCTGACAAGCTTGGACCTAAATCTGAAGAGTGCAATTTTGTGGGATACCCTAAGGAAACAAAGGCGTACTATTTCTATAGTCCTACTGAGCAGAAAGTGTTCATTGCTCGAAATGCTGTTTTCATGGAAATAGATTTTGTTTCCAAAAGAAATAGTGGGAGAACTATAGACCTCGATGAAGATCGAGAACCACAAAATAGCATTGAACCTGAAGTGGAACAAGAGAAGGATAATGATAATGCTCAACAAACACAGGTTGTTCGTAGAACTGGTAGAATTCGCCATGAGCCAGAGAGATATGGATTTCTCTTGACTCAATGTGGTGATTTGATGCTCATAGACGAAGATGAGCCTCTCACATACCATAATGCTACGAACAGTCCAGACTCTAAGAGATGGCTAGAAGCCATGAAATCTGAGATGGATTCCATGTACGAAAACCGAGTATGGACCTTGGTTGATGTTAGTAATTGTGCTCTAGAGACAATACTTTTTATATTTTAAGGAAAATATTTATTATTAAGGATTATGTTTTATTGATTATTATTTATTTATTATGTTTTATTTACTGCGTAATAAATTGAAAGCATAATAAATGTCCTTGGAATTTTGATACGTATTATATATCTTTAAGTATGTGACTTAAAAATGATATTATATGAATAGTATCTTATTCCTAAAATTCCCTAGTCGAGTATTATTATTTAAGGACAATAATAATGCACAAAGACTAGTATGTTTCTTGACAGATGACCACATCTCATTGGTCATAGGTATGGGGATACTAAAGTCAAGAACATAAGTGCATGTATCAATGCATGGCACTGGAATGACCCGCCGTGAGATTCTACATGTTAAGTAAGTGTCATAAGTAATTCTCACTGTGATAATGGTGTAATGATCCTTAGACCTGAAATCATTATATTTCTATACGAGAATTAATATACTTTGATTACATTAAAAGTTACCTTTGACCGGGTGATGATAAAAGTGGACATTGGGTATATTATGAATCGTATGAGAAATATGAATGATCTAGATGGGATTTAATCCTCCTAATTTTAGGAGTGATATTATTGGCCTCTTGTTTGAGTGAGACTATGAAATGCACGGCCGTGCTCAAATGTTGATTTGATTTTAATAGTCTACTCATCGATCAAGAAAATAAAGATTAAATTATGAAGAGGATGACACGAGACATGCCTTGAGTTTAATCTATAATATCAAGATTAAAGGGATTATATTACATGGAACATTATTCACGAAAGGCTTAATCGAATCACCGATTTATTATTATTACTTGGATAGCAATGATGTATTACTAGATGCCGCTCATTGTTTACAATTTTAATTAGATATTAAAATTGTTGCCAACGTAATAATAACCTACAGGGTCACACACAAAGAACGCTTGAAGGAGAAATAATTTAAATTATGAATTTAAATTAAATAAGTAATTTATTTTATTTATGATATTAATTAAGTATGACTTAATTAATTATATAAATAGAATAAATGAATTACTTAAACTAATTCCAAAATTAATAATTAATTAATTAAGTGAGACTTAATTAAATAATTTAGAATTTTGGATTAGTATTAATTATAATTGGATTATAATTAGAAAACTTATTCCTCTCTCTATATAATCTCTTTATGGACTGATTTAATAAAAATACATTTTACAAAAACCCTAGCCGCTCTGAGAGAGGAGGAAGATAGAGAGAGAAGAAGTTTTCGGGTGCTAGTACACATCAATCCTTCATGAAAAGTGTTCGTGTGGATACCGTAGAGCGTAGATCGCGAGAGCGGGATACGTGGTGATTAAACAAGCTTTGGACCTCCATTAATCTTCCATTAATGAACTGTTAAAGCTTCTAAAGGTATTTATTCTTTATCTCCGAATTAAATCTTTTGTTTTCGCATGGATCCTGCGGAGGGTTTCGCTATTTTGATTTATTTTTCGCGTTTATTCCGCTGCGTTTGTGTCACGAAACACTTCAGTTGATCCACCTGAAGGGGTAAAACCCATAGGGTGCAAATGGGTTTTCAAGAAGAAAACTGACATGGATGGAAATGTTCAGACCTATAAAGCAAGGCTGGTTGCAAAAGGTTTCAGACAAATTCATGGTATTGACTATGATGAGACTTTCTCACCAGTGGCTATGGTCAAGTCTATAAGGATTTTGCTTGCTATTGCAGCATTCCATGATTATGAAATCTGGCAAATGGATGTCAAAACAGCCTTCCTTAACGGAATCCTTGAAGAGGATGTGGAAGTGTACATGACACAACCTGAAGGTTTTGTCGATCCAAGGAATGTTAGCAAGGTATGTAAATTACGTCGATCCATTTATGGATTGAAGCAAGCCTCTAGGAGATGGAATATCCGTTTTGATGAAACAGTCAAGGAGTATGGCTTTGTTCAAAACGAAGATGAACCTTGTGTTTACAAGAAGGTTAGTGGGAGCCATGTGGCATTCATAGTACTATATGTTGATGATATACTACTAATGGGGAATGACATACCTTCTCTCAAGGCTGTTAAGATTTGGTTAGGGAGCAACTTTTCTATGAAAGACTTAGGAGAAGCATCCTACATTCTAGGAATGAGGATCTATAGGGATAGATCTAGAAGGATGATCGGTCTAAGTCAGAGTACATACATCGAAAAGGTTTTGCATCGTTTTGGTATGCAAAATGCAAAAAAGGGATATGTCCCCGTATCTCAAGGGATAACGATCTCTAAAGATCAGTGTCCAAAATCATTGGATGACAAGGACCGCATGAGTAAGGTTCCATATGCCTCAGCAATTGGATCCATCATGTATGCAATGGTATGTACTCGCCCAGATGTTTCGTATGCTTTAAGTATGACGAGCAGATACCAATCTAATCCAGGTGAAGGTCACTGGACGGTTGTCAAGAATATTCTAAAGTACTTGAAAAGGACTAAAGATTCATTCTTGGTGTATGGAGGAGAGGAGAAACTGGTTGTAAAAGGTTACACCGATGCAAGTTTCCAAATAGACAGGGATGATACTGTATCACAGTCTGGTTTTGTGTTTTGTCTAAACGGAGGTGCTGTGAGTTGGAAGAGTTCAAAGCAAGAAACAGTAGCTGATTCTACAATGGAGGCTGAGTACATTGCAGCTTGTGAAGCGGTTAAGGAAGCTGTTTGGATTCGAAAATGCATTAATGATTTGGGAGTGGTTCCATCGATCGCAGATCCCATTGATCTATACTGCGATAATAATGGAGCCATTGCACAGGCTAAAGAACCTAGAGCTCACTCCCGAACCAAACACATACTCAGGAGATATCACCTCATTCGAGAGATTAATGAAAGGGGTGACATACACATATGTAAAGTGCACACAAATGATAACATTGCAGACCCACTGACCAAAGGCTTATCGCAGAAGAAGCACGACGGTCACACTAGTTCCATGGGTATTAGATACATGGGTGATTGGCTCTAGTGCAAGTGGGAGATTGTTGGTGTAGGTGCCCTAGAGGCAATACAATGTTTATTTTGATAAACCTTTATGTCAATTGATTATTCAATAAACATATTTATTATGACTTTAATTACTGCGATATATTTGTTAGCATAATAAATGTCCTTAGAATCATGATACATATTGTATAGTTTAGTACATGACTTGAACTTGAGATTATATAATATATCATATTCTTAAATGTCCCTAGTCGAGTATTATTATTATATGACAATAATAATACATAAATAGACTAGTATGTTGTTTGACAGATAACCACATCTCATTGGTTATAAGTATGGGGATACTAAAGTCAACACATAGGTACATGCAGGAGTACATGGTACTGGACAGACCCACAGTGAGATTCTTCATGTTTAATAAAGTCATAAGAAAGACTCACAGTGATAATGGTGTAATGATCCTCTGACTTGAGATCATTATATTTTTATACGAGGATTAATATACTTTGACTACATTAAAAGTTACCTTTGACCGGGTAATGATAAAAGTGGACATCGGGTATATCATGAGTCGTATGAGAAATATGAATGATAGATAAAGGATTTAACCCTCCTATAATTAGGAGAGATATTATTGGCCTCTTGATTGAGTGAGACTATAAAATGCATGGCCGTGCTCAAATAATGATTTGTTTTCATAGTCTACTCATGGATCAAGTAAACCCGGATTAAATGTTGAAGAGGATGACTAAATACATGCCTCGAGTTTAATCTATAATATATATGGTTAAAAGGATTATATTACACGGAAACATTAATCACGAAAGGTTTTATCGAATCACGATTTAATTATTGTTTAATTGGGTAGCAATGATGTATTACTAGATGCCGCTCATTGTTTATAATTTTATTGGAGAATAAAATTATTGACAATTAAATAATAACCTATAGGGTCACACGCAAAGAGCACTTAGAGGAATAGTTAATTTAAATTATAGATTTAAATTAATTGATAATTATTTGAATTTTTATTATATTAATTAAGTGAGACTTAATTAATTAAGATAATATAAATTCAAATTAGAATTGTATTTCTGCCCATAATAATTAAGTATGACTTAGTTATTAATTAAATAATAAAATTCGTTTTATTATTTTCCTAGACCTACATGGGTTAGGTTTTGCTGCTATGGGCCTGTTAACCAAACATTATAAATAGATAATGAAGGGTTAAGAGGCACAACACGTTTTTGATAGAAAAACCCTAGAAGAGGCAGCAAAGAGGCAGGAAGACAATTCGAATTATCAAAGGTTTGCTAGTACATCCACTCCGTAATCAAGATCGTGAGACGCTCTTGAAGGTGCTCGTGTGGATACCATAGAGGTGTTTTCGAGAGGAAGACACAAGTCGTGATAGCAAGGATCTCCGTTGAGTTCGTGACATTCAAGATCGTAATAGGTATGATTCGATTATCACCATATTCCGTCCAATCTTATACATGATCCTGCGTTAGGGTTCCGAAATTTTTCGTTATATTTACGTTTATCCGCTGCGTTTTATGCCTCGGAACCCAACAATTGCATCAAAATTACTAACCTTACCAGAAAAACACTTTATTAAAGCATCAAAGAAATATGACCATTCTTTTCTTAGATTCTTTCTAACAATACTACCTAGACTAGCATCAGGAGCAGTATAATTGATTTCCCTAAGCATGTTTCTAATATCTGTGTCAGTGGGTGCATTTTCGGTATTATTTGCAGGAATATTTAAACACTCACCCAAGACCACAGTGGTTAGAATATACCTTTGTCCTTTGCATTCAAAGGAGATTGTAGAAAAATCATCTGCTACTTCTGCTGTTGTCCAGAATTCTTCAACTAGATTGCACACTATTTTTGGTGCTTCTGAGAGGGCCTTTGCAATTTTTGAACTCCTTAGAAATTCCATTAGAGGATGAAATTCTGTTGGGGCTTCCTCCACCATAGTGCAAGCAACGAAGTTGTTGAGCTCATAGTAGAATCCAGATTGTGAGACTTTCTTTGAAGATGCCATTATCGAGTTTGAAGATTTATAATAGAATTAACTGGCAAACTTGTTAGTAATTATAACAGAAACAATAATTAGACAGTAGCAGTTTAGGGTTCTTAGCAAGAGATAGATACAGAGTAAGTTCAAAGATTGATAAAGAGAAAGAGATAGAGAAGTCGTTAGTAAAAATTGCAAGTAAGAATTAAAAGATGTTTTAATCTCACTATTTATATTTACTGATTTCTCAATCAATTACTTACTCAAAATAGAACAAAATTGACCGTTGGAAGAGTATTTAAGAGTAAAAGTTACCAATTTTGGCAATCGACTGATATACATACAGGAGTGTACGTATTAATCAATTGATAAAATAAGTAATCAACGGCTAGAGTTTGTACAGATCGATTGATGATTTGGACTATTAAAATTCCAGGTCATCGATTGATAAATTGCTTATCCATCGACAGGTACAATTATCCATCGATAGACAAATATATCATTGATTGATATATCTATCTGTCGATAGTTACCCCTATCCATCGATAAACAAATATATCATCAATTGATATATTTATCTGTCGACAGCTCCAATAATATCCATTGATATGTAAAATGTTTATCAGTTGATTATTGAAGAATCAATAATTTAACATAGTCAATGGCTACAAGTAATATAAATACATAACTTGTCAGATATTTAAAGGATTAAATATAATTAAGCATACCTAAATCACAGACCAATCTATTGAAGGTAGATTCATCTAATGGTTTGGTAAAAATGTCTGCAAGTTGTCTTTCACTAGGGACAAAATGTAATTCAACTGTACCATTCATTACATGTTCCCTAATGAAGTGATACCTTATGTCAATGTGCTTGGTTCTGGAATGTTGCACAGGATTTTCTGTTATAGCAATGGCACTTGTATTATCACAGAAAATAGGAATTTTGTTCAAGTTGAACCCATAGTCAAGTAGTTGATTCCTCATCCATAATATTTGTGCACAGCAACTTCCAGCTGCAATGTATTCAGCTTCTGCAGTAGATGTAGACACTGAATTCTGCTTCTTGCTAAACCATGAAACAAGCTTATTTCCTAGAAATTGACAGGAGCCTGTTGTGCTTTTTCTGTCAATTCTGCAACCTGCATAATCTGCATCTGAATAACCAATTAGATCAAATCCAGAATCTCTAGGATACCAAATTCCAAGATTTGGAATTCCTTTGAGATATCTGAATATTCTTTTTATTGCAATCAAATGAGATTCTCTAGGATCAGCTTGAAACCTAGCACAAAGACATGTAACAAACATTATGTCTGGCCTACTTATAGTTAAATAAAGTAATGAGCCAACCATACCTCTATAACTTGAAATGTCCACTTTTGCTTCCTTAGTGTTTAATTCAAGTTTAGTTGCAGGGGCCATGGGAGTTTTAGCAGAAGAACATTCACTTAAATCAAATCTCTTTAATAAATCAGAAATATATTTGGTTTGATTTATGAAAATACCATCTTTAACTTGTTTGATTTGCAAGCCAAGAAAGTAGGTTAGTTCTCCCATCATGCTCATTTCATATTTACTCTGCATCAACTTAGCAAACTTTTTACAAAGTTTTTCATTAGTTGAGCCAAAAATAATGTCATCTACATAGATTTGAACAAGAATCATAGAGCCATTTACATTTCTATGAAAGAGAGTTTTATCAACAGTACCTCTTGTGAAGTGATTCTCAATCAAGAATTTAGACAATGTGTCATACCAGGCTCTAAGTGCTTGCTTCAATCCATAAAGTGCCTTGAGAAGATATTATACAAATCCAGGATGAACAGGATCAATAAAGCCAGGAGGTTGTTCTACATATACTTCTTCTTCTAGTTCTCCATTGAGAAAAGCACTTTTCACATCCATTTGATACACCTTGAAATTAGCATGAGCAGCATATGCTAGAAAGATTCTGATTGCTTCCAATCTTGCAACTGGTGCAAAAGTTTCATCAAAATCTATGCCTTCTTCTTGTGAATAGCCCTTTGCCACTAATCTTGCTTTATTTCTTGTCACTGTACCAGATTCATCCATTTTGTTTCTGAACACCCATTTTGTACCAATGATAGACTTGTTCTTTGGTTTGGGCACCAGCTTTCATACCTTGTTTCTTTCAAATTGATTCAACTCTTCTTGCATAGCAATTATCCAATCAGGATCATTCAAGGCTTCTTCAATCCTTTTTGGTTCTTCTTGAGACAGGAAGCTACTATACAAGCATTCATTTTGAGTTGCACTTCTAGTTTTGACACCATCATTTGCATCTCCAATTATTAATTCAAAGGGATGGCTTTTTGTCAATTTCCTTTGTGATGGTAAATTTGTCCTTGAAGATGATGCTTCATGATCATTGGAAGTGTTATGATCATTGTGATGTGATTGACTATTTGAGAACCCTCCCCCTGAGATGGACACTCTACTTGAAGATTGTTGAGCAGAGTTGATATCCATCGAATGATTATCAATTGATGTATTATCAGTTGATTGATGATTGTCAACTGATAAGTTATCTGTTGATGCATTGACATCAATTGATGGGAGGATTCTAGGTACTTGTGCTCTTGTGTTTTCCATATTATCATCACTATCTTCAATATTACTTGTGGATTCATTTTCAAACTGCAATAGATCATGAAATCCTTCATCAAACAACCCTTGAATTTTCTTGTCATCAAAGACTACATGCATAGATTCCATAACAATGTGTAATCTAAGATTGTAGACTCTGTATGCTTTGGTTGTTATTCCATATCCAACAAATATAGCTTCATCAGCTTTGGCTTCAAATTTTCCTAGATTTTCACCTTGATTTCTCAGTACAAAGCATTTGCAGCCAAAGACATGAATAAAGTTAACTGTTGGCTTCTTGTCTTTCTTTATCAATTGATATGGAGTTTTGCCTTGAAGTTTATTGATCATGGAAATATTTTGAATGTAGCAAGCAGTATTAATTGCTTCTGCCCAGAAGTATGTAGGAAGTTTTGCTTCTTCTAACATAGTTCTAGCAGCTTCAATCAAGGTCCTATTTTTCCTTTCAACTACTCCATTTTGCTGTGGAGTTCTTGGAGCAGAGAAATGATGAGTGATACCTTTTTCTTCACAGAATTCTCTCATGGTTGAATTCTTGAATTCAGTACCATTGTCACTTCTAAATTTCTTGACCTTCCATTCAGTGCCATTGTCAACATTCTTCACATGATTGATAATTAATTTGCTTGCTTCATCTTTAGAGTGTAAGAAATATACCCATGAAAATCTTGTGAAGTCATCCACAATTACTAAGGCATATTTCTTTTTGGCAATTGACATGATGTTGACTGGACCAAATAAGTCCATGTGCAATAATTCCAGAGGCTTATCAATTGATGATTCAGACTTTGACTTGAATGATGTTTTTCTTTGTTTTCCCTTTTGACATGCATCACATAGTCCATCTTTGGTGAATTCCATCTGTGGAATGCCTCTAACCAGATTCTTTCTAACCAATAAATTCATGGCTTTGAAATTCAAATGGGCTAGTTTCTTGTGCCAAGTCCAACTTTCTTCTGTATTGGCTTTGCTAAGTAGACATGTCATTGAATTTGCCTTTACAGAGTGAAAATCAGCCACATAGACATTCCCTTTTCTTTCTCCAGTTAAGAGAATTTCACCAGATTCTTTGTTGGCTATGATGCATGATTCAGTTGTAAACCACACACCATTACCATTATCACACAGTTGACTAATACTGAGCAAATTGTGCTTCAATCCATCAACTAGTGCTACAGTTTCAATGATAACATTTTCTTTTGCAATTGAGCCATATCCCAGAGTAAAACCTTTGTTGTTATCTCCAAAAGTAACTCCTAGACCAGCCTTTTCCACAAATTTTGTGAGCAGGGACAAATCTCCAGTCATGTGCCTTGAACATCCACTATCCAAATACCAGAGATTTTTCTTCCTGTTTCCCTACACACATATAAAACAATCAAGTTACTTTTGGTACCCAAGTTGCCTTGGGTCCTCTTTTATTAGTTACAGCCTGAGTCCCTGTTGTCAACTTAGGTTCCTTTTGTTTTGGTGGGTTTAAATCCACTTTAATTTCCATGAATTTCATCATTTACATTAAGCATGTTCCATGGCATACCAGACATGTTCATATTAGGATATGCAAAGAAGGGATTATACATGTATGGAACTTGTGCATAAGGCATATGAACATTAGGTGCAACCAAATTAGAAGACATGGCATTCATGAGCATAGGATTGGTAAACATGGCATTTGCAGTCATGGCATGTATATTTAAATCATTTGCAGATATAGAATTCTTTTCACTTTTGCATTGCATGGACAAATGATTTACACTACCACATTTAGCACAGACTTTTCTAGGTGCATACATATCAGGAGTGTAGTTACTGTGCTTATTTATGCCTACTTTACCATTCCTATTCTTTTTCTTTTTCTCAGGCTTAGGTTGAGTAATTTCCACAGGTGCTATCTTTTCTAATTTTTCTTTTAGTTGTTTCTTGGATAAGCTACCTATGTTGATTTTCTCAGCCTCAACTTGATTTTTGGTTTCCTTAACAAACTTAATAGGAGTGCTAAATTTGTTCTTTTTATTAGCCATTGATGATTTACTTGTCGATGGATGCTTATCGATTGATTCAGCATCAATCGATTGATAATCCTTATCAGTTGATGAAGGATTAGCAGTCGATTGATCTTTATCCATTGAAGTATCAGCCAATGACTTGCTTATTGATTTGGGGAGTTCTCCTAGAGTATCTACACCCTGAACATCAATAATTTGTTTGGCAGTTTTAGCAGACCTATTCCATTTGCTAATGGTTTCAATTTCTTCAGCTAATTGTTCTTTCAACAATTCTTCTCTTTTCAAACTGTTTACTAGTTCATTCCTAGCATCCTTTCTTTCCTGCTTAAATCTTTCTAAACAAACAAGTTCATTTTCAAGAAAAATATTTCTCTCAGTTAAGGCATCAATGGTGTTCTTTAACTTGAGATTTTCTTTGTTTAGAGATTTTAGAGTGACATGCAAATTGTACAGTTCATTAGACATTTCATTAATAGTACTATTGCATTCCTCAGATGTAAGCTCGGAAAAGTTGGTAGCTAGTACCTGATTAGATGCTGAACTAGCTTCTTCATCTTCATGATTGGCCATTAATGCAAGATTGACATATTCTTCAGAATCACTATCCTCAGCAGCCCAGTCCTTCTCCTCAGTTACAAAAGCCTTTTCTTTTTATTTTAAAAGGTCAAAGTATTTCTTCTTATAATCAATACCCTCATATGACTTTGCCTTTTCTTGTTTTGGCTTCCTGCACTCACTTGAGAAATGACCAGCCAATCCACAGTTAAAGCATTTGAATTTAGATCTATCAACCAGATTTTTATTTTGATTGTTGTTTCTAAACTGGGATCCAGGCCTTTGAGCATATGGATTCTTCTTGAATTTTAGCTTTGAAAATTTCCTTGTCAGAAATGCAAGGTGCTCATCAATCTCATCCAAATCATCCTGAGAGCATGTTTCATCTTCTTCACACTTGCTCTTTCCTTTTCTCTTGAATGATTCTTCAACAGCATCACCAGCCATCATGACTGACTCTTCTTCATAGCCATTTTCCTTCTTCTCTTCATTTCCCTTGACTACCAAAGCCACAGTTTTCTCTTTTCTTTGATTCTTCTCAATCTCTTCATCTTGTTGGATTTCCAACTCATATGTCTTGAGAATACCATAAAGTTTCTCTAGAGTAAAATCCTTGGAGTCCTGAGATTGTCTAATGGAAACAGTCATTGGTTTCCATTCTTTTGGAAGAGATCTAAGAAATTTTATATTTGTATCCTCAGTTGCATAAACCCTACCATATAGCTTCAGTCCATTTAACAACTTCTGAAATCTGCTATAGGTGTCATTGATAGATTCTCCACTCTTGAAATGAAATGATTCATATTTTTGAATCAAGAGTGTAATCTTGTTTTTCCTTACTTATTCAGTTCCTTCACACAGAGTTTGAAGTGTATCCCATACTTCTTTTGATGAAGTACAGTTTATAACATTGTCAAACATATCTTTATCTAGACCATTAAATAGAATGTTCATGGCCTTCTTGTCTTTGAGTACTTCTTTTTCATCCTCTTCTGTGAACTCAGAAATAAGTTTTGGAACATGTCTGTCAAGTGCAGGAGTTCCATCAGAGTTTACACCTGTGACTAGCTTCATGGGAACATGAGGACCTTTTTCTATGCAGTTAACATAAGAAGGGTCGAGAAAAAGAAGATGCAGATGCATTTTGACCTTCCATGGAAAATATTCATCTTTCTCTAAAACTGGAATTTTCACACCTGAATCTTTTTGACCCATATTGACTGTTCTTGATCTTTAAACTTTCTGTATGTTGAAAGCCTGCTCTGATACCAATTGTTATTCCTTAGAACAATGTCAATATTTGTAGAAGGGGGGGTTGAATACAAATATTAAAACTTTTTCCTTGTTCTAATATTTGTTCTTGATGTTTGAAAGAATAAGATAATAAGTTCGAACAAATTAGTGCTAAAAATAAAACTGAACAAAGAGATTTAAAATTATTGATGGATTGGTTTTTCCATCAATATATATTTTTGCTCAATGCTCCTAGGTTAGAAGAAACCTAGCTGCGTTTACAAGATTAGAAAACAAATCAACTGTTCTTACACATGTGCTCTCAAGCTTGAACAGTTGATTAAGAAATATGTCTAACTTGTATATTTTCTAATAATGCTACTACACTTGTTTATATACCACAAGTGTTCTTTTACAATTCCTATTCTAGGATTGTTTCTACCTGCCTTCCTTTTACCTTTTTCTATTTTACAAAAAGGTTTGAAAGACAGCTTCTGATTGAGTCTTCACAGTCACTCTAGACTGTCTTCCATAGGTGTGCTTTTGTTCTCTGGATCTTCAACAGATATTCTTTCTGTGTTGTCACACTCAATTGATAATTTGCTGTTAAGCATATCAATTGATCCATTCTTTAATCCATCAACTGATGTACTTCTTCGATTGATCTTTATATCCATCGATTGATAAAAGATGTCTTATCGATTGATAGATGTTATCAATCGATATATCAGTCGATGGGTCTTCACATCAGTTGATGGTCTTCAGTCCTTGGCTTGGCTTCTTCGATTGATCCTTCATCCATCGATGCTTCAATATCAATTGATCATCCTTCACTTGTGCAATTTCCTGTCTTCTCATAATTACAATTTAACAGTTTAATTTACACATCAATTGATGATCTATATCAATCGACTTTAACATCAATTGATGAACAAAATATCAATTGATTTACACATTATCGATTGAAATAGACTAAGTACATCTATGCTACAATCCAAATTATCAGTTGATTCATATAAACATTTCAACTGATAAATGGTTTCCTGATCAATTGATATTTATAACTTTCATATCAATTGATCAGTTACATCAAATAAAATTTCTATGATTCTAAGATTAATGTTATCATCAAATCACATGTAGATTCCTAACAAATACATATGCATATCTTAACGTCATACTCTGCATCATGTTGGTAAGTTTCAGTTTTGCATAAATTGAATCGGTTTCAGTTCGGATGGTATGATTTCGGTTTAGGTCAAAATTTGATTAAAATTTAGATGAATTTCGGATAAAAAATGGATTAAATTCGGTTCAAATCTTTTTATGATTTATTATTAAACTAGATTTTGTTTGGATTTGAAAGTTGAATTCAATTAATTTTAAATAAATTTGAATCATCATTGAATTTAAATAAAGATCATTAAGCATATTTGCCAAATAATAATTAAAATTTGATAAAATAATACTGAATAAAGTAATTATATCGATTAAGTAATATATTTCTCTAGTTCAAATTTTGGTTAATATAAAAAAATCACTAAATACTCGTAATATAATAATTTTAAAAAAAATCTTGAGGGCCAAATATAAATATAAATAAATTTTGTATGTACATATATAATATATAATATTTATTTCTTTTTAGAATATGAATTTATATTCACTTTTCTTTATTTTCCAGCAAATTCAAAATAAATATTATTCTTAATTTTTTAAATATTTTATTTTACGAATAAATATATTATACGTATAAATTATGTATAATGTATTTGTGAATGTAACGAATCATAAGATTGTATGTATGAAATACACATAAGGTCTATAATTTAGTTTGAGTCATATTCAGTTTGTATAATTTTTTATTAGAATTTGATCAATTCGGTTCATTATCGGATCTGTAATTTCGGATTATTTTTGGTTAAAATTCTGGTTCTAAATTATTTTCGGATCGGATTGAATCGGTTTTCGGATCATTATCGAATTTGATTTTTTTGAACCGATATCGGTTCTGATCGGATTGTTTCGGATTCAGTTACATTTTTGGATTATCAAATCCATATACAAAATCGGATCTCAATTTTTAATTTTTCGGTTCAGTTTTGATTTCGTTTCATACGGATCAGTTTTACCGATTTCGGTTCGGTTTCGATTTTAATTCGATTTTTATCGACTTGTTCATTTTCTTTCTCAAAAGTAATGTATGCGTCCCCTATTTTCTTTCTCTTTCCAATCTGGTATATATTCATATATGTAAATTATATATATGTAAATTATCACATGCCCATATATATTATATTATATATTTCTATATGAGACTTAATTATTATAATAAAATAATAATTCTTACTCATATCTATACTATATTATTATAACCGAAAAATTAAAAATTTTGGTCGGTCGGTATGGTACCGGGTGAAATATAGAAAAGATCTTAACCGTCTAATTTTAGATTTACCATAGAAACAATCTTAATCATCTAATTTTAATAAAATATATTTTTCAAAATGATATATATCATACATACAACTCTATCATGATAGTCCTCCTTTTATACAACTCATCACAGATAATATTATATTATATTTAAATTATATTCTATTTTTTTTATTTTAAGAATCCTACTTATCATATAATTTTTATTTAATACTATATTATTATAAAGAAACAACAGACTCTTTTATTTTTTTAAAATTAGGACTCATAATTAAATTTTATAAATATTAGTATATAAATAATATTGTATAGAAAAATATAAAAATAAATTAACATATTAAATTAAATATTTTAATTATATAAAATAATTAATATATAATTTATTAATATCATCCATACTTTGCACGAGTTATAAGTTAGTATTATGTGTGTGTGTGTGTGTGTATATATATATATATATATATATATATATATATATATATATATATATATCATGTATATATATATATATAAATACATATGTATCATGTATTTTACTAGTCAAATAAAAAGGCTCCAGTTCAAGGGTCTGATCATAGGACTCAAGGACTTGAACGAGCAAAACATCGGATCCTACTTTGCTTAGGGTCCTCATCTCAGGAAGATGTCTCGGACGGTCTTGAACTACCCGAAATTTCCAACTTGATTTAGTTAACATTGACTAGTCATATTCAATATACAAGAAAGCCTCTTTTTCATTATTTCTATGTAGATTCCACTAAAAAAAATTCTTAGAACATGTTTAAATCCTCATAATAAAGAACAACCCCCGACTATTTCGGAAATTACATCAAGAGCCTAATGAAAAAAGCTCTCAACCTTTCCAATTTCTAACAGGTTTATCCGGTAAAAGGGGATATTTGACCAAAATCTAGTTTATATGATTTGGCAAACACGCGAAGTACCATACTTTGCATTGGCAAACATCGAGTTCATTTCAATTAGTTGAATCCAGTTGTAGAAATTGGAATCAAAATGTAATCAATATCTGGCGCACGTAGAAAAATTCATTTGTAATTTCAATCCAAGTACTCATCATACTTCATGTAGCATAGACTTTAAGCACATAAAAGTAACAATTTAACTACACCCCCGGTGCATTTCTTAGGTTCTGTGAAGGAAATATTGAGTTGCTACTGCAGAGCTCTTGAATAGAAATGATTAAATATATAAGATAAAACTTGTATTCTTAATTCCTTACCTTGCTGAAGAAGTACAATGATATATATGTGGTCTTACAGAAGTTTCTAGAGAATATTTAGACATCTGATTCAATGAATCCTTAAATATAATTCTAGATGGCCAGATTACAAGGTTCATGAACATATAATTAAAACTGATCTTAATTGAGATGCATGATTATGAAAGTGCATTAGTTCCAACATTCGGACACTCATTGCATTTCCCTGCTTCCCGATACATGTTCGAATGATGTATGCAATATCCAGGTTCTCCGGGTTTAGCTTTAGTAGATGCTATGCAGGTCAGGTTGTCAGCTAGATATATTTGTGGAGCAGGCATGCCGTGAACAGGTAACCCCATCCCCATGCATATATTAATAAGATCAAAATACTATAGCATATATATACTATACAATAAACTGAACATCAACAATATTTAACAAAATACACGCCCGGTTAATCTTTGGAACTGAAAGATGAAGTGCCGGATGACCAAAATAATTTGACATTGTTGAAACAAAACCACACATGATATTATTTGATTTGATGAATAGGCTGATTTTTCAACAATCAGTTCTCAAACTGGCCTACCAAGCCTAAATGAGCCATCAGTAACCAAACAACAGTTATGAGCTCTCCGCCTTTACTTGTTCAGCATGAGCAATTGACTTGATATTAGTTGCCGCGTATGCTAGCAGTTCTACCCATAATTTACTTATTATCTTCCATTTCTCTTCCGATGGAAACACTTGTAACTCTTTGGCTAATGCAGATGATGCATTTAACAATAACAATTCATTCCTATTCTTCTGCATTGTAACTGGCTTAACTTCTCCATCGACGCTAAGAAATCTTTCACAAGCCTTTATCTGTAAGGTTTCCTTCTCTTTCTTACTCTCTCTTCCAAAGACACAAAATTTTCTCCTCTTTAATTACTTCTGGTAATTCAGTGTCAAATAATTTGCTAACCTTATTGCAAGTATCTCGGAACAATGTATCCCCCTTGCTAGAAACTGCAGACATCATATCAGCTTCATGACCATAAGATATAGCATGTAGTCTGATAGCTTCTTGGAAATGTCACGATGTTCCAACTTAATAGTTTGCCGATCTTGGCTGTTGTAGCAGAGTTCAGTAGCTATGTGCCACAAAAGAAGGATCTCATCATAGTTCAAATTAGAAGCATAAGGTACAAAAGTAGTCAGCTGGCCTTCCTTTTTAAGTATCCACTCTCCTTTAGATAAAAATATTATTTTACCTGTGGTTAAACTTTGTGCCATCTCTAATTTCATCCCCAGCTCGTCAAAAATGAAATCAATTATGTAATCGGTGAGGGGCTGTTGTTTTACGTACCAAACACTATTCAAAAAACGTAGAAGGCCAATATTATCATAAAAAATTTCCATTCCTTTTGAACATCTATGTAAACAATAATGTATCAAATTGAATGTTGACAAAGATTGAGCCCACCTGCTATCAGTGAATTTTGGTGCATCACGATCTTTATCTCCAACACCACCAAGCAACCAATCTAGGACAAACTTATGTTTCCATAGCATGAGGAGCGTTGGGATCCTGAGTTGGTGATTAGTATGTAGAGACAGATAGGATCCTACCGTCTACAGAAACTGGAAACTTGACGGACAATGTTGAAATCAATCAATGACCAAGTAAAGTATTACTTGGCCTTCATTATTTACATAAGATTCCTCTATATCTTATAAAGTTGGTTTGTGATAAATATATAAGATTAATTCTAGAAAAATTTAAACGTTGTTACAAATTATTTTCCAATCTTTGTGATTTACAATAATGCTCCTTGTCACTCTTAAAGTGTGTTCTGAACGGAAGAGATGAGCCTATTGTAGTGTTTTATCTAGTTATTAAAATCGAGTGCTATTCAAAAACTTATTGACGGCAATAGGATTTTAAAAATCGGATTCTGCTAGATTTTACTATGTATTTATGTATTTCAGATTTTTTTAATCTCACCTAAATACGAAATTGAATTTAGGATCGCAGACTCTACGAACTTTGAACAAAATATATCAATTTTGCATAGACACCACGTGAAATCTTAAATCAATTGTAATTAATTAAAATTCATAAATTATTAATAATCTCTTTAAATCAGAATTGAAAGATAAAAGAACAAGAACCAAAACTCAAATGAATAGAAGAAGCAAAACGAGGGGAACATTGAGTATTGTTTGTTTATAACTAAAGAGTTCAACTGTTTTGATGCTTTATCTTAGCAATTTGTATCCCTTCTACAAGGTTTAGAAAACAAATCTATGAGAACTATCCTATTCTACAGAAGATAAAAAAACAGTGAAGGAATAAAGCTAACAACTTATAGTTAAAAAGATTATACAAACAAGGGAAAAGAGAAGTAAAGAAGAAAAAGACCAACATGAATGCAAGGACAGAATAAAGACCTAATGGTCCACCTAATGCATCAGCTTTTTCTTTTATAGGAGTAGTTAGTTATGTACTTGAAATATATTGTAAATAGCATGTCCCATGCAAGTGAAAAAGTTGGACATCATTTAAACAATATCACAGCTAAACAAACTTTTAGTTCAGCTCCTCAATCAGAGGATTTACGTCCTTTAGCAGACCTAATACTTGTTGCATGGTTGGTCTTTTCTGTGGCGCCTCAGCGGTGCACAAGTATCCAACTCGGAGACTCTCCACCATCTCACTCACAGTGACATCACCACGTCTCAACCTTGAGTCTAGTGCATTCATTCCATGTCCCTCCCTAACTAATCTCCTAACTGTGTCCAGTGTCTCATCCGAACTGACTTGACCAGTCAACAACTCAATTAAAACTATACCAAAATCATACACATCATCTTGGGGAGACCGGCTGACCCGATCTTGATCTAATGCAAAATCTGCAATCTTTGGTTCCAAGTCGTCGGATAGTAAGATATTGGATGGGACTAAGTGGCCATGCACCATTGGTTTAGAGAGGCCATGATGGAGGTAGGCGAGTCCACGAGCAATGCCAACAGCAATGCGATGGCGAGTCCATTTTGTCGGGGGATGAAATGTGGGGTTTATTTTCAATTTCATTGCTATGCTCCCAAGTGTCAGTGCTCCAATCCTCTATGTTGATTTTACCAGCCGGAAGCTCATGAAGCCATTGATGGAGGTTACCATTGGCCATAAACTCGTACAACACCAATTTCTCATTTCCTGGAACAAATTAGTAAAACAATTCAATGAAAATTCTACAAGAATCAGGCAAACGGGCCACATTGTCTTGTAGGTTATGCAGATATCAGGCATGCTATAGACCATCTCCAACCTAATTCTATACATGTTCTTTTACGCCAAAACGGGGTAAAAATCAACTCAACCTAACTTTACTCTTATACTCCTATATCTCAACAACTTTATTACTTTTATTCTTTTAACAATAAAGTAATATTTAAAGTACAAAAAATTCTTTTTGATGTGAATGAGTTCAGGTGGTGCCTTCCGGAGTATTTTTACACCATAATAGTGTAATGAGTTGAAGATACTCTTAATTCTACACAGAATTATTTTTTAAAACATAAAGTTTTTCTGTCCCAGAATTCTTGTGCTTTTGCCAAGTGACAAAAGAAGTGGGATAGTATATTAATAGAAGTGCATACATATCATTATCATAGCCTACGATAGAAGGGTTGGTCGCTTAGTGCATACATATGTTATGTCATCTTCATACAAGACTCTAATCACCCTTTAGAATATAGGCAAGTGTGCATAAAAATATCTGGCAAGTTCAATCGTCCTGTAGAACATTTAGAAACTGTAAAGTGTAGATATTATGCTTAGAACATAATATACACTATCAACTCAATTCGATATAATTAACCTGAAAACCCAATATATATATAAATCCCCTATCACTACAACTCATTGACATGATCCGTAATATTGATATCTTAATGTAGATCATTTTTTTCCCAAGAAATATAGATCATATTTAAGTATCAGGATTCTCAACAAGTCCATAGTAGTGAACTATCACAATCTTTCTCCTCCATCTTGATAACGAAAGAACAGCACTCCAATTTTTCCACAAAACTACCTTATAAAATTTCGAGTTTTGACTATCCCTTTAACAACTAATCACAGAAACTCAACCACAAAAATATTATTTACCTTTACTCGGACCTATATGAAAGGAATTGAACAAAGTAGGTAAAACAGCCAAGAAAATTTAGTAAGCAAAAGAAAATTACCTGCAATGCAGTAACCAGCGATGGGCAACAGATTAGAATGTTTAAGCCTCGAGATGTCATCAAACATGGTCTTCATTTTCCCAAAATCAATGTCCCTGGCACTCTCTAACACCTTGATTGCCATGTGGAGTTCACCTGGCAGAACAGCTCTGTAAACGGGCCCACATCTTCCTTCCGCAAGCAATGACTCTTTCCCAAAATGTGACGTGGCAGAGATTAAATCCTTGAAGGTGAGATACTTCATTAATGGCTTCTCAAACATTACTACAGCTGCTGAAGATGGTTCTTTTATAAGCCACCCAAGAGGTCCCTGCCTCTGTTTCAAATGAAAAAGGGCCTGATTTCTCCACTTTAAATGGTACTTGAGCTGGTTTCGAGATTGCCCATCTGTTTTTCTTCGCCAGTTTCCTCTTTCTATACATACAGAAAATGTACATGAACATGGTCATGAATAAGATTGCAGCTGAAACTGATATGGCTAGAGCCAAATGCTTATGTTTTAAAGTCTGTTTATTTTTCTTGAGGTTTTCTTGATGTTGCGGATCATTTTCAGGTGGGATTCGTATTGAATGAGGCACTATAGTTGGACTAATTTTGAAGTTTTTCGAAGTTTTGTTAAATTTCCCGGCATGAATAAAGGCAGAGTGGCTGAATTCTTTGATATTGGCTGAAGTTAAATTTCCAGTAAAATTATTAAAAGATATATTCAAGAATTTGAGGCCAGAAAGTGGAGGAAAATCATACGGAAATTCACCAGTCATGTGGTTTATCGAGACATCCAAGTAATTTAACAAGCGCAGATTTGAAACGGAATTTAAGTTACCTGAAATTTTACACATCGAAATATCAAGATGTTGTATGTTGTTCAGCATGTTGAGACCAAGAGGCAAGAATTTGAGATTGTTATGTGAAAGATCAAGAGTTCTGAGGTTTGGGAAATGGGAGATATTAGCCAAGTTTGTGAACCTATTTTCGGACAAATTAAGCTCCTTGATTGAAGAAAATGGACCAGATTCTGAACTGAATTTGAAACCAATGGTACCTACAAGCTTGTTCTTGGATAGATTAAGCTCAACCAGGGTTGGAATGGACCAAAACCAGCTTGGAACATATCCCTTGAGAGAATTGTTGGACAGATCAATTGTTTGGATATGAGACAATTTCTCGAAATATTTCCATGAAACTGAACCATTCAGACTTCTTGATGAGAGATTTATATGTGTCACATGTTGGCTTTTACAGTTTAGATCATGAGATATCAACCAAGAAGAATTGAAGCCAGAGACTGAGCTGAAAGCCTTATTAAGTAGCTCTTGATCTGTAGTGATTTTGCATGTAGAGTCTCCTAAAATGATACTCCATGACATTAAAATCATGAATTTGAAGAGCATCAGCTTCATCTTTTTGTAATCTCAAAAGAGTCACCTCCTCTGCAACTTGTTTTGGCTTACATGAGTTTTATTAGAGAAGTAAAGCACTTTTAACCCAAGTTCCAAGGTGCTTTTTGATACTCAATGGTCATGTATAAAGATTAAAGAGGGAATAATGACCTTAAAATAGTGTGGGAAGGAATATATTAACACAAGCAGTATAGCCAGGGAAGAAAGGAACTATATATTTTGAAATGAGATGCTATCAATACGAGGCAGAAGGCTAGTCTAGCATCATGATCATATCTTTGTGTGCTTTATCAGTTTATGCTCCTCTAGTTCTTTGTGGAAGATGATGGAACTTATTTTTAACTTGCATGTTTTATTAGTTAATTATCTTATTTGATTTCTTATAGTTAAATTGATCAAATGTTAATTAAATTTAAAAATATTTCAACGTATCTCTAATTAATTTTAAGATGTAAGTTTTGATTTTTTAAGATTATTAAAAAATTAGCAATTAATTAAACTTTGATAGTACTGGTTTTTGACTTTTATAATATACACATGTGGAACATGCTATTCATGCATATATACAATCCACTAACAAATTTTGACATTGAAAGTAATGCTAGTGGGATATTATTCAAATAAAAAAATATTATGCCCATACACAAATATATGTACATTGCACACACTCTATTAAAATATACAGATTTCATATCTTTTGTAACAAGAAATAATATTCCACCACGCCTCTGCATATATCATCTAAATACAAATTTGTAGTAAATCTGAAACACTAAAGTTTACTTTTTAAGAAAGTGCACCTGACAAGCTAACAGTATGTAGATGTTTAATTTTCTTTCTAAAAATATTATTATGTGAAAACTAAAGGGATTAATCAAATTCTATATTAATGATTACTTAATTTACTTGTCAAAAAATGATTGTGATTATTAAATGCTTGAACAACCGGGAACAATTTATACATCTAACTTTTTAAAATTATGCTATTATCTATTTTTACAAATAAAATTATTTTAGGAAAATAAGCCAACGTCTATTTTCTTTGGTTAACTTATTTATTATTTAGGTGATAGTAATAAATTAATTATTTGCTTAACTATTTAGGTGTTTGTAAAAGTTAATTGTAAGCTATATATCTCATTTTGAGCATCATGCTCCTAAGGATGATCTTAGCTAATTATCTAAAGTTAAAAGAATTTCCTATATAAATAGACTAAAACTTTATCTAATTACAGAAATTTTTTTATATTTATCAAAATGTCAGAACCATTTTACACTAGAAAACATTATAATTTAAAGTAACTTTCCTAAGGCAGGTTTTTTTTTATCATTTTATATTTATATGTGGATTATGGATTATGGAGCAAGTGTATAGAGTCGTTAGTCACTCAGTCATCCAGAAGACTCGGACGGTCGGACCCCGACAATACATATACATGTGGCGTGACTTGTGAGGTAGATCATGCATGTCTCTATAGTTTGTAGCTTTTTGACAACAAAAAGAAATTGAGCACAGATTAATTAAAAGTCAATAATACGTTAAAGCATTTTTAGAGAGAAGATTTTTAACTCCCTCGGTTTCACTCATTACGAATATATTTTATTTATTTTTGGTTTAAAATATTTCTCCACATTTCTTAATTATAATCAATCAGATCTTAAATATGCTACAAGTTAATAAATATGATTTTGTATGAGTATAGATATAAGAAATACGGTATGTATTTAAGATTAATGCTAAATATATGTTTTTTAATTTGTGAGCAAAATGTAGGATTATTATATTTTACTTGGACCGGTTAAAGACTCAAAAAGAAGGATTTTTTTTCTTTTTTTAAATAATTAAAATTATAGCCTTATAGTTTTAATTTTCGAGGTGAGCCAGTCGACTCAGGATTCGGAATGACAGAGAATAAATGTATTATCATTCGAGTTGTTCAAATGAGAGAAAAGGATCCATATGACACATTTTTTAGACAAAATGTCCAAAATAACATTACTGGGAAATAATGTCCCAAATAATACTCCAAAACACTAATTTAAGTAGTGTTTTCTGAAATCACTTGAAGCTAAATTTAATATTGAAGATACGAATTTGTATTCATGTTTACCGTGACAAAACGTTACACGAATTTGTGTTTTGGACTAAGAAAACGAAACCTAAAATCCCGTTTAAAGTTAAAACGTCAGATGAATTTCCATTTTAATACCCAAAACGGAACTTAAAATCATGTTTTAAGTTTCAGAGCAAAACACTGGACGATTTAGCATTTTATAATGTTATTTGGGGTCATATTTTCCTGTTATTCAATTTTGAGCATTTCATTCCAATGAGAGAATCTCCAATGATGGTGTTAATTAAAGTTGTCAATATGTACAAATCATCAAAAGAAATATTTTCTCTTTCTTCAATAATATTTTAGCACTCTTTCTAGAAAATTTTACTTCAATAGTTGACACTCAAAGTTGTCAATCTTTGATACATGTATAATTAATACTATGTATGAATGTTTATGATTTTAATATGATGTAACACGTTTTTATTATTTCGGGAGGGTGTCAAAAGTTGACAGCTTTAATTGGCACCCCTCTCACTTCATCCGATGGAGTGTCAACAATAGTGTTATGTCACATCATGTCATGTGACATTTTGACATTTTTTTGGCACCCTATTGGAGATGATGTGCCACATGGGTCAACACGGAATTTGTTTTTAGTTTAATTGCCGGTATACTTTTGCTGGCTATCAAGTCGTTACTTTACTGATTGAAAACCAATACCGAACAAGAGATCAAACACAAATGTCGGAATATAAAAAAAAACATCTAACACTTAAACATAGAAATGTGAATAAATAGATACAATCTCGAATTTTCTAAAACTCTTGATCCCGCCTTGATTTTCAGGCCTCATGGCTGCCACGGCCATTGCCCCTCGCAAAATCACCACGAGAAAGCTATGCGGGGGGCTTCTTTTAGGCCGTTACGAAATCGGAAAACTCCTCGGCCATGGCAGCTTTGCGAAAGTTTATCATGCACGTAACATTCAAACAAATGAAAATGTAGCAATCAAAGTCATTGACAAAGAAAAGATTCTTAAAAGCGGCTTAATCTCCCACATTAAACGTGAGATTTCAATCCTACGTCGCGTTCGACATCCCAATATTGTACAATTATATGAGGTAATGGCTACTAAATCTAAAATATTTTTTGTCATGGAATATGTAAGAGGTGGTGAACTTTTTAGTAAGGTAGCTAAAGGAAGATTGAATGAAGAAGATGCTAGGAAATACTTTCAACAATTAATCTCAGCCGTTGCATTTTGTCATTCTCGCGGTGTGTTTCATCGGGACCTTAAGCCTGAAAATATATTGTTAGATGATAATGGTGATGTTAAGGTTTCGGATTTTGGACTTAGTGCTATTTCGGAACAAATGCAAGGGGATGGTTTATTTCATACCTTTTGTGGTACTCCAGCTTATGTTGCACCTGAGATTTTAGGACGAAAAGGCTATGATGCTGCTAAGGCTGATTTATGGTCTTGTGGGATAATATTGTATGTGTTGATGGCTGGTTATTTACCTTTTCATGATCAAAATATAATGGTTTTGTATAGGAAGATTTATAAAGGGCAATTTATATGTCCTAGATGGTTTTCGCCTGAATTGACTCGTTTATTAACTAGACTTCTTGATCATAATCCGGAAACTCGGATGACAATTCCAGAGCTTATGAATAATCCATGGTTTAGAAAAGGGTTTAAGAATATTAAATTTTATATTGAGGATGATAAGGTGTGTAGCGTCGAAGATAATGTTGATGATGGGATCGATTATTTTTCGGATACGTCTATGTCTGAGTCGGAACATGAGATAGAGAGCAGGAGATTTGCGAGCTTGCCTACACCAGCTAGTTTAAATGCCTTTGATATAATTTCAATGTCGTCGGGGTTTGATTTGTCGGGGTTGTTTGAGGAGGAAGGGCGGCATTCGAGGTTTGTGTCCAATGCGCCTGTGTCCAATATTATATCCAGATTGGAGGAAATTGGGAAGGTGGTTAGTTTTACAGTGAGGAAGAAGGATTGCAGGGTGAGTTTTGAAGGCTCCGCAGAGAGTGTTAAGGGGCCATTGACAGTTGCTGCTGAGGTATTTGAACTAACACCATCGCTTAGGGTGGTAGAGGTGAGGAGAAAAGGAGGAGACAAAAGAGAGTATGAAGAGTTTTGTGATTGTGAATTAAGTCCTCGATTGCAAAATCTTATGCTGTCGGAGTCTGCTCAACCTTCATATATGCTGCCTTCAGATAAAGAATAGGGAATAAAAGAGAGGCACAAGGGTACGGCCTTTTCTCTCTTCTTCTTGTTCTGTATATTTGCGACTTTGTACATATAAATGTTTGTCTTTGTTTCTGTTAATGTCCCTCAGTTGGACTGTTGGAGCTACAGATTTGTGTATCTTGTAATCTTTTCTTTGTTTCATGAGAAATGAAAGCACTGGAAAATTTAAACTTGTTCTATATAAGTGAGGCGCACGTCTGAATTTCTTCTTTTGTGATGAAGTTTTAACCTTAGTACCCACAACATACATACTGCATCTCTGTGGTTGCTGCTTGTTAGAACACATCATGATATATATTATAGATCCTTATGAGTTATGAGGGAACATGGAGAGGAAATTTAAGCAGAAGTATGGGAGAGGAACAAAAGCTTGAGAACAGAAGAATAAGCTACTTGACTGCAAAACTGTCAATCAGCTACATATATACTTCCGTCATAGTTGCGTAGTTTTTTGGTTTCACAATTGTTGTTGGAAACAAAAGTATGATATAATTTAGCTAGCTGCTCACATAAAAAAAAACGAGTGATGACAGAAATTGACAAAGACGACAGTATCAATGTAGTTTTGAGGTAAAATCTATATTTCACATATTTTTATCTCGCAACTGCTTATTGTAGTATCAAGTATGTGTCCTGAGAAAGTGCAGCTTCTGAAACAATACAAATACATTCATATTCTATGGAGGATATGTTTGGTGCAATTTTAAATGCAATACTAGGATCACTATCTGTTGCAGTAACCATGAGAATGCACAAGTGCACAACAGAATTAAAAAGAAAGCTACTCAAGTAGATGGCATTTATTACTTCCTTGGAGACCTTAGATATAAACATTTTTTATAACTTGGATTGTTAAAATTATCTTTCACGCATAAATTTATAGAGCTCCAAGACTGCTACTACTTGCAAAATCAGTTAAAACTATCGATGTGCTGGAACAAAACTCCTGTGGAGCTATTTTGTACAAAAAATAGGATTTGTAATTCATTGAGAGAACGTTGACATAACAAGAAGAGCACGAGGAGTTTTAGATGGTCACTTGAGTAGAGATTAACTGGAATGTGGCAATTTAATCCAGTAGATATTAAAAGTGCCAGGTAGATAACTCGATAATACAGAGCGAGTCAACAGACCATTGAAACACATTTTTTCCAAGGATTTTTATTTAGGAAAATGTTTAGATATCAGTAGATCTGTCATTCACTTTCCAATTTGTATTGTTGGAGAACACATATTAGCATTGTAGTAGCACTTTCTGATATGCAAATAAAATTGTGCCCGAAGTTTGGGAGAGTGTGTTGGATAACACTGGGTCTCGCTATTGGATTATTGTATGCAAAATGAAAGAAATGCAATAACTCTTTGTACCTCCTCGATTAATTTGACCAGTCAGATTGTTTGGCTGGAGTACGCAGCTGCTAAGCATCTGCATTTGATTGCTGATGTTAGCCTTCCTGTACACGAGTTATACCTGTGGATCACCCATACAGAACTACTTGAATTGTAAAACAAACAATTTCCATTTTCTTTTAATACACAAATATGCAGAAAGATTTGAACTTTTTACGAAATTTCTTGCAGTTTCTACATATGTTGTTCTTTAAAGAAAAAGTTGCTGGACCTCAAACGCTCTGTATGTACCCGGTTTCTTTTGTCTAGCTTCTGCAGTCAAATGGTGAATGGAGGGTTTACGTTCACTAACCAACACTTGTGCATGCCAAAGATACATAGCAAATACTGTATAGTTCATCTTTTTTCTTTCTCCAACCGCAGAAGGAAAAAATTGAATTAACCGAATGAAATGTATATTTGTGGATTAATTAAAGGTCAAAGATATGATGCAAGACGAAATTAGGTTAAAAAAGAGAGAATGCAATGAATTTGTAAAAAAGGGAGAAAGAGAGTTCTTAAATTTGTAAAACTGAACTCTGGTTTAGATGTTTATGAACAGGGAAATGAATGAAAATTGAAAAAGTTTGTTCATTAAATGAAAAAAACACACTTCATTTCATGAATTCCAACTTAACAAATGCAATGAAAAAGAGTTATTAGAACTAGTTTAATTCAGCGATTGTGTTTTGGAAGCTATATAAATGACAAGAAGTATTAGTTAAAAGACTATACAAATTCATTCCATACGTGCCAAAAGTTAAGACGACTATCATTTTGTAATAGAAGGAGTACCATTTTATTCTTGTTAACAAGAACAAGATGCTAGAGGGTTGGAGTATCAACAGACACTAAAAAGATGTAACTAACTCTTCTCTGAACACAACATTGTCACTCTTTTGTGTCCGTACTAGTGATACAATCTTTTCACTTACGTCTTAAAACTTTCTTTAATACAGAACATCTGAACAAGCTGTCATAGTTAGAAATTACTCCTACTAAACCCCTGCATATACATTCATATACAGATGTACACATATATGATACTATTGCTTCATAATTTCCGTCCTTATATACAACAGTCACATTTGTTAATGTATGTTTTACATGTACTTGAATGTAGGTTTATGTGCTTACAATGAGAGTGATGCTTAGAAAATAGTATAATATCGTATACTAACATTTAGCTAGAAGGTAGAAAAATGTTAGGGGAGGGTAGAAGTCTACAATAAATGAAATACGAAAACGATATTAATTACAGATCGCGAAGTAGTAACATACAGAAATTAAATTTATACAAAATATGGATAGGCTCTATAGAAAAAGGGGAGGGAAGGAAGCTATGTAACTTTGTACTTCATATACCAATTATGCATGTTACAACATGGACAGACTGAAATTAGGTTGCTTCTGCTGACAAAATCTCTAGCTCAGCCCACCAAAGGGGAGAGAGTCTTGGAGTAGCTGCATCAGGTGATACCTTAATAACTTCTCTCAGCCTCGGTATTATTTCCTTTATAGTCGGTCTTTTCCTCGGATCTTGCTGGATGCATTCTGGAACAACATTGCATATAACTTCAAGTTCATTATCTTTGAAGGACTTCAAGATCGGATCAATCATATGGTTGAACTTCCGGCTATCTATCAGGTACTCGGAGGCCTAAAAAATCAGTTTACTATGTTCAGTTACAAGTATAAACAGGGTTCTAAAAGTATATAGATCTGTGTGTAATTATGATTTACCCAGTTTACAAGGTGCCCTTGCTCTTCTGAATAAGGAAGTCTCCCTGATACTATCTCAAGCAGCAAAACTCCAAAATTGTAAACATCTGTTTCAATATCTGCGAGTGGTGGTAGCTCACAATGCCCGGACTCATTTCCTGTAGACAGCCTTGATTTGTAATGAAGTTCATTCCAAAATCCAATCTCAGCAATCTGGAGGGAAGGTGAGAAACAAAAAAGAGTGTAACCAATAGAAAACATCTGAGTATGTCTATGAATGTTCATGCAACTACATGTTCTTGTGTCTCAGTGGAAGAAAATTTATGCAATCCCAAATATAAAGCTTCTTGAATTAAAGAATGTTGAAAAAGAGGCATACTTTTGCAGCATAATCATCAGTTAAAAAAATTGCTTCTGATTTAAGGTTGGAATGTGGTAGTGGAGGTTTCAGGTCATGCATGTATTGTAGGCAGTAAGCTGTTCCCATTATGATCCTCACCCTAGCATTCCAATCAAGATGTTCTAATTCCTTAACTGAGATAAAAACATCAAAATAAGTATCACGTCGGTACATCTCATTCAGCTACCAATTAAAATCACTTAAATTGTATAAAACTTACTGTGCAGATGCTCAAATAGGGTCCCATTTGGAGCAAATTCAAATACCATCATCCGTGCAAATGGTTGATCCTCCTCACAGTAACCGATAAGGTTGACAAAGTTCTTGTGATTTATCCGTGAGAGTGAGCCAATCTAAAGAAATGCCAAATAGAGCAGGAGGCATGTAATTATCATTTAAAGAATAAAACTAACTGCTCAAATAAATTATGTAAAGTTTTTGATGCATACATAAACAACTTTTTTTATGCATACTTGAACAACTAACCTGCTTTCTATATCCTGTTTCTGAACGCTTTGACCATTGTTTGCGAGAAGTAATTGAGGTTGAGGTAACACAAATTTCAACTCCACTAGATAATATTCCTTTGTAGACAGTGCAGGAATTGTGAGTTTCAATTATGTTGCTGAAATCCTCACAGGCTGTTTCTAGCTCATGCAGGTTTAGCTTAGGAACACCTGAATTTATAGAACATTATCTTTAAGTCGAGACAAAAAAATCTAGACCATCTACTCCAAATTACAACAATAGCAAATTGACATACTGGTCAGTAAATTAATTAGCCTTTTAAGTTTAGGAAAAGTGACTTAAATGGCTCCCTATATAAATGATCAAAGAAAGGGAAGTCTTAAGAAATGGGTGAGAGTGTGGGATGGAATACTTTTTATTGCGTGTTGACAGTTAACGTCAACTTAGCAATTTTTATAAATCACTATTAAAAGGATTATGAATATTTACGAGATCAATGATAAAAGCTAGAAGTAAAATAAACTAACAGAAACAACAATACGGACCAATAGACCAAAAGTATGTAGAAGATGTAAGCATTAACAAAGATAAATAGAGGAGTAACTTGAACAGCTAAGATTGTGTAAATTCAAGATTTCCTGGAAAGTTTGTATGTATTGGAAAATTTCAGTTAAGTTTTCGTGTGTTTCTCTTACCGTGTAATGTGTGTATGATATATTAATACATCTCTTTACGCATCTTCCTTAATGACATGAAAACACGATAAGCTTATACAGCCTAATAATTAGATACAAGCATTATCCACTAACATTGTCAGAAAAAACATATTTCGGTAATAGGTCAAAAACCAGCTGAGCTTCAGCTTAAGATAATTATAAAGGTCTTTGGAAGTTCAACTCAAAAGAAAATAAAATTGTTGTAAAATTAAATATGAGGACTATTTGTGTGGTTAGATGTGTACATATGAAAACATTACCCGTCACAAATGCTTTCCGCAACTGCCCACTCAATCCAGATTTCCAAGGTCTTATGTTTTTTACTGCCCGAGTACGGCAGACAGAGAATATGACGGTAGCCACTAATACGACAAAAATAGCAACCAACACTCCAATTATATATTTCCACTTATCTCCAGAATGTCCATCTGCTTTCTCCGTATAAGTTTTAGCAACAGCATGATGAGGCACCTGAGGCGATTCAGCAGGTCTAAAAGAAGGTTTTACCTTTATTTTTGGAATAGCGGGAAAAGAACCACTACTTCTAGTACTTGGAAGGGCAATAATGTGCTCCTCGGCAGAAGCACCACTAGCGGGGGCGGCAGCTAAATTGGTGGACTCTTCAGCTAGCCTACGACGCACAGTGTTAACTAGGCTCGTTATATGTGGCTCAATAGCACCTGCTGAGTGGAAAAATTCTGCTCAAGTAAAATCAGAAGCTACTCAAGGCACTTTACATACTAAATATTTTGTACATACTTGTTAGATTCTCACAGCAATCCTCTGCATTTTCAGAAGAGGAGTCTTCTTCAGATTTTAACCTTCAAACATCATAATAAATTAACATAAACAAAATGCAAGAACTAAGCAGCATAAAAATGGACAAAAGGTGATATATTTTTATATATTAGCGCTTTCAAGTAACTCATCGCAATCTTTGCCCTGTCCCCCCCCCCCAAAAAAAAAACACCAAAAGAACATAATAACAATATAAATAAGATAAAAATGTTTTTTCTTATCATTTGTCACACAGGAGATTAATTTTTAATATAATTTGTTTAGTAGTGGTGAAAGTGAAACAAAATTCTTTCTAGGGAATGGATGAAGCAGTTACAGTCGGAAAGCTAAAAAGTGTACGTACATATGCTATAAAGTACAATTTATGTAATTTATTTTCTCAAGCCAGAAACCATCTACATATAACCTCAAGTGAATAAATCACCCATAGTTTAAAAATCCAAATGAAAAAGATCAAGAACATGTAAGGAATTAATGACATTCTTACGAGAGCAACATATGGAGATAACGATTCAGCGTTCCTTTGATCTGTGAGCTAAAGAGTTCTGCTTTCAACAGGGACTCTGATTTCATGAAGGCTTCTGCTTTTTTCAATGATAATATATCACAATGCGAGATGCTACACAAAACATAATAATGACTATGTAAACATGTAGTTTAAAAGCACCTAGTTTTCCACTAGCACAGAAATTTTAAAAATTGCATTCTGCATATTAGACAATTCCTACAAATATTAAATATTTGAGATACTGTCCATAGCATGCCAATAGATGTTAAAAAGGAGACGATATTAGCGTACTTAGTTAGTTAGTTTCTCATAATCTTACAAGGGTTGGTTGATATACTTAAAGTATTATTTTATTATCAGAAAAATGTATGTGCTTGTATGTTTTTATTTTACAGAGCTTCAGCTCAAATATGATTGTTTACAAGTGTAACATGAATAAAGATCCGATAAGAAACATGATTGAATAAATATAGCATACTTAACAAGACTGGCATAAAATTTGAAATAGGAAAAAACATTCTCATTGTCGAATATAATATGATCCAATTAAAGTCTGCTCCTAAAACTTTAATGTTGTGTTTGATTGCAAATTTTCTATAATGAGAATTTTGAAGGAAATGGGCACAGTGGGGAATGAAACATTACTTCTCAAGTTGGAGGGTTTGAGCTCTAGTTTAAGTTGATAGGAATGGTATGGAGGAAGGAATGAAATTTTTTGAACATTTACCCATTATATATGTACTTCAAATTTCATCTTGCTCCCTCCAATTTTATTCATAGCAACCAAACACAACATAAGGTTTTGGTGAAGTTGGTTACTTAACATGGTTTTAAAGTCCCGGTTCGAAAGAGCTCCCATCAATGGTTAGCAGGGTAAGAAGTTAGCAAGACATACAGGCAAAAGACTAAAGAATTCAAATAACTTACCAGTGCCCAAATTTTCTATTTAGACAACCATATTCTGCGGCAGCACCAGATACATGGCTTCCATCAGATTGCAATTCAGAAGGCATATCAATATTTCCGTTTTGTGGAGAAGCTATCCCTTCGAACTTATTGTTATGAAGTAACCTGGTTTAGGTATATTGAAGTTGAAGGTTTTATATATCATAAAAATAAGATACCATATCTTGGTTTAAACAATTCAAAAAGATTACAGCGGATAATGGACTTACAAACACTTGAGTGAAGGCATCCCTGCTATCTCTGTAGGTATCGTTCCATTTAAACTATTATTTCTCATGTCCATTATCTCCAGCATTGAAAGTCCACCAAACTCCTCAGGAATAGAGCCATAAAATTGGTTCTGAGAGAGTACCCTGTCAATACAAAAGATTCTTAGAAGTTTATATAGCATTTAAAAATTAGAACAGTGCAGAGGGATTTGTACTTCAGTTTACCAGTGTATGCACAATGAATAATTTATATTAATTAAAAATAATTATCTTATAATTCTAAGTATCTTGTAGAAACTCATAACTGACCTCGTACAACATATGATTAATATAAACAAAGTAATTAACTCACAATTGACCTAGGTAAATCAACTTTATATGCATAATACCCGGAAACAGAAAACATGCACATTCATCTCCCTTGAACAAACATGATATACTCCATAATAAATTCATGTGGACGAGATGCTAAGCAATCAATTTTGTAAACATAGCACCAGATAAATTCAAGATAATAAATATGGTTTTTGCGATACCATATAGAATGTAAGCTTATAAAATAAATCTGGTTGTGTAAGCCAAAATATGAAGTCATACTTACAGTATTCGCAGGTGAGTAAGTTTTCCAAGATCTGGTGCCAATACTCCTTCCAATGAAAGCCCATGGAGATTCCTTTTGTACAAAAGAAGATACATGTGAATAAGCAGAATACATATCTCTGCTCACATTGACGCTTGACAAGAATGATTGTTGCGCATACAACAAATGGATCACTATAATTGCAATATAGATTGAATCAATTACATATTTTTAAACAGGTCTAGTTACTCTTAAATCAGGATAGATCCTCTCAATTCAAGAATCTAGATATTGATTTCATTTTTATCAGCTACAAGTGTACGTAATTCTATCTTTAGTATGGAGTATGATTAAAACTCACAGCATTTGCACTTGACTGTCGACACAATGAACACCTGACCACATGCATGGGTTGCAGTCATCAGGATTCCAGTCCACAAAAGCACCTTGTGGGTCCAATTCAATTGCTGCACGAAAAGCTAATAATGCCAATCCTGCATTTCCAAGCATGTCAAAACTGACCTTTTAAGCAAACAAACACATAAACAGAGATACATGCTAATCAGAAGTAATACCTTCAGAATTCAAGAAGCAGTGCCCTTGAATTTTTAAAAGAAGAACAAAAAATGTAAAAGAGGATAGTTGAATTCCAGTTGTTTTCAATCTAACCCCCATTGCTCGCAAAACCATACACTACAATGGTCGAGGCAGTGATAATATCTGACAAAAGCCAGGATTCTGAAATCTGAACACACTGCTATAGAAAATTGCCAGCTTTCTTATACAGCCCATGCTCTGAGTTATAATCTACTGTGCTTTACAACAGTAAGAACAATACCGCCAATTCATATAAATTAACAAACAAATACACATCACCAAACTTGCATTACACCTAAACTTTATAGCAATAAAAACAAAATATCCCTCCTAAACATTATGACAAAATTGGGGTCCCTCATCTTTGATTCCTATCACGCAAATTTATGTCACAACTCTGTTTTCTCCATTAAAAATTGCATAAACCTGGTGCATTTAAACATAACAAAAGCATAAATTACATGTATATTTCATGGAACAATAGAAAAGAATCAACATATTATCAAGAGCAAGCAATGTGACAAAAAGCAAAAGATAAAACGTAAAGAGAGACAGAATGTACCACAAAAAGGGCAAAAAAGGCAGTCAGAAAAGGAATAATCCAGTTGTTGCTGTATATTATTGTAAATTCCTTTGAGGTGAAAAGAATTGCATGCAATTCTTGGAAAAGGGTTGCAAAGGAAAGGTAAAAAAAGAAAAGGATGCTCGGATAAATTTATTTGTAAAATAAAAAAAGATCATGAAAATACATATGTTGCATGTATTGTAATTTCTTGACTGCCTTTTCAGGATGATCTCATAAGAGTAACCTCTCTTCAACCATTGTTTTCTGGAAGAGGGTGGAAAAAAGCTTTCTTTCTCTACGTTTGATGGTTCTTTGTCTAGCAATTCTTACTGTTTTCTCTCTCCAACCCAATGTTGCCACCCCACAAACTGTGTGATATATTTTCCCTGTTTTTCTCTGTTTTCAGTTCTTAGTTTCTTGTGATTCACCCTCTGTTTGCCACGCTCTATATACTCTTTCTTAGTTTTCTTATTTTTATTTAAAAAATTTAACTTTCACACATGATACGAACCATAGCACATTGCACTTGCAAGCACTCCATGTCCGTGCGGATTAGACCTGACAATTTCGGATTGGATCAACTTTTGGATATGATATATTTTGAGTAGTGTTCGGATCGGATCGGATCCAGTTTGGATTAAAATCGGTTGAATTTCGGATTAAAATCGGTTTAAGTTCGGTTTAGATTAAATTTGGCTCACATCAATTTTGATTAAAAAAATACAGTCTAGATTATTCTTGGATTAATTTTTAATTATAGTAAAACTGAAATAAAAGTCATTAAATAAGTTTGTTGAAGTAATAACTTGTTCATTTTCTTTCTGCTTTTGTTTTTTTAATTTGTTTGACTTAAAAAAATCATCATATTATTAAATATATAAGTTTTTCAAATTTTGATTATATAGCTATTTCAAAATTGTGATATAAAATTATTTTAAATATGAATTTTGCTTAATAATAGATTAACTTAGTGAATAAAAACTAGGTTAATATATAGACACCCATAAAAATATGGCTATTATATTAAAATTCAATTCATTTTTTTCTAATTCGATGTAATTCATATTTATATCGAATCTAATATCGTATTTTGAGTCATATTCGGTTTAGATCATTGTGTATTCAGTTTTAATTGGTTCCAAGTTATTATCTGATCTAATATTTCAGATTATTTTCGGTTTAAGTAATTTTCGGTTCGGATCAAATTGATTTTTGAATATTATATACAATTATGTAATTCATATACAAAATCATATTCAGTTTCATGAATTTCGGTTTGGTTCTTCGGATACAGATCCATTTTGCTAGTAGTGCAAATTAGCGAGGGACTATAAAAAAGATATGTGTTCTTCCTAAAATAATTTTAACAAAATTTCATTATTAAAATTTTTATATAATTATAAAAATGTTTTTCCAATTTTTCTTGTAAAAGTGTATACTAAAAAATAATCTGATACTTAACTTTTTTTTTCTAAATCTGTTTTTCGTCACACATCACAAATCTACAATACATTGTCCGAGTTAATAGTTTTCAAATGACAGCTAATTTATTATCAATAAAATTGATTATAGAAATACAAGGAGACTATTGGGCTCCTCGCCTGTTTTCATTCTCGCTTCAATGATAGTTTATTTAAAAAATATATTATTATAAAAATACAAATTAATTATCTATTACATGTCTCAAATTTGTAAGTTAAGAACTTCAACCTAAGTTAAAATCAAAAAATATATGAAACAAGTTAACAATTATTTATGCGTCAAAATTGTTGACCAATCGAATAATTTAAAGACGGAATTATACTATTTCAAACTACAAGTTAAGGTTAATCTCCATAATTATATTAGTTATTTTAATTAGCTAGTATGTCATTCCATTAATATTATGAAAAATAAGAAGCAAGATATTCAGTTATCAAGTTCCTTCAAATATTTTAATAAAATGGTATTTTTAAGAGAAAAAAATTCTTATATTCGATGATGTCTTAATGTTGAGAAATAATAAAAGGATGATAAATAAGACTGCTTTTTGAAAGTGACTGGAGAATTATATTTGTTAAAAATGATGACAAAAGGAGGAAATGATACGTTAATAATTATATTTACTAGATAAATTAAGATAATGATTTTTTTTTGTTTCTAATGTCCTAGTGTTTCCCACTCTTTCTATGTCTAATTATATCATTTTAGTTGCCAAATGGATGTATAAGATTAGCCTTACAAATGCTCCATCTGGATTTGTCATCCATAATCTAATACCCGTATGGTTCATCATAATATGACTTCCATTTATTGTAAATCATGTATTCTAATGAACTTTTATCGAATATACATCGGTACTGATATTTCCTAGATTCAAATGTCACTGTAGAAGAGTTTTGGGGCACAAGGTTTTTACGACACAGAGTTTGCAATGAGTACCTTTAATGGGTGGTTATTGGTCGCGGACTATTAATGTAGGAATGTCATTACTAAAGTCAAAAGGGTCTCTTTTGTGGGAGAACATACTGCAAAAGTATACCTGATGATGGATATACAACTGCGACAATTTTCGCATTGACGTATCTCAAGTACTGAAAAATGACATTTTAATGCGCTTTAAGCTAGATCGGGTTAAAGGTACTGTTCTTAATGAGCTCATCTACTTGATGACGGGAGTTTGATGGATCATCCGCAGATTAAGTCAGGACGCCACCCAATTACACAAGTGTATTTTCAAGAATTAACTTCAAGGATATTTGCTAAAATTTTGAATTTGGAGAATTAGAAAGAATGTGAAACAATTTTTATTGACTCTTGACTCTTAATTATCTCTTGAATATAATATGACCAGCTAAACAAATAGTTGACCTGTTTCAACAAGAGGTTCAAATATAAATTGTAATATCCTCAATTCTTATGATCAACTTTATTAAATATTTTGGCAATGTAAATAATTGTTTTATTATTTATTATATGGTATTTGACTTGTTAAGAGATTTTTTTTTAATTTGAGAATGTTTAAAAAATGGAAATAAGATAAATATTAGAATAATAGTATTAATTAGAGATAATATTTATGGTTGTTAATGTCAGCAACTGTAACTATTAGTATATGAATAATATATTGGAGATGAAGGAAGAAAAACTGTAGAGTAGGTTGTGAACCACTTCATCAAGAACACCATTTATATCGGTAATCACACTCTTATATGTATATGTATGTATGTATGTATGTATGTGATAATATATATATATATATATAAGTGATCCCTTGCATGCTTATAAAATGATTGTTATCGAAACCCATATTTGTGGTATAATCTATGTATATATGATTTTGTATGAGTTTTTACATGATATTGTATAAATCTTTACATGAGTTATTGTTTTGAATTGTGTGGATATATGTTTAGATATAAATAATTTTGATTATCGGATCTAGTTAACGGTTTTAGTTTTCGGATCTTCGTATGTATATTTTTTAGTGCTTTGTGTCTTTGCTGAGTGATTATAAAATTTGTATTTAATTTGTTATTTATCGTTTTGTCATGATTTTACTGTCTTTAAAAGAGTATTTTAATTATCTACAACTTTCATTCTTTGAATTTTCTGAAATTCGGCTTTTAAGTATGTCAAAATCTGCCGTTTATCAAATATATTCGTGTTAAAATGAGTTGTTGTGTTACAATTTTGAAAATTCTTAGTAAATTGATTCTGTATCCACAAATTATGTGTAATATCATTCTGGAAACGTATTTTCAAAATCTACATCTTTCGTTTACATCCTGATAACAAATTCGATGATATTGAGGTTAAAATCATTAAAATACAGGTCTGATTATGGGCTAATTCTGTCCTGGCAGCCTTTATTTATTTATTTTCTATATTCATTACTTGTTTGTATTCAAAATGTGACTAGTATTATTATATATGATTATTTATTCATTCGGTATATATAAAATATGTATAAATTATAAATTTTATAAATATATAAATATATATATATATTATAAAAAATGTATATAGATATAAATTCTAATTATATATATTTTTTTAAAATAGGTGAACAATTATAATATTTATCTTAGTTAAATCCTCAAATACAGTTAAATTTTGATAAATGAATACGTTCGGAATCGGAAAATTCTATTTATTAATCGAGATTATTCATTTATTGAAATAAAAAATACATTGTCTCTATCATGTTGGAATCAGAAAAATTATTTATTTGACGAGATTATTTATTTATTGAGGTTATACTGTACATGTAGCAACAAATTTTTACATATTATATTATTTAATTAATAACATCTTATATTGTTAAAATTTAAATTTAAATTTTATAAATATTAATTTTGAATAAATTAATTAATTTAAAATACATAATATATGAAAAAAATCCGAACTCCCCTAAAAAAAATTCCCGCGTCCACACACACAAAACCTCTATTTTCTTTTCTTAAGAGAGGAAATTAAGGAGGAGAAGAAAAAGACAATCATAAAATATTAGCATTCCACATGGTTTGAATTCATCCACCATGCTTATTCACACACAAACATTTATTTTCTCAATCTTACAATGTGTAAAAAAAAAAAAAAATTACATGACATCATCAAAGCATCATCATAACATCACCCCATGGTCAAGGTCAAAGTTTAGATGCAATCTCCTCAGAAATCTTAGCCAAAGATCTAAGATTACAACCAATGATAGTATCAGCAAACAAACAAGTATCTTCTTTACTACTCCCCACCGGTACATCCACCACATATGATTCCACCACCACAGTTTTGCCACTTTTAGCTTGTACTAACTTAGTAGTTGACTGATAATTAGATAACATGTGGTCCCCACCAATGATACTAAACACCATTACATGCAAATCATCGTTCAACTTGTCAAGTCTCTCCATGCTACTTCCACCAGGTAAGCCGGAAACAACCATCACCTCCCTAACACTGCCTATGCCACCGTCACCCGCGGTCATAGTGCAGCTCTTTATGAACTTCTTGTAGGCTTTAGGGTTGTCGAAACGTCTAACCATTGACCACACTAAGGGCAACGGTGCATCTATGGTTTGGACCATGCTTGAGCTGGCTTGGCTAGATGTTTTCATTTTTTTTTCCAGCTCTAGCTCTTGAGTTGAGTTTTTAGGGTTAGGGCTGGTTTTATAGGGAAAAAATATTTAACATGTTTGGCGGTGGTCGTATGGAGAAACCTTGAAAAGTGGAGATGCTCAAGGCTTTTGCTATTTTTAGTTGCTAGATATTTTGCGATAGATATTTTAGTCGATCAGATATATATTAATTCTATATGCATATTATATGTGGGCCATATATTATTAGATCCATATCTTGATATTTATTCATATCATAAACCTAGCTAGCATTATTTAAAAATATATTCTTTTTAGAAGCGTATGTTGATCAAAATACACTTCAAAGCGAAAGATCTGATTAGAAGTTTGTAAAATATCCTGCGACAAGGAAGTATCCATGTGGAGATACTTGATAGTTTTTTTTATATCAAAAGCTCGTATCCGATCCACATGATTTTATAGATTAAACTTATGAAAGATTTTATGTTTTAAATAAAAATGGATAAATTTTATCGATCAAAATACATTTCATGTAATATATATACTAATATTATCCACATTTTTTAACCAAAAAAATTGTTGTACACAATTCAAAATTGTCAGAATCATACTTATAGCATATCTAATAGGGGTTATCAAACTTATGTGACATAATACCCTTAATTGTCTATTTATTGGAGTTGGGAGGTTACCAATAGATTGCGAAGATTGTCAAAAGTTGACAACCCCTTGACAACTTCCTAAATTAGTAAAAAATCGTACAAAATATCTAAAGTATATATATTATTCTCCCCACTTTTATACTGAACTAAATATAAAATTTATATAGATGGACCACATTGGTAACCTTTAAAGTTGCTTAACTATTGGAATAAAATTTTAATAAAAGTTGCCAAGAGTGACATGTATATGAGAGAAAATTAAAAAAAAATATATATATTTAATAATTTGTCATGACAACTTTCTTAACAATCTCTGTCGAAGATAATGATATACCTGACTAGCACACTGTAGAACTATATGAATAATATACTGTTGCTTTTGCTTTTTTAAAAATAATAATATTTGTTACTTTATGTGTGTGTATTGGAATTGGAGCACTGAAGCTCTTGAGATCTTATCTTAATGTTTATCTTGCAAATTTCCATGCCCTGCAATGCAGACTGCGATATGAAAGGATAACATGTACGTGGATTTCTTATTGTACGTACGGTGGAACAAATTAATTAACCTACACTCAGCTGGACTTTAGGTTTGGTGTACAAACTGCGTTTGTCCAAGTCATTGTATTTGGGATCCGGCCCAAATATACTAAAATGACATAAGACAAAAAATTAGGGTTTATATCGGTTGAATAATATGATCTGATGAACCTCATTCCTAAAAATTTGAGATTTTAGGAGAACCGATAACTTAACAATATTATCGTAAGATTGATTGTTTTTTAGGGAGTGTTTATTAGTAATACATGTACTTGTATATTTATTTATAAGTGTTTTTTTTTAATTTTAACGGGTTTGGGTGGATAATTAAAACTTCTAGTTAATTGAATATGAATTTATTCGTGGAGCGGTTAAATATCTAACAACAATCTTATAAAATTACATGAATATACATACAGACCATTTTATAATCATAGTATATACATGAAGAACAAGATCGTAATTCGTAGCATACGTTTTTTTTAGCTAATTGATCGTAGCAAACGTTGGATGATAAATTTATTTTCCGATTAATATCCTGAACCTCTACATATACGTGACCACTACGGAACTCAACTCTCACACACATTTAATTCTCACCGAAAAAAAGGAAGATTAACAGAATTTATATTTACCCATTTCTGACTGATCGATGTTCGGCCAAAGGTGATGCAGGCTTAGATTTATGCTATGATTTAATTTTTTTTTAATATTGCTACAATTTTATTGTTTTTACATTGTGTGTTTTTTGACTTTTTTTAGTACTTAAAATTTTATCATGGTTTTAGCTTTTTAGTTTAATTGATACCGAATCAAGTGAGATGTTAATGATTTCTGGTTAGTGGTATCGTTATAGACCGTGGGAAGTAAAAAAATGCTTTGGGTATGGCTCTCGCAAAGAGGAGCAGGTCTGTAGTCTGTTGTATATAAAATATGCAGTCGGTTCTTTGCCGACCATTAACAGTCAAAGTAATTTTATCGAAGGTATTAAATTAATTTCTTATTTTGATTTTTATGTATATTTTGAGGTGGATTTGAATGTATATTTATATAAACTTTTTTTTAGAAAAATAATAAATAAATTTATATATTTAATGTATTTTAAGAAAAATAAGTTAAAGTAGATTAATAATTTAAAATAGGAAAAAGAATTTAACTAAAAACGAGCCTTCTCCATTATCTTAGTCAAATACGTGAAATATCATAAATTCTTAAAAGATTATGATATATATTGATACATAACATGAATATTTCTAAACTAAATTACATGTTCTAAAGTATTTTTGACCTGGAATAATATCGTTACAGTTCTATATATCTGCTTCGTGAGAAGATGTGGAGCGAAAAATGATATATGTTTACCGTAATGGTTGGTTTTCGTTGGTAATTAAAATTCTGATTGAATTAGTTTTTAGGACGAAAGTTGTATCGAAGTCATTGCAACGTACTATTTGCATGGCCCCTGCACACCCTAACCCTTCACATGTTGTCCACTAATTATTTCGACATGGAACCATTTAAAGATTGGACACATCTGGATGGGATTTATACTATACAAACACTAAGAGCTAGATTAATAACCCCCAATCATAAAGCTAGCTAGCTAATAACTAAATTCCTATTGGCAAAAGATTAATTAGATATTAATCTTGTTCCCACCGAAACATATTCCATGTGCCTGTCAACTCAATCCATACAAACTTCTTTTGATTTGATCCACTTGGTGATCTTTTTCTTGGTGTCATGATATTGATTCTTTAACTCTAGATAATTAACATTAGAAATTAGAAGTACTTGCTACAATAATTTAGCTATTTAAAATTTCCAGACACCTAATTAACCCTACTTTCAGCTGCAGATATATAAGAAAATTTAATAAAAAAGAGAGAAGAGTCGAAGAGATGAAGCGGATTTTTTTTGTCTTCATAGATTTATGAACCATTTTATAAAACGAAATTTGTTAGTCAAATGCATTATCAAATCTATCATTTTTCGAGAAAATATTAACATTCCACTGTATGTACGTGAATAACAAAAATAACACCGTTAATTATGAACTCCTCCGGTATTACGAATAAATAGAATGGCAAACTAAATAATGTGAGAATATATAAAAAGGACTAAAACAATAAAAATAGTAGAAATCAGGTATATAGATACGTGGAGCACCGGAGCTAGTGCCTAGCGGGAATTATTGGAAGTTCATTTTCAATGAAAAGTGAAACCTATTAATGCGTCTGGTTTTTTACATAGATCACTCGATTTTTTATACATAATTTTAGGTGCTTTGATCATATATTTAGAATTGATATTTTTAAAAAAAAATTGAATAAAAATATAATATTTAAATTTTAATTCACAATTTTTTTTAAAAATAATATTAGTTCTAATTATACGATCAAATCATATAAAATTACGTAAAAAAAGTCAAATCACCTGTCAGAGGACCTGTATATCTACACTCCGGTCAAAGCAATTTACAAACCTAGAGACATCCACTAGACCTTCGAGTGATAAAAGTAGAAGAGATACCACATTTTCCAATGAATTAAACCCACATACTCGCACGATCTTTGCTTGGGATAACTGAAAATTACTTTTAAACTTAACTATGGCAGAAATATAACCAAACCATGCCAACTACATAGCGACACTTGTGAGTTGTGATAAGCTAGCACGTACCTCTGGATCAGAGCCTACTTCTGCTTACTAAGGCAAATAATGGCCAATCAATCTTGGATCCGTAAAGGCGCGCGGGCGGAATCAGAATTCTCAAATAATCGAATAAAAATTTTATTATTAATTTTTGGATGTCATATATATAGAAGCTTAAAATATTTTCTCACCAAATTTTTTATATTAAAAGTCGAGTTTTGAAAAAAATAAATAATAAAAACTTGAATCATATCTGCAGCTCAATTAAGTCAGTCGTTCTCGAATCGGCCCCTGATGTAAACCCCAACCTGGACAAAAATAATTATTGAACAAAGTGAACAGCTAGCTATGGGGAATGGGGGAGAAAGCTAAGGGGTCCTTGAATATATGTTGGATCTAAAAGGCAAAGTACAGAATGGTATGCAATTATGCATCCCATATATTTTCATCCTTATAAGCTTGTGAAAAGCAAAAATTCTCCTCTCCAAAAGTAATGAGAAAGAAATATAGCCAACTCACAAATTAAAAGCTACAACAAACTCACCACTTGTTGCGTCATAACTTATATACTACCCTCATTTTATAATTATCATTCTTTCCTTTTAATCTCTCTTTGTCAATCTCTTATATCACTTACTATTACTACCTCTCTCATTCCCCTCCTTTCTTTTCTAGCTCCTCTCTAGAGGACTATAGAGAAAAGGTGAGAAACAATCAATCAAAACCCTAGAATTATACAAGCTGGCCATGAAAAACACAATCAGATGCTGCATCTCCTGCATTCTACCATGTGGCGCCCTCGACGTGATCCGAATAGTCCACTCGAACGGACACGTGGAAGAAATCAGTGGCGCGATCCGTGCAGCTGAGATCATGAAATTGAATCCAAGGCACATGTTGAAGAAACCTTGTTCACCATCTGATGAACACACTTGTCCCAAAATGGTTGTAGTTCCACCTGATGCTGAACTTCAACGCGGGAAGATATATTTTCTCATCCCTCTGCCTAAAACACACGAAAAGAGTCGTTCGAGATCATCAAAAAAGAATAGGAGAGCTTCTGAAAGCAACAACATCACCGTGACAAACTTGCTCATAAATTCTGATCAGTATCTGACTGAAATTTTGTCAGAGAAAGTCTCGATGCAAAGGGATCGAAGAGGAGGCCGAACAGGAGTATGGAGACCTCATTTAGAGAGCATTTCAGAGGCAGCATCCGATTCATAATAGTGTGTGTTCAGTCATTCTTCTTTATTTATATCACAACTTTTATATATATATATATATAGGGTTTTATTCGTTGCAGTACCCTTAAATTAAATGATCGAAGTACTAATCGGAGACCTATATATATCCATTATCCAGTACCGTTAGGGTTGATGAAAATGAGGGTTTTGAGCCTGTTTCCTTGTTTGTACATAAGGTTGGAACTGAAGAGAACAAGATATATTATGTTATGGTTCCTGGGTTTTTCTAATTATGAATGAAAAACTGTGGTAGGGTCTTGCATGTGAGGGAGTAATGGAAATTGCCAAAGCAAGATGCCACTATTTTTAGCAATGTATTTTTTTTTCCTTTCCTTTTGTTGAATAAGATTCAAGGTGATATTGTGATGTGAACATACCACCATCCATTTTCATTTGTGAGGATCATTTTACATTTGTTAGTTCATTTGCTTCCTTAATTCTCTCCCCTTTTTTCTTCCCTCATGTGATGTGTCGGCAGTGATTGATCACATCATTTAAGCTTAAAATGGACATTTAAGCCAGGTTGGATATATATATATATATATATATATATATATATATATATATATATATATATATATATATATATATATATATATATATAATTAGTAAGTTAAAAGTATTGTTGGTTACTTTAGATATGAGGGAATAATTGTCCCCGTTATTTGAACATAAAATAATGTATATAATTCCTGACAAAAAAATGTACTCCCTCCGTCCCGTTGAGTTGTTATCATTTCAAAATGGGGTGTCTGGCACGCATTTTAAGATGAATTTTAAGGATAGTTTCATAATTTATTTTTGAAATTTTCTTTTTTTGTATAAAAATAGAACAATCCTATTTTTATACAAAAAAAGAAAATTTTAAAAATAAGTTATGGAACTATCCTTAAAATCCACCTTAAAATGCGTGCCAGAAAGTGAAAAAAAAGTGATAACAATTGGGTGAGACGGAGGGAGTATATAATTGTACGCTAGCTGCACTAACTAGTAGGCATGCTTTTAATAAGCATTCGGTTCTCTTGTCTTCGGATACAAATGATGTTTAAGTATATAAATATGATGCCAATGGCACCTGAACATAATCATTAAAGTGATTACTTACGCCATGGTTCCCATCTTTTCGAACGTGAGGGAAAGCGTAAGTGTAGATATCTATTATATACAACAACGTATAGAGGGCGTAATAAAATATTAATTGTTGCTCGTCAATTTTTGAGATTTGTTACTCAGATACTCGATCAGGTGTACTGGTTTGTTTTGCAATTACGAGATGAAAAAAGGTCTGATAACAAAAATAAATTATTTATCCTTTTTAATTTTTTTATTCACAACTACAATTAAATTATTATTAGTTATTTATTAAATGCTTATAAATTGTTTCCGCAACACGTTACTCTTTACGAAATCCAATTTTTCAAAAAGGATGCATCCACACAGACACACATATAATAAATTTTAAATATTGATTAATAATCTGTTATATAATATATATTTTTAAAAATTAAAAATTTTAAACTGTACAGTAATAATAAAAATTATTATATTAATAAAAATAATACTCAATAATCTGATGAGATACTACTGTCTGATGCAGTTTCTGAACACACCCCCTCCAGGCCTCCACCATATAAAGAAGGGTTCAATTATTGGAATATTGTGTACTTACACTGACATAGTGACATATATTCGATTCCATAAATTTCACAGATGGCAGGATATGTTGTCAGATAAAATGATCATTGGGAACGGCCTAGAAGCTATGATGACCCCTGCATTGCATGAGAGCTTACAAATTATAAGCATAATTTTACATGTACATATGTCCTTATTTTGCACAAACAAATACTCTTTTTTTAAGAATAAAACGAACTTGCATTACTTAGACTTCCTCACAAGCAATATTACACATGATAAAATCTGTAACAGTATATAACCACTCATTAATACCTGACATAGAACACCTAGTCTTTACTAACAAGTGTGCTACCATATTCGCAGACCTACAAACAAACACAATTAACACTTCATCAAAGTGTTTAAGGATGTCTCTACAATCATCAACAATTGTATTAAAATAAGAATTTCCTCCCTCCCCATTAACCGCGTCCACCAGACCTTTAGCATCACATTAAAAAATACACTTACTTCTCCTCCAATCCTCTGTCCACGATAGAGCTTCCCGTAATCTTATTGCCTCAACTTCTCTTAAAAATATATATTTATATTATTTTTTTTATATAAATAATTATTTTCGAAAAACAAGATAAGTAAAATATAATGGAACCGGTAAAGATAGATATGTTGATCTTTGTATTATTTGTCGGCTCATATGGGGGTTAGAAGTGTACAACATAGTGTTCGAACCCTTCTAATGCCATCCTTTTAAATATTTTAAATGTGTTGTTGGTCTGTCCGTTACTATCATCATTTTTATTATTGCCAAGTGTCTGGAAAACTTATTGAGTACAAGTATTGCAGAATGGAATTATGGAAGCTGCATTTAAAGAGAAAGAACACTCCAGTCTCCGGAGTAAAGAAAGAACATTGATCTATATATACGATCAAATATACTAACAAACTTCGAAAGACATAAAAACGAAAACGAAAACGTTTCGAATATTATTACCCAGGTCATTGCAGTGATGATCTACTTGGACATCTTCACATAAGCAACGTGAGATGAATTTGACACTTTGTTCAATGCGCCTAGAGAAGGAGCTAACAGGCACGTTAAGGACTCTTTCCTGTAGAAAAAACCTAAACAGTTGCAGTCCGAATCACACTTTTTCCTACAATCACCAAGTGTAGTTGGCCCTGATCCACTTGTAATGCCATTAGTAAAATGCTCGACACCTACAACTTTATAGTATTCCACAGCTCCTTTGCCGCATGCTGGAAAAACTGGTGGTGCACATGTCTTGCTCCATCCTGTCAGTCCATTAGGCGTTGGACAAGCTACACATTGATCATCTTCACAAACCCCAAGCAACCCGCATCTTTGTGGCAATTTACATTCGCTCTCTCGTCCTTCATCTCTATCGAAGAGCACATATGTAACCTCCCATGCACCATAGTCAACGTGCTCCTCATATGTATATATTTTCAAGTTCCGTCGCTACCAACACGAAGCATAGAGTAAGTAGCATTGTACTTTGCTCTTGACAATACAGCATCACCACTGGAGCTGGTGGAGTTGTTCATGAAAGATTGGAGGTGAAATTCATAAGCCCAAATAGTATCACTGTCTATAAGAGTAAAGGGCTTGATAATAAACAGAATTTGAGTTGGTATGTCTTTCCCTGTTCCAAACTCATTTTTGTAATAGAGTATTGGAGTTTTGGCGTTGTTAGGCTGGTAATATAAGGACATTTGGCTCTTTTCTATTACATAAGAGTAAGGCCCATCTGAGGCCTCGATATCGGACAATCGACTAATGAGTTTGTTTGGCCCAGTGGACAGAAGAGATTGACCAGGTAGAAGTGTATCAGTAGGGTGATCAAAACTTTGCCAAACAAAATTTCCCTTTGAGTCAACCAACACTAAATTACCATTGGTAAGTAATTCTAGGCGTACCACATCTTTGTTGGCTGTGCCAGTTTGCCAAGCAACACTTCCATCAGCATCGGCTAGGACAAGGTTTCCATCCGTGCCAAATGTCAGTATTGCTTTCTCTTGGACTGGCTTGGCACGGTTGGCATCCCAAACCCAACGCATAGTTGATTCAGAACGTCGATTTCCCATGAGTAGTCCGAGGATGAAGGCCGTAGGAGTTGTATTATAAAAACAAATTTGGAATGGAAATCTAGCAATGGGCAATGTACGATAGTCTGCACCATATTCGACAACATAATCGCCTAGATCGCCCTCGTTGGTATATTTAAAAGTTGCATTAGCAGGCACGATAGCTCGAGCTGAGGAAATCGATAAGATTAAGACTAGTGAAACGAAAATTGGGAAAGAAAGCCAAGAAGACGACATTGTTAAGCTTGTTAGTGAAGATATGTTGTTATGGGAAGATAGGCCAGGCATGTATTTATAATATTTTTCAACAGCTTTCCACATTTGGAAGTGCCAAGACATGGGTCACTTTCAAAACTGGTGGCTCGTTGTGATGAGTTTTGAACACTGTACTTAGCTGGGATTGTTTGACCTTTAACCAATCTTCTTTTCTTTGTTATGGTGCTATATGTAATACACTCTCTAATCTTGTTTAGAAATTACTAAACTTGTCGCCCATCTTCATTCATTCAAGTACCCTCTGTTTTTCTACTATTCAGATAGCCATTTTTAAAATATGTCTAATTTATGGGGGTAAAATAGTATGTTAATGTCGGGTATAATTCAAAACTACACAGCAACAATAGGGCAGTTATAAGAACAATTAACAAGAACAGATAGATTAAACCAATTAATAAAAGAAAGCACAAAGGTAGAAACAAGATAAATAAATTAGTAACTGTAAAGACAAGAGAAAAGATAGAAATTTTAACTCTAACAAAAACTTTTTCGCGCATACACTGATAGAACCAATTGAACAGCTGAGTCGTCAAGCCTTGCAAGAAGTCTTGACTGTTCTTGAAGAGATTATTGTCCCACTATGCTGTATTGGGTTGCAGCAATATCACTTTCAGGATAAAACAACATAGAGTACTTCATCCACAGATACGTAACACTCAACAGCGACCTGCACCTCAGATCGCCCAGAAAACCTATGCAAAATCTGTATAATATAAATGTAGAAGATACAAAGTATGGCTGCTAGGGTTTTCTCAAACTTGTGTCAAACTTTTTTTTTCTCGCTTTTTATCTCCAACGTTTTTATGTTTATATAATACAATAAAACGTAATAGTTGATAAAACATTAATTAAAATAATTATTCTGACTTAAAAAGTATTTAATAGAATATATATCAGAATCAGTCATCAGAGTTTAGCTAAAGTCTGATTAGGCACATTAGAGTTTGATCTGACCAACAGAGTTTATAAACTCTGACTATATCAGTTTCATCAGAGTTTATCCGCAAATCATAATTAATTCAATTAATCATGTAATAAAATTTCTCGTCCAAGTCGCATCGCGTACGCGAGACGCCAAGACATTCGTCCTTCGACCCGACCCGAGGCGTGGCGAGACGAGGCGTCGGCGCGCGTGTGTGCGCGAGGGCACACTAGTACACCATGCACACTCACATGCCTTAGTAGTTGACACTACTCTTGCACATATATACATATAAAGCATCAACACCCATATTACATATTTTATGTGGGACAAACACTTTTAACTCATTTCACTAAGAAAATGTCTTAGATCCAAACATGAAAGTTTAAGTTCTCATATTAAGGAACAACTTTCAATAATTAGTTTCAAAAAATTACATCAAGAACATATATAAAATATGTCTTATACTTTTCATTTTTTTACCGTTAAAAGATTGTAGATATATTACTTTCGTTCACCGAAGATAAATGGATTAAACATTTAAAATGGTGAGATGTGACACTAAGTGGTGCATGGCGGCTCAAAGTTTCAGAAAATAGCAGCTATTTGAGAGATGGCTTCGATATATACTCTGTTTCTGGTATCTTTATTCATCATCCTCAAGCAGCAAATTACATTACCCCAAAAAAGAGATATGTATATCTGATCAGAAAAATTAAAGCCCCTATCAATTATCATTATCGTAAAAATATGAACTTTTTCGAGAGAGCATAAATTAAGTTGGCTCATTATTATCTATCAAGAATCAAGAAGTCTAAAACTATCATCCTCCTCAGCAGATTCTCTTGTAATATCTCAAGTTCCTAGGAACAAAATATGAATGACAAAAATATTAATTTTTAAATTCAAAATAATAAGAATAACAATTTTTAAATGTATTAGTGATTTTTATTAGATGAAATATACATTTAATAATTGAATATATCATTTTATATAAGATACTCCACTAATAATACTTAAATTTTTATTTGATTATTTTATGTAATTTTTTTTATTTGTTTTGTGATTGTTTTTTGTGTTTCGTAGTTTTTTATATGTTCAACAATTTTTTCATGTGTTCTGTAATTATATTTATTGTTAGTTCATCAGTTACTCAAATAAGAGAGTTACTCATTGAACCCAAGCCTATATATATATTTAACTTTTACATCTATACTATATTATAATAACCAAACTGGAGAACTTTTTTTGAAACACCGGGTGAACAATAGAAAAGATCTCAACTGTCCAATTTTAGGTGAACCATAAAAACGATCTATAACCATCCAATTTTAATAAAATTTAATTTTAGAAATGATATATACCATGCATACAACTCATTACGGATAATATTATATTATATTTAAATTATATTCTATATTTTCTATTTTAGGAATTATATTTATCCTGTAATTTTTATTTAATATAGGTTATTCGCATTCAACTCAATTTCACCATCTTTCAAACTATTTTATTTATTTAAAATTATGACTTATCATTAAATTTTTTGAATATAATTATATAAATATCATTGTATAGAAAAATGTAAAAAAAAATCAATAATAAAACAAATTATCATATTAAATAAAATATTTAAATTATATAAATAATTAATATATAATTTAATAACATCCGTGCTTTGCACGGATTATAAACTAGTTATGTATTAAAAGTCAAAATGACATTTATTTATCTATAAACAGATTGAAGCATAAATTTAGTCAACTACTCATGTTGCAAATGCTCTATATTAAACAAGAAAAAGGTCCCAAATTAGTTTACAAAATGAATTCAAATGACACATACAATGAAACACATGTATTCACGTAAACCTCACAATTAAAACTTCTCAAACTTACCACATCATTTGGGAACAACGTTTCGTATCTTTGGCATTACTCGTTAAAGAAACGTTTTCAGAATTCCAGTTTAGCCATTTTTTGAGTGAGACAGAGAACAATCAGAATTTGTTACTTTGCAGATGATTTGTACAATAGATGAATCCCAAAGATTTCTGCATTTTCTGATGTTAATCTAATTTCATCACCATCTCTGACTGTGAAGATTGATCTTGGTACTATTACCATTACTAATTCAGGGCAGTCATCAAAAGATTCACTCTCCCATATAAAATCATTTGTGGTATTCTTAACATTATATGTCAAGGTATATGTCTGAAACGGCGCAAAGAAAAGAATCATCCCCAAGAAATTGTGTGACGCATTTGGCTGTAAATCTGAGTACATATTTGCCTCGTTCAAATTACTTGATTTACTAATCCAATCCAGAAACTCCTCTGTGTAAGTGTTAGTTTCGTGCAGGCCCCGGATATTGTGAGACAGCAAGTCGTACGGAAGTACCACTGACTCTTCTGAATAACATGATTCACTATTGATATCCGGGAACTCCTCTGTGTCAGTGCTAGTTTCATGCATTCCCAAGAAATCATGTGACACATCCGGCAGCAAATCTAAGGACACTATTGACTCTTCTGAATAACATGATACGCTAATGCAATCCATGAACTCCTCTGTGTCAGTGTTACTTTCATGCATCCCCCAGAAATCGTGTGACACATTTTGCAGTAAATCTAAGGACACTATTGACTCTTCTAAATAACATGATTCACTAATGCAATCCAGAAACTCCTCTGTGTCAACGTCACTTTCATGCATACCCAAGAAATTATACGACACATTTGGCAGCAAATCTAACAACACTGTTGGCTCTTCTGAATTACTTGATGAACTTATCCATTCCGGAACCTCCCCTGTATATATTCTAATTTCATGACCAAATTCAGCATAGATCTGTGGCAAAATGTAACAACAATAATTATTCTTATTAAAAGTTAACCAACAAATAATCAAATATACACAGGCATAAATATCTATTATGTTCTAAGTTTATGAATTCATGTCCACGTTTTACACCTAATGAAAAGTTATCTAATAAATTGAAATATACCTAATAATTAATAATTAGTTAAATCATCATATCAAAAATTATAGTGGATAACTTCGCAAAAAAAAGGTAATTACAACGGATAAACATGTATTTGTCATTTGATTTTGTTGGTTTTGCTTAATTAGTATGTATAACTATGTAATAATCTACTCCGTATTAATTAGCTACTGACAGTGATTGGCTGTGAGCTGTAACCTGGAACATCTACTTTAAATCTATAAATAAGCTTTTAGAGTTTGAGATTAATAACCTGAAAGAAATGTTCTGTAAAAATGCATGCCAGAAGAGATGAATTGCAGCCTGTCAAGTGAAGTACTTTTAAAGAAGTGAGTTCCTCCAAGCCTTGAATCTCTGTCAAAGCACTGCAATTTCTAAGGTTCAACCTCTTCAACTGTTTCAAATTGGATAGGTTTGGTAATCTTTTCATAGATGTACAACCACTTGCCCGTATTACTTTTAGATTAGGGGGGAGTTCTGCAATAGACAACAGATTACAACAACCGGTAAGATAAAGATGTTTCAGACTTGCTAGACGACTAATACCAGGAAGTTCTTTTAACTGAGTGGCATATCTTGCATTTATTTGCCTTAACCCTGTAACCTTACACAGTTGATCCGGTAACATTTCTAATTTTTCACATCTAGAAATATCCAGAATTTCCAGTGATCTCAGAGTACAAAGGGTGTCCGGAAGACTTTTGAGTTTTGTGTTGCAACTTAATATCAGCACGACAAGTTTACTAAGACTTCCGATCGAACTTGGTATTTCTGAAACAGTTAAACTCTGTGCATCCAGTCTCCTTAGGGATTCCAGATTCCCCAATCCTTCTGGCAATGCTTTCAAACAAAAGCATTGACCAATATTCAGTACTTCCAATGCTCTCAAGTTGCAAATGGAGTCTGGAAGAGTTTCAAGGTAATGGTTGGAACATAAATTCAGATGAACAAGCTGACTAAGATTTCCGATCGAATTTGGTAATTTGGAAATATTAAGTTCCATCGCATTGAGCTTTTTCAGGGATTGAAGGTTCCCAAATTCCATGGGGAATTCTTTTAGTCTAATGCAATTAGAAACATGTAGAACTTCCAGCAGTCTCAGGTTGCAAATGTTGTCTGGAAGAGTTTTAAGGTTCGTGTTATAACTTAATCTCAGCTCAACAAGCTTGCTGAGAAGTCCGATCGAATCCGGTAACTTTGAAACACTTAATTTCTCTGCATTAAGCTCTATTAAGGATTTAATGTTCCCCAACTCTGTAGGCAATGCTTCCAAACCACTACAACCAAAAATATTTAAACTTTTTAGGGATCTCAAGTTGCAAATACTATCTTGAAGGCTTCTTAAGCTTACACAGTCACACAAATTTATGGAAACGAGCTTCTTCAAACTTCCGATTGATATGTGGACTTCCTTTAAGCTTTTACAGCCAACAAGTTTTAAAGTTTCAAGAGACGGTAACATAGTGAAGTCTGGAGTTGAACTTAAATCCATAGAATACGACATGTCTAGAGACTTTAAATTTTTAAAAACCTGTGAAAAAATTTAGAATAAGTACAATCGAGAACAAATATATTAGAATTTTTTCATATAAATTGTCATATGCAAGAAACAAAATCATGGTACATACCATATTAAGCTCACACATTTTTTTGATATTGCTACTAGTCAACTCAAGGATAACAAGTTTTTCCGGGTGAAATCCAGGAGGTAAACGCTCTAATGGACAAAGATTCCAACAGAACCACCTTAAATCTTCAAAAGCACCTTCAAAGCTTCCAGTGAGATGTACCGAATAGAGTTGAAGAAATCTCAAATTGTTCATCCTCTTGAATGTTTCTATGTCGAACGATTCTTTCCAGATTACATCCCCGCACGACTCAAACTTGTGATCATGGATAATACATTCGATTGCTTCTGTCCCCTAATACATATATGAAGAAGAAGAATTGACCACAGTAAAGCTAATAGATAGGGTAGCGTTGTGCTTCTTTAACCTTATATAATCTTTTGAGCAATATTAGATACATGAATATATAAGCAGAAAAGTTGATTAGCGATGTTGTATCATATAAATACTCATGAAAAATGTAATGAAATTACCTTGTGCTTCTTCAGCACATCACTTACATCTTTTGATACCCACAATCTACTATGTTTTCCGGGCTCATCAGGAGAGTTGTTACGTGCGACTTCCCTTCCCATATCCCGAAGCAGATCATGCATTCTCAACTCACCTTCATCATTGGTCGTTAGTAAACATCTTTTCCTCAGAATATCAATATTATGATCTACATAAGAATAATAAGTTTCCATTATCTTAACCACCACTTCTTCCTTCTCCCCAATGAAAAAGCAGGCAATGTCAAGGAATATTTTCTTCATCTTAGGATCATCCCTTTCTAAGGCATTTAAGCTAATTACAAGTTTTTCCTGAATAGTGTTGTCAGGATTTCGCTGTAGTTTCTCGATATAAGATTTCCATCCCACCTCAGATCGTGTGGACAAGTATGCGCCAAAAACTATTAGGGCTAGTGGAAGACCTCCAGCAAGACGTAGAATCTCTTTAGACAATGCCATTAGATTGTTGTTTTGTTTAGCACTTCCAAATGCATATCGGGTAAAAAGTGCCAGCGAGTCAGCATCATCCAACTCATTCACCCTGTATTGAAATTTGGGTTCTACCGCAATTTTATCTAGTATCTCCTGATCCCTTGTAGTTGTAATAACTACACTCCCAGAAGCAAATGATCCTACCAAGGATTCATATTGTCTAGGGTTGTCTATATCATCAATTAGAACTAGAACTTGTGCTGAACAAAACCTTTCTCTTATAAACTTAGTTCCTTCTTCAACATTGGGAACCTCAAATTTTTTCTTACTTTTAAGGACATCATTAATAAGTTTCTGTTGCAAAGATTCTAGGCCTTTGAATGTCCCTGAAACCTCCCTAACATTTGCTAGAAAGCAGATGCCTGTGAAGCTCCCCGGCAAGAGTTCATTGTAAAGAGCTTTAGCAAGAGTTGTTTTACCCACTCCACCCATACCATATATACCAATCTTAGTGACACCTTGTCGGGAGCTACCAAACAATGCTCTTATGTCTTTAACACGAGAATTTAACCCAACCGGATATTTGGCAACGTCTAAAGTCTTCGAACTTATTTCGTTTAGAATGATGTCAACAATTTCATTAACAATATCAGCTTCAGAGCTGCAACACAATTCTTGTTGTTATCGAATAAAGCTTCATAATTATCATTTACATTTTTCTTTCTTGCATAATTTCCCATATCTACATGCATTGTTCCTTGTCTTTGATACTTTGAATTATGTGTATCGCAGAGGTAGGATCCCTAACTTTGTTGCCTTTCAAAAAAAAAAATACTATCTAACATTATGATATATTAATTTTTCTTTGTAGACATTGTCAAAATGAATGTATAAAACGATAAAAAGAGGTTGAAATCTCTCACTTTCCCATATGAGAAAGGCTAGAGTTCCCAAATTAATTCCCAAAAAAGTTATCAAATTCCACTTGTTTTATTTTAATTGATTGTGAAAATAATAAATGAGATGAACCCTTACATTCACACACTGATTAAAACTTCTTATTCTGTCACATCACATTTTTTGGGAATAGTTTTTGAGTCTATAGCATTACTTGTTCACGTATATATATTATGCTTAACATGACATTTAAATTTATTTATTTTTGACTGAAACATGACATTTAAATTGATATATGTATATATATGCTTTATTTATTAACTGGGATTGAGGTATAATCTAGCGGCAAAACTCATCTTGATTCTTATGTCATGGTTATATAAACTTAAATTTATTAATAATACATAGATGTCTGAGGTAAAAAAGACCAGATCTCAAGTGTAAAATGTTAGAATTACCTCTTTGCTGATATAGTTTTTCCTGAGAAGGTACTAACATTTGCTAATGTAAGACGCCACTTCTTCACTTGCTCTGTATCGGAACCTAAACGAATTTGATGTTTTCCAAAAGCGTGTTTAAAACTCCCAGTTTGATGTCGCACATCCGAAGGATTAATGTTGTAGTACACAGGAATCACCAATCTTTTCATTGTTTCGTAACAATTGTAAATCTCTATGAGCTCGTCAAGGCACCAATGTGAAGAAGCATAATTCTCCGAAAACATGACAATGTAGGTCTTGGAATCCTTAATAGCTTGGAGCAATGCTTTTGACATTACTTCTCCTGTGCGTAGCTCAGGATCATCCATATATGTTCGAACACCATGACGATCCAGGGCAGAATACAAATGACTGGTAAACTTATATCGAGTGTCTGAACCCCGGAAGCTCAAAAAAACATCCCAGCGAGTAGGAGTTGAAGTTTTTGCAGAAGATGGTGGTGTTTGAGAAATTGTACTAGCCATTAATGCACATAACAGATAAAACAATTGAAGTGAAGATATCTGAGATTAGAAGATAAAAACAAGTGAAATTATTAATTGAAAGATGATTTAAGACAGATCATGAAAGTTGAATACATATGTAATAATAATTGAAAGATAGCAAAAACAATAATTTAGAAGATAATAATTAAAAGGTGATATAAATTTAATTAAACACCCCCCTAACGTATCAAGTCAACTATACCAGAAGGGCAGGTACAGAAAGGCGGGTATCATTTTCATCAATCTCAATCAGGTACAGAAAAATTGATTGTTGATCCGCGTATTTTTTTGTGGATAATATTAATTCGGGACATTTTTGTGAATCTAGGAGACGATCATGTCATCTATCTGCGTTTCTTACTGGGCTTCTAGGGTTTTTTGTTATTTACGGAAAAAACGCGGATAGATTATTGTTAACAATCACTTATTTCAGACCGTACCAACTGCCTTAAAAAAATATTAGATTGCAAGTATTGCGACCGTGTATATGTAAGGATGACAATGGATTGGATTGAATTGTATTTTTGAAATATTCAAATTCAAATCCTTTTTTCTTTATCAAATCCAAACCTCATCCAAAACTGGTTGGATTTTAAAAATTAATATTTAAATTTGATCCAACAAGTTTCGAATCGGATCCGAGTTTTACCCGGATTTTAAAACAGCTAATATAAATTAGTATTGTAATAGTAACGGGGGGCCTGTAATTTTTGTTTTTGTAATGGCCAAAACAAAAAAGTAGTTATTTGATGTCTAAATTTATTTATTTTTAAATCAAGCCAACAACGTTAAAAAAATAACGAACCGTTAAGTTTTTGAACGGTAAAATGATCAATTCAAACTTATAATAACGATATGTTGTATATATTTTATATACATATAACATGTATCCCCAATTTCAAGTTTTAAAACCTAATTATTTTAAACACTCCAATAATTTGAAATCTAAATTTAATGGCTAATATGTGTTTTGGGGCAAATGGATTGTGAAAAGAACCGCACATAATGAATTAAATGAGGCAGGAGATTCTTAGTACCTCAAAATATGTTTTCTACTCCTAATTTTGCATAGCTAAGACGGAGATGACTAGTATTGCAATCCAGTGTATATTTCTTGGTAGAAAGGAAGTTGCTCCAAAATGAAGAAGAAAAAAGGGCAATTGGTCAATTAATCGATTGATATATTTATTTGCTAAATTGTAGTATGTAAGTAGCTTAGTATCCTTGCTCATCGATTCACGTTTTACAACCGACCAGAACCAACTTGGTTTGATATCTCCGCCTATGTTTTGTGGAATGTGATTGTCTGGGTTTATAGGTTTAAAAGTACCGATACCGGTACGTAAGGGCAACTATAGAATAATAAAATCAGATCAAATTTTTTTATCATCTCTATATAACACGTACATCTCAAAAAATAATATCTGTTATAAAATAATAAAATTAGAAACAATTTTAAAAAATTAAGTGGGAGTAATGTTAAAAAATAGATAGAATGCATTAAAAGATTGAGAGCATTTATCAAATATGTTTGCTCATCACATTTCCTGATAAGTACGTTGATAGTTTCGCGTTAAAACTGTAAGAATAATAAAAAGAGGGAAAGTCAGTTTCAGGAGGGAAATGGTTGATATGAGAGCGGAAAAATCAGTTGGATAGTCAGTCATGCATATATATAGATGCGTTCAGGGCACGGGACACGTGCCCCCTAAAACATCTTTTTATAAAATTTTATTATTAAAATTTTATAAAATTATCAAGGTGTTCTCATTAAAATTAAATTTTATAAAGAAGTATTCTTAAAAGTAATTTGGTGCCATCTTAAATTTTTTTTTCTGCATCCGCCCAGGATGCATTCTTATTTGTTCATTCAATCGACATATCAATAGTAACTACATATTATATACATATTGATCTATGCCTCCCAAGATATTACGCTTTGCATATGATATATTCATATGATTGTACGGGCTCTTGGAGCACCCAAAGCATGACAATTTTGTTGGTTCATTTTTATGCCTGAAGACTTCAATTTAATATATAAATTAGAGTACTAATATAAACAACATCAATATAGTGTGATTTTTGAAATATATGACAGAATTATGTATATATTATCCAGGTTTATCAATTACATCAACAAGTTGTAATTTTTAGGACATATGATGGATTCATGTATTACCCGGGTCCAATGTATTATAGATTTTTTTTTTGTCAAGAGAGATGGCGACAGAAAACTGATAGTATTATTTCAGCAAATAATAAAAATTCAGAGCTCAGAACTCAGAACACGAAATAATTAATATATCTATTGAGTCATGACAATAACATGAATAAATTTAAATGGAGGAGTTTGTAAAACTTTAATTTCACATTAAAGTATGTGAAATTTTTGATTTATTTATACTGTTGAGTGATACCAATAAATTAAGATTTTTTAGAAACTTGTAATAAATTTATGTATTACTCAAATTATTTCATTTGAGGGTTTTGGTCCCTGACATGCGATATTTGAACAACCATTTATCGGCGTTTTTTTTTCACTGATAGAAAAAACCCCTGATTGACTCTGCAGAAGCGTGAATAGATGACGTGACATCCTGAATTTACAAAAATTTCACTGTGTTAATGTTATCTGTTGAAAAAAAGTGTGAATACATGGTACCCTTCATTTAGACCCCTATAATAAATTTATGTGTGATATAAATTCAGAATTTAACCCAATTTAAAAAAAAAATTAATTCGAATTCTCACAATCAGCCTCACACCAAATAAACATTAAACTTTGCATATGACACCTGGTATATCAAAGTTTTGAAGCATATTAATTCTGACCCCAACAGATAATTATAATACTCTGATATTCGTTTAGAGCTCCAATTTCTATGTCTATCTATGCAATCTAATAATTAGTCTATATTATATTATATTATCAATCCATAAACAAGGTATTGAGGTTTTTTTTCCAACCCCCGTGCAAAGATAGTAACAAAAACTTAAGACGGAAAGCAGAATGTGGATAGGACTTATTATTTGCTAATTCGTCAACTAAGAATTATATTTAAGTAATTTTTGTCAAATTTGAATTCCAATGCAATTCTATAGGAGGTGCTAAAATAAAAAAGTGTTATATTTAGTTTTATATTTGAAAAATATTTCAAATATAGAACCAAGTATAGATGTAGTTATATAATTGTCATGTAAATATGCAAGTGAGAAATTTGAGGGAAATGAATATAAAAATAACTATTTTAGCAAATTCAATGTTATAATTTATATTGTTGATCGAAAAATTACTTAATTTGACATTTATTAGTTCTATTTTAAAACCATGTATTAGAACATGAAATCTATTTTAGCATCAAAGTGTACTTTTTAATTTTATATTATATCAATAACTCCATCTATTTTGACATTAGCATTGGACTTGCTCTTAGATTTGTTGTAAGAACTTGCATCTAATGTGCTATCTAAAAATGTTAGCCAAGTTCGGGAAAAATTTATGGTTCGAACAGTCATATATAGTCTAAAATTTACTCAAATTGGGGCAACAAAAAATTTGTCTACAAACAAAGATAAGGAAAATTAAGTCGAAGCTATATCCCTCGGATATACTCTGTAAGTAGTTCAGTTTGAATGCATAAATTCTCTACATTACTTCAACAGCATCAAAAGGAAAACTATCGTATACTTATTCTCATTTCTAGCACCTATATTTAAGTTTTCTATATGATAAACTTACCTTCAAAATGCAACACATCATAAAATTGCTCATCGACATTTTATTTCCCGCACAATTCAAAATTTGATTTACGTATTAATCTTGATGCTAGCTAGATCTTTCATACGTGATCATGTTCAATTATCTGGAGCAACACCCATTTCTTCGAGGAGCTCCGTGCATTCTGGTTTTGCTTCTTTTTTCATAAAGCCTAAGGGGCTAGCAATGCGGACATCAGAAGACATGCCACTGTTAGTCGTAAGAGACACTCTAGCCGCATCTTTAGCGAATTTTTTCTGACTGATCTCGGAACAATCAGCATCAGGGCTTTTCACTAGTTTAACCTCACAAATGTCGTCTTCGTAATCTCCATCCACATGAATGTGGTATGTTCCGGTGTCATCAGTAGTACCTTCGCCTTTGAATGTCAAGCTAGTATCTTGTTCTCGATTCCTGCACTCCAAACGCACGGTGGCACCTATCATATACAAATCCACATATGCATTTTGTTAGAAAATCAATAATACATGTTACACATGCTTGATTAATAGTAATTAATTTTCCCTCTAAAGTAATTATAACTGACTTGTCGATTATTTCAGCCAAATAGGGGTTCTTAGACGTCGACAACTGATGGCTGACACTTGTTTACCAATTAATATAGGACTCAAATCGAATCGAGGCCAAATGTGCAAGGTTAAACAAGGAAAAAGGGAATTTTTCCCGGAGCATTGTAAATATAAAGTGGTTTAATACCTTTCACAAATGTGGAAACTTTTGTAATGAATTGGACACGGCATGCGTCACAATAAACTTGCCCTTGAACAACAAATTTAGCGTCCTTTTTATCGGCCGACTGAGCAATGTGGATAAGGGATAAGAAGAAAAGAGTGGTAACACATAGTATTAGTGTTTGATATGGCCTGGTCATTGTGTTTCTGCACGTAGATCTCCTTAAGGAAGACTATCAAGTAACAATTTGTATAACTTAATTATATAGAATGGGGTTCTGAGATTAAGAGAAAAAGTTGTTTATGAGAGGATGCTATATATTGTAGTCTGTCAGTTAAGTTTGTAAGGCTGTTAATTAATCAGCTCTGCATTTACTTGTGGCTCAAAACATTTATTTGACTGGATCTTTCGAATTTTTATCACGCTGTCCCTTAAACATAGACAGAATAATCTCTCTCAGAGGTCTGTCTGTATGTTGACAAGTTCCCAACAAAAAATTTGGCAAAACTGTTACTGTAACTTGTAGACATACTGAATTACTGATAACTTTAATTATACCCTCTGCAAAATTATTATTATTATTTTTGGTTTATCCGCGTGTAGTAGTGCGATTGAGATTCAAATAAGAATTAATTTTTCGGAGAAATAATATATTCTAATTAATTTCGGTTCCAAGTTGATCAATAATTATGGGATTAAAATGTTAAAGGCGTAATAATTTGTTGCATTTATTTGAACTTGAATAAAATTACATCAATAAATATAAAACCCTTATATATATTACAATAAGGACAGATGGTATGTGACTAAGGCCCCTTTGGCTTTCATATCACAACACAAATCCCTACAATGGGTATAAAATCAAGCTAGGCCAGGCCAGGCCAATAAATATTAATCATTACAAGCCAAACAAATAAAAATTAATCAACAAGAAATGAGGATATGAAATCATACAACAATAAGAAAAAGAGTATGATTCCTGATCCCTACAAGCAGCTTGCTGGTACAATTACACCGGATGCTGTTCCTCCGGCATTATCGCAAGATGCTGTTGATGGTTGATTTCCATAAGTGAGCTTCACATTTTCCAATTTTATACGACTGCACGGATTCTTCTTACTACAATCGAATTGAACAGCAACTTTCGATGACGAGGATCCGTGAATATCTTCGTAGGTTATTTCACTGATCTTTACCCCAGAATTCTATAAAAAAAACACATACAAATAGCGGATATAATCAATTAAATCATTAGGTAGGGACTCATAATTGTAAGATAGTTATAAGAATTTAGATGTACAAGTATCAAACGTACCTGTTCTGGGCAATTCTTGTTAGGGCAATAATTTTGGTCAATTAGAATAGGATTGTTGACATTAACCATAGTGATATGCTGGAAAAGCACATTTCGAACAAAACCAGAGCTGGGTTTAGCCCATGATTTTATTCTTGCGCCATTTTGTGTGCCGGTAAATGTAACTGTTTTAACTGTCACATTCTGCACGCCAGGTTCGCGCAAATCTTTACCTAAACTACCAATGCTACACAAAATATGTGCAGAATATCAGTCTAATGTCTATATATGCCTTCAAATTGTAAGTAAATCAACGGCACTAAAATAAAATCCCAATGTACATTTTAAATTTTGACAAGTATCAAATTATTCCAAAAAAAAAAAAAAGCACATTACGTTGAACACTACAAGAAAAACGGCTAAAATTTGAAACTACATATCAGATCAAATGTTACAGTTTACCTGATTCCGTGGCCAGGGCCGCATAAGACATTTTCAATCCACAAATTAGTTGTGCCTGCGCCTATAGAAACACAGTCATCTCCAGTACTGATTTTTGAATTCAAAATAGTAACACTAGATGAGAGTTGAACGTGAATTCCGTCAGTGTTAGGGCTATTGCCAGATGCCTGAACATTCACTCCTGACATCTTTACATTGTGACACCCATTGATGACAATGTGGAACATTTGGCTGTTAACTGAACTTAGTCCTCTTATCATGATATTCTGTGAGTTGGTGAACCTCAGTGACTGCAGTTACATACATATATATATATATGTTTGATATGATCAGCTCAATAAAGTCTGCAGGTGGCCTCTCTGCCCATCCTCAAAGTTAATAAAAAGGAACCCATGTAGACCCTATATGTTCCTCACTTTTTCATACATATATTAAATAAAATAAAATCTTCTTTATTTTGTTAAAAAAATTGTCAATATATTTATCACATTTAAAAAAAAATTATATGAAAACTATTTTTCTATTGGAGAACATATATGTAAATATGATAAACATATATGATTGTCTCCAATATATAAAAGATGGTCTCCGTGTAACTCAACCCTAGTATATCTGCATACATTAATAATTTTGAACATACCGTGGCTCCACTGGGGCAACGCTTGCCTGCTCTTTTGCAGTTCCACAAAGCAGTGCCTTGTCCATCAAGAATCCCACCTTGAATATTAACACCATTCACATATTCAAAATGTAACCAGTTACCTGCATTTCCAATAGCCCAATAATCAGCCGGAGCAACCAATGTTCCATCTATTTGAAATGTGACACCTTTGCTCTTGCATTGCCCACTAAACCGTGCCTCTCGAAGCAAGTATCTCCCCGGTGGTACGTAGATTGTTGACGGCCTTATCGATCCGCATGCTGCACCCCATGCACTCAAAAACGCCTTGGTCGAGTCCGTTTTACCATCCGGCTTGGCTCCGTAATTTTTCACATTGTATGTAATTAATGGTTGTGCTACTACTGAATATTGGAAGACCACAACCAAGAAAGCTTGAAGAACAAGTAGACAATTGAGATTCATCGACATTTTTTTTCTTTCGTATATGCAGATGTATACAGGGTCTCGCTCCAATGAGAACCGGTCGCAGAATATGTGATAATGTGTTTGCAAGATGAGAAGTTGAGGAAAGTTTAAAGGGGAAGGGAGGTATTTATAGTTGCATGTTCATGTGAAGTACAAACCAGTTGGATGTTACCACAAGAAACTATTTCTAAACGAGAATGCCACTTTAATTTCTAACACTCAACACTCATCTTGTAAAACTTCCTTTTAAACTAAAAGGTGGATATTGTAAGTTTGATATTTGCTTTTGAGAGTGTTATATATATATCTTTACATAACTATACCTTATTATATTATTATAATTTATTTCATCTATGTTTGTGATTTACGATTATAAAATCTTTCTCGCAAGTATATTTTCAACATAATTGGCGTCATCATTCAGTAAAATAGGGGTAATTAGACGAATTCCTACTTCGTGCATAAAAGATTAAATGTTTGTTACGATAATGAAGAACAGCTATGATGAATGTACTATTAAAACAAAACAATGCGCTGTGCTTTACACATTTGAAATCCGGGATCATTTTTGGTGGTTATTTCGTTGTGTTATTTTGAGCTCAATATTTTGTTTTAGAGATTAATATGTGTACGTAATTAATATTACGTAAGCTTCATGAATTTTTTATTCATAATAATTAAGCTTGAGGATCTTTAATTTTTGTATCTAGCTCTGTAACAATTAACATGTACAAATTAATTTATGTTTTATAATTATTTTTAAGTCGAAAAAATCATAATTTTCACTTCAATAAAAAAAAACAAATTATATGTTCAGATAAAGTGTGTTACAAGAAAATATTGATATTTTTTACGGATTATATTTCACCAATTTTAAATTCGATTAATATCGATCGAGTGATACATCTCTGAAATTAAATTCTATAAAAATTATAACATCCACTAGGTTGAATTAAATTTCAGTCCAATACAAATATGTACGTGGAATTAATTTAGAGTTCAATCGAAATAATACTTCAATCCTTTGATTTTTTACTAGGAAAAACATCCATTTTTCTTTTAGTAGTGTAAATCTTTCAAATACGATTTATTAAATTTACTATTTCTGGGTCTCATAAATTAATTCTTATCAATAAAATTGGTATATTTAATTTATTTGGTAGATTTACACATTAGTCAAACATGTTTGATTTGGTCGTCCGATAGTGAAAATTATGATATAATTGAATTTAAAAAATATAATTAAATTAAAATTTCTCTTATTATAAAAAGATGGAATAATTAGAACAAATTCGCACATAATTACTATTACTAATACTAATATTTATTTCATTGACTTTTACAATTTAGTTTATATAAGCATAATCACTCGGCTGCTCAACCCAAATTACTTTTGACCGTAATAGTTTTACGTTCATTTGATACACATGATGCCCTTGAGTCTTTGACGTGAACATCCTGTATACGAACGTTGCAGCAGACGACTCATGGGCGGTACAGTATTCCAAAGTTGTGGTATTTAAGTATTTAACATTTTAACCCACACTTACGTAGTTATTTGTCACATTATAATCATATATTTCATTTAATTATTTTTAAATTTGCATTACTTTATATATATAGTATCCGTTTTCACGTGATTCATTTTCATGTAGCAACATTAATTTATATTTTCGAAGTGAGACAATTTTAGACATAAAATGTTTGCATATCACTGAGAGATTTGTTCATCAATTTACAACATATTTTACTATATTAAATAGCCAAAACAATTGCGTCGTAATGTTATTCCGGACTATAAAATGTTGGGTATTTTAAAAATAATCCCAATTTTTTTACTAAATAATGTGACATAATATAAAAATAAATTACGGGGGTCTGATATTATTATTAAAAATACTACCAATTACACAAGCAATTACTCATAATTTATAGAATACTTAGCATTTTTCATTCTTAAATACATTGTAGAATTATATATTATTCCGGACTGCAAATCGTAGATAAGCTTGTTCTTGGCATATACGAAGACACAAGTCCTTGATTTATGGAATTTTCGAGAAATGGTCGATCCATATATACGTCAGAAATATTTTGTTTCTTTAAGCACAAGATTTATACATGCCTTCATTGATCATTCTCTAGTATATATGACACTCCTGCACTTGGCTTTAACGTGCGACTCAACTTAATTTTGTTTCTCTATCACTCGAACCTTGCGTAACCCTTTTCATATATGGTTTCATTTAGGATTCCACCTTTTAATATACTTTATAGATAACTTCTTTTTTTATATAACACTTTATAGCTAACTGAAACCGTTTTCTTTCATGAATTGTTTCATTTAGCTAGGTTCGATTCTTTTCATTTCAAAAATAACATTAATTCAAATAATACTAATTTTTTCCCTATTGAGTGCTACCCCAAGCACGTGCTTTAAAAATAAATTATTTGGTATATAATTAAGTTGTTATTTCTTTCCGCAAATAATCAATTCAATAATTTTACAATTTTATCTTGAAATTTTGTATGTACAATATCTATTTAAAATCTTCTAATTTGTTGAACTTGCGAACCAAAGTGGGATTTCGCTGAATTTGAACTTATAATTAATTTTGAATATTTGTTCAATTTTTAGTAACCGATTTTTCATCATAAATAGTTCATTTTAGGAAACCGAATAAAAATTTTGGATTCATCAAAATATAAATGCCGAACATAGCTTAATTGGGCTTTACTGAATATTGGACTTGTCCATCCCAAATCATCTAGGAATTTTGAATCTTTAATACCATGGGTCTTGCAGCAGGCTTTGCAGAACGAACCCACGTATAAAGCTGAAAAATATATTTAAATTCTAATAACTTATAAGCTGCCAACATATAAGTCCCGTTTGTCTTAGCTTATAAGCTGCTTATAAGTTGAAAAAGTTGGTATATATATACTTTTTCTGAAAATAAGTAACTTATTTTCAAATTTAGAAATAAAATTTGGTCTTAAATTTCTAAAATAAATATTAATTTTCAAAAAAATAATATGAAAATACTTTTAAAAAAAAATAACTTATTACTTATAAGTTAAGCCAAACACCCCCATGTATGTAAGGTGTTTTCTTTGTTACTACAATAGTTTAGACTTTAGATAACTAACTTCTAGTCTTCGACAAGTAGGCCAAGACAAATATTTCATTTTTATTTTAATATAGCTTATAAGCTGACAGGTTCATTTTTTAATAAATTTCGAGGCGAGTATATTATGGGAGGATGCTATAGAGTAGTACCACGGTAGTTCGGCAGTTACGCCTGGAAGGTTGTGAATTAATTAGCTCTGCATCTACATGTCAAGTTGGGGCTCATAACATTTATTTCATTGTCAACTAGTACCAAGTATCATCTTGATCATGTCCTTTGTAAAAATGCATTTTAATTAACACTTTTACTAATTCGCATCGACTGTTAAATAATTTTTCTGAAATTTAAATTTAAATTTAAAAAATAAGGTTGTACCAACGCGCCGGTATATGGTCGTTAACCTGACAAAAGATATCATTCAGGATTGAGGTCTGATCATATCAAGCAGGGTATGGGCAGTATGTACGTTCTAATAATAGCATCATTTTCTTCCTAGCTTTCTTGGCGTTGCTTTCAATAAATATATGGATATGGATACATTTTTGGCAATGCCTTGGTCTTCTTCGGCGTGGTCGTCATCTTCATCCTTTGTTTACGACTGTTTTTCGGTAATTACCATGCTCTTATATCTGTGCTAATCTATGTTATCATGTAAATAGATGCTTCAATTGTTGTCAAACTTCGAAATAATGCTTCTTGTGGATTTTATTTGAATTTGTTTGATATTCTTATACTTCTGTAATAGCCATGACTTGCACTGATTTAAATACTCGCTTTCGTGTTTGCTCGATCGCTAGCTGTAGGGAAAGGATAGCTGAATTATGTTCTTAGTTGCTTCTTTTTTTCTCTTTGTTGTTTGGTGAATTGTGGTTTCTGTTGAAATTGATATGTCTAGTGACATGCTCTGGAGTTCCTTAAAATCAGTTCCTCCAACTGAATAAAGATTGCTTAAAGTTATCCTCGGACTGATACATTGTAGGCTTGATCAGTTGTTCTAATCACAGGCCTTCACAGATCAAGATATGAGTACGTCCCAACCACACGTTGAATTGTCAAAGAGCTTTATTAATGTAAATGATGAACCTGATCATCTCCTCGTCCTTGTTCATGGCATCTTCGCGAGGTACAGACATGTAGTCTCTTTAAATACATCAAAAGAAATGATTTCTGTATTTACTCTGGTATTCCACTTCGAGTATATATGCAGATTATCACATTTGCACCTATCATATTTTCACACTTATAAGTTATAAACACTCAATTTGAGTCAGCTGAAATTCTTACTATGCAGCCCAAGTGACTGGATATATGTAGAAGCAAAGTTGAAAAAGCGTTTGGGAAGAAATTATATGATCTACGGTATGTTATCCATGCAAACAATCTTGGAAAATCTTCGCTAAAAAAAATTAATCTGAAGTTGTTGGTGGCATTTGCCTAATGGAAGAAATTATCAACATAACTACTCAATTCAAGAATTTGAAGATTGTCGTAGATTGGGAATCAAAGAACAGATATATTTAGTCGATTGAAGCATATAAAGAGAAGGACTGCAGAGGCAGCTTTGTTCATATTGGGTTTTTTCACATTCCTTAGAATGGAACATTGATATTTCTGTGTTGGTATATTTAACGATTACAAGCAATGGAATTGTTTCACCTTGTATTATTCCGTGATCTATTTCTTACTGTATTCTGCTTCTTCATATTTCACATTGTACGTAGTATTTTCTTTAATCAAGTTTGTAATCTTTGCAGCAAGTTCATGTAATAGTTACACGAAAACTTTTGGTGGGATTGATGGAGCTGGGAAACGTTTAGCTGATGAAGTGAGTACTTCAGTCCCTTTCTGTCTCTCTTCTCTCATCCCCTATGTGTGCCGCGCATTGTAATTAATTGCCTGAGATGTATCACAAATGGCAAAAAAAAGCTAGCTTTAAAGAACAAAATAAAATTTAATGCAATGAACTGAAAGAAAGCTAAAAGTGTGAAGGATGGAGTTGCTGGTTGAACTGAGGAACTTTTGGTAAATATTTATTGTGCTTGGGAGAAATCCTACAACGAATTTCCTTTTTTATTTCTCGGAATAGGTACTGCAAATCGTAAAGATGAGGAAAAGCCTTAGAAAAATTTCCTTTTTAGCTCATTCGCTTGGTGGACTGTTTACAAGATATGCTATTGCTGTTCTTTATACACCATATGTGACGAGTAGCGATCAGCACATCGACAATCTTGTCTGTCCTACAAAAGAAAAAGGCCCAGAAGTAGTTCCTTTAAAGCAAGGTTTGATTGCTGGACTACAACCAATCAATTTTATCACTCTGGCAACACCTCATCTAGGAGTGAGAGGGAACAAACAGGTTTAGTACAGCTTATTGTCTCTAGTTTCAAAATTAAGATATAAATATATACACTTATGTAACTTTTCGCACTACTATGGACTCAACCAAATTACCAAGAAATCTATTTTAAGTCATCAAACACTCCTTTCATCCCCTCTTCATTTATCCGGCCTGCTCTGCACTTATAGGATCTGAAGTCCAAAAGTCCGTCATGCTATGTAATGGACAGCAACTTAGTTACCTCAGATGAAGGAAAATAGTGTAATAGTTTAAATCGATATTTTTAGTATTATAAACATCGCTTACTTTTGAATCGTACAGTTGCTGCACCTGGTTAGATTATCATTAGCCTTGAGCTTTAGCAAGTAACAGACCTAAATACATATTTACATACTAATAACTATCAAGTAAGAGCAGCATAAAAAGCTACAATAATGTAGCGCTATACAGAGATTTCGTACCAACCAACAATCAGCAGTATAGTACATAAAACAGAGGTGAACCTTAAATTTGACTTGCTAATATTTGATCTACCTTTCAACTTCAGTTTCCCTTAGTCCTGGGAGTAAACATTTTGGAGAAAATAGCAGCACCAGTTGCTGCCTTTTTAGTTGGTCGAACTGGTAGCCAACTGTTCCTAACTGATGGTAAACCAAATAAACCACCTATTCTTCTAAGAATGGCAGGTGATTGTGAAGAAGGGAAATTTATGTAAGCACATCAGTTATTATATATTTTTCTTTCTACATGATATTGATGTCACCATTATAAATCTTCGTATGTTCTGCAGATCTTCTCTTGGTGCATTTACATGTCGGATGGTTTATGCTAATGTGTCTTATGACCGTATCCTGGTTCAACTTTTTGTAGCATGAGTAAGCTTAAGCCATTACCCATGCATGCATATTTCTAACAAAAGCGTAATGTATTTGTCTACTATAATTGATTTTGTTCATCCCCTTAACACCGCTTAGATCTGGTTGGTTGGCGCACGTCCTCTATACGAAGGGAGGCTGAACTTGTCAAGGTGATTCAATATTATTGTGTACTGAAATATTGATGTTTGTGGCTATTCTGTTTGTACATTTGAATCAAATGAACTTAATGTGAATAGTAATGATTAATTTACAAAAGAGCGTGTGTTTTATTGATCTAACAAATCATAACTGCATGTGGCAGCCTCCTCTGCAGTCTGTAGATGGTTACGAACATGTAGTAGATGTTAAGTATTGTCCTCCAGTTTCGTCTGAGGGACCGTATTTTGCTCCAGAATTAGCCAAAGCAAAGGAAGCAGCTCAAAACACTCCCACCACACGCAACACACTTCAGTATCATGAAATTATTGAAGGTAAAATCTTGTTCAAAATTAATGTGTGTAACGTGTGTTATAGTTCTATGCCTTGTCAGGAAATATTATTGTTTGAACAACAAACGAAATGATTTCTGAAATGCCAAACAGAGGAAATGATACGTGGGTTGCAACGATTAGGATGGAGAAAGGTTGATGTGAACTTCCACTCGACATTTTGGCCATTCTTTGCTCACAACAACATTCATGTATGTAATAATAATCTCTTTAAAATGTGTCAAATGTTGAAATCAAGTGCCCTATATATAATTCTAATTCATCGGTTTATATTTGTAAGGTAAAAAGTGAGTGGTTTCATAAAGCTGGAGCTGGAGTAGTTGATCATGTTGCAGATAGCTTAAGGCGCCAAGAAACACAACAAGAATCCTCCTCACTCATTAGTGCAAACTTGTAACAATGAAGTGCATGCAGGTAGTTTGAATGTATTGCAAATAAAACTTACAGATAGGATTTATACATCGAAAAGTTGTCTTTTATTTATAACAACAAACATCATCACATTATCGAACAAGCAGCAGTATTTTCGTCACTGAACAAAGCAAGAGCTGGTTGAGTGGGAATATTACTCGAGTAAGCTGGTTGTTGATAATTACTGTATTCATGGACATTGTACCCATGCTCGTAGTATTCGTACGTAGGATTATAGTCCGATGAAGAATAAACTGTGGGATTGCTCTGAAATTGGTATTGATCATTGTTGTAGTACCGATTAAAATCTTGGTAATCAGCATTGTTCTGATATGACCACAGCTCAGCCTGCCTCCCATTTCTTCCGGCTGTCTTTAGGACCTTTTCTTGATCTGCCCATCCTGTCACTGTTACCTTTTGCATTTCCATGTCAATTTCAACATTTTCAACCCCTGCAAGATATATAATTGCATGAATTCTAATACCACTCGTGGATGCTACTAGGTATATCTCAATTCTCAATCCAGTGTGTGTGTGTGTGTGTGTGATTTTTATTAAGGGAAAGACTGAGTTAAAGTGTGGTATGTACCATCTAATCTTAGAAGAGCTTTCATAATCTTTTTTTCACATCCAGGACAATCCATGTGCACCATCATCTCTACAATCTAAACAAAGAAATTAAAAGTAATTGAGACTTATTATTGCCAGCTAGCTCTTGGTATTTATAGATATTCAAAAATGTACATACAAGTTGGATAACATCATTAAATAATCTAATCTCTAATATAATCCTCACAGGGTCACAATATTATGATATAATAGATAATACATTCTTTTCATTATATCAAGGCATGCCATGTATGTTTGTCTTCTTCATCAGACAAGGAAGACATCCATTTTATCATACATTAACTCAAAAAAACAAAAAATAAAATACATTAGAAAAAATTGATACTGCATATCCAGAAATACAAGTTACAGTGTTTGTGGATATGCTAAAAGCTCTAGACATACGTTTCTGCCAAGGAATTCATATGAGGAAAACATGTATTTAGAATCGAAACTTAAAATAAAACAATTAGTGCAAGTCTACAAAAATTTACCAAGTATATAAGTAGTGCAAACCAATTTTCACAAAGAAGGCCGTCTCCGAAATTTTTTGGCTTTAAAAGAGTTGAAATTTGAAGTTTGGTGTCTGTCAAAGCCTCGGTATCAGGCGATAAACATATTCTGAGATGATATGCGTATATCAAATGTATAACAATTCTGCGCATACGAGCTTTTTTTTAATATCTCATATATTGTGCAAGTTGTAATACGCATCTGACACAAATGTAGCTACTATTTATGTTGCATCACCATAATTTGCAATGTAAAAACTCTCCCCTCCCCCCTTGCATACAATGTGGTAAAAATAACTACAATACATCCAATTATATTAAAGATTTTAAGGAAAAATATGATAAAAGTAAACACAGGACTATATTAAAATTTTGTACAAGCTCGTAAATATCAACTACTAAGATCTGAATTTGCTTTTGCAGAAGCTAAGCTTTCTTGGATGCAATGCAACTCATATAAAAGAATACTTGTAAAATGCATTTGATTGCATAGAGGGAACGAGAGAGTGGCTAACCGTTGACATGTTAAAGAAGTATCTGAGAGCAAAGAAATAGATGCCAAGGCGCCAAGCTTCAAGCACTGCTCAAATATCCCAAATATGTTGTACCCAGCTTAACAAAGATGAGAAACGTGCATGTTGTGTGTGTATGGATGCATATACAGACACCCGACGTTATTTCCCTTCAAAGTCTCTTTTTTTAATCGGACATCAATTCTTACACATAACGAGCATGAGAAAATCAAGATAAGAAAGAACAATATTTTAATATGAAAATGGTCCGACCTGGTCATGATAATATGTTTTTCTCCAGCAAAAAATAGAGTACAACTTTAATATATTGATTTAACGGCATGCAAGCTTTCTGGCAATAAGACTACAAAAATACAACTTGTGTTTACTGGATGATGTAAAGCTTGATGCTTATATGGTGTTGGGTGTATATTATGCAGTGTATAATAACAGGGTGTATATTATGTAGTGTGTGAATTGTGTATGAATTCGTTGATAAATCCTAAATGGAAATGACTTGGTTTAAAAGTAAGCTTAAGAAAGGGTGTAATATTGTGTTTTCTGTTGGAGTCAATGTTAAATTTAATTAGTTTGTCTTTAATTATTGCCGAAGACCATAAGCTTATACGTTATACTCCCCACAAGCTGTACAACTAATTTCTTTTACGCATTGGCATGTAACAATTACACGGCAGAGTGAATAACTAATGTATGCAAATGACCTGATGCATCTTTAGTTCATGATCAGACCAAAGCTTGAGCTTCGCAAAAGGAGATTGAGCTCTAAAAACTGATGGAAATTGTGTAGTAAATTACCTTGCGAAATTAGTGTCTATTGGTGTTGAACATATAGTCCTGTCGAAATTGCTTGGTATGCAAATGGATGTTTTGGTAACTTAATGCATTGATTTTTCTCTCTGTTTTGACAAAACTTATATATAAGAGATTGTTAAGAATGATGCAGTCTTTTCCGCTTATGTTACAAGTAACCAATAGTTTAAAACTTGCAGCAAACTAGAAACTTGTGTAATTGTGTTATTTAATTTCCTTGTTATTTACTCTTGAATAGTGTATTACTGATGTCTAAAGTATTTCGCACAGATGGACAAAGCCAGATTGCTAGCAGAAGTTATCTTCCAAGTGAAACAACTAAAGCACTCTGCAGCAGAAGCTAGCTAGTAAAGGACTCCTCGTATCGATGGACGTCAATCAAGTTCGTGTTGTGAAACTCATGGTGTGTTTCTACTTTTTGGCATCCGTCTGTTGTGACTACAAATAAGAGTTCCTCTCTGCTGTAATTCAGCTAAATGTTGTCAAGGCAGAGATCTTAACCTTTAGGCAGCGGATGAAGTATATTTTTGTATTTATTTATGGTGAAAGACAGTTTTTGTTTGTCCAGCTCTAAGTTTAATCCTGGAAAAGATTTTTCTATGCACAGGGTACTTCCCACGAATACTTCCTAATAAAAAGCTTTACCCCATCTCGGATCATTACTTTATTTTAAATTAATTAATTTCAATCTTCATTTTTTCACTTTTTTCCCTTCATACTATTATTTCATCTCCGATCATTATTCTAAAAATTTCTTTATATTTTATCAATTACATATAACTTTAATTTTATAATAATATTATTGGACTGACAACGTACCCAAAAATTATCCCAAATTTTTTTCCACGGGGCATGACATATGGTTTATTTTAATTCGTGGGTGCATATATACGCACGCGGGGTGGGTCTCATATTATTATAGGAAATCTAAAAATTATACACATGACAACTCTGACATTTGGTACAAATTTTGAGATAATTTTTGGAATCTTTAACATTTTTCATTACTTTAAAAATGAAAGATTTAGAGTTATAAAGACATGATTAGAGATACCTTAGAATCTGTTAACACTGTAAAAACTACGAATACAATTTGGAGTTTTGGACTGTACGGAGAAAAAAACTTGAATATGATATATGATTTAACAAACAAATATTTTGGTTTTAGGTCTTATCCTAAAACCAAAATATTTAACAAACAAATACGACATATGACAGTGAGAACTGAGAAGTTGTGTTGAATATGATATACGATACAAATATACAATTAAAGGCCTCCTCCTAAAACTCCTACACCATCAGACTTTGGCAGAGTTGGTTTACTTAACACTGTAAAATGTGAATTTTGTATAGCATAACCTTGTGTCCTGTTAAGTTGTAATATTAAAGCTTTTGTATTAGTCTATTTGCAGTTTATATAATATACTGCTCGTTTGACGATAACTAAATTGGATTTTTTATTTCTAGTTTTAAAGAAGAGCCCAAGTTTTTGATATTCAATAATTTATACTCGCACAGAAAGAGAACTTTGTCAGTGAACTAGTATATAAACATCCGCACCAGTGGTCTAGTGGTAGAATAGTACCCTGCCACGGTACAGACCCGGGTTCGATTCCCGGCTGGTGCAGTTTTTTTCATTTCCCCGATTTTTTGGCCAACTTTAGGGCGTTTATGCTGCTTGATTGCTCGAACAAATCATTAATTGAGGAAGCTATAAAAATTTGATAAATCCATACGAAGATATAATTTGATTGTTTGTTACCAAAATTAAACCGTAATAAAATAAAGTTATATAATTAGGCCATTTGGATTCCTTAAATCTAAAATAAGTTATTTATTTCATATATTTTTTACATATTTTCATTTTTTTTTAAAGATAAATATTTGTTTTAGAATTTTAAAACCAAATATTATTTTCAAAATAAAAAATAAATTACTTATTTTCAGAAAAAAAATATATACATAACACATTACTTGAAAGGACTAAAAAAATAAAAAGGTTTGCGAGGGACTTTTATTAGAGTGGATATTGAATTATCGACTCTACCTTTCAAGTGAGTATTAAGTTTTATTTTAAAAAAATAATAGAAATTGTAATTTGTTAATATAAACGAGTACTGTTTCTGAATCCTGCTCGTGAATAAAATATCTTACAATTAGGTGTTTGCCTTTTCTTAAATTTAAGAAATAAATGTTTACTTTTGGAAAATAGTACATATTTATATTTTTTTTCTGGAATAAGTATTTTGTTTTTTAAAAACAAATTTAGTCATTATTTTATATTTTAGAAATAAGTATTTATTTGTAAAAAAAAAGTATATAAATATATACAGTTTTCCTGAAATAAACACTTATTTAAACACTCCCAACATATTCTAATTATTGCATCTCAACAGTACAATAATATTGAGTAATTATGCTTATTTTTTGAAAAAACATATTATATACCGTGCCTATTTATTTTCTGAGTTGAATTTCTATCAAAATATTATTACAAGTTTAATAGCTAAAATAACGAATATGTTAATGTTAAAAAAAGAAACATGTTAGATGTCTCAAAAAAAAATTTAAAAAAATCTCAAATAATATAGATCTCAAGTCTATGAATAAAAATATATCACCGTGATTTTGAGGATAGTTTTGGAATTAATTTGTATATCATAAGATTATTCTTAAAAAAATCTCTTCCCAACAAATACAGTGTAGAATAAAAAGAACATGTGATCCACAGTCCGAACACCCATATAATCCAAAGTATGGCTAAAGTCACTAAATATATACATGCGCAGTGAGAATCCATAGGCTTCTTTTCTTGAAGCTTGCCAACACTTTACAACTTACGCGTACTGTTGTGATTCGCGTAAAATCAAAATCTTTATCCTCCTTATAAATTACTAAAATCAAACACCCTTTCTACACATTGGATTATAATATGTTACACAGTCCAAGTGTCCAAATCTATGCAAGTCAAGTGAAATAAAGCTATTTTAGAGTTTCGAGTTTAAGCTTAAGCTACTTGTAAATTACAAGTGGAAAACACTTTATAGGGTGACATTATTGTTTAATTATTTAAATTAAAACTGAGTTAAAGATTAATTTGCAGCAATTTATTTATGAATAAATGAGCTTATATGTGGAGTATTAATCAACTCGGTGGCTGTAGCAATATAGATTATAGATATTGGGTGGAGATTATCCACACTGGTGTGGGCCGGACAACAATATCATCAAGTGGAAACTGGACAATGTCCATTATAAGTTTGAGTCCCCGTGTGTTTGAATTGTGCACGTGAAATTTAAATTTACAGTCTTGCTGCTTTAAAAAAGAATTTGCTAGGAAGCACTCTGTTGCCCCCCATCTTACGAGATAGTCCGAATTCAAAAATCTCAAATTATTAGTAATGAATTTTTCAACACAAATATTACGCATTTAATCATATCCATCTTACCCCAACGTTGATTATGTTCGACTTCTGTTATAAATTAAAAAATATGTATAATTTTTAATTAATAAATTCGGAATTCCAAACAAGCTCATTGTGCTCGTTAAACCCTATACATCTTGTTAAATTATGTCTAGTAAATGTTTTTCAGATTAATTTAAACAAGACCGCGTATTCTTTTTTTTTTTTTTTATCAATAGACCGCTATGTTTTAGTGCATCAAATTAAACATGAACCATTACGTGACTTCCTTAAAACAAGGTAGTAGTGCTATTAACCTAGTACGGTTCATAAATTCATATTTTCAAGTAATTAAATTATCCGTTTTGATAAATTAATAAATCAATTTGATTTGGATCAGATCAGACCAATCATACTTTTTGGGATTAAATCGGACGAACTTTTTGAATTCAATTTTTTTGTGTATCACGAAAATGACATATTCCCTCTGTTCAGTTTTATTTGACTTTTTTAGTTTAATTTGATTAACTTTGACTAAAAATTACATATATTATATAATTATAAAAAATAAAAAATATATATTATTAGAAAATATATTTAATCTACTTTAAAATATAATTTTTAATTTTTAAAAATTATAAAAGAATAATTTCTAATCTCCGGTCAAAATTAAGTTAAATTGATCGAAAAAAATCAAATAACCCACTTGAATTGGGACGGAGTGAGTATATGTTAATTTTCTAATAAAATAAAGACAAAACATGGTTCCAATAGGCATTACACTTTATTTATTTGGATCCAAAACTCAATTTCATACCGAATTTATATTGAATATATAATCATACATAACGTGCAGTATGCGAGTATGTGATGACATGAATTGCTACATGTGCGTTCTGCCTTCTCTGTTTCCTCCCCTATATATTTGTCACTGCTTCATCTTTCTCAAAAAATCCTACAAAACACTCATATGCAAAACCACCCCAACTATATAATATCTACATGTACAAGTTGCAAAGTACAAATGATATATTTTGAACTAGTTAAAGAGAAGCTAGCAAACATGTCTGATCAATCTTCAACTTGGTTTTCATCTCACACGAAGCTAAAATTCTTTACTAAGATCATACGGTTCTTGCAGCCAAGATGTTCCAACAAGCAATCCAAGCCGTCCGATCAAGAATTAATAAAAGAAAATGAGTCAATAATATTAGTGAAGGTGGTAGAGGAAGGTGGCTGTGGGGTGTTACAAAGGTCAGTGAAGAGGCTTCATTTTGGAAACTTTGAAGAAAAAGAAGTGGCAGCTAAAGATATTATTCGACTCGCCCGAGAAGATTTGAAATGTCGAAAATTGATGGCGGAGCTCGGAGTTATTCCACCGTTGGTGGTGATGGTTGGTTCGGAGGTGGTGACACGAAGAAGCCTGGCAATTCGAGCACTTATCGAACTTGCTAATGGAACTCACATGTAAGTGCAGATTTTTCGAATTTTGCTATTACAAAAATTACATATTTACGCATTTCGGTACTGAAAATACAACATATGATCTGCTGTTATAATAATTTAAAGATGTAGGTACAGTTGAAATACAAGTAATATTCGATAAAATAATAATATTATTAAAAAAATATTTTTTTTCCGATCTCAACATAATGGAGACGGTATATTTTTATCCTCAATAAAGTAATAAACTCTATAAAATAATTTGTTTTTTCCGTTTCAAGTTCATTATTTTAAACGGGTTTAACTGTAACTTGTTTATGTAATCACTCAAAGCAGGTTCTTTATTTTCTACTCAGATATCAAAAAAAAATATCGCGGTTTTTTTTGTCAGAAAAAATATCGCGGTTTTGATTTAACTTAGTTTTGGAAACTAAGTATTTAAATATTTAAACAGATAATTTTCCAGATAAATAAATACTTATTTGTCGAAAAAACTTTAAAAAACACCCTAATATCGAAGAGCAAGAGAATATTCGTTAGGTTATAGATTTTGATATAATAATTTTTTAATCAACACATGATACTTCTCTAATTAAGTAGAAACATGTTTAATTCCTACACTTCAACTTCTTCATTAAATTAGCATGAAAATACATGTTTAATTAGTTAATTAGTGACAAAGTCTTATTAGAAAATTTTGGAAGTGAAGCGCTAAATCATCAAAATACAAACAACAATTGATTAATATATAAAATTGTAGGACAGGGCACATTCAAGAGCAGAATATCTCTATAAGTGGAGAAGGTCCAATAATATCAGGATAATGAAGCCATGATAAATATAACTATATAAGTGGAACATGTGACCAAAAAAAGAACAAGTGGAACATGACACTTTCTAACATTTCATACATCATAATGCAAATGGAACAACACATTTTGCCATTTAAATAACCCATACTAATAATTTATTTGATTTGATTTTGATAACAAACATAAGTCAAGCATTGTATCTAAATTTTTTGTAAATTAACTTGGAGTAAATATTTATCTCAGTTGTTATATTGGATGTTTCCTGTGTTGTATTACTGTGTTTCTGATCTCCAGCTAATATATAATTTCATGTCGAAATTTATTATTTGTTGTTTGATCGGGCCTCTAAGAGATTATGATAATTTAAATATATATAATTTTATATATACAGCAACACTATACATGATATCTCATATTGAAGTTTGAAATGTGAAACACACATTATAATTGAACATAGCCATGTTAGTAGAGACAAAACCTTACTTTTAAAATACTCACAAGGTGCACTAATTTTCCACTAAACTCCATAGGGGTAGGAGGATTTGTAGGTGGCATACAACTAGTTAGGCAACAGATTAATAACACAATAATATAATTTATATTTTTCTAATGACTTCATTAGATTTGGAGTACTTTTTCAAATCTCAACAATTCATAAATAGGTACAATAGTTGACCTTGAAAGTATTATTCTCCAACACACCTGTTTTCAAGAATCTTGATGAGTTGATATATTAAAAGTCCATTTTGTACTTAATTTGAATCACATGAATGACATTGTTAATGATTTTCCCTTCTGTCTTGTTGTTTTTTCAGGAACAAAGCTCTCATGGTTGAGTCAGGAATCTTATCGAAACTACCCGAAAACATCGGTGTTTTAGAAGAGCAAACAAGGCATGAATTTGCACAACTAGTCCTGTCTATATCTTCCCTACACAACAGCCAAGTCCCCATAAACTTGTCTAAGATTGTCCCACTTGTTATCTCCATACTTGAATCAGATTCAAATCTTGAAACTAAACAACTATGTTTGGGTACATTATACAACCTTTCCACTATGTTAAACAATGCAGGAGCTTTAGTGTCTAATGGAGTAATAAACAATATCCTAAGATTCTCCTCTGTCAAAGAAACATCAGAAAAAGCCCTGGCAACTTTAGGGAACTTAGTAGTGACCTTAATGGGAAAAAAGGCTTTAGAAAGTAATCTATTGGTGCCCGAAAACTTAATCGAGATAATGACATGGGAAGATAAGCCGAAAAGCCAAGAATTATCGGTTTATATTCTAATGATTTTAGCACATCAGAGCTCTATACAAAGATTGAAAATGGCCGAGGCAGGGATAGTTCATGTTCTTCTTCAAGTGTCTTTGTTAGGTACCACCTTGGCACGGAAAAGGGCACTTAAATTGTTGCAATGGTTTAAGGATGAAAGGCAAACAAGAATGGGACCTCATTCAGGACCACAGACTCGAAGGTTGTCGATTGGTTCGCCTATAAATCATAATGAGGCGAGGGAAGGGAAGAGGTTGATGAAGAACATGGTGAGAGAAAGTCTGTATAAAAATTTGGAAACGATTACTCGTCGTGCCAATGCTGATGAGGGTTCTTTTAAGCTCAAGTTCTTTGCTACAAGTTCAAGCTCCAAGAGTTTGCCTTACTAGATTTACTTAACAATGTGCTATGAGCTGGTGAGATCCTCATGTGATGAAAAATGGTATCAGGGATGTTTTTTCCCCATTAAAGTGCAATTTTGTGTGCAGTTTGTTGCTTTGTACATGGCAGGAAAAATAATTTCTGTTTTTATATTATAATTTTTTAATCAAATAAATTAACATGCCATTTCGAATTCACTATTGCAAATACTTATGTGTCTTTTAATATAAATTATTTTTGGTTGAAAAAAAAATACTATCCATTGAGGGACGTTTCATTTAAGTTTAATTCATTTGATCATTTCTACGTATAAATTCATTTAACTATGCTCTCTGGATAGGTAAGCATCTACACTCCTTCGAAATGTAGTTGATACATAATTTAGCCTTGCCCGTGCCCCCTTCCAACAGGTAATGCATTGAGTATTGAGTGGCTTATGGTTACTGATTCTGTATCCGGAGTCTCTGCTTCTATATATGTTCCGAATGATGTAGATTCTGTTGGAAAAAAAATTAGTATTTTAGACTAAGTTGTGAATCATTTTCAGACTCAATTTAAGTGGTAAAATTGGTATTGTGTATTGGTTTGATTGTATTCTACTCTATGAGTGAATTCCAACACATATTTATACGCTCAAAATGGATAAAGGGTGAATGAGAACTAATGTTCCAAAATATAACCCTTTAAAGTGGTATTTGAGAAGTGTACTGCATCGAGAGTAGTACAAACATATTCTTTGGTTTTTGTTATAAATATCTTGTACCACATTGAAAAGAAAAATAAGCCCACTCAAGTCTCTGTTTATAAATAGAGTTTTAGGGTTTCAGTTTTATCAACTTAAGAAAATTATAGTCTTCTTTATAATTTCAATTTCTTCAGTTTTAAAGTTCAAAATATTCCGGTGATAGTTTCTAACTCAGTTCAAGTTCGCTGAGAGTATCATCGATTTATATGGTTATGTCTATATTATACAAGATTGACAACAGATTCTTTGAAGTTATTTTTTACGTATCTTTTTTTGTTTAGGAATATTTTTAAGTCGAATGATTTTGAGAATTCAGGGTAGCTTAATGAGAAGTTTGTATTCGATGCCAAGCAATTAAATTTGTTTCTTGCAACACACAAACAAAAGATAAAACTTTACTATCAGATGTATAAATTTTGATCTTTATGCATGCATTTGGTTTTTTTATGAACTATCAGTCACTGGTCTGAGAGTTACTGTATTTCTTATTTTTTGAAAAGCAGTCAATATGGATACTAAGCCTCGTCAAAACTCGAAACTATGTTGCTGCCACAAGTAGTGCTTTCTCATGCCATCACGCGTCCTCTTCATGCTGCATACTTCATTATAAATTTTAGCATGAGATCCGTTATACTAGTTTGGTTTAGTCGGAAAGTTTTCAAGTCCATTTGCTCACGTAACAATTTAAAATTTTGACATTACAAAAAAAAATTAAATTTTATTTTGACGTTCGACAAAGATTGGATGGTTTAAAATGGAGAGATTGAATGTGTTATCTACTTGCAAATGCTCAAGCAACTGAGTTGTTAAAGTTTTTAAAGTGCTAGTATTACCAGATTTATGCACGGATCGGGGACAAGGGTTATGAAGAACTAGTTACCATCTCCAAGGGTGTTTTGTATAATGGTTAGTTATAATAATATATAATAATAATTTTATAAATTATAGATAACCTAAAATGTGTTTTGTTCCAATACTATTCTTTTTAATGATTAGCTATAATTTAAAATTATTATTTTATGTGAGTAGAATTCTTTAGTTGATTAAGAAGGGGAGAATCTATAAAAAATAATTAGAAAATGAGGTTTCCTTTTCTCAACCAATTCGGTTGTGTCACTAGCAAATTATTTTATATGAGTAGAATCTCTTTGGTTGATTAAGAAGAAGGGGAGAATCTATACAAAATTTTTTTAGAAAATGAGATTTCACTAGCAAATATGAAGAAGCAATATAGAGTTTTGTAAAATATAGACAAGGGGTTTATAGCCTTGGAGAAACAATTGTTACTTCAATTCTCTAAATCTCAATGACATGTCAATTTTTAGATAATGGGTTGTAAGAGCATCTCAATGCTAGTGCCCAATTCACTTACACGTGGGGTTACTTTTTCGTCAACTAAACATCAAGTGGTTTTCTAGAAAAAGGTGGTCACTCCCCTCCAATCAGTGTTCCAGATTTCGACCGATACACCGATAAATCGGCCGAAATATCGGTCCAACACTAACTTCCGATCTAACTTACCATAATCGTTGAACTATACGTTTCTTTAAATCGGTTCAAAAAGCGGGTCAAAAATTGGCAAATTCAAAAACCCTATTTACGGTCATATAACAAACTCACGGTTTCGGTACTCCTCTATACATCACATAGAAAGAAGAGAAGAAGAAGAGAAATAAGGCAAAGCCCTGACACCTAGTCAATCTCGATTCTGGAAGATTCTATGGTCAATAGTAAGATTAAGGTACTCGATCTTTACCTTTCTGATTTCAATTCCTTTACTCTTTTTTGTTAAAGATTGTATAGTGGGTATTGTTGTGTTCCTAAATAATACTCTTGTAAAATGTGAACAATGAAAGTGTAAATTTGATGATATGTATTTGATTGTTGTGTTGATGATATTGAGTTACAGAATGGAAAATTATATGTCTGCTGGTAATCTGCATGCTTCTGATGAAACATTAAAGTGTAAATCCGATGATATAGGATGGGAATTCGGTGAATTGGTAAATCCATAAAATACACAGAAGGTGAAATATAAGCTGTGTAACAGAGTACTTAGTGGGGGTGTCTTTCGCCTAAAACAACATATAGCTCGGGTTAAAGGTAATGTTGTATCGTGTGATAAATCCACTCCGATAGACCAATTAAAGTGTAAACGAGCATTGGAGGAGGTTAAACGCATTAAAGAAAACAAAAGGAAAGCCCTTGAAGACACTAGGATGGAGGTTAATATCACTGAGAATAACAAAGGGCTTGATGATTGTGTTGAGATTGATGGTATTAATAAGCAAGCACGCCAACTTGGTCCAATAAGCAAGACGTGATGGTATTAACAAAGGGCTTGATGGTATTAATGAAGTACATCAGTTCTATTTTTTTCATAATAGTTGCTTGGTGGTCAAATTATGGATCTGAGACGCCAAATCTGCAAAGGATGGCAATGAAAATACTTGGTCTGACCATAAGTTCTTCAGGTTGCGAAAGAAACTGGAGCGTCTTTAAAGGGGTTTGTTATTCGTTATTTAATTGAAATATTATTGTTATATTATTGCTCACTTTAAACATAAGTTCCTCAATTTTTTTTATTGTTAGATTCATACTAAAAAGAGGAACAGGCTAGATTCAGAGAGACTAAATGATCTTGTCTATGTCAAGTTTAATTCCAAACTCATTAATAAAAATAAAAAGTTGAAGGACAAATGTGATTCATTGCTTGCAAACGATGCTAGAATGGCTCAAGAATGGATTGTGGAGGGTGATCATGCTGATGAGTCTGAAGGTTCAACAAACACCCGCACCGAAACAGACACCTGCAATGAGATAATTAGAGAACTTGATGAAGATGATTTTCTTTCCGATGAAGAGGAATCGTACTGCAATGATGATTTTATGTTTGGTGATTTACAAAACGAATGTTGGTGACATTTTGGAAGCACGAGTACTTATAACTTTTTGACTGACTAGCTGCTATTAGTTCATATAGCTAGAAATTCATAATGGATTTAGCTACGTATGGGTATTTTGAATGTAAATATGGCTGAATAGTGTTACTTTTGCTTAATATACAAGGCTCTAGCTATGATTTTGCAATTGGATTGTTATGTTTCCATTCTTATTTGATGTATTCTTATTATTTCTTAAACATTGTACTCTGGGTCCAATGTTTGTTGCTATCACTTGTACATTCTAGTTGTACAGGTGATCGGGTGAGTGATATATGATTAATAGAAAGATAAAATATGTGCACATATATGTGATTAGAGAGGAAAATTTTTGGACAAAACTATATCTTACTTATATTATTACCAACAATTAATATTTATTAAAATAATAAAATATATTAAAATAATAAAATATATTAAAATATATCCGTATAGTATTCCGATTAATCCCCGATTTGCCGATTAATCCTAAATCGGTATCTCAACCGATTCAACCCGATTTCCGAAATCTGGAACATTGCCTCCAATGCACAAGTCCATTTTCACTTATAACTATTCACATTTAATTTTATTTTCTTTTCTTTAACAATACTTCTTACATAATAATTGAATTTAAATAAATAAATAACACATTATAATTATATTTATAATAAACTAATAAATGGGTTCTCTTTACAAATAAGAGAAATACAAAAGGTTGAAAAAAATTATTTTAAAATTATTAAAATAATAAAAAGTGAGTAAATGAGCACTGCCACCATCGTGACCATACCAGTTTTTTTAAAAGCATACAAGGCAAATAGCCACTTTTTTCATTAGGTCAAATCACTTTCGGTGTCCCAATATATCAAGTGGTCATGTCATGCATTGGAGCTGCTCTAAGGGTTAGAGATGCTCTAATACTAATCTTCCCCGGCAAAACTATATAAATATTTCTGACACATTCAGAAAGTCTCAAATGGGACCTAGGCTGCCAATCTTGAGCTTCAAGTGTGCCTTGTCCGCACCTTATTCCCCTAGTCCAATCTTCAGTCTACGGTGAGACAGACAGTCGCTAAGATTCCGAAGGTTGAAATTATTACTTGGGATTTGGGAGCCTTTTATCTTGTCAAAATTACAGCTTTCACTCTTACAGGGGAGGGTGAAATACTGGATATATAGAAGTTTGGAAGTGTATATAATTCACTGTTTTTGGATGTAGTTTAATTAAGAATTAAATTTCCAAAACAAAATAATATTATCAAGCTCCTAAGCAAAGTTACTTCAAAAACTTATTTAAAGATAACGTTTAGATGCAATATTTGTTGATATGACCATCTTTCAGGAGTAAAGAAAAAATGTTTTAAAACAAATTTCAGTAGTTATTTGCCAAGCAGTTGCTCCTTTTCCTTATACCTCCCATTGCATAACAGATGTTCGAGTTGCGTAAAGTTTCACCAATGCAATTAACTGCAATATCATACACTAACTAAATCTGTTAACCTGTCTTATTAGCAGATTTAGTAAGTCATATTAAGCTGTCACATTAGCAGGTTTAGTAAATTATCAATGCACGACATAAACCTCTGTTCAACTAACTAAAATTCAGGCTCTATTAATCAATGAATTCCTCGCAGCCCTCACTACATCTATCATCCTGAATGTCCTCTCATGTGATATTATACAAAATGGACATCGAAAAAATTGTTTACATTCTTATCTTAGCAGTTGTTAGCAGCAGTTTCATTTGTGTCAACTCAACTATTATGGCTACTGCAACTTATTACAGCACATATACTCCTTCAGCATGCTTCGGGGACGAAGATCGTGGATCAATGGTGGTGGCACTGAACCCTGATACATTCAATTTTTCGTTATGTGGGAAATATATTAGAGTACAATGTGCATTCGGGACGGTGCAGCCAGAGCCATGTAAAGTGGATGAGAGCTTTTATGTGACTGCAGAAATTGTGAATGTTTGTCCACCAGGTATATGCCCAGGCAGCACTGATATCGGGCTCTCCGAACAATTATATACTGCGCTTATTGATCTGAATAAGGTTGAATACATGAAAGTTTATTATGAATTCGAATAATAATCCAAGGTTGGTGTTTTAATTCCATGTATTAATCCCCTCTCACTTTTCGGTAAGATTAATTACCTGAAACAGAATCTAATACATTTCATCTAACAAAATCTAATATATTTCATCAAAAAAATTGGTCTGTTTAGTATTATTGTTGAAGAGAAAAACAGCAAATTTTTTTTTTTGGAAAATCAAATAAAATTGTTTGATAAATTCAAAATCTCCATTCTAAGGAGTGCATTTGGTCTGAAAACGTCATTTAGAGAAAGCAAATTTATCATATTTTTAGAAAAAATTATTTTTCGGTTTTTGTGGGAAACAACTGCAAGTTTCAATATAAAATTTTCGTAAAAATATTATTACTTTTATACAATATCTTCAAATATGCTTACATAAAAAATATTACTAAACAAATTACACTTTTTTTATACTAATATTCTATCCTTACTATAAAGTATGTGATGATTTATATTGAAAACCTTATCTTAACATGACGTGCAACAAAGGCAAAACACATAATATCAATTCTAATCACCATCAAAACTTGTATGTTAACATGATTAAGAATAAGAAAAAGTTGAAAGCAACATGTTTAAATTAAGTGCACAAAAATGCAAATTGGATTTTTAGCAATTGAAACAAGCAACTTGTAGGTGAGTGAATACTTGCATACATGTGGGTCCACCGGCATTCACATTAAGTCCACCTAGCTAATGATCCAATCATGACCCATTTTCAACTAGCCTAATCTTTCCAACACTTTAGAAATTACAAGGAAAAATGTCAAAACAAAACGACAAAGTAACTTTTTAACTCGTCGGTGTAAACTACGAGTAGTTTATTATTATATTTATCATTTTGTTCTCACTATATTGCATGACACAAGTCTCACCTTGAGCCGACAACTTTTTTGTAAGCTTCAAAAATTTAGGACTCATATTAAAAAATAATTATTTAATATTTTTCATTTAACTTTTCTGCACGTTTTTTTGTAGAACTTTAACTTAAAATTATTATTTTTACAAAATTTTCTTTTGTAAACTGAAATAATATTAAGTATATAGTGGAATAAATACGAACACTTACTCATAATTAAATATATTTATTTCTCGAAAATAAAGATTTATTCACAGAAAAGCAGCCATAATATTAACTTACTTGAATTTACATTATTATTATGATCGATCGACTTCAGAGCGTATGTGAACATTGAAAGGCTGTGTTATATGAATTTAGAAAGAAAAAAAGGCTGTGTTATATGACAATTATTTTGTTTAAAAAAATATTTATCATTATATAAGTTTTGGCCCCCACGTTTAGCATAATTGGCCCTGCCTCTAGACAGATCATAACACATTTGATGTATAACATTTTATTGTTAAACTCTCACATTATCAATACGTTTCATGTGATTACTATGAAATTAGGTACCACCTTTAACCTTTATGTTTGAATTTTGATTCGTATACATATATTTATATATAGTTTATACATATATTTTTATATAGATTTGATTAAACACAATTTAATGTGAAAATTGTTAAAAAGTGCCGAATTATTATTTATTATATTTTCATATATTTTAATTGGGATAAAATTTGTTCTCCCCCCTATAATATATGTAGTACAAATTTATACATTCATGCTCAGAAAAATTTTGTTGAAATTTCCAGTCATTTTTTCAAATATTATTTTAGTACTATTTTGCATGGCAATTTGGAAAGTTATGCCGTCGAAATGAACAGCATCTCGACATAATTAGAGTACGATTAGAAGTATCTAACAAGTTATGTATTGATGTGATTATAGGTTCTTGACGCTTTCGTTGCCAATAAGCTTTTATAAAAGTTGTTAGTTATTTGACTAAACCAATTACTATAAAACCATCTTTAATAAGGTCAAGAATCTTATCAATTAAAGTTATGAAAGATGATTATATCACCTAATCAAGAATAAGTATTTAAGAAATTTGTAATAAAGGCAGACATCAAGTTGCTAACGAATTCAATTATTAATGCCCTAATTAAATCGACAATGGATACAATCACATCCTAGTGTGTAGGACCATGTTCTTATGTATATACACATATAGCCATTAGGTTTAGGTCAAAAGTTAATTATAACTAATAATTGTACATATATACTATATAGTATATATATAAACAAATTAAATGTAATTTTTTTAAAATTGCATTACAAATACGGAAAATATTGGGCACATCCGTTCCTTACTGGTAATAATTAACTTGTATATGCATATTATTAGTTTATTACACGATCGGTGACCGTTTTTATATTAAATTTTCGAGCTAAAAGAACTCATCAAAGTTTTCTCCTATTTACAAATTAATCAATATTATTTTTTTGCACGTTTAACCAACAAATTTTATATAATCATGCAAAAAATTTGAACAAAATTCAAAGTGTTATTTCTAGAATTAGGGTTCATAGCAGTTCTTGGAAATCAACGTCATTTTGATCATGTTATTGAGCTCCAACTCCCAAGTGTTTCTGACGAAAATGAAGCTCAGATTAAAACCTATAAGTTTCTCATGCCAATTGAAACATTTGATATAAATTTTAATTTTCATGAATTAGGGTTTCGTATTTGTTGATTTCTACATGTTATTGATTGTATGAATGTATAGATGTGTTCATGTGGATTACATACATATTTTTTCATAATTTTCGGAGTTCATTTCGTAATAGATTGGAAAAATAATTTTTTGGCACCGCCCGTTTTATTTTCTTTCAATTTCCGGTTAATCACAAAGTTATAGATAATATAACTTGGTTTCCTAGTATTCTTCTGTGGTGTTAAATTTTGATTTGCACATCATTTTGTTAAGTTTGGATCGAGTTTTGGTGTAGTCGAATTCCAGACGTCGCCGGAATTCTCCTGCTTAATTTTTTTGCTTGATTATATAAAATTTGTTGATTAAACTTGAAAAAAATAATATTAATTAATTTATAAAGTAGAGAAAATTTTAATAGATTTTTTTGACAGTTAGCTCTTAAATTTTCCAATCATGAGTTGTGTGGTTTGCAAGTGAAGGAACAAGAAGATAGAGCCTACCAGCTGAAATAATGTACCAAATTATTTCGTCATTTAAGATTGTAACACTAGGATATAGCGCACATAGCTTGTCGAAATTTATAAGATTACAACGTTTAGAACCGTCCGCGACAGCTATTAATTAAGTAGTCAATGAAGGCTGCTTTGGCCGGGATATGGTTCTCAATATACAGGCTTAAATGTAATTTAAAACCTGTGTTATTAACAATATACAATTCAAACCCTCTTTTAATATATTTAGTAAATTTAATCCTACGTTTTTTAACTATTTACAATTGCAACCTTTTTTAAAATAATTAGTAAATTTAACCATATGTTTTTTAACTATGTACAATTGAAACCTTTTTTAAAATAAATAGTAAAATTAACCGTACTTTTTAAAATATTTAGTAAATTTAACCTCGACTTTTTAATTTCGGAATAAAATAAATTTTACGACAAAATTTTGAATAAATATTCGTCAAATGCACTATTGTCAATTTTTTTTGTATAGATATTATCTAAGCATAATAGATATTTGCAATTATTAGGGTTTTTCTTATAAAATGGATATTTAGATGTTTTTTTCTATATTAATATATATGTATATATGTATAATATATTATATATATTCAATAAAATTTTAATATGTATTTATATTATTACATCTTGTCATCACACTTCCCGCTCAATATATTCATGAATGTTCATCACCGAATTTAATTTATTTTCAAAAATACTCTTCGATGAATATATTCTCGAAAATACTTTTTCGATATAAAATTTATTTATTCCGAAATTAAAAAGTCAATGTTAAATTTACTAAATGTTTTAAAACGTATGGTTAAATTTACTATTTATTTTAAAAAAAGGTTTCAATTGTACATAGTTAAAAAACATAATGTTAAATTTATTAATTATTTTAAAATTTTAGTAATTATTTAAAAAAAGGTTTCAATTGTAAATAGTTAAAAAACGTAAGGTTAAATTTACTAAATATATTAAAAGAGGGTTTGAATTGTATATTATTAATAACACAAGGTTTAAATTGTAAATAAGCCCTATATATATCATCACTTTAATTATCATGATTTTTTCACAACACACACACACATATATAACAAGTATATACATATATATATATATGTGTGTGTAAATACACTCGGACAATTTTATAGATAATAAAAAAGTGATATTACTGTTGAATATAGATCCATTTTTAGCCCACAACATACTTGATAATTATATTATTTTTATAAAAATATATAAATTATTTGAATTTTTACACATAATTTAAAGAATTTTGATCCATAATGAAGGGTATTTATCAAAATACTACTTTTTTAAAACTTTTTTTTTATTTTACTTTTTTTTAAAAAAAATTACAAAAATACTGCCTGCAACTAAAATTAATCAATTAAAATTACTCGTAGTTGCATTTGATATTAATTTTAGTTGTATATGTTGTATTGGTTGTAAAATTGCATTTTTGTAAAAAAAAGAATAAAGATCATATTTTTATAAAATATTAAATAAAAAAATGTATTTTTACAAAAAAAAATTAAAAAATTAGTATTTTTCAAAAAACCCTATAATTAAAATTAATATTTATAATTTTTCAGTTAAAATTTAAATAATTTAATCGTAAAAAAATGTAAAAGAGAACTATTAAGAACGAACGAATTGCTAATTAGCACAGGAGAGAATATTAAATTTAATATGACTAATTCTATATAGATTTTTAAATGTTTCGTTTAATGTTACGGAGTATATTTTTCTTCCTCTTCAAACTTATTATTATTCGCCTCATATATAAACTCTCACGTGAAGTCTTGTTGCTTTTACTCATCATCTCTTAGCTGCTTCTTATTTATCTATTAAAGCTGCTTTTTATTTATAGACTTATTATTTATTTATAAATATTATAGGAAGAAATTGATATAACAACAATAACGGAAGTTTGTTAAAATTAAAGAGTAAAATATAATAAGTAATTTTTGATGAAACATGAGAAGAATACAGATGAAAAGAGATGAATTTTGATAACTTATCTTATTATTAATTCATTAAAAAGTTGAAAAAATATGTGTTTTTATTTTTGGGAAATAAAAAATCTACATACCCTGTTTATTTTATTTTATTTTATTTTTTGCCACAACATACCCTGTTTATAAGAGTTTAAACTACCCATATTTTTTAAAGGACAAATCATTTATTTAAATTAAGTAATATTGGTCTGATCTATCGGAACTCAAATCCGTAAACCGTAAACCGTAAACGTGGGCAGCCATAATATAAAATTTTGGGCATAAAAGTCATGAAGTTTGGATAACATGTCTCTGCAAAAAATTGTACACGGAATGACCTTGCAAAAAATACTTTAAATGACTAAATATTGTACAGAAAAATGACCTTACGAACATACTTTAAATGAATTTTATACTATATTCAAATATTAGGCCAGAAAAATAACGTATGATTAAGACCAATTTGGATCAGAGAAACAATAATAAATAGGGAATTATCTCTCTCTCAAAGCCCTATGTCTGTCTCTTGAGTCGCCACCGCCTCTAATAATAATATTATTTGAGGGCCTTCCATGGGTGAGGTGAAAAGTCTCGATCCTTATTTTTTTTTTATTTTTTTTTATTATTTTTCTGTTTTTCTTCAATAAATTCTCAATTCTTTTGAGTTTTGTTAGTCTCTTCTTCGTTGTGAGAGTTTAGTTTTGTTTTTCGTGTTATTCATGTCTGAGATTATAAATCTGCAAGATTTTCATTAGTTTGATTATGTGATAAAGACTTTTATGAAATTACATATACTGTCGATTGCTCAAAACAACATGTGGATTGCTGAAAATAGTTGGATAACAACAAGTACATACATCCGTAATATCTTTAAAAAATCCTTTGATTACCTCTTCAAAGGAAGAAGAATTTAACAATAATATGTTCAAGCGTTTGTTCAATTTCGATTATATTTATATATTCTATATGACATTTTATTAATGGATTGATTCCCTTTTTCTAAAAAAATCAATTTGGACCAAGTCACAAGGCTCGTTGTTTGCTTACGAGTTACGACTAGGACGGTCGTCAGATTATTTTAAAGTTAAAAAATGTTGTTTTCATATTTAATATTATTTGAAATTAATTCTCGAATTCATCTCTTTTTTTTGTTTGGAGATTATTTTTCTAGCACTTATTATGGTCCAAATGAAGATCGGAAATCCCAGCAAGGAATCGAAGATTTTTTTTTTCTTTTCTATAATTTCTATATCTTCTAATATATTCTTATAATTTATACTACATTTTAATCACCAATTTAATTTAACATATATTTATTGTATATATAAAAGTCAAAATAAAATTATTATAATCAATAAAATTATGCATGAAAAGTTTAAATTAATGAGTGGATTCAAATTTAAAATTATGACAATATATATATATATATATATATATATATATTATATTTAATTCTTTTAAAAAAATTAAATTTGTATATATAAATATATTAAATGTTTTCGACATAAAGAAGGGAGGGGAGGTGATTTGTATATATAAATATATTAAATGTTTTCGACGAGAGGAGCGGAGGGGAGGGGATTGGGAAAACATTCTACATTCTCGATCCCGTAAAAAAGTAGTGAATGCAAATTAAAATCGTATAATTTTTTATGGTGAAAATTAAATTAGTGTCAAGCGATCGTATATAGTGGCGAAGTGGAACAAAAGTAGTGAATGCAAATTAAAATCGTATATAGAAAATATGTAACATTTCTCCCTTTTTTGTTTGTAATGTTTTTGTGTCTTATTAGCATAAAAACAATGATCGTTCATTTTGTTCCTAAGTTTTAATATATCCCGAATTTTCTCTTTCATCGTACTATATTTAATTTTTTTAAATTAATTTTAAAATAAGAATATAAAAAAAAACTTCGGTTAGGGTGCATGATTTGAGGAATGGAAAAAGTACACATTCATTCACCATAGAGCAAGTCCAATACAATATTATTGGAGGTGCTATTTTTATAATATATCATTAATTATAGAACATAACAGTATAATCCAATGGAGAAAAGGCCCTATATGTCACAATTTGAGGAGAAAATGCCCTAAATGGCACAACTCGTAATAATGGCCCTAAATAGCACTCCAAAACGTTACATAGTGTGGCGTGCTGGAAAAAAGGTGAAAACGCAACTTCGTGTAGCGTTTTGCATTTTTTTTTTAATTTTTTTCGGGGAAAAACGCTATTTCGTGTAGCATTTTGCATTTTTTTTTATTGTTTTTAAATTTTTTTTGGAGAAAAACGCTACTTTATCTTGGGTTCTGGGCTAAAAAACGCAACTTAAAGTAGCGTTTTGGGGAGAATTTTTTTTTTTCAAAACTCTACACGATGTAGCGTTTTGGAGTGCTATTTAGGGCCATTTTTTTGGGGTGTGCCATTTATGACATTTTCTCCCCAAATTGTGACATATAGGGCCAACACCCAATCCAATGTTACAAGCGGTGTTAAAATAGAAAAATGATATACTTGGTTCTTGAAAAATATGGAACCAAGTAATGATGTAGTTATAATTGCCAAATAAGCATGCAAGTAGGAAATTTGAGTAAAATAAATATAAAAACACCTATTTTAGCAAATTCAATGTTATATTTTACGTTGTTTATTGAAAAGTTACTTAATTTTACATGTATTGGTTCTATTTTGAAACTATACATTGGAGCATAGAATCTATTTTAATACTAAAGTGTATTTTTTGATTTCATATTGTAATTTTTAACACCAAAATGTATTTTTTGATTTTATATTATAACAATAATTACATCTATTTTCACATTAGAATTGCACTTCGTTCTTACACATACAGTATAAACACATTTGCTCTCCGTGACTTGCCAGCGAGCCAGTAAGAAGAATGTTGAATAATCCAAGATTGCATGTCACCCTTTACCATTTCTTTACTCCCTACAAAGACTCCCACTCTACTACATTCACAAATCACAAGTCTGTCAGGTCACACTACACACAAACTGACACACATATCTCTACTCGATCACCTCCCTCGCATAAAATATCATACCCCATGTTGTATTTACATGTGAAAAAATATTGCATGCGGTGACGGAATCAAAAATTAATACTTTTTTCGTAACATTAATTTTAAAAATTTAATGAAAGTTACATTATTAAATATTTAAGTTTCAAGTTTCGGATCATTAAGAATTTAGGTTTCCCACTGCATACAAATAATGCATTGCATGCACATATAAAATATATGGGAGTTTAGCTGGCTGCTGTGTGTATAAATAAGAGATGAGGGTGTTACACAACTGGCTGCTGTGTGTATAAATAAGAGATGAGGGTGTTACACAACTTTTAAGCAGTGGTACTTGGCAAAAAAAAAAAAAAAACCTTTTAAGCAGTGGTCTGTCTTTATATTCTGCTTTAGAGCAAAATGGGGTCTGTTAACAATTTAGCTTTGTTAATATTATTGACTCTGTTTTTTATTCATGTTGTCAAGACAGAACAGAGTGTGAATAATAAGACTAGGTTGAGAGGTAAGAAATTAGGAGGTGGTACATGCAATTTGTTTCAAGGACAATGGGTTGTTGATTCTTCTTACCCTCTTTATCAATCTTCAAGTTGTCCTTTTATAGACCCTGAATTTGATTGCATTAAATATGGCCGTCCTGATAGAGAATATCTCAAGTATTCTTGGCAACCTGATTCTTGTAATTTGCCCAGGTACGTCTCTCTGTGTGTTTGTGTTTTTTTTATGCTGTTTTACTATGTTTTGTGTGTGTGTGTTTATGGTGTTTTACTATGTTGTGTGTGCCTGTGTTACTATGGTGTATTTCGAAATTCTGGTTCCGCCACTGTGCGTGAGATTATGGTATTTTAGTAGCTTGTATATATTTTTGTGTGTAATCAAGTGTTTTAGTATATTTGTGTGTTTGTGTGTGTTGTTATACTACTTGAGTATGTGGATTGTGTGCAAAAAAATTCATTTTGGGTACCATTTTATGAGTACTTAACATATGAAGGCATTTGTGTGTGTTTTTATGTTTTTTTATGGAAGTAAAGATTCTATATATGCCAAGTGTTGTAAAATGCTGGATATGAAATGTACAGGTTTAATGGGTTAGATTTTCTGAAGAGATGGAGTGGAAAGAAGATAATGTTTGTGGGTGACTCACTGAGTCTGAACGAGTGGCAATCTTTGTGTTGTATGGTTCATGAGTGGGTGCCAAATTCAAGAACCACATATGTTAGAACAAGTTTAATTTCATCAGTAACCTTTGAGGTGAGTAAAGTGTTATATTTTCTTTTCAGTTACTGTGTTATTCTATTGTAGCATGAACCTGTCAGTTTCTTTCTTTTGAGAGCGTTTTTTTTTTAAAATTTCCTGTTTATCTGCACTCCTTTTGTTAATTCCAATACTCCTTTAACCTGAACAAATGGTTTTTTTTCTTTTTGCTACAAAATTTTCTCTTCACGGTGTGCTCCGACTTGTTTTATTCCGCTTCCTGTAAAATTCGGAAACATCTGCAGAGAGGCTGTTAGAGAATGAGACTACCACTCACATTCCAAATTATAGCGATTGATCTTGACACAGACTTTAAACATATCATCACACGAAGTTTATATTGCGATATTAGTCGCCATAGTCTGATTAGTGTGCATCTAATACAGAAAGGTACCTTAACAATAAACTTGAATTATTTGCAAAGAAAATTCAAGAATCTGTCATTTTCCTATACAATTATAATACTCCCTACTTCTCTGTTCATTTAGTCACATAGGTTATTATGATCATCTATCAGGATTTAAAGCATAAGTTTCTTTGACTGAACATTCTTGAACATGACTATTACATAACTTGTAACTGAAATAAATATTTCTTATCTATTTTGTCTTCCCTTATCTTTCTCCTAACATTACATTTTTCCTAGAAGTTGCTCATATGCAAAATGATAGTAAAAAATTTATGTTACATTAAGTTACTACTTTTAGTTTTATCTAATAAATCTTTAATTAGTGAAACTGATGGCCAGAATCAATAGGCTATAATTAGTTGTCATTGTATAGCAAAAGCCAAAAAGCATGTTAGGAAACAAGTCTCACCAGCTCTGGCAAAGTGTGATATCCACCAAGAATTTATATAGTTCACAATCATGTGTCTAAGAATGTTATTTTCCAAGTATTACATTTATAACATTATTTTGTCATCTGAAACTTGAAGGGTCTCTCTTTTCTACCAACAATATGAAAAAGTTCTATTATTTAGGTGGTTGTAACTTGAACTTCATGTTCATGCCAACTTCTTTAGGGGTGCTTTTGGTGGACTTAATTATGTGAACAAAATTGGTTGCATATTTTTTTCTTCTTTGGCATATTACAGATTTCCAATGCATAAGATTATCAAGTCCACGGGAGGGCGGGTGAGAATTTGAACCCATGACCTTCAGGGACCATATAGGAGAGGGCGAATAAGTCTTGTCACTAGGCTATCAATGACTTATCTACATATTTTAACTGTGGGTAAAAGCACGCAGCTAAGTGAATTATTTTATTTTTTTGATAATAGAACTCACAACACCACTTTGCCCTTAAGGAAACATGAAACCTTAATTCTTCATGTTGATGAGAAAGGATTTTTGTTTGACCATGCAAATTATTCCATTGCTATTTTATTAGAAGACATCTTCTTCAAGCATTGTACGTTAATCTAATATTTATCACTAAACAATACGCAGGACTATGGAGTATCAATAATGCTATATCATTCGGTTTACTTGGTAGACATGGTGCGGGAAAAGATTGGGACTGTTTTGAAATTGGATTCAATTATGGGAGGAAATGCATGGAGGGATGCAGATATGCTAATATTCAACACCTGGCACTGGTGGACGCACACAGGAAATTCCCAACCGTAAGATTCATACTCTTGTATTCGTGTATTTCCATATTTTACTATTAAGTTTCATAAGAATGATAATCATGCATTTTTCCCACTTCAGATGGGACTATGTGCAAGATGGAACCACCGTAATGAAAGACATGGACCGTTTAACAGCATTTTACAAAGGATTAAGTACATGGGCTAGATGGGTTGATACGAACATTGACCCTTCCAAAACAAAGGTTTTCTTTCAAGGGATATCTCCAACACATTATCAGTTAGTGATTTCCAAATTTATTGAATTACATACATTAATATACTATAAACAGCAGTTTTAAATCATCACAGGATGAGTAACACTATGAAAATTATGTAAATGCAGGGGTAAGGAGTGGAGTTCAGCTTCAAAAAGTTGCTACGGAGAGTTAGGGCCACTAACAGGTTCAACATATCCAGCAGGAGAACCTGCAGCTTCTCTTATTTTAAAGAAAGTACTGAGTTCAATGAACAAACAAGTTTACCTACTCGACATCACAACACTTTCCCAGCTAAGGAAAGATGGTCATCCATCGGCTTATAGTGGAGATCATTCTGGAGTGGATTGCAGCCACTGGTGCCTCCCTGGATTACCTGATACCTGGAATCAACTTCTATACGCAGCTCTGGTTATGTGAACATACAGACAGATATATGAAACAAAAGTATAGATTGTTCAGTTTCCTTTTCAATATAAGATTTTTACTTGTATCAGTTTACCCCCATCAATTGTGTAATTATGGGTCCGGAAGAAACGTAACTGGCTATGGCTGTTGCAGAAGAATAGGGAAAGAAAAATCAACTGTAAAGTTACTGATCAAGCAAATTCAATTGCTCTGAAATGAAATAAGAACAGAATATGATTTTTAAGTTTATTTTGGTGAAGCTTGTTTGTGGAAGTTTCATTGAAATGAGACAAACGCATGATTAGCTGCATTTACTTGTTAGCATTTATCAGTTCAACCTCCAATCAATCGAGCGTGAGAGTCAGGCTTTAAATTGCATGATATGAGGATTCTCGTGGCAAAACTCCTTCCACTCTCCCCTCGCGACGGAATACGAATCATCACTCCCCAAGGCCCAAAGGCAGAGCGTCCTTGTCCTTGGTTCAGCATTCTAGCAGGCCGAACGCTTCACTAACCCCCTCCCCTCTCCCTTGTAATAAAAAATCATAAAATCTGTAACACACGAAAGAAAAGGTACACGAGATGAAGCCACAGTTTTTTACCAGAGGAAATCGAGAAGGCAGATTCTTTTGCAGGTTCTACTCCTGTCCATGGAACTAATAGAGTACTCTTCCAAAGACTGGACTAATTTTTGGGGAATGAAAGTTGAGCATTTCTGATAAAAAAAATTATTTACAAAATTGGTTGCCATATTCAATTTCTTCATGTCATCACTCTTCAGAATTGCAACTATAAACTCAAGTGTCTTGTTCACTGCATTCTAGTGGGCTTATCTATCAAGCACTCCGCATTTGGTAATTCAATGAAGTCACAATTTCCAAATCATCAAGCATAAAAACTTTTTCTGGACTGTGATACTAAGAAAAACACATATATATCACTTTTTCGACATCTAGAGATAAGGGAATTCTGGGGGTCTGAGGGATTTCTAGATTGATTTGTAGCTTCATCTCTTCGAATGAAAATAACAATAATTCTGCTTATTAACAAATAACAATGCTTACACAAAAGGACTTCTTGCACAAAGTTGCAACTGTTGCAATGTCAAATTTAGCAACTACGGATATTGGATCAAAATCATTTTTTAAACTTCAAGATGACCATTATATGTGATTACTGACCCCGGCAGCAGATACAAGTATAAGAAGTTCCAGAGGCTTGATTCAATACCTTTCATGCAAACGTAATCCTCATGATTAATCTATTCCATCCGAACTCATCTAAAAGTGTAATATAGATACGTGTTCAACTGTCAAACTCGGAAATATTTTAAGAAAATTGCATGTTTTAGGCCTGAAAGGAAATGTCGAATATCTATACTTATACTCATAAAATTCCACTAACATAATAGAAATTTAAAACCCTATAAGTTGTTGCACTAAGAATTTAGTTGCATCCCAATTATTTCAATGTTATACTAATCCAGAAATTAAAAACGCCCAACGGCAAATTGTCGTTTTGTATTAAAATTTTACTAAATAGTTTCTATCTTTACAAAATGTGGCGGCAACTGAAGCTAAGTTTGCTGCAGATTCTTTAGCAAGCTGTAGACCTACATATATATTTTTGCTGTTGTTGGCTTTGGCACTGTATATGGCATAATCTTGCTTTGTCCCTCAGTTCCTCAAACGCCCTCATCGTTTCTGCATCAAAACCACCCGCAAACTGCAGCAGATTCATAATAACAAACATCAGCAACAAACCATAATCAAGCCAAACAATTGAGAGTACAATGCACAAATATTATGACATGTTCTGAAAATAACATTTACCTGATGTACACGGAAGGCAAACCTTACACCTTGAACAATCAATTCTTCTTCTTCAGGGCCACCGTCGACATTTTCAAGCTCTGCAGACACCCTCCTCATGTACTTCATGGCTAATTTTACAGATGCTAGCTTAATCTGGAAACATAAACGTATACAATTATTAGACATGATTTCCCAAAATGCGTCTTTTTCAATCGAACAGAACACATGTATACAAAGATGATGACACAACATGCAGACCAATAATATCATGATTTATATATTAAATTTTAAGTGGGACCAAATATTCTGCATATTGTCCCCTTGTATCTGAAATTATTGTATTTCTATTCAATAAGGTTACATTAGTTAAGAACTTAAGATATCTTGAACCATGACAGATTTATTATGGTATGTCGGTGTTGCATTAAGGACTGCATTTCTAAGTAATACATAGAATGTTGGTGCTTCATAAAGAGCTGCAAATATAAATCACTGCAGTGTTTCAGAGAGTCGCAGAGTTGCAACATTTCAAAAATAAAATTAAAGACTCTCTGAACTCTACAGTTCTGCTTATCCAAATATAAAAGAAGAGTAGGAAAGTTCACAGAAACAAAGAGGATTTTTATAAGAGAGTTTGAGGATTGAAGGCAAAAGGAAAAGTAACATGGAAATGCTGTTACAATTTGTTCTGCTCTCTCTAGAATAATTAAAGTGATTACAGTACTAATTAGATCCTTGCAAATGGGTAAAAGGTCAACACTGAGAATCTAAACCTAAATTCACTCACTAACCTAAGTATATATAACAGTAATGAAGACAAACATAGATATATCTTAGAGACCCAAACTTTAATGGCCAGTTACGACAAAACGAATTAGGAAAATATTAACATTTTTTGTCATTGTAAAATCATTCAAATTTCTTTATTACACTCACCTCAAGATTTATCAATTATGACACTCACCTCACAGGACCACCTAATAAACCACCTCTGTGTATTTAACATGACATAAGGGCTCCCCGTGACTGCTAGGGTAGGTGGGGTTCATAAATTTCTAATTTGTTGGCTCCACGCCTCGTGCCATATTATTGGTCTACTCATGCTACTACAATTTTTGTTTACAGGTGATTATGTCGGGTATTTAACATTCTTCTCATTTTATTGAGACATAATGAAGCCATGAGATATTAATTTTCTCTTCGTCTTGATGAAACATTTTACAGCCATAAATTTTCTGGTGCTTGCCGTGAATCTTGCAAGCAAAATTTACATTCAAAGGCACAATCGGGAAGAGGTGAGACCATAAAGAGGATATAGTGTACAAGAGTTGCATGGTAATTGTGTATTAAAATTAACAGAGCTAGAAAGTTAAAGTATATACCTGAGTAACATAACCAGTATCCATCATCCAGTCCATTGGAATTTGAAATCCTTTGTATCGATTTGCAGCTGATTCTCTCATTCTCGACAGGTTGTAGACTCCATGCTCTAATCTGCAATCACAACCATCATTAATACTAATCTAGACAGTAATGGCACAGCAAGTCAAATATCAACAACCATTCTAGAAACACAACCATACTTTTCAAATAAAGCTTGCATTTTCTTTAGGGCTGGAGCACAATGTTGTCGAGGATCGTCTCTAAAAGAGGACACCTCAGATTCCAGCTTCTTGAGATCAGAAAACCCAAATGCTGCTTCTCTAAGCGTATCAGCTTTGTGCTCCGGCCATTCAAAATGCTTAAGCACTGCTCTCTCGTCAACCTGCCAATAAAAATCATTCTCAATTATAAAAAAAAAAATCTCTAAAAACCGCTTTAATTGGGGGATCCATCAATTTGAGCCAAAGAATTTACCAAGTAAGATAGCTCATCATCAAGCCATTTCACAAAAGGCACAACATCTTGAATATCCGTAAAAGCAGCATTCTCAACTTCTTTGATCAAGAACCTAATGAAATCACCTTGTGTCTCTACATCTGTCTTAATCTGTAATTACAAAACACAAACATGATAATCTTATTACTAAATGAGGTTTAAATTTCGGTTTTTGCTTGAAATTCTAATGGATTGAAAATTTTGCAAATTATATAAAAAAAACAATAAAAAACACAAATTCATGTGCACTTTATTATACTTAATATCTAATATAGATTGAAATTAAAAAATAATTATAGTACATATATAAAAATAGCACAATCGATGGTAAAATCTTTTACCCAAATCTTAGCTCAAAGATTTTTTCTAGAATCATTTCAATAAGTTAGCACTGAAATGTCAAAATCACCAGCTTTTTTTCTTCAGTAAAATCCACAACTTTTTGCTTTACCCCATCAAGATTTTCAAATCTAAACAATGTCTTATCTACAGGGGTACCAATAAAGATTTTACCTAACAGCAAAGTCTAGTCCATTTCACTATCTATAACAACAGTATAAAAAAAAACACAAACAGTAAAATTAAAACTTACTGCAAGCAAATGTGTGGACCGGTTCTCAATCTCCCCAATCATATCCCTGGCATTGGCCGTTGCTGCCACTTCAGCCGCCGCACCATTACCTGAATCTCTCCGTGAATCTCTCCGCATTAAAGAATGATAAAACTCGACAACTTCCGGTACTCTCCTCACCTTCTGAGCCCCATTCTTCGCTCCTTTCATTGGCGGTGGTGGTGGAGGAGGCGGTGCAGACTTAGTAGGCACCTTAAAAACAGGCTTAGGTGGTGGCGGTGGCGGCGGTGGAGGTGCAGGAGGTTTAACTACTGACATTTCACTGATTGCACACTCTGCACACTCCGAGAGCGAGCTAGAAGATGAAGAGTTGGAAGATGAAGGCGATAATGGACTCATAGAAACATTAGTAGCTTGCGAAATTATAAGTGTAGGTTTCGGAGGAGGCTTTGGAACTCTCGGAACACGAGATCTTGCTGGAACCGAAACTATTTCAGTCACTTCTGTCATCTCTTCGGAGAATTGTGCGGCTTTATCTTTTATTTTTTGTACCTCGATCTCATTTTTATTAAAATTATAATGCTCAATAAGCGAACCACTTTTTTTCAAATTTTTCATCGAACTCGAATGAAATCTTTGCGACGCTACCATCTCTTGGGAGAAATGTGCTGCTTTTTTCAACGCGGAAATCTGATCTTCCAAAATTTTAATATTCTCCTCATTTTCCTCCCTCTGTTGCGATAACTTGCAACGCAAGTTCTCCATTTCCCGTCTTAACCTCTCATTCTCGCTCTCCAAACAATGAATCTTCTTATTTTGTGATTCGATCTCGGCATCTTTTCTCGTAATCTCCCCTTCCAAAACCGGTAAAATTGCAACCGATTCTTCTAATAGTTTCTTTTCCAGCAGCTCGGTTTTTAACCTCGATTCCCTTTCGCGCAAGTCCTCGACTAACCGGATGAGTTGTGCCACATCCGGTGGTCGAGGCTGCACTTGCGCGGAAGATCGAGGAAAATAACCGCCGAATGAGCGTGAGAATGAGGCGCTTTTTTGAACTTTGGCAGAGCTAGGTGATGGTGATGGTGTTGGTGAAGGTGGTGGAATTGGTTGAGATTTTTGTAAGCCAATAGCTGCTTTTACTTTACCAGCAACCATTGTTGCTGCTGCAACTTAACACAACCCTCACTTTAAATATATATCATATATGTTTATGTTCAAATGTTCTTATGGTGTACTTTCAAATGTTTATGAATGAGAGATGAGATGTTCAAGTTGAAGTTCTTGGGTTAGTTTTGTCTGGATGGTTCCAGGGAGAGAGTAAAATGGGCACAGATTTCGAGGAACGGTCACTTTTTTTCTTGCTTTTGTTTTTTGCTTCCCTCGGATCCTATTTGAAATCTTATTGGTAAATCTCGCTAGATTTTAGTTATAAATTAAATTTATTGATACTCTATATAGCATTACTTATTAAGTTTAATGTATCCAAAAGATTTTACATAAAAATAATTGTTTTGTTTTTAAAAATTTAATAAATAATAAATACGAAAATTTAAAATGATGATTAATGTATTTTGAGGTTGAGATCGTTCTTTTTTAAATACAGTATCCTATTTAATTAGTACATTTTGCTTTATTAGTATTTTTTTTCTTTAAATCCTTGGGCGGTCTTATAACTTTAAGTGTCACCTTAATCTTTTCAATTATATTATTTAAAAAGATAATTGGCTTTAAATATTTTGAATTATTTTGTATTATATATTTGAAATCCAAAATAATTTCGTGCTCAACTAAAGATTTGAAACATCCTCTACAAGATACTATCGAAAAGCAATGAATGCATAATTTTAGATTTCAAATATTTATGTATAAGTTTGAAATTTAATAAATTTGAATTTTCTCATAGATTGTAAGAAATAAATGTATTTATGAATCAAAATCTTGAAAATAGATATAAGATTGAGTGTGTAACAAGATAATCGAATAAAACAACCGAACTTTAAAAATAGAAAATTGGTGAGAAGATTTAAAGAGTAAATATTAAAACAAGATTATTTAGGGAAAGCAGAAAAGTGGTTCCAACGGTCGGCTGTTTACGGGATTAACCTCGATAATCGTGCCATGTTCTGCATTAACAGCTCCCACTACCACTAGATTTACTACAATGAACAAGTAGTTGCTCAAGACTTTTCAAGTAGTGTTGTATTTAATGTGGCTCGTGAGTTGTGAGGCTCTTTTATTTTACTGTATGTATATAGTTTTAGCGGTTTGGTTGTTTTGAAATGTAAAGGTCTTCTATTGCGTTGACTGTGAAAACACTTTTGTTGCTATTCTTTTCTATCTCATTTTTCTTTCAAGGAAATTCTGTTTTTGAAATTTTTGATTATATAATTAGAATTATTATTTTTAAATATTTAATTAATATTTTAATTTACAAAAACAATTAAATACAATAATTTTAACTATATAATTATATTAAAATTTGAGTAAGTCAAAAATAAAAATAATATTATTAGAAAATATTCAGTGCTATAGTGATAAGATTGATAATATTTTTAAAAATATCCGGTATGACAATGATAAAATAGACAATATTCTTGAAAATATGAGTAAAATTTGAAAAACAAATCTAGTGATAAATATATGAGTAAAAAATTATTATTAAAGTATATTTCGAAAATGCATGACAAGCGAATTAAGTTTGTTCATAAATAAAACTCGAATTCGTTCAAGTTTGTTAACTCGGTTTGCTTTTTGAGTGAGTACTATATGAAACATAAAAATGTATTTGGTAAAAAAATAAGGTGAATTAAGTTTTTATATATCTTCGGCTCGAGCTCGTCGTTTAATTCGAATCGGTTCAAACTTATCTCAAATTCATGTCGTTGGGAATCGGCTCAAACTCAACTAAAAATCATTTAACTTACATTGACACGATTAATATATCTATATTTTAGTTGTTTTTTATATAATCCAAATATTTTAAAATAAAAATTATATCTAATTTATTATTACAACTAGTATAATTTTTAAATTTATATATAATTTTGATTTTCATATCACAAATAATATGATCTTGAATTTTTTATCTTGATTTATTAAATTTAATATTATATGTTAGAAAATCTTAAAATGAGTATATATTAAATTATTCATACATTTATAAATTGATGTGAAAATGAAAATCTATCAAACTCCAAATGATATCTAAAATTTAATAATTAATAATAAACTAATAATGAGAATTAACAAAATAAAATTATATTTGTAAAACTAAATAAAGAAGGTTGGATCATTTGTAACCTTTTTCAGTACAATTTAGTTGTGAAATTATAAATTATGTAATTTACATTTTATAAATTGAGTTTATTTGAGTAAAAATTATATGAATTATTCAAACATCTCAACTCGGCTCGAATTCGGTTCGAATTTAGCTCAATTCGATTTATTCGTGAACAAATTCGTATTTGATTAAATTTGAACATCACTTTTCGTTCGATTAAAAAACTCAATTTTGACCGGCTCAATTCATTTAATAAAAAAAAAATCAAACTTAATTTAGATTTGACAAAATTCAACTACACTCCATTCGTTTACAAGTTACCAACACTAAAGGGAACGGTCGAGACAAAGCGTAACATCTCTACCTCTATGATTTATATAAAAACGTAAAATTCATTATGTATATTAGTATTTATGCCTCCGGTGCGGAGGGTTTTAAAAAAAATCGAATATCTCTAAAGCATACAAATACATTTCAATAAACATTATATAATCTAGTTGTTTGTTTGAAATACGGAACATAAGGTCACATAAATATTGGTTGTTGAACAATTTAAAGTTAATTTTTTTGTCACAACTTCGATTTCAAAATGAAATTCTATGAACTGTTTTTATGCACCCTGAATTAGTACGTACTTGTTGAAATAATAATTTGAATGCAATATGAATATTTTAGTTTAATGTTTAATCTGAAATGTTGATTACTCCGTATTACATGTTTTTTGTTTCTTCAATTTTTTCCTCCTCTGCAGGAACCACGCAGATATTAGTTGCTCAGTACCATTGGAGGACCCAGCTAAGAAAATGAGAGTGGACCAAATCTAAAAAAATTTATTTTTGAGAGACAATCCAAATAAAGAGAATTGAACTGTGATTATTTGTATAAAAGCAAAGTCATAGAACCCATAGAACCACATGAACAAACATTTTTTCATGTGATTTTAGTGTAATATAATCTTTATAATCCAAAACTCAGGAGGAACCAAGACATATGTTAGGCCCAATATAGGTCCGCCACTGCTCAGTACACTGGTACAAAGTAAAATGTTCACAATGTTCCCTTTTATCGTTAATTGCATCGTGATTTATAAAAGAAATGTAAAGTCAATTATGTACATTTATACTTTGACCGACATATTATTTGTAATACTACATTTTTAAAATTATTATTTATAATACTAAATTTTACATTTTTATATATTTATATAAATTTCATCTATTTCAATTAATTTTTTGAGAATTTTTCATTCGATTTTTATTTTGATAAATATTTATTGGAATCAAAGTAAGCATATATAATATAAATATAGTGATTAAAATGTGAATTAAATAAAAAAGTTATTACATTAATTACAATAAACAGAATATAAATTTTAATATTATAAATAATAATTTTTTATATATAATATTATAAATAATATGTCACCTAAAAATAAATACACATAATATTCTTTACTATTAATATATTTTACTATCGTGAGAATGCCGAAACTAGCAATGTCACCGGCCAGTAGTTTCTTGCATGCTCTGCTTTTATAAATAAATATATACCTCCTTTTTATATATCTTCTGCAAAAGTAAGCGATGTGACTAATAAAAAATATAAAGTAAGCAACATTTTCAAGTCCTGGTGTATGATGAATTGATGAGTTATAGGTTTGATTTTCCTAAACTTGCTAATAATTTACACCGTTCGTTCGTGTGACTCATTTAGATTAAAAAAGAATAATTTGTTTACCATTCCACCGTTTGTGCCCAAAACAAAGCACATGCTCCGGTCACTATGTGAAGTGTGATCATCAGATCATGAGACCTCACAACAGTTACCCCAGCCAAAAAAATCGGATGCTTCAGAAATATCGAAATAAAAAAGTAATATAATTGAAAATGCATCTAATTAGTACTGTATTTGCCAACATATAGAGGGAAAAAATTAGGATAAGTTTTGAGTTACTTGGAGCATATTATAATTTGTGATGTTGTTGACGTTTTCTCAATTGAAATATGAAAGAAAGAAATAAATGAGAAATGGTCCTAGCTCCTAGGTAAGGAAAGGAGCAATTCATATTTGCAAATTTGCTATACATACATTCATAATAAATACAGACTTATCCCTGTACGTAGTACTGGACCATCATTTCCTTCGTACGCAGGAGAGTCATAAAACACATGCAAGGCCAACCTAGCATCAGTTTATTGTATACTACTCTCATGCACACAAGACTTATTCTTCTGCAACAACCAAACAATTTTCCATATTTATATATCCCGCTTAGAGTGTATGAACTATATACTCAAACTCAAAAACTCCTTGTCTAGATAGCTCACAAACACAAGTTGATCAACATATGATTTAGTTAAAATTGGAAAACAATTACATAGTCTTATAAAGTTTAAATACATCGAAAGAATGGTCCTAATGCCTCTGCGTATATCTCATCCTCCTCAGTCCTCATATCCTAGTTCGATTGAGATATACCAGATATATTTGATTTGATATTCGAGTTGTAAAAATAAGTATTTGAACAAATGAAGGTCGACTTGTAATCTTAGATCAGATGAATGAATCATGATGCAGGAGGATCATGCAACATGCAAAATGGTAAATGTAAAGAGTCAGAACTCAGAAGCATACAAAAAAAGTTAGAGTTAGCATATCTAAGGTCTAAGGAAAGTAGAGTGTCTGCATCTTGGCTGGAACGTGTATATCTTTGTCACACAGCTTTGTTGTTTATAAACTAGTGAATAATAATTTCAGAGCCCATAATAAGCCATTATTATGTGTAGGGTCAATCTTGTGGAACTCTTATGTATTCAAACTGCAGTATTCCTTTTGTTGTTTTCAGCTAGTTTGTATTTTCTTTTTAGGTGCCAGCTATTTAAATATCGTACTCCCTCCGGTCCTATTTATAGATCATTTGATTTTTTGCACGTAATTTTATGTGCTTTGACCACATAGCTAGAATTAATATTTTTTAAATTTTCTTTTTGTGAATTAAAATTTAAACATTATATTTTTATTCAGAAAAAAAAAATTTAAAAAAAATCAATTCTAAGTATATAGTCAAAGCACCTAAAATTACGTGCAAAAAGTCCAGTGACCTATATAAAGGACCAGAGGGAGTACTAAACTAGTATACATAGATATATATTATTAAAAGAGAGAGATTTTATTAAGATATGAAAAGGAGATAAAGTATTAACCAAAATCAGAAACATTCCAAAGAAAAGATGAATTTTATGAAAAATCGCATCTTCTGTGGTATTATGTATAATAGTTGGCTAAAATAATATATAATAATGATTTTTTAAATTATAGAGAATAGAAAAGGGGTTTTGTTTCAATGGTATTATATATAATGATTAGCTATTATTTAAAATCAATATTTTATAGTTAATAGTAACAAGGAAATTGGTGAATCGAAGAAAGTAAAAAGAGAGGCGGAATCTATGTGGATCCTATGTGCACAATTTATAGAAAATGAGACTGACCAGCAAATATAAAGAATGCATATAGAGAATTGTAAAAATTTACTTAAAGGGTCACATGGTTGGAGTTGAGAATTTTTCTACAATTCTCTAATGTTGTGTTTGGTTGGGAAGAATGGAATAAGTGAAAATAAAAGAAATTTATGGAGGTAGGAGGGAAGATTTGAAAAAAAAAATGTGTGAGTGCAAAATTTCTTTGATAAGAATTGTGAAGAAAATGTATGTGAGAGACAATGGAGCATTCAATCTCAAATTGAAATATTTGAGTTTTAGTTTAAGTTGTTAGGAATGGAATGAGAGAATGAATCAATTTTTAAAAATCCATCCATAATATAGTTCAAATCTCATTTCATTCCTTTCAAATTCATTCATCTCAACCAAACACGACATAAATTTGAATTGCCACATCATTTTTAACTAAAGGGTTCCCAGGGTTGGAGTTGCTCTAACCGGATAGAAGAATCAGAAATAATATTTGAAACCAAGCACAAAAGAAGGGGTTCCTTACAAAAAGTTCACCCACGAAAACTGATCTAGGGCCCCAAACAGAGGGGTCCCAAACAACCAAGCACTAGAAAGTACTACTACACCAGGCTAATTTCTGAACAAAGACCAAAAACTTGGGCAGCCCTTGCAACAACACTACTATTAAATATCACAAGACCATGAAACTGGCCCGAAAAGATAAACCCAGAATCTCTAACAAATAACAACCTTTCATTTGTCAGATTGACCCATCTTGAGATGATGGTCTGACCATAGACGGATGCCCAACTTTCGACTGAACTTCGAAAAATATTTAAAAAATCACATTTTAGCCTTTTAGCCCTCTTGACTGACCTCCAAAAGCATTTGAAAAGTAACATTATTAGATAGTCACAGAAAATTGAAAACTAGTAAAAGATTTTAAACTCGGTTATAATATTAGAAGTAATCGAAAATCATTTGAAGTCCTGGTTCTACCGCACTGCCCGGAGGTATCCTTCTTCAACCGGTAGAGAATGAAGTGATTGTATATGAAGCTTCCTTCCTATACTTGAATAAGTTCCATAAACAAACTGAGATTATTGACTCTTCATTTTCTGCTCTTAGAAAATACAAACCAACATTTAACTTAAGTACAAGGGAGTGTGGGAGAACGATGATTCGATGATTGATCATGGATAAAAGGCGTTTATTCTGATTTTCCAACTCTACATACGTATCATTGATCACAAGGAGAGCACAGCTGCATCTTTAGTTAGTTACTGAGCTCAATGATATGAAAAGAATGAGGAGAGATTTTATTCATCCCCATATTTTGATGAACATGCAGGTATTCAGACTTAAAAAATAACAGTTTCTTTTCACAATTCCAAAAAACTTGAATGTCTGAAAGATACAGAAGTAAGCCAAGAACAATGGATTGATATAAGTTTTACATACTAATGAGAAGGTTTATCAGCTGCTGTAGTACAACTTTTTGATTATACAAATAGTTCTATTCAGTTCAGTGAATAAGTTATGGAACTTGAGAATGATCCTTCTACATTTATGTAAAAAAGACTGACCTCACAAGCCTCATCCAATCACCCAAGTTTATGAAGACTGAATAGATACAATTGCCTCGTCACATCCATTTCTTTAAGATGCTTCTATTAAGAATCTAAATATCCCACAAATGACAAGTTGCGGCTAGCGGATATCAAAGTATCCTATGATTTGGTGCATACCTGGACTGGGGACTAAGCAAATTCAACTTAAATAGTAGGAAACTAATGCAGGTATATATCACATGCAGAGGACACAGCAAATATTAGCTTACGGCATTGTAACATCTTTGTCCACAGCCTTGGGAAGCTTGAATTTTGGATTCTGCTCTACGAAATTTGGTGGTCTTCGGTATACGACTGAGGCCGCTCTGATTAAAATCCCAGCCGTTAGGCCCCATATGACATACTTCTTATCGCCTATTTCATAGTCAAAAAAATGAATCAGATACTTGTCTCCCATCCACTCTCTCTCTTCTGATCTTCGATTTTCATCCTGAATTAATTATCCAAGCATATTCAGTAACTGAAGATGATGAAAACTAATACGAGATTCAGTTACAGAGGATAGAAATTTTGAAGAATTAACCTTAAGGAACATTTCCAGTGGAGCATCAAATACTGCTTCCACTTCCGCAACACTGAGAGTTGGCTTGAATGCTTTTATATCTGCAAGTATGCCGATGACAGGAATCACTCTGAGAAGGTGCTGTATTACAAAAGTAACTGTCAATTGCAAGCAGTACACAAGGTATTATAATATGTATTGACCAAATTATTGTTCTATTCTAAGATGATAGCAGTGCACCATGTTATTATACTCGAACACTATATCATTCTCATTACATGGATAGGGATAAAATCCACCTGCTTGTTAGTTGCTACGGAGCTATATGTCAAAAAATCCATTCATGTAATTTACATCTGCTACATGTTTGTAAATATAGTTAGTCTTCTAAACTACGTTTATTTTTATGGATTATAATCCCTAACTTATCTAGATTTTGCACTCATTTGGCCATAGTTGATTCTTAAAAATAATCCTATAGGCAAATTTTGATTTATTATTTTTTTTTGGGGGGGGGGGGGGGAGGGGGGGGGTTATTAATTTATTGTTGTACCTATGTCCTGTGTATTATATTAATCTCATGGAAATGAACTATAGACTGAAATTTAGCCCATGGGATAACTTAAGCACAAAATATAGTTTCAATTTTAAAGTAGTCAGACTGATAGTCCAGGGATTAATAATCCCATGAAACAAACAAAGCTGTAAAGTTTGATTGGCTTCTCATAAACAAAAGGCTAGTTTAGACTTCTAGAAGCCATATTTTACACAGACTTTGGGAATTGCTCATTGGAATTGAAACTATGAACTTATTAAGGAGGCATTTTGAAAGCCAGATAACATCCATAAGATATTACTTGAATAGAAAACTTAATTCAACAATTAATCTTAATTAGAAAAGTACCATAGTCACCAACTCACCACTTACCAGCATGGAAAACAAGTAGGTGACTGCAGTGTTATTTAAGGCGACAAGGGTCTTCTATTGATTAATGAAGAGGCGAGAGGCGAGGTGGTTGCGTTGTTGAAGATACGCATTTAGGGTTACAGGAAAAAATATAGACGCAGATATCATAAAAAACTGAAAAGTTACAATATAGAAATGAAATAATACTGCCTTGAAAAATAAAATAAAGGAGGATGTAGGCGAAAGTAAGAGAGAAGAGACATCCGCAGGACTTGATTCTTGGATTGCACTCATTTTAATTGCTCGATTATACTGTTTGTTCCCTTAAGTTATTTTTTCAAGTCCTGGACAAAATATAAATCCCCCCCCCCCCCCCCCCCCCCCCCCCCGCAAAGGCACGATTAATCAATAACCTCACCATCGCGTTTTTGAGGTTAAGCGGAAAGGCAATTGCCTTGTTCAGTCAAGGCAATGCAACCCTCCTTCACCTATCAATTAATCACGCCTTTTATAAAACTGGGTGACTTAGAGAGAACAGATAGACGTTACATGACAAACATATATGTGAAATATTTCATGAAAGACCTCTTCCAAAAGGAGAAATGAACATTCTATGATCAAAGATCGAGACATTTGTAGATGAGATCTGAAACACGTGAAAGTTTGTCTGAGGTGAAATATGATGTGTTCTGACTTCTGAAATGACAACAGAATATACCCATCATTACATGTTTATTTTTTATAAACCCATTACTCGTAAATTTTTAAATAATAATAATGAGGCAATTCCTGGAAACTATATAACTCCATGCAGCTCGTAAGATTGAAATATGATTTCATAGTTCTGGTGCAAATATGTAGCAAACATAAAACTACAATGCCCTGTGATTGCTATTGCTAGCCTTACCAAAATAATATTTCAACTTAAAGAATCACTGGTACAGATCTAGCGTACCTTGGACAAAAATGGCTCAAGGACAGTAACAACATTTACAAGCGAAGGATCCAACCCTATCTCTTCATGTGCTTCTCTAGTTGCTGTCTGGGAATCATCAGCATCTCCCTCATCCGCTTTCCCTCCCGGTAATGCAACTTCACCTGAAGACAAGTGCATTAATTTGTCCGATTAAGAACAAGAAACAAATTACAGTACACCATTTATACACAACTGACATTAGAGTAACAATACTCCCTCTGTCCTCAAATGATGTCTTAAATTCTAAGTATAGCTTACAAAGTTCATTTTGTACTTTTCCAGAGCTACACACTTTCACAAGTCATGTCACAAGTAATCAAGAGATTGTTTTGAAAATTTACATTATAAATCAAATTCCATTATGAACACTGCAAACAAATATGTCCACTTTTTTCTAATCTTAATCACAATAGTCACAATCAACAAAGAATAGGCAAATTTGCTAACTGATTGAAAAAACCACAGCAGTCACAATCACTAAAACATGAACATAAGTTACATAACACCATCACAACCTACAAGTACTTAACACTCTCATGAAAACCCACATAATCATCACCAATAACCAAAATGTACACTTGTTGATTAAAAATTATGTATTGCATACATTACCAATAGTTCAATCAAGAAGCAATCATCTGATATAAGAACCAACAATCATCTGATATAAGAACCAACAATCATCTGATAAAAGAACGGACAAAAACCCATATGTCAAACAAAAATACACCAAAACGAATCATGATGAACAAAAGGACCAAACTTTATTAATATTTATCAAATCCCACTTCAACTATCTCACAAGAAATCCAAGAAAATACAAACACAAACAACAGTGATCACAATAACAAAAACACCCAATTCTCCCAGAAATTAAAAAATGTTACAAACCCAACGACAATCCAAAAGGCCTCCTAGATATAACAATCATTAAACAAAAGAACAAAACTTTATAGATATTATCAAACACTTCAACAATTTTACAAGAAATTCAATAGAAAAACAAACGAAAACCCAATTCTCCACCCCAAATGAGTAGACAATCCAAAAGACCTCTTAGATATACATAATAAATTAATAATCATTCAACAAAAGAACCAAACTTTATAAATAAATCATAACCAACTTCAACCATTGACAAAAAAATCAACAAAAACCCACAATCATCAGCATATACATTCATATACATACACATAAACTACCACAAAAAACACCTAATTCTCCAAAAATTTAAAAATTATTACAAACCCGAATGAGTAGACAATCCAGAAGACCTCTTAGTAAGAATAACACGAAGATCACCAGCATCCCCTTCAAACAAACAAATCAAAACAGCAGCTCTCTTGGGTCTAAACTTGTCAATCACAACTGGGGTTGCAGATTCTACAAACCCCACTTGAGAAACAACTTTATCAGCACTCCCTTCAATTCTCTCCTCTTCATCATCATCAAATGTTTGTGGGTGCTTGTATAATCTCAGTTGTTGGGCTAAGGTAGCAAGTCTTGATGAACCCACAAAGGTGGTTTTAGAGTCTATCATGGTTTTTGAGAGAGATGATGATGATGGAATTGATGCCATTGATGATGATAGTCTTTTGATTAGTGTGAGCATATTAACATGTTCTTGAATTTATTTTAGTATATCTGTTATGTGTCAGGATCTATTAACATTCGAATTGGGAAAGTTTAATTGTCAATACAAAAACAAGACTCGAGAGACTTGCATTTTTTAAGATACTTTGAGTTGAGAAATGAGACTCTTGTTAAGTTGTCAGACCAAGTGCAACGCTAACGTTAGAGGTTGTTACCGCTGTGATATGAAATCGAAAAATTAAATTAGATTTAATTCTCTAGTATATATCTTTAAAATAGAATTAATAGATATAAAATTAAATAAATTTTTAATTAATAATGTAAAGCATAACATTAAATTTATTAAAATATGTCTTTTTATATTCATTTATCTCTCATTTCCCACTTGCATGCTTATGCGGTAATTATAGCTACATATATATTTGGTTCTATATTTTCTAATTATAGAACCAGTATAAAACTTTTCTATTTTAACACCTCTTATAACATTGCATTGGAGTGTTATGTTCTATGATTGATGATATATTATATAAATAGCACATTCAATAGCATTGTATTGTAGTTGCTCCTATGGAACACATGTTTGCTGGTTTACATATGCGATATTTTTTCCAGAGGTTTAATTAGTTCAATTTTTTCAAAATAAAGATTTAATTGCACTAGGATTGCCTCAACTATAATGTTTTTTTGCATAAAAATGACTCAAATATAAAATTTGTCAATTTGATGGCTAAACTATTTATTTTTTAACACTTGATTTCATTCCGTTAAATTTTTTAACGGAAATTAGTAAAATAATATTTAATTGCACTTTGATGGCCTCAAATATATTATTTTTTTTACAGAAAAATGTCTCAATTATAAATTTATTAGTTTATTAGCTAACTATTTATTATTTTTTAATAACTGATTATAATTTTGTATTCACACTTTATTTTTGTAATTTATATAATTTTAATTATCACACTTTTTAAATTATAAATCATATTTATACTATATTATTAAAAGCGAAAAATTAAAAGTTTGGTAGCCCGTAGTTTGTATTTGGGTCGGATAGTTATATTGGACCTAATTTTTAAACAACGGTCTCCTAACTTCTATACTATATTATTAAAACCCAAACATTAAAAGTTTGGTAGTCATTGGTCGATATTTGGGCCGAATAGTTATATTGAGCCTAATTTTTAAAAATTAATTTCTTAACTAAAATATATCTCACATTAATCTCTTAAATAAAACACATCCCTCAATAAAATACACAAACATTATTTTATTAAAATACAAATAAAGTATATGAAAAAATATATAAAATATATACATATAACATTAAATAAAAATTAAATTATTATTATAAAAATATATTCAAATTATATAAAGAAAATATTAAAATAATTCGATTTATGCATCACATGGGTATAAGCTAGTTAATATAAATTTATAAAATAGAAATATTTATGAGGTTGATTCGGTAATTCATCTAAAATTGGAAAAGAAAATCTACTTTTAAAAAAAGAGATATTTTATAAAATAAAATCTAATCATGTACTTAAATTCTAAACGATATTTGAGATTAGAAAAGAATTTAACACAACTTATAAATAAAAAAAGTGTAACTGTAAGTACATGATTATATTTTATTTTGTAAAATATCATATTTTTTAGAAATAGATTTGTTTTCCAATTTTAGATAAATTTCTGAATCAATCTCATAAATATTTCTATTTTATAAATTTCTATTAATATGATTTATAATTTAAAAAGTGTGAAAATTAAAATTATATAAATTAAAAAATAAAGTGTATATACAAAATTAAATCAATTATTAAAAAATAAAAAATAATTGGCTAATAAATTGATAAATTTATAATTGGGCCATTTTTCTGCAAAAAAAATATACTTGAGGCCATCAAAGTGCAATCAAGTATTATTTCATTAACTCCTGTTAAAATATTTAACGGAATGCAATCAAGTGTTAAAAAATAAATAATTTGACCATCAAACTGGCAAATTTTATAATTGAGTCTTTTTTCTGCAAAAACATTATAGTTCAGGTTATCAAAGTACAATTAAATCTTCGAAATAAGATGCTATGATTTTTGTTTAATCTTCTTTTAGAAAAATTTATAAGAGAATATTAGAAAAAAATTCTGAGATGCAACTATTTTTCAGTAAGTCTGTGATCATATCTATTATATATCTACTATATATATATTATATGAGAACACATGTTTGTACCCTCTATCCAACCATGGCTCCCGAACAAATTAAATCTATATAAAAAGATTGTTCTACCCTTGTTCACCCAAACATGCATCCCAACCTCACTCTCCCTGATCCGTTACTGTCTCGCGAGCTTCTCTTGTATAGTTGCATCATTATTAGTTTTAATTCCAGCCAATTGTGATACATTAATACAGATAAAGCCATGTTGTAAACACAACTTTCTGATAGCTTGATTGCCCTTTAAGAAATCGAAATCAAAATCAAAATCAAGGTCAGAACCGAACATCCATCTAGCTGAGTTATCTCTATCATTCTACTCAAAAAAGATTCATCCTTAGTCCGCTAAGGTATTATGTTTATACGGTCTTGATTCTTGTATTATATACGTAATGTATCGTTGATCTTGTGTAGTTGTGTTTATATATTTATTAATATTATGTTTTCCATGCATGTTACCTGCTGCTGTTGGAGTTGTACTGTTGAAGGTGTTAATCATTTCCTAAAACATCTCGTTTGAAATTCATTAGGTTGCATTAGAGTTAAGTACATTAAATTTTGATTTTTTTAGCCAGGTGCAAAAAACACAAGAGTTGAGGACAACCTATTTATGAAAATGTGTTTCATAGATAATCTTCTTGGCCCTGTAATTGTTTTACAGCCTCTACTTTTTATTACATCAATCTTGATGATGGTGTGTTTGTTTATATTATTGCATTCTAATTTTCATCATATTTTTCTTTTAATAAATTATTTTTATAATACTCACATCAAAGTAATATATATGCCTCCCCCTCTTTTCACTCTACAATGTCTTGCACACCCAGCCAAACAATCCCAATGAGCTCGTAGTCGCCTGCAAGACTCCACAATTTATAAAGTATATATAAAACATTCTGCATTTTCAAAAATCTGAAATGATCTGCATAGCAACACATATAAACTTGCACACAAGTACATAAAAACAGTACACCAGTTTATGAGTTGCCCATAACTTGTGTATATATTCGCTAGACCATAACACATGTGTTGAACCTTGGTTCTCACAGTGCATAGTGCATCGGTCTATGAAGTGCCCATAACTTGTGTATTTATTAGCTAGACCATTAGACATCATCTGAGGTTGCTCAAAAAATTTCTTATTTTATTTCATTTTTTTTATAATTAGAATGTATATCAGTCCTCCTATGTAATTCCTTGAAGAAAAAGAACTTGATTTAAGCAGAAGATTTGATACACCAACACATGTATGAAGATGCAAACTCTTATACAAAAGACAAGTGCAAAAAAAAAAGTAAAAATGCACAAATATTGTATGCTAATTTCAGGAAACTATGCCAAAGTTCCGCGTGTTCAAGTAGTTCATTACCAAAGTCGTCAAGAAATAAACTCAAGTGAAAATGTATTATATGGAGATGGATCCGAGCTCATAAGGTCAGAGCTTATTGCTTATGGATAAAAAATATTAGGATCTGGCTCCAACTACATGTGAAATAAATGTATGTTTTTCCTTCCGTGTATTTGTTGGAAATATGTATTATCCTTCTACTGGGATCTCTACTCCTCGGAGTAGGGATACAGAGTCCTTTATGTATATACTAATATACCCAACCATTACAGATCCTACTTCAGAGTAGGACATACTTGGTATATTTAGTTTGCTGTATGAGAAATCAGAAGATTAGTCATATTTATTCATATGCATAAATCACTATAAATAAATTGGTCTTTGTACATATTGGCAGGTATGTTTCCAATCCTATATATTATTTTCGGGTGAGCAACCAATATGTGGAGAATATTAGTTCCTTACTTCCTTATCTTATGGAACTGGTTTGTTTATAATAGTTCAATGATATATATGTATTAAAAGGGCATTGGATGAGAAGTATGGATTCAGATGAGAGTAATTTTACATATAAACCTCCGGTATATGATATCAATGCTCCTGATTTTTACATTCCATTCATGGCATTTGGCACGTATGTTGTTCTTGCTGGCTTCTTCTTAGGATTTAGTGGAGGTAAATTCTGGTTTCTTAAATTTTTTACAATTTTTGTGACTTGAAATCTTAGGTAAGAAGTCTGCAATAAGGAAATTTAACTTATCAAACTCTTATAAAATAATATATGTGATTCAGATTCAGTCATGAAGCTCTAGGAGTGCAGTTCACTAATGGATTATTATTCTGGTTATTACAAGTGTTACTTATGGAGGTTAGTCTGCATTACTTAGGATGAGGAGACATCCCGCTGCTAGATGTAGTTGATCGTGCCGGAGACACATTTGTGGCAGCCTCGGTGATTCTGGCTTCTAATGAATGCTCAGCATGATGCTGATGGATATAATCAAGAAGGACCACCTGCTGGGGGCAAATGTAGGTTTTAAAACTATCAGACCTACCGAAGTTTCTGATAGTTCAATAATTCTCTGCTTAAATTCTTTCTGTCAACAATAAGCATGACATTGGTTGTAAAATAGAACTGAGTTCTCTTTGAATATCACTGATATTAAGATTTTAGTTTTTATATTGTAAAAGAGAATTAAAGACATTGGTTCAGGGTCTCTCACTGATATTAAGATTTTAGTTTTTATATATATTGTAAAACAGAATTAAAGGCGCTGGTTCAGGGTCTCCATACAAGGCGATGTTCGTAAATCTAAAGCTGATAGTGCCCATACATGCCTGGTTGTCACTTTCTACCACTTTAAAAAAGGAGTTTGTATCAGCTTCTTGGTACTCTTAAGATCTGCAGCAACATGTCTACACTCGACCCGACACTTTTCACCATTACTACCATAGGCACAGGTACTCTGATGCATTTCTTTGAGGCTTTCAACAGGTAACCCTAGCTCTGCACCGGTAACATTACTTTTAAATCTACATCTAAACCTGTACTGGTGGTAGCCAGTTGAATCGATTCATTATCTAGGGAGCTATCATTTATTGAAGGAGCATTTAGACCATTGAATTGCACATAATTACACGATAGGACGTTCAATTTCTTTGGTCCATTTTTTCTCTTTTTCTTTGTCAGTGGTGCATCCAAACTTAATTCCTTGGAGCCATTACTAGCGCACACCTGGTCATTGTGTTGCACAAGCATAGATATAGGTTTACATTAGCTTCAGGAACTTGGTTAACCTTTACTTCAAGAGTACACCTAATATCAACTATTAAACCTCTACCCCTACCACTAATGTTACTATCATTACTTAAAGACGAATTACCAAGACTTGTCTTCTGGTGATCGACACAGATCCCAACTTTAACATTTAGCTTGTTGCAAAGACAAATTATTGTATTATATATTAATTGTAAAATTGTCAATTCCTTCGATAGTGTTAAATATTGCATTTTAGAGATGCTTTGCAAAATGATGGCCGTGATGATTCCTTTGGATACATGCTTGTATTGCAGTACTTAAAATTTTGGTATTGAGCCAATACAAATCAAGACATATATATATATATGGTTTGATATGAGGGCCCGTGCAAACGCTGAGGCAACAATTTTCAGAATTCTGCTGTCTGAACAATACCATATAGATTAGAGAAGATAAGCGCTTAAGTATTGAGTCTTGGCGAATCCAAAAATATTTGACAAGGCATCAAAAAATCTATCACATGATATTCCATGAGGTTAACAGTCACACGGCCAATAGCATTCGTAGGCTACCTATTTAGCATTATTATTTTTACTACTAATAATAACATATTAATACTTGGACAAGTACTTAAATGTTGAAATTTATTATTATCACAAAATTTCAAGAAATGATTCCATTTTCTTAACAAAATTGATTATATCCGAAAAAGGTTATGTATTAAAATAATAATAATATATTTAATAACATAGATATTATATTATCTATGTTCCAAATTTTTGATGTTTTAGTAATTTGAGATATTATATTATATATATATTATATTATATTCGACATGTTAATAAATTTCCTCAACCTCAAATACAATAATAGAGAAAATGTATTTTAAATTTCGATAAATAGATAAAATTTTCTGATCGCAAGGATATTTAATTATCAAGGTTTAATTTAGGGTGAAGGCCCTCGATACCATTTTTTTGAGAGTAAGTAACTGAAATACCGACGAGCGCAAACTAAGGCCTTGGATACTCGGGGACCACGCATAAGGAGTATGCGTAGTTTGAAGTCGCATTAAGAAAATGTGTATAGTATATGGAAATCTAATCTACACACATTACTGTAATGCGCAGGAACCTATACGCATATGAAAGTTGTTTATATGTTGTATAGACATCAGTGCACTGTATCAAATCAAGTATCATTAAGATATATACTGTTGGGCTCATAGCTTGCTCCTCTGCAATATTGGAGTGTTTGTATTTTATTTGTCTACTCAACTATTATTGAATTTCATTTTAAATTTATGGGACCAACAGTCTACTACATGTATTTACGAAGAGCAAGGTGTATGAAATTATTTTACCCCTGTAGGACACGTGTCACTCTCATATAAACACATCCTAGATAGTGGTTGTGGTTAAGTGTTTCCAAGACGTGCCAAAAGTGAGCTTCCAACTGAAAACTAGAATACGCATGTTGTATATACGTGGTCGGCATGTAAAAAGGGTCATCTTCCCGTATACAGGTATTTTGGTCAATTTATCTTTAATATACACTTTACAAGAAGTAATATTAACAACTTAACTTGTATTTTACATTTTATTAACGGTCTAAAATGTTTATTACCAAATTATTTACTACATTTTTACTAATTAATAAGTCGATTATTATCTAGCTCTGCAATTGAAGCATATTTGTGATACTTCCTTTGCAACACAATTGAATGTTTACACTAATCTTTGAATAAGGATACATATATTAAGAATAAATGTGATTGGTTAAAAAGATTGGGATAATATAGCATGTATAGTTTTGAGACAGAGTAGTGAGTATTTTAATACATATAAATAATATATTATATCTTGTGCATCTTTATTATATATATTATTTATTGTATTTACCAACGAATTAATGAAAATATTGATACGGTATTATGACTGGTGCGTATCTTTATGGAAGTTTAATATCATTGTGTTTTGACTTGTATTTCTCGCATGTTCTGCAAATAATAAGAGGTAAAATAAATCAGAAGTCATCTAAAAATATTATAATTATAAGAATTCAAATGAGTCTCGTGCCTTGCACGGGCACTAATGCTAGTAAATTATAAAAGTAGAACATATTTTCCTATATCCTACATTTTGTAAATCAAACATATATGGTATCAAAACTCTTTTCATAAATTCAACCTATCAAAATTTTATAATAAAATTTATGTAATATTTAGCCATAATTAAATTTTGTATCTAGTTATATAAATATTTTTACCTAATTATACGGATAGTATAAATTTATGTTAAAATCAAAATTTCCAATTTCATGATGTATAAATATAATTGATTTTGATATTATTTATGAGATTCTATTAAAATCAAAGATTCTCTCCAGAACTCTATATATAAGAAAACACTCACCAAAATAATGGTCATCTCCATATCTCCCTATTATATAATACTACATCATATACTTTTTAAGGAATGATTTTATTCCACCTCATTTGTCATATCACTTGTTATTGTCATGTCAGCAATTAATTAATTCTAATTTCTAAGTTATTATTATACCCTTATATACAATTAATTAACCTGTTATTATACTATTATGCATATTTAATTAATTTAATTAATGTGCAATAACATATTTTTAGAAAATGATTTTATTTCATATATTATTATTAGGCTTTAATACAATTTAGACCCTGCATTTTTAAGAATATACAAGTAAAATCCTCTTTTAATATATTTAGTAAATTTAACCCTACATTTTTGAACTATTCACTAAAGGTATACTGTCAACTTCTAGCTCTACCATGGTGACAGTATCTTTGGCTCCGCACACTTTGCTGTCAAGTCTCGATAGATCCTTGAACTTTACTGTCCCCAAGTAAAATTGTAAATAGTTAAAAAATGTAGGGTTAAATTTACTAAATATATTAAAAGAGGGTTTGAATTGTATATTGTTAATAACACAGGGTTTAAATTACATTTAAGCTTAAGTAAAATTATATAATTTAATACATATATATGTTTTAGGCCCGTGAGTACCGACCAACCGACCAACCAAAATTTTTAATATTTCGGCTATAATAATATAGTATAAATATTAATATCTCATATTTATTAATATATATTAACACTAATTATTTTGTAATTAACTTATGTAAATTAATTTTTGTATAGTTACAATACGTTATATATATATAAGACTAAATATATTTGTTTGTCGTTTTGTCGATGTATGATATTATTGAGTTATTCGTGAGATATGAAAATTTAATTATGTTATAAAATATATGTAAATGGTTAGAAAACCTGAAATACATGTTACACCACTTAATTATAAAATATTTTAACATCTATACTCGACTATAAAATGATATGGTAGAACCGGACACCCATGTGTTCAAGTATCGGATCGTTTTATTTTTAGTGTGTCCAGATTTGGGTCCGGGATCATTTTATTCGGATACAAACCGATACCGGATATATGAGGTCCGGATCCAAACCAAATATGAACGAGTACCGTATTTTATTTTTTAACCGGGTAGTTTATGATCCACCGAATATGAGTCAAATATGATGCACTAACATTAACTATAGTTTTTATTTCAACTATTCAAATGATTATCATTTAGTCAAATAAATATAATACTGTAAAAACATAATAATTATGAATTAAAACTTATGTATATATAATTTATCACGGTGAAACAATCGTATTTTGTGAAAATTTAAACTTATATAAGATATTAAGAAATTATAAAATCATTATTTCCTTACAAATGTAATGGACTAAAAATATAATTTATATATGGGTTCGAATTGAATATGAATCATGGATCATATTCGGATATTCAGGTAAGATCATTTTATAAAAAATAATATGATACATAATCTGAGCGGGTATATGAGTGCTTATATTCGGGATCATATTTTATTTGAGTTTAATTTTTCCGCCAGATTTGAATCATTTATAAAATGGATATAAGACATGTATCATATTTTCGAATCGAATATAATCCGAGATACCGGATAGTCCGGATTAATTTACAACCCTACATCTATGGAAAGTGATATCAATGTAGTTACTATAATAAAAAAAAAACCATTTTTAATACATTATTACAGTTTCTCTCGTAATAGCAATGAAAATTATTTTATGTATTATATTTATTAATTTATTAAAAAATATTTATTAAAACATAAAACACATATAAAAAATTTATTAGAACATGTCCGTGCAAAGCTTTTTCCCCGAGTTTTTTAATATCTTGATTTTAATAATGACCTCTTATCTTGGTAGCATGTTTTTGAAAAATTAATGAAAAAAAAACTTATTTTAATAGTTTAATGATTCAAAATATTGAAAAGCAGGATCGTATCGTGACTTGGAGCTTTTTATGATTTAAAATTAGAACCTGAGGTTTTTATGCATACAAAGTGACTTATTGTACATAAAATTGAAATGTTAAGTTATTTAGAGGAGATGATATGGCAAAAAAGTTGTATTAAAAAATGGAGATAAATTTGGAAAAAAGAAATAAAGACAAAAAATATAGAAATAAATAGTGAACACGAGTGATGAAATAAAAATTTTAATGATAAAATTTGAAGGGAAAATGAATTAAAAAAATGAAATACTACTTCTAAAATTCATGAATTATATTGATAATTTAAATTATAAGGAAAAATAAAAAAAAAAATAATGTAAAGATTTCTTCTCTTCATTCCAAATAATAATATAAATTTTGTAATATTTTATTCAATTCAAGTATATACAATTTTATATTGACATATTTAATTTAGATTTTGATGAATTGGTAATAACTAGCATAAAAACTCGTGCAATGCACGTATCGACCAACCAAATTTATTGTAGACATTTTTTGCCTTTTCTTTAAAATGTATTATATATATGTATATAAGTTTAGGTTGAATGAAGAACTCCCTTATTTAAGTAAATGAGGAAACCAACAACAAATATAATTGCAAAGCAAATGAAAAAATTATTGAAAATAGAAAAAATTATGGAGCACAAAAAACAATGACAAAACAAATAAAAAAATTACGTAACATACAAAAAATATATATAATTTTTTTATATCCTATATTTTTTATATATTATGTAATTTTTTATTTATTTTATAATTATTTTCAGTGTTATGTGATTATTTCAACACTTTTGAGTCACGTGGGGGTCAATCTGCAGCTCATGTACTCATCCGGGATCAAATGATCATCTATACTTGGGCGTTGGGCTATTGTGTCCACTGTCCAGACACCGACTTGCTCGGATTCTTGTAGTTGCTCATTGATTCCACCACTTAAGACCATCTATAATGGGAGTGCTCAGCTCCAATTTTTTTGGTCCCATTATGATGTCAAATAGATTTACAAGTAAGAATTGGCTGAACCCGCCTTAACGGAACTGACCAGTTTTTTCAATTCACTCCAACACTGATCATGCAAAATAGGATCCTTTTTACGATTATCAATGCAGAAATTGGGCTAGCAATATGTGGTCTTATGATTCTATAAAATTCCTTCGTTCTTTTCTTCTATAAATTGTCAAAATTTCATTTAAATTCGAATCATATTGAAAAATAAAAAATCTTTTGTTTCCCTTCCATGTGGTCGGGAAAAAAAATTAATATATATATATATATATATTATAAAATACTATTTTAATTCATCCTATTTCATCCGATCAGGACTTACTTTCCAACCGGTCCTAACCCAAAGTAGTTGGGTGAAAAAGTAAAATTAATTCATATTTACTCTCTCCGTCCCATTTTACATGTTATTTTTGAAAAAATTATGCATATCAAGAAATTTTAACATAAAAATTATTTTTCATTTGTATCAATATTAATTATATTGATTGAGATAGTTTAAATACATAATTTAAATGATAACTATATTACATTAATTACCAATATTTTAGTCAAAGTGTTATTTTGTAAATTTATCTATAAAATTGTATTAAAAATACATAGTGGACATATATTATAAGATAATTTTTTTTTTAAAATGACTACTAATTTGGAACGGAGGAGGACCTGTTCAGAGACTAGACTAATCGTTATGCATGTATACGTTCAAATATGGGGAATTGTCAACCACCCTACCGGACAGCATCTCCCTTTTATAATTACAAATTGTGAGAAATGTTGTAGCATTTAAGCTGGATCTGTCATCTAAATTGTTTTGAATCTAATATATGCAGGTGCAGCTAATACGCAAATTCAAATTCTAAAAATTCGAGTGTAACTGTTTTTCTAAAATCATTTTTTGATCACAGGCTTACTGTTATCAGTTTCAGCTTTATTCCCCATTAAGCATCAACTATACAGTATATTTTAACATATATACTTAACATATGTATATGGAGAGTGGACCATGCATATAAATTGTAGTAATATATCACTACTACCTAACATGCACTGCTTTAACTATGGAGTTATCAGCCCCAATGGCACTTTATTTTATATATATGCGTACTTGCTGCTACTGTTTAATTTGTCCGTAAACCTTGCTGGAACCCAGTGGACACAGCATGGAAGATGAATGTCGCTACAGACTCACTTTTGTATTTGTCATACAAATTTGATACACCAGCGTTCCGTAGCCACATTAAGCCCCCCCCCCCCCCCCCCCCCCCCCACACGCAAAAATAAAATAAGAAATACTGTAGTATATTATAAAATACTTCCCATGTTTTTTTGTACAACTAAATTATATAGTACAGTAGAACATCGATAAATGAATGTTCGATAAATGAATAACCTCGATAAATGAATAAATTTTTTCGGTCCCCATTTGGGCAAATGAGCTTAATGAATAAACTCGCTAAATACATAAACGAATAAACAAAAATGTAGTTTTTATAGGCCTTATGTAAATATAAATGAATAATCACTATATTTTAAATAATATATTTTTATTTATATAATATATGAATACATTTCACCCAATAATAATTTTCAAACATATTAATAAGTCATATCTTTTCAAAAAAAAACCTCTAAAATTAATTATTTCTTCCCTCCACAAAAATGCATCTTATCCTTAATTTTGTATAATGCATGGTATTGTACACTTTATCTATTTCATGCACGCATGTACAATACAACTAATATAGAATTTTAAAAAAATGAATGTAATTAAAATTTATATAAAAATTATAATTACGGTGAATTCCAGGTACATTTGAACATAATATATATAAATAATATAATTAAGAAAAAAATATAAAAATATTATCTAAATGAATAATATTCATTTATCGATAAATAAATAATCTCTTTAAATGAATATATATGTTTGGTCCAAACGTATTTATCTATCAAGGTTCTATTGTAATTGTATTATAGACAAAAAGACCCACTTATAAGTTGCAATAGAATGAGAACTTTAAACTTATGATGGGAGTATTTGTGATGGAACGATTTTTGTCACAAATTCGAATAATTGCAACATATTCGTTGTATAAATGTTGTCACAATTCGTGTTGTAGTGCATTAATAGAATTAAGCTAAAGAGTATGTGATGCACTGATCAATTGCATTTGTCTTGACATTTCTTTAATCTATACTACTATCAACTTAATTATATAAAGCTGCATTAATGCACGTTAGGACTAGCTTTTCATATATTTAAACTTGAGCATTTTCGAGTTTTATCTTGATATATTGAATCTAGCTAGGAAGGAAATATAGAAATGAGCATATTGACATACTATAGTGAGGAAGATACCTGAGAGGACATGCATGAAAACAACACTGTGCAATCATCATAAACAAAGCGATCAGAAAAACAGGGCACGGAAGAAAAAGAAGATATATAGGGATTCAAGTACCATCCATGCACATGGACGCATGCAATTGTCCTAGTTCCTTGAGCCAATCCTCAGCGAGATCATGGACCCATATGTCTTATGTGTGTGCTATTCAACCTGCTGGTACGTGATCACATGGATGCTGCATTTACATATATGCGCACTTTAATTACTATAACTAATTATAGTTAACTGCTAATTAATTATAACAGATATTAATTCATAATAATAATAATAATGCACACAGAAGATTTATAATATCCCGTATCTACTATGGTAGTGAGACCTTCTATTTTGTGATGTAACAGTCACCGGTATTTTGATGAGGAATACTAGAGTTCTGAAAAAAAATTATCAAAAAATTTCTCAAACGATGACACTATTATTTATTATTCACTAATAAATACAATGAACCCGTGTGCATATGAAGGGGTGTGATAAAAATGTGCTATGAAGAAATTTGGAAACAATTTTTGTCCCCCTGGGTAGCTAGCTTGTCACTTTTTTGTAGTTTTCCAATCCAGTTTGTATAGAAGTTGACATCTTTAGTTTTAGGTGAAAATTAACAAATAATATAAGAAAATATTTAGTATTTGATCGATCATGTTCATCATGATATTGGGATAAACCAAACACTATTTTAACAGCCTAAACTAAACCCAAAGCATCCAAACACCAACATTGCCTAAAATATAGTTGAAGAATTCCAAGGCCACCATTCTGAAAACAACAACCAAATCTAGAAATGAATACTAAAATTATAAGCATTCAAAAGCAGAAAGCTGAAAGTTCAAATGTAGCTCATCCCAACCATCAACGTCAACTATCAGTCGACGAAAACAAAGATCAATATCATGAAGCAAAAGCGAAAGAAGATTATTTTGAGCCAGCACAACGAAGAAGGTTACATGGAAAGGCAGTAATAGATAATCTCTCTCTGAATTCTAATCAAACTTACATTGGCTACACAAGATTTAGGGAGAGGGTGCATGGTTTGGATGAACACGAAGAAGCATCAAATGTGTGCTTTAAGAGAACTAAAGGAAATAAAGAAAGTTGCATCCCTCGCTTGACAGGTAGTAAAGATCGACACTGCAAGGTACCTACTTCAAAGGGTTTAAGGGACAGGAGAGTTCGACTATCTGCCAACACTGCAATTGAATTCTTCGATGTGCAAGATCGACTAGGCTTTGATCGGGCAAGTAATGCCATTGATTGGTTAATGAAGGAAGCCGAAGCTGCTATTAGTGCTCTTGGTAAAGATTTGCCACTTGCTCAGCTGCCTTATTATGTGGAGAAAGAAATTGAAGAAATTATCCCGAATCAAACTCCTCAGCAAATACAGCTACAGAGTAAGTTTCTGAATCCTGACTATAGTATTAATCTGAGTGATCAGCATCATCTCAATGATAATCCTGACAATAACTTCAGCTTTATTTCACTGCTTCGTGGTTCGACTTCATCCACCTCAGTTGCTTTCTCTAATTACCAACATGGTTTTGATCCAAGAATAAAAAATCAAAACCAAGATTTTTGTCTTTCGCTTCAATCTTTTCAAGATGATCCAACCATTCTACAACAGAACTTAAGCCCTTATTCTTTAGCTGAACATGATAACAGCGTCTCATCAAGCTCAACCCCTATAAACTTTAACACATCAGCTAATCCACATTGGTTCCAGAAAGTGACCAATAAGAATTCTAATCCAAAAGTACGAGTACTTGATTCAATAGAGGGGCATTCGGAGAAATTTCTTGAACAAAATAATATGTATTTTCAGGGGGAATCCATTCAGTCCACTTTCATACCTTCAACAAACAATTCTCTCTCGAAAACAGATTATGATTGGATGCCTTTACTTAATACATCATCGGTGATGAGAACCGAATTAGTGTACAATGAACTCTCAAAATCTGCCTTAGTAAGAGGCCAAGGGGAGACAACTAAGCCAATCTCAATCAGTTCTTCAGCTACAAATGCTTTCTTGCACTATCAAGATTATCAAAACCAAGAATAAGTCCTTGGTTTTCTAGCAGTTAGTATCTGAACAAGTTCCCCCTTTTTTATTGATGAAATTCTTGCTGCAAACTTGGTCTCTTATTGTTGAATTTCTCAGATTTTGTATATTTTCATATTTATCTATTCCAAATTTTGTTACCTGTAACTCATTAAGTAAAACAGAATGGATAGACACTGTCAAACTATCATGCAACTTACTGTAATTACTATCCACATAAATATAACTTGGAATTTAACACTTCAATCAGTAATAAGTAACTTTTTTATGCTAATTTGTACCTAGGTGCCCTCAGTTACAAGTTTGCTTTTGGGTGTATAGGCTTACTTTTTTAGGCTATATTATACCTAGGTGCCCTCAGTTACAAGTTTGTTTCTAGATATATAGGCTCACGGTTCGTTTCACTGATCGCTTTTAGTTACATATTACATATGCTTGATACAATGGTTTCTTTAAAGTTCTGGGAAAATTGGTCATCTACCACATTTAATTATCAGCGAACATTAGAACGTTACTCTGTGTGCTTGTCTTGCGGTAACATGGTTTGTCAAAGGTTTCTTTGATCAATTTCGATCTGTAAAAGCATGCATGTAGTTTAGTAGTCGGGGTGGGTGGCACCGTGGCAAATACAAGCTTGGGATCGTGTTTGTATTCGTGTCAATCACTTACTGTCTTAAAACTTACGAGAATTCGATAATCGAAAAAGAACTACAAGTTCAAAGACAAAGATTTTAATAAACGAGTCATTTTGAGATCATACAATCGTTTTCCGGTTTTATATGTAACCAAGTCGAATTCATGTTCTTGTCAAAAAAAAAAAAAAGTCGAATTCATGTTGGTCCTACCAGACATCGACAACTATATCTATAGTAATTAAAAGCAGTTATTGCTGTTGTTCATGGTGAATGTGAACAGTGGTCAGTTTTATAGTACTCTCTTGAGTCTTATATCAAGATACCCATGTGGGAGATCCAGAATCTAGATTACTAACAACAGAAGAAAGTGAAAGACAGCAAAGTCAATTATTGTACCCACCTTGAACTATTTGTCAGAGACATTGAGCTATCCTAGGTACCACCTATGCTTGTTTTTAAACACTAATCATCTCTACTTCCTTTTCTAGATTTTTATCAAAGATTAGAGAAACTAAAGAATCAATGTCTCAGTGTCTGTCTTTCTTATGTCTAGGATTATATTATGATGATCCAAAAGAATATTTAATCATACCATATATATTTCAATTCCACTACCAGTCATATAATCTGAACATGTATGAAGTGCTCTGTCTTCATACTGTTAATATAAAGTAGTTCACATACTCATGTTGCAAGTTGATGATACATGTATCAAGATTGATCAGAGCAAAACATAGGCTAAAATCAATTATAGACCCTAAAGTAAGTTACAGCCTCATACTTCAAATTCAGCAATTTAGTTCGCTTAACATGGATATAGAGTTCCTAATACCTCAGTATCAATTTAAGATGTGATGCGATATACGAATGTATGCACCATGCAGTCAGCAGTCAGCAGTCAGCAGTCAGCAGTCTGCATAGCAAGCTTGTGTTTCTAATATAATCAAACACTGCACCTGGTTGACAAAAAGGATATAAACAAAATTTATAGGATAGACAAGAGTGCAAACAAGTTTTATACACATGACAGAATCACCCAAGAAAGACATGCTTTGGCTATGTACATTGCAAATAACAAATAAATAAATTTCTCCAAGATATAAAAGCTCCTCTTCATATGCATACAACGGAAAGGGATTACTTCTCAACAAAAAACTGGCCAATATATGTTTTTGCCTTCAAATAAGATATTCAGTGTCCATGTGGAATCGTCTTGTTGCCTTTCTACAAAGATATTATATATTACTTCTTAGTGTTTGCCTCTTGGTCAGCTGCCCCATAAGACAACTTTCGGGGCTTTGTAGTTATTTTACCATTTGGCGAAATGGACTTGACAGAATTGCTTGATTTTATTGTTGGAGATTGCATTATTTTAGCAATATTGCTTGCTTTCTTACTACTCGTCGCTTTCTTTGGACTTGATTGTACAAGGGCTCTGCTTTCCCATGGTCGAGCAGCAACCCAACGTTCCATCCAGCTCCAACCCCAGATAGCTTTACCAAGTTCATAATTACCCAGAGCAGAGTTTGTACTGGCCCTCCACTAGAAAATTAGGGAACTTCAAACTAATGTAGCTTTAAATTTTAAACTACAAAAAAAAGATGAAATTTTAGTTCTATCACAGCATATACCTGATGAGAAAAAGCATATGCCATAGCCCGCTCTCGCTTCACTGCTGCTTCTTCACGTAGATGAATCCTTGCAAGGACTTCCTCCATTGTTTCAGAACCATTGCTCCATTCCACCTGCAAGCATCCAGTCCATGTGTATATGAGCAATTATAGTAATTAGGAAAGCTGAACCAGGAGAACTTTTAACTGAATAGATTTTTCCTCAAAACAGCTCAAACTATTCAGAAAAATATATATGGCAGTTTGTGTTGCCCAGAAGAAAAACATACGGTACTCCATACATATCTGATATCTCCATGTAACCGACAACAGATGACTTCTGCCCCTAGGTCCAATGGCCGGGTTCATTTTTATAGTTTTGTACTTGCACTATGCGGCAAAGACAAGCAAATAATGGCATAGATGTTCGGTAGTAAATTCGTAAACTATTTACTAGATAATACCTTCAAAAGATATGTCAAGTAAGAATTACCGGAATATGTGACTAGTGAGTGATATACTACTTGCATGCATAAGAGACTTATACCTCGAGCTCATGAAGCTTCGTTTCAAATTTTAATTGATTGTCTAGCTTCCTTTGTTTGATTCGGGCTTCCTCTGTCCTGCGAGCTCTAATTTCAGTTTGTAATCTGCTCCATATGTGGAGGTATTTTAGAGTTACTGATGCTTGCTTTTTGGAAGAAGAACCTAGAGTCACTGCCCGTAATTTGACAGTCCCTTTCAACTGGCGCCGAGTTTTTCTTGCCTGAGTTATGAGATAATAATAACAATATTACCTAAATCACAATGTCTGTGGAACAATTTATTTCTGATTGTAATTTCATTTTTCATAGGGTTGTATTTAGAATTTGTTCAGAACTTACATTAAATGTTCTGGCCATATTTGGCTCATACAAAACCATAATTTTTTTTGTACATTTGCACTTATTTGCCAAAAGAATTACAAATGCTTGATAACACAATTGGCGCAATGTCATTCAAAATAGTTTATTTTAATTTGCAAATGAAATCTAGAACAGCTATAGGCTTATATAAGAGAAACAACAATTACACAAGGACTAACTATGAATCTCCAGTCCTTTATCAGAAGTATACCAAAAAGCTCCTCATTGAGCAAGCAGAATGTGAGCAAACAGAACGTAGTTTTTCAAATGCCAAAAAGTTGACCACCATGTTTGCAGCTAAGTCACGCATTAATGGGAACACGGATTTACGTTATAGTAAAAATGGATCTCCCACAATGAAACACATTTATGTCTGTCATGTGATTGAAATTGGCTATTCGGGGAGGAGCAAAAGAACTTACTAGTGCAATCAACTTAAAACAATTTCAGAAAATAATTCTGTTGGAGGACTCGGATGTTTTTAAGCTTGTAATCATCATACAAATATATTTTCAAGTAACTTCATAATGGTGTTAATCAGAAGCTGCTGACTGAAAAAGATCCTTCCTCACTTGTTAATATTTGTTTCTACTAACTTCTATCATGTTTCATATCTTAAAAACTACCTATAGGTCCTATACAGCATTTAGACTGTTGAGTAGATTGACATGTAAAGCACCTATCAGGAAAGAAAAAAAATTAAAACCTTGGCAAAAATATTAGGGATCGGTCATATTCATCAAAGCAGTTCTCTGAGGGTTATGATATCTTTCTGATACATTTAGCAGTAAAAAGTGAGCATAACTACATTTTTCACATCACGATACAGGCAAGTATGAAAAAACTATCCTCAAGTATATCTGTTTGACAATTTCTCATCGTAGTCTTGCACTATCAGGCAATAGATAATTTATACGGAAAGAAGAGGCTTGCTTTCATGTAATGGATGCATAAGCTAAAGTCACAACATGAAAAATCTATATAATGTAATAGACTAATAGCATTTGAATATTCAAAATCACTACTGAGTACTGAGCCTACCCTTGCACCAAGACTTACCCTGTATGCTCGAAATGCACTTTGAATCTGTGTAGCTGCTAGATCCTCAATTGAAATCCCAGTATTCTCATTAGAGACATGATGTGAAATATTAGTGGATTGTGTTTGAAGGTGATGATTTTTGTTTAACCCATTTGCATTTTGAGGTGCTGCAGATCCCTGTGGTTTAGCGGAGGAAAATATATTCATGGAAAACTTGCATTCAGATGGTAAAATACTAAATTTGAAATAATTTCAAAAATATAAGCTCCATAATTTGTCATCCCTGCGTCTAATAACCAATGCTTATTCAGGGAACAAACGAGTTTCAGTTTCTCATTGAGAATTATAGACCAATTCTACCTCCGAACCCAAAAAAAAACTCTGTAGACAAAGTATAAGATATATAGCACAAATATTCTACAGAGAAAACTTCAAAGGACGGATACCTTTAGATATTTTGGCTTTCTGTTTTTCAGTTTCTTTAAGCCAAATAAATTTTTGAGCCAATCTCCAGATCTCATTATCAATATCAACTCTTTCTTGTAGGCTGCCCTAACAAAGAATGAAAGGCAAAGACTCACACTTTGTAGTAATTGAAGTTCAATATACAGTAGATATTTCGGAAAGCATTATACGCTGAACTATCAAATTTATTAACTACAGAATATATGCTAAAATTTTGTTTGTTTCAGTCTGTTTAAACACTCTGTGAGATAATGTTCAAAATTACATGTAACCATTATAGAGCTCTTTGGTTTCAGCATCAAAAGTTCATCTAATGACATACATGCTACCTTGGCAAGAATAAAAAGAGCTCTTCTGATATTAAGACACTTTCAACTTCCAAATAAATCAGACAAATTCGACTATTAAAAATTCATGACACTTTTGACTTTCGAAAAATCATTCAAGGGGCATAAGATTTAGATATATTCAACATTCAAAGATTAGTATCAGGTGCACATACGCCATCGACATATGTTTACAAAAATACACGTGGAAATGCTTGATAATATCCACAAAACAGTTCTCTAAAATTACCAAATAGAACATAATAGACTAACTATTTGTGTACATTGAACAAAAGCAGTAGCCAAACTTATATGCAATATTAAGAACAAAACTCTGTAATAAACCAACAAAAGATATAAATACTGCACAATATACAGTACATATAGTAAACCAGCAAAACAAGCTCAAGTTATGTAGCATAAACAAATAATATATGCATCAACCATAGTATACCAGAGGAGAAAAATCTTGATTTGGGTTATCTAGGGACCCTTAAAGTACCAAGTTGGCAAGTCCAATATTTGAAGAACAAGAAAAAAGAAAGAAAATGGAGGTGGCAGGGGAAGCAAGGAGTAGAAGAGAAGAAATACTCAACTATAATGGTAGTTGTGACTGTGCAATGTCACTAACCATGGCCCATCTCTTCTTTTACTTGAATTTTTTTTATTTAAAGCTACATATTAATTTTTTTTATAAACAATAATGTAATGACCTGTTTAACTTTAGGCTTGATTATTTGAGATTTGATTTGATTAGATTAATGATGTTAAGATAATTTTTTGCAAATAAGAATTATTGGTTGGTAAGTTGTTGCATGCAAATATGCAAGTCCCACATATGTGGTGTCTGCCAATATTTTAAATAGTATGTTTTCAATATTATAGCCTTTTGACCTAGCGACGAACAAGTAAATCAAATCAAAATTATATATATAAAAAGACTTTTTTAACATTATAGTAGCTCCCATTTTCTGTACTTAAGTTTTTAGTTTTTACTTTAGTCCTAGTCATATTGGTAAAAAGAGACTATCAAGAAGGAAATGTGCCGAGTACTAGACCGCAACTGCAAGTTTCTTATTATCAAGCCTGCGTCTGAAACACCAATTTATACCATCACGATCAGGTTTCACTTCGGATATTTGCACCACAATTCTGGCAATGAGATGCTCGATATGTGCCAGTTCTTACTTTTTCTTATCTGTCATTCGTTTAAAAACATGCATAGGCTTATTTCCTCAAAAATTCCATTGCTTATCGACACTACCTTCTTATCCCTAGCATTGAACACTAGATGATATTCTGCATAACGAGAGATCGAGGGTTCAAGCCTTTGTAAAGTAATACAAAATTTTGTAATTGAAAATACCCAAAAATAAAAACTACCTTTTTCTAGTTCAACTTGAGTAGAAACTGTCATAGAAAAGGATAAGAAATGTAATTCCAACATAAATAATACTTTTTAGTTATAAAATACTACAACATATACCAAGTATGAGTTGGTATATACATGTCAATAGTTTCAATTTACACAAACTGGCTAGGGAGATGTACACATCTTTCCACATAGCAGCAGCTGTTTTATCTCATTCTTGATCTCAAGTCATTTTCAATCTGCACAACTGTCAACTAGCGGTTATTAGGAAAATATACCTGCACATTAAAGTTTCATCAATAATTCAAGATATAACACTGAAATTTCAATTGTATTTTTGTGTACTATAAATATACACTTTACATCCTACCTAGTGATGGTAGTAAATTCACCTTTTTGGCTAAAAGTGGAGGTGCAGATATATAATACAAGAGAATAAGAAATCTTGAAATTACTAATCCACTTGTGAGAAGCAAATTTGATATCTAGGTAATTACTGATACTACCGAAGGATAGTACTACACATGGTAATGTGAATATATGCTTTCCAGACAGCCTTGAACAGACAAACCACAAGCAACAACAAATTATGTTGTAGGGTACCTCAATATGTTGACGGGCTTCCACATCAACAATCAGCAAAAAGTTTCCGATACATAGACATTCAGGGCTTGCCTGGGATCTCGTGATCTGCACAATACGGATAGGTTTTCTTCTTTTTCTTTTTCAATTCAGGCCCAAAACAATTGCACTGGGTTCTTGGCCGATAAGCATGACTTCATTTTTCAAGGACATTTCATTGACGAAAGGAATCTGGTTGGTGGTGTCGGTAGAAGTGTGGGGAAGCTTCTATCAGCCAAGAAGGATCGATGGTAATGATATTGCGCATGTACTGCCGATCAGTTGAGACTAGTAAATGAAATATAATCCACTTAGGATTAACTCTGCACTTCAAAAACTGTAGTTAGAATATTCCTATATGTAAGCACATATGAGGTAAATGTACCAAAGTAAATGAAATGTGTGTGCGCGCATGTGGGGTTGAGAGACCTGGCCAACTAATTTTTTTAATGATCTTAAATATACTAAGGTTTGCATTGGACTTTGACCCAATATTACTTCAAAATATTTTATTAACAAAAAGTGTAAAGAGCAAATCACAGTCCACTCATTGCTAGGGACCAAGCTCAAAACTCAAAAAAGATGGGAGGAAGGGAGGATAGCAAAAAAGCAGGAGTTACACTTTCAGTAGATGGAGTATGAAGATATTGATAAGCAAGCAGCATATATTCAGCTTAGCATCTCGTGAGCATAATCACTTAGTGCTATAGTTTCTAACATGTTTCCTCTGCCAGTGGGTGAATCGAAATGTTTATGCATGCTCTTAAATGTTTATCGCAGGTATAATACACATAAATAGTTTTTAAAATGCTAACTGCTAACCTGAATAAGATAGATGATGGGTGAATATAAACTTCTTGAGAACCTCTAAGTGTCTTGTACATTCCAGAATGGCTGAATGTCTTATAGAGAAGCATAAGAAACATTAGTAAGCTGTCTTCAAATGAAAAACATATTTTCAAATGCACTTATAGAGGGAAAGTTATTTGCATATTTAATGCACATACTTCTAAACGACAAGCATTTGCAAAATATCCAGCAGTTACTGCCTTTCTCACTACCTGCAATATTCATATAGATTATTAAGAAACACAATAAATATTCTCTCTTTCAATATTGCTTCTTAAAGAGAAAATTTGCAGTAATATTTAAAGTATTTCCTCACAATCAGTTAATATCATCTAACAGTCTAACACACTTGTATGAAATGAAATTATGTGCACAAAATCTACTTAAAAGAGCTGTCAACAACCCCAATACGGAGAGGGTATAATGATCTCAGATTCTCAGTGTGGACATAGGCATATAGCTCAAAACAAGAGACATAACATGGACAACGCCGTACATGAAAAAAGTAAGAAATTATAATTCAAAAACCACCATCCACCTACACGATAGAAGTAGAAACTAATATTCATGCATGTCAATTTCTTCATACTATTCTCATTTCTCTTGCAGATTAATCAGTAATTGTAACACCCATCTCACAGTGAAAATTTTGTGTATGATTAGTAATTAGCATGCATATAAATTTCAAGTCTGGTATTAAATATGACCACAAGAAGCAAACTTCAGGAGCATTCGCAGGACGTGACTGTCTTAAATTATCTAGGCTATCACAGACCAGAAGATTACGGGTTATTGAGAATTGAGATGCAAACTCAGGTTTTGTCCTCAGTCGTAGCCTTGGTTTGGTTATTTTCTGTAGGGTTGGGATGACCAGGTCACCAGGTACTCGGGTGGATTTCTGGGGGGCTAGGATGATCGAGGGAGACTATGGCATAGAAACACGCAAACAATGAAATAACATGTCCGTGGTAGGCTAAGGTGACCCCCAAGCTTCTGCATTTGTGCCACTTGATTAAGCTTGGTTTCATTTTGAGCCAGTTTTTTTTATTTACATCATTCATAATTTCTAAGCCAAGAAAATTAATATATTTTCACATATTTACAAAGTATAATTAAAATGATTGATTCTGTATAACCTCAAATAATATTTATATAATTATCCATGCATATTAAATATTGACTCATGATACCAATATGAAATATCTATAGAATTAAATAATAAAATAAATAAATAATGAATCACTAGGCTATATCATATTTTCAATTCACAGAGGCATACACTGACCAGAGTTGCAAAACTGACAAAGGAAGAAGAAAAAAAGTGTGTTTCTTGCAGCTACGCCGAGTAAGAAGAAGAGAGGGCAGAATAAATAAGAGAAAAAGACAGAAGAAAGAAGAGAATGGAGAAAGATGGGGAATAAATAACTTGTGCCTCCAAGACAAGACTCCTTAACTCGATCTTCCTATTTAACAAGTTAATTTTTTCCTTAATTAATAGACCAGGAAGCCCATGGTGTTTCCTTCTCACCAATAGAGGCCTTGTGACGTCAAGGGTAGATATGGCGACAAGATGCCTGGACTTTTTGGGCGCCTGGACACTATAGCGGCAACACCGTACCAACACTTTGATTGCTGTTTTCTTTGTTTATCATAGAAGACTAGAGCGACTAATAACAGTGCATTTCAATGTTCGCAGTTTAGTTATCAATGAGAAATAATGTGCATACAGATCTAGTAAAACTGGAACATGTCAGAATCAGTTTGAGTTTTACTTAGATAAAGGTGAAACCAAAGTTACTGTACCTGTGTATCACCATCACAAGATTTCAAAGTTATGCCAATTCTCTGTGCTGTTCTTTTGAGTTGTCCTCGGATTTCAATCACTTTTTTCTGCAACAAATAAAAAATCAATTAATATTGTTAATCAATAAAAACTTATTTATTGCCCTACGGCCTACACCACGATCAATCAGCAAATAGCCTTTATTTTATAGAATATACTATTACACCTCAAGGAGATACTCACCATGGCTTGATAGTTCACAAAGTTTTTATGACACCACGTTGGAGATTTATTACATTTGACAAATCCTTTGTAAACATTTAGGAAGGTCACGTGATCACCCTGCACATTGCAAAGTACAAAACGAAATCTCTGGGTAAAACAAAAAATCATATCTAATACAGGTCACAATATGATAATACTCTTAGAAGGCTTAGCAAAAAAGGTGGCCGGACTTAATAACATGTGCCAAGCACTTGTACACGAGGCACATATAAATAACAAAAGAACACGTATATTTAATTATGTATAGGACATGAACTCAACCATCATAAGAGATACAGTAGGTTCAAAATTACGAGGTATAATAAACAAATGAAGGGATGTAGTGATATATGACTGGGAGAATAAGTGAGAACCTAAAAAATTGAAGACAAGGCAGATATACAACACAAAAGGCTAAATTGTACTGCATATGAACTATTAGATATACCAAAAATTTAAAGAAAATAATGACAATAAAGAAAGAGCTTTGTTTTCAAAAAAAAGAATGAGCATAAGATAGGCTTGGGCTGCAGAAGAGATCAGCACAAATATTGTGTTGAAAAATACATACCGACTCCAATGATCCATGCTAATGAGAGAATTTTTTCAAAGAGCAATATAGAATGTTGGCCACGTAATCCCTATTATTGTGCATCACTATTAACAAGTAGATAAGCAAGACACTAGCTTACTGCTGCTTTTTAGTATAGCTATTATTCCATTCAATCCATCTACATGTTATTTCCAACTTTATATATCAAGGACCAATATAACATATTAATATCCAGTAGAAGAAGCATAAGAACAGAAAAATAAACTTCACCAGGCCATATTCACTATTGATCTAATCACATGAAATCCAAGACAAAATATTTGTGAACAGGGACTGTGGCATAGTCAGAACACAGTGTTAAATTTCAACACTTACTCTGCCCTAAATGGATGATATGCTTTTCTTTTTGTGATTTGAAAATCTTAAGGCACAGAAAAGAAAATTAAGACACATTGTGTTTGATGTGAATTTCCAATTTTTCTTTCCTAAACACATTCTTGTGAACCTAATAATAGCATCAGTCTATTTTCAAAGAATAGCCATGTGTGTGTGTGTAACTGTGTATTATGTAAATATCCAGTATTCATGTTTTCATTTCTTGCTTCGACGGGGTCAAATAGTTCACAAGTCTCAACTTTGTGTGTGTGTGTGTGTATTATGTAAATACCCAGTATTTATGTTTTCATATCTTGCTTCTACAGGGTCAAATAGTTCACAAGTCTCGACTTTGTAAAGTCAAAAGGTACAACCAAATTTTCTTGCTGATATATTGCACGAGTCGTGTAAACAATTTAAATTTTCAAATGATTCAGTTCCTTTGCAACCAGTGTTTAGGAATATGCTCGTGCCCAAAGCCATGAGACGAACAAAATATCAGTAATATGATATTGTGATCAAGGATTTAGTTGAACTTTCATCATTTCATGTGACTAATACATAAATTCTGCAAAAGTTTGAAGTTCCTATTCGTAAATTACGATAAAAAACTCTGAAAATTTATATCAAATAAAATTTTCAACTTTCAAAAGTAACATCAATTGCGTAAATATATACATTCTTCTAGGATCTAACGACTGCTAAAGTGTTAAACCAACTATATATAAATCAAACATGAGTTGAGATGAAACCTCGGCAGCAGCAAATCTCATCTTTGCTTCGTCTAGCTCTTTCTGTGATCCCCTAGAAGATACCCAGATAGACTACAAAAGATGTTTTGAAAATAAAACATGAGCATTAATAAACTACTCTTAGCATCTCAAAATCCTTGCAGGATACTGAAGAGGCCGCGTCAATTATATGTATACACTTTAATATGTTCACAGGGAACTCTTAAATTGTAACTTATTATACAATATTGTACTCGTATCATTAAACTCAAAATGTTAACATTTCTATGTTAATTAAACAACATGATCAAATTCAAAAAAAATTCGAGAAAATGATGATATAGGGGAGAGAATTTGTCTACCTGTATGGAAAGAACAGCAGCGATTGTTAAGATCTCTTCCGAACATCCAAGCTCATTTGAAGCTAAGATCATTTTTGAGATCATTGGGTCCTACATAAAATTAAAGTGCAACCCAAAATTCAGTATACATTCTGTCAATATGGCTAGGGGTGGTTTGTATATGCACTAGGAAAACAGACAGTAGTGCAGAAAATATACCACGCATCTATGTGTGCGCGATCAGGAAGAGATGACTATATTCAATTTTCTATAAGAAAGATATAATGCGACATACTAATGGAATTTCAGCAATTTGGAAACCAGCTGGTGAAGTAAGTTTGGCGTCATCATCAATTACTCCAAGAGAATACAGCACTTCAAGTGCTCTGATCATTGCTTCAGGAGACGGTGATGCAGGCCAATCGAAGCCTAGGATATTATCTATACCCAGCGCTTTTACCTGGGATGAATACAATAAGTCAGTAAATTTAAAGGATCCCCTGTTCCGAGGAGTATTTCCAAAGAGAGATCATTGATGAATTAATCTTAACATTGCACCCAAGAATTTTAGATGTTTACAGAAAATGAAAATTAAAGTTATGAAAAGCAACACCATATTGCACTTGTGGCATACGGAGATATGTTACACAGGCATATAACACGTTGTAGAATTAATTATTATACAACGTGATGTATCATGGGATAAAAGGATATGTTGCAAGTTACAGTTCCTACACCTTTGAGTAAGGGCTGGCACCGTTTTCTTTCCAACTTATATGACCAAATAAAATAGTGTTCCATGCATAAATGTAAAGCAGAACAGAAATACTCCTATTTTAAGCATAGCATAACTTGTATAAGTTTTCCAAGACATCACCCTATTGTTATAAGGTAATATTTATTAATATTTGAAAGTATCTAGATGTGCTGACGAAATAGAAGACACTCCGTTCCACAACCCCTTCCGTAAGCATGTAACACTCAAAAGTCAAAAATGTAAGCGGGTATCCGCTTAAAGAATGACAGAATACAAAAATCTAACAAACTAAGCTTACAGTGCAAAGTGAATACAGATTATTATTGTAATACAAACTTCCACATTGAAGAACGTAATATAGTACACACCTGAATCACAGAGGAAACGAGACTTGTTCTCTGGATCTCTGGAATCCCCTCTGTAGACATTTCATTGACATAATACTCCTCTGTGTAGAGCCTAATACCGTAAAGAGAGAAGTATACACACTCAAATCAAAATTGCTCAACAAAGTCTTGCTCTCCAGCAAAATCAAAACAAAAAACTTAATAAATGTCCTGACAACAACTCTTGTGATATTGGAGTAAAATGCAGAAGATAAATTATAATGTAAATTTTGCCATCCATTTTCAACCACAAATGCACCAAAGAGGTGGGGCTTCGATATAATTGAGAGAGAGAGAGAGACAGGCTCAAGAAGTTGAAAGATGAAGACAAGCACCACATACAAATGAAAGCAAAATATCACAATACTTAGTAATCGACCTCCCAAACCTAGAAGGACCGATATAAGCAGTAATTACATATAATAAACACCTATAGCTGCTACATTATTTATTTAGTCTAGTTAGTTAATTAAAAGGGAGAAATTAATATAGACTCAGCCTAAACAGATAACACTCTAAATTAAAACAATAGAGAAATGTTATTGTATCAATTCTAAGAAAATTATCAATTCATATCACCCCCTGTTTTTCAAGATCTAATTCACTTCAAATTGTGCCCACGGCAGGCAGAATTTGCAAACCAGCATCAGACCTAAACCGTTAAATCTTCTGGATAATAAGGATATATCATAATACTACGCGTCTATGCACAACTATCAGAAAGAAACTGTCGTCAACAAAATGCAATAACTATTCACTCAGTACCTAAAACATTTTCCAGGACGTACTCTTCCTGCCCTTCCAGCCCTTTGTCTAGCTGATGCTTTAGATATTGGTGCTACTATCAAGTTTTCAATATCTGTGATCTGCAAGTTGTAATTAGAGTTACATTAAAAAAGCCAAGGCAATGCTGCGTATTCTAATATAATTTCATCTACCATATCCAGAAACCAGGGGTAGCTCTAAGCAAATATGTAACAAAAAAATAAACCTACTGCACAAGATACAATTTACTACTGTGTTTCAACAGCCATGTAGCATCTGTTAGACACTGAGACAAATCGAAAAATTCTGCCAAGTAAATTTGAGAATATGTGATTACATAATTATAAGGTTAGAATATAGCTTAAGGTAAATTGATTAAACAATTCAACACGAGTATAAGAAAAAAATTTATATGACACAATATAAAGGAAATATAAGATACCGGGTTGTAGAAGCGCTGTTTTGAGAACCCACTATCAACAACATATACAACACCCTGCATGAATAAATAAAATAATCACTGATTTAGAAAAGATTGACCATTGCCAATGCACAGCAGCTGCATTTTATCCAACACTTCTCTTTCAGAACGTGGAGCTAATACCTCCAAAGTTAATGATGTTTCTGCAATATTTGTTGATATCACCACCTTTCTTTTACCTCTAGGTGTGGGAGAAAACACAAGGTCCTGCAGAAAGATCAGAAAAGGAAAATCTCAGTTTACCACATCCATAATCATCTATCCGCATGCCAAAATAAATAAGTAACCTGGTCTGCACGTGAAAGTCCAGAATACAAAGGCAAGATAGTCAATCCTGCAAATGTTAGCCAGAAGTGATGTCAAACAAGAACGTTAATTTTATTCTTGAATCACTGGTTGATGCAAAAATGTTTAGTAAGGCTAGCAAATACAATGGGAGAGCGGAGAATGACATTACAACATACCACGGTCAACTCAGTATTGGAATTTTTTTATTAAATAATACATTAAATTTTAAATCACAAGCAGCCCTGTGTGTCTACACTCCATTAGAACGACCTAGAAAGATACATACCATCCTCCACAACATATATAAATATCTATTGTACAAGCAATTTCAATACAAGTAAGAAATAAACTGAATCACCTTTCTGAATTCCCCCAACTAAACTACATGGATTTTACTTGTAATGTGTGTTCATATGTATAAAATAATCTTCAAACATACCAGCAGAAGGCTTTCCATTATTTTGAGCTTCTTCTGTGAGCAGTTCTACAGCTGCATCAATATCATCTTGGCCAGTAAGGAATACTAGAATATCTCCTGGTGGTTCCTACATAAAATCATTAAACACAGACCCGGCATAGATAGGTCATTTTCTGGCATCTCCATTCCAAAGTATAGGCCGCTTTCACACAAGTAAATAACTAAATATTGAAAGAATCTGCACTTTTTTTTCTAAAATTGGTACAGAATAACTAGAATTTACCAACGATACGAGAACAATTATAAATGTCTGATCACTCATAAGATATTAACTGATTCAAATATGCCATAAATCAATAATCTTTGTTAACCGGACTCTTTATTCTGCTTCAGGTACCCGTCAGGACCTCAATACTCGGACACGTAACTTAGGTAGCCAAGTCTATCCATGTTGGAGACTTCCAGCAGAGTACGGGTAACAGAGTCAATAATAACTTGGCAGATATATGCAATAATAAGCAGATAGGAGACAACAAATACCTGTGATATATATAAGAATGAGAGAACAATTAGTCACAAAAGCTCGCATGGCATCATATTCCACTAACATTAAACACTTTCAAACAAGTCCAGAATCTCTGAGAGCAATCCAGTTATCTTTTTCATACACAAATTACATACCTGATTATGAATAGACATTACAGTCGAAACAGCAGCCCGGAGATAATCTGGAACAGGTTCTTCAGCATAAAAAACTTGTACATTGAATCCTCTACCCTGAAAGTAAGGCGAATGGTTACAGACTGAATAATTTCATAATTCATTCCCAGAGGGCTAAAGTTACCAAATAAAATTCCCAAAGAAATGGCTGAAAGAGTTTCTATATGAGTGTGTATGGGATATCCCCATGTAGAAAGATGAAAAGCTGAAAGTTGACTAAATGTGCTTTCAATATATAGTCATGAGTCATGACATTGTTTTTGTGGATGGAGGGAGTTAAACTGAGATTCTATACCAAATGCCGCAGTGAAGTTGATAGACGCAAAAAATTAGATTCTCAAAAACATATCACCAGAAAAAATTAAAACTTAAAAATACCTCAACTGAAAGAATGGCCGGCTCTGTATTCAGTCCATGCTGTTTATCTTCACTTCCTCAGCGCTTTTTGCTAGCATTCAAAATAAAATCATTATTTAGCTCACAACAAATTAGGTCCACGACAGAAATCAGGCAGAAAAGTAGGTTTCAAGAAAACCAATTAGAACATGAATTAATACTGGCCAATGGCTTACGCAATATCAGCCCACCCACTTTGGTTTAAGTTTAATAAACAAAAGTAATAGGAAGGTAGATGACAGCTTGGTCATATTGCAATCGTGTAATCGATATAACTAGTTAACTTTAGTAGTTATTAAAACGAGTCCTAATTTCAACCTTGATCAATTTTGGCACTTCAGGAAGAACTTTATCAACTGGCATATATATGGAAACAGGTTAATTATAAATTTTAGTTCTACTGCCAACAAAAAATTAAAGAGGCATCGTAACAAGGCAATATGAACTATTTCCTATCACAACGCAGATAGAAAGTTACACAAGGAATACTGGAATGCAATTAAGTTATTTTTCGAAAATGAAAGATAAAAAACCTCGTGTCGAAAAACGTAGCCATTGATTTTGCTTCAATTGTAGCTGAAGCGATAATTAGACGCAGCTCAGGCCGCCGCCGCTGGATCTGTACTCATTAAAGATCTCAGAAGATTGCACAAGGCAACATGACAAAAAACTCACTATTCTCAACAAAAAAAACACTTTTAGTTTTGTCTTGGATGTTGTAAACCACACCTTTTTAAGAAGACCCAGTAAGATGTCTGTTGAAATGGACCTTTCATGGGCTTCATCTACCATTATAACACTGAAAAGTAATGATACACGTGTTATATTAAATTTTATAATATAAATGTAACTTGATATAGCTCTTACAGATAATCACGCTACAATAGTTGAATATTTCTAAAGAAACACGGCTGAACAATTACAAAAAGTAGGAATTAGGAAGTGTCGTCATGGACAAACTAGAGCTCTTACTTGTATTTAACTTTTGCACAGGATTTGGCATATTTTGATGATTGGATTGCAAAATTAGACAGTGTATCAATTACTACAAAGTCATTGGCAATTAAGAAATAGTAACACAACAATTTTTTACATTACATTACATATACATGTAATCTATGTTACCCGAACTCGGGTATGGGTGTTGGACACGGATGTGGTGCGGATCCAAGTGTCAGATTCAAATTTTAAAATACTTAGGATTCGCGGATATGGATCCGAAATTGGACACGGGTGTGGGGATACAACATGGAAGTATGTAGGCATGGTAGAAAAAGGATTTGGGACAATAAATTTGGGTTTGGGTTGGGTCTTGACCCGAATCCATATTTAACCCATATTTAATTAAATATAGTTTAAATTTGGTTTGGATAAAAAATGGCTTAGGGTCAAAATATGGGTAAACCAGTTTTTTACATTTTCTATAATATAATTACATTAATACATTTTATTTTAATTATTTACTCTCTCATATCATCCTTTTTTTGGTTTACTCAAAAATATCATCATGTTTTACATATTAAAACATGTTTGTATTTTCAACTAATAAATAAATAACTATAAATAAAAACAAGTTATATTTCTTAATGATCGAATAACTACAATCGCGAAGTACACAACCCTCTGTTATGGTTATATTTCTCTCCCTTTTTAAATATTGGAACAAAGTACAGTATCAATTAGAGCTTTATTGACACTATACTTTTTATACTAATTAAAATTTTAATCTATAATAACCATAGATGGAGGAGCAGAATTTTATTTTTTTGGAAGAAGAGTCAAAGTCAATTTAAGCCAATTTAACTGAATTTTTATATAAAAAGACACTAAACAGAAACTGATGAAGTTATTCAAATTTAATATAAAAAAATTTAATTCTAATTCGCAAGCACATGTGTGTGTGTTGGTATATATTTTTAGTACTCAAAATATAATTAATTTTACATGATATGTTGTAATAATTTTCTTTAATAAATTTATCATAAATATTTAATATTACATTAATAATAATTATTCAAAACTAAATATTAAAACTCAAAAATATGAATTACTCGAGGTCAAATTAAAGTTATAACTTTTACCTAAATAATATATAAAATATGGATATAAATATATACAAATAATGATTTCATAATCCTATTAATAGTGTAGATAAATTTTACTCAATTTGATTCGATAAACAAAAATAATTACTCTAACTAAACAAATTGAGGTTAAATTAAATATGTGTCTGTTAAATATATAAACAGCAAGGCAATAAATAAAGTAGTAGCATGGGAAAATGGTTATTTAAGAGACTGAAGTAAAGAGTGGATTAACATTTAAAATCTAGAGAGAGAAAGTGTAGAGAGAGATGGAAAGAGCAGTGCAAAAACCACACCAATCCACTGCCGATCTTCTCACTTGGTCACAGAGCTGGGTGTAAAGATATGTTCTGTTTTGTTAAAGTAATCGAGAGGTATTTGGGTGTGGTTTAAATGGGTAATCTGGGTATCACACATTTTTAGCCCATATAATTTAAGTAAATATATGACCTAAACCCAACCCAAACAATAATATGTGATATGGGTCCAAGTCAATAAATATGGACCGGTTTGGTTTGGGTTAATGGGTTTGGATAAAAATTGTCACGTCTAGAAGTATGTAATCTTAACACAAGTAAAATTATGGATATGGTTTTTATTTATTTTACATTTTTTTAAAATATTGTCATCTACCAATAAAACATACACAACTATATATGTCGAAGCATAAATCAAAAAGATAACATAGAAATATTCATCTAAGGGCATCACTCTTTAGAAACAAGAACAAGTTGGTGCGAAGCCTTGTAAATCATTTTGAACTAGATTGCTTCGAGGTGAAGTGTCAGATTTTTACATCAAGGATCCGCCGCGAATCTCATACTCACACCAATGTCACAATGTCATGTGTGGTGGACCCACGGGTATGAGAGCAAAATTGCAGAGCTCGGGTAACGGAGCATGTAATGACCATAATAAGCTTTTCAATTAGAATTCTATATTTATTTAATTCCAATGATATTTCACAAACTAAATATATATCCCAATGTTTTAGTGTGCAAGGAGATTGAAGCAGTGTTGCGCATATTCTCAAAAAGCGCAATCTCTAATTTAGAAGCATGACAAGTGAAGTGCATGTTTTTTTGGCAAAAATAAAATCAGCCACAAATTAACAAGGATATAGTACTTGACATAGTCTCAATTTTCAAAGATAATAAATATCTCTAACATAATAGAAATATCAATAAATAAGCATCCATCAATAACTTTCAACAATTCAAACGCTTTTGAATCATTTAGCACTCAAATTTCTGGTATTCATGATAGTAATATGGAGTAACTTTTAGGCATTCATAAAAGTTTATAATAGAATCTTAACACTCCGTCACTAATTGCAAATTAGTTGGGAACTGGGATGGGTAAATACAAAAAACTTTACATAATCGGATTACCCAATGTAAACCAAAGATATATTATTCCTCCCAGTATGAACAAGTCTAAGAATCACAAAAGATGTGCAAAAGCAAAATAACTTTCATTCTTAATTAACTCTTTGCTAAGGATCTATTAAGATATATGAGCACCAATCTATAATTTCTCACAAGATTGCTTGCTTCACACCTTATACAAGTACGTAACTAACATCATATAGACTTATATCCATAAAACAAATATAAGATGTGAACTTTATTTAAGAGTGAATATACTCCGAGGATGAGAATCAACAAAAGGAAAAGTTATATACTTTGGCATGTCACTCGTGCTATAAACATTACCTATACTTGCTCAACAGTGGATCAGACATCATTTCCCGGAGTAATACTCCATCAGTGAGAAATTTGATCCTAGTTAGTTCCTGTATTTCCAAAAAAAATCTAGCAATTAAGGCATGCAAAAATAGCCACCTAAATTTTATAATCAAAACTTCATATCTGATTGGCATGACAAATATCATATATAGTATCCCAAAAACATTTTAAGTATTTGAAAGACATGCAAGAAACACAACAGCAACATAAGTAAGATGCTGTTGACTTGAAAAAAATTGGAAGTCTCACTGAATTAGTTAGATCTTCAAATCGAATCGTGTAACCAACTTCATCTCCAAGCTTGACTCCCATCTCTTCAGCCACCCTTGAAGCAACTGCCTAGATACCAAACATTTCATAAGTAATGACTCCACAATAATAGTGACCAAGCACACACTCAAGACAACCAACCACATATAGAACTCGAACTTTAAAGACTACATAGTACAAAAACAGACACTATCTTGTTACCTTATAAAAATATTTGTAAATAAATTACAAGAATTTACCAGTACAAAGGAATTTAAGAAAATCGATGTGTAAATTTTATGGATATGACATGGACTCGTTCGGTATATCAAATTCTTAGCTATAAAAACATTAAACGAATTTTAATTTGGTTTTATTTAAATATTTAAAAATCATTGGCTTTAGAAGAAAATACCAAAAACAAATCTTTTGATACCACGGATCAAAAAATTTCAGCTATCCTTGTTCTCTCTTCTCCAGTTCCACATATAGATTCCAATTTCTCCATGCACTACCAAATTTAAATAAACGGTTTCGAATCACTTCAAGTCTAACATTATAATACTGAACCTTAAATCTTATTTCTAACCATTAGATTCCAATTTGTGTTCCATAAGATGACGACTAACACTTCTCCATTTTCATGTCTTAAAGTGACTTGATGATTTTTGTATTTTCTTCTTAACAGACAATTTACTTGCTAATTCTTTATTTTTCATGTCTGAAATTAACTTTATCTTTTATGTCCGAAATTGACTTGACGATTTCTTTATCAACTTGATGACATTACAAGGAGCGTCTTGCGCTTTATCACAAAAACCTATAATTGCCCATCAATGCTTTATATTAAAAAAAAACTAATTAATATTTAAAAATGTGATTTTCACATATAAGTTAAGTAGAAGCAACTTTTTCACTTATAAGTTAATATAATTCTGTATGATTAATCGAAAATAAAATAGTATACAGCTTACAAGTTACTAAAATGAACAAAAAAAACTAAAACTTACATGGAGTGAGGATAATATTAATTATTTTCACGTCAAATTACCAATTTAACATAAGCAACAGAAACATCTACCTCAATCTTACAAAATCAAATTCACCATATTCACTAAACAAGCAAAAGACATAATCTACCTGGACAGCGAGTCTTCTTGGTTGAGTACAAGCAATAACTCTACCTCCATCCGCCCATCCTGCTTCTTTAAGGTACTGAGATTTAATAAAAATGTAAAGCTATCATTATATATAATTCAATTTAAGTCCTCCCAAAATCTTAAGGCTTTATAAGAGCATCTCCAATAGGGGGTGCCAAGAGGGGTGCCAAGTCTATGTGGCATGGCACTCTTGGTTGCCACCCTATTGGAGCTCCAAGGGTGCTAGGAGGGTGCCAAGAAAGGTTGCCAATTTTTGTCACCTCCTCAAAATAGTTTAAAAAACAAATGTTACATGAGATGTATATACATGTATTACATTTTCTATTATATTAGTTGGAGTGGTAATTAATGTGGGGACCATTTGAGCACTTTGTACGAGGTGCTAACTATTGGAGTAAAATATTGCCACATTTGATGTGGATGAAAGAGAATATAAAATATTATTATTTATAGTGAGTTGGCAATTTTTGGCAGCCCTTAATGGTGCGTCTATTGGAGATACTCTAAGTATTGGTATCTAAGCATGGTATCTTAGCTTGGATATCTCGAGTTTAAACCCTCCTACCCCCAATTGTCTCAAAATCACAATTTAAACACTAAGATTATAGTATTTGACCCAAAAGACGGTCTGCTACTGTGATCCTCTCTTTAATCCAAAAAAAGTTGCCCAAAAGATGGGCTCCTACTGGAATCCAGTATTCCCTCTTCTATTCAAAAAAATTGGCTCTCATGACCAAGGCCAATAGGGATGTGATTCAAGTCGAGACGAATTCTTGATTGTCGCATACGAGTTTTTGCTTTTTTAGTCTAGTGGAACCTAAAATTCATAGAGCCTAGGAATTTTGTTCAAATTCGACCCATACTCAAAAATTTAAAAGTTTATCTTTAAAATGGCTCTTAGAGCCCAAGCCTAACCTATAACACTATATAATATATTATCAACCTTGAAACGATTCGCGTTCCAGGCATGCGAGATGAGCTCATCAAAAGTCTCCAATCCAACATATATATCATCAAAAAAATGGGTTTTCGGGAATGAGCGAGGCATTAACTTAACAATTCCCAACACACAAATTTGACTTGACACAAACAACAATTACAAAAACAATAAGCTAACTACCCTTCCAAAAATTAACCATCCTCAAATTTCCACATAAAAACTACAATTACAACAAATTCAACCCACATTTTCCGCAAATTAATTTACTCATAACAATCGCAATCGAAAACACACAGAATTATAAAAACCCTAACCTAACCTGAGGAATCTGAGTGGTTTTTCCACTGCCAGTTTCACCAACAACAATACAAGTAGAATGCGTCTCCACAAGATAAAGTATCGAATTTCGATACTTATAAACCGGAAGCCTCTGCCGTTGCTTCTCCAAACTCGCATATCCATAACTACAAAAACACCCCCAATATATAATACTCAATAGAATGTGTATTTTTAATCTCGATAAATGAATAAAATTTTCGAATTCGAAAACAAAGTAATTAAAATTAGTACAAGAAGGAGTAGAAGTTGTTACGAGGAGGAGGAAGAGGAGAGAGAGGAGGAGGAGAAGAGGACGCCGCCTTCTTCGTCGTCGAGTAATTGTGGCTTCTCTGCTCCTGGTTTCCAAAACAGTGACATCTCTTCTCTCTCTCGTTAAGTTTTCTCGCCGAGAAGTGACAAATACTGGGGGTGTTTCGGGAACTTTTTTCCAGAATAAGTCAATTTATTTTAAGACAAAGTTAGAGATTCCTAACTTTTTTCTGAAAAAAGTTAACTTTTTTTTGCAACTTATAGAATCTCAAATATACATTAAATACTTGTATAAAAAACATTTATCAAAATATGAAATTTTTACCCGAAAATAAGTCCAAAAGAACTTATTTTAAAGCAGGGCAAACAGGCCAACTATCTTTCTTGTGTTTGGGTAGTGGGTGTCTGTGTTGTACTTAAAATGTGTTATTGTGGTGTGTAAAATGTGTTCGGATACGAAAAATTGAATCCAAATATATGAACCGAATTCACACGTTGTTGTAACGTCGAAAAGATTGATTTGATTTCAATTGAAAATTATCTCAATTGAAAATAATTCAAAATATTAGATTTGATAATGATTTAGAATCAATTAAAATTGAATATTTAATCATCTGAATCGAATATTATTCGAAATACAAGATACGTTTCGTTATATTAAATCGAAACGTTTATTTTTAATGTATGTTAAAATAAACGTTAAAAATAATATGATTTGATAGATAAATTTTTGATTAAAAGGTTGAGGCCTCTTCCAGTTAAAAACCTGATTTCTAATTCCAATTTAGTGGTTAACATACATTCTAATACTTCTAATTTTCTAGAAAAAAAACACTTACTATTAATTAAAACACAAATGTTGAGTTTAATTCTTATGATATTATTTCTAATCCGGGATATCAAATTCTTTTTTTACAAAGAATTACCCCATATTAATGTGGGATTTCAAAACTCGAGTTATGGACTGCCCTCACACATAACCGGGTAAATCTGGACTCAACTGCTGCGTGCCAAGCATCTCCCGAGAGAGTCGAACATTAGTTGTGGAATAGTTAAATTCGAAGAGTATATCCTATTAAAATTGAAGACAATTGTTTGATAACAATTTTTTAAAATAAAATTCAACTATATTAAGAAAAGTTTTTAAAAAAATTAATTTACACAGTATTGTTTGTAGTGTTATCTTTTTAAACCATCATGTTTAAAGAACATTTTAGTTTCATTAATAATTTTCACAATTAAGCCAAATTAAAAGTATAGTACATATTTTTTCTATACAAAAAAATGACATAGAGTATGGGTATTGCAAGCATTTGAATTCAAGTTTAGATGTGATTTGATTAACTTTACATTAAGAACTTTATTTCCGAGATCATGACAATTTTTCAATTTTTTAAATAAGGAAAATTGTCAATTTTGAGCACTAGTTATTATGAATTCATGGTTTCGCCAATGAATATAAATACAAATTATATTGAATTAGAAAATAAGTAAATTGAATTTTAGTCTAATTTTTTAATTTTATTTTAATGATTCACAGTATATAGTATCGGCTCACTTTTTATTCACTAAATTAATCTATTTTTAAGCAAAATTCATATTTAAAATAATTTTATATCAAAAAATTAAAATGGTTATACAATCAAAATTTTAAAAACTTTTATTATTATGTATTATAACTAATATATTTAATAATTAAGATGATTTTATAAAGTCTCACAAATTATAAAACATAAGAAGAAAGATAATGAATAAATTATTATTTTAACAAACTTATTTAATGACTTTTATTTTAATTTTACTATAATTAAAAAATAATTGAAAATTAATTCATACGGTATTTTCCCAACCTAAAATGATTTGAACTGAATTTAATTTGATCTTAATCCGAAATTTAATCCATTTTAAACTAAACCAAATCTGATCCGATTCGAACAGTACTTAAATATATTATAATCGAAAATTGATTTGATCCAAATAAATCCGATCTAAAATCGATCCTACTATCCGACAACCTAGTCTCAGGGTGCCCACACTGAATTTGGTGTTTTGACGAGTTTATACTTTATAGACTCGAGTAATAATTTCAATCCAAATTGAAATTTTAAGAGATTAAAATTAGGGTGGATAATGGGTTTTTAATAATTAAATTTATAGCTTTATAGATGGATACCGTGAGGTGGATAATGAATTGAATTTTGTTGATTATTTGAATTTATTTAAAAAATTTATCAAATATTGAATGAGTTTTATATTAAAACGATCTTTCATTATATTCAAAATTTTCATTTAGATCGCTCGTCTAAATTTATTTAAATCATTAGAATGTACATATATATTATATTGTTAATAGTCAACCTATATTTGATGGATAATATTAAAAAATTTAAATTTTGTTAAATTATAAATAAAAAACTCTTATTATTAATATATTTATTCACATTACATTTATGTTTCAATAATTTTGAACTTAAATGTCATTTGGTTAATTTATCAATATTCAGGTATTTGAATTTATTAGAAAGTGTATATTTATCTAATTATTTAGTTACATAAAATTAAAGAAATACCGAAAAAGTTACTTAATTATCTACTCCTTTCATAATTATTTATACTTCATATGCATTTAAATTTCTATATAATTAAATAATCAAACAAATTTTTACACTTTTTATTAATTTTAAATGCCAAAAAGATAATATTTCACATAAAAAATTAAAACCTTCATAACACTCGATCTTTATTTTTTACCCTTCTTTAGTCGTACGGATATTAAGAAAATAGTATTAAAAGGTAAGTAACTTTATTTCAGAAAAAAAAAAGAAAAAAGGTAAGTAACTTAATCCTAAATTTGATAATTTTATTACTGAAACGTTGGGTTGGGCCGGCAGTTAAACCGGTAAATTAATTGCATCATTCACTAAACGAACTGTGAACTATTTTGCTTGTGGTTTGCCCAATATCTATTGATTCATTACGGTCGAATAATATATTTGAGTTCTACTATCAAATAGATTCCGCAGTAGTACTGGTTATTTTTTTGGAAAAAAACATATATTCAATAACGCAGGCACTTAAGAACAATGTAGATACTAGATAGGCTGTCAATATCTTCCCATTTGACTCTAACTCATTCTCGAGAATTTCTTAGAACATGTACTTATTTAAGTCTATAAACTTAATTATTAAAAAAACATATCAATTATAGTAATACACAAATGAAAGTATAAATAATCTAAGAATATAATTGATCTCAGCCATAATCTCACAAAATCTAGTACATTACAAGTGTTCATATAATCATCCTACATCAAGTATAAGTATAAATAGAGAATATATATATATATAATTTTAAATGAATAGTAGCTGTAGCAATAAATGATACTTTCGGTATATATATATATATATATGGCCCAGTTTGTTTCAAATATGCATCCGATACCAGAAAAAATGATAGAACGTGAAATAAATGAAATTACACGATTTTTTAATGGACTTTCGGTATATATATATATGGCCCAGTTTGTTTCTCCTTAAATTATAAAAATAAAAACTCATTTTCAGAAAAAAATAAGTAGAAGTCTACTTTTTTTTATATAGATAAGTATTTATTTTTCAATTTTTTTTCAATTTTTGATTTAATTTTCAGAAATAAATACTTATTTACAGAAAAAAGTAGGTAAATGTGTACTTTTTTTAAAAAAAAAAAAGTAGTCAAACGGAGCTACTTATGATATAAGGGATAAATTAAAAATATGTGATATGATAATTATTTATGTATATCTATACTATCTATACTATATTATTATAACTAAAAGATTAAAAGTTTTGGTCGTCGGTATGGTACTGGGTGAACCATAGAAAAAATCTTAGCTGTCCAATTTTAAGTGAACCATGGAAACAATTTTAACCATTGAATTTTAATAAAATCTAATTTTAAAAAAAATATAATCATACATACAACTCTAACCCCAGTAGTCCTCATTTTATACAACTCATCACATATATGATAATATTATATTATATTTAAATTATATTATATTTTTATTTATTTTACGAACCCTACTTATTCTATAATTTTTATTTAATATATCATTAAAGTTTATTCTATAATTTTAATTTAATATATCATTAAATTTTATGATAACATTGAAAGTTTGGTAGTCGGTCGATATTTGGGATGAATAGTTGATTAATTATTGAGCCTAATTTTAAAATATTAAGTTTCTAACTAAAATATAATATAATATTAATTTTCTAACTAAAATATTTCACATTGATCTACTAACTAAAATAAATCTCTATATAAAACAAACAAAAATTATCCTATTAAAATATAAATACAAATAAATTATATAAAAATATATACATATAATATTAGATAAATTTTAAATTATTATTATACAAATACAAATAAATTCAAATCATTAAAAAATATTAAAAAATTTAAAAAAAATTATCCGTGCATCGCACGGGATATAAGCTAGTAAATATTAAATTTGAATAATTCAGAGCTTATTAACAAATTTAATATTTATATACAATTTAATATGATACTTGGTTCAATTGATTTTAGATTTATAATTGCTTGATTTGAGTTAATGAAAATTTGCCTTTTATTCAAAAAAAACAATACGGTTAAAAAGAAAAGATATTTGACTTATCTTTGTTTTAAAAAGTAAATATTTATTTAAAAAAAATTATATATGTATCTACTTTATCCTCGAGATAAATATTTTCTGAAAAATAAGTTGTCAAGCTGCGTGTAACAAATATCTCTATTTCCTACTAGAAATTTTCTAAAGTACAGTATTTTACGTCAAACCAATGCCAGCTTAACGATCCCTACTAACTATAGATTTGGACTGGCCTGAATGGATCTTATATTATATTTTAACAGTTGGGGGATGGATGTTCTTGCATTTTGATTTCAGGTTAATCAGGTAGTTGAATTCCATGCTTTAGAGTCTCGGAAGGACTCATCAATTCCCACCTTGATGAGCCCATTTCTCCTCTCTGGTAGAAAGAAGTACCTCTTATCGGAGATATTCTATTGTTATAGCAATGGATATACCTTACAATTGCAACAGCCTTTTTCGAATTTGCTTCAGCTAGGATATTGCCAGTTTTCGTATTTCTCTGGTTTTGAATTTTGTTTTGTCGAAGGACTAGTATGAAAATGACAAGGCAGACTGTAGAGGTGGCACCAGAGATAAGATATAATCCCCAGAAGCTCTCGATGGTGAGGCTTCCTGTGTTTTTTGATGCAGTACAGTTAGTTGGTGGGATAAACCATTTCTCTTCCAAGCGTTTAAGACCACCATTTTCGGTGATGGTTAGAATGGCCTCTGATACATCTCTAGCTATTGGAGATCCTTTTTGGAAAACCTGCATGCATGCATAGCATCGAATATCATTTTCAAAATATATTTCCCGTTCTAGTGTTTAATATTTCAAAGCGATTTTTTGTTGCAGTCGAAACAGAATGAAAGAGAAGTAATAACTTACAAATCCGAATCCTCCAAATCTATAGGTAGGTCCAACAGTAGTGAAGTGATTGCAGTTTTCTTGTAGAAAGAATTTCTGGTATGGGAGCTCAATAAATGATGCTGAAATACCCCCCTTGTCAAATTCAGAAGTATACTCAAATTGGTTATTCATGTATTTCATGTTCTCAAGTTTCAGTACATTTCTCAAGTATTCTTTAACAAATGAACCACCATCACAGCCAACTGTTGCATTTGTTTTCCTTAACCATTCTATATCTTTTACCTTTGGCTCAAGCCTTTCAACTGTAAGCATTGAACTCAGACTAGCTGTGTAACTGGAGGTAAGAACCAGCACAACAAACAGCCATACCACAACCACCATTTTCGTAAAGTTGCTGTAAACTTTTTCCCCTGAAATATTTCATTTTGCAGCAAATTAGTATGGATACTTGATGAAACAAATTGGACTGCCATGTTTAGACTGGAAGATCAAGCTTTCAATCAAGTTCAGAATATAATTTAAATACTTGTACGTTTTGGTTGTATGTTGGAAACAGAAATGAAGAAAAAATGATAAAAAATACCATAGAAATTATAGGGACAGCGGCTAAAAATGTTGCATCTGTAAAAAGTTGACTCATATTAGTGCATTCACTGTGAAAGTAAAGCATGCATTGAATTCTTTTTTTATCTCAGACGCAAGTAAACATTGTGTTCTAAAAATTAAAGTTAACATCAAAATGACTTTTTGGTTAGCATATTTGCTGAATATACGCTTCAGCCAGGATAAATCAGGAATATAAAAAAACAAAGTTACAAAACAAGCGCATCTCGTAAAACATTTTTAAAACATGCTATTCTGATGTTAAAATGAATCAATTTTTTATTAGACTGTTGTTTAGATGTCTTATGCTGAAATTCGTGAAGAAGGACACTAACACAGCTTTTAAGACATCAGGGTGTAACTTGTGATTTAGTCTCAACGATAACAAGGTACTTACTGTGTGCAAAGAACAGAGACGAAAAAGTGAACCACATAGCAGTGGCAAGCTGATCCTTTAACGACCCTTCGAAATCTGGATTTGATTTATAACGCTCGAATAACCAAACAATGAACATAGTGTAGAACAAAATCCCAAGTGTTGCTAGCCACATACTGCGACTAAATGGTTTTAGAAACAACCAAGCTCTGGAAGGCTTGTGTTTGTATTGGACCATCATTGACAAGCCAGATTCAGCAAATGGTTGTGTGAACTCCACGAGTTTTGCTCGATGTTCTAATATAGTTACATCCCCCACCACAGCATCAAAAGTCTTCCAAATTTTTGGTTTGACACATGACAACAACAAAAAATTGTCAACAAGAGCAAGGAAAAAAAAACTAAATGAAATTTTCAAATAAGACTGCCTTTATTTTTCAAATATACAGGGACAAAATTATTCATGATTAAGATAATACTGCCTCATTATATATTAAGAAATTACCTCATTGCTAACACTGTAGACCAGCTCATTATAGGTTCCATAGAAGGGGATAAACTCGTAAGGTAAAGAATATTCCTTATTCAGAATATTTAAAACCTCACGAAAGAGATCGATGCAAAATCCAAAAATATTATATACACCATCTGAATCCTCATCAGTTGATACAACCTCCACAAAATTTGGATAAACTGTCATTCCAGGAACTCCAATCCTCATTTTCTTTTCATCAGTAGGCATAGTCCACCCTTTCGGATTACGGGTCAAATTACCTGGCCAATTCACCACACTGCCCAATGTCTTCATGCTAAAAGCACCCCCTTTGACTTGATCAGCATTTTTAAGAAATCCTTCTGATGACCAATATCCTATATCTTTGTAACTCTTCCCAACAACATTTATGATTCTTATATTGGAAGAAGAATCCGATAAACTCCCATCATGGAAACTAATCTTCCCACTCAAGCCTCGAAAATTACTTAATAGAATGCCTTTTAACACATTTTCTGCAGTAGTATTTTCATTAGTACCTAACTTTGTCACAGCATGAGAAATGGCCATAATACCATCATACGCACGTAGGGCATAAACTCCAGGCACCAAATTATTCTCCTCTGGATAATCTGACTTGATAATTTCACGAAATTGAGCTTTCAACTCCATAAAACTACTAGTTTCTTCAGAGTAATATGACTTGGTTCCAATAGCACCTTCCATGGACATAACAAAAGAAGGGTCACTGGAATCCAGAACACTTGTAATAGAATCAGTAACTATCCACACAGAATCTCTCCCCATTAATCCAATCATCCTAGCTTCTCTAACCAGATGTTTAGCCATTATTAATGATGATTGCAGTATTATAAAAACTCTAGACTTTCTACTCAATAATTTTACTACCTCGCCACCAATAAACCCTTGAGGATCAGATAGAGAGGTATATGGTGGAAGTACTAAACGATATTCAATGTCAGAACCTTTATCTATTAGTGATTTGGATAGTAGAGCTAGTGCTCCAGGATCACCGTAGCCGTCATCTTCATAAATAACGATGACTTTTCTCCACATGTAGGAATGAACAATGGCTGCGACACTTTCCATTTCCTTGGAGCTGCTGCTAGCCATTTGTACCAGAAAAGGCCACCTTACATGTGTTACTTTTGGTGAAACAGAAGAGGCTGCAAGTGAGATTACTGCCACTTGAGCTCGATTTCCAACATCAGCAACTATAGCAGCTTCCTGCCATGCCTGTGATGCAAAAAGTACTTGGACTTTCTCAACTTTAATCAATTGGTCAGCTGCAATAGATATATCATCATGAAATTATTAACACACACAATATATTGGAAAGATGTTAGGCCATATTCTTATACACACATAATATGCACATTAACAGATACATCATGATTCATGGCCTACTTAATCTCAATACCTCACCAATTAATAGAGAATCGGTCACCTAACCTCAGGTCAAATGACCTAGCAAGTTACTAGCTCTAGTAAAAACTCAAGATGTTATTATGAAAATTTAGATTAGTGGATCATATAGTTTACCACTCCTCACTCAGAAAGCCCATTTTTTTATTTAAAAAATTGGCATTAAGGAGTGGATTATTATGAGCCCATCTTTGGGGTAACATTGATGTTGAATATAGTATTAGATCCAATTAAGGTCACATCCTAAAACCTATGGTTTAACAAATTAATCTTGGTTTGTAATTTATTTATTTTTGAGAATATTGAGGGTATCGAGATCTGAACTCAAAACCTACTATCTCATTATCAATTCTTCCAAGTACTTTTAGGAGAGCTAGTAACTTAACACATACATATCACCGGGAAAAAAAATTGCCATTAATTTACAAAAGAACATGCAAAGATTCTGCATAAAAAAATATCAGGTGCAGGGAAAGCAGAGATCTAACCTGCGATAGCTGCTTGAAGGGGATCACCAGCACTGATATTCCGGAAATGAATTGCTAGTTTGTGATTGGTAGAGTTTTTTAAATTTTGAACTGCAATTTTCATGGCAATTTTCTGTTCTTTACCAACTCGAGAATTCTCATTGATGACTATACCAATACTTGTAGTCCTTCTGGCGCTGGCTGCAGCCGTTGATGATCCATAAGACAGAAATAAAAGAAAGAAGACGGGCAATAGAAAAAATAAACAAAAGGGTTTTGAAGCTTTGCCAATGTATCGGAAACACATTTTCGATTAAATTTCGTTGCACAATATTCTGATTCACAGTAACAATTACAAAAGAGACCGGAGAATTGCCTAAATAGTCTTTGTGAACTTCAAAAATTTTGTAGAACAATACATGCAAAAATTGCATGACAAGCAAACTAAAATATTTTCACTTGAACGCGAGCCTATATATATTGTTCGGAGTTAATTGAGTACATTTCTTTTAATATAAGCATTCATATTTCTAAATCTAACTATTTACTTGAGTCGTTAGCTAGTAGTACTCGTTTTGTGTCCAACTCACCTACCTCTCTGTTTCCATGTACTTAGACTTGATTTTGATTGTATTCTAGTCTAGGCAAGCGTCAATGTTTGAGGCCTCGAAAACCAAGAAATTCATGCATTATATAAAACAAGATGAAGATATTTGTTTGTATATACGACTCGTTCAACAAGTACTTCATCAAGTTCAAGTGTGATTTTCTTAAACAAGTTGCAAGGTAATTTCAGAGAGATGCATGCTTCAGTTTTGAATGCTCGTTTGTCTCGACAGAGAGAGTTCCATTGCGTATAATAAGAAAAATTATTTTTATATAGCTAGTGGTTATTTTATTTAATTTTTTGGAAACAGCTAGTGGTTTAATTTATTTATGATATATAATGCAATATTACTTTGGATTTGATCTCTGTAAACAAGTATTGTATTTTGTTACATTACAACTCAAGTTCAGATCAAATATAGCTGTATTAAGATTATACAATCTTCCTTTTCAAAAAAAAAAAGATTATATAATCTAGTTTTTTTTGTCATTATTCTTAAGATTATATAATTGCTACCAATTCTATACATAAAAAATATCATCTATGGTTTTTAGGTGAATTTTACTATCTTTGGCCTTAAATTTCCTAAACTTGATTAAACATTATTGCTCAATTTTAATTTAATTTTGAGGTACTGAAATGATTCGAAACTATATATAATATAAATATTATTGTATTATCCTTTATTATAATATTTCAGTCTACCACACCATGCAGTTAACCAATCATTGATTTTTTAAGAGTTTTCAGTCAATCGGGTGCGAGTATTCATCCAATCAAATTGAGTCTTTTACTTTCCGTTTTTACACTTCTTAACTAAGCTGACTAATTATGGTATAAACAATTAATCATCAGTTTAATTATAAAATGGTAATGTTTAAATGTCTTTTATATTCTAATATTTGTTTCCTTTTAACATAAAGAGTATTAATTATTTTCAAAATAGCAATCTTTAATTGTCATTTTAATTTTAGATTTTTTTTCATTGAACTAATCAATGATTTTTATAATTATAATATAAAATAATAATAATAATATCCTTTATTATAATAGCCCAGTCTACTACATCAATTAACCAATCATTGATTTTTTAAGAGTTTTCAGTCAATCAGGTGCGAGTAATTCAATATTCAACTATCTGTTCTAATAAATTTTCGGGGTGAGTCAGAGTTGAACCCAAGACCCGGGACAACAGAGGAAAAACCATAAGGGAAAATATGTGTATATCAATATTCGACTATACTGTTTATATAGGCTCGGATCGGATCTCCGATCCATTGACAGTCTATCTACGTTGTTCTTAAGGGCCCACGTTACTGAATATGTGTTTTTTTTCAAAAAAAAGGATCTGGTCTACGATTATCACCGGATGTCCGATCGTGCTTCGATTGGTATGTGTTTCAGTTAAAAAGAAAATTAAGAAATTTATTTATAAAAATTAATTTTAAAATTGAAAAAAATATAAATAATTTATGTACCGTACTTGCAAAAATTTGAGTCGTATTTAACGGCATGGGTGAACGTCAATAGAACTTTCCTCCTCGACCCAAATTGAGCATGCATTCAACTCGAGCATATTTTTATCCGAAGCTTCCTAATTACCTTAATTAGAAATATTCCAACTTGTTTAAAATGACAGTTAATCAAGTGTTGAGCGAGTCATGCAAACAAACATATTTTATTTAATGCATGTAAGTTTCTTGCTTCTCAAGTTGATTGACCTCTTGCCTATATTCAATTTAGCAAGTCCAAGTCAAGTACGTAACTTGTATAGCGCGCCGAGTCATAGACGAGCTAGGTAGATGAGTTTGACACACAAATCATTCGGTGGTATTGCAAGCGATTTATGTTTCGTTTGGTATTGCTGTTGTAGAGTAATAACAGTTTTTTTTACTGAAAACAGGTAGAAAAGCGTTTGTAGAAAGACGTTCGGTAAAATTTAAAGTTATTGTCTGGAAAAGTGTTTTTGGTCTAAAAATTGCTGTTAAATAAAACATGTTCCTCCATGCTTTTGGAAAAAGCTAATTTTCAGCTTTTATAGAAAATAATAGCAAGCTTCAAAATCAAAACTCCTCAAAAACATTAATTTTTTATATTATATCTCAAAATATATATAAATAAAAAAATTACCAAACAGTTATCAAAATTTTCTGACAGCACTTTTTCTGTCACCATTTTTTCTCACAGCACAACAGTTTTGAACAACAATCTGAAACGGAACCTTAATAATTTAGCTAGCTAGAGATTATATAATTAACATGGTCGTTAATTAATTAATAATTTTCAGTTAATTTTAAGATTGGGCAAGTCAAAGGAGAATACACAAGTTAACTCCAAAATATTGAATATTGATTTTACTACATATATATAGACTGATACACAATCTTTATTTTGTTCATTTAAAGAAGAAAATTGCAAGATTTTGTTAATTTTATCAAGTTTAATCTTGGTACCTAACCTATATATATATATATATATATATATATATATATATATATATGTGCGCGCATATTAATTGATACTCAGTGTTTAAAGAATATTATGCACCAGTGAAAATGCGTTCCCGATACCTTGGCAAAGCTTCAAGGCCCTTTAGTTTATTTTTTCTACTGCTTATCTTCCTTCTTCTATTTTTGTCTTATGGACCAACGTCTACCGCGGCAGGAGGTGATGGCAAAAGTACTACGATTATCGGTGTAGTCTTCGATGAGGATTCTCGAGCTGGTAAAGAGCAGAAAACAGCCATTAAAATTGCAGCTCAAAACTTCAACAATACGAATCACGAACTAACAATTCATTTCCGGAACATAAGCTCTTGCAACCCCTTTCAAGCAGCTACTACAGGTTTGATCTCTTCTTTCTTCTCTTTGCCTACTCAATTCGTACGTACTTCTATGCACCAAATATCTACATCGTAGGCCTCGATCGATCCTCGTTGCTAGATCTTTTATAAATTATGTGCATCATCTCAAACTAATGTTCTGTAATACAAAAGTAACAAAAAAGATTTTGTGGTCTCTTCCGCAGACTAGTTTAATTTCCTTTTCATATATATCTCGTTAACTGATTGGAGGTCACTATAAGATCAAAAAAGGATGTTTTTCACAAGAGAGGATCAGTGGAGTTAAGTATTATATATTTTAAGTGAATTCGGTCAAAAATAAGTTAAATTCGATAGATTTCAGATTGTAGTATTAAAGTCGAATTAATATCTACAAGTGAAGCAAGAAAATAGTAGACTATATTTACTATCAAATAAAACAAAAATTGGATGCCTAGGATTCGATTAAGAGACAAATGATGACATTAGTGACAATTCCTCCAAAATCTTGAGTTAATTTGTGTGTTAAAATATAGTATGGAATGAATGTGTGTGTGTGTGTGTTAATTAATTTCATGTTCACATTTTTTGCAGCTGAGCAGTTGATTAAAGCTGAGAAAGTCCAAGTACTAATTATCGTATCACAGACATGGCAAGAAGCTGCTATAGTCGCTGATGTTGGAAACCGAGCTCAAGTGCCAGTTGTTTCACTTGCAGATTCTGCTATTTCTCCAACATTAACAAATGTAAGGTGGCCTTTTCTTATACAAATGGCTAGTAACAGCTCTAGAGAGATGGAAAGCGTTGCAGCCATAGTCCATTCCTATGACTGGAAAAAAGTCGTGGTTATCTATGAAGACGATGCCTATGGTGATCCTGGATCACTAGCTCTACTATCCTATGCACTAAATGATAGGGGTTCTGAAATTGAATATCGTTTAGCCCTTCCACCATATTCTTCTTTATCCGACCCCCGGGGGTTTATTAGTGATGAGGTAGTCAAGTTACTTGGTAGAAAATCTCGAGTTTTTATAATATTGAAATCCTCTTTAAAAATGGCCAAACATCTGTTTAGAGAAGCGAAGAAAATTGGATTGATGGGGAGAGATTCTGTGTGGATAGTTACAGATTCCATTACAAGTGTTTTGGATTCTAGTGACCCTTCTTTTGTTACGTCTATGGAAGGTGCTATCGGAACTAAGTCATATTACTCTGAAGAAACTAGTAGCTTTAAAGAGTTGAAAGCTCAGTTTCGCACAATTATGAAATCAGATTATCCGGAGGAGGAAAATTTGGTGCCTGGAGTTCATGCCTTGCGTGCATATGATAGTATTATGGCCATTTCTCGGGCTGTAACAAGATTAGGTAGCAATGAAAATACTACTTCAGAAACATTGCTAAAAGAAATTCTGTTAAGTGACTTTCTAGGTCTGAGTGGGAATATTAGTTTTGGTGATGGAAGTTTATTAGATTCTTCCAATTTAGGAATCATAAATATTGTCGGAAAGAGTTACAAAGAGCTTGGATATTGGTCACCAGAATACGGGTTCTTCAAAAAATTTGATCAGGTAAATAATGGTAATCGTAGCATGCAAAAATTGGGCAGTGTGGTGAACTGGCCAGGGGACTTGACCCGAGATCCGAAAGGATGGACAATGCCTAGTGATGCAAAGCCAATGAAAATCGGAGTTCCAGGAAGGACAGCTTTTGAGAAGTTTGTAAAGGTTGAACCAGGTGATGATAATTTAGAATATGTGAAAAAATATTCTGGATTTTGCATTGATATCTTTTATGAAGTTCAGAATATTTTGGAGGAGAGCTATCCTTTACCTTATGAGTTCATCCCCTTCTATGGAACTTATGATGATCTGGTCATGGGTCTTACAGATCAAAGCAATGAGGTAATACATCTCTTTAAAAATCTCTATTTCAGTCTTTCTCTAACGATTGTTCTAAAAAATAGCCTACGAAAACACTATTTACTTAAATGGTGTATTGTCACATTATCATTCGATACTAATAATCGACTTTTCCAGTACAAAATTAAATAATTGAGTCAGAACTTATATTTGATTATTTGAAACTTGTACAATAAGGTAGTAGAATATTCTTTGATTGTGACCATGCATGTGCATGGGAAAACGAAAGGCAGTCTTATTTGAAAAGTTCCATTTGTTTTTTAGCCTTTGATCTGATTGCTGACATTTTTATTTTGTTTTGTCCTGCGAATCAAACAAAAAAAAAATTGAAGACTTTTGATGCTGTGGTGGGTGATATAACTATACTAGCAAATCGATCAAAATACGTGGAGTTCACCCAACCATTCGCTGAATCTGGCTTGACAATGATGGTCCAATACAAACATGAACCTAGCAAAGCTTGGTTGTTTCTAAAGCCATTCAGTCCTAATATGTGGCTAGCGACAGTTATCATTTTGTTCTACACCATGTTCATTGTTTGGTTCTTCGAACGTAAGTCAAATCCAGAATTTAAAGGAGCGTTCAGAGATCAGCTCGGCATGGCTCTTTGGTTCACATTTTCAACTATGTTCTTTGCACACAGTAAGTACTACATTTTTTTACATATCCACGCAATTTGTGTCATAATATACGGCAAAAGTTATTTGAAGAACCTTAAATGGAGCACTAATAATCGGAGAACATATGTCGAAGAATCTGAGCATTCCTTTTTATTTATAAATAATTGCCTAAATTCATTCTTAGGATATTTTTTAGTTTACAAGTGTAATATGTCAAGAAATTGGAGTTGCTTGTGTATAAATTTTAATTTTTTTTTTTCATATAAAACGAATTTTACTTGCATATCAACCTTTTTTTTTTGCATTATGCATATTTTTTAAAATGAATTTTGTTTTCACAAATGTCATTTATACTTTTTAAAATGAATATTTTTTCGCAAATGTCATTTCGAATCTATATCCTTCATTTATTTGTTATTTTCTTTTTTACATGATCAATTCATTCTTTATATACTCGACCAAGTTAATTAGCCTACAACCTCTTGTTAATAAATAAAATAAATTGGACTAGAACCAAAACGTATTAATTAGTTAAGTACAAATAAAGTTTCTTTTTGAAGCTCAGAGCCTCAGATAGATGCTTTACATTCTTACATTGTGGACTTGAAAATATGCAGGGGAAAAGGTTTACAGCAACTTTACAAAGATAGTGGTTGTGGTGTGGCTGTTTGTGGTGCTGGTTCTTAGCTCCAGTTACACAGCTAGTCTGAGTTCGATGCTTACTGTTGAAAGACTCGAGCCAAAGGTAAAAGATATAGAGACGATAAAGACGACGAATGCAACAGTTGGTTGTGATGGTGATTCTTTCGTTAAAGATTACTTGAGAACGGTATTGGGGCTTGGACACATAAAAACCATCAGCAACCAAACTGAATATCCTTCTGAATTCAATAGAGACGATATTTCAGCATCATTTCTTGAGCTCCCATATCAGAAAGTTTTTATGCAAGAGTACTGCAACCAATATGCAACTGTTGGACCTACCTATAGATTTGGAGGACTCGGGTTTGTAAGTTACTTACTTCTCTTTCATTCTGTTTCAATTGCTTTGAACAAAATTAAACACCAACGGAAACATGAAAGTCAGTACTCCCTTTTGTTTTGTGCCTAATAGAGACTGAAAGAAAAAACTAATATTTGATGTTATGAAGGCTTTTCAGAAAGGATCTCCTATAGCTAGAGATGTGTCGGAAGCCATTTTAAGCATTTCCGAAAATGGTGTTCTTAAAGGCTTGGAAAGAAAATGGTTTCCTTCATCGAAGAACTGTTCTACATCAACAAACACCGATAGCCTCACCATAGAAAGCTTTTGGGGAATATATCTCATCTCTGGAGTCACCTCTACCATCTGCCTTCTCATTTTCATCGCAAAAGTACTAGTCCTTCGAGTAATCAAAGATGAAAACCAGAGAAATCAAGGAACTGGAGACATCCCTGCAGCTGATGAAGAGGGAAATTGGAGAAAGGCTATTTCACTTGTAAGGTACATCCATAATAATAACAACAGAATATCTCCGGTAAGAAGAACTGCATCCTTCTACCGGGGAGAAGATGTGGGCTCGTCAAGGTGGGAATTGGTAAGTCCTTCAGAGACTCTAGATCATGACATCAGACAACCTGGAATTAAAATTCCAGAACATTCATCCCGGCCACCTGACATTCAAATTCCAATACCACATCTCGATTCTATAGTTAATTAACCATGAAAACTACTGATAATTATTTAAAAGGTTCTATTAATTTCTTTTAACTCTACAAGGGGAAAGCTCAAGACTGACACATATATATACCTATTCAAAGCTGACATCTATTCGTTAAGTGATCAATTCTTTGCAAGACTTGTAAGTTAGTACAATGCAAAAACTTGTACGTAAGTTAGTATAATGCACATGTAATTGTCAAGCAGATCTAAGCTATAGCTGCCTATATGCACTTCTTGTTTCAAGTAAACAATTCACAAGAACAATCTGTGCATGTTAGTAAACAATTTCCATAGTTAAGAGAGTAACTAACTAATACTTCAAGATGATTGAAATACACACATTTCAAGAACAACTACAAAACCACCATCATGCCGCCACAACACCTTCGTCACCACCACCAAAATGAATAAAAATCAAACTATCACACCACCAGTCCACCACCACTAAAAAATAAAAATAAAAAATAAATCAAAAAATTTAAATCACCGTCACCTTCACCGGCATCTAAAGTTTGGTCTGATGTGATTTGATATTTAATGATAGTGTTATATATTTCATACACCTTTTGAATTAAACCATACAATTTGTATAAATTAATATGATTTTAATACAATTCGAACTAAAAGTAAAATGAGGTTCTTGATTCAATTTTACTACTTAAAATGATAAATAGCTTATACTATGAAATTCCAGGTTGTGGGTTCGATTTTGGCTCACACTGAAAATTTATTGGAACAAATACTTACTTTTTAACACTATAAGTCTAATTATTAAAAAAAACCACTTGAAAAGCAAATTGTAACCCGCTTTTAATTCAAACATGATGTACCCAACTTTTAATTCCAACTATCATGTAACCCGTTAATTCGAACATGATGTAACCAGCTTTTAATTATATATATTAATTTTAAATAAATACCTAAAAGTTATTAAACTGCTTTTCGTAATGCCAAAAAGTGAAAGGAATTAAATAAGGATCAATAGCGATCGTTGGCCGAGGAATGAGGATCAATAGCTTTCATTACGGTGGATCCTGGAAAAATAATAGAAATTTCAATAGTACTCCCTCTGTGTTTTTTTATATTTATTGTACGATGGATCCCGGAAATTTCTTTTAAGGCGAAAAGTTTAGTTAACCGCAAACAGTTGACTATTCAATAGTACAGTAGATCAGTAAGAACACCTGAGACGGTCACTTCGGCTCCATGATTAATTTTTTTTTTTTGAAAACCATAAACGTTTGGTTCATAGATAATTCGAAATATATATTCCAAAAAAATGCAAACTTATAAGTACTAATTATTAACTAAGATTCTTGTTCAATTCAAAAAAAAAACAACAACTAAGATTCTTGTTCAGAGTAGTAGGTGGAGGTGCATTTTCAGCGAGTACAAAACCTAGACTTAAACTTAATTAGCCACTCTCTCCATCCCATTTTAAATATCCCTTTTGTAAAAAATTTTTTATCATAAATTAGTTGTCCCTCTTTTCTTTCAATGCATATTTATCAACAACTTTTCAACAATATCCCTTCTTATTTATCATTTCCAATGTAATATTATTCAAATACTATAGTAACTTAATATAATAAATATGGGTATATGTCTAGGTATATATGAAAAAAATTACAATCATTAAATAATTTTTAATATGTATGAAATTTACAAAAAGGTCATCTCAGTTGGGACGGAGGAACGTTAAGGTAATTAACCACAGTATAAATATGAAGAGATCTTGGCATTATGAAACATAAAACTTAAAGCGAAAATGCATTCCCAGTACTTTGGCAGAGCTTTAACACCCTTTTGTTTAATTTTTCTTTTTATAATCTTCTTCCTTTCATTTCTGTCTTATGGATCAACTGCAGCAGACGACAAAAGTACGACGACTATAGGTGTAATCATCGATGAGGCCTCTCGAGTTGGTAAAGAACACAAAACAGCCATGAATATTTCAGTTCAAAACTTTAACATGTATTCTCCAAATCACAAACTAAGAATTCGTTTCGGGAATATCAGTTCTGGTGATCCCTCAAGCAGCTACTGCAGGTTATATCTCTTCATTGCTACTTTTAATACTTGTTTCTCTATCTGTTTAATAAATATATACATGCAGAGTAGTTTTTTTCAGTGATATCAAATTCTGTACATTTCAGCTGACCATTTGATCAAAGTTGAGAAAGTTCAAGTACTTATCGGATCAGAGGCATCGCAAGAAGGTTTGGCTATAGTCGCAGATGTGGGAAACCGAGCTCAAGTGCCATTTATTTCACTTGCAGCTTCGTCTATCTCACAAACATTAACACACGTAAGGTGGCCTTTTCTTATACAAATGGCTAGCAACAGTTCCAAAGAGATGGAATGTATGGCAGCCATTGTTCATTCCTACAACTGGAGAAAAGTCGTAGTTATATATGAAGACGACACCTACGGTGATCCCAGAACACTAGCTGTACTATCCCAGGCGCTTATAGACAAGGGTTCTGAAATTGAATATCGTCTAATCCTTCCACCATATTCTTCTTCTTTATCCAACCCTATATTAGTGCTGAGGTAGTGAAGTTGAGGAGTACAAAGTCTCGAGTTTATATAATATTGAAATCCTCCATAGAAATGGCCAAACTTCTGTTTAGAGAAGCTAAGAGGACTGAATTGATGGGGAGAGACTCTGTGTGGATAGTTACAGATTCCATTACAAGTGTTTTGGATTATTATAGTGACCCTTCTTTTGTTACGTCTATGGAAGGTGCTATTGGAACCAAGTCATATTACTCTGAAGAAAGTAGTAGTTTTACGGAGTTCACAGCTCAATTTCGCCAAATCATGAAATTAGATTATCCAGAGGAGGATAACTTGGTGCCTGGAGTTCATGCCTTGCGTGCATATGACAGTATTGTGACCATTTCTCAGGCTGTAACAAGATTAGGTAGCAATGAAAATACTACTTCAGAAACATTGCTAAAAGAAATTCTGCCAATTGACTTTCTAGGTTGGAGTGGACATATTAGTTTCGGTGATGGAAGTTTATTGAATTCTTCCAATTTAGGAATCATAAATGTCGTTGGAAAGAGTTATAAAGAGCTTGGATTTTGGTCACCAGAATTGGGTTTCTTAAAATTTTTTGATCAAGTTAATGGGGGTTCTAGTAGCATGAAAACATTGGAAAGTGCTGTAATCTGGCCCGGTGGTTTGACACGAGATCCAGGAGGATGGACAATGCCTAGTAGTGCAAAGCCAATGAAGATTGGAGTTCCTGAGAAGACGAGTTTTCCGGAGTTTGTAATGGTTAATCATTCAGATCATGTGAATAATTTTTCTGGATTCTGCATTGATGTCTTTTTAGAGGTTCTAAAGTTTTTGGAGACGAACTATTATCCTTTACCTTATGAATTTATCCCCTTCAATGGAACCTATGATGAGCTAGTCTTCAATGTTACAGATCATAGCAATCAGGTAACATGCATGCATATTTTTTATATATAAGATCAGACTTTTTATATCCATCACTCGCTAATGCAACAATATTTTTGGGTTAGTTGATTTTGTCAAAACATTATGTTAGAATAATTAAGATCCAACTAAATTCTCCTTCTAAACCTTAAGATTTTAGAAGAACTGGTAATTTAACATGGTATATGTGGACTGTCGATAATTCACTTTCGATTCCAAAAAATGTGATTTCAAGTGAGGGGGAATAATTTACAGCCTTACTAGACAAATCGTTATTTACATTTTGATATATTTAATATTTTTAGTCTTAATTACTTATGTCGGTGATACATTTTGATATATTTGGAAGACTTTCGATGCTGCTGTGGGCGATATAACTATACTGCAAAATCGATCAAAATACGTGGAGTTTACACAACCGTATGTTGAATCTGGCTTGTCAATGACGGTTCAATACGATCATGAACCCACCAAAGCTTGGTTGTTTCTAAAGCCTTTTAGTGGCGGTATGTGGCTAGCGACATTTAGCGTTTTGTTATACACTATGTTCATCGTTTGGTTCTTTGAACACAAATCAAATCCAGATTTCAAAGGACCAGCTGAAGATCAGCTCGGCATGACAGTTTGGTTCACTTTCTCAACTTCGTTCTTTCCCCACAGTAAGTGTTGTGCCCAAAATCTCACATGAGTTGGGTTTAGTCCCATTGATTTTGGAAGGTCCAATCTACTAATTGATTAGCCCTTTGAGGAGGTTTCAAGACAGGATAAGAGATGGTAGGCAGGTTCCATGGTGATCTAGTGAGCTCTGGGAGCTGCTAAGAAGGGTCAGGAGTTGGTACAATCATTCCAAGATAAGGAACCACTAGGAGATGAGGTCCCAGTAAGGCAGGGGTGCCACTAGCTAAGGGGTTTCCATTATATTAAGACTGGAACCTAATTTGAGGAGGTCTCAGGAGTCCAATGAAGTTGAGAATTAATCTGGGAGGTCCTGATGTACTATTGTTTTTAGGGAACAAGTTTTAGGTTCCATGAGACAGGTTCCATGAATTAACTTCCAAGATAGCCGCTTGGTACCTCATGGGGCATGACAGTTCTACATGGACTATACCACCTGATTTTTAGGAGACAATCTCTTCACGAATATTGGAGGTAAATACCATATTATTCTCATCAAATTAAGGATAATTACAAGAAAAATGCATATATACCTATACCAGGTCGATTACATATCCTAATATAGCTTCCCATGAGTCTTGGCCGACTTGGACTCTCATGGTAGCTCAGTTACTCCGAGATAAACATCATCTACAAAGAATAAAACTTATCACTACACAGCTGATTACTTATTCAAGGAGTTCTATCAATCAAGAACTACATACGGACTTGATCCTTATAAATAGGGTATATAGGCAACTAGCAAAGGTGTTCGAAAACACTTAGAGGTGAGAGAGCATATACAAAACTCGAGTGTTCATCAATTAGCCGATGTATTTGACTTGTATAATCTCAGGTTTATACGTTGGTTTTTTGGTACTTTGCTAGCTCAGTCCTTTCTTTATCAAAATCATCATCCACCCTTCGTGAAATCTTTATCAGAAACCTGTTTTCGTGGAACCTTGATCAGGAACCTGTTTCTTGATCGATTTCTGTACTTCTATTCTCGCTATTTCAGTAAAGGATCTCCACAGGTGTTGTACCAAATTCCTCTCATAACAGTAAGTACCTTTTTATCCTAACTCTACATAACAGATTATACCCTGTTGTCTTCAACAGATGTCTGTTCTTTTAGCAAAATCTGTTTGAAGATATTAACAGCAGCCTTGACAACAAAATAACATCTTTTAAGTCGAGCAGGTAACAGGTACTCCCTCCGTTTCTAGAAGTATTAGCTGTTTATAATTTTTAAAAGTAAAAAATATTTAACTTTGACTATAAATTATACCTTACTAATTTATAATTTTACGGATTTACAAATTAAGTCTAATAATATATTAAACTTACTTTTTAATAATATTTTTTCATAATTTTACTTTTAATAATAAATTATTAATCAATAGCCAAATTTGAGTTAATTTGACTTTTAAATTTTATAAAACGCCAATTTTTGTAGCACAGAGGTAGTATTATTTAGTGACTACACCACACCTAAAACGCTTTTGCTAACGCATGTGCAACATGCGTTTTTAGTTTTTTAAAATAAAATTCAAAAAATGTAAATTAAAGTTGCGTTATTAAAAAAATTTAAAAAAAGTTAATAGAAACGTAATATAAAGTTATATTTTTATGTGATAAAAAGGACCATTTTTTATATAGTGATATTTTAGGCTATTTCTTTCCAAATTATAATATAAAGACCCTCGACCAAAATTTTCTCCCTTACAAGTTTAATTGTATTACAGCTACAAATACATTCAATGCATGTTCAAATTTTGTTAGGCATATGCTAAAACAACGCAATTTGTTGAATGTGTGATCATCTCAAATCATAAAAAGAGTACTACTATTATGGTCTCCTCTTCGATTTATATGTAAAACGTAGAACCAGAATTTGAGAGTCCCAGTTATCATGCATCAAGTGTATTCCAAAAAAATTATAATTAAATGAAAATACGGTTGGTAATGCAGAGGCAGAATCTTCTTTTTTTTATTTTGCAGCAAATCTTTTTTTTCAACGTATACTATAATAAATTTGTAACGTCTCCTTAATTTACTCCAACGTATACAACAGAATTTCTCCAGAAAGAGCTATCACGTTTTTACAGGAGAATATCATAGTTTCTGTTTTTGTAGTTGGTTGTAAGATAACCATTTTAATTAACAATTTTACATATCACTCTTGGAAATGCTCTAACAAGCTTATTTTATTTAATGCACGAGTGTTCCTCGCCTCACAAGTTTATTGGCTCTTGCCTACATGTATTTAATCGGCAGGTCTAGTCAATTATACGTAACTTGTACAGCCGAGTCCAAAAGCGAGGTAGTTGAGTTTGACACAAAAATCATTAAATAAATGATTTTCGGATAAGGATTCAATTTTGAGACGGTTGATGAGAACAATAACCACTCTTCCAAAATCTTGAGCTGATTCATGTGTGATATACATAGTATGGCATTATTGTATCAAGGAAATTACATAATTTCTTTCTAATTCTAATAAGGAAAATGCATCGAATGCTCTTGTTACAGAATAGATCATATATGTTTGTTAATTCAGCTCATGCGCATGTGTATTGCAGCTGATCAGTTGATTAAAGCTGAGAAATCCAAGTACTTGTCGTATCACTGACATGGCAAGAAACTGCTATGGTCGCTGATGTTGGAAACCAAGCTCAAGTGCCAGTTGGTTCACAAGCATCTTCTGTGCTATTTCTCCATCATTTACACATGGAGAGTGCTGCAGCAATTGTCCATTCCTATGACTGGAAAAAAGTCGTGGTTATTTATGAAGATGACATTATGGTGATCCTGGAACATTAGCTCTTCTATCTCATGCACTTGCTGATATGGGTTATGAAGTTGAATATTGCTTGGTCTTTCCACCATATTCTTTTTTAGGAATCATGAATGTTGTTCGAAAGATTTACAAAGGGCAACTCTCCAGGCTACAAGCGCTGGAGATACTCTGGGTGGAGGGCAGAAAATGTTTGGGGTCTGCATACTTATGAGTTACCCTATTGCCAGTTCTATAAACACCATCAAAGTTTAGCTATTAATAGCTATTAGATTATAACATTGCACGCAACAATCCGTGCATGTTAGTAAACAATTTCCATAGTTAAGAGAGTCACCAACTAATACTTCAAGATGATTAAACACACACACACACACACACACACACACTTCAAGGACAACTTCAGTAACTACTCACAGAGTCTCATGAAACTGGACATTTATCAGAAGTTTCTGGTTACATCCCAGAACAACCTTAAATTTTTTCATGAAACTAAATTATTACTGTCATAATTACATTTCAAGTTATCTAAAGTTCCAATATATGCGTATAGGCTAAATTATTTATGCTTTAACATTAAAGATCAATAGGTTACAAAGGAAGAATAGGAAGGACATATATATATATTAGCAATCTCTTTCAGAATTTAAATCCGCTTTTGTGCATATAACCTTTAGAAGCTTCCAGTGTGAAAAAGAAAACAAAAACTTTTTCCTTCTCAATAAAATCCTTAGTCAAGTATATAAGATTTATATCAAGCAAATCTCTCGACTTGCTTTCCGTGGTTCAATAATTAAATAAAAAGATTCAGTAAACACAATCAGGGATATATAAGAAGAATATCCAGATTTCAAAGTGTGGCGGCTACTTTGTATGATAAAAACATTACTCAGCTAAGTTAGGGTAAGGTTGTAGCTCTTCAAGAGTGGAGACAAGACTTCAGAGATATGATTTAAAAAGTACTGCTGTGCGCCAAACACCTTAATGTATCTGGCTTTTCTTTTCAGAACTCACCGGAGAGTACATATTACCGATAGGCGCCAATTTTTTACCTGATTTGTTTGCAAAGGGCTAGATCAGACCTACCAATTGCCCCTTCCCTTTCCTTGTCTACCTCGTCCCCTGTCTCTGCCTCCCCTTGAGCCGGTTCTCCCTCCATGTGGTAAACCTTCAAATGCCCTATTGAAAAGTTGGTTTTGCATACCACCGCCTCCACGACCTTTCTTGTTTGCATAAGTATTGGAACCATTATTAACATTGGCAGGACGTTTTCTGCTGCACAGATAGGAAACCGTAAGCCTACTTATTTTCAACAAAAAGCAAAAAAAAAAAAAAAAATCTAATATCCTGAATGCTTCCATGAGCTACCAGACCTTAAAGGACAATTAGAAACTGAATAGTTCGTAACTTTGCAATAAATATTTCAATTTCAATTTACCCCTTCTATGAGAATTTTGGGCTGGTGTAAAATGTTGACATTTATAGATACCAATAATGAAATTTAAATGTACATTTATTGACCAAAACATGCTTCATATGGTAGTATTTCCAACCCAAAAACACCATACATAAAAAACAGAACCAATCTCAAACATGGTTGTAAACAACTCGAACAGTAAAGGTGCTTGCAAAACATGCTTGCCAACAACTCGAACAGTTGCAGTGTTCACGAACAAGCTCGATCAATCAAAGAAATAGATTATGTAAAATTACAACTTTATCTATGTGTGATGTGCACTCACAAGAGACGAAGTAATTTAAAATTAGACATGTCAAAGGGGACACTTACATGCATTCTTCTTCAAGTATTTGAATCCTACTGTTAGTTTTGGACTAACTTTGTGATAATTAAACCATATCAACTCATACAGATTACAGACTAAAAGCGCGGTAAAATCCGAAGGTGTATTCACATTTTCATGATTGTTTCAATAATACCTAGCATAATCCAATTTTCAAGTAAAATTAAAATACAAGGGATTTTTCGGCACTATCAACTGTCCACAATGATGAACAGGTTCTGGGTAAAGGAGAAAAATCCCTATAAACACATGGAATTGATCAAAATTTGATATCAATCGTATAATAATCTATGCAAGATTAAAATAACTCATACAGAGGTCCTAAAACTTGGACTATAAGTAACATCCTAATACAAAGAATGAAAGAAACTACTTCTAATGGATAAGCTACTATGAAGGAAACATCCTTTATGACTTAATACCATAAATCTAGAATATTCCTAAATGTCAACTAACCTCATACAAGTTAACTACTTAGCAAATAACAATCAGTTCAAATCTCTAAATAATAAAAATAACATATATACAAATTGAAATTTACAATCCTTACTCGCATCAGATAATCATTTTGCTCATATATTAATATCTCTCTGTTATACTTGTACTTACCACTGTTATATGAACCATTAATATTATCATATACTAAAATGGATGATTTAAGTACAATATTAATATATGAGCAAAGTACAATATGAGGTTGTAGACAAAGCAATAATATCATTGGTAATAATCACAGAGTTTAGAACATACCCAGCTGTAGTCGTGGTAGTAAGTTGGGAGGGTTTGACGGCTTCTAGCCAAGATAAGTTGATTCTCTTATCACCGATAAATGAAGGTGACTTTGAGTGCAATGGCTGATATATAGACACAAGTATACAGATTATCGACTCATGCACATGGAACAAAAATATAAATTCATAAAAAACCACAATATATTAGAAGTTCACACACAATTGTTACCTGTGTCATAGCTAGTATGTTATTGCATGTTCGCAAACCAGTTGTAGCATTCTGTTTCTGAGTTTTCTGCATATTATATGTTTGATTATCAGGCACTTTAATGGCATAGATTAATAATTAATATGTATTCAAATGAGACAAGTGAACGCACAATGCTAGCCTTTTCTTCATCGGACTTGGCCGTAGACATTGCTTTGTTGTGTTCAGCCATCCCCTGGGTTAGTTTCTTCATGGTAACCTTAGCAAGCTCTTCAACACAGCTCAACCTTTTTTACATAGAGTAAATAACGACAACAGAGTTAATGCAGGTACAAATAAATAAATAATACAAATAGCTAAATATCAAGGATTCCAAATTAAAATCTAAAAGAAACCCTACAGTGGTACAATTAGATTAGGCAGGGAGGAAGATACAGCATCTAAGCTAGTAGGGTAAAGTTTTCCAATTGTGCTTCCTACTGGTGATGCAGGACAAGAATAAAGACAAGTAGAAGGATAGATAATTGTGAATTAACCGCAGAAAACCCACAAGCCCTAAGGTGATCCAACCGCAGAAGAACCACTACCCCTGGGATTTCTCAACCGCAAAAGAGAAGAACATGCATGGATCGCAACCCATAACAAAAGAGAAACAATTCTCAATTTCAATATATCAATCAAAGTCTTCCAATAATAAAATATTACATCTCCTTATATAGGAGTAAATCCCTAAACTTGACCACCAAGTAAAATCTTCCTAATAAAGGAAACAAATCATTTTCTTATTCTCTATCATATATTCTAGAATATTCCTAATATAATACAAATATATAATTAACTTTATAATGAATTACAATTAAATATATTCCTAAATAATAACATAAAATAAATACAAACTAATATTTTAATTTTCCGTTCTGCTGGCATATGATTAATGGTCTCGTTTCAAGGTCATACCCATAGTTCTGAACAGGCTGGCCTAACAATTTAAGCAACTAATACCTAGCTCTGTTCCCAATGAAATATTTATGACAGTTTTATCCAAATTTTTGTTTTCTATTCTGGCCTTATTTATTAAAGAGTAAATTGCAGTTTACATCCCATAGCTTTGCCCCAAATACAATTTTGTATATTTAGTTTCACAAATTACACTCTACATAATCTGATTTTGAATAACAAGTTAAATCACAACCCTTTAAAAGTTCTCTCAAAATACAGTGTTCTTTTGATATTTATAGGCAAATATGGTATAAAACTATTGCAACAGTTATGTAAGTATTGTATTTTAAACATGTCACCAACTTGATACCATAGAATTTCTAAATTGCAGTTAATTAATATCTTTTGACCAATAATTAATAATAATAATATGTTTTTGCAAAAATGAAAATTTGAGCTTCAATTAAGTAAACTTGGTGAAGCGTGTATATAATAATTACAAAAGCTTTATAACATATATTAAACCTATTTAGGATAACATTTATTTTGACGAGAAACATATAAGGGGTTGTGTTTTGACCTGTTTTTAAAAACTGGGGGATGAAGTGCAATATCTGAAACTTAGTATACAAAATTGCATTTGTAGTAAAGTTAGGGGATGCAAACTACAATTTACACTTATTAAATGAAAATTTGCACTCTCCTATTGTCCCTAAATTAGAAAATTTCTACAAAAGAAACAGTACTTGATACAAGAAGCAGCTCTTGAAAAATTATCCCACAACATCAAATGATAGAAATAGTTTTTCAGTATTAATATTAATGATTACCGCTCTGTGAAATCTTTGTACTGCTCTGAGAAGTCCTCACCAAGCCTATCTGATGGTTGACCTGTTACAATTTTGTAGCCGCATAGGCTATTGGATGCGTTTGGTGCCTGTTTAACACAGAGGATATTAATGCTTTAAGGTGAGTGCCACATGATATATGATGGAAATCTAAGACTGCACAATAATAACCTTGCTTGCTAAATGGTGAAATGTGAACAATAAGCATTCCACGTATGTGAAGTTCATCTCTTCTGCCATTTTCTTCCTAGGCATGTACTTCTGAATCAAAAGGAAAATGGAATGAGAAATGAAGAATTTTAAGAATCAAACAAGCGAATTTCAAGAATTAAACAAGCCGTACTATAGATACGGATACTATAGATACGGATAGCTTCTCCATCCTAGATATATTAAATGTTTAGCAAAAGGCCTCTCTCAGTTGTATAAACTCTAAAGTAGCTTTTAAGCAAGAAAATGTGAAATCAAAGAGAAAGACTGTTTCCCTAGATGTAAAAGAAAGCTTCTAATGTGTCAGGCCTTGTAGTATCTCTTCAAAAAAATTCTCACATGTACTTCAAGGAACTGAAGCACAACCTCAGTGTTATGAACAACTCTGATGTCTTAGATGCTAACCTTTAAAAGTTGGATAACGGAAGGAAAAATCAATCTAGCATCTTGTGGTGCTGTGTAAGGTGAACATTCAGCAAGGTTTTTCAGCAAGCCCACTTTGCGTTCTTCAGGAAGCTGGCAGATACAGATGAGAGTTCTAGAGTTAAACACATTACCCAGAAATTAAAAAAAATCAGCAATTAATTTATAGTATTATTCATGCCTTGCAAAACAATTGAAGCTATGTCATGTAAGGATTTTCTCGCACCTCACATCATTTGTCTGGTTAACGGGAACTTTATATTTCAAAGTATGCGGATATTACAAAAGTCCAAATGAGTTGGACTTTAAAAGGGAATGCGACTCCAGTAACTTGTTAATATGCTGAACATATGTTCATACTTAATCTTATCTGACAAAAGACATTCATATATAAGATATGCAGTAGCTATCATAATTAATTATGTATTACCTCATCAAAAATAGGAAAAATGTGTTTGTTCAAGTAGGTCAGGAATTTGCTGTTTGATGCACCTCGCTGTTTAGAAAAAGAAAGTAATTAAGGAAAAAAAGAAGTTCAGTTAAAAATGAATATTAGTTCTAAATTTAAGCAAGTGAATGTACCACAAAAAATGGAATAGCCATGAACAAGCATGATATCAATCGATCAAAATGGTCCACATCTGAAACCTTCACTCAGGAGCAACGTGTCAGCTGTTGATGTAGGTTATGCAATGAAACTAGTAAAAGAGAATGTATGGAGACCAAAAACAACAACATAACGTCTTTCAATACACAATCAAAAATAGCATAAAGTTTACACTGCCATTTAGACACAATTATGCTAATGGTTTTGGTGCAAACATTAATGGAAAATACAGAATGGAATTGAGTATTTGAGTGTAAAGCTATAAAAACTCCTTTGAATTTGAAAGGCCAACTGGCCAGGTTTTATCATGTCTTTTGAATGGGGACGTCAAATCAGAATATGGAAATCCTCACCAATTTCCAGATTACAATTATAAAGCTATGTAAACATACTTGTGAAACTTTCAGTCTTTCACCAACATCACAGATCCATCATGACTTGACTAAAACCAGGTGAATTACCAACTTACTGCCAATTTAGTCTAATGTGTCTCTAGACTCTAGAGATACAACTGCTACATCGAAAAACAGGCACTAGGAAAGATGGCTAATAGTGTAAGATCCTAGTTTTATTTGGTAAAGTTACAGCTCAAAATAAAATCCCAGAAGATCATTTATTCTGTGAAATAGAACCATCATCCAATATTGCCGTCGAGTATCAAGGCATCTAAAGTTACAAAAAGAAGAATAACACATCTGAACATGCTTTAGCAAATCACTCGTCTTAAGCTTATACTAAACAGATAATTCAGTAGGCACGATATCCAATTGACTGTTCACTCACTTTACAGACACTTGGAAAAACCCCATGGAACTAAGCTCGTCAAAGAGTGACTGTTTCATGAAATTAAAACACAAGTTATCTTCACTTCCTAAGCTTTCCTTCCATATTATTTCTAGAGGCATCTACTTTATATCTCTTGGCAGACATGTTATGCACCCATTGTTCAACATTGTTATTTTCCAACATTGTTACCAAGTATAGATGGAGAAAATAACATCATCCAATTAAAAGGGAGCACCATACTCTCTAGGTAGTTAATAAATTGGTAGTTACTATCTCGTCACAAATAACACTGCAAGTTGCCGTAAATAAATTACTGACTGGCTTTCAGCAATGACTCTTTTCTGTGTTCAACATTCAACATGTTATGACCAGGTCCATGAATATTATCAATAAAAACTATCATCTTATTTTCCTTGAGTAAAATATTGCTACCAAGTACTAAAATACTTAAGAGTACCAAAGGAAGATAACAAACGAGTTGAAAGACACAAGAAATACATACATTGAACTGTATATCTAAATCAGCTTGCCCTTCTATAATTTCGATCAGCTCTTGCACGCGCTCAGGAGGTGCTTTCTCTCCAAACATAATCAAACTTTTTAAGAAATTCATAAACATTTCAAACTCTGCACCCGTCACATCTTGTAAACTCTGCAATATCACCTTATTAGAATTTTTGGGGAGAATTGAAGAGAAAAAATAAAGAAAGAAAGAATGATGTAAGAATGATGTAAGAAATAGAAATGCTGAAGACATAATATGTATCTTTACTTGGAATACACACGCACAGAAGGTTACACAAACATACTTTCTTAATCAAATCGGTTATATGTCTTTCCATCTGTTCCTGGGGCTTTAAGAGCTCAGCTTTTAGAGGAAAAACCTGCAGAAAGTTTTATATAAGCTTAGATAAATGTTTAGAGAAAAAAATGAGAATATCATGCAAGTGGTTGAACTCACCTTATCTTTTATGAAAATCAGTGTCCTCTCACGAAGGTTTTCATCCGTGATTGGCTCATCAACGCTCTCAATGTGCTTAAAGAGCGCTGTCAACGAAGCTACACACAAAAAATTAAAGATTGATAAACCTTTAGCTAGCCAAAGTCGCACACGAAAGAATAAAGAAAGCACCAGAATGACGGGGGAAAAGGCATTGCTTTTGACAAAGAAATAAAGTAAAAGGTATTTTTACAAACTACAGAACTACTGTCAGTAGGAGAAGAAATCAAAGTTTACATGAAATGCGTTCCTGTACAAGTTAGCACATGGATATGTCCCTAGAAGGAAATTGGCAATTTCAGATTTAAGATATCTATGCAACTCAAGCAAAGTTAGTTAAGATGGTGTTCTTGCTAAATCTGATCTAGCTTAATGAATTGATGTCAAATGACAATCGATTCATACAAATATGAGCATCAGTTCACTAGGGAGGCTATAGGTTTTTGAATTGCATTTCACACAGTGCTAATGCACGCAGAACTACTCTACCACTGTGACATCTTACCGTTTATTTTTTAAAGTACTTATAGTTTTATTCATATAGGAAACAAGGAGGTGCCAGCATGTACATATAAAAATAGAATACTATTTGGCATACAAGTCATTACCCCACTTTTAAAAGAGAAACTACCAAACTATGTTCTTAAGGTAAAGTACCAACTCTCGTAAGTAATTCAAAAACAAATCGCATGTGCATCAAGTGCACACCAATAGACCCCATTCGTGCATCAATATAAGTTACCTCTTCTAAAGACTAGCACCTACAAAGAGTAATTGTGAAGAATGGTGCAGCTACAAATGTTAATGAAATCCTTTTAATGGGAAGTTAGATTCGGCTATGATATGCTATATATTTCATTAGTAATAGATACACATACATATACATGTGTGTGTGTGTTAACACATGTATATAAGTACTATTTAAGTATTAAGTTGATACTGTATAGGCAAAAACTAAAGAATAAAGATGGCCTAAATCTATTCTTACCCCCAGATTTATATTTAAGCACCAACAAGGCAACAACAATGTTCACTTTACACTCTCTCTTCAGAATGGAGTTGCAATGGGATAAAATAAAACTCGAACTCGTCTGAATTATTTACTTGTACTCATCTTTAATCTTTTTATTTAATTCTATATATTTTTGTTCATGTCTTGACTTCCTTCATCTTTCAAAGTTATGTTTTGACCTCTTCCATCTTCTTCATTCAAGTTCTCCAATCGAGTTTGTACATTTATGAAATTTGAATCTGTGTATATGGTTGTTAACATACATGTGTGTGTAAACGTGTATGTCTTATACTATTAGATAGTAAATTGATTTTATGGTAATTTTCTGGGTAGTTTTGCAATCTAAATAGTTGTAATATATAATTCTATATAAATTCAAGAATAGGTTGAATTGTGTTTTATGAAATTGGTCATGAATAAATCTTTATTAATTTCACTTCATGTGGGGTTGGGTCAGACACGATTAGTTTCCTTCTTTTGTCAAAACAGATCGTGTCGGGACAATTGTAGATCTAATGGATCGTGTTCGGGTGAACCATGCTAGGCTGTTAGCTTATTTATTTTTCTGGTCCTAATGCGACCGGATATAGCTGAATCAACACAAACTCAAACCACTACACAAAATTGCCACCCTACTTTCTACTGGACAGATTTAAAAAAGATGGATATATGAGATAAAAACAAGAATAACAATAAACTTGGATGGATAAACCACAGAAAATTCACCACCCCAAGGTTTCCCAAGAGAGAATTATTATGATGGATGGCAAACCATTAACAAAGAGACTCAATTCAATATGCGCTAATATTCCAATATCAAGTCCCAGATAATATGCGGGATTAAGACCCAAAACAATTGGGCTTATAAGCTATATACAGTGCTTCATAACTTCTAACTCCACATATAAAAACATATAAGCAATAAGCACTAATGTCTCTACTAAATATAATCAAAGTATTTACTAATAAAAAGAAAAGACTCCTTTTATTTTCATTCTCGTTCTTCATCACTATCTCTAAGCAACAAAGGAAAAAGAAAATGAGCGCATGAGGAAGGCATACATCACAAAACATCAAATTCCGCAAACACTTGAAGCCAAAAGCTATGCAGACTCCTTACAAACTGACACTCCCCTAACAATTTAACAAATAAGTGACAAGACCCCCCCCCCCTCCCTACAGCAAATACACTAACTACGGATAAACACCGGAAAAGTCTTCTGTGTTATGATATTAAACTATCATTAACTTTTAGCTTATCGAGAGACCACCACCAACTGCAAAGCTTTACGTTAGAAAGAGTACATATCTTCCACAAAGTCTTAACTCGCCTTTATTCCTCCATATTGAGAATAATTCAGCTTTTATAAAGTTAATTTGCAAAAAAAATATAAAAAGGACTGGAATTCAGATCTTTTTAGGGTGTGTTTGGTATTGCTGTTGCAGACAGCAACAACAGCTTTTTGCTGAAAAGCAGACAAAGAGGTGTTTGGTAAAATCCAAATGCTACTGTCTGGAAAAGTACTTTTGGTCTAAAAGCTGGTGTTAGCACAAGCATGTCCCCCAAAGCTTTTGAAAAAACTGTTTTTCAGTTTTTGCAGAAAATAATTACAAGTTTCACCATCAAACCTCCTCAAAAACATTATTTTTTGATATTATATCTCAAAATATGCATAAATCAAAAAAAAATATATCAAACAGTCATCAAATTTTTCTGACAGCACTTTTTTTCACAACCCAACAGTTTTGAACAGCAATCACAAACGGAGCCTTAGCCTTCAAAATATATAGTAGAGAAACATGTTCTAACAATTGCAACTGAACCAGACTATGGATTTCCCTATCATATAAATTCCTCATGGACCAAAAATCTCATTGTAATCCTCCTCTATACTCATATTCACCTTGAATACTTATCTAAGCAGCTGAAAATACGTGGCCTTAAAAGCTAAATCTGAATTCGAGAACAGAATACTAAAAGCAAATAGTATCTCATCTCCCAACTTAAACTTTACCAAACCAAAATAATTGTTGTATAAAGCTGAAAAAAATCACACCAAGAACAGACAACCTTTCCCTCTTTTAATGTCCCAGAAACGTTCTACTAGTATTTGGATTGTCTACAATGGTATTGCATATAATCCAGAGCATTAACATGCCTTACCACCAATTCTAGTCCTTGCAATTTCCGAGTGCTAGAGCATAGTAATGATTCATGTTTCAAAAATGAAACTCTTAAATGATCTGTTATTATTCAGAATAATTAAATGTACAGCCCTACCACACCAGGAAACATTAGGATTTCTAATCTGATTATGAAAAATTGTTAGCCACCATATATCATAACTTCATAAGAGAAACAGATACCTTTCACATCCTGCCTTAATAATGACAAAAGGGCTTTATGAACTGCATCACGCTCCACATTTTCTTCTACAAGCATCAGAAGTCGCCAAGATGAATATTGCATCATAATATATGTACATAGTACATACACACAACAGAAAAATTCAATACACTTGCTTTACCAGCAGTAAGGAGTTGCGCAAGAATGTCAACAATTTTGGAAAGATGCTCGGGTGTATCCTTGCAAAAAAGAGGAAGACCACGAATTGCTTGAACCCTAATCTGTAACCAAACAGAAATCCAAGACTCAATTAATAAACTAACTGAAGTTAAATTTTGATAGAGAGCTTCTCAATGCTCAACAAGTGGTTATTTCATTTTTTAATGAATTCCAGAAAAGCTATTAAGACGTCAAACATGTTTGCCTGTTTATACAAAGTGTTTCAGTAGACAAAATAATAAGTAATTGTCTTAAGAAAACCATGTATTCAGCATATGAAATATAGTTTACTTCCAACTCTTACTACTCGAATCAACATACGCTCAGAAAAGTATGATTTTAAAGCTTCAAAACAGTCCGCTTGCAAATCAAACAGCTAAATCCAATTTGTTGTAGATAAAAATCCAGACTTTATGAGTACAACTATCACCAAATAGGAAATCAATAAATGAACTAACTACTTCAATGCATAACAATTACCTATTTAAAACAGGCACAACTGTGTATCCTACAAGATAATATCAATTATTCGCATCAAGATCATTACAGGATCTCAAACCCATATCATTTAATGAAAAAATAGCTGACTTGTACTGATTATATTTTATTTCAAAGTTCTCATTTTTCTTCCCAATTTCTACGTTCCGCTCATACAATGTGCTTCTACAAATTCAAGTATACGTCAAGTTATAATGTTAATAATATACATACACCTAATAACAAAAGAAAAAATCTCATAACAAAAACAAACAAAGAAACAATTAAAAAGAACTACTAACCCCGAGTTCTTCGGCTTCACACAAATCAAGATGAGCATCGACAGCAGAAACAGAAAGATCAGGAAAGAACTTGAAGAATCTTGGAATAAGCTGTGCAGCTAATTGTCTTGCCTTTACACTATTACTCGTAGCTGCCTTAATTATATTCTCATAATCTTCAACATTCTGCTCAAAATTTTCAAATTACATAAATACCCAACAAATAAAAACATAAAATTTCAAATTCACAACCAAAATTATCATAAAATGCACAAATTCAACCTCGACGCGCACACACACATAAAGATTGAAACTTTATAACATATACAGTATAAAAATTCCAATTCACAACCTAGTTTATCATAAAATACACAAATTCAACACAATTCAGAACCCTGGGGAAAAAAGACACACACACACACACAAAACACGCATAAAATTGAAACTTTATGAGATATATGTTAAAAAGATGGGGACCTGAGCCTTGTCTTTGGCTTCATTAAGACGTTCGCCGTACTCGTAGAGCTTTTCGATGTCTTTGCCTTCGTCGGCCATTGTTGTAAAGAGCTTGGATTAGTGTGAAAAAAAATAGTAACTAATTTAATAAGTGTGAAGATGTATTTACATGTAAATTGTGTGTGTGTGTGTGTGTGTGTGTGATTTGGGTGAAGAATGAGAAGGGCAAGAGAGGCTTGAAATGAAATTGAAGGTGAGAGTGAAGAGGAAAAAGGGACAAGTGAAGTGGATTTACGGTGTTCGTTTGTTCACTGTAATTTTGTAAAAACCAACATTAATTTTGAGAAGCTTTGTTAATACTTGTAAGTGTGGTAAAATCATTGGAATGGCTTAGGTTGGGGACACTTGGTCCGGTTCATCCAGTCAGTCAAGTTTTAACGAGAAAAGGCCCTATATGTCACAATTTGGGGATCAAATATCCTAAATACCACAACTCGTAACAATGGCCCTAAATGGCACTCTAAAACGCTACATAGTGTGGCGTGCTGGAAAAAGGGTGAAAACGCTACTTCATGTAGCGTTTTGCACTTTTTTAAATTTTTTTTAAATTTTTTCGGATAAAAACGCTACTTTATCCTGAGTTCTAGGCTAAAAAACGCAACTTAAAGTAGCATTTTGGGGAGATTTTTTTTTCAAAACTCTACACGATGTAGCGTTTTGGAGTGCTATTTAGGGTCATTTTCTTCGGGGTGTCATTTAGGGTATTTTCTCCCCAAATTGTGACATATAGGGCCAACACCCAGTTTTAACCATCAGTTATACTACTGTATATCTATTCTATATACGCATTTGATCCACTACAAATTAAGATATTAGAATAGATACCGGGGCTGTTTGGCAACAGTTTTTTTCCGGAAATAAGCCCTTATTTCCGGAAAAAAATAGGGATGTATGTACTTTTTCTAAAAATAAGTAACTTATTTTTTATTTTGAAGATAATATTTGATTTTAAAATTCTAAAACAAATATTTATCTTTAAAAAAATATATGAAAATATGTAAAAAATAAAAATAAAATAAATTACTTATTTTAAGTTTAAGGAACCCCAAACGGCCATATTAGAATAGAAAGCAGAAAGTAACTTGAAAATTTTATATTATTTTAATTTATTTTTAAATCTTACATTATGTCAACTCTAGTTTACATAATTTACATTTTAGTCCTTTTGACGTCATTATGGGTCTCACTGCCACGTGGTACTGGGGGGTCCACTATCACGTGGCACTGGGTCCACTGCCACGTCACTGACTGCTGACGTGGCACTGCCACGTGACGGGGGTCACTATCACGTCATCAAGTAATGACATGACATTAGGACCTACTGTTGAGCCATTAGTTGCTGACATGGCAGTAACGCATCATCAAAATCCTAAAATTAATATTAAATCTGCTACTAGATCGAAATGCAGTCACTAATTTATATCAGATAAATCATTATTTTGTACTATAACAATTACTAATTTTTATTATAAAAATTACCAAAATCGTCAGTTTTGTCAAATAAATATAACGTGGGAGTGAGACAACATGGCAGTAGGACCCACTGACACGTCATCACTTGTTGACATGGCAGTGACGCGTTATCAGAATCCTTAAATTAATATTAACATTCGCTATTAGATCGAAATGCAATCACTAATTTATATTAGATAAATTATAATTTTGTACTATAACAATCACTAATTTGTATTATAACAATCACTAATTTGTATTATTCAAGTCACCAATTTTATTAAATAAATATATAAGAAGATTATCGAAAAAATGGAAGTCATCGAAATATAGCACATATGGTATGAAAACTAATGGTTATGAGACGGAGAAACATATGGTAAAGTTAGATTAGAAAAAAAGTTCATCAATTAGCAGAAAAAATTAAATTAAAAACAGAGAGAATTAAATGGGATTGTGTGTGAGAGTGTATTTGATTAGTGTGAGTGTATATTGGGTTGAGTCTTTATTTGACTTACTTTTTATTTTCTATTCTAATTTGCTTTCTACTACAGTAGCACTCTATCTATATATTACTTCGTACATCCCAATTTAAATAATCTTTTATAAATTATAACTTTTTCAATATTTATTATATTAACTTATTATAATATTAGAATAAAATTTTAATATATTTTCTTATACATTTATTATATATAAGATATAATAAAGACCAGTTTAATTTATTTTATAAATAATTTATAGACACTTGTATGCAGGGGACCCAAGTGGGGCAATAATAATCCGACCATGGCAAGCCCAAGGAATTTTAACAAAACTAAATGACCAGATATGTATTTGACCGATCCAAAACCAAAAACTGAAAGTAATGATCCAATAAACTGTGGCCTAGCTGGAGTTAGGGTGTTTATCAAACTATACTATACGCAAAAATCGATCACCAGCAGTCCAGCACCACAGGTCCACACATGAAATCACATTAAAATTCATATAAAAATGACCGATTTATGAAATATTTTTTTAGGATGAACTTTTTTTAATTAAAAATGTACCACTGTATTTATACTAATAATTAATCGGCTCTCGAAATAGAGCTCGGTGATAATAATGTGTATGCCCAAACTTTATCGCGATTCTAAAAAAAGTGTCTTCGAGATGAACTTAAATATTTATTTTCAAATATAAGCATTCATTATTTGTTTATTTATTGTGTAAATTTGTAACACACGTTTTACATATTTATCTATTGTGTGGACAATTCGTAAGCATTAAATAAAAAGGTGGAAGTGATCAGGTCCATGAAATTGTTTGTATTAGTTAAAGAAAACGCAAGGAATATGTAAGAGCAGATGGTCCACAGCAAAGCTTTTACTGAATAGTGAATTCACAACAAAAAGCTGAATAAATATATTAAAATAAAAAAGTGGAAAAATAATTGAGCCAAGTTGTAATTCCTCGTCGGTATTATAACATACGCACGCGTAGCTAAATATGCAGGGGGACTGGTTGTAATTCTATGCATTTGTTTGCAAATTCAAATTGTATCTATATGCTTCTATTTAGGTTATAGTTCAATTCATCTAATCTTTCTATTTCGACTTTTAATTCGAATCAAATTGTTATAATAGTTGAACTCAAATATAAATAAAAATTAAGTTCAAATTAAAATATAAAACATTTTTCAAATTTTCAAATATATGTATTTCGCCATAAAAACGATCTTAACCATTCAATTTTAATAAAATTAATTTTAAAAAGAATATATATCATACATACAAATCTAACCACCGATAGTCCTCCTTTTATACAACTCATCACGGATAATATTATATTAACATAAATTCTCAACGTTATAAAATTTTATAGTAAATATGAATAAAATATAATATAAAAAATAAATTTACCTAAATATTAGTCATTAATCCCGTGCTTCGCACGAGTTATAAGCTTATAAAAATTAAGTTCAAATTAAAATATAAAATATTTTTCAAATTTTCAAATATATGTATTTCGAAGTTCGATCCGATTTTTTTAATAAAACAATATCTTTTTCTTTTTATAAATTAAAAAATATTTAAAAGCCAAGACTTATTTAAGTATGCGTGCGGTTGGTGGTTAGGAAGTGTAAAAAAAAGAATCTTCTGTGATATAGACATTATAATTAAGTAAGCGAGCTTAATTATGGATGTTTGTTGACTAATGAATGCAGTTAGTATAAAACTACACTAGCATCGTCAACCTTTAAACAGACTGTAAAAGCTAATGATTGTCCCCATACACAATCCCGTGAATAAGCCATGCTTAAACAATTACTATAAATTTTGCACATAAAACATGACAAATTGGCAGTCACGAACAGTACGACAATGCTAATCACTTCGTAACAAAATTAAATCATTGGCCACTACGAATAGGACTTCTCAATTAACTTCATCGTTCGTCATGAGTAATATGTTATCCTAAAAAATTATGATTTGATTAGTATATGAAATCTATGCCATTTGTCTCCGTTTTTGTCTATCTTTGGCTTCGTCACATTAATCATAGTAATATTTTTCAAAAATAAAAAATATGTTCATGTTCAATTCTTAAGCTAAATTTTAAACTAGCTTGTCAGATTTCAAATTAAAATTAAATTAAAAAAAATTATATTCATATTCGATTCCTACCTGAAAACTAACTTTTAACAGTCGAGCAAGTAATATTGTTGGGCCTAGGTATTAGAGTAAAGAATAATTAAGGCCCACATGTGTAATAAGACTTGTAAGCCCAAAAAGATTTATTTAGGAAAGTAAGTCTAGAATATTAGAGGGTCTCACATGAGACCCTATAAATACAAATCCCTTACCATTTGAGAAGGGGTTGACAAATTTAGTAAAAAAAGAATTGTAACCTTCTTTGTATTCAATTATTAGCAATAAAATAACTCATTGATATTATTTGGTACATCATTTGGTGCTAGAAAGAACTCTATACTTTTTATAAGTATTGTCAACAATTACAAGATGATTGGAACGAGCAAACCACCAGAAAAGGAACCTTACGTTGTAGAGGTCCCTGAAGAGCAACACGACGAGGTTGTGATGACCCCGTCTGCAGTCCAGCCTAAGGAATTGTTTCCCAAAGATACAGAGAATATACTGAGCAGAGTTCAAAAACCAGCAACTTCAGATCCCACGGATCGACGTCGTCGCCCTCGAGCTCGAGAGAGAGCGACGATCCTCACTGCCAATGGAAAGCAAGTCCTGTCAAGTGACGTACGGCTCCACATTGAAAAGATGCGAGCTCGAAAGGCAGCAGGTAAAACTGTTGTCACAACAACAATTCCAGCTTGGCTGGTCGAGATGGAACACTTAGAACACGAGCGACAAGTTTTGGAGGTTAAACTTGCCAAATGCCAGGAACTCCGCCGTCACCAACTCGAGATCGAGGGTAAGTCCCAAGGGCCACATGACTCCGAATACCAAACAGAGGATGACGACCCGACATGGGAAGATTCTTATGGATACCCAAAGAACTGACAAAACTCCAACAGGATGTTGCCCTCTGTAAGGACTTCATACGAACTCAAGCAGGGATAAAATTGCTGACGGAGAGCCCGCTGTCGATGGACATTGAGTCCTCCATGATCAACCGACACCTTAAGATTTCTCCCATTCATCAATTCGATGGCTCCGCGGATCCTAACGACTTTCTAAACATTTTCGATGAATGTATGTCCTTTTACGGACACTCCGAGGTCGCTAGATGTCGTTTCTTTGCCACATGTCTCCAGGGCACAGTCTTAAAATGGTATAATAATCTCCCTCCAAGATCGATCGACTCCTAGACTATGCTAAAATGCAAGTTCCACACCCGGTTCTCCATAAATAAAAAAGGAGGAAAAATTACAGCGTCCTTATTAACAATTCAACAACAAAGGGATGAACCTCTAAGATATTATCTGTCGTGATTCCGTGGAGCGGTGGCCGACATTCCCAATCTTGTTGAGGAGCTCGCCATCAATTACCTCGCTGCGGGGGTCGACCCAGAACATCATGGCATTCTCCTAGAAGAATATTTTGAAAAAATCCCCAATCTTTACAAGCAGCTCTCCAAATTTTCGAACATCGCCTTACTCTCCAAGAGGCCATATGGAGCATTCAGGTTCCTAGAAACACTTCCTCTCGATAGGATCGTGATTGACCCCGGGACAGAGATCGAGGTTGAGGTTGAGACCGAGGTTAGGATCGACCTCGAGCTCGGGATTATGACAGGGAAAAACCCCCCGTTCACCCACAGGCTCCAAGAGGGACCAACGACATCCCAATAATGACACCTTCAAGCCAGACTCCACTAGTAAGGATGCATGAGGTTGACAACCTCGCTCCAGAGTCACCAATGAATATACCAAACTGAATGTGGGAAAAGACACAATCCTCGCCATATTAAAATCAGAGTCCGACTATCGACCTCCTAGGCCGATGCGAGGAGACCGACCTCTAAGCTCCAAGTATTGCGAATAACATGAGGATTATGGGTATACCACAGAACGATGCTACCAGCTCAGTGAGCTTATCGAAAATAAACTACAACAAGGACAATTGGTCCACTACGTTCAGCATGAATCTACCCACTCTGCTCCAAACCCACAGTCAAACAGGATCATAGATGTCATCTCTGGAGGATTCGCCGCAGGAGGTTCCTCCAATAACTCGAGGAAATCCTACGCCCGTGAGGTCTTTAGTATTAATACTGGTCCAAACAAGAAACCTCGGCCCACACCGATTCCGGTATTTCCTTTTCAGATGAGGACTATTCTCCAAGAGTGATTGAAGGACATTAGGATGCTCTAGTTATCACCACGAAAATTGGAACAAACACAATCAAAAAGATTTTAAATGATAATGGCAGTTCTGTTGACATATTATATCATAATGCTTACAAACGGATGGATCTCAAAGATCGCCAGCTCGAAAATGTTCATCACCCCCTGTATGGGTTCACAGGAAACGAGGTGAAGGTCGTGGGCACTATTGATCTCCCCGTTTTGTTTGGATCTCTCCCTTGCCAGACTTGGCACATAGTAAAATTTCATGTCATCAACGCGACATCGAACTACAATGTCATCCTTGGTGGAACTACTTGAATGGCCTTAAAGGCTATAACCTTCATTCCCCATTTAAAAATGAAATTTCCCATCAATTTCGGAATAGGAGAAATTAAGGGCGACCAGGCCGACGCTCGCCAGTACTACCTTACTTCGGTTCTCCTAACGCCAACGCCAACAGAGGATGACTCTATTAATCAGGTCGATATCGACCCCCGAGAACAAATAACTTATCAACCGATTGAAGAAACTGAGCTAGTTGAGGTCGTGTTAGGCTCGCTAGACAAGGTCGTCAAAATCGGAAAATATCCCGATCTCCCTTTAAAGCAAAAAATCATTGCACTCCTTCGAGATTATGCCGACATATTCGCATGGGAACCAAAGGACATGCCCGGAATCCCAGAAATGATCGCCCGACACTCGCTTCACATTAAGGATGACTCTAAGGCTGTAAAACAAAAGCGACGAATTTTTCCCGAAGAAAAATAGCTCGCAATCGAGGCCGAGCTCGACAAACTCTTAGAGGCGGACTTCATTGAGCCCTTACAATTCCCTAAATTTATTTCTAACATAGTGCTCGTCAGGAAAAGCAACGGAAAATGGAAAATGTATGTGGATTACTCCAATCTGAACAGGGCATGTCCAAAAGATTTTTACCCACTACCTAATATAGATTAGCTCATTGATGCCACCTCGGGTCACGAGCTTCTATCTTTCATGGATGCCTTTTCAAGATACAATTAAATAAAAACGGACATCACATATTGGAAGAAAAAAGCCTTTATTACTCATAAAGGCGTGTTTGCATATAAAAACATGCCCTTCGAGCTCGTGAAAGATGGGACCACGTTTCAAAAAATGATGGATGAGATCTTTACCAAACAACTTGGTCGCAACATGGAGGTTTACGTCGATGACATGATAGTTAAGTCCATAAAAAAACCAACCACGAGGCTGACCTTCGAGAAAATTTCGAGACTATACGACATCACATAATGAGGCTCAATCCAGCCAAATGTTCTTTTGGTCTAGCTTCATGCAAATTTTTGGGTTTTTTAATCTCAGAATGAGGTATCGAGGATGATCTCAATCAAATTCAAGCCATCCAAGACATACACACACCTTCTTCTCTTAAAGAGGTCCAAACACTAACCGGCTGCATCGTCGCTCTTCGAAGATTCATTCCCCAGTCAGCTAAAAAATGCCTACCATTTTTCTAGCTATAAAAAATGCAAGCAAGGCTCATAAGCTTGACTGGACTTTGGAATTCCAAAGAAGTTTGGACGAACTCAAAAAATTCTTGTCCCAACCTCCGGTCATGACAAAAGCAAAAACGACAAAGCGAGTAAAGGTTTATCTCTCCACCTACGAGCTCACGATCGCATCATCCTTGGTGGTCGAGGTCAATGGAAAAGAGCGCCCTTTCTATTATGTTAGTCACACACTAAAAGACGCCGAGGTCAGGTACTACAATGTCGAGAAACTCATCTTCACTCTGATTATATCGAGTATAAAATTACGACATTATTTCCAAGGTAGGAAGGTCATGGTAATGACGAATCAACCATTGAAGAGGGTGATGCATAAACCCGACATGACAGGTCGTCTAGCGGCCTGGTCTATTGAATACCGACCTCGAACTACAGTCAAATCCTAAATACTCTCCAACTTTATTTCGGAATGCCAATTCACTAACAAAGCACCTCACGATAAAATCACTCTTTTAAAAAATGTCAAAATCTGGTAACTTTATGTTGATGGTTCATCAACCTTAGAATGCAGTGGCGCAGACGTTATCCTGTTGGGCCCAGACACATTCAAAGTTCAAATGGCCATAAAACTCTCTTTTCTCGCCACTAACAACGAGGCCATTACTGCCGACCTGAAGCTCGCAAGAGATCTTAACATCGAAAATCTCGATATTTTCAGTGACTCTTAGCTCGTGGTCAAACAGGTCATGGGCGAGTTCAACACTCACAATGAGAGGATGGCCACTTATCTTACACAAGTCAAGAACTTATTAGAAGGTATCACAACTTGGAATCTGAAACACATCCATTGCAGAGAAAATTCTCGAGCCGACACACTGACCAAGCTGGCATCTTCTCAAATCAGCTTGAACATCGATCCCATTTACGTGGACGAGCTCAAATCACCCTCAATTTCCCAGACAGTAGTGAACGACATCGAGGATATCTCATATTGGAGGACTCCGATTTTCGACTATATTGAACACAATCGCTTACCAAATGATAAGCAAAAAGCTCGCTCGATCGTCCACAAAGCTCGTAAATATTGCATTTAGAACGGGAGGTTATATCGACGAGGTCTCACCGAACCCCTACTACGGTACCTGGGAACAGTTGAAGCTCAACAAGCCATCCTCGAGGTGCATACAAGAATATGCAGGGAACCCCTTGGAGGAAAAAATTTAGCCTTGAAAATTCTCCGACAAGGATTGTTTTGGCCAACCCTAAGACGTGACTGTGAGGAATTCGTCAAAAAATGTGTTCCTTATCAGCTAATGAGCTTAGTCAACCATCGTCCCTTTACGAAATTGACCTCGATCCAGTACTCTTGCCCATTTTACATGTGGGGTGTTGACACAATGGGCCCATTCCCAAAGGCTCGCGGCCAGTTACAATTTTTGATCATGGCCATAGACTATACCACCAAATGAGTCGAGGCAAAAGCCATTGCACGGATTCGTGAAAAAGTGATGATTGAATTCCTAATGAAAATCATCATGTTTCGATTCGGAGTCCCACGAATCATGGTCACAGACAATGGTTCCCAGTTCGTGGGAAGCGATTTTGAAAATACCCTATCTCAGTTAGAAATCAAACATCTCAAAGCTTCTGTGACCTACCCTCAAGTGAATGGACAAGTCGAGGTCACCAACAGAATTCTCATTCAAGTTTTAAAAAAGAGGGTACAGGAGTTGCCTCGATCTTGGGTAGATGAACTTTCTAATGTTTTATGGTCATATAGAACAACTCCACGAGCTGCGACGGGCAAAACCCCATTTAAAATGGCCTATGACACAGAGGTCATAATTCTGGTGAAACCATACTTCACACGTCAAGGTTCGAGTTCTTTGATCCTGCTAGCTCGGAGGTTAGTTTAAAGTTGAATAACGACCTCCTGGAAGAGGTACGAGATGAGGCTCACTTAAAGCTAGTCAAGTACCAGCAAAAAGTCACAAGTTATTATAATCAGAAGATCTCACCTCGCTAGTTCCAGGTTAATGACCTCGTGCTCAGAGAGGCCTATGCATCGATGCCTACAACCTCGGGAAAACTTAAAGCTCCATGGGAAGGTCCCTACAAGATCCGTCATGTAGTTTGACCAGAAACTTACGAGCTCGTAATGTTGGATGACCAACCTATCAAGAACGCCTGAAATGCTGTTCATTTAAAGAAATTATGCCCATAATTTACCTTTCATGTACCAAAGGATCGCTTGCGACCTTAATATAAATTACAAGCAAGGATGAGGCCGAATGAGGCCACTATAGGCTTCCCTCATCTTTATCTTATGTAAGCATGATTAAGAAATTTCAATAAAACTCGTTCGGGTTACCCCGAGCTCTTTGCTTTTTCGATCTATATAAATTTTATAAAATTACATTGAGGCTATTATAAGTCATGCATAAAGATTACTTATCCAATTCTACCAACTCCATTAAGTAGTTTACTTTATGTAACTGATTGATAACTTACACTCGTCTTAAACATAGTCCATAAAATGAATTTATCTCGTACTCTGCCGACGTTATCTACTCAACAAACACGCATAGACGCTCAAAATCCAAAACATATATATGCCATAACAAAACAAAAACAGAATTCATACATTTTCCTAAAGCATAAAAATATGCACAAAAACGTTAAAGTCAAAATAATCCAACAAGAGTCAACGGTAATAATATCACGACAGTCATGATAAAACTTCACAGAATTTACAGGGCATCCCCCGTCTTCTCGGTAGCAGTTGCAAGGTCTGGGCTGAATAAAGTAGCAGTACTCTCGACAACATGGGTTGTTGTAGTTTCTCTCTGTTCTGTCGTGATAGTCTCGACTTGTTCGATAGCCACCTCAACTTAATCGTGCATAACGTATCCCGAGACTCGACCAAAGCGGGAGTTTCTCGCATACTGGACTCCAGAACAGGTTCGTCTATAGGATCCCCTTCCGTCACATCACCACTAATAACCTCGCCATGTTGATTTTGTACCAACGCCAAATCTGCGGAATAATCTTCAAAATTATGTCCTGACATGTCGAAACCAGCTACTGCCAAGCGACTTTGGCATCCATCATAACCTTTCCATATAGCATCAATTAGGTCGTTAACATCCTTCTCGACCTCCATCTATAACTCCTTCACTTTCTCATTCAAGGCAGCATTGTCGTCATGGAGATTTTAGTTGTCAGTCTCAAATAGTAATTGCTTAGATTGCAGAGTGTTATTGCTATTACCCATAGCAATAAGCTTTTCCTTCAATTCCTTTACTTCAGCGACATGACTACTCTTGAGAGCATCCAATTGCTTGACGGTCTCTTTCTTCTCATTTGTTAGCTCGACGACCTGTCTTTTCCACTCACGAGACCTCCTATCAACCCCGGCTGCCAACTCACGAGCTGAGGTTACGTCCTGAGTCAGCCGACCAATCGCCTCTCCATCGGATTCGTAAGCAGTGATAACTCGGCTTAGATCAAACATAAGCTGACAAATCAAACATTAAACACGTCAACGATGAATTATAACATGGAAGACGCTCACAAATCAGAAAAGTAGGAAATTAAACATACCCTACCAGCCCAAGCATTGACCCAATGAACCAAGTCGTCTCTCGATCGTTTAACATATAACTCGTCATCCTGGGACAATTTAAAAATCTTTAATGCATGAATAGGTGCTTGATTTCCACTACACCAACATTCATTGAGAGCGATCTCTACCTTCACAGGTTCTATATGCACTGAATTGATGGGCTGATGGGCAATCACAACAGTTTCCACAACGGACGAAGACTCACCCTGAAGGAAAGATTGAGACACAGTGCTTGTAGAACGATCCGATCTCCTTAAGACAATGCGATGAGAAACATCATCAACCCTATCAAAAGCCCTTCTTTTGTTTCCATGGGCAGGATCGCTTCCCTCATTCCTAGCCATAATAGGATCAACATCATCGGGCATATTCTGCTTCTCTGGACGCAGCAGCTTCGGGACTAGCCACACGACCTCGATGAGCTAACGCTTGCAAAGCTTTATCCATATCGGGGACGATTCCTTTAGTCAACACCTCGCCCAAAGAAGCACCATCAATTGTAAATATGAAAAACATCGAATAGTTAGTAAACCCACACGGCACACTCAACATGACAATAAAAAATAGTCACTCACGCACGATTCCGGGTAATAAGAAATTTTGTTTTATAAATTCAAGATCGGGACCATGAAGGAAAACCCACTTGGGGTGAAAGCCTGAATTGAAAGATCTCGTGTTCACCAATTTAACTCAGTTAGGCCGATTACTGAAATAGATTTGCTTGTTACTATATTCCACGGAATAGATCGTAAATAAAATCTTTAAGGTAGGTTCTATGTAAAACTCAGCACAACGAGCTATAAACCCTGATATCTGGATAAAAGAATTAGGAGATAGTTGTGCTAGCCCACAACCTAATTTTTCATACACACACTGGAAAAAAGGGTGCATGGGCAAACACAACCCATACTTAAACCAAATTAAAGGTACCCCATGCATCCCAAACTCAGGTATCATCCATACATTCTCCCTAATTCGAGGAATTCTGGATCGATATCCTCTTTCAAACGCGACACCCTTGTTCAACTCATCTCAATCCACAAGGTCCATAGCATACAAACTTGGATAAGGCACGACCCCGAGTATTGGTCTCATCAACGATTGTGTAATGCGCGGCTTGAGTTCGAGGACTCATGGGCACGGTGGAAGAGGAAGGAAAGTTAGGACCCTTATTCGAAAAGCTAAAATCTTCAGGGGAGTCCAGATCTATCATGGGGATTTCTAAGTGGTTAAGGTTTACCTCTTCATCCCCGGGTTGTATTTCAGGATTTCGGTCACTAAGTGTCCGAGAAGAGGAGACAGACATGCTAGAGCTTGGTGTGGTGACAAGAATCATAGTGATTAAACTATTATACACCAAGAGATAAACAAGAAATATGAGAGAAAGAAGTAAAAGAACGTAGATAATAGCGGACAATCGCTCAAAGAGGCATAAGCCTGTGGATAATCCCTTCTGTTCCTTACAAGCAACGGTTGGTCAGAATTCCAAGAGTCACAATCCCCGATGTGACACAATAAAAAGCATATAAATTTCTATTTTATTTTATCTTTTTATGTTTATTTCAAAACCAACGGATGTATCAAAATCTAAAGATTTTTGGACTAGACCCTGGGGGACAAATGTTGGGCCTAGGTATTAGAGTAAAGAATAATTAAGGCCCACATATGTAATAAGACTTGTAATAGAAGTTTAGGCCCAATAAGCCGAAAAAAGTTTACTTTGGAAGTAAGTTTAGAATCTTAGAGGGTCCCACAGGAGGCCCCACTTACCATTTGAGAAGAGGTTGTCAAATTTAGTAAAGAAAGAGTTGCAACCTCCTTTGTATTCAATTATTATCAATAAAATAACTCCTTGATATTATTTGTTACATCAAATATGTGATATGTTCATATATTTGTATCAGTGGGAGGTTCCATGCATGAGAGAAATTAATGCTTTCATGCATTTCTCTCCAATATTTAACATTCATCACCCCCACACAAAGTTATATAATACACACACTCATCAATTATCTAGATAATGCAATTCACGGGACTTATACTCTCTTCAAAGTGACTTTTGGCAGCGCAATACAACACTTGCACTTTTGTTTTCTTACTCTTCAACACTATTACACTATCATCTAGCTACTTATATTGTCTCAAAGTACTTGTTTCTCCTTGTACCAAACCAAATTTATTTGCAATGTCTCTATCTTTTATCTTCTGTTCTCTCAACATCATTCTCCTCATTCTCCCTCACACCTCTTACTCTTTAAACAAGTCCACCGCCACCACCCCCGCACACCGCCTACCGCGGCAGCTCTCCGTCAACTACTATGCCAAGTCTTGCCCTAATGTAGACCAGCTTGTGGCGACAGTCACGACACAACAGTTTAAAGAAGTTCCCATTTCAGGACCTTCCACCATTCGCCTCTTCTTCCATGACTGCTTTGTCGAGGTTAGTTAATTAATTACTTATTTCTCGAATATACGAAATTTGAGCTGATCATTACAACAAGAAGTATGTGCATATATACATTAATTCTCCTCTCTTTTAATTTGTAACGTACGTTCTTGAGGATGAGTTTGGATTAATAAAGAAGAAGCTACTATGTTCTTTGATCTGCATGTTGAATTTATCACATAAATATAAGTGTGTGGACTGTAGAAATGTTTATGTAGCATATATACTTGAGTCGAAACAATTGGTTATATATAATGAATGTAGACATGTGATTGAAGGGGTGTGATGGGTCCATATTGATATCGACCAAACCGGGAAGCAATCAATGGGCGGAGAAGGATGCGGAGGATAACAAGGACCTGGCTGTGGAGGCCTTTGATAGCATAAAAAAGGCCAAGTCACTACTAGAGACCAAGTGCCCTGGTGTTGTGTCCTGTGCAGATATTCTTGCTATTGCAGCTAGAGACTTCGTCCACTTGGTATGTTTGTCTACTCCTCCCACCTTACCCTACATGCCAATTGCCACACACACGTATACAGACTTACAGTATGCACCTGGTTTAGTTAATAAGTAACTTATAAGTTCAAAAATGTACGTATTTTTTAATTAATAAATTATTTATAGGAGGAAACAAACGGAACCGAAACCTATTTGTCTATATACGTGTATATATATACTATAAGTTTATAACCCGTGTGAAACATGAGATAACTAATATTTAAGTAAATTGATTTTTTTATTTATATTTTTATTGATATTTAATATAAAATTTAAGGCCAACAAGGGTTGACTCAGTTGGTTAAAGAGAGGAAAATCATTTTCTTGGTCCACGGGAGGAGAATGTGTGATTATGTCATCCTGAGCCAGAGTCTGTCACACTTGTGCGGTTTACCTAGTTCATGTGAATTGCAGGCTATTGCGTGAGTACGTGGGTTTACCCAGTGCGTACCCAAAAAGGGTAGCGACTGCGAGTTTCCACAGTAAAAAAAATTAATATTAAGTAAATTGATTTTTTATTTTTATTGATATTTAATATAAAATTTATAATATTAAGAATTTATGTTAATATAATACGTTCTCTTATTTTATATAAATTTATTTATTTAATATAAATATGTTATAATTTGGATCCATGTTATAATAAATGTATAATTGGGTCTAAAAATTAAATTTTAGTTAATATAGTTAGGGCCCGTATTATAAATTTATAATAAGTAAAAATTATATCTAATATGTATATTTTTTAGTTTGTGCCCCAGTACCAACCCGATCAACCGATCAAAACTTTTAATCATTCTGCTAGGATAATATTGTATAGATTTGTCTACTTGCTTTCTTCTACAATCGGGGGTCCTAGGTAGATGTACCTCTTTGTTTAATTATCACTCCTTCCTGTCTAAAATATTTAGTCATGTTGTATTCATAATACATGTAGCTAGTCAGAAAAATATGCAACACAATAATAATTAATCAAATTACACTAATCATGCTTAAGTAAATCAAGGAAGTGGACAGAGCATTACTTTATTAATTAAGTAGACTGATTGAGTAAAATGTTTGTCATTTGGGAAAATATGATGGTGAATTTGGCACTACATCTTGCTTAGGACATAAACGGGTGATATTTATATTATCATCTGCACACTAGTTCTGTATCTATTCACGTTACAAACCAACACTTTTTGCGCTAAGAAAAGTACTTAATTATTAGTAATCCTTAATACAAGACAATTTCAAAGATGGTACTCTAATAATATACGAATTACGAAGTAATATGCATTTAATTTGTTTAGTAACAGGTTGACCAATTCACAAACGACATTTCTGTTGAAAAAAATGTGGGTAGAAATCTCATATTGTCAAGTCATTTTGAACCTAAGTTTGAATGTTTCTTGGATGCATGCGCGCAACAAGTTATGATTGGAGTACGTTCTTCTTTTTCGAGAGTTTTCCAACACATATTTAAGTATTCAAAATGATCAAGAAATAGATGAGATATGATTATCCAAATTTGGTACCTTAAAAGTGAAAATCTATAAATGAGAATTTGAATCTCACATTGAATTGGAAAAGAGTTTTCCATGACTTTATATAGTAGAACACTTATGTAGTGTTTAAGATTTGTTAGTATGGTATTGCTCCACCACCCACGTGCGCGAAAAGTGCAAATCATGAGATTTTGAGGGCAAATTCGTGGCTTTGCAAGTCTTCGGGATTTTCGCGTGGGCGACCTGCAGATACGAATGCAACAAAATTTGGGCCGAATAAATCCGGACCAGTTTTGCTGAAATAATAATTTCCACTGGGCTTTAGCTCAATAAATAATTCGTTATTTTATTTTAATTATTATTATTAATTTGAAATTGATTACAAATTGATTTTGACAACCGATTTCCTTTATTAATTAATGCGTGGTGATTTAGAAATTTGTGTAGCGCATAAGCTTTCTCCCGGTCTATATATTTATCTTATTCGGTCTTAAGTTAGTATCCTATCTTCCGACCTAAACCCTAAACACAACCGTCATCTTCCTGGTGATAGTTTTTCTTGCTCTATTCAAGTTCACTGAAGGTGCTGTTCTGCGTGACATCATCGTGTTCTCGTTTTATCCTAGGAGGTTATCGACTCAAACATGAGGTGAAGGGCGAAATAACTTAAGGAGATAGTTCCGCACTGGACTCGAGACATCTTCCGTTTAAGGAGACAGTTTCACAATTTCAATTTTGGTTAATCAAGGGCAGGACAAATAAATCCAGTGGAACAAAATTTTTGACATGTCAATTTTTGTGTCGCACTCTGTGTCACACAAAACTAAGATTAAGAAGATTTTAGCAAATCTTAACTTTACTATATATGCTTGTGAGTTGTGACAAACCAACTCAGTTAACTCTAGTATTAAAGTAAGATTTAGTGGTACTTGATCATCATGATTCAAGAAGGCACACATATGCTTGATTTATGTATTACAAATCTTGAATTTTGAGGTTAGTGATTGACTGATTGGCATCTAGCCTATTTTGTTCTAGTTGCTACTCACAATCTATTCATTTATTGTGGTGGTTGTAATTTTATCTACCAGTCATATATGTGACCATTAAAAATGTAATATTGCAGGCTGGGGGACCTTATTATCCGGTGAAGAAAGGCAGGTGGGATGGGAAATTGTCACTGGCTTCAAGGGTAAGTCTCAGTGTTCCACATGCGAATTCTACCGTAAATGATCTCATCAAATTATTCGCATCTAAAGGTTTAACAGCAGATGATCTCGTAGTACTCTCCGGTGCACATACCATAGGATTTTCACATTGTAAAAACTTCGTAAATCGACTTTATGACTATAAGGGTACTAAGCAACCAGACCCTTCAATAGATCCAAGACTTCTTAAGGCCTTGAGAATGTCTTGCCCACCATTTGGCCGTAGTGGGAATGTCGTGGCACCATTTGATGTTACAACGCCATTCTTATTCGACAACGTGTACTATCAAAACTTGGAAGCTAGATTAGGCTTGTTAAGTTCTGATCAACAGCTGTTTTTCGATCCAAGAACGAAGCCTATGGTTCAAGCATTGGCCAAGGATAAGCAGAAATTCTTCCAAGCTTTTTCAACAGCTATGGATAAAATGGGATCAATAGGTGTGAAAAGGGGAAGAAAACATGGAGAGAAAAGGATAGATTGCAGTGTTCATGGACTATGATTGTTAGCTAGGTAGTACATTTGTTTATATTCTTTTAAATTTCTTATTTCTTCTTCTTCATTTCATGTGGCTCCAATCCGTTTCAAGATCAGTTTCCTACCATTTCATTGATTTTTTTATCTTCATTTCTTTAACATGTATTTGTACGTACTATTCTTTGTATTGATTATTTTGGTGTGTTTTATTTGTGCTCTGGATGAGGCTTCAGTGTGAATTTGTAAATTTAATTTGTAGTTTTATTGTTTTAATAATAACATTGATTGATGGATTTCGTATCAAGTTCCAATTATGCGGGGGTGTTGGACATTCAACAAAGGCTTGAAATATTTACAATCTTTTCCTATAAATTGAAAAATATATACAGTTTTCAATTTATAAATTATTCATCAATTCTAATACGGTAAGAACAACAAATCGGAAAAATAAATTATTCGGTTTACGCGGGCAAACCATAGTCAAGTACCTTTCTCTAATTATTGATACATCATTACCGATCCATATTTACATCATTTCAAGTTGCATAAAATTATTAGTATAGCGATCCTGATAAATTTTCAACAATGTGTCATGTTGGTATTAATGCACTTTGAAATCAAAGTACAGATTCATGATTTCCTAATTTCTAGTTTGTTCTAGAAGGATAAAAATGAATTACTCTATTGAATTATGTATCCATGAACACCTTTCAACCTGTATATATCCAGCGTTATATTTTTAATAAGTTTTATTGAAAAGTTATACTCCCTCTGTCCCAACCAATTCTTATCACTTTTTTTTCATTTTTTGGCACGCATTTTAAGGTGGATTTTAAGAATAGTTCCATAACTTATTTTTAAAAATTTCTTTTTTTGTATAAAAATAGGATTGTTCTATATTTATACAAAAAAGGAAAATTTCAAAAATAAATTATTGAACTATCCTTAAAATCCACCTTAAAATGCGTGCCAGACACCCCATTTTGAAATGATAACAAATCAAAAGGACGGAGGGAGTATATATATATATATATATATATATATATATATATATATATATATATATATATATATATATTCTTCTTAACGCCACCATGTCAGTATATTCTTCTTAAATGATTCTATATACTCGATACTTCGTAAAAGTGTCAACTCCAACATACTTGATTGCACTAACATAAATCAAATTTTAGAGGGTAGTTCTGGTCCTTAAAAATTACTCCCTCTGTCCCAACCAATTGTTATCACTTTTTTTTCACTTTCTGGCACGCATTTTAAGGTGGATTTTAAGAATAGTTCCATAACTTATTTTTAAAAAATTCTTTTTTTGTATAAAAATAGGATTGTTCTATATTTATACAAAAAAGGAAAATTTCAAAAATAAATTATGGAACTATCCTTAAAATTCACCTTAAAATGCGTGCCAGACACCCCATTTTGAAATGATAACAACTGGCCGGGACGGAGGGAGTATATGTTAAAAATTTGTTTATCTGTTATATAATTTCTGAACCGTTCTATTAACTTACAGAGGGTCAAAAAATTTTTAAAAAATTACAGCTATAATTAGACTCAATAAAATTTAAAAGTAAAATATTTTAAAATTTTAACGGACAAAATAAGCGCGGTAAGCCGTCGAGAGAGTTGCCCTCTTTCTCCAACTGGGCTGGGCTAGTTTGCTTCCACAGATTCTGAGATATGATCGAATTATACAGCTTAATTTTTCAAATCTCGTTTAACTCGAAAAACAATCTCTTACAATTTTTTTGAAAAAAAAATCAATACCATGATAATGAGATTAGTGTTACAGCAAATTATGACCCAAAAGCGAGTTAAGAAGTATAGAGACATCTAATAAATTTATTTGACTAAAAACAATATGATTTTAAGTTTATCTCCCAATCAGATCGAGCAATGGTACACTACATATATTATTTTACTACCAAGTTTACTGCAGATAGAGACATCGGGTTTGTAATTGAATATATCTATATTATATTTTTAAAGCCGCAAGTGCAAATATTTGGTTTGTCATCAGTTTGGTCCTTTTATGTCTCACTCAATTTCAAATACACGTGTGTCTCCTACTCAGTTTCAAACACATTTTTTTAATCAATAAACAATCATGTTTTAATTTCCTTATTAGTCAATCTCTTTAATTTATTTAATATCATAATTTACTAATTAAATTTTATGAATATTAAAATAATATTATTATTTTGTTTATATAAATTAAATTTTATCATTTTGCTCTATATATATTATATATATTTTTATATTATATTATTCTAAACAAACTTTTTTTTAAAATTAGAATATAGAGTTGTACTAACATCTAATAACATGTTTCAATTTTCTTATTCCTACAAATACTTTAATTTATTTAAAATTTCAATTTTATAATAAAAAAAATTGAATATTAAAATTATATTAATATTTTATATATATATATTAAAACATACTCTTTTATTTAAAATTTAATTAAAATATTTTCTAATATATTCGAAACTCTTTTTATTAATAAAAATTTATTAATGTTTTGCAAGAGTTATTAATCTATGTTAATTAATATTAATATATAAAAATATATTAATGAGAATTTAAACACATAATATAAATATGATTCAAAAATAATTTATCTCATGTACAACATTACATAAATAATATTAATAACATAAATAATCAAATTAAATATTTAATTCATTTAAAATATATAATATATTATTTATTACTTTCCTCCCGTGTTTTGCACGAGTTATATGCTAGTGTGTATGTATATATAAAGAGAATAATTAATCTAAAATTAATTTTAGGTAACTTAACTGAAATAGTGAATAAAACAATTGTATTTTGATAATTATGGTATTTATTATATGCACAATCAAAATAATATCTACAAAGATTGTATATATCAAAATATCATAATTATCAAACAAGCTATTTTATTCACTATCTTACGAAAAATTACCTAATATTAATATTAGGTTCCTTATTCTCATATATAAATTTGTATTTAATATAGATTTGTATATTTTTTAGGCTCATTAAATTAATTAAAAGAGTTATTTGATAATAATTAAAAACTATATGTAATAAATAAATATTTATTTAATATAAATATGTATAATTTTTAGGTTTATAAAAGTTAAATATGATAAATAATATTTCATTTAATATAAATATATATATAATTTGGACCGTATTATAATAGATTAATAGGACTCATCTCAAATGAAACCAATATAATATGTGTTCTGTAACTTCTTTTTTTTATTTGGAGAATTACATCCAAAATTGAACTGTATCCAAATATAATAATCTTTAAAGGGTTTCATTCATCTAAAAAAATTCATCATCTAACTGAAAGACATCCGTAAAATGTCTCCGGACGCTTAGATGTCAATAATCCTCAAAGGGTTTCATTCATCTAAAAAAACTCATCATCTAACCGAAATACATACGTAAAATGTCTTCATACGCTTAGACGATAAAATGTTATTATCTGAAAAGTATAATACCTCATCTTCACGTATACATGAAACAAGATAAACAAAGAAATATATAAGTCTCAATAATATGATCAACCATTTACTAAAGATCTATTAGCCAACAAACCCAACAAACTTTCTATTTTTTTACAATTTAACTTGTGAACTTATTTTTTCTCATATAAACTCAACAGACTTTGTAAAATTGTGAAAATAAGATAATTATGGTTAACTATTATTAATTAATCTATTTTTGTCAACCCATATAAAAAATGTTATGTTGGATTAGATACATAATAAATTATTCATTAAATTATTTATTAAATATTATTATTTTCTTTTATAATTCATATTATTTTCTTTATTACTAAAATAATAATAATTTTATTAATTATAAATTATATTAAAATAATAGAATCTCATTTATAAATTTTTTAATTATTATTATTTTTCATTATATATATTATATTATTTTTTATATTTTAGTGGTCTACATTTGCTTAACAAAAAAAATTAAACACTTCATTATATATTATAAGTTACTCTGGAATCATCGGAACATGTGCTGGTGTTTTGTCCATATGCTCAAAGCTGTTGGCAGCTAAGTGCGTTGAATATAAATATATATCTCAGCTGAGACTTCCATTCAACAGAATCTATCAACATTATTTGCAACTACAGCCTCCAAGGATTTAGAGCTTTTTTAATTTGCTGCGTAGCTTGGCAAATATGGTCGCATAGAAATAATGTATTTTGGAATCACAAGTCACAGACTCCGTCAAATCTCATTAATTCTGCCAGCTCTATGCTCTTCCAATGGCAAAAAGCTCAGGTTAAACAGGTCACTATAAAATCCACAAATGACAGGGAAGGGGTTCTGATGTGGCAAAAACCTGCTCCGGGCTGGAAAACTTGTAACGTTGATGCAGCAGTCTTCGACAACAATTGTGACGCCCTCCCAGGGGCAATATATATATATATATATATATATATATATATATATATATATATATATATATATATATATATATATATATATATATTTGTTTTCAAGGAGGGTTAAAAACTGTGAATTTTTTAAAATAACGGATGAAAAAATTAAAAATTTAGAGTTAAGCAGGGGCGGCCGACCCTCCGGTCCTTTAGCTCCCTCCGCCACCGCGCCCTCCCAATCCGGGGTCTAGATCGGGGAGTCACTAAACATCTAGATGCAAACATCTTAATAGATATTAATAAAATATAAAGTATATGACCCCCACTTTACAAAACATCTAGATGCAAACACCTTAATAAATATTAATAAAATATAAAGTATATGACCCCACTGTATAAACATGGATCGTAAATAGGTGATAGTATGAAACAAGCAATTTAACTAACCAATTTAAGTTGCAACTAAAATTTTATATTACATACCCAAATTTCAGTTTACACAAAACTACAAAAACTTAAGCCAAAACACTTGTTCATTTTCTAACCCTGATCATCAAACTTCTACCTGAGCAGCCCCTGAGGTACCTACACCTCTAGGGAAATCATGACGGCAATTCTTCCTAGCTGTCCTCCAAAGGCGAACCATAGTTCTTCTTAGCTGAAAAAGGGTTAAGAGAATAATAGTAAGAATGAGCTAACAATGCTCAGCAAGTAACCATAAGCGAACAGTAACAATTCTGAATGTGACAGAATTCAGGGTTTCTGAGTAATGCATCAACGATTCAATATTGAACAATTTTAATAAAGATTCACCCAAAAAGGCAGTAAGAAAATGCTATAACTTTATGGAAAACTCTTTTCAGCTTTTATAACAACGCTTCGGTTCAAAGGGTAAATCGATTTCATTTGTGTAAAAGTATAACCTTAAAACAAAATAAATATATTTGTGTAAAAGTATAACCTTTAATAATGTTGGACTAGGAGCGCCCTAACCTCTTACGCTAATTAAATAAAAGTGTTGGACCGGCGTCTCGGCCTCTTACGCTCTCCAATCTTTAGGAATCCGTAGAAATCATAAGTCAGAATTCCTAAACCATTTATCAAAACATTCTTTATAAATCTTTTCAAAATCCTTTACCTGAAATCATTTCCTTTCAGGAAAACACTTTCATTCAAATCAGTCTTTTATCCCATTTAGGGCAATAAAACCATTTCAAAAAATTAGTAATGAAAGCAAGGCAAGTTACAAGAATTGTTTTGGTTTAAAGACTAGTTTAATGATTTAGCAAAGAGATAATGTAGTCTTGTGACGACAGGGAGTTAAGGTAATTATGGGATCAATATTTTAGTTTAGAACATACAAAACATGGTTAAACAATGTATATAGGCATGGTATATTAGATGGATAACAGGAAGTTTTGGTAAGAAATAAACAAAAATCATGAATTTAATATTTGTACAGGTTCAACAGGGTATATATGTAAAACAAGATATATAAGAAGGTTTAGAAGTTACTTGCCTTTCACAGAGTTTTCCAAAAGAGTTAATGGAGATCATACTTCACAAACTTTCCTTCTTAGCTTTACCTTTATCTCTACTATCTACTTCCTTCGAGACTACACAATTAAATACAGTACTTCAGATTCTATATAAGACTCAACGCTTTTCTACGAACGTTTAGACTTAATCTACCCTTTCGATAACCTAATACTCACCTTAAAAACTCAAATCACATATCAAGTAATTAATTATCAAATACAAATACACACATAATAATTATAGAAGAATCTCGTATCAATATTAAGTCAGAACTACCATTGAATTCTGACGAAATTTTAACAGAGTTTCATCTGTAACTGTAACATAGCCAGACCTAAATCAATCAACAATCCAATACTACTATCAATTACAACACCATTCAATCATTCCCACCAAATAGATTCATATAGTAATATCATATTAAACAAATAATCAATCTTCAAAACAGGGTAAACAATTTTTAGAAAAAAACTAAACACACTAATGCGCACACTTAATTGAAACATTTTTAATAAATCGAAAAATATTCATTTTATTGCAAAATTTTACAAAATCCTTGCTGAATATTAACACAATCGTGCCTAAAAATTTCATCTCCAAAATATTTTATTTAGGCAGAAAAACGAACTGGTTAAATCAGTATCCCGACATAGAAAATTTCAGATTGCACGGTCTTTACTAAATCATGCATATCTTTTTACTCGTTAATCCAAACGCCACAAGGTTTTCGCGTACGTAAACTAGAATTTATAAGGAACAACTATGTCCCACACCCACTGTTAAAAACTGTATATGCCAGTCCCAGTTTCACTAGACAGAACATGGCAGTTAATACTAACAGCAAATCAAGACCACATAAATATGGTTAGCATCCAATTACATTCATATAACTAACATTTATATATCATCAATAATCAAAAATCCACACCATTTCTCGTATCACATATCCAAATCAAGTAACTCAAAAATCCAAGAAGCTAAACAAATATATATTTAAAGCGAAATAACAACTTCATTTTAATACATAAACTCTCATAAACTAGAATGCTTGTTAACATATCAATTCAAGATTTTTTTTTCGGACTCAGGGAACCATCATTGTTCCCGATGGCTCGCCGGAGCTCATCGTCAGCGGCGGCAAAGCCATGGATGTGCCCCCACGGGATTTCAAGTCGCATAGCTCCACCAATTTCATTTTCGATCACAATCCAATTCATGAATTACTAGTTCCGAATAATAAATACATACACAGTGACATGCAAGCCGAAATAACACCACTATAAGAAACTTAACAAGTAACAATTATCACAATCGAATCCATGCCGCTGGCTCGCTAGAGCTCATCATCGGCGACAGCAGGCGACAGTGGAGACCTGTATAATAGGTTCTTCGACACTGTGATACTGCCCCCTTCCTCCAAACTTCAATCACAGCTCGAATAAAACACTTGCAACCTTAAAACAACTACCAAAGTCCTTGCATGTAATTGTGGCTTATGTGTGTGCGTGTGTTACACATATACATACAAACAGCGTGTGAGGGTGTGGCTACAAACAAGACAAGGGTGGAGAAGAGTAAGTGATTACATCACGATGGCTAGATTAAGTGCTGAAGAAAATGGAGGATTTGAGAGAAAGCTTTGGAGAGAGCGAGAGAGGAATGGGGTGAGGGTTTGGTGAAGTGAACTACTAGGCTGGGGAAGAAAGAAGTGGGCGGTGGTGTTTTATAAAAGTAAGGGCAAAACGGTAATTTCACAATTGCTGATTTTTTAGAATTAAAACCATTATAAATCGAATTTTAATGGTAAATGGGTAGGAAAATAAAGTTAACATTTTTACAATTAAGAACATGATTTTAGAAACTTGTACATATTTCCAAAATATTTTTCGGACGAACGAATAATTAAATATAATTTTTCGAAGATAACACATTTTAAATGAAAATAGAGATTGAAAAATTATTAAAAATTGTTGGAGCTCGAATAAAATAAAAATGTATTTTTAAAACGTCTCTAAATACTTAAATAACACTTTAGAAAAGATTTCATGATTTTTGGATGTTCCAAATTTTTTATAAAAATCAAACGGTGGGATAAAATAGTTTTAAAAACCCAATAAAAAAACTTATAGTCACATTTAAACACACAGGCACGTTCAAACATTTTCCGCAACTCATAAAATCACAAAACAGAGTCCACATAAGTTCGAATAAATATGACACATCAAATTAGTACAAGATCTTTATAAATAATAATATAATTTCTACCGGCGTTACAACAATGTTGCAGCTCATTTGGTTGTCTAGTAAGAGATGAAAATGGTGCATTTATAATTGGTTGTGGAGGTAAATTGGCAGGGGTATTGGACCCAAAAATTGCAGAAGCTTTGGCGTTTCGAGAAACATTGTCTTGGCTCAAAACCTTACAAATTTCCCAGGTCTTCATTGAACTAAACTCTCTGTGTGTGGTCCAAGCTTTCCATGGAAAGACTAAAGACTCCTCGTATCTTGATTCTATTATATCTGATTATTCTTTGATTATAAAGGACTTAAGGTCCTGTCTGTTTATTTTGTTAAAAGATCAGTTAATGTAGCGGTCGGTCAGTTAATGTAGCGGTCAGTTCACACGTTAGCTAGGGAAGCGCCTGATTTAAGGAATGGTTTGATACACCTTTTTTTCTCATGAATGTTCTTATTCAAGATTTGTAATAAAAGTCATGAATTTTCTTATAAAATTATACGTAAAACATTGCGAACAATTCATCAGTAATATATGCGGCACATGGGTCAAAACCTAGAAAACGAAATATATAGATTTTTAAAACAAAGACATGGATCGGGAAGTTTAAATAAAATGAAATATATATATTAAACCACACCAATATATAAGATTAATATATAAGTAAGATATTAAAATACATAAACGTTAAATAGACTCTCAAAGAGCACGAGAACATGACAGACATCAAAATTGTAAGTTCCGTAACCTTAATAACATACCAAATCAAATTTTATTATATTTGAATAAAGTCAAATTCTAACAATTCAATTCAGGTCCGGCACTAATCTCGCAACTGAACTTGATAACCATATATTTCACTGCAGGCCCAATCAACGGGGTCTTAGATTTGGGCTTCACAAACATAGCTAAAATTTATTTCAAGTGTACGACTGTATGAGTATACATGACTCATGACCTCAAGTAGTCAACTTCTCAACCATATCTGTTGCGGTGTCTAAAATATCGGTGGGTGATAATTTGGGCGTTAATTGCTTAATAAATGCATGATAATTATTGTCATATTAATGAATTTGTGTTGGTAATAATTCACAAATAATAATTAAATTACAGTATTAGGATTTTGCTCGTGAGGCATAATATATTTTATAAAATACACATTTTATGATATTTTATTATTGGTAAATAATTTATAAGGTCTCCAAATTAATAATGATTTCCTAGAAGTTTGGTCTATACTTGTATAAACAGTATTCTTCTCCATAAAAAACATAGTTTGATGAATTATTTTTCGAATTAAATTTTCATTTACAAAAAAAATTTAAAAAATAATTCGTTGAACTATATTTTATACGCGTTAAAATATGCGTAAAAAATAAAAAAAAATTAAAAAAGGACGGAGGGAATAAAAAAATCAAAGGCCCGATTAGTGTTCTGCCAGATGCAGAGTCGCATAGCGTGATAGGAAAAAACAGTTGCATTAATGATCTGATATCTTGATATCTGAATAGAAGTATTTCAAACAAGCAATAGTCTCTCTCTTGGGTATAATTAATCATCAAAAATTGTCTGTTGGTCGTTTCTGTTGGATTCATAACATAAATGTATACACACATACAAAATCACATGGCTATTAAATGGGATATATTATTAGGTCATCTGCCATCCAAAACTCAACATAATTAAATGACAAAACACCTGTTATGTATTGTAACACTTCACTTATCTTTGCTACCACAATGAAGTATACGTACATGCTTTTTCTAGCATGCATATTCAAGACATAACTACGAACTTAAATGCTAGACCCACCGCAACTGTTTTTTCCAGTCCTATTTATTGAACAGCAAATTAGTAGTACTGTCACAATTCGAATTCTTTAAGCTTTGACATATATTTCAAGTGGTTGAATCGGCCGTATGGCAATGTCGATTATGTGTTCGAATTTTTGCATTGCGATTATGTTGATGTTGCTGTTCCAGATAGTGATATTGCCCCAGCAAGTTGGAGCAATTGATGATGAGTTAATTAGACAGGTAAGGGAGCAAACGGCAAAGAGTAACACTACTTGTATTTTGGTGTTTGGTGATTCAAGTGTTGATCCGGGAAACAATAATTATATCCCCACTACTAATAAAGGCAATTTCCCACCGTATGGGAAAAATTTCGACAATGGTACCTCCACCGGAAGGTTCAGTAACGGAAAACTTGCCACTGACTTCATAGGTATTTAAGAAAGTAACAGTACTAGGTTTTTGTTTGCTTGATTTGTTTTGTTTCCTTGAGGGAATGAAAGGGACTAAAATGCGTGTTTTTGTTTGTTAAAACTTCTAGCGGAAGCATTTGGTTATCGAAAGATACTTCGAGGATTTCTTGAACCACATATGGAAGAAGAAGATATGTTGCATGGTGTGAGTTTCGCATCAGCTGGTTCTGGTTACGATGACCTCACAGCCAATCTTACCGTAAGTACTAAGTACTGCTCTTTAATTCTATGCTGCGTACTCAATTAAGACTTAGATTTTAGTCCGATTAATTTGTGAATAATCAAAACTAATCCCGTTTTATGCCATTGCAGAATGTGTTGACTATTACCAAACAAGTGGAGTACCTGATGCATTATAAGATTCAGCTAAGTAAACTGATAGGGAAAATGAAGGCTGCAGAAACTCTACGAAATGCTATATACATCTTGAGTTTTGGCACGAATGATTTCGTCCAAAACTACTTTGAAGAATTTGATCGAGCAAAGCAGTTCACTATCGTGCAATACCAGAATTACTTGATTTCTCGCATGGCTCTTGCTATTACGGTCATCTCTCCTCTCCTCTCTCTTCACTACATAAAATTTTTGTATACAAACTATATAAATTAAGGTAATTACCAGAAGTTCATTTTAAAGCTTCAGAGCTGTCATGTAACCTCAACAGTTAGTTATTAGTTAAAAAAATATTTTTTTAAAAAAAATTATAAGTTATTTATTAAATAAACCACAAACGAATCCGAACGGGGTAGCTACTGATTGCTGCATGTGTTGTATGTCATACACACACAGACCAGAATAAAAAAGTTGGTATTCATTGACAACTGACAAGCTAGTGTAAATTACTACTCGGGGCCAGGCATGAGTAATAAATAATCAAATTGCTTTTTTTGGCTATCAATTAAAGTTTTTAAACTCTGAATTTTTTTTATATGCAGAAAATGCAACGAATTGGAGCTAGGAAAGTTGCGGTAGTTGGGGTGCCTCCTTTAGGTTGCTTTCCATTGGTTGAAATGATAAGAAATGACGATAACAAATGCGATGGGCCTCTGGACAGTCTTGCTGTATCATTCAATTCCTTGATTAAACAAAAATTAATAGCCCTGAGCAAATCCTTATCCATAAAAACTGCGTACATAGACATCTATGGTTCTATCATGACCGCAGTTCAGAACCCAAAGCAATACGGTTAGTAACATAATATCTTAATAATTCACGCTCACGCACATGCATATAGAAATAGGTTCGTGTTCAGGTGAAAACAGATTTTTAGAGTGAAAACCTGAATATTTGCCCGTAGAAATATTCATGCTATAATTTCTTAAATTAAAATCGTTTCTTTTTATTTTTGAAAAATGTGTATTTATCTATCGTAATATATTCTAAATTTTCAGGTTTTGGGGAAACTGCAAAAGGATGTTGTGGTACCGGAACAGTGGAGTTTGGGGATTCATGCAAAGGGATGTCTACTTGTGCTGACCCTACAAAATATATTTACTGGGATGCGGTGCATCCTACAGAAACTATGTATAAAATTGTAGCCAATGATGCTCTCAAAGCTATTGTTGTTGGAAATTTTCTAATTACTAGTTAGTTCTTGTTGTTCTTGTCAATTAATGAATAATCAGATTGACTTGTAATCTATTATCTTTATAGCCAATATTCTGGCACTATTGTTGATTGCAACTACACGAGGATATATATAATACGACAATTGTTTGTGATTATTTTTGTTTTTCCAAGTTGCTAATATATTTGTATGCGTTAACAAATCAATAAGCACTACTGAGTACAGGGCTCTGTTACACACTGCCAGCAATGTAACTTTAACTAATGAAGCATATAGAGATCGACTGTCACTTCATTACGAATAAAATAACAACTTAAAATATCTATCACGCACAATGATTCACGCGACGTAGATCTTCTAACTAATTCTATTTCTGTCCAGCAGAATCAGTACTTCACAATTTTAGAACTACAGATTGAAAATACTACGTGTGTGTAATATAAACCAACAACGAGGCTTGAGTTCAATCAAGCGTGATACTTAAGTTCTTTTAATTATAATCAAATCGAGATTGCTTATATTCTTCCTTTTATTCTGATTAAATGTGTTAATTAAGCTACGATACTGCCCGCATAATCTGAACAAGTGGAATTACCTTACTCCCAGCTCTTTCAGAATATGATCAAGTGGTTCCAAAAAATTAAATTGATTCACCAAACATATCTTCCTTTATTACTCTGCCCAACTAGACTAAGCAAGCAATTTACTTGTACACACACAGAGTCTAGGAAAAACCGAAAAAAATGGACCTACCCACATAAAGGCCAAAATTTAATATATTCTAAGTTCACAAATTTCTTCTAAATTCTAGTAATAAAAATTGAAAAAAGACCTATTCGGTTATTGTTCGCTTAGAGCCAGAGTTTCGGAAACATACAAAAAATCTGAAATTTGATAAATCCCAAGTCCAAAAATTTCTCCAGACTATTAAAACTCGATCTTTCAATAGATATTATTATTATTAATTTATTATTTTCATTTAAAAGTTTTACATGCTTAAAAATGTGCGAAAAGGATGGGAATAGAAGCTGTATTTGACCAGTGATGTTATGGACTTGCACAATATTAATATAGGAAGTAGGCATGTAGCTAGTATTCTATATAAATTCTTAATTAATAATTGTAATCCAGCTGTATCAAAATAAAAATGTTATTAAAAAATTACGTATAAATTTAGAGCTCTCTCTTTCAAACTCAAAATGACAACTGTGACCAGAAAAACTCAAAATGACAACTATGTGTGCTGCAAGGCACCATCTATTTGCTGCTATCTTATTGCGTACACACAGAGACAAATATACGCGCACGCACATCTAATACATTGGATCTTGTTACTGTAATCTATACTCAAACTCAAATGATTAGTGTATAATCACAATATTTCTACAAATTAAAGTACTCTATTAATATAATAATAAGCATTCACCTTTTCTTAATTAATGTGTCATCATAATACGCTCCTGCAATTTAGCTAAGGCATTGTTTGCGTTACAAGTTTCTGATCCCGTTCATTCACTAGCACAAACTATTGCCACCATTCGGCTTTATAAATCTAGTGCAACCAATCTATTTTCAATTCTCTAGTTCATGCAATATTTGTAGACAAACAAACATGGCAGTGAAAAAAGATGTTACTTCATCATCATCAGGAGCAATCCTTGAGAATGTATGGGCGAATTTTATTGGAGGCAATTTCGAATCCAACAAAGAGCTTCCAACGGAGCCTGATCCTTTTCAGTCGTGGAATGAAATGCCAGCCTTAGATGGTAATAGTAGTGATGTAGTGGTGAATATGCTACAAAGGCTACCAAGTCTAGGCCGATGGATATCTATGGGATCCGAAGCATGGGAGACGATTCTTGATGAATACTCAGCCCTTTCGTCTCATGTTGAAAATGGTTACACATCATTGAACCAAGATTCGGAAACCATGAAAAGAAATGAGATAACTAAAAAAGTTGATCACAAAGTTGAGAGGATAATTTCAAGACATTATAAGGGAGTGAGAAGGCGGCCTTGGGGAAAATATGCTGCAGAAATACGAGATTCGACAAGGAAAGGAGCTAGGGTTTGGCTTGGGACATTTGAAACAGCTGAAGAAGCGGCTTTGGCTTATGACAAAGCTGCATTAAGGATTAGAGGTCCCAAGGCACACCTCAACTTCCCACTTGAAAAAGTGACTCAAGGCGGCGCTATTACAATTGGGTCTTTAGAAAGTCATTTAACCAGTTCATTTGAAAGTTCACAACCAAGTGATTTCGATTGTAGTACTTTTGGTTGCAATCAAATCCTTTCAGAGCCACAAAAGAATTTATGGAGAGAGGAGGAACATGAGGACTTGGTCATGGCAGGAAAACATATGACAGAAAAGATGGTAAGCTTGGAAGAAACTTCCGGGACAGATCAGTTTGATATATTAGAGTTTCAGGATCTTGGGAGTGACTATTTGGAGAGTTTACTATCTACCTTATGATAAACTACAGTATATTCATTCAGCCTCTTAGAAACATGCAATTAGCTATGACAAAGAGTACATGCACGTACATATTCGGGCTTGAATTCACTTCTGACATTTTAATTATGTTTTTGTTAATTTCTAATCCTTAAGCTAGGTAATTCACATGTAAAAAATTGAATATATCAATTTTGAGTATACATTAAAACATTACACAGCTTTTAATTTTATGTCAAAAACTATTTGTAATGCATAGCTCGATATTTCTTTATATTTATAAAGTTATTTTTCTCTGGTAAATATATAGTCATGTGTTGGAAAAATGTTCTATATATATGGCAATATAGGCAACAAGGGCAATTATATTTAATTGATAACAATTTCAAGAACAATGTACGTAGGCAATAAACCAATTTAATAAAACAAATACGAAGACCAAATAATCAGTAACAACCAATATAAATACAGAGAGAAAAGCTTAGCTATTATTGTCGAATCAATCAAGATATCAGCCGAATCGCCAAACCCTCGAAAGAACTTGATTGTTCTTAAAGAGATTATCGTCCCACCTATATGTGTTGGGAAACAACAATACTACTTACATGATAAAACAACAACAGAACAATCCGTCACATATCAGAGAACTCAACGACGACTACCACCTCAATTCGCCCAGAAAAAACCCAATACAAAACATTGTATCTATTTAGATTGAGAAAACTTCAGAAAATATAGCTCTTCAACTTTTTCCCAAAATTGAAATGTAACTTATCTCACCCAATTGTAACAGCCACATATCAATATATTATATCTATATATATTCTCTTGAGTCTTAATTATTATTATTTTAAGTAATAATAATCCTTACTCAAATGTATATATATATATACACTATATTACATGCTTATTTATATATAAGAAAACTTATGTCTAGTTTTAAATTAGGCTTTTCAGCTCAGGTCCTGAGTATAAACTCAAGCACTGAACAACCAGAAACATCGCATGTACTCAGGTCGTGAGTTTTGGCTCAGGTGTCCTGAGCTGACCAGAAAATTTTTCCATTCAACTTCAGGTCCTGAGTATTGGCTCAGGGGTCCTGAGGTGACCAGAAAATTTCCTCGTGACCAGAAAATTTCTTTCCATCAACATCAGGTCTTGAGCATTTACTTACACCCAGAGAAGATCAAGAAAACATCATATTCAACATGTGAAATAAAACTTGAACAATCCGTATACCATTAAGCAACTCTCTTTTCATTACTCTGTGGATATCACTAAAAAAATGTCTTAGATCCATAAACGAAAGTTCAAATACTCATAGTAATGAAAAACTTTCAACTTGTTAGTTTCCGGAAATTATATCAAGAGTCTATGTATACTAGGCCTCAAATTTCCAATTTTCTAACACTGTGCGGATGTATATATTGGTAGAATATTTTCAGGAAAGAAAAACTTTTTATGCAGGGGTATGAGTTTGCATCAAAACTAGAGTTTAATAGATCGAGCCTAAAAATTAGTTTGATACATGAGTGCGCGCGTCTAGACACTTTTTTCCCATAATCTTAAAAAAAATCTAGCATGCAGGGAGTTTTAGTGTTTAGATGCATGCCAAACTGATGAGAACAAATTAGAGAACAACAAAAAGTGCATTCCCCTCTCTTCCGCAAACCAATATAATATACATATTTCCCCAGATTCGAGCCACTTTTATTTCTTCAAAATCAATTTTCTTTTATTATTATACATATTTAATTTTATTTCATGAATGAAAGATCTGCAAATATATACGTGTGTTATAATTTTTTAAATTGAGATGAGATTGACATTTCTTACAATCTTGAGTATACTAATTGCAATGTTCAGAATTGTAATAGGCAGAGCGGTGCCTGTCGTGCCCTGTACAAAATTTTAAATAGTGCCCTAATAATTAAAAAAAGATAAAAGTATATGAAAAAATAGAAATTAATTAACAATTATAAAAAAATACAACAATTAAAATGCATAAAATAATTTTATTTTTTAATGCAAATTATCTGAAAAATGTAAAGAAATAAAATAAATACATAGATTACATAAATTATCCATTGATATTCTAGCATTTGTTGAAGCAAAATTACTAATACATATTTGAACGTTAAATAGAAATTTATCTAAAATAAATAAGTTATGCATGTAAATTTAAATATATTATATTATAATAAAAAAATAATCACAGAAAAACTAATTATATATAAAAAAATTAAAATTTTTATTATTGTATAATCCCGTTATTCAATTCATTTTATATTTAAATTGATTTGCTTCATATAATATATATACATTAGAGATGGATATAATTGAAAATAAATTAATTACCTAAAAATTGAATCATTAGTTGGATAATATAATATTGCATATATTGTCATCGCCCAAAAAAATTAGTGTATACATTTAATTTAATTTAATTAATTTTAATGAAATCATTAAAACTATTAATAAAGAGAGCTTCTCAATGTAAATATTTATTTCTACTAACATGTTTTTTATATTATTGTTTCTAGAATTTATGTGACTTATTCAACATAACAATTAAAAATTAATTAAATATATAATATTTTTCAATCTTTTATTTCATTCATAATTTTTAAAATTAAAAATTATAGTTTTTTTTTCTATTTTTTATTTTCAATATACATATATATATATATATATATATATACCTACATAAAAAATGTGCCCCGTATAATTAAGGCTTCTGTCAAACAACTGGAACACCCTCGGACACGGGTAATAATAAGTTATGTAAAACTTAAGTGTCCTGTTAATGTCGCTAACCACTAACCAGACACAGTCGTTATGCAAACGAAAACTACTGTATGTTCCGCAAAAATAAAATAATATTCTGAAACTATAATATGGTGTAAAACTGTCCAAAAAAAGAGAATACAAATCTTTGTAAAAATATAATCTAATATTATTCCACAAAAACAATGTAATAAAAAAGGTTATTGAATTTCTTTTTTAAATAGAATGACTGTAAGAATGGGTGGAGATGATAAGAGTACATGTTTGTTGAAAAAATCATACTAAGAGATCATTGGAGTCGAGGAATTACTATAGTGTTGCATAACGGGGTCCAGCATTTTCAAATAACCGAGATTAAAATAATAAATTTTTAATTTTTAAAAATTAAAAATTAAATGGAATTCAAAATCAAATTTTTAATTAAAAATTATAACTTAAAAAATAAATTCCCTGTTAATTATTGAACATTAATCGGGCTGGAGTCTAGCTAGGCTGACTCCTTGTTTCTGTCCGATGTTGCATTTTATGATAATTATGTTGCATTTTATGATAATTATGAGGCAAAGAATGGTGAGTAATAAGTTACTATATCTATAAATGAAATAATTTTTTACGGTTTATTTTGCTTAAATATAATGATTGAGACTTGGTCTCCTAATCTTCGAACTAAAATCAATCTTCACCAAAATTTTCCCATGAACCAATATAGCATCCGTAGAATTACAATGAAATTTGAATATCAATAAAGTCCCTAGTCTCCCATAGACAGATGTGTCAACATTGTTGAATTGACTACTACTAGCAGCCCGTTGAAGTTTCAAGCAATTCAGAAGTTTCTACTTTGACCATTAATTAAACAACAAATCCATATAATTAAAAACAAAAGCTAAAGCAAAATCTAAACAAATCGAATATATGTTAGAAAAACAAAATTTTGAATCTTTGATGATCCAGTATGGACATTAAAACATCGTCTCTCATTGCGTATGCATATTTAGTTCGAAGCATGTCTAAAGACATATAACCATATGATTAAATGTCAGCATTCTAGAGTAGGATGGGATAATTCAAATGGTAAAGAGCTTATTTTATGTCGTGCCAGCACTTGGTTCGACTCTTGTTCACCCCGAAAATTTGTTAGAACGTACTCGACTACGAGAGGGGTGGGTAAGAAATTCTCTCTCCTGAAAATTGGATAGGTTCGATCTATGGTCATTGGAGCCTCCTAAAATCAAAACGGCGGCCGGTTATTAATGGAATTCTCTCGTACATGTTCTGCAGCACCCCTGTGAATACTTCGCTGATATGAAAGGTTCTTAATGTTAATTGAGTGCCGGGATCTCCAATAGATTGACCTGCAATAATACCCACAGCTTCTCCCAATTCGATCAACACTATTTTAATAAATTTGTTAACCAAACAATTTTTCAAACTATCACTAGCTTCCTAAGAAATTAAAATTCCTAGATATATAGATGTCAACCAAACGCGTCATAGTATTAAGCTGCTTGATCTCTGGAAAGATGAACATAATTCAGAACACAGAGCATAGAAAGAAACAAAGTTTTCAGATACCATAACATGTGCCTGCATAAATTAAGAAGAACATAATATATTTCTACAACTTGAGCAGATGTTGATAGTTAGTTAATCCGATATCCTGTGTCTCTTCACCGGCACTTTCAGCAACTTGATCACTTGAATTCCGACTTGAGCTCGATCCCTGATTATTTTTAAGCAGCTTAAAACTAAAATTTGACTCAAACTTTTCGATAGTCGAGTGTGACTCTACTTGACCTGGAAAGTTGAGAAGAGCCTTAGCACCTCTCATCTTAAAAGCAGCTCTGTCATAAGCCAATGCAGCCTCTTCAGCAGTTTCAAATGTTCCAAGCCACATACGTGCACCTTGTCGTGCTGAATCTCGAATTTCAGCTGCATACTTTCCCCATGGACGACGCCTCACCCCTCTATAGTGTTTCTTCTTGCTTATAATACGCGTTGGCTCAGTGACGGAACCAGGATTTTGATGATTCCTTTGTTGGTAAAATGGGAGACTGATGGCTTGGGCCTCATCAAGAACTTGTTGGAGTACCATATCTTGGGAGTCGTTTTCGTTTAGAGGAAGTACCTGAAGCTCCCTAATATGGGATGTTTTATTAACCATTTGTTTTGAGATTAATTGTATTAAACAGTCAGCTCAGGTGTTGTAATTTGAAAATGTGATATTTATCAAGTTTTTTCTTGTTTGGGATGTGAAATATAGTTGAGGAAAATGTGAAGGTGATTGTGAGGTGGGGTAATGCTATTTATCATTGCTGAAATGTCAAAGGCTAGGATATAGAATTACGTACAAATCTAATCTTTGGGACTCTGCATAGTTAAAAAGAAGATAATATTTGTTCAAATAATTTTCGAGCGAGGAAAAATCGACATCAAACAGAAAATAACCAACTCTAGCGAATTTCTAAATTTACTCGGCTCATGTTTCTATTAATTACGTACTTACTCCGATTATTAATATTAAAAACTACTGTAAATTTTAATACTAGTAATATTTTTCGTAATCAATGTATATACTTCTTCTAGAATATCAAGTGATGTTAACGGATTGACCCGTCAAAATATAAGAAAATTTCCAAGTTTGCAATAAAATTTGTTGAATTGAAAGTTCAAGAATAAGTAAAACACATGTTTGGAAGTTCGTAAAATTGTGAGCTCATTGCGGACGTGGTTAAGTTTAATTTCTTTCTTAACTTCAGTTTGATCCTTTTGACTTTTTGGCCATCACATGGTTAGAAAGAAAGAATAGTTGTGACTTTAATAATAACAACCTAATACATAAAATAATTGAGCTTCACCATAGCTGTGGAAATAAGAAAGATGGATTTCACGTTTTTTGAATAGAAAATACTCAATTTATTATCTGTACGGAAAAATGTAATTATATGACAAAGTCAATTTTTAACAAATAACCGTTTATACTTATTTCTTGTTATACAAGAAGATTGAAATTATAAAAAGTAATGAAATATTTTTTTTTTGCAAAAAGAAGTAATGAAATATATTTTCACTAATTAATCAAAATTGAAAATTTTCTATTTTGTTAGTAAAATTGATTTATTTTCATTTTTCGATAACTTGACAAGTCATAGTATTATAATATGAAAAAGAAAATTAGTTTTTAATTTTAGTGATAATAGTAATAATAATAATAATAATAATTATTATTATTATTATATCTTATATATAATTGGAATAAATGAGTTAACGTGGTTTGGTCGTTAGGGTTAAAATGGTAAATGTATAAATATTATTAATTATTTAGTAATTGATTAATGTTTGATTCTTTATGAGTACAAGAATTATTTAATATTATTTTTAAATATTTTTTGTATATAAAATAATTAAGATAAGATATAATTTTGGAAGAAACTATATTAAAATTGATATTAAAATTGAATAAATATAAAATTTTAAAAATTAAAAAAAAATAATTATAAATTATTGTTAAAAAGAAAACTCATGCATTGCATGAGAAATAATAATAATAATAATAAGATTATGAAGCAGCAGCAGCAGCAGCAGCAAGGGAAAAGCTAGACTAGAACACCTGAAAATATTAGTGGCTGCATGTTGCGAAAGAAGATTAGAGTTTAGACGGGTAATAAAGGAGAAATTTTATGTTTTTGACAATTAGATAATGCTTTCCTTTAAGGAACATATAGATATGTACCACTTTCTCTGACTTCGCAAATGGAGGATATGATCGTTTTAGTCAACATTGTACAATAAACCTTTATATATAAGTTTTTTTTATAGTAGCATTTAAAATAAGTTGCTGCTAGAGGTGCCCATAACCCGATCAAACTGATCGAACCGACCCAAACCGTCTCTATTTTTAACCGACTCAACCCGTAAATATTTAAATCGAACTTTGATCGGATTAAAAATTATTTAAACCGAATTAAATGGGTTGTGTCAAGGTTTTGATAATATTTACACAACCCAACCCGATATTGGATTTGAACTTTAATATATTAATATAAAAAAATATATCTTAATATTAATTTACTAGACTTGAGCATTTGGGATTTTAATTTAATAATAATATTTTACTCGAATTAGCCAACTTGGCCTGTTACAAATAATATGTGAAGTTACGAACACAAGCATGTATTATGGTTCTATCCCTTGTAGTTGTAACATTTATCATGCAACTCCTGTTTGTATATATCTCAAGCACCGGACATTCCTGTCTATGATCATGTATGTTATATTTGGGTTATTAATGTTATGTGTTCTATAGTTTATATACAAAAGTATAGTTCATACTCAGGTGCAGTGTAGTCTACTTCTTTTTTTGAAAAGAAGTATAGCACTATTAAATTTGGAATTACTAAATATATTGAATTAGTGAATTGTAATATTTTAATTACGAAATATAATATTTTATTTTATATTAAACCCGAACCAACCCAATCCGACCCAAACTATAGTTAATAAGGTTGGTTGGATGATAATTTTTTTATAATGGGTTTAAATTTTATTGGGGCACCCCTAGTTGCTGCCTCGAATTATTTCCTTATATTCTTATGTGGCTAGGTAAAGTGTTGATAAAAAAATCAATACTAATATAATTATAATTTTATGTAAATTATCAATTCACCATTTCGAACCTTATACAGAAGGTTTTTCCGTCCCCGCCACTCCCTCCTTAAAGCGGCCTCTGTTCCCCCGCTCAGTCTTAAAGAGCTAAAGTCCGCCCTACGTAAAGTTGCCAGAGTACGATTAACTTCTGGATTTGAAATCTCTTCATTCCACTCCCAGGTCCAATGCTCACTCTAAAGATCCTTGTTAGCTCCTTTAACCACTTGGCTCGGGAGGATATAGCTCAGTTGGTAGTATAAGAATCGGGCAAGCCCCGTCTTTCGTACCCTTGGGATGAGCCGACAGTAAGTAATATAGGTGTAGAGTGTCGGAGCGGAACTTCTTTTAAAAAAATATTTTCAAGAACTTCATTTTTTAAAAGTATATCCAACTCAATTGTTTATATTAAGAAAGGTGTACGAATCCGGCGAAACTAACAAAAAAAAGATGATATAATCATGAATCAGATAATTCACGACTGATTTATAAAAATGAAATCTCCCAAAAATTCTTGGATTTCTCGTAATACGAGATTGAATGCCATAACTCCATTACTGAGAGAAGCGGTGATCTCGTCTTGCTTGCGGGGAGTGAGGAAGCTTCCGGAGTCAGAATCCAACTCCACGAGATTCATAGATATATTATTTATAGTTTTCTTGTTCAAAAATGAAACGAATTTGAAATTGTTTTTTATTCCAAAACCTAACTTGTATTCATGTACTTCATATTCGAGCTTTGAATGTAGAAAGAATTCACTTCTATTTAAATTAATTAATAAAAGAATATTATATTATTTAAAATTTAGTAATTATATTATTTAAAATCGATTACTACCTGAAATAACAGTTTTATTTAATTCGCTATATAGTAATTAATTCGTTATTATTTTTTTGATAAAAATTAATTCGTTACTAATCCAGATATTGTAATGGATCAAACTAATGTTTTGCGTCATATATATTTGTTTGGATTTTCTGAGTAATTAATTCGTTAATCAAGGTATTAAATTATATTTATTAATTTATTATAATTATTTAATTATAAAATTTGATGTTCTTGAGGGTGAATTCGAATAGTTACCTGAATTTATAAAAAAATATAATACAATACAGAAGAGTATAATTTTCAAATATTAATATGAACTTCATATTTATAAAATTGACACTCCATATATATAAACTAAAAATTGTTATAATTTTAGGTAGGTTCCTGAGATAATTCTGACTAACATTATTCTCTTAAATATATTATGATTTTTATGACTTTTTTAATATGTTATGAAATAATTTATATAATTAATTAAAAAATTAACTAACTTTTCGATACATATATAATTATTTATAAGTTGATATCGAATCAGAGAAAAAAGTGATAGGATAGACGTAAACTGGTCATCTATGATATTAATTCAATAGCTTTAACCTTTTTTTCCTTTATTTCTTTTTAGGGATAGAAAAATAATTTAATCTAACAAATACTCGATTCGTTTTGAATTAATTGGATCATCATTTTGCATAAGTTATAATGATATCATTTTTCTTTTTGTTTTTTCATGTAAAGATGAACATTTCATTAATAGATAATTTGAAATACATGTTCCCAAAAATGTTAGAGATTGTGAGACTTTCCTTCCTACACAAAATTTTATCATCTAACCGAAAGTATGTTTAATAAATCCATCGATCACAACTTAATTTATGTTTATCATAAGAAAAAGATTCCCCTAAAAGTCTAGACAATAAAGCCTTTATATCATAAAAGATAACACATTTAAAAAATATGTTACATAAACATAATAATTATACACCAAAATCATAACTCCATTTATTTTTTCCGTCGGCAAATAATTTTCCGTTCAAGTATATCTTTTTTTGCCAAAATTAAAGCAGATTTTATTAATAATTTGAAAGATGCTTAGTCGGGACAAACCTCCAAACTGACCATGCAACCAGATTTGAAAAACAAATAAACGAGCAAGAGTCGCTTTGTTTCCGGATTACTTAACAAACTGAATACTAAGTATTCTGAAAATTAAAAATGACTTCAATGGTCTCCGAGTAATTCAGCCTACATCTCTCCCGAAAATAATAACTTCACAATTGACCCTCACAGTAATTCCGTGGATAGTGCGATGTTCAGAAAACAGTTACAAAAACTGAACTTAGATGTACCAAATGTCTCATGTTATAAACAAACTTTTTTTGTGAGAGGTGAGCACATGCGATTTTGACCATCGTCTCAAGCACACCTCACATATCTACATGTCGGACACCAGCTATAGACATGCCGAAAGTGTTGTCGATGCGTAATATCCAGATCTCCCAATACACCATATAATTCATTTTCAATACAGCAAACATAAGAGCACTCGCATAAAGCGATACAACTAATAACATAAACAAAAACTCGCACAAAGCGATACGAAAAAATCTAAAAATTCAAAGATCTCGAAGTGACACCAAATTTTGATATGATGTTAGGCCAGAGATTTTGAATCCAAAACTGATTTTTATTTGAAAACCCAAGCTCTTAACCGTAGTAGATCTGAAACTGAATTTTTCAAAATTTTTAAAAGTAAGCTCGATTTTATTAACAAAACTAGGAAGGGGCCTCCGGTTGGAGACGGCAAGAACGACGACACAAAAGGAGAGAATAAGGTTTAGAACACAATAAAATGGTGTGGGTGCCCGTTCAAGTATATCTAAAGGGCAACAAAAACAAAACAAAGACAAATAAGTCGATGTAAAGGTTTAGTTTAGTTTGATGTAACCGAGCACAGTACCCGCTACTACCTTGAAACTTATATAATTACTGTATTTTGTTGTACAATTTTAAAGTAAGTCACACTTCCAAGATATATACAGTTACGGTAAAACACCAACTTAACTAGGTGATGTAGAGGTCACTTTGGGTTATATTGTTTTTATTAAATAATATAATTATAATTGTATATTATTTTTTATTAAATAGTATAATATTATGTGTTAAATTATAATGATTACTAAATTTATATAATATATATTAAAATTTAAATAAAAAATGTTAAATCCAAATTAAATGTTAAAATTATATAATATATATTTATTATTTAATTTTATTTGTATCATTTTTTATTTCAAATAGAATAATATTATATTAATATATTTATTCTTTTAGGTTAAATGTTACATAGCAATTTATTGAAGTGAAATGTTGGGACCAATTAAATTGGACTCGATCTATTTAGTTTCTACTCCCTCCGTCCCATATTAATTAATAGTCTTTTTTGAAAAAATAACGTATATTAAGAAAAATTAGTTGTACAATAATTTTCCGTGCGAATCATATTTATTGTGGCTATTTTATACTAAATAAAGTAAGTTTTATATTGGAAATGACAAAAAAGAGGGTAAATTTGATTTTTTTATATATTGAAAATAGAAATGGACAATTATTATTGGACAATTTCCCCCCCAAAATAGACTAATATTATGGGACAGAGGGAGTATTAGACTATATATATTAATGAAAAAAATTAGTTTGTGAATGGATTTATAGAGTTAAGTAATACGGAGTATAACAATTTTTTATTATTTTATTAATAAAATCAAAATTTATCAATTTATTAGTAATTATATCAAAAATTGATAAATCGATGACCATCAATTTTATTGATGGGTGATATAATAACAAATTTCATAAAATTAATTAACAAATTGATATAATTCTACGGATGGGATGATGGGATGAAGTTACAAGTATCATGCTTGATGATATCTAAATACATGTGCCAAACGAACAAAGTAGAAAGTAAAAAAGAGCAAAGCATACCATATTAGTAGTAATTTCGCTCAGACACAAATTTAATCGTCGATCCCACATGGGAAGACATTTTCACCTGTGCATTACAATTAATATGAAATTTTTCTTGAGAATTGCTTAATTTATATGTCATACCATTATATTTATATTAATAGTCCCGCCAAACAAACCTAGGTCGTTTGAAATTTAAGACGGAAATATATTTGTTGTAAGTTAATTATTTTAGTATTTATTTATATTTAAAATTAATTGAAAAGAAAATATTTATTTGAATGGCAGAATGTGACGTCGTTTTGTACAAACTTACGACGGAAAATGTTGTTGTCGTAAGTTTGAACTTACCATGAGTCGGTGTTCTGTCGTAAGTTCACCAACCTGAATAAATGCCACCATTACATTTAAAGTAGCCGTTTGAAAATAATATTTTAAAATTCCGTCATAAGTTTACAAATGAATATTGTGAGGGGGTAAACTATTTTTTGACATTTACACGAAGTAAATATTGTAGAGAACCAAATGATCCAAATCTTCTAATTAATTGTCCGTGTAATTCATGCAAAAATCAATTATTGCAACTCATTCTCAATGTCGAATTCCACTTATATGCAACGACATTTTTCGAGAGTTACATTGTTTGGATTTGATGTATCTATCCGGGTTGTTCTATTTAGAAATTAGGTGGATTTTATGTGTGGATGATGACTATGTTTTGGATTTATGCTTATATATTATGGATATTTGAAAAATGTTTTAGAAGTTTGGATGTGCAATGATTAGATTATTGTGTATGGGTTGTGATAGATTTTAGATTTGTATGTACTGGACAGGTTTTAGATTGGTTTGCATATGTTTGGTCAGGTTTGAAGTTGTAAATCGGCTAGTAAGCAAAAAAATAGTACAAACTAGGTACAGTTCTACAAAACTTATGACTAACAGTTCTGTCGTAAGTATTGGATTTTTCAGAACTTGTGACGGATGTTCTTCATTACAATCCGTCATAACTTAATTATTATTTTTTTTCATTTTCTTTAAAATTTAATAAGAACTAGGTCCCGCCATTGTATTTACGACTATAATTTTCACTTGTAACTAATTTGACATTTCTGACGAAAACACAATTTGTGACTAAATTGTTCACTTCTTACTAATTTTCATTTTGTGACAAACATGAAACTTGCTACTAATTTTAAATTTGTGACTCAACTTTTCACTGGAGTATTTACGACAACGGTTTTCCGTCGTAAATGATTTATTTACGACGGATTTTTTGTAAAATTTCTGCTATAAATAGTTGTTATTGTTATAGTCATCATACCATTATATATATATATATATATATATATATATATATATATATATATATATATGTAAGAACTACGTAGTAGGTTAATACATAATTTATGAAAAAAGATAAAAAATTTAGGGGACATATCTATGAAATGACTGACAAACTAACTAAAATTGCTTTACATTGATTGATCTACAGGATACCATCGAATTAGTTATAGTTGTGCTGGCAATTGAAAGACACTAATTGATAGGGTGAAGTAGGTCAAGAAGAAACCACGCTCAAGATCATCAAATTGGTTTCTCGTGACGACTAACAAGAGACTTTAATTCAGATCTCTGTAACTTGATTTTCAGTGCCTGGATTGTTATTTTATGTACACTCTGTCTCATTGATATTTAGGTAAAGATATAAGAGTTGCATGTGGACCAAATGACCAAATCTATGGCATCTAAACATAGCATGTTGTGTATTTACTATGGTGCACGTTTGCCTGTAGTAAATGTTGTTAGCGCATTTGACGCAAGAAACGCGTACACAGATATATATGACCATATATATATATATACTCTCTCTACCGCAATACATATATTAACCATTCATTGTGATCATGTACACGCTAGGTAGCTCATGGATGGATGGGGGTTTGTTATATATATATATATGTATGCATCTACATGTGCTAGAGATAAACTATTTCGGAGTTCGATCGATCTGTTGTTTACTAAAAATTGTTCAAGGTTCTTAATTAATTAAGTAATGATCAAATCATAATCTTCTAGATTTAGGTCTTATGTAGAATGTCTGTTATATGTAAGCACTATTTAATCAATTACTAGTACTTTGTTAGCAAGCACTGATCTGCATATATATGATTGCACGTCGAAGACTCAATCTTACTACTTGGAAGTTGGAACCATAAGATTAATTACTTAATAATTAATTATTATGTTCTGTCTACCAAATTCTTGGTTTGACTCTCACTAACAGATGGATATTCATTTGTAAGGAATTAAGTAATGTCTTTTTTTATGAATTATTTATAATTTAATAATTAGAATATTAAGTTGATTTAATGTTCATTTGTAAGGAATTAAGTAATATCTTTTTTTATGAATTATTTATACTTTAATAATTAGAATATTAAGTAGATTTAATCATATATTATACTAGGTGTACGATAAAATCAAATGGAGGGTCGGTAAAAATAAAAAACAAGAGAATAGTACAATAGAAAACAGGTATGCTGTATGCATGGTAACTTCTGATTGCAGAGAGGTAAAAAGAAGTGAAATTAACATTTTTGGCTCAGACAGAATTGCGGAAACATGAAATGAGAAATGGGAGGAGATGATGAAAGTGGTAAGCACGGATGCAGTGTAAATAAGCATCGGACTCGTGCTTCAGATCTCGTCATACCCATGCAGCTGAATTCACAGGCACACATATATGTATAAACATATATATGAATTTAGAAACAAATGATTAATATCCATTCTAATTCATCAGTCATCTCCTTCATCTGTTCTGAAAAGCTTTGCCAAGAGATTGACAGTCATGTTACAGACTTACAGTTGTGGTGATTCGCACTCTTGTCAGATGTGATTGCTTTTATATTAGCACAATATAATTTAATACTTATTTTTTAAGTTTGTGAGATAAAGGTCAGGCTCCGAAATGTTAAGAATATACCGGTCACCAGGGTTGTCTTAAAAAAGTTAAGACATACATACATACATAGAATTAATGAGGCAACACGCAAAGCGAGTAATTAACTAGAAATAGTACAATAAACTTGAAAGACAGGCTTGCATATATATAGATGGTTGCTATAAATTTTCGCGGATAAATTTAATACGAGAAATTTTTGTGAATGTTTCATGATTTTTACTTATTCATAGAAATTTATAGCAGATAAATGATTACCAACACAATGGCTCGTAAGGAACGCGGCCTATATACCTATAAATGGAATACACAACTGCAATCCCATCATTGTTTTGCTTTTTCTTGGTTCTCAAATTATAGATTTGATTTCAGTTATAAAACCATTAATTATTTTACTACTTTTATAATTTTTTTTGTAGCACTCAATATTTATGTTAGCAGTTGTTATCACCGATTTGTTATTGGGCACGTCTCAAAAGATTTATTAATTATTTTAATGACTTATATTCAAGATAATTTTTATTTTATATTCTCGACGTTGGTCATACATTATTTGAAAGTAAGCATCCTATTTTCTCATATTCAATCTGCCGATAGTCAAAAGAAAATCCTAAACAACCTCGATCCTCTCCATCAGAATGAATTAGTGATCATCTGTAGACTTGAAATACACGATCAAACTCAAACATTGACCAAGGACAAGTACAACTCCCAAACTTCAAATTCCACAGTTTACTAGTAGTACTGTACTAAGTACTTGAAAAACACTTGAGCGTAAGTATGAACGAATTCATTGCGCGCACACATACATATACAGCAGTTGGAAAGTCCTAGTTATAAAATCCTCGAGTCAAAGAAAAAACGCACCATCGATCATATCCTTTTCCTAAATGAAACCGATGCAGTAGTTAGCAAAAAATCCTCTCACCCTCAACTGTTATATTTCGAATTCCAAAACCTTCACCAACATTTCATAAATGATTATAAATTTAACATCCAAAATAAATTTGATAAATCTTCTCTTTATTTTTCTCTCAACACAGTACAACACCAAATTAAAATACTACTTATATAAAATATTTAAAAGTAGGTTGAATTGTACAGAATTGCAGGCTCCTCCATCTCTTTATCATTAAGAGAGCTATATAGCTTTTACTGTCAAAGATTCTACTAAGAGCCCCAGCATGTACACTTCTCAATGTTCTCTTTGCTTCTCTTCTCGGGGGCTTTGATTGTACTTTGTGTAGTCTACAAGCCATATGCACCTTTTATATTTTAATTCCTCTTTATTTGTATATATACATATCGTACCCGCACCAAAAGGTATGGGCAAAACTTTCATAGACTGTTTTTTTTCAATTTACAGGTGATTCCTGTCGCTCTCTTTATAGAGTAAGTATTTTATTTCTGAATCTCAATTATTATTTTTATTTAATTTATTGTAGGAATTAATAGGGCTATGCATGGTTTATTAATTTATTGAAGTTGAAGCGATCCAACACGTACGGTCAAGAGACTTTTGAAGTCTATAAGAAGAGAAGAGCCTTTACGTTACAAACTTGCCTGCAGTATCCTTCACAAAAAAGAGCTATTAATTAATAAAGGACATTATTGGTATTATATCATTTCGTTTCATGGCTGCTTCAAATAGACACTGGCCTAGTATGTTCAAGTCCAAGCCTCAACTCCATCAGTGGCAACAACATGAACATCATAGAACCCTCTTGTCTTCTGGTAACTATATATGCATATCAATTTTTGTGTCTCTCAATTTTTTTTCTCAATTTGTTCAATTTAATCTTTCAAGTACTTGTTCAATTATGTACTACAGGATGTGAAGAGAGGTGCAATGAGCCGAAGCCAAGATGGAATCCGAAACCGGAGCAAATTCGGATACTAGAAGCAATCTTCAACTCCGGAATGGTGAATCCACCGAGGGATGAAATAAGGAGGATTAGGGTTCAGTTACAAGAGTATGGTCAAGTCGGTGATGCTAATGTTTTCTACTGGTTCCAGAACAGAAAATCAAGAAGCAAACACAAGCAACAGCGCAACATGACAAAATCAAACTCTCATAGTACCCCTACCACCACCACAACCCTCACCTCTGCTTTGACAACCATGGCTCCACCATCATCATTATCCTCGTCTTCATCAGACAAATCTTCACAAAAGTCATCCACTAACAACATGGCACCCTTCTCATTACACATTACTGATCATGGCTCCTTGAATTCTCCAACCCCTTCTGTCAATCAGCCTTTTAGTAACTTCCATCCTACTCCCGGAGAATTCGTAACAGAGCCTTTCTTTTTTCCTGTCCTCAGTGGAGGAGATCATGCTTGTTCTTTCACACAAGGGTTAAGCTTTCCGGAGATATCATCAAATGTGGTTAATCAGCAAAGTCAAGTGAGTGATGAAGAGATCACAGCTAGGAACTACTCTAATCTTTTACTCACTGACTTGATGATGAATGTTGGAGCTATGAATTATAAGAAGGGTGGAGATGACAAAAATAAGCCATTCCATGAACAAGAGCTGTTTAGTTACAGTACAATTACTCCAGCAACTAGGTCTACTAACTTCTCATCTCTTCCTCCTAGCACACTTCTCTCCACTATTAATCATGGCCAAGGTACCTTGCCTTTCTAGCTTGCCTTTGTTTTCCAATTTCCTTTCTACACATACATATTACTAGAGTAACTACATCACATATATACTAAACTTAGAATATAGAGGTGTATATTATATATTAGATCTCCCGAGTGACATAAAAAAAGTAACTATAGGTAGTGACTCGGCTGAGAATTATTTTTACGAATTTCATCTATACATTTTTGTTAGGAAACGTTGCTAAACTTCTCTTGTAATTTTAAATTGTATAAGCAAAAGTAAGATAAACAAAGATCTCTTAACCACATTGTATTTCTTTCCCTCCTGGGTAGGTCGATCAAGAATTCAACGTTTATCAAGATAAAGTGAGCGCGTGAATGTATTTAATTTAAAACAAAAAGTAACTAACTAAGATAACTAACATGTATTTAATTAGTGTATTTTTCTTACCGCTACCGTACCTAATTCTAGTGGTAAGAAAAATACGCTAATAAATGAGTCTCGATCTAGTATTCGCTACTCATTCTCGCGGAGGAGGTATGTTGTAACGTACACTTTCCAGAACCAGACCCATATATCATAATCCATATATATAAATTTCTCTGCATTTGTACGAACGGCATGACCCATATATCATAATCCATATATATATATATATATATATATATATATATGCATACAGACATTAGCTAGCTATATTACAGTCACCGGTCACAGATCGATTTATGCATGTAACTAAATCACTATATCTGATTGGATACGAGTAGTGGTTGATCTGTTACAAATCTGGAAACAAGTCCTTGTACGTACATGTTTATGCATATCTTGTTCTGGAATCTTGGTTCTGAACACCTCTGCATCAAGTTGGACTTGTGCATGGCAATTCAAAGTACTACAGTAATACCTTTTTTTTTTCGATTGTTACGCTACTTAAACTTAACTTATATCCTCTCTTACATTTAATTTAGATTATATATAGAAATCTTGAATGTGAAAATGATAGCACCTTGTGTGTGTCAAATAGTACGACCTTGAAGGTTCCATAAACTGATTATTTGAATGACTTTTTGGTGTAATATCGACTCATGTACGTGTAATTCATTAGACCCTGAGCTTGTGGAGAATAATATAGACATATTGTCTAATTAATATATATGGCGATCGATAAGGTGCAGGAAAATCAACGGTGATTATAAATGATGTGGGATTCGAGATTCCATCAGGACCATTGAATGTGAAACAAGTCTTTGGTGAAGAAGCAGTGCTCATAAACTCTTCTGGTCAGCCAGTCGTGACTAATGAGTGGGGTGTTACTCTACAGCCTCTCCAGCATGGTGCATTTTATTACCTGGTGCGCACGCCCACACAATAGAATTAAAATCTCAGTGATTCGGTATCAATTATTTTATTATAAAACGAGTTTGATAACTATATTTTTCCCTGGTTAATTAATTTGCAGATTTAGAAGATGGAGAAATTGATAGGGAAACTTAAGATCGATGAAGTTAGTACGTGACTGGGTAGCTGCATTTTCTTCGATAGGATTGTGTTAGTTTCTTTACGAGTTGACGTTTCCTATTTATACCAATGTTATATCCTATGGGCAGGACCGCTCGCATGGGACATCAAATGATTTAAGAATCTATGGATTGACCTGATATATAAAATATATTATTATGTTTTAATTTTTATGATTTGAAAAATCTTCCTTTTGCTCTTCATGAGCTAATAATTTATATTTAATTCGTGGTTTGAGAAACTATAAAGTTTTGGATGTAGATTCTTGTTGGATGTAACTAATTTTTAGATATATATAATTTTTTTTCGTTAAATTAAAATATTGTATTTAAGTTTCGATATCAATTTTTGCTACTCATGATATCGAATGAATACCATAACTTCTGGCAAGACTTTGGTTAAGTGTTACGTTATTAATCGATTCTTATTCAAGGAAAAGGTTCGAGTGTAAAAAAAGGTACCAAGTTTAACCAATGCATCGGCAAAAGTGAAACGTGGCTACTTATAGATGATATATTATCGAGCCCAGCTAGTTTGTGTGTAACGTGGCAAGAACAGTTACGTATATGTATCTCTGAATGCGTCTGCCATCTAGATTGATTGGTAAGTTTGAGGGATGTACATATACAGATTGATCAGTCACTGCGTGTTCAAAAAAATACCATTCTTCAGTCTCCGCGAAATCATGCGGTGTTTAATTAAATGAAAATATACATATGTATCAACCCATAAGGTAGGGTTATATGGAAATTTGGAGATTATATATGTATATTGTTTGCGAAATATTATAATAAAATATATTATTCTGTAAAAAATATGGTAGAGATCCTAATATTTTTACGTAATCTGTAATTATTTTTAATGATGATATGATACATGTGTATATATATTCGCTCACAAATTAAAATCAAAACGTGACAATACTACTCTCTTGCAAAATATGTTTTCCATGCACTCGATGTGACACTCGGGTCAAATTTAGAGTTTTTTTTAAAATTCGGGTCAAGTCCTAATTTCCGAAATAAATTTAAAGTACACTAACCCATACATAACAACTTAAATAATTTAAAAGTCCACCACGGCCTCAAAAGATCATATTTTGCTAATATATTTAGAAGTAATATTATTTATATACTGAACAAATTATTTTAATTTACTCAATTTGATACTGGTTACACAAAAACATGGATCATTACTACCACACAAATTCATATATTTACTCTATTTATAGACAACACAGGTTGGGAAAATCAAGTGACTGATTTATAAAAGTTGATTGAAAAGAAATGTGCTTATGCATCAACTTCAACTTTCAAACTAAATTACCATCGATGCATCTGTATTTGATAACTTTTTTTAAACCTAAAATATATACTCATGTGCGTGAACTCATGTACCTGTTTCTAAACAGGTCTATTTGTAATACTAATTAATAAATCAAAAGTTGGGTGCTGATGTGAATACCGTCAGAATGTGCCTCTCTCGTCAAAAATTGCTTGAGAATAAGGTGCAATTCTCAATCAAAATTCCTTGTAGAAAAGCAAATGAATAAATAAATAAAATATCTTACCGCAAACAAGAAAGATGTAAAAGTTGTCGGTTCAAATCCATAAACCTTTTTTACTGAATTTGACCGTAATTTGAGATCCCATTTTGGTCAACCAGCTGTGAAAAGTTTTACTAGATCGAGGGAGCGCCAATCCGGGGGAAATCTCAAGAACAGAAAGTCCAAGTTAATTGGTGAGCCTATATGACAGCAGACTATCTAATAGAACATGTTCAGTGCCTCACCTTTGTCACCATGGTCTCATCTTCCACAAGATAAAAAAAATACTTCCATTTAGATGTAGGAAACTTTATTTAGAAGTTTTCGCAATTGTTTTATTGAAGATTTAATCCAAATTACCATGTCAACCTTCATTTTACTCAAAATGGGAATAAATAATTTATTTTTTATATTATATTTTTATTAATATTTAATTTTTTTTGAAAATTAAGAGTTTATATTTATTTTTTATGTAAATTTATTAAGAAATGGTAATAGTTATTAATACTTAAGTAAAAGTAACAAAATTAGAATATATAATTTCATAATAGTTACAAATAAGATATAATAAATAGATTTTTATTTTAGTTAAATTTTAATATGAATCTAAAAGAAAAAAAATTGATACGAGTAGGCATATATTTAATTAATAAATGCGGGTTTATATTTAATTAATAGTATGATAGTATATAGTTTAGATGCATTGCCCAAAATACTAATTAATTTTATCAAAAATTTTAAACTTTTGAATTTAACAATACAATAAAAGTCGAAAATGGCAGCAATATATATGCAAAAACATACATAATATTACTAATCTTCCCTTCACTGATTTTTGATGATTCTCTTTCTTTACCCGCCACTGACACACATATTGTCCCCAAATGAAAACCCATTGTGTTAAATAAAATTAAACGAGGCTGAAATGAAATATAATGTAATATTTTTTTATAAAGCTTAATAATATGTTGAATCTTTTGTTTTCTTCACTTTTTTGTTTGATATCCTCCGTCTACTAGTCTCATTCCACAAGTCCAAACTCCCCCACACTATACTTGAAAAAAGTACAGAAATATCTAAAGAAACATACAAGAAAATGTAAAGGGAAGCCCAGAAAATATCTAAAGAAACATGCAAGAAAAGGCAAAGAGATCTATAAAGTGTTAAAATCCTATTTCTCCGAGAGCAACAAAATGATGAAACATAGTCAAATGAAGATTATGAAATTATCAGTACGCAACTGCAAATAGAATAATTGCATAACAATTTTTATATGAGAACCACAACCACTAACACATATAACTAGTTCTTTGGACAGAAATTGCTTTCTAACCGCACCCCCATCATCATATCATTTGCGTGCCTCCGTCTTCTTCTGTTCCTTGGCTGAATTATAAACATAAAACATCCTTATTATTAAGTTTATGATCACAAATAGAGGACAACATAAAAATTATAGATTGGCAGGTAGACATTAATCAATTACCAGCTTTCTCTTCGTCCCTCTTTCTAGCAGCATCTGCCCTCTGTTGACGAATAAGGGCCAAACGATCTGCAAGAAGAATCCAAGTTCAGTACAATGAATAACAAGCAAGTATTAAAATTGTTATGCATCATCTAGACAACATTAGGGACAGATGTATAGCTCCGTATGCGCTGTGCAAACTTAAAGAAGTCTCATCACAAGGATGAAGGGTATTTACACAACAGAAACAAATGAAATCATTCTTACAATTTCCTTGTAATCACAAGATAAGCTGGTGAAAAGACTATAACACATGAAGAGAAATATTATAGTTTCAGAGCAACTAAAACATCAAAATCAAAAAGTAAATAAAATATGAATCCTTAAAAATCTAGAACCTCTAAAAGCTTATATGTTATGACTTGTGAGTAAAACTGCATCACATCACTCAATAAAAGGCATTATAAGTGCAAAAAAACATGTGATAGTTTACCAATAGAATAGTCCATTATTACTCGAACACAAACACAGGGAAGAGAAAAATATCCATGTAGAGGTTGGTCAAGAGCCTAAAAGACCCTAGTTTTCACAAACTCATCAATACCATAAAGGGCTATTTGTATAAGTATATTCAAATGTACACATACACATTATTATAAATATGGCAGTATTTCTATTGCATATTTGTATAATCGCTTAAAATACGCAGAACATAGAGAAATATAATGGCATCCTTACCTAAATCTTTCCTTGCTTGTTCAGTTTTCCCTTGTTCTTGCAACCTCATGTACCTTTCGTGGGCTTTCTGCTTCTCTATCTCTTCTCTGAAAATAAACAAGTTAATCATGAGTGCTCATCATGATAAAAACTGGTTATTGACTGGAAGATACATTCTTCCTTCACTAAGAACTTGGTAAAGAGTGAAGGAACAACGCATAAATGAAATTAATTTATACGACACCGGAAGAGCACAACATAAGCATATAAAGTCCTTTCTTTTCATGACAAAACTCATGGAAGTGCTCAATCGGAACATAGTTGGAATGTAAAACCTCTTCCTTAGAGTGATAAGAGTAAGAGTAAATTGGAGTTTACATCCCTCACTTTTACTCGAAATGCAATTTTGTATACTTAATTTCATATATTGCACTTCACATCCTCCAGCTTAGGAAACCAGATCAAAACATAACCCCTTACATGTTTTTCATCAAAAGACAATATAAACTTAAACATGTTAAATAATAGGATGGCATAAAATTATTGTAATGATTATATACATATTATAAATTACACACGCCATCAATGTTACTAAATCAAAATCCTGATTTTCTAATTCTGCAAAAATATATTTTTATTAATGGCCAAAACGATAATATTGAATTGCAATTTAGAAATTTATTGTATAAAATTGGTGACGTGTAAAATATGATATGACACGTATATAACTGCTGCCCTAATTTTATATCACGTTTCTCCATTTGTTCAAATAAACACCGAGTTTTGACTTAATTTGAGTAAATTGGCGACGTATGTAAGAGATAATACATATATAATAACTAAAATAATTATATACCATCTTTATCATTAAACATGCTTAAGTTAACAATATTTTTTTTTGAAGAAAAACATGTAAGGGATTGTGTTTTGACTTGTTTTTCAAAGCTAGGGAGGTGAAGTGCAATTTATTAAACTAAGTACACAGAATTGCAATAATGAGTAAAAAATGAGGGATGTAAACTGCAATTTAATTTGGCTTTTCAGAACCTGTTTAAAGCCAAGAGAATGGACAATGCACATAAAATAGAGATAATGTCATCACAAGGATGTTCAACTAGGTGAAGAAAGAACTTGCAAGGCTAAGTTTGCTAATCAAAGACAACAGTTTGTAGCTTTTCATCGGATGGTGATGATAACAAAAGAGAGAAAATGGATGGAGATGAGCCATGTCCATGGGGGCTACATCTGAAGAGAAACAGATACAGCTGTTCAACACAATCTAGTCTTAATCCTCTAGTCTAGAAAACAGTTTACATAAGTTGAAGGATGTGAATTTGTTGGGAAAATAGAAGCTGTTGTTTTTTTAAGGCTATGGAACAGCTTGTGGTCAATTCCATTTCAATTTTACTTATATGCTGTTAGAGGAACAATAAAACAATTTATTAAGCTTGTTAGAAACATCAAATTGAAGTACTCTTCATCAATATTACAATATTTGATTCAGGTGGCCATAAATTTCACTAAATCCATGTGTCACGAAAGATTTCTAGGGGTATAAATGTCATAAAGGGTCATGGCCCATGGGTGACTAAGTAGTAAAGCAAAGAACTTCATTAGGCAATGTCCGTATGAAGTCAAAGTTAAGTGGTTAAGTGAATGCTAAGCTCTAAAAATAAAAGTATACAACAATTTTCATTATCTCTTTTGTTGAATACTAAATGATGATCTCCAAACAGGAATTTCATTTGAACTGGACACCTACTCTCTCGTTCTACTGTTTCTCTTTCTAGATCTGCCTCTCTCATTGTTCCTCTCCACAGAGGGTTTCCTCTATTTATTATCTATATTATCTCCATAATCTCTGCAAATTGACTGTTATATACTCTTAGTTTCTTAATCATCATGTTGTGGACAAATGAATTAATAGCCGACATCTACGATAACCAAGAGATCTATTCTTAAGCGCACATAAAGTTAGAATATAAAGTATTTGGACGTGTATAACCTTCAATAATTCTTTGGGGCATAGCAAATTCAACCCATGAAATCAACATTGCCACATATTTCTGAGAATAGATTTTAACCTTCATTCTCTTTTACCAATTTTTTGTTTTTGCCAATTCCATGTGGTAGCTTGTTTACTTCAATGATATTAAGTACTTTTGTTATTTTTATCAGCTTTTAGCTTTAGTTAAATTGTCCCATTAGAGCTTTAGTTGAATTGTCCCATTAGTATTACAGATGTTTCCTCTCCAGCCATAACTTCGAAAGTTCCCGCATGACCTGGGTCAGATTAGTTTAACGATTACAGTGACTTTCTCTTTTATTTTTAAGTTTTAGACAAAGGACCCAGTTGTAAACAAGTTAAGAACAAATCAAGGATAAATAAGATGACAAAACAGAACTAAATTCTTCACTAGAATAAAAGATCCACAAAGAAAAAAGAATACGCAGGAAGGGAATACTTAATCTATGTATGTAGTATGTGAAGAGTAATTAAGGACATGTATACTTAATAAGAACTTAAGGGGAAAAAACCATTATTCAAGAGAATGTCCTAATAATTATCCATTTGTTTTAAGCCTATTATTAATAAGACAACATTCAGCAACATTAAGACCAATGAAATAACAAAACAAAGAAAGTTATCAGTCAGTTCTGTTCAAGGAGGAGAAAAAATACTGTTCAAGGAGGAGAAAAAATATTTTACAAACCTTTCACGCCTAGAAAGTTCAGTCGTTTTATCAATCTGCCCAAAAAATAATGTTAGATTGCATGCTCACACCTCCAGTTACAGTTAATTCGAAACAAGCAAAGAACATGAGTAGATCATGTGTGTGCAGTGTCTACTCACATCAATATCTCGGGCTTTCAAATTTTTTGGCTTCACCAAATTAGGATTCTCGATCTGAATGATACCTTGAGTGCCTTTTTTCTTCTGCTAAAAGAAAATAATGACCGGCCTAAATTAATCCCCGCATCTAATCCATAAAATTAAGGTAACCAGTACAACCAAATTGAACTTCAATAACAGGATAATTTGGATTAAAAATGTACTGAGAGTACTAACTTCCTCTCCCTCTGAATCCTCTGACTCCTCTTCAGATTCTTCTTCAAGTCTCTCATCTTCTATATCTTCAGCTTCTTCCTAATTATGTCAAAAAAATGCAATAGCTAAATGATTTCGACATATTTTGACTTAAAAAATTCTAATATTAATCGTCAACATGTAAGAAATAAAGAATGTATTTGGTATTAGATACCCGTTTAAATGTGCGAGGACGAGAGGAAGTGCCAGCAACTACAACATTACAGTTACAAGATTAGTTAGTACAAAAGATCTCAAATCTCAATGACACTTGGTTATTACCAAAGCTCTTATAGCTTTTGGCAAACAATAAGACAACATAGAAGTTAGAACAAGGTTTTTTTTTCAAGGCCAACTCAAATTTCTATACTGAATAATAAAACATATCAACTAACATATAATTTACATACCTAAGCTTCTAACTTAAACAGGATACTGGAGCAAAATTATCACCAATGCTTTGGACGCTTAATCATTTACCACAAGACTAAAATTTGATTACTTCCTATACATTCCAAAAAAAAAAAACAATTTTGTAATTTTTCACAACACTAAGATTTGATTATCTAACCCCTCCAAGTGCTTTTACAATTTGATTATTTCCTATGCATAAAAAATAAAATATTCATGATATTGAAGTTTGATTATTTAAACCCTCCTAGTGGCTTAACTGTTATGTTCTACGATTCCATAAAACAAGAAATTTGGTATTATTGTTTAGAATTTATCACCTACAGATTCACTCACATCGGAAATTTAGATAAGATGCCGAATTGGCCTATTTCTTGCGTGTACCAATTGAAGAATTTTAAAATTTATCTTTGAAGATGAACAAAACCTCAAAATTTACAATAAACAAATCTTTAAAAAATTGTCTTTTCAAGCTAATTAAAAACAATTATCAACAAAATTTTAAATTTCACTTATAATTACAAAAGGCAAAAAAAATTATCAATCTAAACTAATTACAATTCAGTTAATTAAATAATCACAGCTCAGTACACTAGATCTAATAAACAAGAACAACATCAATATACACAAACAGTCATATACATATAACAAATACACACACACACATATATATATATAACATACTCATCTCCTCGGGAGTAGAGAATTGTCTTCGACCCGTGGGTTTGCCCTTGAATTTGCCCCGACCCATGTTGATTCAATTGGATAATTTCTAATATAATTACCAAAAAGATACAATTTTTATCAAATTATTGTGTATGTATATGTGTGTATATAGTATATACACACACTAGTATTAGTAGTGTTATTGACTGTAGGAATAAGAAAGAGGGATGCAAAACCCTAGTTTTCAAAACGGGGTTGATTGACTATTATTAAAATTAAAGTAAAAGGGGAGAAAGGGTCTAATCTGGTGTGGATGGTTTGCATTTTTATTTGATGGGGGGGAATTTGTGACCGTGGATTTTGAAGTGGGACCACGGTAATGACACGTGTATGGTCGTGAATCGGTAGTTTTATAAGAAAAGGAAAAAATTGTGAATTGGCAAAAAAATATTGTGTTCGAGGTGAAAGGATGAGCAGAATAATTAGGGGTGGTGGGTCGGGTTGCGTGGCAATTTTGAACCGACACGACTACCCGACCTGAAAAATATGAATTCGGGTTGAAAGTTTTTGGGTTCGGGTCAATTTCGGATTAACCCTAAACTAATCCGAAAAAATTGGGTCATTTTTTTGTTGATTTCGGGTTACCCGAAACTCACCCGAAATTATATATATATTATAAATTAAATATATTTAATATTATTTATATATTAATTAATTATTTAAATATTATATATTTTATTTAAATAATATTAAAAATAAATTTTATAATAAAAATAATTATTTTTTATTAATTTTTTATTTATATTTATTAATAAATTATAATTATTTCGGGTCGGGTTCGGATTATTCATAGGTATTTCGGGTCAGTTTCGGGTTGGGTATTCTGACCCATTAAAATTTCGGGTCGAGTTCGAATTGGGTTAAAATTCTAACCCAAGTTTGTCAACCCGACTCGAAACCCGAAATTGCCACCCCTAGGTTGCCTGGTTTAGAGCATTTTCGCAACTCAATCCAATTAAATCGGTTTAAAAATTTTCAACTCAAGAAAAATAAATTCTTAACACAACCCTATTTATTGTACATCGGTTTAGGTTGATTCGGGTCGGTTTGAACGGGTTTTTAAATACATATTTAAAATAAAAAACTTATATCAAGAGTAACCAATCAAATTGAAACAAATAAAATATAATTCGTTTAAAATATTACGATAATTCGTCTCAAATAAGTCTTTTTTATTTTAATTATATCCAGTAATAAAGAAAGAAAACTTATAATCTCATTTATATTTATGCTAAGTATGAATGTCTTGTCTAGGTTTTTTTCATTTTCTTCTAAAATATATATGCACATGATATACTAGTCTATTTGCTAAACGAGTGCCTCATTAAACTATTGCATCTACTAAATTATAATCGGGCTGGTTTGAGTTGGGTTTAAAAAATTAAAACTCATACTCAACTCATAAAAAGCGGGTTAAAAATTTTTTAACCCAAACATAGATCGAGTTGTATTATTTCGGGTAGGGTTGGCCGAAATAAAGGTCGAATAGGATCAGGTTGTTCGGTTTTTTTAACCCATGTACATCCCTAAGAATAATGATTGTCATTTTAATCCTCAAATTTTACACGAAAGTACACAACAGTCCTCAAAGTACAAAAACATACCTTCGCACCCTTAAAGTTTAAGTACATATTGACCATTTTTCATATTTTTTCATAATTTTCTTCCAATTTCACTATTGTACTATTAATTTTGGCCCTCAAATTTTTCACAAATATACGTAATAGCCCTCAAGATCTAGTATTTATACATCTTGATCCTTATATCGAATTGTTTCTGTAAGTCTCTGACATATATAGTTTGTTGATTTTATGAATGAATTTCATGTAGTTGATGCAAAAAGAGTAGTTATGGTTGAGATGTATAGTTTCTGTAGTAGTAATCGAAAGTGAATGAAGAAATTTCAAAAAAAATTTATGCAAAAGTCACTAATGCACTCACTTCGAAGTCATAGACTAGATAATGTTGGGTTCCTACATAATGATGTGTCATTATAGTTGCAAGCAAAGAAGGTAGTTCTGAATTAATGTCATAAACATATAAAATAGAATCAGGGGTAAAATAGGAAAAAAATATTGAAATACAATATTTGAGGGTCGGGATGTATAAGTGACAAACTTTAAGGACCCAGATGTACGTTTTTATACTTTGAGGGTTGATGTGTATTTTCGTCAAAAGTTTGAGGGTTAGAATGTTAATAACCCTATTCTACTTGTAAAAATAGTCCAGCCGTCTGGAAAGTATGTTTTATAGAGTCCTCATAGACCCTACTTCACAAGCAGAGATGGTGTTTTTTATACAAAACATTATGTAAATTTACCATGTTCTGGAATGTCTAACATAACATCTTTAGGCTAATACGACTGTCGACATGCATCAATGTGCTGCTTGGTAAAGCAAATTATAACAACGAAGAAAAGGGAAATAAAACTGAAGTATGCTTTACAAAAATAATGATTAGCAAGGCCAAGAACTTATTGAAAGCAATCTTTAATACAAGATCACAGCAGAAGGCCTTGCATTTTTTCGACCAAACCATCAATATAAGAATCCTCAAACCCTGTTCTTAACAATAGCATTCTGAACTTGCCGTGATTTTCTCTTACCTCCTTCCCAACCTCACTGTCAACGTTTATCACAGATTGTATAGCCTTGCAGATGCTATGTTTTGTAAAAACATCATCTTCTCCTTTCTCAACCTCCACTCCTACTTTCAAATCTCTGCCCATCACCCTTGCATTTATAAATTGATCGCCAACACTTGGTAGTAGCACTAACTGGCATTTATTAACTAAAGCCTCGGACAAGGACCCATAACCACAGTGAGTGACAAAGCACCCCACTGAAGGATGTGCCAATATTAGTTGCTGCTGAATCCATTCTCCGTGAACAATACCTCTTTCTTGAGTTCTCTCGTTAAAACCTTCTGGCAATGCTGCTTCTATACTCTCTACACCAAATGGTGGCCTTAGAGCAGCCAAAAAGGGAAGATCTGTAAGCTCAAATCCTAATAATAACTCTTGAAACTGATCTCTATCAAGGATACACTCACTTCCAAATGCGCAGAAAATTACTGAATTTGGCTGGCATCCATCCAGCCACTTTGCCCATTTTTCATCTAGTTTTGAAGTTGGTGGCTCTGGCACAACTGGTCCTGCAAGTAGAATAGGCCTCTTGAAATGGTTCTCAACATAATCACAGTATGGACCTTCTAATTCTCGACAAGTTTTGAAAGCAATGGCATCACATTCAACGAGTGAGGTAAAAACGCGTTCAGAGAAAGATATATTTTTGCCATATTCTTTTGCACCTGCACCATTCAGTTGACGAGCTTCATGAGCATAGAGTTTTATCATCGATGAAGGAGGAAATCCCGGAGGAGCTTCAATCAAATCAGCTTCTGTGAAATGTATGTTCTTAAAAGTACCTGTTTCTCTTATCAAGTATCCAGTAGCTGCAGAGCTTATGGTGCAATAATGAATGGTCTTAATGCCTAAAGGGCGAGCTACAGATGGTAACCAATGCGTGAAATCAAAGAACACGAAATGAGGCTTGTGTTCTTTAAGAGAAGCTTCGATAGTTGGCTGTGTCATGTCCATAGCAGTCATAAGATATGGCTGCATTGGATAGGTAATATCAGCAGTTGTTTCAGCACCAGGAGGAAGTCCTTCAACATGTGGGACAGTGACTGGTATGAAGGTTATTAGGTCTCGGTGAAGATTGAATTGCTCCAACTTCTGCAGTGTTTTGGAGGGTACAAAGAAGAAGATTTTATGACCTCTCTCTGCAAATTTGTTCGAAAGATGAACAAAGCAAGTAAGATGACCCATGGCAAACCATGGGTACATGGCTATGTGAAAAAATTTGTCACCCATGGCAAAGGACCTTACCTTAATGACTTCAAAAAAGTCTCTTGAAAGAAAACCCGGAACAACCCAAAATGAATAATGAACGCCAGGAAATTAAGAACATAAATCATGTAACCCAAATGAGATGTTCAAATAGTGTTCAGAAAATACACCTTTAGACCAATAATAATGAACCTTTAATAGAACCTTCAACTTATTGACAAAATATGCCTATAATTCACTGTGTTTAAAACAAAAGTAAACATTATAGTCAATATCCCAGCTTCTCTTTAAATTATTCTTGTGCAATTGTCTCTTCAAATTATTATTAACAAACTAGTGTCATACACATTGTCTACATGTTGTATGATTATATATATTTCATGTATAATGTTAGAAATGCTAGCTACCTGCAACTCCAATGACTAGAATTATTCTCCTGGATCTGCTTAACAAACCCTCAAATTATGTGTATATAAATGTGGGTAACTTTTTATGTGTACGTATCATCTATGCATAGAAGTTTACGAGTTACCAGGAGGAAGTTGAGATTTCGAAAGAAACAGTGAGAATGAGTACAACATAGCCACGTGGAACAAATATGTAATTTATTTTGCCACGTGGATTAAAAGGTTTCATAAAAATGTAGAACTACATAGGGCAGAACACCACAAAATATAATAACTATGAACTAAGGTCCTATAAATATAGTAGTATGAACAATAAAAAGTATTGACGCTCCGTGAGTCCGTATATTTGAATATATTTTGGGAAATTTTTAACACTTTCCTGTATAAACACTCTTTTGATTTAACATTTTTATTTTGGCATGCACGGTGCACCCAATGGCACAATCATATATCAGAAAGATCGGTGCTGAAATTTAAAACAATAATTATTTTATTGATCATTCAAAATTAGTCAGGATTCGAATGAAAAAAATATACTGATTTTTGAGAAAAATTATGACAAAAAATAAAATCTCATTGATTTTTTTAACTCATTCGTGGCTCAGCTTAAATTAAAAAGTAAAAACCCATGATTCCGTCCCCGCATGCACCTCTACTTTATCATTGTCATTTTGTAGCAATCTTCCGTCCAAATCATAAAACATGCAACATCGAACGACGTGATATTGATATTTCCTTCTGTATCAAGTTGTCAAATGTTACTATTTCATAGAATTGTGTATTCATTGGGGATCAATAAGCATCTATTTATAGAAAAATAATAAACAACACATCAATATATACAAACATTTAGGCCTAACAGCAATCCAATCAATTGAAAGAGGGTCAGTGAGTGAGCAAAAAAGTTGCATCTATATTATAAACCATAATGTTTCTACACTTTACTGCAAGTCTGTAAATATTGAGTTTCAACTGCTGCAGAAGAAACCATGAAATTTTATACTACTGTCTACCTAATACCTACTCCAACTTTGGGACATTTCTTACGCTGAACTGCTTTACCCTTTGAGACATTTATGCTGCAAGAATGATGAGTTCAGGACCTCCGGAGCCAGGCAGTCATATGATCTTTATAGAAAAAAAATCCTGCTAAACTGTCTAAACTTGAAGGAGAAATTGGCAGCCAAAATTCACGTTTAAATTAACCAGCCAATCTTAACTTGGTTGGTCTAGCTAATGCAAAACAGGAGCCAGTATTTACGGACATAAACAAGTCTAATACAACCATCTCAGTTGGACCAATCGTTTCGGGTGTGGGGCCTGGCAAACCTGTTATAAAGAATTACCCAGTTAAATCAACAGGATCCAATCTCAGCTTATAATTAAGATAGGTTAAGTCCTACATTATACTATTTATTACCAGGCAAAAGATTTTTCCCAACATACAGCTCTTTCGCTAAAAAATTTGTTGCCCAATGATTAACAGCAAAAGTGCTTGTTGGTTGGATCCCTTTAATCTTTCCATCGACAGACAAAATGACCTGAAATTTAACAAGTGCAAAAATGTGTAATCAAGCACCACCAAAGGTCATTAGTTTTGAAGTCTAATAGTGTGCACAATGCAAGTGTTTCACATTTAAAATGAAAGTAAACAATTCTTTTCAGTGCTAAAGTATCGCATTCTAGTGACTAACATAATATACATGGCTTTCACAATCATGCCTTATTTTAAAAAAAACATATTATTAAAGCTCGAGACCTATATTAGACTCCAAAACAATCACGGGACTTCATATTGTAACCACATATTTAGTAAATAACCCATAGGGGTTAAATATCAAATTAGTCACTGAAGTCAGGGGGTAGTATCAAAAGTTTCATCGTAGTTAACGGGGTCTCAATCATACCACTCTAATAGACGATAATGACTCCCCCGTTAGTTTGACCAATTAACTTGACGAGAAACGTTACGGCGCTAATGTGGAGCTTATCTACAGCGACTACGACTCCATGTGTATTGACAGATGTATGTATCCATGTTGTTTTTTTTTGACTAAATGTATCCATATTATTAAAAAAACAAAACACAATCATAAACCATATTTGTATAAGTTAAAATTAGGGATAAAACCCTTAGTTCCTTAATCGACGGCGAGAAAACCTAATTGATCGTGGAAGTTGCTGTAGATCGAGTCCCTTTTCGTTAATCTTGCTACCAGTCACCTTCAGTCAAAGAGGTATGTATATTCAAATCTTACCTATTTGTATATGCATGTGCGTAGTGTAGTTGTTGCATGTATATGCATGAGTATCGATCTCATATTTACTTTTCTTCTTTTATGTTTGTTTTGTAACGGGTGTTTAATACATGTTTGATACGTATTTGTGTTGTATTGTAGCGTATGGAATCATCGGTTACCTTATATTTGCACCACCATGGTGATTTTTTACCTCATCCTAATAGTAAATATATTGGGGGTAAGGTAGAAGTCATTGTTGAGTTTGATATTGATCTGATGTCATTTAGAGATTCGGATGATTTTGCGTTGAAATATGGTTATAACCCCTCTGATTTAGTGTATTTTAAAAATGATGGGAGATCTTTTGAGGGAGGTATGAGACTTTTGTTTGATGACAGTACTGTTAGAGATATGATTGAAATTCATAAGTCTTATCATAAAATTGAATTATATGTTGATCATTATGATTTGCATGTTACTTGTTCTAGGTTTGCATCATTGCAATTGAAAAGAGGTTTTTGGAATGCATGTATGGCTACTCACACTGCAGCACATACAAGAGCCATGAAAGACTTGCAAAGGCTTTCCAAACCTGCCTTTGAGCAACTATCTAAGCTACCTCTGGACTAAAGCATATTTCTCAACACATTGTATGGCTGACAATGTGGAGAATAATATGAGTGAGTCTTTTAATGCTTGGATTATCAATGAAAGGTATGATTTCTATTTATATTCATGTAGCTTAATAGAATATAACATAACGTAGAATTTACTAATACTTGTATGACCTTGGCAGGAACATGCCATTACTTACAATGATGCAGGATATCCATTTTAAGTTGTTGACTAGAGTGAGAGTGAACATAGATGCAATGATGAGAAGTTATAGTCAACTATGTCCGAGAATTAAAAAGAAACATGACCTCCTTGTCACTGATTCTAGAAACATCAACAATTGTACAGAGTCAATAGTTATGAAAAGAATATGTGAAGATCAGAACTAGTGTTAGTAAATCTAACCAGTGCACTAAGCGTCAACATGAAAAATAATGGCAATTACATTTATGAGTTGATAATTGACTTAGTACTGTTACTAGAGTGAAGAGTGAGTCTACTGGAAGCAGAGTTGTCAAAGAAAGGAAAGAAAGGAAGCACTTGCAAAGGTTAAACAAGTTCAAATTGAAGGAATTCAAATAAACAAAAGCAAGTGACTTAAGTGCAAAAAACGAAGAACTTCGGGTGCTAAAAAGGCTCAGACACTTAACAAAAGCCTTGAAAAAATTGACACTTAACATAAGCATTGATTCTGACACTTAACATAAGCATCGAAAGAATCGACACTTAGCAATGGCAAAACAATTCGACATTTAAGTATTTTAAGAAGCTTTCTACACTTAAGCTTGGTAAGACAATTCGATGCTTAGCAAGGATAAAAGAAATCGAGGCTTAAAAATTCAAGAGCATGAAACTCGATACTTAGTAAGTGTAGATTAAGTTAATTGATTAAATCATTTATTGATTTAATTGATCAAGTCCATTCGATGCTAAACTCTATCTCACATCTACACTTAATAATCTAGCTACTCGACGCTTATTGAAATGAATTTGGTATCCTAAAGGTACATGGTTTGACCTTGTTTTTAGAAAATCGGTTTAATTTAATTCTAATTTTTCTAAATTAAAATTTTAAAATCTCAATTAATTCCAATATCGTTTTTAGTGATAATAAAATTTAGAAATTCAATCATTTTAGTTAAAGAAAATATTAGTTTTTGAAATTAAAATTGATTTTAAACTTCAATATTAATTATGTATGTAGCTATAAAATTTTATTTCCATTAATTAAACACTTAGTACTCAATTTGTGTATTCGACAGTTAGGTAGTGAGACCCGTTTGCTTTATTTTCTCGACACTTAATGTTTATATGTTAGTTCGACACTTAGCTACATATATATTTTTTTCGACACTTATCTGCCTTGTACTCGTCTATTCTATTTTTAAAAGCACATACACACGCTTATACACAACCTTTACTAGAGATTATTTTCTTTCGAGTTTTCAAATCTTTGAACACCCATATCTTGAGACCATCACAAGATCTTCATTTTGACATTAAAATATTTAAATTTCGTTAAAATTTTCGATAGTGGGTTTATCTCTTTTTTGAACTTTAGGGCTCAGATCTAGGGCTATTTTTGGATTTAAAAATTTTCAAAAATTCATATTTGTGAAGGAAATTACTCGTAGTACATCATATATTAATTTCATAATTTTTCGAGAAGTTTGAACTTTTAGTGTTTTTTGTTCGTATTCATGCAATTTTAATTATTAAAAATGGTTGGGATTTTTAGAATTGCTAAGACGAACTTTGTTGACAAGATCCAAGCTCTACCTAATAATTATAAGGCATTTGTCGGGCTTTAACCGAATATTCTAATGTGAGGCATGCTTATTAAAACATTATTAAATCATACTACCTCCGTCCCACCCAATTGTTAACGTTTAGGAGAGAAGGTCCGGCACGCATTTTAAGGTGCATATAAAGTATAGTTCCATAACTTTTTTTAAAAAAAAATTTCTGAATAAAAATTTAAACATTAAATTTTTATTCAGAAAAAAAAAATTAAATAAGTTATGGAACTATACTTATATGCACCTTAAAATGCGTGCCGGACCTTCTCTCCTAAACGTTAACAATTGGGTGGGACTGAGGGAGTAATATGTTTCATGATTATTACAGTACATAATCACAGTACGGCAACCAATACTTCAATTGGTAATGTCTTGAGTTTTACTTTTACAGTGGGTCAAAAAGCTATTTTGAAAACAAAACAAGATTTGAACCGCATCTTGCGTTTTCCTGATAATAATTTTGTTCCTGAACCAACAGCTCAAAAACTTTTTGACTTTTTTAATTTGATTTCTTTTCACATGGATGAGTTCACTTTGAAAAATTATGGGTGACTTGTCAAGCACCGATTATCAAAAGAGTAAAACTTCTTATTTCATATGTTGAACCACTATTTTGCCCCTAAAAAGGGAGGAATACATGACTTACCTCTATTTGTTCAAAACTTAAGGTATGTTGTGGCTCATAAACTGAATATAACTATGGAGCTAATAATGACTCAGATTTTACATGTCATGGGAGCAACGGAAAACAGAAACCTTCAAAACTATAGTATGGAGTGTTTCTTTCTTCGGTTCCTATAACTTGTTTAAAATGACTTGCTAACACATGAAGAAAAGCAGTTGTATGCCGATAGTCAAACATCTTCAGGCAAACACAAGAACAGGATAGCAACTGAACTCGACAAGAAAGCATGTTATGGAAACAACAATCCTGCGTTCCTAACAGATTTTTTTAAGGAATGTTAGGAAGACATAACATTGCCTGTACCCCTTGGACCAAAAGTAATCGTTGCAGTCCCTGAACCAGTTGAAATACAAGATCAAGTGTCAATATCTGAAGAGTTAGTAGAAACTGAAATTGGAGGAGAATCGTGATCAATCAAACAGATCAAGATTCTTATCACCCGGCTCTCCAACAGGTAGCGACTCGAGTAGCCCACTTGACATTATATCTCATTTTAATGACCTTGTTAAAGGTAATGGGACGGATCTACAAGCTGAGTCATCTATGGCATTAGAATTAGGCAATGAACTTGAAATCCCACAAGTTCTAACCACTGCGTTAGAACCAAACACAATCTCAATTTGGTTTATTGTTATCTATCTATCCCGGAAACGTAAACTTCAATCTTTTGAAGGTGAAGAAGATAGGACCCAAGCAGCATTACATAAGGAGTTTTTTGAGAGTGACCCGACAGCTATGTCTCAATATAGAAAAAGGTTAGATGAGCCCGAGATAAATGTTAGCCTTGCTATTCAAGAATCACCAGAACAAAAGACTGATACTCAATATCTTGTAAACCTTAATACTGAATTAATAATGCACTGTTTGGAGCACACACTGAGAAAGAATTGACAGAAACATCAAATGTTATTACATTTGATGATCCTATGAATCTAGTGCCTTGACAGGCATCCGAGGAAGATAAAGATCCTCAAATGTCATACAATAGCACGCAAACAGACTGTCAAAATCATTCCTTGTGTTTTCACCATCTACACTACTACTAGAAACAGACCGTCAGTCTTACTGTAAGTTTACTGTCAACTTTCAGTTTCACTTATTGTAACAGTATGTATGGCTCCCGCAGATCATGTTGTCAATCTTTATTGAAATGGCCATGTATACTATCATGCAAAACTACTGTCAACTTTCTCCGCCAAAGTTACTGTCAGCCAAACTCACTGTCTTCGATCTTCATGTTGTCGCTGAGTTTGCTGTCTAGAGAATAGTTGTTGTCAGTTGTTTATTTGTTGAACTGCCTCTTAAACGAACTGTCATAGGATTGAGGAATTGTCTTGATGTTGCTGTCAGAGTTAGAAACATGGTGTGCATGAACATTTAGTGAACTTCTACCTCATGAATCTTTTTATTCTTTTAAATTTGACAGTATCTATCAAAACTTGTTGTCACCTATTTGTCTTTGAAAAACTTACTGTTTAAGTGACCTGTTATAAAAGACATATTGTCAATATACATATGACAGTATCTCTTAGTTTATATTTTATGATTAAGCTAAGATACATAGTTAACCCCACAATCCCAAACAATCTCCCCCAATTTGTTTTTATGTAAAATAAAGACAAATTCAAAATGAATTGCAGGTGCTAACTCAACTAATTAAAATGAAGTGTTTGTACAGGAAATTAATCATGAAAATACAAGTACAAATTTTCAATTTCTCAAAAAAAACACTCCTCTAATCTGAGCTGATCTTCAATTATGACTTGAGCTTCCTTGATTGGTTTTCTTCTTTGGCTTCATCCTTTCATGGAGAGACTCTAAGCTTTTGAGAGTTGTCTTTTCATCTGTGGATTTTGCATGACCAGCTACACACTCCAGTACTAGTCTTTTGATATGTGGACTTTGCATGACCAGCTACACACTCCAGTACTAGTTTCACTTTACCAGGAGTAAGAGTTTTCAAGTCTTGAAAAGAGTAGCAGAGCTCCATTGAACCCCTTGAAATGCAGAGATATTTGAAACCAAAGTCATCTTTCAGAAACCTGGGCTTAGTAGATGAGAAGACTCTGTTCAGCCTTTGCTTGTCTACCCAATCTTCTTCATCCATTTTCTACTCGCATCTCTTTCATATGGCAGAACTGAGCTTGTGGTCATTCTCATGATTCTTCTAAAAATTGCAGTGTTGAATAGACTAAAGTCTTCTGCCCTTATTTCCACTGAAATTCTTAAAGGATTTAAAGATACTGGAGATTTGTAGGAAGGAAGTTGAGAGTTCTTTTCATTTAATATTCCAGCATCAAGATCTTTTTGAGATTCTTCAATCCTTTTCTTGATCTTCTCAATTTCTTCTTGAATCTTGTTAGCTTCAGCTTTTGACTATTCCCTTTTCTCCTTTTCCTCCTTTCTCTTTCCTCCTTATTTCTCCTTTCCTTGATATCACAGATGTCTAGAGCATTGATTTCCAAGTCTAGGACACTAGGCTCAGTCACTTGAAGTAACTGCATTTTGACTAGTGTCATTATTTCAGGTTCCTTGTCTACCATTACGCTGAGATCATCAAATGTGAAGGTTTCAGCATCATTGACTTGATTGTAGAAAATGACTATTTCTAGATCCCTAAGAAGGCTTTTCTGTATGTTTTCATTACTTATTGTCTTTTCTTTTTCTTCCTTCTCCTTTGAGGCAACCATGCTAAGAATTGCATGAATGAATCCTTGTTGCTCAGGGTAGGGATATTCAGCAAGTTGCTCCACAAGCTTCATCAATAGATCAATGTTCTTGTCCTTTAGAGAATCCATGCTCCAGAATTCTTTGACATCTTCATCAATTTTGAGCATTATTCCATCAGGATCAAACTTGATTGGAGACTCAGGCTCTTCAACTTCAACACCATCTAGTGGATGTGGCTTGAAAGACTGTTGAAGTTCCAGATATTTTCTTACCAATGGCCCTCTTAGAATATGAGTTCTTACCTCCCTTCCTTTGACAAGAGTCGGCATTTTTCTGATCATGAAGTAATTGGCTTCAAACTAGGATGTAGCTTAGCTCCTCCATCTTTCCATTGGAGTAGAAGACTTGAATTTTATTCAAAGATCTGTACTCAGACCATTCTGCAACTATGTGTGAGATCATTTCAGCTTTAGATTCAACTATGTTGTTGATGGTAGATCTCCTGACATCTATGCAGTCCACATGCTCCACTTCTTTCTCCTTTTAAGAGGTGTACTTATCTTTCTGGTTCCCTTAGGTCCACTTGAAGTGAGTTTCTTGATCTTTGCAGCTTTTTGCTCATGATAGTTCTTGCCAAGGAAGGCTTTAGCTCTCATTTTCCTCCTACCCTTGAAATTCATGTGAAATTAGTCGATCCTAAATTTTTTGTATCCTTTTATGATATACTTCGGATCAAATTTTCTTCGCGCGTCTTGCTCACAATAGTTTATCTTCTTCATTGCCCTCTAATTTCCACCTACGGTCCTTATGGTACTGCGGAGATGAATATGAACATCGTCTCTACCCGGGTCCTCATCCCACCCCCCACCCTCCACCCTCTCTACCATCATCCTCCCCTCATCCTCTACCTGGATCCTCATCCCAACAATAATAATTTTATGAGGCTTCCAATTCTCATTCTTATGGAAGCGTAGTTCACGAAATTAATCGGCAACAAGATGTGATAAATGGTGATATACGTAATTGTTGCAGAAAATTAGACCTACATAAGTAGTTCTATCATCTTCAAGTGTTCCAAGCTGACTGGCAAGCCAGTGAATATATGGTGTTCACACAATATCATGTTCATCAATTGGTGTGAATATAGTATAGACAATACTATAAACAGATTGATTTGAAAACATAGTACAAGACAGTTTAAATTTACATATACGAAAAGATTCTCAAAAATATCTTTCAATTTTTCGGTATAGTTCTTCATATGTCTGCGACTAACATCCCTGACTTGTTCTATAATTTGTGTCAAAATCGGCACATTTATCTGGCCTAACTTGATGCCAAATAATTTCTAATATATTATATTATAACGAAACACATTTGTGTAGCAGTGTTTTTCTTAGAGTTTCTGCAACACAAATGGAATGCATTTGTGTAGTACTTGTACAGTTGTGTGTCAAAATATATAGATAGAAGACCTTGCACACCTAATAATTGGATCTTTGTTTTTCTTATGGACAAGTGAACATTAAGGGGAGTGGAATAATAACCACAATAGCTCGTTTATATAAAGAACTTGATAAGAAAAACAGAGGAGATCTTGATAATTCAGAAAATTCAAGATCCCTCTTGAATCTCCTCAAGTTACCACCAGCAGAGTTATTATCGCCCTTGTTGAAGTGTGCCGTGAAGTTTTTTGACAGCAAAGATAATGTGTTTCGTATCAATGGCAATGTCTTATGCATCTCTAGAAAATGTGAAGTATCTGACAGGCTTGCCAATTAGTGGCAAACCGGTGATTAGTGAACTGAACCGTGATCCCACAGGATTCAATCAGGAATTTGGGCTACAACAAAAAACACCCATAAGATTACATATTTCACTTAATAGCAAAGAATGTTGCCTACGATGACGACATGCGGAAGAAAGCCGTTTTATTGTTGATTGTAAGGTGTTTTATTGTGATTTCGGCTGTTGGGCATGTAGTGTCCACCACTTTCCTAAAGATGATTCAAGACTTTAGTGAAGTCAACTCCTACGCTTGGGGAGCGGCGATGTTGGCATTCCTATACAAAGGAATGAGCGATTACAGTACTGATGAGGAGCTTAGCCGTCCTTGACGGCAACGGTTGACTGCTTGTGGTAATTTTATAATCTCTCTGATCTCTCTCTTAATCTCTATTTATAGTCTCTAATATTCTCAACAACTTATATTTCTGCACTTACAACCTAGTTCTTAACATATCGATATAATACTTGACAGGGTTTTTTTCTATTACGTGTTCCGAAGCTGCAGAAATTATTTGGCATCAAGTTAGGCCAGATAAATGTGCCGATTTTGAGACAAATTATAGAACATGTCAGGGATGTTAGTCGCAAACATAGGAAGAATTATACTGAAGACTTGAAAGATATTTTTGAGAATCTTTCCATATCTGTAAGTTTAAACTCCCTTATACTATGTTTTCAAATCAATATGTTTATACTATTGTCTATACTATGTTCACACCAATTGATAAACATGATATTGTGTGGACACTATATATTCACCGGCTTGCCAGTCAGAAGATGATAGAACTACTTACGTCGGTCCAATTTTCTGCAACAATTACGTATATCACCATCTACCACATCTTGTTGCCGATCAATTTCGTGAACTACACTTCCATAAGAATGAAAATTGGAAGCCTCAAAAAATTAAAATAAAAAAGAACAGCGGTGCCTGTGAACAACAGTTGTTTAAGCACTACAAAAAAGAGTTGGCTATGTGGGATGCAGGAATGTAGGCCAAGGATATTATGAGGGAAACTCGATTATTTACGAGGAGGAGGGAAAGAGGCCATAGGACAGAGGAGGAGGATGGAAGAGAGGAGGATGATGGAAGAAGGGAGGATGATGGAAGAGAGGAGGAGGATGGCAGAAGGGAGGAAGATGGCAGAGAGGAGGAGGATGGCAGAACAGGGAGGATGATGGAAGAAAGGAGGATGATGGCAGAGAGGAGGATGGCAGAAGGGAGGATGATGGAAGGGGATGAGGATGATGACAGAGAGGGTGGGGTGGGATGGCTGGGATGAGGACCTGGGTAGAGGCAGAGGGGAGGATGAGGGCAGAGGGGAGGGGATGAGATGAGGATCTGGGTAGAGATGAGGTTCCTATTCATCTTCGCAGCACCATAAGGACCGTATGTGGAAATCAGAGGGTAGGGAAGAAGATAAACTATTATGAGCAAGACGCGCGAAGAAAATTTGATCTGAAGTATGTCATAAAAGGATACAAAAAAACTAGGATCGGCTAATTTCACATTAACATGTAACAATTAATGGTTTCACAAGAATTCTCTAAAAATGCCCAACTGTCATGTTGAAATCATTCATCCGAATTGGTTATTTCATTTTATGCGAGCAATTATCCTTATGAACTAGTTTTGATATTATGTGAAAACAGTGTAGTTCTTTTCGTAAACATTGCAAGCTTATGCTTGTATAGTACCTACTTATGCTTAACAGGTTACGGTGATTTGGGTCTATGGATCATGACCTGTTGCTGGTTGTCACCTTTACAATTAGCGTCATTATATATTCTGATAATTATGAATCCTGGAATTTTATTTCTTTTTTTTATACTGTATGTTTTTGCAGATTACTATATGTTCAAAGCTAATAGTACTCAATTTATTATATTAATAAATGATATTGATTTTGTCTGTCTGCTAACATTTATATAAACTTTTATCACTACACCTGTTGATTTATAAAATTTGTCGTCTCATATTGTTCAGCTCCGATTCTACAGTAATAATGCACATGTGTACTGTTTTACACAAATATAACAGTAGCAACGCGTATTTCTACCTTACATTTTATTTAGCCATTGAAAAGTGAAGTAGATGGTTACATATAATATTCTTATCATTAAAAGCCCCAACTAATCCCCACAATTAACAATCCCCTAAAAGTTTATCTATTAACCAACAACCACATCAATGGTTGTTGTTGGCTATTGGATCACATGCAAGCCTAACTAATTCAATGGCTTCCCTCCTTGCTTCCAAGTACCATTTCAACCTTAGGTCCCGTTCTGAGGCCTACAATATGTTTGCGTGCTATTGTATGACATTTGAGGACCTTTATCTTCCTCGGAAGCCTGTTAAGGCACTAGATTCATAGGATCATCATATGTAATAACATTTGATGTTTCCGTCAATTCTTTCTCAGTGTTTGCTTCAAACAGTGCATTAGTAATTCAGTATTAAGGTTTCAAAGATACTGAATATCAGTCTTTTGTTCTGGGTAGCTAGGCTAACATTTATCTCAGGATCATCTAACCTTTTTCTACATTGAGACATAGCTGTTGGGTCACTCTCAGAAAATTCTTTATGTAGTGCTACTTGGGCCCTACCTCCTTCACCCTCAAAAGATTAAAACTTATGTTTCCGGGATAGATAGATAACAATGAACCAAATTGATATTGAGTGTTTGGTTTTAAGGCAGTGGTTAGAACTTGTGGGATTTCAAGAAGCTTTCTACAGCTTGGTAAGATAATTCGATGACAATAAATCGGGCCTTAACAATTCAAGAGCAAGGAACTCGATACTTACTAAGTGTAGATTGAGTAATTGATTAAATCATTGATTGATTTAATTGACTAAGTCCATTCGATGCTTAACTCTATCTCACGTCTACCCTTAACAACCTAAACCTAGCTACTCGACACTTGTTAAAATGATCTACAGAAGCTACTGATTTGCAAGGCCAACAACGAGCCACGTACAACAGTTGAAAAAGCCTACACGTAAAGCAGCAAAGAAACACTCTTTGTCATTCATTCACTTACAAACAAATATACAGTCGGAGAGACCGAAGCCATTGAGGATGATTATCAAACTGTGTTGTTTTGAGTTTCGAGATTTCATTTTAAATTCCGCGAAGAAAACTTAAAAAGGACTAAATCGTATTCAACCCCCCTTTCCACGGTATATTTGGGACTAACATTATGACTTTTACCTTGATAATTTATTATCTTTATCAGAAACATATCATGTAAATCATGTCTAATTGCTAGAGGAACAGAGTTCAGTAAGCAATATACTAACATGTACCTGATAACTTGCGATATCTTGTGTCAAAGCTTTCATTTCATCATCAATTTTCTCAGTTGAGCCAGAAACAGATGTATTGTCTACACCTTGATAATCAGCTTCAATCATACTCCTATAATATTCTGGAAGTTCGCCAATCCATGCAGCACCATCACTTTGTTTCATGACATCCCCAGGCCATTCATAAGTCTCTTTGACTGTTGCTACAATTGACGTGGCACGATCTGCCAACTACAATTTCAGAAAGCATTAAATCACATGCCAGAAAAGAAACATTCAATCTGAGAAAAATGTAGCTAAGCATGAAAGACCAAGTATGATTTAAATATGTGCTAATAAACTGTCTACAAACCCACATAGATATCAACTCGACACATACATATGCAACCAACTACCTATATCAGTATATCATACCTTTGCAGAAACCACAGACTGTTGATGTATATATTTGGTATCGGATGCTTGAAGTGATTTATGATCTCTTAGGTACATTCTGCCATTTTGCAAATTTGGCAAACGAAGTTGTCCAGTGGTGCTGATAGTAACTAGACTGAGTGCACTCACTAGGACAACAGTCGACAGGATTTTAAGAAAAGATATTTGTCCCTGTACCACAAAATATACTACATAACTGGTGTGAGGAGAGAACTTAACAAACCAATACTTAAATTCCTAAACTATAAGAAATCACACTAATACAAAAGGGAGGACTGTGTACAAAAGTTGTAGAAATATGTGTGTGTGCGTGTGTGTGTGTGTGTGAGAGAGAGAGAGAGAGAGAGATTTTTGCAAAAGATTGCATGCTGATCAGAAGTTAACACTTACGGAAATACAGTTAAATATCTTACTGACGGACAAATCCGTAGCTTTAATAATGGAACCGCATGATAGCTCTTTGTTTGGAAGAGTATATGAATCTTCATAGTACATGTCCAGAATGTTGGCCAAACCAACCTGTTAAAATATACATAGAGCTTTAAAGTTTGAATATACATAGAGCTGTATAAAATATGGTGTTATCAAACAAAATATTAAATTCTTTGTCCCTTAATCATTCCTCTCCTGTAATGGATAGCTCAAATACATAACCTAAAAGCATTCTTGAACAAAAATTAAAACAACTATATTTTTAAGTGCTACAAGTCTACAACTTAATGGCATAATTAATTAACATTATAATGCAACAACAACCTGGCATCAAATAGAGACAAAAAGAAAAATACTACACTCACACCAAGTAATTAAAGTTTGCTGATAAACTTTCAAAGATATCAAAAGACAAAGTAACAGTTTATTTACCATTTGGGAGTGGGTCAACAGAACTTCCCACCAATCATCTGATATATTTTTCCACCCATTGAACTTCAAATTCCTGACTTTATTATGGTCAATTTGCAGCTTATAGGCAGGTACATACTCGCTCACCCAAGTACTAAATTCAGGGCCCCCAATCTTAGTCAATTCAGATAATGCTGATAATGTCCACCAATTATAATTTGGATTCGTACCCATTAGCTTGAGGTTTACCTTCTCAAAATTGAATTTTTCTAACAGAATTTGGGCTTTTCTCAAAAGCTCATCTTCTACCAACACATGAATGATAACAGACCTATCTTTTGAAGATATTCTTTCAGGCTTCCGGAGGAAGTTGAAGAAATTAGCAGACCCTTTTCCCAAGGATTTATCACGGAAATGTCTTTCAGTACATTCAAGAGCAGCTAGGCAAACAACTTCTGCAAGGACGGAAATTGGTAATTCATCTGACGAGCTTAGTGTGAAAGATGGAGGGACCTGCCGATAGGAAAGGAATAAGAGAACTCCTATGTTACTCGGACTCGGCTAGAAGTGTCCAACATGGATACGTGTCCAAGTATCGGACTCGGCATCATTTTGAAAAATATACATGTTTTTGGCCTAAAATAAGTGTCCATGCCCGAGTGTCAAGTGTCCGACACGGGTACTCGAAGGTAAAATGAAGAGTCCGAGTAACATAGGAGAACTCAACCCATCAGTACTACATGGCACCTGCAGCACAGACATATTGATAATGGTATTACAAAGGGGAGCATTCGTTCGTAGATTATTACAAACAAGAAAAGAGAGTATACCTAACCTCTCTTGGTTTCATGAGATCTTTCATATTTCTTTGCATTCCAGGTCTAAATATTAGCATTTCCCAATTCCAAAGTTGTTCCAGAACAACTTGCCTAAATGTCATGGCAAGTATATTTTGAGATGAAGTACTCGACAAAATATCATCACTTAATATACTTTTGAGCTTATTGGCTTTCTCCTTAACTTTGCTAGCTGGCATGAACTGTATAATAAAAGGCCTTATCAGCATTGGGTACAACAAAAGAGAAGTTATTGTTACATAGAAAGAACTGTTGAGAGAAACTACATTATAAAAAAGCATTGTAGTAACCAGTGCACTTTTGCAATGAAAAATATATAGAGCTCCTTAACCTTGTTTAAACCAGAAAAAGAATCAAGTAATATGGTCGCCTATGTTTGTGTAACCATAAAAACAATCATAAATCAATGGTTAACAGATTTTAAGTAAAGTAAAAGCTAATATATTCTTCTCCCCGCAATACTAAATCAGCTAAAAAGAGCTACAACTTCGTGCAAAAAGTCCAGCGACCTATATAACCAGAGGGAGTATCTATTAGGACCTATATCTATCATGCTGCGACCGAAGATAAGTACTAATTTATTGAGTGAGTACATATGAGAACGAGCTGACTCAGTTGACTCTCAGTTTATCCAGTCAAGTATACACACAATTATACATTTCTGGATTACAATATACAATCGCAAGTATATGCCCATTTCAACACAGTAAAATACTTAAAACATATATTTCCATAACCTCTAAGGCTCCACGTATAATTAAACTAGTACATTGCTCCTGAACAAACACTCTATAATTATCAATTACTCCCTCCGGTTTCTTTTATAAATCGTTTTAAATTTTGGCACACACTTTTATGTGTTTTGACCGCATAGTAAAAATTATTATTTTTAAAATTTTCTTTTTTTGAATTAAAATATAGATTACATATTTAATTCAAAAAATAATTAAAAATCATAATTTTACTATATGGTCAAAGCACTTAAAAGTGTGTGTCAAAAGTCAAATCGACTTATAAAAAAAGAAAGGGAGTACTAACTTATCAAGATTATAAATTATTGAATAAAAACTTATCCAAATTATTAATTTATCAAATACAAACTTATTATGATTATTAATTTATGGAGTACAATCTTATCAAGATTATTAATTAATTGTGTATTACTAATTTATCGATTACAAACTTGCCGAGATTGTTAATTTATCGAGTACAAACTTATTGACATTATTAACTTACCAAGTATTGATTTATCAATATTATGAATTTATCGTGATTAGTAATTTATCAAGTAATAACTTATCGAGATTATTAACTTATCCAGTACCAACTTATCGAGATTATTAATTTATCGAAACATATCGAGATTCTAACAACTTAAACTAACCAGTCTAGTCGAAACAGTACTCTTATCATCACCACCACCAGGAAACACCGTTTCAACAACCATCGCCGGCGATCCGTTCACAATATGCTTCTCCGCAGCTTCACCGCCATCAGCCGCAGCAGCTACAAGAGCCTGATCAAAATCAACGGCGCCGACGAGAGTGAACCGATTCAACTCGTTCTCGTACGTTCTCACTGCCGGAAGCGCTTTGTTATCGGAGCCGTCGAAACGGGAGAGGATTTCGAGAACGGCGTCGTTTTGTGCGTTGGGAGTCGAGTGAGGAAGAAAAGGGGACTGGGAGGGAAATTTGAGAAAAGAGAGGGGTAGTTTGGGAAATGAGAGAGTGGCTGGTTTGGAGGGTAGAGAGAGAAAGAGAGGGTTGTGGAGGAGAGAGAGTGAGTGTAGAGACGCCATTTTTTGTTAGTCATCGTGTTTGAAGCTCGCAGAGCATCAAATATACAACTAAATTAATTATTATTTAATGGAGAAAGGTGAATTTATTTTTGCTTGTATAAATAATCAATTTTGTAATTTCCTAAATAAGATTATTTATTTACAAAATTTTGAAATCATCATCGTTAATACGTTATAAGATGTATTTAAAATTAATAAAGATAAGAGAAAATAACCTTAAGATTTCAAAATTTTATATTTAAAATTTTATAGATTTTTAAAAAAATAATATTATTGGTCCCAATTGTTCCCACAGAACCCACTCTGCATTCACATAAATTTCTTCAATTAAAATATTCTATAATGAATGACATGTCATTGAAAACCTGAATTTAGGAAATAATTTTGTACATATAAAATAACTTTTTTAAAAAAAATCGTAATTAAATTTTGTACAGATTTGCGAATATCTTATACCATAACTTCATGAAAGTACTAGCGGTGCCCGCGGGTCGGTTTGGGTTGGTTCGGGTTAACCCAACCCATTTAATTCGGGTTTATAAAATTTTAACCCAACATAAAAAAAATTATCGCATAACCCAAACTTACTAATTAGACTAAGGGTCGAGTTGGGTTGGTTCGGTTTAAATATTATAATTCACTGGTTCAACTATTTAATATCCAAACAAAACATAAGATAATTCTTAAGCAAATTAAATTAAATTATTACTTATCTGCATCATAAAAAATTTGAGTTCTGGAGAAAGAAAAAACAGTCCATCCGTGTTTTTTGACTACCACCTATCTGTTTTTTCTCTTCAGTAAACACCTTATACACTTGCATGCATTTAAAATTACAACTTACAGGAGAACTTGCTATCACCTGTTTCATCGTATGTAAAACCTATTGTTGTGTAAGAATTTATTAACACCATCATATTATACTTGTCTTAATTACCATACTGTAAACAGCTACTTACTAGAGTTGATTGATGGCCCTCTACTCCTGTGTGAAAGTCATGCAAACCATGGATACATGAATCAGCAGTACAATTATTTTAGTTTAAAGTTTAAACTACAGCAAGCGTTGTATTATATGTCGGGTTGGGTTAGGTTGAGTTTAATTTATCAAAACCCTGACCCAACCCATTTAATTCGGTTTTAATTATTATTAACCTAATCAAACTTCGGGTTAAACTTTTTCGGGTTGGGTCGGCTAGAAATATGAGCGGGTTGGGTCGGTTTATGTGGTTTGGTCGGGTTATAGGCACCCCTACATGAAACTACCATTCCTCCGACCAGAAATTGAAATGAATTATTTTACAAAAGCTAACTAATCTTTTCTATACTTGTTCAAAAAAAAAAAAAATCTTTTCTATACTTGTGCCCAAAAAAACACAAGCATCCATACTGCATCTTTTGCATTTGATGCACAGATGACATTGGCAAAACCAGCAACCAATTGACAATCCTAAAATATCAAATGATCCCACAACTAACAAAGAAAAGGTAAAGAATCTCTACTTGGAACTCATACTTCAATGATATGATCATGAAGGTTTTGCAGGTTTGCCATCTTTATTTTGACTTTTCGCCTTAAAAATACCAGAAAGAAGTGATTCTCTGCGAAACTGCTCAAGCTCTTGAACTTTTAATCGAAGAAGCTCCACCTCTTTTGCTAACTCGCTATCATGTTGCCTCAATTGCTAAAGACCACAAAATGCAAGACTTTAGTGATAAACAAACACAAGGAATATGCCAAATATATTGTGTAGGTGACAGGACTACTATGTCCAAGTTGAAAACTATGCCAAAGAAAAGTTACCTCTATTTCTTGCTTCCGGGCTTCCTCCTTTTTCGCTTCAGATCTAGCATTCCTTTGGACTTCAAAGATAATAGCAGCTCCTGCAACCTAAGTAAATATAATAATTTAATGGCAATCACTTGATAGAGTTTGTATCTGTAGTCTATCTATCGAACTGATTTTATATCATTACAGCCTGATAAACCTATTACTACTATGAAGTGATGAAAAACAGTGCAGCTGGAGTGGAGGCAATTTCATTATACAAAAATAGTTTTAAGAAGCTTTGCCCCAAAATTGCTTGAACTTCTCTGTGATTCCCTTGCAGTTTATAATACCTTGTTACCTTGGTAATCTCTACAAATATCTCAAGCTCAAATCATTTTTGTTTTGGAATAACTGAATGTAGGTAAAAAAGATAGGTATATTAATGTTTACCGAGAAGAGGAAGGCCTCCCCAATAAGGTCAGCAGCAGCTTGAACAGCCCGCTCTTCATTCAGTGGTCGAATTTCAACATTAGTTGCACGACCATAAATTTTTCTTTGCATTGTAGTAGTAAGCCGATGATTTGCCTGGTCCACCAAACATTAATATTAATTTTCTGATAATTATAAGTTAAAGACAAAACAAATCTGCAAAAGAGAAGGACTACATTCTAGTTGTCGTTTTCTTTTCAAAACAATAAATAAAATTCATTGGCTAAGATTTACATTAAACCAAGAAATTTTATAAGTAACATGTATTCAGCATGCTGAAAGTGGTTGATAAGTAAAAGGAAAATCAGTTAAAAATAATATTCCAATAAAATAAAAAACCACTACTACATCAGATCTTTAATTTTACCAAGTACCAATGCACCTTAAGATGATAGTCATACTATTTTAATCCTTTGAAGGCGACTATAACTACAATAATATGATGATAAATATTCAAGCAATTTAGATAGACGTTTAAAACAGAGGCATTTTAAAGAAAATGTTGTCCCGCATAGCCCATAATTGTTGCCTATATGTTTTCAATCGCGACAAGAAAAGGGAATTTGTCAGATATAAGTTTTACAGCTTTTCTCAAAGTAATAATGTAAGAATCCTGTGTAACGAAAGGTTCAAACATTTTACGGCTTAAGTATACACAAAGCACAGTTAAGTGGCCATGAACCCTATAGGCCAGAAATGCAGCCAAGGCAATGAATAAACACCGTAAGCTAATCAAAATAGTACAAGATATGATAAATAAAGGAGGATAGAAATAAAGAACTGATTTTCCCCTAAAGTCCCAATCCATTGTTCAATTTAAGTTTTCACTCTCTACAATACATATCATAAATGAAATGGCATTGTCTCCCAAATTGAACCTCAAACTGCCTAGAGCACAATAAAGAATCTTCACATAGTAAAAGGTAAAGTGCTGAAATACAGTCTGGTCTAAAACTAAGCACTAATTGTACACCCTCTGCAACAAGGAATACTGAGGCAAAATAGTCCAAAAGTCTTTGTTCATGATTTAAAAAGGCCATTTTACAAAAGATCCTCACACATGACTGACCTAAGACAGGTTAAGAGTTGAGACTTTAAACTGTGTTTGCCAAGACAATTGATCAAGTGACCTTTGATAATTTAAGTAAATTTGCCACCAAATCATCATGATCAAACTCAATTCTCAACCCTGTGTATTTGGTACTAAACGTCCACCAGAACTAGAGCACAAAACTAATCCACTTTCCAGTACAATTGCACTTACCCTACCCTCAAATCATATATATGTAAAATTCAACTTTAACCTCTAGTTATTCAACCCTCTTAAAGCTTTAAATTCGAGCCTTTTGAACTTATATTAGTACATTTCACCCTTTGCTATTACAATACTACACTATAGTATTTTTTTGAAAAAACTCCTAATCATTAACTCGATTAACACACATATATAATATTGGCATTGTCGGAACCAAGGGGCTAACCTAGGCTTCAGCCCGACTAGTCAAACAAAAAATTAAAAAAAAATAATTTAATCCCATATTGGCCTTCAAAATCAGTACAATTTTTTAAGTCCTTCAAAATTTAGCTATAAAATATTTTTAGCCCCGACTATTTCAAAATCCTGGTTACGCAATAAATCTAAACATTTAACATCGAATATCGAGAGAGTACCTGAGCAAAGTTAATGATATGTTGCCGAAACTTAGGATGTTTACCAGCAGTAACTTTGAGTCTACCAGCAATAGGTTTGCTAAGTGTTCTCAAAGCAAGTGATCCTAGTTTAAACAAAGGGAGAACCATTGCTCTCCTTGCGTTACTTCTCACTGTATCCACTTTGGTTTTACGTAGTACAATATTTTATGATTTTTAGTATCCACCAAGTGATCGACTATTTGTCGTTAACAAACTATAGTCGTTGTTTTTAGTGCAGTGATGATATAAGTACGAGGAGGGTTTCTTGTGAAGAAAGACAGAAAGCAAGTAGTTAGACCCCTGATTTTTATTTTATTTTTTAGTTTAAATTTTGAGTTTATCTACCGAGATAATTGCCACATAAAAAAGGGGATTATTTTAAAATTAATGGAAAAACTTACCATTAACAATTTTTACAAGATAATGTATTTTACCAAGATATTATATTTAAGTTTAAAAGTCCCTCCGTCCCTAATTAATTAATTAGTTGTTCGTTTTGCAATTTTAATAAAGAAATTTATAATAAAGTTGGTGTATTTTAATTTTGATAAATCGATAAAGTTTACTGATTCTTATATATGTTATTAATTTATATTGATTTATCTTTTTATTATGCTTATTTGTGTAATTATTAAAAATTAAGAACTAGTTGGATAAAGGTGGATCAAAATAGATTAAGAATAATAAACATAAAAGAAATTTTAACTATCAAAATTTAAGAATTCAATACTCATTAATAAATTTAAATTTAATATTTATTTCTCTAAAAGTATATATTTTTAAGGTTCAAATCTGATAACACTTATTAAAATTTAATATTTAAATTAAAATTTTTAAATTTTATTAATGACATATTAAAAATCTAAATACATATATTATTGTTTTCTAAAAAGTAAAAATACTAATAAAGATTTAGAGTCAGAATCATATTAAAAAAATTAATAAATTTAATATTCAATACCAAAGCTTTTCAGTTTAAAATACCAGCTGATGAGGCTACTGAGCTTCGCCAAAGAGACATACTGTATAATTAAAACATATCTAGACTTCAAATTTCTAGGCTCCATTGTTAGATTCATATAATGAACATATCTACTTCATCAATAATTTGCTATATGCTAACAACACTACGAGGGAGGATGAGGGTCCAGCCTAATGGTTAAGGCAACCCTCCATGATCGATTATGGGTGCAATTGCTCACTCGCCTCCCCTATTATATATATTAAATAATAACTTATCAAACAGAAGAAGAGAAAAACACAGGGGTATAAAATTTGAACTTGTGCAACAATGCCAACTACTAATAATGACAGCAGTCAATTAGCTAATCATTTATAATCCTTAAATCCCAAATGCAGCCAATACAACTGATACTGAGTTGTAATATTTGACATTTAGACTCTGTAATTAAAGAACCACAATCGTTGTGCAGTAAATTCAGGCACTTGACATAGAATGAGACAAAGTAAAACTGCCCAGTTCACTAATTATGAAATGCATTTAACTCTTGGGTCTTGGCCTCCAAACCTTTTGTACTTGATTCTGATTAGGCTGCTGCTGGACTGGTCTGTTGATGTTACCGTTGTCGGAACGTCTGTTCTTTGTACTGTGAGTATGATGTGACTGTGATGGTAATGATACTACTCTGTTTACCGGTGGACGTCTCCGGTTGTAGTTTCCAGGGTTATTGGGGTTTCTGACTGATCTAGTAATATGTAGCAATAGGTCTTGTCTAAGTAGTGTAGCATAGAGAGTAGCCTGATTATGATTATTTGAGGTAAGTGTATGGTGGGTTGCTCGAAATGCATCTGCTATTTTTCTTAGGTGGGTAACAGTCCTTGCAGTATTAACAGGCTGCTCAAAAGGATCCTCAACCTAGTAATAAATTTATCAAAACTGAAAAAAGTTAAATCTGGAGGTACAAATGCATTCTTAAGGATTTAAGCAATGAATAAACATGCCAGCAGTGATTGTGTGTGTGAGAGAGAGAGAGAGAGGATTACATACATAGAGTTCAAACGTCCTGGGCAGCCATGCCATGTTGCTCTCAATATCTTCCCACTGTCCAGAGTAAATGTTAATGCCTTGTTTCAAGGCCCTCCTATCAATGTCACAGAACTGCAAAACATAATGAATATACATACATTATTTTTGTGCAGAGTATTTGTGCTTTTTGTTGGACTGTGGTTGTAATTACGGTATTCTTGCTACCCAGCCCAGTTCACATTGTGGAAAAAACAATTCACCCGTAGCGGTACAAACATCTGACTAATAAAAAAATTTGAATGTAGGCCAAAAAATAGGGTTCACTGGAAATTATGTAAAAATACCTTTGCAAAGAACGAAATGAGCAGATCAGATAAAGAACTTTTATTTCTCTTCCTACGCCACCTATTCAATTGAAACCTGTTTATGTTCACAGCACATGTTTCTTCGATTTGTTTCTCAGCATCAGTTCTCACACCTGTATGGAAACAATGAAAGTATTCAGTGTAGCTTTTTTTGGGTTTTGAACTGCTAGATCCTAAAAGGGGTTCCGTGTTTTTGCTGCAAACTAAATTGCATTCTATTCTTATAAAAGCAAATGTACAGGTTAACTAATTAATTAGGACCTTATTTAACTGTAATATAGTCCTAAAACCCACACACAGATTAATATCATGTAATCTTCAAGATATGCAATAACGCCGAGAAACTTGCATCATTGCCATACCTATTTAGTATCTGTATATATTTCATCAAACCCTCTTCATAAGATGAGTAAATCTTCTTTACTCTTGTTAGTCTTGTAGCAAATGAGAAATAAAACATTAGTCCTATTCACTTGTGTGCCCATATTTCTAAAATTGATCGGCTTGCAATTTAATCTTAACAAGCATGTCTAAAACCCGTGCAAGGCATCTATATTGAATTTCAAAAATATAAAAATATTTTATATTTGCTAAAACAATACAATATTATAAAATTTAACAGAATTTGATATAAAATTTTAATATAGATAAAAGAATAATAATAATATAATATTCATAGATTTAATAAATGAGTTGCAATTTTAAATGAATTACAGAGTATTGAAGAAATTTAGATGTAATAGTAGATTGTATCTAATACAACTATGTTATATGAAAATTATATTATAAATAGGATTCTTAATATAAGTATATAAAATTTTGGCTATAATTTAAATAAAATAAAATATTAATTGTGTTAACCAAAAACTTTGTGATAACCAAAAGTTTGAGGTTAACCAAAACCGACTACAAAAAATCTGAAGTTCGATTATAATAATATTGTAGAGAAGGGCTTTCTCGGCAAAAAGAACCAAATTTGAAACAGTTGATTACCATAATATTAAACCTAAAAAGTGGAACTACAGTTTGAACCCCTGAGATTAGGGTTTAGGCTCAACCTATATCTGAATTTCATTTCAACACACTCACTATATTGTAAGGCACTGTACCAACATTCCACATGTTGCCGTTTAAGTTTTATTCGACTACATGAGTATATATGTTAGAACTAGTAAAGAATGATCTTTACCTCTGAATAATATATAACTACATCAAAAATGGTACCTGAAAGGTCATGTGCCAAATCTCCTGGATAAAGTTCTTTAAGAGGAGGTAGAATTGCAGGTACACATGTCTGCAATATATATAGAGAGAGAGAGAATAAGCTTGGATAGTAGTAATTCTGGTTTCTATTTTAAATTAAGTTTGGAAATTTCATATTTTACCAAGAGTGGCTGGACAGAAAACAATACTAAAAGACATTTGTTTGTCAGAAGGTTACAGCACATCCAAATTCAGATATATACTAAAATCATCCCAAACCTTACACAACAATCTAATAATTTTGAGCAAATTAAGAACATGGCAAATCCTGTAGAAAAGGCTAAATTATACATCACGCAAAAAATATGTTCTATACTACATATTTGATATTTCCTTTCCTTTCTCAATGAATGTAACTGGTTTCAAATTTCGATATCTTTTAATACTAGAACAGGTGTCCCTTTTAATCCGTGAAGAGCTTAGGAGGACTTTGCTTGTGACAAAACTATTTACTTAGTTGAGAATCAGTAATTGTTAGGAAAAAAATATCCAACACATATAAAAGGGACTGATATAACCTGAAAATGAAAGATAATCAGCAAGCTGAGACAATAGGAATTCAAAGACCCTGACTTTGATTCGTGTATATCATGTGCTTTAGCCCATTCCTTGACCTACACATAGGACACGTCAAAATGGAGTATATAATTCAGGTGGCAGGCATCTATAATTTGGCTTGAGGAAATACCAACAAAACCATATATCGAAAGCGTCCATCAATCTCATTGATCCAGAACAGCAACTTGGATTTCATTTGATCATGCAAATTATTAATGGAGACATGACAAGAGATATTTTGAAGGTCGTGCTCCAACTTCAAGATGGGTCCTCTGGCATTACTTTTAAATTTGAGCTTACACCATGTACCTGCAAAGACTCCTCGTAAATACTTAAAAACAGGTACACTTCTATGAGTAACATGTTTCATAGTTCGCTTCATAACTTTATATATGAATCGTCATACCAATTTAACACATATACGGATCATGTATATTTTCATAAAGTATGTGCAAGTAATATTTGCCCTTTACCTTTTGATACTAACTTCTACTGGCATTGCGACAGAGGGAGAGGGAAGGAGAGTGGCGGTGGGGGGGGGGGGGGGGGGGGGGAGTTGGGGAGGGGAGGGGGAGAGAGCCCCTATATTTACTTATTTTCAAGATGGACTGGTGACTATGTTGATCGCATCTCCAACTTTTCAGAGAATGAATCTTCAAGTAATGCTTTTAATAGTTTTCAAGTCAAAAATTAACATCAAGCTCATTACCGATATATCACAATAATTTAGTGAACTCACCTACATGTTAAACAGGTTACTGAAAAGGAGGTAGATGCAACATTAGAAACTTCATTGAATTATGATACTATCTCTATCCTTTTTGAAAAACTATTTTTTATTTTTCTGCCAATGAATGGATGAAGTGCCTATATAATATACACCAACATTATTAGGTAACTGACATCAGAAAATTTTGGAAGTATTTGTAAAAATGGGGAAACTAGTATTTGCATTTTTTTTTAATTCATATTGTGAGATGTCACAAGGGGGCAACAATAATTTCATAGTACGTGTATAGTTTCCATGTCTTGAAAAAGATTACCTTTACTTCTAAGAACTTCTAGTACATCTGCTAGGAAACTTTCCTTCTGCCTTCTCGCAATATTTGAGATGTGCAAACCTGTAAGTATCTCTATAGATAAATCCAGATTCCCCCATCTTGTGAATAGATTAGCCACAAATGAGCCATAAGGCTCCACCGTTGCACCTATGTACACCAGTTAAGACGTGGGACTTCTATTAGGCATAACGCCATTTCAATTGAAAAAATATTAAATTGCTATACTGTCCGATTAAGCAACAATTAAAATGAATTAATATTAACCATCATAAAGTATTTTAACACTTAACCCAATCCGGATCCCTTTATTACTTAATCTATGTTTGTGATGGCATGCCATTAGGACACAAGTTTGTGCCAGTTGGTAATATCTGAACTAGGAAGATCACAAAGGTAAAGTATGAGTAAGATAAAATTTAATAAAAACCTGCCAGAAAAAAACATTTAGTCCTGAGTCTCCTGACCAATCTTATTTCATGGCAAAATATGAAGATTAGTTTTGTTTTTGCAGGAATTAAGGGTATATATAATATGCTAAGAAGTTACCAATTGTTACAACGCATCAATACCTCTAAAACTTTCCACAGTCTGAACAGCATCTCTAAGGTCTTCAATGATATGAAATCTCACTTTCCAATCATTCAGTGTTGGTTCGATCAGAGGAAGAATATCCTTCAGAGTTTGCTCCACTAGACCATAGGAACTCATTTGCAGATACTATAATAGTCTAAATACCACCAGACAAAAAAATAAAGAAATCTGAAAGTCAAATGAACATTCTTTGCATATATCAAAAACAAGTATAAGATGATGCAGGGGAAAAAATGAAAATATTATCAAATGATTGATTAATTATTTAACATTATTATTTAAAGATTGACTACTGTAATTAAGTGATCTGATTTAAACTTTTAGGTAAGTAAATTACTATGAAGAATCTATATCTCATTATGATGGCAGTACAGCAATATAAGCAATATAGTATGCGCTTGTCCAGATTTAATCATCTAAAGTGGCCATGCGTATGCAGCAATGAAATTATTTCCATCCACACGTAAGAATATACCAGATCAAAGATGAATTTCAGTGAATGATGATTTCACTGTTTCCATACATTGATAAAGGCATGAGAACTGATGCTGTGAAACATGTTCAAGAAAGATGTGTTGTGAATAGAAAAAGGTTTAGAATGGATAGGTCTAGAAAGATAAATCAAGACAAAGATTTATACCTGCTCGGTGGTCCGAATTAGGCTTTCATGGTCATTAACACATGAACCTTGGAGTGAGAATTTCTCTTCAAAATAAAAATTGTCCAGATAACTCTAATAGTTGGCAAAATTTTGAGTGCCAAATATCGACTTATGGAGCGCCTAATCGTCTCCTAATGGTGAATTAAGGATTGCTTCTTCTTTTCTTTTCCTTTTTTATGTTGGAAAATGGGCTACAATGATATCAAGGATGCGGCACATGTGTTTTTGATAGTTATAGTCAAAATATTTAGGGTTTTACGGATGTAATATGGTTGTGTATGCAGCAATGAAATTATTTCCATCCACGCGTAAGAATATACCAGATCAAAGATAAATTTCAGTGAATGATGATTTCACTGTTTCCATACATTGATAAAGGCATGAGAACTGATGTTGTGAAACATGTTGAAGAAAGATGCGTTGTGAATAGAAAAAAGTTTAGATTGGATAGGTCTAGAAAGATAAATCAAGACAAAGATTTATACCTGCCCGGTGGTCCGAATTAGGCTTTCATGATCATGAACACATGAACCTTGGAGTGAGAATTTCTCTTCAAAATAAAAATTGTCCAGATAACTCTAATAGTTAGCAAAATTTTGAGTGTCAAATATCGACTTATGGAGCACCTAATCGTCTCCCAATGGTGAATTAAGGATTGCTTCTTCTTTTCTTTTCCTTTCTTATGTTGGAAAATGGGCTACAATGATATCAAGAATGCGGCACATGTGTTTTTGATAGTTATAGTCAAAATATTTAGGGTTTTACGGATGTAATATGGTGGGCTCCCTGGTGATTTGGTAGAGCCTGTTAAGGTGAAATAGGGTTAGTTGGATTTAATTTAGTATTATATAAACAACATATTTTTTTTATGTTCAAATTTGAATTGGAGAAAAAAAAGGTGAATTTTGATTTCTCATTTTTTCTAGTCTTTTCAATTCCTTTTCTTTTGGGTAAGGTCAAATAGAAGGAATTAAAATACTCAAGCAAGCACGCCTTTGTCTCCGATGAGACTCGAATTCGACCTCTTATTAACAAGGGTGATGATTTAAGGAATTAAAATTTGAATTTGTAATTATATTTAAGAATCAAGTTACTTGTAAAGGTACTTTTACATTTACCTGCATTCTTTCCCCCTAATTTTCTAGTCTTACCCATTAGTCAAAATTCATTACGGAAGTGACACTCAACCACAACAAAAGCATGATTTGAATCGTCTTCACCTAGTCTCAATCCTATATGTCTTGTATTAGATCTTGCAGTGCTCAAAGGTTCACATGTTTAAATTAATGGACTACCTCATGATATAGGTATGCTTAAACAATTTTATCCACATGTTTATGATTATTATAGATTTGAAGAATTATAGATACAACATCAACAATTACATGTTGAGTATGAGAAATCCAAGTTGCATCAAGCAAAGTTGTTTAATGATTTGTGCACCAAAGACACTTGAAGCAAATTCAAATGTACAACTTGGTTATGATGTAGAGAATATACGAGAGGGTCTCAATATCTATAAGATTCTTCTTGAAGTTGTCCGGGTTTGAAGGTGTAGGTTCGGGGGTGCCGATGTATTCCCATATTTTTATTGATGGGATTCGTGGGTGCGAGAGTGCATAAATGGTAACTTTTGGATAAGGTTAAAATTAAAAACAATAATAAAAGAAGAACGGACTTACCAGGATTCCCAATTGAGCCCTAATTTAAGAGTTATTCAATTGAGACCTAATGTAAGAGTTACCAATTGAATAGATTGCTTAGAGAATAAAACTACAAAAGAAAAAGAACGGGACTTACTAGAGTTACCAATTGAGCGTTAATTGAAGAAGAGTTACTAATTGAAGAGGCGGCTTAAAGAAGGAGACAGGAGACGACCGGTATCCTCGTCGTCGTCGTCAAATTTCAGGCCCTCGTTGCCTTTCAAGCTATGTGTTACCTGTTGTGGTAAGTAATCGATGGAGATTCTCAGCATAAAAGATTAAGATTAGTATATCATATATGTAATGGATTGAGATTTGTGTTGTATATCATATATGTATATAAGTGTATATTTATAATATTTGCTGACTATTGTGGACTTAATGTTATGGACTCACCATCCGTTGTTTTATTTCTATATATATTTTTAATTGGTCGGTCTTTGCTTATACATATATACAAGTTTATAACCCGTGCGACGCACGGGAAACTAATATTTAAGTAAATTAATTTTTTATTTATATTGATATTTAATATAAAATTTTATAATATTAAAAATTTATGTTAATATTATATGTTCTCTTATTTTATATAAATTTATTCTATTTAACATAAATATGTTATAATTTGGACTTGTGTTATAATATATATATAATTGGGCCTAAAAAGTAAAATTTTAGTTCATATAGATATGTATATAGTTAGGATCCGTATTATAATAAATAAAAGTATACTTAATCATGTTTATTTTTTAGACTCGTGGCCCGGCTGACCGACCAAAACTTTTAATCTTTCGGCTACAATAATATAGTATAGATATAGTGCTACTCCAAATGAACTAATCAAAGCCTAAAAACCAGAAAGTAGTGGCATTTGTGTAAAAATCGTACTCTCTCCGTCCCACCCATTTGTTTACATTTCGGAGAGAGTGTCCAGCACGTATTGTATTTTAAGGTGCATATAAAGTATAGTTCCATAACTTATTTTTACAATTTTCTATTTTTGAATAAAAATTGAATGTTTAAATTTTTATTCAAAAAAAGAAAAAATCAAAAATAAGTTATGGAACTATACTTTATACGCACCTTAAAATGCGTGTCGGACACTCTCTCTGAGATGTAAACAAATGGGTGGGACGGAGAAAGTATTATTTAAGGTTAAACAAGTAATTTTATTATAAAATACATAAAATTATTCTATCTCTATTTCACAAACTCCTCCGTCATATATATATATGGGTCCTGCTTTTTTTCCACGGATAGGATTAACACTAGGTTTTTTGTGTGAATGCAGGAGCTATGTCACCTTATCCGCGCTTGTGCAGGGCTAGCTAGGGTTTTTTCCTATCCGCGGAAAAAAAGTGTGGAGTGATGGTTGTAAACAGTCGCTTGTTGTGGACCAAAACCCTGTATATGTATATACATATATATTACACAATGTGTATATATCAACACGACCATTAGTGTACTACCAGTCACTTTCTCTGGCCAATTAACTTTGATTTTAGTGAATTTAACCAACAAAATTCCAATTTCACCACCAATAAAAACTATTTAGATCCTTACTTTGAATATATTCTTTTTGAAGTTTAATCATGTTATCCATTGATATTTAGCCTAATATATAAGCTCAAATTATCGAATTTAAACACAAATTACTAACTTGGAACGGAAAATCATCAATTCTCAGTGATTTATGTAGCTATTAAATGATGATTATCAATGCAAATAAATGGTGATTTGAATCATTATAGTTGGTGATTTGTTAATAAAGCGAAGATCGATAGTATCATAATGTTGATGGAGATCATGGTTATTTGTTGAAGTTATGGTGACAATTTGAGGTGATGTGATTGGAGGCAGTGGTGAAACATAGTTCAGAGAGAAAGATTGAGGAAAAAGAACGAGATTGAAGATAGAGAGAAAAGCCTGAATCTATGGTGATTGAAGATGTTGGTGGTGCCGGAGATGGTGGTGTGATCGGAGGCAGTGGTGAAACATAGTTTAGAGAGAAAGATTGAAGAAAAAGAACAAGATTGAAGATAGAGAGAAAAGCCTAAATCTATGGTGATTGAAGATGTTGGCGGTGCCGAAGATGGTGTTGTGAAGAGTAGACAAAAAAGGGGAGATAATTTTTAACGATGAGAGAGAAAGAAGTGGGGGTGAGAAGATCTCTTGTTAACCTACTATACCAGAACAACATTTGACCAAAGATCTCTTACTCGGTTATAATAATATGGAATAGATAGGTTAAGTAATATATGTGCTTATTTATTAATGGTCGGCAGGTTACCAATATTTTTATGTTGCACAGCAAGGCAATGGCAGAATGCTGAGCATTTCCAGACTTGTCATGACATCAACCAGGGACAAAGCCAGGGGTGGCAAGGGATGGTCATGGCCCACCCAGGGCTTCCCCTAATATTAACATATATATATTATAATTATATATTTCTTCAATTATTTGTTGACATAATTATATTTTTGGCCCCCCTATTAAATACAATTTTGGTATATTAGACTCAACATATAATATTATTATTTATTTTTTATTTTTTATTTTTTATTATGTTATAACATTATTTTTTGTATTTTTTTAGCCCCTGTTTTATTTTTTTATTATGCAAATTAGTGAATATTGACTCAAAAAATTATTATGGTATCCCCCACCCCTAAATCCCCATATTCTTGAATTTTCCAGATTCCTTTATCCCGTACTACGCACCCCAACATATGCACCCACGCTTCTTAGTTAGAAATATTCTAAATACATAAGTATTATGGTAATGGTCACAAAAGGATTGTTTCCCTAATTTAATTATAGTAGCAGATTAACATTGGAATCTAAGTTGTTATAGACACTGATTAGTTTTCTTTTCTCTAGGAATTTAAGTGAGTAATAGAATTAGATATAAATAGTTGTAAGAATCATTATTATCGACCAGATGATGATAATAAGATATATGCGGACATAGGATTTATCCTTGTTTCGACCATTTTTCTTAATCTTGTACGTGTGAGGAGTAATACGAGTGAGGAGTAGGGGCGAGCATAGTTTGGTGTGGCTCGGTTTTAAGTTAAAATTGTAACTGTAGAATCTTTAATTTGAATTCAAATTTAAATTATTAGATCGGACGGCTCTGCAAAACTGATCAAGCTCTTGAACTTTAGATCGAAGAAGTTCCACCTCTTTTGTTAATTATACAAGGATATGCAAAATATATTGTGTATGCAAGAAGACTATAATGTCCAAGTTGGACACTATGCCAAAGAAAAATTACCTCTATCTCTTGCTTACGGGCGACCACCATTTTTGCTTCAGACCTAGCATTTATTTGTGCCTCAAAAATGAAATCAGCTCCTGCAACCTAAGTAAATATAATAATATGAATATATGGTGTTAATCAATTGTTAGAGTTTGTATGTGTAGTCTACCTATTGAACTGGTTTTCGATCATAGTGACAGGATAAGCTAACCAGAAAACCAAGTTGCTGAATGCATAAATAACTAATGAACCTATCACTATTATTAGTGAGGTGAAACAGTACAACTGGAGGGAAATTCAGTTATACAAGAATCAGCTTTAAGAAGCCTTGCCCCCAAATTACTTGAACTTTTCCGTTATTCCATTACAGTTCATAATACCTGGGTAATCTCTACAGGTTTCTTTTTTGAATATAACATTGTAAATAATTTATATGACCATGCTAGTTGCTAAAAAGAAAAAAAATCAAAATATTTAAATACAGGTAAAAAGGTAGGTAATCATAATATTGATGTTTACCGAGTAGAAGAAGACCTCCCCAATAAGGTCAGCGGCAGCTTGAACAGCACTCTCTTCATTCATAGGTCGAATTTAAACATTAGTTGCATGACCATAGGTTTTTCTTTGCACAGTTGTATTAAGCCGATGATTTGCCTGGTCCACAAAACATTACTATTGATTTTCTGAAAATTACAATTTAAAGTCAAAACTACTTTGCAAAAGAGAAGAAAGACTACATTCTTGTTGTCATTTTCGTTTTAAAACGATAAATAAAATTCATTGTCTAAGACTACATATACAGTTTCATACTAAGAGCAACTTGAAACTACGGCATGTCAATGAGGGATGCACCGCAACCAAAGAGTGGCGAAAGCAATCCAAGAACACCGTCTCTTCACTATCTTGAAATGAAATATGTTTGCTAAGACAATTGAGTACTTGACCTTTGACAATTTAACAAAATCAGCCACCAAATCATCATGATCCATCACAAATTCACAGCGACAGTACCTTAAGTAATCGAACACACACATACTCACAAACACACACACACAAAAACACATATATATAGTATTGGCATTGGGAATCTAAACAATGAACATGGAATATATGGAGAGTACCTGAGCAAACCAGCGGTCACCGCATCCACTTTGTTTTATTTGTTCTGATTATTTATATCCACCAAGTGTTCGACGATTTGTCGCTGACAAAACATTTCTAGTGCAATTACAAAGACGGGGACAGAGCGGGGGAAGCTTTGTGATCAAGCAGAAAAAACCCTGTTTTCTTATTTGCAATTTTATATTCACAGTGAAAATAATTATAATTATATTGTGCGCCTAAAGATTCTAAAATATTGCATCATAAACAAATAATTTAATAAAATAAAAAAACTATCTGCGTATAATATTTATATTGTATCATTATACGCGATTTTGTTTTAAATATATTATACGAGATGAATATTGATATAATTGTTAGTCGATGGTTTGTTATACTCCATACACCACTTGTGAAATCAAGTTTTCCGCAAATAATTTGCTTCTTGTTGTATCCAGCTTATTTATGGAGATGTAGATCTATACGATTAAATGGTTCAAAGAAGATTATTTACTCAGCTAAAATAATAATGTGATGCATCATTAATATTATCAGTGAATTTTACGATTTTTTGTATGATCAAGATGCATATTATTATTATTTTTTGAGTATTAGTATTTCATTTCGATCTCGTTTGGTTCGTTAACTTTTGAGTTACGTAGAAACTTTAATTTCTTGTAATTAAGTTACATTACAAAGTTTCAAGATAATTAAAATGTTTGTGCTTGATTTATTACTATGTAACTAGAAGTTACATAGTTAATTTTGGTAAATAATTAATATTTTTATATTGGATAACTATTAACTTGCAGTGACCCCGGTAAATCTAAATAACTAAGTTCTCGTGTTTTGTTGTAACTATAAAAACCTGGGAATTTGGATTTCATTTGTCATGTTTAAAGTTCATTAAACCACACGCATGCACCTATTTTATATCCAAGTAATTTGTAGTTATGTAGCTAAGTTATATCGAAACAAACGAAGCCTTCAATTCTTTTTTGATATTTCTTAGAAAAAAATCTAGTCGAATTCTAAATTGACGGTTTATTGTGAGATTATCCGTGCAATTATACGCTAAAATTTCTTTTTCCAGAACATTTTTACTTTCTTACTTTGATGGGTTTTTAGATCCTTTCGATGATATATGTTGTGTTAAATAAATAATTATAAAATTCAATCATTACGTAAATCTTTCGGTAGTAATAGAACCGAAGACAGAAATAATCACAAATTAAGAAAAAAAATATAGTACATTAGTAAATTGTTAGCTTATAAATTTTATCTTCATATCATTAATTCTTTAATTTTAGATGTCTGTGTATATAGACTATGCATATCACATGTAAATATGTAATCCTAAAACTCTCCTCTTTTTTTTTAAATTCAATGGTATAACTTTAAAAATGTGTGTATACCGTTATGAGATGTCACAAATTTTAATACTTATTAATTTTATCTGAAAATTGTGATTGGTTAATTATTATAGGTTGCGTTAATTTAGTTAAATATGAGTATTAAAAGTGTGATGTTGATTTTATTATTAATGTGATTAAATTGTGTAGTGTATATTGTAGTTAGGATTATAAACGAATCAATTGCGAATAAGTTCGAATTCGATTCGGTTCATTTAAAACTCGAGTTTCAGTTTGGACACAAAAAAGTGTGCATTAAGAAAACGAGTTTGAATCCAACTATTAGCATTTGCAAATCGAGATTGTTCAACTTGGACTCGGCTTGGTAAAACTTGAAAAATAGTATGTATCCTGATTTTTTTATAATATTTTAAACATTTCATGTTTGAGATTATTGGATTAATTTTATCATTTCACGAGTATGGCTCGATTCATTTATGTTTGATAAGAACTTGAGTGTGATTAACAATCATACTATACCTTTTAACCGACTAAGAATCTAACTCATTATATTAATAATTTGGATAATTTTATAGTATTTAGGATTTTAATTTTAGTTTCTCATTTTCTTATCACACATTATATATTATTCAATTATATATATATATAATACGATCATATTTTCAAAATTCTATTCTTATCAACGTAAATTAACCTATGTGCGTGTATATATATATATATATATATATATATATATATATATATATATATATATATATATATATATTAACAGTAATGCTTTTAGACCAATGGTAAAATTTAAAAATTAAGTACTTCTATTAATTTTAAATTTTACATATTTAAAAAAAGTTATATTGTTAAGTGAGAGTGATGACATAAATGATTTATTCCCTGTCACTTTTCCTCCTTCCCTATTTCAATTCTTTTTTCAATTGGGAAGTACCCGTGAATGAATACTATTTTATAACTTAAGAGAAGAATATTAAAATAATTATTAATTAGTAATATGTGTTTGGTAATCATATAGAAAAAAAGTGTTAAGAATCAAATTACGACATTCAAAAAAAAAAAGTGTTACAATCAAATGAGTCGGTGGGAGTATCATATACAATACATTTTTCTTTTTTTAATACTTTTGAACTTCACACGTATATATTAATATATTTTTTTGGATATTAAAAATAAAAAAAATTGTATTAATTAAAATATATTTATAATTAACAAAATACAAAAATTGTTCATGTTGTAATTTTGGCCGCCCCGATGTTTTATTTATCACCATTCAGTCATTCACCAAGCTAAAGTGGAAACAAACGAACCGGCATTTCAGTTTTCTCATATATCCGTCTAAACTTCACTCATCCCGCTTATTAAATTTCAAATCCCCCGCGTCACTCCATCCCCAAACAACAAACACCCAAAATCAACGGCCACGATCCTCTCTCACACGATCCGCCCAACTCCACGTCACCGATCCGCGTCAAACACAATCACCGCCGTTAATACAAACCCCCAATCCAACGCTCCACATTCACCCCAACTCCCATATAAAAATAAACACCACAACCCACACTCTCTCAAACAAACAAATCACACACACTATTTTCACACACACAAACACATCAATGGCACGAACAAAGCAAACAGCTCGCAAATCCACCGGAGGAAAGGCACCGCGAAAGCAGCTCGCCACAAAAGCTGCTCGCAAATCAGCTCCGGCGACCGGCGGCGTGAAGAAGCCCCACCGTTTCCGTCCCGGCACCGTCGCTCTTCGTGAGATCCGAAAATACCAGAAATCAACGGAGCTTCTGATCCGAAAGCTTCCGTTTCAGCGACTGGTTCGAGAAATAGCACAAGACTTCAAGACAGATCTTCGGTTCCAGAGCTCAGCCGTAGCAGCACTCCAGGAAGCCGCAGAGGCGTATCTAGTTGGACTCTTTGAAGATACTAATTTGTGTGCTATTCATGCTAAGCGTGTCACTATTATGCCCAAGGACATTCAGCTTGCCAGGAGGATTCGTGGCGAGAGGGCTTAATTCGAATGATATAATCGGTGTTATGTTCAGGTCTAGGGTTTATGTATCTTTGATTAGATTTTATCTAGTGATGGTGGTGGTTATGTAATGGAAGTGATTTTAATGAAATATTAGTATTTGAATTTAAAATATGGATCATCTGATCCGTTTTGTTATCTGTATTGATGATATTTATTTGAATTGTGTTGTCATCTGAATTCATTTTTGAATTGTGTTATTATTTGAATTGTTGAAAAATATTTGATCATAGTGCTTCGGTTAGGAAGAGAGCAAATCTTTTTTTTTGGGTGTGTGGCTGTATAGGAACGTCAAGCAATGGACATGTATACAACCCTTCAAAAGAAATCATTCCAGCTGGTACATTGATGGACTGTATTGCGTAACTGCCCAAAATTTAGTGCTACTATCGAGGAAAAAAAACTCAGAAATCTCCAAATGATAGCCCAAAGTCTTCTGCAAATGCTCAAAGTCCATTTATGAGCAAACCGAGCCAAGCATCTGAATTCTGAAGATACAACGGATTCGTGGTGAGAGGGTTTGAATTGGAGATGATTAGAAAATGGAAGTGTTTTTAATGAAATTCGAGTATTTGAATTTCAATTTTGCCTAATGTCATCTATTTAATTATTTGTATTGATATTTATTTGAGGTCTCTTGATCCCGAACAAGCGTTTATTGTATCCATTTGTCCGCAAAATTTAGGGAGTCACGTCTTCTTTCCACCGGATTGGAGATTGATTCTAAAGTTGGTTACATTCCACGATATTTTTCGGCAAAGTGATGGTTAACAACATTTGGACGAAAACCCCAATTTGAATTGTGCTATCATTGGGTTATCATTTGAATTTATGAAAAATATTTTAATGGTAGTGCCATTGTTATATGGCATTCAGCTATCGTTTGTTTCCCTTATAAATTAAAAAATACATATGATTTTTTAATTATAATGCCAAACCCCAAACGATACCTTAATTTAGTTCGATAATATGGAACTAGATATTATTGCAATGCAACCTATTATCATTAGAGGTGGCCAAACGGGCGAGTCGGCTCGTCCCGACTCGCCCCGGCTCGTCTATTAACTCGTCTCAGCCGCCTGTGAATCGGGCCGGTTCAAAACCCGGCACGAACCGCTTAAAAAACGAGTCGTGCCCGAGTTGGCTTGGAGTGAACCGAACCCGGCACAGACCGACTCGTCAAACCCGTACGAATCGTGACGAACAGAACCGGCACGGTCCGCTCGTGCAAACCGCTCGTCAACTCGTGCAAACCGGCTCGTCAACTCGTGTAAACCGGCTCGTAAGCTCACCGCGCAGCTCGCCTCGGAACACATCAGCTCGCCTCGGCCCGGTGACTCGTGTAAACCGGCACATCAGCTCGCCTCATGTTACTGTTCGTAGTGCTGTCCTATATGATAATAAATTGCACATCTAAAATATGGTCACATTAGAATACTTAATATTAAAATATGGTCTAATTCAATAATATTATTAAGTATTCTAACTTATCACGTAGCAAAATTTATACATATTAAGTATTTTGCAAGTATCTAAAATTGTTCTATAAACTTCTCTGGATCAAATATATTAAATAATATTATCAAATTAGAATAAAAAAATGTTAAATAAAGTTAACGAATATTGTATAATATGTTATAAGAAATTGTTCAAGTCAAAGTTTAATAGTAAAAACTTTAGATTTTTAATGAATAAAGTTGTAAAATATTACATTATTAAATTAAGCTTTGATCTCGATTTAATTCAGACTCGATAAATTTAATTTAATATATTATTAAGTTTGTGTTCGAATAAAAAATTATGTTTAATAATATTATTGAACATTATTTGATCAAATAATAAATTGCTCGAATTTGATAAGAAATTAATAAATTTATTAATAGACTATTAAGTTTATAGAGTAAAAAATTGCACAAAAATTGTATAGAATTATGTAATACAATTGTGTACTGAACAGTGAATATGGGTTTAATTTGATTTCAATGTACAAATAAAATAGAGAATAAAATGATACAGTACCAAAATAGAGTATAATGTTAAAAATTGATTTCAACGGCTCCAACAGTTAACGGCTACCTGCAAAGCTACAATCTGGATTCTGCAGAACCCAACGGCTCTCCCCATTCTCTCGATCTCTAGCCTATAAATTGAACCCCCCATTCTATGTACTCTCTCCCACCAATCTCTCTACTCTCTCGATCTCTCCCTCACATTATCTCTACATTGTCTCTACTCTCTCTCACTCTGCTAGGCGAGGTGTTACAAAATTCCGGCGAGTTTCAAATAATTATAAAATGGATCCAAACAATTCACAAGGTTTGAGCCAAGCCAATTCAATGCCACCACCTCCGCCCCTCGAACCCGGTAAGCCTTCAATTTTTTTCGTTTTTTAAATATTTGAATTATTTAAATAGAATATTTTTTGATTTTTTTAAATATTTGAATTATTTAAAAAAATCAATTTTTTTTGATTTTTTAAATATTCGTTTGAAATATTCGAATTTTAAAAAAAAATATGATTTTTTTAAATATTCGTTTAAGTTATTCGAATTAATCTGTATACAATTTATTTTTACATGTTCTTCTAGTAGTACTAGACATTCATCACACGTTTGGAATTATTTTTCGAGGCAAGCAATGGAAGATCCGAACAAATTTAAAGCTTTTTGTTTACTTTGCATTCAAAGTGGTCGACAACAAGCCCCTTTTATCCACGCTAAGGGGACCGGTACGGGTACACTTGATCGGCACTTAAAAAATCATCACGGAATAACGAAGCAAAGTCATGAAAGTGGAGAGGCACGTGGGGAATCATAACAAACACAAATGAGTGGTTTCATGTCTCCCGGTGGAGGTATGCCTTTCTCCTATAATAGAGATAGAATGATTGAAGATTTTGTTACTTATGTTACATTAGATGAGTTACATTTCTCTCACGGTGAGAGTCCGAATTTAGAGTACATGATGAAAAATTCAATAAACCTGGCATTTAGAAAAATTCCTAGGAACACACTTAAGCGTCACACACAAAAACAATATTATAGTCAACGAATAGAATTAATTAATTATTTCGGTAGTTTTGATGGTATGGTTTCTTTAACTAGTGATTGTTGGACTTCGAGTTTTTGTGAGCCCTTTATTTGTGTTACAGCTCATTGGATTGATGTTGACTACTTATTACAAAAACGAATTATTGCATCTGATGTTATGGACGAGTCACACACCGGTTTTAATATAAAACAAAGAATATTAGACACGATAAAGGAATTTAATTTGTTGCATAAAGTGTTTACAATATCTTTAGATAATACCTCTGCAAATAATAAAGCCATGGACTATATTAGGCCTGATATTCCCACTATATTAGATGGTACTTTCTTACATGTTAGATGTTGTGCTCACATAATTAATTTATCGGCTCAAAAGGGAATTGCACAAATAACAATATTATTAGAACCCATTAGAAAAATAGTTAAGTATTTACGTATAGCACACACATTACGGTCTAGGTATAAAAAATTATGTAAAGACAATGGGTTAAGGCCGAAAAAATGGGCTATCGATTGTCCTACGAGATGGAATTCGACTTATAAATTATTAAATGAGGCAATTAAATATAAGGTAGTTATCACTGAGTTATATAATTCAGACCCAAAAAACCAATATGATGGTGGACTAATTACCGATATTCAGTGGGATTTGGCAACTAGTGTGCGTAATATACTTGAATGTTATCATCATGCTACTAAAGTTTTTTCTTATGTTTACGAACCAAATGTACATCATGTTATCATTGAGTGTGTTAGTATTGTTACTACTTTACGTGAATTTGAAGAAAATGATTATTTTAGTGCAATTATTCATGACATGAAAATTAAATGGATAGAATACTTTACAGATTTTCCCTATATTTATGGTGTTGCATGTCTTCTTTATCCTGCTGTTAGAAAAGAAGGTTTAGAAAATATTTTAGAACATTATTATGAGGTGTTAGGAGTTTCGTATAATCATGTTCTTTATGTACAAAATTGACTTATTATATCGTCTTGTAGATATATATACTCTCAAAACTCAAAATGTTATACCACCTAAAACTAATACTGTTAGTAGGTTTAATAGTACTATTTCATCTATCCTAGCCAAAAAACAAAAATGTAGAATTTCCACTACGTCTTCTGTACCAACTTCTTCTTCTAGTATGATTAGGGAGTTTTTTTCTTATAATTATGAGTTAGATGATAATTTTTCAATACTAACGTGGTGGAAGAATCATGAGAACCAATTTCCGGTTTTAGCTAAAATTACAAGGGACATATTAGTAGTTCCTGCCTCTACAATTGCGTCCGAGTCTGCTTTTAGTGCAGGTAGAAGAGTGTTGGACGAGAAGAGATCAAGTCTTTCGCCAGACGCGGTGAAGATATGTATTTGCAAAAAGGACTGGGATCAAGACAGAAAAAGACAACAAGGAAGAAAAGAAGATGACTCGGACGGAGATGAAGATCCGTGGATGATAATGGATAGTTCATCAGAATCGGGCACATCAACTAGTGAACAACAACAAAATTTTGTATAAATTAAATAATGGATATAATATTTTTATTTTATAATTTTAAAGTTTATTTGTTTTGTATTTTTTTAAATTTATTTATTATGTATAAGCGGTTTGTTCCGTTTTTTTAGAGATGAGTACTCTCAAATTAATTGTAAAATATTTTTTAATTAATAAAATTTATAGAGGTACCGTCCTCTTTTATTCCAAAAATATTCGTATGAAATAAATTAAATAAAGTGATGAATTAATGAATAAATGAGCCAATTAACAATAAAGATACTCTTTGGTGCATTTTGCAAATACTAGTAGACTAGTAGTATTGTAGACTTGTAGTCTGTGTATTGTTGTTTATTTGTAGTCTGTAGACAAGTACATGCAACTTGGAACTCGCCTGACTTGCAAACCGCCCGGCACGCCACTTCACTCACGAACTCGCCAAACTCGCCTCAGCTCGGCACGGCATGAGACAATTCGGACTGTTGGACTGTAATATTAAATAGAATAAAAATTTAAAAAAAAAATAAAAAAACGAAACCCGCCTAACCCGCCGAACTGTACACGAGTCAAACTTTTTCCGAACCGGCCCGACTCGGCACGGCCCGGACAGCTACACGTGCCGTCTACGAGTTAGGAGGTGGCCAACCCGGCTCGCCGGCGAACCGGCACGACTCGTCCGGCCCGCTAGTTTGGCCACCTCTAATTATCATGTTACATTGGACTTGCAATTATCAAACAAAAAGAAACACATAAAGGGTAAAAAAGATTTAATCTTGCACAATGCCAAGTGCCAGCTACTAATAATGACAGCAGTCAAGCACAGTTATTCATTTATAATCCCTTAAATCTCAAATGCAGCCAAAACAATGTTTGCCTTTTTCAGCAAAGAATAGTTAAGCACCCCACCCCTCTCAGGCCCAATATAGGCCTTTGTACAGTTCTCTCAACTAATATTGTATTGAAATGATTGTAATGTTTGATGTATAGGCACTGTAAGAAAAGAACAACAATGATTGTGCAGTATATTCAGGGACTTCACACACATAATGACCCAAAGTGAAACTGCCCCGTAATGATATGCATTTAACTCTTGGGTCTTGGCCTCCAAATCTGTCGTGCTTGATTCTGATTAGGCTGCTCTAGTCTGTTCACGTTTGTATTGTTGGAACTTTCGTTATTCCTTGTATTGCGAGCATGATGTGACTGTGATGGTAACGATACTGCTCTGTTTACCTGCGGGCGACTCCGGTTGTAGTTTCCAGGGTTATTGGGGTTTCTGACAGGTGCAGGTGATCTTAACACAGGTAGAAATCGATCTTGTCTGAGTAGCGTAGCAAAGAGAGTAGCCTGGTTATGATCATTTGAGGCAAGTGTATGGTGGGTTGCTCGAAATGCATTTGCTATTTTTGTTAGATGGTTTTGGGTAACAGTCCTTGCAGTATTAACAGGCTGCTCAAAAGGATCCTCGACCTATGAATATATTTATCAAAACTGAAAAAAGTTAACTCTGAAGGTAAAAACATGCCAGCAGGGTCTTTGTGTGTGTGTGAGAGTGTGTGTGTGTGTGTGTGTGAGAGAGAGAGAGAGAGAGTTACATACATAGAGTGCAAACGTCCTGGGCAGCCATGCCATGTTGCTCCCAATATCTTCCCACTGTCCAGAGTAAGGATTAATGCCTTGTTCTAAGGCCCTCACATCAATATCAGAGAACTGCAAAAGATGATGAATATACATTAAATAATTCACCAGTGGTTGCACAAGCTTTAAAAAAACTGAATGCAGGCCGAAAAATAGAGTTCAACGGAAAATATGTAGAACTACCTTTGCAAAGAATGATATGAGCAGATCAGATAAAGAACATCCATTTCTCCTCCTACGCTTATTCAATCGAAACCTGTTTATGTTCACAGCACATGTTTCTTCGATTTGTTTCTCAGCATCTGTTCTCACACCTGTATGTAAACAATGGAAATATTCAGTGTAGCTTATTTTGGATTTTGAATTTCTAGTCTGCTACATTGTAAAAGGGGTTTCGTGTTTTTGGTGCAAACTAATTTGCATTGTATTCTTATTAAAGAAAATGAAGTACATATTAACTAATTAATTAGAACCTTATTTAACTGTTATAGTCCTAAACCGCACACACAGCACAGTAGCACACAGATTAATATCATACAATCTTCAAGATATGCAAGAAGCTTGCATCATCGCAATATCATCTTCAATATCTGTATATGTTTAAACAAACCCACTTCATAAGATGACTAAATCTTCTTCACTATTGTTAGTCTTGAGAGACCAAAGTGTAGCCATATTTACTGGGGTACTATTTCTAAAATGGATATTAGGGTCCATTCCAATCCGTCTTAGTAGAGAGCTTGCAAATTAATCTTAGAGGACTTCAGCAACAGAGAGAGCCCAACATTCCCAAACAATTGACTACCATGCTGTGTCCAAAAAAAACCTAAACAGTGGAATCCAGTCAGAGATTAGGGTTTTAACTCAACCTCGGTTTCTTATATACTCTATTACCCGGACTCTCCATTTTTGCGCTTATACCCGTGTCACTGGACATGACATGGGTGTGGGATCTGAGTTGGATTTTCTTATTTAAACCGGACATTTCACCTTGTAGCATCCCAGTTCAAATTGAAATAGAAAGTCTCCTTGCAACTTGTTTACTAAGAGCAAGAAATTTATGAATGACTTGTTTCTATGTTATCCTTTTTGATTTTATGCTACAATTTAACATACATAATTAAGTCTATATGATTTATGTGTAGTAAACACTATCTTTATGAATGAACAATCACTCAGCCTATTTAAAATATAACTTGTGTTAAAACTTAAATGCGAGTCCCCACACCTCTGTCCAATTTTGGATCCATATCCAAGAATCCTAATTATTTTAAAATTAAGAATTTGACTCTTGGATCCACACCCGTGTCCGACACCCATACCCGAGTCTGGGTAACTTAGCATATATATGAATTTGGCTTCAACACACACACAATGCTGTAAGTCATTATATATGAATTTGGCTTCAACACACAAACTATGCTGTAAGCCAATGTACCTCGTCATTCCGCTTGTCACCTTTCATTTATATTCGACTATATGCATTACATATATATGAGATTTCGGAACGCTGAAGTTAGAAGCAGATGTATTAAAACTTAAATAAGACATCTCCACCAATTTGAGAGTAATAAACTAATGATGAAATTTAGCTAGACATGGTGTGTGTGTATATATATGTATATTAAAATTAAAGTGATAACACAGACGGCAATGATAGTACAAAACGTCTTTGGGTGGTTAGTGTAGAGGTCGAGAGCAAAGGAAAAGTAAAAAGTTGGGGGAGTAATTTTTTTCTTATGGGCATCATTTTACTTGAAGCCTGTTCATTTATGTGTTACTCAAACAGATGAATTATAACTAAAAGTTTACTTTACAGATTGCCAAACAAGTTCTTAGTCTCAAGTTTACCAAGTAAGAGAAATATTATTATAAAATCTGGGAAATATTTATAATTCAAAAGCCCAGCATGGAGGGCTTAAATAAATAAATAAATAAATAAATATATATATATATATATATATATATATATAGAATAAGGCTCAACGAGAAACTTCTTATTTGAGTAACCGAGGAACCAATTCTTATTTTATAAAAATTTGATTAACAAATAACTATAGAAAACTACAGAACATACAAAAAATCATAGAACACCAAAAATAATTGCAAAACAAATAAAAAATTTATATAATATACGAAAAAATAAAGAACGCAAATTACAGAACGCTAATGCTGAATAGAGTTCTGTAATTTTGTGTGCTATATTTTTTTGTATGTTATGTAATTTTTTTGTTTGTTTTGTGATTATTTTTTGTATTCTGTAGTTTTTCTATGCTTAGTCATTTTTTAATGTGTTCTATAATTATATTTGTTATTAGTTCCTCAATTACTCAAATAAGGGAGTTCCTTATTGAACCTAAGCCTAAATATAACTACATCAAAATGGTACCTGAAAGGTCATGTGCCAAATCTCCTGGATAGAGTTCTTTAAGAGGAGGTAGAATTGCAGGTACACACGTCTGCACGATAATATGAGAATAAGCCTGGATAGTAGTAATTCTGGTTTCTATTTTAAATTAAAGTTGGAAACTTTATATTTGACTAACAGCGGCTAGACAGAAAACAGTACTAAAAGTAATTGTTTTATGTCAGAAAGATACACCGCATCCAAATTCAGATATATACTAAAATCATCCTAAACACACAACAATCTAATCATTTTGGGCAAATTAAGAAATGGCAAATTTTGTAGAAAGGCTAAATAATACATGACGCAAGCATATGTTATATACTACATTGTTCTTTTCCTCTTAATGAGTGTAATTGGTTTCGAGTTTTGATATCTTTTAATACTAGAACAGGTGTCCCTTCTAATCTCTAAAGATCTTAGGAGGACCGTACTCGTGATATAACTATTCACTTAATTCAGAATAAGTAATAATGCGAAAAAAATATTCAACACATATAAAAGGGACTGATAATAACCTGAAAATGAAAGATAATCAGCAAGCTGAGACAATATGAATTCAAAGACCCAGTCTTTGATTCGTTTATATTATGTGCTTTGGCCCATTCCTTGACCTACATATAAGACACATGTCAAAATGGGTGTATATAATTCCCGAGGCAGGCGTCCAAAATTTGGCATGAGGAAATACCAGCAAAACCATATCTCGAAAGCGTCCATCAATCCCATTGATCCAGAACAGCAACTTGGACTTCATTTGACCATGCAAATTATTAATAGAGATATCACAAGAGATATTTCGAAGGTTGTGCTCCAACTTCAAGATGGGTACTCTGGCATTACTGATAAATCTGAGCTTCCGCCATGTACCTGTAAACACTCCTTGTTAATAATTAAAAAACAGGTACACTTCTAAGGATAACATATTTTATAGTTTGCTCAACAACTTTATATATGAATCGTTATACCAATTTAACATATATATGGATCAAATATATTTTCATAATATATGTGCAGACAAGTAACACGTGCCCTTAATTTTTTATCTATTGGAACGACTGCCATGGGAGCTGCCAGAGAGGGGGGAGAGCTCCGATTTCTACTTATTTTATATATGAATACAGGTGATTGTTTTAGTCAAATCTCCAACGCTTCAGAGAATGAATCGTCAAGACGTCAAGTAATGCTTTTAATAGTTTTCCAGTCAAAATGTACATCAAGCTCATAACCGATATCTCACAATAATTTAGTGAACTCACAAGCAGATTACCAAAAAGGAGGAAGATGCAACATAAGAAACTTTATCAAATCATGATACCATCTCTATTCTTTTTGAAAAACCATTTTTCCTTTTACTAGCAAATAATGATTGAAGTCCTTATATATATACACACCAACGCAGGAATCGATGATTAGGTAACTGACATCAGCAAATTTTGGAAGTATTTGTAAGAATGGTAAAACTATTAGGCAGCACGTATATTGATTGCCTTTAACTCATATTGCTAGATGTCACAAGGGACAACAATGATTTCACAGTATACATAGTGTCCAGATAAAAGATTACCTTTACTTCTAAGAGCATTTAGTGCATCAGCTAGAAAACCTTGCTTCTGCTTTCTCGCTGTATTTGAAATATGTAAACCTGTAAGTATCTCTATAGATATATCCAAATCCCCCCGTCTTGTGAAGAGATTAGATACAAATGAGCCAAATGGCTCCACCGTTGCACCTGTGCCCGCCAATTAAGCTGTGAGTTCATTTTGGCATAACACCATTTCAATTGAAAAAAAAGGATTACTATATTCTTTTCAATTAAGCAACTATTAAAATAAATGTATATCATCATAGAATATCTTAACACTTGACCCATCTTAGCATTCTCTTTATTACTGTATCTATGTTTGTGATGACATGCCATTAGGACACAAGTCTGTGCTAGTTGGTAATTTCTAAACTAAGAGATCACAAAGGTATAGTATGAGTAAGATAGAATATAATAAAAACCTGCCAGAAAAAACTTCAGTCCTGACCAATCCTATTCCATGTCTTAATTGAAGAATAGTTTTGTTTCAGGAGGATTCAAGTATGTACATAATAAGCTAGTGAGCTACTACTTGTTGTAAAGCATTATTACCTCTAAGGCTTTCCACAGTCTGAACAGCATCTCGCACGTCTTCAATGATATGAAATCTCACTGCCCAATCATCTTCCGTAGGATAGACCAGATGAAGAATATTCTTCAGAGTTTGCTCAACTAGACCATAGGAACTCATTTGCAAATCCTAAAAAAGTGTAAATACCATCAGACAAGACTAAAGATAACTGAAAGTCAAAATGAACATTCTTTGCATATTTTAAAGTATAAGATGATGCGGAGAAAGAAAATTAACATTATTATTTAAATATTTACTGTAATCAAATGATCTAATTTAAAAATTTTAGGTAAGTAAATTATTACGAAGAATCTATATCTCATTATGACAGAAATAGAGCAATATAAGCAATATAGCATCAGTTTTTCTGGATTTAATCAATCCAAATTGGCCAGTCTAGCATACATACGTATGGAAATATTGAAATTATTTTCATACAAGCGTAATAATCAATCCACTAGACCATAGGAACTCATATGCAAATCCTAAAAAAGTGTAAATACAATCAGACAAGACTAAAGATAACTGAAAGTCAAAATGAACATTCTTTGCATATTTTAAAGTATAAAATGATGCGGAGAAAGAAAATTAACATTATTATTTAAAGATTGCTACTGTAATCAAATGATCTAATTTAAAATTTTTTAGGTAAGTAAATTATTAAGAAGAATCTATATCTCATTATGACAGAAATAGAGCAATATAAACAATATAGCATCAGTTTTTCCGAATTTAATCAATCCAAATTGGCCAGTCTAGCATACATACGTATGGAAATATTGAATTTATTTACATACAAGAGTAAGAATCAAGCAGATCCAAGAGAGATTTGAGTAAATTATCGTTTCATTGTTTCCTTACAGTGATAAGGGTGTGAGAACTGATGCTGAGAAACATGTTGAGGAAAAATGGAAGATATAAAAGTTTTGATTGGATAGGTTTCGGAAAAATGAAAGATAAATTAGGACAAAGATTTATACCAGCTCGGTGGTCTGAATTAGGCATTAATAGTCATTAACACATGATTTTTGGATAAAATTGACGATTGAATTGTTTCCCTACTGGCTTTTATCCTTGCTTCAGCCATTTATCTTAACATTGTACAGTTGTCCTACCATTCCGATGCGGCTTGATGTTAGGTAAATCGTAACATTGAATCTCCAGTTTTAAAATTGGAAACCCACACTTGAACCAAACCATTGGTTCAGTTCTGTTTTAAAAGTATTGCTTCAGCTAAAAATGGACGCTTCACGAAACCGGCATCTCTGAACATGAAATAATTTGAATATGCCTAGTCTCTCAGTATATATAAATAATCACTAAAAAGTATACACATAGTAAACACACGACATTTGTATTATTAAGTATTAACCAGTAAATATAAAAAATTTAAGCAAACATGATTTTTAATTTTAAAAATTATCTATTTGTTTTTTTATACATAATAGTCATACTAATTAATGGTTCCGTTAATTACTGTTTCGTTGGGTTTTAAAATCAGAACTAAACCAAATGAGCAATGCAGCTTAAAATGATCCGGTTTGTATTGTTTATTTGTTTTAAATTCGGTTTCGGTCTGTATGCTCTACCCTACCCTACTGAGGGGTATCCTGTACGAAAAATGTAAGGATCTGACACCTCTACATTTATACCCCATCACAAAGTTTTATAACTCTATTCTGTGCCATGGACTTGAACACATAAAAAAAATAAACTATCTTATCATTCATGAATCCTCTCTGTAGCATCACTTAAATCTAAAACATAGGTTTAAGATATAGATATCTCATACACAACTATATATATCTAAAACATGAAATTTTTAACCTTAACTACTAAAAAAACATACATTATCGTAATTCCTTCATACACTTCAACATCAATTAGTCAACATGCATCAACCATACAAATAATACTCAGATTAATCCAAAAAAATATAAAACCTATCACGACATTTTTCATATACAATACTACAATCAGTTTCACACATTCATCGGAAAACTACAAGTAATGCTAGTAATACTAATAACAATCCTCATTTCAACTAATCAATATAATTCAGAAGAAAAACAAGAATACAAATCTTGATGCTATTAAAAACTACAACATAGGCATACATATAAGATATAACAACACAAGTTTCTTACACATTGATCAGAACACTAATCTTAATGCTATGAAAAACAAGAAAACATGTATACATAAAGATAGATACACACATATACACACAAATACAAAAAAAAGGAGTGTATGTATATCAGTGTATGAGAATATTACCTTGGGATATGAAAAACAATGGAGGTGAAGAAGACAAAAAGAGGGTCACAATCGATGAAGTGACATGAAACAAGGCTTGAAATGCATGTGTTATGTTTAATATGGATAAGGGGGTAGTGAGTTTAAGTGGTGAAGTCAGTGTGTGTGTGTGTGTTTTGAATTAGGGCTCTGAAATTAATTAGTTAGGGCTGAACAAACTAATTAAACTGACCAACCCCCAACTTTATGGATTGTACATTTGTACTATGTATCATGTGCTTTATGTTTTGTTTTCCCCAGGGTCCGCTCTTACATGATCTATGTTTTTTGTATGTACCACTTCTGTTAGGCTCCTGTTCGGTTGAAAATTATTTTATTGCATTTTTATTATGTTCCGTTTATATTTATTATTTGATTTAAATTTGACTTGGAGACTATACGTTAATGTTATGTTCTTAATTTGACTTGAATTAAAGGAGTTGCTAGTTAGCAATATTTAATTTTATATTTTTGAATTTGTTAATATTTGTTTGAACTATTTGAATATTTGTTACTCCCTCCATCTTATTATTAATTTAGAACTTACGGAGTAATTTAGTGTTATGGATTTTATAATTATAATGGTTATTCTAATATAAGATATGTGACCGGTAGATGCATGAGTTTACAAATGTTTTTATATTTAAAATTTAGGACTAGCTGTGTATATACAAGTTTTACCTCATCTTATGACTACATTTTACTCATCCTCGCAGCTAACAATCCTCAGGGTTAACAAAGCTCTTTTGATACAAAAGATTATAACTTGGGAAATAGGGTTTCAAAATTGGCCCATATATGTTTTATTTCAGATTTAACAGTGTGTTATGAGATTATTAGTGTATTAGTTACCAGCTAAATTACCTATGAAAACTTTTACCATTAAGCCAAAAGATGGAACCGAAGCGGCCGAAGTTATTTGGGGGCTCAGAAGTTGTTTCAAACTGCCCCTCCCAATTCATTTCATTTACCTATTTAGCTCTTGTAATAAAGGCTTGTAAGACATAAGAAATATAATATTTAGCCAACATATGTAAACGTTTTTTCGGCAAGCTAAAGTCTATGTTTCAAATATATTTCTCCCCAAAAGACGGACAGAATGTTAAATTTTGCAGACAAAAGATTCATTGCCCTCTCTGCCAACAAACAAAAAAGACTAAAGGAGGGCAGTTTGCGACAAATCATGATGAGCATATATATGTTTTCGACTGTTAAAATAAACTTCTAGTGAGCTCAAGAAGTGCCAGGGAGCCTAGGAAGTTGCAACATCATCCCAACGACAAATTAATCCATCATCAGAGCAGCTGAGGATAGTTCTGAGATCAAAAGTGCAAACAGTTAAAGCGTGAACAAAGACGATGATATGTTCATTTAAATATAAAGCAGTCAGAGTGTCGCCGAAAGTCTGCAATGCTAACTCAAGGAAAGCTGCTAAATGTCACTTACTTTCCATCAACGGACATCGCAGTCTGCCTAATAATTGATTTTGGTGTTTGAGACAACCTGACAAACACAAGTCTACTATCAAATACCTAAATTTATTGCCTACCAGAAGAGGAGTCCTCCATTTTATGCTTCATCAAAAAGACTATAAATAATCAAATAAACCTTGTGATGAGAACAGGAGGGCTGGACTGCAAATCCCAAACAAAAATCTTTCCTTCTTTATTTCCTGGCAAAGAGGTTGATTAATCAATAATTGTGAAAATTGCCAAGTTTCTATAACGAATTTACTCGTATACATCATTAAATAAGTAAAGTGATTGTTTGACTATACAATAACATAAAAAAAATAGAAAACAGAAGGGTTTCAAAAGTTGTATTAGTATTACCTATAGCAGCAGCTTTGTAATGGGAATCACAAGAGAACTTGATAAACCACATGTCACATTCTGGAACAGGGTATTTTTGGAGGATGTCGGCAGAACCCTACACAGATTCATGGAGCAGAAAATTTCTTTAATGAATATAGTCTTGCTTTAATAAAAAAGTAACAAAATAGAAGGCATAAACAAAGAAATGCACTCGAGTACAAGGCAATAAAAGTAAAGAAAAGACTGAGAGATGCACATGCAAATACATATATCTCTCAAAAGCATGAGGAATGACAATCACAAAGACACAAACGTCTAACCTCCCCTGGCGGCTGATCCTTTATTATTGGCTCCCATAATACCATTTCATTCTGAACACCCTGTAATAACAAGTCAGGAAAAAAGAATCCTAAATACCACTGCTTGATACCTACAGTCATGAACTCTCAATCAGAGGTGTATAATGCACCTTGGACATGATAAGATCGCCAAGCCACCTATTGCAGTCAACATAGTTTGTATGTACTTTGGCCACAAACACCTGGAATAAATGAATAACCTCAGATTCGTTTTGGCACATATCTAGGCGAGGAATCTTGGAATAGGGGAAGAAAGAATAAGATGATAAGAGCCACATGCCGGAAACTGCACAAATTTTGTAGGGAACTTTGACGGCTTGTCGGTCCATGTGAAAGATTCTTCCACAGAAGTCCAAAAATCTGCATGAAGATACATTCATGACAGAAAAGTCTAAAGAACTGAACTTAACAGTAACATTGATTAAATGAAGGACCATAATATGTTGGAGGTTGTGTTTATTATCTGATCATATCTACTAGAGCTGGTAGATTTCTAGGTTCATCTTCTGAATGGTTGTTTTAGTCCTCTGGACAAGTGTTCTATTTTCTCCAAAATCACAAGAATGTAAACGAACGCTTTGAAATCATTTCTGAATTATAAGATTACTTTAATACCCATCAATCAGGTCTTAAATATGTGTGCAATAATTATGCTTGTGCTTAACAATACCAACCCATACAAGGAATGCAAATTGAGCAATTCATATAGACATGACAGACATTTGAAATCACCACCACCAACCTTAATTGACTCCACAAAATTCTGACTGCATGCATTGTTCAGTAGAGATATAATGTCGTTGTTCAGTAGAGATATAAGTCTAAAGGTAAAAAATTTGTCTGTATAATTTACTTGTTCAAATTTTGCTTCATGGCTAAACATTTCATTTCGACAAAAAATTGGAAAAAATCATTTTGTCTTTACATAAAAGAACTTACCCTTCATTGACCAGATTTTGACAGTATTGTCCATACCACAACTTGAAAAGCGATATATATCTGAAGGGTGAAAGTCCTGAAAGATTGGTACCAAACCATATGTTACATATCACTGCCGTGACAGCAATATCTAAAAAAGGAAATCTATCAATTAATATCAAGGACAGTGAAGTGAATGTTCGAATGTATCAGAAATCATTTCAATTCCCACAATACCACACTCAAGACTTCATGTCGATGCCCACCAGCTCCAGCAAAGATCAGAACGCATATTCCAGTGTGGACATTCCATAGCCGAACAGATTCATCCTATTCCGAAGTAGACAAGCTATCGATTATGAGCACTTTGAGAAAGAAGAATGCATAGGTCTAGAAAATAGGAAGGAAAAAAAGGAAAAGGCCACAATGCTTACTTTGCTGGCAGAAAGTACAAGCGATGGTTTTAACATCTGGGTCCTGATTTCATTTATTGATTCACCATGACCGACAATGGACTGCATTGGGGGTGAGAGTTTACATAAAAACAAGCATGTCAAGCAAGAGGAAAATACCATGAAATAGGATTCTTTAATCCATGAATGAGATGAAAATTATTTGTACATTCTTCAGGTAGTTGTGCAGAAACAAAGAACTATTAGTATTGCAATATTACTGCCTAATAAACTCCTCTTGACATAATTTTATGAGCCTAGAATATGTAGGTCTAAATTACTTTACCATGTCCAAACATGACAGCCTGTTTTCACTATTCTGTGCTTAATTCTAGGTTAGTCCAAAAACAGAGTCCCCATCCATCTTTTGTTGTGAAATCATGGAATTATTATAGGAACGAGGAATTAATTTTATAGGGCCTAAAGTTGGTAATTTGATAGCTTACTTTCTTAAATAAATGAAAACAAAAAGCTTCAAGGAAGTTTATATTTTTTCTTAGCAATAATATTAAAGTTTAAATTGTTCAAGCCCTTCAAAGATTTTCAATATTACAGGTGATGCTAGTACGTGTAAACTGTAATGTAGAACTTACAAGCTTCTTTCACACATTTATAATTAAAAGAATTAAGAGCAACTATAGAGGTGCATGCCTTGTGTAACTTCTCATTTCCAACGTCGATGACTCGAATTACACCATTAACTCCTCCAGCAACCAATAACGGTTCCCCTTTAGGGTTACATGACCAGGTCACTGTGTAAAAGGACTCCTTCTTCTACTCAACAAATCAAGTTAATTTTCAGTACTTTCAGTGTCAATACATAATCTGATGCATGCACTAGGAGCATATAAACTCAGAAACACACATATGCTATACACCGTTGGCTATTTAATATATATCTACTTACATCATCGTCGACATAAGACTGCAATTGAGCCAGACAACCTTCTTCGAGGCATTGGTAAACAGACACCTATTAAGAAAGAATAGAATAAACAAGCAATAACAACCAACAATAACAATTTAATCAACTATAAAAATATGATTCAGAAAGAAAAAAATTAAAAAAGAAGAAATAACCCTCAGAGTAGATCACTACATATTCAATATATTCTCACTCCCCCTCCCCAATCCCATACCCAAGGAAAAGAACAAAAATGGGAGTTATCTAGTAGCAGCACTACACTTGAAGAGCCCAACCTAATTTGGGACTTGCAGGTCCCTGAGCTTTACCAAAAAAAAAAAAAAACTGACTTGCTAGGTATTACAATCATGGGTAAGAAGTGGAAACATTGTTTGATGTCAGGATATGAACAGGGAGAGTAATGTAGTGTGATCATTAGTAAGTATAGTGTCTTTAATGTAAATTCACAAAAGTAAGTATCGAATTTCTTGACGTAGTTAACAAAACCAGTTGTATAAGCTCAGGTTATGATTCCTAGGTGAGTACAATCTCATTCTCTCTTTTCTAATTGTCAATTCCACTCTAGCTTTTACATTTCCTCTTAACAACCTCTCAATCTCTGAGTGGAGTTGTTCTTGTGAACTTTGCTCTAGTAAACAGAGTATAACCGTATCCTTATTTTTTTCAATAACAGTAGGTGTGCGAGTTACAACAACAGCAAAGCAAATATATAAATATAAAGTAAAAAAAATAATAACCTAGCAGAAATAAAATTTAGAAACGAATCCTAAAACTAATCTAAGGTGAAGAGAAAGATGACAAATTCAATCATTGTGCCCTAAAAAATCATGGATATAAGTTATGCAAAGCGAAGGGATGAGGTACTAACTCGATTGCCGCCAACAGTAGCAAAGAGATTGAAGAAACGAGAGTCAATAAAGTTGTAAGATATGCCGTAGAGAGGCCGGCCACCCTCCCAAAGCCTGTTTCTCAATTTGTACTTCCTCGTATTTGACGGCGTCAAGCTTCCAATCAGCGCCTCACAACCTACGGTTTCCTTCTTCCCCATATCCTTATGAATAGTTGCCCCTTTTTTCCCTTTCATTTCTTTTCACCTAAGGGTATGACGGTATGTAGTTATTTTAGCTTTTGCAATGAACTGGTTTTCTTTTATGTATAAGAAGGATATATCTCTCCATCTCGTCGTGTACACCCAAAAATATTCCATATACAATTGAACAAAATATTCATTAATACATTAATTTAATCATAGGACCAACCCTTCTTTTGCAAGTAATTGAAAAATATCGATAAAGTATTCTTTTATTAGCGTCAATAAAAGATTAAAATCAAAAAATGTTATCATACGCATAATTCAAACTTGAAAAAGCAATAAAAGCTAAATGGAAAATAAAAGTTAACTAAAATAACAACAGTACTCCCGATACGACCGAGTTGTCAAGGAAACCACAATTAAATTAACAATGACAAAAAAAGTAGTTAAAAAATAAATACCGGAAATATAGAATGGCAAATCACAACAACATTATATCTGTCCTATACCACAACATTCCCATCTAGTAAATCATCATGAAGCCCAAATTGGAAGACAATTTTTTCAAGCGGACCCAAAACATTCTTAGACAATGAGAAAAAAAATATTTATAAATAAAAAACAATGTAATTAAGACATTCATTGAACATTATTTATTCAACAATTATGAACAAAATATCTCCTCCAACACCTGTACAACAAAAAATATTTCTTCTTAGACCACTAATTTTTCTTATCTTTAAATTTACCTAGAACAATTTCATAATTCACTAAATAGAAAATGTAAAATTTGCAGGAAATCTACCAATGAAAAAAGAAAGAATGAAAATAGAGATATTTAAGAAACTTAGTATTCTCAAGTAATTCTAAATTTAGAAAAGTTTCTCTTAAAAGATGATGTAATCGCATAGGCTAACTTAGTAAGAGTGGGTGCGAGTTACAACCCTTCAAAATCTAGTTAGTACCACCGTCCGTGTATAGTTGCAAGAAATTCAAAATAATTGAGTTTCATCCAAATTTTTTAAGCCTAGGCCCTTGGTTCACAATTTTGTTCAAATTCTTATTGTTTTTCTCTTTAACATTCATTTAATTACTCTTTATTAAATATACTGCATTAGTTTCTAGTTACAAATTACAAACTTATAAAGCACTAGCTAATTTAAAAATTAAATAAATCGAATCAAAATACAATATGATAAGTGATAATCTAAAAATAAGTTTGTTGCACTTGTATGATCTTGGATTAGGCTGCTACATGGCGAGATATATTTCAGCTAGTTCAAATCTCTCTACTTAGATTATATAACTATCCATTCTAGTTGTATTGAAATAATGCAGTAGATTATAGGCAAATTTTGTTGCAGTCAGTAATGTAATTATGGAAATGCCTGAAATGTATCTTAAACAGTGTTGCATGGTTCGTGGGTCAGCCTATGGAACCGCGATCCAGTTCCCTCGTTCCGGAACACGATTCCTTTTCGACCCGGATCACTCGGGATCACGCTCCAGTTCACCAACTCCGACGATCCCCTTTTAACTCCGAAAATCATTATGTAAAAAGGAGAAGAATAAAAAGTAGGAAGATAACCTCGATTACTTGAACATATTTGAATCCCCCTTAATATTATGTGTAGTAACTTTAAAATTTTACATTTCCCGATTACTTTACTTATATATTTTAGTTATAAAATAGTAACTGAAACATAGATACAATAGCAAATATACATAATATTTTCTAAAGAAATAACTATAAAAGGGATCCTCGTATCGACCCGCGTATCCGATTCGCGGGTCACCGTATCCGATTCATAAAAACTAACGTTTCATGTACCCGACCCCGTACCACGTACCCGAACGACTTGTGAACCGTGCAACACTGATCTTAAAATGGTTTAGAACAGAGATGTAACTACAAAACACTAGTTGAACTCAAACATGCGGACCAAAGGGAATCAATATTCTATAAATTTTCCATAAACCAACAGAAGCAAAGGATATTATGAAAATTCCACTTCATAAATACTAGTGTCCTTTACCTGAATGGAAGAGGATGATGACTTTACCCAATTGCTGCCGACTTGCAGAAAAAAAATTGAGTAATGAGAGTCAATAGCAGTTTAGGGAGGTCTCTTACCCCCCCCCCCCTGAAGCCTGTTAGTCATCACTCTGTACTCATTTGGCTTCAATTGTGTCACTCTTTTAGTTTCATTCCCACGTCCACCAATTTCACCCATGCAACACCCGCACACAGAGACATGCATATACAAATATTCGTGTGCATGTGATACCTTCGTCATGGTGAGACATCCTCTCCTGCATTGCATGCCATTCAGGTGAGAATAAAATTCTTGATATATATACAACTGGTGTTTTTAATATATTATTATTAAGTATAGTAGTCAGGCGAATTTAAAATATACTATTATCAGAAGATATAATGGAAAAAGGGAAATACCCAGTTATCTTGCTTAGAGCGGGCTCATGGAGCCCTATCTCTACCCAAAAGAATATAGACTTGATAGGCTTAGGCCCTATCGGCCCAGCACAATACCAAGAAAACCCAATTTGGGCCCAACTCCCCGTCTTAACCGACTCCTGAGCTGGATCTTCCACACACATCACGTCACTGCCAACCCAACTCAAAGAGCCGTACTTGTCGTCCTTCCATAGACAAAAAGCGCCCACATGCCTGACAAGCGCCAGGGCTGATAACACCACCTATGGCCCCAGGTGAAATCAAGGACACCTTCCCGTGCACATGTACTGGCTATGTGCTCCCATGCTCCTAATCCTATAAATACCCCTCGATGTCAAAGAAAAGGCTCATTCACAATCATCCACTCGCTAAATATATGTAAGCTCTCCTTTCTATCTACTTTCTCTCTCTTGCATATTTAACTAAAAGCCTAAAGTACTCTTACGTCAGAGGTGTCCCCGAAGATTCAATCTCCACTGGACATTTCATTTCAAGCACTCCTAAGCCCATTCCCAAACATTCCAAGTCCAGGTTCAGCCGACTCAGAGAACGAAAGAATCCCTCAAGGAACTGAGACTTATCAAGACTGTTTCCAGAAAATGACCCGACCTAGGCACCTAACCACTAGGCCAATGCAACTCTTTTATCAAATGCATAATAATACAATATATTTATTTCTCGATGACTTCTTACTAAATGTGACTTCTTACTGTAGATAGTCTCTCGATCACCCTTTACGACCCAAACGGATTCAAGAAATAAAACTAGAGCAAATTCTTATGTAGAATTAATAATACAAGATATCGATTTCTCGATGACAGCACTCGTAATCAACATCTTATTAATGCAACTGTAAATTACTTCCTATGAGTGTTCTTTTAGGCAACATCTATAGACTATAGCCTCCACCTAATCTCCATAAAAAAAAAAATCAACCATTTACAGAAATAAATTTCAAGATAATATTAAAACAAGAATTATATCAAACACTCCTATCAGCTATGTTTGTCAATGTAATTTACATACATATACTTACAAATATTGAAAGCTGTAGTCACCGCTCTGCCGATGATGTTTCACCATTCCGGTGAGGCCCCACCTCCATTTTCTTTCTTTTTCTTCTCGATTCGATCATGGAAATAAATTAATTGGATAGTTCAGAACTGAACTAGTTCTAACAACTGTTTTACAAATATTTATTTATATGGTTATTTTTTATATATTTTATATTTTAATTATGTTTATAATTATTCTCAAATTCTTGTATAGAATAATTTAAATTTATTTTGTATTGTATAATAATTTATTAGTATTGCATACAATTTTTGTAAATTGATTATTTTTTGATATGATTAAGTTTTAGAAAGAATTTAATAGAATTCTTATTCTTATAATAATAATGATTGACTTTAACAAGATAAGTTTAGTTGGTATCAAGTTTGTGAAGATATATATTAGTTTTTTTTCAAATGAAAATGGCAGATAAAATATATGAAAAAGGTTAATTATTTAATTTAAAATTAATTGAAACTTTGTTAAATACTAATTACATAATTTATTACTCCCTCCGTCCTAAATTAGTAATTATTTTTGAGAAAAAAATTGTCTCATAATACATATCAATACATGTCAACTATCTCTTTTCAATGTAATTTTTATAAGTAAATTTTCAAAATAAACCTTTGACTAAAATAATGATACTAGTATTGATAATTAATGTAATATACTTTCCATTCAAATTATACATTCTCAGTCAATGTAATTAATATAGATACAAATATGGAAAATAATTTATATGTTAGACTTCTTAATATGCGTAATTTTTGAAAAATGACATATAAAATGAGACGGTGCTTGTTTGGTTACTCGGAGATATTCACTTCCTTTGAAAGTTGTAACATTAGATATTTAATTTCTTTATAAAGTTTTTATGAAGTTAAAAAAACATGCAAATAATGAGAGTCTATTTCTAGCAGCTGCTAGGAAATCATGGGAGGCGTGAGAGCTATTGCAACTTCCCATAGATTTATTAACCAAACAACTTTCCAAACTATCACTTGAAATTCCCAGACATATACTCTAGATGTCAACCAAACAACCTCTATAAATAGAAAAAAGATATAAAATTCCGAAACCTCAGAAGATAAAAACTTGTCCAGAAAATGATGATTGTGTTGAAAGAAAACTAAAATGAATACATTCATGTACTCCGGTAATTCACACCTGCTCGCAAGTAAGATAAACAATACAACACCAGCAACCCCAAAAAAAGAACTTGTACATTACAATGTGATCGGGGTAATCATGATGAAATTCATGCGAATTTTGGCTTGGGCATTGGGAAAGCATTCTGATGCACAGGGCCAAGCTTTTGCATCTGATAAAGAATCCCCTTCTTAAGATCTTGGCACATTGCGTTTTGTACCATATTAAGGGTTCCATCACATGCAAGTGAAGATTCGAACTGCTCTAGTACCTTAACAACCTGCCAAAACTCCGGCCTCCTATCAGGCCGCAAGGACCAACATTGCTCAATTAAAGCTCTCATGTTAGGGGGGCAGTCCTCGGGGATAAATGGTCTCAGATTCTGGAATATTGCAAATTAAAATTTTAGATTTGTACAATATAATGAAGGTTGGTCGGGATCATTCATAGGTAAAAAAATATATCAAATATGCGATATAGTAAAAAGGAATTTTCAAGAATCCTCAACTTTAATTGTAAACTGCCGCATAAATTGAGATCATGAAATATATATATAGCATTATATCTTCATTATAGAACATTCAAGGCTTATCAGCCTCATCAGCCATCATTTTCACCAAGAATTATATTAGGGTAAATAATGTGTGCCAGTTCGCTACCAACAAATGAGCATGCTCATTTAGCTAAGAGCAAGAAGAAATAATAATTAATAATTCAAATCAAGAAATTACAGGTCATAACAACATCCACGCATTGATCAAATAGAAAGGTCAGTACTGACAAAGCGCAGAAAAACAAAACATAAGTGGACAGTACTGACAAAGCGCAGCAAGGTCAGCAACAATATATATCTTCCTTTTTCCAGAGAATAAAACATATTTAACAAGAACATAGAACACAACTTTAGATGCAATTATGATCAAGATCAAATAGATAACCAACTACGAGTAGAAATATGATGCTGGAAAGATACTTGTGATCATCCATATAACTTGCTCACTTGACAATTTGAGTTTATTGTTAAGAGTTGAGACTACTTTCTTTATTAACAAACATAGTGAGTTTAATAACAAACATAGTGAATTGAGTCCTGGGTATATCTTTTAACAATAATAAATCTTTATTTGTCCTCGAAAAAGCAGCCACTTAAAGATAACACTTGATCAGTGGGACTGTGGGAGGAGATAAATAATTTTACAAATGAAAGCTAATTCATACTTGAAATCATGCAACTGTGAAGATTTGCAATATTCAGAATTATATAAATAAGAGATGTACACATAACACAAGAATGTACAGCACAATAAAGTACCTTGTTTAAAACAGCAAAAGCAGCTTGGCTGGGGGTCATATCCTTGTAAGGTATGCTTCCAGTTACCATCTCCCACAATATTAGTCCGAAACTGTAAGTATCAACCTTCTTGTCATAATATTTGCATTTGAGCATCTCAGGTGCCATCCAGCGATAAGTGCCTGGATCATCAGTCAGAGAATCACAGTTTGCCTCGTCACAAGCTATTCCAAAATCAGCAATTTTCAGCTGAAAATCTTGATTGATAAGTATATTCTCAGGCTTGAGGTCCCTATGAATTACACCTTGTGAGTGAATAAATTCCATTCCCCGAGCAATGTCTAAAGCCATTGAGTTTAGCTTTTCCAACGGAAAATGTTTCTGCTCACGCTTTCTCAGGTATGCCCTCAAAGAACCATCAGAGAGATATTCTGTGATGATGCAGAAGACTGGTGGTTTTTTGCATGCTGCTACAAACTATGTTATACATAGATAAAGTAAAAGAGAAGTTAAAAGGGGTTTGACTAATGAAACCTAAGTTTGGATGCTACAATTAGGCATGTCCAGTAACTAGTAAGTATATACTTTAAACCAATCAAATTTTATGTGACAAAATGAAAACTTATTCTGGACAAGCTAAAACACTCTTGTCGATATAGGTCAGTGGGTCACATAAGTACTTCTGCGCAAAACCACTATGTAAATTGAACAACTCACAGACACATGGGGAAAAAATAGAATAAAGAGAACATCTATTATCATGGATAGAAAAAGTAGAACCTCCACACATTGATGATATAACTATAGATAATTTGTTGCTGTAACTATTTAATTCATGGCAGATATTTACTTTCTTTGAAGGCAGTTGGTTGTTTTATGCAGATCTTAAATATAGTTGTGCAAGTGAAGCATTTCCATGAGCTTTGGAAGTATGAAATAGTAAAGGCATGTAAAGAAAACTTGTTACCTTTATGACATTTTGGTGGTGTAATCGACTCAAGAGGGTTACTTCTCTTGTATATTGCTTCTCTAATTTGGCTCCAAGATCTCCATTTTCATCATCATCCGGTACCTTGATAATTTTTACAGCGACAGGTTCATCCTTATAAATCCCATGATACAGTTGACTATTTGCTCCATGATCAAATTTAAGCCCAAGAAATAGCTTAGAAAGATCCACCATCCACTCATCAGCTGATTCAATAGCAGTGACTCGTCCCCCAGCATGATCAAAGTACTTTGTCCATGTTGACTCCTTCCGGCCCTTTTTCTTATCATTAATATTCATTGCAGTAAAGTGCCCAAGCTCCCCGATATTGGTGCTTGACTTATACAAAGAAGCCCTCTTCTCACAATTATCTTTGTGCAACAACCTGGCTAGAACTCCCTTTTCAGTAGCTCGTCTAACTGGTTGCGGAGTTGAGAATCTCTTCCTATCAGATTTTGCTTCCTTGAATGTCCGGGGAAGGTTAGTTTGAGTTATAGGTGATAAAGCCCTAAGCTTGTTTTTGTTAGAACTACATTGTATCTGAGTAGCACTAGAACCTGATTGTTGTAAACGAGAATCAGTTCCAGGACTTTTGGTTGACGATTTCTTCTGATCAACTTTATCTTCCTTAGATGTTTGGGAATGTCTAACATGAGGGGCATGTGATACAGCCTTGATCTTGCTAATTCCATGACTTTGCTGAATCTCGGAAACACTAGACCCTGTTGGTTGTAAAACAGAACCAGACACAGCTCTTGATCTGAAATCCAGAATTTGACCAGACTGAAGGAATGAAACCGAATCATGTCTTACAGAGCCCGAACGTTGGTAGACAGTATGAGAAAATTTTGTTCTCCGTATCCATGAATTCTCTTCCTCCATTTCTTAATCCTCCAGAAGTATATGCAAACCACCAAGTATTTGTATCCTTCAGCAGGTCAACAACTCCACAACATGACCAATATCCTCAAATCCATCATAACATATACAATACTGCATCGGCAAATATAACAGGCCTTCAAATCTACAAGTACAAAAATCAAAGATCACCAACCACAACCATATCAAAAGTCAAACAGGCCTTAAAATTCAGTAAAGAACAATAAATTTCAATGCTTTAATCAACTGATCACAAACAAGAATAACTCAATCTTAATGCAATCAAAAACAAGATCCCTACCAGCACAATGTGGTGTAATCTGATCTCAACCAACACAGATCCTTAAAGTCATAGATACCCTTCTCAAAAAGCCTGGAATCCCAACACATACAAACAATAATAACAATTATACAACCAAACTACTAAATAAACAAATATTATTGCACGTACATATAAACACCATCAAGCATTAGCCAATAAAAAAAATAATCATTGATATAAAAAAAAATAAAAATTACCCATTAAACAAATCAACAAAATAAACAACCCCATCAAATGAAAAGTAAAAACAAGAGCTAAAAAAGGATCCAAGTAATTCATAAGAACTTACCAAAAGGGTAGCTTTCTGACTTGCTCTAAATTCTAAAATCAAATCTCTCTTCTCTGGCATGTAAATATTACAGAGCGAAAGCATAGATATAAGGCTTATTTACAATTTAAACCCTGTGTTATTAACAATATACAATTCAAACGCTCTTTTAATATAATTAGTAAATTTAATCCTATGTTTTTTAACTATTTACAATTGAAACCTTTTTTTAAAATAATACTAAAATTTTAAAATAATTAATAAATTTAACCCTATATTTTTGAATTATATACAATTTAAACCCTTTTTAAAAATATTTAGTAAATTCGAAAATTAAAAAAAACGAACTGCAATTCCACAAATTTCTACATGAAATGAATCCCATAAACAGATAGAACAACACATGCCATTCAATTTAGTTACTCATATTAAGAAAACTAACTTCGGAATCATCTTCAAAAGTTGCTTTGATTCTCAGAACGTCTCAAAAATACCAAGAACGTTTGAGAATCAAAGCAACTTTTGAAGGTGATTCTAAACTTAATTTTCTTAATATGAGTAACCAAATTGAATGGCATGTGTTGTTCTATCTGTTTATGGGCTTCATTTCATGTAAAAATTCGTGGAATTGCAGTTCGTTTTTTTAATTTTCGAATTTACTAAATATTTTTAAAAAAGGTTTAAATTGTATATAGTTCAAAAATGTAGGGTTAAATTTACTAATTATTTTAAAAAGGTTTCAATTGTATATAGTTCAAAAACACAGGGTTAAATTTACTAAATATATTAAAAGAGGGTTTGAATTGTATATTGATGAAAACACAGGGTTAAATTTACATTTAAGCCTAGATATAATATAAATATAATATAAAATATATAGTGTATACGAGAATGTGACTGTTCATGTGGAAACTAAAGTCTGAGGTAATAAAATTAGCCGTGAGTAATAAATAATATATTATATATTTTAAATAAATTAAATATTTAATTTAATTATATATATTTTTAATATTTTTATATAATGTTATACATGAGATAAATTATTTTTTAATCATTTTTATATTATGTGGTTAAATTCTCATTAATATATTTTTATATATTTATATTAATTAACATAGATTAATAACTTGTGCAAAACATTAATAAATTTTTATTAATAAAAAGAGTTTTGAATATATTAGAAAATATTTTAATTGAAATTTAAATAAAATATTATATTTTAATATATATATATATAATTTTAATATAATTTTAAAATTCAAAAAAATTTATTATAAAAGTGCAATTTTATATAAATTAAAGTATTTGAGCGATGAGAAAATTAAAAGTACAACTCTATATTCTAATTAAAAAAAGTTCGTTTATAATAATATAATATAAAAGTATATATAATATAGATAGAGAATGATAATAAAATTTAATTATATAAATAAAATATTATTATTATTTTAATATTCATAAAATTTAATTAATAAATTATGATATTAAATAAATTAAAGAGGTTAACGAGAAAATTAAAATGATTATTTATTGTTCAAAAAAATATGTTTGAAATTGTGTAAGACGATATTTTGAAGTTAAGTGAAATACAAAAAGGACGAAGCACGACTTTTAATAACATAGAATAGTATAGATAGGGATCTGCGTGAACCGTATAGAGATGAAAATGTACGGGTGGGTGGGACCCGTAGTTTAAAAAGTCAAGGAGAAACAAGAATTAAGAATGCAAGCTATCATTGTCAAAGAATAATAAATTACAAAAAAACAAAATCGATCAAAATTGTCCATTTTTTATTCTCAATGCGTTTTCTTTCTTAAAATAAGAACTTGATATACATGTAATTTTTTCCAAATGATAAATAATAAAATAATTCTATTTTATAAAAAAATTGTACTTATTAAAAAAATATCTAAAAAAATTATACAAATCAAAATATTTACCTACTAAAATAAATCGTTTTATTTACCATCTAAAGACTATATCAGGTTCTTATTCTCTTATTTTAATTGTTAATAAAAAAAATTATATGTATTTGAACTATAAAAAATATATCTTATTAATTATTATTTTAATAAATATAAATTATGCATTGAAAATTAATTAATCGACTAATTAATAATTGTTTCTACTACCTAAAATATATACAAAAAAATTACTCCACGTAATAAGTAAAAGAAAATGTTATGAAAGTCAAAAATGTACACTTACAAGGCTAGCCTTCTCTAAATTAATTTAACCCAAAAAAAAAAAAGATGACTACAAAATAATAAAGAATAAAGTTCTTGGATCTCACCAAATTTACTTGAGATAATAAAATGAAAATCAATATTTCATGATATATTATATTTATATAATATGATATATATACGAAAAATAAATAATTTTATATTTTTAAATATATGTATATATTATTCTACTTAATTATATCAGATAAATTTTCTAAGACAATCTCAGGAATTTTATTCTCATAATAATATTAGATAAATTAAATAATTTCTTTTGATAATTCAAATCGAGCTATAAACATAAATTAATAACTCTCTGAATTTTAAAAAATTATATATATGTATATATATATATATATATATATACATATGAGTAAAGCTCAATGAATAACTCTTTATTTGAATAACTGAGGAACCAATTTCTATTTTATAAGAATTTGATTAACAAATAACACTACACAACATACAAAAAATGATAGTACACCAAAAATATTTACAAAACAAAAAAAATTACATAATATAAAAAAATATAGAACACAAATTACAGAACACTAATACTTATAGTATTCTGTAATTTTGTGTTCTATATTTTTTGTATGTTATGTAATTTTTTTATTTGTTTTGTGATTATTTTTTGTGTTCTGTAATTTTTTCTTTATTTTATAATTTTTTCATATGTTCTGTAATTATATTTGTTGTTAGTTAATTACTCGTTGAACCTAACTTATATATTCATTTATTTATTAAATTCTACAGGTCCCGGTTGAATTCCATTTATTTTGTTTTTCCTTCGTATTCGTTTTTCAATATTTAATTAGGCCCGTTTAGATCGAAAATATGTTATGCACTTATGCTCTCTCGAAGCCTCTCCAAGGTCCGTTTGTTTCATTTCAGCCCATGTGGCGCAAATATATACCTTACTCTTTGGGCTAAGTGTCTTGCTTAGTTGCTTTATCGGGTTACTGTATCAATCATCTTTTTTTGTTTTCTTTTTTTTTCTATCAATCATCTCTTTGAACTTTTTTGGGTTTTTACTTATATCGTTCATATAAGTAAAAATTAAGAGCATATAGATAAACTAAATATAGGATAGCATTTAATTCTGGGGCGTAATTCGGATGAGTCGCTTGCGAACTAGCTTCAACTTGTTCATTAGAATTCAAATTGATTTGAGTTTAAACTTACGAGTTGATTGGCCAAACTAATTTCAAGAAAATAAGTGCTTGCTTTTTAAAAAAATAATACAGATTCGTATAATTTTTTATGAAAATAAATAGGGACTAAGCTTGTTTTTGAAAAAAAAGTACTTATCCTTTTAAAGATATACATATTATATATTCTTTTAAAGAAAAAATGATTACTTATTTTTAAAAAATAAGAAAAGATAAACGGGTTCATAAATAAATCGTAGGGCTTTTTCTAAAAGTACATTTTTTTAAAATAATACGAATTTTGCAATTTGTGCAATCTAAAATGCAATTTTTATCAAGTTGATTTTAAAGTTGATTTAAGTTGTAATTACATATAACAACATGAATCAACCTCAAATTCAGTTTTTCAAAAAATTAAATAAAATTATATTTTGGGTTGTAGAGATTGCAGATTATATTTATAAAAATAGAACTTTAAAGGCAATATTTTAGAAAAATAATAATATTTTAAAAAAGTAATATTTTCAATAATTTCTCAAAATCTTGTAAATACAAAATGCGTGAGTCGGTGAGTTCGCTGTTCTTTATAACAATGACAAAAATACGGGTAGAACAGGAATGGGGACATGTGGCGAATGTGAACGCGTGCGATTGATTTGGAAATGTTGAATTGTGTCTAGATTCTAGAAACTCCGGGCTTCTAGCTAGTAGCCCAGTACTAACTACTAGCCGTGGGGGCAAATATGTACGATAGATAGAGACACCAGCCCAATAGCCGGCTTTTTTAGGTTCCTTTCCCATTCACCATATCTTTGGTATATTTCATTTGTTATATTCGGCTGGTTTGACTAAATTTATTTATGTGTTTATTTTTGAAAACAAATACACATTTATCTGTTTTTCCCTGAAAATAAGTACTTATTTCTGAAAAATAAACTAGGAACAAAACTTATTTTTGAAAAATAAAATTTTACTTATAAAAAAAAGTACACTTTATCTTACTTTTTTTCAAAAATAAGGGTTTCTTTTCATTATTTAATGGGGTCAAACACCCACGTTATTGGACTCAGATTATTTTATTTAATACGATCTTTTGATTCGGAATCATGTGTTATGCTCATATTTCAACCCATGTTATTTTTTTAATGAGCCATTATTTATTGAACTGAATTTATAGTTGTTCGGGTAAATTATTGTTGTTAATTATTGAAGGCTCTCCGGAGTTAATTGTTAAATACCATTTTTCTGTACTCCACGAGTTGTCCCAAAGGGAGAGATTTGGGATGCAGCTTACCTCAGATTAGAAGAGACTTTCCTTGTACTCAGGCGGGTTGTCCTCGTCTTAGAGTTTAGGGTGCGTCCAATAGTCGAGGTGGATCTAATATTAGTCTCCAGTTAGGTATCCGTGAAATAGTTGTAGTGGACCAACTAGAGCCCATGATTTCCGGGTCAACGCCGGATTCATGAAGTCCTTGAGCTTATAATGGGTTTTGGACTGCTCAAACAAGTCTCAATATGGAGACTTCTTGCAATTAGGTTTCTCTTGCCTATTCTATTGTCATCGTGCCTCTATTTCAGTAAAAATTACACGGGTTTGATCCCCTATAAATAAGAGTACATAGGCACATTGTTAGGAGTTGATAGTCTCCGCCAACTAAAAAACCTTTAACAATCTCAGTTCCCAATATTCACCAACCACCACAGTCTGACGAATTTTCACGTAAAAAATACGACCCTAGATCTTGATTATGACAATGGATCTCAAATTTTGTTATTACCAAATTTCTCCATCAACACCATGATGGTTTAAGAGTACTAGAAAATAGGAGCCTCTAAAATTAATATTTTAGTTATTATAATAAAAAATATTATAATAAAATAATCAATAATTAATAAGCACCGTGAAATGTAAGTTCTTGAAGATAAATTGTTAATAATGTTATGCAGGTTAACTTTTTCAATGCATAATATTAATGTTGTTACATTTGAAAGAATTCTAAAAATTAAAGAACTAAAAATTTTAAATGCAAAAATTAACTTTTCTACAATACTATTAAATTCTGAACAAAAATATATCAAATTATGAATATGTATAGTACTACTTTTTAAAAATTAAATTAGCTAAATTTAGAACTTCCTACTCCTTTCGAGAGTGCTTTTATTTTATTTTTTAATATATGTTTAAGATACATGAAAAAGTATTTATACATAATTTTTTTGTAAAATATTTTTATATAAAGTTCAAGGTTTGAATTTTTATATGTATAAAATTAAAATTATAGAATATTAGATATATTGAGTAAATATCTTTAACAAGTACATACAAACATGGATACATATTAAAATTAAAAAGATTGTATAAAATAAGACCAAACTACCCCCTATTGCGGAGTTGATAACAAGAAACAAGAAATAAACATGCTGCCGCCCACAAAATAATATAATAATGGACCACTTACCAGTTACAAACTTACAATAAACTCTATAGTCCATACAAACTACTAGTAGTACTTAAATTAATCAAGGGCGGCGGCGGCGGCTACTTCTTCTCTTCATGTATTCACTCCACCTCCTTGACCTCGCTTTCCTATATATAATATATGTATACTAATATGTGTATACACCAACTTGAACAACCATACCTTCATAATTTCATATTATCTCCTCAACTTTTTACATGGCACCTAAAGAAAGAACAACCCTGCTTACTACAAAACCTAACACAACCCTCAGAGAACCACATTTTCGCGGCGTACGTAAGCGCCCATGGGGCCGATACGCCGCGGAGATTCGAGATCCGAATAAAAAAAACCGGGTATGGTTAGGTACATTTGATACTGCTCAGGAAGCTGCTAAGGCATATGACGCCGCAGCACGTAGCTTCCGCGGCGTCAATGCCAAAACTAATTTTCCTACGCCTGATGAGGTTTTCGATATTAACTATAATTTAACAAATATTTATAATAATTTTGGTTGTTCGGATAATGTGCATGGGAGTGTGAGTCAGACTAGTACTGTTGAATCATCCAGCCGTGGAACTTTGAATCTCACTTTAGGATTCACCGGAGATTCGCCGGTCAACGTTGGTTTTGAGAAAGTCAACGCTGGTTCGCAGAGTGATTCGGAGGAGTCTTCGGTTGTTACTGACTTGAAGTTGAGGATTAGAGAGTTTGATTTTGACTTGAATGCCCCGCCGCCGCCGGAGTATTACTGATCGGAATATTTTTATTTATAGTTGTTTTTCCGGTGAAGCTGTAGTTATATATAAGTATTATAGGTGTAGTAGTGCTTTTCTTCTTACATCGGCAATTTCTCCGGCGGCGATGACTGACCGGAGTTATTTTTTTGCGGCTAGTAGAATTTCCGGTGGCCGGAGATTCTCAGCTGTTTGTTGTATGATGTAATTATTTAAATGCTATGCTACAAAATATAAATGAAAAGTTTATTACAGTAATTGTCTACATCGTTGCTTTGCTATTGCTAATTTTCATGTATAAAACTTGCAATATTTTTTGCAGGTGGGAGTATGATGATTTATACGTATTTATTAAAATAAATAGGCCTTAAAATTATACCGGAAAAGTTAAAATTAATTTATACCGTAGATATATATATATATATATTTATATTTTTTAAGGAACCGTAAATATATAATTTAATTGTGACAATTAATCGGTTGTTGGCTTCTCATGAAGTGTGCCAAGCGGCTTCACGTTACTCCACGTATACTCCCTCTGTTGCATTCACGTAATAGGAATATTAATGAGATGTGATTAAGTTTGGATTATGCAATATTTTTACACAAAAATATTGATATTAATTATTCAGGACAATTATTCTGGTGTTATTTTCATTGATTTTATGTTAAAATATGTTCTCTGCAAAATAAATAAACGTGAAAAATTCAAATTTAGTAAAAATGTTATAATTATGAGAGATAAGTAAATAGATTTGTAATTTAAAAATGAAATACATTAAAAATTATATGTTTATAAACTGAGTTTACAGGTATCTAGGTAGAATTTATAAATTAGGAAATCAATTATTACCGAATAATAACAAATGAGGAAACTAATTACGTATTAGAAATTTGAGTAATTTATTAAAATAAACATTTCATAATTTTTTTTGAAAAGGGAAATAAATTCAATAATGAAAAGTCATATGACATCTACAAATACAATCAAAATTGAACAAATGCTCAAACATGTCACTGCTAAATCCTTCTTTGTTGAAGAGGCAATCAAACGATTTTTTAAAGATGTCATGAATATATGTACTTGTTGTGACCCAATTCTTTTGAACAATCGACCGTAAATGCGATCTTATAAGAATTTTTATCACAAAATCAAAACTATGAAAATCCTACAGATCTATAATTCTGGATATGAAAAACACCAAAACAAACAAACTCTCACAAGTAGAGACTAAACAAAACAAAACAAAAATTTGGAGCTCAATGAAGAAATACAAGAGCTTAATCAAGAAAAACGAAAAAGAAAAAAGGATTGAGGTTTTCTACCGGTGAAAATCGATGGAAATCACTCGAAAAATTTTAGGGACTGCTCAAAAGAGAGATGTAGGATTTTTATATTATTATTATCCTTATAATCGGAACAAACATTTCATAATTTAAAACGGATCATAGGTAAAATGAATATGTTTAAAATAACATAACGAATAATTAATTAATGAAAATCTCCTAATTGAATTGGATTTTTGTAGGTTTGAAATTAGGAATGTACTATTCAGTTATTATATATATAACTAGCTCTTACATTCGCGCAAGACACAAGTAATTTCTAAAATTTGAGTTATATTTTGTATTTTATTTAAATATATTGTTTTTTAAAAATTCATGAAATATAGTCTGATAATTTGAAAATATATATTTAGCGATCACACTAATTTTTAAATAATTTATGTTGGTAAGAAAAATTCATATGTGCGCGTAAATTCTCTGATTCAAAATAATTATATATAGATTTGTTGACGATATACTCTTATATATCTAATTTTTGATTATAAAAAATTAATTAGAAAATGTGTATAAAAGTATAATAACAAACATAATATATGAAATAAATACATTTTCTAAAAATACAATATTACTAATTAATTAAGTTAATTAAATATGTATAGGAGGATAATAATAAGTTAATTAATTGTATATAAGAGTATAGTAGTAACTTTAAAAATAAAATTAATTAACTACTGATATGAAAATATATGTGATAAGTGAACCGTAATAAAATTATTTTCAAAAAATGTATGTTGTTGTATTATATAATAGAAAAATAGGGAGATGACATGCATTCTGACATTTACATTCGGTCCATTCAGATACAATTTTTAGGTGTAATAAGTGTATGTTGTCGTATTTTTAGGAGTATATAATTATGATATGATACACTTTCTGATATTTACATTATACATTTCTTTGGTATGCGGTTATTTTATGTAACTTCATCGTAACACGGTATTATTATTAATACCTAATAAATAAATTTTAATATGAACTAGCATAATTAAAATTACAATTTCTATTTATGATAGTGTTATTATAATTAATAATATAAATTTTATATTGTAAGATATTTAATTTAGATAAAATTACCAATTTATATTATTATTTTCAATGTTATAATATTAAACTAAAATATGTTTAGAGTAATACTAGGGAACCAAACAAATCTTCCAAAAAAAAATCTCAAAATGATGTGGCATAATTCATATTAGGGGTGAACATGGGTTGGTTCGGGTCGGGTTTTCGTCAAACCTCGACCCAACCCGATTAGTTCGGTTTTATAAAAAATCAACCCATTAATTGTAAAAAAAAATCGTAACCCAACCCAACCCAATTAATTCGGTTTTTTATAATCGTAACCCAACCCAACCCAGAAATTTCTGCACTGTTGCAGAAATTTGTAAAAAATATTCTGCACTGTTGCAGAAATTTATATAGTGCAGAAATTTATATAGTGCAGAAATTTGTAGAAAATATTCTGTACTATTGCAGAAAATTTATATAGTGCAGAAATTTGTAGAAAAAATTCTGCACTGTTGCAGAAAATTCTGCTTGTTGCAGAAAATGTTGCAAGAGCCGGAAAGTGTTGCAGAATGTGTTGCAAAAAATTTATATAGTGCAGAAAATTTATATAGTGCAGAAATTTGTAGAAAATATGTAAAAAATATATAGAATATGCAGAAAATATGCAAAAAATTCTGCATTTTATGTAATCGGTTTGGTTCGGGTTGGGTAAGGGTTAAAATTTGTTAAACCCTTACTCAACCCAATTAGTTCGGGTTTTTTAAAAATTAACCCATTTATATTTCGGTTTCGGACGGTTCGGTTTATTCGGCCGAAAAAAGGGGCGGGTTGGTTCGGATTGGCGGTTTAATCGGATTTTTGTTCACCCCTAATTCATATGGCAAGATGAGTAGTTTTAATTGATGTGATCGATTTGAATATAGATGGATTTATCTCATTAATTATTCTCACAATCAATAAGAATGAGACATGTGTCATTTGAGAAATTTTTTGTTAAAGTTTTTTGGTTCTCTAGTATTACTCATATGTTTATAATGGATATCAAATTTTAGCGAGTGATAGTAGTTTAAATAAAATTAATTTACACTAATTATATATTTATATTATATTGTTTAAATTGAAGTGACAAATTTTTGTTCGGTAACATAACATTAATATTTATAATAATACTATTGAAAAAAGTCTTGCTTCGCGGCAGCCTCATAATAAATTTTAAATTTATTAAAATTATTTTTGATATTGAAAATATTTAATAAATATATAATTGTAATATACTATAGAAATTTATTTAAAAATATTTATTAATTTTATTTTTAAATGAATAAATATTAATTAATTTATTAAAACTCAACTACACCTATATTGGTCAATTGGTAGATTTAAATAAATTGAAACATAAATTAAATAATCAATAAAATTATTACGAACATTAAACAACAATAATAACAAATATTAAAAATAAAATTGTGTATTTGTAATTTTCCAAATTACAAATTATAAGAACATGCTATTAATATTATTACCTTTGAACTTTTTAAGCTATGCAGATGTAACGATCAATATATAAGGTTCATCATCTTCCTTGTATAGATTTTGATCAAACAACTAAACAAATTTTTCCCATAAAGTTACATTGTGGTGATTGAATTGCATATGACAAAATTTGATATAACAAAATTATATTAAACCAAAATAGTAGTATTAAATTTATAAATATTATAAAATCAAATAATAATTTCAAAATATATATTTGTATTATAATTCACAACTTACTAATTTGTTATGATCCTAAGATTTCTTTTTCTCCGTACACCGTTAACGATATCAGTACCGGTCTTTCTTCCAAAATGTGTTTAAATCGAAAAAGAATATGCTTTTGAATCGCTGCATGAATAAGATTTTTCTATCATAAATTAAAGCATTAAAAAGTTAGTATGAATGCATAATTGTAATAAATTAATAAATAACAAAAATTTATCAAACTTCTTAACAATTAAAATCATGTCAAAACTAAATTGATTGTCTGTTTGTGTATTGATTGCATCTCACATCCTGCATACTCTCACTCTTATCATTTGTTAGGAAATAAATACTGATGTTGTCAGAGAATGAAGATTAGAGTTTATGCTGACGTTATCCTAGAATGAGGAAGCTGTCAGTCAGAGTTTACTCTAACAGAAAATACCCAATCAGAGTTTACTCTAATAGAAAATGTTCAAAATAAACAACCGACATAGTTTATCAATCAGATTTTGTGAAGGAAACAGACAAATCAGAATTTGAATAGGATAATGAAGAAGGAATCCAAATACAAGTCTATTGCCTTATTAAAACTATTCTTTTCATAATATATTTTGTAATTAAAATTGTAACTGTATTTATATAAACACAGACATAGGTTAATATTATTGTATCTTTCAAGTCTTATTTTTCATAACCTAGCAGCTCTTGAGAACAAAGAATTTCTTGAGAGAGTTTTGTATTCCATTCATTATCTTTAATACAAAATAGTGTTTTTTTACATACTTGTGTTCTTGATTGATTATTAGGTACTATTACATTCAACCCCCCTTCTGTAATAGATTATCTTTCTGGGCAAACAATTGGTATCAGAGCAGACAGTTAATTACAACTCAAAGATCATATAATCATGTCTGGAAACAGGTATGAAAGCATCGTGATTCCAATATTGAGGAAGGTTGAATACCCTTCATGAAGGGTGGAGATGATGATGTTCTTGGAAGCAACTGATCCTGATTTTCTAGACAGAATCCATACATGTCAGGATCTACCAACAAAACTAGTGTCATCTACAATTGTGGAAGGAAGACAAGTCCCTGAATATTACACCTTGAAGGACAAGAAAGAATGAACCAATGTAGAAAAACAAGAATTCCTCAAAGATGCAAAGGTAAGAAATTTCTGCATAATAGTCTTGACTCTGTGATGTCTAACAGTGTAATTGTATGCAAAACTGCCAAAGAAATTTGAGATGCACTAGAGATTCAATGCCAAGGAACCAAGGAAATAAAGAAGAACAAAAGATATGTGTTAATTCAAGAATATGAATATTTTGAGGCAAAACAGAATGAATCTCTCACATATATATATGACAGATTTCTTACTCTGTTAAATAATTTGACATTGGTTGATAAAGTATATGACAATAAAGATTCCAACACCAAATTTCTAAGGGGCTCTTCCTGAAGAATGAGATCTACAAACGTCTTTAATAAGAGACAAAGCTGATCTAGATGAGATGTCTCTTGATGAAGTCTATGAAAGATTAAAGACTCATGATTTAGAATTACAACAAAGGAAGAATATGAAAAGTAACAAAGAAAAATCTATTGCTTTGAATGTTGAAGCCAAGATTGAAGAACCTATTGAAAAAATCCTTAAGGCATCAACAAGAAAAGGAAAAGCTATAATGGTCCAAGAAAATAGTGAATCAGAGTTTAAGGCAAACTCTGATGATTCTTCAGATTCTGACATAATGGAGATGATATTAAACGTTATGAGTGTTGCAGGGGGGTTGAATGCAATTTGATAATTTATCACTTATCTTGCTAACAACAAACAAGAAGTAATAATATCAAGTGAAAAATACAAACAACAGTAAGCAATAATAAGAAGAAAGGTGTGTTACTTTAAGAATCCTATTTAGACTATAATTTTAATGTAATATAATTGTACTCACATTCAACTCAATTTTATCAACACTTAAACTCTTTAATTTATTTAAAATGACAAGTTATTAATTAAATACCATGCACATTAAAATCAAAATAATATTAATTAATATATAACAATAATAATATATAAATAACATTAAATAGAATAATATAAAAAATTAATAATAAAATAAATTATTACATTAAATTATATAATATAAATAATATATAATTTTTTAATATATTTACATAGGTTATAGGCTAGTAAAATATAAATTTTAATATATATATTCTTCATCTATGTTCTGGTAATTTAAAACTGACGCCAAATAGAAGGCGGGCTCCTAAAAATTTCGAACTACTAGGAAACACCGCAATCCAAATTTCAAATCACTCGCGTCAATCTAAAAACACAAATAAACAGATCCACAATCAACGGCCACGATCAGCTCACACCACCAATGTTCTATGCCAGGTCATCGATCCGCGTCAAACAAATTTTCTACCGTCAATTCAAACCCACAATCCAACGGTCCAGATCACTCCCAAACCACGCTAAACATCTCCACAGCTTCTATATAAATATACCCCCAAACCACACAACATTCACACCATCTCTTCAATCTCACTTCAACATATACATACAAAGCTCTGTATCTATATCTTCACACAACAATGGCACGAACAAAACAAACTGCTCGGAAATCAACCGGAGGAAAGGCACCGCGCAAGCAATTGGCAACAAAAGCTGCTCGGAAGTCAGCTCCGGCTACCGGCGGAGTGAAGAAGCCCCACCGTTTCCGTCCCGGCACCGTCGCTCTCCGTGAGATCCGAAAATACCAGAAATCAACGGAGCTTCTGATCCGAAAGCTTCCGTTTCAGAGACTGGTTCGAGAAATAGCACAGGACTTCAAAACAGATCTTCGGTTCCAGAGCTCAGCTGTAGCAGCACTTCAGGAGGCTGCAGAGGCGTATCTAGTTGGACTCTTTGAAGATACTAACTTGTGTGCGATTCATGCCAAGCGTGTAACTATCATGCCCAAGGACATTCAGCTTGCCAGGAGGATTCGTGGCGAGAGGGCTTGAGTTTGAGTTGAATTAGTCGAGTTTATGGCTTGATATTGCTGTGATGGTTTTATTATATAGTTTAATATGTTTAGGGTTTGTGTTTTAATCGGTTGTGATCTATTAGTGATGGTTATGTAATGATATGTTTTAATGAAAATGATATGTTTTGTTATTTTTGTTGAATTTAATTAATTGTGTTGAGACTAATTCATTGTGGTATGTTTTGAGTCTGAACTGTTAATTCAGATATAATTGAACTTATCTATTTATCCTATATGTGATTGATTTCTATATAAATTGATTGATTGTTATCGCATTTTGGAATTGTTTTTGCTTTTTGGAATTGAATATGCGAGACTAATCCATTCAGGTTATTATATGTATCAAGGTTTGTGTATGTATGATTAGGATTGTAATTTGTTCATACAACTGTTGTAGAATTGTTGAAACTTGTAAAGCTGCTGATGCCGCATTGCAGATCTCCAAACTCTTTGGGATCAGAACTATTGATGTAGCAGGGCCCCTATTTATTTTTGTCATTTGGAATTGCATAAAAGTTATAATTAGTTATGAAAATTATTTGAAAGATATGAAGCCATGATGGTAATGTCCTTGGATCTCTGAATTTGTTTGACAATATTGCTGTACTGTAAATACAGTTTAATATCTTGATATCTGCAATTCATTGTGATTAGTGTAATATAATCATTGTGATTTTGTATCTTCCTTCAAGAATTCGTTTATGTGCCTTACATATGAAGAGAGTAGCCTTCTTCAAAGATGACGGTGCTTTTTGGCCCTCACAATACAGTTTTCCATTCTAAGGCTGCCTTAAATGTCAATCTGATTCAAGGCTGATTCTGATGACCTGAAAGGTTCTGCATTTCAGCTACTTCAATTGCTGCTTCAATGCTTCTCCGTCTTCCTGAGAATCACGGGTAGTGAATTTTTTGACGTATCATGTGTGTTCGGAAAATGTGTTTTCTATTGAGAGTTTATACTTTTAGAGTTTTAGTGATGCGTGTTATGTGGCATTGCATGAGTTATTTTATTATTTACCCTGAACGGTCCTTCCCTTGATGAGCATGTGTTAGTATGCAACACCTTACTGTTTTGTGTAATGGGCCATTGCTTAGGCTGTCACTCAAAATGGTAATTTCTTCATGCATGTGGCTGCAATTTTTCTTGTTTATTGGGCATGCATATTGATTTCATAGTGATGAGTGTTATGTGGCATTTGCATATGCAATCATTCAGTCATTACATAAAGTTGTGCAGACAGTTGTAGTGATTGTTCAACGAACATATCTATCTTGTGACGTTATGTCTCTTTTCAATATATTGTGTATTGTGTTGGTTGTTTTGGTAATGCTGGTTTTTTACAATCATTTTTTGATGTTTGCTGTTGCAGAAATTAATTGAAGAATATGTTAGAAATTATATCTATTGATTTTCCATTGAACTTTAAAATTGTTTTATAGTGTGTGCGTTTTATTGGGGAGTGCTTTAGCTGCAGAATATCTTCCACATGTTGTTAAGTTCTTAATTGTGCAAGTATCTGAAGATTTTTTTGGCTGTCTGCTTCACATTTTTCGTAGTTTCTAAAGGCCTGAATTTTGTAGATCATACGATCATACTAGCTACATTGGCTGGAGAGAGTAGGTATCGCATCATCTTTCCCAATATAGGCTCATAGTGCAGATTGCACACAAGTCGATGGGCGACACAAAGCAAATAAATTGGAAATCATTATATGATGAACAGGCAGGAAGCAACTCGCATCCAAGGCCACACGCAAGTCAGCTCCGGCGAGCGGCAGCATGAAGAAGCCTCCACTTCCGTTTCAACATCTTGTTTGTGAATTAACACAGGAATTTATGTCTGATGTTAGTATTCAGAGTTCTGCTGTTCCGGCTGCTGAGGTTACGATCTGTGCTCGATTTACACCAAGCGTGTGACTATGCCTTGGGATATTTAGCTCTCTCTGTATTAGGAGTGAGCCTGCTTGAGTTCGAGCAGGATATGTGTTTATTGGTATGCTGCTTTTTTAATGAAGTTGATTCTGTTTTAATTTCTTTATCGCAGTTTAGTTCTATGATTTTATCTAGTACTGCATTCTTATCTCTGCTTACTGTGTCCTGGTATTGTTAAGTTTTTCTTAATGTAGTTATGTTTGTAGAATTTATTCTTTAATGTATGTGATGTTAAGATGAAATATAGGCTGTGTAATCTTTAGTGATGTTTTGTTTCCCAGATTAATTATGGAGTTCTAGGTTTCAGTTAGAAGTTTTTGGCGCAGATCTAATTGAACTAAGTATTGAAATTGTTTGTTGAAGATTGTCCTCTACATGTGTATAACATGTTACTATCACGGGGACGTCAAGAAATTCGCATGACATTCAGAGCTAATATTATCATAGATCTCTATAGGCGGCATTGTTGCAGTCAGGACTGAAGAGCTCTTCAAGTTATACAGTAGTTACTGAACTAGAAATCATACATGTCAAACTTCAAAGTAGAGACACACTTTGATGACAACAGTTTAGTTCTTTTCTTGTGAATGAATATTTGTTAAACATTCTTCGAGGAATGGATGGAGTAATGTTTCTCAATTGCGATAGATTGCTGATACAGTCCAACTTCTCCATTTGACAGAGAAAATTGTAATGTGTTGGCTAAGGTTGTGAGAAATGTGCCAGGATTAAATTTCCTTCTATGTAAATAATAACGAAATACAAAGACTTCTAAGACCAGGAGTAGAGAGAAAATACATTTTTTTCCTTCTGAACTTGAAACATTTATAGTAAATATACCTTTTTAGATATTTTCACTAAACACAGGGTATATCTTTTTAAATATTTCCACTAAATATAGGGGTTTTGTGTATTTTTTTTTATCTATATTTGGGTTCCCCTTTATATAGGCCACAACTTTGAAGATTTCTTGGCTGTGTGTCCTCTATGTTTCGTTAACTAGTAATACCAGCTACAGATGTACCAGTAAGGTGTGAAATCATGCACTAGGAATTTGGACAGACTTGTACCATTGAGGATAGAGATTATGCTTTAGAAATTTAGGTATAATTTGCTTTGTAATCATATCAACTTAACTGATGCCAACATTAAAAAATTACATGAGCTCGAACTCTAGCCTAATTAATTATAAGAGCTGCTCGATGACAATGTTGTTATGCAGGGATAAGCTTTTAAAGATCACCTACTAAACTAGTCCAGGTAAGTGTGTTGCAAAGCGCCTCCTTTCTTATAGCTTCTGTTACTATCTAACTTTTACCATCTTTGATGTGGAACTTAAAGAAAGAAGTATAAGCATGGACAATGATGTAGTGCCCTAACTCATCTTAGAAAACCAACTACATATGCTAAAGGTACATGAACAAACGTTTGGCAGGTGTACAAGATCACCACGAGTACAGTGCACTACATCTTAAAGGCGATGAAGAGATCATCATGAGACTTGATGAAGCCAAGCATTGCTTTTATGACTATTCTGGTGCTTTTATGTCAAATGTTCGGCACTCTTGCTGTCCGAACAGATTTAATGTCAACATAAACATCTTCATAGTGGTTGAAAGGGGTTTTGCTACAGGCTTCATGCTCAATGGAAAAGGTATAGATCCTGGTCGAGATACTCCAACTTTATGTTCCTGTAAACAATAAACTAGAACAGTTTTAAACTCCACAAAATTTTCATCAACAAACGGTCCTTGAAGTACATGTGAGGCCAAAAAATATTAATTGCAAAATATAGCAGTGTGGAGTGCTATTCCACATTATGGCCCTTCATGGTGAATGGCTGCAAGGAAGGGGCAGGTTAGGTTTTCTCTCTTATCTGCCTTTAAGTTTATACCATATAGGCTACTTGCTGGATGCTGTTATGCTCGAGTTAGAGATGTCCTGGCCCTTGGGATTAGATTCTGTACTTGTTCCAGTTTCCCTTGTTGGTGGATCATGTGGTATGTTACGTGATAATAGGATGCTGCTACAACAGTGCAATTAATTTAATTTAGAGTGGTGCATCTACAAAGCTATTGTGGTGTGTCTTGATAGTTTTATCAAAGCTTGCTGTATGTTGCTTGTGCTTGATTGCTTTATCTGGTAAATCTATACCAGAACTATTGTTTATAGATAAATTGTGTCAGAAAGATGATTTAGATACGCTAAATTGTTTCCTTGGGTTAGTCTTGAAATTGTATTAGGTGGAAAATTGATATTGCTTCCCTTTTGGAGCCAGTTCCAGGAGTCTTGTTATTTTCTTGGAGTCCTACGTGTCTTTATCCTAAAATTATATGTTTGTGGGTTAAAATTTTGAGTGGGGCCTTCCCCATATATCTAAGATTCTTATTCTGTAGAATCAAAATGAACGAGCAAGGATGTCTCAGAGGAAAAGTATCATAAATGTTCATGTTGTCTATTAAGCATAAGCATTGCCCATCCCTCGTACAACCATGCAAGAAAATTTTTAGTTATAAATTTATTGGCGGGCTTGAACATGTTTGCATAGAGATTTAGGTCATGTGTTGCTACTGAGCCGGTAGGCTGAGAGCTTTTGGTCTAATCTTAAAGTATTTATGTAAATTATTATTAATATTTTACAAGCTTGTTCAGCAGTTATTTTAGGCTTTTGGCTGTATTTCCTTCTGTTTCGATTTTAAACATATAAGATTATATATGGAACATGGATTTGTCAAAGGGAAAGGTCTGGGTGCCCTATCCTGTTATTAGCCTGGGTGTTATGCACCACCCCAGTGATCCGAACATAGTTCTGATGCTCTTTTGATTTAGAGTATGCTGGGTAAACCTTCATTTTCTTTCTGCAGAATCTTTATCCGAACCAATCGTCAAATTCCTTACTGTTGAGAAAATCCGATTCGTGGGTTCCGGTATCCCTGGAAAAAAAAATATCTGTTTCCACTTCAAGAACTATGATCGACTAGAAGAAACTTCAGATTAAACCTTCAAATCTGCACAACATGAATTGGCAGAGTTTGGGGTCAAGACATTGGTGAACTTAACAGTCCTCCACCTTTTGAGAGACATGAGCAAATCAAACATGGAATTTGCCAACTATTTGTAAAGTGTAATTGTTATGTTGTCTGTCACATAGCAAGAAAAGTTCGGGAAATGATCTTGATTGTCCTACGAAAATCAAGTTTGCCAACCTCCACTTTGACCAGGTTGACAACCACTTGAACAAGATTGACATTTGACAACTGATCATCGACTCCAAGTCTCCAAGGAACTCTCTGATAATTAAAGTTCCAGTCAATATCGACCAGCAACTTCTAATATGCTTCCTCAACGCAAAAAATTCATTGATACATCATATCGAAAGAATTTTTTCTCTAGGCGAGCCAAATTGTAGTGATAGTTTTTTGAATTGTCGAAGAGTTCACAAATTGCACTACTGTAAATTATTAGGGAGTTGTATCGTTCATTAACCAGACTCTGCCCGCAGGCTGTCACATTAACGATGTTCATGTTTTCAGAAAATTTACAATTACTAGTCCAGAAGGGATGAGAAGCTGATTGTATATGCCAGTCGACAATGTTAACCGAAAATTAATATGATACTTTCCCATAGGATTATATTTTATGATTTCTAAAGAGTGGGGAAAGAATATCTCGAATAATATGCAATCTTTTCCTCTTGCATCAAAATTTAACCCACTCTTGTATATATATATATATATACTTAATTAGCCTATCCTTTCCCCCCATGATGCATGGTATTCCCTTTGTGGTTTTCAGTAGAGAAGCTATTGGCTAACGTGATATAACTAGCACATTAGCCCCTAGTTATATGTCAGGGTTTCGATGCTATTCTTCGTCTCTAAGATTCCAGTTTTATTTGTTCGATAAATATCTAATAATTGCATAATATACAGTTGTTTGATAATATATGATGATGATGATCCACGTTGCTGTCTATGCACTAACACACAAGAAACTAAACAAGTATATATGCTTTAAAATGTTTGGAATATTGTAGATATCACTCCAAAGGTAGAGATTGAAATGATCTGAGATGCCTTTAACTTGGTCTGAGGAATATCTTTAAGAGATGGGCTCGTCCTTATCTTTCCCCCTCAGCTCACTCCTTTAAATTCATCAGCACCACCTGACAAGGCTCTTACTACATTTTCGCCATCTTATTGCTATATATATATATATATCTACAATTAAGAGAACAATAGAGGAGTCATCAACATCAACAACATGCCTAAGCCTCGTCCACTTTCGTTGCAGGTTTCACTCTTATAAATATATTTCTGATTATGAATCTATGATACATGAATAGGATCCCATGCATGCATATAGCTGGCCTGGAATATATCTGTTCAAGTAGCTAGCCTTTGTACTCTTCTACGTGTTTAATTATATGTGCCATGAAAAAGTAGTTAGACAGATAGCCGGAACAGATGAGGGCCGTTTTTTTGAAAAATTACGGTTAAGTTTATGAACTATTCGAAAGTGACCGAATTGCATAGTGTAAATGGCCGAAACATAACATCCTAAAAAGTTGGTCTTTTTAAGCAGATACCAAACGTATATTGAAATATATTAGGGGTGTAATTAAAACACATAGTATTGCATTTTTTTTGAACAGAAAAGCCCATTTTTTACACCTTACACGTGTATTACAGATTATACTTTTATCTGTGATAACCCTAAAAATTAAAATTCATTATCTGCGTGATCCATGTGCCTGAATGAGCCAATTAATCTTCCATATTGAGCTATTCAGATCAATTTCGTTTCGTGTTAAAAGAGGCCAACACCTGAAATTTTGAAGTGTTAGAAGGATAGACTATACCTGATAACAGACAGTTTGTGTACGGAGTACCAGATGAATATTCTTCATGCGAAATGTTTAAGTACAGGAAGTCAGAAATGTTTAATTTAGAAAGCACACAGCTTGATGAACCTTGCACAACACTGTTCTAACCAACTAACTGCTATAACAATAAACTGATTCTAGAAGGTCCCAACTCATTTATGTGCTAAAATTTCATTTGTCTGCCGACATTTTGCACCTTCTTTTGTCTGCTAGCTTGACTGGTTCCTTCACTACTTGTCTGCTGATCTGATCAGTAGTATTATCAATATATTATATATATGTTAAATGAAGAAAGTCTAGGATATATATTTTTATATATACTTTTCATTTAGCTAGGCCAGTATTTTAATTTTTGTAAAATTTAATTTTCATAGATTTTTTTCAATACCAGTTACCCGATCAGGACAACTTCTGTTGAATATTCATGTCTCGATACTTTTTCTTCTTCGAAGTATAGTCCTAATACATAGAAACCGCATCTTATGCATATATATTACTAATTAGTAAACAACCTAATGGATGAGAGCATATACAAACAAGGCGATTACCATTATGGCTTATTTGAAAATTCGAAATTCTGAATTTGGTACAAATTAGTGACATGTTTGAATAACTAATCGGATTTGGATTTGATTTAATTCTAAGACTTTCAAATATAAACATAAGTTTAGAGTTTGCAATGACAAATTAAATAATCGTACCATTTGAAATTAATTTTATATTTTCAAACACAATCTTAATTAATATATTTCACGGGCAGCTTACAACTCAAAGTTACCAGAAACGATCTTCGCACTTTATTTTACAGATGGTTCTAGTTTAATGGGAAGCCATTGACGCATATTATTTTGTTTGATTCAAATATCGAATATATCTAAAAAATATCGAGTATAACTTTTAAATAAAGGAAAACCGTGTTTTTCTATTTGCATATCAGACAACCGTGTTCTTTAATAATATATACTGGAATTTGCTCGTGAGCATCTTTTACATTTTTGAATCACTTTACAGACGGTAGAGCTTAAAGTGAGGATGTGCTGCACCGGATGCGAGAGAGTTGTTTCAAAAGCAATCTACAAGCTTAAAGGTACATATACCGTTTTTCATTACTTATTTATTCCACGGTGCACCCAGAATACGATTCTTACCAGTACATTTTACAGAATTATTAATCAGCAGATACTTAAGAATGTAATGAAACAGCAGTATAAATCACTTGTAGAGCATTATCTAGCTAGTAATCACAATATATAAATACAAATTCACTTAATGGTCTGTTTGGGAACATGAATTTCATAATGACATGTTTGGGTAATCATAAGAATTTGGATTTGGATTTCATTTGAATTCCAAGACATTTAAATACTAGTACAAATATGAGAATTTGAAACGACAACTCAAATCCTGTCATTTAAAATTAAATCCAAGTTCTCAAACACAATCTTATATGAAAATTGCTCATTACGACATATTTATTGGGGTGTTTTCCAAACCTGCAAGGTGTCAGTAGAAGAGCTAAACATTCGTATTACTCCTGATTTCAAAAATGATTCAAAAAAACAAAATATGCACTATTACTCAGGTGAACTCCTGATTTCAAATATAAAATTTGAAACAGCATATGCTATTTCTTTCGACAATCCTCGAAACCTCGACCTTCCTTTACGAGAGGGCGAGGGCGATGCTGCTGGAGTAAAAGCCCTGTGGCATTGATAGTGAAAAAGGAATGTGTATATATGCCTTTGCACTGTACTGTATGTGCTTAGGGACCCATAATAAGACTTGTATAGTTAGTTGTATGTCACATCCAAAAGTTGATCACAAACAAGGGTTTTTCTATATTTGTCTTTCATGATGCTGATTATGTAGAGCATTACATGCAAATATATATATACTCAAGCCAGTGCTCTCTATCTTTACGAATCGATTTTTTCAACTACTTGTAGTTTTTAAATTTTAATCAGGGAATTACTTATATAATTTATCAATGTGACAAACGCAGGAGTGGATTCTGTGCAAGTTGAACTAGAGATGGAGAAGGTAACAGTAGTTGGATACGTTGATCGAAACAAGGTGCTCAAGGCAGTGAGGAGGGCAGGGAAGAGGGCTGAATTTTGGCCTACAAATCCACCATTGTACTTCACAACCTCTCATAACTACTTCAAAGACATGACTAATGAATACAAAGAGAGCTACAATTACTGGAGGCATGGCTACAATGACGTCCATGGTGATAAGCATGGTTACATTCCAGTCACTCAGCGCGGGGATGATAGAGTCAGCAACATGTTCAATGATGACAATGTCAATGCAACTTGTTCTGTCATGTAATATATGCACCCATTCATGTATAATCTCTACCTGTAACTGTAATGTATGAATGCATGTATATTATTTAGTCACCTCAGGTACTGTATCATCGATCCCAACGATGACTACCAGTAGCTAGCTATTATATATCTGACGACGGTATTGTTGCAAGGCTCAGATGCATATATTGATAATAATCAATACCTTTATTTCACCTTAATTAATTACAATCCTCCTTAATTATGTTTGCAATTGCTCCAAAACTTATAAATAAGTTTCACTTTGGCAAATTAGTTCATAAATTTTCGACGATAAAATAAACATATTGACATATATGTGATAGTTTCGATTTCGATGTTTATGCTAGTTTCTAGTTTATATTTATTTTATTTTATTTAATATTCAGATTTTTTACCAAAAAAATAATTAAATTCCGATTAACAATTTTCTGAGCTCATTATGTCATTCAAAAAGCATACTATTAAAAATCAATGTATTTCACAAAGACTTTAGTTTGCACACAAATCACAATACATTAACAATTCATGAGTAGGCCAAACATCATAAATTGTACACACACAAAAAAAAAGAAAATGTACATTTGTAACATTGAAAATTGTAATACATTAGACATGGGCCGGGGTAGGCAAAAGCCACATAGGCTCACGCAAAATTCTCTTAATAGTTTCTACACTTTTTTGCATATTTTGTAGGCCCAACATCATATGCACCCAACGTATATGTTCCTTTATATAGTTACCCAATACTACCTTCTCAATACTCCGTTCGTTCTGGTTGCACAATACCTTGAAGAAAAATTATCTATCATGTATAATGTATTACATATATATATATATATATATATATATATATATATATATATATAATTCATGCATCACAATTCACTGTATAAAATTCCTCTTGAGTCAAATTTTTGATACCGATTTTCAATGGAAGTGAGATGGTATTAGTGTCACTGTGTCACTTCATCCTGAAATTTCACTTTTATTAATTTCCAATATTTTTTAAAATTAATTATTTAAGATACTCATTAATATCTGTTGAATATATATATTGATACATATAGAAGAGAATCCAAGATCGTGAAGACAATAAATGAATAACTCTACTGAACCACTCTCTACCCATAATTTCCAATATATTTTAATCCTTAAAATTATATAGCTTGTTTTAGTAAAATAAAATTTTACTAAAAAATGTGTAATATTTCACTATATAATTTCTAAAATATTATTATAATTCTACAAATAATATTATAATTCTGTGTTATTTATTTATATTTTCTATTAAAATTAATTCTATAAAATGGAATGAAAATTTTTATATAATTTATTTTTCATTTAAGGTTAACTTCTATATTTATAAATTACAACATAGAACTGAATCCATGGATATAATTTCAAAGTGGGTCCTCCCAACGCTAAACAAGTGTGTCTAATATAAAATGATATATCTCTGACAGGTATCACAATTTGAAATGATCCTGTACATTGATCAGTTAATTTCCAGCGTGTATGTGTAAAGATTGACGAGGAAGAAAGGATTGATGATGAATAAATGGTAGAGAGAGGTGGCTTCCTTAACAGTGACAGTGCAGAGGCTGGCTGCAGATCCCAGAAAATGTGCATATGTAGGGCTCAGTTATAACAAGAAATATGAGCAGTAGTAGAGTACAGAGATAGGCGCACCAAATTGTGGGCATCAAATGGATGGCACTAAGGGGATAGTAACTTATCATCAAGTGGGGGCGTAGTCCACCAAAGCAACAGCCGTAAAGATGAAAGTTGATCTATCACCTAACTAGCTATGGCTAGCCCCTTAAGTATATATCATAGTGTAGCATAATCATAAATAGCATGTGTAGTGTGTGTCCCCTCTATAAAGATCATATACAGTACATAGGGAGAGGGAGGGAGAGAGGGTAGCTACTAGCTAGGCATGTGAATGTGTGACAAGGTTTAAAGTCAATTTTGGTTTCTGTGTGCTGCAGAAAAAAGTGCATGTTGTTGTAGTTATAAATTAAGACGGTGATTTATTCACCTATTTTTAAAGTTGCATGTTCCATAGGCAAGTGTTTTCTGGGCCTAAGATTTAGTTAATATGTATAACATTGCACTCGGGGCTCGAATTGAAGTGATGTGAATTTGAATGGTTTCTTATTGAACTTTAGCAATTTCTTATTGAATTGATGTTGGATGATATTATTGAACATATTTTCTAGTTCAAACTCAAGTTCGATAATAGATTCGCATCGATCTTATCGAGTTCGACAAACTCAAATGATTTTTATATACATTTTTTCATTAATGAATCGAATTATATATATATATATATATATATATATATATTTCTAATGAACCGAATAATGTTCAATAACAAACATATATATAGGAGTTGGATTGTTCGATAACACATTGAACCGAAGCTTTTAGCTCACAGGATATCATATTTTTCTCGGTAATATGAGGTCGGGAGTTTAATATTTCCGAGTTGATAATAAGTTGGTATGCAATAGAAGCATGAACCTGTGTGGGGCTAATCTATTTTGGATCATCTCTTGTATCCACCTGGATGGGACGGCAAAGTACAACGCTGGCATAATAGGCCTTTGATCCCTATTTTATGAATAGGTATGACAGAGTACAATATGGCATGCCTTTCAGTCTTTCACCCCTCCTTTATGCATAGGGAGTACTACTAGCAACCAGGACGAGTAATAAATTAGTTTATGTACGCAATTTCACCAATCTGTTGGTGACCTAATTCGGATGAAAGATTAATGTACAGCTGCTTTCTACAATTCTACTTGGTTACATCATCATTTATTGCCGATTGCCAATGCCATGCGAAGCCAAGCTATGATATACGGAGTATCTTTAAACTCCTCTTTGCGGAGTCACTCCATGTACTTCCCATCTTCCCTTTTAATTGTACTAAATCTTGCTAAGCCTAGCTACTATTATCTTCATTAACTAATAAACCGGTCACTTTTCTTTATTCAGCTTCACATTGTTAGGCACTTAATTTCCTCTATACACTGCTATGAAATGTTTACAGAGTAATTAAGAGATTTAGGGTAATAATTAGGTGAGAAATTTTTAGCGTTAGAACCGTGAAAACTTTTATTAAATTTTATATAACCATAATAAAAATGTAAAAAAAATGTTTAGATAAACTTTTTATTATAAGTTTGTAAATAAAATTATGATTCTGCACTACTTTTTTCATTTTTTTATTATGGTTATACATAATTTAATAAAAAAAATCACGGTTGTCACGCTAAAACGTTTGCAACGGAATATTACCAATATATATAATTCAACTAGTAACCTGATCAATAAATTTACGATGGTAAACAAACTGGACAATGACTGTATTTGTTTTCCACCGTAAAGTAGTGAATTGTCAATTTACTTAATAAAGTCGAGTTGGAGAACCGTAGCAAGCATTGAAACTTAAAATGGAGATCATGCATGCTAAAGTTTGAATCAGGGCACATCTCTTATCAACGGGTTCTTTTCTTTTGCTAGAGGGAATAAAGAAGCTTGCTAATTTAGGCAACTTCTAGTCTGACCTTCTCAAACGTCAGTTTTAGGACAAGGCACTAGATTTCCAGATCTCATTGACTTTCTGCGCTTTGCTGCTCAATCCCCTCTGGTTTCAATTCAAATAAAATAAAATTAATCAACTATCTACATTCATATATGAGACCAATCTAGAGAAAAAAAATTGTATAGACTAATACATATTATTGGTTATATCATTTTATAGTAGTTTCAAATTTTTACTATTTAATTAAAATGAATTTTAACAAATTCGAAATTTAAAACAATATAAGATCTTAGTTGTGAGCAAGTGAGCATATTTTATAGATCTAATTTGTTATTAGTGTTCTATCAAGTGGAGTGCCAATTGAAATACTAATCCTAAATTAATATGCTATGCAATATGTATTATAATATACTGTTGGAAAGATATATCGCACAACATCATATAATACTTAAAGTGATACTCCGTGCTTCATTCATTTAAGAGTATTACATTCGAACTTTTGCAGTGTTATTAATATATATATGATGATCGATTTAACTGGGGGTAAAAAACCAACAAAGACAGGCAACCAAAGTCCAAAAAGGATGGTTATAAGATAAGGATTACAGTATATTGGAGGATACAGTAATATATATACTAAATGATAATACAGTAATATAATGGAGGATGCAGGTGTCAGTGATTAAACTACATGGAGGCCAAAGAAATTCGTTAGAGATGTCTGGAATGGAGGGCACTAATCAGTAATCACAGGCGGGCAGGCCAGCTGCAGGCACTGGAGGAGGCCTGTAAATCTCTGTCTTTTTTGTAAGTGCATGCAGACCAGGTGCAGCAACAGAAGCCGAAACTGCCCTACCTATCTAGCTTTTAATTTGGACTAGTTTGCTGGCTGTATGCATTATCTTTATACGTTACTCCGTATTATTATAGAAGCCCTGTTACTGTGCCCGCACTGCACCATCATTACTAATTTACTATACTAGTATTGATTTTAACCCCAGCCTGGCTGCCTACCCCATAGATTCTACATATATACTGTACTCGATTACTTTATATATTAGTAAATAGTAGGCCTTTCTGCTATCATTCATTATGTTATAACTCTACGTGTGACCACTTGTGTTAGTGGATTCAAAGCAGATCTCTATATACCGACGTATCTCTTTATTTAGTTTAATTTAATCGAAACTTTAAAGTCGTGGTAGTCAACTCCCTGATTCCGCTATTTTATTGCAAGTATATATATATATATATATATATATATATATATATATATATATATATATAACAAACACATATGAAAAACAGGGTAGCCACCCGGACTCATCAGCCATCACCTAAAAGATATAAAAATAATTACAAGTTTCAATTCAGACCCGAATTAAATTACTCTACAAGTATGTACAAATATTATGCATTTATATAAACATACACGTCCTAGATATACTCATTTAATTACTCATAAATAATGGAATAATTTTTTTGAATTGCTTATTAATTTAACACTGCCAGCCCATTCTGAAAGGAGAATCAAGCAAAAAAAGATACTGGAATTAGTTCTTCAGCAACTGATAATTAAGAGATGACAAATGAATTAAGGAGAACTTAATTCAATATTATTCTTTAATTTAATATCATATATGCATGTTCCTGTCAAAAAAAATCATATATGTATGTTTATAAGCTTATATACTACTCCCTCCGTCATATTCATTTTGATTTTTTTTGAATTTGACTTTTTTTGGGAGTCAAATTGACTAATGTTTGATTGAAAATTAAAATTTATTATTTTATAATTTTAAAAAAACTAAAAAATACATTATATATCTTATTTTCTTTTTTATAAATAAATATATGTTTATAAGCTTATAGATTATATCGCCTGCTCTCTCCATCCCTAATTGGAATTTTCTTTTTCTAAATAAATATTTAAATATTAAATTTTTATTTAGAAAAATAAAATTTGAAAAATAATTTATTGAACTATGTGTTTTATGCGCGTTAAAATACGTATAAAAAGTGAGGACAACTAATTAGGGACATAGGTAGTACTTTTCAACAATATAAAATATTGAATTTTTTAATTATATATTATTTTTAAAATACAGTTAAGGATGAGTTAATTTGACTATACTAAAAATAAAGTGGACATCTAAAAATGGAGGGCGAGAGTAAATCTTTGTAAAATAAAATAGATTTTGCTAACTTTGTCAAAATGATGGAAGACAACAAGCCAATTAAACTGCACTAGAGCAGACGGATATATGTTCAAGTGAAAGTTAATTAGCAGGTGAGTTTTGAAAATCGCAGTAATTCATTGACTATTACAGACTGATCTGCTCCTCATTTTTTCAACTTTCTCGTCAAGGTATAAAACTTACTGTACAAAATATATCATACAATAGAACAAATAAGCACAAAAAACACACTAGTAAATTAATTATATCCGTCGAATGTAGCATGACGTGCAACTCATCGTCTTTTTCCCTTTCCAATATAGATCGATATATTATATCGAAATTGAAAATGTACGTCTAATTATTAAATCTAACAAGTGATGGTCAATGTATGCATGGATTTAGCCCAACCGTTGTTCCGATCGGGATTATTAAGAGTTGTTCTAGGTTATTTAAAATGGACTGTCGCCAATATTAGTAGAATACTTGTTAATGTAGACATGCTCGTCAGAAGTGGAGTCCATTTTATTTGTTTTTTTACCGATTGAATATTTGAGGCATGGTCGGGAGTATGTTCGTGCCTAATACCAAAATTTTCTTCTTAATTAGTTACATATAACGTAGCTAGACAATCGAATACATACGGTTGCTTATTCTGAATTCCTTATTTAATGTTACTACTATCGATTCTTAATTAATATTTTAAAACTTTAGTAACGTTTATTTATTTGGATATAAGAACAATAGACACTTGCAGCTTAGCGGGGGAAAAAACAATACTTGCACATGTAAAACTTGGCTTTAGCTAATTAAAATAGACCGTAACAAGAGCATAGTCCAGTGTCCCTGTCATTCCCGCAGTTTCGACTTTGACTCATCCTAGATTTATTAGAATAAATGCTCATTTATAAGGTTATAAACTAATTTATTCAAAAATAAATCATAACATATTAATATGTGTCGCGCGAAACAAAATTTATACCCTTATACGTTGAACTATTTATTTGCTAGTGCTAAGCTCAACAGGTCTATTATCAACTCCTGCACCTCATGTGGTTGGAAAATTTATGTTAAAAGAGCTGTACTTTAGAATTATTAGTTTATTAAATAAATAATACTCCCTTATCCAACTGAACTACCGTTGATTTGATCAGTTTGACTTTCCACTATCGGATTGACCAAACTTAATTAACAATTAAAATTTATTGTATAATTTATCTACATTATATAAAAACATCATAGAAAATATATTTATTTATCACTACATTTTGCATTGCATATATATATGAATAAATATATATAATATGTTTGTACAATGATGCAAACATTATTAGTATATAGTAATCATAGACGTACTAGCTATCTTCGTATAGTACAGTACTACTAATTAACTTCATTACAAATCAAATAGCTAGTCAGGGTAGGCAGCAAGTTTAATGATTGAAATGTAGTATGTATTCATATAGCAGTAAATATAGTTGGTTAGACCATGCATAGATGTAAACAGTACACCTCTCTTCCCGCACCCCTTTCTGGTAAAAAACTAAAACTAAAACTAAAAATAAAAATAAAAATAAAAATAAAAATAAAAATAAAAAGCTCCATCTCTTTGCATCTGGGCAATTAACTAGTGACCATGGTAGAATTAAGCTAGCTCGTATGAGCAAGTGGCAGTTTATTAGGAATAATTAAGCTAGCTAGAATGATTGATTCACACATCTGTCCAAAGCTCTTCCTAATTAATTACATCTTCAATATTCAGCTTGATTTGATTTAGTAACTCGTGGGCATATACAAAAGCTCTAGTTTAATTATCATCCTAGTTGTTAGTAATCTATCAGTTTGTGGGTTTAATTAACCCTAAGCTACCATTGCAAAAGCCAATGTAATGCTACTATTGTATACCGTATCATCATAAATATATATAGAGTGATCATTGTTTCGAACTTTCCAGTTTTAGAATAGAATATTTACCGAGTTCTGAAAGACTTCATCAGTAATAATCATAAAGATTTTAAGACAATTTGCAAGGATTAAACGTTTTCTAGTTGAGCACTATGTATATATAGGTCGATACTTAAACCCAGCGCGCTGTGTTGGTGTGTGATTTAATTATTAGTATAGTAAAGCATACAACGTCAAGGAATAAACATTGTGATAAAAGACTTAAGGCACAAAGGTTTGGAAATAGTATGGCACGATCATTATACATTCTAAACATCAATTATATCTAATTAGTACTAAAATGTATTTACAGAAACTCGATCTCTTAATTAATCAATTAAGAAGAGGAATGTCGGGATCCATCACCTATATATAAGCTGATCAGTAGGTTAATTATGATACTACTATAAGCCTGCACTCGGAATCAATTGCTTAAGAAACATTAATTATTTACGAGGAATTGGATAATTCAGATGGCCATATGTAGGAGATACGTAGTAAAATGTCAAATTAATTAAAATATGATCCCGCCATAAATCTATATATATCGATATGATGCTCTACCAAATTTTGTATGATAAATTAGTTTGCTACCTGTATGTGCACCTTCAATCTGACTGAACCGTGATACTAAGTATGGCATTGTTGGATTTCAGCTGTGTCCTTGAGTTCTATCAAAGGACATGGATAGTTTCCCTTTGTTCATCAAGTCGTGGAGAGTAGAAGTTGTAGTAGTAGTAGTGGTGTGAGGACTTAATTGAACATACGGAATGTTGGATGAAGAAGTATCATAAGGGTTGCTCATTAGAGGAGGAGGAGGAGGATAGTGATGACCTTGGGAGACGAGGGAAGTTCCTATTGTGGGAACGTTAATCGCACTGGTGGTTGAGGAAGAAGACAATGTCATGTTGTTGTTGTCACATTCAACAATAATATTATCTGAATTGGAAGAGGCTGAAGTGTTAATTGGAAATTCCATGTTCACTCCGAATAGCCTGAGTCTTTTTGGTGCGGTTTTCCCATGTACTACGGGTACTGACTCGAATACCACACTGGGTCCAAATTCACCCCAACCTGCTCTTTGAACTCGCGCCATTTCAACATCTTCTTCCTGGTGTTGCTGCTGCCGCTGCTCTTGTGAGGATGCTGCTGACCTGTTGTAATAAATTACTGAGCCTGAACAAGGAACAGCTGGGCTTATGAGAGGACGATGATAACTCGGGCTACTCATGTAATTAGTAGGGTGGTAAAGATGTGAATGTGGATTATAATGAATACTGCTGACATTTGGAGGAGGCAGCAACAAGTGGGATGAATATTGGTCCCGATAATTGTGTGGATTAGGATAGTACTGAGGTGTGGAAGATAAAGGCTGTTGTTGCAAGAACAAGTTGGGATTCCAAGGAGCAGCAGAAGCGCGTTGAATGCTGGAGTAATATTGAGGCTGCAGAGACAAATTAGTAGCTGAACCGGTTCCAAGCAGGTGGTGGTAGTGGTGGTACTGGCTTGAGGCAGAAGAAGAGGGGGCATCAGGGCGGCGTCTCCAGTCAATAAACAAACGATCTCTCCCAAATTCACCCATGCCTCTTTGAAAGGAGACAACATCACCAGCATCCAGCTTCTTCTCCTTGACAAACCTACTCCAGCCTTTAGTCATCACATAACTTTGGCTGCTGTTCCAGTACGAGTATCTGAATCGCCACTGCTTCCCACTTCTATCCTCAAAGTTCAACAATAGCCCTTTCTCGTTTGTTGAGGAATCAAGAGGAAAATACTTCTCAGCATGTTGTTTGGGAATGACTAATCGATTCAGCTTCCCAACATCGCTTGGTGTTACCACTTTATCAAACATATGCTCCTTCTCCACGATTACATGCCCGTCCGTCCTCATCCCTTCTATTATTACATCATCAACTTCGTTCTCCCCGCTGTTGACATCTATCATCATCATCGTTGCCTTCTTTTTTATGTTGCTTCTTCCAATCAATTATACTCACTCGATCTGCTGCTGCTGTGGTAGGTAGAGTTGTAAAAAATTAGAAGAATTGTGTACTGTGTTAATGATTGTCAACGCAGTAGCTAGAAAGAAATAATAGTTTGAGCTATAGTGATAATAACAAGGAACGTTATCACGCCCTCTCTCTAAGGTCGAGGGTTCAATTCTCAGTGGAGGCAAAGTGTCGGTGAGTGTGTGTGACTATAAATGTAGAGGTCTCCTAAAAACCATTCTTTCCATTCAAAAAAAGAAAGAAAATACAGTAACAAATTAGGGTTCTTACACTGATTTAGCAACTAGTCACAGCTTCTGCTACTCAATCTTCTTTGTTGCAGTATAAATTTTGTCTACTACTTCCCTTACAAGTTCAAATTCACTTATTTGTAACTGATAATAACCAGATCTCCTGCCTTCTCTCAATCATTATGCATGTGACTTTCCAATTGATGTATAATAAAACAACTAGCTTGATCTACTGCAAAAAAAATATATATACACAAAAGATGGATATAAATATTTTTGGATTTGCATAAAAGAATTTTAACTAGTATAAAATGATCTCTAGGTCCCCTCTGTATAATATACACATGCTAGCAAGTATATATTGGCACATGAATTTGTGATATGAACAATATTAACTAATAAGGAAGAAGAGGAAGATCTATGACTACCTGGCAACAAGAAATGAAAATATGATTGGTTCTTGACAAGACTTTTATAAGATAACATGTGTGTCTATATATATATATATAATAAAAAATAAACTCTACCAAAGTATTTAACCAGAACCTACACACACAAACATGTATATAAAAAAAACAAACCGTGGAAAAGGATCACTCAAGAAACAAGGGAGCTTGAGTTGTTCTTGTGCTTGATATTCTTGAACTTTAGGCTTTACGGATCAGAGAGAAAAGAGATGGAAGGGAGAGAAAGAGAGAGAATAAGAAGAGAGGATAGGGGATATTATTATACAAGGAAAATTCTGAAAAAGTACTAGATACCTCCATAGAAGGTTCTCAAGTTAAAGCAATTCTTCAATAAATATGCTTGCTTCCCTCTAGAGAGATAGAGAGAGAGAGAGAGTCTTTATACGTAGGTAAATAAGTATATAGTAGGGGTTGGGGATAGAGGGGGCCCATTAATTATCTGGTTGGGCTCATGTGAACTTGTCCCTGTCATCTTCCTGGGTGGTATCCATAATTCCTTTTTTTGATTAATTTTTCATTCATCATGATAAGGCGCCAATGCCTACCAATACTATACATACATACAGAGGATTATACTCGGTTGAGAACACATTTTAATACCAGAGTATCCAGAATAATTAGAACAAAATAAATAGTGCACAACATTTATTCAGCATTTTGCTGTAAAATTTATTTTTTATAGAGTTCGAGCCGTTGGATATTGTCAAGTCTCACATCGAGTAAGTAAAAGAAAATACCCTACATATATATGTTAGATGTATTTTTCCAGCTTTAAGTGAGCTCACTTGTATATGGCACGAGCTTTTTTTCTATTTGTTAATACTGAAGGTGAACAAGTAGCTAACTTGAGCAGTGCAGGTTTTAACTTTTAAGCAGTGTTGGTTATATTCTTTGTCTTTGTTACTGCTGCCAATAATTTTAGGCATATCGAGAAGTAGACAAACTTAATCAAAGTCCATAAATCATAATATATATACTTGTAAATTACTGCTGGTATGTACATATATATAATTAGTTATGGGTTGTCTCTGTTGACTAATGACTCACATTATTAAGTGCTCATGAGCCTGTATAATTCACTTGTTTAACATTTTCCTCCGCTTTGGTATGCATATAAATATATATATATATATATATATATATATATATATATTATATATATATATATATATATATCCTTCATGCTCATGTTTAGGCATCTAGCTAGGGTGGAGATAGCAACTCATGTGATCTTTTCTAGACGACCAGCTACCATACATACACATATGATTAATTTATACAGTGGTACCCTCTTATACGTACATTAATATTATATATAGGCATATGTAAGTGGTCCAATTCTAGTGTGGTGACATATACTAGCAGTCTAGCATGCAGTATATGTATATAAATATGTTGTGTAAAAAGCATTTTAACTAATGAATAAATGAAACAAGAATCGAACTCTCAACAGCATATCAAAGTAGGTGTAACCCATATTTGTACGATGCTGCTATTGTCAAATTTTGGGCGAAAATTTAATTTCACACTGCTATAATATAATAATATTATGGGCATGCAGTAAATCTGTAATGCATACACATAGGGCTTCCATCATCTTCTGTTAAAACATACATTTTTTACTTTCAAAATTTGAAACTACGGAATTATATATATATATATATAAAATATGAGATTGGATGGGAGAGTATATATGTCGTATAGTCAAGTACTATTACTGCAGTAGTATTGTGTAGTTATCTTGTTATCGAGTAATTGTGGGAGAGAGAGAGAGAGAGAAATTAAAGAGATTATAGAGAGAGGACCACCTAGTTTTCAGGCCATGCTTGATCGCTCTTATGGTCCATGGGGGTGGGGGGTTTGGGGATGGAAAAAGATAACATGCATATATAAGAACGAACGAGAGTATTTGGATTTCGTAGGTATGCCTAGTTAGGTGGTGGCAAAGTTTTACACTACCTTCCCACTGCCTGCCTTCTTTTTCTTGCAGTTGAAAAAGCCAAACCATGCCCCTCCCCACACCATATATATGTGTATATGTATGTATATGTGTGTGTAATTTTTTATTTTTTTAGTACTTGGTCAATTTATATAGCATAACATTATAGATTTACAGTACATAACTATATATACAACTATCAAGTTGGCTAATTTCAGTTCAACTCATTAGCCCAACCCCCAGTCCCAACTGAATAATAACCAAGATAATTTCTTACTAGAAATATATATTTGACTAACTTGTTAATTTATCCAATAAGTGGTATTAAATAGTAAGTAACCCTTCATTTTCTTCTCTTCTATGAACCTAATTAATTGTATCTTCTAGTTCAAAACCATGGAACTTATTCTTAATTCTATTAACCTAGTTATTAATTATATATCTTTTAGTTCAAAACCATGGAACTTACAAATTTGTTATGTAAGTTTATATGTAGTGGTGTATATATAATATATTTCAAAACAAGAAGAAACGCATATATGTAGCTTCCTTACTTCATAGTTGCTCAACTTAACCTCTCTTTCATTATTTTCTAATTCAAAATCAATACCACAATACCAAACAATTATACAATCTATACTATATTATAATAACTAAATTAGAGAATTTTTTTTAAGTTAACCATAAAAAAGATTATAACCGTTCAAACCATACAAACGATCATAACAATTCAATTTTAATAAAATCTACTTTTAAAAAGGATATATACATCATACATACAATTCTCTCTCCTCCTCTTTTTATACAACTTCTCACGGATAATATTATATTATATTTAAATTATATTTTATATTTTAAGAATTCTGCTTATCCTATAATTTTTATTTAATATATCATTAAATTTTATAAATATTAATATATAAATATCATTGTATAATAATAAAAATAACAATCTATACAATATTATTATAACCAAACAAGAACTTTTTTTTCATCTTACTTTTTATTTATTTAAAATTATGACTTATCATAAAATTTTGTGGATATTAATATATAAACATCATTGTATAGAAAAATATAAAAAATATTATAATAATATAAATTATCATATTAAATGAAATATTTAAATTATATAAAATAATTAATATATAATTTATTAATAGCATCCGTGGGTTAAAAGCTAGTTATATTATTATAACAAAACTAGAGAACTTTTTTTTGAAACACTAAGGTGAAACATATAAAAGATCATAACCATCCAATTTTATGTGAAGCATAGAAATGTTCTTAACCATTCAATTTTAATAAAATCTAAAATATTAATCTCCTAACTAAAATACATCTCACATTAATATCCTAACTAAAATATATCACATTAATCTCCTAACTAAAATAAATCTCTATTCAAAATACACAAACATTAACCTATTAAAATATAAATACAAATAAATTATATAAAAATATATACATATAACATTAAATAAAGTTTAAATTATTATTATATAAATAAAAATAAACTCAAATCATTAAAAAATATTAAAAAACTAAAAAAAATCATCTGTACATCGCACGAGATATAAACTAGTAAAAATAAAATTCAAAGTTAACTTTGAAGAATGGTAAGTTTCTACCCAAGATTTAAGAGTTATTCCATTCTTAGCCTCGATAAAGTACATATATAAAAATAACTAATTCTATAATTCAATTTTAATGTGTATGATGAAATCATGAATTTCATTATGTACACTACTTAATAATGGCGGTTTCAACTTACAAAAACGTACTTTTCATTTAATTATAAGTATTTTCATTATTACATGTAAAATATAAATTTTGGCGTATAATTAGCTAATATAAGTTTGTACAAGTTTATTAATTAAATTTTGATTAAATAATACTATCAATTAATAATTTTGATTAAATAATAGATTTCTCTTGTCCCAAATTGGGCCAAAAAAATAAAATACTACTATTTTTACTAAATGTATTTAAATAATAATTGTAAATATATTCTTAAGAACGTAATAAAAATATAAAGTTATATTTATTCAATTTAATATATACATATATTATACAAAATTCATTTTTTTTTTGAAATTATGAATTTATATCATATTTTTTCACTCACACTAAATTCAAATTAATTCTAAATTCTTAATTTTTGTAGAGTGTATATAATTGAAATTTCTTCTGCTATATTTTGCTCAAGTAATAGTAAATAACTGGTTTGAGTTATATGTTGTTTGATTTGCTTATGTAGATGACACATTTGGATGACGTGACTGTAATGTGATTCATGATCATTATTTTTAAAAAATTGAGGCACATGGGCCCGTAATTTATATATTTTATTATACTTTTTTGTTATGATTATAATTTTTTATTTTAAATTCGTTCATTTTATTCAATTTTAATTTTTTTTAATTCAATTATATAATTTAATTAATATAGAGTCCACCCAATTAGTCAAGATCATAAACTCAAATTTTTACATAAATAAAATGTTACTATTTAAAATATAATTTTTTAATAATACATATATGATATAGTTATATATTAGAAATGCTCCTAAATATAAATTTTAATTTCTAAACTCAACTCTAGTTTCCGGACCCATTTTATTTTAGAAAAAATAGAACTCCACCAAACCGAAATTGGATTCAATTTTTTAATCCTGTTCAATTTTGCTCTGCCCTAGTAATTCTCTCCCATACTCTCTGAGACAAGGAGTAAACATATTATATCCTATAAGTCAAGAGTTCGATACTCATTAACAACATATTTAAATTTTAAAATTTATTATTAAAAAATACTTATATTAGTTTAATGTTCCAGTTTAATTAGCAACATATTAAAATTTAATATTTATATTTAAAAATCAAATCTCAATAATATATTAATATTTAATATTTATATTATTATCTCTATAATTATTAATAAAGATTTAAAATTAAACTAATATCATAATATCATTAATCTAGTTAAACAATATTTGTAATAAAAGTTCTCATATTATCAACATCATCTATTAAATCGGAAATAATCAACTCTGTTACACCATTAGGTGCATTTGTTTCTTCATCAATGGACAATCAATGGACAAACAAGAACAAACAATGTCCTAGAATATGAGAACAAGAATCTCAAACCTGTTCCGACTAAACTAGGAAAATTTTGAACTAATCAAAGACCAGAGAGTTAACAAAAAAATATAGAATAACCAAAAATGTGATTTGATCAAATAGAGTACAAAATATTTTAAGTTTGATTATAATTATATCAAATATTACATTAATAATATAAAAAAAATTATAATCATAATATATTAAAGATTTAAGAATCCTAAAATTACTTTTAGATAACTCTCTAAAGTTAACATTCATTATAATACAATATCAATCAATTTTATTTTTGTAAATAAAAGAGGCATATTCTATTATTACAAAAATGTCATTCATTTTTTATACTTAAAATGCCGGTGACTTTAGATAATTTAGCTAAAGTTAACTTTTGATTCCTTTTACCCATATATTAATATATTAAAATTTCTTAAATTTTTTTAAAATAAATAATTAAATTAATAATATAAAAAAATGTCCGCTATACAATAACGATGTTCTCATATACTGGCCCTGTTTGACTGCGTTTATTTTTTAAAAATAAGTTCTTATTTTTGGGAAAAAGTAGGTATGTATGTACTTTTTCTGAAAATAAATAACTTATTTTTTATTTTAAAAATAATATTTGATTTTAAAATTCTAAAATAAATATTTATCTTTAAAAAAATATGAAAATATATAAAAAATAAAAATAAAAATAAAATAAATAACTTATTTTAAATTTAAGAAACCTCAAACCGGCACGCTATTGATCACAGTGTCCACAGCTGCACAGCTGCTTAATTATAATTGTCAGTTGGGCTTCATGACGAGCCCATTATATTTTATCCTAAACACTAACTTCTCCAATCCGTACACACAAGGTACTCAACAATTTTTTCTATGGGCTCTACACAAAATTCTCATACCCATTAGTTTTATTGGACCAAATTCAATCACGAAGCATACTTTAATTGGATCCAAGTTGTGATGCTGTTTCTATCTCTCTGAATTAAATTTACAAACACGAAAAAGAACAGAAGTCGCTGGTGTGTGGATACTTTGAAATACGGTTTTTCAAAACATAAATACAAATTATTATAAAGTTTGCTTTTTCTGTAGGCGGGGGAGGTATCATACGGAATAATCAAAGGTAAAAAATGCTGTAAATTTTGGAATTTGCTCATCTTTTTTGCGGAAATGAAGGCGGTAGATATTCAAACATATTATTGTCGAATATTTGATAATTCAATAATTCAAATGATTAGGCTATTAGATATTTTTTTGTTAAGTTGGTTATTTTATAGCAAATAGGTGAGAAAAATTCACCCTTTCCCGAAGGAGAAAGTCAAGATTACAAATGTATTAGAGACGAGCTCTAAAACCCCACGAAAACAAGTCTACTAAACAAGTCATAAGAAAATAACAAAACCTCCAAACATTTGGAGCAAGCAACAACTAGGATAAACCTGTTACAACAACATCAACAAGCTGCATAAACATTATGGACACCTCCAGCGACTTGACTGCCCTAGCTTCAAGTGGACATCCTGATCAATGTTTTTTTGGCTCTGGAACCCTGCATCAAAAGCTGACGTTGGTCCTGCTCGAGTCTGAGCAATGTCTTGATGAATATTCGATTGAGCAATCCGTTCAAAGGCAGAACAATCCTTGTTTGCTAAACCATGTAGATGCTCTAAAACGAAGCCTTGATTAACAAATTTTATGTGGCACCATCATGGGAATTTGAACATCATCCAGATTGTCAAGAGAGACAGGCAGCCCAAGAACAGCTCCTGCAAGGAATTCGGGAGGATAACTCATAGCTAAGGCCAACAAGGACATCACCAAGAAACTCTTTATCATCTCCATAAAGGGGGATCTAGATTTGACTAGGCTTTGCATCAGACAGAAGCTCCACAAACATCATAACAACATGCTCTAGTTCGTGTGTTAGCCATGAAATCAAAATCTTGTTTATTCAAGTAAGAGCTAGGGACTTTCGTCATGGTCACCCACACAAACTTAGCAGTAATCTCATTAAGGCAGAACCCGATGCTATAACGCCAAGGTTTAACAATGAAGACATCATTTCCAAAATCAATACAGCCTATATCTAGGGCAATTATCTTGCTCATTCAATTGGGAAAAGTCAGAGTGAAAACCCCCTAACATTATAAGCAATATCCAAGAGCCCAAGGTTTGTCCATTTAAATTTAACAAGGTCTTTAACAGTTTTACTAGAGGTAACATTTCCAACAACAAACCCAATTAAAGCATATTCAGTTAAGATCATAACTTGGACAACGTCAGTTGAATCATCATGAGAGGGACTAGCCTCAATAACAATGTGTAAGGGGTAATCATTTTGAGAGCGATTCAAGGAAGATACCTGATTCGAGAAGTGAATAAATCTAGCATCATCAACTTGTCTGTCTGAGAGAGAGAACTTCAATTGTGTACCCATTCCCCAGCTTGAAGGTCCAGAGGTGTTGAGAGAGCTGTTCATATGAGCTCGGGAAAACCCATACATCAGTTCATTTGTATGGGTAGAAGGTAACAAGGGTCCTACTCCCATGTCAAGCACCTTTCCTTTGTTCCTGTGGATGGAGTTTCCACCAAACTCGTTAACCAAAGTCTCATCGAGACTTTTGTCATCGTCAACAACTCTGTCTTCAGGGGAAACCAGAGAGCTCCTCGAGAGAGGAAGATCAGCTGAACCTAAAGGAAATACAAACTCAGCCCCAGGTGAACCTAAAGGAAGTACAAACTCAGCCCCACGTGAACCTAAAGGAAGCACAAACTCAGCGTCAGAGTCAGAAGAAGAATATGGAGAAGAGGGAGTGAAGTGGTGAGGAAGCACCACAGAGAGAGACATCACGAAAAACGAAGAGAGGAAAAGGGGGCATCTAGAATTAGGGTAGGGACAGGAGTAGGGACAGGGATCGGGGGTGAAAACGACTTTCATTTGTTAAATTAATTTCTTGGCAATTCTTACACAAGCTTCTCGGTTATTAAATATTCAAACATTACAAAGTTATTTATTCTGAGATTACCTCAGGAATGTTTTTTAGTTTAAGTATTTTTGTATTTGTATATAATTCTCTGTAATTAGAATAATACCCTCATATTTATATAATTTTTTTTAAACTCAGAAATATTAATCTCACAAAGTTATTACGAGGATAACGTGTGTATGGAATATATTATTGTCGAGAATTAATCAAGAATAACAACTGGGAGTTTATCTTGATTCATTGTAATAGAAAGGTAAGTAAAGCAGCGAACTAGCTAGTTAATTAAGGAATTACTCAAATTATTCAATTTTTGAAATTGGGTCGTATTCTATACAAAAACTTAATTGAAATGATTTGGCATCATCTAGTTTCTAATTAATTTTTTCATTTTATTGGGAGTTTGCCCCTCTTTAACACCAAAAAGAAAATATAAATATAACATATCATATAATTATTACTCCTTTTAGCACAAAAAAATATAATTATTATTTCTTCTGTTTCAATTTATTTGTCTTGTTTATTTTTTTTAATTTGAAAAATTGATTAAATTTTAACTGAAAATTATATCTATTACCCGTATATACTTTAAAAAAACTATATTATTAAAAGGTATATATACTTTATTTAAAATATAATTTTTAGTTTTTTAAAATTATAAAAATAATATATATATATATATATATTTAGTCAAAAATTGATTAATTATAAAAATATAATAAAGGAGTGAATTTGGAGGGGTGGGTATGCGGTATGCAGTGTGGTTGGGCCAAGAGATGTAAACTGGACTTGTGTGTGGTGTAATAAATATAAAAAGGGGAACATAGGGGCTAACAGAAGGGTTTTAGAGAATCAAACAGGGATAAAGAGAGAGCGGCGTTAAACAAAATGGATTCGTTTTCAACAGCATCAGCGAGCTCCGGATCATCCCCTCCTATTTCACAAGAAGATTTTATGAATCAACTCAAAACCCAACTCGACCAGGCCTATGCTGAGGAGTTTCTCGAGGTCCCCACCCCAATTCATGCTCTTCAATTTTATATCTATTGTTATGCTTGTTTATCTTATGGCATATGTATTTTTTCTATATGTTTCTCATGTTTATGTTTTTAAGTTGCTGTCTGTAATAATTTAACTTGTAAACTTGTGAATTACGTGTAAATACCAGGTTTTACAAGCTCAAACTTAATTACAAGTACACAAGGTCAATTATAAGTACATAATTCAATTATGTGCTTGTTTAGAATCTTCACAACCTCGTGTATGTTTAGAACCAATATTTAGCCAGCTCTTCAAGTCTTAACTAACCTGAGTTCTAACTTTTTCGTTTACTGGTTTATATAATCAAACAAAGAGCTTGAACTTGAGCTTGGATTAGGCAACTTTCAAGTCTAAACAAACACACAAACTTTATCGGAACAGAGCCACTTGCAAACTACTACGTTTTTTTAATTCGAATGAGAAATGAACATTATTGTGTATAGGGGCATTGTCATTATAGACATGCTTTAAAACTATAGGGGCAGTTAAGTTATTGTTAGCCACATACAGGATCAATTCGGTTTTGATGTTCCCACTACATATTTTAACTTTTCTTCAATTGACGAAATAACTTCGTCTGTAGTTTGATTGCATTTTGCTTCTTTGAGTGGATCCACTTCAAGATTACTCTTATTGTTAATAAGAGTAGATGTCAGTTTTATATTCTTTTTTGGATTAAGGCATTTTTGTCCAAATTGTATAAACATATTTTTCAACCCATCAGCAATGTCAATAATAAAAATCAATAAACATCATAGCATAGATATATTTGAGATAATTTTCAACAAGCACGGCTATATGAACGTGAAAATGGATACAATTTCTTTCTTGTATCAGTTGACAGTCCAATAGATCATGGAGCATATACTATAATTCAGTCATTTATTTGAGATTATGCAGTCTAAAGTTATTCTTTAATGGATCAGACTGTTAGGGGAAAGTGCTTTGACAAGTGCATCACAAAACCTGGCAGTAGCTTGAGCGGTGGCGATAATAACTGCATTTCCAGGTGTGTTGATCGTTATATTGAAGCCACGGGTATAATTAGCAGAGCTCTTTTTAGTTCCCAACGCTGAGGATTGAACATCAAAGGAAACAAGACTAAGTAGAATCTACATGGAGAAGAGTAGAAACAATTACTATGCATTGCATCTGCATGGAGTTACTTTGTTTTCTGTTTAATCGGAAGTATTAATTATGAACTTGTATTACTTGATGCTTTATGCAAAGGCTTTTTTCTGTGAAACAATCCAACTTTTCCTGGTTAAGAGTCCAATATATTAAATTCCCCTTCTTCATATCTCCTTTCTGGTATAGGTTGTCTGAATAACAATTTTACTTTCAGCAAATGAAGACGCTATCTAGACACATTAAAAAGTCTGCACTTGTCGTTATTTCAACATATTTTTGGGTTATTACCATATTACTATAAGATTAGTTGGTGAGCATAAATATTATACTTGCGGAACAAAAGGGTCATCCAATGATTAACTCTTGTGAGCCAAATTATTATAAGCTTGTCAAACAGGAATTGCAGAATAACAGTGTTACTGCAAAGTAGAGATATGTTATAGTTTGACCTCACAGTAATATTCATTTTGCATCTTACTCTTATCTGATAATAGTTCGTTTTTATTATTCGAAAAATTGCTAGTAGAATATAATCTAACACATTCTAATGGTGATCAGCTCATTTACACTCATACTCACAAACATAAAAGCTAGATATGTTGACAATACTATTACTAGGGTTCTCAAGTAAAGTAAAGCTCCCGTGTAGAGATTTTATATCTTTAATATGAAGTAAATACTCTGAAATTGCCCGACAGCAGTTCAAACAATAGCTCAACAAAATGGCATTTTATCAGTAACTAATTAAAATTTGTCAATGTGTATATAATGAATAAACAAACAACATTTGTAAAGAAAAATAATGGCAGTTGGTCTGTAATCTCAGATGATAGGCTCCAGGTAGCACGACCATAAGAAATTATTAATTGGGACCATATTCTCCCCAGTTATTTCCTCAAGCTGTGCAAGATGTACTCAGCATAAAGGTCCCTGCAGTGCAAGGTAAAGGTTACTGATAATTTGTCAGCTAAAGAAATTAATGTAGAAAATTAGCGTTATAATCTAGTTTCTAGGCGGACGTTATAAGATACTATTGTATGATTGGTATATGATTGTGATTTTTGTGTAGTTTAGTACTTCCACATGAGTAAAACTGAAGCAGATACTAGTATGAAAACACATGTAAAATTATTTATTAAAACATAGTGATTAAGCTTACATGGAATGCTGGATTGCTTCATGAGCTGTAGCTGGAGGCAGAAACTCGTTCACTGCAACCTCCTTGTTTTCGTTCTTCTTGTCTAGAATCATTCATTGAGGAAAACTCTATTAGTAATTCTATGCTAGATTAAGAGAAGTTAACATATTTTGGACAAAAGCTTACAATCTTCAAAGAAGCGACGGATCTCCATCAGGCGATGTGGGGGAAGTTGGTTGATATCAGTATAATGACGATACTCTGGATCATCAGCACACACTGCAATAATTTTGTCATCCTTCTCTCCCTATATATAAGATGCATAAATGAAAGTAATGTAAACACACAAACACGCAGGAATTTGTATCTTTAAGACTAGAAAGGTCTTGTTTTAAGCATCCAAACGCACCTGATCAATCATGGGCATCAGTCCTATAGCCTTGGCACGGAGAAAGCATCCAGGAATGACTGGCTCCTGTTGTTGCGGAGTTAATATATGGTTTACTTACTTAATTTTAATTTAGCATCACAGATACATTTAAAAGTTTAAGCCAGGGATTAAACTAACCTGCATCAAGACCAAGACATCCATGGGGTCATTATCTTCACATAATGTTCGAGGAATGAATCCGTAATTGTGAGGATAGACAACCGAGGAATATAAGATACGATCGACCTGGTGGAAAAGGAAGGCAAAATGTCAGTTACTGATTCGACAACCAACTGAAGTAATTGGATTCGGTATACTACTTGGTCTTGTGGGAAGTACCTTGATGAGACCAGTTTTCTTATCAAGTTCATACTTGACCTTACTTCCTTTAGTGATCTCGCAGACCTGTGAAATTGATCAAGAGAATCAGGTGGGTACATTTACAGGGCACGAATCAGAATAAGAATAGGGAAGGAACAGTAGCAAGTACTTACAACGTTGACAGTTTGGGGAGCTCCAGGTCCTGGATTAATTAACCACCACTTAATAAATTTTGAAACAATAATTTTACAAGCTATGATGGATGGATAGATGATTAAGTGTTTAAAATGGAAAATTAGCACATAGTTAGTTACCAATATCAAGATCATGCCATGGATGGGCTGCAACTTGTCTCCTTGACAAAGATGAGAGGATTCTCTCATTCAATTTAGGAGCCTTGCCTCCACTCGGGGTCTTTGGTGCACCTTCCTCCTCAGTGCTCATATTTCTTGTTAATGAATCAAACAATATCAACTATCCCACTTATATATTTATATATAAGTGTATGATTCATGCAAGAACTAGAAAGAAGGGTAGACAAACGTGCATATCTGTTAAAAGAGAGAGACAGAGAGTAAATTGAGGAAGGAGAGACAAGAGAATCAAGTACGTGCTTTCCAAATGGTGGTGGTGGAGTCAAGCATGATCCTGTTTTGATGCACAGATGTGTAGACTTTTCATATAGATGTAACGGATGTACCATTTATATTCTCATTTATTTTACTTTTTTGGTGCAAATCTATATGCTGTCTATCAAGTATCGATGTATTAATTATTTTTTATCATCTAAAGTTCTACCTTTTATTATTCTTGCTCTAGTATCTTGACACCAAAACGTTCATTTTGGGAAAATATCATCACAAATTTGTTCACTTCTATAAAGAAATTGCTTGAAGAATAAGAACAAGATGAAAAGCTGATGGTAACATCTGGTGTTCATTGTTGACTTATTTATTAAAACGTATATTATTTGATTTAATGATTTATACGAAGTTACTCATTTTTCATTTGCTGTTACTTTATTGTTTTTTTCCTAATCCATCAATCCGTTGATCCTGACTGAAAGTAAAACGAAACAATTAAAACCATAAGTCCATAACTGATGAAAGCATTGTTCTGTTCATTTAAATTATGAGAAATACAAGATCTCCCAAGTTGATTATTATCAAAAAAATTCTTAAATATCATTTATCTCAATTTATTTAATTATGAAAATAATAAATGAGATGAACACATCAACCAAATTAATTAAATCTTCTCATTCAACCACGTCATCACTTTTTGGGTTCTACAGCATTACTCTTAAGTCTTAATTCAATAAAATACAATTAACATTCAATATTTAATATTATGACTCATGTTAGATTTTAATTTTTATATTTGTTATTAATATCGATACAAATTTTGGCCAGCAATTCCAAAACTCAACCACTCTTGTGAAAATTAGTGCAAAACCTGGCTACCAACATGCAACAGACTAAGCAAATAATTATAAATCATGCAACAGACTATGCAAATAATTATAAATCGTCTCCAACTCATAATTTTAAGAAAAAGAACATTTCTTTGAACACAAAAAGAGCATTCATTATTAGATAATTAAAATCTGTAACGGATATTGTTTACTAACCCATCTTTATACAAGCAACCCATAAATAAGTACACGAAATTCCAAATCTGAACCAGATATAAACATTTACTGGCAAGAGGACTTCATAAGAAGCAGGACTGCATAAACATACTATGAAAAATGAAAGAGTATAAATCATATTTGCCCAAGTTATTGCATCATACTTATAGAACATGAAAATCATACCCAAGCGACATAACAAATCTTTTTTCCTGCATACAAAAGCCTCGATTCCAGAGCCACAACTAGTTTACATGACACTGATTGCATTTCATTAAGTCTGCAACTCTCTTTCTATCTGGATAGTTACATGACTGATATTATACTCCTTCTTAATATAGTCCACAACCTTGTCCAGTACCATGTCAGCATCAGCTTCAGGCTTCACTGTTACATGACAAGCTAGTAGCACTTTACCGACTGTAATTGCCCATATATGCAACTCGTGTATTGCAACTACCTCGTCCATCTCACAAAGTCCCTCCTCAAGCCTTGTTGCATCAATTTCTCGGGGAGTGTTCTCCATTAAAACCTCCCATATGTTTCGCAACATGTTGATAGTAGTTCCCAGCACAATCACAGAGAAAATAAGCGTGCATATTAAATCAATAATCTTCCATTCAGGTTTATACCATATAATTGCTCCACCAATCATCACACCAATGCTTTGAATTGAATCCCCTAATACATGAAGATATGCACCCTGAACATTTATGTTCCGTTGCTTCTTCTGCTTATTATGTTCACCTTCAGATTCAGAAGAAGGACCGAGCAAAGGCACGGTAGGATCTGTTTCATGAGAATGGTGATGATCCTTGTTATGTTTGGAATGCCCAGCTTTGTTCAGCACTTGTGTTGTGATCGTAATTCCATGGGTGTGCATATTATCCATATTCTCATGGTTATGCTCATTTGAATCACCATGATCATGGCCATGACCGTGATCGTGACTGTGACCGTGATCGTGACTGTGACCGTGATCGTGGCTATGGCCGTGGCCGTGATCGTGGCCCAACAGAACAGCCATGATAATATTAACCACTAAACCGAAAGCAGCAACAAGAAACATAAGGAAGCCCTGAACTTCACCTGTTTCATAAAAAAATCTTGAAATGGCTTCATAGACAAGGATCCCAGCAAGTAGCCATATCATCTGAATTGAGACCAAAGCTCCCAGTATCTCAATTCGGAAAAAACCATAGGACTGGCGAGGGGTAGCTTCCCATCCTGATGCCCACAGTGAAAACAATGAAATTGCAAAAGCAGCAACATCTGACAACAAATGAGCAGCATCTGTCAAGATAGCTAGACTGTTGGCTTTAATACCACCAACAACTTCTACAGTCATAAAAATGATGCAGAGCACGACAGCAATCAAAAGCTTTCGCATGGAATCTGAACGTTCTTTTGCCTCTTTGGGACTGGATTTAGCATCAGAAAATCCACATGGTGCTCCATCACAAATTTTATTCGCACCAGATGTCTTCTCTTGAACTTGAATATCTCCGCACACCTCAATGATGTGCCCTTGTTCAGAATGTTGCATATCCATCTGAAAATTTACAATATCAATGTGTTAACTGACATCTATATGGATAGATATAATATTATGCTAATGTGCTAGTAAAATTTACAAAAAAATAAAAATGCAAGCGTACAACCAGAAGCCTACAATTGTCTGTTTTCAAAAAGAAATAGAGACACTTCAGACTTCTGATTCGATTTGCAAAATCCTAAATTTAAACTCATAAAAATTATATTAGCTAACACAAAAGTTACCACAAAACAGCATGCAAATAATATATGTGCTCCGAAATTTCAGACTTTGAACCTTTTCTTGTTTCGCTAATTTATTTATTTTTTGCTAATTGAACACACTCACACGCCCATTTTGCCTTCAACACCCTCAACCATCCGTTAAGGGAGTGACTTTTAAGGTCACTTTGCAGATTCCTATGATGATCATAATAAAGAAAACTACAAGTATTGTGAAGTAGATGCAAAGCGTGACTGATTACCATTGTTTTTCTTAAAATTTACACCTACACTAGGCCATCACACTATGAAAATTCCATCAATTTAAGTTAAATTTAAGTTAAATTTAAATAGTCAAAACAGAAGAGCAAAGCTTAAGGAACGTACTCAGATTTAAAAGATCTAGAAGACAATGAGAAAGTGTATAAAAAGGGTACAAGGAAAACGAATTAAGCATTATCTAGAGAAAAATTCCTCAATAACACTATCTGTAATAGAATTCCATATGTTTATAGGCTGAAATGAACAAAATATGGTGCGAAAAAGATCTTAACATCAAGGCTATAATGTAACACCCATTAGACAATCAATAATTTAGTACGACCACTAACATTCACCCACACAATCAATAATTTAGTACAACCAAATAACAAAGCTAAGTAGCTAAAATTCTCAAAGACAACTATAGCAAGAAAACATACCTTAGATGTTGAATGTAGAATATAATGAGAAATAAAATGGAAGAGAATCCCAGATCTTGAAACAGAAAGCTTAAACCACATATGATAATAATCAGAAATGTGCGTCTATATATGCAAGTTTAATGCAGCGTTACGAAAAAGCCATTGGGCCCAACGTGGCATCATACAGCACCCACACCATTTACACGTGAACTTTCAGTTAAAGTTATATATATCCAGCCATATAATAACAATTATCATTTTAACTCATTCAGAACAATTTCATTCCTCGTAAATTCACTTTCCAACTTACAACCATCAAATATTATACAAAATATACTAAATTGCTCATATACAATTCAATCAAATATCCAATCACTATGCACAAATGAAATACAAAGCAAACGCTACATCAAATTATATATATAAACATATACTACTAACAATCAAACTATTTGTAAAATGCACTATATAACTATGAATAATATGCTAATACAACATAAATAATATTTACCCTCGAAGCATTACGGTCAACATATAGTCGATAAAACAAGTTCACAACAACTATAATTTACGTATTTTACAGACTTATAAGCATCAACAAGAAAGTAATAACAATACAAAAAGACGAAAAAAACAGGACAAGGCCAGGCCACCACGAGAACCATGAATATCCACAAGTACTAAATTATCCGAAATTTCGATAACTCAATTCTCCAGCTTCATTCAAAAATCAACAAATCAAATCTGCATACTACTCATAATTACACAAACAACATCATATCATTCAATACAATAACAAAACAAACTAAAATTCAATAAAAATCATAAACAAACACTATCATAATCATAATCATAATCTAAGCTAGCTGCATGTGTATATAAGTATAATCATCTATACATATACATGAATTTAGATAGTTACCTTGTGGAGATGAGAGCTGGAGATGGAGTAGGTGGATATATGTTTTGATTTTATTATTAACCTAGTTGTATAATTAATTAATTTAGAATTATTAGAATTATTAGCCTAGTTGTATAATTAATTAATTTAGAATTATTAAAAGTCAAGTTCAGTGACTTAAAAGTCAAGTAGATTCGATTCGATTCAAAATAAAGGTTTAATTATAAATTTGTGGTTTTGGTTTTTATTTTTGAGTTTTTTTAATTTTATTATTCTCTGTGTGAGCAGATTTGTCCGATATTTATTTTACTATTTTTTAATCTCATTTTTAAAATAAAAAAGGAGATGTGTATGTCAGTTTGCATCTGTTTTCTTTCATATTTAAACAAATAGGTTTAACTAACTTATATTTAAAGTGTTTTTAAATTTGAGAGGAGACAAGTATGGAAAAATATTCAGTTTGATTTGATCTAATAGTAATAAATAATTTATAAAAAATATTAATTTATCAGAGGAAATAAAGAGGATCATGGATTTATGGTATTTTAGTATATTCTAAAAAAGAGTTGGAAGAGGGGTATTGTCAAACGTCGATAATGAGTGGCAGGGGAATAGTAAAACAATCAGATACATACAAACCAAAGAGGGTCACACCAAACCTTTGTTTATGCTCTCTGCCATCAACTTTTTTGTTTGATAATAATTCATTGCTCATTTACTTTAATTCTTTATCACTAGAATATCTCTACTTCAAATTTAAATACCCGTACATATATTCTTTTCCGTTTCAAATACATGTCTTTTAAAAAAATTAATATCAATTTGTTTTTCTCTTTATATTCATATTAATTATAATAATTAAATTATTATATAATTATTTTCAATACACAATTTGACTAACATTTATGAATATAAGGTAGTGAAAGGAAAAAAGTCAATCTTGTCTTGGAATAAGAAAGTAGAAGGATATTTTCAGAAAATATTTATTAAAATTACATTGAAAATAAATATGAGCGGAGGAAGTAGTATTTATTTTCTAAACCAACATCATTTTTTTTTATCATGGATGATCGGTCATTCAGTTTTGTACTTCATCAATAAAGCACGACTATAATGTTAGGAATTCAATAAATCTAAGTTGCACTGAATTTAAATACTCGTGTTGTCGTGGAGAGTATGTATTTATTCTGAACCATCGACAATTTTTTAGACTATATTGTCAGGAATGTGATAAATTTAAATTACACTGAATTTACATCGATGCCTGATTTCTCACATATATCATTTGAGTTCATATTACCACCTCAGGAATTCTTAGAATTTTTAGACAATTTTCAGTTTTGGTAATCTCGATAATATATATAGCTAACGTAGAGACAGAAAGAAACCAGTTATGCACACAATGACACAAGTGTTGTAATGATGATGTTTTTGAAAGAAGATGATAACAAGTACTTGTGGTTTATGCTACTGCTAAAAAAATGATGGGGATGACTCTAAATTATTTGTGTTGGCTTTGTACAACCATTGTATATTTATCCAGTCACCACAGACAAAACAGAACAGCCATGTGATTTTGGAAGCACAAATTAACATCAACCAAAATCATTAAAATCATCCTCGGGGTTCAAGATTCTCTACATCACTCGAGTTGATGCATATCTAACATAAAATGAAGCTAGAAGAAATTGAATGACCTATACTACGATTCAAGTAGAGAGCATATAAAAGAAAATGATAATGTGCTTGTGTTGGCTGAGTGGACCGAGGACGGAAAAAAGAGATGCTACACAAGTTCCTTAATCTTGGGGGTAAGAATAGGAGGATCGACATCGATGCCCATATTAGCTGCAGTACCAGCTATGATTCTCATTGCAGATTCTACACTTGAACAATTCAAGTCTGGCAATTTCTCAATTGCAATGGTGCGCAACTGGTCAATTGTAACTTTCCCGACTTTCTCTAGTTTTGGGTCTTTTGAGCCTTTCTCCGCTCCTGCAAGGTTTTTCAGCTCCATAAATCAGCTCAAGAAGCTTGCTTTTGCAATTACTTTTTTTTAAGCAGGTAGTCAGGAAACAACAATAATTACATTATATAATCAAGAAAAATTTAAGATTGCACCATTTGACCAAAAACTAACTAGTCTTCTGTGCGTACAAATTTACTACCTTTAACCACCCTGGTACAACACTATATATAGGAATTTCACAATCACCTGAAGGACCAATGATCTAAGAGTTCTAAGGATTCTAATTTATAATGCTTTTTTTTTTTAAACTGGGCTGGTGGCGAGTTGCTTAGAATAAAAGAAGGTACTAACATTCCTGGTCCCAAATTAGCATCTCTGTGTTGGGCACTAAAGAAAGGTACTACAATCCCTGGTCATTACTCATTAGACTAATATTGTTTCCGTTGTTTTATCATATAATTTTACCCAATACACACAATAAGATAAAATAAGGACGATTTAGTGATTGTTTTCAACTTGTATTGCTAAATAAGTAGAATAAACCAAAAATTATAAATCAAATACATGGAAACTGTAACTGCAATATGTGATACAAGCAGTATCACCTTTTTCTCTTTAAGATACAAAGCAAAACAAGCCCTATCTTGACTATTCTTTTCTTAAAAAACCTTGGCAGCTGTGTAGGTATTGCATGTTAGGACACAAGTGGATTAAGATTTTAACTTAACATTGATGAAATGATATACGTCAGCATTTTTCTATAGCTATTACATGAAAGAAGTGCAGATATTAAACTCTTTCTGTTATCTATATTTTCAGGTTATTACTTTTTATTATTTGTTGACCAAAGTATATTAAGGTTATGTTTTAAGGTTAGATGTTATGTTGCCCTAAAAAAAAGGTTAGATGCTATGTTTAATGTCATGTATTTGATATAACAATTATTTAAATATTATCTCTCATAGAAAAGTTATAATAACACTCAGCAAGACAGTTTTTTAAGTAATCAAACCTTTTGGCCTTCTAGCTTGTCACAAGTCTAACAACTTTACCTCAAGTAATTTATAAAATATGTAATTCAACCGCAGCGAGATTCCAAAAGAGAAAATACTAAACAAAGATGCAAAATGGCGAACCTCAAACGCGGGGACAAACAACAAGTCTCTTTTAAGGCCGAAATCAATATGTAATGCATCCACTTTAAAGATTACTTCAAGGATAAAGACTTGACTGGTAGACTCAGCTATTGGCATCTATGTTTTGGAATCAGTCACTATATGTAGAATTGTAAATTTCAACAATACTTATTGTGTCATTACCTGGAACAATTGTCCATTAGTGGAGACATGAAACACATCAGTTTACATTGTTGACAGGAATCATGTGAACAAACTACACAATGGATTTTATTCTGAGGTAAGTCACTCACCTAAAAGAGTATCACGTCCTAATAAGTTTTAAATATATAAAGCCATATAGCTGTTTAGTGTTTACTAGTCTAGATAGGGAAGTATGAAAAACAAAGGGTTATGTCGCCAAATGTTGCAACTCCAACTACTTTGAGAATAATGAGTTTTGTGTTGAGGTTGTGGTGCCCAAATAATGAGTTATGCATGCAGGGCTCATATTATGAATTAGATGTCTTGATAATATTGGTACATATTCTCAATCTAACAACTCTACATAGGCTTCACTTTAATCTACTTAAGGATCTCAACTGGACCAAAGCATTACTAGTGCATTTTCCACCTTGCACCAAAGGGATCTCACACAAGGCATGTCCATCACTCCGGAGAGCCCCCAAATAATGTGTGCCTTCATTATTCTCTATTCCTACTAAGGTAATTCATATATGAAGTGCAGAGGTATGTGGTTCCAATTCTATAGCTGTAGCTCATTAAATATCTTTTTTTCTAAAGTGTACAAGAGACAACTGTACTACAGATGGATTTGGAAGGACAGAGTTCTTGACACGAGCTGTTAAATCAAAAGTCTCAAAATATTGAAAGCATAGATATGGAGTGGGACACTGTCCGTATTGGATATCTTTTTGTATTGATACGGATTTTGATACTTTTCTGATAAAGTGATGTATCAGAATACATTGATCATTATAAATCCATGATAAAACACTATAGCAGTTTCGACATGTCGCATTACAGGCCTTGCTTCACGACAGGTTTACCAAAATCAAAAGTGTGAAATATGCATCGACTTTAGAAGAAACAACATAAACTAAAAGCACATCATTTTGATTAATTGAAAAAATATCCTTGATACTGTGACAACTACAAACTCTAAGGTATCTAATCAAAATATATAAAATGGACAGTTAATCATACCTGCAGCCTTAAGAAGCAGCACTGAAGCGGGTGGAGTTTTCAAGATGAAAGTGAAGCTTCTGTCCTGAAATATAAATAGCAATAACGAAATTTTTCGACATATAATATAAGTTTATGTTTACTGAAGCATATATGATGCTGAAGTCTGAACCTGGTCTACATTGTCTAATTAAACTCGTAGCACTATTTTATATGATAAATCTAGCACCAATAATGAGATAAATGAGTGTTGACAATCAGAAGGGTGTCAATTTTGTCTGCCAAAACCTCTTAAAAAAGTGAAAAGCATTACTAGCAGTACTAATTTAATTACAAAAATATTTCTTAAAGTTTCAGTTGATGTTTTGAAGTTGGTTTCTCACTACCGCTACAGTTATTGGCAGAAGTCCCAGATTGAAATTTAACATTCAAATTTGTTACATGTAATTTACGAGTGTGAGTGGGCTCTTGTAGGATGAGCAAGTAGCCTTTGCCAGGCAGCTAGTTTGGGAAAGTGAACTTGTAAAAACAGGTCTGTGTTTAATGGAAAAATAATATACAGGGCCTGAAATTTCCACCCTTTAGAGATTGCAGGAAAAATATAACCTTGTCTACAACTTACAAATATCTTTGACATTAGATGGTTCCATTGATTAAAGTATCAACAAATAGTTCATCACTACTGAATCAATATGCATATGGTGCAGGACAGAGAAGAGACATGGTTACTAGCGGTGGGTGAATTACTTCAAACTTTTGGAACATTCTTTAAATACTCCGGCGGAATTGAGGAACAGACTCTAAAATCTAAATTTTGATTTATGAGTGACAATTTGGAAAGTTGGTCATTTACACCAGCATTTTGACCCGACGAGTAAAAAACCCTTGACATTTCAAATTAAATTTGTAATATGAATGGGGCGAGATATGTATGATGAAACAGTGAACCTCAACTTACATATTCATGCATGTATTGATATCACGGAGTTATAACTTTTAGTATAAAAAGAACCTTATTTAATAGAATGCACAAGTGAGCTGATGCTTCATCAACAAAATCAGTACGAACAACCAAAGTAGAACCCCGACAACAAAAATGACAAGAATCTTATGTAAGATAGCAAGAAAAGAATTTGGAAAAACAACACAATAAACTCACATCGTAAACAGTGATTTCAACAGGAATGACATAGCCAGCTTTGTCAGCAGTCCTAGCATTGTAATCTTTACAGAAAGCCATGATGTTCACACCTTTAGAACCAAGTGCTGGCCCGACTGGAGGAGCAGGAGTAGCTTTCCCAGCCTCCAGTGCTAGTTTTATTATTCCTGTCACTGCAGTAGATACCAAAACAAACATAATTAGCAGAATCAATAAAGGAGAAACTAAATTTCCAATTTACCATGCATAATGCAGGTTGAGACTTTCCCTCGCACTTATTAACCAACACCCAAGAAGCCAAGACCCAACCCCTTCCACAATGCTAAATTAAGAACCCTTATAAATCCTTTAAGACTTTAGTGTTAGGAGAAGGAAATTACGTATACAAGGAGAAGGACATAATATATATGCAAGGAGAAGAGCTTAACAGGTTATCATGTTTATCTGTTAATATGCTCCCTCACTTGCAAGAAAATTTATTTTTTATATTGAAAAGTGGATCACAAATCACAATAATCCCTTCTCTGGAGGATATTGAATATTCAACTTGAACTCAAAATTATATTTTGAGAATAGTGGGATATTAAGAATCTAAAGTCAAGACCGGTATTAAAAGAGCTCATATCGTGTCTAGTTAACACTACAGATCAAAAGAGATCCAGTATCATGTTACTCCCCAAGATATTAAAGTTCTTAGGAGAAGGGCTTAAATCGCGCCTATAAATTCTCAACACACACGCACAATTATATTGCGCTTATGTGTTATTAGCACACCCTTCCACAGCCAACTATGAATTCCCGACACACACAAAAAATTAAATCGTGCCTATGTGTTATTAACACTCTTCCACAGCCAACTATGAATTCTCAACACGCACACACAAAATAACACTCTAAGAGCATATTGAACCAATGCTCCGTTTTATTAGAGGGAATGAAATGAAATTTATACTATTTCATACTACTATTCCGTAGATAAATATTCATGATCTGCATCAGTGCATCAGTTAATATGAAATTTACTTTATAGAAACTTAAAGTAAACCTCAACCCAACAAATTTGTTAACAAATGTTTCATTTCTACTTTTACTCGTTCACTACACAAACCTCATCAATAAAGATTTTCACTTTCCCATTCCTCTCACTCTTAAATCCATTTATTTCACATTTAATTTACTTCACAATGTTGATTAAATCCCCTCCCCATTCCAAACAGAACATAAGAAGCTCAAGCAAAACCGCGAAGTACACGAATAAGTAATGTGGTTCTTGAAGTCTAACAAACATAAATATACATAAAAACACATAAACAAAAAGACCCAAATGAAATTTAAGACTGTACATAACAAAAAGATCTGAATACAACATAAAGGTGCTACCTTTCTTGGCTTTGCCACCAGGCTTAGGGGGAGCCATGGCTCTAACAGTGAATGGTCTGGAAATTGTTGTTGAAGGGCTAATAAACAGCTTAGCTCTGAGAAATTTGTGGGTTATATTTGAATTTGAAGATAAGGTTGAGGAATTGCAAAAGAGGGAAGATGATAAAACATTGTTACTCTTATTATTAGTTTTAACATTGTTGTTGGAGTAAGTTGAAAGTGGGAGATGATAGATTGTTGAGGATAGTGTTGAAGCCATGGTTCTTGGTTGTGGATAATATGAGTGGTTCTTGAATATTCCTGATCCTGGCGAGGGAGAGTAACGGCTCGGCGTTGGATCGGTTTTTAGTGAAATTTAAATTTAATTTTTTTTTGGGTTATTTAAATTTAAATTTAACTGTTCTTGGATTGGATTGAGTTTTTTTTGCATATTCAAAATTTTATAGAAAAATATAATAGAATTTAATATCATTAATATACGCAAACAACAATAATCACTTTTATAAATTATAAATGATTAAATTTTAAAAGATAGTTAAATATAATATATTATACGAATTGTGATACTAATTTATCATTAATATACAATTAGTTAATAGTTCAGATACATATAAAAATTAAAATTTTGTATAATTTAATACTAGTAAAATCTATTATACATTAATAAAACGAAGAATAGTTGAGTAAATGAGTATTGATTATTAAGTAAAAATGAAATAATTAAATGAGTCATATATAAATTATTTATCTTATATCTATGTATATTATATATAATAATTTATATTTATAATATTATATATATCTGACTTTATCGGTTTTCGTGTTTAGATCGAGTTTTGGATCGAATATCGATTCGATATATCTGAAATCCAAATTCAAGGACTTGGTAAAATTCGATCGGGTCGGAATGAATCGGATATCTATCGGATCGAATTATTTTGTCACTTCTATTCGTGGTGTAATTTAGAGATGTAAAAAAGGCCATCGCTCCATTTTGACTGGGTCGGGAAATTCAAAAATTTCAATATTATTCGATATATGTATTTGTATTAGAAATTCATACCACTTCTATGAGGTATTTCCAATGTACAATTCTAATAAATTTAATATAGTTTTATGATTTTATTTTAAAAAAATATGACTGGTTAAAAAATAATATTTAATTTTATTCAATAAAGAAATTATTATTTCTTGTAATCTCAAATGTTTAGTCTTTAATTTATATTAATACAATAAAATTGAAGATCCTTGATGAAGGGCATATTAGTATTCAAATGGATGGTATTGATAGTAAGCTAGTGGAGGGATCTTATATTCTTGATGGGGAAAGATACGAAAAGTTATTGGCAAATTAAGAGGAAGGGCATAATTGTATTTAAATGGATGATATTGATTGTGAGTTAGTGGAAGGATCTTATATTTTGATAGGTAGGGATATGGAAAGATTGTTGGTAAAGTAGAAGACATTTAAATGGATGGCATTGATAGTAAGCTAGTGGAGAGATATTATATTTTTGATGACGATGGATATGAAAAGATTGTTGGCAAAGAGGAATGGAGTAATGGTATTCAAAAAGATGGTAGTGATATAGTGAAAGAATCTTATATTTTTGATGAGGAGGGATATGGAAAGATTGTTGGTAAATGGGAGAACTTGTATACGTCTGCTGAAGGCGCAACTCATGATCGTCAGGGGTTGATGAATCTCGGGAACACATGTTACATGAATAACGTCATTCAATATGTATCATATACACCGGAAATTATTTCATATTTTATACAGGACCCTCCTTACAAATATGTAAGTACGTTTTAAGACTTTTTGTTAGTTAAGAAAATGTCAAAAAAAAATGATGGTCACAGTATTATATGTTATTAAATTCCTAAGTTTTGTTCCGGTAAAACGTCTGATCTACATGTTAATTAATGTGAATTTGCAAGGTGAACTAGCTATATAGCATTTGGTGATTTGATTTAGGATTTGTGGGCAGGACGAGATATAACAATAGATCCTCATACATTAAAGGAAATATTCTTGTGGTTGAACCACAATTTGCTTGATATAAATGTGTTATTGTCTAAACTTCCGGAGCAATCTCTTTCTTATGTTAGTCGTAATTTATGTTAGTACCATGATATTGGTTAAGCATAAGATGATAAACTTTTATGAATGAAACAAACCCTCAACCCCTTAATTTTTTGGGATATGTACTTAGAATTGTGAAACGTTCATTGTTTTCGGGGGAAAAAACACAATTATGACAATGTGTATGTCAATTTAACATCTTGATAATCAATGTATGTCGGAATCAATATATGTTTGATCTCTGTATATTCTTACTCCAAGTATTTTCAAATTTGTTAGAAACTAATATCGGCTTGTTAGAAACTAACATAAAAAAATTGACACAATAATAATTGTAAGGTAAGAAATTATTATTTTAAAAACATATCTTAATGACCGTCTTATTACATTAAATTATCAATTATCTTGTTATTATATAAATGATATTATGAGAAATGTTAGAATTATCAAAATTGTCTATAACTTTTAAAATGATATATAACTTATATAATCAATTACTTAACAAAAAAATTATATTTAAATGTAATATATACACACACACACGGGTATAAATTAATCATAAATCATATAGTTTGGAGTTTAATCTCCATGTTATGTGTATAAATTATAATTATCATATGATTCAAAAAATTATCTTAAAAGAAATAGATATATCAAGATAAAATAAAATACTCTAAACTTTAATTTTTTAAAAGGTTAAATATAACTTTGTAATCTTAATCCTTAAATAAGAAACTTTTTAATAAAATTTGTATATTGTATAAAGATAATTTGCTATCATTTTTAAGTCCTTTCCATAATTTGAAATAAAATTTATAAAATAAAATTACCTTCAATAATGTGAGTATTGATAAATTTAACACATAATAAAACCAAGTAAGTAAATAAATAAATGTTATCATTAAATATTTAATAAAAAAAGAAGAATTGTGTAAAGTCTTTACAAAATCAAATAAAAATCTCTTTTAAAGTCCAAAAATAATTTATTTAACCTTACTACCTTAATTAGTCATGAAAGTATTAACCAAAACTCTTTTAAAAAATAGAGTTTAAACTATCCAAATGGTGAACAAATAGATTTTATACAAATTTAAATTTTAATATTTATATTATTAATTCTCACAATTAAATAATTATTACTTGAAAATATGGATAGTTAGTTTTATATTTATAACTATTTAAATAATTTAAAATGAATACAATCTAATTCACTTAAAATGAAGATCGAAAGATCCCGATAAAATATTCATAAATTTAAAATTGATTGAATACAATTTATAATTAATATTAAAACACAAATTTTATACTAATGTAAATAATAATTTTTTAATATTATATTATTTAATAAATATAATTATTTTACATTTAGCGCATCTCCAAAATGGTTTACTTCAAATCTCTAGGAAGATATATAATCGTCTCCAACGGAGTTTACTCTATCTTCATATTTGAAGAAATGTAATGTTTGGTTTCAAATATGCAGGACTCCTGTGCATTTGAATGAATGATTTTAAAGGCTACACATGTGCAATATTCCTATTTTGAGTATTATAATGTTATTTATTAACATATGCTATTTATTAAGATAAATATAGGAGGAATGTAAAATATGAAGTAACATTTAAAATAAGTAACATTTAAAATAATAATTGAAGATGAAATAGTGATATGAATTAAAAAAAGGTGAAAAACTAAAAATAAAGTTGATTTATGACTATGCCAAATGAGACGGTGTTTAATGTGTTTCGGAGAATATTTACTATCTGCAATACGGAACAATGTGTATAAGTGGGATTATATAGCCGGAACTTGTGGAACATGAGAAACAAATGAGTATGTGTAATATCCCGTATTTTTTTAGAATAATAAAATAGATTAATAATAATAATAAAAGAATTAAAATCGGATAGAGATTATGAATTAAAATTGGATTAGAATAACGGGTTTTTGAATATTGGTAGGATTTGAATCGTAGTAGATTTTGTTGTATGGTTTTAAAACTCTCTATATAGATTGAGATCTCCTTGTTCTTTTGTATTTTTTTCAAGCCATCAAAACTAAACAGTTATAAATCTCTTTCGACACAAATCTTTATTCTTTTTGTTCGTCTTTGTTATTAAAATTCGTAGTAAATTCATCGTAAGTCGGAATTTGTTAATTCTGGTCCTTTTGGAAAGATCTTTTCGTTTTCTACGATTTTCGTGTTTTAAATTTTTCCAGAAAATATCATTTAGAGGATAAAAAAGGTGAAATACAGATCTAGACAGAATTAGAGTTACGAAGAAGTTCGACGTTTGAGACGTTTGAGATGTGATATTTTCGATTGGGTGTTAAAAATTCAATATATGTTCTAGGATGTTGTTAATTCTTGGTTTGCGAGGTTGATGTAAGTTTTCAATCGATCTTTCTGGTGTTTTCAAAATTATGTGTTATACGTGTATATTTGATTATAAAAATTTGGGTTAAGTGATTATATTTTAAAGTGACGTGTATTACCGTATATGTGTTGTGTGTCAACAGTAATTTTGGATCTCTGATTTATGTCATGGTTTGTGAAAATAAGAATAAGAACTTAGGACCGAGTCACGGGGTTGTAGTGATAGTTTTCTGAAAATTTAGGACTGTTATCACCGGATTGTAGTGGTCGTGGCATAGATTATGGGTTTTGAATTATTGTTGTTTATGTGGTTATCTGTATCGTATGTATCGAATAAGAATATGAAAATGTATCGAAAAGTTATGTGCATAGTTATTGTATCGAAAGTTGTTTTGTTATATGTATTACATGTTACTTAGCCCGACTAGTTGGATCGATTGATTACTTTCTGGGCTGTGTAACTCATTACTTACAATTTTCAGGTTTGATGTAAGAGGAAGATGAAATGTATCGGATTTCGAGGATCTTAGATTTGAAGTAAATTGGTTGTTGATTCGTCATTGTTAGCTGCGCTTTTGTAATAGTTAGCTTTGTAATAGAGTTTTTGGATTAATAAATATAATTATTTTAAATTTTATAAGATTAACGGTCCAAAAAGGGCAGACTGTTACAGTATGAGATCATATAAATGGCTCTCTATTTGGGGTTAGATCATCAACTATCAACATTTTAACATAGCGGAGAAAAACGAGGGAGGGGGAAGTGAAAAGAGGAATGCAACAGAAAGGAGGTGTGAGAACTTGGACCAAACCTCCGACGAGTTGGGTTAAAATTAATATTGATGCAACATGAGGGGGAGATGATATAGGAATGGAGAGTGTAGTTCGAGACGATCAGGGAGTGTTTTTACGAGCAATGTGCAACGTGCATAGTTGCTGGTATGCACACTGGTTGAAGACAATCGATGGAAGATGAAGGCTTGAACTTGAAAGAAGCGTTGTCGTGGATGAAAGATCGGAGTGGTGGATGCCTTAATGGAATGAGGGGGATTTTTTTGATACCATTGTTAGTGATGAAGTGTTAGTGGTTTTTGTTCACTGATTTGCGAATAACATTTTGCGAATAGCGAATAATGTGTTCCATTTATTAGTAAGGATTGCTTGTTCTATGTTAGATTCTGAGGAGTGGAGATATACTGCTCTGAATGTTATTGCATGTAATATTATTTCGGAAAAGTATTAATGAATGCAACTATGCGAGTGCCTTTTTTCAAAAAAATAAATAGAAATATGATTGTAGATGTCTTAGCACCGCACTTCATGCCTAATGTTTTTTCTTGAAAGCATGCCTAATGTTTAACTATTAAGTACTTTATTTATCAAATCAAATGCTCTAATAAATTGTCTGAACAGCTTGTATTATGTTAAGTTAGCTTGAGCTCAGCAAATAGTATATCTAATCCAATATAGTCATCAAGATGTTACAAGGTACCAATAATCAATAATGTAAGATTCTTTCAATAATCGCTAGAATAACTATTTTATTTTTGAAAAACAGAAATTACACAAGTAATGTAAAAATTCTTCTACTTTAAATTTTACCAAATTCTTTTGAAAATCCGTTTCAGAAAGTCAAGCACAATAACAAAGTGGACTCTACCAAATCAATTATTTTATGTCACTCTAACAACTTAGCCCAATACGAAAATTGATTTATCAACTCGTTCAATCAAATCGTTCAATTTGTTAAAAATATCAGCTCAAATTCGCACCTAATAGTCTAAACACTCCTAACTTTTTTAAGGTCACCGTAACAACTTAGCCAAAAAAAGGAATATTTTTCTGGTCACAAACACCTCCCGGTGGTATAATTTTGAAGATAAGTTCAGGGATCCCCACCATATAAATTTAATATATCTATATAATATTATTAAAGCTGAAAGGGTAAATGTTTAGTCCGTGTCGTCGGTCTGGTCTTTTTTTTGTCTCATTCAACTTCAAATACATGTGTCTGGCTCATATTCAATTTCAAACACATTCTTTTAATCAATATACTACCATGTTTGAATTTTCTCATTAGTCAACCTCTTTAATTTATTTAATATCATAATTTATTAATTAAATTTTATGAATATTAAAATAATATTATTATTTTATTTATATTAATTGAAATTTATTATTGTGCTCTATCTATATTATATATACTTTTATATTATATTACTCTAAACAAACTTATTTTTTAATTAGAATATAGAGTTATACTCACAATCTAATAACATGTTTCAAAACTTTAATTTATTTAAAATTACAATTTTATAATAAATTTTTTTGAATATTAAAATTATATTAATATTTTATGCTCTTTTATTTAAATTAAAATAAAAATATTTCTAATATATTCAAAACTCTTTTATTAATAAAAATTTATTAATACTTTACACGAGTTATTAATCTATATTAATTAATATAAACATATAACAATTTATTAATGAGACTTTAAACACATAATATAAATATGATTCAAAATTAATTTATCCCATATACAAAATTATATAAAAAATATTAATAACATAAATAATTAAATTAAATATTTAATTCATTTAAAATAAATAATATATTACTTATTATTTTTCTCCCGCAGGATTATAGGCTAGTATTAATTAGAAGCACATTATTGATTATTAGCAAGCAAACGGTATGGGCCTATTAAACAATACTTGCAAACTATACATACATTTTTTTGTAAACAATAGAAATGCAGCTAAGAGAATCCAACAATAGCCCCCTCAACCCTTGATCATTAACATCCTTATCCATTTCATTTATATTTCTCATCGCCACTTTGTCTTGTTCTTCATCTCCCCCCAACCCCTTTCTTTTTTCTCCACAATGTATACTTATATATAGTCTATATATATTATTTATGTGATGGGTTTATCTTTATTTTGATCTTATCTGCTTCTGTTGTCACTTATCTTTATCTATACTCTTCTGAGTATTGTAAAGATTCAATCTTTCACTTGTGGGTATTGAAAAGATTGAATCTTTTCTTGATTTAGGGGGATAATGGGGGAGTTTTTTGAGAGAAGCAGAGTGGTTGATGCTGTTGGGGAGCTTTTATCTTTTATTACTCCACTTGGAGTTGCTGTTTCTATTGGGGTTTTGATTGGGTGGGTGTGGAAACCAAATTTTCCTACTTTGGTTGAGTATTTTTCAAAGTCTTCTTCAAAGCATTCTTGGCCTTCCCCTATTATTAACTTTAATTCGTTCAAATTGCAATTGCCCACTTTTATGAGTCTTTCTGGTTATGAGTTACAGAATGATGATTCAGCTCTGCATCCTTCTTTGTCCACTTCTGACTGCAGGTAATACACTAATTCCTCCCTCTTCTGTGTGTGTGTGTGTTGGTTTAGTTACAAACTAATTTAGCAAGGTAATTTGTATTAATGAGACTACTAAAACTGTGACAATGATTTATAGTATTGTTTCTTGATAGGTGATTTGTAGTGAAACGTGATTATATATATGTAAAGTATCTGTTCTATCTTTTATCTTGACAAGAATTGAGGTGAAGTTGTGGATTATGTATTTTTTCTGGAAGTTGAATTGCAATGTGTCAACCCTAATGAATGTAGTTGTATTTGTTCAGAGAGAATACAGGGAATCTGACTGTTGGTGACTTGGAGCATTTATGCCGAATTGTTGAAGAGAAAGACGGAGGCCCTGCTTGGTTTCAAGTGATGGATCGTTCTGCACCAAATATGAGCTATCAAGCTTGGCGGAGAGATCCTGAGGTAGACCCTTGTTTACTTTTCAATTTTCTCTATTGGGCCATTATTGTTTTGCTGTTTAACTGTTTTACATTTTACTAATGTCTTCATTAGACTGGTCCTCCACAATATCGTTCGCGTACTGTATATGAGGATGTAACCCCTGAATTAGCGAGGGATTTTTTTTGGGATGATGAATTTCGACTGAAGTGGGATGACATGGTCATAGAGGCTGAAACTTTGGAAGAGTGCCCTACCACGGGTACCATGGTGGTTAGATGGGTTCGCAAGGTAATAAATTAAAGGGAACAACTTTGTGTTTTCTGTATATGAAATGACTTTGATTTGGTCAATTACTTGAACTATGTTTCTGTTTCTATAAATTTTTCTTGGCTCCAGTTTCCGTTCTTTTGTAGCGATAGAGAATATGTTATTGGGCGTCGGATATGGGAGTCTGGAAGATCTTACTATTGTGTTACAAAGGTAAACCCATGTTACACTTGTATATATTTATATATGCCGTTCTTTACTTTAAATTGTATTAATTATCACTGTATCTCATTATCTGTGTTGGCAACTTTATATGACTGTACAGTTCCTGCTTCAGATTTTGTATAGTATCATTATCAAATAATAGACTTGTGACAGATATTTAAATTTACTTGCCAGTTTTAGAAGATTGTAATCGTGGATATCGGCATATATAGGATAGGATCGCAGGAAAAAGGCATATGTTTATTGAAAGTGGACAATATGAAAGATATTTTCAAGTAGAATCAACATTCTACAAACCAACCCCATCATTTGTTGTTTGCTGTCGGCTTGTGTATAATTATGCTCGAGCTGACAAAATCTTTACTGCATGTACTTCATTCATTATTGTTTTCTTCTATTATGTTCCAGTTTCAAGATAGTATTAAAAATAAAAAGATCCCCTTAGTTTTACTTATTTTTCCATCCCCACTTTAACGAACTTTCAAATCTTGTGGAGTTGGGGGTTATGGTATTACTAATGTCCAGTTCCCTCGAGAAACTTCAATCCTTGTTGATGGGTTTTTAGTCAATAAATGTGCATCAAATTAATGAATGCCATACTTAGTGTTTCTGCAGTGACTTCTCTTCTATGCTAAAATTATTCTATATAAATTTTCTGCATGCATTCATTTATACTTCCATAGCATGTACAATATTGGGTCTGGGCAATGCTATTATTCAACTTAACATATATCTACATCCAATTTCAGGGTGTGCCCAACTCAGTGCCAAGACACAAGAAACCAAGACGAGTTGATCTATACTATTCAAGTTGGTGTATTCGTGCAGGTAATCACAATAAGTTTTTTTTGGTTCCCCAATAATCATCCATGGAAAGCCCTATTGCTAGATTCCCTACTTATTCCAATTTCACATAGGGTGTAACAAAAATCTACCAAAATGAACAAATTAAATGTGTTAGCCTAGAGATGAGTTGATCACAGCCATTCATGTAATCAGTTGTGCACAATGACATGCATGATGTGTTTATCAGAGTAGAGTGGTTGTGTACCACAAGTTACATGACCCATTGAAATGTCTACAGCCTTTTTAGATTGATTTGTAAATGTAGAAAACAGTATTAAATTCAAAAACATCAACAAATAAAGCATATTATGAATGGACACGTGAGGCAAAAGCGACCATATACAGATTTAAATTTCCGACTTAATGTTTCCATCTCCTCATCCACTCTGATGGATTCACAAAACTAAATTGACTGAAATAAAACTGTGTATTTAAATTTTAACCACATATGTTAATAGATTATTATAAACTGGATTTTCTACAGTTGGTTATGGTCACTTATGAATAATCATTTACCAATGGATATAATCATTTTAATCCTTACCAAGAAAATTTCCATTTATGGGTTATACATATCTTTCTCCATGTGGAAAGCTGTTAGAACTTTTTTTTTCCACAAGTCTGTTCATTAGAATTCACAAATTAAAAGCAATATCGGATATACTGAGGACCGAGTGTAAGCGGCCGTGTACCCTCGGTCTATAAGTAATTTTTTACCCCCGAGAACTTACAAGTACAATTTAGCCAACACAACAATCTCAAATCACAAATGTAATTTGGCTCACCCTCAACAAAGTTTCTATCTGCACCAGTGCTTGGAAGAGAATACATGTTCACCATTGTATTATACTAAATAGTCAAGAACAACGTTTTGTTTGATTTCCATAATCTGAAGTCACGTGCCCCTCAACTCCGATGTGATAGTCCTACCTAGCAATATCTGCAGTCAGAGAAATTAACCTCTTAGCAACATATTATGCCTGAATACTAGTCAGGAACAACGTTTTTCTTGATTTCCATAACCTAAAGCCACATGCCCCTCAACTCTAGTGATATAGTCCTCCCTAGCAATATCTGTAGTCAGAGAAAATAACCTCTTGGCAAGATTATCTCACAATATATTATACTCAAACATAAGCGACAAAGTATGCCTGTATTAGTTGTTACACGTACACCACCATCACAGCACTGCTCTAAATCTTATATCAATCTTTAAATAATGACTCTACTTCAGTCTTGTGCATTGTTAACAAAGACCAACTGATGACGGAGCTTCCAAGGGCTGACAATTAAGGTGGCTAGGGAAGAGATGTAGGAGACCTAATCACCTAATTAATATCATTCAGTATTTGTGCATTTAAAATAAAAGTTGTGACGTGTTGTAAAATTACACTGCTTTCAATTGAATGCAATGTAATATAAGTTGCGATGTTCTTTTATGCATTTATGCTGAATCTCCTTGTCCTTTATTTCATTTCCACAACTTCAGAATAAATTCCCCTCTTTCTGTTTTACAATTAAATGCTCAGACCTAACTTTGATTTATTTTACTAGCGAAGTAGTAACTTTATCAAATTCTCGCTCTATCGCATCATTTTATATCCTTCACATTCACTTGCTCTAATTTTTTTCATACTTGTCATCCCATTCAAACAATTGAGCAGACCTATATCTCCTGTTTCTTGTTGTATAAAGTTACATGTGATTGAGAAGTATCTCAGCAGTCCTGTCTATGCTGTGTTTTATATAGTATTAGTCTATTAGAAACATTTTCCTTGGTTTATGATCTGAATCCAAAAAAAGGAATTCTATGTTGGCAACTGGACCCTCTTCATTGTTTATAGTTCTAAAAGTAAAAAAGGAAACATGTCTTTGTGTTGCATCTACCAGTTAAATCAGCGAGAGGGGATGACCAGCTGACTTCGTGTGAGGTTTTACTCTTCCATCATGAAGACATGGGTATACCTTGGGAAATTGCAAAACTTGGCGTCCGGCAAGGTATGTGGGGAGCTGTTGAAAGGATAGACCATGGTTTGCGTGCATACCAGAAAGAGAGAGGATCAGGAGCCCCACTTTCACGATGTGCTTTCATGGCACAAGTCAACACAAAGGTTAGCGCAGACTATCTAAGATTTTTGGAGGGCACAAGAAGTTCATCGGATGAAGAGACCCTTGATTTGGCAGAGAAGCCAAGTAAAAGGAGCATACCCAAAATTCTAGTAGTTGGTGGGGCAGTGGCCCTTGCTTGCAGTCTTGACCGAGGACTTGTAACAAAGGCTGTTATATTTGGGCTGGCCAGAAGGTTCGTGAGAATCGGAAGGAGGTTATAGAGCAGGATGCTTTGGCATCTAATGATCCTAGAAGAGTCCTTATATTCTGAGGGAGCAAGAAAATATTTAGAGGCTGGATGTGCATGTTCCTATAGAGTGTTGTTTTTCTAATTGTAATCTGTTTATTTTCAGGTCACTTCTGTTTAATCCATTCTGCAGCTAAAGGTGAGGAAAAGGGAATAGAACATATAGGTGTACTTGTAAACATGAAAGAATCTCATGCTGCAAAATAACAAGCATATTTAATTTCTTCTTTTGGTCAGTTATAGTGTTAAATTCGTACTGTCATTCTTTGACTTGGTTTAATATTTATAGTTTTTCTGGTAATGGTAAAACTTGAATGCATATAGAAGAAATATAGATCTGATAATCATACAGTGAGAACTAGGGCCGGTAAAAAAATTCGATATTCGTTCGAAATATTTGTATTCGTATCCGGAAAAAAATGGATACTATCCGTATCCGGAAGAAACCGGATATTATCCATATCCGAATCATATGGATATGGATATAGACACATTCGTATTTGAAAATATCCGTATTCGAAATTAATTATATATAACATATATAAATATATATTTTTAATATATATAATTATATATTTTTAAACCTATTTATAGTTATAAGCCCATTTATATATTTTTATATATAGACTTGTAGTTATAAGCTCATTTAATTTGATTCAATTATATTTTTTAATTAGCTCAACTTTAATGTCTATTTTAACTTAATAAATTAATATATACATTATACATGATTATACTTTAAAATCTATATTCAATATATATCAATTTGTATTTTTATAGTATTTTATGTATTTTAAATCGTATCACATAAATAATATATATATACAATTTAAAATTTATTCTATTAGTTTTGTATTGTGTGTATATATATTCATTAAATAATATATTTATACAAATTTTGTATAATTGTAAAAATATTATAGACATATATAAAAATATCATCTGTGTTTAATATTATTAAGATAACAAAATTAGATTGAAAAGATAAATAAAAATTAATTTTTAAAAAAATAAAATAGGCTTAAATCCCTTTAACTCTTAACTCGATTTAAAAAAATTAAATTAAATTTTCAATATTTTTTTGCAATTTTTTTGAATGTTTAATATAAATTTAAAAAACTTATTAAAAAACGGATTCGGATCCGGATATTATCCGTATCCGGATAGTATCCGTCGGATCCGGATTCAGATATTAACATTTAAAAAATTTCAAATTTAAATACGGATACGGATTTTCATATTCGAATACGGATACAGACATATCTGTATCTGAATTATCCGTTTGACACTATAACCCTAGTGTGAACTTTTAATTTCTCGTATGGGCTATGGTCAATTATACAGTTGAATTTCTCGAGTCACCTTTGATTTTGCTCATTTATTGTTAATATTTCTTTGATTTGTTTTATTTGTTGAGCTTGAAATCTTAACAAGAATCTGTTTTACAAAATCCCATTTTTCTTTAAAAACTAGTATAAACGTCTATTAAAATTCGAACTAATTTTGAAAGATCAATAATAATAATTATTATTAATTAAGAATTTTACTTTACGTTTTTCAAAAATCTAATTTGGTCATGGTTTATACCGGAGTTCATTTATTTTTGTCGAGGTCACGTACGATTACTATAAAATACAATTCAATAGAGATATTATTGCAAAAAATTATCTATTGTTAGTTCTCCCCGTGACCCAAGATAGATCTGCCTGTCTACCACAAAAGATACCATAAAACAGGTAAATAAATAAATTATTGTAATTCTCTGTTTTCACTTTTCACCATTGTTTACTCAAAAATTTTTAGTAAATTTTATGGATTAATGATATATGATATTTTTATATTATAAATTATATAATAATTTGAAGATGTTTAAATTAAATTACTTCTGATTAATCAATTCAATTAATCACCGAAATAGTATGGTCAAAATACCTATGTGTTACTATGTATATATTGTAACGAGTTGAATTAAGTTGAGTCAGATTAAAATTTATTAAATCCCAACTCAATAGAACTTATTTAATTAAAAAAATTATTTTATTTTATTTTTAATTTGAACAGTTCAACTTATTCAACCCGAAAAATGGTAGGGTTGGATTGGGTTATTTGATTTGGGTTAGATTTATGCACGGTGCATCTCTGCCTGCAAACTACCAAATAAATTCTAATTCTTTGTTAGAATCCGGTTGGACTTATCTAGTTAACGAAAATTTAAGGTTTGTATTTAAGTTAGTTTAAAAAAAAATCAAGATAGAAATTATGTTTTTGAGATGCATCAACTAACCTTGAGTACAGTAATTTTGTTAATGCATTCATTTTCATATGTGAACACAACACGAACACAAAAAATTTTAGGACAAAGATATGTAAGAAAAACACAATTTTCTTTAATCTCATAGGCATCAAAAACACATTACTATCATTTTAAAATAAAATAAAGATACATCATATATTTGTGACAGGTTTTAGCTATGTAATAACTTGATATTGACGAGACTAGTTGAATTTTTAATATAAAGCAAGAGGGGATTCATCATGTCTGATGCCATCAGAAGTTGGGCCGAAATCATCAATACCAGCCCAATCAATTTTTTGATGGGAAGGGGATTGAATATGTTCGCTGCCAACAGGACTTGACCTGAATCTTTTGTTCTGTCCTGAAAGTTTGCATATCTTCACCAGCAAGAACACGAGCGTTTAGGAATTCAATATGTTCGCTACCACTAGGACTTGGGTCTCAATCTTTTATTTTGTCATGAAAGCTTGAGATTTGTAAGCAGAATTAGCAACTTCAAGAGCAAGAGCAAGAACACGAGCATTTGGGGATTCAATATGTCCGGACCACCAAGACTTGGGCTTGAATCTTTTATTCTGCCCTGAAAGCTTGCAGATTTGTAAGCAGTATTAACACCTTCACCACTAAAAACACGAGCATTTGGGGATTCAATATGTTTGTTACACAAGGACTTGGACCTGAATATTTTATTTTGTCCTTGAAACTTGTAGATTTGTAAGCAACATTAGCACTTTCACCAAGAAGAATACGAGCATTTGGGGATTTAATATGTCCACTACAATAGAACTTGGACTTGAATCTTTTATTCTGTCCTGAAAGTTTGCAGATTTGTAAGCAGAATTAGCACGTTCACTAGCAAGAACATGAACATTTGTTGCATAGGCAACAAAGATGATTAGTGTAGCTATGAAAATAATTGAACTGATATTCATTTGTGATAAACTCATATTATTATGTTTTTACGTTATAGTTTGATAATGTGATTACACATTGTTTGGGGGAGGGGGATTGTGTGTGTGTGCGTGTGTGTATATATATATATTGTAACATCCCATATTTTTAGTTATATTATTTAATATTAGGAATAATTTTAGTTGGTTATTATTGATTTATTAGTTATATTTATTTTATAGGATATTATTAGTCAACAAGAAAAATAAGAGAAAAAGAAAAAGGAAAAGAGAAAAAGAAAAATGAGTTAGGGCTTAGAAAAAAAGAGATATGTAAGTATGCTAGGCAACCATAGAGAAGAAAGAAAAAGAGAAACAGAGGAAGAAGGAGAAGGATGTGAAGAAATAGAAGAATTTGAGGAAAGCTTAAACATAAGTTTTGTGATTTTGATTAGGCTTTTTGTAAATTGAGGTATCTGAATTTCTTGAGGATCATTGATAATTTTTGAGTTTCAAGGTATAGATATTTCTACACACTCTCTCTTTGTTCTCGTATTTTTAATTTATGAATATTTTCGATACACTCTCTTTGTTCTCTATTTGTGATTAAAAATCGTATGTATATTGTGTATAGTTTGTATTCATTCCAATTCTTGTTAAATTCGTATCTTATTCGTTATTTATCGGATTGTTACGATCTTATTTTGCCTAGAAAGGTATTTCAATTATCTACAACTTTCGTTCTTTGTGTTATTTGAAATTCTGCCTACAAATATGTTAAAATCCACCTTCTATGCAATCTGATAGAAATATTTGAGTAGGTATTTTGTAACTTTAGAAATTCATAGTAAATTGAATATTTGTTCAATAATTATGTGTAATATCATTCTGGAAAGGTATTTTTGAACTCTGCGTTCTTTGTTTATATTACGCTGACAAATTCTGTGATTTCGATATCTTAAATCTCAAAATACTACTATGATCATAGCCTATTTCTATTATGACAATCCGTGTTTTAATTATTTCTGAATTCGTTACTTTTCCGTTTTTAACAAGCCTTACCATCCTAGAAAGGTCTTGGAATCTTCTACGATTTCTGTGTTTTGCATTTTTTCATTTGATTTCATCTTTATAGAGTAAATTGGTAGTTTTTCGGACTGATCAATTCTAATTTTATTTGTATTTGTCTATGTTATTTGGCATGTGTGATATTTTGAGTAAGATATTTTAGTTTATTTGTGATATATGATTGATTTTAGAGATTTTGTAAGACCTTCATCATGAGTGGATAAATCTCATACTTTGGCACCTCTTATGCGGTGAATTTAAATAGTATGAGCATGTCATCGGAGTTATGTGACACGTTAAGTCATGAATATTGTGTATGTATGTTTGTCCATTTGGGTAGTATTGTGTTTTGTACTGTGTAAGCCCCTGTAATATTTTGGATAGCATTTGATTTGTTCTATGCAAGCCCCTATAAGTTTTGATGGCTACAAATTTTAGAGAACCGAAATGTACGATATCCTAGTGTAAGATTGTCTCTCATAATTTAGAATCCGGTTGGACTTATCTAGTTAACAAAAATTTAAGGTTTGTATTTAAGTTAGTTTTTAAAAAAATTCAAGATAGAAATTATGTTTTTGAGATACATCAACCAACCTTGAGTACATTAATTTTGTTAATGCATTCATTTTCATATATGCGAACAACATGAACACAAAAATTTCTAGGACAGAGATATGTTAGCAAAACACAATTTTCTTTAATCTCATAGGCATCGAAAACACATTACTATTATTTTAAAATAAAATAAAGATACATCATCTAATTGCGGTGAGTTTTAACTACGTAATAACTTTATATTGATGAGGCTAGTTGAATTTTTAATATAAAGCAAGAGGGGATTCATCATGTTCAGAACTTGGGCCGGAATCATCAATAACAACCCAATCAATTTTTTAATAGGAAGGGGATTCAATATGTTCGTGACCACCAGGACTTGGACCTGAATCTTTTATTCTGTCCTGAAAGCTTGCAGATTTATAAACAATGTTAGCACTTTCACCAGCAAGAACACGAACATTTGGGGATTCAATACGTCTGTGACCACCGGGACTTATTCTAGCCTGAAAGCTTGCAGATTTGTAAGCAACATTAGCACCTTCACCAGCAAGAACACGAGCATTTGGGGTTTCAATATGTCCGTGACCACCCGCACTTGAGCCAGAATCTTTTATTCTGTCCTGAAAGCTTGCAGATTTGTAAGCAGTATTAACACTTTCACCAGTAAGAACATGATCATTTGGGGATTCAATATGTCCGTGACCACCAGGACTTGGGACAAAATCTTTTATTCTGTCTTGAAAGCTTGCAGATTTGTAAGCAACTTTGGCACCTTCACGAGTAAGAACATGAGTATTTGAGTATTCAATATGTCCGTGACCACCAGGACTTGGGCCTGAATCTTTTTTTTATCCTGAAAGCCTGCAGATTTATAAGCTGCATTAACACATTTACCAGCAAAAACACGAGCATTTGGGAATTCAATATGTCCGTGACCACCAGGACTTGGGCCTGAATCTTTTATTTTGTCCTCAAAGCTTGCAGATTTGTAAGCAGTATTAGCACCTTCACCAGTAAGAACACGAGCATTTAGGGATTCAATATGTCCGTGACCACTAGGACTTGGACCTGAATCTTTTATTCTGTCATGGAAACTTGCAGATTTATAAGCAAAATTGGCACCTTCACTAACAAAAACATGAGCGTTTGTTGCATAGGCAACAAAGATGATTAATGTAGTTATGAAGAGAATTGAACTAATATCATTTGTGATATTATCATATTATTATGTTTCTGCGCTATAGTTTGATAATGTAATTGCATATTGTTAGGGGGGTTATATATATATGTGTGTGTGTGTGTATATATGTGTGTGTGTGTATTTTGGGATCACAATCGATTTGGTGTATCGAATCTTTGTTGATTCTATGAGATTTTTTTTTATATTCTGAAAATTTAGATGTATTTAATTTGAATTTTAAAAAATTTATTAAAATTGAGCGATATTGAATAAGATTTTTAAATTATTTACTAAAATGTTGGTGTTTTTAATTTGAATTTTAAAAAGAAATATCAAAATCCGATGATATTCGATTAAGATATTTAAAATCCGATAATATCCGATCAAGATTTTAAAATATCAATTATAATCTTGTGGTATTTAAAATTGAGTAATACTGGGGGTACAAAAATATTTCTCAAATGTCACATGACAGATTCCGATTGATTGTAATTGTATTAAATGTAATGGACCCCAATGTATTACATGAATTTCACCGATTACAAATTTTTAAATTGACATGTCACTTATTCCACATCATTTGGGATCAATTTTTTGTACCCCTAGTATTAACCTTTAAAATTTGATGGATTTTTTTAATTCTGGATTTTGTAGTTTTTTTTATCAATCTTTAGATTCATTTAAAATCCATGAGATTTTGAAATATTCTATCTAAATTTACTAGACTATACATCGACTACGTGAGAATATATGTACAATTAAAATCAATTCTAATTTTTTAAAATATATAGAGTATTACTAATTTATGAAAATGTTTTAAAATCTGAATTAAATATACTCTCAATTTTTAATGAATATATTTAAGAATAATGTTAATATACTACAATTTTTTTGTAAAAGTTTCTCATTCGGCTATTTTTAATTAGGTTATTAATGTGTATAAATCGAGGACTATTATTTACAAAGGAGATTAAGTCAATTATATGTTCATATATAAATATTTGAGATTTTTTTGGGGGTGGGGGGTTTAACATTTTTTATTAAATATTCTCAAATTTTTAAAATCAAAAAAATAAATGTTTCTAAATTGAATCCACTTATTTAATGTAATTGAGATTTGAGAGTGAGATATCTTATTTACGTGATAAGATCTTGAGATTATCAAGATGAACAACTAACTACATATATGATATATATATATTTTTCTTTTTCATCCACATCATTATTGGCAATTTTTATATCCCCTATATCTCATAATATGTCTCTTTTGGAAAAAAATTATCCCAAAATACTTGTCACTTTCTTTTTACAAAGTAATTTTTTATAAAAATTTTCAAACATTACCATTATACTGCTATTTCTAATATTTGATTAATTTAAATATAAAAACAACTTATGTTCATTTAATGCAATTATTGAGAGTAGACAAGAAAACAAAAATCATTTACCTAACATTTTCTTAAAATACATAATTTTTTCAAAAGTTACATGTAAAATGGGACGGAGGGAGTACAAAATTTACTTCGATAGTCGACAACCTTCAAAAGTTGTCAATGTAACATCCTACTAGTTCTCTAAAAGATGGCGGCTTTTTCGATTAATCCGTAGACGGAAGGGTCCCATCTTGACTAATTATAAATTGGGTTAAAGAACTTTTTATATATATAAAAAATGGGTTAAAAATCAGGGGAGATGAAAAAAATCGATAAATATGATCAAAAATCGGTTAAAACGATCAAAAATTGGTTAAATTTTGAAAAAATATAATATATAACATATTTGTATCACAAATTTACAATAAATATGGGTTGTATAGCCCTAAAACTTTCATAAATTTCAAACACTTTCTTAAATTTTTAATAATTATATATATTTTATATAATAACTACTAATATTAACTATTAAATAATGACTTTTAGGTATATAAGTCATTTAAATTCAAGATGAAATTATGTTTTTGAGATACATCAACCAACCTTGAGTACATTAATTTTGTTAATGCATTCATTTTCATATCTGCCTACAACACGAACAGAAAAATTTATAGGACAAAGATATGTTAGCAAAACACAATTTTCTTTAATCTCGTAAGCATTAAAAATACATTACTATCATTTTAAAATAAAATAAAGATGTTTTAACTACGTAATAACTTTATATTGATGAGGATAGTTGAATTTTTAATGTAAAGCAAGAGGGGATTCATCATGTCTGATGCCACTAGAATTTGGGCCGGAATAATCAATAACAGCCCAATCAATTTTTTAATAAGAAGGGGATTCAATATGTCCGTGACCACCGGGACTTGGACCTGAATCTTTTATTATGTCCAGAAAGCTTGCAGATTTGTAAGCACCATTAGCACCTTCACCAGCAAGAACGCGAGCATTTGGGGATTCAATATGTCCGTGACCACCGGGATTTGGGCCAGAATCTGTTATTCTATCCTGAAATCTTGCAGATTTGTAAGCAACATTAACACCTTCACCGGCAAGAACACGAGCATTTGGGGATTCAATATGTCCGTGACCACCAGCACTTTGAGCTAGAATATTTTATTCTGTCTTGAAAGCTTGCAAATCTGTAAGCAATATTAGCACCTTTCACCAGCAAGAGCATGAACATTTGGGGATTCAATATGTTCCTGACCACTAGGACATGGGTCAGAATCTTTTATTATGTCCTGAAAGCTTGCAGATTTGTAAGCAACTTTAGCACCGTCACGAGCAAGAACATGAGCATTTCGGGATTCAATATATCTCTAAATCTTTTATTATGTCCTGAAAGCTTGCAGATTTGTAAGCAGCATTATCACATTTACCAGCAAGAACACAAATATTAGGGGATTCAATATGTCCGTGACCACTAGGACTTGGGCCTGAATCTTTTATTTTGTCCCGAAAGCTTGCAGATCTGTAAGCAGTATTAGTAAGAACACGAGCATTTGGGGATTTAATATGTCCGTGACCACAAGGACTTGGACTTGAATCTTTTATTCTATCATAAAAGCTTGCAGATTTGTAAGCAGAATTGGCAGCTTCACCAGAACATGAGCATTTGTTGCATAGGCAACAAAGATGATTAGTGTAACTATGAGGAGAATTGAACTGATATTCATTTGTGATATTCTCATATTATTATGTTTATGTGCTATACTTTGATAATGTGATTGCACATTGTTTAGGGGGAGGGGGTTGTACACACACACACACACATATATATATATTGGGAGCACCATCGATTTGATGTATCCCATCTTTGTTGAATTTTTTTATATTCTAAAAATTTAGATGTATTTAATTTAAATTTTAAAAAAATTATTAAAATTGAGCGATATTGAATAAGATTTTTAAATTATTTACTAAAATGTTAGTGTTTTTAATTTTGATTTTATAAAGAAATTTCGAATTCCGATGATATTTGATTAGGATATTTAAAATCCGATAATATTCGATCAAGATTTTAAAATATCCATTATAATGTAGTACTATTTAAAATTTGATGATTTTTTTTTAATTCTAGGAAATGATTGATTTTGATGGATTTCGTAGTAATTTTTTCTTTATCAATCTTTTGATTTATTTAAAATCCATGAGATTTTGAAATATTCTTTATAAATCTACTAGACTATACATCGACTACGTGAGAATACATGTACAATTAAAATCAATTAATATTTTTTAAAATCTATAGAGTATTACTAATTTATTAAAATGTTTTAAAATTTGAATTAAATATACTCTCAATTTTTAATGAATATTTTAAAGAATAATGTTAATATATTACAAAAAATTTCTAAAACTTTACTATTTTTAATTAGTTTATTAATGTGTATAAATTGAGGTCTATTTTTATTATTTTTTTGAAACAAAACATAACTTCTCATTATTGAATATCATTAGCTATTACATCGATAAGAAAGGATGGTGCAGGAAACCATTCCCTATGTTCAGACATTGGACAAGCTTTTTTAGCTATCGTATGAGCCGCTATGTTACCGCTTAACAAAATAAACAAAATATGATCTCAAATCCTTAACAATAGTATAACAATCTTTAATGATTGAGTCAAAATAAGAAATGTCACCTGCTTCCTTTCTCATTGCCTTGAACACAGAAGGAATCGAGTTCAATAAAAATATTAGAAATTCCCAACCCATTCAACCAAGAAAGAGCCTCTCTGAAAGCCAGAACTTCACAAACTTTAAGATCAACATTCCCTATTACCTGACCCCGTATCCTGTCAAGAACTCACCATGCTCGTTGCGGATTAAATAATCAAAATCACTTATATTTCGACTGTTAATCTATATTACAGGTGACCCAACCGCCTCTGCCAAACTATAACACCCACTCTTTGGTTTGAAAAGCTTAAACATGTCGACTTAACTTGAGCACATTGCTATTGGAAAAGGAAGTTACTTGCGCCATTCACCACCATTGCAGGCCTTTGAAAGATATTCTTCCCCATAACTGAATTTCTATGTGACCATATATTCTAAGCAACTGCACAAAACAACTCCAAATCTTTTCATGCTAGAGAGTTAAACAACTCAGACAAATCGAGGTCTATTATTTACGAAGGAGGTTATTTAGATGAACAACTAAGTACATATATGATATATTAATAATATTATTCTTTTTATTTTCTCTTTCTTCCATATCATTATTGACAATTTTTATATTCTCACTATCTCATAACATGTCCCTTTTGAAGAAAAAATTATTCCAAAATACCTGTCACTTTCTTTTTACAAAGTAATTTTTATAATTTTTTTCAAAAATGACCATTATACTACTATTTTCAATATTTGATTAATTTAAATATACAATCAACTCATGTTAATTTAATACAATTATTAAGGTAAAATAATAAAATAAAATATTTACCTAACTTTTTTTAAAATGCATAATTTTGAAAAAAAATGACATGTAAAATCAAAGGGAGGGAGTCACTTTCAAAAGTGGCCAATGAACCTCCTGTGCTCCTACTAGTGTTCTAAAATTAAAAGATTTGATTGAAAAATATACTAGCTAGGAAGGGAGGCCTCAAAGGGCCAAAGGCCCAACTTTGGCAAATATGGGACAGGATTGCAAAGTTATCGTATGAGAAGTTTATGCCTCAGCCAAGGGAAAGAATAACAAACCATGTTTGGCACTTGCACAAAACTAATTCTTAAATATCTTAAATATTACTCTCTTTGTCTTAAATATCTGTTTCTTCAAATAAAAAAATATCTTAATTTTTTTATGAATAATAATATTAAATAAATTTTTTATTCATAAAAATTTTAAAAATAACATTTCTAATTATGCAGTCAAAGCAGTTTAAAATATGGTGTCAAAAAATTAATATTTAAGAACGGAGGGAATACTATCCTGGACAAAAAAAAATAAAGACATTGATTTATAAATATAGATGATGAAAAATTCAAAGTATTCTCGTATCAAATTGTTCCCCTAGAACACAATTCATATTTTATATATTATATACATTAAATATAATAAACATGCATCAAGAATAAGTTCATAATGGCTCCGTTTGAGATTTCATAAAAATAAATAATAAGTTACTTTTTATTTTAAAAATGTGTATTTTTTTTAAATATCAATATTTAGTTTAAAATTTTAAAATCAAATCTTATTTTCAAAATAATAAATAAATTACTTATTTTCAGAAAAAGTACATGTATACGTACTTTTTCTGAAAATAAGTAACTTATTTCCAGAAATAAGGATAGCCAAACACGGATCACAAACATCATTAAGGCTCATTTGTTAAAGAATGAACGAATCAATCTGAACTGAACCATTGCTGTACATGTTGTTCAGATCATTTGTATTATATCTTTAATATCTGAACGAGGGAAGAAAACTTCTGGACGATTGGTGCTTAAAGTTTGAGCTGAACGGTTGGACATGTACAATTGCTTTTATTATTAATTTTAATCTTAAACGTTTGCTTTTATTATTAATTTTTAAAACCACAGTTTTTGTTCTAGTTTTTAAATAATACATATATAAACTAAAATTTTGTTTTATAATTAAGAATATATGTAAATGAATAATATTATACAACTAAGATAAAATAAAAATTATATTTAATGCCTATATTACTGAAATGTGGAGTATATTGTAATAAGTAATTTTTTTTATGTATTTAGTATATAATAATTTATAAATCTAATTCATGAAAAAATTTGTCTTTATAAAAATTTACAAATTTATGTTCTTATTATTAAAATATTCTTAATTATATTATTTTCTTGTTTTATTTATAGTTTGTTTAAAATTTTATATTAGTATTACATTTGCATATAATTTTGTTTAATATTGTTTAGAAAACTTTACAAATATTTTTATGAGACTTTATTAATTATTTTTTAATATATAAAGGTCATTCAGAAATTTTATTATCAAATAACATTATTCGTTCATGTTGAGATTTATTATACATACAAAATTGTTAACAGTTCAGAAAATATGTTTAGATTTAACAAATGACCCATAAGTTATCGGTTATTCTATAAAATTAAAATTTTAGAAATAAAACTTAATTAAATCTCATATTATTTTAAGAATCATATTGGAACAAATTTTAGAAACAAAACTTAATTGGACCTCATATTATTTTAAAAATCATATTCGAACAAATTATCTACATTTTTTCCAAGTATAACCAAATTCATTTCATTAGCGTGCAAGTTTGGTAGAAAAAAGTGAAAATTATATTTTTCAATTATAAAGGGGGATTTTTTCAAAAATACCTAAGCATAAAAATAATTTTGTAAAAATACTAACTTTTTAATATTTTTTTTAAAATACGATTTTTTTAAAAAAATTGCAAAAATACGATTTTTTTTGAAAAAATATGATTTGCAACTTTACAACCATATTTACAACCGAAATCAATCACAAATGCAACTTTAAAATTTAGTAAACGTAATTATTTTTTGGTTGCATAATACGTTGCACGGTTAAAATTAAAATACAACCGTAAATGCAACAAAAAACAATTTCAATTATATTTCAGAAAAATTGAAAACCAAGTTGCATTGGATTATTTTTGGTTGCAAACAGTATTTTTACAAAAAAATCAGAAGATACATATCCATTATGATCCTTCTAATCAAAGCACAAGTATTTTAGTATCAAAGAATCAAAGAAATATAAGAGAAACCCGCACAATAAGCATAAATAAATTGAAACAAACAAAGTTTTCAATATTGATAATTGGAAATCCGGTGTAGGACCACTTTTTTTTTTTTTTTTTTGACAAAAACAGAAAGATTTCATTACTTCAAACATTCAGACAAAAGAATCTCCAACAAACAATTTGGAGGAGATGTAAAATCAACATGATCAGAAATAGGACAAGGACATCGAGCTAACAAATGAGCTGCCTTGTTCGCTTGTTTTTTAATAAAACTAACTCCAGTGTTTGGCATGTTCTGCAACTTTGAACAGCAATCACCGATCACATCCCCCACTTCTAACAGATTCAAGGTCTGGCGATTAATAGCATTAGCAGTTAACATGGAGTCCGTCTCAACCTGCACTCTTGCCCCTTCCATCTGCATCCTAATCAACCACGACAAAGCTTCCTTAACTCCAATAGCCTCTGCTTCAAACACTGATTCAATGGCTGGAAATCTCATCGTTCTTCCTGCTACAAACGCACCCATATGGTCTCGGATCAAAAACCCAATAGAAAAAGTATCTGCTCCTGGGAAAAGAGAAGCATCAACATTAACCTTAAAAGCACCTTTCTCAGGAGGCAACCACTGCACCTCGTTTCTATTCCCTGACTGCTTCCCTTCCTTGTTCCTCCCTACGTGCAACCGCTTTGCCTCCCTCCATTCCTTCACTATGTTAAGGCTACCTTCTACAGCAAAGTCAGGGTTAACAAACTTATTATCCCAAACCCTTTTATTTCTCCAAAACCATATCCCCCAAAGAACGATACAAACCATATTAACTTCTGCAGCTGGAGCCACAACAATTTTGTTGAGAAGCCATTCCGTCACATCCTCCACTATACTCATGTCATAAATAAGCCCTGCCTTAACCCAACATTGCATAGCAAAGTCGCAGTCAAAGAACAAATGAACCATATGTTCAACATCTCTGTTGCACATCGGACACACCCAGGGAACTGTAACTCCTTTGCCACTAAGTCTCCTTCGAACTGGGATCACATTTCTGCAGAAACGCCAAATAAAGATTTTTATTTTATGTGGAAGAATCAGTCTCCAAATCTTACTCCACCCTTCACTCTGAACAATGTTACTAGTGCCAATATTGCGAGCCTGCCATAGACGATAGCCTGCCTTAGCAGAATAAACACCATCTGTCGAACGCGCCCATACAACTCTGTCTCGAAAATCTCCATGAGGTACTTGAATTGCCAATATTGCTTTAGCATCCTCCTGTAGGAACTGCTGCTGCACTCTACTAACATCCCATCGTTTTGAATTAGGATAAAACAAATTAGACACTAACTCACTTCGACCTTCGTACACATGACTGTTGTCCACTCGAAAATCTGGTTTACTCCGCAACCAAGCATCTTTCACTGCCACTACACTCTTACCATCACCTACAACCCACCTGAACCCTGAAGAAAGCTCCTCTTTAGCAGCCCAAATTCCGGACCATATGAAACTAGGATCCTGTCCTTTCGTAGCCTTCAACACATGAGAGTTAGGAAAGTACTTCGCCTTATACAATCGCGAAACAAAGGCACTTGGATTTTGCATTAAATTCCATACATGTTTGCCTAACAAGGCAATGTTGAAACCATACAAGTTACGATACCCCAACCCTCCTTTTCCTTTAGACATGCTAACATTATTCCAAGATAACCAGTTAATCCCTTTCCTCCCCCCTGACCCAGAACTCCACCAGTAATTATTATACATTCTTTCCAACTCCTGACACAAGGTTTTAGGAAGCAAAAAGCACGACATGCAGTAAGACGGAATTGATTGTGCAACATTACGAATTAAAATGGTCTTACCTGCTCGAGAGATAGGTTTCCCCTGCCAACTTTGAATTCTTTTGCTAGCCCTTTCTTTCAGAAAGCCAAAAACACGCTTCTTCGATTTGCCCACCAAAGACGGAAGCCCTAGGTAATTACTATCAGTAATACTGTTGTGAACTTCCAACAGATCACAGAGATTTTGTTGTCTACTCCTACTAACGTTTGCACTGAAAAAAACTCCTGACTTCTGATAATTCACAGCTTGGCCTGAAGCTTTTTCATAATCATTCAACAGCCTTTTAATTGCACCAGCTTCCTCCGTTGTAGCTTTGAAAAACAAAAAAGAATCATCTGCGAAGAGGAGATGAGAGATAACAGGAGCTGTTTGACTGACTTTACATCCACTAATACTGCCCTCCATCACAGCTTGATCCACCACATTAGAAAGGCTCTCCACACATAGAAGAAAGAGATAAGGGGAAAGGGGGTCCCCTTGTCTCAACCCTCGTTTAGGAGTTACTGGACCAATAAGAGACCCATTAAAACAAAAATTGTATGACACCGTTTGCACACAAAGCATTATCCACCTAATCCATTTTTCACAGAAGCCCATAATTCACATACGTTCCCGCAAAAAAGTCCAACTAACCCTGTCATATGCTTTACTGATGTCAAGTTTCAACGCGATCTCCCCCTCACTACCATGATTCTTCCTCTTCATATGGTGAATGACTTCAAAAGCAATCAACACGTTGTCCGTGATGCTTCTATTCGCCACAAACGCTGACTGATTCTCCGAAATAATTGAAGGTAGGACTTCTTTTAAGCGATTAGCCAAAACCTTAGCTAAAATTTTGTAGAGCACGTTACACAAGGCTATAGGTCTCAGATCTTTCATAGCACATGCATTCTCTTTTTTCGGGATAAGAACCACATTTGTGTTATTGAGCTCACTTGGAAAAGAGTTCGTATCCAGCCAATCCTTACAACATTTAAACACATCTCTGCCCAACAGATTCCAGAAAGTTTGGAAAAAAGCCGGATTAAGACCATCCGGGCCCGACGCCTAGTCGGGATGCATCTGTTTGATAGCTGTAGAAAACTCCTCATACGAGACCTCCTCTGTCAACCTCATATTTTGCATCGCAGTAATAGTACGAGGGCTAATGTCATTGCCATTAAACTCATCAACTACCTCCCCAGCAAAAACCTCTGTGAAATAACTGTTAACAACGTCACACATGCCCTCATGATCATCAACTCGATTGCCCTGATCATCAATAAGATATGAGATCTTATTATTCCGTTTCCTAGCCGAGGCATTCGCGTGAAAAAACTTAGTATTCTCATCTCCCTCCGCAAGCCAAAAGATTTTAGCCCTTTGCTTCCAATACAACTCCTCGTGTAAAAGAATATCATTCAATTTATTCTTCTCCTGTAAATACTCTTTCACCCCTTCTTCATCTACACGATCAAAAAGACACTCAACAACAGCTTTTTGTTGCTTTACTTTCTCCCGAAACTTGTGGAAAAAGGTCCTCCCCCACCTGGCCATAAACAATGAAATAGACATCAGCTTAGGCATCAAGTGAATGGCTGGCAACCCTCCCCAATTTTCAGCAACCTCTTTAACAAACGAAGGCTCCCGTAACCAGGTATTCTCGAATCTAAATCTAAACTCCTTCTTAGACACTGTGATACGCATTAAACCCAATTGAATCGGATCATGGTCTGACCTCGACGTATGATAAACATTGAGGCTACATAATAGAAATTTAGACCACCACTGAGCAGTAGCAAATGCTCTATCAAGACGTTCTCTAATCCAGCTATTAGTACCTCTTCCTTTCTCCCAAGTGAATTTACCGCCTTTCAATTCCAGTTCTGTAAGTTGACAGTCCTCAATCACCCTTCTAAACCCTTCAAGCAGCCCTGGAGGATGAGGAATATTACCCTCCTTATCATCAACATAAAGCAAATCGTTAAAATCCCCCCAGATGCACCAAGGAAGAGAGGATAAACTTGCTAAATTACGAATAAAGGCCCAAGAATCTCTCCTTCTACTGCGCTCCGGGAAGCCATAAAAACAAGAAAGACGCCAAACATCTACATTATTTTCAGACACAATCACATCAATATGATTTCTTGAATATCCTGATACACTACAATGCACCTTATTTTTCCAAAGAACAGCTAACCCACCACTGTGGCCTACACAATCAACAGAAAAACAATTATCAAATCCAAATTTTATTCGAAGCTCCTCCATCCTGCCAGCAGTCGATAAAGTCTCCATTAAAAACACAAAAGCGGGATTACGATCTTTGATAAGATCGTGAAGAACACGAACTGTACGGGTATTCCCAAGTCCCCGACAGTTCCAGCTTAACCAATTCATTGCGACCGGCTAGCTTGCTGAGCAAGCTTAGCCAATAAAAGTTTTTGGGACTCTGAACAATCAGCATTAGAAAGCACAGACTCCAACGAACTAGTCTCATTAATTAACCCAGTAGCTTTAAACCCATGGGCCTCACTCCTGCGTCTTTTTCTTTCTTCCATATTGAGCCCATCTAACTCCTCTTCCTCAGGCCCATTAATATTATTAAAATTAACATTCCCTCCCATCACATTCAAATTTGAATTATTGCCATCTGTTACACCCAAATTATTAGCAAAATCAGCACTACAATCCCGCTTATACCCAGCTGGAATACCTGCATGCGCAAATGTCGGGGTAGACTTCCCCGCAAACTGCTGTTTGAGATTATCCTTTCCAAAACTGACTCCCCAATCGCCGTCACCTTCCTCCCTTAGCCACTTACTTTTGGCAGCCCCCGCCACCCTACGCGGAGGAGCACGGAGCCAACTACCCCAATCCTTAGTAATACATTCCGAATTAGAATCAAACTTCTTCTTACAGAATCGTTCTGTGTGAGATAACAAACCACAAATGAAACAGAAATCCCTCAGCCTCTCATACTTGCATTGGACCACCACTTCGGACTTATCTTTCTTACATATTTTCTTCTTCCTTTTCAGCGGTTTACGAACATCCAAGCGAATCCTTAATCTCATGCATTCCCTCCATATACTCGAGTTGTTGTTTGCATCATATTGAAGAAACGTTCCAAAGAAATTCCCAAGCTGTTTACCCACCGTCTCTGTCATGAATCCAACTGGAAGGCCATGAATTTGTATCCAAAAATCTACTTCAAACAACGGCACATTCACTGGATCCTCCCCTGTCTTAATGGTATTCATGACCAATAAGGCATTGTCAAAGGACCACGGGCCACCTTTAATTACCCACTGCAAATCATCACGATGATAGAACTGAAACAAGAAAACTCCAGCCTTCAGATCCTTAATGTTGACACCCATTGCTGGTTTCCATACATCCGCCATCTTCGATCTCATCGCCCGAGTGTTTATATTTTTCTCAGTAAGAAACCGACCAACCAAGCATAACTCGAACCTATTGACTCCCTCCTCGACCCCTTCCTCAAATACTAGCTCTTCATTCTCCTCATTCTCAATATCCAGATCTGCTAGTTGCATAATAACATCGTCTGATGATGCCATGATTAAAACTCTCACAATTCCTAGGAAAAGAAAGGAGAGACACACACAAAACTCTCACAGGTTCATGGAGAGACTATAAACTTCATTACTCCATATTAGCTAAACAGTACTGGTAGTCCTTTTAATTGTAAATGTAGGACCACTTTTTAAAATGTATAATTGGATATACAAAAACTTAATATGGAACCACTGAAATTTACTAACAAATAGCCTTTATTTACACAAAACACGTCGTGGGACAAAGATTGCTCATAAAGTTTTCCCCACCGTGGTAGGAAGATCATCAAAGGCCCAAAGATTGATTGGATTTGAACAATGTTGAGTTGAGAGTAGTAGAAGAGAACTGATGATTCAATTAAAGGTAATGAATTGGAGGTTGGATTGGATGGATTAAGGTTGAAAATCGGAGGTGGGGAGATGACTGGCCGGAATTGACTTCGATGGTGGTCGGAAAATGGTGGAAAAGGAGGTGGATGATGATTGGTTGTGTTGGTTGTTGTTGTTTCAGGTTTGTACATGAGATACAAGTGATGTGTGTGTTTTTGGTGTGGTAGGAGCCATCACCGCTAGTTGTCTCCACCTCTGCGGTGGTGGGTGGTGATATAACAAAGGCGGGAGAGGAGGAATAAGGGAGGAGGAAAGAGAGAATGAGAAAAAGAAAAGAGAGGGAGAGAGATGAGTCGAGAGAGAGAGGAGGAGGAGAGAGAGATCGGGGAGAGAGGAAAAAAAGAGGAGGAGGAAGATGGGTGATGTGACAGTGGGGTGAAATATAGTATATTTGTCATTAAGATAGTATATTTGAAATGATTTTGAAAAGATAGTATTTTTGCAAAATAAACTAGTAAACCTTTTGGATAAATTCCCTTAAAAATGCTCTTAAGTATCATTCTTCAAATATAATTATCCATAAACTTCAAATACTAAAACATCACACTTTCAACCAAAGACTTGCAAAAAGAAGAGAAAGACAACTCTCAAATTACAAGTCAAGAATAACTAAATTAGTAACCATTTCGATAACATTAATTTAATTGAGAAAGAATATTTGCCAAATTTTCCAAACCAAATTCTACTCCCACGTGGGACCAAAGTAACATGTAACGGCTGTATTTCAACTCATAACTAAAGTCATGGGAGCCCCATCCTAACTTATGAAGAGTGTGATAAAAAGATAAAAACAAAGCAAAAGCTAAAAAAAACACAGTCCTCCCAGTATAGTTTCTAGCAGCAATGGACTCAAGTTTACTCCTCTTCATGCTACTCATTTCAGGTACTAAAATTTTAGTTTCTAGCATATTATTTCTTGTTTTTCTTCGTATTGTTTGTTAATGGAATCCTGATTTGTCAATTGCAGGGATGTTCTCATTCCAAGCATCATGTATTGGCATAAACTATGGCCAGATAGCTAACAATCTGCCAACTCCAGAAAATGTTGTTCCGCTGCTAAAATCCATTGGTGCTACCAAAGTTAAGCTCTACGACGCAGACCCGAAAGTACTTAAGGCCTTTGCTAACACCGGGGTTGAGTTTATAGTTGGTTTAGGAAATGAGTACTTATCGAAAATGAGAGATCCACAGAAAGCACTTGACTGGGTGACAACCAATGTCAAATGTTACCTCCCTGCTACAAAAATCACTGCCATTGCAGTTGGAAATGAGGTGTTGACATTTAATGACACCTCGCTTTCGGGCTGCTTGCTCCCTGCTATGCAGAACATTCACACTGCATTAGTCACACTGAATTTAGATAAACAAGTATGTGTCACCACTGCTCACTCTTTAGCTATTCTCCAGAGTTCTTATCCGCCTTCTTCAGGCGCTTTTCGACAAGATCTGAGCGTCTGTGTCGCTCAGATCTTGTCATTTCTGGTCAAAACAGGGTCACCATTTTTAATCAATGCATACCCCTTTTTTGCTTACAAGGGGAACCCGAAACAAGTTTCCCTGGACTATGTGCTCTTCCAGCCTAATGCTGGAACGATAGATCCAGCCACCAATCTCCACTACGACAACATGCTTTTCGCTCAGATAGATGCAGTTTACTCTGCCTTGTCAGCTTTAGGCTACAAGAAACTTCCTGTTCAGATCTCCGAAACAGGATGGCCTTCGAAAGGAGATGAAGATGAAGTGGGAGCTACATCAGAAAATGCAAAGAAGTACAATGCTAATCTTATGAAGCTAATAGCACAAAAGAAGGGAACCCCTCTGAGGCCTAATTCTGATTTAAATATCTATGTGTTCGCTCTGTTTAATGAGAACATGAAACCAGGGCCAACATCAGAGAGAAATTATGGACTTTTTAAGCCCGATGGAACTCCTGTCTATTCGCTTGGTCTTTCCACCAACATTGGCAACACAACTAGCAACTCCGGTGCTACTCCTGTAAAGAATAATACCGGCCCAATAATGCCAGCTCCGCCTACTTCAAATGGTTACTTATCAATTTCTTCGGGCACGGTTAGTTGCTAATTGCTCTATGATTTTTATTAAGCATTACATATTTCATTTTAGTCACTGGTTTTAGGACAGAACTAGTGTTACTAATCTTTGTTCAAGTCATGTTAACTGATTGAAACAAGCTGTAGTTGTGGTAATTAAGTTGGGACCACATTAGTTAAAATTTCATGGGCTTGAATTGAATGGTAGGAATGTGTTGAGCATTGACACCTAGTGGAGTTAAAAGAGGAAAACAGGAAGCCACTACACGTTTATGATGGGAAACGGATGGTTCTAATTTGCACACGCAAGGAATGACAGCTATATAAGCTAAAGTAGACTTCTTTGTCAATTTGGAAGAGTTGGATTTCGACATTTTCTTATTTATAATTCATTAAAATTGTCATTTTTCAGAAATTGTTATTTTCAAAAAAATAAGCTGTAACTTTTTCAGTATATAGGAAGTTCGAGTTTTAATACGAGACCCTCAAATTATCATTTGGCAATGTGATAAATATTTTAGGCCTTCTGATTTTTTTTGGATCTGAGAAATGAATCCAAAGGAGCCAAGCTATCAAATGACGGCACTGTATAGATAAAGTAATGTAGTTAGCAGGAGAATTTTGGTTTTATTAGGCGTCACATTTGGTAAGTGACAAAAAGGACAGATCGAAGTTAGCCAGAAGCAATTATAACGTACATAGATGATAGATCTATCTACATACATTGTAACTGTAAAAATGGCCCATAAATAAATGCAACTACTGTAAATGTATTCAAGAGCTACCTAACACTTGTTGTCACTTGTGTTGTTTTGTTGGAACAGAAATGCTAAGTGACACAAATGAATTTGTAAGCATTATAGAAACTGCAGATGATCCATGCCAAAAGTTGTTCTAGCCTCTAGGGTCCCTTTAGTTGAGCTACTTATAAGTCAATTTTAATGTATGCATGTGATATGTTCCTTAAATCACAACTTACTATTTAGAACTGAGTTGTAAATGAAATTGTTGAAATGAACCTAATCTCTGCGCGATGAAGGTTTATAATAAGCATGATAACGTTTGGTTTCTCACTATAGTTTTTTTTGCAAATTTCAGGGAAGGTTTGCTTCAAGCGGCAGCACACTATTGTTCTTATGGTTCTTGGTAGGTTCCATGTTGCTCGGCATTGTTGTGGTCTAATATTTGTAGAAATTTCAGTATCGAAAGGTGGGGAATGGGGAGGGTAACTTATTAACCTATAGCAAACAGCCTCAGAAGCATTTCAAGAATTTCAATGGGAGGAAGAGAGCGAGACAATTAGTTAACCATTCCCCACTATTAGGCTTTCTAGTTATTGTACCTTGGGGCTGGAAAAGCTGAGATTCTTATTTCAACATTGCTTCTGTGCCACCAATATTCTTTGTAATTCTTTTTTTCCTTAGGTATCTTTCGAGATACATTTTTGCCTCTCGTACTTCTTATTAGAATACGAGATTAGACGAGAATAATTTTCTAGAGACTACTTTTTTGCATCTCGTATCTCTCTTATAAAAGATTAAAATCCAGAATCAAACACCGTAATAAGCAGGCTATCAGCTGGAAAATATCCTCAGTAGATCGAACAGAGGAATCCGTTCTAGGAAGAGAAGCAGTAACCAGCCTCTACTTCTGCTTCTTTTCTATTTGTATGTTTTTGTGCTTAAAGGTTTTCTGTAACTGCTCATGTTTTTCACATTTGAATGCCATTCATATCTTTACTTCCATGTGCCTTGTAGTAAAGTGAGATGGAAGGGAACAATTTTCTGCTACTGATCTACTGCAGTGATAAACAGATAATAGAACATAATATTTGTTTATGATTTCCAACCTAACAAATGACCAACTTCACCTATTAATTAATCTATACAAATCTTCTTATTACCTGACAAGCAAACTGGCAACCAAAACACATTTGTTTAATCTTTGATTAGGGAGACATGTAGTAGTAGTTTAAAGCATGACTCTTGTATCAAGAATGGCTACAAAAAGTGGTCCATGTTACCCTACAGAAACTTTGCCTGATAATTATGTGTTACACTGTTAGAGCATCTCCAAGGGGTTGACTATATGATTGGTTAAAAGATAGATAACCAAACAGTTCTAGAACTCCAATGATATTGGTTATAACATTGTCTATATATTTTTTGCTACCAAATTTTAGACAAGCCATTCATAGGAGGTTATCTAAATTTTTTACCAAGTATTTTCTTTTACATAATGCCATTGGAGTGCATCAATTGCTAAAAATTGTGTCATTTAGGATATTATTGCTAAGGGGTCTCCCCACTGGAGATGCACTTAGTCCGCTAGCTCATTCGCTATAAATTTCGTAGGCGATAGGATAAGAATTTTTGGAGTGCAAGAGGCAAAGTTCTAGCCCAAAAGATAAAACCCCAATACTAATGATCCCATACGGAGCCAAGTTAATTTAATTGGGCACCATGAAAGATTACTGATATATAAATTACTGATATAAACAAATAGAAGAATCGATTGATCTGCCTCAAAAACAAAAACAAATTAATACAATAATCTTAAGATTATACCGTTCATACATATGGTGAGCAAATATCACCTTAATCCATATATTATATGATCATAAACTTGTGCTTTTCTTAGCCAATGTCTTGCTAGTAACGCAGGCTAACCATTCGGCCAACTCAGATACTCTATATATAACACATTTATTCTTTGTGTAAGATACCTTAGATATGTATATAAGACGAAGTACTTAATTAAACTGGGGCAATACTTTGAATCCGCGGCCTTGGTGACAAAAGGATAATAGTTTAAAGGTGGAGTAGGCATCTCAAGGATTTTCCATCAATAAGCAACTGAAAAGCTTCATTGATCTTGCTAAAGGGAAGCTCGTGGGTTATGAAACCATCCACTTTCACTGCCTGCATTTCACATAAACCAAGAAGTATCGCACATTAAGATACGTACATAGTAGTAATTTTCTCAGATCTTTTAGTTGCTAGTGATTTATATGAGTTAGCAAGTTACCCCACTCATGCATTCCTGGACAATGTGAGGGAGTTGTGTTTTGCCTTTGAAGCCTCCAAACACGGATGCAGTTATATTCCGTCCGTCGAATAACTCCATTGGATGCAGTGGCAGCAATCTTGGGGTGGGATGAATTCCCAACACTACTGTCAATCCCCAACCCTGCATGTATATTCAAACATCAATCAATTTAAAACTATGTGATCTTACGGAATATACTTGTTTTGTTATGTGTGTTCCTCATATGCATACATCATGGCTCGATAAGAAAGCCTCACGGAGAACATCCAAGTTCCCTGCACACTCGAAGCTGTAGTCCACGCCACCTCCACTAATTTCTCTTATTTTCTGCATTAAATCGATCAATTCGGAAGCTCAATATATGTAATCATAGTATCCTATAATTTAGTTGCTGTGACTCAATCTTTCTATATTCTATTCTATGCTCACCTCGTGCAAGGACATTTTAAGCTGTCCGGGGTCAATCGAATCAGTCATTCCCATTTGCTTTCCTATGCATTATAATTAATCATGTACACAAGCTATTAGAATTAAGTCTTACTGTATGTGTGCATATGTGCAAGGCAAACAAGTAATACCCTTTTACAATTAGGCAAACATAAGAAAGAAAAGAAAGTATACCTTTTATAAATTTCTCAGGGTTAATATCAACTCCTATGATTTTAGAGACACCCCTTGTGCGAGCTCCTTCAACAACCTGCATACGTATAAGTTTAGAAGTTGGAACTAGATCACCATTCTATACTATCATCAAAATCATTATTGCAGAACCAGAAGAATGTGATATTATTTTGCAGCCATGTTTTAGTTTTCTGGTCCTTTTCTTCAATTAATTTCTTATCTTCAGTTTTGACATGTACCAATTACGAACACTAGTAACAATTCAGAAAATTTAGAGACTCTAGTACAAGTAATTAGTTGCATGCTCTATCAGGCACTTAACGACTAATTACTCTGTGCTATTTTTAAAATGAGTTATCAAGTCGATTAGTCAGATCACTAGGCTGCTGGTAAACTTAACATCAATATATTTGGTTGCGTGGTCCTACGATCCGCGTGCGGTTCTAATTTTTTCGAAAATAAATCGACATTTAATACATTGTTGTTCAATATCCGAACATGGGACTAAATATGCATGTAATAAAATTTTAAATCGAAGTGAAATGTATATATCAGTTTTTTATTCCGAATGTTTAAGAAAAAAATTAAGTTAGTCGCGGTTGGTTGCACTCAGAAGACACTAGTCAGAGAAGAAACAAAAACAGACCATCATACTCGTATCTTTTTAATAAAAGAAATGGTGATAAATGATTTTTGTGAAAACGACATTTTTTTAATTGAAATAAATAATTTTGAGAGTGCGTTATTTTGATATAACTAAACTACTCTAATTTTAAAGCCTTGACTAATACACAATCAGACAAGGCCAGTCGAGGTCAAGATCGATGCGGATTCATGCATGCTTACTTATAATTCACATTTATTATAGTTAGTTGGAGTTTTATACGTGCCTCTTGCACAATATTTTAAAAGTAGAGAAAACTGACCTTGTGATCTATCATTGAAAATTAGTCAAATTAATTTGAAAAATTGGAAACTAAAAAATAGAATTGAGAAAAGATGAAAAATATAAAAAAATAAAAAATTAGACAAAAAAGTTTTTTTGCATTAAATTTTTCATAATATTTTTATAAAACAAAAGTAAATATATTAATATGTAATATTGTATTTTTATTGCAATTGTTATGGATTAAAAACTATGGTGTATTGATTGCGATGTGTGTCAGAGATTATCGAGTTTTAATGGCTGCGTTTGTGTTTCGTGACTTAACTCTGCCCTCACAAGATGCCTACATATCTTAGTGCGTATGAGAATCAAGTCAGACGTAGTTCTAAGAATGAGGGGTTAGGCCCTTTATATAGACGTTGATAGCCTTAGAATCATAATGGGGTTAGGAGTCTTGGCGGACAAAACACCTTCTTGAAAAATTCTAGATCTTTCTTGTGATAAAAGTAATTTCCATGTAGGAATATGTTTCCTTGTTGGTCGAGGTGTCTTGGGAGCTACTTCTTGGAATAGTTTCCTTGTAGTTGGACATAATTAATTAGCTATATATTTAACTAATTAATTAATTACGAATTTATTTAATCATTAGGATTTTGGACCTCATTAAATGGTCCTCTCTTTTGGGCCAAAATTGGTCTAATTAATGGCACATTAATTGTGTCTTTATTAGGACTTATTTTTAACCATATGAGAAATCCTATCTTTTTCAACCTTAAATTTATATAATTATTATTAAATAATTACCCCTATATTTAAATATAAAAATAGTTATATATAAAATTTAATATTAAATTATTAGTTTTAATTAATCGTTCAAATTAATCACCATTGTCCAATTAATTACTATATAATATATTTATCGATTAACCTTAATTTCCAAATTTTACAACACTCCTTATGAATAATGTAAAACTTTTACACTAGTAGTGAGAATTTCATATGACCGGTAGCTGGGATAATAATTGTTTACTCACCTGTCCCTCCCCCGATCAAGTCGTTCATGATATTCATATTTCTATCATTATTTATAGTATCAGTTACCTCATGTAGTTTGTATTGTAGTTTGTAAAGATAAGGTTCAAAAGTACTACATACCGCGAGTCCCACGGCACCCAAACCGAAGACAGCAATAGTTGAGCCAGCTTCAACATTGGCAGTGTTCCATACAGCACCAAGACCTGACCATATTGTGAATATTATACAAGTTAAATAAAGAGTATGTATATACACAAATGATTTTTAGTGATAGTTAAATAATGATATGAACTGAGGGATACTTTGGTTTACTTAAAATAGTGAAGAAAATTTTAATTGCAATAAAAATGATATATATACATTTCAAAATTTTGTGATTCGAAGAGTGCACGATCTTCACCTCGAATTTTTTGGGACGAAGAGTGAACGACCATCATATTTATTGTACAATAATATTGTCGATCGTTTTAGAGTTGAGACTAAAATATGTAACAAGAGAGGTACCTGTTGAGAGGCAACAGCTTAGCAAGGTCATAGACTTGAGACAAGCTCGAGGATCAATCTTGACAACACAAGCCGAATCAATAACCGAATATTGGGAGAAAGTTGAGGTGTTGAGAAAATGGTAAATAGGCTTCCCTTCTTTCTTGGTGAAAAATCTCGTCTTTCCATCATTCAACATCACACTTTTGAATGGATTCACCCTGTATTTGCCACACATATTATTCGTTTTCTCCGATTTGCAGTAGATGCACTCCTTACACTCTCCATTGAATATCGGAATCACATGATCCCCTTCTTTTATATCCTCCACCCCTTCCCCCACACTCTCCACCACCCTGCATATACATATGTAACATTATACGCATAATACTTCCTTTTAATCTACATATATATGACACATATTTACCCGGAAGCTTCGTGACCAAAGATTCGAGGATATACTTGCTGAGCTTCATTCTACAATAGCCAAATATATGGATCGATAATCAAATATATTAATGTTAAGTTACCGGTTCTTCCACCGAAAATAGTGAAATTAAGAATCTGTACTGACCTCGCCTTTCCAAGCACTAAGGTCCGTGTGACATATAGAAGTAAAGAGTATCTTTATTCGAACTTCCATTTCATGAGGTGGTTCGACACAGATTTCTTCAACCACCAAAGGAAGTCCCGGTCCCCACGCCACAGCAGCTATTACATAACAGCAGTAATATATTCATCAAAACAGTTTAGTTCATTTTGTAGCGGCATATAACTATGCTAAAGAACATACATATATGACAAAATTAATCGATGCCTATGTATATATTTCTCTAAATTACAGAAATGGATGATGACAAAGATGCATAAAATTGTAACCTGTAAGTATACACGTACGTACCTTTGCAAGTTATAACCTTTCCAATTGTTTCACTTGGATGCAAGAATCCATTCCCCAAAGCGTGATTTTCTAGTGTATCCATCGATGCCTTTCTGACTCTATCTGCTTGGACGTACCACACTATGATATATAAACTCCTTTTATGTTGCACAATTTTGTGTACACATATATATATGTCTTTTAAAACTAGAGAATATATATTTGATCAGCATACAGATATATTAATCAGCATATATATTTTCAATATTATATTATTAAAATATATAATTAGGTAAATGATAATTTTTTTTCAATATTTTATTTTACAGTTATTTGTTTTCATGAAAAAAAATTCCCCATTAAATTGTATTGAAATTCAATACTCATAGACAGAGGTTCATCTAATTGAATTGAAAAGCATGTTTATTAGTTTATGTCTCCATAAATTCCAATAATAAAATCTTTAAAGAGTACACTCATAATAATATAGAAAAATTAAGTTACGTGAGGAAAACAGATATTAACTACTTGAGTGGATCATCAAAGTTACTCTAATATGCGAAAAACAATAAGGAAGATAAATTTCAAAAATTAATAATGAATTTTTTTTTAAAATAATATTATATGACACTTATTTAAACGTAAATAAATACTACAGCATTTATGATACGCATATGTGTTATGATACGCATATGTGTACGGTGTATATCGTAACGACAGAGGAAAGTTTGTTAGGTGACAAGTTATTAGATGTATGGCATTCGAACATGCTTGCTAGCTATTTCAGTTGACTATACATAATTGAGTAATTGAATATTCGTCGTCTTGTGATAAAAAAAAAATTACTCATCGTCGGAATATATAATTTCAAATGGCAAGATCTTTGCTGTCCAAAACCTATTAGTCATACGAGAAGCATAGGAAAGTACTGCATATTAATTTTGTATATTCACTTTGTTTGAAATTAGTAAAATAATTTGAATAAAAATAAATATTTAATTTTTTTTTATGAAACTACCTTTTCAGTACATCTTAATATACATGTAGAAGTCAAAATTAACTACTACCGTAATACTCCCTTCGTCCCAAATTAACTGTCTTTTTATGGTTAATTTGACTCAACTTCGACTGAGAATTAAAAATTATATTTTCATAATTTCAAAAAATTGAAAAGTACATTTTAAAATAGATAATATATATTTTATGATGATAGTTTTTTTATAATTTTTTTCAACGATATACTATATGTAATTTTTAGTTAAACTTTAATCAATTTGAATATAAAAAAGTCAAACAAAACAGTTAAATTGAGACCGTGAAAGTACTTAATTTAAAATAAAGATGCTATATTCAAGTCTAAACCGCAAGATTCTACTGAATTTTATTACCCTAACCGAATTGACCAAAACACCTGTTCATTACTAGTATATACCCATTTATTAATGCATACGTATTCGGTTTGAAAAACACCCAAGGACCGTTTTGTTAACAGCAATAAGTAAAGGGAAACAATACGATTCATTCCTTTATTGTTATTTATTTTATAAAAATAATTATTATTTTTTTAAATTTTGGGTTTACTCAAAAAAATTCAACTTTCATTTTTCACTTCTCCCAAGTTATTTCATTACCCTTTTTTTATCACTTTTTTCTTTATCATACACCCACTCACTTCCAACCCTCATATAATTATATTTTATATCAATCCCAAAAATAATAATTTACTTAAAATAATTTATTAAAAATAATTATTTATTTTATTTACGGATTAAAACTAAACAAGGAATTGAAGACCATTTTTATCCAATATCTTTAATTCACTTTCTCCATTAATGTAAACCAAACTGCCCCTAATTATAACATTTTCTTAATCATTTCGATATTGATGTTATGCGACATTTCTTGCCAAAGGAATACTATATTGCACACATGTGTGATTTATTTGTCCGTTTTGCAAATTTTATATACAAACTTATAACCCGTACGAAAAACGAGATAACTAATATTTAAGTAAATTAATTTTTTTAAATATAAATATGTTATAATATGAATCCGTGTTAAAAATAAAATTTTAGTTAATATAAATATTTATACAGTTAGAGCCCATATTATAATAAGTAAAGTTATATAATGTGGATTCATGTTATAAATATATAATTGAGTCTACAAATTAAAATTTTAGTTAATATATATATGTATATAGTTATGGGCCATATTATAATAAGTAAAATTATATATAATATATGTATATTTTTTAGGTCTGCGGCCATTACCGACGACCGAACAACCAATTAAAATTTTTAATTTTTCGGCTATAATAATATAATATAGATATGTTGTTGAAAATTTATTAGCATCCGAACTTTGCATTCCCATCTAAATGAAAGAAAAAAGGTGTTTTGGTAATACTCTACTTATCCGAACAAATATTCTTAATTAAATATCTATAAGACTCGTTTCATAATATATGACAAATTAAATTAGCTCCTAATAGTTAAGCCTCTGAAATAGCTGTTAATTAACTAGCTAGAAAATTCATAATGAAGCTAATTACGTATTTAATATGGTGAGTATCTAGCTTCTCCTCAAGAAAATAATCACTCGGTAGCTGGACTTTAAAGCTTCATCTCAAACAGGCCTTAAGATTTAAGAAGCTTCATCAATAATGTTGACTTTGGCTTTTGCACGTTCATGGCCAGTCCCCCTCATTTCCTTAATGTCCAGATCTAACACAACATATACTTTATTGTTTTAATTTTAATTTAATGCAATATGATTCAAATCTCTCGTATATGCCGGGCTGGACAAGTAATATTATACCGGCTGCTAAACTATGCAAGGACCGAATCTATTAATACAAGACCCGGACCATATTAAATATATTGGGTCCAGTTTCTAAGAGAATCTCCCATGCTATTAGGTAAAGTGGGTAGGTAAATTAATGATCCGGTAAAATTTGCGTAATCATAAAGGATTTGTACTCCTAGTCATAATCGTTAGTTATATTTATAAATAATATTTTATTATTATTTTAATTAGTATATATATATATATATATATATAAAAGGTTAAATGAGATTGATGATGTGTCAAAATATAAATGGATATGATGATTTTTAGAGATTATATATAGTTTTTTAATATTAGCTAAATACAGAGGATATCCAACTTGTAAAAATCTTGCTAACAGGAAGAATGGTTGCTAACAAGGAGGTAGCATGGGAGATGCTCTATTCTTTAAATAAAAAAGTTTGGTCTTTGATAATGGCCGATTCAAATTTCAAAAATATTGTATTAAACCTATTTTATGTGTATAAATATATTTGTATAAATTCATTTATTAAATTATTTAATTTAATAATAAAAAATTAATATTTGTTATATTTTACTAACTTAAATTAATAAATAATGAATCATTTGAATAATAATCAATACAATTACTTAAATGATTAAATTTTATACTTTATATAACAAAAAATAGACTTATATATTTACAAATTACTATTATGTGACAAATATTAAGAGATTTTTAACTTTATATTAGTTTACAAACTATTTTAAATTTTTTTATGTTTAAAATTCATCTAAAACTAAAACTAAATTAAAATTAATTGTGATTTGCGGCGCAACTTGTTACCCATTTAACTCTCGTATATATGTATTTTAAAATTTTGATAATAATAACATCATAAATTGAAAGAAGTATTAATAATTAAAATTTTACATAAAAAGTAAGCAATCGATCTATACTGTTAGGTACGAATTTTACAGGTCCAGATTTAATAAATACATAAACAATGTATTTAGTGGATATAAAATTTATATTAATTGTGTGATATTATATGTTTGTAAGTTACATATATATCATATAATAATATTAGTTAATTATATGAGAGTTACATTTCTATATATTAATTATATTGATGACACTATTTATTATGCGGTTACTTTAGAGGGCGGAGGAATGTGTGTATGCATGTATATAGTGGTTTAAGTCATGAAGAAAAAAGCACCAAAAAGAGCTTGCAAATCAAACACAAATCCGGAACCTCTCCATTTTTATTTCTTCTCTAATATATATATATATATATATATCCAACATTAGTATCCGAGCAAGGTTTTTCTCTTATAATCTTCAATCGATTTAGGCTGCCGCTACACTTATCCTTTAGAATATTAATCCGGCTTGATAATGATGGTGAAATTTTGTTTTCTGACAGTGTTAGGATATATGAATTAGTTAACTCTTTCTCTTTATATATTCTCAGGTTTATTGGTATTCTCGACTTGGTGCTTTCTGTGATTAATTTCGTATTGCCTTTTCAATATATTATATGCTTATGTGTACCATCTCTTGTTTTGTTTAGATGTAGTAATTTTTTTATTGGTGCCTTGCATGTTCTATCATCAAATATATGGTTTGTATTTTTTTTCGTGACCAGTTTCTTGAGTGCATGACTAGGTAGTAGTAGATTTTGAAATAATTTAACATATTGCTTCAATGTACTTGTATGTCTCTTTGTTTAGTTTTTTCAGTAGTAATAGTTCAGTGGTTTTTGTTTTTATCTTACAATAATATATACGTGTTGTATCCTAGTTTACCATGCATACAAGTTTTGCTGCTATTCTTGTCAGGTTCATGGTAAATAGATAAATTGCTTATTATATATTTTTCATATATTATTCTCTGTGTTGAGCCTACCGTGATTGCCTGATTTATAATAGCTTGTTTAATCTTAACACGTTTTCTTATATTAATTGTTTGCATGAGACGATTATATATGTTTAGTGGATTGCTCTTATATTGTTTTTAAATTGAAAAGTGCCAAAATTGTTTTTTTATATTTAATGGTATTTTATAATAATTCAGTCAAATATTTTTTTTGTTGACTCGATACTTATTTATTCCTCGTGATTTAGTACGCATGTGCTAATGTAATATTTTTTGTGAATCATGAAAATTTGAAAGATTGAGATATTTATTTAGAGACATTATTTTTTATATGATTCATGTTAGTTTGTTTGAGTTTGTTGAATTCAAAAAGGGGAGCAAAAAATTTATATGAGAAGTGACAAATACCTGGAAAAGGTAAAAGTCGATCTATACCTGTTAAAATCTTTTGAACATTTTGTAAAAGAGAAAGAATTGACAAGGCAATTTTTTTAGAAAAGTTTTGCATGAAATTATTGATGCAAATATTGAATTAGATCCGATTGAGAAGAAAATATTGAATATAGGAGATCCAGAATTTTGTCAAAGTGGTTATTTATATGAATGTAAGCTTTCTTGTTTGTAGACATGGATATTTATCGAAACGACGATATCGCAAGAAAATAACTTATGGATGAGAGTCATTAAAGATGAAATCGAAATCATGGAATAAAAACAAATGTAGGAGTTGTGTATTATTCCCAAATAAAGAAAATCCACGAGTTGCAAGTAAATTTAGGAAAGAAAATAAGATTTATTGGTCTAGTTTTAAATTTGAGGCTTGCCTAGTTACAATAGGTTGATGCGTGAATCTGAAATATTTTATCAAAAATGAATTAAGACAATTGTGTCTGCACTTTAAAAAATGGGAGCTTATTTGCAAATGATATATTGTTAAAAAAAAATACAAAGAAATGTTAAAATGTGGGAACTCAGTTGGAAATTTGAGATGAAAAATATCGGGGGAATTTCATATGTTAAAAGAATCCGGTTTGTAAGGGATAAAAGGAACATTGAGTTTTAATCAAGAAGTTTGTATAATGCATTATCATTTTGGGATGCAGAATTGCAGTCCGACGTCAACCCTACTAGTAGTGGGGAAATGATTAATGCGAGAATGAAATTACTTAATGTATCTTATGCGTATACATGGCCAAATCGGACCGGAACTGGAAAACCGGACCGGACCGTACCGGGTCAAAACCGGTCAAAACATGACCGGACCGGAACCGGCCCTAAACCGCGGGTTTTTATATTTTTAAGGTTCAGGTTACGGTTCTTATTAATAGAAAATCGGTGAACCGCCGGTTCAAACCCGCCGGGTCAAACCTGCCGGTTAACTCATATTTGTTTGTAGCTATTGAGTAGATTTCAGCATCAGAGTGATTACCCACTATTTCTTTTACCGATTGTATCATTTTTCTAACACCGGCAGATAGTATTTGCGCTCCACCCTCTGTTCTTGAACCGGAGACCATCTCCCAAGATTATTAATAAACCCTAGCCCTAGCCCTACAACTACACAGGGGTATTGATTGTAATTCGATTTCAATTCAAGACCCAATTTATTCACTCACTTGCATTCGATATCAAACACTCACTGTGTATTTTTCTGTACATATGTGTCTATTTTGTGTAGAGAGAGTCAAAGAGAGAGAGAGAGAACGGCTGAAGCCTGAAGGGTTATGGGATGAAACAAGGGTTTTAAAAACTAATTTACCCCCATAATTATACAATACAAACATCACAAGCCCATTTCTCATATTCGGGTCGGATCTCTCGGGTTGCTTTTCTCTACTTTTTAACTCGTTTGCGCCATGATATGCCCTGTGTGAGCTGTAAATTATAATGATTTTTAAAAGTTGTTTTTTATCGTTGTTTTTTTTCTCAATCATGAGTTTTTATTTTAATAAAATGGATTTTATAATAATACGAGTACTTGTCAAAAAAAACGATAAATGGAAATTGTTAGATCTAAATAAATTTGTAGTTAATCTTGATTCGATGTTAATAGTAGGTGATGTAAAATGTTGGATTCAAATTTTATGAAAATAACTTTTGAAGTGAGAATTATATATTAAAATTATTTTGCAACTAATTTAGACTCCAAAAATTTAAAAATGATTTCAAAATGTAAAAAAAAAAAAAAAGTAGACTCCCAAAATTCATTTTTCTCACAAAATGCACGACAGATAATAATGTATTTGATAAAATATGAACAATTACTTTTTATTTTTTATTATAAGATAATAAAGAGAAACCAAACAGCTAATATGTGAAACATGAAATATGAAATTAATAGATATGTATAGCTATGACGCCACAATTCACAATAAAATTGTTCAAATCTCCTAGCCACTTGCCCACATGGCCACATGATTATGTTCCCACTACCTACTGCTCAGAGTCAAATTTACGCCATCTTGTGGTCCCCACCTATCTTGTCTAGTTTCTAAAATTTACGCTCTTTGCATTCATTACCCTCACCTGCCGGCTGCCGCCGGCTCTGTAACTCCCACCAACTACTCCTTGTAACGTTAATATTCTAACGTTAATATTGTAACGGTTGTTTTTTTCCCCATATAAATACCATACATATTACAATTCTTAACTCACAATTTACAACTCAAACTCTCTCATTCTCTCATTCTCTATTTATTCTATTCACAACTCTCTTGTTTTATTATATATATTTTATAAATATATATAGTTATTTTACATACTATATATTAAATGGCTAATATTGGATCGCAAGAAAGTAATATGCAAGCCGATGGAAGTGGATCGAGTTCGAGAAGACAACTTTCATCCGATATTTTTACAAAACATTTTAAGAAGGGTCCATTGAAGTCGGATAATAAATTAGACGTCATTTGTAATTATTGTGGTACGAAATACTCGTGGCAAGTGGGAGGAAGTTATGGCACTTTGAATCGACATTTACAAAGCAAACATCCTGATAAGGTAGGAATGGCAATGGGACAAACACAATTATCCGGGTTTGCAACTTCTTCTCCTAATCCTCTTACATTATTTCGTTATGATCATGCTAGTAGTTCTTATGGTTTAGCCGAAGCTATTTCGGTAGACTCGTTATATTTTAGTTTTGGTGAAAATGTTGGTATTAATGATTGGATTAGTAGAGATGTACAACCCGCATTTAAGAGAATACCTAGAACATCACTTAAGAGAAATTTGATTAAATCTTATAAAAAAAGAAAAAATAATTTGATTGAATATTTTAGTAATAATGACACACATGTGTCTATTTGTAGTGATATTTGGAGTGATCATAATCAAATACATTCATATATGGGTCTCACTTGTCATTATATTGATGAAAATTTTGAATTAAATAAAAGAGTTTTAGCTTATTGAGTATTTGATGATTCACATACAGCAAGTAATATATGTAAAATAATTCATGCTATTTTAGAGGAATATAGACTGATTAATAGAATTTTTTCATGTTCTTTCGATAATGCTTCCTCTAATAATGCCTCCATTCCCGAATTAACTAGAATTTGCCAACCTAATTTTGGTGGAAGATTTTTTCATGCTAGATGTGCATGCCATGTTTTAAATTTATGTGTTCAAGATGGATTACGTATTATACAACATTTAATCAAACCAATAAGAGATGTTATTAAATATATTTGGGTACACCCTAATGTTACTAGAACATGGTTAAAATATTGTGAAAATAATAATGTGCACCCGAAACGTTTTACCAAAGATGTTGGTCATCGTTGGAACTCTACTTATGTTTTACTTTGTCAATATTTAGAATATCAACCTCTATTATGCTCTTTTGCCACCGAAAATATACCAAATTCTAATCTTTTACCACAAACTTGGGATTTATGTGCTAAAGTTATGGAGATTTTTAAAAATTTTAATGATGCTACTTATACTTTTAGTTATGTTTACAAACCAACCTCTAGTTTATTTATTGTTGAAGCTTTAAATATTGCATTTGCATTAAATGAGGGTGAAAAAATATATGAAATTTATGAAGGTGTTGCACAAATGAAAATAAAATGGCTAAATTATTATAAAATAATTCCTGATATTTATCTTGTAGCTTCTGTATTTGATCCTAGATTTAAATATGATGGTTTACAAGAAATGTTAGAAAATTATTATGAATATTTAGGATTACAAGATGATCTTGAAATTGATGTTAATAATATAATGATTAGAGTTAAAAGACATTTACATGATTTATGCAGTCATTTTCATGTAATTGATAATGTTGACTCTCCTCTTCCTCCTACACCATCATCATTTTCATTACGTCCGGGAACAAAATTTTTAATGGATCGTTCTAAAAAATAAAGGCATTCGAGCTCACATTCGGAGCTCGACATTTATCTAACAACAATTTTTGAGTTTGATACAGATTTAGATTTTAACATATTAGCTTGGTGGAAAAGGCATAAGAGGACTTTCCCTACACTTGCTAAAATTGCGAGTCAAGTTTTAGCGGTTCCAGCCTCAACTATTGCGGTGGAATAAACATTCAGCATATGAGGAAATATTTTGGATCCAAGAAGATCAAGATTGGCTCCCGAATCTTTAGAAACACAAGTTTGTGTGAATGATTGGAAAAAAACAGAATTAAGAAAACAATCCAACATCACTTCATCATCCTCATCTGATGAATATTGTGGAGATCCTACTACAATTCCTACTACCTCTGAATCGGATGGCTCGAGTTAGTATAGATTATAAAAATTATTGTAATAAATTATATTGTTTGTTGTATTCTTGTAAAACATATAAAATTTATTGTAATATATTTACTAGTTATGCGCAAATAGTCGAAAGTTCGATGTGTTTTGTGTAATCGATTGACTTGACTTGACATATTTAGTTGATATTGTAAAAGGATAATGAAGCAATTCTTGTTGAGCCTAGTGAAAGGATGCAAAGATGATCATGATCAAGTACTTGTAAAGTACGTTGTATAATAAGCTGGTGAATCAGGCTTGGAGTTACTGGCTATTACGGTGTAGATGTTGAATTAGATTAATATATAAAAATTGAATTTGGCACATCTGTATATTTCGGTCAATTTATCGTGTATTTGTGAATTAAGTGGAAGATATACACAAGAATTTGAGTGTGTGTCTTGCAACATGGTTGTTGCTCATGTTACCTAGATAAGATGTTTTATACTTAAGTTAAATCTTAATTTAATCGTTGGGCCTTTGAGATTTATAATGATAGTATGAATTTAATTTGTGGTGATATTGCAGATATTTTAAAAAGGAGGTATTCTAGAAATATTTATCAAATATGTTAGTTTAACTGAAATAGAAGATGTTTGAGTTTTGGAACATGGAATGTCATTAAAATGAACACTGAGAATGCATATTAGAATTATAGACTCTAAAAAAGGTGGGAGTCACGAATTATATTTGACAAATACGTCAAATGTTATATTTGACTTAATTTATCAAATATATATAAAGGAAATAAATACATAAACAATGCATTTAGTGGATATAAAATTTATATTGATTGTGTGATATTATATGTTTGTAAGTTACATATATATCATATAATAATATTATTTAATTATATGGGAGTTACATTTCAATATATTAATCATATTGATGACAATATTTATTATGCGGTTACTTTGTAGGGTGGAGGAATGTATGTATGCCTGTATAAGTGGTTTAAGTCAAGAAGAAGAAAGTACCAAAAATAGCTTGCTTGTTCAAACACAAATCCAGAACCCACTCCATTTTTATTTCTTCTCTACTCCGGAATATAGGAATAATATATATATATATATATATATATATATATATATATATATATATATATATATATATATATATATATATATATATATATATATATATATATATATATTAATCCAACAATAAATAGCAGAGTCACACAAAAAAAAAACTATCTAACTTTGATAGTGTTAACAAGAAAATCATCTAAAATTATTTTTGATATATTAACACAACCAACTTTTATAAATTGAAAATTATTTTTAAAAAAACTTTTATAAATTGTGAAAAAAAGTAAATTTTTTAACTATGATTAAGTTAAAATTTCATATTTATCATTTACCTTTCAAATTATTAACAAAAGTATTATTCAAGATTATTTTTAATAGATTAACATAACCCACTTATAAAATTATGAAAAATATAAAATTTTAACTATAATTAAGTTAAAATATCATATATATTTTTAAACATGAAATATATATTTCATATTATATATTTAAAAAATATATAACTCAACTTAAACAAATATATATGTGCCGAGTTTTTTAAAAATTGTAAAAAAAATTAAATAATTTCGTGTAATATTCACCTAGAATTTAACAAAACGTAGTTTTATTAAAATTAAATTATAAGAAGTAATTTAAGATTTTATGAGAATAAAAAAATTATTTTTATAATTTTTTGTTCTTTATAATTTAAAATACCCATTTTATATATTAACTAAATGAACATGTTTAAATTTTTTTCTTAAAATATAGTTTTATCCACAAATATATAATAGATGTATTAATTCTAATTATCTACTATAAGAAATATATATATATATATATATATATATATATGTGTGTGTGTGTGTGTGTGTGTGTGTGTGTGTGTGTGTTTTCCCAGTTGCATAAGTAGAGGGGGGTTGAATACTTGTGTGTCTTTTCTGCCTGATTTAAAATCAACTCAATATCAATAAACAGATATGAATTAAGAACAAAGATCAAACACAAAGATATGAATAAGTACTGTTTGTATTATTGATTTGTAAATATAAAACTCTCCTAGGGTGTACACAAACCCTAGCAGCTTCATTGTGTTTATCAGAGCAACTCTCTCTATTTCTATGCACTCACTAAGTTTCACTCAGACAAATTATGCTTCGACTTCCACACCTTTACAATTAGGTTACATAGAGTTTATATAGAGAGCTGTCTATCAGCTAATAACAGAAAGATAAATTACAATAGAAATAGAATTCCTAATTATTAGTTGACAGTTTCCTTCTGCAATTCTCCTTCCTTTTATTTATAGCATATATGTAATATCATTGGCTTTATCTTCGAAGACTTCTCTTATCTATGATCATCTTCCAAATTTAGCTTTAACTTTATAGACTCTGAATTCTTCAGACTCTGCCAGACTATAGACTCTGATCATTTGTAGACTCTGACAGATCTTAGACTCCGATAGTCTATAGACTCTGATCACCTTCCAGACTATGATCTTCATACAGACTCTGGTTTTACTTTCTGCAGAAATTTTTCTAAGTACAAGTAACATGAGTGTTGACTATCTAGACTCTGATTATACATTTCAGAGACTAGAAAGATATATTGCAAATAAACTAAGCTAACTTCTGTTCTAGAATTTTATACATCATCAAATGAATATATTCCTAACAATTTATAATTTAACATATATAAATAATATAATTAATTAGTCATAAACACATATACTTTTAGTTGTAATTAAGATTTTAATAAAAAATATAAAGAATATGCCATAATAACTAAAATCAATATTTTTTATTTTACTAATATTTTCAAGTTTAATTATTTTAAATTTATATATCACAATTTATAAAAAAAAAAACATGTTACAAAAAAGTACAAAAAATATATTTATTATTCTTATAAAATCTTAAATTTCATCTTATAATTTTAAATTCACAAAATTATATTTGTTAAATTTTAAGTGAATATTACACGTAATTGGTAGATATGTATTTATATAAAATAAATATTATATTTGTAAAATATATAATACAAAATACATATGACATGTGCAGTACTATATATATTTATAGATATTATATTTTAATAATTTATAAAATGACAAATATAAAACTTTAATTTAACCATATTTAAATTTTTTTACTTTTCTTACAAATTATGTAAGTTGGTTGTGTTAATCAACCAAAAATAATTTTGGATGATTTATTTTGTTAACAATATCAAAGTCGGCTGTTATTTTGTGTGATTAATTTTAAATAGTAATAATAGACCCTATCTCAATTATTTTTTCTAGAATCTTTTACGCTTATTATCTTATTTTTATATATGATTATATTCATTTAGGTCTAGTTTATTTTTTCAACTTCATAATTATTATGTTAAATTAAAACTTTTTTCAAATTAAGTTATATTGTATAATTCTTGGGTAAATAATACGAGTATCTTTTAATATTATGCAATGAAATATTATATAATTAATTCTAGTAAGCTATATTGTTTTATTATTAAATGGATAGAAGTTACAAAAAATAATGATAACTTCGGCCAAATCACAATTCATACTAAATATGAACCCGATCTTATAATAGGTTATGGGCCCGTAATTAAGAATTAAGCCCAATAACTCAATAATCCTCACATTCAAGATACCCGATATAATTATTGGGGATATATTGAACAAGGAAACTTATCATGTATATGTATATTCAAGATACCCGAATAAGAGTATTGATATAAAGAGTACGTAGACAATTTGAGAGAAAATCTCTCGAAATTATATTCTTTCCTAGAATTATTTCTCTCAAATCCGGTCCAAATCATATAAACTCTAATTTTATCTTCAAAATTGCCATGAATATTCAATCCTAATAAAAATAGTTCTATACGAATACCCATACCCGATTATAAATCTAATCTTGAACCTTGGTCCATTGACAAAAATTGTCTTCAACACCACTTATTATCAAATAATGATTATGCAAAAAATATATTTATTTTTAAACAAAGGGGGTGTTTGGGGGAATTTTTTTGCAGAATAAGTCAACTTATTTTAAGACAAATTTAGAGATTCCTAACTTTTTTCTGAAAAAAGTTAACTTTTTTTTGCAACTTATAAAATCTCAAATATATATTAAATACTTGTATAAAAAACATTTATCAAAACATGAAATTTTTACCCGAAAATAAGTCCAAAAAGACTTATTTTAAGACAGACCAAAAGTGTTGTGTCATGTAAACTGTAAATATACATACATATGCTTTTAAAAAATTATCATACATTTCAAATCAAAAAAAAAAATTATCATACATTTAAAATAGTAAAAGTTCTGTTCGACTGTCATATTTAGGATTGAATAAATTGTAAAAAGTAAATATAATATTGATATTTTCTTTCTCTTCTTAAATATTAGACCTTCACACCAAACTGTTATTGAGAAAATAAAGTACATCCACCAGGAGCAACAGAAGGATATTTCAGTTTCAATGTACTCACCATTGCTAGAGGGTAGATTATAGTATTAGTTTGTCGTATCTACCATTCTTCTACTTCTGTCCATATGACAAAAAGTATTATAAGTTGACAAAAATATTGAAAGAAAAATAAGTCAGTTCCTGACCGTCTGACTTATATTATATTTAAATAATTTATATTTTATTAAAAAAATATGTATATTTTTTATTTTAAATTACTTACATGAAATTCCAAACATACCCTTTACTATTGCATGCCGATTGCTGACGAGTAGATACTACTACTAGATAAGGCTATAGGACTATAGTAGATAGGTAGCAATTGTTAATATACTCGTGACAGGAGTCTACATCCATGTATTTATGAGGGCTGATTTAGAGGAGTTTGACTTTCTTATCTGTGAGAAATCAATATTTATTTTAAAAAAAATATATGTAAATGTGTTTATTGAAATAAATATTTATTTTTCATAACAAATTTAAGGGTTGTTTGGTTGATGAGATTTTGAAATGAAGTATGAGTTTAGAAGAGATAAAGTCCCTACCTAATTTTTGTTTGAATTTTTTATATTTCAATTCCATAATTCAAACTCATAATGTATGAATTTTTTATACCTAAAAAGGAGGAGGGTGAGCATGATAGCCCAATTGGTAGAGTGTTTATCCTCAATCGTCTCAGGTTCTGCAAATTTTTTTGAACAAATATTTATTTGTAAGGCTATAAGCCAAATCAGTCAAGGTAGGTATGAGTATTAACTTTAATATTATTATTTTATAGTTGATAGTTAACATTATTATTAATAATAAAATAATAATATATACAATCAATAATTATTATTAATAAAAAATATTTATATTTTTTATATAATAAATTAAATTAATTTAACTATTAATTCAATAATACTTTAAATTAAGCAATTTCATTCTAGGATTAAACCAAGCACATGATATCAATAATAAAATTTCATCCGTACTATCCTAATTCGATTCCTGATACCAAACTCATACCACTCCATGAACCAAACAGCCCCTTAATACTTACTTTATTTTCATAAATAAATAATTACTTAAAAAAATAAATATATACTTAAAAAAAATGAACATTTTGGAATAAATTTAACCCCACACCTCCTTGAATGTACAACCCCGACAATCAAGGTGTTGGCCAGGCCAAAAGGTAAGGTAAACCATGTCAATTATCTTGGTATCTAGGTTTCGATTTATTTTGTGGTGATTTGCGGGAAAGGGTGTTGTGCAGTGTTATTTAAACATTCAGAGGCTACCGCATGGTTGCTGTCTCAAGGCTTCAACCAAGTGGCCATCTTAATTCTTAAACATTTTATTACCATACATATTTTTTATTTTTGAATAGGTTACCGCCTGGTCATAATGCTGTTTACTTAAAGGCTCGGTCCAGTGCTTTTCGGTCCTCTTTCTACAACACTAGTCTAAAGGATTTATCACTTGGGCCACACTCATAAATTATGGATATGTAATCTTTATATAACACGGGTCCAATATATTAAGCTTTCGGCCCACATCACTAAAGATTCTAAACTTGTACCTGACATGTATACTTTTGATTCTTGGAATGGGAACACAGTGCCATTTTTTTGTTCCTTTCCATCTTTTGCTTTTTGATTGGTCCCTGTACTATAAAAAGCAAAAGGTGCTAAAAATTTCCCGCTCATTCCTTAGCATATGACTATATGACCATTGACCACTACCCTTAACATTAGAAGCTTAGTAAGCTAGATCAGTAAGTAGAAATGGGAAGGTACTGCAATGCAAATGTCAAATTAATTGCAAAAAGAAATATTATATACCTGTAAGAAGAGGCCGAGGGGTTCGAATTTCGATAGTAGTAGTGTGTGCGAGTATTTAAATCTTTGTGATTAATTATTGTCGAAAAGAAAGATCATATACGTGATATGGGGAATTGTCTATTTGGAGGTTTCGGAGAGCCCGAAAATGAAGTAATAAAAGTGATAACATCCAGCGGCGGAATCATGGAGTTTTATGAGCCAACTACAGCAGAGAGCATCACTGATGAATTCCCTGGCCATGTCATTTTTAGAAGCCACGATCTTTTCTGGAATCCGATTCCTCACAGTGAAATGCTACTGGCAGGTAACTCATACTACCTCCTCCCACTCCCTGTCAACAAAAAGCCCGTACTAGACAATGCACCTGCTTGCACGGATTATCAACATCATCATGAGCTACAAATAGGCCACATAAGATCTAACAATCGCCCCCCATTTGCTGCACATTGTTCGTCTACCATTGCACCTTATCGGATGTCATTTGATCATTGTAGCCGAAAAGTGTTCAAGAAAACATCATTCCCGTCTCTGTCTTCCGCTCATCAAGTAGCACGTGGACAAGCAGGATTGAGAAGCTTAAGGCTATGTAAGCAAAGCAATAGAAGTAATAGCAACAAGTACATGTCAACATGTGGCGCGGGCATTTGGAAGGTGAAGCTGATAATAAGCCCTCAACAGCTTGCAGAGATACTGTCACAAGAGGTTAGGACTGAAGAGTTAATTGAGAGTGTTAGAACAGTAGCCAAATGCGGAAATAATTACAAAAAGTGCCTGTCTTCATCATCCGAGTCTGCCTTTTCAGACCTCTGGGGTCTGTCTGTTTCGACCGCCAATTCCAGGAATTGATTCATCTTCCAATTACGCGTCCATCTGTGTTACTAATTATACAAATATATTCATCAATATTGTCATCATCATGCTTTAGATAAATTTGCAAATTATTGTGTATTCACTTCATTTAGAAAGTTGGGACTTCTGAATTGATCCTAATAGTCTCATATGCACTATAATCTTTACACGCTAAATTTGCCAGTCTGTTATGCAAATTACGCTATCATTCTTCCGTAAATAATTTTGTTCGGTCAAGCCTTTACTAAAGAATATATCATATCAATTTAAAGTTCTACCAAATGCATGAACTAATTAAAGTGATATAAACCCTTGGGCCTGCTGGGGCTAAAATCATGTACAAGTCTCTTTTTATCTTTTTGGAATAAGTATGATTATTTATGTGGAAAAATCTAGCATACAAGATCGAAGAGGTCGGTAGAAATATCAAATATCACGTACATATAGTTAAGCAACCAGGATCGACAAGCATCTGGTACTTCAATAATGTGGAGCCTGCTCTTTTTCTTAAGCGACCAGAAATTAGTTGTTTATTGTGGTCAATATAGTCATCGACATTACGACCAAATATTATATCTAACCAACTCCATTGCTCACGTTTTTAAATTCAGCCGGTGAATTATGTTCACTTTTCTTGTACGTGGAGTTAGGTTACACATCAAATATTAATATATGGGTGAATGAGCTAAATAACGTTTTCTCATATAAGATTGATGAAAATAACGATACTGGAAGAAAATAGTTAAAAATAACGGATTGAATATTCAATTATTAAATTGATATTCAAAAAATATATAATACGCATTTATTAGTCAGGGATCTATATGTGATACACATTTGTTAGTTGGAAAGATCAAGTCCCATAATCCGTAATTAAGCAAGAGGAATTACAAGTTTCACGATCAGGTCTCTCAACCGTATTATATATACTTAAGAGCTCTGGAATCGGTCTGACAAAAAAAAGAGTTATGGATTCTGCACTACAGTATTAAATTTTAGTCTTGATAATATCACATAAAATGATCCGTGGTTATGTGTTTAATTTTTCCAAACAAGTGGTACAGTTGAGTATTATGTATAGAATACTCAACTCACAAATTAATACGTATCTATTTTTTTTTAAATACGCTCATATAAATAAGATATCCAATTCAGAAATTCGTATCTCATCTGGTAAAAATTGTCACTCCATTAAAAAATTGTTATTTTTGTTAATTTTACTTAAAAACTTTTTATTTTTAACATTATTTCTCAATATATACGTAGTATTAATCATTGATATATTAATATTTATTCGCTTACTAAATATCAAAATGTAATTTTGTCCTTTAAAGTAATGAAAATATCGTAGCGAGGGCACAAAAAATGAAAACATAAACACGGGACCAATGCGCAGTTATAAACCATACGATGTACAGATTTGATTAATATTTAAATAAATCTATTTTTAAATTTTATTTTTATTGGTATAAAATTTTTATTTTAATATTTTTTTGGATTGAAAAATTATGTTAATATATATAATATATTTTTATGTTTCATATAAATTTGTTGCTAAAGAAGTTGATGAAAAAAAGTTAAAAATTTGATATAATAAATAATTTTTAAACCTAATATATATCTTGTTTATATATTAATATAAAAAACATGAAAGTATTTTTATTAGATATAATAAGTAACTAAAATATGAAAGTATTGTTTATTAAATATTGTATATATGTTAAAACTATATAATATAGTAGATTTTAATAGAATTTTATATAGAATTTTAATAAAATTTAATATTAATAAAAGAATAACGATATTATAATATTAATGAAAGCTAATCAATAAGTTATAATTTTAAATTAATAAGTATCATTTATATCATTTAAGTTGATATAAATATTACATTAGTAATTGTTACATAAAAAAATAAGTACAAATATTTTTCAAGATTATTAAAATTTGAATAAATCATTAAAAATCATATTATGTATAAATTTTCATTTATATATTATATTTTATAAATAAAATGAGTTTTACTATATTTAATCTTTTTTAATAATAAATCAAAATAAAAAATTATAAACTTAATAAAAAATAAAAACAAATTTCATAAAATTTGAAAATATTACCCATAACTAGAATTTATAAGTTTTTATTTGATTGTGTTCAAAAAAAAAAGTTTTCATTTGATTGTAATATATAGCATACAAAACAAAGGTGTAAAAGTTAGAACTCGAAAAAATATCATTATTAATTCTTAACTACTATTTAGGATTAATTATCAATATGATATTTATAAAAATTTAAATGACCCGTTGAGATCAGAACCAAAATGACCAATGTGATATATATTTAATCCTTTTTCTCATTTAGTGATCCAATTGATACACTTACTAAAACGAGCTTGCGTTGCACAACCTAAGATCCAAGATGGAAAAACAAATACATACATGTGTATGTATATATATCACTATTCACTACTACATGTCAGTAAGAAGGGTATATATACATTACGTGGAATATTAGTGCATGTTAGTGAAAAGAGAGATCGAGTTTAGTGGGTGCATTGTCAATTTTCAGATGGCTGAAATTAATCATCCCGGTTAGAAAATATGAGGTAAAGTGATTAAGATAAACCATATCATGATTTAGACTTGACTACGAGTTAGTCAGAACTCATAACGGCAACCCATGCCATAGTTAGTGCACCTTAGAGTAATTGATTAATTATGTATCAACATAATATCCCTTCATTTACGAAAGAAATACTATATAGTAGTTAGATAAGAATGAGATGGAGCACAAACAATGTACACCTTGTCAGCTACCTCAAGTGGACTAAGCAGTTTATGTTAATTAAAACACTCTTGGTCCTGTAATTACTTATTATAATGCCAATTGTTCATTTTCTTGATAGTTCTTGCGTAACTTAATCCGGCATTTTCTACAAGTATTCACTAATTGTTGCTGAGAAAAACACACGATTACCCAATGAATTTCTTCCATGTTAATATTCATCATGGACCATTAAAAAATACTATATATTAATTCATGCATAATCATTCGATTTTTATAATCTTATTTATCATAGCTTTTACCAAACTTTTCCACTATATATGTTGGTATCAAATCACTGTTCTAGACTTCTAGTACTATGAGTCAACGACGGAAGGAACGAGAATAAAATATCACGTAGCTCAGTTTAAATTTTTAAAAAAGTAAGATAATTTTTTTTATTAAAATGTCTTGGAATGAATATTGAACATTAGTAAATATTTTATTTCGTGGAAACCATTCTGTTTCAGAATGGGGGAACATTTTTGTAATTAACCTCAATATTTGTACAATTGGTACATTTAAGTTATTATTATTTTGTACTTGTGTTAAACCAACAAGACCAAGGTAAACTCGAATTGAACAATCATTCTTCTAGAAGACATAATTATCAAGCTGCTGATGATAATAATAATGACAAGAATAAAAAACAAAAAACTGAATAATGCATGCTGATGGAAAATAAAGGCTGTCCTACGATGAATCAACCAGAAAGTTTGTCGCATACATACTAATTACTTCTAGTGTTTGCCTTGCTAAATCGACCAAAATGCTCTGTTATATCAAATGTCTGGTCCGGAAAAAACCAGTACATGCATGACGGGACACAAAAATATTGTGTTGCACCGATGGGGGCTACCGTAGCACCATCAAAATTAGCTACACAGTGATATAAAGATGTGTTGGTTTTTTTTTTCAATGGATGAAATTGAAAAAGTAAAAATAAACGGAGCACAATAATGGTGCTATACAAATAAATAATCTGCATATTCATTCCGATTATAATAATGCAAATATCAAATATATACATAGGCTATAATGATAATTAAAACAAATATAATCACTTATTCTAGTTTACTTATCTTACTAATCATTAGATAATAATGTAGATAATTTATAAATAATATCTAATTAATTTTGAATTATCTTCAACACGATATCAAAACCTCAAACTAGTTAATTTGGACTTCATTTAAAATCTTACCTCTTTGAAATTAATACGATCTCGTGGGATATTAGACACGTACACTTGAATTATCAAAACATATGTAGTATCTTGAGACTATAACGAAAAAGAGGGTATAAAATGCTTCTCATAATTTGTGTTTATCAAGACGAAAGACTCACTATGCCGAGTTCAATTGGTGAAGAAAGACATACGACATATTTAAACGGACTTGACAGCTGATAACTAAGCATTTTTCGCAATCAAACTCTTTCTAATTTCTATTTTCTAATAACAAATTCATGTATTAGTTAATATAAATAAACATAATTAATTCCCATAATCATTATAACTTTTATTGCGCTTTCCATAATAGTAAATTTAATTTTACATTTTAATATTTCATTTAATTTCTTTATCTTTCATTATTTTAAAGATATTTTTTGATATAATTGAAAATATCTGTTATGACTGAATGTCTACAAGACTACAACAATAGTATTACACACTAGTAGCCGGTTAGAATGCATATGACTCGAGCACCTAATTAGGGCAGGCAGCTATCACCAAAAGCTTATAACGAGTTTTAAAAAATACCTCCATGCCAAGTCCCTTTCGACTTCAAAAATTATTATTCTAGCAAGTTTATGATCTCATTTGATTTATTTTATTTTTTAAAATAAATATTTATATCTAAAAAATATGTAAATATAAATATATATATTTTTTAAACGATACATATTTATTTTTGGAAAATAAGAGAAAACAAATATTAGTCCTGTATAAACTATGCTATCTTGTGGATATTATTAGGGCCTAACAGATTTTTAAAAATTCTTTTTTATTAGAAGTACACAATATCAACCTCAAAAATAAAGAAAACTAATAGTGCAATATTAAAAATGATAAGTAATTAATTATATATACATATCACACATGGAGTATATTATATATTTATATATGGGATATAAATAACTTTTACAACATACTTGTAGTATGATAGATATAACAGTAGGTGTGTTATATTTTACTGAAGCTATTAATAAATACCGTAAGTATATATCAACGAAACGTCCCTACGAACACTGATATACATGCTCTAAAGTCGATACGGTAAAAAAAAATTGCTAATTTGTAGTATATATATTAAAAAGTAACAAAGATTATGAGAACGCCATTCAGATTACAATCTCAAGATTATTCTGACATGGCCGTGGTAAAATCCTAGCTTTCTTAACAAACCAAGTGGAAGACGTAACACAATTAATGTCCCTAACCATAAAATCATACGACACAGAAGGGTTAAGGAACCCTATATCAAATAAACATCCATTGGATGTTTCCAAATATGTTAAGTGTAGACCTGAATGGTGAGCGGAAGTAAGACACGGGTTACTTGATTTTGGTAGTTGTTGTTGATCATGTTTAAGAACTGAATCCATGTATGGCACATCACAAGAGAATTTGAGGAAAATGTGGAGAGTGTTGCCTTAATCCCAGTACCTGATTGCATATAAATATAGATATAGGTGTATGTTTGTAAAACAAGTAAAACAAAAGATGTTCCTGAACATTTACTTTTATTCAGCTAAGGCAATACAATGTAAATTGAAATAAACATACAAGATAATGACTAGAAAATAGCACCTAACTTCCTAAAACTACTCTGCTTCCTAACGTTTATTTGTACCACTCTCCTACATTCTTTCAACTACGTGAAAGACCAATTCAACACAAATAACTACTCCTAAATAATAAATAAAACATGGGAAAATCAAAATAAGTATAGATTAAAAACCAACATTCTCCCATTTAATCTAAACTAGTGTCTGAAGATCCTTCACACCAAGCAGCAACCTTATCTTCTCAAATCTAGTAGTAGGCAATGCCTTCGTTAACACATCCGTTCGCTGGAGATCTGTACTGACATGGTTAACAATAATTTCACCATTCTCGACACATTCCCTGAAAAATGATAACGGATGTCGATGTGCTTGCTCCGTCCATGAAATACAGGGTTTTTAGCCAAGTTAATGGCAGACTTGTTGTCTATATACAACACTACTGGCTCGACATAACTACCAGTTACTTGGCTCACCATTTTACGCAACCAAATGGATTGACACGCGGCTGCAGTCACTGCCATAAATTCTGATTCACAAGATGAAAGAGCTACACTTTTCTGCTTCTGCGATGCGCACGTTACCAGACCCTCGTTTAAGTAAAACACCATTCCCTATGTACTTCTTCGATCATCAACGTGCCCAGCAAGATCACTATCCGAGTAACTTGTCAACAACTGCCACTACGTTTTGTATAGACTAAACCAAAATTTAGCGTACCTTTGACATAATGTGGAATTTGCTTTGCTGCTAGCTGATGCATCATAGTAGGCTTCTCCATATACCTACTTACGATTCCAACCGAGTAGGCTATATTAGGCCTTGTATGAACTAAATAATGCAATCCCCGAATCATGCTTTTAAACTGTGTGGTATTGGCTCGCTTTCTTCCTTCATCTTTGCCAATACTCTCCTTAGGATCCATAGGGAATTTAGTAGCATTGCAATCCCACATACCAGCCTTTTCTAATATTTTTCTCGCATAGGCAGTCTGCTTCAACTGAATGTTACTGACTCCTTGCTTAACCTCCAAACCCAAATAGTATGATAGCTTACCCAAATTACTCATTTCGAATCTCATGTTCATCTGGTCTTTGAACTCCTCTATACTTGAAGTCTTCGTGCCCGTAACCAATAAGTCATCAACGTATACTCTGATAATCAAAACATCATCACCCTCTATTTTTGTGTAAGCCGCGTGTTCATAGGGGAATCTCACAAAGCCCGGCTCCGCAAGACATGTACTCAATTTGGCGTACGAAACACGAGGTGTTTGTCGTAAACCATAAAGTGTTTTGATTAATTTATACACGAGTTGTTTTTGCCCTTCTTTGACAAACCCTTCAGGTTGTGAAACATATACATCCTCTTGAATCTCTTTGTTTAAAAATACTGATTTTACATCTAAATGATGCACTTCCTAACCATGTTTAGCAGTAAGAGCTAATAAAATTCGAACGATTTTGAGACGTGTAACCGAAGTAAAGTTCTCATAATCTCTCCTCTATTTTTGGACGTATCCCTTGGCCACAATTCTAGCTTTATACTTGATAATTTTCCCACTCTGTCCTTTTTTGTCTTAAAAACTCATTTCAACCCAATAGCCTTTTGACCGGGAGGAAGCTCAGTCAATTTCTAAGTATTGTTTCTCTCAATTGCTTCGATTTCATATCTCATGGCCTCTCTTCAGTTATTCTCAGTTGTTGCTTTAACATAGCTCGTGAGCTCATCCATCCCATTGAGCATTAGTTCCTCTTCTTCCAATTCAATTTCTTGAGTCTCATTGTAGACTTCGTTCAATGATCTGTAGTTTTTGGGTTTACTCTCTGCATCGACATCTGAGTTTGTTGAGAGTGATGGAGGCATATGAGCAGACCCTGAACTAACAGAGCTTGACCTTCCTGACATTGGACTATATTGTTCCTCTTCTTCGATATTACCCTCTCTTTCAGACCGTGTGAATGAACAAAAAATGGTAAAGGTTTCACGCACTTCCCCGTCTGTTTCTTTATCACACTTTCATGCCCATGTTTTGCTTTCCTCAAACACCACGTCACGACTGATATGAACTATTTTACGTTCCAGATCATACAACCTGTATGCTTTCGTGTCAGGTTCCTTACCAAGATTGATTACTAATTTACTCCTGTCGTCCAGTTTGGTTGTATGAACAGATGGGAGTTTCATATGTGCCAAGAAATAAAAACTTTAATGTGTCCAATATTTGGCTTATTACCTGACCATGCCTTATACGGTGTCATCCCTGAAATAGCTTGAGTTGGAAAACGATTCAGCACATAGATTGAATGACATATGGCCTCTCCCCAAAATGTCAATGGTAGTTGTTTCTCATTTAGAAAGCTTCTAACCCTCTCCACTATTGTCTTGTTTCTTCTCTTGACTACGCCGTTTTGTTGAGGAGAATATGGCGCAGTAAATTGCCATACTGATACATGCTTCCTCACAATAGGAGATGAATTGTTTAGAAATGAACTCACCACCTCTATAAGTTCTGAAAGTTTGCACCTTTTGTTCATCCCTGTTTTTCACTTTTGCTTGAAACCTTTTAAATGCCTCAAATGCTTCATCTTTGCTTTTTAACATGTATCCCCACATTACTCAATTGTAGTCGTCCACTAATAGAAATAAGTACTTGTTTTCACCAGAGGTAGTATGTGAGATCGGCCCACATAGGTCACCATGTACGAGTTCCAACACCTTCTTAGCGTTATAGGTCACCTGGGCTGAGAAAGATTTCCTGGTCTATTTCGACATTAAGCAGCCCGTGCACACTTCATTCTGCACTTTAATCTCAGGCAAGTCGTGTACCATTTTGGTAGTACACATTAAATTCATGGCATTAAAATTGACATGCCCAAGTCGAGCATTCCAAAGTCAAGAAATTTCATCACACCTTGACAACAAGCATTCTGAACTACTACTTTCAATAATAATTTTATATAGACGATTCATAGATCTTTTTACCTTCATAATCAGCTATCTTTCCTTGTCATAGACCCACAAATAAGATCCATTCAGTATGACCTTGTTTCCTTCCTCAGAGAGTTGCCCGAGACTAATAATATTGTTGCACAATATATGGATGTAGTACACATCCTTCAACAGCTTCTTTTTTCCATTCTTACACATCAAATTAATCATTCCCTTTTTTTTATTAGCACTGTAGAACCATCTCCAAATCTCACCTTACCATTCACGCTCTCATCCAATTCTTTGAATTTTGATAGATGCTCTGTCATATGGTTGCTAACTCAATTATCTAAGTACCACAGCTTCAAGTTTGGTTGTACTACTTCAACGTCTTGATTCAATTTAGGCACCACTTTTTCTTTGTTAATCAACATAATCTTGTCTTCTTCCTCATCATTTTCTACCATTAGTAGCGCGGGTTCATCATCTTGCATATGGGCTATATTCACCTCTTACTTCTGGTCCTTATTCTCCCTTTCATGCCTTGGCTTCTTGCACTCTGCAGCGTAATGACCATAACCCTGGAATTTAAAGCATTTACTTTACTTTTGTCACGTTCTCCACGTCTAAAGTCTCTATTGTTTCGAAACCTCGACCCAAATGATCCATCTGACCGCCTTTAGTTGAGCGTTTCAGCCACTCCTCCCTTGTTAATAACAGTTTTCCGTCATCTCTTTCCCTCTTCGACCACTCCTCCTCAGTCAATATTAACTGGCCACCACTTGGTTCCACCTGACCGCGTAAACGTTCCTCATGAGCTTTTAGAGATCCAACTGCTTCTTCAATGGTCATCGTCTCCAAATTTCCGAACTGTTCAATGGTAGAAGTTATTTACAAAAAAATTGTAGGAACCGCACGTAGTAGTTTCTTCACAATATATGCTTCCTTAACCTTCTTACCAAGATCTCTAATGGTTGTCAATAAACCATTTAATTTCATACAAAAGTCATTAAGAGGCTCTATTTCTTTCATACTCAATGCTTCAAACTCTGCCTTAAGAGTTTGAATTCTTGTTGTATTTACACGATCAGCTCCTAAATACGTGGTCTGAACGGCGTCCCAAGCCTCCTTTGTCATTTTCTTCTCAGCTATGGACAATAAGATATTCTCCAAGATCCTTTGTAAATTGCAGCAAGGGCTATTTTATCCATGTGCTCTTCTACCACCTCCTTTGGGTCCTTATTCTCTATAGCATTCCACACCCCCGTGTGCTTACATATAAACCTTCATCTTAAGTGCCCATGTTGTGTAATTACATCTGTTCAACATGAGATACATCAACCTGATCGCTCCATCTTTTGTTTTGTTGTTTTCCATCATATTAAATATAGGTATATACTTTGGCATTCACTAAAATCACTAGTTCTGATACCAAATTGTTTCCTTAATGGCTAGAAAATTGCACCTGACTTCCTAAAACTACTCTACTTCCTGACGTTTATTTGCACCACTCTCATACATTCTCTCAACTACGTGAAAGACCAATTCAACGCAAATAACTACTATTAAATAATAAATAAAACATGGGAAAATCAAAATAAGTTTAGATTAAAAACCAACAGAGAGGAGTCTTTGAAGGGATACTGGAGGAATAACGGCACTGAAGGAAAAAATGGTCTAAGGATTTCATCCTAGCAATACAAAGCAGACATTGCATGGAGGGAATTATTCCAAACCGATAGAGGTGTTATATGTACTATTTTTTTAGTAAATAAGTTTTTTATCTTATAAATTAATTGATAAGTATAATAAATAAAATAGTTTTTTTTGTGTTGTCAGAAGAAAAATTATAAATAATTTGAATAGCATAAAATGCATGAGAAAGTCCACAATTTTTTTGTTATAATAACTGTATTATCTTTTCATTTATTTTGTATATTTAAGTATTTATTAATTTGCACTCAATTAATTTTTTTTAAACAATCATGGGGAGTATTTTAAATGGATTATCCCATTATCTTTCTGTTAATAGTTACAAGACATGACATGATGTAGAATATATATATGTGCAACATCAGAGATGATGCAGTCGATTAATCATGCATATAGTTTTTGTCATAATAATAATAATAATAATAATAATAATAATAGGTATTAATTATTAAATAAAATAAATTAATTAAAATTAATTAAATATATTTAAAAAAAAGCCTTATTTAGTTATCATTTTTTACCTTACTACTGTGAGTATCAATCGATAACAAGAGGATGGGAAGTTTTATAATTATTCAATTCTAATTAAAATATTAGAAAATGATATATTAAAAAACTTCCAAATTTTGATATAAAATACCATTAATATTATTTATTAATGGATAAAAGAGGGGTAAAATCAACATTATATTAATATTAATTAAAATATTATCATGTAATAATGAATTAGAATATTAAACATAAATACAAATTTTAATCAGGTAACTGTTAAAGTATGTAATAATATATAAGAAAATATAAGTAAAATAAATATTTTATAAATATTAATTAATGTATTAATTAATGATTAAAATAACTCAAATGTATATAATAGATGTGTTAGTCGATCTTCCTCGTTTACACTTCTAATCTTATATTATAAATTGCTGGATAACTCATTCTTTAGGTTTGATATCTATATTTAGGCCTGGATGAAATTTATAATTTTAATTTGATGCATTGGATAATTTATTTTAGGTTCAGACAAGATCCTTATTAATTAACGCATTTTAACAATTACTGTAATATATAATATTTATGGTAATCTTAATTTATCAAATTTTAAAATATTATGGTAAGTTTAGTAATATAAATTATATCATTAATGTGATATAAGTTTGATATCCATATATATGTTTGAATTCATAATCTTAATTTGTTATCCAATCTCCATATCAAATATTGATATAACATAATACATATTTTTACGTAAAAATCGATATCCACATAATTAAATAATAAATTATAAATATAATTGATAATTGTTTTTGCGAAGAAATATAATTGATATTTGTATGTAAAAAATTATATAATATGAGTAAATTATTAGAAAAAGATATATAAAATATTATAAGTAATTTAGAAAAAGTAATTTTGAATAAAATTTAAGATATACAGAATTTAATATAAAAATTATTTATGAATTACTATACATAAAATATTATTATAAAAGTAAATTATAAATAAAAATTAACACATATAAATATTATAAATAATAACAAAGAAGAAATTAAAACAAATTAATTTATACATTAAAGTTTTAAATTTAAAATAATTATTTATATATAATTATTATATTATATTATGATAATAATATTTATTAATATATAAATTATAAATTACTCGTGTGCGTAACACAGACAAATAATCTAGTGTCATTCCAAGAATTCTATATCATCCAAAACCGATGATTCAATGGTACTCGGTTAGAATGGAGTATTAGAAATAATTGACTTTTGATTTTTTGACACGGAGCTTGATTATTTAATTAAAATTATTATTTAAAAAAAATTGAATAAAAATTTTAGTTTAATATTTTTATTCACAAAAAAATTTAAAAATAATAATTTTAATCACATAGTCAAACCTCCTAAAATGTGTATCAAAAAGTCAAATATCAATTATTTTCAAAGAGTAATATTTTGCTATTATAGACTATTACAATTAGAAAAGCATTATAACAACCCTCAACTATGGGGACACCTAGCATCCACCCGATAGAGCAGAATGGGTAAACAATGTCTGTTACAAAATTATTAATAAACAACTGTAACAACAATATCATATCAACATCATATATTTGCAGATGTGCGTATTAAATTGTAACTGTACGTACCGATGGTAATTTAGAAGACTGGTATCGCTGTATATAATTAGACACAGTGCAAAGTATATCAAATGGACTCTCTATACTAGCTAGCAACTCAATTACTTGGGCTAGGAAAAATCACTCGGCCTATGAACACATTTATATACGTACATATATATGTTAATATATGTAATTCTGTCTTATAAGATACATGCATGCTTGGAAGTCAGAGGTTTGAAGTAAAATCAGAGGTTTTAGGTAAAACAGAGGTTTGATCATATAAATCATCTAACATGAGTGTTTGGCAGTTAGCGGATTTAAATAGCTTATTGAGGTGAAAAAATAATTTTGAAAAAGTTAATTTTAAGAGTTTTTTGCGTTACAGATTTGTAATGTGTCACAAACAGCTAATTACCAAACAGTTGCATACAAAACAGTCAATCTAATCCGTTATTCAAAATATCTAATTCAATTGGCTAGTCAAAACATCTGATTTAATCCGCAACCGCTAACCGCTAACCGCTAATTGCCAAATAAGGACATAGTTATATATATAGTTGTGTTTATATGTAAAATCTTCACAATTACCCCGTATACTCACTGTTTTGTTGCGGCTGTCGTAGTGAAACATTATTCCGCTATTCGACTCTAGTTAATTTTTTAATTAAAAGCTGAGATTTATCGGTTAAAAATTATTTTCAGCCAATTTTGATTGTGGAAAGACACCCACATATATATTATAGACAAAATTTATATAAAATATTCCAAAATAAAATATTAATTGGAGACATATATATCTACTGTATACTATTATATAAATATATACCGGCCATTTGAAAGTTCACTGATCAACCTGGTCTGATGTCTGATGTACATGTGTATGAATGCAAGTATATATATATATATATATATGCGTGTATAATTAGCTAGCTAACTAATCAGGTCATTGTTGTTACTATATTACCATCACGTACCTCTTTCACATTCATATGAAAATGTAATACAACACATAGTGAACTGAAATTTGTCATCATGTCGTGTTTGCATACACAATGAAGAAACTTAAATTATAACAAATAGAATCAGGTTAGCTATATATGTTTTCCTAAAGAGGATACATTCATGTGAGCATATCAAAATAACCATATTTAGCTATTGGCAAGTATATGTAATCATTCTAATACATATATTGCTCTTTCTCAACACTTCTGACAATTTAATTAATTATATACATTGTACATAGGAAGAAGGATAAAGCTCGACTCAACTCCATTCAGTTTAATTATATATACGTATAGTAGAGCTACTACTAAGTACTAATATGGTCCAACCAAACATACCGGGCAATGCCCCCAACCTATATATAATGGCATAAACATCATTACCGGCAGCATGATTATAATAAGCATCCCCCCTAGCTATCTCTCTGTAGAACCTAGTTAGGTAGTTGTTGCTAGAGTGGTTGCACAAGAAAAACGAGTGAAGGAACAAAAGAGTTGGGGGAGAGAAATAAAGAGATTCTTTAGAGATAACGGTGGTTTCAGGGGTGCTTTTCTAAAGATTTTAAGGTCGAAGGTCATAGTTGAGATGGAGGCCTGTCCCCTGCTATTGACCACTGGAGGTTAACCCTACTGGGACCCACAATTATTCTTTACCTAAAATGGGACCCATCTTAACCCTTATTACCTCACGGGTGACTTTTCGAGCTACTTAATTATCTAGCTAGCTAGCTCTATTTTAACTGAAGAGGTACTGTAGATAAACTTAGTCCTGTAGGGCTAAATTAGGTGAAAAGTTGTTATCCCAAACCGAGTCCCCTCCAGAAAAAGTACAACAATGGCCATGATACCAAATCTCCTCATGAGGTTTTGGACCCTTTTAACTTTCCCTGTCCTACATTGCCCCAATGCCTACCTGCATGTATATAAATATATGCATAGACTCCTTGCTAGTAGCCATGATATCATAACATTCTATCTAACAAAAGTAGAAGAATTTCGAGATACCTAGCTACATGCAGAAGATATCAATATTTATATAAATAGTTTAATTAATTAATGTCATCGGAGGAGATGAATCTATCAGTAAATGGTCATTCTCGCGTCCCTCCAGGTTTCCGGTTTCATCCAACTGAAGAAGAACTTCTGCACTATTACTTGAGGAAGAAAGTGGGGTATCAGAAGATTGATCTTGATGTCATTCCGGATGTCGATCTTAACAAGCTGGAGCCCTGGGATATTCAAGGTACAATTTTATTTTGCATTGATTAATTAGTTAAAATGTTTCCATTTTTTTGTGAGCAATTAAAATGTTCGATTTTGAATTAACAAAAAAAATGTTCGATTTTAATTAGCAAACAAATGTTGGATTTTCCGCAAGCATTAATTAACTTTAGTAGCAACTGATCATGGCTAGCATACCTATGAATATATATCAGAGAAGTGCCGAATAGGATCGACCCCACAAAATGATTGGTACTTCTTCAGTCACAAAGACAAGAAGTATCCCACAGGTACTCGGACAAACAGAGCCACTGCTGCTGGATTCTGGAAAGCAACGGGGAGGGATAAGGTCATCTTCAGCAGCATGCGAAGAGTCGGAATGAGGAAGACCCTGGTATTCTACAAAGGAAGAGCACCGCACGGTCAGAAATCCGACTGGATTATGCATGAATATCGTCTAGATGAACATGACACCACCAGTGCTATTACTTTGCATTCAGCGAGTGATTCATCAGCTGGTGGAGAAGACGGGTGGGTAGTCTGTCGCCTTTTCAAGAAGAAAAATTACCACAGGGCTCTCGAGAGTCCACAGGGCTCATCATCCACCATCTCTTTGGATTCAAGGAGGTTGATGCGCACCTCTACTGATCACAACCAAGCTGATGTAATGGATCAGATACTTTTGTACATGGGAAAGTCTTGCAAGAAGGAAGATCTTCATCATCCGAGTTCCAGTACTGTCATGGTCAGCAATAATTCAAATCCTTCTGGTCATCTACAATTCATTGCCAATCCCACAATGATATGCACTAGTAGCCCTGAAGATGATGATATTGATGATAACCAAATAGCCCATGCGAGATTTTTGCATCTTCCAAGACTAGAAAATACTAGTCCATCACTACTACCTCCTAGTAACATTAATCATCATGATGACAAAGACTGTACTAATTTCAAGTCCATTGAACAATCTATAGAAGAGGAGCTAATGTTCACTAATCATCATCAAACTAACGGACCAATCATCGGTGACCATCATCAGGACGACTCGAAAAACGGACAGTACTACGATTGGGCAGCCCTAGACCGCCTAGTTGCATCTCAACTCAATGGTCAAGCAGCAGACACATCATCTAAACAACTATCTAGCTGCTGTTACAGTCAAGATCAAGCTCTCGAAGACGATGATGAAGATTTTTTTAGCTTTTCGTTTGATCAGCATGATTCTGGACAGTTACAAAACCCTCCACGTCTCAATAATAAAATGAATCAAGGTCCACAGGTGAATAACAACGAACTCTGGAACTTTCTTAGAACTTCCTCATCAGCCTCCAGTACCGATCCACTCTGGAACTTATCTGTATAATACATATATATATATATATATACGTAGCTAAGTATTGATTTTTAAATCCTTACATTATTACATACACGATATACGTACATAACAATTATGTTTGTGCATGGCCGCCATACATACATATATATATATATATATACACAGCGGTATGTACCTATGTAATATTCTACATGTTGCCATGTCGGCATTCGAATAATAAATATGTGATGTTAATTAATTCCATTCATATACACACACAATATCTCTAGGGTTCTGGTACTCAAGTCCGTACTTATACGAGTTTTGTTATATATTTAAACATATATTTCTATCAAAGTAACTTGATTTAGAACTTTTATAAGGTTTATAGGTTCTAAATTCTACATGCTTGCTAACTTTTGTTGTTGAAGAGATTTGTCACATTTATATATATATAATTTGTAATAATGAATTATTTATGTCAATCGTAATATTTTAATAAATTATATTTAATATAAAATAATAGAAAATAATAGAAAATTAATAAATTAACAAATTATATCGTTTAACAATTTAACCTCCTTTTATACAATTAATTTTAGTGCAACTCTCTTTCATATGATAGATAATTATTTACTTAAGTTATACATACATATATAGGGTCACATTTTTGGAAAATAAAACCGGTATTTAATAACAGTGTCATGTCAATGAAAGAACTACCTAAAAAAGAATCGATCAGGAACTTGATTCATACAGTTTCTATAATCCTGCAAGAGATTTTTTATATTGGACAATCATTACACACCTTTCGTAAAGTAAACTAACTTTTCCTAAAAGCAACTTTAATTTTGTAAAGTAAGACGGCATGACATTGAATTATCCTTAAACATACCTACGAAATCATTGTCCTGCTAAATGGGGTCTGTTTTCTTATAAGGTTCAAAGCATCACTGATTGTTATGCACATATAATTCTTAGCTGCAATTAGTGAGATATTATTCCTCACTTTAATTTTTTGTAAATATTTTAAATATATTAAAAATATAGTTTTATGAACTATTTTAAAATTTTCTTTCAAATAAATTAAAATTTCATATTTAAATATTTATTTAGAAAAAAAACTTAAAAAACTTTCTAAATTATCTTTTATATATTTTAAAATATATACATATGTAAAAAATTAAAATAACAAATTATTTAAAATGAGGGGAATATTTAATTATTAGCAAACTTTTTGCATATATATATTCTAACAACACAGTAGCTTACAAATCTTCTAATGCATGGCCGTTATAGTATCTTATAAGTTATAACATCGGTCTAACCTAACAATTATTGTGTGTGCACATAAAAATATGGATATTTTACTAACGAATATTTAATTGGCAACAGGCACTCTAACTATATATATCACTCATACACTGTAACACTACACACATATTTGTACACAAGTGCATGCATATATGCCTCTTTGTAATCCAACATATATCTTGGCTAAGTTTAAGGAGGACGTTGCTAAAAAGGGTTCTTTTAGCTAAATAGTTATAATTATCTTATAATTCAATATCCCAGATTAGTTTTAAAGTATCTAACTAAAGCTCTTAATTGGGAAAAAAATTATTATGTGAGAAGTCTTCCCAAATTTCAAGATATTTGAATGAATGTCTAACAATATCATATATAATTATAAGACGGAGTTGAATTGGAATTCAATTTTTGTTACCCCTATTTTCAATATTCGAAAATATAATTTGGATTGGGAATTTGGGATTTTATGTTAATCTCTTTATATTCAATATTCTTAAATATATATATGTTGGGACAAAAAAAACGAATCTACATAGATGAAAATTGCATGCATTCATACACTAGCTACGTACATATATATTTGTACATGAATGCATGCATGCCTACTTGTAATCCAGAATCATGGCTAAGTTTAAGTTTGTTGCTAATTGCTAATTAAATTAAGAAGGCTAGCTCCTTTAGCTCAATAACAAGTAATTTTAAAGAGAAGCCTTTTTTAATACCCCAGTTTAGTTTCAAAGTATCTAACCAACTCTCTTAATCTTTTAAAAAAAATCTTTAATTAGAAGTCTTCCTAATATCTCAAAATATTAGAAGAAATGCTTAATAATATCATTTATTATTAGAAATTGGATAGAATTCCTTAATAACATCTTTTATAGATATTTATCAATTTAATATTAATATAAATATTTGTGCATTAATATTTTTTTGTTTCTTAATGTTAATTATGTAAAAAGTTTTTTTTGTTCTTTTATTTATGCATCATACAATATTAAAAGACGAACCAATTAACAAAATAAAAATTGTGATTGTCAAGTGATTGGAATATTCTTTCATATATTTATTTATTTTCTACTAGTAATTCTAATTATATATATACAATTTGTTTATACCAAGTGTCATTTTATCTATATATATTCGTTATAACTTCATGTGTTCAACTAATGATTGATGCCATGAAGATGCCATTAGTTACTGATAAATGCATACAATAGTACGTACAATGTTTAAAGAAAGATGCATTTAAAAAGTTAATGATAACTATGTTGGATTCTAATCTGTTTCAAAATCATAGTTTCAAAGAAATTATATTGTCGCAGAACTTTTTAACGTAATACTGACATGTATACTTCACACATAATGGAGCCGACTGGTGGATTAATTACAATGTGTGAAACGTATATTCATAATTAATGATTCATCAAACCAAGATTTGTGAATCAATTCAAACAAAGAATATACGTAACTAGTAGCAACAATATCATTGTTTGATCAAATCAGTTTGTTGTAGGTGCGTGCATTAGTTAATACAAAAACAAGAACAGTACTCTATTTTAATTGTATTGTAGTGTATATGTACGATTGACAGGACAAGTGAGGCCTGGCCCACCACACCAAGAGCCAAGAGGGGTTTACCGACAGGCCCCACATTTACATAGCCTACCAAATGAAGTTTTCAGTCAAAATCAAATGTTGCAAATTATATTTTTATTATAAAAATGCTCGGTTAATTCCACTAATATTTCGATTCGTAGTGAATAACTTTTTTTCACGATTTATTTTTTACTAAAAATTTATTTTAAGCTCAATTTGTCCTTAAATGTATTAATATACCCATTAATTACTTGGTTAGCATTTTAATTTAAAATCTAAATATTTAATTAAAAGCTAGCTAGTTTATGAAAACCGTCTAAGGGGTCGTTTGATTCACGAGATGGTATCGAGTTGGAATCGAGAATGGGGTTAAGGTGGTATGGGTATGAAATATCATTTCTGATATTATGTGTTTGGTTAAATGATGAAATAAATTTATTAATTTAATATATTTTTTAATGAATAAAAAAAATAAGCAGTTAATATGAAAAATAAATCATTATTATTTCTCAAACATTAAACAATATCATTATAAATTTTTTATTTCAAGAATTAAGATGTAACTTTATAAATAAAGATAAAAATAATAATTTTTAATTAGCTCATACTCACCTCTTCTTAAGGTATTAAAAACTCATAATTAATAAATGGATATCACGAACCAAACCACCCCTAAATTCATGTCGAAGAACATTGGCGATGGAAGGTGAACTGTTTAGGGTTAAAAGCTTGAGAAGTTGGAATGGAATTAAGTACTACCAGCAGGGGGTAAGTACACCCGAATTTTCTTCGTAATGTGTTTGTTAGATGACACTTTCTTATACTACTGAGTAGTGACTACTGGCTACTTTAATTCTTGCTTGATGACAATCCTCTAATTGTTGCTTGACTATTGGCACGGTAAATATCATTATCTCTCTCGAGGTGAGGATTAAAGTTTTTTAAAAATTTAATTATAGTGAATTTTTTGAAATCCTATAATAAATATAACCAAAAAAAAAAAATTTGCAAACGGAACAGGTTTGCATAATAGTCTTCTCTGTGCGTAAGAGGGCGGGAGAGGAAAATATATCACTTAAATGTAGAGTTTGTTAATGGAGTATTTTTAAATAAAGTAGTAATATATTATAAGAAAAATATATTACAGAATAAATAATTCAATTTTATTTAATTTTTTCCGTCAAAATATTAGTTTATACACAGTGTAATATACAGATTTTTTGTAATAAATATTTATGTATTTACTATTAATATAAATATTTACTTCATTAATTTTTATATTCTTTTAGATAAGAATTCTTGATCCCTGTTCGTATCTTTAAAATCAATAATATGAATTTTAAATTTTAATATGTTTTTTGATGAAATTCAGATAACCTATGTTAATATTTTTAGAATTACAAATATTATGTTTAATATATTGTTGATGAAATTCGAGAATAAAATTATATTAATATTTTTGAAGTTTTAATTTTGAATTTAGAAAATAATTAGAAGTAGATATACTAAAGAGAGGAGAGAATCACTAACTTTCTAATTGTGAACCGAAAAGGAGTGAATTTGAAATTCACCTCCAAAGATTCATTAAAAAAAAATAGACTTGTATATATATATTGTTGAGTGAATTCAACCTTCCGGAATCTTAAAAACAAATCCGCCACTGAACAGACTGATACAGTAACATCCATCACTGAATTTCCAAGAATACCAGACTAATTTTTAACTTTCTTGAACACTGAATTATTGGATATAACATGATTCGGGTGTCACTTTACAGATGTGGTATGGTATCACCTTCACTCTCAGTGACGACAAAGAACATAAATAATAAATATATAAAAGAGAGATACTCTGACGCTCCAAATTCCGGTTACAGGCAGGAATCTTTTGTCATTCTTTTAACTGTATTCTAGTGTTTTATTTAATTGATTATCGATTTTTATTGTTTTATTAAATATTTTAGCTTATAATTTTTTATTTATGAAATACGAGTTAACTTATTAACTAATAACTCATTTGCTCGTAAATGTATTATACATTTAAAATAATTTAATTTTGAATATTTAGATATATAATAATAATATTTTTATATTAAAGTTAACTATTTCTCACAGTATCTAAAATAAAAAATATTTATTTATCAATGAGCAATTTTAAATTAATAAAATCACTATATCAATATATTTTGCGATTATAATCGAATTAAATTTTAAACTGATTTCCCCGCGTCGCTGACATTAACGGGCCTACTATACTCACATGCTCTTCTTTTTTCTTTTTCTTTTTTGAAACCTACTCACATGCTCTTCCTGATTTATGTTTGTCCATCACTCAAGTTTTAGCAAGATTTTCAAATTCAGTAGCTCAACCAAGGGCCCAAATGTAGTTACAATTCCAAACAACCTCACATGTTTAAATTGATTTATGTTTTGTCAAATAAATATAGTACTTTTTGTTTGAAACCAAATAAAAATAGTATTTGAAATTACTTTTAATTGTCTTAATTTAATTTATAATTTTACTGGATAAACAATGATATTATTTATTTACACTTGGTATATCTTTGTGATTTTTGATAAGTCATTAGTAATAAATGGATTGAAATATTGAAACACAAATTGATTATGAATACAAATTTATTTTTACTTTTAAGGTATAAAATATTGGAAGTGCTTTTTTCTATTGTCTATTTATGAACTGTACATGTAAATAAAAATTCTTTCAAGACGGTTTTCTGAAAAAGACTAATAAAATAAATCGGTTTCATTTAACATTATCAAAACTTTATAATAATGTGGTCCAAGTGATTCCCATCGATCATATCCCCATATTTTTCAAATATTTAATCATTTTGTTATCTTATCTTATCATAGCCCCCCTCTGCTACTTGTATATTTCTTCTGTTTATCTGTGCCAACAATGTTAAATGTTACATTGTTTCTATTGATTACCGTAAGATATAATCTTCTTAGTCATTCGGTTAAGATTTTGGTTAAGATTTTTCTATCACAACATGATAAATGTCCCGTTTAACCATAAAATAGTACTCCCTCAGTTCTTTCCCCAGAATGATGTTTTATAAATTTTAAAAATCAAATATATTCAACTTTGACCGTAAATTAAATATTATTAATTTATATTTTTACAAAAATAAAAATCAAAGTTAATAGGTAATGACATGTACTTTTGAATGATATGTTTTTTATAATTTTTATTTCTCCTAGTAATTATTAATTAGTGGTTAAAATTGAATAAATTTGACTTGTATTTTTTATAAAGTGTCACTTTTTTGGAACGGAGAATAGATTCGAAACAAGCGGTGTCTAGGATCACTACAGTAGTGTAAATCGAAAGTCTGGTATATAACTATTGGTGGGAAGTACACGAATTTTAGCTAATCAACTCAACCAAAAGACATGGAAAATAGAAATCACGAGTCAAGAATTATCTACTGCTGGCGCCTGGTGCAGTGAGTGATCAGATTTCGTGAAGGTCGCACTAGAATTTTCAGAAAGTGCCAAAAATCCTAGACTGAAACTCTTCAGGATGATAAGCCACTTGAGACAATATTGAAGTGAACTTGAGCGCTAATGCCCTATGATATATGTTATCACTGAAAAGCTAAAACTTGGTATTAATATGTATATATTTGAAAGGAAAAGGGCCACAAATAGTAAATGGAAGTTTCTTATTTTGCTTGGAGGCTCCATTTGTAGACTAAACTGCACTATTTGCGGATCAAATGGACTAATTCACATTGTTTAAGGAGACTTAAAACTTATTCAAGGTTCAGACTATACCTTGCAACGTACCACAAAAATTTAACATGAAGATATCGTTATCGTAACCTAAATGGATAGCAACCACCAAGAAATTCTGAATGAAAGTCAATTTTACATAATTCGAGCCAGCAAACCAGTTTGAAACTGGTCGCATATGATCTAACAAGCTTCATATAGATTCTTTGAGCTCCGTTTGAAAATTTTAAATGAATCATTGTGTAATAGATGTTGTGTATCAAGCAAAAAGGGTGAGCTAATTTAGCAACAAAGAAAGGGGGTAAGCTAAATACTAGGAAAAAAAAGAACACTCTATTCTCGTCTCATAAAAGATTTTTTAGTAGTAGCATACAGCAAAAGCATAAGAGCATAATGTAAATATGTAAATTGACATCATAATAGATATATTTAAGGGAAGGTATTTAGTATTTACATAGACACGTCTTGAATAAACGAACCAGATACTAGGAAGTGAGGAGTGAAGAGGCATCAGGTACAAATAGCCCAGAGCACCAAACCATTCTCACAAGTCATTACAATTGACCTCAAGTACATCATTATTTGGCCTCTTCTTGAGACCAACAACTTTAGCAGCTTGCAACTCCCATTGCACCTATAATAGTCTTCGCTTGAGTGTATATGATTGTGAACTGCAAAAACATACAACCTAATTAATTAAGTTGATCAAAATGAAGAAAGTATGGCTATGTACCATATTTCAGTTATAACTTTTGAGCAAAAACAATGAAGAATAAATTCATATTGCCAGAATTTGTCACTGTTGCAGAAATGTTATCCGATGTCAAAAAAGAAACATCAGAATTTTCATGGCAATTAATATCCAGGGCTGGAACTTATTTCAATAAATTAACATATGGACTCGAGAAATATAAAAAGATCAGAGCACTAAATTCTAGATGACCACAAGTTCACAACCAAATCACTAGATATAATATTGTTCTTCTCGTACTATATACTCCTATGTATACAGTTTGCTTCATATAGGAGTATTGACAAGACTCAACTCCTAAAGCATACTAAATTCGTAATATCATATCACTAAGATACTGTAACCTGAAATATTTTATTTTATATATCTGATAAGGATAAAAGGCAACTATAATAGGTCCTCGAAGTGTCTAGATTTGTTTGTAGATTTCATTTTGGATAGGGCTAAATCTAGTGCATTATCCTTATACTAAGAGCTATTTGTATAGGGCTAAATTCAGTGCATCATCCTTATTTTAAGAGCAATTTTTGCTATAGATACGGAAAATTCCTCCCATATAATACTGGTCTGGAAACAATAAAATCAACAAAACCAGAACAGTTCAGTCATTGAAATAAAAAATGCTCAGTAGTAATCACTTTAACTCGACTGAGAACAAGTCCAATGCATAGCTAAATGTTGGTTCTATAACTATAATATAGAACTAAAAATAAAAAACACCATTCCAATGCATAGTTATAATTGGATGGAAAGATGCATAAATGTACAATTGATTCTATATTTACAACCAAAGATGAATGTTGAAAGGATCAAGTAAATATTGGTTAAATTTGGAATTAACTGGTTGCAATTTGCAACTACCATTGGAGTGCAAGTTCTATTTTAGCATCAAAAAACATTTGTTGGTGCCATATTATAGCAATGGCTATAGCCATTTTCCATTTAGCATTGGACTTGTTCCGAGAAGCTATGTTTGTACCAGGTTTATATATATATGAGTTTGTGGAGTGCAATATAATTGCATTATCTTGCAGCAGGTCATTAGGTATTATGTGATAATAACGAGATCATCATTGACACAGGCTTTACATTCACATTCACTTGGAGTAATTTGAGTCGCATTCATCTAAATTAAATCCATATTTTTTTCCAGAACTTTTGCAAGTACAAAATGAAGCCTTATGTTTATACACATGTGGGTGATCAATAGTGTTTTTGTTGTGTGGCATTTACATTAACAAGAGTTATCTATTCTAACTTCTAAGATTGTAGACAACCACATTATATTGTTTATAATCTTCGTGCAAAATGAGCATGAGAAGCATCCCATAACCAAGTATATGAAACAGCTGCTCTTCTCATCTTATCAAACATTCTAAACTAGTAGCATATAACAAAAGCGTCGAGGCATAATGATTAACAAGTATATATGTAAAATGACAGACAAGAAAAAAATGAGGAAAAGTATTTTCATAGTCAAGTCTTGAAAAACAAACCAGTATAAGAGGAGTCAGGTACAAATGGGGCATTGCACCAAGCCATTCTCATTACAATCAGAACACCTGACCACAACTACATTATTATTTGATTGCTTCTTCAACCCAAGGCCAACAATTTTAGCTTCCTCATTCTCCTGATTAACTTGTTTAACCATCTTGCAACTCCCGTTACACCGAAAACAAGGCAAGAACCTAACCCCACCACACATATCACACACATACCCACATAACCTATTGTTCAATCTAGGCAACCCTTGAACCAATTCTCCGAACTTCCCTTCTTCGAGAATGCTCAACACTTCTTGAGCTCCACCTACATATCTCCCCTTTATAAACACCTTGGGAGGCAAAGAATCCTCTTTCCCCTTCATAAGCTCTTTCAGCTCTTCTTTAAACCCTCTATCCATCGAGATATCTCTCTCGCAAATACTAACCCCATGTCCTTCAAAAGCAGCCCTAACCGCATTACACTCCTCAAAAGTCTTCCTCACCCCTCTCAGGGTTGTCGTATAAACGACAACCCTACTACCCCCATTAGGCGGGCACAACTTTTCATAACAGTTGTGTCCGCCTAATGAATTAAGGGTAGTTCTAGAAACATTATTTGAATTAGAATTTTCAAGATCCCTAAGCGGAACACGCTTAGAGGGCTGTGGAGGAGGGAGGGGAGAGATACGAAACCGAGAACTAGTACTACTAGTTGTGACCTCATTCTCAATTAGGCCAGCCATAAGCTCCCAAGAATTAATAACTTCAGGGGATGATGGTGGATCATCTTTCTTGGAAAGTACCGGAGGGAGTGTGATTCGAGGAGGGGGAGTAGTTGAAGGATCAAGATTGAGAAGACCGTAAGTGGTGGATGTGAGAGATACAATGTGGTGGCCAATCCCTATGGGGTTTAGTTCATCATTTTCATTGAGTAAATTTGTTGAAACGCAGCCTCCCATTACTTAGACAGAGGATTCAAATGTACAAAGAGAGGTGAAGAAAAGAATATAGAGATACTGACAACAACTTGTTTGAATAATACACTTGTTTATTGAGTTGTAATAACTTTTCATTCAATTTTCGAATCTCTTCTGTCTGTTTGAATTTTTTGTTTAACCGCTCAAATTTTTTAAAGAGATGTAGGCATGTAGCTCACTCATCAATTCACACGTGTGCAGTAAAGTCAGTTTTCTTTTCTCTTTTCATTTTTTTTTAAAACCCGATATTTATCAATCAGCTGTAATTTGAAATCAATCTGTTAATTGAAAATTAATTAAATGTATTTTAATAATATTTTTATAATAAATGAATAAATATATATGTACATATAGATTAAATTAAATCATGCATTATTTTTTGATATTAATATAATATAAAGGGATATTACCCAAAATATTATCTTTTTAAAATTATTTTCAAAAATGCGGTGATTTTATAAAATAAATTTATAAATAACTTTTTAATTTTTATTTTCAAAAATACGATTTGCAACAATTACAATCTAAAATGTAACTTTATTTTATTTTTTCAAAATTGATTTTAAAATTAATTCATGTTGTATTGGTTTATATTTCTGATTGCAACTCAAATCAATTTCTAAAAAAAGTTAATATTTTAGGTTGGAAAAATTGCAGACTATATTTTTAAAAAATGTGATTAAAAAATTATATTTTTTTAAATTTCTTTCAAAAAATTGTATTTTTTAAAAACATTATAGTATTTTAAAAAAAACATGTTTAAAGTGATGATTCAAAACTTACCATTTAAAATATATTATGCGAATAAATTACATATTACCAAGCACAATTTAAAATCTCTAAAAAATTGGTTGTTTTTACTTTTCTATAATTAAAAGTTGCTCTTCCTGTCTATAATTATTTGTGATTTTAATTTTTTGTACATATTTTAAAATATATTAGAAAGATAATCAATTGTTCATTTTTAAAATCTTTTCGAATAAAACTTAAATATTAATATTTATTTTAAAAAAGAGTTTTATAAAATTAATTTTTTTATTAATATTAAAATATGTTAAAAAGTTAAGTCCATTTTATTCCTTATCATATCTATAGTATATTATAAAAACTGAAATATTAAAAGGTTTGGTCGGTTAGTCTGGCTCATCTTAAAAAATATACATGTTTATATTAAATATAATTTTATTTATTATAACACGGACTTCAATTATATACATATCTATATTAATTAAAAAATTATTTTAAACCAAAATTAATATATTTATTATAACATGATTCTAAATTATATATATATTTATATTAAATAAAATACTATTTATCATACTCAACATATTTATGTTAAATAAAAATTTATTTATAATATATAATTTATTTATTATGATCAAAAAACTATTTTAAATAATTTATTATCACTCATATCGTTAATAAATTTATATAAAATAAGAAAATATATCATGTGTATTAACATAAATTCTCGACACTAGAAAATATAAATAAATTTTGATCGGTTGGGCATGGGCCTAAAGAATGTACTTCCATATATTACTATATATACTATATTATTAAAACTGAAATATTAAAAATTTGATAGTTGGTGTCATTGGTCGGTATTTGGGCTTGATAGTTATATTGAGTCTAATTTTTAAATACTAATCTCCTAACTAAAATATATCTCACATTAATCTCCTACATAAAACGCGTCTCTAAATAAAACACACAAACATTATCCTATTAAATTACAAATATAGTATATGAAAAATTATATAAAATATATACATATGACATTAAATAAAATTTAAATTATTATTATAAAAATAAAATTATATTCAAATTATATAAAAAAATATTAAAACAATTTGATCTGTGCATCGCATGGGTACAAGCTAGTATACATATATATCTATGTCAACTAAAATTTTATTTTGGATCCAAACCGAATATATTTATGATAACACGGCTTCAGATTATATATAGCTTAGGTTCAATTGAGTAATTGAGGAACCTACATCAAATGTAATCACAGTACATATGAAAAAATTATTGAACATAAAAAAAACTACAAAACACAAAAAATAAATAAAATAATTACATAACATACGAAAAATATAGAATACAAAATTAAATAACACTATTCAACATTAGTGTTATATATTTTTTTGTATATTATATAACTTTTTGTTTATTTTGAAATTATTTTTGATATTCTATGATTTTTTGTATATTCTGTAGTATTCTATAGTTTTTGTTAATCAAATTCTTATATAAAATAGGAATTTGTTACTCAGTTACTCAAATAAAGAGTTCCTCGTTGAGCTTATATATATATATATATATATATATATATATATATGAGTAAAGAGCACTTTGTGTACCCGCAGTTTGTGTGTCAGACCACTTGGGATACCACATTTTAAAAAGTACGACGCGCTATACTGCACTTCTTAATGTCCTAGCACTTTGCTGTTTTCCGTTAAATTGGACTAACGCCGTCAGTTTTTTTGTTTTGGAGAAGAAGATATTCTTCGTGTTCTTGAAGATCAAAGCAACTTTTGAAGATGATTCTGAACTTAGTTTTCTTCGTATGAGTAACCAAATTGAATCCCATGTGTTGAAGTACATGACTACGTGCTTCGTTTTCGTTAGAAATTGCTTGATTTGTAATTCCTGATTTTCGGGTTATACTTGAATTTCTTATTTATTTTTCCGTTGATTTGTTGCATAAACTAATTACATGGTTACGTAGATCGGTGAAAGGACATGCTAGTGATATTTTTTGTTTGTGTTTATGGGTTGTTTTTGGAGCTCGTCGGAAAATTATTTTTCCGGTAAAGCTCGTCGGATTTCTTCAATTTACGGCCACATGGTTGCTTGTTTGTATGTATAATTGTTATATACGTATTCCTGGAAAGGTTAGCGTTATTTTGGTATAAAAACTGAGAAGCTTTGTTTGAGTTTTATTTTGCCGTCGTTCAAGGTCACCGGAGACGATGACGGCGTTAGTCCAATTTAACGGAAAACAGCAAAGTGCCAGGACGCTAAGAAGTGCAGTATAGCGCGTCGTACTTTTTGAAGTGTGGTATCCCAAGTGGTCTGACACACAAATTGCGGGTACACGAAGTGTTCTTTACTCTATATATATTGATACCAATTTCAATTTGTTCAAGAAGTTTAAAATATATACTGTATAGAAATAGGCTCACCTCATAAGCAAGAAAGAGAGAATTGTACAAACTAAGAAGTTTATTTTATTTTTCGTGCTTATAACTAAAAACAAGCTCTCTATTTAAAGAGAAAATAGATGCTTGTCAAACATACTTGGACAAACAGCTTTGCTAAAAGAAAAAGAAAAAGCGAAATTTTAAAAAGTAAACAATCTAAAGCAAGAGCATTATTGATATCGGGTACTACTTTGGGCCTCATCGTCATATCAAATAATGAAGCTTTTTACCAGCAAACAAAAAACTTTTATTAAAGCAGAATTATTGTTGCTAATGACAGACAAGATTATCTTCTCATCTTTATCATATCTTGGACATTATTATCCTGTGAGATTATTTTGTCGGAGAAAAATCTTTTCAAAGACTAAAGTTCTTTTTATCTTCCTTTGAAGTTTTACCAATAAAAATTATAAATAAACGAAATCTAATTCAATTTCGTCGACTGGCCTATTAGTCCTTTCTTCCAGAGTGGCTTCTCGATATTTCTTAAAGTGAGCATCAAATTTTCTGGTCTAACTTAAAGATTTTTCTTTTATCCTTCTTCAGCCTTTTAAAAGTTCCCTTGAACCAAGTCATTCAATTATACATTTTCATTTGTCCTTAGAACTTTTAGATTGAATAGAGGCTATAAGAGAATCCCAAAAATCTTTAGGAGTTGGTTCAACAGCTTGAGATTCACCTGCTAAACAATTAAAAGTATTATTTGAATCTATTGATCTTGGAGAAGATACAGTCTTCATGGATTCGTCATCCTCCTTTGTAGATTGATTAGGAAAGTTTTTGAAAAATTAATTTTTCATATGGTCAAAAATTAAAAGTTTTTATATAGAACTAGGATGCATAGCTTGTCTGTGGCAATAGATACTACCCATCTCCAAATTCACAGAATTTGAAATTTAGTGATAAATAAAAGAGGACATTGATCAAACATTAATTTATCCGAATTATTATTCAGAACTAGCGGACTGTTGTCACACCATAAATTGTATAAACCCATAATCTCTTTGGGAATGATTTTCATGGAAGGTTCAAATTTTGACCACCATTCAATAAACCAGTTAGGAACTTGTTTGTCCAGAATTTCTGGATTTATCGAGAAAAACCAAAAATATTTATTTTTGGGATTCTGATAGTAAAAAGTTTTAGAAAAAGCCTGAATATAATCTCAATAATTGTAGTAAATATACTTTCCTTCTGCTATCTTAATAGTTTTTTCTCTATTTGGATTTAATCCACATTCCTTTGGAGATAGTACCTTATTAATATGGCACTTACTGAAATTTATAAAACTTTCAGGATTATTATTCTGAAAGTGATGGGTTATAGTTATTGATTCAGTAACTATTAATAATATCTTCAGATTTTGTCTGGCTTGATTTTGCAAACCTGGATATCCCCTTGATTCAAGATAACTTGTTTTAATAAACCACCAATTATTATGAGCAATTTCAATATCTTCATTCTCGATATATATAATGATTTTCCTATTAGGGTTTTTGAAGAATCCTGGTTCTTATTAGCCGCATCTTTATAAGATACTACCTTACTGGATGATGAAGATGAATGTATATCTTCCTTTTTCTGAGGAGTAGGAGGTGCAGGCAATTGTTGCACATTTTTTGCCCTATTATGATAGGTTGTCCAATCCCATATTATGGGAACATTTAATTCTTGACGAGGTAGCATATTGCTACTCCCATATTGACGAGGTAGCATATTGATACTCCCATAGCCTCGCCCACGGCCATATCTGCGGCCTCTTCCCCTATTAGAAGTTGTCATTCACCCTGTAAAAATTTTCGGGTTAAATAATCAACAAGAGAATTATTTTCTCCCTTTATATATTGAATATCAAATTCAAAGGCAGAGAGCTGAACTTGCCATCCTGCAAAAATTTGTTTGGCTACAAGATTTTTAACATCTTTTTCTATAATTGATTTTGCTGAACTACAATCAATTCGTAGTAAAAATTTCTAATTTAATAAATCATTTTGAAATTTAGATATACATTTGATAATAGAAAGCATTTCTTTCTTAATAGTCGAATATTTTGACTAGGTAGGATTCCATTTTCCTGAGGTGAATCTTACTAAAACTTCCTTTTTAGTTTCAAGAATTTCTTGTTTTAGGATACCACCATATCCTAGATTTGAGGCATCAGTCTCAACTATTTTAAAATATTTTGGGTTTGCCAATGATAAACAAGATAAACATTTTACCTTTGTTTTAATAGTCTTAATGGCCTGAGAGTGTTTTTCAGTCCAAGGACCAGCATTCTTTTTAAGCCTAGAGTACAAAATTGTAGTATCTTTAGCTAAGTTTTCATAGTAATCTGCTATATATATATATATATATATATATATATATATATATATATATATATATATATATGCTTAAGTTTAATGGCGAACTCTCTTATTTGAGTAACCAAGGAACCAACCACAAATATAATTATAGAACACATGAAAAAATTTCAACATAGAAAAAATTATAGTACACAAAAAATAATCACAAAATAAACAAAAAAATTACATAATATACAAATAATATAGAACACAAAATTATAGAACAATATTCAGCATTAGCGTTCTGTAATTTGTGTTCTATATTTTTTTATATATTATGTAATATTTTTGCTTGTTTTACAATTATTTTTGATGTTCTATGTTTTTTGTATGTTCTGTAGTCTTCTATACTTATTTGTTAGTCAAATTCTTGTAAAATAGGAATTGGTTCCTCAGTTACTCAAATAAGGAGTTTCTCGCAGAGCCTTATATATTATATATATATATATATATATATATATTCTTGAATACGATATGGGTAGTTTTTCGATTTGGTTCGTGTTTATAGATCTCTTCTTGGTGAGCAATAAATATAGCAGTTATGGTTCTAAATAACAAGAACAATCTTCAGGAATATACTTATATTATATAAACTCAAGGTGTTACACTCTCATACAGATGTATAAGCTATAATGAATCTCACAACAAGAAACAAATATGAGGTTTAATGGCAGTGTATATCCTCTATGTCTCTCTCTCAACTGTATCTATTTGTATGTGTTGTGTTCTGATTACCTTCAAAATGAAAATACATTTTATTTATATATAGAATTTACAATAAAGTAAAATAAAATTCTAAGTGTCGAATAATTCTTCCCTATATGTTGACTTGAGTTGACCCTTGGATAATTCTCTATGTGTCGAAGTGTGTTGCCTTGTAGAGTACTTAGAAAATAATCCAGTCTTGAGAGAAGTATATGTGTCGATTCCTAGTTCCATATATGCTTGCCTTAGTCATGTTGATGATGTTCAACATATGTGTCGAATTACCTTTCCCTTGTAGAAGCAAGTGTCGAACTGTATGCACTCCTGTAAGACTTAGAATCTTTTTGATCCAATAGAACAAATATGTGTCGAATTCTAAGTCATGTGATATGACTTAGAATATTCTCCACTCTTTAGGAACTGTCGATCATACGTATGTAGCCTGTGATATCTGCCTTCTTACCAAGTTCATCTTTATCAAGCTTAGTGTCAGTTGCCATTGGGGTTTTAGATGGAGATGCATCTTCAATACCATACTTTTTCAAAAGATCTCTAATGTACTTGGTATGGAAAATGAAGATTTCATCTTTCCTTTGGCTTACTTAGAGTCCAAAGAAGTAGTTCAACTCACCCATCATGCTCATTTCATACTTGTTATACATTAACTTAGCAAATCTACTATACAACTGACTGTTAGTAGAACCAAATATAATGTCATCCACATATACTTGCACTAATATCATGTCATTTTTATGCATTTTATGAAATAGAGTCTTATCTATGACACCTCTAGTGAAACCATTTTCAAGTAAGAATACTGATAGAGTGTCGTACCATATTCGAGGTGTTTGTTTTATGCCATAGAGTGCTTTGAAGAGAAAGTATACAAAGTCAACAAATTCTGGATGTTCAAACCCTGGGGGTTGTTCCATATACACTTCTTCTTCAAGCTCTCCATTCAGGAATGCACTCTTCACATCCATTTGATATACTTTGAAATTGGAATATGTTGCGAATGCCAGAAACATCCTGATAGCTTCAAGCCTTGATACTGGTGCATACGTTTCATCATAATCTATTCCTTCTTCTTGGGAATAACCTTTAGCAACCAGTCTAGCTTTGTTCCTCATAACAATGTCATCTTCATCCAGTTTATTTCTAAATACCCATTTTGTGCAAATTACAGACTTGTTCTTTGGCCTAAGTACCAGTTTCCAGATTTTCTGTCTTTCGAATTGATTGAGTTCTTTTTGCATTACAATAACCCAATCTGGATCTTCCGGTCCTTCTTCAACTTTCTTTGGCTCTATCTTAGAAAGAAAATTAGAGAATAAACATTCATTCTGCAAAGCACGTCTAGTTTGAACTCCAGCATCTGGATCTCCTAGAATCAACTTAAAGGGGTGATCTCTACTCCACACCTTATGTCTAAGAAAATTTACTCTAGATGATTTAGCATGATTGTCATTATTGTGCTGAGTTCTATTAGAAGATCCTTCAGTTGTTCCCCCTGAGATGTTGCTGGGTTGAGAATGAGATTTTCTGCCACTACTAGTAGTTTTTGTGAATCTTTCACTGTTTCCACTACTAGGGTCAGAATCATCATTATTGTTATTCTTAATTGGTGATTGATGTTCTATTGCAGCTTCAGGTTCTTCTTCACCTTCATCTGAGTTCAAATTTTCAAACTACAGAGTTTTAGTGTCATCTGTTCTTTGTAGACTTGGGAGGTTGAGATTATCGAAAGTTATATTCATGCTTTCAATGACCTTCTTGTATTCAATCACATAAACCATGTATGCTTTAGATTCCAGAGAGTAGCCAAGAAATATGTCTTCATGAGCTTTGGATTCAAACTTTCCAAGATGCTCATCATATTTCAGTACAAAGCACTTTGCTCCAAACACATGAAAGTACTTCAATGTTGGCTTTTTGTTTGCCATTAACTCATATGGAATCTTGTCATGATCTTTATTAATCAGGGTACGGTTCTGAGTATAGCAAACTGTGTTGACAACTTCAGCCCAAAAGTATAGAGGTAACTTAGCTTCATTCAGCATTGGTCTTGCTACTTCGACTAAAGTTCTATTCTTCCTTTCTACTACTCCATTTTATTATGGAGTTCTGGGCACTGAATACTGCCTTGAGATTCCTTCTCAATACAGAAATCATTCAGGGTTACATTTCTGAATTATGTTCCATTGTCAGACCTTATTTTCCTGACAGACAAATCAGCTTCTAACTCTATCTTCTTTACGTGATCAATAATTGTCTGAGAGGCTTCATCTTTTGAGGCTAGAAACAAAACCTACGTGTACTTGGAGTAGTCATTAATAATTACTAGTGCATATATTTTTCTTGACATAGACATGACATTGACTGGACCAAATGAATCCATATGCAGAAGTTGCAGTGGTTCAGTAATGTTTGATGAGTCTTTTGCTTCGGTGAGATGTTTTCTTTGACTTCCCTTTTTCACATGCTTTACACAAACCTTCTTGACAGAATTCTATCTCAAGTAAACCTCTAACCAATTCCCTCTTAACTAAAGAGTTTATTGCCTTGAAGTTCAGGTGTGAAAGTTTCGTATGCCATAACCAATTGTCCTCTGTTGAAGCTTTGCTGTAAAAATATTGAATTTCACCTTTGCTTGCAGAGAATAAGTCAGCCACAAAAAGATTCCCCTTCCTCACTCTTTGAAGAGCAAGCTTCGCATCTTTCCTGCTTTGGATTGCACACATTTCCTTTTCGAAAGATACTTTGTAGCCCTTGTCAGTGAACTGACTGATACTTAGGAGGTTGTGCTTTAATCCATCTACAAGAGAGATATTCTCAATGATAAAATTGCCAATTTTTAAATTTCCATATCACGTTATGAATCCATTGATGTTATCTCCAAAGGTCACTATTGGGCTAGCTTTCTCAATCACATCTGATAATAGTGGTTTATCGCAGTCATATGTCTAGAACAGCCGATGTCGAGAAACCACATGACACGTTTGTTCTTTGTTATACCCTACAACCACATATTGATTATTTCTTTTTTGGCACCCAAATTTAATTGGGTCCAAGAAACTTCGATAATTTAACAGATTTAGCTGTAGAAATTTCCTTGTCCTTGTCTTTTTCATCGATTGTTCCCTTTCCCTTTGGTTTAGCCTTGATATGAGTGTCTTTGGGCTTAGGGACATGGGCTTCCTTCCTAGACTTAAGAGGACTAACAATCTTTTCCCTTACATGCTTTCTATTCATGTTCACATCTGTATTAATGCAAGTACTAGATGATGCATTCATTAAGTTTATGTATGCAGACATGATGTTGAAAGCACATGGCATACATCCTACTTTACCACATAGTTGATGAAGGATAGACATGGCAGACATACTAGGAATTTCAGTTTTTACTACTTCAACCTTTTTGCATGCATGCGTAAGATGTCCGGTAAAATTACAGTTATTACAAACTTTCCTAGTAGCATTGGAAGAATATGTATAATCATTTTTCTTATTAATACATATCTTGTCATTTATGTTAGCTTTCTTCTTTTCATTCTTGTTGCCTATTTCAGTTTTAATCTGTTTCTTAGGTTCTTCAATTTTTATAGATTTCTTAGGCAACTTATCTTTATATTCTCCCTCATTCTTTTTATTCTCAGCAAGGATTTCTTCTTTCATAATGATTTGTTCTTCATCTATGGGTTCTATGACAAACTTCTTGTATAAAGGCTTAGGGACATTTTTTAACACATGTGGAATGTCCTGCTTCACGGAACTTTCATCAGCAATTAATTCCTCATGTCTCTTTCCTGCCTTCTTATCATAGTCAAATCCTATACCAGCTTTTTGACCTATGACTTGTTCTCCTTAACAAGATTAACAGATTTCTTATATGCCTGAAGTTTTAACTTTAATTGAGAAATTTTATTCTTAAGTGTAGTTTCTACTTCTTGGTTGCATTTGTCTCTATTCTGTAGATATTCTACCTTCTGTCTAAGATCTTCTAAGTTAACACATGTAAGTTCTAGTTCTTCATTTCTAGCCTCTAGCATTTTATTCCTTAGAACTAGTTTAGCATTTTCTTCTTCTGATGCTTGTGTGTATATTAAACATTTCTACACTAAGATCTTCTACAGTTTTCTTGTAATCAAAATTAGACATTTCAACTGTGGAAAGAAATAATACCTTTGATGACTGAGGTGATGCCTCTGAAGAGTCTTCCATAAGTGCAACATTTCCATATGTCTCTTCTTCATCATTATCAGAATCATCCCAGCTTTTCCCTCGTCTATATAAGTTCTGCCCTGATGCTTCTTTACCAGTGCATCATACTTTTTTTTCAGTTCATCATACGACTCCTTTCTTTCCTTTCCTTGCTTAGGCTTCCTACATTATGTGGCAAAATGTTCAGGTTCATTGCAGTTGTAGCACTTAAACTTACTACGGTCTACCATTCCAGTCTTGTAACCTCCTTTGCTAAAAGACCCTGAAGATGAACCACCTCGGTTGTTGTTTCTGAAGCTAGAACCACTGCAACTTAAGTTACTCTTGAACTTGTACTTAGTATTCCTCATAAACCTGAGGTTCTTGAACTTCCATTCCATATAGGCCATTTTCTTGTTATCTAACTGTTCAAGTTCTTCTATTGAGTAAAAGTCATCTTCATCACCTGCTTGAGCATTTTCTGTAAATTCAGCTTCCAGAATCTCTTCTTTCTCAATTATAGGTTTTTCTGTGTTGGTCTCTGTACTAGCAAAATCTTTGGCTATAAGTGTTGTAGTCTTCAACAAAGATGTATTCTTATTATCCACTGTCCCTGAACCATAAATGATTTGTCTTTGCTCCTGCTCCATTTCATGAATCTTGAGCTTTCCATATAGAATTTCAATAGACATGTCATTTATGTCACTTCTCTATCTTATTGCAGAGATTTTGTGTTCAATGTTCACTGGTAGTGTCAACATGAATTTCCTGTTGATCTCCCTACGTGAGTAGGCCTTTCCACGTTGAGACAAGTCATTCAGTAATTTATTGTATCTCTCAAAGACTTGACTTCTCTCCGGGTAGTGACTTGAATGCCTCGTACTGAGATGTAAGAATATCAAGTCTATTTTTCTTCACCTCTGCAATACCTTCCATTAGCAGATCAATAGTATCCCACATTTGCTTGGAACTAGTGCAGTTTATCACTTCATTCAACATTGTAGTGTCTAGTGAATCCATTAGGATACATTGAAGATGATTATCCCATGATACTCTTTCTTTGTCAGTGTCAGTGTACTCTGAAGTCTCATTTGGGGTAAATCCTTGAGGAATCCGTTCTCCGTCATCTGAGACTGTTTCTGGTGTCCATTTTCTAAAATCTCCATGTATTGAGAATTAGCTGATTTGATGAAAGTGGACATCTTCTTCTTCCATAGAATATATTCATTTTTGTCAAAGGCTGGGATTTTGATGTTACTGAGTTTTTGAGTACTCATGGTTACGAAAAATTTTAAATCTCAAGAAATAATTAATTTCTTAAAAATTAAAATCAATTCGAATAAAAATTATATTTCGAGAAGTAAAATTTTAATTCGAATTCTTGACGATTGATAGCCTTTAAAAATTAGTGGATTTAAAATCTTGAAAAAAATCAAAATTGAATTTTCTTAAAAAAATAAAAAAAATTCAAAATAAAATTTTCTAGATCTAGAAATACACTTTTTCGGAAAACTCTTTTTGGATCTTGATTTGTAACTTCAATCAATAAGCTCTGATACCAATTGTTAGGTCCAAACTATTGTAGAATGGGGGGTTGAATATGATATGTGTAGTTTTTCGATTTGGTTCGTGTTTATAGATCTGTTCTTGGTGAACAATAAATATAGCAGTTATGATTCTAAACAACAAGAACAATCTTCGGGAATATACTTGTATTATATAAATCCAAGGTGCTACACTCTCACACATATGTATGAGCTACAATGAATCTCACAACAAGAAATAAATATGAGCTTTAATGGCAATGTGTATTCTCTCTGTCTCTCTCTCTCAGTTGTATCTATTTGTGTGTGTTGTGTTCTGATTACCTTCAAAATGAAAATACATTTTATTTATATGTAGACTTTATAATAAAGTGAAATACAATTCTAATTGTCGACTAATTCTTCCCTGTATGTTGACTTGAATTGACCCTTGGATAATTCTCTATGTGTCGAAGTGTGTTGCCTTACAGAATACTTAGAAAATAATCGAGCCTTGAGAGAAGTATATGTGTCGATTCCTAGATCCATGTATGATTACCTTAGTCATTTTGATGATGTTTAATATATGTATCGAATTACCTTTCCCTTGTAGAAGCAAGTGTCGAATTGTATGCACTCTTGTAGGACTTAGAATCTTTTTGATCAAATAGAACAAGCATGTGTCGAATTCTAAGTGCCTTGTAAGGCTTGTTTCGAATTTTAAGTCATGTGATATGACTTAGAATATTCTCCACTCTTTAAAAACTGCATGTGTCAAATTATCAAGCCATGCGTGAATTACTTAGCCACTTTTAACACCCATATATTCATGTGCCGAATTGTGCTCCAATGTGTGCATGACTTAGATTCTTTTATACATGTGTCGAATATTCCAATCATGTATAAATTGACTTGGCTTTTTTTGGCTTGCATACTTGCTTCCTGTCAATTCTTCTTCTGTATAGAATATGTTAATCAATTTCTTTTGTGCTGACACTTAGTGTACTGGTTTAGTTCACAAGTGACTAGCACTGTATTGATATTCATATTCTCAATTTAAATCAATTGACAAGCTTGCTGTATTTTTCTATTCCTTCCGGTCTTCACTGAAATCTTCGGGCACTGACAACTTGATCTTCAATACTATCTGAAACATTGAATCACTTATTCTTCACTGACACTTGAACATAGTAATGGACTTCATTCCATCAAATACATTGATACATGTAGATTCATGTGATTACATTAATATTATTTTACCAGTCTTTTACTTTTAGTTGAGTTACTGTTCCTCGGTTACATTATATGTTACATTATGCTTTACAATATATATTATATTGAATACTATTTATCATATTTATGTTAAATAAAAGTTTATTTATATTTTTTTTATTATTATCAAAATAATTTTTTTAATTAATTTATCATCACTCACATCGTTAATAAATTTATATAAAATAAAAAAAATATCTTGTGTATTACATAAATTCTCAATATTATAAAATTTTATATTAAATATTAATAATAATATAATATAAAAATTAAATTAAATTTATTTAAATATTTGTCAAAATTATAAACTTGTATTAAATATAATCATCAAAGTTAAAATAACAAATAATTTAAGAAGTATATTTAATATTTCTTTTTTGTTCAATCTCTGTGAATATCTTCTTCTTTGTTTGGGTCTCTTCTCCTCTTGCAGTACTGTAAGCTAGCTTCCGAATAAGTACGATTAATCGGAACAATCACCAATTTCAAGTTTCAACAAATCTGGTCAAAATCAAACATGAATTCATCATACGGTATTCGATTTGAATATTTAGTTATTTAGAGCAAGTCCAACGGTATCCTAGTTCATTACCTATAAATAATATAAAATAATGAGTTCTAATGATTTAGGTAATGACCGGACATATGAACTCTAAAAATAATTCCTATATTCATTATATATCATTATAATAATAATAAATTTGAATCTAACTACTTTCAAAAAAGAATGTAAAAGAGAAAAGTGAGAGAGAGAAAATGAAGAAAAGAGAAGAGAATTTTTTTTATTTAAATAAGTGAAATATGTAATGGCTAATTATTACCTATTTTTAGATAATGAAAATCATGTTCCAGTGATTTAAGTAATTGTTATGACACTGTGAAATGTGAAATTTTGACACTTTACCTATATTTTATTTTAAGACATTATTAAGCTGTTGTACTTGCTATTAGTGTTACTTACATTTTGGCCAATTAACTAGACCATTACCTCCAGATAGATGACTTGTTTCTGCTCTTCCTTAATTTAAACGGCATACATCAGTTTAACTAGACCATCACTTTAACACCTTCTTTAGCTCTTTATGTTACAAATTTTCTTTTTCATTAGAAAAATATCTAAAATCCTCTAAGAAGTTCCACTTCATTCTTTAACATTGGGAAAACCTCTTCTCTCTCATTTCATTTGTACTAAAATATGCGGATCTTTTTTTAACATATCATAACTACTCTTTCTTCCTTTTATCTTTATCACCCTATCCATTTTATCTTTTTCATCTATACCAAGAACGTTCTTGACATATTCAAGATCCGGGACGAAAATTTTAAATAAACCAAACATATATTGATTTTGTAATTTTTCATCTTTTGCGAATATACTGATTTTGTAATTTTTCATCTTTTGTGAATATTATTGATTTTATAATTTTTTTTAATTAAATAAGATACATATATATTAATTTTTTTTAAAAAAATATGCCCCAAATATTTTTGCCCGCTGGCGGTCGCCTGGGCCGGGCCTGATCTAGACAAAAAGAAAATTGACGCACTCGCAGGTTATTCAGGGTAAAATAATAGCATTAATATACTATAGACTAGTATATTTGGAAGGAGAGCCCATGCCCATGCTGCATTTGCTGGTGCTATTTGCTGGTGCTATATGTGGAATGGATATCTACAAACACACCGCCCCAACAGGTTATTGTTTCAATATTAAATGTCGTTATGCTGCATCATCAAACACATGCATGCCTTAATATTCGGGATCCTATGGCCTCTCCCCACTAAATGATACTACTGTCACTAGTGAGGATTTAGATATCCTACATTCGTGAATCTGAATCAAATGACAGTCATTTATTTTTTAGTGCGGAGTCAAGATAAAATAAAATATTTTTTACCCTCAAAAGGTTAAATTTTTTTAACAGCTACCGGCTACTAATATACTCCGTATATATTTATGAGATTATAAATTTCACTAGTATCTACATAGCTCCCTCACTGCCAGATTCTTGAATCTTGAATCTATTAGATTATTTTTAGGAGATGAACAAGCTATTGTATCTAGTGCATGAAGGCTATTAAATCATCAATCTTACAAGATTTCTTTCAAGATAACAATTTGATTTTTAAATTAGTTTAACTTTTCTAATACTTCATCCGTCTCATATTTTTTTGTTTTATTTAATTTTTTATAATTAAATTAATCAAATTTTAACTAACAGTTATATATAGTAGAGCAAGTTCAATGTCAAATGTAAAATGACCATAGTCATTATTATAATTTGAAACTAAAAAGTGTTTTATAATGTTAAAATGAAACTTGCACTCTAATAATAATTGTAAATTAGAATTAATTATTATTAATTTTATCTAACTCTTTCACTTTTATTTTTATCTTTGTTTTTAAATATGCAGCCAAGTATCCATTTATATATTTATCTGACCAAAAATAGCTATATATCGGAATAGGTTTTTTGTAATTTCAATTCTATATTATAATTATACAACTAAATATAGTTATGATTGAATTTGTTCTTATATAGTTAAAAAAATTATATCTAATCTACTTTAGTATATAATTTTCTGATTTTTAAATTGTCAAAGGATAATGTTTATTTTTTTTTGTCAAATTGATTAATTTAAGCATAAAAATTTAAATAAGATAAAAATGATAGAATTGAGACAATATATTTTATTAAACTAAACTCTAAAATAAATAAATAACAATAATTTCTAAATAATTAATGGTGGCAGACAGTACTTGTGAGTCAGAGTCAGAGTGGCTGCTAATGCTGCACAGAGTAGGAGATTTAAGACAAATTTGACCAGAGTGAGTTTGGTCAATTACATGTCGAACAAAAGTCCAAATCTTGTGTTGATGCTAACAAGAAAAGCGTCAAACACAAAATATGCTCCAGAGTTGATGATACAGCTAGCTAGCCCGCGTTACAACAAAAGACTCATTTCAGAGATACAATTATAGTACTGCTGCTTGCCTGAACACAACACGTGAAAGACGTAAAGGCCGTTCAGCTACATATACATGTCTATTTATATACCATCTCATTCTCGCATTAATCAGTTACCACAGATGTATCGTAAAAAATAGCAAGGTGATACAATAATACTAAAACTTGGTCTAAATATGATAAGAGTAGATGGACATCATGTTAATTAATCCTTAATGCAGATAAATTTTTTTAAACATGGAGTGTTACACCTTGCTCCCGAATTTTAAAAAGAGAGGTCATTTGATAGACATCTAAATTCCTGGGAATTTCAACTTCCGAGGAGATAAGGATGAATAAAATTGTTTGGTTATCATTTATATAGGAAGTGAAAATACCTTGTAAATGTGACTTCCTACATAATATGGGAAGTTGCTTATCTGCACTCCCCATGATGATTTACACTTCCCATGAAATAGAACTTCTCATATATCAACCAAACAAAAATTTATATTTCCCAGGAATTTCATCAACTAATTAATTACCTAGTAAATATAACTTCCTATGGAAGTTAATACCTATCATCAACCAAACTAGTAAATGGTAAGTAAAATAGTCTTACTTTCACTCATATTTGTGCTTCCGAGTTTTTAATAAGAAATAGAGCAAATGAAAGTGAATATAAATTAGACATAGTTTCATTCCAAAATTGAAATGAAAGTACTTTATTTTCTATTCACTTATTTTCCTCCATTTTTAAAACTCTGGAGCATAGTAAAGTATGTTGCAAAAATTATTCAAATCCGGACATCACGTAGATTACTTGTATGTTCTTAATAAAAGTGACATTACTATCACAAAACTACCCACAAGCCCACGATGTATCATGTATGTGTATCATGTATTCTGTTAACTTTGGATTCTGGTGTCACTGCTACCATTTGTGTAAAACATTTGTTTATGTTTGTGTAAACAATATTTTATATGTATACTCTATCTCTATTTGTAGCTGTTTCTGGGATCAACTCCACTATTCCCCACAAGTACATATAGGGTTTATACATAACAAGAGTTTAACATGTACAATGTCATAAGTACTTATTTAGTCCTAGTATTCAACTTTTTTTGCTAGTATCAACAATTCTGAGAGTTTTCAGGATTTGAACTCAATTTGAGAGTTTTAGGATTGGATTTGAACTCAAATCCGCTAAGACGAAAAATCTCATATACTATATTAAGTTAATTACGTATCGCCTATATTTGAAGGTGTTAGCCGTCTTAATATTTTCTATTATATACCGCTAGGCTCTAGAGTGAATGTGACTACCTAATTAGTGTATGTCTGTACGGGTGTTGCTCTCTCTCTCTCTCTGCCCGATAATAACTAGTATTCTTCTTTCTTTATCTTTCTCACTCATTTCTCTAGTGCCCAAGCTGCCTAGGTTTCTAATTTCTTCTCTTCATTCTCACCCACCAGTTTCTACTACTTGCTTACACATAACATATCACTTTCTTCATGGGGAAAAAAGGAGCTTCTTCATGGTTCTCCGCAGTCAAGAGAGCCTTCATGTCTCCAACCAAGGATACTAATAAGACTACTAGGAGAAGAGAGTTAGATGAACATAACCAAGAAGATGAACAAAAGGTTAGCTTATTATAACTTTGTTGTTTTATATATGCAAGTATGTAACTAACATTAATTATATGGTTAACTAACATTAATTCATCTGCAGAAGAAAGACAAGCGTAGATGGTTATTTAGAATACCTACACAAAACGTTCAACAAAGCCAAACAAAGACCACAACAATCAACATTCCACCTGCGAATCTCTCATCGTTCAATGCGGACCATAAGCATGCCATTGCAATTGCACTAGCACAAGCTCATGAAGCGAAAGCTGCTGTGGCATCAGTCCAAGCGCCCGTTGAATTCATTACATTGACAAGGCCACCCTCGTATTCGCTTAAGCACCACTATGCTGCTATTATTATTCAAACAGCCTTCAGACGCTACCTGGTGAGTAAACGTCCTTGCACTTGGCCTCATTTTTATGTATTAGTTCAATATGGTCTGGTGTATTGTACTAATTAAAATTACTTTTATAGCACCAAAAAGACAATTCATAATTAGCAGTACGATAAACCAAACCAAACCAAACATAACCGTTGTATCCCACTTGAAGAGAAGGATGTAGGAGGGTAAGTTATACGTCAGATAAGGCAATAGAGTTATAAAAACTTAGCAAAAAAATAGCAGTAATAAAGTACACACAATAACTAATAGACATGTACGAATATTCAAGATTATTGCTTCTCACTACTTTATATGGTTGAAAAGGCAAGAAAAGCTCGACGTGCACTTCAGGGAATTGTAATGCTTCAAGCTTTGATTAGAGGACAAAACGTTCGTAAACAAGCAAAGATGACCTTGAGATGTATGACAGCTCTTCTTCGCGTTCAGGCTCGGGTTCGTGATCACCGAGCAAGGTACTCACATGATGCAGGAAGAAATTCTATGTTTGCCGAGACCACCAACTTGTGGGAGTCGGGATATCTACAAGACATCCGAGCAAGGAAGTCTCAAGTAAGTATTTTACGAATTTCATGTCATGTAAATCTAAACATCACAAACTATTGAATGGCTTGGTATGTATTTCAGTCTAGAGAAGGAAGTAGCATTGTGGATAGCTGGGATGAAGGACCACATACACTTCAAGAGCTTGAAGCTATATTGCATAGCAGAAAGGAAGCTGCTTTTATCCGTGACACTTCTCTGTCAAGTTCTTTCTCCCAACAGGTCCAAGACACCCTTAAGTTTATACACATGAACTTAGCTCTTTGATTTAATTTTTAATCTACTTCATATTCATTAAATTTTGCAACTATATATGCTGACAATATGAAGGTCTCGCAGTCTAGAAGGAACACAAGTATTGATGAGAAAGACACCGGGGACAGAACAAAATGGCTTGAACAATGGATGGCAAAAAAGCAATGGGAGCATAACAACAGAGCTTCCACCGATAGAAGGGAAGCCACAAGGACTCCAGAAGTTGACACATGCAGGGTCTATTCTTACTCAGCTTCAAATGGACTCCAATCTCAATATGCAGACCAATATCAAAGACAACCTAGCTCATGTCCCTTGGCTTCACCTTGTTATAGGGAACCTTACAGTCCCTCTCATCGCCCCGTCACTCCTTTATCCAAACCCAATTCATTGCAGGTGCGTTCAGCAAGCCCTCGACGCACAAAAGAAGACAGGAGCTACTCCACAGCAAATACCCCAACTTTACATTTCACACCTCGTGCCAGTTTTGGTGCAGCTAGATACAGCACTTGCGGAAATGATGGTCCAGTTAGTGCTCCAGTGCCTAACTACATGGCTGCCACGGAGTCAGCAAAAGCTCGAGCCCGATCACATAGTGCACCAAGGCAGAGTCGCCCATCAACGCCAGAAAGGGATCAACGCGGGGTAGCAAAGAAACGACTATCATATCCAGTTGCTGATCCATGTATACATTCTGGCATTGGATGCCCAAGTTATAGCCAAAACTTAAGAAGCCCAAGTTTCAAAAGTGTTCAAGCTGGATATGTTGGAATGGGGCAGCAATCATGTTATACAGACAGCACCGGTGGAGAGATTTCTCCATGTTCAACTACTGACCTGAGAAAGTGGCTAAGATGAAGCTTAGTAATTGCAGGAACTAGACTGTTTAAGTTAGTGATGATGAAAGGCGTGAACCTAGTCTCACATTGCCTTAATTTTGCACCTACAACAGATAGGTAGATGATATTTTGTTGTGCAAAGTGATAGTAGAGGAAAATTTGGAATAAATTGAGGTTTTTGTATGTGGGATGTTTTTCAGCCTAAAAGACATGTTTGGTGGCTTATTGCATTCAAAACTATATTTTAAGACTAAACCAACAAAGAAGAAAACACCTTCCCCTTTCAACACATAATGGTATGAGTTGTAACAGTGAAATAGTATATTCCTTGAAAACCTGGTAATATATTAATTTGGTGTTTCTCGTAAAAGCAACTGTTTTTACAATTTTATGTTTCGCTTAACCCTGGTTTCATTGATAAAAGCTTGGCCCTGGTCATTGATAAAGATCTCTGGATATACACAAGCAATAGTGATATTGGTGGCCAAATTGCCAGAATGACAAAATTAAAAAGCACCCGGAAGGATACCACTAAAACTAATAAAATTTAGGCCGGGATAATAATTCCTACAAGGGACTGAGAAAACGAAACAAGGACAAGGGGATTAAGACTTTTCTGTTTGATTACCACATGCTAACAAGGACAAGGGGATTACAAACTTTTCTGTTTGATTACCAACATGCTAACATTGCGTATCTTAGAAATCATAGTGACCTTGGAGACGAACTTCCCAGCTCTGGCTCTTCAGATGTCAATAAGCTTGATCACTTCAGATGCATGCACATAACTGGATGAGATTGAGTTCCATCAAAGAGTTCAAGAAACAGTCCGGGGAGAGGCTTATCCAGTTATTCCTTCACAAACTCTCATTCAAAAGCAGTATTTCTGGACACCGATTACACATTCATAGAAGTGAATCAACTTCACTGCCTATATGGTAGCGTACACTCATGAATACATTTATCAAGGCATCTAATTATGAACATATATGACTAATACAAATGGGAAGTTTTCATACATGTCCTGTTCTGTGTGACTGTGTGTGAGAACTAAGAAATAAGGAGGCCAGTTATTGCTCAAGTATTCTCTATGAGTTAATAAAGGTGATTGTATATACTTATCTCCTCACATCTGTAAAAATTATCAGACGAAACAAGTTACATAAGTGAAAATTCAATATCCGCAGATGTTATGAGCACGTTGTTATAAAATTCAGTATTGATGAAATGCCCAATGACAATTTAGCACTCCTTTGTAGCCAGATTTCAACAGAACAAGTTAACGTCGGTGGAGATTTAACAACTTAAGCTTTTGTCAATAAATATAGTCACAACTCACAACATTCCAGCTTGGCCAGTTGCATTGAGCAAAAACATAAATTATCAAGATTTGATTTGCAAAATATCAATTTTTGTTTTACTTTTTATCTAAAAGTAAGAGCCACAAAGAAGTAAAAGGACATGAAGTTGAAGATTTAAATACCTCAAAGAAATGGACGTATGATAGTATAATCATTAGTAGAATTAGAAGGGTTCTGTTATAATTTTATGTTGTATCATCATCTTATTCTCATAAAAATTTCTTTCATTTGCTTGTTTTAGGTCAGATTCTGCATATCTGTCAATACCTTGCTGCATTCTTCAACTTGCATATGTACTAGAATATTATTCAGAAATAAGGCTGATCAAAGTAGTCCATGCACTTGCAGTTTGGTTTTAGTTTCGTCTTAACAAAACTCTGTTTCTTTTTCATTGTCTGTCTCTCAAAATTATTCGTAAGTTGACATGGCAGTTAGAATGAAGAAAACAGATCATTGAATCTGACAAACAAAAAAAAGAAGAAAAAAGATCGATTCTGGGACTGGTTTATCGATTTCACTAATCTTGCAAAAACAATATTGGAAATACACCTGTCCAAAGATTAATTTAAAAGCAAGTTTAGAGTAAGGAAACTATATTGTTATTCAAGGCAGAAATTTGAGTTGCTTGAAACTCAAACATTCCAACACTTAACGTTTATCACTACTCAGTAATCTCCAAAATAAATAAATAATAAGATAAAAGGACTGTACTTAAATTCTATCATAGAAAATCAACAGTTACAAACACAACATATTAAACCCACCCCTGCAACAAAGTCCTGGGCAGTCGTCATCATAACCAACCCGTTATTAGGGGTAGGGGCCCTCTTTAACAACCTCGCTTGCCTTTCAAGAAAACACATGTTGGTAGGCGCTTTCCAAAAATGTAAACAGCCCAAGGGTGTATATATCCATTCAATTCATTATGTTAACTCATAATAAGGTTGTTGGATCGGATTATGCTCTTGTGTTTAAGTAGTATCATGAGTTGAGACTTTTGGCACTCCAACTTTGTACCAATTTGCCTACTTTTCGATCCAATTGCACGAACCACTTTAGGAAATTCAACAAAACCTCTGATCCCTCGTTTGATATGTGGATTTTCTGCCTCCCCACTGGAGGCTCTCCGTTGCACCCATTGCACCATCTCATTCTTATCTGACTTTTCATAATCACTAACAAGAGTGTCTTTAGCAATGCATTGACTTGTTGATTCTCCATAAAAACTACGTGTCACTTCCGTTATCTGATGCACATTGTCTTCTTCATACTTGGGCTGATTCTTGGAAGGAGAGTCAATTTGTAGCTTCTTGATAGTTTCCAATTCAAGAAATTTCTCTTCTAATATGAATCTAGCCTCAGCTAATTTCATCTGAACCCTCTCCTCTCTCAAAACCTCGGCAAAATGTAACATCTTCCTTTCCTCCTGCATTTCTAGCTTAACGCGATTAATCTCTTCTTTATACAATGATATCTCCTTACATGCCTCTGAACAAACCCTTTCAGCTTCTTCTCTTCCTTTCTTCTCCTCAGACAGTTCCTTTACCAGCCTTTTATTAACCAACTCCAATTTCTTACGAGCCTTGCGCTCACGCTCAACTTTAGCCTTTAGTTCCATGATCTGGGCTCGAGCAACATCAAGCTCAGATTCCATGAATGGTTTAATGAATGTGAGGTCCCAGAATGCAGTTGCAATTTTATGTGTTGATATAGGGAGGTTAATACGATGAGTATTCGGAGGCTTTTGAATGTGTGCTTCTATTTGCTTTTCTTGTTGATGTTTATGTTGTTGAAGTTCAGAACTATAATGTGGGTTCTCGTACAACTTCCAGGTTGGGATAGTGGAAAGCTCATCACTCAAATTTTCTTTGCTTCTGATCATCATCATTATCATCAAAGTCTCCACTATTAGGCTTTCATTCACATATATATGCTTTTATATCCATCTATACATGACTTTTCTTAAGTGACTGTGGAGCAAGCTTGGCATTTTGCATTAACTTTTTCCTTTCCTTTAGCTTTTTTATTTTCTTGTAGGTCCTATAAATTATTTGTTGTCGTGTGAAGTGCTTGCTATGGATATGTGGATTGTAAAGGTGAAATGCAGCATGTGAATCATTTAATTCTCTATGCATTATCTATTATCTGCGTTAAATGATGGAGGTGGCCTAAGTCTTTATTTTTCTAAATCTTCGACAATTGCAGCTAAGGTTGTCTAATAAAATGCTTAAGATATCATAAATCACTAACTAGTTGGTTGATAAACAACCATTAAATCTTAAGAGTTCAACCCAAACACTCAGCCTCAACTAGAACCAAACCACATGCAGCTAGTGTACACCTTGTAAAGCACGAGCACAGTTCACAGTTCAAGAGGGTAAAATGTACGTAGCCTTAATCATACGAAGGCTCAAATCAACCCGAAGCAGAACAGGTAGAAGAGTGTACTAGGAGGTGATATGTGACAGACTAACAACCTCTTTTGATGTTTTCAATCCCAATACAAGTGAATGAGTCATCATATATAACATATAATCGGGGCATGATTGATAATTCATTTCTCATCAGCTCCTCTTCAGAACATTGTGGGCTCCTAAACCATTATAGCAATACAACTATCTTTTATGTAATCATGCCATACAACTTTCTTTTATATAATCAAGAATATACCATATAAAATTCAAAAGACTCTCACATCAGCAGAGTTTACTTTTAATTTTCCTGTGGAAGTTGTTTTTGAGGGTTTAACCCCGTGATCTTGTGAATATCCCAAAAAATTCTATCACCCCAAGCACAACCTTTATTGATAACCTTCTAGCACTTGTGGAAATTAAGAAGTAATAATGATCTATCTTTCTAGCATTTTGGAAATTGAAAAGTAACAAGTTACTCATTTTATCTGTCAATTTAAAACCATATATCCAGCTTAGAGTGCCTGTCCCTGGAGAAGATGGCAAGGTCCAAAAAAAGGGACCATAGGATATAGTTTACAATTTCCACATGTATGGTCTCTTAAGCTACCTTTTCCTGTCCCTCTTGAATTGAGGGCTTGCTCGAATCACATCATTACTAACGCTAATCAGCAAAGCCATACCATTGCATGCGCAATTTTCTAAAAAAAAAAGATAAGATAAGATTTTAATGAACAGTGCAGTACTTGTATATGTATGTTATACATAATTAATTTCATATACAATGCCTGCGAGATAGATAGATTGGCCCATCATAATGGACCACTGTTTCAAAGATGGACAGTCCTGCAATAATAATGGTTCCTGCAAAACAAAATTCTGAGCATCATTAGTCATTGCTCAACATATTTACAACAAAAATCAAAATGCAACTAATGAAGCTGATTGTTCAAATCCATGAATAACCTCAAGCACAATGAAGAAGGTGATCACACTTTGACTAAATATTACTCCAGCCTAGTATTTTTTAGAGTGGGCATTTTTTCTTTCGGTCTGCTTTTTATTGGAAAATTCAAGATTCACACTCCACAAATTTCAAAATCTCACTCTCTTGTGGAAAGAAAGAGAGCAATACACTAGAGCAAAGGTCACTTAAAGTTATCGTTGCCTAATTTTATTTTTTATTCTTAGCGTAATATTGAAATTTAGTACAGACTCCCAAATTTTTTGTGAGTTGATAATGAGTGTAAGATAAGTCTCATCGTATGAGCTAAGTTTTGAGTCTGAGACGGAACTAATAGCTATCATCTGTGGGCACTGAGTCTCAGTAATGCCGATTCTGGATCGGAAAGAATGTTGTTTAACTATAATTACAGGAGTTTTCGACTATGAGTTATTCTTTCTAACAATTATTACAGGAGTTATCGATTATGAGTTTATTTTTGGGTTGACATAGACCAGATAGTATCCTATGGTGCTAGTGTTTCATAACTAAGAGCTTCTTAATTAAGCTCAGCAAAAACAATTGTCGTGCTCGTTTATTCTTTAGATAAATAATCAATTTTCAATCTGTGGCAAGGCTAGAAAGATTAATTTGGTGATTTACAAATCAAATTTATAGAAGTCACGTTCTAGATGAAATTAGAACCTTTAACAACAGGGTGTATGGAAAAGCAGAAATCATATGTTATACATTCAAAAGTTGCGATACCCACCACTTTATAATTATAACATACATCTCAATAAACAACTTGACTAATGGACCACCAGAATTGCTATAATAAAATGTTTGGTTTAGTTCAAGTGTGTATTAAGTATAAGAATACACACATATGCAAAGCACACATTGATTACTCTGATAACAGTGTGATCTATGTAGTCTAGATATTAAAATACCTGGTAGGCTGATAAGCATAAAAGTTGCTAACAAAGTTGTTTGGCTTAGAGCAAGTCCAATGCTAGTTGCAACAAAGCTATATGTCTATAACCATTTTATAACATGGCATCAAAAAGTATATTACTTGGTTGACGACATAACAATGATAGATATATTCATATTTGGATGCAAATTGGGAACCAACTACGCATTTATGCATATTTGCAGTCAAGTATGGCATTGTGTTGAAATGATCATTTTATGCATCTAGTTCCATATTATGGCAATGCAATGAATTATAACTTTGCATTTGGACTTGCTCTTACAGTTTTTATTGTACATAAAAGGATCATTTGCACACAAGAGTACTTTTTTTCATAACTCTTTGTGCAAAGAAGCACTTATTTTCTACAAACTCCTTGGCATTTTCGTTGTTTCTTGAGTAGTAGCCTTGGAAATATATGTCTCTGATGACCAACACTTTAAGGATCTGTAACACACTTATTTTCCACTAAAATTCCTTGGCATTTTGGTTGTTTCTGGAGTAGGAGACTTGAAAATATATTTATCACGAACAATTTAAGGATCTACGACACTATGTTCCTATAATAAATCAAAAAATTTAATAACAGATACTTCAAAGTTAAGATTAACATGTATTTGGTGTTAACTCTAGATAATGACTGATCTTACAAATATTCAACAATACTAATTTATATTATCTTGCAAATTCCAGTAATAGAGAAAACAATATCTTAACATTCTTCAAATTACTTCGTAGGAAATGTCAGGTTGTTATCGAGAAGTATGCAAGAGCTCCTACAAATGGTGCGTTGATATATGTTGCAGGCTCAGTTTGTTGATATTTATTCCGATCATCATAGAAATTGTCATTATTATCAGGACCACCAACAATAGCTCCAACAAGGATATTTTGATTTGGCGAGGTAGTGTGAAAGTACTGGAATCCATCATTGCAGCCAATGTGATCAGGATGTGCATATACAGATGGTATGGAAGATCCCCTGTGGTGAACTTCCAATGGGAACTTATTTCCAAACCCCACCATGTAAGACATTTTTTGTGGATTATCGCCTAATATGTAATCAACCTGCTGCTTTGCCAATGCTCGGACCTTGTCCGCTTCAAATGTTGCTGTTCCACAATGGGCAGCACCATGGCTTGTATCTAGGTACTTGGCATATGTCAAAAGGAGTAAAGCTGAGGTAGTAACATACTGGAGATTGCTCTCTTGCCCTTTGTATAGGAGTCCCCCTGAAAGTCAGATGGAAGATGTATTTTCAATTCTAAATTTATATTACATAAATGACATAATGTTTGTAGATATTTACTCATAGCAAAGTAATAAAACAAAAAAAAGTGTATCCGGATGGTAGAGCGGGATATTATGTGCAAGCAGATTATTTAGGAAAAAGATGTAAAAGTGGCTGACCTGGGGTATACTGGGCCTGGAAATTGGGCGATCCTGGAATCAAAGAACATATATAATTGTCGGAGTGTGTTTTATATAGCTCTAGCCCTTCTATTCTTGTTTCGAGAAAACTCTGTCAGCCAAGAAAATAAATACTTCATGAGGTTGGTTCTGAGCTTAAGATTAGATGAGAAAAAGTTTTTTGTGAAACAATCAATACCTTTGAAAGAAGAATCTTGGTTCCAGGTCTCTTGTCGTCCCAACTGAATGAATAGTCATCATCATCTGCACCTAGTACATGTCCGTTAAACTGGATGTAACTCAAATATGTGGAATTCTGAGTAGCTTGATACATCCATGATGCCCCCCATAATAGCTCATCCTATTTCAAAAGCGAAGCTACATTTATAACTATGTTTGATTGTCAATTGTGAAAGAAAGCGCTAGTTGATCTTTACTTGAAATCCAGAGTATGAGCAGTAAAATGGACAGACTGCTGAACTCAGCGAGTCACTGTACGAACCCCTGAATTTATCTGCAAACTGAAACACCTGCATGCAAAAGGAATGCAACTCTATCATGAGTATCAGATCAGAAAAATTGAAATATAAAGTGTGGTTTTCAAGAAAAATTACTTTAATGGCAGTCTGAAGTAGTTTTGCCGAATAAGAAGGATCAGAGTCTTTGAACACAATTGATGAGGCTGCCAATGCAGCAGCTGTTTCTGCAGCAACATCAGATCCTGGGTTACTAGAAGACACCTTATAAACGTCTCGTGATGTATCCATGTCTTCAGGTCTCTCCCAACACTGGTGATCATGATATGGATTCCCCACCTGTTTATAATATTTTTAATAAAAAATTGAATTTGATTAGTACTTCAGCTTAAATGTATGCACCATTCACTTATTGTATGCATGTCGATGTTGATGTGTCATCAGTTGAAGTACCTGCTGACCCGTGGCCAGTTTGGACCATACGATTACAAAAATGACTGGACATGACTTGATTAACCCAAAATGATTCTATTATTAAAATTTCAGTTGCATTTTGGCAAAAACCAGAAACCTGAAAATGTTTTATTAATTTTATGTATGAGCTAGTTACATAAACTTGTATATTCCATTTTAATAATTGATAAATCAGTTCTAATTTCCTTACTTGTACATATAGAGTATCAGGAGTTGCAGTAGCTGCTTTAAGAAGATAGTCCGAGCCCCAGCGGACCGCAGCTCTGGCATTTTCGAGTTGATTCTGCATGGAGCTCCCAAACTCGATTACACTCCAAGCCAGTAACGTAGTCGTAAAGGCCATTGGCAACCCAAACTTGACATTATCACCAGCATCATAATATCCTCCCACAAGATTCACCTTAAAAAATTTACACAACCACATCAAAACACTTTACAATTAATAAAATTGGTACAACAGTGTACCAGTAGTACATATATCACATATGCATATATGTGCAATAAGTGTGTTTTTATGTTACATTAGCAGCAGATCCATCTGACAATCCTGAATCAGCCCTCCATTTTACGCGTTGATTCGAAGGCAGTTTCCCTGACCTCTGGCCCTCAAAAAACAGTAAAGATTTTTCAAGGGCACTTGTATAATCTTGAGGAGTGAAAGCAGATTGTTCAAGGGCACTAGAAAAAGCGAAGGCAGATGAATACAAGAGTCTAGAACACAAAATGATGAAAATGCAAAGTTGCAAGGTCTGCATTGTTTAATAAATGTTAATGTAACAAAATATGAGTTTTAGTTTTGGTGGCATTGATGTATTTATAGAACGGAGGAGTGTGTGTGTTATGTACACACACCAGTAAGTTTGATTAGGTAGTAGCTGTAGAATGTGAATCACGGGATCAACTACGTGTTTTTCTATTTGAAGACGCCAAATCATAGTTACTCAAACGGCGGGCTTTTATAACATTACTATATAATCACATGCAGTCATGCAGAGAGTCAAATGTACACTATGTACAGGCCTAAAAATGACTTGTGGGTTTAAAAGTTAATTAATGGGTTTTCTTTTTGCCGATTTTAATTAATGGTTTTTGCTTAAACTAATTATGTATAATTTTTTATTTATGAGTGATTAATTGAAATCACTCTAAGGCAGTGGCGCAGCTACGTTATATATAGTGGGTTCAACAATCAAATTATATGGATAAGCAGGTTCAAGTGCTCAGCAATCGGTTCGCCGAATCAGTATGGAATTATTTATTTGCTCCGTTACCCTGATTTTTCGTTGTGAAGAATCCATGGCAAAATTGTATTTGATGGTATTTTTAATTTAGCAATCATGCAATATTTTGATCATATGAAAAATGGATAATTATAATTATAAGTGTAATTTCTGATTGACTATTTTTTGCATTTTTATAATTAAAAATTTATGATAAAAATTTTAAAACTATGAGCAAACGGGCCAAGCATTTATTCTCTAATGCAAGTTTATTTTATGTTTCTGAAGAAATGAAGGAATTTCACCGGCATAATTAAAGGATGTGTGATTAGCTCACAAGTCTAATTATGTACCAATTTGTCGTAGCCTAAAGGACAAGTTTGAAGGCGACTTTAAAATAATTCGGAAATCGAAATATATATTGAATGTGATCAAGATCCATCTTTCAAAACTATATTTGCAAGGAATTGATTGTTGTCAAAGAACCAAATTAGGTGCCTCTTAAATTTGAAAACAATCTAATATTGGACTTGGAACAGAGCACAAAGAAAATTAAGCAGCCAATGAATCAAGTATTTGATAGTTCTGTTGCTGCAACATGAGTTGGCGCCATGGTGGGTGTTCCAAATAGTTTTTACCAGTAACTATACCTACGTATAAATAGTTTTTAACCATAAGTATAAATAGTTTATTTACCAGTAACTACTATTTTTAACTTTTACAATTGTGCAGGTCTACTAGCTTCTTGACATATATAACTTGTTCGAGGCTTAAAGATCGAACAATGTTGGGTGTGTTGTTTACGTTTGTAGAACATTAACTCCATAAAACAAGCAGCAAAATTGCCTCACATACATGTCGATAGTCTTCGTAACATACATGCAAGTGTGTACATACAAACAACAGTTTCTGGCCTCTGCCTAAATTTTTGTTTGAGTGAACAAGAAATATCTTTATGCAACTCTTTTAATCAATTTCTTTTCGAGAGTTATGCTAGGGAACCAAACAAATCTCCAAAAAAAAATTCCCAAAATGATGTGGCATAATGCATATAGCAAGATGAGTAATTTTAATTGATATGATTGATTTGAATATATAAGAGTCCATCTCATTAATTATTCTCACAATCAATCAGAACGAGACATGTGTCATTTGAGAATTTTTTTGTAAAAGTTTTTTGGTTCTCTAGCATTACTCTTTCTTTCGAATGTGCAGAGCGATTTTCTAGCTGTGTAATTACTAAATCCTCTTGCCAGTGGCATATTAACTTCTACCATATGATTTGTAATAGGTTTTTAGCAGCTCAGATGACTGTCATTGGACAAGAACTTTTTCGCAAGCTTGTAGTTTTGGAAGATACTGGAGTTGATATTCACAACTGGACCTGCAATATGCGAGTAACTAATCAAAATTTACAGCATATCAGACTCACATATACTACAGATCTCTTGGTTTAGCTGCATCGCCCTTACTCCCTGTACTCCTTAAAAAAGAATGAATAACCAATTTACGTTGTTGCAGGGCTAGATAGTAGGAATCAGGTACTGTACAATCAAATACCATATGGAAGTCACGTTTTATATGAAATTTCAACCTTTAACAACAGGGCATAATATGAAAAAGTGAAATTCATATGTTATATATTCTAAAGATGCAATACCCGCCACTTTATAATAAAAACATTTAACTCAACAAAGAAGATAGAACTTATGAACCACCAACATTGCTATAATATCATGATAATTATCATTCAAGTGTGTATCATGTTAAGAGCACAAATATTGACTACTCTGATAACAAATATTACTATATCTGATACATATCATGTTAGTTATGATTCAAGTGAATGTTAGAGGTAATATTCTACCAACCTAAATAGATTGCTCAAATTCTGTGAAGGGCTTGTCTTTTTACATGGAGGATTATTTGCACTTTCTTGTAACTTAAACTCCTTAGAATTTTGGTTGTTTCTTGAACAGGATCCTTGAAAATATATTTATCACAAACAGTTCAAGGATCTACAACACTATGTTCCTATAATAAATCGAATAATTTGATAACAGATACTTCAAAGTTAAGGTTTAGCATGTGTTTGATGTTGACTCTAGATACTGAAGGAATATACGAATTTTCAACAATGTTAATTTATATTATCTTGCACATCTTGTAATGGAAGAGTGCAATATCTTTACATTCTTCTAATTACTTCCTCGGAAATGTCAAGTCGTTGATGAGAAGTATGCAAGAGCTCCTACAAACGGTGCGTTGATATATATTGCAGGCTCAGTTTGTTGATATTTATTCCGGTCATCATAGAAATTGTCATTATTATCGGGACCACCGACAATAGCTCCAACAAGGATATTTGGATTTGGTGAAGAAGTGTGAAAGTACTGGAATCCATCATTGCAACCAATGTGATCAGGATGTGCATGTACAGATGGTATGGAAGATCCCCTGTGGTGAACTTCCAGTGGGAACTTATTTCCAAACCCCACCATGTAAGACATTTTTTGTGGATTATCACCTAATATGTAATCAACCTGCTGCTTGGCCAATGCTCGGAGCTTGTCTGCTGCAAATGTCGTCGTTCCACAATGGGCAACACCATGGCTGGTATCTAGATACTTAGCATATGTCAAAAGGAGTAAAGCTGAGGTAGTAACATACTGGAGATTGCTCTCTTGCCCTTTGTATAGAAGTCCCCCTGAAAGCCAGATGGAAGATATATTTCAGTCCTAAATTTTAAATTACTTAACATTTGTATATAATGGTCATAGCGGATGAATAAAACCAAACAAAAAGTGTATCCGGCTCATAGAGCTACAATATACGTGCAAGCAGACAAATTAGGAAAAACATAAGAAAGTAGCTGACCCGGGGTATACTGGGCCTGGAAATTAGGTGATCCTGGAATCAAAGAACATATATAATTATCGGAGTGTGTTTTATATAGCTCTAGCCCTTGTATTCTTGTCTGCAGAAAATTCTGCGTGATAAGGAAGAAAACAAATACTTCATGAGGTTGGTTGTGAGCTGAAGGGTCAGATAAGAAAAACTTTGTTATGAAACAGTACCTTTGACAGAAGAATCTTGGTTCCAGGTCGCTTGTCATCCCAACTGAAGGAGTAGTCATCATCATCTGCACCTAGTAAGCGTCCATTAAACTGGATGTATCGTAAATATGCGGGATTCTGTGTGGCTTCATAAATCCATGATGCACCCCATAATAGCTCATCCTAATTTAAAAACAAAGCTACATTAATAACTATGATTGACTGTCAATTGTGAAAGAAACTGCTAGATGATCTTTACTTGAAATCCAGAGTATGAGCAGTAAAATGGACAGACTACTGAACTCAGCGAGTCACTGTATGAACCCCTGAATTTGTCTGCAAGCTGAAAGACCTGCATGTAAAAATTGTGCAACTCTGCGATGAGGATCAGACAAGGAAAATTAAAACATCAAGTGTGGTTAAGGAGAGAAGTTACTTTAATGGCAGTCTGAAGTAATTTTGCTGAATAAGAAGGATCAGATTCTTTGAACACAATTGATGAGGCTGCCAATGCAGCAGCTGTTTCTGCAGCAACATCAGATCCTGGGTTACTAGAAGACACCTTGTAAACATCTCGTGATGTATCCATGTCTTCAGGTCTCTCCCAACACTGGTGATCATGATATGGATTTCCCACCTGTTCATAATATTTTTAATAAAAAATGAAAATTAAACAGGACTTCAGTTTCAAAATGTATTCACTATGCACTTACTGTATACATGTAAATGTTGATGTGCAGTTAAATTGAAAAGTACAAAACTTCCCCAGTGTTAAAAACCAGTGTCATCAGTTGAAATACATGCATGCTGACCCGTGACAATTTCTGACTGGTCCAAAACCCAACTTGATGATCGAAACGATAAGCCGATAACATAACTGACAGGACATGATTGATTAACCTTAATATGAACCAAAATGACTCAATTATTAAAATTTCTTGCGTTTTGGCACTAGATGAAATTAACACAGGAATGACAACCAGAAAACCGAAATTGTCACTATGACATGTTACTTATTCTTGCTGGAGTCTAAGTAGGTGTAAATGTAATAAATTTATGTATGAGCTAGTTTATCAAAGTTGCATATTCCATTTTAATGATTAATAAATCAGTTCTAGTTTCCTTACTTGGACATATAAAGAACCAGGAGTTGCAGTAGCTGCTTTAAGAAGATAGTCCGAGCCCCAGAGGACCGCATCTCTGGCATTTTCGAGTTGATTTTGCATGGAGCTCCCAAACTCGATTATACTCCAAGCCAGTAACGTAGTCGTAAAGGCCATTGGCAACCCAAACTTGACATTATCACCAGCATCATAATATCCTCCAACAAGATTCACCTTAAAAAAATTAACACAGCCACATCAAAACACTGTACAGTTAATAAAATTGATACAATAGTGTGCTAGTAGTACATATATCACATATGCATGTGCAATTAGTGTGTGTTTTTATGTTACATTAGCAGCAGATCCATCTGACAACCCTGAATCAGCCCGCCAATTTACGCGTTGATTCAAAGGCAGTTTCCCTGATCTCTGGCCCTCAAAGAACAGTAATGATTTTTCAAGGGCACTACTATAATCTTGAGGAGTGAAGGCAGATGCATATAAGAGCATGGAACACAAGACAATAATAGTGCAAAGATGCAAAGTTTGCATTGTAAAATGTTAATGTAACAAAATATAATGAAAAGTGAATAGTTAGAGGCTCAAAGGGTGCAGGGATGATGAGCCTTTGTTTTGGTGGCATTGTGGTATTTATAGAAGGGAGTTTAATTAGGTATATTACCTGTAAGAAAGAAAGAATTAGAATCACGGGAACTTGGTAAATAAAAAATAATCACGGGATCAATTACAGATTACGATATTCTCTTTTACAATATCTCAATATCTTACTTCATAATGTTGTAAATCAGCTTTAGTTATAATTCAATTAAAATTAAAATTATAGATTATAGATTATTAATAATCTATTTAAAATTAAAACTGGATACACCATAGTGTATTTGCTTCAAATTGGTATTTGCTCTCAATGAAAATAGTGAAGGTCCTAAACTGGTGCCGAAATTGAATCCAAATCACGATCCTGTATTTTTAATCTAGCACCCATATTTTGTCGAAAACAAATTAAAATCTAGAACCCATATGAAATTATTTATATTTTGACTCGCATTATAATCTTTACCAGCGAATGACCCGGATGGATTTATGGAAAGTTTAATACACTATTAATACATACATAATTTAAATTAATTGTTTTCATATTAATTTTCTCTTAAAATTGTTACCCGTGGCAATGAGAATTTAGAAACTATAAAATAATACCATATTTTGTTTCCAAATGAATTTTACCTATTTAAATTATTTGAAAAAAAATTTAAAAAGCAATATCAAATTTAAAATTATTTGGAAAAAGGCGGGTCATTATTAATCACAGGCAAATAGTTAGCTATTAAAAATGATTCGCGGGTTGAAAGATTAATGTTTTTACATAAACTAATTAAGTAGGATAATTTTTTTTTGAGCGGTGCAATTATTTTATATTTTATTAGAGAATGAAAAAATAATAATGATTTTACAATATTTTAAGTGCAGCCTAACTATTCTACCTGTTTTTAAAAAAAAACTATTCTACTTTTTTGATATATAGCAAAAATACAGTATAAACAATATTTACAGGTATATTATTCTCTATTTAGGGGAAGTTTGTGTTTTATCGAGGGAATGATGTAATTTCAATCGCATGATTAAAGGATGTGATGAGCTTGCAAATTATGCACCAATTTTTTTACCATCGACACCCTAATAGTGATATACTACTTTTCAATATGTAAGTATAATACAGTAATACACTATTAGCTTGTCATTTAGAACTTGCTCGAGGATTTAAGAAACAATCAAGTCTCTTTGATTAACACGTAACAAGGGTTGAATATAGATAGCGTAAAACATTTATTAGGAACCTAACTCCAGGATTAGGGGTAACACTCCTTAAACTTCATGGAGTATTACATTTCTACAAATATTTATTAAATATTTCAATTTTATTTCTATTAACTAATCTTTTACTGTAGCTGTGACGCCAAATTGTAAAACAAATTATAAACTTAAAAGAACTTAAATCAAGTACTTGCAGTTTCTGTCACGCCAATATTGTTTTGTCTTTTGACACACAAACACATTCCTCTGCAAATCTGTAGTATTGTTGATCTTTTAGATACCAATAGGTGTGTTGTTTACGTTTGTAGAACATCAAGTCCATAAAACAAGCACCAAAATTGCCTAACATACATGTAGATAGTCTGTGTCTATACGGTAGAATAACGTTACATGTATAATGTCTTGCATTAACTTGTATAAATCTAATATTTTCCAACTCCTGGCCCTAGGGTGTGTTTAAGTGAACAAGGTATATTTTGTGCAATTCTTATAATCAAGTTCTTTTAAATGTACAGAGCTATTGTCAAGCTGTGTGATTACCAAAATACCAAGTCCTTTTACCATATGATGTGTAATAGGTTTTTAGAAGCTCAGATGACTGTCATCGGACAAAAAGTTCCTCTCAAGCTTGTAATTTTGGACAGATACTGGAGTTGATATTTGCAACCGGGCCTGCAATATGTTATCATCAATTAATATCGATCATAAATATTTTGCGAGTAACCAATTAACATTTACAGCATATCAAATTCACATATACCAAAGACCTCTTGGTCTAACTGTATTGCCCTCATTCCTTGTACAGGAAGCGGAGGGTTGAAGCCTCGTCGAAGGCAAAATGGGTGTGAGTGTTTGTTCGAATAACAAAAAAAACTCACATATTTCTGCAAAACATGGTTGTTTGGCCACTGGGTCCTCTTCAAATGGGGGCGGGACTTGACCATACACCATCTCGCAGCTCATATCTTCAAAGTCTGCATATAGAAATTGTTGGTAGTTGTCAGTATTTTGAACTGAGCTTTACTGTTAATTAAGCTCATCAGGTTATGTGTTTTTGTGAGCTGTGAGCTGTGAGCGTTTTATTAGTGTAATCTCTGTGAAATTAGTGATTGATCCTAATAATATTTCCAAATGCCATGTGTCGAATTCAATTTCTGCTCTACATATGCATACATGGGGCCTTAGTTATAAATTATACAACCAATTGAACTCTGTCAATGAAGTATTTTGTACCTAATTTGGGGAAAGCTTTTGGTAACTCTAGCATTTGTCTTCATATAAATAACAGCATCCGACTATTTGATAGAGAAAACGTGGCAGGAGAATCTTACTTGGTATCATAGTTAAAGGAAGCCCAAATTCATTGGTGAAGAAATCTTGAGTCGGAATCTTGCACATATTCACACACTGTCCCACACATCCGCTATTCTCCAAGTATCTTCATAGACAGATGTCAAATTTCAATATCAGTCCTTTGGAGCTTGTACAACACAAATAAAAAGTATAGCATGGGCTCATGCCCGAACTTCATAAACTAGTAGAATTTTTAGTTGATAAATTACCTGCATTTCTTTATAAGCACTCCACTTCTTTGCTTCATCCCATTAATCTCCACTTCCACAACCTAGCAGATGATGTATACTTAATACATGTCCATACCAAGTAAAAAAAGAATAAAGAACTTCTATAATCTTGTTAAAAGTGCATAAAATTTCCAGTTCACCAACTTGACTATCATAACGGTGGAGTAATAGTGGAAATCTAAGTTACAAAAAGGTAAGTTTTTGCTTTTGTTATCAATTGAACTATCCCAAGCTCCTAAACTGATGTATGGATTATGTAGTAATCCCTACACCCTCAACTTTCTTTTTCTCGAGGATGACAAGGAAAAAACAATAGATTCAGTTATGAATCTAAGTTCGCAAATGTATTAGTACATTACTGAAAGTGTATTTGATCAATTAATATCTAGAGAAGAAGTAACGAAGACAATGGGTGGTTAATCCAAGTATGGATAACAAATATAAAACAGCTTACCTCAGACGGCCCGACTAACCAGTGGAAAAAAGGTACAGTTAGAGCAGCATTGAACTCCTCAGCCCACTTGGTTGGCGGAAACAATTTTTTAAACTGCAAACAACCAAGAAAAGCAAAGTCTATGCGATAAGCCTCGTCTCTTGATTGCTAAACTTAACATGATTTTAAACTAAATTACTTGAGACAACATTCAGAAATCAGACATCTAATTTTTTAAAAGTACGTAATCGACTAAACATATTGCAGTTAGTTCAGTCTGGACTTTGATGATCAAGATCCCTCAAATCCTTATATAATAGAATCATATGAGACTTCTCATTCACAGAAGATATAATAGCATTTCATACTTTTTCAAACTTTGCCTAGCACAACAGTCAACAGAAAGAACTAGAAGAAGATATAACAGTATAAATCCTATGTGAAAGAGAACATATAAAGAGCACCTGAGCAGGGGCACCAGGAGGAAGCATGGACAAGAGCACCTCTCTAACCACTTCTTGTTGCTGCATACGGTTCCTTCCCTGCATTACTCTTTTGGACACATCCACAAAGCTATCGTAATCATAATCGAAAAATCCCTTTTCCTTCTGGCCTAACTGTTCTTTATTCACTGCCGCAAATTTCTCCATCTTTCTAGCAAAAAGTGTCATGAATGCCTTCTCAAACAGCCCATCATTGTACTTAGTCTTCTGTCCCATTGGTGCTGGCTGTCCTGACGGCTCAGCTATTCCACACTGGATTCTAACATTACCTCCAATGCTGCTACTCCGTCGGTAGCAATCATCAAGGCCTCTTTTCACTGGGAATTGTACAGCTTGAATGCTTAGAACCACCATGAATAAAACTATTCAACCTGATCACAAACTATTACAATATAATTTAATCTGTGTTTCTTTCACGTATACAATAAGGAAAGATGCATGCTGACACTGAGATGAATATTAAGAGGGAAAGGACCAAAGAAATGCCCGAGTTGAATTAAAAGGCTGTGTGAGCTGAAATTTCCTGGGTTAAACCATGGCCATAAAAGCAAACCATATCCAAGAGCTTTATATGTTTATATTGTGAAATTACTTTAATAACCCAAATATTTTGAAATTCAATTCCATTTTTCTTGAACCACAATGTGGCAACCAGTGTATTGACTATGAAGGCACACAAGGTACCAGGAGCATGATTGAGTTGAGATGAGAAACATGCCACGCTTGGGCCTATGTTTAGCCACAATTCTCCCATTTATATTCAATAAACGCTACCGCTAAAATGTCAATTTTATTGACAATTCTATATACCACACCCTTGTATATTGCCCTCTTTATATCAGAAACTTATAGAAACTATTTAGCAAAAAAAAAAAAAGGAAAAGTACTGGACAATTTTTTGTTCACATCTGATGCAAAAACTATTGACTCAGTCATTACTGTTGCATTTTTTGTCCCCTCTCCTAAACTTCTGCTGCATTTTCTTTCATAAATTTAACGTAAAAGAAGTGCCTTCTATGACTCCTGATGCATCTCAAGTTTCTTCCCTGGATTTGAAACAAAACAAATTCATAAGCAGGCATTTAGATGTGAACTTAATTGTACCCAGGTTAAACGCATACAAAGGTAAAAGTAAAACTATTGTGAAGCATTTTGAGCGTACAACTCTGACGTACTCAATGATATAAATTCAAAGGACAGATAAAGCAGCCTGTCAGGCACCAAGTAGTATATTAGAGTAGCGTTATTGCATCTGAAACATAGTACAAAATACAGATGATTTTTTCTGATAGTTTGAATTATATCAGAGTAACATTATGCTGTTGAAACTGAGTACAAAATTCACAAACTTCTAACTAGTCAGTATCGATCATAAGCAGACTCCATACAATGTGAAAATTCTGCACTTGCAGAATGCAACCATAACACATTTTTGGCAAATATGATAGCTTAGAAATTCTACTCTGCAGCCTCAGCTTGATTTGTACCCTCGCGCACCTCATCCTAATTCGTAGACTCAACCTGATCTATAGCCTCTACCTGTTTTGCAGCGTCAGCCTGTTTTGTTGCCTCCACTTCCCTCAACTTCTCCAATGCTGATATACGTCCATTCAGAGAGTCGTGAAGGCTGTTCATCTGATATGAAAGCAAAACACAAGGTTTCAGCTTGTTTCAATTAATTTAATAGATGTAACCTCATGTAGTTCTAAATTTTGATGCCGACCAAGAAAATCAATACTATAAAATTTTAGATCTTAATCATCTATTCGGCAGTAGATCCATTTCAAGAGTTAGACAACATACTACATACCTCTTATATTAGTTGTAGTTTTTTTTTTTTGAATATTTAATTGTCAAGTATTGATCTCTTGACCTCTCTTATTACACCTGTATTGATTTTCTTTCTGCTTATATTAACCAAAACATATGTAGTTGTCAAGTATTGAAACCTCTATTTAACTGAAAGTAGATATTAGGTTGCTTTTTGTAGTTGCTTATGTCAATATTAAAACTCTGAATCTGGACCATTTATTAGAAGTAGATCTAACTATCCCCATGTTTTGAGCGGTACAGTGAAGCCCCATAATCTCTATTACGCTTGTTATATATAGGATATAATTTATCCCACACAAAGGGCGTTAACTACCTAGCATCCCAAAATTGCATAAACAATCTCACTTTTGTAAACATTCAATAATCGTTCCTTTACCACTCCTTATGACAAGGACATTCTTCTACGGGAGTATGTTAGCTGCAATAGTTCCAAATAAAGACCATATTAAAACAGAGAAACACATGATCCAAGACCTATAAGCTCAAACTATTTGGTCATGCTAAGTTGTGGGCATGTGTTTTACATCTCCTCTAATGTGTGTCAAATCAACGTGTCACAAACAAAAAACGATTATGGTCCACAAGATATGGAGCATGCTATTAGTTAGCAACCACCATACTCTTACCAATGTATACACTACACTAATGTATAAATTACTCTGTAAAGCACTAGGTATGCACCCTTTCTGTTACATAAAGGTATATGAGTATGAAATCTGACCACTGGTGTATATTTGAGCTGAAATTTGCAACATCAATTCCTTACGCTCGTTGGAAGGAATGGTATAGAGTGGGAATCGAATGACATTTGTACTATTCATGAACATCATTTATTTCTCAACGTCATTCCTAAATATTTAAACTAGATCTCAAATGCTTGATTCCATCAAGGATGTTGAAAGGATGTGGTACCTCAACTTCCAATTACCTTGAAACAAATGTGCTAACAAAGTAAAAAAATATGATTTTGATTATTTAACTATTAGGCCTAATGAAACTTAAAACATTTCAATTTATAATTATATTCTCATTTTTATTATTTATAAAATTGCAGCAGCCCAGCACAGCGGGCTTAAATATAGTTGATCATATCCTTTACAAACCTTTTCATAGATTTACACTTCTTTCATTTTTCTCTTTCACGTCAAATATCCTTCACTTTTATTATTATTTTTATCTCCCGTCCTAGTATTTCTGCCAAACAGAGTGTAATATATCGGCAATACTTAAATCAGTTCTAAATGTTGTAGACACTATTCTATCAGCTCTGAATGTTGTAGACACTATTCTATCAAATATCCTTCACTTTTATTATTATTTTTATCTCCCATCCTAGTATTTCTGCCAAACAGAGTGTAATAGTGTCTACAACATTCAGAGCTGATAGAATAGTGTCTACAACATTTAGAACTGATTTAAGTATCAACTATGCCCTAGTTTTTACAAATGCAACCTTATTCCATCTTTATCTCATATCTTCACACTTCTTTCACCCTTCTTTTTCACCTCTGTTTTTCTTTATGTATTTTTCAATTTCCCAACCCATTCATTCCAAATTTCCAATTAAACAGAGCTTTGTAAGTGTCCGATTAAAAACCCGCCTACAACATCCAAAACTGATTAAGTATTATCTATGTGCTAGGTGGTATACTACTTCATTCTAGCCGATCACATATCTGTATTACAACCAAAATTAGTGCTAAACAATTCAACAAAATGAAAACTAAATAATAAAAAACTGGTGTGCTATAATTTTATGCAGTTAAAATTTTTATTATCATGTAAGCTTTTAAAAAATTTCATCTCTATTGATTTATAAATAATAAATAAGTCTATAATACAGGACATAAATATATCTTACCACCTACATTCTAAGCGCTCCCTCCCCTCTACTCAGCTGTCAACTTCAGTAATGTTTCTCATATAGGATAGAAACACACACACACACACACAAGTGAAACTTGAACCACCTAGGCAACTACATTGCTTTTTTCAGCAAAACATTGTTATAATAAGCATCAACGTGAACACATAGATATGAAGGAGAAGTAGGAACTTCAGCAATCTTTTCCACTTCTCTTTTATTGTGCAAGTGCCCACCTACTGACGGGAAAACAAGTAACACACTTCTTGAGCTGTTTTAAACTAATACAGTCCAACCTCATACAGGTCAAGCCCGATATAAGATTGATCAGTGAGATGTGCATTCTTTTGCTAGAGGCATCAAAGTATGAGCTCATTCACAAACAAACTAGCTTTGGATTTAAAATCTCAACCCTAATACATCTTTATATATTTAAATTATTCGAATCACTAGCCTCAAGCCCCTTCAACACAAAAGCTCACCTGACGTCTTCTCGCCCAAACCTCCCCTATTATGCTATATTACGTAAAACATAATTCTTGAAACTCGGGTTTACTCATTCTTAGATAAAAACACAGCACACAAAATCAGAAATTCCATTCTTAGCTAAAAGTGTACATCATACAATTTAATGATAAAAATTCATTTAATCCCACAATTAAGCACAAACATGTTCAAATTATACTCACATTTCCAACTAAATCCAAAATTACGAGTTTTACTAAAACTAAACCAAACAGTTTATATAATTAATCTCCACTACCCTAATACTCTCATTTTAGATCAAATTCAAGAAAGATTCAAATAATAAATAAATATATACAAAAATAAAAATAAAAACATATATACCTTGTGAGAAATGGATTGATGGGCGGCGGTGTAATCATTGTGAAGAGTGTAAAGTCCGGCCATCGACGCCACCGCCGCTCCGGCAAAAAATGATGCCAATCTTACCCTTAGCACGTAACCCATTTTTCTTATAATTATAATTATTTTTTATTTTTTCTCAATCTCCTTTCTTTGTCCTTTGCCTACAATTTTTATGCTCTTTACATGAAAAAATTAAGTAAATATGAATATTTGGGTTGAACTATGTTTGGGCCTTGGGATGATTCATATCGAGTTGGGCTAGCTTATCATGATGGGCTATTATTGTCACTACTACATCTATGGTTAGAGGCTAGAGTCATCAATTTATTTTATACTAGATTTAATTGGACTTTGATGACATGAACCATAATGTTTTTGCAGTGACTCAATTATAAAAATTGACAGTTTGATGACCAAATTTTTTATTTTTCAATACTTGCATTCCGTTAAAATTTTAATTATAAACTATTTATTCATTTAGATAATATTTTTAGATTTTTTTTCTTAATTATATTATTATATATATTATGTTCAAATGTACCTAGAATTCACCGTGATTATAACTTTTATATAAATTTTAATTACATTCATTTTTAAAAAAATTCTAAATTAGTTATACACATGCATAGAATAAATAAAGTGCACAGTCTTACACAAAATTAAGGATAAGATACATTTTGGTGGAGGGAAGAAACAATTAATTTTAAAGACATTTTTCTAAAAGATATGACTCATTATTAATATATTTGAAAATTATTATTGGATAAAATGTATTCATATATTATATAAATAAAAATATATTATTTGAAATATAGTTATTATTTATTTATATTTATATAGAGAATGCTATATTTTTATTTATTCATTTATGTATTTAGCGATATTATTTATTAAACCTATTTACTTAAATTGGGACCCAAGAAATTTATTTACTAGATTATTCTTTTATCAACATTTATTTATAAAGGTAGTATCTAAAATTTGGTAAAATAGTAGTAGCAAAATAGTAGAAGTACATACTGTATCCATACTAAGTTACTAACTAACCAAAAAGCCTAATAAATGACAATACATGGAGAACAGCACATCATGACCTCTCACTTTCTCCCTGTCTAGCTAACCAACTATTCAGTGAGAGACTGAAAGCCAACATTTATTTCTTCATGTAAGTTTGTACCGGAAGTATTTTATTGGAGTACTATAATCACTATAAATGAATAAAGATTTTACTCCATCCTCCCCAACTGTTTTTGGTGCAGTTAAATTAATTAATATTTAATTATATTTAAAAATAATATATAATTAAAAAGTTTAAAATTTTATATTATTAGAATTTATATATAATCTATTTTTAAATATATTTTTAAAATTTTAAAAATTATAAAAGAACAATGTCTAATTTATATTAAAAAACTAGTCAATTTGACCGTAAAAAATCAAAAAACATATGTAAAAGGGACTAGAGATTAATATATTAGATTTAAATATGTTATGAACTCCCAAGTAGTTGAGTACTTATTGTATGACGAATTGAGGATGGACTTCCAGTCTTTACTGTATATATACCCAGGGTTTTTATTCAGTCCCCCATATGGCCATATGTAGTTGTGAACATGGGTTGGTTCGGGTCGGGTTTTCGTCAAAACTCGACCCAACCCGATTAGTTCGGTTTTATAAAAAATCAATCCATTAATTGTAAAAAAAAATTGTAACCCAACCCAACCCAATCCAATTAGTTCGGTTTTTTATAATCGTAACCCAACCCAATCCAGAAATTTCTGCACTGTTGCAGAAATTTGTAAAAAATATTCTGCACTGTTGCAGAAATTTATATAGTGCAGAAATTTGTAAAAAATATTCTGTACTGTTGCAGAAAATTTATATAGTGCAGAAATTTGTAGAAAAAATTCTGCACTGTTGCAGAAAATTCTGCTTGTTGCAGAAAATGTTGCAAGAGCCGGAAAGTGTTGCAGAATGTGTTGCAAAAAATTTATATAGTGCAGAAAATTTATATAGTACAGAAATTTGTAGAAAATATGTAAAAAATATATAGAATATGCAGAAAATATGCAAAAAAATCTGCATTTTATGTAATCGGTTCGGTTCGGGTTGGGTAAGGGTTAAAATTTGTTAAACCCTTACCCAACCCAATTAGTTCGGGTTTTTTAAAAATTAACCCATTTATATTTCGGTTTCGGACGGTTCGGTTTATTCGGCCGAAAAAAGAGGCGGGTTAGTTCGGATTGGCAGTTTAATCAGATTTTTGTTCACCCCTAGCCATATGTATGTTATGAACCAGACTTGTGGCATTGCCTACTGAAACAACAGTTTTTGCTCTTAGGTACGTAAAAAAGTATTTAGTAAAACTTAAAAGCAACTTTTTGAAAAAACATTTTTGTCTAGAAACTATTTTTTAAAGAAAACAATACTCATACTATTAAACCCCTCAAAAATATTATTTTTTATATTACATTTTAAAATATACCAAAATCAAAAAATATTAACAAATAATTATATGATTTTTCCAATATCACTTTTTTAAGTAACACTTTTTCTCACTGAACAGTTTTTAATAAAATACTAACACTTTTTCTCACCAAACACTTTTTTTTAGGTATTTTAAAATAAATTGTAATTTAAAAAAATTCTTAAATTATCTTTTCTAATGTATCTTAAATTATGTTTAAAAAAAGGTAATATAAAAAATATTTTTGGGAGTAGTATATATTATCAAGCAAATAATCTAATTAATTTATTATCAAGCACCGTTTTCACAAATTCACACAATAAAAAAATTATATCATAAATATTAATTAAAATTCTCAATTTTACAAAATTTATATATCAAATATATAAAAATATAATATAAAATTCATATTTTATTTATAATATTAATGAATCCGTATCCTACTTATAAACTTCAATATGTTTATATATGTATGTAAATGTTGCCATTGAAATCTATACGGCAATGACCAAATTTATGCAATGACAACATTATAATATTTTAGTCACTCTCCAATTGTTGGCTATATTTATCAAAGTATTACAGATCTGTAGCAATTGACACATCATCTCCCGTTATTTTCCATTTTCTCTCTCGCTGATTTCTTCCTCTTTCCCGTTAGTTTCTTTGAACTTTTCTAGAATATAGCCATTACAATATAGCCGTTGGAATATAACTATTTGAATTTGAAAATAATAATAAATTACATTTTTCAAAATATAGTCAATCATTATAGCAATAGAACACCTTATAGATTCAGCAAAATTTAACTAACTATTATTTTATATTATTATAGTCAACCCATTGAAAATGCTCTAACTACTTATGTTCCTGCATATTACCTGCTGCTGCTGCATTCTTTCTTATTGGCCGGGCGGCATCAGCAGGTTATCACCGTGTGTACAAATCTTGATGTGAACAAGAATACAACCTTAAAAATATACTACCTCTGCTCCGTTCCGTTAGATTTGACTTTTTACACATATTTTAACGCGCATAAAAAATATAATTTGATAAATTATTTTTTAAATAAAAATTTAAATATTAAATTTATTTTTAGAAAATGAAAATCCGAAAAATAATTTATCAAACTATGTCTTTTATACGCGTTAAAATACGTGCAAAAAATCAAACGGACAACTAATTAGGGACGGAGAGAGTAGTAATTAATATTATAATTAATAATTTTAGTTGATAAACTCAATTAGATAATATGTTAATAATATGCTGACACTGTCAATTTCGAGTTACGATTCAAAAATAATTGATTCACAAAATTTGGATTCGATCAAAAAAATAATTGATTTGCAAAATCTTGACACCAACTCCGCCCGTTGATTGAACGAGTGATCCGACCCGACTCACATAACCCGTTTATTTTTCAAAACAATTAAACACTTATTAAATCATTATACACTTAATTTTGCTTAACATATATAAAATATTTTACATAAATAATTTTTCTTAATTTAAATACTTATCCTTATTTGACATATGAAAATTAAAATATGTTACAAAAAAATATATTTACAATTTAAGCTCTAAATTATGCAATTTATATAGTAAAATTTCACCTTATCCAATTTAAAATAAATATCCAATTCATTTTACCTTTTTCAATTTAAAATAAATATTCAAATTCAAGAAGAGCATAAATATAATTAAAATGTAGATAGAATAATAAAAACATTGATGATTTATAAATTAAAATTAAATTAAATCAAAACTACAAATTCCATATTTTTAGATCTATAATATCTTTAAGAACATCTTCAAGAATATATTCATTTAATTCTCGGCTAATCCGCAGGTGTTGGGTTATAAATTAAAAATTCGATACTGATTAGTAACATATTTAAATCTAATATTTATAGTTCCAATTTATAAATATGCTAATATAGATTTAAGGTTCGAATCTAATCAATAACGTATCTATTCAAAATTTAATATTTATATATAACTGTTATAGGATAACAGTTGTAGGTGAAAATTGATGATAGTTTGACCTTGCTAAGCTCTAACTGGGGATGGAGCGTTTCAGAGCAGACGAGTCAGATTCCTCTACTTATGCGAGTTGACTTTATTAAGAATATTTTGCTACTATCTTGTTCTAGCTGCTCATTACTGTACTAGTTTACAGTTGAGCTGCTTAGCAAAAAAAGTAGTTTACAGTTGAGCTCAGTGGTTTGGAAATTTTTTTATGAGCTGACTTCAGTTTTGCTACAAGATCTATATATGCATTGCATTTGCAGCAAAGTCGAAAGATTGAATTATTTTTTTAGAGTACTTAGCATCAAAGTAGATATATGAGTATTGTGTTGTTCGTTGATATATAGAGACAACAAGTTACATCATTGTACATTATAATAGATGACGACATATATAATGTTGTAAATTTGTAACTAAACAGTGGAAACATTGCACATTTAGTACCCATAATCACTGCTATTAATATGTTATATGGCAACCGGCCAGTTGTTGATCTTTGCGAATACATGGAATTTATGTGCCCGACTTACTGTAAATAAATCTGTAGAATTCAAAGACTAATAAGTAATAATAGAATTTTGAGCTTCGGATGTATTGAAATCATGATTCCATAACCCATAATTGTAAACATTGCATTAGTCACTAATTTAATTTATAGACTAAGAACCTGAATACCAACACAGAAAGAACCAAGACGTACATACACAACAAGCATGCATAAGGACATTGCATTGTGCAAGCATCATAGGGATGGATGTTAGGTTATTTTAATAATCTATATATTATGGGCTTACCAATTAAAATAATTATACTTAATTGTTATTTCGGATTAATTAAGTGGTCTAAAATAAATAGTCCAAAGATATCTTATTGGGTATGGACTATGTAATGTGTAATACCCATAGTAAGCATGTGTAATACCCATAGTAAGCCTTGTTAAGGTTAATGAGGTCTAATTAGTCTACTATATAAAGAAAATATAAATCGAGTGGAAGATCAAGTCCCCCGATCTGTAATCAAGTAATCAAGTAAGAGGTATTACAAGTTCCACGATCAAGTCTCTCAATCATGTTTATATTTAAGAGCTATAGAATCAGGTACGCTTCTGCACTACAGGTTTAAATTGTAATCTTGATAATATCACATTGATAATATCGCATAAGATGATCCGTGGTTATGTGTTTAATTACATCAAACAATGGAGCCTATTAAGACCAACTTTTTTGTACACTCTTCAAATAAACTTAAATACAAAGCTTCGGTATAAATATGCATGCTATATGTTAACTCACTACCTTTTGAACTATATATTAACTTCACTATTAATTATAAACAATAAAAAAATATACCGACATAATATAAATTATCATGAAATAGCTAAAGGAAAACCGAAATAGTGATCGGATTTATGCTAGTTCCTTGTCAGGTGCATGTTTAATTAATATATATGGAATTGTATACTACTGTAATACATAAATAATCTGTTGATAATGATTTCTGTTACCTACCAATGGCGGCTTTTAAATATGTTTGGCCATATAATTGTATATATCAATATCAAATTAGAACTGTGATATAATGAGTTAATGTTTTCAGTGGATGACTAATTCGATACCTATATTGTCGTCTGATTACAGTTAAGGTTTGTGTTGATGGGATGTGTTGATTGCTAGTGACCAAGTAATCAAATCAGTAACATTGATTTAAATCGCACATCACTAGTGTGAATTACGTGCTTAGCACAGTAACACAACTTAGACCAATTGGCCGACCAAGTCGCCATTGATGCATTAGATTGAGACTTAGTTTTTTCATCTGTAATGTGTCATGTTTAGCTATACATTGATTAGGTCATAAAATATCATAGATGTATAGGGGGAACAAGGAAAGGGTGGGTTAATTACGTCTTCAATAGCGTACAATGAAGAAAGAGTCCAAAATTATTTTTGAACGAGATGGATGCTATACATACCTGGGTTAAGTTATATGCAGATTTAGAATGCCTTTTTTTTGTTGGAGGCGTCACAGAGAACATATATGTAGGGTTTGCAAAATATTATAAAATATATTATTCTGTCAGCAGTACATATATGCTTTTCGACGGCTCTAACAAATAGGCTTCTCAATGGGGCGGTTTGGGTCAAAAATCTTATTTTTCATACCCGCCCCGTATAAATTTCATTTATCCCATAACCGTCGAAGTTCCCCACGGGGAATTATTTTAGTTACCATCCTCGCCCCACGGGTATCCTATCCCCGCCGGGTTCCCCGCGAAAAATTATTTTAGTCTCCATATCAGCCCTACAATAATATTTTATTTTTCCGACCCGTGTTATTCCGTCCCATTTTATAATATATGTTTTAATAAATTTAGAAATATGTAAATTCAATAAGTAACAAATATTATACAAAATATGCATGCAAAATATACTCTTATTTAATTATTATTATTCATTAATTTTTTTTCATAAATAGCATTAATGAAACATAAATGTATTACATTTAAATTTCATAATACTTTCAAATATTAAACACTTAAAACTTTTCATATATATATATATATATATATATATATATATATATATATATATATATATATATATATATATATATATTATTTGGGGCGAGGGGAGAGGGGAATTCTCGCGAGAATTTGATAAATACCATACCCGTTCCATGAGACAAATAATTAATACCCGTCAGTGCCCCCATTCCCCATATAATTGGGGCGGGATTGCCCCATTTGTAGCGAGTTAGGGGTGGGTTACCTATTTACATGCCACATTAAGAACCCTATCAACAAAAATGCGATTTTCATATAACTTTTCACATATATATTGATTATGATAAGTTGATAATGAAATATCACCCCATTTTGGTAACAGTACCAACATGATAGTCGCAATATAAATCGATGTCTTTTATTAATTTTTACCCCTGCGGAAAATATTTTTCTAGCTCAAAAGGGGTTGAGCATTTCGATCATTTCTTCGTAATAAGTTTGAATTTCTCTTATAGTGACTATTGAACTGATATTTAATACTACCTATCAATTATTTTAGATAATATTTGAGATTGATCCTCCGGCATCCAACTACAATTAATTAATTATAGAAAGTATTAAGCTAAATTCAGTTTGGACGAAAAGGTATAATTTGAACCGGATTATACTAATAGTTTATGATATATATGACTTATTTTAATTCGTGGACGCATATTTATGCACGCGAGTTCTCATAGCATTATAGGAAGTTACCAATTATACATGTGACAACTCAGCATTTTTGGGACAATTTTTGGAATTTGTAACATTGTTCAATGAAGTAAGACCTTTGATCGGAAGCATTTTAATTATAAAGTTGACCATACTACAATTATAACCACAAATGAAATACATACGTTATTTAGTGATTTTGCTTAACTGCCATCGAATACATAATTATCAACGATAGTTGAAGTTTTTTTGTTTGTTATTCAGTGATTTCATGTGAGAAAAATATTAAGGATTTTAAATTATACTCAAAATGATTTCCAAACCTCACATGACACATTTATATTTTATTATTAAAATTAATAAATTGAGTCGATTGATCTCTACTTAGAGCCCTGAACCCGAATTACATACATATTTATATTTAATAAAATTATATTTGTTATATTTTATGAGCATACATTATATTTATATTTATAATTATTTCGTGCCATTAATTTTTTAACCCTTTTATTTTTAGATGTTTCATTCATTTGTTAACATTTTTTAATTTAATAGTATATTTTTTTTACAAAATTTGATAGGTCCATTATTTTACACTTGTAAACCCAGTCACTAATATTTGTCCTACAATAAACAAATTAAACTCGAATTTGTTCACGAACCAAGTAATAAATGAACCGAACCAATCTGAACTAAACGAACCCAGTTCAAATTTTATTAACGGCTCTTCGGTTCATATACAACTCTAAATTTTCCCATTATGAACATGCAATTAAGTCGGGGTTTATTACTTAATCTTAGTTTTTATTGCTTTTAAAAGTATAGATTTTCTTTTTGACAAAAAAAGTATAGATTTTCATACCTTATTTTATTCTATTAATATAAATAAATTAGAGAAAATATGAATAGAAGCATTTGTGGTGAAGAAAGCAAGAGTGCAAAATCAATACTTGTTGTGAAGGATCTTCTAAAGGACAAAGACAAGACAAGCACATCCCATTCTCTTCGAAAAAAATTGCAACAAATAGATTTTAAATAGGCCAAAAGAGGACCACTTCTTAAATTTTATGTTAAATATTCTTTTCCTTTTCTTGCATTTGCCTTAGTAATATTATACCCTATATATAATTGGAATAATGGAGTTAGCAGTTAATGGGATCGCAAAAATGTAAATTCATAAATATTATTAATTAATTAATTGATCAAAGTTTGATTCTCTATGAACACAACAATTAATTTAATATTATTTATAAATAAAGTATTAAAGGTTCAATTATTAATAAATAACAATAACTAACTTAATATTATTTTTAAAAGAAAATATATTAAATTTTAATATTTAATTAAAATGAATAAATATAAATTTCTAAAAACTAATTAAATTTGACTATAATAATATTATTAAAAAAGTAATTATGCATTATATGAGTATAAGTGAAATAAAGGATATCACGTGGTCAGGTTTAGTTGATTTCGGGTTCCATAATAATAAAAAGTAGGTATATCAAAAAAATTAAAACAATATCTTCACTTCTATTTAACATAAATAAAAATAAAAAAAAATAAAAAAAAATATTTAATAATAATATTCAAATACACTCAAAATATACATGTATTTCAAATAAAAATATAAGTAATTAATAAATAGAATTAAAATATATATTCACACATGATATCAAATAAAGTTAATAAGAATAAAGATAAATATATAAACTAATAAAAAAATATTAAAAAAACACAGCTAACACAAAATATTTAATAATAATATCCTAATATTTTTATGATATACATGTAAAATAAAAATATAAATAACTAATTAATAAATTTTTGATATAATAATATAGTTATTAATGATATGAAATAAAATAAAAAGTAATAAAAATACAAAAGTAAATATAATTTAGAAAATGAAAAAATAAAATATTAAAATTAAATTATTAAAATAATACTAATAACTAGTTTGCATGAGATCTAAGCTAGTAATTTCTAATTTAATTTATATGAGTCGTTACTGTGTTGGAGGTCCGCCCTCTTCTGATATATTTGAGCATTTGTAAAAAAATTTAATCCATATTTGATGCTCAAAATTTTTTACTAAACTGATATGTCTCCAATTGATTTTAACAATCTCTATGTTTAAATGTCAGTAATATTATTAAGGATTATCTTTACCTCGAAGTACATTAATGCACTATTTTTCTGACCTTGTTCACAGTTTCAAATTAAACTGTATATAATTTGATGATTTATAACAATTAAACATAAATGAATTAAAATATAATTGTGCATAATTTTCAATTGATTTTTATTAGTAGTACTTTCCCAATAATTAGTAAAATAAACAAATAGATCAGCGGTTGTATTGAATATGATCGAGCATGCATTAATATTAAGGGGGTTGTGAGTTGCGACGGTGGTGAAAGAGGTTTTCTGCTTAGAGTATGGGAGTCATGTGGACTGTGGCCTACTAGCAATAAATACAAAGGAGGTTTGTGGGTTGGTCGCTCTTAAGTACTCTATATTTTACTCTAACTTGGTCAAACTGTGCACCCATATTCATTATTCATTGTTGTTAGGCTACTTCAGCTAGTAATAGTAAATCTCAAAACCATCCATCCGAAACCCTAATATTATTGTAATTAAAATGTCTTAGGTAAATGATACACATGTGACTCTTTCTCGTACTGTAATATTGTAAATTCTTTCATTTTTTTAAACCATAACAGGTTAATGAATCAGTCTCGAATCAAAATAAGAGTTTACATATTTTTCCCAATTTATAATGAAATAATTAAGTTCAAAACTAAACCCACACCTAAGTAGAATAGATACATCCACGGCATTAAATATATTTTTTTTTTTATAGTACAGTGAATAAGTGATATAATTTTGTTGGGAAATATACGGATGATTTAAGGGGGGAAACGAAGAATAATGGTAAAATAAAAGAACATACGAAAAAGATTAGGAAAACTTGTAAAAATGTGCATGGTTATTGAGAAGAAACAATTAAGGGTCTTTCTTAACAACTACCACCTACCAATTTTGCTTGGCCAGCCGAGGTTTTTAATGAAACAATGAATTTTCTTTTATCTGTTACCCGTCTGCGTACGTGTTTGGCCAGATCACTCTAACCCTTAATTTCTCGCCACTTAATTTTTTAAATACAGAGGAGTTCAACTCACACGCTTTCCTCATATAAAAGGCAATGGAGAAAGCATTTTGATTATTTCCATGACCCCTTTTCCAGAAAACCTAACAAGATTTAGTCAAGACCTCTCCCCCACTTCCACTCTCTTAATTTGCTTATAATTAGTCTTTGTTAGTCACCGTTTATATAGAGCAGATCAGCACAAGATTTAGAACAATATGCAGATTATTTTTCTCATATTTCGAAATTCATTAGTTTTTTATCAATGAGATCCTCCTGTCTCAAAACTCGAGACATATTTGTACATCTCCTAGTGTTAGTAATATAGCTTACTACTAGTAGCTAGGAGTACTTATTTTTCACAAATTCTTGACTGGCCTGGCTGCTCGGTACTCTCTCTCTCTCTCTTTTTTTTTTAAATGGCAGTGATGGACAAAACGTTGTCGGTTTTGATGGTAACAGGGAATTTTGTAAACGAGTTTGTAAGTTTCATTGTATTTTCCATTCTTGATATTCTTGATTTCCTTCTATGTTACACCTACAAAGTTGTGGACTTCATTGTGGAAGCGGAATGGAAGCCTTGTTATTGCTCTTCAGCGAGAAAGGCCATCACCAGCAGTGGCAACATCTTAGTTTCCGAACAAGGAGAGTCGAAGAAGATTGTTTGCCTTACTTCTTCCAAGCTGCAACTAGAGGAGATCTCCGACACTCTCTACACTCGTTCATCGTTAGTCTCTGAGGTATCGAAAACAACTGTCAGTCGTCTTAAAGTGGAGACTAAAAATGTGATACAAGATATGAATAAATTCAAGAAAGGTCGATCCACATTCACTATCAACTCCACCATCATTGAAATGCTACAAGGTAAAATTGGAGGCCAAAAATCTCATCCCATTCCGAGATGGTCAGATTGTGATTGCCAAACTTGTAATGCTTGGTCATCGTCTACCACTGACACTCTCTTTCTCAAAGCTGAAGGACCATTAGGTAATAATAAATTTACATTTGTTTCTCCTACATATTTTGTTCTAGCCAATGCGGTGATGTCGTGTTATTTATTAGATTGCTAGCAATTAATTCTATGAATATATAAGATTTTCCTGCAGAAAATAAATTTTTAGTACAATTGTTTTGCTTATGTTGTTAATTACTTACAATTACAAAATATATGAACTTAATTACTGTGTGTCCTTTTGCGCTAGTATAATGAAAAACTATTAAATATACATATACTAATATCTTGATATGTTGTCTTTTATTGTGCATCAGATAATGTCGAAGAGGATGTGCTTTTCATTCATGGATTCATTTCATCCTCCGAATTCTGGACAGAAACCCTGTTTCCCAACTTTTCGAAATCTACAAAATCAAAGTACAGGCTTTTAGCATTCGATCTGTTAGGTTTCGGAAAGAGTCCGAAACCACACGATTCATTGTACACAATAAGGGAGCATTTAGAGATGATTGAGAGATCGATACTTGAACCCAACAATGTTAAATCATTTCACATAGTAGCACATTCTTTAGGGTGCATTCTCGCTCTTGCTCTAGCCGTAAAATATCCTGGCTCAGTCAAATCCCTAACTCTCATAGCACCGGTAAGTAAATTTATTTCACATTTCTTAAAAGTTCGTTCATCGAAAGGAAAAAAAATCTAATGCTTTAGGAATGTGATAATGATTGACAGCCATACTTTCCGGCACCAAAGGGAGAACAAGCGACACAATATGTGATGCGAAAAGTGGCACCGAGGCGTGTGTGGCCAATGATTGCATTCGGGGCGTCAATTGCTTGCTGGTATGAGCACATTAGCCGAACCATTTGTCTTCTGATATGCAAGAACCATAGAATCTGGGAATTTCTCACCAAACTATTGACCAGAAACAGGTAATGTACAAGACTCCTACATATCTACACAGGTTGAATTTTTATTATGTTAATCCAATAAAAATGATGGCGTGTCCACTATAACAATAAGTTAATCCAGCTGTTTTATGCACCAAGTGTTGCAACATAGCTAGTCCGATCCTGGTAGCTTTCTTATAGTCTCAACTATATATATTATTAGGTTTGTTTTCTCCTAACTATATATACCTAGCTTAATTATATGCCTTAAGCACCGTAAACTTAAAAATGTTTATACACACAAATATATATATATATATATATAATAGGATTTTGTTTAATAGCGCACTAGTCCATTGTTGATGATCGAATTTATTATTGGTGCACATTTATTTATTGTGGTGCTTATTGTATATGTAACATTAAAATCATGTCTCAACCAACTGTATCCCTACTTTTAAAATGTAGGATTTATAGAAATCATATAATACAGTATATGCTAAAAAAGTATATTCAATATTGAAAGTAACATGGAAATACTGGACCGTGCATATAAATATAAGGAGTGTATATATATATATATATATATATATATATATATATATATAATATGTGAGTAGCTAGCTACAGAACATCTGGGATATATTTTGATGGCAACACCTTATAGGAGTATTATGCAATTAATTAAATGCAGTTCTCAGATTCTTAATTAAGACAATTTAATTTGCCTTAAGCGACCGCTTTATACGGATACTACATTTATATCGGTAGACTTTATGAGACCTTGCCACAACACACTATGAAAGTCCATCAAATTCGTGCGTCGTCATTTAATTTTCGAAACATGAAAAGACCTTTTTCTACTTTCTTTTATTTCAAAATGTAGAAGACGGTTGGATCCATGATGTGCCATTACTATCTATCTATCTATCTATCTATATATATATATATATATATCTGTTATTTGTTTGCAAAAATTATTACGTACCATTATTATATTTGTATTTTGTACTACTAGGGGTTAGGCAAGAAAATAATGTACATATTTATTCAAATAAATATATATTTACAAAACTTTTACGTATATATTCATGAAAGTACAACCAACATTTAGACTTACAACATACGTAAGAGCTCCCTTCTTGTTCACTTTGCCCTTGGCCGAGAAATCTTCAAATAGAGAAACTTCTTGACGTATTGATGGCTTGTTCTAGACACTAATTAACAATTGATTGTGACACTAATTAATTACTACAGTAGTATACAAACTCCCATGCGTTAAGTTTGATGTGATATGTCTTAATTAATTATTCCCTCAGTTCAAAGTATATGTTTATTTTTTATTTTTTATGTATTTAAAGATATATACATAAAAAGATAATTTAACATATTATTTTTAAAACTTTTTTTCCTGAATGAGTATTTCAATATCAAATTTTTATTTAGAAAGAAAAGTTTTTTTAAATAAATTATAAAATTATATTTTTGTATATACCTTAAAATACGTATAAAAAGTCAAAATGAAACAAATATTTTGAAACCGAAGGCAAAGAATAGATTATTTAAATCAATTAGTTGTTATTACATACCCAAAAGTTTCCTAAAAATATGAGAGTAGAATGTTAAAATTAATTTCTTATTAGGAATGCTACTATCTCACATAATTAAAAGAGTCATAAATTTAATTGGGGACTTGGGGTCATAGACTAGATGTTGAAATGTTTGAAAATGATGGCAGCAACCAATTGACGTATACAATTTATCTAAGTGTGTAATATATCTTTAATATAGCATCACTGCTTATTGCTGTTTCATATATAACTTTCAACATTCAACATTCAACAGTACTGCAAATTTCACAGAAAAGGACTTGTATCCACTGTACATGTAATATGCACACGCACGTATTGTTAATTTGACGACTGTATTTGAACAGGATGAAGACATACTTGATTGACGGATTCTGTTGCCATACACATAATGCTGCATGGCATACTCTCCACAATATCATCTGCGGAACTGCTGGTAGAATGGGAGATTATTTAGATTTCGTTCAAAAAAACTTAACATGCAATGTCAATATATTCCATGGCAGAAATGATGAACTTATTCCCGTCGAATGTAGCTACAATGTGCAGTCTAGGGTTCCTCGTGCCAATGTCAAGATTATCGAGAAAAAGGATCACATCACCATTGTTGTTGGACGACAGGAAGCCTTTGCCAGAGAACTCGAGAAAATATGGAATTCTTCAAGCAGTTGATAAATTAAAAAGAGCAAAACCGAACCAAAAAAGAAACTTTTTGTGCTCTAAATGGTATCTCATTGCTGCTCCTGAGAAGATATCTCAGCCAACATAAAAAGTTTTATCCAAACAAACCATTCAAGGAGATGGATAAAAGAATATAATTGTTTAGTATATATATAATGGTTAAGCAAAGTTTGTATCTACTGCTTTCTTCATCATGTGTGAAGTTTTTTTACATAGGATAAAATTTATATTAATATGTTTATCATTTAATTTCAAGCGGATGCTTTAAATATAAAAATCAAAAACATTTTCCCTCTTCTTTTTATTAACACCATTACCATGTTGATATCTCGATCATCAAGTATAAGCATAGATTATGATACACGCATTTAAGTTGCTACTATTAATTTTAGACTTTCTGTTTCATCTCCTCTGACTTGCACTGTGCAGATAGGCACTGTAAGACAGTAAATTAAAGAGTACTTGTTTAATTTCTCAGGCCATGACTGACCAAACTACCAAAAGATATATAATTATCACTTCATCTTCAATATATAAGAAAGTAAAGCTTATAATATATGGTTTGCTGTCGGCTAACCTAATTCAGGACACTTTTAATTAATACAAAGTTAAATCTTGACTTGCATCATTGGCTAATTGCAAGTATGATTTATATCCTTGATCACTTGGACAACATAAAGTTGTTGAAAGATACAACCTAACAGTTTGCTAGCTGTGTATGGGCTTGGCTATCAGACCAATTGCAAGTACTTTTTTTTGTCAACTCAGACCGGCCAAGTACTTTAATAGTCTCTTCTTGCAACAAATTTAAAAAAAGCAAGCAAATATCAGTTGTCATCAAAACGAGATTTATAATATATTAATCGGGAGACAGAGAAAGTAAAAGAACAAAAATATCACATTCTGATGCAATAAACAAAAAAAGACAAACAAGCACCATATATGTACTATATATAACTATTATATTATTATAACGGATATCAAACCGATAAAAATCGAATTGGAATTTTTTAAATTGAAATTGAAATTAATAATTTGATTATAATTATAATTTTTAACTTTTAAAATTGAAGACAAAAAGACATGTGACTGCGAGTACAATTTTATTTTAAAATCACACCAAACTGACATGAACTGTTGTTTTGATAATAGTATAGTACTCCGTAATAGATAGATACATAGCGTCTCATAGAAATGGGCCAACCCAATGTATGGACTAGCGTTTTAACGTACCATAACTTTTTGCGGTACTTTTTATTTTGAATAAAGCAAGTTTAACTTATCTTTTTATTTTTTTGAAATGGCGGGCATTATTTCTGTAAAAAAAAATGGCAGGCATTGACGAAATTTAAAGTTGTATTTCTTTAAATTGTATTTTTGAGTGTTATGAAATAATTACTTTAAAAATTGAATTTTTAAATTGTGTTGTTTTAAAAAAAATAAAAAAGGACCAAAATCAAAACATTTAATATTAATAATACACCATTAATACATTTATATCTATTAACTAAATACCCAAAATTGTTAAAATCAAAACATTTAATATTAATAATACACCGTTAATACATTTATATCTATTAACTAAATACCCGAAATTGTTATTTTTACCGCACCCTCATGAAAATAAAATGATTGTTTATTTGTATGTATACTAATGAATATATAAAGCCCATGTCCGTCGGCAGAAGTACCATTTAAGAAAGGGAAAACTGTGAGAAGTATTGGGTCCAAGTTTATTGGGTGGGAGTTCAGATAAACAACTCCAACCATATCCTAAAATATTATTCTAGGTTAATATTCAGGGTACTTTAAGCAAATGGCACTCCAAAAATATCTTTGTGTTATCCTAAAATATTAGAACATCTATTACAAATCTCATTTTATTTTTATCAATAAAATATACTTTCATCTTTTTTTATACTTATTTTCCCTCCTTTTATTTTTTTAAATATAAATGTAATTCAAATATACTATTATTTTAATAATAGGGCATGCGAATATGACAAGTTGTTGAGTTAATGTATGTGTATAGTGTCATAAATCACGAGAATATTATACTTTATTATATTTATAAGACATCTAACTTGCTCTAAGTTAACTGAGCAATATTATATATCTAAAATGATTTCAATTTTTTTAAAATTACGTACGTGATATCATATGTGACTTATTTTGATTCGTATTCATTATTATTTAAAAAAATCATCAATTACATGTGACAACTCAATATTTGGAACAATTTTTAGGTAAAGAGCATTTTTCAAATTAATTTACAAAATTATACTATATTTTAAGTAACTTAATTATTTTAAAATTTTATTTCTGCCTAGCTTCCTTTAAATTAACTGGAAGATCATCTCTTTCTGCCTTACTTTGTTTAGGCTTAAATCCCCTAGTCTAGTCTTGACTCAGTTGGCATCTTATTGAGGCGGTGGTGACCTTCGTCAACGATTGAACAATAAAATGAAAAAATTTCACGGTAAGAAATTGATAACCAACAGTAAAAAACAGCAGTGCAGATTTTTGAAATCTTCAAATCGTACACTAGTACGTTATGACACTTACCAATTCAACAAAGACCTACAACTTCCAACCAAAAGATTAAGAAAATCGATGTAAAATAACAGTCTTAAAAAGAGACAGGAGACCAGTTGATAAAAAAACCAAAAAGAGACAGGAGACAAGCCTGAAACACCATATACAATTGTGGCAAGAGACATTATATACAAACACTATATACAATTGTGGCAAGAGACATTATTATATACAGGTACTCTCTGGTACCTATCAGTTGTCTATCACCACCTGAGTAGATAACCCCCAGTCCCCCACCCCCACTAGTATGCTATCTCTTTTGTCTCTAGAAAAGACTAATGAGTTTCAAGTAAATATCATATGATATATCGGAGTAGTCTTTGTTATAATCTTTTTCCACCGTCCATCAAATCCATACCATGAATTTCCATTTGTTATTTCATTCTCCAACTGATTTTCCATTTGTTTAATTTTGTGAAAATTAAATCCTATAAACCAGTTTGTATTCGATTATGGTTAAGATGATATGCCCACAAATCAAAATATTGGATTGAAATTTTAAATAAAATTACATAACCATAGTATTCTCGCAGCGAGAATAGGTGGGAAAAGATCACATATAATTGTAAATAAAAAAATAAAGAAGATAATATAAAAATAGTTATCCTATTATTTAATATTTATATTTTAACATGTTATTTTCTATTTATAATTAATCTGCTTATGTGAAAAATATTTTCAAGTAACTAATTTTTAATATTTTATATTTTAATAGTATACTATTAAATTGTTGACATTGAGTTAAGTAACATGCACTTGGGCTAGCTAGAGGCTATACTTTTGGTACGGATTAGAATTAGTATTTAACGACTTTTATTTTAGTTTAAATATAATAAAAACTAATTCAAAATTAATCTAAGTATTATTTTTCTGATCCAAAATCATTTGAACTGAATTTAATCCGAATCGAACTTAATCTGATTTTTATCCAAAATTTTATTAATTTTAATCTAAATTAGATCCGATCCGAATTAGATCTAATTCGATCTTAACAGTACTCCAAATATATCATAACCGAAAGTTGATCCAATCTGAAACCCCATTATCCGAATTGACGGGTCTAGTTAGTAATAACACCCGTATCGAATAGAACATGTTGAGCCAAACCTTCTTCGTGTAAAACTTGCTTGAATGAATAAAAAAAATTAAGAGATATACTAACTTAAAAGGAATTTTTCGAATTTTCTATATTATTCTGATTAGTTTTTTGCTAAAAATAAATATAAAATTATTTAATAAAGTTTAAAAATAGGTTTTTGGAATTTTTTTTCTAAAAGTTACTTTTAGATAAAGCAGATCCTCATATTTTTTTTAAAAAAATTGAGTTTCAACTTTTACGGGAATTTGTGCAAGTTTCACTATCAAATCTTATCAAAAATACATTTTTTATATATTATACTTTAATAAATACACAAATCACAAATATTAACAAGATTTTTCTGAAAGCATTTTTTACACATTACTTTTTTCTCACAATATAACCGTTTTAACAATAATTTTAAACAATTATTTGATAATTTTTTTGATTTATGTATATTTTCAGATATAATATGAAAAAAATATTTTTAAAAAAATTTAATAATAAAACTTATAATTATCAAAAGTAATTTTTTCTAAAAGGATGGAGACTTTCTGATCTAAAAGCAGTTTTTATATTTACCAGAAAAAATTGGAAACGAGAATGCCAAACATGCCCTTAATATTTAATTAGGTTAGTTTTGATTTATTTTTATTAAAATTGATTTATCTTTATTAAAATTGATTTTTTAAAAAATAAGCAAATTTTAGATGTGTGTATAATTACATTAATAATATGTATTTTAATTTTAGAAGGTTTTCAAATAACCGCTTATGTGAAAATAGGAGCTTAAAATAAATAGGTTTTAGAGATGTATAAAATAATTAGATTTTTATTAAATTAAAATAGTATTATGTGTTTTAAATATAATATGTTTTAAAATAAATATATCCGTTAAAATAAAAAAGACAAGTGTTTAAATTCGAATAGTAATATGTTTTAAATAAAATAAAATTTTAAAATAAGTCCACCAAAATATGTTTTTAAAAATATGTAGTCCATATATCGATTACAAAATTTTAGTATTGTATGGCTTATACAATATTAATTAATTGATTATTGCACAACTCTCTACAGGAAAAAGACATTTGCAAAACAAATTAAAGAAGCCAAATAAAATTCATTACATGCAGAAGTTAAGCAAACGTCAGGGGCGAGCGCGGTTCGGTTCGGTTTTTGACAGAAACCGGAACCGCATATTTTCGGTTTTAAAAATTGAAAACCGCAACCGGTAACCGAACCATCGGTTTCGATTTCGGTTTTAAAAAGACCGGTTCGATTTTTATCGATTCGGTTTCGGTTAAAAAACCGGATAAATAAAAATGAAAAAAATATATAATTTAAATCATTATATTTTTACATTCAAATTTTATACAATCAAATATTTGATCACATTCTGCATAATAACACTACAAAAGAAAGGTAAGAAACTTTAACAATCAAATTTTAAGGTTAAATCAACAAAATGTGAATGTCTTTTATCGTAGTATGCAATCTAAAAAGCACATAATCATGTCTAATGATGTTTACTCCTGATTATATTCTTTTTAATTGGAAAATAGATGAATAAAATGTTGTAAATGGGTTGTCATATTCCCACATTCAATATTAGTATAGTTCATGTTGTAATATGAAATATAATTGAAAAAACTATGTTCTAAGAAAATTTAATACTTAAATTATATATATATTATAATAAATTTATTTATTTTAATGATCGGTTCGGTTCGGTTTTGACCTATAATCGGAACCGGAACCGAAAATCTCGGTTTTTAAAAATCAAAAACCGCAACCGCCGGTTCGGTTTCGGTTTCAGTTTTTTCGGTTCGGTTTTCACCGGTTTCGGTTTCAATTCGATTTTTTGCTCACCCCTAGCAAACATGATACCAAAGAAAATAGAAAATGAAACTAAAAAAAAAAATAGAACACCAACTTACTAGCTAGATCATTAATACATGCTCTAATTGACTAAAATATGCGAAACTACATTATTCCTGATTAAGTAATGCCGGCTCTTCCCATGCGAGGAAATGAAGGATGCATGGTGTACGTGGAAATCTAGATAGCTAGCTTGCAGATGACCAAAACTATGAGGTATACAATATTAAATCTGCAGAGTTCCTAGTATTGCAGATTTCAAACCTTGTTCATTTGTCAAACCATCTGGAACCTTAATCACCACATCTTGAAGGATGAGGTCCTTGACACGGGAAACACTCGCATGATGAACTCGAAACTCTAGAATTCTAAGTGCATCCATTAGTCTTGCCCAGGGGTAATTTATGTCAGGACTCTGGACATGTATCATAGCCTGTGATCCGAGAATCTTGATGTCGACTTCCATCTGAAGCCTTCCATAGTTCAAGACTGAGGATGATCTAGCACCTGATGCATGAGTTGTGGTGGAAATGCTTTGAGTCAGGCATGTATCATGATAAAATGCATCTGTAGTATATCTTGTTTTTTTGACTTTTTCACGGAGTTTTCCATCCAATTCTTCAACTTTTGACTTGAGTTCTTTGATATATGTGACTGCATCTGCTAGTAAAGATGCTTTGTCCATTCTTGACACGTTAGGAACCACGCTCCGAAGAGCATAGAATCGATGGTTGAGCTTTTCCCTACGCAGTCGCTCTGCTTCCACATGGTTTTGTGCTAGTTCTGTCCCGGAAACTACTGTCCTTCTTACTCTCTTGTTAGAAGATCTTGTGTTCATTAATGTCGTCTGAAGGTGGCTATCAAGAGAGCTTTCGAAGTCAGAATTGCCCGTATCTAAAGATGGTTGCGCCATTTTTGATTTATTTTTAAAGTCGTCTTCCTCCTCATTTGAGTTAGCACTCTTTATATCATCTTTTGGAAATCCAGCATTCATATCCAAAAAGGATTGACTTCGGTTGTGATTTTGATGAGCATGATCAGAAGTTGGTGGACAAGTGATCATGTAATTGATGTTCATGTTTGTACCGTCAGGGGTAAAGACAGATTTAAGTAGGTGGACCAGACCCCAGTCCTCTTTGATAGCATATGAGGAACCAAGCTCAATTATACCGCATGGAGTTGAAATACAAACAAGTGTTTTAACTCCATGAAGATAAGCTTCTTTCGCTCGGTCGTCACATGAATTGAACTGAAGCTCCTGCTCACCAACCAACCATACATAGGAGCCGGAACTGAATGTACGGCTAACAATGTTATTATCTCCAGCCAAAAATGACCTTGCTACCGACACCATAAAAAACCACTCGGAATTAGGGAAATCACTGTCCACAACCGCACCATCAACTCCGCTGGTTATGGTGTCAGTCAAGAGGGATTGAATCCCTTTGGCAACCTTTCTCCTCTCCAACTCAAATCCAATATCGGTTGCATTAATATTGGGGGCACCACCATTAGTAGACTTGAGCATCAAATCTTTGGAACCCCGGAATTGGCCATCACCCCATGACAAGACAAAGCGGTCAGTAGCACATTCTTTTGAGGTTTGCCAAAAGATGTAGTACATCCACCATTCGGGTCGGTTTTGGAGAATAAATTGTAGTCGCTCTTGAATTGTGGGTGATGGACTGCCATGACAAGGGAGTATTGATGAAGAAGAAGAGGAAATCATGTCTTCCATATGTAACTTGGGAAATGTTAGAGGGATTGAGACAAAACTGTTGATAGATCGCGAAAACTAGTTTGATCGTAGTGTTGCAATGAAAGATCGATGTTGAGGATTTGAAAGGGTATGCACGGGTGTACGTATATACAGGGATTAAAACACATGTAGTATAATACATTAAATTCTAGAATTAGTGTAGTGAACGAGTGTTTGCGGACTTAGGTTACACCTTCTTGAAGTGTTGGGCCCAACATTTGGCATGTGCACATGTAGTATATAATACATTAAATTCTAGAATTAGTATAGTGAACGAGTGTTTGCGGACTTAGGTTACACCTTCTAGAAGTGTTGGGCGCAACATTTGGCATGTGGTCCGGGTCTTAGATCGTCACGGAGTGGAGGGTTTTACATGAGGCTTGACGTATGTTGACTAGAGAACACGTATTACCTAACTTTCCATTCTAAACCTTTAATTTCTTTTTGGGTCCTATCCCTGCTGTTAATGTATCCATCCATCCACATTTTTTTCCGTGAATAGCATAAATTGAAATTTTTTGTAAATTCAGGGGCCACACAGAGTTCCGGACAAAAACCTTTCTTTTTTGCTTAAATGGTATCTGCAGAAGTACTGGACGTTGCCATGGCTGATTGATATTTTCACAATTTGCTGTCCTAGCTAGCTGGCTATGAACATATTTACTAGTACTCCCATGTTACCGTTCTTTCAGAATTCAGTTACTTGATCTGTCCAAAAAAAAAAAGAATTCAGTTACTTGATTGCTTAGTATTTAATTATACTAGGGTACATTAGCTCCGGCCATATGGTTAATGTAATATTTTTTATTTCAAAAATATTTACAAATAGTGCAAATAATTTTAATAATATATAAATAATATATTATATATATAATAGATATAATTAACTTATTATAATTTTGTTGATTTAAATATATACTCCTTTCCATTCCATTTTACATGTTTTTTTAAAATTGTCCCAAAAGTAGTTCTTCTCTTCTTTCAAAATTATTTTTTGAAGATTTTTTCAATAGTTGCCCTTGTGACATTATTTTCGGTATTTGACTAATTTAGATTTATAAATAATTCAATTTAATATAATATAATTATTAGGAATAGACAAAGAAATAAATTATTTATATAACTAACTTTTTCTTAATATGCGTAATTATTTTCAAAAATAACATATAAAATGTGATGGAGGGAGTATAATCTTTTATATTTTTAGCTACAATTATTGTTATTATAAGTAATGTTATTAAAATTAGTAATTTCATATTTATTTTAAATTATAAGTATGCGAAGAAATAAGTAAGATAGAATATTAATGGGTGTTTATTTTCCAGATGAAAAATATGAAAACAGAGAGTGAGATTGACCTATGTTCAATCCAATTTTAAAAGAAGAGAAGAACTAGTACTGTATTTAATTGCATTCGAGTTTTTTCATAGTGATTAAACGGGTTAAATCAAACTCACACTCGTCTTACAAATGAGTCACTGAACTCAAAAAATTTGCACTTCAATAAGTGAAGTAATATAAACTTGCAATCGAGTAACTGAACTAATAAAAATTTGAAATCGACTAACTAAACTGATCATCAACTTGCAATTGTCAAAAAATTATAAAATATCACATATTGAGAGATATTGTGAGTGACATAGAAGAGGATTGACTTCAGTTTTGTAGCGCTATCAAACGAGAATACGAATCTGCCTATATCTGAATCCGAAAATTTGAATCTGTATCCGAAATATCCGGAAAAAATATGTGTATAATAATAAATAAATAAATATATATATGTATAAGTTATAAATTGAATATATGAAAATATACATTTATATTATATATTTTTCTATATAATATATATAAATTCGGATTCAGATATTATTGGGATATGGATATGCTCATATCCATATTCGTATCCGAAATCGTCGGATTCGGATACGAATAATATTCACTTTATTTAGAATATGGATACAAATATTTTGAACGAATATCAGATATTTCGAATTTTTTGATAACCCTACAGTTTTGTAAGTTACAAGTTTATTTTTGTTCAGTATCCCAGTTACAAGGTTATTTTTGTTCAGTACCCTAGTTGCAAGTTTTTATTAATTTAGGAATGTAAATACAAGTTGAGGTTGAGTTCAGTTTTGTAAATTGTAAGTTCAGTTTTTATTTTGTTAGTGATGTTAACGATAATTACTAAATGCAAGTTTTAATTACTTGAATCATGCAAATGTAAGTTTTTCAAGTTCCGTGATCCACTTACAAAGTGAGTGCGGGTTAAATTATGAATAAGTCATTTAAGCCGGGTTAAACTAATCGATAATGTTGCATAATACTCTATTGCTTTTTTACATGTGGAGAGAGAAAAACGGCTACTTATAATACTTTTTATCTGATTTTTTTATAGGGCATTATATGTAATTCTAATAAAAATAAGTTTTATTTAATATTTTCTAATAATTGTTTACAAATATTTTTATTTAAAAAATTATTAATTTTTTGATAAAAACTCCTTTTTATTGAAGTAGAGGAATGTATAGACCCTATATAATTTTACAATAATAAATTTAAAATTCACTAGAAAATAAGAGATATTCTTTAGTGTTTTATTTAAATGATGAAACTATTTAACACATTTTAAAGATATTTAAATATGAATTCTAAATTTCAAAGTGAAAATAAATTAAATTTGGAATAAAATAGAATTTTGTTAAAATAATAAACCAAATTAAACCCCTCATACTAATACTCCAGCAATTACAAAGGCTCGACAATCATATAATTTTTGAATGCAAATAAGTGCTTTCTAAAATGCAAATACTCTTTGGGTCATTTTATCAAACACTTTGAGGACACCATGATGATTAAGAAGTTAAAAGTTAGGGAGAAGATGTACCAAATCAGGTTTAAAGATGTTGTGGACGACGGAGGCGCCGGCGAGAAGAGAAACAATCTCCTGAATATAATAATTCAGGAGATTTCTAGCATAAGGGACATGTGTCGTAGATATGAGTGATAGAGTAATAAATGCCATGGAATCAGTCCCACCACATTTTTTTATCTTGACCCTGATTTACAATTAGAGGATAGCTAATAAATTATTATTTAAACAAACTTATTTAACGAGTTTTTGATCCTACCACTACTTAAATTAAAAAACACAATCTTTAATAATTTTGATACTGTAATTTATATCACCTATTCACGAAATAACATACCACGAAAGATAGGTTGGACCGAGGAGTGTACATCTAGGCCAAAGTTTGAGCCTAAGTAATGTACTCCGCTAAAAGAAAGTAATGTTGAATTATCAAGTCCATTTTTATTGGGCCAAAGTTCTGTCTGCTGTGTAAACTATTACTATTATTCTCCCAAGTTTTTTTTATGGTGTGGAAATAAAAATGCACAGAGTTTCATATGAGCGGAGAATTTCTCTTAAATATTTTCGAAATTATTCTTTAAATGAGGAAAAGAATAGGAATGGGGTTATAAACTGAACTAAAAAAATCTTCAATAAATGTTCAATAGTCGATTAAGTAGTGTTCAATAATTTTTTTATTTTCTTTTTCAAGTATAACATCATGCCACAATTTTATACGAGGTCGAACAATTTTTCTCTGTCATAGGAAATTGTTGCAGAACTCTTTCCAGAAAAAGCCAGCTGCGAATTAAATAGAGTGGAAGAAATCAAATAAATTTTATTACATGCAGAACTGCAGAAGCAAAGGCAAACATGATGCAAAAGAAATGAAAAATAAATCGAAAGAAAAAATAGAACATGCGCTAAGCTACTAGATCATAACATACATTCCCTAATTGACTAGGATAATTAAAATTACAGCATTCCTAATTAAATAAATCGATCGTCAGTTGGAACAATCCCTTGCGAGGAGATGAGGGATACAGCTGTGGAAGTCCTGCACATGACTAGAGCCATGAGTTATAATCCTATTAAATTAAATCTGCAAAGTTCCTAATATTGCAGATTTCAATCCTTCTTCATTTGTCAAACCATCTGGAACCTTAATAACCACATCTTGAAGGATGAGGTCCTTGACACTTGACACACTTGCGTGATGAACTCGAAATTCCAGCATTCTAAGTGCATCCATTAATCTTGCCCAAGGGTAGTTTACGTCAGGACTTTGTACATGGATCATAGCTTGTGACCCGAGAATCTTGATGTCAACTTCCATTTGAATGGGCCCATAATTTAAGACGGAGGATCTAGCAGCGGATGCATTATATACATGACTTGTGGTTGATGTGCTTTGAGTGGCACATGTATCATGATAAACTGCATCTGTAGTATATCTTGATTTTCTCGCTTCTTCGCGGAGTTTTCCATCCAATTCCTCCACTTTTGACTTGAGTTCCTTGATATACGTGACTGCATCTCCGAGTAAAGATGCTTTGTCCATCCTTGATACGTTTGGAACCACGCTCCGAAGAGCATAGAATCGATGGTTGAGCTTTTCCCTGCGCAGTCTCTCTGCTTCCACGTGGTTTTGTGCCAGTTCTCTCCCGGAAGCTACTGTCCTTCTTCCTCTCTTGTTAAAAGATCTCGTGTTCATTGTCATCATCTCATGGTGGTTATCCAGAGGGCTTTCGAAATCAGAATTTCCCAAATCGGAAGATGATCGTGCCATTTTTGCTTGTTTTTCCATGTTATCTTCATCTCCACCTGAATTAGTACTCTTTATATGTTCTCTTGGAAATCCAGCATTGATATCCAAGAAAGATAGACTTCGATTGGGATTTGGATGAGCTGGTGGACTAGTATTCATGTTCATGTTTGTACCGTCAGGGCAAAAGACAGACTTGGCTAGGTGGACTAGACCCCAGTCTTCTTTGATAGCATATGAGGAACCAAGCTCAATTATACCACATGGAGTTGAAATACAAACAAGTGTTTTAACTCCATGAAGATAAGCTTCTTTTGCTCGGTCACATGCATTGAACTGAAGCTCCTGGTCACCAACCAACCATACATAGGAGCCAGAACTGAATGTCCGGCCAACAATGTTATCCTCTCCAGCCACAAATGACCTGGTCACGGACACCATAAAAAACCACTCGGAATCAGGAAATTCACTGTCCACAACCACACCATCAACTCCGCTGGTTATGGTGTCAGTGAAGAGAGATTGAATCCCTTTGGCAACCTTTCGCCTCTCCAACTCGAATCCAATATTGTTAGCATTAATATTGGGGGCACCACCATTAGCAGATTTGAGCATCAAATCTTTGGAACCCCGAAATTGGCCATCACCCCATGACAAGACAAAACGGTCAGTAGCACTGTCTTTTGAGGTTTGCCAAAAGATGTAGTACATCCACCATTCGGGTCGGTTTTGGAGGATAAACTGCAGTCGTTGTTGAATTGTGGGTGATGGACTGCCATGACAAAGGAATGACGAAGACGAAGAAGAAGAGATAATTTCTTCCATATGTGATTAATTATGTTTAGTTGATAAGTAGTACTTGATTAAAAAATGAAAGGTACGTGGGGAGAAAATTCAAGATATATAGGTAGTGTTGTAATGTAAGCTGTTGAGGATTTGAAGGGGGTAGAAACGAGTGTATATATAGGGCCCAAAACGATGTAAATAATTCACTAACCAGTACTACTAGCTAGTGTTTGTATACTATACTAAAGTCCTGTACAAGTATAGTGTATGAGTGTTTGCGGTACACCTTCCAGAAGTGTTGGGCGCGCGCAGAAATATGGCATGTGGTCCGGAGCAAGAGCATCACAGCATCTAAATTAATTGAAACGGAGTACGTGGAGGGTTCCACTTGAGGATTGACGTATTTTGACTAGACTTCTCATTCATGGCCTTGTAATCATATCAGCAATTATTCTAAACCTCTCAATTTTTATTAAGATACTGCATAAATTTTTCTGTACCGGCTAGTCAGCCAAGAATGTACGTATTCCCATGGCACTGTGATTCAGTTACTAGATATCAGTGCATTGATTACTATTACTAGGTAGTATTAAGTGGGGCACTGAATTCACGGATTAATTTATACAATATATGGGTTACAGAACACCTAGTAAGATTCTGCTGCTTAATAACATATCTTTATGTGCGGTTGATTCTATTGGCCTATATATGTGTGCATAGTTTCTTCTAAAAAAATTAACCATTTGTTTCCATGCTATAACAGTATAATGACTTGTCAATCTCGAACCTGAGCACACTGTACAATTCCCAGCTAATCAATATGATTGGGGAGAATTCGGCAATCGGCACCTATCATTTTCATTGGGATTTATATATAGTAATTAATGATTTGTAACTTTAAGATTTTTTTTTGATTTTTTTTTGCCAAGTGAAAACTAAAGAGTTGATGAGCAAAGTTTTTGATAATATGAGATTACGGGTTTGCACTCAATATATAGGCCGGATAGTTGGATCTGATGCTGTATGTATGTGTTGTATGTATAGGAAGATATTATATTGTTTACACTACAATGAACTACTACAATTAAACAGTCACTGTACGAAGCCCATGTATGTGTGCTACTGTCTTGTATGTATAGAAAAATATTATATTAGTGTACCCCATAATATTAATATTCATGAATCACTGTTTGAAGCCCATGAATAACAACTAACAAAGTGCACATAACATTTCTCCAATATTTTATACATATACAATGTTAACGTACACAAAGATTAAAGTATGAAATTTATAATTAGTGCCTATTTGTAATTATAACCAACACCTAGTAATCAGTGGATTTAATTAAACGGTAGGGTTTTCAATGGAAACAGTACGTAGTTTATTCTTTGGAATAGCTTAAGGTATCGAGCTGAACGATGTACAAATAATTATTTACCTCTATGTATTTTAGTCAGGTTTGAATGTTAGGCTTATATTTTTGCATCAGTTACTATAACCTTGTACTCTACTATTGAATATTAATAGGCAATTATATGATATATTGTCGTTATGGTCAGAACCATAAAATATTTCTCCATCGCCCTATATTCTTTTCTTCGATATAATGCTCAACTTATTTAAAATCAAAATAATTATCTATATTGGTGGAATGCTGGGTGCCAGAATATATATTATGAAGTTCATATATTAAAACACAACCAAAATTTAGAAATATATATTAATTGTTCAAATAAAATATCAACACCTGCATGCCCATAATATTTATACGAGTACATTTTGCATTGAATATCCATCGAACCTCTAGCTAATTAATACTGTATTTATATGTATTGGGGGAACAATATACGAAGTTTAATACGTGTTGTCTAGCTTGACATGAACTTGTAAGACATGTTTCTTCTTTAATTTCACTTTTAACATCTACATTTTCTGCACGCTTTATACATCGATTCTGACGACACTATATTTAACACTTTACAAAACCACTTTCTAAACAAATCTGCCACTAACATTTGGCCTGCTTGGCCTGCCTTAAAATAAGTCTTTTTAGACTTATTTTTGGGTAAAAATTTTATATTTTGATAAATGTTTTTTATACAAGTATTTAATGTATATTTAAGATTCTATAAGTTGCAAAAAAAAGTTAACTTTTTTCAGAAAAAAGTTAGGATTATCTAACTTTGCCTTAAAATAAATTAACTTATTCTGGAAAAAAGTTTCCCCAAACACCCCCATTGTCTTAGACTTGTCTTTTTTACTCTTTTGGTATTTAAAGCAACACGAGAGTATATATTTATTATACATACAGTTTATTCCTAGCTTGATAACGAACTCAACAACAAACGTTGCACTTGGAAGGGAAATAAGAAAGAAAGGCATATAATTAACCAACAGCAAGTAAGCATCATTATAGATATACAAACCACCGTGTATTAAGTTAGTTGATTGTATTCCTAGCTAGCTAAGCTGTAATGTTCATATTCATATCATTTGATGTACGGCGTTGCAGACCTATGGAACTTGAAGTTTATACTATTGTTCGTTGCATATAGGGTTAATTTGGTCATATAAAGACACTATAAAACTTTAATAATGAAAGTGCAATTATAAGCAATTATAATTCAAACATCAGAGTGTGGGGCACGCACACAAAATTGTTTCTAGAACTCTGTAAATTCACAATACTGCGATAGTAATTATTATTTTTACTCCTTCGAACTCTTAAATAATAATTTTTTAATCATATTTTGGTACATATACTTGGAAGTAAGAAGCACCTATATATATATTTGATAATAATTAATGATTATTATATTAAATAAAAGTTTGGAATTTAAATTTTTATTTGATATAAAAATTAAAAGTTAAAATTGAGTATAATTATGTGTTTTCTATTCTTAAATGTGTGGGTTAAATTTTTTTTAAAAAACTATTATTTATAACAAGGATCATTGTATTTTATTTTAATCTTGTTTTCGATAACTCATGGTAAAGTTATTAAGTCTAAGTATGATATATTGAAGATTTTAGCGAGTGAAATTAGTTATCTAGTTAGTTTTTAATATTGTGTAAGTTGAAAATTTTAAAAATGACATTTTATGTGAAATTACTTTGCCCACCTGTTTCTTGATAACTTACCCTTTCAAAGTTAATTTTTACATGTTAATTAAATAAAAAATTTAACTCTATATATATTATAATTTCAAAAGAAATGCAATTTTCATAGGAATTAATTTTTTAGTATATATGACAAACTATATATTTAAGAACAATCCAAAATAAGAAACTGGTATTAATTTTTCCTAAATCGGACAAATTTGGTAGTTAACTAGCACGATATTTTATAATAGATTAAGCAATTGCAACTGAAATTATGCGATGCTAGATACATAAGCTGGTCCTATTCATAAATCCAAATACATCAGCCCGTCTTTTCGTGGATCAACTAATTACAAATTTTCAAATAGTAAAGTAAGGCAAGACCATAATTCATTAAGAATACATATACAATTGTACTGTATCAGAATCAGAGTATCAGAGTATCAGTTATAGATTCACAATTAAACAAACAAAAACTTGCAAATATAGGTTGGATATATATTTTTTATTGACAAAATTATTTCTTTAGTGCCGAGCAGCCGAGATGCCGTGACATATATCATTTTCGGATTCAAATATTGAGATTATAAAAGTCTGATTAGAATATATTATATTTTTAATACAATCCTAATAATTTTTGGTATACTAATTATTATTACAGTCAATTTAATATCTTATATTTATTATTACTGTTAACCAAATATTTTTACATATAAAGAGACTAATTAGATCATCGCTTGTGCATGTAGTATCTCTCAAACAAATTATAATATGTCTATTGGCCTGTTTGGAATATGGATTTCATTTGAATTTCATTTAAATTTATGGATTTGATCAAATGATGAGTAATTATAAGATTTTGGATTTCGATTTTATTTGAACTCCAAGACATGCAAATGTTAGTACAAATATGAGAATTTAAAATTACAACTCAAATTCTATCATTTGAAATCCATTATTTCAAATGAAATTTAACTTCACAAACACAATCTAAAGTTATTAGTTAGCCGAACATAAGAATTAATATATGGTAAATATGTACACTATATTAACGTGTATTCTGGACTTCACAATTATTCACTTCGTTCCTAATGTTGTATTTGGTTTGAGAGATTGAAATGTAATTGAATGAAATGAGTAAAAAAAGAAAATAATTAAAATAGAATGAGAGATTTGAAAAAAGATTAGTGAATGTAAAAATTTTATGATGAGAATTGAGAAGCAAATGAGTAAAAAAGATAATGGAGAATTTCATCTCAAAATAGAGAATTTGAGTTTTAGTCTAAATTAATAAGAATGAAATGGGGAAATAATGAAATTTTTGAAAATTCACCCAGTTCAAATCTCATTACATTCTATTTCATTCCAATATCCCCAACCAAATATAACATAATTGTTCATTTTGATTTTTTAGTCAAATTAATTAATTTTTGATTAAAAATTATTTTTTTATAATTTTAAAAAAATATACATTTTAAAATAGATTATATATAGTTTTTAATAATATAAATTTTTAATTTTATTAATTATATGTTATTTTTAAATTATGGTAAAAAATTAGTGGGATCACAAAACACAAAGTGAAAAACTAATGATGGGAGTATTAGTAAGAAGATCAAGTCGAGAACTTCTTTAAATCATGTTATAAGTTAAAATATAAGGAATATAACAAAGGAAATTGTTTAACCCTTTAAGGACATCCCTCTCATTCCATATTTTTAAGAATGCCCTAAGAAGTCCTTAATTCACTTTTATTAATAAAAAATTGTTTTCCCTCCTTTTTCACCCTCCTTTTTCCCTTTTTTAACAATTCAAATATATTATTATTTTAATAATAAAAAATGAGGATAAGTAATATTATTGAAGTGCATATATAAAAATAATGTCCTAAATTATTAGTTGGACTTGCACTCACACTGATCAACCAGGCACATTATCTAACCTGCACTGAGTATATGATAAAAGGGCACAGTAATAGGACTTTGAACATACAAACATTTGTATGTATCTTAATGTAAAAAAGTGAAGTCGAGATTCGTTTAAGAAGTGAAAGAAGAAAGCTAGCTAGCCCGCTCTAACGCAATAAATTAAGAAATACTCTTAATATGTATCTTAATGTTTTATGAGAGTGGTGAGTGGTGACTTATATATTACTCGTATTATGTCCCCCTATTTATTTTAAAAAAGGACTCCAGAATGAATTAAGAAACATATAAACCATTTTGTAATATACATATTAAAATGTCATTATACTTAAAGAATCCTAAGATAGATATTAGGAATATTTGGTAAGGTATAGATTGATTTAAGTGTATTCTATATGTTCACTATCTAATTGTTTACTTTTTTAATTTATAAATAAAATAAAATAAATATTTAATAATAAATGACCAAATTTATCTCTTTATATGTATTTGTTATGATTTTAGAAAACATATCCCAAAATTAACCGGATCCTTTATTCTCGTATATTTGTATAGTTATTACTCAGCAGTATATATAGTCATGACCAAGCATTATGTTGATATGGCTATAGTAAATCTCAATATAGATTTTTATCAATGAGGTGCTAAGCACGTGTGCTGCTTCTAGACGCACGGTGACAACGATAAATTTAAATTCATGGGCAAAAATCACTATAGAGTGTGAGTTGTAAAATTTGATTCAAAATCAAAATAGATCTGCCGGACCGGGGATGAAAAGCAGTAGAGAGACACGTACATGTGTGTGTATTATTGCAACATTTTTATGATTGCTAGTAGTTTTGATTTGTATGTTGAAAGGTAGAGACTGCAACAAAGTACCAATCTATTTTACGGACCACTAGAACTGTTTCTTATTCTACATTGCTTTTCTTTTCTAGTTGAGACTGCACATTATCATATTATTTAGTTCAAAATGTGTAACAAGATTTGCACTCAAACAAATCACATAAAAACTACTCCCTGTGTCCCATTCAATTCTATACACTTTCCTTTTTTGAATGTCCCTCTCATTTGTATACATTCTAAAAATAATAAATTTTTAATAATAAAAAATACTATTACACCCACTAACTTTCCTCCACTATCTCAAATTTATAATATAAAAATACTATTACACCCACTACTTTCCTCCACTATCTCAAATCTATTATTAAATATTAATAAGTCCCACCACTTTATCCACTTTTTACCTAACTTTACTATTACACTATTATTTTTTCTACTTTTTCTTGTCCTCCGTGCCCATTTGATTTGTATACAAATCAATGGGATGGAGGGAGTACTAGCTTATATGGCAAAGAAAACTAATAATGCATCAAAAACTCAAGCCAGCCTTGTGTACCGGGATTCTAAAATACGGGAATTTGAATTCATCGGTTAATTAATTAGGTAATTGGTGATTAATTAAATTAATTAATGAGGGTATTAATTATAATTAATTTAATTTAATAAATAATAATATATAATTATATTTAAACACCATCAAATTATCATAAAATTTATATAAAAAATATCATATATCAATAGTACATGTGTATTTAAGTGTTAAAATTTACAAAAAGAATCACTTATTATGAACATTTAAGTCATTATTTAATAATTAATTTTAGTAATTATTACATATAACATATATTTACTAGAAACTATGAGAGAGTATATGTGATTTATGAAAGATTTAAGTTCATGCAACACATATTCATTGTAAATTTGTAATATAAATATATTGATTATTAATATTTTTTAAATTTTAACTTTTTAGAAAAATATTAATTGTGACCAATTTTTGAACGTTTAACCGAGACGGAAAGTCCAATTTTGAACTGATATTTAAAAAAATATTTTCTGATCCAATTTTTTATTAATTAATTCTAGATCCATCTATTTACCGATTAATCGGTCTGATAAATAAAAAAGACGACGTCTTTTTAGAACACGGATTCGTACACATAAAGATGCTTACTCTAGCGTGCTATCAGAAGCGAATCCTCTCTTTTATCTCACATGCACACAAACACCAAACTATATAATATTTATATTCTGGGTTTTGATACGACGTGTACATATGTGATGTTTCTCAGCTAGGTAACATGCAAGACTAAAGTGAATGGAATATAGAATTACTAGCTCTTGTACACTTTATGCTAATCACTTAATTTTCTGTATGTACTTGAAATAATGATGCTTTAAGCAAAATAGCACTTTGAATTTGTAGTTAGAGTTATTAATTGTATGGTACAATGATCATTATTGTCATTGTTAGTGATTTAACAAAAAGGACCACTGCTCTGTATTTAAACTAATCTGTCTTTTAGTCAGAGGCCTTTGACTGCTATAGTATCTAGGCTTCGACTTTGGGCATGACTATCTAGAAGGTGGGCTATGCCCTGTGGGTGATGACACTATTTCCCTTCCACACGTTACAATCCATATCCATCAGTTTGTTGTTTTCTATCGGACGGGATGTTAGGCACTAAACCGGTTGCTAAATTTTAGAAATGCATACGGAAGGATGATATTTTGTACCTGAACAGAGAAATATCACAATTTTTATTATAGGTAATTTTCATTTTCTTTTTGAATTTCTCAATTATAACAAGCAATTTGTAATTTTAAAACTATTTAAATTATCATAATAAATTACTATTTTCATTGTTTATTATTGTTATTATTTTATCGACTACTATCTCCGTCTCACCTAATTGTTTATATTTGGTTGGACACGGAGGTTAAGAAAATTATATAAAGTAGTATGAAAGAGAAAGAAACGTGGATGAAAGAAAAGAAAAAACGGGTAAAATGGTGGGGTCAATTGATAGATTTGAAAAAGTGAAGGAAAGTAATGGATGTGAGTAAATTTTATGATATAAAAGTTTAATATTTTTAGAAAGTTTTGAAACGTAAAGAATTGGCTAAGACATCCAAAAAAGGAAAGTGTAAAGAATTGATTGGAACATGGGAAGTACTATTATTCGTGGATGTGTTCTATTTTTTTTTTTTAAGATTGTAAATGTGATTCTAATAATAACATAGCATCAAGAGTTGTGTTGTTGGAATTAATAATTAAGATATTTTCAGCAAATATCTATTTTTTTTTTAAAGATTATGCAGCAAGATCGCATGGTGATCAAGACATCCAAAAGCTTGAGGGGATGGATCATGATTCTTATCGAGATTGTTTTGTTCTTTAAATTCTATATTTTATTTATGTGCATAACTTTCTATTATCATGAACAATTTGAACTGTGGGGGGTTATTCTGCGCGCCTTAATTCAAAATTTGACCTCTAACTATATTAGAGTTGGGGCCCTTACGTTTTTGACACTCTGTAAGATCCGATGATGTATTTTCATTAATCCATTTTTCATATAAAATACTAAAATTAACAACAACAACAAAATTTGACGATGTCATTCGTACATAGATTATAGACTTTATATACATTTGACAAGTAAATGTTGGGAGTAATTAAAAACTAAACACAATAATGATGCAGTTATATAAATAATTTAACAAGAACATGCAGATTAAACCAATTAACAAAATAAAATACGAATGTAGAAATAAGATATATCAATCAGTAACTGCAAAGACAAAAAAAAAGATATAATACTTAGCTCTAACAGAAGCTTTAAACATATACTGATAGAACCAAAACAACTGCTGAGTCGTCAAACCTTGCAAGAAGTCTTCACAGTTCTTGAAGAGATTATTGCACAACTACGCTGTGTTGGGTTGCAGCAATATCACTTCTAGGATAAAATAGCACAGAGTACTTCGTCCACAGATACGTAGCACTCAACATCGACATGTACCTCAGTTCGCCCAGAAAACATATGTCAATCTGTATGAATTCTGTGAGTAGGAGATATCGAGTATGGCTGCTAAGGTTTTCTCAGACTTATGTCAAAATTATGTCACTTTTATCTCCAACATTTTTCTGTATATATAATACAATAAAACGTAACAGCAGATAAAATATTAATTAAAATAATTATTCTGACTTAAAAAGTATTTAATAGAATATATATCAGAATCAGTAATTAGTAACAGTTATCAGAGTTTAGCTAAAGTCTGATTAGGCCCATCAGAGTTTATAAACTCTGATCACCTTTATCAGAATTTATCTGCTAAACTCTGACCAGCAGAATTTCCATCAGAGTTTACAACCTCTATCAGTCTATCAGAGTTTACTATCTGTTAAACTCTGACCCAGCCTTCCATCAGAGTTTACTGTTAAACTCTGATGAGCTGGTCCATCAGAGTTTATAAATTCTGACACAGCATCCTCCATCAGAGTTTATCAATGAGCTAGTCCATGAGAGTTTACTGATAAACTCTGACCCAACTCATATACTCTGATCAGAGTTTGCATAAATTCTTACCATCAGAATTTGTTAAACTCTGATGAGCTAGTCCATCAGAGTTTAATAAACTCTGACCCAGCTCTTTAAACTCTGACAAGTTACACACTGACTCAATATTCATATTAAAATAATATTTAAAGTCATAATTAATTTAATTAATCATGTAATAAAACTCATTTCAAACTAACAACTTCTACTCAATTTATCTATGGATTACACTAAGAAAATGTCTTGGATCCAAACATGAAAGTTTAAGTTATCATAGCAATGAACAACTTCCAATAATTAGTTTCTGGAAATTATATCAAGAACATATATAAAATATGTCTTAAATTTTTCATTTTTTAACAGTAAGTTCGTAATTTTAAATCTAAAACTAAACCGTGGTGACTGGATCAATTGGATATGTGGTTAACTGGCTGAAATTGAGTTATAACAGTGACTGCTACAAAAATTCAAGCTATCCCGATTCATCTTTTTATACGGAGCACAGATACAATGATTCACACTCATCTTAGCATTATTGTGACATGCCTTGCTAGAGGAGTAAATAATATTAGAACAATGCCCAAAATACGAATGAGAGATGATATCTTGTTATTCAGGATTGATGAAATATAGTCTAAAAATTGAGTTATACTTTATATTCAATTTAAATATTTTGTTTTTGAGGATTCATAAAGTATAGTCTATGATTTGTCACACTAATTTTTAAAAAGTCTATATCGTTCAAAAAGCTCCATCTCTTTGGTGTGCGCATAGACTCCCGAGTTAAAGTATTTGTCCCAAATGTATTATAAAATAATTATATATAGTTTTGTTAACAGTGCCTTTTGATGTGTGAGTGTACTCCTAGAGTTAAAGTATTTGTCCCAAATTTATCATAAACAATTATGTATAACTTTTTTAACTAAGAATATGATGTTATTATATATACATAGGGAAAGCTTCCGCACTAAACTAGTAAATTAGATATTTAATATAGGAATATGATTATAAATTTAATTTGAATAAAATAATTTCATAAAAGTAAATATTATATATAATAGATAGATTGTTGACATGTCATATGTAACTTACATATATATACTGCTCTTCTTTATGGGATATCAAGCGGTAGATGTTTATTAAAATATTTTAAGTGATCTTAGCATATACAATATTTGAATATAATTATTAAAATTTATGTCACAATTCTCAATTTACCCAGAAATTTTTATATTACTAAAATATTCTTAAATAATTATATCATTGTTATAAAAACTCATTACAAGCTATTTATAAGAAATCAGCTCTAAATTAGTTAATCACAGACTGTGACAAAAAATATCAGCATACTCTAGAAATACATAATTAATAATATACTTATAATTTAATTTAATATAAAAGGTAGATATACTTTGAATTTATTCAAAAATATATGTGTATATATATTATAATTCTGGAATAAGTAATTGCGATAAATTAAAAAACAATCATCAAATTTGTATGGTATATCTAATACAAGTATCAAATTTAGTACAATTGTGTATGTTTATATGCACAAGCTAGTGATCACATTTATACCACACTGGATGTCAATCAATTTTAGGACTTCAGTGATCCAACTAATTAAACGCCCACATTTGAATATGTGGAACCGGATGATTATATAATACTAACAGTTATTTCAGTCAAAGCTCAATCATAACAACCCAATCATTCTGTCAAGATCTTACACGGTAGGGTCCCCTTCTAGAATGTGTGTATTTTATACAGTATATGAAACGTAGAAAATTAAAAAAGACTTGTAAAGATGGTGTAAGTTCTGATTTGGAGATATTTTAATTAGTTGTGACCTATAATTATGTTGAAGAAGGGTGCGGTGCAGTTCCCTAAGATAACGATTGATTTCACTGCCAACAACTTTTTGAATCAAACGGCCGAGAAATAAGGGCTAGTTTCGGTAGGTTAAATTTCATTATCGACTTCTGGAAGCCCTCCTCCTGTAACTAAAGAGAACTGGACCACGAACGAATCAGAAATGTGATACATACGTTAAGAGAAAAGCTTAGCACACACTTGTCCCTTCATGCATAAACACAAAAGATTTACATTATGTATATATGTATTTTCATGTCGTTGACCTAAAGGACGTTAGTATAGATTGTGAAGCTTGATTTTTATTAACGTAATGGCCCTAGCTGGTGACCTATACTTTTTTGTGATCACACTGTAATACAAGAAAACGAACAAGACAGTGACAAAAGTTGCGTACTATCAAATACTATCAATAATACTTCACTTTATATAGAGTATGTCGCAGAGGCCAAGCAATTTCCCATGCACATCTTTATTTTGTAATGACTATCGTACTGTAATAGTAATAATTACACATCTTTTCCAGATCAGTAATTTTCTGTTTTATACTACACGTCTAGAAGAATGTACATATATCTCCTCCATTCTTGCTATCATTGTTCTGATATATATCTTTGTATATATGGTTATATAGAGTGGTACATACGTCACTTTAAGTCGTAATTATATCGCTTATAGTGATATTTCTTTTTCTTCACCACGTCTATTATAATTACGTAAAACTATTTCGTATATAGTTACTTAAAACCATATAGGGTTTTCTTGTGACAGAATTAGGGCTCTAAATAAGTCTATACATTCACCAATAATTTGGTATTCCGTTCAATGAAAAGTTCGACTACTATTTAGTTTGATCCTTAAATCAGTCAAACATGAATATAATTTTAAATACTAAAGTTCGGTTCATAATTTGAATTTGATTATAACATAGTTGGACTTCAAAATTTACAAGTTCGACTATAATGTCGGACAACAAGTTTCTTAATGCCCCTGGTAAACATAATTCTGAATTATTAATTAGTACTTCTTTGGATTTTGAATTGGAAATTTGACAAACTTTTTGTTGACAAATTGGAAATTATTTATTGTAGTTTGCATTTTTTATACTTTTATATATTATTTTTGTGCTTAAGAAAAAAATGAAAAAGCAAACTCATTTAAAATATTCCTGAGAACAAGTTTATAAATTAGGGTGTTTTGAATATAAGATGGTGCTCATCACACATGTTCGTGAACAATACTTTCACTAATGATAGAAACTCAAACCAAATATTTAACTTCATAAAAATTCGATAAGAGTTTGGATTTAGAAAATTTTAAATTAAATAGTCTAAAATTTAGCTTGTTCGATTTATTTACACCCCATGCAAAATATAAACAATCATTCTAAATAACATTATTGACTTTTTTTTTTTTTATCATTGTTATTAGTAATGTTCATTTTGTAATATTTCAACTAATTTAGAGTAGTAACATCAAACAACTTATGAGTTTATTTCAAATATATATAAATATGAATTAAATTATTTATAAATGATAAAATATATAAATAAAATGTTATTTTAGTTTTATAAATTAATTTTAAAAGTTTGAATTTGCAGGTTGAGAATATTATTAAACAATTTATATTTTATATTTTATCTTCTAAATAGTTATATGCACATATTTTTGTAATATTAAAATTAAAATTAATGCATATATTTTAGCGATATTAGTTATTTGAAAAATATATTCTTCAATTTTAAATTTAAAATCATTTAAATAAAATTTCATTATAATTTTTTAAAATTTAATTAAAACAAGTATTGTAGTATCGGCTAATATTCCAAGCTAGTTGGAATCTAGCATGCATCTAGCCATTGATATTTATGGTTTTATTTTACTAGGGCAATGGCTCAATCATGAAAGCAAATGCGGAACACGTACCGTTAACTTAAATGAAAGTGTAACTATATATTTTGTCCATGCGCGTTTTGACGATCAAGTAATCAACGTATTTCATTATATTCGATTCTGGCATGGCAAGCTGTGCTTCGTCTCCGCATTATAATGGTAAAGAGAATCAAATAAAAACGCAGTTCCAAACTAAAAAAGACGAGACTATATATCTGTGAAAGAGCAGCAAGCACATGTCGGCCTATGTGCATGTATTTTCTAACACAGTCCCTGGACTGGACAGCGGCTCCTGCTGCAAAATTAAAGCATTTGATTTTGGCTTTGTCATTGATTCATGACATTTGTTCACCCCAAAACAATTATGTATTCTTCCAATCTCAGACTGATAAAGTGCTCTTTTTCTTCGTTTCTTTCTAGATCAATCTTTATAAAACATGTGATAAAGTATAAATATTTATGCATACACATCTTAAACGAATAAGTACGTCCTAGGCAATGTGCAACATTCTACCACTACTATTTAGAAAATAAAACTTTAATTGATATTACATGTACATAATTAGTAGTCAATTATGAGCGGCTTCAGAAGTAATTGGTAATTAAAAAGAAATTGACGTGCACTACAAATTTCATTTTTTTTTTATTGAGTTAATACTGGGGTTACGCTGTTTTTGATTAAATCAACTCACTGGAAAACGTTTAACATTATTTCACGTGTGGTTATGCAAGGAACAAAAGCACCAAATCTTTGATTTGCGAAATATAACTGCGCTTGCTATTTTTTACTATGCACGAATACTTCAAGTCAAAAAACTACTCCAATATTTTTGTGTATTTCGTTTTATTCTGGCTATGAATACTATTTTAGAATTCTACATATCTACCGAATCATTATCGTTGTACTTTTTAGATTTTTATACTGAGAAAAAATAAGAGAAAAATAAAATTTATGCGTACGTGCGAGTTTTTAGAAAGGACAAAAAGAAATAAAAAAAAGAATTCATATTGCTTTTACTAAACATTTCGTTATTTTGTCTTGTCTTCCCTTCATATTTCTCATTAATTAAAAACAATTATCGGGCAAAGTAATAGTTAAAAAATAAAAGTCGTCAAACTAAAAGTTCGTTTTCCAGCGGATAAGGAGAGAGAATCAATGCGAAAAGCAATTCCAAATAAAAAAAGACGAAACTAATCTGTAGAGGACCAGCGAGTACTATAGTTACAACTTACAAGTTACAAGAAAGAATTCTTTGAATTAATCCTCGGCGAACCAAATTAAAGTCTTTAATTTAGGCCTTTTTGTCATTCACATGTCTGTGCCTAAGCTAATAATACATACTTTTAAAGCTCAGACTGAAAATTAAAGTTGTAATTTATCCATTTCACGCTTGACTTAATAATCTGCAATGTGCTCCTTTTCAGGTATGGGTTCCTCTGGTGGGTTTCTTTTTCTTTACAATAATTTCAAAATGATTTATTCTGTATAGTCCATAGATGGATAAAGGATAAATATTTTACACTCAACCTGTATACCATTTACAGGTAGGGGTGATTTTGGGTGATGGATCAAGTTCGTGTGGAGTTTGTTATACCCGGTCCTATTTCTGAATCAACTTAAATCCGATCCGAACCCGGTTAAAAATTTCAACCCGACCTGTCTACCCGAAAATGTCCCATTTTATAACTTGTTAAGAATATATTCATTCGATGATGTACAAAATACTAGAACATGGTCTAGCATAATCTATTTGTAATAAATCTTTCTAGTCTCTGAACTTTTATAATCAGAGTCTAGATAGTTAACATTCTTGTCATTTGTACTTAGAAGATTTTCTGTAGAAAGTGAAACCAGAGTCTGGATGAGGATCGGAGTCTGGAAGGTGATTAGGGTCTATAGACTATCAGAGTCTATAGTCTGTCAGAGTCTAAAGATTTCAGAGTCTGTAAAGTTGAAGCTAAATTTGGAAGATGATCACAAGAATGGAAAGTCTTCGAAGATAAAGACAATTATATTGCAGATATGCTATGGGAAAGAAATAGAATTTCAGAAGGAAACTGTCAACTAATAATTAGGAATTCTATTCCTATTGTAATTTGATTTTCTGTTATTAGTTGATAGGCAGATCTCTATATAAACACTCCATGTAACCTAATTGTAAAGAAGTCAAGTTGTCCAAGTCGAACTTTTGTGAGAGCATAGAGATAGAGAGAGTTGCTGTGAAAAACACAGAGAAGCTGCTAGGGTTTGTGTACACCCTATGAGAGTTTGTATTTACTCATTAATAATACAAACAGTATTCATTCATATCTTTGTGTTTGATCTTTGTTCTTAACTCAAAGCTTTAATTCATATTGAGTTGATTTTAATCAGGCAGAAAAAGGAAATAAGTATTCAACCCCCCTTCTACTTGTGTAACTGGGAAAACAATTGGTATCAGAGCCTAACTTTTAAGAGAAACAAAGATGACAATTCTAAGATTCATATGCTTAAGAGAAACGAATACACACACTGGAAGGTTAAGATGTTGCACCATTTGGAAGCTACAGACCCTGACTATCTTGACAGGATTCATGAAGGACCTTATGTTCCCTCAAGGCTTGTTCCTCAAATCACTAAAAAAGGTCAAATAATTGAAGAGCACTTGGTTGAAAAACCAAAGGCTGAGTGGACAAAGGAGGACAAAGAGAATGTCCTTAAGGAGGCAAAAGTCAAAAACATTCTCTTTAACAGTTTGGATTCTATTCTTATAAACTGTATTATATCATGCAAAACTGCTAAGGAGATGTGGACAAAACTTGAAGCACACTGTGAAGGGACTAAAGATGTCAAGAAGAATGCTAGGTCTCTGTTAATTCAGGAATATAAGTATTTTGAGGCAAAAATTGGAGAAACTATCACTGAGATGTATGATAGATTTACCAAACTACTGAATGAGATGAATATACTTGGTAAAGTGTATGACCTTGAAGACACAAACACTAAGTTTCTGAGAGCCCTTCTTGAAGAGTGGGATAACAAAACAACAGCAATAAGGGAAGCTAGAGATTTGGATGAAATAACTTTAGAAGAATTGTATGGCAGACTCAAGACATATGATTTAAAGATGAAACAAAGAAAGAATAAGAAGACTGTGAAGGCAAAATATGTGGCACTCTTAATGGAGTCTGAGAAATAACAACAAGAAGAACCCACCGAAGCAAGAATCAAGGATTCAAGGAAGAAGGGTAAAATTGTTGTTGAGTCAGAGTCTACTGATACAAACTCTGATTCAGATGAAGAGATTGATCGAAGTCAAATGATGACTATGTTTGCTAAGAATTTTAAAAGAATGAAATTTAACAAAAGAACTGGTAAATTTAGCAAGATGTCATCATTCAAGAAAGAAGATGAAAAGATTGAGAAGGGCAAAAACACAATTATCAAGCTTAATAAAGCAAAGGTCAAATGTTTCAATTGTGAAATACTGGGGCACTTTAAAATTAGAATCTCCAAAAGAACCTTCATCTTCTAAGACTTAGGTATCAATCTTCTCTCCTGAATCCTTACTTAATTTAGACTCTGATGGTATAAAATTTTTGTAAAGAGAGATTAAGAATATAATGATAAACTCTAGGTCTCTCACTAATGAAAATGACAGGTTAATAGAAGAAAATTTAACCTTAACAAGCAGGAATAACTATTTAGAGTCTAAGTTAGTGTTAATGGAAGAATACAAAAAGGATTCTGAGAAATGCAGACACAACTACACAGAAGTCTTGAAAGCCTATGACTTTGTTAAGAAAGAACTAGAGGGAGAGGGGCTTAAGTTCAGAGTATGGACAGACTCTGGTAGAAAAGTTAAGGAAATTCTCAACAATCAAAATATGTGTCAAACTGCTGGTCTAGGCTATGACAATAGTCAAGGTAAAAGACCTATTGTTGAGAATAATAACAATGGAGAAGCTAGCCAAATTAATAAGATTAAGGACAAAATTACCTTCACTCTTGTTAAGTTTATGACTTCTGAAGGAAAAACTGATTTACCTAAAGAAACCACAAATTCATCTGTCAATGATCCCCCTGTTGTTGACAAAAAGACAGATGAATCAGGAGCAAAGAAATCTAAGAAAAACATTAACATAGGGTACCTGTCTAAGTCTAAGTTAAAGAAAAGGTTAGAGAACTTATCAGAGTCTACAAAGACTAGGAGAAATAGGAATGGTAAGGAAGACATTAATAAGGCCAATAATTATCAAAAGGATCCTAATACTCATAGAAAGAAGTGTTACAGATGTGGAAACCACAACCATTTAGCTCTAGACTGAACAACAAAAATTGAGAAGAAATCAGAGTCTATTCCTTCACAGACTCTGAAAAGTCACTATATTCCACAGAAGCCTTGTTATCACTGTAGTAGCATATTTCATTCTATTTATATGTGTAGGGACTATCATGATTTGTATTAAATATTTTATGAGCTAAAATCTTCAATTGATAAAAGTTGGTATGACATTGTCAAGACTCCACCAGAGTCTTAGGCAACAAATGAAACAGGTAAAACAAAAGTCAAGAATATTAAGCCTCTTTCACCTAAAGTTAATAAGAAAGGATCCAAAACAGTTTGGGTCCTCAAAACATCTAATTAGTTGCTTTATGTATTCAGGGAACAAGGGTAAAGAAAATAACCCTAATCCTGGACAGTGAATGTTCAGGATACATGACTGGAAAGAAATCTCTGCTTACAGACTTTGTGGAAAAAACTGGTCCAGAAGTATCCTTTATAGATGGCAACAAATGACAAATACTGGGATATGGCAAGATTGTAGAAGGGGGGTTGAATACAATATCTATAAATTATCGCAGTATTTCGGATTTAGAAAATATTATTTTAATTAATCATGAAATATAAATTTTAATGAAATACTGTTCAAGTAGAAGATATAATTTAACTTGAAAAGTATTACAAAATTTATCTGATCTGATTGTATATAATTGATAAAGTTAACTAGAACAAGTTCGACATGAAGTGTTCGGGTTTAACAATTATATTCCAAACTTTGCACAGAAATCTGTGAATATTACATTGCATACAAATTTCTGAATTTGAATGTTTTTTAATGACGTAAAATATGAAGCGGATACCTCATATTTATAGAGGATTTTAAAGCTAGTATGACTTTTCCACTATGACTTTATTTAACAAAAAATAAGCCTTGTATGACTTTTAAAAAGACTGGCATAACTTTTGAAATTTGGTATGACTTTAGAAAATTCGGTATGACTTTTCTAAAGTCATATTCGGATTTTCCTTCATTAAAATAAATCAGAATGACTTATTTTAAAAAAAAATCGGCATGACCTTTATTAATAAAAGTTTGGTATGACTTATTTAAATAAATCAGAATGACTTATATAAATAAATCTCGGTATGACCTTTTATTAAAAAGCTCGGTATGACTTTTTATATATATAACTCGGTATGACTTATTTTCAATAAAATTCAGTATGACTTATTTTAAAGTTATTTGAATTCTATTAAATATCATACTAAGCTATATATTTTATAATAATTTAATTCTAATTAGTTAATTTATAAATTAAATTAAATTAAACTTGAATTAATTTAATTAAATAAATTAAATAATCAATTAACTTTTAATAGCAGAATTAAAATACTATGTTGACTTAAATAACCATGTAGTTTTCTTCGAAGTCTTTCCGCCTTTGCCTTGTCTTCTGTCATAAAAACACTTGAGCTAACTGAAGAATAAATATTAATTTAGTTGACACACAAATGTACTGTCTGGTTCATTTGTACCATACTAATAAATATTCTTCACTTATTAACTTTTAAGTTGTGACCTTCTATCATTCTTTTGCTTCACTGTCTTTCCTCTTCTTTTGGAATCTTCGTGTAGTAGCCACTATAAATCTTCTGTATCTTCTGAATTCTTCTGAAATACTACCACTTTATTTTTCACTGACTCTTGAACAAATTAATGAACTTCTTCCAGTGTTGAATAACAATTTCATTACAAGTCTTCAGATATTCTGATTCTTCGTGTCTAGTTTATATTCTCCGTCTTGATTCATGTTTTGTATTTATTATTTACTACTGTTTCTTATCTGAGTTGAGTTGTCATCTAATTATTACAAATAGGCCTAGTCATATACTTTTCAGTCATCATTGATGAAGTAGCTCTAGTTGATGGCTTGAAACATAATTTAATAAGTATAAGTCAACTTGGAGATAAAAGTTGTCATACTGACTTTGACAACAAAGAGTGTCTTGTAACTCACAAAGAAACAGACATTTTGGTTTTCAAAGGGCACATTTATGGTAACATATATGAAGCCAGCTTGGAGGATTGCATTCACAATGAAGTCATATATCTATATAGCAAGGCCTCAACTGAAGAAAGCTGGAAATGACACAAGAAACTGTCACGCATCAACTTCAAAACACTCAACAAGTTGGTGAAACAGAATTTTGTGAGAGCACTACCACAGTTTGACTTTGTGCAAAATGGACTTTGTGAAGCATGTCAACTTGGAAATTAAAGGAAAACATTCTTCAAGAGCAAGACAATAAACACCATTTTTGAACCTTTTTATCTATTACACTTTGATTTATTTGGTCTAGTAAATGTTATGTCAATTAACAAAAAGAAATATGCTCTTGTCATTGTAGATGATTTGACAAGATTCACATGGGTTTTCTTTCTACATTCACAGGATGAAACTCCACAACACATAATAGACCATATCACTTTTCTGGAAATAAAATCAAAGAAGACAGTTAGAGTTCCAATGAGTGACAATGGTACTAAATTTAAGAATTCAATCATGGAGAAATATTGTGCATCAAAGGGAATTACTCAACAATTTTATGCACCAGGAACACCCCAACAAAATGGAGTTATGGAGAGAAAGAATAGAACACTCATAGAAGCTGTCAGGATAATGTTAGCATAGTTTAAACTGCAAGTATATTTCTGGGCTGAGGCAGTCAGTACATCATGTTTCACTCAAAACTGTACATTGATTAATATGCATGGAAAGACTCCCTATGAAATGGTAAATAACAAGAAGCCAAGTGTGAACACTTTCACATATTTGGATGCAAATGCTTTGTACTGAAAGTACATCATGAAAATCTAAGCAAATTTGAAGTTAAGGATGATGAAGCAATCTTTCTTGGATATGCACCAAATACAAAGGCATTCAGAGTGTTTAATCTCAGAACTAGAATTGTTATGGAATCTATTCGTGTTGCATTTGATGAAAAAAAGATTACAGGATTGCAGGATGAATCAGAGTCTACAACACTGAAATTTAAAAATTTGAAAAGTTCTGAGATAGATGAAGATGATGAGGATGAAGAGTCTCAAATAACTCCTGAAACAACATAGGAACCTATACACTCTGAGGGAGAGGTAAAAAATTCAACTCCAAACAGCTCAGGGTCTACCCAAACAAAGTCTAGACAGACATAATTAAATTTTTCAGATTCTAACTCATCAGGGTCTGGATCATGCCACTCTAAATCCTTTTCAAAGTCAAGTAATTCAGGGGAGCCTCTTCATTTGAATTTCACTCACATACAGGAAATGCCACTAATTTAGGGGGAGATTTAAGTTCAAGAACCAATCTTCCACCATCTATAAAATGGGTAAGGGATCACACTCCTGATTTAATAAATGGTGATCCTGAGAGTGGTGTACAAACTAGAACAGCCACTTAAAATGAATGTCTTTATAGTTGTTTTATATCAAATAATGAACCCAAGAAAATTGAGGAAGCTTTGCAAGATCCTGATTGGATTATTGCAATGCAAGAGGAATTGAATGAATTTGAGAGAAATAATGTGTGGAAACTTGTACCAAGACCTAGAAATAGATCAATTGTTGGTGCAAAAAGGGTGTTCATAAATAAACTTGATGAGAATGGAACTGTGATTAGAAACAAAGCAAGGCTAGTTGCAGAAGGATACTCTCAGGAGGAAGGAATTGCCTATGATTAAAGTTTTCCACCAGTAGCAAGATTGGAAGCTATCAGAATGTTTCTTGCATTTGCAGCTCATTCAAAATTCAAGGTGTATCAGATGGATGTGAAAAGTACCTTATTGAATGAAAAATTAGAAGAAGAAGTCTATGTGGAGCAACCACTAGGATTTATTGATTCAAAGTTTCCTAATCATGTTTACAGGTTAGATAAGACACTATATGGATTGAAGTAAGCACTTAGAGCATGGTATGAAACTCTATCAAAAAAAAATTCTTGAAAATGGATTCATTAGAAGTACCAATGACAAAACCCTCTTTATTAAAAAACATAAAGGTGATATTTTGTTTGTCCAAATTTATGTTAATGATATTATATTTGGTTCTACTAATGAAAATCTCTATGAAAAGTTTAGCAAATTAATTCAGTAAATTATGAAATGAGCATGATAGGAGAGTTAAACTTCTTTTTGGGACTTCAAGTCAAACATAATGATGATGAAATTTTCATCAATCAATCAAAGTATGTGAAAGAACTATTGAAGAAGTTCAAGACTGTGCAACTGCCAAAACTCCCATGTCAACAGCCACTAAGCTAGACTCTGACCCTAAGGGTAAGAAAGTTGACAACACTATCTATCGAGGTATAATTGACTCATTATTATATTTAACTATTAGTAGACCATATATAATGTTCGCAACATGCCTGTGGGCTAGATTTCAAGATGACCCTAGAGAATCACATTTGTTAGCTGTGAAAAGAATTTTCAGATATCACAAGGGTGAACAAACTCTTGGACTTTGGTATCCTAGAGAGTCGGATTTTTCACTAATTGGTTATTCAGACTCTGACTATGCAGGATGCAAAGTGGACAGAAAAAGCACAACAGGTCAATGCCAATTTCTTGGAAACAGATTAATTTCTTAGTTTAACAAAAAACAACAGACTGTATCAACCTCAACAGCTGAGGCTGAATACATAGCAACTGGAAGTATTGTGCTCAAATTCTGTGGATGAGAAATTAGTTACTTGATTATGGACTGACATTTTTAAATATTCTTATGTATTGTGATAACACTAATGCTATTATAATTACAGATAATCCAGTCCAATATTCCAGAACAAAGCACATTGATGTCAGGTATCATTTTATTAGAGAACATGTTGAAAATGGTACTATGGCACTTCACTATGTTCAAATTGACAGACAGATTGCAGACATTTTAACAAAACCATTTGATGAGTCTACATTTCTCATACTGGTAGGTGAATTAAGTATGTTAAATATGTAAATGATCAATCATAACAAGAAGAAAGGCATGTACTTTAATTATAGTCCCTAATTTATTAAACTATAATTTGTTATTGTAAAATTTTTGAGATACTTTATCTTGACAGAGTCTAACTTCTAGACTCTGACGAGTCTATAGACTCTGAGAGACTATAGACTCTGAAGGTTTAGACACTTCGACTCTGAAATGGTTAGAATTCGTGCCAACAGACTCTAATTACGTTTAATTCGTTTAAATGAATTAAAATAGGCGGTAATAGTTACTTTTTATTGGTCACAGACTGTAGACCCGTGTGTATGGTATGCACTTTGAATAAAATAGAATTTTTATATACAATTTACTCACCTGTTTATTGCGAATTATTTTCTAAGGCAAAAATACGCTCAGAGCTTTTTCAAGAACCCTAAGTTATTTTTTCACGAATTTTCATCACTTTTACTTCAATTACTTCAATGGCTGCTGTATCTACCATCATGAGGGGACCCAAGGCGATTGCATTCATATTTGGGGACTTTGAGTTCATGACAACGAATCACGTGGCAGCCCTAGGAGACAAGAAAGGGGTAGACGCTGATACTACCCTGTGATGGATTTCTTGGAGCAGAGTGAGCTCAGTTACATTCTCAAGGCATCTCATATCATTAATATGGATGCAGTATCGCAGGCATTGAACTCTGCAAAGTAGTTGATCCTACTCAGGATCAACCAGGTAAGATTATGTTTACCTTTGGTGACTTAACATTTGATGTAACTGCTGATGTTCTTAACTCTGTGTTTAAACTTCCTGTTAAAACACCTTTCGATGATACTGTTTCTGATGAAGATATTAAGAGCATGTTTAAATCACTATGTTATTCTGGTAGTTTAGACAATATGAGTAAAATAACTAGGCCTTTTTTGAGAAAAGAGTGGTCTTTCTTTTTTGATCAAATTGCTAAGTTTTTCACTGATAAATGCAGTGGATTTGATGTTTTAACTTTTATCACTTATCAGATTGGTCACAGTCTCCTACTTTATAAAGTGATCAACATTGGTGATATGTTGCTCACTCAAATGAGAGCAAAATTGAATAATGTGTAGGAGGGGAGCAAGAAGGTTTATTATCATAGATTCCTTATGTTTCTCCTTAATCACTTAATTCCTAACATATCTGTCAAGCTTGCAGTTGATTGTTGTGTGCAGGCTTACAAGCAATAGAGAAGAATTTTTTCTGACATCAAGATAATTGATGACAAGAAAAGGAGTCTACTTGTCATGACATATCCACAGGTAATGCAGGTAAAACTCTTTAACTACAAACCTTTCATCTATAATTCTTCATTCTTTAGTGGTGAGATGGTGCAGGAACAAGTGATGGAGAGTCCCCCTGCACCTACCCAAGTAGCCAAATCACCTTCAACCAAACAATCTTCACAACCAAAATCCAAAAAGAAACTAACCTCTGGTGTCTCTCAAAAGACACAAGTTGTAAAGAGGAGGCGATTGATCCAAACCAGGCTGATAGATGAGTAAAGTGATGAGAAGCTCTCCTCTCTAGAGAAAAGAGTTTTTGAAGGTCTTTATTTGCTAAAAGAGAGTCATGATACACTTGATTCTAACCTTCAAACCAAGACTGTAGACTCTCAAAAGGCTATAGTCTCTGAAAAACCTATGGATACACCTCAGGATTCTCAAATTGAGTCTTCTGAGAAATATTTTACTAAGAAGTACAAGAGGTTGAGGAAGGCTTATTTTGCACACACACAAGCCTATTGTTGTCGTTAACCCTATTTTGCAGGAAACAGATGCTCCCAAGGCTCCTACAGAGCCAGACTCTAAAATATAAAAATCTCCTGAATCAGAGTCTAATGTTGAGTCAGAGTCTAGACTACCTTCAGACTCTGATCCTGAGACATTTTGGGAAGGAATGCCAAAAGAAAAAGGCTCTTGTCTTATTGATTCAATCATTACTCCAACTAATGAGGTGATTATCTTCTTATATTGTTGCCTAGATATTACACTATTATAGAAGGGGAGTTGAATATACTAGTATCAAAATAATCGATTATGAACACAAATGTGTAGAAGAAATACTATTTTGTATTAACTTTTAATAAACTGAATACAAAACTCTCTCAAGAAAATTAATGTTCTTAAGAGCTGCTAGGTTATAAGAATAATATGACTTGAATTTATTTAATGTTAACCTAATTCTGTGTTTATATAATACACAGCTACAAATCCAAATACAACACAGATAATGATAGGGATATCTTCCAGAAAGGTAATAGGATTGCATTAAAACACTTCCATCTTTATCTCAGATCAATCTCTGATTTATCTATTTCCATCTTTATCAAACTCTGATGATCATAAACTCTATCGGTTGATAATCTCTGATTGAGTAAACTCTGTCTCAGTAAACTCTGTCGACAGCTTCTAAACTCTGATGACGTCAGCATAAACTATATTCTTCAATAAACTTTATTTGTAGTATCCTCTGACAGCATCAGTGTTTGTATTTCTAACAATCTCTCCCAATTTATGTTTTATCAGAAACTATATAGACAGATGTACCAGAGTTTGAGTTCTTCACCTTGACTTAAATTCTCTTATATGAAAAATCTTTAGAAAAAACTGGTCAAGTAATTTCTTTTCAGCAATATTCAATAATTCAATCATCTTTTCCTTCAGCTCTTTCATTTGATCACTAGAATCATCAATTTGGAAAATTGCAGCTCTCAAGTTGTAAATTGATGTTCTTTCCCTTCTATCATCTAGAGGTATGCAACAAGCTTTCTGTCCATCAGGGTTTAGTATTAGTGTAGAAATTCTCAACACCATATTAACCTTTGCATCCCATTTAACCATCTTTTTCTCTGTCCCATCTTCAAGCACATATCCTGGTCTGTACTCCTCAGAATTTACCATCAACAACCTTTCATTCTTCTTATTTTCCTCAATAACTCCTTCCAAAATCTTCACCCACTTAGCAGTAATATCATTTTCATCATTCAACAGGTAGAGAACATACTCAAGTTCCTTTGATGACTTATGAATTAGATCTTCTTCAGCTATCTTCATTATTCTTCCATTTTTAAGAAAATACAGCAGCTTCTATTTTGGAACAGCACCATCAAAGATATCTTTTACAACATGAACAACACTTAGCTTGTCCAAATGATTTTGTGATAACTCTTCCTCAGGTTTGTTCTTCAAAGAAAAAGGATCTCTGAAAGTGTTTGCTTCACCTTTGTAGACTTTAGCTTGAGAATCACCAATACCACCCTTGTTTTTACCAAGTCTGGCATTGAGAGTCAGAGTGTTAGATTTAGTCTACAAAAGATCAGGGTTCTTCTTTATGCACAGAGATTGTTGTTGTTCTTCTTCTTCATCATCAAAACGTGTTCTTCCCGGTAGAAATATAGTACTGAGCATAGTGAGAGGAGTTTTAAGTTTTGTTGGAGCTTTCTTTTGAATTATTGGAGTTGGATTTGTTGAAATTGGTTTGGTTACAGTTGGATTTGCTTGAATGAGCATCTTCTTCTGAGTTGGAGTCTTTTTCACATATTTTCTCTTCTTTGATTGGACTTGAGCATTGTCAGTACCAGTTTTCTTGACTTCTTCTTCAATAACAACTGGATCCATTCCTGAATTTTCTTCTTCAAATAATTTCATTGCTAGTTCTGTATCTTTCTTATTTCTTTCTTCAATCATCTCACGCTTTTCTTCTTCTTCAAGCCTCTTTACCAATTCTTCATCAAGATTCATCAAAGTTTGATTACCAGAGTTTACACCAGAATCTGAAGGAATCAGAGTTTGATCAGTCAGAGTTTGTAAACTCTGTCCAGTTTATAAACTCTGTCCAATTTGTCCTATCTTATGACTCTCTTGTCTTTTGTCCCCAGCACTACCATCACCATCATATTTCCCTGGTTTATCTGATTGTATCACAGCATCCTCTTTGCATTTGTCTTTTGATACTTTCTCCCCCTTTCTGACATTAGAAGAGATAGTAAGGATGTCTACAAAATATGCAATATTGTTTACATTGAGGTAACAACAGTAGCAATCTTATCAACTTTAGCTTTCAGAGCATCTTGTTTTACAGAAACAGTTTTGATCTTGTTTCTAAAGCATGCTGAGTAGCAGATGCAAAAGTTTGAATAGTAGCACTTATTTTGCTAACAGAATCTTTTGGATCACAAACTTCATTGTGAAGACCCTTTGTCAACACAGTAGTTACTTTTAGAATTGTCTTCATCTCTTCAGAATTTAGCTCAAAATCTGCCTTATGTATAAGATCATGAACATGGGGCTAAGAAATATCTTCATGAAAGAATTTCCAAGACATATCCCAGATGGATTGTCTCTTTGAACTTAGAAGATCTTCATGTGATGGTTCACCCCTTTCAATAGTTTCCCTCCTTATACCTTCATCAGTAAGAGAAGATTCTATTTCTCCCTTCAACTTTTCAACAACACAATAACCAGGATACTCCATTTTTAATCTGTCATGAGCATCAAAAGAATCTATTGGCCATCTCTTTGAACTATATCTCTGAGAGTAAGGAATGGAAAGATTTGTTTCTTCTTCATCTGCAAAAATTGGCTCATCAGAGAATGTTTCTTCATTATCAGAGTTTGGCATCTTAGAGTTTAAAGGGACATGGAAACTCTGAGTACCTGCAAAACAAACAGAATATCCTAAATCACTCTTTTCTTTTAAAGTAATCTTATTACTGCTCATATCACACATCTCATGACCTTTAAGAGTCAGAGTTTGCTCACTAGAAGTAACTAATTTTTTTCTCAATTCTATCTCTCCTTTTTCTAGATCCAGTGTCTGCCTCTCATTATAAATTCTATTTTTTACACATTTTACCTCAGTTTTACATGAAAGGCTCAAATCACTATGACTTACAGAAATAAGAGGTGGCTGAGAAAGGAGTTCTGTGGTCACATGAATAGAGGTACCCTTTGTAGGATTATCCAAAATTAAATGAGTAGCTTAAAATTAATTGATATATTAAAAATCCAAGACAAAAAATATATCTTATACGTAATTAAGTTCTATGTCGTACATATTTAGAAATTTAATATAAAAAAATTATATTTTATCTTAAAGTTTAAAAATATACTATGACAATAATTTGGTAATTAATGTGATTACTATAAGTGATTTTAATGATCTCTCAAAATATTTTAATAATTGGATGATTTCATTTTGTAAATCTACTTTCAATTTCTATCAACACGGCATAATTAATTAACAAAGGGGCTGTGATTTTACTATTTGTGTCTTAATTATTTTCAATTGCAATGTCTAAATCCTTTAACACGACTCCATGAAGGGATCCTTATTAATCAAATGAACAATGTTTTTTCTTATTGGAAACAATTAATATGATCACAAACTAAGAAATGTTAGAAGGTTACGAGACCATAATAGAATTAGAATAAAATATTTTTGTTGATATGCTACGGTAATAACATACTAGCTTATAACCATGCATAGCACGGTTTAATAAATTTTATATTAAATAATTTATATAATTATTTAATTTAATATAATAATTTATTTTATTCCTAATTTTTTATATATTATAATGTTGTATTAATTTTTTATTTTAATATTCATGATATATGATTAATAGGTTGTAATTTAAAATAAATTAAAAAGCGGTGATAAAATTGAGTTAAATGTTAATACAACTATATTAGATACAAATTATATTATAATATTATTCATAAAATAGAAATTATATTCTACAATTTAAATATAAAATAATATTAACCGTGAACAGTTTTATAAAAAGAGCACTATACCGATGATAGAGTTGTATGTATAATATATACAGTATAAAATAATTATATTATATGTTTTAAATATTTAATTTAATATAATAATTTATTTTATTTTATTATTAAGAAAGGAAACTCCACTAATGATAAAGTTATATGTATAATATATCTGCTCTAAAAAGAGTTGTAGGTATAATATATTTGTTTGATATAATATATTCTAATTAAAAATAAAAATAAATGTGTTTGAAATTGTGTAAGAGAAATTTAGTATAAATATTATTTTAATATTCAAAAAATTTAATTATAAAATTATAATTTTCAATAAATTAAAATGTTTGAACGATGATGAAATTAAAACATGTTAATTAGTAGATCAGAAGTACAACTCTATATTTTAACTAAAATTTAATTAAAAGAGTGTATTTGAAGTTTACTGAGACACTATACCAACCGGATGATCGACCAAATATATTAAAAAGAGTATAGTTTCGGAAATTTTTATTAATAAAAAGAAGTCAAATATATTAAAAATGTTTTAATTAAAATTTAAATAAAAGAGTATGTTTTAATATAGATAAAATTTTAATATAATTTTAATATTCAAAAATATTATTTATAAAATTTTAATTTTAAATAAATTAAAATGTTTGAGCATTGAGTAAATTGAAATATTTTAGTAGATTGTGAGTACAACTCTATATAAGATAATATATATAACATAGTACTAAAATTTAATTAATATAAATAAAATAATATTATTATTTCAATATGAAAAAAAATTAATTAATAAGTTAAGATTTTATATAAATGAAAGATGATGAATAATGAGAAAATTGAAACATGTTAGTATATTATAAGTACAACTCTATATTTTATTTAAAATGATATGTTTGAAATTAAGTATGAGACAAACACATGTATTTGAAGATGATTGAAAGACAAAATGACCAGATCGCACGACGGACATTTGCCCTTTCGGTTTTAATAATATAGTATAGATATATTTTTAATATAATTACAGTATTTTTTTAAATACAATAAGATCTTAAGAATTGATTAATAATATTATTAGCTCATAACCTGTGCGCTCCACAGATTTCTTCAAATTTTTTAATATATTTAAAATAAATTGAATAGTTTGAGCTGATTAAATTAAGATATTTATATTGTTTTTGATATAAAATGCATTATAGATAAAAGAATAATAATATTACATCATTCTTGAGATGTAACTAATTGATTGTTATTTTAAAACTTAAAATAGATAAAGTAATAATAATATTATAATCATTTGATTATGAGTGATAATTTTAAATGAATTGGATAGTTTGGCAATGATTATTTGAGATGTTTACATTGTATTTTAATAAAATTTAATATAGATAGAAAATAATAATATTATTATATTTATGAGATTTATTTAATTGATTGATATTTTAAATGAATTAAAGAGTTTGAGCGGTGGTGAGACTGAATTCTGTAAATAGATTATATTTAATACAACTATATTAAATAAAAGGTATTTTAATATAGATTTATTTTTAGGTGAAACAAAAATGAGGGATAACTAAAATATAGATTATATATATTTAATTTTTTTTAAATTTTAATAAGATTTTAAAAGAAATACTCCATGTTCTATCCATTTCTTTACACTTTTCTTTTTGGATATCCCTCTCAATTCTTTACATTTCAAAACTTACCAAAAATAGTAAAATTTTATAATATAAAAATCAACTACATCCACTACTTTCTTGCACTATACTCCCTTTATACATTAAATATTGATTGGTCCCACCACTTCATACATTAAATATTGATTGGTCTCACCACTTCATACATTAAATATTGATTGGTCCCACCACTTCACCCATTATCCTCACTTTTCATCATTATCATATATATTTTTTTAACCTATGTGCCCAATCCTTTATAATTTTAATAATGTTTAAAGAGTTTATAGAGTTTGAGTAGCATTGAGATTGAGATATATAATTCAACTGTACAATTGTATTACTATATTATCTATACTGTATTGTTATAATCAATATTATATTATAAATAAAATAAATTTTATATATTTAATATCTTCCGTCCCAAATTAGTAGTCACTTTTGATTAAAAAATTGTCTCATGTTCACTATCCTACTTCCAATTCAATTTTATAGGTGAATTTCTAAAATAATCCTTAATTAGAGTATTGGTACTTGTATAATTAATGAAATGAAATTATCATTCACATTGCAATTAATATGGATACAAATGTAAAATAATTTTTATATTAGAAGCTCTTAACATGTGAGTAATATTTTCAAAAATGACATGTAAAATGGAAAGAAGAGAATATATATTTAAGTCAAAACAAATGTCGCGAGTGCAGTACAAGTTTAAGTAATCTCTAACTTCTGGTAATTAAAGATATAACGAATCATAAGTTTTACATATTAGATGTAAAAATATCTTTCCTAAGAGAAGAGAATTTCACAGCAAAATTGTTTAATTAAATATATGTAATAATCTAAGAAACAGGGACATTTGGGTTATTTACCATTTTTTCATGTTGGATATTTGAACACTTGTATTTTTAAATTGAACCGACGAATTTTTTCACGATCCTAATTTTTAATTTATTTTTAAAAAAATTGATCAAAAGTCGTGTAAACTAATTGTTTTCACAAAATTAAGCTTAGGTGTCTATTAACAAATACAAAAATGTTAATACTCTTGTTCATATTTACACAAATGAATATAGTTAACATATATTTCTATATAATTTTCAGTCAGTCAATTTGATCATAGAAAAATCAAAAATGGCAGTTAATTCGGGATTGAGAAAGTATTAAATTTAAAATTTTATATTAAATAAAAATAAATATAAAAACTCTAAACTTTTATTTGATATAAAAGTTTAAATTTTATAATAAACCTATCATGTACAATCACACATGCAACCCTTCTTAGGGGTGTTCATCCAATTCCCTAATCCACAGTTTTGGACGGACCGAGACAATCTGAACCATTTAAATAGCAATATAAAAAAAATCATTATTAACGGATCGATTATGTGGACCATATACACTTAAAATTGTTTGGTTATGGTTTGTAAACAATATTTAGTGGTTAATTTGGACCTAAACGTTTGAATATTATATATTATAAATAAATAATACTCCTTCCGTCCTATAAATATTTTTTTTCTAAATCCATCATAAAAATATTGACGGTTTATAAATTTTAAAAGTGAAATCTATTTAATTTTGATCGTAAATTATACATTATTAATTTATAATTTTACAAATTTAAATATTAAATCTAATAATATATTAATATACTTTTTTATAATTTTTACTTTTAACAATAATTTTTAATCAATAGTCAAAATTGAGTTGGTTTGACTTTTAAATTTCAAAAAACACCAATTTGTTTAGGACGAAGGGAGTATATATTAATATAATTAACTAAAAATTAATTATTTTACATCTAACTAGAATATAAAAAATTTAAGATTAAACTTTATCAAAATTTTAAAAATGGTTCGGTAATCTTTAGACTACTATTTGTCAATATGAAATTAAATATATCAGAATTTCAGGTAAGTCTTTTATTAAAATATGAAAGTGAAAATTTAAAAGTAAAATTATTGAGTTTTTTTGATCTAGCATAAAAATTCAAGATTGTGAAAGGTGGGATAACTAAAGAATTTTTGAAATTATGATTACATAAGGTTTTAAGGTATTACTCATAATTTTTAAATAAAATAATTAAATTATAAAAAATTAATTAGAAGTCAAACTGTGGTTCGAAACCGAATAAAACCGTTCTTAGGTGATTTGGATTGACTTGGTTTTTAAATTTTATTGGTTTAATTTTAAATTTTATAAAACCGCTATTACCAGTTTGGTTCAAAAAATTGTTGAATCCGGACCATACCGAACTATACCGAACCATGAACACCAGTTAGCAACTAGAATAACTTTTTTTATGATAAAAAATTTAAAATTCCATTTTATTAAAATTTTGAAAATGGTTCGGTAATCTTTAGATTATTCTTTGTCAATATGAAATTAAATATATTAGAATTTTATGTAAGTCTTTAATTAAAATATGAAAGTGAAAAATTAAAACTAAAATTATTGAGTTTCTTTCGATCTAGCATAAAAATTCAATTGAATTATTATATTTGAGTATTGATTTAATATCACGAAAAAGAGTCAGCATGTTATAAAATACGTTTGACGCTGGTCGGTAAACAATAGAAGTTTCGTAGTGTTATATACAGTACTTCTTTATCCAATAAAATTCTGAAACTTGATTTCCAGATTTTAGGATCATACTTGAAACTTGAAAGTCAGTAGTAGACGGCGGAAGTTGTAGTATGCATGCTCGGCGACCCTTTTTTAAACTATCTTATTCTACTTGCAATGTGCATTTTCTAGTATTTATTTATTTATGTACGATAATTTGTAATATAGAAGGATATGATATTAAATAAAATGTATCGAAAAATAATCAAGTATTGTGTGGTTTCTCTTAAATCTTTACATTATTTATCTCCATCAAAACAGTACTCTTTCATCCAGTATGAACTTTGAATAGATCAACACAAAATTCACCGGTAGGTACAGTACGTGGACGCGAATCGAGTTTCAGATCATAAGATCGAGTGACTGTACAAACAAATCAAGTTCACATGATTCCTGGATCCGCTGCACAAAGCCACAAACTGATGAAAGCTCTTGCAAAACAACCCCGCAACGTCGATCTGGATCTACAAGAATGGCATTGTAAGTAGGGGGACTAGCACATTGTAAAATCGGAGGCTGAAAAAATATATCAGCAAGATCAGTAAAGAATATTTAATTATATCAAAAACTGTACGATTAATATTAAATATTCTTGCTTTAGAAAGTAGTAGGCGGCAATGGATGGGCTGTATCACCCTAATTCTCTTAATAATCCGATAGAGGCTCATAACTAATATTGATTCAGCTTATTTTCAAATATCAGTTAATTGGCCGGCCTCAAACTACAGTTTTCATAGTTTGCAAGGCATCTAAGCGGTTTACACCACTGAGTAGGTAGCTACTTCTCATAAAATATAACACTTTCAATTAAAAATTGTAATTTCGAAATTCCTTTCTATATCGTTGAAGTGTAAGAAGACTAGAGATGAGCTAATTATTAATTATTAATTTTGCAAGTTTCCAGAGATACACATAATCAAGCCAGATATGTACGTGAGGGTAAGGGATTATAGAGAGCTCAAACTAAATGGTAGAAGAAAACAAATTATGAAGAACTTGTACTTGTTTCCACACTGAATTTACAAACAACATAATATCAACCGGATCACTCAACATTGCTTCCAACCTTAGCTTCACCTTTTCAGAACACAAAATAACAAACCTAGCATATATATTTATGTGTCTATGTATAAATATACAAACACACATAGATATATATATATAATTAAGGATAGAAGTTCCATAGGGAGAATTAAGTCCACTACGACGACAAAGTAGTTAATCAATATTACAACAGGTGCACATTAATCACTACGCAACTACAATACATATATTAAGTTCCAACAGCTAGAAGAACTGCACTCAGCTTGATCATGATCTATCACATCTGCAGTGTTCTTAGTAGAACAGTTTTGAGGGCCTCCTCGCTTGTCAGTCCATCCGGAACCTTGATCACAACATCTTGTAGCATGATTTCCTTCACACTTGATACACTTGCATGATGAATTCGAAACTCTAGCAATCTAAGTGCATCCATCAGTCTTGCAGCTGGATAATTCACATCAGGACTTTGTACGCGTATCATAGCTTGTGATCCTAAAATTTTGACATCCACTTCCATGTTCACAGGTCCATAACTCATGGATGACCTAGCTGTGTGATATACGTTAGTAGATGTGCTTTGAGTATCATACACTACATCTGTGATACATTTTGACTTCTTCATTTCTTCACGGATTTTCCCCTCTAAATCTTCCACTTTTGATTTAAGTTCATTGATGTATGTGACCGCATCAGCAAGTAGGGACGCTTTGTCCATTCTTGACACATTAGGAACCACGCTTCGGAGAGCATAGAATCGATGGTTGAGCTTCTCCCTGCGGAGTCTCTCAGCCTCTACATGGTTCTGTGCTAACTCTCGTCCGGTTGTTGCTGCCTTCCTTCCTCTCTTCTTTATCCTTGTGTTCATGCTAGAATCAGGAGCAAGAGTGCTCTCAAAATCTGAGTTCTCAGAATCCGAAGATGATCGTCCAATTTTAGCAAGTTTCTTCTCAGCCTTTATGTTGCCTTCCTCCTCACCTGAAGTTCTATTCTGATCTCCTGAAACAGCGTTAATATCAAAAAAGGAAAGACTGCGAGTAGGATTCTGGGGAGGAGGGTGAGCAAGTGCACTAGGGCTAGTCATGTTGCTTATAGGCATAATATTACTACTAGTACCGTTGTTATCAGGGCTAAAGAGAGACTTAGCCAAGTGGATCAAATTCCAGTCCTCCTTTATCACATATGATGAACCTAGCTCAATAATACCACATGGAGTTGAAATACAAACGAGAGTTTTGATTCCATGTAGATAAGCTTCTTTAGCACGATCGCAGTTCTGAAACTGAAGTTCATGATCACCAGCCAACCAAACGTAGGAACCCGAACTAAAAGCCCGGCCAACGATATTATCTTCTCCAGCGGTAAATGATCTGGTCACTGAAACCATAAAGAACCACTCGGAATCAGGAAAATCAGCTTCAACAACACCATCAATGCCAGGCAGGCTATCGGTAAAGAGTGATTGAATCCCTTTAGCAACTTTTCTCCTCTCCAACTCAAACCCAAACTTAGGATGCGGCTGCTGAGGCTGTTGTGGCTGATCTTGGGGTCCGAGTCCAATATTGCTGTTTGCAGCTTTGAGCATAAAATCTTTATTGCCACGGAAGTGACCATCCCCCCATGAAAGAACAAGGCGATCAGTGGTGCTATCTTTTGAGGTTTGCCAAAAGATGTAGTACATCCACCATTCAGGGCGGCTTTGGACGATGAATTGGAGACGTTGCTGGATTGTGGGAGATGCTCCACCATGACAAAGAAACGAAGACGACGAAGAAGAAGAGATTAGGTCTTCCATATCTAGTTAGGGTTTATTTTAGCTTGTACTAAAAACTTAAATAAAAGAGACAGCTAGGTATAAAAATGAAGAGAGTTGAGAAAGAGAGAAGTGAAGCAATGATACTTGTGCTCTCCTTTGTCTCTTTTTCTTTAGGTCAAATAAAGTTTTCTAGAACTACACGAAATGTCAAGCCAATGAGCGGCTGTATTTATAAGAAGAGAATATCGACTAAACTACCCATTAACAAAGAATGATTAAATACATATACACATACAGTAAAGGAGAATAAAATTTAATTAATTATTATATTTAGGTATATTGTGAACAGTTAATATTCCACTTACACTGTTGGGCCCATTATCATATGTGGTCGATCTGAGCACGAAGAGGAGACGCATCTGGGTCGGTCCCCACTGTCCCCAGTGGGGCTCACATGAAGGTGGACATATGTTGACTAGGGTTATCATTTTCAAGATGTAACCTTCCTGATTAAGCTTTTTTAACACTAGTGTGTTCGATTACAAATTACAATTACTCGCTCACAATTATATATCAACACTACTTCAATCGGAGGCACTAATCTTTTAGTCAAATTTTACTTTTTGTTTCTTTGTTACCTCCAACTTGCATAGGTTGTAATCTTGTTTTTGTTTGCTTGTATGACAATTAGACCTGTGCTTATCCTCTCCGGCATAAATTAATATTCGTAAAATTAATTTAAATTTTACTTATTAGTTCGTATAGAAATACTTTAAATTATTTAGTTAAAATAAATTAATCTCGATTAAAAAATTTCTACTAACTCAACTGCATATCATTTCAAGTTATGAGTTGTAATCATTATTTTATATATCATCTCGAGCTAATATGTAAAGAAAAATTATATTGTTGATCAAAATTATCTATCATGTAAAACATGTAATTATTGAGTCATACTCGTCATATGTATATTATATACATGTTTGATTATGTTTTAAGGCTAAAATCTAATCATTAACTTTAAGAAGCGGTGCAAGCTGCACCAAAAATAAAACATACATGAGTAATTTGTCACTTGTTCGCTTGGTGCTGTTGCTTCAATGGTGTATAATTTGAAGCCCCTCGTGATGTACGTGCTTGAGGGCGTGTCTTCACCGCGTAATATTCCTTTCTACTTCGTAATTTGGGCCTGCTACGGCCCCACTTCTCCACCCAAATTTTAAGACTTTTTGCCATCCCCCGTAACATTTTAATTTTTACAATTCTCCGTCCACAGGATTTGGAATAACACAAATCTCGAGTAAAAATCATCACTCAAGAAAGTAAACGGCAGCAGTATAGTATATATTACATAAATAAGCAACATCCATGGTTTATTTTCTACTAAAGCATGTACGTTATATAAAATTTTATGAAAATGATTTTTAAATTAAAAATCTAAAGATCATATATATATATATATATACACGTTCTACGCTATCATTTTTTACAAAATAATATATTTTATAATATTAGATAAATAGGATATATATAATTTTCAAGATCTTCGATTAAGTATGGTCTCTATATTATAATAGTTGACTGTAATCAATTTTAGCTGTGCATAGAAATTACAAGAAAAATTATCTTCCAACAAGTTTAAATCTCCCATTACTTATGCTTTTATGCATATATAATACTGCATGTCATACGTGGGACTGTAATATATCTCTTGTATAGATTTTATTTTATTTCTTTTGAAAAGTGATGAACGTTTAATTGATAAATAATTCGAAATACATATTCCTAAAAAATTTAAGAGTTGTGAGGGTTTGTTTCATCCACACAAGATTATCATCTAATCGAAAGATATGCAATCATTATGACTACCATAACAAAAAGATTTATCCGAAAGTTTAGATAATACTATCTCCGTTTCATATTAGTAATCCACTTTTAGAAAATAACGCATATTAAGAAAATTTATTGTTGATTGGTTGTACTCATATTTATTGCATGGAATGAATATAATATATGGTATGTAGTTGATCTTAGAAATATAAATTAGAGATATGTGGAATAGAGTTTATTTTGAAAATATAAATTAGATTAAATTTTACATGGACAATTATTTTGAAACAAAATTTTTTTTGAAAGTGAACTGCTAATATGAAAGGGAGGGAGAGCACCTTCATATCAAAAAAGATACTCCATCTGTTCCTTAAAACGTTTCCTGTTTTGACTGGACACGTTTGCCAACGCACACTTTTGATTGTTAATATCTTTAATTTCATATTAGTATTAAATATAAAAACTTCACTGTATTAAAGTATTCACAAATACGAATCAAACAAGATCACTCAGGACTATATTTTGTCTTATAAATTATGCGTAAATTAGTAGTCAATCAATTACAATGAATAGTATCAAAAGTCAAACTGAACAAAGTTTTTAGGAACGGAGGGAGTAACATAATAAGTTACATACCACAAATATTGTAGCTCAAAATCCTACTTCTATTCATCTTCTATATGCACACAATAACCTCATTTGTTATGTAGTATGCAATTTCTCTTTAAATTTTAAGTTTTTTGATGTGTAAAATATAACCTAGAAATATATGTATTTAATGACATAATTAATACTTCTAATTTTATTTTAGTTCAATTAATGTTTATTTACGGTCTTTTAGCTTAATGAGCCTAAAATACTAAATTTTACGGTTAATAGTCTTACATACGAAAATCTAATGAACCCCCAGACTTTCTTTTCTGACAACCCTCCAAAACTAAAGTCTAACAGACTATTTCAAAAGAGTCAAAATATAACTACAAAGATTAAAATGGAATAATTTTCGAGATACTAATTCTCTATAGAATTTAATCCTACAAGGAAGGTAGTTAACTTCTCAAAGTAGTTGAGATATACAGGTAATTTACAAGTAGTACAATATATTGTTGATAATGGTCCACGAACGTCAACTCCATAAGCTCAATTACGATATCGAGAGCATTCTTATCTGTGAGCAAATACGTCTTCTAGACTAATCAACTACTGGAGAAGTTTATCAGACCGGCCAATGTCTTCTAGATAAAATCTTCCAAGCAATGTCTTTCAGACAAAGTAAGAGTTCACTAATTTCGTTGATCAACAATTTCAATAAGATACATACATACTTCGTATTGATTAAATCTATATTCTAGTACTAATTTTTAAATAAAACATCAATTTTGTAAGTTTTTGTTATTTGTAGTAGCATTTATTCGTGTAAGACGCATGTCCTTTTTATATTTTTATTATTTGTTTTATTTTTAAATTTAAATTTGTTTTTATTATTTCAATAATATTTTAAATTTTATTTAATATCATATGTGATTATATTATTATATTTTTTAAATAAATAGGTTAAATTGAATATTTTATTATTTGCATTTAATATTGTTTTATTTTCAATTTTGTTTTTCAAATTATATATGTTTTTGTTCATTCATAATATATTTATTTTTATTTAATATTATATATGATTATAATATTATCATTATTTGTTTTTATTTTTTAATAATTATTTTTAATTTTATTTACTTGATTTTTATTATTTTCATAAATTATTTTTATTTAATATCATAAAAATGATAGCTAAACGGATAGTCTATAAAGTACATGTTTTGGTTTCCTTCTAGATAAACAGAGGTGGTGAAAAACAAGAAACTAACACAAAGGACACCATCACAATCGTAGCTGTAGGGTTTCTTTCATTGTAGGGCATGTTTTGTTTAAACAGTTGGGCCTCCTTACCCTCTCCAAACGTATATTCTAGCTTTTTCAATCGTGTGTCTCTATAAATGTGTGTGTATATTTCCTTGTCTGTTTTAACAAAATTTTAGCTTCGGGCGCATTCAGTCGATCAAAGGTAGGGAGTGTGCGGTTCGGTTCGGAACCGCATATCTTCGATTTTAAAAATTAAAAATCAAAACCGTAACTGCAATCGCATATCTTCGGTTTTAAAAATTAAAAATCAAAACCGCAACGGCAACCGTAACTAAACCATCGGTTTCGTTTTTAAAAAAACCGGTTCGGTTTTTACTGGATAAAAAAAATAAAAAGATATATAATTTAAATTATTATATATTTACATTCAAATATTTGAATCATATTCCGTATAATAACACTACAAAAAAAGAGATAAGAAACTGTAGTAAGTTAAACTTACTATAACATGTAAGAAACTTTAATGAATTTATATAAATTTTATATCATCAGAATCATGTATTCTCATACAAATATTCAAATATGCAACTCTATTAAACTATCGCAACATTTTAAATTGTGAAATCAATCGGTATTGTATATACTAATCAGGGGATTTTCAACAGAATAGTTTATTTTAAACAATGAATCATGAATATGTATTGTGATTTATATTGCTTCATTTATAAGAGAGACAACTCTTGTATACAACTATAACTCAAAATTAATTTTAGATTTTTCTGATAGAATCTAAAGATAACAGTAGATATTTTTTACCATATATATATATATATATAATAAATTTATTTATTTTAATTATCGGTTCGGTTCGGATTTTTTCGGTTCGGTTTTAACCTATAACTGGAACCGATCAATCGGTTCGGTTTTTTATTTTTTGGTTTCGGATCGGTTTCAGTTCGGTTTCAATTCTTATTCGGTTTTTTGCTCACCCCTAATCAAAGGTGCGTGACTATTATTCTACCTTTTAGTAATATAATGGACCATTACATACAAAATCTTTACATGACATGAGATCGACTAGTGTACCAACCTCAACATTCTCTATATTTACATTATTATATTAATAATTATAGTGTGATTAATTAAAATACAACATTAGGCAAGATATCCTAGTTTAAACCACTGGGTTGCACAAGATTTTATTTTTAATTTTTAGTGGGTTGTTTCTCTCCATATATAAACATCCACATGAATGAACACATACTGTGGGTCATAATATTTTTCTGATAATGGCTGCTAAATTTAATTCATTCTAGTTGAATCTAATATTATATTTTCACACATTCTGGTCATCCTCATCAAAAGTCTCTTTTCTTTTCCGTCGAATTCTTTCAACATCAATAGTTAAAATGAGGGAGGTTGGGTAAAAAATCGAACTTTATTCTAACAATTAGGGACCCATCACGCCCTTGTTAGCTACTAGCTCTCTCCCTTTCACCGTACTTCTAGATGACTGGTCCAACAACATCAGAAAGCATGTGAGATATAAGTACGTATTTCAAGCATTAGCTCAACTAATGTATATATATACATGTATGAATATGAGAAAATCTCTCAAGATATATGATGTATACTAGAATTTAATTAGATTTTATTTAATGAACCGAATTTGAGCAAATAATTAACAAAGACATTTCACTATTATTTAATTAGATTTTATTTATCAACATCGGTTGTTTGGTAAATAATTGAAGGTAACACGTCCCCACAGCACTTTCTTGATAAAGGGTTCTCTCCTGTAAGGAGATGTCCTCTCTATACTTTGATGCGCCTATTATTTACCACTTTTGATCGACTGATTGAAAAGACGATTTGGCATCAGTTTCTATATATCTCTATACTTCTAGATTTTCACTCTAAACAGGCAGGCAGTTGATAAAAACAACCGTCTCAACGTTGATAGGTATCAGGAGAAAGCACAGGAATGTACGAGTCCAAAATAATTATTTCAATTTCAAATTAAGGAGATCGATCTTTAAAATATACTAATAAACATAAATAAATAATACGACCACAAAAATAAACATTTGAAAAAAATATGCAAATAAAAAACCTCATTAAAGTCATGCACGGTGTCTCAGTTGGTTGAGAACATGACCTTTGGGTTTACTACCCCGAGGTCCCAAATTCGATTCCACCTAAGCGCATGGAAATAAGGGGACACTCATAGATAAGTCGAGGTGCGAGAATATATGGATGAAAAATAAAGAAGAATATATAAAATCATGTATGGCTTAGATACAATTTTATCTTCCTGGCATCTATGCTAGTTGAGACCATTATTGTCAATTAGACCATTTGACTACGGAGACAAATATTTGGTGTGAAAGTGAACTCTTCAGTTAGCCTAATACCAGTTATCCACAAGAAAGGAGATTAAAGCTAGGTACCAATTTGACATTATCTCATAGTTAGAAGGAGATTCAAGATCGAGAGCTGATCAGCATGGTGAACTTACATATGAAGGTTAAATCCTTGGCTATATTTTTAATTTTATGTTGACAGTAAGGATGGAATGCATCGCATGAAACTTGAGTTGCTGGAACTGTAGATCACTGGAAGTGCTTAATATACATCTACATTAATTTATTGGAAAATACATTTATTTAATAAATTATTATAACAATATATTTTTTTTTTAAATGTGTACGCCAAAATTTCTAAACGGCAATAAAACTCTCGCACACCGCCCTCATCGAAAGGAAATTGTATCTCTTTTTGTTCTGCCCATATCATACTAATGATCAACTATGCTTGTTCATTCGACAACTTCAAAAAAAATTGAGCATAAAGACAATTTCGTTCTCAACTACATGCAAATTTCACCAAACTAACCATATACTGTATGTAATTGATGTAGTCTAACAATGTAGTAAAATTTCTAATACTATTTATTTTAAAAAACTGAACGACAACTTAGTCTAGCTACAAGAATATTCAAACGATTCAATATACGATAAAAATCATGACATTTCGTAAGATCAATTCAGTTTGTATAAACCCGAATTAATCCCCTTATCAAATTGCTTAAACAAGCTCACCCCCCCCCCCCCCCCCAACAAGAAATACATGAAAATTTGAGAATAAGTGTCGGAAAAAAATGCACTTCCTTGTTTTATTTTAATTTTTTGTCTTATGTATGTATGTACTTTTACACTAATGTGTCCTACGTACCTTGACAATAACCATTCAAGTTCTTTCTTAGGTAGGAAGGAATGAGACATATACACAGACAGAGACACACGAATGTAGTAATTAGTTAAGCTTTGTACCAATGACATACCCGGCTGCTTGTTTATCATCTTTAAAGAGTGAAAACAAACTAACTAGCTCTAAGACCAACGCGAACTGCATTTAAAATTTGACTGCTACAGACTCCTCTATATACATACATCTTCGAGAAGTTGATTCGATTTCAAGGGTTTGTATATTTAATGCCAAAAGTTTTGGGGATTGGGTATGATCCCCTAGGTCTAGTTTTATCCCCAGCACCTACTTTTGTCACCTAAAGTGTGCTTCTATGTGCCATGAATTAGCGAGTGAATTTTCTGGTTAGTATGCACTGAAACAAAAACGTTAATTAAATGGTGCAGTCTCTTTACATATATACTGTTGTAGAATTTATAAAAGATGTTTGGCATTTATAAACCTATATTTCATGTTTTATATACTGTACTTCGAAGATAAATAGTACTAGAGTGCAATGAAATTAAAGATAATATTGCAGCTAATTAGACGATTTTATTTTAATAAAATATATATATACCTTTTAGTAACCGGTACATAACAATTTAGCAACAAAAAAAACTGGTACATAGCCTAGTTATGGCTATATATATGGCGCACATGGAAATTGCAGTTGTCGAATGCCTACTCTTATTTAGATAAAGACAGAGCAGCTGATCACACTGATCAAGAAATCTATATCACCTATCTTAACAAGAGACACCGCATTTTTTTTAACATTGGTTTATTGACCACATTTGACTTGTAGCAATTATGTAGTAACTAATTGGGGATATATATATATAACCAAAATATTCTCATGATAAGAAGGCTTCATATTTCACACAGACACACACATGGAAAAAAATCACATGCACACTAAATATATATTTATGCATACTTAATTATAAATTTATAAGTGTGCAGACTCCAGATACACAAAGCACGCGTACGTAAGAAAACTACCGTTTATTTCAATAGATCTTCAAAATTTACATTAAACCAATATCTTATAGACTTGAATTTGTACGTTTCATAGACTATCTTTTGAGAATTTTGAACTAATTTAATAAAAGATTTTTCATATATGCATTTATCGATTCTTGATAATAGCCAATTTTTTTCATTAATTTGTAATCTTTAGTTGTGTAATTCGGTGTAGTCCATGATACAATTTATATGTGTTTATGTGTTTGCAACGATCAGACCGCTAAAAGCCTTGAAAAATAAGGATCATACCCATTCTCGAAACCTTACGTAAAATTAATTTTTGAGACCTAATTTATATATACTCTACATATTTTTTATAATTTATACCGAGGTAATTCGAAAATTTAGTGTTCTGATACGATTATCATAGCATAACCTAGCTAATATCTTATAACCGAGTTCAAATTACACAAGAAAAGTAATCTTAAAACATGACTATATATATCGGATAAGGTTCTATGAGGATATTTTTTTTTATAATATAAACATGTTCTACACTATATTTTATACAATATTATTCAATATATGTTCTGTAATTTATTTTTTAATATGTTCTTAAACATATTTTTAATATGTTCTATATTATGTTTTGTACTATTATTATTTTACAGAACATACTTCCAATATTTTTATAAAATTATTAACATATATTAGCATTCAATTAAACATCTAATTTACATAATTGGACCTTAATAATTAATTGGGTTGGGTCAAATTAAGAAAATTAGGATTTTCTTAAAGTGGTTCCCCGAGTTCTCCGGCTAATAATGGTTCATATCTGAACCTTATATATAGAAGTTTATAGCCCGTGTGAAGCACGGAATGAATGGCTAATATTTAGATAAATTTATTTCTTATATTTTATTTTATTAATATATACTATAATATTTTATAACGTTGATAATTTATGTTAATATAATATTATTTCTGAGTAGTTGTGTAAAAGAAGGATTATCGGGGGTTAGAGTTGTATGTATAATATATATTCTTTTTAAAATTAGATTTTATTAAAATTGAATGGTTACGATCATTTCTATGGTTTATCTAAAATTCAACGGTCATGATATTTTCTATAGTTCATCTTGGACAAAAAAATTTAATGTTTCAGCTATAATAATATAGCCAAAGAAGAGAACCTTTTTTCATTTTAGAAAAAATCTTAGCCGTCCAATTTTAGGTGAACCATTGAAACTATCTTAACTATCCAATTTTAATAAATTTTAATTTTAGAAAAGATATATCATACATACAACTCTATCTCCGATAGTCCTCTTTCTATACAACTCGATTCTATTATATTATATTTAAATTATATTCTATATTTTCTATTTTAAGAATCATACTTATCCTATAATTTTTATTTAATATAGTTTACTCGCATTCAACTCAATTTCATCACCATACAAACTCTTTTATTTATTTAAAATTATGACTTATCATTAAATTTTATGAATATTAATATATAAACATCATTGTATAGAAAAATGTAAAAATAATAATAATAAAATAAAATATCATATCAAATTAAATATTTAAATTATATAAAATAATTAATATATAATTTATTAATAGCATACGTGTTTTGCACGGGTTAAAAGCTAATATATATATATATATATATATATAGAGAGAGAGAGAGAGAGAGAGAGAGAGAATCATATATACACATAAGATACATATATTTTTAAATTTATTTATCAAATAAATATATAAATAAATGAAAAACAAAGTTTCACAAATGGTTTTTGAAAAATTATTGACAATCACTCATAATAGTGAAAAAATTATCCAAAATGATTCTACAATTAAAATCAAATCTTCCGGAACGATTCTACAATAGAATCAAATGTAAAATAAGATTTTTCGCTTAGTTTTTAGGTACTAAATTTTTTGTAAAGATCGTATATGATTAGTTTTTTACATTAAAATCATAATTTTCAATGTTATGAAGTATAAGTATTGCTAATTTTAAAATTATTTATGAGATTCTAAACTAGAATCAAAGGTTTCTCTGCGAAACTCTATATAAGAAAACACTCTCTATAAAACTAAAGAACATACAAAAATCATAGAATACAAAAAATAATTACAAAATAAATATAAAATTACATAATATAAAAATATATAGAACACAGATTACCGAACATTAATATTGAATAGTGTTCTGTAATTTTGAATTCTATATTTTTGTATGTTATGTAATTATTTTGATTATTTTGTGATTGTTTTTTGTGTTTTGTAATTTTTTTTATGTTCATCATTTTTTTTTATGTTTACTGTAATTATATTTGATGTTAGTTTCTGAGTTACTCAAATAAGGAAATTTTTCATTAAACCTAAGTCTATATATATATATATATATATATATATATATATATATATATATATATATATATTATATAATTTTGAGATCGTTTATTTGGTGGAGACCCAAATACCGAATCAAAATTCTCCATTTCAGTCTAATATAATAACTAGTATATATTTTACTTTTTAATTATTTTTTATTAAGAGAGGGTCATATATGTTTAATGAGAGAAATATATATGCATGCAACACATAACAACCACATAATTCTACGGTTGCAGTTTATCCGTAACAATACCAGTAATTTGTTTCTAAAATTATAAATAAAAAATCTTAAAAATAATTCTAAAATTAATTATATTTATACTTCATAAAATAAAATTTTTGATTCTAATGTATAATATTAACCATATATAATTTTTATGCAACACATAACAACCACATAATTCTACGGTTGCAGTTTATCCGTAACAATACCAGTAATTTGTTTCTAAAATTATAAATAAAAAATCTTAAAAATAATTCTAAAATTAATTATATTTATACTTCATAAAATAAAAATTTTGATTCTAATGTATAATATTAACCATATATAATTTTTATGCAACACATAACAACCACATAATTCTTCGGTTGCAGTTTATCCGTAACAATACCAGTAATTTGTTTCTAAAATTATAAATAAAAAATCTTAAAAATAATTCTAAAATTAATTATATTTATACTTCATAAAATAAAAATTTTGATTCTAATGTATAATATTAACCATATATAATTTTTATAAAAATTTAATATATCCAATTCAATTAATTTCGATTACAGTTTAAATTTTCCAATTTGAAAACTAAGTCTTGCATTCTCTTGTACTCATTTTCTTGATAAATCTTATCGTACAAGTCTACAAGATTTACATTTTCTGACATTTTATACTTTTTTCTATAAATTTTGTTTCTTTCTACTCTTTTTTTTTTGCCAAAGAAGAAAAGATTTCACTCATTCTTTAAATCATTCACCAATATACCAAAAAGATCAGGATCAGTATCATTCACTCTTCAAATACGATCAACTAAAAACAGTTATAACTTGTTAAGAAGTGAGCTATGTTATTCGCAGACCGTTTAACAAATCTAAGGGACACACCTTTGTCTTTTAATTCCGATATTAGTATTCTGCATACTTTGATTTTATTTATATTTATTTCATTTCATTTCTTCGACCATAACCGAGTATTGAGCTTTAACATGCATATCAATGTATATATGCACATAATTTAGAACCGATCTAGCTCGATTGAAATATTACAGCTCCACATTACTATCATTGTCACTGTCTGTGCAGGGATGGGGTTGCACCTAGTCAAAGCTCAATCATCATAATCCAATTATTCATATGAATGTAGAAAAGTTCTTCTAGAAGGAGGGTTATTAAATTTAAAATATAACTTAACATGTAATTGAGGGTCCAGATGTCTGTTTTCGGGATATAAATAATACGAGTATATGTACTTGTTCTTAGTGGCCCGAGGTTATTGACCAATTTCTCGGTTGCAGTTACATACGTGTATAATTATGGACGAAGCATTATAGGGAAGTACTATGTTTGGCCAATAATGTTAAACATAAAAAGAAATATTTAGTAGTTTTATGCCGGCCGAAAATAGTCACTCAGATTTAGAGGTGGCCAAATGGGCGAGTCGGCTCGCCCCGACTCGCCATTTTAGTTTGTCACGCCACGGCTGGAATCGGGCCGGGTCACGAACCGGCACGGCACGGCTTAAGAACCGTGCCGTATACGAGTTAGGCTGCAAAGAACCGTGCACGGCTCGTCCGGGCACGTAAAGGTACAGACCTCTACTTTTATATGGCCTGGCACGCACGTAACGGCACGGCACGGCACGGCACGGTGTACTTCTACTTCCTTCAAAACGTAGAGGTACAGACCTCTATTTTTATATGGCCCAGCACGTATGTAAGGGTACGGTCATCTGCTTTTATATGACCTCTCAGATTATTTGTAAAATATTTTTTAATTAATAAAATTTATAGAGCTATCATAATATTTTATTTCAAAAATATTTGTATAATTTTTTAATACTTTTAAAATTTTAAATGGAATTAAAATTTGAAATTAAATAAATAAATAAACCTGCCTAACCCGCCGAGCCGCACACGAGTCAGTGTTTCTGAGAACCGGCTCGACTCGGCACGGCCCGGACAGCTTCACGTGCCGTCCACGAGTCAGGAGATGGCCAAACCGGCACGGCTCGCCACAGACCGCTCGTTTGGCCACCACTACTCAGATTTCTCTAAACCACACGATCTACTATCTCTGCTCATGCAGCTCAAATATATCACAGTTTTGACCGTAATATTCAAGACGACTTAATCAAAATTTCATTAGATATTTTAAAGTTTTAAAGAAATGCTTACATAGTATGACACTAGAGCTCACAATTTCAACGCATTTTAAATTTTATGGATTCCTACGATTTTCAATTATAGAACTTACAAGTCAAAAATATAATTTTGGATCAAAAGATTTTCTCCAATCCACTCATCCGTTAAACTTTTATATCCCTATTTTCTTATGTTCTATCTGATTCAATATACTTTTAACGATGCAATTTTTTTGCGGAAAAAAGTGTTATATTGTGCATATAATTTATTAACAAAAATTTTATATCACAAATGGGGTTGGACAAAAAATTAACAACTAAATAAAAATTGTGACAATCATGAATAAAGATTTATATATATACTGTATTATTAAGATTAAAACATTAAGATTTTGATAGATGATATTTGGATTGTCTTACTTCATGGGCAATTGTGTCTTAGTTTTAAATATTAATTTTTTTAATTCAAACACATCTGTAAATAACACTCACAAATCTCTTACTCATTTAAATATAAATACAAAAAGTTAGTGATATTAAAATTATTTTTGGAAGAAGAAAAATAATAAAATAGAAATATATTTAATAAAATATCGTGCATATTACGCATTGCAGTGTGATTTATAAATTATTTTAAAAATTTGTAAATGGCTCTGCATACAAAATTACAAATTAGTTATAATCAAATTGAAGTTAACATATAAATATGTCATTTTTATTTAATAGCAAAGTTCGTATGCATTTACAGTTCGGGAATTAAGGTACTCCTTCATTTTTGTGCAATCAAATTAACCAAACTTTGACCGTAAATTTTTTTTTTTTTGCCAAGAACTTTGACCGTAAATTAAAAACTATTATTTTGCATTTTTTAAAAATTGAAAAATACATTTTAAAATTTATTAGATATATTTTCTAATTTTTAATTTTTTCTTAATTACTCCCTCCGTCCTAAATTAATTATCTTATTTGTAGGACTATCAAAAAATTCCGAATAATTCGATATCCGTACGGATATTATCCGTATCTGAATCCGACAATTTCGGATACGAATACGGATATAGGCATATTCGTATCCGAAAAAATCCGAATCTGAAACTAAATATAATATGATATTTAAATCATATATATAATATAAAATTTATTATATTAGTTTTGTAGTGTGTGTATATATATTCATTAAATAATATATTTATATAAAATTTATATAATTGTAAAAATATTATAGACATATATAAAAATATCATTTGAGTTTAATATTATAAAAATAATAAAATTAGATTGAAAAAATGAATAAAAATTAATTAATAAAATAAAATAGGCTTAAATACCTTTAACTCTTAACTCGATTTAAAAAATTATATTAAATTTTTAATATTTACTTTGCAATTTTTTTTGAATTTTTAAAATAAATTTAAAAAACTTATTAAAAATCGGATTCGGATTCGGATCCGGATATTATCCATATCCGGATAGTATCCGTCAGATCCGGATTCAGATATTAACTTTTAAAAAAAATTGGATTCGGATACGGATACAAATTTTCATATTCGGATACGGATACAGATATATCTGTATCCGAATTATCCATTTGACAGTCCTACCTGTTTGAGTTTTATGTAGTCAAACTGACTTAAGTTTGGCTCAAAATTACATATAGTATATAATTGAAAAAGATTATAAAAAAAATATAACATTGAAAATTATATATAATTTATTTTTAAATGTATTTTTCAGTTTTTTAAAATTATAAAAAAAAATTAATTCTCAGTCAAATTTGAGTCAAATTGACCCCAAAAAAGTCAAATAAGACAGTTAATTTGATACGAATGAAGTATATATTATATGTAATATTCAGTTAAAAAAACGTTCAATTTGACTAACAAAAATCAAAACAGGATAATTAATCTGAGATGGAGGGAGGAAGTGATAAAAATAAAATATCGCAACTTACAACCATCCTAATAAAGTAGCTTAGAATCAGTTTATATTGTAAATATCGCAACTTACAACCATCCTAATAAAGGGACTGTTTGACAACAGTTTTTTTCCTGAAATAAGCCCTTATTTCTGGGGGAAAAAAGGGATGTATGTACTTTTTCTGAAAATAAGTAACTTATTTTTTATTTTGAAAATAATATTTGTTTTTAAAATTCTAAAATAAATATTTATTTTTAAAAAAAATATGAAAATATGTAAAAAAATGAAAATGAAAATGAAAATAAATTATTTATTAAATAAGTTTAAGGAAACAAAGTAGGAATGCCCTCCTTTTATTCTTAATCAACTCTTGGCTCTAATTATAACTTAATTATAACTCTACTTTATATGTGTAACTAGACCACATATATTGATTTAGAATAAAACATGCCGAGTGATCAGATAGTAATTAAATTTAAAGAACGATATGACCCATTTTTCGCAAAAATAATGCTCACAGCCCTCTTTTCTAGCTAAATTTGATCACTGTTATGACTTCTCAACCAGATTATTCTTAAATATGAACGTGTTAGGGTGACTTTGGTATGGTAATTATTACCCTAACAGTCAGTACTATGATTAAATTAGTGTAGTAGTAGGCACTTTTAGGACACCCCTTGCCAGTGCCATCATGCTTCTTTTGAAACAGCGCCGGAAAGTTCTTACCCTGTTTGTTTGTGCAGCACTTATTTTCTGAAAATAAGAACTTATTTTTTTAAAAAAATAGATATGTATGTACTTTTTTTAAAAATAAGTAACTTATTTTTTATTTTGAAAATAATATTTGATTTTAAAATTCTAAAATAAATATTTATTTTTTAAAAAATATGAAAACATATAAAATAAATAACTTATTTTAAATTTAAGGAAGTTCGAACAAGCACAAAATGTTTTGCAATATTTAAGTCATCTGAGGTGATTGCATTATTATGGTGCTGGAACCGATACCCCTGTAAACTCACAAGGTAGGCTTCAAGTACGTGGCCGTTACTTTCGCACAATAGTTGTAAACTAGTCCTTCTAGATCAACTGCATTACTGGCCTACTATAAAATGTGAATAATACTCTGACATACTATTGTATTTTAGCATGCTTTCAACATAATAATAAATAAATAAATAATTTAGCAGATTTTTTAACAATTCCTCAGCTTTATCCAATTTCAAACCATTATACCGAAACCATTTAGAAACATACCGAATAGGAGAATTCATCTCAATACTTCCCGCACGATCTCATAAAATTAAAGTGGTGCTGTGACTGCTGTCTGATAAAAGTAATGGTATTACAAAGACACAAGTGCACAATAATTAAATCGACTCATCATACTGCATTTTTAGCTGTTGAAATAATGATGATTGCGGTTAAATCGGGTTAACATATCGGTTTGGTCTAGATTATACTGTAGTATTTTTCTAAGCAAATTATCCAATAAATTTCTTTAAAATAAAAAACATGGCCAATCATATGTATAAAGAGAAATGTTAGAGAATTCAAAAAAATTCACATCCCAAATGTTGAGTTGTTACATAGATAAATGGTAACTTTTCTAATAATAATATGGGACTTCACGTGCATACATATGCGCTCACGAATCAAAATAATAATGTGTCCTTTCACATCATTTGGGAAAATTTTTGATACAATTTTTGGGGTCCCGGCGATCTAGCTAGCACTACTCATGTCTAAACTAAGAAAAATGTTAAATAGCCAAAAAGTGTCCAAAAAGTGGAACAAGTTATATTAGTAATAATTCACTTAATAGTTTATTTATATAATAATAATTCAGTTTTTTAAATCATATACTCATTAATATATATCAGTTTATTAATTTTATAAACGGTCCACTTTGGTTTCACTGTATATAATATTTTAAAAATCAAAATTAAATCATTCATACTTAAAAGATTTAGGTAATTGAACTAGTGAGAATGATTTTAATGGTCCCAATTTTCATTGATTCGAATTGTGGAGGTCCAATTCACATCAATAATTCGATAGATTTTTTGAAAACTCATCCGTCGAACAAAGCAAAAATATGTAAATAAGAACAATTATCTTACAGTGCAAGTGTGAGTGTATTATTGTTATCTGGAAGTAAAATTTAGTGGTCCTAGGATCAGCTGATACATATGATAAAAGCATAGCACACCTTCAAGTTATTAATTGTACCGGAAAAAGGAAGATTTACCATAAGTTGTTTTTGTTAGTACTTATTGTCAAGTTAATATGAGTTGTGATGTTAATTATCCAATGATTTTTATAGAGGTAATATTATACTTATAAACGTAATATAAACTTAAAAGTGTGTGTAATTCAGCCCTTGAATACGAATCAAATATTGGCCAAAAATTCTAATCACGTACATTTGAAATTTGAATAATTTAGAGATCGAGTAAAGTGACAACAAAACTACCGAAATCACCACCCATTAGTACTCTGCAGCTAGTGTCTAGTGCTACGAACACACACGTACACGGTACACACAGTATATACACACACAAATACATAATACATACAAATACAATAGCAATAGTCTGTGGATAACTGGATATATACGCACAAGAAGTTGATAGGTTGAATATTCCTGAGAGTAGCATGGTCTTGTCCTTAGTCCCACTATCTACAATCACTACGGTATGATTGCAGTCAATGTAGGGTAGGGCTTTCAAAACCTCTTTTTTCCCGCCATTCCATGCTAGCCATGCCATACTAATACTTCACAATTCACATCCAAACCTGCTTCACTTATTAATTAAGTGGTCATAGTTTTCCTAATTACGAGGAGGTTAAATTATTCTCATCATTCTCTAGTACTCATTAAATAAATTCTTCAATCATTGGCATATTATTGTTACTCGTATTTATTTATTTATTTATTTATTCATAGTGATAGGAATGTGGATTGGCAGTGCTGTGAAATCTTTCCGTGAGGGGAACAAACTGAGTTGCCTAGTGAATAATATATATTCATATATACTCTATTTGATATGAACGTTTTATTCCACCTGCTCCTACTTTGCTATGTTCTCTACTTTTTTCCTGATGCATTGTCACGGATGTTTCTTATCCCGAGACGATGGTTATAAAGAACGGATCTATATTACTAGCTAGTTAATTTTTACATTTATATATAAAGATCGATTATACTATAGTATGAATCTTTCGAATTTTTAACATATTGTTGTAACATATTTTATCGTATTTACGAATATATTGGACTTGTAACTATTATATTTATTTTTATATGAACATATGCATCTGAGCTTACTCTTCCTCACCGTCTTTAGAATGAGAAATTTAGAATTTATTATGAATATATTTATTAATTCCCTATAAATGTGCTATAATAATTATTTAATAGAAATCTGAACTTTGTACATATATATGTACCTATATCTCATATGTGTATATTATATACATGAACAGTGTGCATCACCAATGCACGCATCGTTGATTTATTTCAACTTTTTCTATATAAAATGCATTAGGTATCATATGAGCTTTTGGACAAGTTTTTCTTCGAGGACTACGACTCAAATTTCAAGCTAAATATGCCCTTTACAATCCCGAATCTGTCATGTTGATTCACTCTGTCTCCCTTCACAAATTAACTAGTGGACAAAGTTAATTGGAATTACAGGAGAGGCAGAAGGTACTTAAACATTATTTATCTTAATTAATTATTACTAGATTATACACACACTTCAATGTATACAGTATCCTTCTACAGTATTGATGGGTGTGTACCTTTTCTTCATACTTTACAGAATAAGAAAGCATGCCTGGCTCCCTTGAAAATTTAATAATACAAATCAGATTACAGCAAAATGTCAATAGATTATCTCATATTATTCAAAAAGTGTCATTAGTTTTAATATAAACACTCTAAGCCCCAGTGATTAGCAAATGAATTAACTTCTCCCTTCAAAAGCTTAAACATAGTTAATAAGGAGATTAGAGTAAAAACAAACGATATATAAATTTTTGGGTACATTTTTTCAACTTGTATAGATAATATTAAAATAAAATAGTAAACCAAACTCACCAACCTTGATGGACAACGAAGTGAGGTAGTTGTTGCCGTTAATTCCGATTAAGCGGACGCCAAATTTATAAATTACTCACGTGCTTAAATTAATATATACACACACAACACATAATATTCGTTCAAGCTTAACAATCTCCGAACTAGTTAACAGTCCTTAAACTTTTGCATACACTGCAGAGACACGACAAATTAAAAGATTGATCCCCACTACTTATATATCTGTCACACTTCACCATTATGTTAACAAACTTTTCAAAGTGTTGCAGATGGCATTGTGGCGGTATCCCCAAGAACCACAAATGGAACAAAGAAAGATCCTGTAGAAGAGAGTATCACCATTTGTCTTCATTGTAAATTCATAAAGTTCGGATTTATCGAAAATAATTGTTGAGGCGATTTTTTTAAAAAAATTTATAATTTATAAAAAATGATAAATGATATATTTTTTCTAATATGAATAAAGAACGTTCCGGTGATTGGTTAGAAATATTAAAATTTCTCTTTTTACGTCAATTATTTGTAGAAACATATATAAATTTATGTTACCATGAGCTCAATGCTTATATATGATTATGTCTGCATATATTTAGACACGCATGTTACATAATAATTTATATCAGTATCAATAAAAATTGAGAGAAGAATTGGCACTGTATATGAACAGTGAACATCACCCCATGTGTGTATTATCTAAATGTACGTGTAACAGTGCGTGTATATTTAAAAACGAATAGAACTTGATATTATATTAAATTTCTTGTATTAATACAAAAACACTGCTAGCTAGCTGTTACTGTATGTATTGTCATCGGTCACAGGCCTACAGTAGTTTCACGTCTTGATAAATAAAGCTTAAATATAAGCTTTTTGGGTTGAATTATAAATTATTCAGACCAGATCAGATCGGAGTTAATGGGTCATGTAAAGTTCTGGGACAACAAGTCAAGCTAACCCATTAGTAATATTAATTTAATAAGCTCTTCCTCCACTAGCTAAAAAGTTGTTTTGTTTTCTCTTTTTTCACGTTCAACCTTTGATTTTTGGACTAAGCTAGCTAAGCTCAATCAAAACCTTTTTAGCGTAATATTATATCCTATATATAATTGAAATAAGTGAGTTAATATCATGTGATTTGATCGTCATATGTAAAAGAGTAAATGTCTAAATATTAGTTATTATTTAATTAATTATTCAAGATTCGATTCCCCATGAATACAAAAATAATTTAAAATTATTTTTAAATATTATTTATAAATAAAATGATCAACATTTGATTATTAATCAATATTAATAACTAATTTAAAAGAAAATATATAATATTTTGATATTAAATTGAATAAAATATAAATTTTTAAAAATAAATAAATTTAATTATAAAATTATTATAAATTATATTTTAAAAGGAAACTCATGCCGCCCATAGGTCTAAGCTAGTAATTATTTATTTCCTTATCGCCTAAAGGGAGACCGAAAGGGTGTTTTATAACACTAATAACACTGTTTTTGATAATTGCTTAGAAATGGATTTACATATAGAATAAATTAATGTTTTATTGATATATATTTTATTCTTACACAAATGTTTACAGTGTTTATGTTGGATTAATAATCAAAAGTTTAATACAATATTAGCGGTTCTATCATAATTATAATCAATAGAGTTTATGATATAGATCGATTTTAATAATATAATATTGATACATGTATATATTTAATATTCTCAACTAAGTTACCATTTGTAATACTCACTGAATGAGTGAAGCTATTGAAAGTCGTTTTTTCTGACTTTGGGTTTTTGCATATTTTTGTTGAGCCCGATTCAGTATGTTGTGGGCCGTCTGTTATTTGCCCTTCCTAATCATTGCATGCAAAATTCTCACTTTTCAATTCACGTGGGCGGTGGGCCGGTGATTTACCATTACGCTACCCTCTATTTGCAAATATATAGACCGTAATAAAATCTCACGACATAATTACATCTATTGTGATAAATTATTTCATAAATATTAATATGTAACTTCAAGTATAGTAATCTATCTATACTCCTCAAGGGTCTTATTCAAAATTAAAATATATAACTATACAAAATATATTGTATTGTAATAACTTGTCCAAGCCATTTTGTGAAATTAGAATGTGTTGAATTAATATAGCTTCATCCGTATTTAGTTTCATTACTAGGTTGTCTTGGTGATATATGAAGTAGATATGGGGATCTGAGGTCCGTCAGATTCACTTGAACAAATTTCTAAAATATTCACATACAATACAATTTCCCGAACTTTAAGCCCACTATTATATTTTAGAGGGCTATTATAATCTTTATTGGGCTGGGCTCTGTCAACTAGCTGGACCAAGTAATGATATGAGCTTCAGTTATATTTGATTCAGCCCATATGGTTTTTTTTTTAATGGTCCCCTATGGTTTTAATATGATAAGATATTTTAAAAATATTGTTGATATATGTTATAGAAACTTGTGTGCGGTAGTTTTGTCAGTTTTCTTTTAAACAAACATCGTGTATTGAATGCTTGTTACTTGAAAACAATACTGAATTAAATTTAGTAAAAGTTATTATTTTTAAAATTTTCTTTTTTTTGAATTAAAATATAGATTACATATTTTAATTCAAAAAAAAAATTAGAAATAATAATTTTTAGTATGCGGTCAAATTACTTAAAAGTGTGTGTCAAAAGTTAAAGTGATTTATAAAATAAAGCGGAGGGAGCACAATCCTTCTAACAGTTTCATATAATATGAAATATTGAGAGAGAGTTTCAGTCATGGCCATGCATGCATGATAACTTTCTTCTCTTTGTATCACAAACAAAAACTTCAACTCGATCTGTGTCCTTTTCTGGCCGTGTGTACATATTGAGTGCAGCTTCAACAACTGATGAAGAGGCTTTACTGATGAGCAATTTGAATAACATGAATGTTTTGCCTTCCCTAGTAAATGTGACAATTCAATCTTGATATGTTATTAATGTAAGAACAACATGCAGTAAATAAGTCATGTCATGAGCAAAATGGACAGAGGGCGGGCCTGTAGACGCGATATGCACTCATAAAAAGATCACTAGTACTATTTTTCAAGGACAAGACACTGAAATATCCGAATCCTATATATATGTATTAGAATTCGAAGCATAGGCATCTTTGTTAAACCTCAACAATTAAATTTGATTAACTGCAATTAACCTTGTTAATTAACCTCTACAAGCTAGCTGACATAACAGTGTGCAAAAACTACTATGTATTAGTAGTTCAATATATGAGCCAAGAGTGTATATAAATTTAGAGAAATATATTTCATACTTAAATGCAATATGTAATTGTATATTGAACGAATTAACCTTTGATGAAAAGCACCATGATCGAATATATATACTTGTCGCAGAAATCTAACAGAATCTTGGTGGTAAAAATGGAAGCAACAACTGAGGGGAATGAAGCCTGGTCCGACGACACCAACACTTGATCACAACAATAGTATTATGTTATCATATAATAGGCATTATGATTAACATGTAATAACGCGTTGATGTCCTCGAGCCAGACAACATACCCCTCAAAGGAGAAAGCTTCCTTAATCCGGGTGATTTTAATGGAACCTGCCGAAGAAAAACTTAATTAGGGTTTAATCTTGTTGGACACCAAGCTAGCTATGCAACACATAAGAAATGTATGGAGATAAGAATAAAATTGAGCTTTAGAGAGGAAAAAAACCCTAATTTAAACAACCAAAGCTCGTCTCTCACTCTAGCTTTTGTGAGTCTTGCTCTGTCCATGCAGTGCCTTTATATAGACACACAATGCCATCATCCTCCAATTCTACTAGTACATCTCATGCACTGATTCCCGAGATTAATTAATTCATGTTCAACTACTTTTTGCAAAGAATTTTAAAGACAACATTGTAGTCTGACTCCTACATAAATGTTTTTGACCATATTTGACATTTCATGACTTGTCAAGTTGTCATTCTACAAGCTTGACTAAATAATCCATGTGCAAGCTTTCCTTTTCCTTTCTTTCAAATCTCAGAATGAGAACTACAGTATATATTTGCTTTGGTTAAAAAAAATCATTTATTTAATACAAGTAAAACGTTTTCTATAAACTGTGCATCAGCTTTAAGAATGTAAGTATAGTATGCTTCAAGCTACTATACCCTTTAAAGTGATTGTTAAGTCTTATGATTATATGAGCAAGAAAGTAGTAAAAGAAGTTCTATAGAGATCGCAGCGTTAAGCTACATTTCAACACCACAAAGTTGTGTAAGAGAGTCAATAACTTCATTTTGCCAAGAAAAATGAAGTAAAATGGGAACTACGATTAATTTCATCCCCAAAATATCTGTGATTAATAAAAGGGTATTTTTAGTATGTAAGCATGAGCACACATTAAGTACTACTCCCTACATCCCAAATTAGTAGTCAATTTTGAGAAAAAAAATTGTCTCATAATACATGTCCAATATTTCTTTTCAATGCAATTTTATAGGTAAATTTCTAAAATAACCTTTTAATTAAAGTATTGGTACTCATATTGGTAATTAATGTAATATACTTCTCATTCAAATTATGCATTGAAACTATCTTAATCAATGTAATTAATATGAATACAAATGGAAAATAATTTGTATGTTCTAACTTCTTAATATGTGTAATTTTTTCAAAAGTGACATGTAAAATGGGACGGAGGGAGTAATTTTATGAGTTTGACTTATTTTAATTGGTACCCTCTATTTCTTAATATTTGACGTTTGACTTTTTTGTAGATCTTTTTAAGAGTTTTGACTACATTATTAAAATTATTATTTTTTTAAAAAAAAATTGTGAATAAAAGTTTTAGTTTAATATTTTTATTCAAAAAAAGAAATATTTAAAAATAATTAATTTAATTTATGTAGTCAAAACTCCTAAAAATATGTGTCAAAAAATTAAACGTCAAATAAAACCAGAGTAACATTTTACACATCTGATGATCAATACTCCCTCCGTCCCATTTTACATGTCATTTTTGAAAAAAATTACGCATATTAAGAAGTTCTAATATAAAAATTATTTTTCATTTATATCCATATTAATTATATTGACTGAGATAGTTTCAATGCATAATTTGAATGATAACTATATTACATTAATTACCGATATTTTAGTCAAAAGGTTATTTTAGAAATTTACTTATAAAATTGTATTGAAAAGAGATAATGAACATGTATTATGAGACAAATTTTTCCTTAAAAATGATTACTAATTTGGGACAGAGAGAGTATTGAATATTCTAAGTATACTCATCTATCTCGTTTTAACTTATCTTTAATTTGTTAACACGTATATTGAAGTGTATAAAAATCACAATTACATATAATTTTTATTTTTAATATTTACGTCAAATAATAATTTACAATCTAAACTTTAATATACGAAACAAAACTTTTATTATAAATCAAATTACCTATATACTAATATAAAGAATAATTGTGATTGTAATGAAGCAGAACATAATATGTACATCGTGATGTGGACACAACCCCTTTTTATAAAGTCACCTGATCTCTCTAAGCCAGCAGGGGTTGAGTAAATGTGAAAGATGGTGAAGGTATCCAATTTCAAATTCCAAAGGCAGTCTGTGACGAAGAGACAAGGACAGAGACAGAGACAGTCTATAAACGTTGTACTGCGTGATACTGTAGTTGTAGTACTAATAGTTAATTTAGTCAAGCCTTCTAATCAAAATATACATATACATTCACAACTTGAAGCTGCTGTTTCCTGACTTGATCGATTTGCGGGTAATACCAGGCTGTGCTTAAATTTCCTCCACTTTTTAAGGGCTGTCAAATTTTACTTACGGTGAAATCTCCGTAAATAAATATTCGATAAATAAATAATTTTATCAAATTATTAATCTTTACCATCTGAACACAACAGAATTTATCGAAATTCTACGATAGACTGTTTTTTAATAGAAGCTGGAGTAATTTTAATTGGGATAATCTACCAGAAGACGTGATTTTATTCCTCCAAATGTAGCATCTCACTGCACAAGGTAGGCTAACCAATTACCTTAGAGACTTACAAGACGGATTAAAAAATTCGACTAAAATGATATAATTAAAGGCCGGAGTTAAAATATTTGAATATATTTATATTTAGAGAACCTCACCGTATGAGAATAGATAAAGCGACGACTTTCATGTTTTCAGAATAGCTAGTAATAATGCATCATACTAATGAAATACGTAGTAAAGTACTGTATTATATGTGAGCCTTCGTACTTCACTTCGTCATCATGTTTCTTTTTCAAAAGTGAGAAATTTGTCTGCAGTATCGCTGTTAATTGATCATTCGTACTTGAATCAGGAGGAATTATATTGATACTAGGGGAAAATTACAAATATATATGTGTATGTTTAAATACTTAATTCAAAAAAATATTATCCTCGAATAAAAATATTACATACTATATTAATTTATAACCTTTTATTTAATTAATTTTAGTCCCACTTTATTTAAAAATGAAAGTGTTTTCAAAATTGTTTACTTACAACTTACTTTTGAGTTTAAATAGGGAAGAAAACAAATTGAAGGGAAGTAAAATAATAAAATTTATATTTTTCTTAATGCTCCCGAATTTTTTTATAAAGGAAAGCAAGCCAAGAGAAATGTAAAATATTTCACATAATTCCAAAAATGAGATGCAAGTTAAGGTGTGAACTAATTTTTTTATATAATTACTAATTTACCCTTACTAATTCAATTTTACATTTTTACATATAAAAATAAATTGATAATTTGACAATTACTTACCTGCTTTGCTTGCAACTCGAAAGCACGTTAATGAAAATAATTTCACGTTATATTTTCTTAAACTGTGGAGCAAGTGATTGAAGTTGATTATATCTCAATTCACTCACTTCCTTTTACATTTTTAAACTTTTCACCCTTAAAACACTCACGAGCAGAGTCTTAGAAAATGCAGCACTTGACCTAAGTCTCAGCTAAAAATTTCATGTATTTTTAACATTGCAATTTAATCAATATTAATTTTTCTATCAAATTCGAATATTCGAATTTGCTGACAATATAATTTTTTTGATAAATGTATTGTACATAGAAGATAATAATATCCTAAAAGCAATTATCATACTGTATGACTGTATGTTGATGCATCTCACTGGGCACTTAAAAAAAAGGGGTCTTCATAGTGGCAGTTGACCTACCCCTCCCCAGTGACCTAAAAACACCCTTGATTTTTGCTCCTCCTCGACTCTACTGTCTTTTCAAGTTTCTTTTTTTTAACCAATCAACACCTTTAAAATTGACTGTCTATTCAAATTTCTGTTTGTGGTATGTCTTGGAACTTTGTAATTTTGACCATTTCTTGTTTGCGAACTGGCTCCCATTCTCACTACAAGTCTATACAGCTATTCTACATCCCGACTGAATTTGACCAATATAATTCACACACGGATAATTCTTTCTGGTCTTGAGAAGTGTACGTAAATACGGAGTAGTATATATTACACACACAGATATTACTGAATTCATTTTTGATCTTTTACATTTTTTTTCAAAAATTTGCTCTTATAAGTTATAACAAGAGTGTTTCTGTACTAACTCTATAAAGAATTGAATGACGTGGCTAGCCAAAATGTTAAATTTAACTAGTCACTTAAAGACGAAGCACCCCTAATGATCCAATGGGATGGCGTAGCTGATAGCTCTACAAATTGTCTAGCTAGCTATACTCCCTAGACAAATTTGATCGGTCTCCTTGGCTATACATATTATTTATTTATTTTTTCTATTTCTTCTTCGGATCCCCTTTTTACTTATTCATATCTTCTTTATATTTTTATTTACTTTATATATAAAAATAATTAAATGGAGAATTCTTTAGCTAGTAAAGTTGGACCAAACTAGGCCCCGTTTGAGATTTCTTAAAACTAAGTAATAAGTTACTTATTTTTTAAAAATAATACGTTTTTTACATTTTTTAAATATTAACATTTAATTTAAAATTTTAAGACTAAATTTTATTTTCAAAATAAAAAATAAGTTACTTATTTTCAGAAAAAATATATTATATATGTATTTTTTTCTAAAAATAAGTAATTTATTTCCAGAAATAAGGGGAGCCAAACAAGGCCTAGACTAGCTATATTTTGACTAGCCAAATTACCCAATAGTTTATACGTATACGTAGTCCTATTTTGGAGAAGCAAATACCTAATCTCCCTTGAAAATGCTCCTAAGAATTTAATTATTCTGACGTGTATAAACTTTAGGTTTTAGACGGACTTGGCGGAATATCATGTAATGGAGTAAAGTACTTCCCCAAAATATGTTCGTGCAGTAAAATACTTCCTCCGTCCCATATTAGTAGTCTTATTTTATAAAAATAATGTATATTAAGAAATGTTAGTTATATAATAATTTTTCGTGCGTACCGCACAAGTGCGATATGCCCAGGATGACATAATCACATATTCTCCTCCCGTGAGATTCGAACCTGTGACGAAAAGGATGATATTTCTCTCTTTAACCAACTGAGCCAACCCTTGTGGGTTTATTATGACTATTTTATACTTAATAAAGTAAATTTTATATTGAAAATGACACAAAATAGGGTAAGTTTGAATTTTTTTATATTGAAAGTAGAAATTGACAATTATTATGGGACAACTTTTTTTTTCCAAAAGAGACTACTCCCTCTGTCCCATAATAATAATCTCTTTTGGGTAAAAAATTTGTCCCATAATAATTGTCAATTTCTACTTTCAATGTAAAAAAATTCAAATTTACCCTATTTTTTTTGTCATTTCCAATATTAAATTTACTTTATTTAGTATAAAATAGTCATAATAAATCGCACTTGTGCGGTTTACCTAGTTCACGTGATTTGCAGGCTATTGTGTGATTGCGTGAGCCCATGGTAACATTTCTTAATATGCGTTATTTTTATAAAAAGAGACTGTTAATATGAGACGGAGAGAGTATAGAGTAAGAAATTTTTTGATACATTAAAGTTAGAAAATAGAACATTGAGGCTCCCTCCTGCCTATACCTACATTTTGTTAGTGACTTGTTTGTTCAAGATGAAAGTTGTAAGAAATACTCTCTCCGTCCTATAATATTAGTCTCTTTTGGGAAAAAATTGTCCCATAATAATTGTCTATTTCTACTTTTAATGTAAAAAAAATTCAAACATACTCTTTTTTTAGTCATTTTTAATATAAAACTTACTTTATTTAGTATAAAATAATCATAATAAATATGATATGCATAGAAAATTATTGTACAACTAACTTTTTTTAATATGTGTTATTTTTGTAAAAGAGACCATTAATATGGGACAGAAGGAGTATTCTGCAAGTGCATCACTAATTAGGCCGATCTATCAGAAATCCGATGTATAAACAGATATGAATTTGTCTAAAAATGATCCGATCCGATTAAAATATTTCGATTATTAAATGGATCAGATATGGATTTAGACCAATCTGGTCCGTTAATAACACGATCTGATAATTGTATACCTACATAAATATATATTATATATAATAATTAATAATATACTTAATATATTCATTCAAATTTCAAATTACATATATATATTTATTGTGCTACACATGAATATTAAAAAAATATTCAATAATTCAAATAAATCCATTCTTTCATGTTTTTTCTTTAATTTTAAACTTATTTAGGTTCGATTGTTATATTTTTTAATTTATATCAAAATTTTATGACTTAGTTTTTTTGAATTATAATGTTATAAATTTTCAAAATTCAATAATATATAATTATTAAACTTAAAAATTATATTATCACTGAATGGATATCTGAAATCCAATCTGATTATTACGTAATATAAATGTATCAGATATGGATCGCTCTTTCAAAAATCTGAAGCCAAGCTGATCCGATCCGATCCGAATCTAAAAAATTAAACGGATTCAGATATGTATTTAGATCCGTTTACATGTCTATCATTAATGTGTAAGTTTGTTCGTAGGCTCGATGTCATCATGATAAATTGGAGCATTTGTTACATCTTATATTAATGAGATACGGAGTATAATAATTTTGAGACATTTATATTTATAAGAACAAGTACATAATTAATGATATTATAACTGTTAGCTATATTTTGGACGGACTTGTGCTCAAGTTGTGGGTTTAGGTTATTATACTTTTCATAATTGTAATTTTGTGTGTATAATGTATTTAAAAACATTATCGGGGACTTGATAAAAAAATGTTAATATTGTGGGCATAATTTGGTGGGTAAGAATGAAATGCGATGAAATATAATTAAATGGAAACAATGAAATTTAAAGAAAATTTTGAAAAAAAGGTAAGTAAATGCAATTTTTCTCTGATTATAATAAATATTAAAAAATGAATATGGTGGAAAATAAAAACTTTAATTCTCAGTTAAGAGACTTAGGCCTCGTTTGAGAGTGCTGTTGAAAATTACTGTACTGTGAGAAAAAGTGCTGGGAAAAAAATGTTGTTAAGAAAACCAGAAGACTGTTTAGTAATTTTTTCGATTTATGCATATTTTGAAATATAATATATAAAAATAATGTTTTTAGGAAGGTTTGATGATTAAACTGATAGTTACTTCCTGCAAAAACTGAAAGCAGGTTTTTCCAAAAGCATGGGGGGACATGATTTTGCTGACATCAGCTTTTAGATTAAAAGCGTTTTTCCAAACAACAGTTTTTATAATTACTAAACACCTTTCTAACAGTTTTTATAATTACCAAACACCTTTATGACAGTTTTTCAGCAAAAAACTGTTGTAGCTGTTTGCAACAGCAATACCAAACGGGGCCTTAAGGTCGAGTTTTAAGTTGTTAGAAATTATATGAAAGATATAATGTAAAATTTTGAATTTTAACAATATTATTATTCAAATATCATTTCAATTTTTCATCCCAACAAAATATAGCATATACAGCGTGCAAAATATTACAGCAGCATAGCGTGCATTTAAGGTTGAGGTGGGTACAACTATGCTGAAGAAATGTTGGTAAAGCAAAACGGAGGAGATCTCCTAATCTCCTTTCTACAAAATTCCAAAGCAAATGGTTTCATTGTGTTGAGGAAAATAAGAATATTATTCCCACACCATAACCATACAACTATACAAAATCAAACAAATGCAGGAAGACAAACAAATAAATAATGGTATATTATACATATTTAAACTTCGAAGAGTATATCAGATACCAATGCCAATCATGTTTGTTTATTTACACATATCAACCCAAACTTTGCCTTGGCCCTTCTACTCTGACAACTAAATAACGTATGTACGCTATTCACTATACAATTTAAGTTCGATTCTATTACATATTTACAACACATCCTTCTCTCAGAAAAAAAATATTTACAACACATCCTAGTAATACATACTATTACGTAGTAATATAGTCGAATTTTTTTTATGTTGATATAATATAACACAAGAATTTAAAATAACATACTCTTATCGCGCACATGAAATAACAATAGGCCCATTTCACTTATCTAATAATTAATTTTTATGTTGAAAATTGTACGTATTTCTCTACTTAAAAGGAAAGACAAACGGGGACATACTCTTATCACGAAAATGAAACTTGCTAGTCTAGAATGGACATTATTCGAATGTGTCACCAATCAAGCAAATGTATAATCAATACCATTTGTGATGCAAGATGATACATATTCCTTTAAAGCTTTTTAAGCGGCATAGAAGTTATAGAACACTTGCATCGCCAGTGTTTATACAGAACAAAAAGAAAACAGAGTACATTTGGACTGCGCATTGGACAGACCCATGTGTTATATTGGGCCTTAAATTTAGATTTTGATCTCTTAGATTTCTTGCTCAGCAAAAATATACAATAATAGTTGGATACTAGAAGAATCAAATATATACTTGTACTATTTAACAGAGAGTACAACGAGTCAATGATCCAACACACTAATGAGTACATAGAGGAATCTTAAAATTGATTACACTTATTTGGCCTAAATAATAGTATATTTTTACTTAATCATTTTTAGACTTGAATATCTTTTACATAAATTATAACATAGTAAGTTATCATCACTCCTAAGCAAATGGAGTATTACCATTATTTTCGACTATAAAATGACATTAAATGTGATAAATATCTTATTATCATTGATACTTTGGTTCATGTACATTTGCAGGTTGTGCAGTAATTTAGCATGTCGATTCGGTCGACGAAGGATACTGGTTCGTATAGTGCTTGTCATAATGCTAATTAAAAATAATATAAATTTTGTGTGAGGTTATACTCCGTGATAAGTCGCTCTATCGAAGATGCCGATTGGTGAAATTCGTGATGTTAACGGTTGACAAGTCCTATAAAATCACTGTGTTCATTTATTGAGCCAATTTCTATCGAGTCATTCTCTCCCCGTGTCTCTGTTTAGCTGATGTCGACTAAAGTATAGGAGATTATGGTCAATTGGCAAGTAATTAAGAATTCAATAATAGTCAAGATGAGATCTAAATATGATATCTTGGATAATATAGGAGATTATAGCGTTTGTGTAATGCAGATGTACATTACATCACAATCAGGTGATGAGTGACACAACTAGTTGCACTATGAGTAGTCCATTTACTCAGTGTGTATTATAGTAGGTGCTGGACAAACTGCGCAAACAAATTGCAGTAATCAATTCTTATGGCACCAAACTTATGCATTCGTGTATACATATGATCATTATATTATTTTATCTTTAAGGTTTTTCTTGATTAGTAATTAGATTAGTGTTGGTCTAGAATGCTATTGCTTATTTTTTTATAAACTTTTTCTGATTTTAAAATTTTACATCTTTGGCAACGACACCTGTAAGCAACCTATATCTTATATTAATAATGGCAAATTGCATCTGATACGAATAAAGTGACCTCACATTCTCAGTCTAAGTGCTATTCAAAAAAAAATTAGGTGAATCGAAAAGTCATCATTGTAAATTCAAATTACTATCTGTATATGAAGCTTTATTGGGGTCTTGGTGATGAAATAAAAAGACAAATGATCGAGCATGGGCAATGGAAGATGATACAAAGATATCTATATAGATGAGATCCGAGGAGAATATTCCCGAGGCTCTACAAGTGCGGGGTACTCAGCTAGGCAGCTACAGAACAGAACTTTCAAACACAGCAAGCTTGTAGTTCTGTAATATTGCTAAAATATGAAACGCCCCTGGGAATCGAATCCGAAACCTTTAATTTCTTATTATTTTTAAATCAATATGTTCTAAACATATAAGAATTCTTCAAGTTCTCCACTAATTTTTGTTCTCGGCTTGTGATCGAGCAGATGAGAAAAACAAAATTTAAGAATCAAAACATGCAAAAAATACATTTCAGAAGAAATATTCTCACAAATGCATGTCGAACGTGGCAACTCCCTACGTGGAACTTAATCACTGGCAATTTTATTAGTGACAAAAAAGTGGGACTTGTTTTTTTCATGAAATTTCAACACCATATCAGACCATATCGCGACTCCCCAACATCAATAGATCCTGATGTTACTTCATTTTGTTCCTGTTCCAATAGCATTACTACCCGCACTATATACTTTTCCTCTAAATTTTTCTTCCTTTTTAGTCTTTTATCCAATTATTATGTGTTTTTATTATGCAAATACTTTTCGCATTACCCTCTTCCGGCCACTCTATCTATTTGGTACTAGTGGCTACTAATAAATTTTCACAAATAATTATCATTTGTCTCAAGAAATGTGGCAAACATGATTAATGGCCTTAAATTTATATGCTTGCCGCTGAAAGAATTTATAAACTGCTGGATTAATATTGGAGGTCATGTAAAATTATATGTGATCAGACCCAAGTCAAATTCAACATTGACTAATATGGCCCTCTTCAAAAATTGATAAAATTCTCTTCATATTATCAAAATGCATGATGATTAGTATTATATGCTAAAATCTGGTAACTAATTAGCTCCTCCACCAAATTTTGTCTTTAAATTTGTTTATATCTTATCTTTACATCTGGACTAATGGTTGAAAAGCAGAGCATTACAAAAAAATCTCTAACACTCAAATTCCTCTATAAAAAGAAGGCTTGCTAACTCAATTTGGTCCATACCAAACAACGAAACTAAAGCCTTCTTTCTTGTATTCAAGCCCATGGAATCACAAGCTGAAAGCTTATGGGTTATTTTTTTAGCTTCCAAATGCAAAGATTTCATTATTCAAAACAACTACCCTTTTGTTTTTCTTATAGTTTTCATATGTATTTCTTGGCTCTCTCTATCTTTTGTCTATTGGGCATTCCCGGGTGGCCCTGCATGGGGAAAACATTACTTCTGGACCAAATCCTGCCCGAATCCGATACCCGGTCCACGTGGAATTCCAGTAACAGGTAGCATGAACCTCATGGCTGGCCTTGCTCATCAACATCTAGCAGCCATGGCAAGAGTGTTGAAGGCGAAACGGGTCATGGCTTTGAGCCTGGGTGAAACGCGAGTAATCGTGACATCCGACCCGGACGTGGCTAAAGAAATACTCAACAGTAGTGTATTTTCTGACCGTCCAGTGAAGGAGACAGCTTACAGTTTAATGTTTCACAGAGCCATTGGATTCGCTCCTTACGGAGTTTACTGGCGAACATTAAGAAGGATTGCAGGCACACATATTTTCTGTCCCAAGAACATGAACATTTCAGAAGCTCAAAGATCACGAATTGCAAACCAAATAGTACGAGAAATTGAGCGTCAAAGTAGACAAGATATTGGAAGATGTTTTCAACTTAGAAAACTACTCAAGCGAGCTTCTTTGAACAACATGATGAGCTTAGTATTTGGGCGTGACTATGTGCGGGAGGAACTTTCATGCAGTAGGAATAATGAAGCTGCTGAACTTAGTAAGCTTGTGGAACAAGGTTATGATTTATTAGGGCAACTCAACTGGTCTGATCACCTTCCGTGGATGTCAAGTTTTGATCCTCAACACATCAGGGGCAGATGCTCCAAGTTGGTTCCTCAAGTGTACAGATTTGTAACTCGGATTATATCTGAGCATAGAGCCACCGCGCTTAAGAAGCTTCCCACCGAAACAAATCATGCCTTTATAGATGCTCTTTTAGCTCAACATCCTGATAAGTTGTCAGAGGCGGATATGGTAGCCGTCCTTTGGGTCAGTACTATATATATATATATATATCTATATTTTAGGCTTTGCGCATATACATCTCTATGATATTTTGGTCCTGAGGTTATCTTAATTCTTAAGTGAGTTTAAACTATAAGTTATTTTTAATGCAAAATGACAGGCTAAAACTTGCGTACGTAGTTATCTGCAAGTTTTTACATAGCATAGACTTTTCTGCTTGATGATGAGAGGTCAATAATATAATTCGTGCAAGTATTTAAATATTTTCATATGACATTTACTAATCAAAAACTCGATCATGTAGTTACCTAGCTAATCACTCTCGGGCACATTACTCTTTAACATTATAATAAATCAGGGCATGCATGCATGCATGAAAATTGAAATGATTGTTTTCTTCTTAAATATAGGAGATGATATTCAGAGGGACTGATACTGTGGCGGTTACGATCGAGTGGATCCTTGCAAGGATGGCCCTTCACCCAACAATCCAAGCAAAGGTTCATGAAGAGCTCGATCAGGTTATCAGACAATCGAGAGAAATAACAGAATCTGATATTTCGGCAATGGTCTACCTTCAAGCTGTGGTCAAGGAAGCTTTTCGGTTACACCCACCCGGCCCACTTCTTTCTTGGGCTCGTTTAGCTACCAGTGACACAACAATAGATGGACATCATGTTCCATCAGGTACCACAGCTATGGTGAACATGTGGGCCATCACAAGGGACCCATCAGTCTGGACCGATCCATTAAACTTTTTACCAGAGAGGTTCATGACTAAGCATTCGCCTGATGATGACTTTTCAATGATGGGCTCGGATCTTAGGCTAGCACCATTCGGGTCGGGCACGAGAATATGTCCTGGTAGGTTCTTGGGTCTCACCACCGTCACCTTTTGGGTGGCATCTATTCTTCATGAATACAAAATAATTCAATCGGATCACGATCCTGTGGATCTCTCGGAAGTACTGCGGCTTTCTAGTGAAATGGCGAACCCACTTGTAGCAATATTTCTACCACGGCGCAGATATGTATCACATTGATGAAGTCCTATGTTTACAAACATACCCTCAATATTTGCCTGTGTATATCCGTAAATCATGACGTGTGTATTTGTACATTAATTTGTATTGTATGACGTGTGTTGTTGGGAAGTAATTAATCTAAACGTTATTATTACTATTCTGTTTGCTTTGTTTGAATAAGTCAGCTGTGACTGACTCAGTAGTTGCGTAAGAATAGGTCTCAGGAGGTTGAGAACTAGTAGGAAAGGTGGTAGAGCTATATCAGGTTATGCTCCTGATTTATAGTTAACCGTAGACTGTAGTTTCTATTTATTTCCATTCCTTGCATTTGTATTAATTAAGTCTTTCAATAAACAAAGTTTATCCAGAAGTAATCTACCGTGTGAGTATATTATGAGTTTATGTTCTTTCTAACATCTGGTATCAGAGCTACGTTCAGTCCATCTTGAAGAACAATGACATCTAGCAATGGTAAAGAAAGTGCGTTCGGACTAAGTTATCCTATGTTGACAAAAGTAAACTATACATCATGGGCCCTGAAAATGAGAGTCTTTATGCAGGCCCATGGCGTGTGGGACGCCATAGAATTGAAGGATCCTAAGGTGGCTGCGGAAGAAAAGATAGACAAAAGAGCGATGGCCGTCATCTATCAAGGAATTCCTGAAGACACTTTGATGTCCATAGCAGAAAAGAAGACGGCGAAAGAGGCATGGGATGCGATCAAAATAATGAGTCTAGGCGCAGACAAGGTCAAGAAGGCACGAGCTCAAACTCTGGGAGCAGAATTCGAGACATTAATTATGAAAGAAACAGAACAGATTGACGATTTCTGTCTGAGGTTGAATAGCTTGGTGACGAACATCCGAGCTTTGGGAAAGACAATTGAAGAGGCTTATGTGGTGAAAAAACAGCTTCGAGCGGTGCTAACTAAATTTTTACAAATTGCTTCAGCTATTGAACAATTTGGAAATTTAGAAATCATGTCCGTTGAGGAGACCGTGGGAGCACTCAAGGCACATGAAGAAAGGTTGAAAGGGCAGCCAGACAATAATGGTGGACAACAACTTCTCCTCACCGAGGCAGAGTGGACAAAGAGAGAAAACACTGAAGGGAAATTGTTGTTGACAAGAGAAGAATGGCTGAAGAAAACCAGTAAAGGGGAACAATGAAGCAGCAATGAGAATCGTGGCAGAGAATTTGTTCGTGGAGATAGAAGCAGAGTAAGATGCTACAACTGTCAAGCCTATGGGCATTTCGCAAGGGAATGTAGAAAGCCCAAGAGAGAACAAAAGGGTGAGGTCAACCTGTCACAGACGATCAATGATGAGCCTGCACTTCTCATGCTCGAGTGCAGAGATAATAAAGAAGAGATGATAATGTTGAATGAGGGAGGTATAAGTCCACATTTAAATGCAAGTGGCAACGAAAAATGTGGCGATTTAAGTGTTTGGTACTTAGACAACGGAGCTAGCAACCACATGAGTGGACAACGTGCAAAATTCAAACATCTGGATGAAGGGGTAACTGGTCAAGTTCGATTTGGGGATGGTTCAACGGTCGAAATCAAAGGGAAAGGATCCGTGAGGTTTATCTGCAAAAACGGCGAGGAAAGAACACTAGATGATGTATATTTTATTCCCACACTTTGCAATAATATAATTAGTTTGGGACAGTTGTCAGAAAAGGGAAATAAAGTCATAATTAGTGGTGAATATTTGTGGGTATATGACACCATCGGAAGTTTGTTGATTAAAGTAAAGATAACCTCAAATAGGTTATACAAACTTATTATAGAGGAGAATAGATATGTGTGTATGCTAACAAAAACAGAGGAACATTCGTGGCTCTGGCATTTACGCTTGGGCCATGTTAATTTTCAAGCGATGCTGCTCATGACAAGGAATAAGATGGTTCGTGGACTTCCAGAATTTGTCAACCCAAAGGCTGTATGCAAGGGTTGTTTGTTATCTAAGCATGCTCGACAATCATTCCCCTCGCAGACCAGTTTCTCTGCCAAGAAATGTTTGGAATTGATTCACGGGGACATTTGTGGTCCCATATCACCTCACACACCGGCAAGCAACAAGTACTTTCTCTTATTGGTTGACGACTACAGTCGATGGATATGGGTGTTCATGATAAAGACAAAAGATGAAGCCCTCAGTGTGTTTAAAAAATTTAAAGCAATGGTTGAAAGGAAGTCAAAACAGGTCGTGCAAGTGCTGAGAACAGATAGGGGAGGAGAATTTTGCTCAAAGGCGTTTACAAAGTATTGTGAGGATGCTGGCATAGCTAGACAGTTCACAGCTCCTTATTCTCCACAGCAAAACGGGGTTGTGGAGCGTCGTAACAGAACAGTGGTGGCAATGGCTCGAAGTCTGTTAAAGGAACACACCATGCCATCTTTCATGTGGGGAGAGGCTGTCAGACATGCAGTTTATTTGTTAAATTGCTTGCCTACACGAGCTGTGAGTGGACAGACCCCATCTGAAGCGTGGATGAGAAAGAAACCACAGCCCGATTACTTAAGGGTATTTGGCTGCGTGGCGTTCATGAAAATTCCTGGTGTGCATGTAAAGAAGCTAGACGACAGGAGCAAAAGAGTCGTGCATCTTGGTCGTGAACCTGGAACCAAAGCCTACAGACTGTTTGATCCAAACACAGGCACTCTACACATCAGTAGAGATGTTGTGTTTGAGGAAGAGAAAAGTTGGGAATGGAAGCATGAAGAAAACCTTGATAAACAGACAGTGAGTACGTTTACTGTGGTAGGTATTTCACTGGAATCAAATGCAGACAATGGTGATAGAGAAGGTGAACCTGAGACACCACAGTCACAAGGATCAAGTACACGGCTGAGAGATACAATTGCAACACCAGAATCGAGTAAACAAACAACAGACACAGGTGGAAGAAGTGAGAGTGGAAATTCTAATTTCAGCAGTGAACCATGGCGTTTCAGAAGCATCCAAGATATATATAATGCCATTGAGGAAATTGAAATAGCAGATGAATTGCTATTGTTGATCGATGAACCAGTTACTTATGCACAGGCAGTGAAAGAAGATGATTGGAGGACTGCTATGAGAAATGAACTTGAAGCAATAAAGAAGAACAAAACCTGGGAATTGACAGAGTTGCCTCCAGGACACAAAGCGATCGATTTGAAGTGGATCTTTAAAGTTAAAAGAAATTCTAGTGATGAAGTGGTGAAATATAAAGCCAGGTTGGTCGCGAAGGGATACGTTCAAAGACATGGTATCGATTATGAAGAAGTTTTCGCTCCAGTATCAAGATTAGAAACTGTCCGGTTATTGTTAACACTTGCAGCCAAGAATGAGTGGGAGATTCATCATGTGGACATAAAGACAACCTTTTTGAATGGTGAGTTACAAGAAGAGGTCTACGTGAATCAACCGGAAGGGTACATAAAGAAAGGTCAGGAGCACAAAGTATACAAACTCATAAAAGCACTCTATGGTTTACGACAAGCCCCACGGGCCTGGTACACTAAGCTGAACAAATGTCTGGAGAAGATGGGCTTTATCAAGTGCCCATTCGAACATGTTGTCTACATAAAACGTGAAGGTAATGAGTCTTTAATAATTGGAGTTTATGTAGATGATTTGCTCGTTACTGGAACTAGTGTGGCGAGTATTGTAGAGTTTAAAAAACAAATGAGTGCTGAGTTTGAGATGAGCGACTTGGGTAAGTTATCTTATTATTTGGGTATAGAAGTTGAACAAGGTGATGGCTTTATCGAGTTAAAACAGATGGCGTATGCGAAGAAAGTGCTTGAAAAGGCTGGGATGGGGGATTGCAACCCAGCTAGGTATCCAATGGAGCAAAAGATTCAGCTACACAAGGATGAAAAGGGAAAGCTAGTTGATTCTACGCAGTTTAAGAGTATGGTGGGTGGCTTGAGGTACTTGGTCCACACACAACCAGACATAGCTTTTGTTGTGGGCGTAGTTAGCAGATACATGGAGAAACCTACTGTATTACACCTTAATGCAGTGAAACGTATTCTTCGTTACGTGAAGGGAACGCTGGGGTATGGCTTAGTCTACAAAAGGGGTCGAGGAAACTACTTATTATCTGGGTTCTCAGACAGCGATTTGGCTGGGAATGTGGACGACAGGAAGAGCACAGGTGGTATAGCCTTTTATTTGGATGAAAGTCTGATAACGTGGATTTCACAGAAGCAAAGGTGTGTTGCTTTATCCTCATGTGAGGCTGAGTTTATGGCAGCCACAGCTGCAGCTTGTCAAGGAATTTGGCTACAGAGAGTGCTTAATCAGATATCAGATGTGCAAATTGGGCCTTTGACATTGTACATAGATAACAGGTCAGCTATTGAATTAGCCAAAAATCCTGTGTTTCATGGTCGTAGCAAGCATATAGATGTTCGTTATCACTTTATCAGGGAGTGTGTTGAGCAAGGTTCAATTGTGATTAAACACATCAGTACAAGTGAGCAGCGTGCAGACGTTTTAACGAAGCCCATGTCAACTGTGAAGTTCGAAAGGGTGCGTGCACTTCTGGGAGTCAAGAATCTTAATCACGTTTAGATTACGGGGGAATATGTTGGGAAATAATTAATCTAAACGTTATTATTATTATTTTGTTTGCTTTGTTTGAATAAGTCAGCTGTGACTGACTCAGTAGTTGCGTAAGAATAGGTCTCAGGAGGTTGAGAACTAGTAGGAAAGGTGGTAGAGCTATATCAGGTTATGCTCCTGATTTATAGTTAACCGTAGACTGTAGTTTCTATTTATTTCCATTTCTTGCATTTGTATTAATTAAGTCTTTCAATAAACAAAGTTTATCCAGAAGTAATCTACCGTGTGAGTATATTGTGAGTGCATACATATACACCTGTTTTATGTTCTTTCTAACATGTGTCACGGTGATTGTATCGCTTAGTTCCAAATTATATATGTAAATGTTGGAGAATTCTATAATAAAACAACAATCATGGACTTCCAATTCGACTTAACACAATAATCACGTTGAAATTAAATTTGATTTGTTTATTTTCTTTATCTTAGGTAGAATTTAGGGTGGTAGAGAATGAATGAATGAATGTACCAATAGAGATTGCATCTTCGAAAATATCTTCGGAATAACGGCATAAAATTAAGTATTTCTGTCAAAAGTTAAAGAGAACGGATTAGCTAACATATATTTGGTGAGCGTAAGATTGTGAATAAACCTTGGTTTTGAGAAGGCTATATATAAGCCTATAAGGAAGTCATATATATTACAACGTTATCGAATTATGCAACGTTATCTACTTTTGGATGTAAGTATTTTTATTGATATTGATAATCTTTTATTATCAAAATCTAGCGCCAACTGAAATCCTCATTCTGCCATTGATTATATTCATATTTAATTAATAGAAAATACTCTATGTAATTATCTGATTTGGACAATGCTTTTCATCCCCGTACATGTAATATTCATTTAAATCATTCTATTTTTGTTGACAACTACATGCGGGGCTCTGTAATTATTGAAATTTACATGCGGTGCTTGCTGTTTTGTTTAATTATAACATTTTAAGGACTCTCTACTTCTGTTTGTCTCTGATTGTCTGTTGATTTTTCGTTGCCTAAATCTTTTAATGTTCTAGAGCTATTGGTGGTTATTTGTTAAATAAGTGTAAAAATAATTTAGAAAAAATATGACTTGGTTCATGATCTGTTGGGTTGATACGGGGGATCGGTTTATTCTCTTTGAGCTTGAGTGGAAATCCAAATGTGCGTATGCAGTGCCTGTTAAATGATTCCTATACATATTGTAACATCTGATGAGATATCTAGATAAAATTTTAGCCAAAGATATCTCAATTTCAGTTATTCATGAAGATTTTTAGTATATGTGCTCTATTATGCAATACCAGTTTGTATACAAGAATAGTTTTAATCATAGCCTGATGAATAGTTCTATTATGCAATGATGAATAGTTTGTATTAGAAGTATTAGATTCTCCAAGCAGTTTCGAATATGTTTCAAAGAGCTGATTATCAAATATCAATGTGTCATCTAATAGTATTAGATACGTACTCTCAGGCAGCTTTGAATATGTTTCAAGGTATGTCCTTAAAATATCATGTTATTCAGCAATTTAAAATATCCTTACAATTCCAGAAAGTAGAGTAGCACATAATTCCAAACATTATTAGAATCGAGAAGCGGCCCCATTAATATGCGTCCATACGCCGATTACAAGGTCGGGTTATAAGAGTGCTGCACCACATTTAAGAAATAAACGGCTTGTGCTTGGTGACCGAGTCAATAGCATATGAGAATAATTACCCAATAATTCTAACAGGGTCCTAAGTTCATCAAAAATGTTTTAGAAAAAACAGAAGGAAATTGTTTTCTACTACTACCATATAAACTAACCAGTCAAGTATAATAAAGACATTTCTCTCAAAATAAATTATACTAATAGTGACGTGAACACGTTATAATTCATATATATTTTGGCACTTGCTACTTTGGATCCGTTTGACTTATTTCACAAAAAACTTATAAATTAAAGAATATATATATATATATATATATATATATATATATATATATATATATATATATATATATATATATATATATATATATATTCCAACTTCTAAGTTCCTTGGAACGCCAAACGGTGTCTTTCACGCTGCAGTGATGCTTGGGCGTGTGGGATATGACTAGCCTAGTAGCCTCATGTTTGGGCGTGTGGGATATGACTAGCCTAGTAGCCTAGCTAGCCCACGGGATTGGAGGCCGGTTTGGAATGCCGACTATATTCCGGAGGTTTGTAATTAAAATTATTAGGGTAAATCTTATGGTGGTCATTGACGACAATATCAGCATCAATCATCAACACATTAATTATTCCTTTTATTTTTTATATATTTTAACGTTCATAAAAAAATGTAGTTTGATAAATTATTTTTTTAATTTTTTTTATTTAAAAAAAGAAAATTCGAAAAATAATTTATCAACCTAGGTTTTTTATGAGCGTTAAAATACGTGTAAAAAATTAAATGGATAACTAATTAGGAGGGATGGAGGGAGTACTATACTTGAATTGTGATTATCAATTGTTACAATATTGGTAATTATAATTTTTATTCAAAACGTACAATAATGCATGATTAACAATTTTTTATTGTGAGAGCATGGATACAAAATATTTGATATCAGGATTTTTCCCATTAAAATTAATGTGTATTGGATGTTTATCATCTGTTAATTTAAATTTAAAAAAGAAATCTAAGTTTTCTTGTTAGTTTGTTATTCACTTATTCTCCAACTTCTCAATCAATACTATCACTGTAATATTACAAAATTTATTTACTTTAATATTTATATACAGTTAAGTCTGTATAATAAGACTTAATTGCATTTTGATAATCTCAATTATAATATTTTTACAGAAAAATGACTCAATTATAAAATTTGTCAATTTGATGGCCAAACTATTTATTTTTTAACACTTAATTGCATTCCATCAAAAAAATTTAACGAACGTTAGTTAAATAATACTTAATTGCACTTTGATGACCTTAATTATATTTGTTTTGCAGAAAAATGACTCAAATATAAAAATTACCAATTTATTGGCCAAACTATTTATTTTTTAATAGTTGATTGCATCTCATATTGTCCACTACTTTTGTTTTGTCATTATTAATACAAGAACTACTAGAGTAATTTTACATTCATTTAAAAAATGAATTTGATGAGTCTGGGCAGTGTTTAATCAATACTTGAGATTAGAAAAAAAAATTAATACAACTTATAAATCAAAAAGGCCGTAACTAAAAACATATTTAGATTTTATTTTATAAAATATCACTCTTTTTAGAAATAGATTTTCTTTTTCAATTTTAGATAAATTATCGAATCAACCTCATAAATATTTTTTTTAAAATTTATATTAATATGATTTAAAATTTTAACAAATGTAGTGGACAATATTGGATGCAATCAACTGTTAGAAGATAAATAATTTGGTCAACAAATTGGTAATTTTTATAATTGAGTCATTTTTCTTGCAAAAAAATTATGATTAAGTCATCAAAGTGCAACTAAATATTATTTCACTAACGTCCGTTAAAAATATTTAATAAAATACAATCAAGTGTTAAAAAAAAAATTGGCATCAAACTGACAAATTTTATAATTGAGCCATTTTTCTATAAAACGATTATAGTTCAGGTCATTAAAGTGCAATTAAGTCATATAATAATATATAAATTTAAGACTATGAACTACTTGCAGACAAAGTTCTTATCATTATATGTATAATCAATCTTGGTGTCTTATAACCCAATCCCCAGATTTTTCGGAATCTGCCAATTCAATACGGTTGAGTTTGTTAGATGATCTGGTTTATTCCTCTTCACTTGAAGTTATTGATGAGGGTTGTAATTAGCGAGTATGATGGAATCCAAGACTCCTAGAACAAAAATAGAGAAATTATTTATAGTTTAAGATCTGGTTAAATAGTTTCCCATTAATTCTTGAATATTGAAAACAAGTAAGATCCCTGTGTAGAGACCTCATGGCATTGGTATGGATCAGAAAAATAGTTTTTAAATTTTAATTATTTGATAGTCACATTATTGAAAATATGGAGTTGATTCTGTAATTGAGATTTATAATTATTTTAAACCTGTTACCATTTTTTAAAAGGTATGAGTATATGAGATGATGGTTAGTTTAATGTTATATTTTGATCGGTTTGATTCAATTTTTTTCTTATTGGTAATCTTGTTTTTGTGAAAAAATGTCATTTTTGGTTTATAATTATATTTTGATATAGTCATTCTAAAGTAATCTTGTTTTTGTCATTAAAATATCATTTTTGATATATTAATATGATTATATTTTTTCAGTATTTCTGATTCTAGATGACTGGTTTATTTTTATTTATTATTTTTAATGCAGATTATTAATTCTATTCTCGGGAATTGATATTTAGTTACTCCTATATTAACTTTGTATATATGACTATTAACAATCAGTTTTTTTTTATGTGGTAACCGATTAAATTGAATTTGTTGAATAAATATTTTAAGTATGTATATATAACATTACTCGTTTATCACCTATAGTGTTATATGCATGTGATGGCTTCTGTGCATTTGTTGGTGGTGTCATAATTGATGACTTTTAGCCATTTATGCTAATTGTTATATGTCATTTAAGACGATTTTGTGTTAGACTAGAAGGCTTAGTTAATTACTTCATGTGTCCCATTGGATTGTTTATATTTTTTAGAGAGTGTCCAGTATGCATTTTATGGTGTATATAGAGTATAGTTTTATAACTTATTTTTAAATTTTTTTTTATATAAAAATTTAACAATCCTATTTTTATACAAAAAAAGAAAATTTTAAAAATAAGTTATGAATCTATATTTAAAATGCACCTTAAAACACGTGTCGGACACTCTGAATAAAATGTAAACAATCCAATGAGACAAATGAAGTATTTTTTATAAATATTTTTATATGTTATTCTTAGTTATCTAACCAAAGGACCTCCTTGGTTAGATTTTATTTTTTAAATAATAGTTGTATTATGTATTTTTTTTTAAATTATTTTTTTGTCTTTTCTATTCTATTCAGATGGATAATAATTATTTTCTATTTTTTTCTGTAACAGATGTTCTGTTTTCAGACATTAAAGTTTTATTGTCTAAATTTCCAGAGACATCTCTGCATGTCTTTTGGTTAGATGATAAATTTTTTTGAATGAAAGAACTCCATTTTTTAAGGGATTGTATTTCGGTACAAATCATTTACGTGAAAGCTACTTCTAACAAAAAAAAGACTATAAACTAAAACCTTCTTATATTGTCCCTCCGTCCCTATTTAGATGTCCACTTTGCTTTTTTGTGCAGTCAAACAAACTCATCTTTAACCGCAATTTAATAATAATATATTATTAAAAAAATTAAAATTTGATATTGTTAAAAAGTACATATGATGTATTTTAAAATATATTTTTTAGTTTTCTACGATTATGAACGAATAATTTTTAAATTTCAATAAAAAATTAGTCAATTTGACTCCAAAAAATTCAAAATGAACCTGTAAATAGGGATGGAGGAAGTTTTTAAGAAAAAAAATTGCATAGACAAACTAGAAACCTGAAGAGATAACGTTTTACCTGCCAAAAAGAATAAAAGTGAGTTTGCTTTTAAGCAACGTTCATGTCGATAATCTATCATGACCTATTTGAAAATTCGGAAGTTTAGATTTTAATTAAAATTTTATTAAATACGATATTTACATAAATTTAAATTTTATTGAAAATCTAAAATATTTAAATATTAATATAAATTCAAAATTTTAAAATAATAATTCATGTCATTTAACATATGTAATTTAAAATTAATTAGATGTTCTCAAACACAATATTAGTATACTTCCGATTTAACTTGTGCACTTGAACTATAATATTTCTTTAAAAATTGTGGTGGTTGACTTTGATTTTTTTAGCTAATAATTACATTAAAAATTGACATCTAATATATTTTTTGGTAAGACTTTTAAATTTGATATTTTTGAAATGTCATAATTCAACTTGAAGTCTTTAAGAATTTTTTTAGACAAAGTTCTAAAAATCGCTAGGAGCGCTAGGGCAGTCAATGTACCTAGTGATTAATCAGTAAATCGGAGATTAATCGGAATGATTAATCGGGACATTAATCAGATTTATTTAATATTATTTTAAATTTTTATAATTATATTAACTATAAAATATAATTTTTTAAATTACTTACATATATAATAATTATAGAAAATTATTTTTAATATTATAAATAATAATTTCAATATTAATAATTAAATATACATATAAAAATTTAAAAAAAATTCGATTTTGACCGATTTATAACGCCTAATACCAATTTTGACTGATTTTCATAAAAAACGCAGAATTTCGATTTTGACCACCTAGCTCGGCTAATGCCGATTTTTTTTAAAACGCCTAATTTTCTGCCTATTATCGAATCGGGGCGTTTCACTCCCGCTTAAGCGCCGTCTAGAACCGATTTTTAGAACACTGATTTCAGATAAACTAGAGTGCCTGCCACTAGAATAATTTTCAAAATGGAAGGTAGCTAGCTAGCATTTAAGGACATCAATTAGATGTTTGTAAACAAATTACTACTTGCAGAAACCAGCCATTTTTATCCCTTGTAGCATTTGATGGTGTTGCTATCTACTTGAGATCGATGGATCCATATATTATTGAATTTTTCCGTACCATAAATTAACTATTTGATGGTTGCGTTTCACAGACAGTAGTACAGCGCCATTTAAACTTTAAGATAAGAGAAGCAAAATACATATATTTTCATATCGCGGTGACAGGAGGAGGAGGCTAACTAGGCTGCTTTGCATAAGGCTAAAAGCCTAAAAGTATTCCGAAATGTAGTAATTATATTGGGAAAGTTCATCTGGTTCCACGGATAACATTTGCAGATGTTTTTAATGTTAGATTATTTTTAATAATCTATATATTACGGGCTTACAAATTAAAACAATTATATTTAATTGTTTATTCTATATTTGGACTAATTAAGTGTCTAAAATAAAGAATCCAAAAACATCTTATTGAGTATGGGCTATGTAATGTGTAATATCCATAGTAAGCCTTACTAGGATTAATGAGGTCTAATTAGGCTACTATATAAAAAAAAAATAGGGTTTTGGTTGTCAAGACTATTCACAGCCTCTACTCCTCCATTCCCATCGGTTTGAGTGAGATACGGCTAGAGGCGAATCAAGTATGTGGAAGATCAAATCCCACAATCTATAACAAAGTAAGAGGATTCACAAGTTCCATGATCAAGTCTCTCAATCGTATTTATATTTAAGAGTTATGAAATCAAGTACGCTTCCACACTATAGTTTTACATTGTAATCTTGATAATATTGCATAAGATGATATGTGGTTATGTGTTTAATTATATCTAACATTTAACTCCACTTTTCTGGAAAATTTGGTTCCGCAACTTAACATATGCATACAATATAAGATAGGATTAGTAGGACTCTAGTTCGAATCGAACTGGCTTGAATCAAACTCAAATTTGACTCGATAAAATGAGCTGGATTCGACTTGAACTTGAGTTGGAGTTCGAACAAATATAGGCTCGATAAGAAATTCGAGTCGTAGTTCGAACCTTAGTCGATTCGGCCTCAAAAACTCTAAGTTTCGATTTATACACGAGTCGAGCTCAAACACAATTTTTAGGTTTGATAAATTTGAATTTCGACTCGACTTGATTAAAAAAAACTCAAACTTGATAACTAAAAACTCTACGTGAATCTTAGAATTACAACCATACTATTGGCAGTTAATCTTTACGGAGTCGAAGAAGAAGTTAAGCTAAACAACCCTCAAGCCTAGGAGTTAAGAGCTGTCTGGTATTTCAGTCTCAATTAAACTCATATGTAAAGGATTAATGATTTCAAACTCAGCGCCCCAAACACAACAAAATGAACTGTTATGGACTTATCTCCCATATAAGTACCTGTTAAGACGGGCCAAACACGCACTCAATTTGTTTACGGTCCTACCCTCTTCCTCCGAAGCGAGACCCACACAAGCATATACCAGGGCAGAAAGATATGTAATTGAACGTTAAAAAGCTTTCTACAAAATTTATTTTGACCACTTAAATTATTTCATTTATTTCACCATCTGTACTGGACCACAAAATTGTTTATCCTATTTCTTTCATTTTTTATGATAAAATTATCCTATTTCATTATTTATAAGAAAAAAAAGTATTTTTAGATATTTATGTTTTAGTACTATTTTTCGGAACGCTAGTAAAATCAGAGATAATCTTGAGAAACTTCTTTATTATTTAAACTGGGTCTAGTTCCAGAATTCATATTCCTAGTCTCCTAGAGTAAATTATACATACGATTATATGAAATCAGTTTGTGCTATCAGCCCAATTGCTGGGCTACTTATCACTGGTCTTCAGCATGGGCCTGAAAATGGGCTGGACTACTAGAAAGATGCTAAATTCACAAAGATAATACGAAATACTTGCAATCATCAATAATCTAAGAAGGGAATGCATATATAGCACCAACTTTAAACTCAAATAACCACAAGTTCATAAAAGAAAAAACAAGTCATCCTAAAACAGAACCAACATTTTAGATAGGTAACCACAAGCTCATACAAGACAAGTCATTCTAAAACAGAACCACCATTAGAATCCTTGTGCTTAACAAGCCCAGCACCTTAACCTTCAACCTTAGTTTTTGGAATCTTGAAGTCTTGAAAATGCCATTTCAAGCTGACTCCATCGCTGCTCCAGGGTTCCGCTATAGCCAATCGACATCCTGACCAAACCAGGGGAAATTCCAGCAAGTTTTTTCTCTTCCTCATTCAATTCACTACTCGTGCTGCTACCAGAGCAAGACATGAGTGTTTCATAGTAGCCCAAGCTCACGGCCATGAATCCAAATTGAGTACAATTTTGCAAAATGTTCATCAGCTTGTTGGCCTTTTCCTCAGTTTCCATGTCCACACACAAAAGGCCACCATATCCATATTCTTTGTTTATCAGGGACTTCAAAAGTGCATGATCAGGGTGATCCTCAAGGCCTGGATATACGACTCTTAGACCCAAATTCTTCATTCTTGTAGCAAAAACCAAGGCCCTGTGGGAATGCTCCTTCATCCTAAGGGACAGATGAGGAATTCTTTCGGATAGCTCAAACGCAACTTTGGCATTCATAGTTGGACCTAATAGCATTAGAGGCCCTTGGTGAAGGTCCATCATAGAGTTCATAAGGCTTGCAGATCCACAAACAGCACCTATTAATAAAAATAATTATGCCATTAAATCAGTAACACATATTAACCAAATTATAGGTGTAACACATATTTTGTGTCAATTAGAGGCGGATCCGTAAGGAACACGTGTCTTCCTTAAAAAATTTAATACTTTTTCACCAATAAAAATTTCGAAACATGTATAAAAGTGTCCCTACAAAATTTAAAAATATGAGGGTGTCTCCCTTTGATATCTTATTCAGTAGTGAAAATTTAAATTGAATAAAATATTGAGTTGAGAAAAAATTGAAAGAAACAGAATGGCAGAGAGTAACTACCGAGTCTGGACTTTGGACTCAGAAAAGCAAGAGAATCCAAAGGTTTTTGGAACTCTAGATTCATGAAAACGATGCATCTGCAAACTTTATGGGCTTATGCCATATGGGGTAGGTGATCAGCATTTTATTTATTACTATAAAAAAGAAGAATGAATGTGATATGAACGACAGAAGACTTGCAAACAAGAAAACAAATACACGTGTTCCTAAAGATTAACAGAGAGATAGAAACAGGACATGTAAAAGCCTTTGGAGAAACATATATAAATACACATCTAATTTATATTAGATACTACATATTACAAGCTATATAAAACCATATAGACGTAACAATTTTAATCACTGAAAAAAATTACATAAGTCTGTAAATAGCATGATAGATTCCTAACGAAAAGCTAGTGTCTAGGCAGAAAAGATAGCCAGGATTCTCGGTGAGGGGTCAAAAATTTATAATATTCAAAATACATATAAATTTATAAAATTTCAATAGTTTCAAAAGTCACGTTTAGCAAACAGGGCAGAAGTCGCTCCAAATCACACAGTGACATGTCCTGTTTTGGAGGTAACCAGTTACAGAAAAGCTGATGATACCAAAAGGGATAAGCTAGCTACTTTACATGTGAACACCACTCTTATTATTCATGTGATGATGCGACTGTAACCACTACCCTCACCTAATCTTTTATCAGAAAATAACTAAAATTATGATTATGTCTAACCATTTTTTTAATTACTCTAATCAAGACACTCACAGTCCTAATAAAAATGCATAGTTATCCATCTTTTCTTGTGGTAATCATACACCTGCATTTTTTGACCCAAAAAAGAGGGATAAACTTCATTCCCTAAAACCTGGAGTACGTTATACGTAGTACCTAGTCAAATTCGTACTTAAAATTACACATAATAATAGTATTATATTGACTCCTTTAAAATTAGTAAAATAATACCAAAGCTCCTAAAGTGACAGATATGTTATTCTAACTTATACGAGTATCTACCAAAATTGTCCCCTCATCTAGCTAGGAGCGTACAAGTAAATTTCATCAAATAAACACCGTAGAAATCATATCAATATTAGAAATACTTAAATTGGTACTTACAAGTAGTGTTGTAAAAAAAGAACAGAACATGAATTAATCGGATAAATCAGACATTAATTGAAATAATTAATTGAATAAACATGAATATTCATGAATTTAATCAGTTCGGTGATACCGGTGATTAATCCCAATTTTTAGAATAATGCTTATATAGTTATATGTATTAACTTTTTATTTTTGAAAAATAATTAAAAGATTTATAAAAAAGATACCTGCAATGATGTCGGCCCCACCGCTAATAAACTTGGAGATACTATGAACCACCACATCAGCACCAAGCTTAGCCGGAGAAATACACATAGGAGCAAAAGTATTATCAACAATAACCTTAACACCCTTCCGATGAGCAATCTTGCTCAGTTCTGGTATGTTCGCAACCGTCAGAGTCGGATTCGAAATCGACTCGAAATACAAAACCTTAGTCTTCCCTTCCACAATCGCTTCATCCACCTTCTCCAAATCCCTAACATCCACAAACGTCGTACTAATCCCCGAAGCCCTCGGCAGAAAATGCGTCAACAACGCGTGGGTCCCACCATACAAAGTCTGTGACGCGACAATATTGTCACCGCTGTTAACCAAGTGCAACAAAACCGAGGAGATAGCCGACATGCCACTGGCCGTACAATAAGCAGCCTCGGTACCCTCGAGAGCAGCAATCTGGCGGCTTAGGTTTAAAACAGTAGGGTTAAAATGACGGCTGTAAATAAAAAAGTCACGGTCGGGGCCCAGTTCACCGGAGAACATGCGTCCCATTGTTTCTGGCTCCATGACGGTGAAAGTGGCGGAGGCTTCGATGGACATGTTGACGCCGCCGTGCTCACCGAACTCATGACGAGCATTGGCTAGGGAAGCGGCGGGGTCCGATTCCCATTGTTTCATTTGTTTTTTCGGGACAATAAACTCATCAGCGCTTCTTTTTTTCGAGTTGATCGAGGGGAAAACAGACTCCGCCATTCTTGAAAATATTTGTGTGTGTGTGTGTTTTTTAAGAGAGAAAGGATTGAATGAGGAACGGAAGAATAGGGGATTGATTTAAATAGAGAAAATTATAGATGTGGACACAGCTATTCAAAATCTCGAATTTAATTTTTTTCATGATTACTTTTTGGGTGTATTTTTCCTAATTATTATCGAAATCGTATTGTACAGCAAATTTGAATCACGTTCGACTCTCCGTACATTGAATCTAGTCATTTTTTATTCGGACGATATAAAGAATCTACGGTTTCTATGTGTATCGTAATTTATACAGTATTAATTTACGTTATCTTTTCTTTTTTACCTGTATTAATTTCTATTTATTTTCAAATATTTTTTTATTGTCATTCATTTATTTTCTTTTTTGTGTAGTGATACGTTATCTCACGGGAATAATTAGTATACAGCTTCTCCACATATCAGGAAAACAAACATCCTTTTGAAGATCCTTTAAGATCCTTCTTGAATACGAGTATATCACAGAAAATGTAAGATTTTATTTATTTTTAATTTTTCTAAAAGAACCTCGTTTTGGGGACTATACCATGCAATTAAAATAAACATTATAGCTTACAGTTTCTCTTTTTTAATATTTCTTCTTTGAGAAAGATTCCGCCTAAAATTTGAGAGTGAATTGAGCACATAATTACCCTGTTTGGATATTCTTAGTTGTGTTTACTTCGTGAAAATGTAATGAGAAATGAATGAAATGAAAACTATAAACAAATTTTATGTAGAAAAAAAAATGTAAAAGTGAAATTATAAATAAATATGAGGGAGTTTAAATTTGTTATGACGAGGATCGTAGAGAAAATGGTGAAAAAATGGAATGAGCATTCATTTCAAAAACATGTGGGTTAGAATTTTAATTCAAATAATTTGGAATATGATGAAAGAATGAATAAAAATTATAAATATTTTCTTTAATCTCACCCAAATAAGAGTATAAATTTCATTTAATTTTCCCCTCATTCCATTCTATTCCAGTGACACAGCCTTATAAGTTACTTAAAATAAATATGTAAAAGACCACAAAAAGAGAGTATAATTTTTTCATTACTAAATTTTTGTGTAGTTTCATAGTAAAAAAATGCCACGTTAAGTAAATTATAATTGAATGTAAAGTCGAATCGATTATAAATTGCGTTATAGTATTTTCAAATACCACGTTTTCAATTTTCGTAATCCTTTTATCGACATCTTCAACAAACCGAAAAGTCCTGTTTGGCATATCCGATTCTATCCTTTTCAGTTATAAGAACGCATCAGATGTTTAATAAACAAAACTATCATGTTCAGTATGAGTAATAACATAGTAACATGTGAGATTACTTTGAAATTAATAATTTAGCTTGAAAAAAATGACTATTAATTCTTCCACGCTTATGAGCGGTGGCGGATCCAGGTCAATATAAGGGGATCAATTATTTTTTTTATGATTAAATCAACACATATAAGCAAAATAGCAAATACTCCCTCTGTCTCTAAATAGATGTTCGTTTTAACTTTTTTCTGATCAAATTGACTAACTTTTTACTAACAATTAAAAATTATTCTTTCATATAAATCTTATTTTTGTCAACAGTTAGTAATGTTGTAAAAAACTAAGACAAATATATATTTACACTTATAATTTTTGCCCCTATTAAAAAAGATTTGACATAAAAAAATATTAAATATGTACGGTCAATTGTTTTTCAAAAATTTAAAAGGGGCATTTTTAATTTATATAAAATTTGAATATATATATATTTAACTAAAAAAAATTTAAGGGGGTCACAAGACCCCTTGCCTCTGCTTATGAGAGCTTGTAAATTAAAATCTTTATTCATTTTATATGAGTAGCTAGGCCGGATTTATATATAATCTATATAGAATGCCTAGAATCTTCCATATATTATTTTATTTATTATAAAGAAATGATAATATACTAGGAAATTTCGCAAAAATAAATAAATAATAATATACTAGGAAAATGTAGAGAAATCACTGGAACTCTGAAAAGAAAGACCGAAAGAGAGACGTGGTGAATGAGTTGGGTGTTTCGTCACCAAAGCAAAGCAGCAAAACTATACAAAGAACTTCTTCCATGTGGTACACATAGCCTAGGTACATGTGGTATCTGTGTGTATAATTTGTACATGTATCATCAATGTTTGTTAGCTTTTCAGTACGGCGGGGCATTATGATATAAGGTTATCACTTTTTTTGGTATTTCAAAATTTATTACTACTAATCAATGACTTGATACGTCACTTGGTTTTATCCGGCGAACTATTCTTAGATAAAATATTATATATCTTATAATATATTTTGTAAGCAGAATATAGTACTCTAATTAATATTAAAAATAAATTTTTCTATATATATTTTTTGGACAGAAATTTTTTCTATATATTAAATATATATACATATTAAGGTAATTGATAAATAAGCTCTATCGTTTACTATTTAAGCTCCAAATAATATGTAAATTATATTACTATCCATAGTATGGGTAATGACTTTATATAAATGTTATGGGTAATTATGTAATATATGTTGAAAAATTTAGAATCGGAGTTTAAATAGTAAAATTTAGAGCTTATTTATCCATTCACATATACGTAGCTAGATAATGGAGAGTCGGATAAGAATAAAGTCATTTGCGCAGCCAGACATATGACATATCCAGGAACTTTAGAAATATCTATACAAAAATGGGACGACCATCTAAATATATAAATATAAATAATAAATAAATAGTTAAAGAAGTATTTGAAAAACAATACTCCGTAGAAGAAACAGCAAGAGATAATGTAGTACGTGGAGATATACATCTTGCTAGCAAGATAAGAAGGGACCCGGACTTTGCATAAAAGTAGAATTAGTCATGGGAAATAGGAAAGTGAATGAACTTTCTACTCCCACTAGATCCTCCAAGTGTGAGGGAGGTGATGATACATATCATCATACACTTGCAACTTCACATTGTATCCATGTGTGGAATATAGTTTCGTTCTCTAATGGCTACTTAGTTTGACTAAACTCGTAATGTGACTTGTTTTCCAAAAATATGGCTATGTTTGATAATTAGCGGACAGTGATAGCAGATTAAATTAGCTGTTTTGATTAGCGGATTGAATTAGATATTTTAACTAACGAATTGAATTAACTATTTTGTATGAAATTATTTGGTAATTAGCTATTTAAATTAGTTATTTATGACACATTACAAACCTATAATGCAAAAAACTCATAAAATTAATTTTTTTATCTCAATAACCTATTTAAATCCACTAACCACCAAACACTCATGTTAAATGATTTATAAAGTCAAACCTCTATTTTGTCTCAAACCTCTAATTTTGTCTCAAATCTCTGACTTCTAAACTGTGCCTATATGTGTAGGTAAACATTTAATAGGACAGCTGGAAAATCAATTTCGAATCACACTCGTTCCATTCCTCCCATGAGAGGAAGAGATCGGATGTTCGAATCATATGAGGGTGTGCCCTAGAAAGGATAAATATAACATCAACTGTTGAGTTCAACAATTCCTCGGATAAAACTATTGACTCTAGAAGTATAGTAAAACGGGGATGACATTTGGTGTGTTTGTTTCCTTTTATTCTGCAGAAATAAATATTTATTTCAAGAAAAAATATAAACATTTATATACTTTTTAATGAAAATAAGTACTTTATGAAAAAATAAGATAAATCAAACGGATCAAGCACCTACAGAACCGGGTAAATCTATTCTATGAATGTGATACATACATTGCATTAGTTGATGCAATGATGATTCAGGTCGGAAAAGGGACTCTGGATAATGACGGGGTAGGCCAGGAGAGCACACTGACAAGCATTACACTCGAGTCATGACCCCCTTCCGGCCTTTGCAAAAGTTTCAATGACTAAATAGCAATAATGATGTCTTCATAATTGCATATATTTCTTCTATTATATCTGCAAAGGTACCAAAGAATCTTGTTCGTCACATGTATGAAATATACCCTTCAAGGGAAGAATGAATAATCGGATGATTCATACGGTGCCCACCAGCTCGTAAAAATAAATTTGGTTGTTGAATAATAGCCAGTAGAACAATGCACTTGCATCTTTATTAGATGCACAAGAATATACTTGCATCTTTATTAGATGCACAAGAATATGACTATGCTTCTGCTATACTTTAAGGTGGTCCATTCGATCCCTAGATTGGTGGACATTTTCATTTGGCTTGCTAAGACCAGATGGAGAAGTACGCAATCCTGCATTATTTTCCAGATTTTGCAAGAAATCCATCACCAGAGGATCAGTCCATGGAGATCCACGAGGAGCTTCATCACCTGCAACCCACCCTAAATGTCCACCCTTTGGTGTAACTATCAATAAACAGTTTGGGTTCCCCTGAAGCAACATTCAATTTTTCATCGAGGCAACATTAGTAGGATGACAAAAAAATTATTTATATGCATATGCAATGAAAAGATTGTAACCAAGTTTTAGCAGGATAATATCCGCAGATATACATGAAGTTATATTTATTAGATATGTGAAACTGAGTTGCTGACACAGTCTGGACATTTACTGGAACATAAAATGTCAAAGCAAAGATGGTGAGACGAAATAAGAAAATTGTAAGGTGGAGAAAAGTAATATTTAGCCACACAAGAAGTTTATAGAAGGCATGATCAACTTAACAGATTATATAGATGGAAAGGTTAAGCTTCTTTTCATCATTTCTTAAAGGTGAAAGACTGACAGCAATACAAAAATAAGTAATATTTTTGCAGCACTAACACTTGGATGAAACAAGGAAAGGGGCTGGAGCAATTCACAATTATTTAAAAATATAAATTAAAAAAAATCAGTTCCTCAAATTTACAAACTATCTAAAACCTCACAATAATACCAGACAAACTGTTAGTCATTGCTAGAAATGAATAATGTAGTTTTGTATATAATACCATTGCTGCTGTGAGAAACTGTTAAAGATGAACCATGTTAACAAGACAAGGAATCATACCTTAATGTCTTCATAAGGAATTCCTCTAGATGGAGCAATTGGATCATTTGCAGCCTGTAAATTCACTAGAAATTTAGACATACCATGACACAGGTCTCCAGAAGATTAATCTACTACTCAAGCCCGCATGGGAGAGCAACAGAGCTGAAGCCACAGTAAACACAGTGCTACTTAACAGTTAAAGATGAATAAATAAATAAATTCCAAGACTGAGCCTTGTAAATGTCATTAGGCATCTATTAATTATTTGAAGGGAAAAGAAATTTGAGACGAATATATCCTACATTTGGTAACAGCATTACAGCTGATTTCTCAACTAGAAGGTCCACCATTAGATGCTAAAAAAAGAGATGGAGGATTGTATAGACTGGATCATGAGATGGGGGGTGGGGAGACTCAAATGAAGTTGAGTTAATATCATAATTTGGTGTACGTTTCTCCTACATTGGAATACATCTCTATTAAATATTTACATAGATTTAGTTGTTCTGGATAGCTTCAAAAAAATTGATTTTATGGCATAAATGTATTTCCTGAATATTACCTGTATACAAAGCAAGGGTATGCAAACATTTTTTATAACATTAGAACTGCTCGAGTATGAATAGTAGTCATCCACTGTCTTGAAACCAAATGAAACTGCCAGGTGTCAAATAAATACAGTAAGAGGGTAAATATACTTGAAGAACATAGTACAGCCACGTTGAAATATATACGACTACAGTCACTATACCTCGAGTAATTCCATCATCAAATTCCCTGACAGTCTTTGCGCTGGCAGCTAGAGGAATATTATATTCAACTCCCATGTCTTCAAACAGAGGAGCATGTCTGAAAAAACAAAGATAGTTGTAATGTAAATTACATGCGCAAATCTGAACTAAAATTCGGACATGAGGATTAGAAATTTTCACAAAGTATTACTTCTTAAAAATCTTGCGGAGCGAACTTGCAAGAGCTTTGTCATAGACATTGTTAAATCCCTTGTGGAAATCTTCATCTGCGATGACCAAATCGAAAGGATTACATAAGGAGACAGCACCAGAAAGAAGGCAAGTATCAGATTCCTGCAACCACACTCCAAATTACAAAACAGTGACGAGTGATAACATCTAAGCACTTTTGAACTTTGATGATTTTTAACAGGAAAATGTTCCCCGTTTAGAGAATATGGCTAGTAAAACTATTACGACAGCTTCGTTCTTCCAAGTTTAGCTAGAACTTGTAATATGAAATATGTTATTATCAAAATCAATATTATTAAAGGCAATTTGATGCTATCTTCTTTCGTTCCTTTAGATAATGTCACACATTCAGTATCGAAACTCCAAAGATGAAAGGTCTTAAAAGTGTTAAACACAAATATATATATATATTTAGGTTCAGGAGTGTCATGGAACAAAATTGAAGTATAAAGAAGCATGAAGCATCCAGCTGCTGTATCAGGGAAACAATGACAAAAAAAGTCAGTTCTGGAGTTTGGACTTCTGGTGCATTGATCATGGAAGATTTACTGAGGAACAAAGAGATGACTAATGGTTGCAAGTTCATAAGCTAGAACACGTATGATATTTATTTTTTTCAAGAGTAGGTTATTGTGCTGTTATTTCACATCAATAATATCCTTTGTTAGTTTTTGGTTTGCTCAAGCTAGTTAGGTCAGTTCAATTAATTTAGGAACATAAATTTTAGAGAGTCGCCTATATCTGCTTTCCGCTGTGCTCATATACTATGTTCAAAGATGTGAATATGTGATGAATTAGTATAAAAGTAAAAGAAAATAAATCTCCCCCTTTTTACTAAAGAAAATACAGGTAGAGTTCTTTAGGGATAAAAGCCTACATATCTTTAAATTGTGAATATAGTATAAATGAGATTTTCAGGAAAGGCAAGTAAACTAGAAAGTAACTTGCTTCTATATCCGACATAAGCCAGCCACTACACGGAGCCAGTGTAAGGAAACTTTAGAGAAGATAGAAATTTTTTATTCTGATGTTTCTTCCTTCTTTAATCTAATAAGGTTTGAACTAGACGCTCATTAACTAAGCATTTTTTTTTCAAAATTAAACATTCAAAATTAACCAGAACATGTGATGTCCAGTGATCCCACCTGACCCAAGTAGTGAACAAGGATATTTGCCCCAATAGACCATCCGGCAGCGTATAATCTGGCTTCAGGATACCGAGAGGCCACATGTCTGACTACTTCACGAATATCTTCAGTGTAGGAAGCTGAATAGAACTGCAAAATGGAGGCAAGCATGAATAATATGGCTGCTTTTTACTTGCTTTTATAACAAGCCACTGATGCTAAGATCCTTCAGCAAGCAATTAAGATCTGCACACAACTTTGTATTATGACTTCAGCAGTCCCACAAATCAATTTTTAAGATGAACTGTTATACCTGGGATGTAGTGACAGGGCTATCTCCACAACCACGGCTATTGAACACGACCACTCTCCATCCCATACTTCTAGCTCTCAACAGCATATGCCTTACATATGAGTCCTCACTTCCCCCTGTCAGACCTGGCTGCATCATCATGTTATCCCATTGTTATTGTATGCCTCCAAAATAAGCTTCACTAATATAATAAATTCACTAATATAAATTCTTTGCTTAAACAAACATGAATATATATATCATAACCAAATAATAAAATATTAACCAAAAAAGTTTTAGTTGTATGTGCTATATAATCAACAATACACAACTAATATTCAAGACTTAGCCTTACAGATACCCTTCTTCTCTTCGTAAAAAACTACTCCCACCGTCTCATAATTATTGTCTCATTTTGACTTTTCAAAGTCACATTTATCAATTTTGACCAACAAATTAAACATATTGTGGCTGTTTGGGGTTCCTTAAACTTAAAATAAGTTACTTATTTTATTTTTATTTTTTACATATTTTCATTTTTTTTAAAGATAAATATTTATTTTAGAATTTTAAAATCAAATAATATTTTCAAAATAAAAAATAAGTTACTTATTTTCAGAAAAAGTACATACATACCTATTTTTTTCCGGAAATAAGGGCTTATTTCCGAAAAAAAGTTTGGCCAAACAGGACCATTATATAATAATATATATTTTTTGAAAAAATATTTATAATAAAATTTAACTATTCTATTTTAGGAATCAATTTATAAAATTGTAAAATTATAAATAAATATTATTAAATTATTAGTCAAAGTTAAATAAATTTGACTATAAAAAATCAAAATGAGACAAAAATTATGGGACAGAGAGAGCAGGGACGGAACCAGAAATTTTTTCGGGGGGGGGGAATATTAAACAACAATTTTTAAAAACGAAATAAACAAGATATCATACATTATAGAGGGTTAAATAATATATATTGTGAATATTTATTGATAAAAATTAATATTTTTTAAAATATTAATAATAATTTGAGGTACTAAAAAGATATTTTTTAAATTTTGGGGACTAAATACACCATATTATGAATTTTAAACATAAAAATTAAAGATATATAACAAATTATGGAGATTAAATACACCATATTATGAATTTTAAACATAAAATTTAAATATATATAAATTATTGGGGAGGCTAAATACGGTATATCAAATATTTTAAACATAAAAATTGAACATATATAACATCTCGGGGAGCTTTTGGGGGCCGCCCCCTCAGTTCCGTCCCTGGGAGGGAGTAAAAAGTTTAGGTTTGTGGAGTCTTGCATGTGTGAGTACTTAAATTGTGTTCATTCTTTAAATTCCAATAAAACAACACCTACCCTTCCATATTAAACTCACACACAAGATTACTATCAGGCTATCTGCTACAAGAGAGTAAATTCCGATAATTCGATACTCACAATATCCTCAAATTTTATCTAAAAATCACATCTTGATCCTATAAATTACAATAAAACAACACCTACCCTTTGCACAAAACATGAATTCATGAAATGACAAATAATCTATACATACAACATAGTTTTGAATAATGTGTGAACTTACAAGCAAGATGAGAAGGGGGGAATCAAGAGGCAACTTGTTAACATCACCAGCAACCCAATCAAGAGCAAGGGACCCACCATCCTTAGTCCTCAGACACTGTCTCTTAAACCTCACCTCGGGAAGCGTGCGAAACCATGTTGCAAAAATGGTCTCCACGTGGCGATTCCAGGTAACGAGTGGAAATGGATTGTAGGGCCGGCTCAAAGTCTTTAATTCTTGGACAAATGAGTTTCCTATGACTTCGATTGAAGGGTGGTGGTACGACATTGATATTGGTCTGCTGACGTGGACGCCGGATCTGAAGTTGAGCCGGAGTGATCGGCGCCGGAAATGGGTGGTCGGAGACGCCGCGGAGGTGAGGAGAGATGAAGAGGAGTGTGCGGCGGCTAAGGCACGAGCCATTTGTGCTAGTTGTACATGTATTTTCAAAGTTTTATAATATTTTATTATTGAGACCGGGAATCTAATATACCGGTAAGTTTAGGCGGAATCTAATATACATTGTAGATAAGTCAAGTAAAATATAAAGTATTTTATATGTAGATATTAGAAGGTTATTTTTATAAAATTAGGATTTATTTAAATTTTATTCATATATTAAAATTCTGTACTAAAATTTTAGGAAATTATCTAAATTGTATATTAGGTTTCTTTTTATCTTTATTATTTAGGTACTAACTTATAATCCGTGCAACACATAAATGCAATTAATTATTTTATATAATTTAAATATTTCATTTAATATGATAATCTATTTTATTATTAATTTCTTTTTATATTTTTTAATATAATGATATTTATATATTAATATTCATAAAATTTAATAATAAGCCATAATTTTAAATAAATAAAAGAGTTTGAATGAGGATGGAATTGAGTTGAATGTAAGTAAACTATATTAAATAAAAATTATATGATAAATACGATTCTTAAAATATGATTAGTAAAAACATGATTAGTTCCACAAATCTCATTGCATTAATCATAATAGACTATTAGACTCCTTCTCTTTATATCAAAATCGGTTGTAATTTGAAAATGTATTATCACAAATTATGAGTAAATCAATTTTCTCATAAAAATATATTGATGAAGAGGATAGTGCGACAGAATGAGCTCAACGATTGACCTATCATTTTCAGTGTACACGTAAACACATAATTAGTTTCACAAATCTCACTGCAATGATTATAATAAACTCCTTCTCATTATATTAAAATTGTTATATCCAAATAAAGATTTAATTTAAATACTCAAGTACTACATCACATTATAAATCTTCAATCCAGATCTAATTTAAACGCTCACGTACGATATAACATTTTATACTTTATAATACAGTTTGATATAAGAATTTACTAAAACTATTTCACTACATGTTTGTTAAAATAATGTTCTTCATTTATCGTATATCAATTAACTATACATATTAAAATTATACGATTTTTCCAACATGTAATGTATTGGTTTACACAAGATCTATGTTATGTTAGCCAAGATTTGGGAACTCATATAGCTATGTCAACTGAAACATTTAGAAGTGTTAGCCGCCATGATCCTCAATAGCTTTGGGAACCCCTATAGCTATATTATGATCCCCTTATATTTGGGTTAAGTTGAGTGAAATCATTATGTGGGTCAGAGCTCAGTATCAGAATACCTATCTCTGCTGTAAATGTTTGTCCCCGACTCATACCTCCAAAAATTGTCCTTGTTTTCCCTTACCAGTTTGGCACACATTAATTCTATTAATGATGATACTTCTTCTGATTTTAGCATGTACAAAGACAAACCTTCCATGTCCACATATTCGAACTCTAATCAGATGGAGGTAGATGATGGTGAGGAAGGTCAAAGTGTGTTATATCCTTGTCCTCTTTTGATTTTACATGTTATGGCTTGAATTTTGAACTTGGAACATTTATGAAACAAGAACAAAGAGCCAATGAATACAAGGGCAAATAGAAGGGACTTATACTTGAACAAGTTGGTGTACATATCAAAGAGACTTAACAATAACGATATTTTGGTGACCAAATAATGAAGTTTGAAGGATGGTGGAACGCCGAAGAGGCGTCCCAACCCAAGATTGCTCAAATGAAATGGAAGGGTCCTGTTGGTGAGGACAATAGCAGGGTTGATGTTGCTGCTAACCATGTTGATGTCTGATGTGTAATCTATGAATTATGTTACTTGTGTAATAGTAAAACTATGGTTTGAGAGTGCGCTACCCTCTGACTTTCACCATCTTAGGACAATAGCAGGGTTGATGTTGCTGCTAAGCATGTTGATGTTTGATGTGTAATCTATGAATTATGTTACTTGTGTAATAGTAAAACTATGGTTTGGGAGTGCGCTACCCTCTGACTTTCACCATCTCTCGGTGGTCCCTTGCATTGCTTTTAAATCTATAAAATATATTAACTTAGTAAAAAACTATTTTTACAGAATATAAACTAATAAATAATAAATAGATAATTAAATTTTAATTTCTATGATATTTTTTCTCTTTAATAAAAAGTGATTTTTCTATATTTTATTGGAATAAATTTAAATAATATAAAACTAACATTTTGTTAATATATTTATATTTTTTGGAGATATATTACGAAAACTTAATAAAATTAACCATAAACTGAACAAGTTAATGACCTTGAAGCTTTAATTCATATCAACTCCTCCCTTGATATCAAAAATGTCCGGCGAAGGATCCGAATCAGAACCCATCATCACCCAAAACCAACCCGACTCCGACCCAGATCCCAATCTCCACCAACCCACTTACACCCAGATCGAATCCCAAGAAATCCCATCATCTGAACCGGAAACTAAGCCGGAATCACAACCGGAAACTCTGCCGGCATTACAACCGGAAACAAACCCGGAATCACAACCCACTTACACTCCGATCCAATCCGAAGAAAGCCCACCACCCGAACCGGAACCGGCTAATGCAGGTGATGATTCAAAGGTGGGTGATGAGGCAACCGGTGAATCAACACCGGTTGAGGAGAAAAAAGGGCAAGTGAATAGAACATTGACAATGAGAGAGTTGTTGGATGAGTTGAAGACTGAGGAGCAAAGTGAAGATCTTGCCTCTGCAACTCCTCATAGGTCATTTCTTGAAAATTACTACTCAATTATATATTTAAATTATATATGTATCATTTTTGTTTTGATTTTAGTGTTGCGGGTGGAAATCAAGGTTTTGTGATTCTTGTGCGTTTAGTTAATGTGATGTATTTGTTGTCAAAGGATTTAAGTTAAGATGACCGAAGATTCTACATTTGGGAAATAAGGGTTGGAATTGCTTCATTAGTTATGCGATTTCATTATGCGTATTAGGTGAAAGGAGGAATCTTGATAGATAAAGATATCACAAAGGTTTGTATGAAAAGAACTTTTGTAAGGGATATGTGTCAAGGAGATGATATACATTGTGAGGATTTGTGTCCCATGTTATAAAATTGGACGGGAATTTGGCAAAAATCTTTTAAAAATGCGGTAAAAATGGATTAATCTTTGATAAGGATAAAGGAATCTGCTAATAACTATTATGTCCACAGAATGTGTCCATATTTAACTTATGGTAGTCCAGAGAATACTTCAATGATTTCATTGTCAAGCTGTCGCATGCTGACTAAAAGCTCGTAGTTTGGGTAATTATCAGGAAATAAATATATTCTAAATATGAAGAAATCTGGCATATTGAACTTTCTGTAGAGTGGAGTTGGTAATGGTGTTCTTTATTTGTCATGTTGTTACAATAAATGAGGTATCCTACTGCTAATAGATCTCCCATTCACCTGTATTTTTTTTGTTATTTTAGTCAAGTAAGCACACCACACCAACAGAACAATGCTGCTATGGATTTGATCAATGGCGTGATGAGTGCAGATGAGGAAGGGCGGTCCCGGCAACGAATTCTAACATTTGCCGCACAGAGGTAGACATGCAATGTTTAGTTTTGAATTGTGATAGCATAATTATCGCTATGTTCTAGTAAATATAGTGTCAAGGAAATAGCTTCTAAGTGACCTTTAACGCCTACCATCCTTCAAAATCGTTAACATTGTACAAAATAAAGATCATATAGTGGAAGACAGGGCGAGGATTTGGGGGGGGGGGGTGTTTGAAGGTTACTTTTATTTCATATTATGGACTCGAACCAAAATTTTTGAATACTTGTGCAATGAAAGTTTCTAGATAGCATACATTTATAATTTTATATATTCACTTCGATGTTATTTGCAGATATGCTAGTTCAGTAGAGAGAAATCCAGAAGATTATGATGCTCTTTACAATTGGGCTCTGGTTCTTCAGGTCTTCTTCCTGTGAAGTTAACCTCCTTTTGCTGTATATTATTAACAAGCTGTTCAGTTTAGATGGTTTCCACCTAATCACCACAATTTTATTATTCCTTGCAGGAAAGTGCAGATAATGTTAGTCCAGATTCCAGTTCCTCCTCTAAAGATGCTTTACTTGAAGAGGCATGCAAAAAGTATGCCGATGCAACACGTCTTTGCCCTACACTTCATGATGTATGTACTAAATCTCATTTCGCCAATTTCTTATATTCATTACAATGTCTTATTTTCAGCATGTGTCATCATGATTTGGATGAGGGTGATGTTTTGTAATTGACCTGTTGGATTATAGTGCATAGTCCAACTGGACTGTCGAGATTGTATGTTCTACTGTATTAGTAAAATTTGAATTTATACTTCTTGATTGAACAATGAAACTTGTACATTCAAGTTTGTCCCATACTTGGCATGGAGATAATGAAATAAACAGGCTTCATTCCTATTAAAATTGGTTTATCCCACTCAAGCAATTTGTAGCATTTTCAGAATTGTGCATTTATCCTCTGTTGTGGTTGTCTCCTAAGTCCTAATTCATAAATCTAATCCTTTTTGTCTTCAAATAGGCATATTATAATTGGGCCATAGCTATTTCTGATCGAGCAAAAATGCGTGGCCGTACAAAGGAAGCTGAAGAACTATGGAAACAGGTACAACCTTTTAATGCTCTCATGCTATATTCTCAGACTCGGTGTTATTTAAGGCAAGAGTCTTATTAAGGCACAGAGTTCCTATGGCCTTGTGCCTAATTGAAAAGAGGAGAAAATTCCAAAATAAAATAAAATATACATGCCTAAATATGAATGCAAACTTAATATGTATCGAATGAAGCATAACTAGTTCTGTACCAAATACAACTGAAATGAGGGAAAAAATAGTGGTAAACAAAATTGAATGTATAAAAATTTAGAAATTAATTATCACCTCAAATCAGAATAATAATTCTAATATACAAAATAGTATTTTAAAAAAAGAAGATGAAGTGGAATAAAATATACAAGGTGAACACAAGCGAATTAATAATAACTATGATTCCCTGCTAAGGTTTTAAGATGAACTAATAGCATGTAAGATTTTGTTGTCCTTTTAAATAGGTGTATTTTTATTAGATGAATTATCAGCAATATGTTTAGGGTTACTGTTACAAATATGTTTAAAAGCATACACCAACTTCAAAGGTTTATTTTCTTTTTTTGATTATATATTCTTGTAAATACCTATATTCAACAAAATGCACATAGAAAAGAAGAAGTGATTTACTGAATAGAAGCAGACCATGTAAGAAAAGGAAGAAGCCGAAAATCATAGTTGTTAAGGCGTCGCCTAGGCGTCCAGGCGGTAGAAAATTGCTATGCGTCCACCCCGCCTAGGTTTCTGATGAACAGTGGTCGCCTAGATCCGCCTAGGCGTCGCCTAGTTCCACATAGTTCCGCCTAGTTCCGCATAGTTCCGCCTAGTCCACCTAAGTGCAGAAAATAGCCAGGCCCAATGTATTTTTTTAACCTAACCCATGTTTAAAAGCCCATCTGCCCATGTAACTATGTAAGTCATATATTAGTAATCAACAATTCATGTGATTTGTAGACTATTAATTGCTTAATTTGTATGCTCAAGACTTATTTCATGTTGAATTTTAATTTATCTACTAGATTTTCTTTTGAAATATAATTAGAATGTTATAATTTTTATTTTGGTATAACATATAATTGTGTATATATATATATATTATATATAATAAATAAATAATATATATAACTAAAAGTATAATCCGCCTAATGGACGACTAGGCGGGCGCCTAATCGCCTAGGCTGCTAGGCGGTACGCTGCGCCTGCGCCTTGACAACTATGCCGAAAAGTTATTGCATTGGTCAGAGGAGTTAGAGAATTGGGTTGTTTTTTTTAAAATCGGTTAAATTGGGTTTCACTTCAAAGAGGGGTGGGTGCCTCGAGCCTCAGCCATACGAGACGAGATTAGTGTGCCTCGTTGCTCCTCTTGGTTGGGTGTACCTTTAACAACACTGCTCAGATAAAAAATGCGATAATTAGCTAATGCCCTACCATAACTGATATTAGTTGTTTCTTACATGATTTCTAAGACATGCATCCTTGAGTATCCTCTTCTATGTTTGAGTACAGCTTATGAAAAATGTTTTAGTTTTGCTTCTTTATGTTCTATATGTAGTAATACCCCTTTTCCATGAAATTTGACATATTTGATATCATGAATATCAAAAGTAGTGTTTTTATTCTCTCCTACACACAGGCAGCAAAAAACTACGAGCAAGCCGTTAAACTCAATTGGAATAGCCCGCAGGTAACAATTGACAAAAGTTTGAGTTAGTCATCTCTTCTCTTCTATTATATATGTTTTATATCTTATCTTGTTTATTCTTTATCAAGGACAAATAATAAATTATAGACTTTGATACCCATTCATTTCCCTCGACATACCATTTCAATCTACAATCGTTCTGTAGATCTGATCATCTGAAAGCAGCTTTTCATTGAATACTTTTCTTCTATTAGTTTTGGGTGGTTCGAGTCTTTGATTCCTTGTTTCCCTCCACTGCTGCTCTTCTAGTCTCTTCTCACTATAAAAGATATTTAAAAGATATATACTATAATGAAATATATATATGATTATATCAATCTGTAGTAGTTCTAATTTATAAAAACACTACTTGTTTCAGGCTCTCAACAACTGGGGACTTGCTCTGCAGGTACTATGATCACTCATTTTTGGTGTATTCTCACTTGATATACTAAGTTTATCTTTCACAGAATTTAGTATATAATGGATTTCAGGAACTTAGTGTAATTGTGTGTGTATATATATATATATATATGGATTTCAGGAACTTAGTGTAATTGTTCCCGCACGAGAGAAGTATACTATTGTAAAAGCTGCAATAAGCAAGGTACTATATTTCTTGGGAGATTTTGTGGTAACTTGAAAATTAGGTCTATATTCATATATATGTTTGTTTTGTGTGTGTCTTTCTTTTTTCTTGCTTGATGTGTCCTCAGTTCCATAAGAAGAAGCCTGTTTTAAAATTTAGCAAATACAAAGATTATGTTTGTTTTTAAGGACTTTGCCTGTGGAATGAATGGAGCATTTATTTTTAATTTCTTTGATTTTTCTAACCTTGTATTGCATATTAATAATGCAGTTCCGTTCAGCAATACAGTTGCAATTTGATTTCCACAGGGCAATCTACAACCTAGGGACAGTTCTGGTCAGTATATAACTATTCCTTTTTGTTCATATAAATACTAAAATATAACAGCTGTAATATTGATGTCCAGTGAGTCTAATCGGTCATTTCCATATGTAAATTTTGGTATTACTGCTTTTGTGTCAAGTTATTATCAACCCATATGGGATTCTAAATTTACACAATCTGTAGTTGCGGCGCCTCGATTTGGTGCACAAATTTTCGTACTTGACAACCATTAGTGATTTCCTTTTATGGAATGTGAAACAATTACAACGTCTATGCAACAATGAAACCAGCAGCTCACTGTAGTACACTAGTACTCAACTGAACCACCACGAATAACTAAATTTGAATACAAATACAAAGAGCCGGAAAAGGAGGGGTAACAATAGATCTGACGAGGTGAGGTGAAAGAGAGAATTACGATAAGAAAGGGGGTGCAATGAAGAAGATCAGTGCCCGTTCTTCTCCATTCACAGTCAAACTTTGCTTTATTTTTTCCTGTTGGAATGTAAATAGATAATTTGTGATATTTAGTTGGAATTCTGCATTAGCTTTACAACATTCATTGTACATGTGTTTCTTTTCTTTGTCGGCTTGAATAATGCTGATGCATGGTATACATACGACTAATCATACATATCAGACTGCAAGCGTGCACTGGTTATATATAATTTTGGATATTTTTTTGCATTGGGGTTTCATTTTTCCTGTCAATGTAGTATGGATTAGCAGAAGACACATCAAGAAGTGGGTTTCCAGTCAACGGAGATGATGTATCCTCGAATGAGCTATACAGTCAGTCTGCTATCTACATTGCCGCAGCTCATGCATTGAAACCAAATTACTCAGTAAGTACCTCATGTTTTTTCATCTTGAAAGATGTCCAAATATTCTTGCAATGCAACCATCGTTAGTTAGTTTATCATTTTTCAGCTTCTGGAAATGTCTCTGCTAGTGTTATTCCTGTTTCAAGTCATTTATAGAAAAAGTAAATCGTGGTTTATGCTGACATTTTTAATTGTCAAAAAAATTGCTCACAGGTTTATACTAGTGCCTTGAAGCTGGTGCGCTCTATGGTTAGTAATTATGCTAACACTATATAATCTTTTTGATTTTATACATAGAATGTCTTCCAAATTCTAAGGTTAATTGTATTAGCATTTTTCCCTTTATTAAAGCTCGTGCTACTTTGTACCATTCTCAACATTCTCTTCATAATAATGATCTTGTCTGGACAAACTCAAAGTGGTATCCTGTCATGGATAACCTATTAATTCAACTGCTTCCTTATCTTTTTACTTAGTTGCATTATATGTCTTCTCTGCAGAACTAATTACTTGTGTCCCAGGTCACACTGCATTATGTGCATGTGAAGTATCTACAATTTGGCCATATCCTCAATTTTGGCGACATGATTTTATTGGCTTTTCGTCATATGTGGGATAAAAAAACTGCATTCCTTTACCTTATAATCTCTCTAACAGGAAACATTCGTTTTGCAGCTACCTTTACCTTACCTGAAGGTTGGATATCTTACAGCTCCCCCGGCAGGGGTACTAGTTGCACCTCATGGTGATTGGAAACGATCTCAGTTTGTATTGAACCATGAAGGACTTCGTCAGGTTGAAGTCATATTATTTTTTTAGTAAATTTGAGAAATTTTTATATACTATATACACAAACTTGTACGTCTTTATTTGGTGTTTGATTGTACTAGGAAACCCTTTTCTGAAAAATTTGCTTTGTCATCTAACTTATGAATATTGCTATAGATATTTGTTTGAATTTACCACTTGGTGAATTTGAAAACAACTTGTAAATTGCTCTTTGTAGATAATGTGCATTGCCCTTTACTCCATTCGAAAGACTTTCCTTCTCCAAAAGCTCTAATCTTTATTATACCAAACTGCCTGAGCTGTTTTTTCTGCCCTTTTATATTTTTTGAACTTGGATGTGTTACCTACTTCTCTTATCTGTGCTATTTGTTCATTTTTTGCAGATTAATAGTGCAAAGGAAAGGCAAATGCCACGAAGCCTTTCTAAATCTGGGGATGCAGAAAATAATCATAAGTCGTCACTTGTTGAAGTGAATGTTGCAGATATTGTGTCTGTATCACCATGTGCTGACCTGACCTTACCAGCTGGTCCTGCTCTTTGTGTTGATACAATTCATGGATCATTTTTCTTGGTAAATGTCCTTAAATTTATACTCCTGCTTCGTTTCTTTTTTTAATTAGGAGGGAAGAAAAAACAAATGTTTTGTCTTGCCATGCCACAATTATTTATTTTCTGCAGTAATGCCATTTTTAATTGTAGTAAAATAGCAGTTTTTATGATGTCGTGTTTTTCACCGTTGATTTGATGGAGAAAATCCATTATGCTAGTAGGGTTCTTCAAGTTGACTCCAGGTAGTCTCCTTGCCTAAGATAGACATCACTAGGGATTTTGTGTTTTTCTTGGAAGAGTTTCATCTCACTAAAACTCTTTGTACAGTCTTTTAGGCTCTCTCTATTCCTTGTGAATATGATAGAATTCAAAGACCTAAGCCAAATCGTAGCCATTTCTTGCCAGCTTCTCCTTATATCTCTGTTTTTCAGGGAAAACTGGAGGCGTGTAAGTCTGAAGTCAGGAACGTTTTCCAGCTAGTTTAGTGTCTTATGTGCTGCATATTATTCCTAATTCTTTTTTATCATAATAAAAACTTCTTTGTACGTAACTTTCACAACTCACAATTATGCGGATTACCTCCACATTTGGGTAGAGCACGGTTCGGATCGGTTTTTGGAAAAAACCGCAACCGGAACCGCATACCCTCGGTTTTAAAAATTGAAAATCGCAACCGCAACCGAACCGTCAGTTTCGGTTTTAAAAATGCCGGTTCGGTTTCAATCGGTTCGGTTTCGGTTATAAAACCGAATAGACTAAAAATGATACAAAAATATATTACAATTTAAATAACAAAAGTTGATAAATAAGAACCATTCATTATAAATTTATAATTTAAGGCTTGCAAACATTCGCAATAAAACACAGGATTTCAAGCCCTGCTTAAGTTCCTGACCTCCTACTTCTAAAGTGGAAATGTATGTCACCAGTCCAAACTCCAAATATCTCTCAAATGACTTAAAATCTGCAATACATTGAAATGAACTTATAAACATCTGTCAAATACATTAAATGTGTAAGGAAGTATGTAAAAATATTGAAGTGGAAGAGTCAAAAAAGACATGGTTGTCTGGGGTTATCTGGTGGTATAAATTTTGTTAAATGCATTGAAAGTAGATGTCACCAATAAATATAGGGAGTCCAGGCTGAGTGAAGATAGGCAACAGGGTACTGAAATTATACATGCTATATACAGTACATTTGTAGATTTAGTTATTTTAAACCTGCAAAGAATAAATACCACAAAAATGGAAGTCCAGGCTGATTCTTTATTGCTATTAAACTAATACAGTTAATATTTGATTTGCTACCTCAGATTGCTGATTCATGGGAATTGTTGGATGGTTGGCTTGATGCGTTCCGTTTGGTTTACACAATATTTGCAAGGGGAAAAAGTGAGGTGCTAGCAAGTATAATAGGATAATTTATCTGTACATCCCAAGTTGTAACAGCAGCAATAATGATTTTTGTAAACATCACTTTTCTTTATGGAAACCAAGAGGGTGGCTTCTAAGACAATACTTGTATATGTCATTAAATCTCAATTACGTCGACCTATTTTTTGGTTTATCCAGTGTGAAATGTATGTCATATTGTTTCATACAATTTTGTCCTAGTTAGAAAAACACTGAAGTAGAAGCCCCAAAATTTAGATCTATAATTTGCATTTTCTTCTGATCATGAATTGTAATGTGATGTTGTGTTTTGTAATGTTTGGATGGATTTTACATTTCTAAGAGAGCAAAAGGTGGCAAATAGGAGTGGACTGTGCTGTAAAAGTGACTTGAACAACTATTTATTATGTGACTTTTCTCGAACTAAATATCTGGAGGCTGGACAAATTCTCAAACCTTTTACATAAAGGTTGACTTTGATAGACACCTTATCTACTCAAGTATCCAAAGAGCTATAGTTTCTGCTGTATTTAAGAAGCCAGAAATGTCATGCAGATAGGAGGCTTTATCTTTGCCAGAGCAAGAATGGAGGATGGTAGGATCCAGAGTCCCTCTCCACATATTAGCCCTGATGCAACTGCTGGAACCATCAGCTCAGCCTTCCTTGGTTTAAGCCTTTCCCAAACAAACACAATCAGGGTTCCTATACACATACTTATTGCAAAATAGCTACCCACCAGGAAAGGAACTCCCATTGCCATCGGCAGTGGCATCCATTTCCCTATCTTCTTGGGCAACATATCTTTAACCAAGTTAATGCATATAGCGAATGTGAAAAACCCATAACAGAGCTGCAAGCAATGATCAGGTAGAGCTGAAAAGCCTTCAACCCCGAGAATCGCCATGCTTCTGTATATTACAGCATAGGGAGCCTTAAATTCTCCATTAGGATTCCCCACGTCGAACGCCTTGTAGTAAAGCATGAAGCTTAGGGGGGACACCACACAACCTATAGCTGTGCCAATGCTTTGGCTCAGTAACATAGCTCGAGGAGATGTTAGTGTGAGATGCCCTGTTTTCAAATCTTGCATTAAAATGCAGGCAACAGAAACCACAGATTTGATTAGACCACAACCAGCTAATCCTGCAACAACTCCATGCTCTTTTCCCACCAATGCTGCTAGCAGGAAAAGCGCCACTTTCCCGTAATTGTAAGCCATGTTGAAATCTGTTAAACCAGCTCCATACGCATTGCAGAAGGCTAGCGAGGGAGCAAAAATGTAGGCTACTACGACATAATACCATTTGAGTTCTGGGAAGATGAAGGGAACTCCAATAACAGTCAGAATGCCAAAGATTATGTATCCCACAGCTGCTACCCAGAATGGAATAGTTTCTCTTACGAAGAGTTCATTTTGCTTTAAATCACTTGTGGCTCTGTTCTGATCATCTACTTCTGCTGCAGTGCAAAAAAATAAACTTGTTAGAGACTTGAAATGGACTTAAACATGTATGGCCCTTTTGAAATTTGAGTACGTGAGGTAGTTTTACCTAGATGTTTGTTCTTGTTTCTCATTCTTCCATGCATACTTGAGCAGGTAATAAACAATATTTTGGTGAACATGTAGAGGCCGTCACCTAGAATGAGGGCTATCGCGATAAAAGCCTGATATTAAAACTTCAATTGTTCAATACATATATCATATAGACTACAGTTGTATGATACAACTCATATAAAAGCAATAATTTCTGTTTGAAATCGACAAACTCGTGGAATTTATTTTGACCAAAGTATATGGAGATAACCTTGTAACCATTTAGACCCCTCATACTACTTTCAGGTAAATCTGCAGGAAACCAATCTCCTTTGTGTTTTTCGATGAGTGGCCACATTATACCCCATGAGATCACAGCTCCGAAAAGCAGGGACAAGTTCACTATATGAGGACAGATCATTCCTGTTCCCACATAAGTCAAGCTAAAATCGAAGTAGAATCTACAAAATTAACAAGATAATCTAATGAGTTTTATGTTGGTTATCAATCCCAGAAACCAGTAATTATAAGGGACAGACAACGATAGAATAGAACACACATACGTATTCTTGTAGGCTTCCAATCCGAAAGTAGGGAAGTGTGCAAAACCACATTCTTCTTTCCCAGTGTAGAACCACTGGAAAAACCCCCATACGAAACTAACCGAAAAGAAACGCATAAAACCACCTACTTGTTTCCTGCAGAAGTTAACATTCATCAGGAAATACTACTACAACTTGGGCCTGCTAAAATTGTCCCCATAGTAATGGACAAAAAAATATATTTACTTGGCAGATTCGTCACCCCTGGTATGAAATCCATTAATAAGAACAGCAGTAGCCATCCCACTTGGAAATGTCAGTTTGTAGTCAACAATCAAGATCTGCACATGTTAAACATGTATGTAAAAATTCCTACTATATATGAAGTATCTGCTGATCTATCAAGAAATGGTAAAAAATAGTACCTTTCGCAGAGGAATAAGCGCAAAAAGACCAACAAAACAAGCTAAGAAAAGGTAGGCTGTCATCCAACCAATCCCTGGTTCCTTATATCTCCCAGCAGAAGTCCCCTGAGTAGCACCTCCTGTTAGCTCATATGTCTTCTTGTTCAACCCCAAAAGGTATGATCCAAATCCACCTGCAGTGTCCACATACATGTAAGAAAGAGCAGACAAAAAGTAATCAGATAAGGCCTTGTATTACATAAAGTCATTCCAAGAAGCACAAAAGTTAGAACAATCACAAGTAGCCTGATCATCAAATACCTCCAACAGCAATGCTATAACATGCAACTGAACATGTCTGAATCATAGTATTCTCCTGTCTAGTAAACGGAGTTGTAGTAATTCCAAGCTTATGCAACATCTTAGTCCAAGTACGCATGAACACGAACGCGAGAAGGGCAGCAGAGACATTCAAATTAGGAGTAATCCCAGTTGTTAAATTAAGCTTCATGGCAATAATACTGTACAAACTCCCTATAATAATGCTTGAGATCACCCCTCTTATAGTAATCTGTTTAGTCCATGGTTGAAGTCTTTTTTTCTCATCCACCACCTCTTCCATTTCTAAACCTCCTTCTTGCAGCTGCTTATTCTCTTTCTCAATCTCTAACTTCTCTGCCATTTCACTCTTAGATTCTTATCTGCATCATTAAGTATTAATGCACATCATTACTCTCAAACTCATTAAGTACGCATGAAAACTATAAATAATAACACACAAGTGTGCATATGTATATATACAACCTCACCTAGGAATTTGGAGTTCTCCTTTTGTAAATGTATTGTCAGATTCTTTGTTCTAATAGACTATTCTATTTAACAGAACTTCTACTCTTTAGCTGACCAATAAGTATAGCTTCATATGGGTTATGTTCATATGATTAATCTAATATATACTACTTGCTGTCACAGCAAATGACTTGATTGTAAAAGCCTTCATTTATAATACTCTTTCTAATAATAATTAATTATATAGGAAAGCTATAGTTTCCGGATATGTTGAAAAGAAATTATATTGTAGGTACTAGGTAGTCTAGGTTGCAAGTGTTTTTTCGGTTTTGGGTTATGGTATACACATGTTTATGCTTCTATTCTAAATTAATATCTGAATCTATTGTCATATAAATACGAATACTTGCATGAATAGTTTTCATAGCATATCTTTATTTTCAAAATTTTGAGGATATTTTATTTGAATTTTTAGACATTCATAAGATATAAGTAATTTAATGAGAATTTTAAAATGTCTTTTGAAATTAAATATTAATTTAAGATTATATAACATTTGGAATATTTAATTTGGATGATAAAAAAATTCTAAAGTCATAGCCCTTCCACACGAGACTCCTCCATCATTATAATCGACTTTCATTTTTATTTGACCAGTCGGTCTCACAGTGAACCTCAGCTCACCCTATAAAATGTAACAACTCGAGTTAGAGCTCGAGCACAAGAATGTGTTCGTGAAGAAAACGAGCTCGAGTCGAATTTTTAGTATTTTTGGCTCGACTCGGCTCGGCTCGAACTTCGCTCGTTAAAACTTGAAAAAATAGAATATATCCTGAATATTTTTATAATATTTTTAACGTTTTAAGTTTAAAATTACAATTCAAATATTTAATATGTGAATCATTTGAGATAATAGATTAAAATTTAATATTGAGTTGAGTCAAAAATCGATAATTAGTTGGGTCAAGTGGGTTTGAACCTTTTTTTCATGTAAAACTTAACTGTTTGCGAGCATCTCATTAAGGACTCGAGCTCGGCCCGACTCTGTTCGATAAGAGCTCGAGTGCGGCTCGATTTGTTGACAAGCTCGAGCTCGAACACATTTTTTGTGCGATAAGAAAGCTTGGTTCGGCTCGTCAGAAAAAAAGTTAAGTTCGGCTCGTTTAAGACAAAGTTTGGCTCGACTCTGATCGTGAACAACCCTCATATCAATAATTCATCCCGAAAGAAAGGCGAACAAGATTTGCGTTTAGGATCCCAAACACTTAAATATCCCAAAATTTTGAATTATCTATATATAAAATAGAAAAAAATTATAGAGTATATCTATACTATATTATTAAAGCCGCAAGGGCAAATGTTTGGTCCGTCATCTGTTTCGTTCTTTTGTATCCCACTCAACTTCAAATACGCGTGTATGTCTCATACTCAATTTCAAACACATTTTTTTAATCAATATACTACCATGTTTTAATTTTCTCATTAGTCAACCTCTTTAATTTAATTAATATTATAATTTATTAGTTATATTTTATTAATATATTATAATTAATATTATAATATATTAGTTATTAATTAATAAAATAATATTATTATTTTATTTATATTAATTAAATTTTATTATTGTGCTATATCTATATTATATATACTCTTATATTATATTACTCAAAATGAACTTCTTTTTTTAATTAGAATATAGAGTTATACTCCCAATCTAATAGTATATTTCAATTTCCTCCACGGTCAAACACTTTAATTTATTTTAAATTGCAATTTTATAATAAAATTTTTTGAATATTAAAATTATATTAATATTTTATCTATATTAAAACATACTTTTTTATTTAAATTTTAATTAAAATATTTCTAATATATTCAAAACTCTTTTTATTAATAAAAATTTATTAATGCTTTGCACGAGTTATTAATTTATGTTAATTAATATAAATATATAACAATATATTAATGAGACTTTAAACACATGATATAAATATGATTCAAAATTAATTTATCTCATGTACAATATTACATAAAAAATATTAATAACATAAATATTTAAATTAAATATTTAATTCATTTAAAATATATAATATATTATTTATTACTCTTCTCCCATGATTTGCACGCGTCAAAGGGTAATATAAATTAAACTTCAAAATCTAATTTTGCCTACGAACTCCTGAATATCATGGCCAGACTATATATGTAAGTAATACTTTGGTTGTACTCATTAAAGTTTTATTGTAAAGTACTCATTAAAGTTTTGTTGTCTAAATTTCCAGAGACATTATGCATTGTTTTTTGGTTAGATGATATACTTTATTTAATAAAAGAAATCCATTTTTTCAGGATTTTATTTCGGTACAACTCATTAGGGGTGTGCACGGATCGGTTGGGTTCGATTTTTGGTAAAAATCGTTACCAACCGTATATGTCGGTTTAGTTCGATTTTTACCTATTAACCGTAACTGAACCGTTCGGAACGGTTTTTTTCGGTTCAGTTAACCGTTAATCGGTTTCGGGTTTTTTCGATTTTTTTACCTAATTGTGTTATATAAATTTAACAATATTAAGTTTTTAAATATTATAACATAAAAAATTTATAATTTATAATAACACAGTTTCTATTATCATAAAATTATAAGTGAGTTTATATTCAAATTTAGAATTAAAGACTACAATATTACTAGTATTAGAAATGACACGGAGACATCAAAATAAATAAATAATAACTTTCTATTCATTACAAAAGGAGTAAATAATATTGTTATTTTTATTACACATAACTATACTAGTTTTTGTATAGTAAATAATGTATTATATATATTTATATGATAATATTTAATTATATATATAATATTATAATAACGGTTCAGTTTTTCGGTTCAGTTATAGGGATAAAACCGTAACCGTTACCAAACCGTTCGGTCGGTTCGGTTACGGGTTTTTTTCGGTTACGATTTTTTTGGGTTTGGTTTTTCGGTGTTTCCGTCCTGTTTCGGTTTTTCGATTTTTTTTACACACCCCTGCAACTCATTGACGTGAATGACAAAAAAAATTGATTAGCTTTATAATTAGATCTGAAATTTGGAGCTTATGGCTCGTCACTGAAGTACTGAACATGCAGAAATAAAATGATCGGCAACCTCTCAATTTTTCTACGGTTTATAGATAACTATTTAAAAGAGAAGATTTACAAATTATTCTATCATATCAGGAAGTGAATAATTATTTGTGGCTTACAAAAAACTGTACATCGAATTGGACGTACCAAAATCCAGTGTCAACTTTAGTTTCCACCCAAAGGTGTTGAAATTGATAGATTTAGAATATGTGAAGCCGGTTAAATGTAAAATTTGTTTGTTTGTTTTATTTGATTGGCTTTAGGGGTCAATGAGATTCCTTCTGTTGGGTAATGGAGCTTTGCTACTTGCTAGTAGCTACTTAAATTGTTAGAGTAACATGTCTGGTCAAAACTACGTTATTTACGAAATATATACCCAACTCAAAAACAAGAAAATTTGGTACATACTCATCTTTTAACCCCTGTCTGCTCACAAATCCTCAATATAAAGAACTTTTAAAAAGTTGAAATTTGATCTTAAGTTTTATTTCGTCCGATAGATCCGCTTTTGGTTTGATCATATGTCGACCTACTACCAACATTTTTGTTCATTTATCTGATTCTTATCTATAAACAGTATTGGCTTATACAATATAGTATAATTGTTGACGTAAATGAACAATCCAGAGTTTTCTGTAGAGCTAGCCTTGCTCTCTCTAGCTGTGTGTTTGAAACATATGAAATGATATAAAAAAAAAAGAAAAAGGAAAAGACATAGCTATCCATATAGGAGTATATATAGTGTATCTGTTCTATATATGGAATATGTATTTGATCAAGGATCGATGATCAGCACATGCTATAATAAGATAAAAGACATAAACAAGACGTATAGTGTATGAGCCGACACAGTTTATGATAAGTATTAGTTAAAAATTGAAAAGCTAGAATTGCAAAAATAATGGTAGATCTTTAGTAACACCATGACCCCCATTTGGTAGGGTTATAATTTATAAATTTGGCACACTCCCCCCTCTTCACCATTTTGCGTACGGTTATGGACAACACACGCCTCACATGCAACACTGTCTCGTACGTAATTAGAGCGGATAGACATCTCTCTCTCTCTCTCTGTTTATACAACGTATGTGTGTGTATATCCAACCACATCACGTAGGAAGAGTTTTACCAAAACTTTGATGTGATTACGCACGAGATGAGATGACACAATACTTGTAATTTATGCTTCATCTTTTTTAATCTTTCCATTTGTATAATTATGTTAAAGTAAATTCAGTTCAATTAATTCGCGCATAGATTTAGCGTGACTCGTCTATTTAAGGCATCGGGTTCGGTTAAGTATTTGAATTTATTTAAATTATTCGAGCGACTTAACTTATTTAAAATATATCAAATTTATTTATTAAAACGCAACTCGCTCGACTTAAAATATAGCCCCACCCTCAAATTAATTCTTTACGCAAAGTTAACATGTTTTTGGAAGTTCAACCGGTGATATCAAATCATAATGATTTCTATTTTGACTTCATTTAAGGTCTATAAAGAGTATAGATTTGTATTCCGTTTACTTTATTTAATAAATAATTTTTTAAATTAAAAAATATACGTATTTTTTAATTTATAAATTACTAATGCGAAGAAACATACGGGCCTTTAGTCAGAGTCTCAGAGAGGTTGCCGGTAGGTAGGTTAATTTGGGGTGTTGGTCCTATATGTCACAATTTGGGGGAAAAATACCCTAAATGGCACACCCCGAAAAAATGGCCCTAAATAGCACTTTAAAACGCTACATCGTGTAGAGTTTTGAAAAAAAAAAAATCTCCCCAAAAACGCTACTTTAAGTTGCGTTTTTTAGCCCAAAACCCAAGATAAAGTAGCGTTTTCCCCCCAAAAAATTAAAAAAAAATACAAAACGCTACACGAAGTAGCGTTTTTCCCCGAAAAAAATTAAAAAAAAGTGCAAAACGCTACACGAAACAGCGTTTTCACCTTTTTTCCAGCACGCCACACTATGTAGCGTTTTGGAGTGCTATTTAGGACCATTATTACGAGTTGTGCCATTTAGGGCATTTCTACCTCAAATTGTGACATGTAGGGCATTTTCTCGTTAATTTGTAGGGATAAACTTCTATCATCATACAAAAAAGAACCGTAAAAATTGAACCCAAAGCTCTTCTTTCCTTTGTTAAACTATATCAAATACCAACTATATAAAAGACGATCAATAACAATGAATTTAATTAATTAGAGTACTTTATCAGAAAGTTTATCCCCTCCGATCAAAGTATTACTATTCACCCCTTATTGCAGAGTATATTTACATAATACATACTAGCTAGTAAACATATCGATCACATCACTATACAAATTACATACGTACGCCTCGTGGGAAGAATATATAGCCAGCTGAGTGGTTTAAGTCTACATAATTGAAGAATTTTGCGTTGATAATTCAACTTAATAGGTTCCCACTTTTCTTTCGTTGTCTAGCTCTAGTTGTGCATTATTTTCGTAACAACATTACGTTACACACATGTATAGAAGTATAAACAAAGAAAGGCACGGGACAAAAATATGCGAGTTTGCATATGCATATTTGAAAGTTTAGTGGAAAAATATGTAGAAGTCCCAGCTATTATGGTTGTAATTATTCAAATAAATTTTATTTTCTACAGTAGTTTCCACCGAATCAATAAATTCTGAATGTTTAAATTCATGGCGTGCCCTAAGATCTAGATCTACTTCATTAATTCAGATGTGGTCCCAAGTATGGAAGACTCTATATTTTAGTATCTCTGTTTTTTATTAAAATTTAAAAAATTAGAAATTATGTATAAATATTCACATAGGTTGTTGATGCAGAAAGGATATTTACTTTTAGTTACAGGCGGCACCTTAATATGTATGTATACATCAACATTTTTCTTATTCGGAACCCCATAATATATAGTTCCTAATTTTCTTTGGTTGATAAAGAATGAGAATGGTATACTCATACAGGTCTTTGTTGCTAATAAGAACCAATTTGTTCCAACACAAAACTTTGATTGAGATGAATATAGAATATAGAATCCATCTTTCACTTTTCTACTAGAGCAAGAAAGAATATGGGATTTTATTTGAGGCTTATCAGATTCAACGAAATCAAATTATACATTACGAAATCAAACCAAACATACTCAATATTTGATCGAGAAAAAAAAATTAAGTAACTGTATGCGAAGACGATTTTCGATATTATGATAAGATTTAAAATATGAGATATACGTCGACTCTTCCCTTGCTATTATTTCTAGAGTTAAATTATACACAACGAATAATGATTGTAATCGTAATAATTGTTGGAGTTACATCAAATGTTTTTTCAACTTTCAAGTTGACATAGAATCATTATTTGTGGTAGACTTGAACTAAAGTACAAGAACTGAAATGCTGAAATGGTCCCCTTTATTTTTCACTTAGTCACTGGACTCTTATGCATTTGGGCTCCACCACTAGCTGCATAAGATTTGCCATCTTCTTCCAAGTCCATCGACCCATTCTGTGAGATATTATTATAGATATCTACAAATCCATAATGATGACCTACTGATTCTTAAATATTCTAAAGCCCATTATATGCACAGCCCACACTTGTGTGGCCTGCCATAAGCTAAAAATAGCTACAGAAAAATAACAAGTCAATAATGTGGGCGCCTAACTTTTTCCCATCACATGCCGAAGTGCAAACTAATTGCCTTCGCCCTTCTATTATATGCAAATGCAAGTTGGGTGATATTTACAAATTACAAGTCATCGTCGCAAAAAGTTTAGATATTATATATATAAATAATGTATGTTCTGTACGCTTGGTTAACAAATGAACATAGAATGAGAAAAAACAAACTAAAACTCGAGCACTCGACTTTCAATTACTTATAGAGATATTAAATATATTAAGTGGTGTATTCAATCGGGATTATGTAGTATTTTTTTCGATTTTAAAAATCTAGGGGTATTCAACTTGAATTGAAAAATATCCATTAAAATCTGGGGTATTCAAACAGGATTTTAAATAATATTTTAAAATTTAGTCTTATCCTCTGTCGTCCCAGGTCCTGGGTTCGATCCTGGCTCACCCCGAGAATTTCTTTAGAACAGATACTCATTTGTAAGGCTATAAGCCAAATTAGTCAAAAAAAAAGTCTCATCTTAATACAAGAAATTCTACTGAATTTATGATTAACTATCTGCGGACTCTATGAATTATGTATATAATCTATGAAATTTTAAATCAAATAAAATCTATAAAAATTAATGGATTGTTAACAATGCATTTTTACTCTATTAATATTATTTTTATCTTATGTTTATGTTATAATAAATACGAGAAGCGAGTATTCCAACTCCGATTTTTCCATAAAATAAACAAAAAATTAAAAGAAAAGTGTGCGCATTATGAAAACAGTAGTGTTGAACTTCCAGTTTTTGTATATATTTGTAGGATAGCAAATGAGACCAATTAAATGGGCGATTGAATATGAACTGGTCCATAAAGGACAATGGTCCATGTATGCTCAAATCGTAATCCAAGTAAAATGAAGTCCACCTACGAGTTATTTATTATATTCTCTCATTTTTGGGTCCAGTTGAAGTGAACATTGGAATAAAGTGTGTAGAGTTAGAATATTATTTAGGCTTTTGTTTTCCGAAAAAAGAATATAAATTAAAATTAATCACGAGGTGTACTTTCCCAAATTTCTATTAAAAAACTCCCAACCAAAAATATAAGTATGAAGTCCAATCGAAGTGCAGGTCATCTTTTGTACCAAGTTGAAGCTTCGAAATACGAGAAGCCCCAAGTATATATTTTGAAACCAATGGGCAGTACAGGATTACTAATTGATGGTCTCATATTATTTTGTTATATACTTGTATATATTTTCGAGACGGTTGATAATTTACGTAGCCTCTTTAATCATCTCATGTGTTATAAATTTATTTAAAAGAATAATATTTCACCATCAATAATATGTGTATTTAATTTATAATCATCTTATATGTTATGAACGTCAAAGAATAGTTTTTCTGAAAAATGTAAATTAATTCTCTAGTAGTAACAATAGTTTAATTCGATCTCATTCTCCGTCTAAAACGAAATTTTTATATATTAAATTTTTGTTAATGATTTAAATTGATAACAGATATATATGTGCAACAAACCATATATCATTCCGACAGGCCGTCTCTAGGTGACAGCGAAGAATTACACATATCGACAATGAATTCAGTGCATTGCAAACTGTTGGCCCAACAACCCAAAACCGTGTCAAGTCCCATTGTTTTCTAACAAAACGAAAAACAGCGTGCCACTTCCCTCAGAATCAAACACAAAAACCCCATATGTATACATTAACAACATATATCTTCTTCAATTCTTCCTCAACCAAACAAAATCTAATCGAATCAAAACATTCATAAAATCTCAACCAAAAATGTGTCGAGGTTTTCAACAATCGGAGTCCGAGAGATTTTTGAAGATGAAGGCTTTTAATTTAGTTTTCACTCTTGCTAATAAATCTTGTGTAACAACTTTTCCTGATTCTTTAACTCTTCATTATCTTCCACGTATCAATGGCACGCCTCTCGAGATAAATCATTCCAGGATCAAACCTGATGCCCCTGTTTTCCTAACCCTACACAGGGTCATGATGAGTTCCCCTTCAGATGGTTCGGTTTGTTTTGCTAGCAGAGAGAAAGTCAAGGCCAGCCAGGGTGCAAGATTCGAGGTTTATTTCGGGGATATTAGGGTTTTGAAAGGTTTTTTTAGAAAAGACTGGGATGACACGTGGAAGGTGGAGTGTAGTTGTGGACTCGAGTGCAGTTCTGGCGGGAGAATATTACAGGAGATTGTGAAGAAAGCTGAGGTGAGTGTGGTGGCGGAAGGTGATGTGGTGATGAATGAGAAGGTGGAGATTGTTGCCAAAAGGCGTCGGAAGAGGTTGTTGAAGGGTGGAGCTTTGGAGGAGATTCCAGAGGAAACTGAGTACTGTAATGATGAGTCTTGTTCTTGTTGTGAGGAGCTAGGGGAATCTGAATCTGAATATGAAAATGAATCTTGTGGAGATGAAGAAGTTGCGGCGGCAGCGACGGAGGAGGAGATGGAAGGTAGTCAAGGGAGTTGGGCGGTGGATGTAGGGATATGGGTTGTGTGTTTAGGGGTAGGGTTATTGGTTTCCGGGGCTTCTTCTAAGAGACTTCTTAGAAGAACAACTGCATTTTTGTAGTTTATGAATGTGTTATTGTTTGTAATAACTAATTAACCATGAGATTTATGGAGATTGATCACTTGATTATGATCTCCCTGTACAGAACATATTTCAATCTACAATCGTTCTGTAGATCTGAAAGCAGCTTTTCATTGAATACTTTTCTTCTATTAGTTTTGGGTGGTTTGAGTCTTTGATTCCTTGTTTCCCTCCACTGCTGCTCTTCTAGTCTCTTCTCACTATAAAAGATATTTAAAAGATATATACTATAATGATATATATATATATATATGATTATATCAATCTGTAGTAGTTCTAATTTATAAAAACACTACTTGTTTCAGGCACTCAACAACTGGGGACTTGCTCTGCAGGTACTATGATCACTCATTTTTGGTGTATTCTCACTTGATATACTAAGTTTATCTTTCACAGAATTTAGTATATAATGGATTTCAGTACACTTGTAATTTTAATCCATATATATATATATATATATATATATTTAATATATATATATATATATATATGGATTTCAGGAACTTAGTGTAATTGTTCCCGCACGAGAGAAGTATACTATTGTAAAAGCTGCAATAAGCAAGGTACTATATTTCTTGGGAGATTTTGTGGTAACTTGAAAATTAGGTCTATATTCATATATATGTTTGTTTTGTGTGTGTCTTTCTTTTTTCTTGCTTGATGCGCCCTCAGTTCCATAAGAAGAAGCCTGTTTTAAAATTTAGCAAATACAAAGATTATGTTTGTTTTTAAGGACTTTGCCTGTGGAATGAATGGAGCATTTATTTTTAATTTCTTTGATTTTTCTAATCTTGTATTGCATATTAATAATGCAGTTCCGTTCAGCAATACAGTTGCAATTTGATTTCCACAGGGCAATCTACAACCTAGGGACAGTTCTGGTCAGTATATAACTATTCCTTTTTGTTCATATAAATACTAAAATATAACAGCTGTAATATTGATGTCCAGTGAGTCCAATCGGTCATTTCCATATGTAAATTTTGGTAGTACTGCTTTTGTGTCAAGTTATTATCAACCCATATGGGATTCTAAATTTACACAATCTGTAGTTGCGGCGCCTCGATTTGGTGCACAAATTTTCGTACTTGACAACCATTAGTGATTTCCTTTTATGGAATGTGAAACAATTACATCGTCTATGCAACAATGAAACCAGCAGCTCACTGTAGTACACTAGTACTCAACTGAACCACCATGAATAACTAAATTTGAATACAAATACAAAGAGCCTGAAAAGGAGGGGTAACAATAGATCTGATGAAGTGAGGTGAAAGAGAGAATTACGATAAGAAAGGGGGTGGAATGAAGAAGATTAGTGCCCGTTCTTCTCCATTCACAGTCAAACTTTGCTTTATTTTTTCCTGTTGGAACGTAAATAGATAGTTTTGTGATATTTAGTTGGAATTCTGCATTAGCTTTACAACATTCATTGTACATGTGTTTCTTTTCTTTGTCGGCTTGAATAATGCTGATGCATGGTATACATACGACTAATCATACATATCAGACTGCAAGCGTGCACTGGTTATGTATAATTTTGGATATTTGTTTGCATTGGGTTTCATTTTTCCTGTCAATGTAGTATGGATTAGCAGAAGACACATCAAGAAGTGGATTTCCAGTCAACGGAGATGATGTATCCTCGAGTGAGCTATACAGTCAGTCTGCTATCTACATTGCCGCAGCTCATGCATTGAAACCAAATTACTCAGTAAGTAACTCATGTTTTTTCTTCTTGAAAGATGTCCAAATATTCTTGCAATGCAACCATCGTTAGTTAGTTTATCATTTTTCAGCTTCTGGAAATGTCTCTGCCAGTGTTATTCCTGTTTCAAGTCATTTATAGAAAAAGTAAATCGTGGTTTATGCTGACATTTTTAATTATGTCAAAAAAAATTGCTCACTGGTTTATACTAGTGCCTTGAAGCTGGTGCGCTCTATGGTTAGGGTTATTGGTTTCCGGGGCTTCTTCTAAGAGACTTCTTCTTCTAAGAGACTTCTTAGAAGAACAACTGCATTTTTGTAGTCTATGAATGTGCTATTGTTTGTAATAACTAATTAACCATGAGATTTATGGAGATTGATCACTTGATTATGATCTCCCTGTACAGAACATATTTTTGCTTGATATATTCAACAATCATCGTTGTAATAGTTTTTAGTCAATTTCTTTGATCTAATTATGCGTGTTTGACTTGCTAATTGAACTTAAACAGTAGACATCCAAGTTGTTAAGTTACTCGATTTCCTAGTTCTTATGTATGGCGGCTTAAATTATCTTAAAAAAAAGAAGAAAATTACTTTTTACCTTGTTTTTAAAAAGTAGATTCGTTTAAAGAATATTTTAACAGTATATTTCTTTTAAATCGAGCTTGATACGTATTATATACGTTTTTGAGTTGTAAACATTCTATATTAATTAATATTTTTTTAGCTAATTTATTTAATTTTATAAATAAAAGGTAGAGACTTTGACGCAGGACAGAAGCGAGGGAAAAACAAACATTAATCTTTAAAAGATAAATAAAGTACTCTTACACAAGAAATCCCCCAACACCTTGAATTCAGAAGGAAAAATTCTTGAATTCACAAGAAAAGAAGAGAAACCTCGGGGTTTTTTTAATTCAATCAATAATCTAATACAATATTTAGAGATAATATATTATCCATGATATGAAAATATAAATAAATAAACCCAATATAATTTTGGACATTTCTCACCTACTTTCTAGATATAATATAATTAATTTCAATATAATTTGAACTTTTCTCTTCTAAATATGACTAAAAATACGGATTTTTTGTCCTACATCAATCCCTTCCACTTGTGAAAAACTCGACCTCAAGTTCATGTCTAAACATAAAAACTTCAACAACATGTTAATTATCCCTCTACGGTGGTACTTTTATTAGTAAACGCTTTATTGGAATAGTGTCTTTGAACTCTTCTGCAAGATCTTGAAACGACAACCCTTGAATTAATTCATCTGCATCTTTATTAACCATTGCCAACATAAATATTGAACCAACCGTAAGAATCCTTTATTTATCTTTTAAGAATTAATGTTTGTTATTTCTTCACTTTCGTTGTACATCAAGTTGATTGCGCAAGTTGCTAGGATAAGAGCAAGCCATATTATTATCTTGTAATTGGTTGATATTTAATTTATTCTTTTATCAAATTGGTAAGGAATCAGGACGTAAACTATTAACATCTTATGCCTCCTTACATTACTACAATTTATTTAATTTGCATTGTATTCATACTAGCCTAATGAAAACAGTAAATGACACAACAACACTGCTTCAATATATATGATAATATATTGGACATAGTTAACCATATAACACCTATTCTCCCGGTTGCATTTACAATAAATATATATATATATATATATATATATATATATATATATAAGTTCTATGAAGAACATATTACAGAATTTAACCTCCAATTTGTACTTCATTTATTCCATTAAATTCAAATCACACACACACACACACATATATATATATATACTAGCCTATAACCCGTGTAAAACACGGGAGGAGAATAAGAAATAATATATTATATATTTTAAATGAATTAAATATTTAATTTGATTATTTATGTTATTAATATTTTTTTACGTAATGTTGTACATAGGATAAATTATTTTTGAATAATATTTATATTATGTGTTTAAATTCTCATTAATATATTGTTATATATTTATATTAATTAACATAGATTAATAACCCGTGCTGTCATCCTCTTGGTCACATGTTCGAATCTCACGAGAGGAGTATGTGTGATTATGTCATCATGGGGCAGACACTGTTGCACTTGTGCGGTCTACTTGGTTCACGTTTGCAGGCTATTGCGTGAGCCCGTGAGTTTACCCAGTACACACCCAAAAAGGGTAGTGGCTAAAAAATAATTTATTAATATAAAGAGTTTCGAATATATTAGAAAATATTTTAATTAAAATTTAAATAAAAGAGTATGTTTTAATATATATAAAATATTAATATAATTTTAATATTCAAAAATTTTATTATAAAATTACAATTTTAAATAAATTAAAGTATTTGAGCAATGAAAAAATTGAAACATGCTATTAGATTTGAGTACAACTCTATATTCTAATTAAAAAAGAAGTTCGTTTAGAGTAATATATATAAGTATATATAATATAGATATAGTATAATAATAAAATTTAATTAATATAAATAAAATAAAAATATTATTTTAATATTTATAAAATTTAATTAATAGATTATGATATTAAATAAATTAAAGAGGTTGACTAATTAGGAAATTAAAACATGGTAAATATGGATGTTTATTGATTAAAACAATGTATTTGAAATTGAGTAGGAGACACACGTGTATTTGAATTTGAGTGAGATACAAAAGGAACAGACCGACGACGGATCAAACATTTGCTCTTGCGGCTTTAATAATATATAATAGATATTGAAGTTTGTAACGGGGTTCATACTCACACATGTATGTTTTTTAATTACAATTTAGTTATATTTTTATGTATAATTTAGAATTTTATTTTAAAATTTATAAAATGGGTTAAATACATGATAAAAGAAAAATAATTAAAATAAATACCAAATTATATAATTAATATAAATCATTATTATATTTTATTTTAAGAGATGTCGGCTGCATGACTTATGTAATAAAATTTCAAAATTAAAATTAAAAATTCATTTAGTTCAATTTATAAGCTTAGATTTGATTTATAAGATTAGAGGTTAATTATTCATAGTATCACAAGTTTAATTGTTTTTAACATTAATTATATTTGTTATGCCATATTAAATAGAAATATATTTATAATTTCATAACTATTTATTAGTTCAATTTACATTTATATTGACTTATCATATATATAAACAGATTACATAATATTTAAATGACGGTTGAAAATAATATAAAATTGTGTGTTTAACTCTATGTTAATATTGTTATAAATTATAGTATAAACTAGAAAGAGCTTGAGAGAGAAGAGAGAAGTAAGCAATTTCATATATATTGTTTTTTGTCCATACAATTAACATGCCTTTATATAAGCTACAAAGTATAAGTTATAAGAACATAAAAAGTCAAAGGTCTAGATGATGAAGAGACAAAAGTCCACATATGAATAGCCAAAGGTAAATACATGAAAGACCAAATACCAAAAGTCTTGTAAATGAAAGGCAAAAGGACATCCACAATAATTATTCACAACACTCTCTCTTGGATGTCCGTTATATGAAATAATATCTCGTTAAAGCCTTACTGGAAAAACCCTATGGGATAAAAACCAAGTAAATGAACAAAAACATTATTTCATTCATAGTGCGCACGTGATGCTGCCTCATTAAAAACCTTACCAGGAAAACCCAATGGAAAAAAATCATGGTTAAGGGAAAAAGAGTGCAGCGCACAAATACTCCCCCTCATGATGATATCGCATAAAATTTTAAAGTTGATAAGTTTCAGCGTTGTCAAAATTTCCAAATGTAATAATTGAATCGTCTCAGCAAATAAATCTTCAATGTATCCATCTTCGATTTGTGTAGCAATCATTGTATAAAGTTTATAGAGTTTTCATCCCAATGAATAGACCGCAATCATGTCATGCTATTTCCACTTATCAATTTAACCATATACATATATGGCCATCTTTCGGAGTTGTCAAAATCACAATATAAGAAGTGCCTGCAATAGTCAATTTCATGGTATACCAAAATAATAACATTTTCCATATATGTGAATATATCTTAGTTAACGATCCCAGATCCTAGAATCAAAATAAAAATATTCCTCCTGCAAAATCAATTTAAATCCTCTTTCAAATACGTTAGTGAAGATCGAATAAAAACGTCTTTATGTACCTTCACTATTTTCATGCCATCGTATTGTACCTATTTCAAAACATGTAAAATAAATCTATAGATTTATTTAGGCAGAGATCCATATAATTATCAAAACAAATCAATATTTTAAAATATGGTACTTCGGGAGATACTTTTTTTTTCAATTGTTCACAAAGATCAGTATATTACATTCCTTCGGAGAAAAAATTCTTTTCAATCTGTACTAGATAATTATATATTAATTAGAAAGGATGTCACAAAGGTATATATGGTATATTTATAATCCTTCTAGGATTTTCATATTCGCCTATAAAGATATATCATATACTTAGGAATATATTATCCTTTCACGGTAGACACCAACAAACACTACATAACAAAAACAACATAAATAAATTCTTGTATTTTGATTATGAGGTGCAACTCATTTCAAAGTTAATTAGAAACACATTCTAATTCCATCTACTCTGGCCATAGATTTTATGAGTTGTCACCTATAATACATAAAATAGGCTTTTTATTCCGGAATAATATTGTGTCGAACTACTAATCCAAATCCCCTTTCAATTTAAGGAGGACAATGTTCTCGAGAATTTGATATACTGTTTTAGGCAGTTAAGATCCTTATAGGACACGATGTCAAGTGGGTAACTTAAACAAAATCCTTCTTATATTGTCAAACTATTTAGCAGTCAAATAATTGTATCCACCACAAAATATTATTTTTCTTCATAACCAATACAAGCTCATCGTACAACTATTTGAGCTTTAAATTCATAATTTCTAGATCTTCATTTTATTTTCACGTAAATAGTCATTCGTATCCCACTGACTTGACACCTTTAGGTGCATGAACTGCAGTATTAAATATTTATCTATTTTAGGAAATAATGATTCTTAGAGCGCGCTACTTTCACAACTTCGTGTGTGCGGACTACAAGTCCAAATATTTCTTTTTGTACTTGTCTCAATTATGTTTCTTATTTTTTTTGGCCAATTTTGTCTACGTTTTCTAATAGAATTCGATTCATGATCCTTATTCTCACTTATAACCTCAAGTATTATCTTAAACATATATCATCGACGTCGATTTGATTAATGATTCTATTTTATTCTGAGCATGACATAACATTTTAGGTACCTTTACTTCATCTTTTTTTTCCATGTCTATACCATTTTAAGTACCTTTATTTTTTTTTATTTTGCCATGTCTATAACTCTTCTGGAGATCCTTCATAATTGACTTATCAATCTACCCATTATCAATCATTGCTCCCTTTTACTTTCAAAACCCTTTTTTTCTCGGTATGAAACCTTCTTGTCTATCACACTTGGGCGTTCTTTAGACATATTAGCATCTTGAGGTTGTCCTTCTGGGACATTTAGATTTCATTGGAGCATTTGTAGCTGGTTTATGTGATATGCTTGTTATTTCAAGTCAGCATAAAATATTCAAATGAATCGTCTTATGAACTTTAGGTTCATATTCTTTAATATAAGGATCGAGATGAGATAATGATAATTCATTTCTATAAATATATTCACCAGCTATTTTTCTCCCCCTAATTTTGAGTAAACAGACCCGTTAAATGGACTCATAAATATATACACATAGATGCTTCCAAATGCACTCATATGTGATAGATATCCAATTCAAAAAATCAATCTTATTATTGTGGTGGAATAATCTGAGCTGACCAATAATTTATTTATAATGGGGAGAAATTATGATAATTTATCTATCTAATGCGAATCCATTAATACTTGATTGAAAATACTCAATAATTTTTCATGAACGAAATAATACCCATTGAGAGATTCACCAACATTATGTAAGTGCATAATTTAAATAATCAACCTCGCTTATTTCAGGCAGCGAGTTAATAATAACTAGACATGTAACTATATTGTTCATAAAATATCTATCTGGTCTACATTGGGAGATTTTTATCTCATGTCATATCTTCATTTATTCATTCTCAAAATGATAGATCACAAATATATTTTTATTAGTGATCAGTTTTGCCTTATAAATAAATAACATATGTATCATTGAGAAGAATTTTCTGGTTCTTCAACGAAAGTCCATATAAAATTTTAATCACCATTCGCATCGTTATGAAACTGGGATGACTTAGCTAGTCATATTAAACTATGATGTCAACAGTAAACTTCTGGTTTACTTCAAAATCAATTTCAATTATTTTTACGTTTAGTATAAACCAATGAATGATATTGAAAATTTCTCCAAATTACTTTTAGTGCATTTGGTTATACTCAAAATTTAAAGGCACTTAATCTTCATGTTTTCATTTATATCAAATTATATTCTCCAATCTTTTGAGAAAATATAATTACATCAATAATATACATGTTCTTCTACAATAAAATGTATTCAGAGTTTAAAATAATGGCTATAACAAAATATATATGCTCTTCAGGAGTTTTATATTAAGAAACATATGATGAGACATCCAATATATAATGCTCCCCGTCTGGATGACTCATATTCAATATATAATATTGACATTAGCTATCATTATAATCAAGAGAAACATATCTTATACACATGATAATAATATAATCAAATATTAATTTTTTTTAAAGATCATCATTACATGCATGGTCTATATCTTTCAATTTCTAATACTATCTCATTCACTTCAAGGAATGGAACAATATCATTTATTTGCCATTCATAACATCTTTATCAACAATTTAAATTTAATCAACCACATGGAGTCACGATACCAACTCATAATTTTAGTAACTCCACTGTATCTGCGAGATACATATCATCATTATAATATTTATTCATTCTATTAAGATCTATTATATCCATACGTTATTCCTTATATAGATCCATCCTTCAGGGATATCATAACTTTTAAGAGAACTCAAGTTCGGAATATTATATACATATATATTATTATTCTGGAATATTTTGATAAAAAAATTGTAATCAAGTGTTTAAACGCATAACATTTACTCTATTGTTCATATCCATAAAAAAAATATTAATATATATCCTTCAGGGATTTCACAAAAACTAAGTGTACGTTTGGTTGCACGTAAAAATTAACTTCCTATAGGAGCTTAGAGTTCCTTAGAATTTAAATTAATAGGAAGTAACAAAAGTTGTTTGGTTGTTGGTGTAGGAATTTAAATTTATATGAATTTCAAATAATCAAGAGAGGGGTAGGTAAGCAACTTCCTATATATCATGGATATTTAAAGTTCCAAGGAAGTTACACTTCCCTTATTTTGTTTAACCAAACAACTTAATTAAAATCTATTTTCTAGAAACTTTAACTTCCAATGTATTCATATATTAACCAAACGACCTCTAAACATATCAAAAAGTGTAAAAGTGTCATAAAAAAATTTGTTTGTATAGAGACAACTTCTGGTTGTTATTTCGTGCAACTTCTGGTTACAATCCAACTTCTGGTTGTTATTTCGTGCAATTTCTGTTTGCAATCATTTATTATTATTCTATCAAAAACATCACATAAAACTTCACAATATTATATTCTCACTTACTTGATGCATGCATAATATATAATTTATTTTAATATGTAAACAAGACAATTTAATAGAGGTGACATAGTGTGTCTGAGCACAAGTCATTCTGTATAATAATAATAAATCTAACTTTTCCACTAATTTAAATTTTATGTCCTTATAAATCTTGTTTTAACACAACTTTTTATAATCATTTCCTCATATTACATACCATCACTTATGAATATCCACTCAAATCATATTGCAACAATTATAAAAATTTGAGTGAATTTTAAAGAGGGATAGTAGGTATGCACAAGAATGAGTTTTAAATATGAACAATTTAATATGCATGCCACAAATACAAAATGAAACTTAAAACATATATGGACATTTCAACATTATTGCATATATTGATTAATCCAAAACTTAGAGAATATCCAAAACATAGAGAATAAACTTAATCCAAAAATAACATAACCATATGTAAAAAAATCAGAATTGACCTTTCAGAAAATAGACAATTTGCATCATGTAAAAGACTTTATTTCAAGATATGTAAAATATGAAACTTATAGATAATCAAACAAGTTTTTTAGAATATTAAACCTCATAAAAAGTGAATTAATAACGAATTCAAAAAATAAAACATGGGCTGCTATAATCGAAAAATAATAAACTCCTGGACAGATTCTAATTTACACCTTTTAAAAATAATAAACATCATAAAAGGTAGTAAAATATGATTATAACTTAAAGGTCTCGAAAAGATCTTTTCGAATTGATATTACACATAATTTTTGGATGTATATTCAATTTTATATGATTTTTCAAAGTTGTAGTATCCTATTTCCGAAGTCACACCAACAATGTATACATATAGCATAATTTCATAAACGTACATGTAGAATCTCAAAAATCTTAAACTATGAAAGTTGTAGACAATTAAGATATCTTTCCGAAAAGTCTAAAATCATACAATTTTGAGGTAAAACGAATTTAATTTGATTTTTACGAGATATGTTAACTTGCATAACTCAAACATATAAATTTAAAATAATGTCATGAAAATGAAGAGAATGGTAAAGATGCGTACCTCAAAATGTTAAAGTATGATTATCAATTCTCTAAAATTTCAAATTCGCACCTTAAGCATCCTTCAAGATTAACGTGAGGATTGAAAAGAACCTTGAATCTATGAATAAAATGTAACTCATGTTTTGTCACCGAAAACACCCTTAAACGATTAACCACTTGCACTTTGAACCAAATCAACCCATCAAAATAAATTTTAAACCTTATATTCTTGAATACAAGATGCACCATCATACTACCAAAACGGAAGAGCAAGTCGTGCTGATAACGTGTTATAAATTATAGTATAAACTAGAAAGAGCTTGAGAGAGTAGAGAGAAGTAATCAATTTCATATATATTGTTTTTTGTCCATACAATCATACAACACGCCTTTATATAGGCTACAAAGTATAAGTTACAAGTACATAGAAAGTTAAAGGTATAGATGATGAAGAGACAAAAGTCTACATATGAATAGTCAAAGGTCAATACATGAAAGACCAAAGACCAAAAGTCTTGTAAATGAAAGGCAAAAGGACATCCACAATAATTATTCACAACAAATATTCTGTTTTTCATGTACTATATCATTTTTAATATAGATCTCAATGATATCTATAATTTTATATGAGGGTAATATATACAGTTTACAAGAAGTGAAACATAAAAAGTTATTCACAGTGATATTAGTTCTCACAAAAAATAATTTTGATTATAATATAATAACTAGTATTGAAACCCTTGCAAGACACGAGTCTCTAGTATAAATTGTATTTCTCGTCATATTATTTAATTTATTTATAATTTTTTAATTTAAGTATTTTATATATACTTTTTGAAATTTTATTATTTTAGATTTGACTGTATATTTTAATAGACTTTTAATATTTTAAAAATATTTTTTTACTAATACACAGAACCAGACACATAATATATACATATATATATGATCATATATTTAAAATTTAATCTTATTTATAACTCGAGTTTATATTTTATTTTAATTTTGTTTTATATTATATTTTATTTTAATGGGAAATCTAATATAAAATTGTAAAGGTAATATAATATATTTGATCTTATATATAATATTGTATTTTAATCGAATTATGATTAATTTAAAAGTTAAAATAAAAATAAATATTTGATAAGATGAGATTTGATAGCTACTTGACTTATCACCGTGATAAGAGTTTGAAATTAAAATCAAAATTTTAGTTAGCTGAGTGGTTATGACCATGTATGTGATTTGACAAAAGAGGTTATAGGTTCAATTTTTCATAGTAGCATAAATCTCATAATTTTTAAAAACTAGTGGCATCTTTGTTATTCTATATAAAATAGGAGTATATTGGTAATTTTACAGCCATTTTATTGACTCAATTTGCCCTTATGTTGCATATTATATATAGAAACACATATGAAAAAATATGTTACCTTTTGTTGAATTAAATATAAATACATTAAATATAAATACACAGTTTCAAAATTTAGAAATAATTTTAAAAAACGCATCCCAATTAGCATAGTTTATTTTAAGCCGTAGAATATCATTTTCTTAAGAAATGAAGATTAATGTATCTTATTATCAAAAAATTAAACCAATTTGCTCATTTAACAAAGAACAAAATTAGACAAACTTAATAAATCATATAATGTGGTCGTCTAGGGTTGCTTAAATTTAAAACAAGTTATTTATTTCATATTTTTTTTTACATATTTTTATTTTTTTTAAAGATAAATATTTATTTTAGAATTTTAAAATCAAATATTATTTTTAAAATAAAAAATAAGTTACTTATTTTCAGAAAAAGTATATACATATCTATTTTTTTCGGAAAATAAGAGCTTATTTCCGGAAAATAATGATGCCCAAACAGACCCCCTATGTCACTGTATGCCTGTTCACATTGTTCCATTTTTATTCTTAAGTCTATCTATCAGGTTCATTTAAGATATTTATGCGTTTTTATTCTTTTTAACTACATCAATTTATATATATTAATTTTATTTTGAACTACTAAACCCATTAACAGGATACCTCTCACACTTTTTATTCAACTCAAATTAAAATTGTTTATTTTTCTAACAATATAAATCATACGTACACGTTTAATTTTATTTTAATTTTAGATTACTTACATTTATTTTTTTTATTTTTATTTCTACAGCCTTTCTATCCTGTCAGTGTTGTCTTTCTTTATTTTTTCCTATCTATTTTCAATTTATCTGCAACTCCTATCTACCCTCCTCGGTCACGTTATCCTTCGACTCTTCCTTCCATCATCAAATTCAGCGGTCAAAATATTACGGATCATGTTATTTTTATATGCAATTTAAATGTGTATAAATAAATTTTTTTATTTTATACTTATCCTAACTTACTGTATTTTTTTTGAAGTAATTTAAATAAATGAGTAATATTGGAGGTGGAATTTATTAAACATAATTTAGCTAAAAATAAGTAAAATTATCATTAATTTCAATTTTGAATGATAATATAAATTTTATAGACATATATATACATATATAATAACATAACACTAAAAAAATGTTAGAAATAATTAAATATAACTACTAAAATTAATATAAAATAATTAACTCTACTCTGTGGGTTAATATACAAATTGCACAATTTTAATATAATATTGGATAAAAACACAAAATAAACCATTAGCTCATGTTTGTTTTATAGGATTAAATAAGATATAAGACTATAATCCTTTAAAAATTTTAATCATATGTTTGTTTTGTAAAAACTTATTTGGGATTAGATCAAAGATTACAATCCTTTAAAATATTAATCCCTTGTTTGTTTTCATGGATTAAGGGATATGATTATAATATTCTCTAATACTTGGTTGGATGATATATTATTTAATCATCTCTAACAAGTCATTTTTTAAAGAACTATAATCCCTTCATTATAATCCAATGTCAAACAAACAAAGGATTAAAAAATTTAAAGGATAATAGTGCAATCCATATGTTATCCCTCAAAACAAACATAAAATTATAATTTAAAGTATCATAATGCAATCTTAAATTTAATATTTTCGAAAAAACATAATATTGGATAATTTAAAGGATTATAATATTTAAAAATAATAATAATGAATTATAATGAATTGATACTAATCCCGAAATTATAATCCCATGAAATAAATATAACATTAGAGTATCAACCGGCCATATCATCAAAATGCAAAAAGATGCTATTCCCGCTTGGATCTCTAGATCCATATCAAAAGTAGAAGTAGTTTGTGTTCCTAGTTATGTAGCAAAAGTACTTTGGATTAAAGTATGCACATATTATAGACCCCACAGTATTACTATTATTACATGCATGTTGCAATATAATTTTTCGATTTGTTTTAAAATAATTAATTATATACAAAAGTATTCATCTCCTTATATTAAAATGACTAAAATATAATTAAAAATATCATTTATAATAACTAAATCAAAGGGAATGTGGTATTCATTATATTAAAGTATATATACACACATATATATTCCATAAGAAGACATAATTAAGTTTAAAATTATTTTTATAAAGATTCAATTGATATTTAAACAAAATTAATTTTGATTTGTTACTTTCTCCATATATTGTGAAATTAACATACAAATTTTATTAATTTTAATAAAAAAATAATAAATAGATATATTACCCAAAAATAAAATTAATCCATATTCTCAACTAATTTGATCACCAATTTAACCAAAATGTATGTTTTATAATCAGAAAAAGTAGAAATAGAAAGGTAGAGAAGGGGGGACCCACAGAGGTGCATATAGTGCGGCGCCCACGTGGCAACGGGGCTAAGGCCGTTGTCTCCTCACAAGATGATAGATAATGCATATCAATATTTAGTTCTGTAACTATAATATAGAAACAAAATAATAAGATTCAACTTCAATGTACATTTATAATTAGTCTTAGAGTAAGTTGAATGAAAGTTTCATTTGAAACCATTGTAACATGAAATTTATTTTAACATAATTTTTTTTTAATTTTATATTATAATAATAGCTATACTTATTTTAACATTAACATTGGACTTACTCTTATAAATGCATAAATTGATAGTTAATCCTATATTTAGGACCAAAGATGACTATAGTCATCTTTACCTATTAAAAAATGTTAAAATATATTTTAAATACTAATAGTCATCTTTACATATCAAAAAATGTTAAAATATATTTTAAATACTAATTTGAATATAGTTGATCCAGCGTCAGAATTATGCATTAAAACCCTACTTATATTTTAAGACCAACAAATTATAGCAATAGCTGTGATCATTTTAGTTTTAGCATTAGAATTGCTTTTAACATATATAAGCTGGCTAGCGGCCAGGTCCTTACAGAAAAAATTGCATACTCCCTGTATCCTCTAATATTAATCTCAATCTATACATACACAAAACATATATATAAAACATAAACACAAACACAAACTCAAGTCCAACCTAAGTCTTTCAACTCACACCTCTGTAAGTACACATACACACACACATGTATCTATCTATGTTTATGTTTATGTATGTATAATTGTTGTAATGAATTGCAGGTGTGAGTAACGATGGGGGGAGATAAGAGAAGCTATTCAGCAACACCGAATGATTATAAATTATTAGAAGAGATTGGATTTGGAGCAAGAGCTACTGTCTATAGAGCGATCTATGTTCCAACTAATGAAACTATTGCTGTCAAATGTTTGGATCTCGATCGCTGTAATAGCAATTTGGTTTGTCTCCCCCCTTCATTTCACTTCAATTTATATATATGTGTATTTGCATCTGTGTTTGATTGATTTGACTTTGGACGTGCTTGATTAGTCTTTTGTGTTGTAGGAGTCTCATTTTGTTGTTGGATTTTGGTTTTCGGTTTGGTGGTTTGATTTATTTGGTTTGCGGAATGTTTTTATGTGTTTCGATTTTTTATTGGATTTTTTTGTTCAGTGTTGTGGGAAATTTATGGCAAAACTGGATTGTCTTGGGAAGTTGTGAAATGCATTTGAGTTAATTTGTGAAATTGGATATATATATCTGTATGTGTGTGTGTATGAATCTTTATATGATTGATTTCACTTCATCTATGCTTGATTACTTGCTTTTTGTTGTGTCATTTTGATATTTGATTTTAGTTTTTGGTTTAGTTGTTGCTGATATGTGATTTCGGAATATTTTTATCTGCTTGAATTGCTTAGTAGTAGTTGGATTTGATTAGTTTTGTATATATCGAGATTTTGTGTTTGTGGGGAGGCAATGAAGTGTGTATATTGGATAGTTTTTGAAAAGTTTTAAACTTTTCAAGTGCATTTTGTTTAGAGGCCTTTTCAGTGTAGGGTTTGTTGTGGTTACTAACAAATATACATATTAGTTTTCTGTTGTAGCATTTTGATTTCTTTTTATTTCAGTTTTTTGGTTTAGTTGTTGCTGATAACTGATGTATGGAATGTTTTTATGTGTATGATGGTTTGTGGTTGTATTTGGATTTGTTAATGAAATTTTGTGTCTGTATAGAGGCAAGTTAACTGAATAACTGGACTGTTGTAGGATGTTTTTAGCTCTTTAATGCATTTTGTTATTCTAAGGTTTGTTGTTATGAATGAATATATGTGGTTTTGTGGTTTCTGTTTAAAAGAAAGCCTATTGTTTGATAGAAAGTGGCGAGGAACATTGATGAGGTTGGATGATTTAATCTGGGAGATATGGGACTATGGCTTATAAGGGATTTAGTAACAGTAAAAAATTTATTCTTGGAATTTCCTATGTGGCTTTATAATCTAACAGTCAAATTTATTAATTGCTGTTTTGTCTGGTTTTACCTATTGTGTGCTCACCCTAGTTTTTTTATGTACAATGAAATATTTGCCATTTGTGTTGAAATTTGAGATTTCTTTCTGTTGAAGGATGACATTCGCAGGGAAGCTCAAACAATGAATCTGATAAATCATCCCAATGTTATAACGGCACATTGCTCATTTGTTGTCGACTGCAATCTTTGGGTAGTGATGCCTTTTATGGAGGAAGGTTCCTGTCTTCATCTCATGAAGATAGCATACCCAGATGGATTCGAAGAGTCTGCCATTGCTTCTTTCTTAAAAGAAACTCTCAAGGCCTTGGTCTACCTACATCACCATGGGCATATTCATCGTGACGTTAAGGTTGTTGAATCTGATATATATTGCAATGATAAGAGAGTTTTTATTATTCACTTATCCTTCATTAATTTTTGTGTTAATTCTTCTAAATTATCTGTTGCAGGCCGGTAATATACTTCTAGATAGTCATGGGAAGGTGAAGCTTGCAGACTTTGGCGTTTCTGCTTGTATGTTTGACCAAGGTGATAGACAGCGGTCAAGAAATACATTTGTGGGAACTCCTTGCTGGTATGAGTTCTTAATGGAAAACTAAGCTTTCTGAGATATTTTCCTTGTCACATTATAATTCTGATTTCATAGAGAAGAGTATGAAACTAATAACAGCTGAATGCGAAATAAACAAAACCGCTGAACTGTAGACTGAAGTAGAATATAATTGAAAATCTGATATATGTAGTTGAAAGTACTTTTAACTAATATTTTTTGGGAAGTGGGTTTAAAATTGACTTCTTAATAAGATTGTGTAGTTTCACATTCTACAATATTTTGGAAGTACCTCTTATCACCGAATCTTTACAACTACATATATGAAAGTCAGTATCAAAGGTGTATAACGTCTTAATTGACCTTTAAAATTAAAATAAACACTGTGTAAAAAGTGTAAAGAAATTCAATGTTTGAGGAGTGTTTTTCTCTTTCGTAAAGCTATAAAAATCAAGATATTCTTTTAATCATTAGCAAAGTAAAGCTTTGGATGCAATACATTTGTTAGATTACTTTAAAAAATTCATTGTTCTGTGTCAGTTAAGGCAAAAAGTCCGGATGCTGAAGAAGTATAGTATACAATTAATAATATGGAGGGCTGCGCAGAAAAATTTCCATAAATTAGGTAAGCTGAAGATTTTGCTGAAAATGGGAAGAAAACATTTTCAGGCCTATATTTCAAAACTATATGTTTTCTCAAGCATGAAAACCTGCACAAATTACATTATAGCTCTTTGGAATAAAATCAATGAGATAAAAAATTTGTATAAACAATTCTAAAAGAACCAGAGACAGGAAGAAACTGTGTCTAATAAAAAAATATACCTGTGGGTCCTGAATTTTGAATTGAGTTTCTCGAGCAAGAGCGCATTGAAGCAAAATGGAAGGCCCACTAAACATTGAGCATCTGAGTATAATGTGGATTGATTTGATTATGTTCTTTTGTTTTATAGGATGGCACCAGAGGTGTTGCAACCTGGGAGTGGGTACGATTTCAAGTGAGTGTTTCTTCACAACTCAATACTTTATCATTTCTTCAATACTTTATCATTTCTTTTGGACCTTTTCCATGAATAGTGGATGGGGCTTTAGTAGCAATATCTATATGGCAATATGGAAGTGAAAAGTACTTGTAGTAAAAGAATATCCTTATAATGTAACAAGAAATAGTTGAAATCACTTCTATGATTTACTCATGCTTGTGATTTGAATGATTATAATATTTTGAATTAGTTTTCTCAAGGTATTAACGAATGGTTTATGTAGTGTCTTCTATATGTAGTTTTGTTAGTTATACTTGTGGAGCTATAGGGTTGTATTCCAATAAGTGGCAAGTAATAGGAATCTATAAATTTTTGTGTGCATATATATCATGGTAGCTTGAGCTAGGTTTCATGCAGTGCACACGGGTTCTATGGAATTGCACGTGGCATGCAACATTTGTAACTGAGCAGCTGGCATTTTCTGTAATAATGTACACCAAAACACACAAGCGCACATATTTTTTTTTTTTTTTTAATATTGGAATATAAGCCCTAAAAAAAAGGATTGGAATGAGGAGAAAGCATTATGATTACGTACATATATTTATATTTATTTTGCCAAGGAAATTGATTATAAAATGATGTTAAGATTGGGGGAAAAGCATTGTTATTACATCCGTACTGTTGTTTTATTAAATGAACAATTATGTTTAGTTATTGGTCAACTTGAAAGAATTATATAAAGTTGACTATTTTTTTCTTTTTCCCATACACACACTTGCACGTGAAGACTTCATGATTTCTTATGGTGCATGCCTTCCCTGTCCTCTATTACTTTTAAGACACGATGCCTCTAGCTTCCACCTTTCAGGTTTTACATAATAATTAACGTGGGAGTAATTTCACAACTCTGTTATAGTAATTAATTTTCTTAAAATCAATTCCTTTCTGATTATTTTTATTTCTTACATTATATGTTTCTCTCTTGTACATGCACACACACAGTTTAGAAATTTTAAATTTTGGTACAGATATTTTGAATATCTTATCTAGGAAATCTATTGGTTATCTATATACAGATATTTGAAATTTATTCTTCTGTTTCTTAATCTGAACATCTTCAAGCAGTTGTTTTTATTCTCTAGCCCGCTCCAGAGTATTTTTATATGAATATTATTTATTCCTTAAAAAATCTATAATAATGACAAGACATTCTCTGGCTCCTCCCGAGAATTTATTAGAACATATACTCACTTTGTAAGGCTATAAGCCTAATTATTCAAAAAAAATGTTTGCTCTTTTCTCTATGAACACAGTAACGGGATAACAAGGAAAATTCTCATTTGGTTACGTTTTTGTTGTGTTGTTTGACAGAGCTGATATTTGGTCTTTTGGAATTACTGCATTGGAATTGGCACATGGTCATGCTCCTTTTTCAAAATATCCTCCAATGAAGGTACATTGTATATGACTATGTTGACAGAATGAACATAATGAAGCATCTGTATAAGCCTGGCAGGCAATTACCTTGGCTCCTGTATTGAAAACTCTGTACTCTCTTCTGCTCCTCTGCAGGTTCTCCTAATGACTATTCAAAATGCGCCACCTGGACTGGACTATGACCGTGATAAACGATTCTCTAAGGTGCTCTGTTTGTTCTGGCTCTTGGTTTATGCCGCATTTATACGTTTTATGTCCTAATTTGTGCATGAGTAAACATTAAATATGTTTTTAACTCATTAAAGAAGCTGTGCTGATTGTTTTGGCTCTTGGTCGATGCCACATTTATATATTTTATGTCTCAATTTGTGCAGGAGTAGACATTAAATTTTAACTCGTGTGTGTTTCTTTATTGTTATGTTTCATTTAATAGATTGATAATTACAAAAATTCCAGTTGTCAACAGTCTTTCAAAGAAATGGTCGCAATGTGCTTGGTGAAAGATCAAACAAAAAGGCCAACTGCTGAAAAACTGCTGAAACATTCTTTTTTCAAGCATGCAAAGCCTCCAGAAATTTCTATAAGGAAACTTTTTGCTGACTTACCACCGCTATGGAATCGTGTGAAATCCCTCCAGGCATGCTGTCATATATATAAACATTATTTCTTTCTTTTATACTTTTCCTTAAAAACTCAGAACTAACCTCTACTCATTCTGCAGCAAAAAGATGCTGCACAATTAGCTCTTAAGAAAATGCCTTCTGCAGAGCAAGAAGCAATTTCACAGGTAGAGGCATTAGAAGTTAGGTTAAACACCATGCTTTCTTTTCTGTGATTGTTGTAAATTCTTTGTTTATATTCTTAAGGTTCATGTTACAAATTATGACCCATTTGTCCAATTGTTTTTTTTTCTGGGTAACTGCAAAATTTAGCAATATCATTTGAGGACTATATACAACAAAATTTATCATTGTTTGGATAGCGGTAGAATCATAACTGTTCACGGAGCCAATAGTGATCATTGTTCAATTGGTTTGAATGAAGAATCCTTATGCATGTAATTACTTGGTTCTTTTGTTTACCATATTACCATAATATTAAAAGTGGTAGATATTAGTGATTGCTCTTTCGAATACTGGATCTGATTACTCTGGCCCGGAATATTGTTGTGCAGCAACATATGACCAGGAAAGAGCAAAACTGTGTGTTTATTATTTGAATAAATTTTGATTTGATTTTGCCATTTTATCTTCTGCTTTTCCCCATTGCATTATTTTTTTCCTTGTTCTCCTGCCTTCTATTGTTTTTAGTAACATTTTACCCATTTTTGTCAGAGTGAGTACCAGCGAGGTGTTAGTGCATGGAACTTCGATATTGAGGACTTGAAAGTGCAAGCATCACTGGTATCTATACTTTAAATTTTTTCTGTAGGCCACAGAGCTCATCACAATGACTGATTCATGTCCAACACTGCAACTTATTGATAGGTGCAAGATGATGACGAAACACTAGAGAATAAGTTAGTAGATGAAAGCATGAATCCTTATATGCATAGAAAGGTTGGTTTTTTGTGTATTTTTTTCTTGATATGGACTGCTGCAGTATTACATATATGGAAGTTGTTCAAGTCAAGCTAATATTGCTACAACTGCTCGCCGTTTGCAGGATGCAGGTGCCAGTTCTAGTTTGAAGAAATCGATTTCCACAAGTAATATTATCTGCAGGTAAATATTCTGTCACCCCACAGTTTTGATGCTTACGGTCTCCAACAGTCAATGTGAAAGTAGTCTTTTACAGCCAGTAAAATCTTGCTAATGACAAAGATAGGAAGAACTCGATCTTTCCTAACTAAAACCCTCTTTGGAAGGGTTTCTCCTGCTCCGATATTTAAACTATTTAGGGTGTTATTTTCACTTGTATGTGGATAATTTTTACTATTGCTGAATATTTATATTGGAAACTGTAGTCTTTACTTTTGTTGCGTGTGTGTGACTGTGTGTATTTGATTTTGAGATCACTTGGGACCATTTCAAATGATAAGATACACTCTTTTTTAATGTAACTAATGCTTTTTCATCCTTAAATAATGAAATATTTTGATAAACTATTTTCTGCCATTCTTTACTCTATTTTTGGTAATCTATTTGGATTTTGGAATGAAGGAGAAATTAATTGTATTATCTGATTTGGAAGAGAGCTTGTTCCCTGATCATTGTTTTTCTCTATTAAAACCATTGCTGGTCTATATTTGTGTTTGTTCCCATATATGTTATTCACTATTTTACCAGGGAACAGGAGTCTGGGAATGAGGTACCTATGGTTGCAAGCTTAAACAAGACAGGAAAAAATATTGAAACTGAGCCCCTGATGCTTGCCAATCCAAGGATGACTGATATAGTCAAAAACAGTTCAAAACCAGATATACTACCTTCAGCATCAGAAATTAACACAGCACAGGCCAAGACTAAAGCTTTAACTGGGACAAGTCGCCAAAGCCAGAGTGGACCTCTTGTGGCTGGTGCAATATCAGAACGCATGCGCATCTTAGAAAGGTTTCCAGTATTTACTAATAGATTTGATGTACTTAAATTGTATGTTACTCCCTCTGTCCCATTCAATTGTATACGTTTTTTTTTCACTGCCCGACACGCATTTTAAGGTAACTATAAAGTATAGTTCCACAACTTATTTTTAAAATTTTCTTTTTTTGTATAAAAATTTAACAATCCTATTTTTATACAAAAAAAGAAAATTTTAAAAATAAGTTATGAATCTATCTTTAAAATGCACCTTAAAATGCGTGCCACGCCCCCGTCCCCCAATGTATACTACTCAATGGGACGGAGGGAGTATATACTTATATAACAGCGATTTGACTGTGTTGCATATTTTTGTCATGTTTATGACCTTGTGAAACTGAAACATATATCATTTCACTAGGTGAATCTTTTTTTTACATATGAGCATTGTCTCTGTGGTTCTAAATTTCCTCTTATTTTGTTTTCTTTCTAGTGCTATACTTCTGTTGTTTTAGTCTTGTGGTTTTTTAATTTAGGTCTGAGAATGAAAACCAACTACCAGCCGAGAAAGTTTACCGTGAAGTTCGGAGGGCACCCAGCTTTAGTGGTCCCTTGATGCTACCAAATCGAGCTTCAGCAAACAGTTTATCAGCTCCAATAAAACCTTCAGCAGGTTATACTAATATCTTACTTGCATGCATATCACCAGTACGAACAATTGTGAATGTGATGACTACAGGGTTATTTGCCCAACCTAATGTTAAGGCGAACCAATTGGTAGGTTTTTCGCTTAATAACTAATTGTATAATGTAGCAAACTTATTACAGGATACAGAGATGATGACAAGTCAAAGACAAACTTCGTTCAGATAAGGGGGCGGTTCTCAGTAACATCAGAAAATGTAGATCTCGTTAAGGTAAAGTCACTTCCTTAATAAATTCTGTTTGATGGAATGACTGAAACCATTCATCGCAGTAGTGCAGTGAAGTAAGTTCATATGTAATTTGTGCACTTTGATATATTATTCTATGTTCTAGGGTTCCCCAATAAAGAAGTCTGCTAGCGTTGGAGATTGGATGTTCGATTCAAAACAGATGGTTTGTCTGCTGAACTCTTTAATTTTAAAAAATTGAATCCAGTATCAGGATAAAACTTTGCTTTGGAAATCAAATAATTAGAGAGAAGTACATAACATGCATATTTCTCCCTGCAAATATAGGAGACATGAAAGTTACCTTTTTTACTTTCTATTTTATGTCAAGAAAATAGAGAGAATTTTATTCCCTCCTTTTCTCGAAGTGGCATTATAAGAAATGTAAAGAAAGTGAAGGTTAAGGTTCTCTTCTCTGCCTTTCCTCGTTCCTTGTTTAAAATTCACAAGCAATAGAATATAGCAAATTGGTCTTTTCATTTCTCTGCCAACATAAATTCCAAGCATGGTGCTGCTTTATGTGATGAGATGCTATCGTGTTCATATTTGTCACTTGTATGGCTGCTGTATTCATCTGTTGTCTTGTGTTTTCTTATGAAATTTTATCATGTATTCAGCCTGTTGGTCAATCACCTAAGGAGACTAGCAACAAGAATCTGCCTGCATCGCTTCTTATGCCACACCTTCAAAACCTTTCTCAGCAGACATCAATTCAACAGGTAAAGCGGGACCTTGATAATCCGATATTTGGCAGGTAGACTTTGGTATGGGATTGATGAACTTCTGTTATAATGCCAGGATCTCATTATGAATTTGTTGAATAGCTTGCAGATGGCTGAGGTTGCAGAAGGTGAGCAGAATTTTAAGATATCATATACTTCCTGCGTTCCAAATATAAAATTTCATTTAGCTCTTGTGTACCATGTCTCTAAATTTGGTATGCACTTGGTGGGATTCAAAATTGCAGAATCGTAAGATATCATTTACTTCCTGTGTTCCACATATAAAATTTCATTTTAGCTTGTGTGTACCATGTCTTTATGCACTTGGTGAGATTTAGAAGTGCAAATCGATGTACCTTTTGGAAATTTAATCATTATGTTAACATAAATAAATTCAGATCAAATTTGCATTTAGGTTTTTGCTCATGTAATACATTAAAATCTAATTGGGACTCTTCTTTGAGAACAGAGGGAGTATATTTTAACATTTTGGTGGAAAATGACCATGATTTTATTAGAACATGAAAGCTTAACAATGTGATTTTGTTTCAGGGTCTCCAAATGGGAAGTTACCCCCTCTACCTCGTACTTCAGAAAATAACGGAACGGTATGTGCATATATCCATCCTGTACTTTGGTTGCTTTACTCTGTTGCTCTGTCATACTTTCTGTAGGTCACTTTTTGATCCTGGTATTTAAGGCTTATGTACTAATTCTATTTATACATCGGAATTGTTATGTGGACACAATCTAAATTTTGCCTAGATTTGAAGTTTTGAGCACTTGTTTCAGCGTAAGTTTGTTAGGAGTTCAAGCACTTCTTCATGAATATATTTGATTCTAAAGAAAAGATAATTGACAATGAAGGAGAGTTCACAAAATCTGAAGAAAATATAGGTTCAGATATGGAAGGCACTAATTCTTGTTTTGTGGTAGTACTTTCATCTGTTAATCTGTTTAGTTTAGTTATCTTTCATGTTTCAACTCCTGTTTGGCAAGGGCAGCAAATTATGCTTTTGTGGGCGAATGATCAAAGTTGTGGGTTAGAATTTGGTATGCCAACCTCAATAGGAACTAGGAAGGTTGTTTTGTTTGTAGAAATAAATAGTTGGTATAATTGAAGTCAAAGTGCTCCCTCTTCAAATTCTTATCTCGAAAAATAATAGATGTTTTCTTTATTGTATAAAGGGATGGGGTTACTTATTGACCCCACAGGCCTAAGCCTCTAGTCATGATTCTGTAACATGTCCCATTGCAATTATTTGTAATGACGTCATTAATAGAACTAGTATTTCATTATTGCCTTCATCACTCTACGTGCTTTCCAGGCTGAAGCAGCTTCTGAAAGGGAGCGTCTACTGCTTTTCAAGATTTCAGAACTTCAAACTAGGTAGGCACCGCAGCAGAAGTGCTATTCTATTGTTGGTAAAAAAATTATACACCAGTAACTAGTGTGCAAGTTTTATCTCATGGCTTCTTTGCGTGCGGTATGTATCTTACAGGATGGTAAGCTTAACTAGCGAATTGACTGCAGAAAAATTTAAATATTTACAGGTGAGTTGCTGCGTTACTTTTATTATGGTCTATGGATGAAGTTAACAACTTTAGGTAATTTTCAGAATTGGTTTTGACTACTTAAATCTTTTCTTGTGTTTTTCAGTTGCAACAGCAATTAAATGCTGCAAATGGTCGGCAAGAAGATAGGCAAAGAGATATGTAACTAGATGGTTCTCATAGAAGTGTATAGTGAAACCATTTTGTATCTTCGGGTAAATTTCATGCTCAGAATTTTTTGTTTATGCTTATTAGTCCTATGTCCATGCGACTTGTATTGTTTCCCTATTGTTTCCCTTGTTTACCTAGTCATATACTCTTTGCTGCTGAATTTCAGAGTAGAGGTGGTGATAGGTCATACATCTGGAGTCTGGGATTTGTCCAAAATCATTGAATAACTTCAAGGATTCCAGCCCTGAAGTGCACATAAGCAAAATAATCAGATCGCGAGCTTTGGGTTCAGATACATATTTCAAACACACACACACAAAAAAACTTTCCCCTAGGCAAGATGGTACTTTTGGTTATCTCATGATTTAGTCATGGTATGTAGAAATGGGAGCCTTGTTTTGGATCTGATTGATCCTCTTCTATTTGTATTATCTATCTTGTATTGTCGTAAACTTATAAATTAATAATGCCAGAATTTTGTAATAGTTAATTAGCACAACGTAATTGGCTGTTTTCTGGGTTTACCTCTGTGAATAATGTGGTCTGTTCAAGATGTTTAACATGGTCTTATTTTGCAGCAAATTGTATTTTCATATATTGCTACCATTAAATATGGGTGGAGCATATGCTATATATGAGAACATACAAATACAATCCTATGATGAGGATATTGCACCACCATGAATTTAGCTTTTGCTTGGGTTTGGGAGATTGATGCTGAAAAAACGATGGGGAAGTACTACCTCCGTCACACTCAATTGTTTATGTTTCAGAAAGAAGGTCTGTTACGCATTTTAATGTGCATATAAAGTATAGTTTTCTAATTTATTTTTAATTTTTTTTCTGAATAAAAATTTAAACAGTAAATTTTTATTTAAAAAAAAATTAAAAATAAGTTATGGAACTATATTTTATATGCACCTTAAAATACGTGCTAGACCTTCTCTTCGAAACGTAAACAATTGGATGGGACGGAGGGAGTATTAATAAATGGTTTATTTATTTCAGATTTTAAGAACATTAATATTCTATGGATGTTGCTAATTTTATAAAATTCTCTACTTAGAATTAAGTTGGTCCTATTCATATACGCCTACATTCCCAATGTAAAAATGGAAAAGAATTTGTATATAATATTTTTCTCATCTTTCCTGGTAAAAGGGAAAAAGAAAAGAAAGATATAGGGGGTGTTTGGCTTAATTTATAAGTAATAAGTTATTTTTTTTAAAAGTATTTTCATATTTTTTTTTGAAAATTAATATTTATTTTAGAAATTTAAGACCAAATTTTATTTTTAAATTTGAAAATAAGTTACTTATTTTCAGGAAAAGTACATATATACCAACTTTTTCAACTTTTTCAACTTATAAGCTGCTTATAAGTCCAGATAAACGGGGCCACAATAGAATCTATATTTTCTGATAGAAATGAACACTTTTTCTAATTTTCTTTTTCTTTAATAAACATATTCAGTTCTCTTTTGATTCAGTCCTCACCCACCTCCTCATCTTCCTCTTCTTTACACAACTTTGAGTCCCGGTCATTTCAAGAACCAGAAACAAATGATGGGTCATCAGTGTCTTCTAGGGTTTTAAATGAACAAGAAATAAAAGAGAGAGACAAGAATAGTAGAGATCAGTTGTCTTTATTGGCAGTTTTGATGACCCTTTTTAGAAAATCTTTCTGGGTCACTTGTACAAGTGTTGATAGAGCTAAGCTTTGTAGTGGGATGGATATTGGCTGGCCTACTAATTGCAACATGTTGCTCATGTTACTTTTGATAGATTTAATGGTTTCTTGGGTTTGCCTGTTGAGTTTGAGCCTGAAGTTCCCAGGAGGGCTCCTAGTGCAAGGTGCTATTTTTAGTCTTTTTTGCTTATATATGGCCTGCCCTATAAATAATAGATGTATGTGTATGTGTGTTAGTGACAATGTATATGCTGATATGTTTTTTTTTCATGAGGGGTTAATTTTAATCTGGGATTGAATTTATTTGTGTTTGTTTGAAGTGTTTCTTGATTTGTTTTGTCATGTTTCTTGGTTTTTTAGTGAATACTATATAACAATTGGTAATTTTTACAAAATAGTAAAGTGAAAGATATAACTTTGGATTTATGCCTTTGTGGTCTTCGATGTATTCGAGTATAACTCTTCTCCTATGTTGGTAGTTTCTTACCCCTTGTCTCATTCCTTTTCTCCTTGAGGAACCAAGCCTGCAAACCACGTTTAAGTGCGACAGGATCTGGCACAGGACAAGATAGCATGAGATTCGAACATGTGACTAAGAGGATGATATTCCTCTCTTTAACCAACTGAGTCAACCCTTACGGACGACTTAAGTATTCATTTTAGCATGCTCTATGCTACTCTAGACTATTAGTGCTAGTGCAAATGTTGTTTCTTGTTACATAACACAATATGTGTGATTCAATGTATATCAAAGCTCTGTAAAGGAGTTGGTTGTAACTAGCTGGCCCTCTTTAAGAAAAAACACTATCTTGCTTACCTGGGCTATAATTTTCTATTCAAAATTATATTATAGATTAGTTATAGAGACAATGTGACAACCCGGGTCAAATCCCGAGTCTTTTTCAAAAATCGAGTCAAGTCCCGACTTCCGAATCTGAAATAAGCCAAAGTAAACTAGCCCAAATGCAACAACTTGGTTAATCCACAAGCCCACCACAGGCCCCCAAAAGATCAATGATTTGTTGGTGCACTTAGTAGTATTACTTTTACTTATATACTGACCAAATTATCCCAATCTACTCGATGTGGGACTGGATTGTTACAAACACCCCCACTTAAATTCCTGACGTCCTCGTCAGGCCGAACAGATAGCTTATAGGCCCAGATCGTACATCTCTAGCCATTGTGGGATAATATCGGCTGATTTCGTGTCCCCACCTCCGGACTTCTGTCCATTGTGGGATAATACCACCAGCCTTCGTGTCCCCACCTCCGGCACCTTGACGAATCAAGCTTTTGAGAGTTGGCTCTGATACCATATATAACAACCCAAACCCATAACTGAATTCATACTAAGCCCAACAACCCACCACAAGTCAGCCCATAAAAAGCTAGCAATTTTAGGTATACATTAGTTATTGACTTATCCTTATAAAAAGCTTAAATATACTTTATCTATTCGATGTGAGATGTTACAGGCAATATCAGCTTACCCTGTAAGCACACAAGCACATTAATGAACTCAAAATGGAATAAACTCCTTTTACTATTTCCGGTCTAACTAATATGCAACTTTGTATGTGTATATTTTATAGATTACTCCTTAGTGTGTGTATATTTTATGTCATAACTAAATTTTAATATACTTTTTATAATAATTATCCCGATTTGTAGCCACCATTCAATGCAGGTGGTTAATTACTTTTAAATTTATTTGAAATTTCATAGGAGTAACTGATTGTAACTTAAATGCCTTTTAATACATATATTCATGTGAATTAAATGCGTCATAGATTATGAAGATGGTTTTAGTAATATAATGTTTATATTTAGTTGTCAATTATAATATGTATATTTATCATATTTGTTTGCATTAATAGTATTGATTATTAGATTCTAATTTAAATGATTTTTTATTTATTGCTTAAATTTTTTATTTTGTAATTTGAATTACTTCATGTGAGAAGGTGTTAATTATACCATCATATATGATTGTAACTTTTCGTGCCAATGTAAGAGGATATCTTTTAAGATGGTATATTTGAGCCATTTTTTATGGCAGTTTTGACCGTATATGAAGACGATTTTTACCATATATGATGACAGTTATGTCTCAATAATGAATATTTTATTTCACTTTATGTGATCATTAATTTATTTTGTAACGTGTACAAAATCTAAATAAATATTTAAAATAATTATATCACTCTTTATACTTTATTTAAATAAAGTGTCTAACCAAAGGAATCCCCTATGCTTGGATTTCATATTTTTTTACATATACACATATTTTGATGTATATATATTATTATTTTATTACCGGATATTGTTTCAGTTTTTAAATACTATAATTTATATATTCATATTTTGTTATATTCATCAACTTATGTGTTTTTTTTTAATATCTTTTTCCTTATTTTCAGGGTGTTTGCATGGAATATTCAAGATGAATGTTTCCCTCTCAGATATTAAAGTTTTATTATCTAAATGTTCCTGGTCATCTTTGCATGTCCGATGGTTAGATGATAAATTTTTTGCTCGGACTATTGTATTCTGATACAATTCACTTATGTATAACGTATCTCTTGACAAAAAAAATTCGGTTCTCTTTTTTTTCCTCTTACAAATATAAATTAATTTCTGTTATGTTTTCAAGTTTTTTTTAATGAAAAAAGAAGATAAAAATTTCTATACAATTTCACATGTTCATGAGTAAAGTAAGGTTAGAAAGAAAAGTGAGAAGATAGTAAAATAATTAATAATTAATGTTTCTGTTTCTCCCCAAATCTTTTTACTTTTAGGTTCGAAATTTTGAAAATAGATCATAATAATTTAAGGTATTAATTTTATCATCACAGGGCTTTTTAAAATTAATTTATCGGATTCGGAGCAAGTAATATATACTTAATCAAATAAAGGAATCGTCTTCTTTCATTTCAAACTTCAAATTGATCGAATGTTACTTCCTATAACTTTAGTGAGATGAAAAAGATTTTTATATAAATATTAAAAATTATATATTAGTATAAAAATATCATTACTATTTTATATTAAAAAATACTTATAATTTTCCTGGAGCAATTTCAAAATTATATTTTCTTAAATAAAATAATAAGTCAATCTCAATGGGCAATGTGTAAGTTGCATATATAATGGCCTGTTTGGTATGTCTTAAAATAAGTTATTTTCGATTTATTTTCGGGTAAAAATTTTATATTTTGATAAATGTTTTTTATACAAGTATTTAATGTATATTTGAGATTCTATAAGTTACAAAAAAAGTTAACTTTTTTCAGAAAAAAATTAGGAATCTCTGACTTTATCTTAAAATAAGTTGACTTATTCTGGAAAAAAATTCCCCCAAACACCCCCTAAATAAAAAAGTCTTGATCATTGTTCTTAAGTTTGGAAGGCCAAAGTTATCATATTTAGAGAGCAAAGAAAAAGGGAAACTTTCAAATTTTATGGCACGATTCTCAACACGGCTCTGTATATTATCATCGTACACTAGACTTGGTACCAAGTTCTAGTTGTGTGCAACCCAACAATCATAACAAATATATACACACATATACATACATATATATAATGTCTCTGAATCTGGTCATCAATAGTCTTCAACCATCTTCTTCTTGTTTCTTGAAACCTTCTGTTCAATGGACTCCAAGAACTCATCACCATCTTTTATTCTCTACTCCCACAAAATCAAACCAACAGGTTCATTATATTATTTTTTTAAAGTAGGTTCATTAGTTTTTTTGTTATTATTTTTTCAATTTTTTGTGATTGAAGTGAATAAAGAACATAACTTTATGACTTGTTTGTGTGTTTTTAGTGGTATATGATTGAATTATTGAGTATGATTGACTGATTGTAACTTAAAAGTGAAAAAGATCCCAACTTTATGATAAGAGTGTGTGTGTGTGTGTGTTATTGTAATATGGTGTTATGAAATTGAATTATTATGTATGATTGGGTTATAGATGATGAGGAGAAAAGGGTGGTGTTGCAAGGCAGTTTTATCTCAGGATGCTCCATTTGCAGTTGCCATAGGGGCTTGCATTCTCAATTCTTTAGTTTTTCAGACAACACCTACTAAACAAGATGATGATGATGATCAAGATTCTAATTCCCCTGTAATTGATGGTGATGATACCAGGTTTGCTGTCATGGGGATTATCAGTTTTATCCCTTACTTCAATTGGCTGGTCAGCCCCTTTTCTTTCTCTACTCTCCGCGTGTGTTCGTTTAGTTTCAAACTAATTTATCCTACAAAGTAATGATTTTTTTAGTTCTGTGACAGTGATTTGTATTACGACTGTTGATTTGTTGCTGGTTTACGGATTTTTCAGGCTTAAATGGTTTTTAGCATAATATGGCATATGACTATATGCATGTTACTCTCCCTTTAATCCTATTTCATCTTGTATAATGTATACTATGGGTTTGTTATTTGTTTTCTTTAATATTACCTATCTGCTACAACAATTACTAGTTGGCTACTTTTTGTAGTAGTGATGGTTTCATTTTCAACTAATTGAGGTCTAATTCTCATGTCTGTGTTTATGTAGAGTTGGGTGTTTGCATGGACTGATACTGCTAAGAGGCGCTATGCTGTCTATGCCTTAGTTTACTTGGCACCCTACTTCAGGTATGCTACTCATTCTGCTGTACAACTTTTGTATAATGTGAGGCTTAGCTCAACGTGTGTAAGATGTGAGGCTTTGATAGTGTTTTTATCACTTCATAGCTTAAAAATTAAAATACCAGAGGAGTGAAGATATCAAACCTGTGGACAGAAGTAGGAAAATGTATTGTAATTACTTGAAGGATGCTGAGAGAAGTTTAGTTATTTTAGATAGTTGTGGACCTTCATATGGATTAGTTTCTTTTGCCCTCTAATCCCCCCTTCAGTTTTGAGATTTTCTCTGCCCATAATGGAGCTAAAATATTCTCGGATGGAGCAGAAAGTTGGTTTGCCGGGGTATTTGTATTAAAATTTAGAATGTAAATAAAATAAGTATAAAAATATAAAATAAATATTATTAGGATTAAGCGGAGTCAATGGTTAGGATGGTTGCTCAAACTATTCATGCAGAAGAATGAACTTTGACATAAACCATTATGCTATTACAAAGTTAGAATGACATCATGTTGGTTTAGTAGGCTTGGCAATGAATGAGCCAAATTGTTGATAGCAATGCATCTGTTGCTTATGTGTTGATTTGGGTATAGCATGTGATTTATGTAATTATTTCATCTATGAAGTCAACTGTTTTTTGGTTATAGGTCAAACATGTCACTATTGCCTGAAGATAGCTGGTTGCCTATTGCCAGCATTATTTCCTGCATAATTCACGTTCAGGTAGGAATTCCTCGTGCTCTTTCTGATAGCTTATAAAGCAGTATTATCTGCAGACCTTTTTTTTTTTCCCTTGGTACCCTAGAAGCAATTCTGTTTTCTTTTTCCCCATTAACAGCTAGAAGCAACCATAAACAGTGGTGATCTTCAGGGTTTCCAATTGTTTAGTAAAGGTGTCGAGGATTTATTAGGAGAGAAAGATGACACAATCTCTAGTGAGGTACTGTGACCACATACACATGACAATATTAGCATATGTGTGTGCTGGATAAGATTTATAGGTTAAGGTATGTAAGATTTGTACTAACGTTTCATTTTCGTGATTAGGAGAGAAGAAAAGATTACCAGAACCAACCTTCTGCCCAGGAACAATCTCAAAAGGTAGACGGATGGAGAGTTCCTGCAAAGCCTTCTGAAGATTTTGAAAAGCTGAATCAAAGTGAACTTGATGATGAAGAGAACCACTAGAAGTCTTTTTGGATCATGAACATGTTAGACATCATTCTTTTTTGTGCTTGATTCTAAGCAAATGGAAGAATCAGCATTTTGTGAGGGTGGGAAGTGTCATTTGCCTATTTTATGTGCAATAGTTTATCATAAATGTTTGAGATACAGATGAAAAATACAATAGGTGTATGATCTAGAAAGTTGACGCAATTTGTTTAGATATTCACACAAATATATTTATCTGTGTTACTGTGTACTAGGAGACAAAAAATAGTTATAGCTCCATCTTTGATAGTCTAACTAAAGAGGTTTATCTTAATATAAATTTATGAGCAAAATTTGCATCCCAGGGGTTATTCAGAAATCAGAATGCTCCCAATTTGAGTATGTTGTATTCACTTATTTTGCATTGGCACTAGCATGTATGTTGCTTATATTGTTCAAATTATGTGCTTTTCTAAGTTATGTTCGACTATCTTTGATAGTCTAACGAAAGAGGTTTATCTTAATATAGATTTATGAGCAAAATTTGCATCCCAGGGGTTATTCAGAAATCAGAATGCTCCCAATTTCAGTATGTTGTATTCACTTATTTTGCATTGGCACTAACATGTATGTTGCTTATATTGTTCAAATTATGTGCTTTTCTAAGTTATGTTAGCATTGGCCAGGTTGCTTTGAGTTTTTACTTTAACTAGTTAAACACAGACATGCTCTTCCCCAATAGAGTATTCAAGGAACCTCATACTTGTCAATGTCATTTATCAAATACACAAATTCCAATTAACAAACATAGAATGAACACATTCAAATGATTTAGACATTGATTAAAATTCTGGAAGTTTATATATCTTCATCATTTATCGACCTAAAATGAGGAGAGACACAAATCAACTAATTGCAATATCAATTATCAAACAATAATCTTAAATACATAACAAGTCCTATAACATAATAAATGGAAACTCAACAATGTGTGACTAGAAATCTAGAACTTTGCTTAGTCTTGAATCCTTTCAGTTGAAAACAATTGTCATTTTGGTCTCATTAAACAATCTTCAAGTGCTGCTGCCTGTATATCTAGATAACATCAGCAAGAAAAATTGATGCTTTAAGTAGCTTAAAGTGCCAATGCAGCTCTAGCCATAGCCAGTGCTCCGTCAAAACTTTGATTTCCGCCAATAAAGCCACTCATATGAATAAAAACACAGCCAGGAATTCCTGCCTCTTTTGACAGATCATCATCTCTCAAACCTCGCCACTGAGCTGGAAGAGCCTTCCTGCTCTCAAATCTGTCTGGAGCCAAGGACACCGCTTGTACTCGCCATTGTTTGGCTCTTTCATCCTATAAGTTAGATCAAGATAAATAAAAAAAACTATAATCAATATATAGGGTAAAGGTATGTGATGTTAAAGAGACGTATGATTAACAATATGTCAATATAAACAGATAAGGAGGAATATTAAATGAAAAATGCAACAGAGAGTCTCGAGAATATCAATGCTAACATACAAGGGAAAGGAATGCGACTTTAACTAAGGACTAAAACTAGCAAGTACTTTAATAATATCTATAGAAGTCTATCACGACCAGTGTAGCACGAGTGACAAAAACATATAATCACAACCAACCAGGCCTCCTACAACAATCTAGATTCTAGAGAAACTACATGTCATATAGACTCAAAATAGGACCACTTCATAAGTACTCTCTACTTTCAAATATATTGACATAATGACATTACTTTTTCGTTCCAGACTAGTCCTAGTGCCTGAGCCCCAACTCTGTACTAGAAATAAGTTTAGTCTTTATTATCTGAAAATGGCTGATATACATCTATTGTCAGTTCTTTTATATGTAATGAAAAATGGTAGATAATACAAGTAACGCTTAGTATATAAAAACTCAATGAACCGATAAAGACATTTGCATCAGAATATCACCATCCAAACCCATTCCCAACCCATATATTCACAAGGGATGCAAAAACTTCATGTAACTCACAGAAATGAATAATACAAAGGTTCACAAAGAATAGAAGTTCAACTTTCAGACCTGATAGAGAACATATTTAATGGATGGGTCTATTTTCATCTCTTGTTCAAGCTCGAACAGATGAAGCTTCCACTGTTGAATACAAAATTTGATCAGATCACTAACATAAACTCATCATCATAGACTCATAGTTAGTATTAGATTCTATCAACGATCGGACATGTTTATCTGATAACCAAATTTAATATTACACAAACACAAGCAAACAGTCTGGAAACATTCTACTAATGCCTGCACTAAGGAACTGCGAGAAGGCAGTTCCAGAGAGAAGAACACTTCCAAGAGATATTCACAATTGATAGCAATAAACTATTAATGCACTTACATTAAACAGACACCAGGACCAATGAAGTCTAGTACAATAATTCTTCACTACATTGTCTACTAATCTACTAACTGTCTACTAATCTACTAACTAACTAAAATCCTAAACATAACTTGAATCTTATTAAATATAAGGTTAGCTGAAAAATGATGGTAATGTTGGCAAAGCAGCTCTAGAAAACACTGACATTTATCTCAGTGGCATCTAATTATTCATCTCCTAGTGTAATAAGAAAACATATAGCCTATTTATTCATCTCAGTGGCATTTCATAGTATTTGGAAGGAACGGAATTTTAGATACCATAATCCAGGGAAGCAAAGGCGAGTTTGTCAAATTATTGGAGATATAAAGGAGACGGTGCGAGGAAAGCTATTTAGCTGCATCAAATTTAAAGAAGCTGCCAGGAAGAATCCACATCTAATTAGTTTGTTATATTAATTATCTAATGTAATGGCATGATGTACTTCTAGGCGAGTTGGAGTGTGTTCCACTTTTTATTGATTGTCTAGGAATATCCTAGTATGATGTATTTTTTTGATGAGTTAATATAATTATTACTTGGCAAAAAAAAAAACACTGACATTTAAAAAAAATATTTTCCCTCTGAACAAAAGGGTACCAAGGTCAGCCTGACCACTTGCAAACAATTTAATATCAGCTAGATAAAATTCCAAATCCTTCATCGATAAGACAATCAATTTTAGAAAATAAAATGGACTCAATAAAGTTTTTTATTAGGTTGAGATAAAAAGAATATTGCACTTCATTAAAGGTCCATCTAAAAGTTAAAATCTTATAATTATTGCAGAACGTGCAGCCATACTGCAGCATAAATATTTAGCATAACTGAAGTTTACTTACAGGGCAGAATCTATCCAAAACCATAATTTCTCCACTTGGATCAACTGTTTGCCTTGCTGCAAGACATTCCATCACAATTGAGCGTGCTGGTAACCAAGATTTTGCATGAAATCGAACACTCTGTAAACAGGAGGAAAAGAAAAAACACGTATAATTTTATTCCATTAAATGCCTCCTCCTAACACCTTTAACCCTTGAATTGCAAAACCATAATTTAGATGTTCAGTGATTCAGTCTCCTAAGAGAAATCTTACATGGAGAAACTCGCTACCAGCAAGAGCCATTGCACGTTGGAAAGCCTCATTTTCCTTCTCAGATGATTGATCTGGGTCAATCCAGTCCAAATTGAACTTTCCAACCCTCGAGGACAAATGTGTATTGTTTACATATTTTGGAGGCTGGTCCGTATCATACTGATTGATCCCATTATCAATCGCATCAATTGCCTGCAGTGAAGAAATATATGTGTCATAATTGGTTGATACCTAGTTATATAACATTATGATATCCAACATTCTTGTATACCACCCATAAAGTTAAGAAAGTGATATTCAATCTTCAGTCTTACTAACTCCAATTTACAGGAAACCACAATTTAGTAAAAAATGTGTGTGCGCGCACAGAGATTCCATGTAGGCCTTGTGGCAATGCAAAAAATGAAATTATCGAAGAAACTGTAAGAATAATATTATAGATAATGATGATGAACAAGAACATTAATATTATTATTGTAATCATTGTGATAACTCATAAATTGAAACTGGTAAAACAGATACTCATTTTCAATCCCAAGTACACAAAGCTGTCATGCATGAATAGACAATTTATTACCAAATTGGGGACAATTTGCATAAATTCTACTCTTTTAATATTTAATATCATCCATGTCCAGTGTTAACAACACAGCATTATGTTACATGCTAAACAGAAAAAAAATGATTCAAAAGTTTGGTACCTCCATGAAGCTTTTGTAAATGGCCAAATATAGGCGCATCACGTCAGGATGACCTTCATCACACTGAACCTCTTTAGCAATTATTTCCAATCCGAAATGCTACAAAAGATTATTTGCAACTCAGATTGCTTAAAAATTTATGACATAAACCTTCATAGGATTGCTTACACAAAACCAACCCATAATTAATAACAAGAAAGAGTTGAGAATACAGTCCAGGCACAAGATATGCTCTATGGAACCAAGAAATAATATTTTTACTTAAAAGTACAAACACCAAAGTTTCAACCTTTCAAAATAAGCAGGCAAGAAAACATGAAGGGCCAGTCATAAAACATCAAATTACCTTATAAACAAGCCCAGCACTACTAAGCTTAGTATTAAACCCATGTCCAAAAACCTCTGCAAAACCTTTCTGATGATGATCATACCTATCCCTACTGGGATCATAAACCCCACCAACATCAAGCACAGCATCAAGTGTTTCCAGCACCTAAAAACACCAAAACCCAACATTACAACACAACAAAAACACAAGAAACCCTCTTAGACATTTCATCAAACAGGTGGAGTGCATACCTTAGGATCTCTACTTCTAACAATCTCAGCCCCAAAGAAACGATTAGTAAGTCGAATCATGAAGCACCCAAGTGCCTCATCACAGTGAAAGCTCCCATTGTGAGTTCCAATGCGTTTTAGAGAAGGGGTTATTGGGGAATTAGTGGAGAAAGATGAAACCCTAATTGGGGATTGTGAAGGTGAAGGAGAGGCCATTGGAGAGAATGTGAAGATGGGTTTGTAAAGATCGAAGCTTTTGTTGAGTTTAGAAAAGGGAAGCTTGTAATAGTGTGTGTTCAGTTGCGGCACTTTTGTAAAAAGCATTACTGTGCTGTGTGTGTCAGGGTGTGTAATATATATAGACAGGACCTTTGGGTTTATAACGGAAGACTCAGGTCTAGTTTAAATGAAGTCAAATTATATGAATCGATTTTCAGGTTTTTTTTATAGATAATTTTGTATATTAAATTAAGAACAGAAGCCAAGAAGCCAACAAGGCTGACCTGTAGTGAGACCAAGGAGTAAAACTCCCAAATCAAGTGAGCTATTGAATAAACAAAAGTCAACAGCCAACAACAACCAAAATCATAGTACGATTACATTAAAGATTAAACTTGACAACCATGCCGGAACCTTCAGCATTTGTGGCACCATGGTCTTCTTTTCCAACAGCTATGCCCTGTCATTCCTGCGCTGTAGCATGATGAGATGCCACATTTCTGTCTGAGCTCTTGTCTAGCTCCGTTCCTTCTTTGGCCATGTTGGTGTCTTGAGCTTCATATGTGGCTTGTCAGTCTTGCCCTTTTTGTGCTGTAACGAAAAGAGAGGTTGCACTTCTATCTAACTCCTTCCAAGCACCTTGTCCATCTCAGCCTTCCATGTTTGATCTCCTGTTCTTGAAGCTGACCTGTCCTATTCCAAGTCCTGGCAATGAGAGTCTTTTGAATCCTTCATCCAAGTGAAACATGTCTTAAGATTCATACCACAACATAAGGCATCAAATGTGGGGAAAGGAAACATGGTTCAGGGTCATTGGAAGTGGACATTGAGGCTCATCTCTGTAGTGGCTTGAATCAGAAAAGCTCTGCTTGGGAGCAACTTGTATTGGTCATGCAGGCCAAACAGAAGGGCAATTAGCATAGACATGGTTCATGGACAAACATTTTTGACAAAGTATCGTGTCTTGGTATTGCACTCTAATCCATACAATCTCAATAAGCTTAACTTAAACATAAGAAGGTCTAGGACTATCAGAAGCAATGTTAATAAGAATGAAGGCTTGTGATTGAGGTTCCTGATGACTGGCGCAGGAATACTAACAGCAGACATAGCAATAGGGGCTCCTAGAGCTCGACTTAGGTAACAAAGTCCCTGGGTCGACCAATACAAAAACGGAATGTTGTGAAAGGTGACCCAAGTAAAAATCATTGCAGGGGCATTTCAGTTTCTTATTTTGCAATGATAATTTTTATTTATCTCTAATAAAGAACTTATTATTATTTACAAAAATTAAAATTATAAATAAGGTACTATTTGGTACTGTTATGGTTGATACTTGATAATAACAATAATTTTTTTAAAAATATAAAAATTGTTTAATAATTTAAAATAACTTTTTTAAAAAGTGTTTTTTTATATCTTAAATTCTGAATTCGATTATGGATCAATCTAAAATTTATTAATATAGACATTCATTTACTCCCTCCGTACTAATATAAGTATAACTTTGATTTTGTGTAGTAGTTTGAAGTATAAAAAAACTTATTTATACATATTATTTTGTCAATTTTCTTTTTTTAATAAAAGTATAATATGTAGATTATTATTAGAAAAAAGAAAAGTTTTGGATCTGAGACAACAATAACCGCTTATTAATGATTCGAAAAATGATATATGTAATTAACTTCTTTTTATATTTTAAATTAAGTCAAAGAGATACTTATTTTAGTACAAAGGAGTATTATTTATAAGGTTAAAAAGTTATTTATTCAAAAAATTAACATTTTTTTATTTAAAATATCAATAATTTTATATTAGTTAATAGCAAATTATTTTTATAAGTATAGCCGTATAGGCAAGTGAAATATAGAGCATGTTTGAGATACCACATAAGTAACATTTATGAATGAAAAGCCCATTTTTCACTTAATATAAATTACTTTTATAAAAATGTTGGCAATCACCCGAAGAATGAGATAATCCCATTGGGTTCATATTTGGGATGACCTCCAGCATTACACCAAGCTTCAATCACTCACCCCCCATGAAAAAGAAAATGATTCTTCATCACCACCCAACATGCTCACCATTTCTTCCCATTTCACCATCCATCCACACAATTCTTGGCTTATCTTCAACCCACGGGCGGAGGGACGTTGAAGGCTGTGGTGGGCGGTAGCCCAGGTTAAATTTTTTTAGCTTAGAATTTTTTATAGTCCAAACCCAAAAAATAGAAATTAGCCCAGGTGATATTTAATCCTAAAATATGATTGGTTCATCAGGATTGCTTCCATGACTATTATTAATGAATTGTGTCCTAGACTAATTGAAACATGTAAAAAAATGCCCGAGTCATCATGCATGTCAACTAAGATTCAGAGGAATTTTATTTCATAAAGGACCAAACATGTAATTTAAATAATACTCTTCCAAAATAATACTAATTATTTTGACTTTTGACACAGGTTGAGATGGGAAAAAATATAATTAGATTATTTATTAAATTTAAAATCTTTTTTATCAAATAAATAATATAAAATTTTAAATTTTATATTAAGATGAATTATTTATTTACACCTTAACATATATATTAAAATTTAAAATAATTAGGCTTAAATACAATTATAACCTTGCGTTTTCAACAATATACAATTAAAACCATCTTTTAATATATTTAGTAAATTTAACCCTACGTTTTTGAACTACATACAATTGAAACATTTTTTAAAATAATTAGTAAATTTAACCCTATGTTTTTAACTATTTACAATTAAAACCCTTTTTAAAAATATTTAGTAAATTTAACATTGATTTTTTAATTTCAGAATAAATTAAACCTTACGACCAAATTTTGAATAAATATTCGTCAAATGCACTATTGTCAATTTTTTTTTGTATAGATATTATCTAAGCATAATAGATATATGCAATTATTAGGGTTTTATTATAAAATAGATATTTAGATGTTTTTTAATTTCTATATTAATATGTCTATATGTATAATATATTATATATGTTCAATAAAATTTTAATATGTGTTTATATTATTCTCTCTTGCCATCACACTTCCCGCTCAATATATTCATGAATGTTCATCACCAAATTTAATTTATTTTCAAAAATACTCTTCTATAATTGGCATAAATTGAACCATATTTGGGTAAGGTTTATTTTATTTCAAAACTAAAAAGTCAAGGTTAAATTTACTAAATGTTTTTAAAAAAGGTTTTTATTGTAAATAGTTAAAAACATAAAGTTAAATTTACTAATTATTTTAAAAGAGGGTTTTAATTGTATATTGTTGAAAATGCAGGGTTATAATTGTATTTAAGCCAAATAATTATTATTTTGTAAGGGAAGTCCGAAGGAGTAGGTAAAAAAATTTCAAAATTTATGCTCCTCTAGTCAAAAAACACTGTAGTAAATTTTCTTTGATCTCATTTGTTTGTTTTAATTTCACTAGCCCAGGTAAAAAAAAAATCCTGCCTCCGCCCTTGCTTCAACCCCATCTCTCAAATTCAAGTGCTTTACTAGCAGCAACACCAATGACAATAATATTAATAATAAACAACAAGGGGGGTTGAAAGATGTTGTGTATGGAATGGTGGATGAACAGGTACAGAGTCTGTTGGAGAAAGAAGAGAACAAGGGTTTGCTTGATGGGTTGGAGAAAGCTGCTGAGAGAGTTGAGATTGCAAGAATGGAGCTTGCTGAGATTGAAAAACAAGAAGCTGAGGCCAAGAAAATTCAAGAGTATGTCAAACAGCTTGAAGCTAGAGCTTCTGAGGTATATAGTATAATCTCGATAAATTAATGTTTTTTCCAAGTTCCCAACATAATCGAGACTGTGTATTTTTTTCATTTATCATGAATTCCTGTATTTATATTATTTTATATAATGGAGTGGTGTATATATATTTAAAGCTTCACTCTTTAGTAGAAGGATCTCTATATAGGAACTAGAGATTTCTAAAGTGGGAATCTTTCTCTAAAGTATGTTAACATTTTGATTATTTTATGGAACTTGATTACTTTGAAAGTTAACAACATTTGGAACTATGTAATTGAGGAGTATACTATACATATACTGTAGTTAAAGCTTCAATCTTTTTTTTTTTGTCAAATTTTCCGACAATTAGTACTAGCTATAAAATCAAGCGAGGTGAAAACATATAATTGTGTCTAAATTTACAACATTTGGTACTAGTATAGAACCAAGCAGGAAGGATGTATGAATCACATATAATTGTGTCGTAATTTAAAACATTTTGTAATAACACAAGACCAAGCAGGGGAGGATGTAGGAATCTTGCTCAAAAGTTACATTCTTCAATAAGGAGCTAGCCTATCCTACATTTGGTACCAAGTACTAACTATATAATCAAGCGGGGGCTACCCCTTTGTACAGAAAAACTTATACAAATGAATAGCCTCGAGACCGGTAATTATTCAATTGACGATATTAAAAATTCATTTTCCTTTTATGTCATGACCGGAGAAAATTATTTATTTGACGAGGTTATTCTTTTATCAAGGTTATATTGTATGATTAATCTACCTTTATGGTTGCTCTAGCAATGAGGCTTGGACCCATAAATATTATACTGTATGATAATTGTACCTTTATAATTTCTCTCGTAATGAGGCTTAGACCCGATTTGGCACGAATACAAATATGAACCAGAGAAGAAGGAACACTGTTCAATCAGTCTTAGTTACTGATCTCCAAGAAATGATGTTCTTGTTGTATGAATTTCGTCACAATTGGTCTTTTTACATTAGAATTTTATGTATTTAATTGATACAAGTAATTTTCCTGCATATACCAGAAGTTCCAAGTTGCTTATCATGAATGTTATCCATTTTGAAGATTGAAGAATGTCAGAGAGAAATACTAGAAGCTAGTCAATTGGTGAAAGAGGCAGAGCGCTCTTTAGCTGTTGGCACAGATGCCCTCACGGAGGATGAAATTAAAGCAATCATAAAAAATAAAGAGCGGCTGGAATCTATAAAAGCTGCATTTGTTGCAGCTGTAGTTGGAACATTAGCAGGGCTGCCTTTCTTCTTGTCTCAAGTGACTAACATTTCTGAGCTGATAATCCCTTTAGGAATTACCTTCGCCAGTTGTGCATTATATGGTGTAACCTATAGATACGTAATAAGAAGAGATTTGGAAGATATTCATCTGAAGACGGGGGCAGCTGCTGCGTTTGGCATTGTTAAAGGTACGTTTTCGTTATCTTTCATTTGAAACATCAGGCAGAATTATCGTTAATCTTCTCTCAACTGTAAAAGAACTTGAAAGTGATTGAAAACTTAATTGCTACACAGGCCTAGCTGTTCTTGGAGGCGGACCTCCTCTGGAGTTAAATGCTGGTAGTTTTCTGTCACATGCTTATGATGGGGGAATTTCTGTGTCTGAGAATCTTTTGATTTTTCTTTTTGCTACTGTTGGTCTGGATTTCTGTATGAAATCGCGGATTATAAGCCCATTTCCTATTGAAAGTTCAGAGTGAAGAAACAAAATAATTTTTTACAGACAGTTCCAGATGCATGATTCAGATACTTTCTATCTTTCATATAACATTAGTTATATTTCAAGAAATTAAAGGGTTACTTATGTGCTGATAGGAGGATTAAGTATTCGACCTTCAGGAATCTAGAGCAGGGATCATCAAAGAATTGTAAATAGATACAATGTAATTTTATACTTGAGGTCTACTACAACTGGCTTCTGCTGTTTCTGTCAGCACAATCTTGATCTTTTCTGAGTCTCTGATATGATGAGAATTCTGTTCGATATGATTCACGACTGTTTGGCGACAATGGTGAACCATATTTGAACTTTGATTAAGCGATTTGATTTAGGGGGGTGTATTCAATCCTGATTATGTAATATTTTTTTTGTATTTTAGTGTTGGGTATCATCAAATCAAGATAACATCTAGATACTATTGGCCTTGTTTGGCCGCACTTATTTTCCAGAAATAAGCTCTTATTTTCGGAAAAAAGTAGGTATGCATGTACTTTTTCTAAGAATAAGTAACTTATTTTTTATTTTAAAAATAATATTTGATTTTAAAATTCTAAAATAAATATTTATCTTTAAAAAAAATATGAAAATATGTAAAAAATAAAATAAGTAACTTATTTTAATTTTAAGGAACCTCAAACGACCATAATATTAGCACTTTGATTAAGCCAGTATATTTTTTATGATTTGGTGTTGGGCATCATCAGATATTCAGATCAAGAAAACATCTAACCTGTTCGCATCAACACCAGTCTATTACACTATGTTGTAACTTTTAAATTATATTATGTACAAAACCAATTCCAATCAATACACACTAAATCTTACGGTAAAAGCAATAAAATATGAACAAAATTATCTTTGATAGAAATAAATTTGTTTTTGTTTAAAGCTTACTCGAGATTTTTAAAAAATCTCGAGGCACACCAAATTTACCTTAATATAATCCAATTTTTGAAGTTGGGTCGGAACTCACTTAACTTTTACCCCAAAATAGTTGAAACATATAATTTTGAGGCTGGGTCAGAGACGGAATGACAAGGATTGACTATCAATATATAAGTTGAATTTATCTCTTCCTGATAAATTCATTTTCATCACAGGGAGGTCAACATGCCTACAGATAGTACTGTACTCTATAGTTTCATAGAATGTTACGTTTGTCACCTGAATACTATCATTCATGAATAACAACTGCCTAAAAGCTTAGGCCCTGCTGCTCATCTGTCTGATTACAATTGTTGGATACATTAGGGATATGTAAGAAACACCTCCAACAACTACTCGCACATTAGAATGTTATACAACTGTACCCTGCATAAGAACAAGATTACACGCACTGATGACATTTTGATATGTATCCAGACTATACTTGGCATAACTAGATCACATGCACGAATGACAATTTTAAATGTAATCAGTCCTAATTTTCTTGCAACTTTATGTTGTAGCAGCTCCCTAACTTTCTAGCACTTCCATCAGCTAAAACTTTATCTATCAGCTCATACTTCTTGTGGTTAGCTTTTAAGGTTTCTCCATGCTTAATATGAAGTCTCTCTTCTTCTGCCAGTTGTAGCTACAAATAGGAAAAAACCAAGTTACATCACAAATGATTAGTTTAACAATTAAGACAGATTGCAGGAAGGGCGGATTCTACCTTGAGCAAACCAGAAGCCTCGGTAGCATGTCTTTTAACAAGATTCTTGACATCCTGTGCTACCTCAAAATCAGGATCCTTTTCCTCCAACCATCGACATTGTATTGCTCTACCTGGCTTCCTTGGGCGATCATCAAACATCTCTATCTCGGCTGCAAATGCCCTTACAGGCCTTGGCATCCCAGATATCATGAAAGGAAAATCAGCAGTTTCCTCTATAATTTTAATAGTCTGCTTTTCGGTTTCCATCTCCACTAAAGCAGCAGCTGCCATATTACTAGGTCCAATGTAGTTAGGAATGAATTGGACACTAACAACATTTCCAAATTGATCCAAAGCAGTTTTCATAACAGCCTCAGTTGCTAGAGGTGAAAGGTTGTCAAAATAAACCGTCCTTTTCACCTTCTCCTTAAAGGCAGCATATGCAGCTTCATCCGAGGCTTCCATTGCAATAAACTACATGAAAAGTAGAGAATAATTAAATACTGTCTAGTTTTTACAAGAAAATCCTGATCAACAATGAATCAGAAAGGCTAATTAATCAGTCCCCTACATAGAGCCTAATTCAGAAATGACCAAAATCATTTTAATGGCAACAAATGCTTCATTAACAATCATATGGTCCATATTGGACACATTTTAATCAAAAAAAATTAAACCTGCCTCCAACGAATATAAAACAGGATTATTCTTTCAGAATAGACAACACAATGAAAGTTTTTGCTCAGTATGTTCTACATACAAAACAAGGCGACCCACGTTGAATAATTAAATTCTGGCACTAATTTTTTTGACTACCTCCATGTAAATTAAAACTCAAGGAGACTCAGTGTTGCAATGTTGATGCAGAATTCAAACCATTACTACATACTACAACTGTGCAATAGTTCTAGAACAATCGTAAGTTAGATAGTGTGCAAACATTACCCATCCAACACAAAACTACAATCATCAACGAAACCACAAATCACTATGCACAACTCCAACAAAATCCCAAACACTCTATAGTAATCCTAAAACCAAATACCAATCAAACAAAAATTATGAAACTCCAATATCGAGAAACAAGTGAGAAATTAAATTCAGATAATTATTAAACAGCCCATTACTCTATAAGTCATCAATAAGTTACCAAGTTACTTATAATTAACAATTTTATTAACAAAAATTAATGAATCCAAAAAGTTAGGGTTTATGTATATACATTCACATGCCCAATTTGAATACACCGAAAACAAAGATCATGGATAAATTCACAGTTACGTATATAAGTGTATGGATAATCACAGACATATACATACAAAATCGTGGGTGTGTATATATATATATAAGAAAGGAGGTAGAGAGAGCTAAGGAAATTACAGCGACGAGAGGGTAGAGAACTCGAAAACTACAGCTTGTTTACTCAAAGGGGTAAAATGTTAATTTATTTTAAATCGTTTTGATATTTTAAGGTAATTTTTTATTTTTCGAATTCTTATTACAATTTTGATACGAGATTTACTTATTATTAATATCGTTTCCTAGATTTGATACTCTGTAAAAAATAATTATATTTAAAATATTTTGTTACTGTATTTAATTACTCGTGTTTTGAGGATTTTAATATTTAATATTTTATGTTTTAATATAACTTGTCTAGGGTTAGTTTAAATATCTAGGTTTTTGGTTTAATTTTAAAGTTTGATCAAGTGTTTAATTTCTATTATCTCAAATAAATATATTGCGAGCTAATACAATGCATGCCAGTATGCATTCCATTTTCAATATTTTGATGCTGCATCAATTCATGTATGTATGTATGTAATGTTACAACTGTCACCCCACATGCTATTGTTCTCATGCTCATTTCGCTCTAATAATTCTGCTGCCTGATGATGCTTTTAGATCCACAATCATATACAAATATTTCACACTTATTTTCGATATAAGGGTAAAAATCTTAATTCTTTTGTTGTGAGCATGAGAAATCGAGTTCTAGTAATGTAGTATGTAGTAGATAAATGTATAACTAGATCAACTTAAAGAGTGAAATTTTGTGACTTGGGATTATTCTATACCCTTATGCTATTTACTCTAAACTTTAAATAGTAGGTCTTCGGATGTTACGGTTTATGTGCCAATTTTGTCATCAATATGTGGGGTTGACTATTAAACAATCGTAGCCTATCACATTACATGATGCTCATGACTGTATTAAAAATAGCTTTCAACTTGCCATTTGACACTCAAATAATCTAGATCTCTACCACTAATCTAGCCAACTATATATACTTTGTCCCTCCACACTTGCATTATTCACCAAGAGCCAGAGATGGGTTGTCTTCGTATTCGAAAACAGCTGCTATGTTCTACAGGTCTCCTGCTTTTTGTGCTGTTCCAAACTCAAGTCTTGTGCTACCAATACAAGGTTGGAGATTTACGTGCTTGGGGTTTGCCTACATCAAACAAAAATGTATATGACAAATGGTCTCAGAAATACAACTTGAACATCGGAGACTCTCTACGTAAGTTATCGTTTTCCTGTTTGATCTCTTTCTTGAATGCATTGTCAATCACCAGCTCAGAGTATTAATCTTGTTTATGATGTTGCAGTTTTTTTGTATCCACCAACTGAAGATTCAGTTGTGCAAGTAACTGAAGAAGCTTATAACAGCTGTAACATTACAGATCCAATCGTGTATATGAACAATGGCAACTCTGTCTTCAACATTACTTCTCTCGATAACTATTACTTCACCAGTGGACAAAAGGGTCACTGTGAAAAGTATCAGAAACTCAAGATTTTGATGCTTTCTGGTAATGCATCTTCTTCAGCACCTCCTTATGGTCCCGCAGCATCACCCTCTTATGAAAATGCGTTTGGTACAATCCCAGCGCCACCGTCTTCATCCCCATCGATCCACATCCCAGTCTTCTTGTCATTAGCCTTGGGGTTCCTGATGTGTGTGCATTAGTCTTGGCAGCCATTCACACTGATATTCAAATATCCATCCTAGAAATACTTCATTCTTTATACGTTTTCTGTTATATATTGATTCTTTATCACATGTATAAGATTCGTTGTTTTGGCAAGCTGTGTAAAACTCTGACCTGGACCCAATTATTAACAATTTTGGCCATAAAATGCTGTTTATTCCCATACTAGTACTGCTTATGTTTGTACTTCTGCAAGTGCTATAAAGCTACATCTGTTATATATTTCATGCTTATTATGTTTCTTTGTTTAAACTTTAAAGAATAAATTTTGCTTTTTGAAGTTTAAAGTGTCTACTAGCATAAGGGTGAACATTCCCTTGTAATACATTGGTCATTTGGACAAAAAAGGCAACACAAAAGTGACAATATATAAAAGGCATGAAAATGCTAATGAACAGAACCATCCATTAGATATTCCTTCCTAATTTACAGAGTTGATACAAGAGCCTTTTGATTTATTGTGCCAGACAGAAAGCCTCTTGGTAGTTTCCATCAGAAGATGTAAGCTTGATCTCTTGGCACAATACATTTAAACCTAACACCAAAATTCACTTTTAAAGCAGCCAAAACAGAGATGAACAGCCCAGTACGTAAACAGAATGATTTAACATTTTCTTTTTAGGCAATCCTCTCTATATTGAGATCCATCTTATGGAGGTTGCTGCTGGAACTTCCAACAGCTGTGACCTACTAATATGAAGGAAATCAGTAGTTAGTTTGTCATCTCCACATCAGCATTTACTGGTTTTTTGTCAGGGACATAGGCTGTCTCTGGAGCTCTATCATCTGCAAACTGTGCTGCTGTGGATGCTGATTCACCCCCTTTAAATGTATTTCGTGGTTGAGGCACACTAGAGTCCACTTCCATAGCAGAAGGCCTAGGAGGAGATTGAGGTTGGACCTCAACTTCTGGATATGCAGCTTTGAACCTCGCTCGGAGCCCTTCATCAACCAATCGTACTCCATTTAGCTGATTACCTAACGACATCCACCTGATTTATGTAAAGAACTAGTTAAAAGGAATCCCATACTATGGATTACGCTCAAAAAATTAGAAAATTTTAGCTCAAATGTTATTGCAATCTGTCTAAGAACAAACCACAAAAACGTAATGTAAGTGATGAGTCTGAATTTTTTTTTATAACAGTAGAGCATTCAGCACATAAAACAATAATAACATTCTTTTACGGGATGAGGCAGAAATCAACACATCCATTGGCTTCTTGGTCTAGTTCTATGGTACCACCCGCCTTTGCTCTAGTAAAATGCAGAGAAATATATGTCTTTTAATAGCAACTGCTAAAGAGGCTTAGCCACTCACAGCACAGGGTCAAGTCTATATGCCTATGTTATCTGTATCAAATAAATCTTTAATACTAGAAATTGCTGGAGAGGTTTAGCTCCTTTGAATTGAAAATTTTAGAACTCAGATATATGTATATATTAAAACAGAAGTAGATACTTATACTTTGCTGCAAATTTCTACATTGAAATCATTAAGTGGGCATTATGATTACTAGTATCAACATGCTTGCATCCTCCTCCCATTATAGTTTTATTCAACTTTTTTTAGACGTAGTAGGCACGAGTTTTATGTGATGAAAGCATTCACAGGGAACCCACGATAACTACCTCCAACCAACAAAGGATTTTTAAGTACATATTGCATTGCAGATATAGAGAACCAACATTTTATTTTACGATTCCACTTTGGATCCTACATATACCGCAAGATAAAGAGCCCGTTTGGGTCATAAGAGCAACTCCAACAAACTCCTTACATTTTCTCTAAAAATAATATAATTAAATTGTCTCTTAAGTATTTAGGAGGTAAAATCGTACATTTTCTCCAACAATCCTCCTTAGACTCACTCCCTATTTATTTTCTACTAATTAATTATATATAAAAGTAACTAAAGTCTTTCAAGTTCAATGCATGGAAATGAAGAAAATAATATAATAATGACTTAGGAGGGATTATTTGCTCCTAAAAAAGAGGAAGAATTTGAAGCTCTTAAAATAATAGAGAGGTACAAGGAGCTTGTTGGAGGTAAGATTTAACTTTGTTTCCTCAAAATTTGACTTAAGAGCTTTATATAACATAGTGTTTGAGTTGCTCTAATATCCCATCCCGAGGTCTTAGTCGAGGCTTAGCTTTACGCCCTTTGGTCTTTCTTTTCTCATTTTTCCTACTTATTTTCTTTATCATTCATTTTTATAAAAAAAATAAAATAAAAAAATCGCCTTTCTTTGATCCAATCTATTAGTGCGTTCTTTTATCTTAGCGTTAGTTGGTATGCTTCTCAGAGTACAAGCTTTTTTGGTCTTAGAGGGACTAGGGGCAGCTTCCGTAAGGCTACAATAGCTACTTTAGGGCTATTCCAGCCTCCGGGCTGTAAGAGTGTTGTTATGTGTTGCCGTAAGAAGATTCTATCTCTTGACCTAGCTTTGGCTTAAATTAAGTTTCTTATATCTTAAAGTACTTTATATTCGCTTCAAGTTGAAAGTGTAATTTTTAAATTTAAGTTGAATGTAAGTGTTTGGGTCATTTTACTTTATGTGAATTTATTTGATAAAGTTTGATTAAAAAAATAAAAATTTATGCATAAGATAAAAGTATATAATATAAATATATACAACAAATGAAAAAATGTCTCAAATATGTGTTTTTATATTAGAGTATCTGTCAGAAATAAGTACCTCAAAAGTTACTTAAATTCTATGAACTAAAACTAACTTTAAGCTAAAAAATTTAAGTGTAGACAAACACCCCATTCACGAACTTAAAGTGGACTCAGTCCACTTTAAGCATAGCCAAACAGGCTCAAAGATCATTCTCATCCTTCTGAAAAGGGAGAATAGATTATGCAGATATCAGCTAGAATTGGTGAAATTATTTGGATAGGTTGGCCAAGATAACCAAGATATGCGGTGTCATTCTAATCTACTACTTCTACACAATTTATCCAGTGAAGCCAAACAGCCATGATCTTGGCAGCAGGCACTCAGAAAAAAAAGTTCAAAGACACTGCAAGTGGAAAAGAAATGTTGCCATAGAAAGAAAACATACCCTGCATGTGTGTTATGCATGCGAGCAAACAGCTCTAGCTTTCTTGTCCTTGGGCTTATCCTCTCGAGCATCGGGTACATCTATGAAGTATTAAGTCACTATGTTAGTACTAACTTTAATTTTTAGAAGGCAATCAGAAAACAAAACTTGATTGAGCAAAATTGATGCAAAAAATATCAGAAGAAGCCAATACATCTGAATAAATTATTTAGCTGTGTTACCCATAGACTCCTTAAAATTACTGTAGGTGTGTGACATCATCCCTATTCTCTGTATGCTATGTCACCTACTGATCTTCAGTCTTCAGAGAATAATAAACACAGGGAAGAGGGAAAAAACAGTTTTATTTGTTTCAGAAGACCCAATTTTTTTTAAATTGATCTAGTGATTAGATATCTTCAAGTTCATGTAGCCACTCATAACAATAAATTTGACATAACAGAGGCCAAGTTAATTGCACTCTAAAAGCTTTAGATCTAGATAGTGCCATCAGTGGACTTGCCTGCAATTTCTGGTCAACATGTCAAAGAAAGAACACACTATAATGAATTTTAACACTCAAACATGACTCTGTGTCTTTCATTGTAGTCCAAGTCATAATAAAGGTAGAATAATAAAGATAATGTATACTTTGAAGCATAGAAACTCAACAAATAAAAAATGCATATTAAATTTCACGAACTTTTTTGGAACTGAAACTCACAGAAACCATTGATCAACACTAGTACTACACTTTATATAATAAAGGTTAGATAAGGCACTGTAGCTGTGATACTCGTTTTGCAATAGATATGAACATTTACAAGACCACCTAATATAATACCAATAAGTATAATATTAACAAAAATATAATGTTATCTGACAGCAAAATCAATGCAAAAGAGAAAGCTTTTTGCAAAAGAAAGATACCGTAATTTAACACACAAAAAATGAAGGTCAAATATATTTTGCTTAATAATATATGCTCAGTTTGCTTATCCAAAAATGACTATGGCGTGTGCAGTAAAATTTTTAGGCAGTACAAATGCTGCCCAAAAAGATTGAGATGTTTCTCAGCGAAGCCTTAATACGGGTTTCCTATTTATCCATGTCAATTGAATAATGTTATAGTTTTTATATGTATCCGAATTTAACCATTGTGTATGTCCATTACATCACTGTATATTAGTTTCCGAGTGCTTTGACTCATACATGCTTGATGACCTGTATATCTGAAGAATGTTGTGGTCATGTCCTCATTTTCTATTTTAGTGTGACATCAATATAATATGGCATAGGCTTCTAATAAGCATCATACAATTAGATAGAGAATATAGGACATGAACTTATTTTACCTCATCTGGCTTGCGACTTGTTTCTCGAACCTCGGCAACAATCACATCAGTGTCAATGTTCCTATTCACAATTGGATCTCCTTTTATTCCAACAAGGCAATGCTCCTTGCTATGATTGAGCCAATGACCTGTGCGTCCTGTTCTGATTATTCGCTGAAGTTGATTAGTTTTCACCCATATGATCTCTTCCACGCGCTTATACCCCCAAAGTTCTAGACTGAAAATAGGAAAAAAGATGCAATGTTAACAAACTTAGGTATAGTATTGGAGCCACACCACTGCCCAGCATAACTAAAGGTGATGTAGGAATTCAACACAACAGTATACACAAACTGTTTGCCTAGCCCAAGCATCATCCTAATGGACACAACACAGAGTTTTAACTATTGTATTAAGCATGCTAACATACATAACATTAGATGTAAAAATTGGAAATAATACAGAGTTGCTCACGTACACAGCACAGAGCTTAAACCATTGTATTAAGCAGGCTAACTCAAAACGCATGCGGTGACATACCATTCTCGTCCAAGCTCCATCGCTCGTCCAGTTACCCAAAGAAATATTAGACCATCAGTTTGCAATGCAGGAACATTAAGAGTACGCATTTCATCATCAGCCATAGTACCATAAGGCAATTCCATATGAATGTCCCATGGTGGATCTGCCATTATAACTCCATATTGCCCTAAAATGTCCATTCTGAAGTTGCGTATATCACAGTTAATCCACTGTGATTCACCAAGTTCAACTTCAGAACAATATTCTGCACGTTGAGGCTTGAGCGTCTTTTGAGGAATTCCCATCATCACTTGTGATATATCTGGAGTTGAGTCAAGCTCGTAATGAACATACTTACATGTCTATCATTAAATAAGAATACATAAATTGTTAGTAAAAGTAAATCACAAGAATATTTTCCCTGCAGATATATAATGCTTAAAAGAAAACAGAATTCACCTTCATGTGTCGGCATGTATCCAAAAAGGAGCAATCCCCAAGATTAACATCGGTATGGGGGGCAATTATGCGCCGGAAATGAACCTGAGAATATAATGAGTATTTAACACAATATTAGATAACTGCTGTAGTTTTATGCAAAATAGTTCCATAATTACAGCCCTGCTTATAGCCCATCACATGAATATAAGTAAATTTGTTTAACAACAGCTTTTAAGATCAAAATTTGTAGTCCGCACGAGTACACCAAACAGCCACTATTATTCACCTATAATTTTTAGCTATCTTATTAAAATATATAATTATTGCTGCAAGTTGTAAAAACCACCAATGCAGGCCACAAGTCCCCAGAATTGAAAGATGACTGGACCAGCAAATAGATACCTTATAAGCCTTCATTTATGCCAAGATTTAAAAATTACCTAACGTAAACCTAGCTCAAAGTAATGTATAGCTAACTTTTGACAGAAGTAAACAAGAATAAAATTCATTGATATTTGGGCAGGATTAAAATATAAGATAACTTTGTTAACAGTTATAACCGGAGTTTGTAATCAGTTACTATAACAACACGAACTGTAGCTATACTGACCTTCTCGCATGCAAAAAAGGAACCAGATTGACGTCTACAATCTTCTTTGGTAAGTGCTGTGCAATACTCCTTTACTTGGGAACCACCTTTGCTTTTAAACTGAAATAATTGCAATACTAATTTAGTCATAATGGTAAAAGCATCCACAAATTAAGGAAAACCCCCCATAGATATACGCAGAAGTATATTCTGTATACAATAATGACTGCAAAGATACATGTCCATATAATATGCAAAATATGGATGTTTCCACGACAAAAAAATAATTAGCTACCTAAATTTTTTTTATAGACTTATGTGCACGTGCCGGACGCGGGGGGGGGGGGGGGGGGTATTATTATTTCCTTATTGGAGGCTGAAAATAATACCGGACAAGGGACAAGATGCCATACTTAACCCGCGGGGGCACATTGCACGCATATGTACTATTTACTAACTAGAGACCGGGAGTCCGGGACTAATTCTGGAGAAGGTAAAAGATGCCATAATCTATTGGCTTACCCTAAATGAACATAAAAAGGATAAAGATGGTGGCATACAGCTTAATACAAAATATCGAGAATAAAAAATAAAGCATACAATTAGATTAGCATGTTTAGCGATCAACTTTACATGTTGATTACTATCACTTCCATGGCTGAAAAAAATGTTAACATACATACACATTCCATGTACTCTTCTCTATCCTTGCATCATCAATTATTTACAAGTATCTAAAAAGGAAGCAACAGGAAAGTCTCTGATTTGGGTTGATCAAGTATCCTCAAGTTTCATTTTCAGGCGCTTCACATAATTTTCATAAACATCAGGAAAAGCAGAAATCAATATATATGCACCAAACATGTCCTAAAACCATATCTAGACATAACTTAAACATTATTCTACATTACAAGGTGTCGGGTGTCGGGTGTGGCAGGTGTCTACCATAGTTGCATGGATCACGGATCGATCGGGTACGTGGTTCGAGTACGGGTACGTGAAACATTAGCTTGAGTGAATCGGGTACGATGAGTTATGAATCGGGTTCGTGGATCGATATGGGGATCCCTTTTTAATAATATATATATATATATATATATATATATATATATATATATATATATATATATATATATATATATATTAAACATAACCAATGATTATTATGCTACTACTATTACTCTGAAGTTTGAATTAGAGGTTTCATCTCATATTTTAAGCATAAACCGATTTAGTAGGAGACTACAACATAATTAACATTCATGTCTCGTGTGTCTTGCTGTGTCTTCTCTTCCATCTATATCATCTTCCCAACTCCTTCCTTTTCTTATTCCTCTTACAGGTTTATCTTTCAAAAATAATTTCAATCTACATGGTATCAAGTTATCTTTTTTTTTAATTCTTTCTCCTTTTCACATAATGATCACCGGTGTTAAAGGTGGTTCGTCAAAGGTGGTTCGTCAGAGGGGAGAACTGGAGCGTGATCCCCAACGTTCCGGGTCGAAGAGGAATCGTGTTCCGGAACGTGGGAACTGGATCGGGGTTCCATAGGCTGACCCACGAACCATGCAACTATGGTGTCTACCATGTGTGATTGATAATCACAGAGAATGCTGGGGGAAATCAAATTGTGGTTTAATAATCCAGATGCCAAATGTCATTAACAACCAACCCAAGTTTGTTTAATTCATCAAGATGGCAAAGATGTGTGTGCAAGTGTGTGTTATGAAGCTCAGTAAATAACAAACCTTAGCTGCAACAGCAGTTTCTTTGGCAGTAGGGCGATGAATGAGGTCCAACAGCTCCTCTCCGGTTTTCGATTTCTGCATTTCCTTAAACGACTTCTTATTGAGTAATGCTTCGAGATCCTTCAAATCATCCTCCTCACTTCTAGGCTTCATGGAAGTCGGACTAGGACCACCAAATTGTCCATTCGGACCCATCGGAGGTCTATGCATGGGAGGAACACCCATCATTCCCATCATACCTCTCGGTCCACCCCTTGGACCCATCATTGCACCCGGACCACCCCCAGGAAACATCGGTGGCATTCCCGGAAAATGTGGATCCCCAGATCCCATCCACGCATCCTGCATAGTTCTCCCCATTGGTCCACCCATCCCAAACATCCCACTATTATTAAACTCACCCCCTCCCCCTCCTATCACCCCCACCTGCTGACCCTGATTCAAATTCCCCTCACTCTTAACAACCTGCTTACCCTCCGGCAACTCCTTAACCAACCTCCCCCGATCAATCTCCACAACCATAACCCTCGACTTCCCACTCACAACAAACTCCTCCAACTCCACCCCACCATTCTCCTCCGCTATCGACCTCAACGCCATTTCCACACCAACAATCCCACCCAAATCCCCACCTAACTCCCTCAACGCAACCTTCTCCGCATTACTCCCACCCACATTATTCTCCAATTTCATCAACACAGTCGACGAATCAATAGGCGTAAACGGAACCCTCTCCAACAAACAAACAGCAACCATATACCTAACTATCGACAACGAACTCCTCCCCCCACTCCCACTTCCATTCCTATCAAGATTCAATTTTTCCCCATCCCCAACATTCGACTTCCCCAAACTCTTTAAACTCTCTAATTCCACACCCGAAGATTGCGAAACACCCTCATTCTTCAATCTCTCAACAGATTTGAACTGGGTTTTCGAAATCTTGGGGGGTATAGTAGGAATTGGAAGTGGGGTTTTAGCTAAAGGTGTATAAGGCTTACCAGTATAAGAAGAAATGACTTTGAGTGAAAGATCAATTGAAGAGACAATGTCAGGGACTTGAACTTGAAGAGAAGCGATTAAATCCATTTGGGCATTGTGTAATTTATCAATTCTTGATTCTAGCTTCACTCTCATCTCTGTTTCATTGTCCTCCATTCTTGTTTTTCTTCAATTTGGATAGTGGGGTGTGTGGATTTGGGTTTTATGTAATTAGGGTTTTATGTAATATATATGAACTCTAACTTTGAGTAATTAGAGTTCATATATATTTCCTGATTCCGTACTGTTTAAATATTAAGAAATATTCCTGATTACGTACTGTTATTGTAGTTATAAAAAGTTATATTTAATTAATTTAACCACATAAAAATCAAACTAATTATTTAAATTCAGACAGTAATTTAATCAATTTAATTATAGAGAAATTAAATCAAAAATTATTTAACTTGCAAACATTTTATGTGAGAACCGAGAAAACTTTTACCAAATTTTATAAAACCATAATGGAAAATAAAAAAATTATATAAACATATTTTTAATATTTTTTCATATAGTTCTTAAAATTGAATGAAATTTTTTACTTTTTTTCATACTGAAAATTCTACATATGTATACGATTGTAACCCTAGATAGTATATATGAAACATAATTTCACACATGCAGGTGTATCCTTGGTCTTGATAAATAGTCATCAGACCCTCTATTTTCTCCCACTTTTTTGCCGATCACGTTACATACGCTCTAACATTTTGTACTCTGGACCTCTTCCTCCGCTTATTTCTATATATATTTTTTGAATTTTAATCACCCTCCACTAGTTCCAATCTGTTATTTCTTTGATCATAACATATTTTATCTTGTCAAATCATCATTTTGTACACCAATTGGCCTGAGCGGTAATGTTTTAAAATTTGTATCATCTCTTGTCACTTGGTAATTTGTTCTGCAGATTTTCATTACTGTTGTCTTTTCATTTATTGTTTTTGTTCATTTATAAGATCATTAAAGTGTGCATGCTGGACTAATGTTATTAATCATCCTAAGAAATGTGCTGTTGTTATGTACTCTGCAGCAGAAACTTTAACGTGTTCAAAGCATGATGTTCTGAAGCAAAGTTGAAGTTGAAGCTGCTCTAAACATGGATTATGGTGACAAATATATGTCGAATGAGCATCAGGAACAACTTAGAGCTGCTTCAGAAAGTATAGACCCGTTATCAGTTTCCCCGTTACAGATTTCCACATCAAAATCTCCCAAGTCCCCGAGATCCCCGAGATCCCCGAGGTCACCTAATGCTCATTATGGAAAACATGGCACTGGCAAGCCTGGGAGTCCACTTAAGAATGACAGGCATTCACATTCTGGAAGAGATGGTCGTCCTAAGAAAGGTAACCAACGTATAACTATAATTTATACCCATTGAAGAAGTTAGCGCAAGAGTATCATAAGCGTAAAAATAGCTTTGATTTATCCAAGGAAGCGATACTATTAGTAAATGCCACGAGAGTTTGTACAGATACTAGTAATGTATTATGCATCTAAGAAAGCAATACTACTAATTATGCTGAACCAAAACAAAATATAAACTGAGAAGATGTTATTTTCCTACTGTTAATGGTATCATGTATACAACTATTATATCCTCTGTATGCAGTGCATTTCTGGTAAAAATAGAGGCCTACTGCCTTCCAGTGATTGTAACTATAGCACTATATCTTTAAATTGAATTTTCTTAAGGAAAAATATAATGTTGATGAACATTATAAAGATTATTTCAAAGTTCAAAGGTTAGGTTGATGAATAGTGTATTGTTTTGCAGGTGGTTGTGGGGGGAAAGGAACCTGGGGTGGCATGCTTGATATGAACAACGAACACCTTGACCCTAATGACCCAAACTACAACAGTGCTGAGGTAAAATAATAGCTGCTAATCTGTTGTCAGCCTTTTCTTGGTACTTGGGACAATTTCTGCCCAAACTTTCTATTCTTGTTTGTGAAACTTTTGACAAGAATACTAATGTTTATTTAATACAAGGAAGAGTATCTACTACCGCTTAACCAAATTGTCGAGATTAATAGGGCATTAGCCTACTATATATGTTTGTGAAGGACTAAATTCTTACTGTTACTGCAGGATAATGATAAAACAAGTGCAATACAATCAAATTCACCACTTGGGGAGTACAAAAAGAAGGCAACAGTGATCGTGGATGAGTATTTTGCGACTGATGATGTTGTCTCAACTGCTAATGAATTGCGGGAACTTGGAATGCCAAATTATCATTATTATTTTGTCAAAAAGCTTGTGTCTATGGCAATGGATAGGCATGACAAAGAGAAAGAGATGACTGCTATTCTGTTATCCTCGCTCTATGCTGATGTCATTGATCCACCACAAGTTTACAAGGGATTCAGTAAGCTAGTCGAAGCAGCAGATGACTTGATTGTAGATATACCAGACACAGTTGATGTTCTTGCATTGTTTATTGCACGAGCTGTAGTAGATGACATACTTCCTCCTGCATTTCTGAAGAAAAAATTGGAGTCCTTACCTAAGGATTCTAAAGGAATAGATGTGATTAAAAGAGCAGAGAAGGGCTATTTATCAGCCCCTCTCCATGCAGAAATTATTGAGCGGCGTTGGGGTGGGAGCAAGAACAAAACTGTTGAAGATGTGAAGGCTCAAATTAACAACCTCTTGGCAGAATATGTTGTTAGTGGCGACAAAAAAGAGGCATGCAGATGCATCAAAGATCTGAATGTTCCTTTTTTCTACCATGAGATCGTTAAACGAGCTATTATAATGGCAATGGAAAGGCGCCAAGCTGAGGGACGTCTTCTTGATCTATTAAATACTGCTGCTGATGAATGTTTAATCAATTCTAGTCAGATATCAAAAGGATTTAGTCGAATTATTGACACTGTTGATGACTTGTCACTTGACATACCAAATGCAAGGGAGAAATTGCAGAGTATAATTTCAAAGGCAGCATCAGAAGGTTGGGTATGTGCCTCATCATTGAAATCATTGTCATCACCATCTGCGAGGAATTCATTAGCAGATAGTGCAGCCAAAGCTTTCAAGATGAAGGCTCAGGCCATTATTCAGGAGTATTTCCTTTCAAGTGATATTCAAGAGGTAAGTCGGTGTCTAGATTCAGAAAATAGTTTTTGTGCAGCGGAAATGAATGCAATATTTGTTAAGAGGCTAATAACGCTGGCGATGGATCGTAAGAACAGAGAAAAAGAAATGGCTTCTGTTCTGTTGTCGTCGTTGTGTTTTCCAGCTGAGGATGTCGTAAATGGCTTTACTTTGTTGATTGAATCTGCAGATGATACTGCTTTAGATAATCCAGTCGTGGTTGAGGACCTAGCAATGTTCTTAGCTAGGGCTGTGGTAGATGAAGTGCTTGCTCCATCCCACTTAGAGGAGATTAATAGCCAGTGCTCAGGGATAGAATCAGGTGGGAACAAAGTGCTGCAAATGGCACAATCATTACTCAAAGCTCGTCTCTCTGGAGAGCGGATATTGAGGTGTTGGGGTGGTGGTGGAAGGGCAATTGAAGATGTCAAAGACAAGATTGGTAAGCTGTTGGAGGAGTATGAGTCTGGAGGGGATATTACCGAAGCTTGTCGCTGCATAAAGGAGTTGAATATGCCATTTTTCAACCATGAGGTCGTTAAAAAATCACTAGTGGCAATCATAGAGAAGAAAAATGACAGATTGTGGGGTTTACTCAGACAGTGTTTTAGCACCGGGCTCATAACAATGAATCAGATGACCAAAGGCTTTGGCAGATTAGCGGAATCACTTGATGACTTGGCTTTGGATGTTCCTGATGTTGAGAAGAAGTTTGCTCAGTACGTTGAACGGGCCAAGGCTGAAGGCTGGTTGGATTCATCAGCGAGTTTCCAAAGATCAGGGCATACTGTAGAAAATGGAGTTTGCTCATGATTTTCAAAACAGGATTCTCCCCTAATATTTGCTCGAAAAAATATTATCTTATTCGTGCATCATTCGTCATTCAATTATAGCTACATCAGTCACATCTGAATCCATGATATGCGTAGATATATGTTGTTTTATTAGATTTCAAACCCCTGGATGATATTTTGTTTTCCATAATTGTAGATTTTTCATCCTCAATTACTCATTTCCATGATATGCGTAGATATCGGTTGTTTTATATAATTTATATCCAGTGTGAAGTTTGTACTTGCCTGCCACCATTGCAATAACTAGTAAAAATGTATTGCATCTTCAAATGTTTTTTTATTCTTGAAAGAACATAATTTTTGAGTTGTAGGGTGTGTCATAAATCATGAGAGTTTTGTTCAAGAATCAATTGATGGTAATTTGCACAATTCTTTTGGCAGAAACAATTACAAAAAGAGAGTACAGATAACAGTAATATTTATACAAAGTAAAGCCACAAGCCCACAATGTAAGGCATGCGTGAGTTTTGATTCTTATATGTGGCTACAAAACTATAGGGCAGCCATCAACTGCAATCCCTTGAGCTGTGGGACAGGAAGCATAAGGGCATCCATCAAGTTCATTACCCCACCAACCAAGACCAATATTTTCCAGTCCTAAGCATAGATACAAAAGCACTCCCATAAAAGCCAGTCCAGCATCAAGTGCACCAGAAAGACCATAGTTATGGCGCTGCCACCAATCTGGTCTATATCTATACACTACAAATCCAGATAAAAACCCAACCATAATCCATGCACTGTAGTTAATTGCAGTAGCTGCTGGCATCAGTCCTGTTGCGCCTATTAGTAACGGCATGTTACGAGCCTAATCCATTCTTGGTTAGGAAATGCTTTGTGAGCTAACCAGACAAAAACAGGAGCAATTGCTCCTAGCAAAAAGAACCAATTAACCATTGCATAAGTGCCTAAATCTCCAAAAGTTCTACGAGGTCCGATTAATCCCCAGACAACGGATGCATCATAAAAGATATGTTCCATCGGGCAAGTCCACACAGTGCCACCAGAAGATGCAGTTTCACAAATTTCAGGAATAGTTTCCATTAACCACCAGGCTGTTATCAAGTACACTAAACTTGCTATGAGCGTACCCACTATCTTGTTCCTGGATTCAAAGTGAACTCCCATCTTGTTCCTCGAAAAAATATTCTCAGTTATTTTAGCTGCCATTAGTTGGCCTAATGGAACCACCGCGATCTGAGCTGAGATCGCCGTGATGGTCAATGGTTCGGTTCTGTACCAAAAAAACATGTTGAGAAAAGACAAGACAATGCATGAGAGAGTCCCCAGAACCCACATTCTGAATGTGAGTACCGGGAGGGTCTCGTCGTCGGTGTTGGGGGCAGTGAGTGCCACCTGATCGGAGACTCATCACACAACTCTTCATCTTTCGACAATGAACTTGACAGAAGATTTGATACTGGCCAATAAAAATTAAGAACCAGTAAATATAAATAGTAAATTATTTTAAGATTAATCATGATTAACTGACACAGACACAATAATAGGATGGTTACTTAGAGGAGTTTGTATTTCATGCGAGATTGATTCTTGCTCCATGTTTTTCTTGCTCAAATCAGATGACACCCGGCTAGCTTTTTAGTTCTTCCTCATCTTAGTACATTACTAATAGTACTAACTAGAGAGTATATATGATAATGAAGTGAAATTGTGAAAACATGAACCTTGTAACCTTGTAAGTGTGAAACAATCTGCCAAAAACACAATAATATAAACGGAGTGATTGTGTGTGCAAGCAACAGATGAGTGTATGACAATAAACAGAAACTGTTAAGGGAAGAGAAGAAATCAAGGATGTCTCGAGTCCAGTACGGAACTGTCTCCTTAAAACTATTTCGCCTCTCACCGTATGTTTGAGTCGATAGCCTCCCAGGATAAAACGATGATGTCACGAAGAACAGCAAAACGTGTGCGCTACACAATTTCCTTAATTACCACGCGTTTACCTAATTAATCACGCGTTAAATAATAAAGGCAATCGGTTGTCAAAATTAAATTCGTAATCAATTTCGAACTGTTATCGGAAAGCCCGAAGGCGCGAAGCCACGAATTTGCCCTCGAAATCCCATGATTTGCACCCCCTACGCGCACGTAGGTGGTGGAGCAATACCATACTAACACATCTTAAACACTACATAAGTGTTCTACTATATAAAAGCATGGAAAACACTTTTTCAATTTAATGTGGGATTCAAATTCTCATTTCTATATTTCCACTTTTAAGGTACCAACTTTGGATAATCATATCTCATCCATTCCTTGATCATTTTGAATACTTAAATATGCGTTGGAAAGCTCTCTCGAAGACGAGCGTACTCCAATCATAACTTGTTGCGCGCACGCAATCAAGAAACATTCAAACTTATGCTCAAAATGACTTGATAATGTGGGGCTTCTACCCACATTTTTCAACAGTAAGTTCATTATTGCAGCATTTTAACATGTCAGAACTCAGAACACGTGTATATATATGTATGTATATTCAGAAATGCACTCAAATTAAATAATCTTATATTTCGATTCTTGAAAAGGATAAGAAGAAAAACGAATCTTACAATTTTTCAACTTTCCTGTCTTGAAAAGGAATTTTGAACTTTTTAAAGTGACCGGATTCGGCATGTCTCGTGCGGCCTCAAAATTGTAGCTAAAATACATTTTCTATATTTCCGTTACTTTTTATATGATCCTTTTGAAAAAATATGTATTTAAAAAAAATTAGTTTGAATAGTTTATAACTTTATATTGATTTGTTTAGCACGATTGGATAAGGTAAACAAGGGCGGAGGCAGGATTTTTTTTTTACCTGGGCTAGTGAAATTAAAACAAACAAATGAGATCAAAGAAAATTTACTACAGTGTTTTTTGACTAGAGGAGCATAAATTTTGAAATTTTTTTACCTACTCCTTCGGACTTCCCTTACAAAATAATAATTATTTGGCTTAAATACAATTATAACCCTGCATTTTCAACAATATACAATTAAAACCCTCTTTTAAAATAATTAGTAAATTTAACTTTATGTTTTTAACTATTTACAATAAAAACCTTTTTTAAAAACATTTAGTAAATTTAACCTTGACTTTTTAGTTTTGAAATAAAATAAACCTTACCCAAATATGGTTCAATTTATGCCAATTATAGAAGAGTATTTTTGAAAATAAATTAAATTTGGTGATGAACATTCATGAATATATTGAGCGGGAAGTGTGATGGCAAGAGAGAATAATATAAACACATATTAAAATTTTATTGAACATATATAATATATTATACATATAGACATATTAATATAGAAATTAAAAAACATCTAAATATCTATTTTATAATAAAACCCTAATAATTGCATATATCTATTATGCTTAGATAATATCTATACAAAAAAAAATTGACAATAGTGCATTTGACGAATATTTATTCAAAATTTGGTCGTAAGGTTTAATTTATTCTGAAATTAAAAAATCAATGTTAAATTTACTAAATATTTTTAAAAAGGGTTTTAATTGTAAATAGTTAAAAACATAGGGTTAAATTTACTAATTATTTTAAAAAATGTTTCAATTGTATGTAGTTCAAAAACGTAGGGTTAAATTTACTAAATATATTAAAAGATGGTTTTAATTGTATATTGTTGAAAACGCAAGGTTATAATTGTATTTAAGCCTAATTATTTTAAATTTTAATATATATGTTAAGGTGTAAATAAATAATTCATCTTAATATAAAATTTAAAATTTTATATTATTTATTTGATAAAAAAGATTTTAAATTTAATAAATAATCTAATTATATTTTTTCCCATCTCAACCTGTGTCAAAAGTCAAAATAATTAGTATTATTTTGGAAGAGTATTATTTAAATTACATGTTTGGTCCTTTATGAAATAAAATTCCTCTGAATCTTAGTTGACATGCATGATGACTCGGGCATTTTTTTACATGTTTCAATTAGTCTAGGACACAATTCATTAATAATAGTCATGGAAGCAATCCTGATGAACCAATCATATTTTAGGATTAAATATCACCTGGGCTAATTTCTATTTTTTGGGTTTGGACTATAAAAAATTCTAAGCTAAAAAAATTTAACCTGGGCTACCGCCCACCACAGCCTTCAACGTCCCTCCGCCCGTGAAGGTAAAGACTTATGCTCTATCATCCCAAGTCCTATATTCGACTGTAGCTCCTATATTTGACTGTAGCTCATCCGAGATTTATTAGAAGCCTAATCATGCAAGATGCCTAGTGTTGTAGTATAGAACAGAGTATGATCATTAAGTCTATGATATTACCAGATTCATAATTTCTTCTCTACAGAAATCTACAAGCAGTTTGCATATATCTTTAGGGAGCTGTATGTCGTGGATCAATTTTGGGGCATATAGCTTCTGAATCGTTAGATCAGTTTTTAGATGGCTAAGATTAAAAGAGTTTTTAACATGAGCCTCGGTAATTAAGAGAGACTCGTATAGCGGACCCCGGATAATTACCGAGTCTCGTCGAATCTCAGCAGCTCCATCTTCTTCCCTCACAATCTTCATATCCTTCATCCTCCGTTTCTTCTTTTAATCTTCCTCCTCACCTCCTTTTTCGCACCAATTTTTAGTTTATCAAAACCCAATTTTTTCACACCATCTTTCTCATCTCTCTTCCCCTCTCTTTCATGCCATTTTCCAACCCATCTCATCTCACTTTTTTCACGCCATTTTTGACAATCTGAGTTTCTGGATGAGTGAGTCAGAAAGTAATTCAAAATCTGTTAATTTGGGTTCTGTTTTTTTGCTTCAGTTTCTTTTTTGGTAATACCATATGTATAGTTTTTGCATGTAGAGTTTCTTGTTTGGCTTTCTATGTTGCCTCCATTGCAACTGTGTATCTATTTTGTTCTAGTCAGTAGCGTATGTATAACGAGTATGAACGACCCCGGTAAATTACCGAGGCCCATTGATATGTGTCTGGATGTGTCTACAATCATTGATATATTTATTTAAGTACGAGCTTTCTCTTTCGGATAGTCTCGGTATAATTTTGATTCTGGTAATTTTGAAAAAATGTATTTACTCACACTGGAGCAGATTCATGAAGTTAGCTCTGTATTTTAAAGATGAAGCTAGAGTTATTTGATTTAATCATGAGAGACTTTGTTCAAGAATCAAGTGATAGTAATTTGCACAATTCTTTTATTAACAGAAACAATTACAAGAAAAATAGTACAAATAACGGTACTATTTATACAAAGTGAAGCCACAATGAAAGACATGCATGACTTTTAATTCTTATTTGTGGCTACATAACCACAGGGCAGCCATCGACTACAATCCCTGGAGCTGTCGGACAAGAAGCATAAGGACATCCATCAAGTTCATTGCCCCACCAATTAAGACCAATATCTTCCAATCCTAAGCATAGATACAAAAGCACTCCCATAAAAGCCAGACCAGCGTCGAGTGCACCAGAAAGAACATAATTATGGCGTTGCCACCAATCTGGTCTATATCTATACACTACAAATCCGGATAAAAATCCAACCATGATCCATGCAGTATAGTTAACTGCAGTAGCTGGTGGCATCTGCCCTGTGGCGCCTATTAGTACTGGCATGTTTATGAGCCTAATCCACTCTTGGTCAGGGAATGCCCTGTGAGCTAACCAAACAAAAACAGGAGCAATTGCTCCAAGCAAAAAGAACCAATTCACCATTGCATAAGTGCCTAAATCTCCAAAAATTCTACGAGGTCCGATAAGTCCCCAGATAACGGATGCATCATAGAACACATGATCTCCCGGGCAAGTCCACACAGTGCCACCAGAAGATGCAGTTGCACAAATATCAGGAATAGTTTCCATTAACCACCAGGCAGTTATCAAGTACACTAAACTTGCTATTAGCGTACCAACTATCTGAAAATTTTGGCAAAATTAATTTTGATTAATCAGACACTGAAAACTGGTGATCTGTTGCTTAATTTTAGGAGGTAGATCTTGACCAAAGAATAAAGAACTGACCTGTGCCATGAACATTGTCCGAGGTGGAATTTTCATGTAGTGACCAAGCTTAAAGTCTTGAAGGAAGGTAATTGCTTGTGACATACTTATGTAACCATACACTTTGAAGCACATATTAGCAACCGGATACCCTGGATAAATGTATCCTATGATGTATTCTGTAATGATGTTTAAGCCTGGAGCCTACAGTTTTATGGAAAAGATGTGTGGAATTAGTAGAGCAGTCCTTGTGTTTAAAATTTGTTGTTTTGTACTCTCATGTAAAGAACATGCACATATGCATATTTTATATTTACAGTTAGAACTCAGTTTTGTTAAAATTAAGCGATATAGGGAATGCATGAAACCTGGTTAGTAATGGCAGTGATGATCCCAATAGGAAGAGTGAAAAAGAAGGCAATGGCGCAAGCTAGTAGTACACCCCACCACGGCAGTTGAAGTTGGTCATTGTAATACTCACAGGCAAAAATTGTAAGTGTTATGTTTGCAACCAAAATGGACCAGAACCACCACTCTGGAACTTGTTTATATTTGCTCATAAGTCTTGTGTGTATGTCCATTTTCTTTTCTTTGAAACTTGATTTGCTTTGCTCCCATATCTCCCTGCATATATTAATCCAAAAAATAATTGGCATTCATTTCACTATCAATCAGGCGTGAGTGTGTGACTAAGATTAAGAAATGGTACCTTCCATGAAATAGAAACACATGCATAACTGTGGCAGAGAGAGCTGCGAATCCAACACCATAAGTCATAGCAAAAAATGTACTAAGATAAAGAGGTCCTTCGCGTTCATAAGCCGCAGAATCCAGGTGGAAATTATCATCAATAATGGTTGTAATATTGTAAATTTGGCCAGAGGAGGTGAAGAGATCATCAGAAAATATGGGGAAATTTTTGGCTTTATAAAAATTGAACCAGTAACTTAAAGGTGTCACAACATACATGACCAGAAAAAATCCCACAGCAACATTGGCAGTGGCGAACCATGGGCTGGCTAACGGGCTTCCAAGGTAGGCCGAAATGGAAGACCAGTCGAGGCCAACAGCACCAATGCCTAGGCCGTGGAGTCCAGAACCAAGTTGCTGTGCTAAAATTGATTTTGGGAAGATCCAGCAGATCCAAGAAAGGGAGGTTAACATTTGAAAGAGGTAGCCAGGGAAGACGTAGAATGCAAAGCTGCAAATGAAGGCGATTAGGAAGAATTGAGTTCGAGTTAATCCGCCTTTAGGCCTTTCTTCTCTCTCATGCAGAGCCCTGCAAAACAATGCTTCAAAAATCAATCTTCCTATACATTTTACAATGCAGAAAAAGAAAATATTGCCAAAAACAATTTAAGTGTAAGATGATCCACACCCTGATATAATCTAACGCATGACCCTCTTAATTTCTTGTTGCCTTAATGAGTCTAGTGATGTGAGGGGTGCATTCAACTGATATTCTATTGGATCTCAAAATTAACATGTATTCAATTTAGATTTCAGAGAATCTTTTAAAATCAGCATGTATTTTTGTTCATAACATAGTGATATTCACTTTATGTTACCTATTATGCTAACATGTCAGGGATATACCTTCCAAAAAAAAGAAAGATATCAGGGATATACATACCTAATTTGTTTGCGAGAATAACTTGTTTTGGAAAATATTTTGGCCCTGGAAAGTATTATTCCACTTATTTGTCATAAAATAAGTTCGATTTGAAAAACATTTTTCTAAAAAGTGAATTCTCAGAAAATATTAATCCGGAAATCATATTCCATCACTCTCAGTTTGAAAAATATTTTTTAAAAGAGGAAGTTATTTTTCAAAGGAATTTCCCTTGTTGAAAAATAATGTTAAAATAGAAAGATTGAACTGATTTGGTTGGAAAAATATAGATTAGCATAAAAAAAACATGTCAACCTCTGCACATAGATAGAAACGAATTTCATTTGTGATTACCCCATAAATGTTTATTTTTAACTGACGCATGTGTGAACTCATATTTATGTATTGATATCAAAGTTGATCGACAATACAAAATACAATTAAAAATACAACATAATAACAGTACTTTAATACCAATATGTTTCAAAACTATGATTTGAATTTTTGTATTACACAAATATTTAAATTAACGGTGACAAATATTTCCGTGTTTCCAAATGATGAGGAAGAAAGGACCACGTCCTCCAGGCTCCATCACATATTTAATTCACTGATATCACATGTAAAACAGGACTCACATGAATGATTATGGGTCTACGCCAGGTAACAGCCAGCTCAAAGTGGGACATTCTACTCAATCTTACTGCTACATATTACTCTTACTCGATCATTTTTTAATTAAATCTCCACCATTCTAAATTTCTCATCACGTTTTGGTAACGTTTCAAATTAAGCAACCCCGGGCCCGCCATAAAATGACAGGGCAGCATCAGTATCATAAGTCATATACTTCCGGTTCAGTCACGTCAACTTGTCATTAGCCCACAATATTAATTTTATATAGTTGCAAGTAGTGATTAGTAGTAATAATTTATGCTTTAAACATAACTTTGAATGATTAACAGACAAAATAATTATATATTTAGTGATGTAGCATAAGTTAAGCTACAATTTGACAAATTTTTATTTTTTCATTATTAACGAATTTCTTAATATCTTACGGTTTTAAGAGAATTAATTATCTAAATAGTATAAAACGATGAGATTATTGAGATATACAGATACTTAAGTTTACGTGATCGAATAATAATAGGAAAAAAAATTAATGCATATTTGCGGTGTAAATTAGGTTAGGTGACTAAACGTACGTACCTGAACAAGGAGACTTGAACGAGATTAGCAGGCCACCACATAGCAGCTGGCTCCACCAGGTATCTTCTGAATATACCAGCCCATCCAAATCCCAGTATCTACCATTCAACAACATTACATTTTCACTCTACCTATATCTACCACATTTTAATAAATAAACAAAAAATAAAACATAGCTAAATTAACAGCAAATTCCAAGTGACAATGATACCTGAGTTGTTAGGACAACAAGCAAAGACACAAAGAATGTGATGTGACGTGCATAAAAAATCTTAACACCGGTAACAACATGAATAGCGTACACTGAACCAGCACCGGAGTTTGCGAAAATGGTGATAAGGACATGTTCTTTCACGTTAAATGGTCCTGGATTTAAAGTGAACTCCCATCTTGTTCCTCGGAAAAATATTCTTTCAGTTATTTTAGCTGCCATTAGTTGACCTAATGGAACCACGGCGATCTGAGCTGAGATCGCCGTGATGGTCAACGGTTCGGTTCGGTACCAAAAAAATTGGTTGAGGAATGATAACACAACGCATGAGAGGGTTCCTAAGACCCACATTCGGAAGGTGAGTACCGGGAGGGTTTCGTCGTCGGTTGCAAGGGCGGAGGCAGGATTTTTTTTTTACCTGGGCTAGTGAAATTAAAACAAACAAATGAGATCAAAGAAAATTTACTACAGTGTTTTTTGACTAGAGGAGCATAAATTTTGAAATTTTTTTACCTACTCCTTCGGACTTCCCTTACAAAATAATAATTATTTGGCTTAAATACAATTATAACCCTGCATTTTCAACAATATACAATTAAAACCCTCTTTTAAAATAATTAGTAAATTTAACTTTATGTTTTTAACTATTTACAATAAAAACCTTTTTTAAAAACATTTAGTAAATTTAACCTTGACTTTTTAGTTTTGAAATAAAATAAACCTTACCCAAATATGGTTCAATTTATGCCAATTATAGAAGAGTATTTTTGAAAATAAATTAAATTTGGTGATGAACATTCATGAATATATTGAGCGGGAAGTGTGATGGCAAGAGAGAATAATATAAACACATATTAAAATTTTATTGAACATATATAATATATTATACATATAGACATATTAATATAGAAATTAAAAAACATCTAAATATCTATTTTATAATAAAACCCTAATAATTGCATATATCTATTATGCTTAGATAATATCTATACAAAAAAAAATTGACAATAGTGCATTTGACGAATATTTATTCAAAATTTGGTCGTAAGGTTTAATTTATTCTGAAATTAAAAAATCAATGTTAAATTTACTAAATATTTTTAAAAAGGGTTTTAATTGTAAATAGTTAAAAACATAGGGTTAAATTTACTAATTATTTTAAAAAATGTTTCAATTGTATGTAGTTCAAAAACGTAGGGTTAAATTTACTAAATATATTAAAAGATGGTTTTAATTGTATATTGTTGAAAACGCAAGGTTATAATTGTATTTAAGCCTAATTATTTTAAATTTTAATATATATGTTAAGGTGTAAATAAATAATTCATCTTAATATAAAATTTAAAATTTTATATTATTTATTTGATAAAAAAGATTTTAAATTTAATAAATAATCTAATTATATTTTTTCCCATCTCAACCTGTGTCAAAAGTCAAAATAATTAGTATTATTTTGGAAGAGTATTATTTAAATTACATGTTTGGTCCTTTATGAAATAAAATTCCTCTGAATCTTAGTTGACATGCATGATGACTCGGGCATTTTTTTACATGTTTCAATTAGTCTAGGACACAATTCATTAATAATAGTCATGGAAGCAATCCTGATGAACCAATCATATTTTAGGATTAAATATCACCTGGGCTAATTTCTATTTTTTGGGTTTGGACTATAAAAAATTCTAAGCTAAAAAAATTTAACCTGGGCTACCGCCCACCACAGCCTTCAACGTCCCTCCGCCCGTGGTCGGTTGTCGGGACGGTGAGGGCAACTTGCCTGATTGGAGACTCATCACACAAGTCCTCGTCTTCTTGATGCACCACTGAACTTAACGGAAGATTCGATACTGGAAGGTGAAATATTTAATTAGCTAGAAATAATTAATTTGAAGAATGAACATCAATGAAATATAATTAACACACATATGAGGATGGGAATGAGTCTATACTTACACAGAGGAGTTTGTATTTCATGTGAGAATGATGGTTCCTCCATGGATCTTTGCTGAAAAATTGTTGATAGCAAGCTAGTTATGTATTGAGTTTGTCTTCAACTTAATATTTATTCTTCTTATTTTATTTTATTTTTAAAATTTTGATTTTTTTCTATTTTTAAAATCAGAGAGAGCGCCCATTATTTTAGGATAGCATGTTGATGGTGCATGGATATAAATATTAGTAGGTGAATACGTGAATCTTCTAAACATAGCATTTATTTATAAATGCAGGGGAGTAACTTTAAAAGGAGGATAACTTCAGTTGACCACATTGCAAATATATATGTAATACTCGTATCTATTTACATCAAAGTATTTTAAAGGACATTGATTTTGAATTATATTTACTAACATGATATTGATTTTGTAGTAAAGGTTTTTACCATAAAAAAAGGTGTTTATGTTTTGAGCATTTTAAATTTTAACCTACCTAATTTATTTGTTATGCTAGTTTATAATCCGTGCAATTCACAGATTTTTTAATATATTTTAAGTGAATTGAATAATTTGACCGGTAATTAAATTAATATATTTAGATTGTCCTTGATATAAAATTTAACATATATAGAAGAATAATAATATTTAACTAATTAGTTGTTATTTTAAAATTTAAAATAGAAGATGTAATAATAATATTATAATATTTATGACATTCGATTATAAGTGATAATTTTAAATGAATTAGATAGTTTGAGGGCGATTAAATTGAGATTTTTAGATTATATTTAGTATATAATTTTAATAAAATTTAATATAGATAAAAAAATCACATTATTATATTCATGAGATTTAATTAATGGAATAATAACTCAAAAATTATATGTCAGATATGTTATAATAATTTCATAATATATTATACAGGAATATGATTAAGGACTTATAAGTTTTTTTTATTAGTAATTTATTCAAAAATATTTCATTAATTTATATATGAACATAAGCCTCATTTTATATCTATAACGTAATTTTCGAAAGATGGAATGGGTACATATTATAAAATTTTGAAGAAATATTGACTTGGAATTATAAAATTTAGTTGTAACGGATATATGGATAAATGTCTGTTAGATTTAACTAATGTTATATTTAAATTTTACAGATACCCATTATTTTTTACTATCCCAGAGAACTTAATATATTATTATTATTATTATTATTATTATTATTATTATTATTATTAAAAGTAGAAGTACATTATTACCAAAAATAAAAGTACATGGATATCATCTACCTTTTTTGATTATCTACACGCGGGTAAACGTAAACTGTGAATTGTAGTTTGCATTTTCACAAGTGAAGAAAATAAATAAACACTAGCATTTATTTATAGATCAATTTTTTTAAAATATATACAGTAGTAGATATATGAATGCATTCATATATTTTCAGCTGGAAATTGCTTGTCGTGTACAAATTAGCATTACACACACACTAATAAATCTGACTACTAAACAATACTATGAACCATTCAAATTTCAATGCCAAATTATTACACGCTACACCGAATTTTATTAATTTGTCTTTTTTGGCTAAATATCTCTAGGTATTTTCTAAGCTTGAAATTAACAAAAGGACTTGAAATCATTATCAGCTTGTATTTACGTATTTTTAAGTGCATACTATTTAATACTCCTCTTATATGCAATTCTACTGAATTTGATCTCTTACACATATTTTTTGTTAAAGAGAATCCAACCTTAATTACAGTCCGTAATCTTATTAATGAATTCCAACTGCTCTGCGGAACCTATGATCATATAAACAAATAATGAAAATTTATATTCAAGAAACTATAGTTTACTGTATCCTTGCTAATTCATCTTGTATAGATAGTGAAAAAGAAAACACTGAGTTGTGTTATTCAACTGATTCATGCTGGTACTGTACATCCCCAACAGCTTCTAATTTATCTATAGTTTTTTAATAACTTTTGGTACAAATAACTTAATCCCCGACAGCTTCTAATTTATCTTTATAATTGAAAAAAGCTACTGTTCAAGTAATGATATTCATTTGAACCCCAACTTTTCCAACTGTTAAAACATCTAAAAAAATATCTGATGAACTAATATGCATGAAATCTCAAAATCAACATTTCTTGATCAAATGCCTTAAACTAATCATATAATCAACTCATGTTATACGTAGATACTACACTAACGGATTCTTTCTTCTTCTACATTGACTGTGGCGCTACTGCTACTTTCCGAATCACTGTCCGAGGGGTTGCTTCTTCCGTCTTCTTCATCGACAATGGTCTTGTCATCCTCATTTCTGTACAGTAAATGAATCCCAGTAGTGTATACTGCTGGTGACTCTAATTTAATATATTTATCACCATCTCTGATTGGAAAGATTGATCTCGGTACTATTCCAACCAATGATTGTAACACCAATTTATTTTTGTCATAAAAGTAAAAATCTTCACTCCATGAAAAATGGGCTGTGCTATTCTCAACACAACAGTCAATCATATGTATATAAACACTCTTCCCGTGTTGAAAGCAAAGAATCATCCCCGAGAGGTTGTGCGATACATCTGGTGGCAAGCATTTCCAAGATATATTTCTGAAGCATCTAGTGTCGTTGGACTAAACCAATCTGGAAACTCAGTTGCATTGATTTTAACAAGGTGCCCGAATCCAAAATATATCTGTTGAATCCAAAAAAGTTAACCAACAATATTATAAAAATATTTAAAAAATTAGATCTTACATATTATGCAAATGTGAGTTTAAGAAAATGACCCTTTAGACATTAAAATTAGTATTAGGAATGTCTACAAAACTGTTAAATATGTATTAGTATATATCTTGTGAAATGGCACACTAATTATGAATTTATGATAAAATAGTTTGAGATCCACCAAACCTGAAATAAACGCTTGGTCAAAGTGTATGCCAGAAGAGATGAGTTGCAACCCCCCAGTTGAAGTTCTACTAAAGAAGTTAGTTCCTCCAAGCCTAAAATCTCTGTCAAACTAATACAATCTGTAATATCCAATATCTCCAACTGTTTCAAATTCGATAGATTTGGTAATTTTTCCATAGACCTACAACCATTTGTACTTGCTAATTTTAAATTAGGAGGAAGTTTTGGAATGGAAAGCAGATGAACACACTCTGTAAGATCAAGAGCTTCCAGTGCGCTGAGCTGACTAATACCGGATGGCAGGGAAGTGAGGCCACACTGAAATAATAAGTAACGCCTTTTAAATGCTAAAACAATCGGGCTTGATTCTATATCCGGATTTTTACTAATACGCTACTTGCATCTAGCTCCCTCAACCTTGTAAGCTTCTACATTTGATCGGGCAAGGTTTCCAGTCTTTCACATCCAGAAATATCAAGAATTTCCAATGAGCTCAGGTTGCAAATGGCATCTGGAAGAGTTTCAAGTTTCTTGTTACAACTTAATCTCAGCTGAACAAGCTTGCTAAGACGTCCAATTGAATTTGGTAATTTTGAAACACTTAGTCCACAAGCTTTGATATCTGTTAGGGATTCAATGTTCCCCAGTTCCATAGGCAATTCTTGCAGACAAGTGCAACCATTAATACTTAGGACTTGCAGTGCTCTCAAGCTGCAAAGGGTGTTTGGAAGAGTTTCAAGGTTCTGGCTATACTTTAGTTTCAGTTCTACAAGCTTGCTAAGACGTCCAACTGAATCAGGTAATTTCCAAACATTTAGTCCTTTTGCATTGAGCTCTCTTAGGGATTCAATGTTCCCCAATTCTGTAGGCAGTGCATCCAGACTACTGCAACCACCAATATCTAGATATTTCAGCACTTTCAAGTTGCAAATGGTATGTGGAAGAGTTTCAAGTTTCCCACAATCATGCAAATTTAAGGAAAAAAGCCTTGCCAAACTTCCGATTGATATGTGAACCTCCTCCAAGCTTTCACAATACTCAAATTTTAAAGTTTCAAGACACGGTAATTTAGTGAAGTCTGGAGTTGTAGTTAAAGCTAGAGAATATGACATGTTAAGAGTCTTTAACTTGTCAAAACATGCAAGCCCTGTAAAAAATGAGTGCAATTGGAAGAAGTCAAACCAGGCTTTATAAAATAAACGTCACAAATGCAAGAAAGATGCTCAGAGTACCTACCATGTTTGGCTCCCACATTGTTTTCAATTTGCTATGGGGTAACTCAAGGATAACAAGTTTTTCTGGGTAAAATTCAGAAGGTAAACACTCTAATGGACACTTATCCCAACACAGCCACCTCAAATCTCCAAGTGTCTGTTCAAAGCTTCCCATGACATTTACGTTGTCGAGGTAAAGAAATCTTAATTTACTCATTCGTTTGAATGTTTTCGCAGTGAATGATTTTCCCTGAAGTGCATCCCGGCATCTAAATTTGCGATGGACAATACCTTCAATCGCTATCGTTCCCTAATACATATATCAATAAGAAAAGATGATGACCAGCAGTACATAAATTTTTAAGAAGAAAAAGTTGACAAGGTTATGTATCATGTAATAGTCAAATGAATCCATTATATTGAAATTACCATATAGTTCTTCAGCACTTCATATATATCTATTGATAACCACAACCTGCTCTGTTTTCCAGGCTCATCAGGAGAGTTGTTACGAGCAATCTTTCTTCCTATATTCTGAAACCGATCAGGCATCTCTAACTCATCTTTATTATTGATTGTTAGTAGACATCTTGTCATTAGAATGTCAATATAATGATTGACGGAATTATAACAAGTTTCAATTATCTTAACAACCTCTTTGTACTTCCATCCAATAAAAAAACAAGCAATATCAAGGAAAATTTCTTGCAGTTTAGGATCAACCAACTTCAACTCATCGACTGTGGTGCTGTCATATTCATCAGTCATCGTAGCCTCCAGTTTTAACAATAGATGAGTCCCGAGAACTTCTGCACCTCCCCTGGTTCTTATTTGAATTCTGGCGTCGTCATCTGTGACTGAAATGATTGATCTCGGTACTATTATTATCCTGCAGGAGTCGTATGGCAGTAGCTCCTTGTCGCTAAATAAATAATCCACAGAAGTTTTGCCAGTATACTCAGGGTAAATTAAGGGCATACTCTTCATCTCCGGGCATTTAAAGCAGAAAATGATCCCCAAGTAGTCGTGTGACACATTTGGTGGCAATTCAAAACACATGTCTAATCCATATTTACAAGATTGACTTCTCCCATGAGAGATCTCTTCTGCCAAGGTATTTTCAGACACAATTGGTGGCAAATTTAATGTTGACCCATCTTCACTTGATTGACTAATCCAATACGAAAACTCTTGTAACCCTAGACTAATACCAACTTGATGCTCAAATCCCAAGTATGTCTATTGCAGATTTGCAGATTTTAAAAGAACACAAAAAAAGTAAGAAAATAAATATCATTAATCATATTAATTCATAAGTATATACAATTTTCAAATATTGTTTTAAAAAGGTAAAAAATATAGAATATAATCACAAGATAAGATTAAGTTTAGATCCACCAAACCTGAAATGATCGCTTTGTCAGTAGAGAGGAGTTGCAACCTGCCAAATTAAGTTTTCTTAGATAAGTGAGTTCCTCCAACCCTTGAATCTCTGTCAAACCACTACAATTAGTAAAGTCCATTTTCTGTAGCTTTTTCAAATTGGATAGATTTGGTAATCTTTCCAAAGAGTCACAATTATTTGCAACTATGCATTTCAGATTAGAAGGAAGTTTTGGAATGGAAAGCAGATGACTACAGTGATGAAGATAAAGAGATTGTAGATTTAACAGCTCACTAAAACCAGATGGTAGGGAAGTGATACAACTCCCGGATAAATTTAATTTTTGCAATGATAATGCAATCCGGCTTGATCCTATATCTGGAAGCTTTTTTAACATATCAGCACCCATTGCATGTAGCGTCCTCAACCTTGAAATCTTCCACAGCTGATCTGGTAATATTTCTAGTTTCTGACATCCACCAATACAAAGAGTTTCCAGATATCTTAGGTTGCAAATGCTGTTAGGAAGAGTTTCAAGCTTCCCGTTATCACTTAGATTCAACTTAACAAGTTTAGTAAGACTACCGACCGAATCTGGCAATTCCGAAACACTTAGTCCCCCCACATTGAGCTCTCTTAGAGATTCAATATTCCCCAATTTAACAGGCAATGATTCCACATTAGTGCAACAATAAATACTTAGAATTTTCAATGCTCTCAAGTTGCAAATGGTGTTTGGAAGAGTTTCCAGATTCTCGTTAAAATCTAATTTCATCTCAACAAGATTACTAAGACAACCAATTGAATCTGGTAACTTCGAAACATTTAATCCGCAAGCATTGAGCTTTGTTAGGGATTCAAGGTTCCCCAATTGTATTGGCAATTCTTCCAGCCCTATACAATAATCAATACTTAGTACTTCCAATGCTCTCAAGTTGCAAATGGTGTTTGGAAGAGTTTCAAGCTGCGGGTTAAAATCTAATTTCAGCTCAACAAGCTTACTAAGACATCCGATCAGGTCTGGTAATTTCGGAACACTTGATCCGCAAGCATTGAGCTCTGTTAGGGATTCCATGTTTCCTAATTGTATTGGCAATTCTTTCAGCCTTGTACAATTATTAATACTTAGTACTTTCAATGCTCTCAAGTTGCAGATGGTGTTTGGAAGAGTTTGAAGCGTATGGTTAGAATCTAATATTAGCTGAACAAGATTACTGAGACATCCCATCGAGTCTGGTAGTTTCGAAATGCTTAAATTGCTTGCATTGATCTCTGTTAGCGATTCAATTCTCCCCAGTTCTTCTGGCAATGCTTCGAGCCCATTGCAATCTTCGATATTTAGACTTTTTAGTGCTCTCAAGTTGCAAATGGAGTCCGGAAGAATTCTTAGCATCACACAACCCCTTAAATTTAAAAAAACAAGGCTTCCCAAAGTTCCAATTGATGTATGAACTTCCTCCAAGCTTCTACAACCCTCCAGATTTAAAGTTCGAAGACACAATAGTTTGGTGAAGTCTGGAGTTGTAGTTAAATATCGAGAAAATGACATGTTTAGAGTCTAACTTTTTGAAAACCTGTGAAACCTGTAACAATGAGTGCAATTAGGAGACATTATATCTGGCATTATTTTTTCTTGTAAAATTTTCATATATATAAGAAACATACACAGAGTACCTACCATGTTTACCTGCCACATTGTTGCCATTTGGCTATTGGGTAACTCAAGAATAACAAGTTTTTTAGGGCAAAATTCAAAAGGTAAGCACTCTAAAGGACACAATTCCCAACAAAACCATCTCAAATCTTCAAGTGTCTGTTCAAAGTTTCCAGTGAGATTAACCCGTTTGAAGTATAGAAATCTCAATTTACGCATTCTTCTAAATGTTTCCATATCAAACTGTACTCCCTTGAATGGATCCTTGTATTTAAAATAGTCAAGCATGATACCTTCAATTGCTTCTGTTCCCTAACCCAGATATATAAATAAAAAAAGTTAATTACCATACTTAAGTAGATAAAAATAGGTAGTTATCTTTTTCTTCATCAACACATGAAATCGCCTAATGAAATTTTTTATAATATGGATTAATAAGAATAGAAGTTCATGGATGGTTTTGTATCACACAAGTCATATGAAGCAATCACAATCATCTGAATCCATTATTGGGTACACATATGACAAAATTACCTCATGCTTTTTCAATACATGGCATATTTCTTTTGATACCCACAATCTACTATGCTTTCCAGGCTCATCAGGAGAGTTGTTACGTGAAATTTCCCTTCCCATATCGCGAAGCAGATCATGCATTCTCAACTCATCTCTATTATTGATTGCCAGTAAACATCGTTTCTTTAGAATATCAATGCTATGATCTGCGTAGGAATAAAAAGTTTCCAATATCGCAACCACCTTTCTTTCTTCATTCCAATGAAAAAACAAGCTATGTCAAGGAACATTTTCTTCAGCATAGGATCATCTGATTCTAAGGCATCCAAGCTAATCATAAGTCTTTGCTGGATAGTGCTATTGGGGATTCGCTGCAGTTTCTCAATGTAAGATTTCCATCCTATGACAGATCTCTTATACAGATACGAGCGAAAAACCTCGAGAGCTAAGGGAAGACCACCAGCATGACCTAGAATGTCTTTAGACAACACCATTAAGGTGTTGTCGGGTTTAGTATCTCTAAATGCATGTCAGGAAAATAGTGTCTGTGACTCAGCATCATCTAATTCATTTACCCTGTATCGATATTTGGTTTCCACTTCAATTTTATCCAATATCTCTTCATCCCTTGTAGTTAAAATAACTATACTCCCAGAAGCAAATGGTCCTACCAATGTTTCAAATTGTTTATAGTTGTCTAAGTCATCAATAACCACCAGAATTTTTGTTGAACAGATTCTAGCTCCTATCAACTTGGTTCCTTGCTCAACACTGTGAATCTCAACTTTTTTCCTACTTTTAAGAACATCATTAATAAGCTGTTCTTGCAAAGTCTCTAGGCCTTTGAATGTCCCGCAAATCTCCTCTGAAAGATTGACTCTGTCAGAGGAACAAATCATTTAACCACGAGCAGTACTACATCAAGGAAGAAAAGTTTTGGGGTTTTGTGACTCTTGAAAAATAACAACTTAATTAAAAAGAACAAAATGGTAAAGCAAAACTTTAGTGTTCTGCAACTGCAGTGGCCCATTATCACGAGATACAATATATCAGTTACGTATTGATAACAAAACCTAAAAACTAGAACTTAAAATTTTCCATACGCAAATTTAAAACAACTGTTTGAATTTCGGAAATGTGCCTTTGACTGTTGCTAGTACATATCAAAACCCAGCACTTTAACCTATGCCACTAACATATTTTAATTTTTAGTATCTTTTATGAATAATCATAAAAAGCAATGACCTCAATATCAACTTCAGTGAAAATGTACATACAACAAGCATGGATCAATAAAACAAAGAAAGCAGGCCGCGAGGAAAGATTCTCGCCAAAACGACGAAGAACACCGGCCAACTCCGGTGAACTCGAATCATACCCAGAAGATCATAAAAAGACTAGCTACGGATTCCTTGTCTCATGGTCTATACATACATGGTCTCAAATCATACAAATAACTAACACCCATCAATTTGCGAAAATAAAAACAATTGGCAGTTAACACTAAATCGTGAAACAAGAACTTTTCTACGAAATTAAAAGTATAAACAAGTAGTACGGATCGAACTTTTCTACATTTGTAATGGTAGTCAATGTAAATTATACATACTTTATTATCTACATGAAGGTAAATGTAAACTGTGAATTGTATTTTGCAGTTTCATCAGTCAAGAAAACAAATAAACACTAGCATCTATAAATCGATTTAAAAAAAAAAATAGTACATATATTATATATAGCTAGCGAAATGACCTGTATAAACCTAAGCCATTCATCATATATTTTCAGCTGGGTTATGTGAAATTGCTTGTCGTGTACAAATTAGCATTACACGCTAATAATAAATCTTACTAAACAACATGAACCATTTAAATTTCAATGCCAAATTATCAGCTTGTATAGTGTTTATAAATGCATACCATTTCAAATCGTATATGCATTTTTACTGAATTTGATCTTTAGACAGATTTTTAGTGAAATTTAATTGTATTTATAAATCATAGATATGTATCTTGTTGTTACAGTCCGTAATTTTATTAATGAAATAATGAATTCCAACTGCTCTGCAGAACCTATATATGTAATATGATCATATAACCAAACAACGAAATGCATGCGGTTACTTTTGCTTAAATCCTTGCTGAGACAACAACAGATGAGCTTTCTTCAAGCACTCTCTGCATCACAATAAACATTTCTTCAGGGGACTTTGGTCCTTTAATTAATCGATCTGCATCAAGGTTTAAATTAAAAGCATATTCAGACTAATCTTTCTATCCCATGAGACAGAGCTAGTTGCTGTCGCACTCCAAATGTTTCAATCGTTTAAAAGGGTAGCCACTTTCTTATTCTACATTGGAAGTGGTGCTGTCAAGAGATAACCAAAATTCTTTTTACTATCCAAATCACTGAGCGAAGGGTTGTCTTTCATCTTCTACATTAACAGTGGTGCTCTCATACGCTTTTGTACGATAAATGGATCTTACACTTTATTGCATATGGTGATTTCAATTGAATTCCTAAGCCATCTTTGATTGGAAAGATTGATCTTGGTACTATTACCATCAATGATTTATTGTAATTCTCATCACAAAATCCCCCTCATAGAAAACTAGTTCTGGTATTCTCAACATAATAGTTAACCGTAGCTTTTTCACAATTCTCCAGGCATTCAAAGCAAAGAATCATCCCCAAGAAATTGTAGGATCCATCAGGGTTCACTCATTTGTAGAAAGACTAGACAGGGAAAGTTGTTAAATTTACAGACGTTTCAACCGCTTGGAACGGTGACTTGTTTCTTCTTCTACATTGACAGTGGTGCTGCCAAGAGAAAACCTACTCCTGTTACTTTCCAGATCACTGACTGAGGGGTCGCTTCTTTCATCTTCTACATTGACAGTGGTGCTGTCATGCTCGCTTTTGTACAATAAATGAATCCCATGAATGTCTGCTTCAAATGAAGTTAATATAATTTTCTCATCACCATCTCCTATGGGAAAGACCGATCTCGGTACTATTACCATCAATGATTCATAGTCATTCTTATAAAAACATCCACTCCATAAAAAATGGGTTGTGATATTCTCAACAGAATAGTTAATCTTATCTGCCTCATTAGTAGTATTCTCCAGGCGTTGAAAACAAAGAATCATCCCCAACAAATTGTGTGATACATTTGGCGCCAATTTTAAACACATTTCTGAATTTTCTAGATCACTTGACTGACTATGCCCTGATTCACTATTCCAATCTGCCGTTGCACTAATCCAATCTGGAAACTCTGGAGCGTAAATCTCAATAACATGTCCAAATTCAAAATATATCTGTTGCAAAATGTAACCCGATATGAATTATGATAGTAATTCAACCAAAACTTATATGGGTCCTGGTTTAAAACCAAATTAGTCGGTTCATTGTTTCCACTTTTCTGATCCATTATGTTGTGTTTGGTTGGCATAATGAAATTGGTGGGTATGGAATGAAATTTGAATTATAATAGAGGTAAATTTCAAAAATACTAGTTTTTCTCTTGTGTAGTTTAGGTTTATTGTTAATTAAACAATTAAGTATCATCTAGTTTTTCTGTTTCATTATAGGACTAGTTATAATGGACTCGTTTTGAAATACTTATTACGTAAGTGGAAGAAAAATAAATATGAGTTAGTAATTTGAAACATGATATGAAAATCGCTAAAGCTAAATTTTAATCAAAAGAGTTTGAGATCCACCAAACCTGAAATAAATGCTTTGCAAGAAGAGATGATTTGCAACCTTCCAAACGAAGTACTCTAATAGAAGCGAGCTCCTCCAGGCCTGAAATCACTGTTAAACCACTACAATATGCAAGGCTGAGTTCCTCCAACTGTTTTAAATTGGATAAGTTTGGTAATCTGTCCATAGACATACAACCATCTGCACTTATCCGTATCAGATTGGGAGGAAGTTCTTCAATGGACCAGAGATCACAACATTCATTAAGATTAAGATCAGATAAATCTAAGAGCCAACTAAAACCGGATGGCAGGGCAGTGAGAGCACTCTCAGATAAATCCAATTTTATCAATGAAAATACAATTTGGCTTGATTTTATATCAGGGAGCTTTTTCAACAGAGTAGCACCACTTACATTTAGCTCCCTTAAACTTGTAAGCTTCCACAGTTGATCTGGTAATATTTCAAGTTTTTCACATCCAGAAATATCAAGAATTTCCAATGAGCTCAGGTTGCAAATGGTGTCTGGAAGAGTTTCAAGGTTCTTGTTACAACTTAATCTCAGCTGAACAAGCTTGCTAAGACGTCCAATTGAATCTGGTAATTTTGAAACACTTAGTCCACAAGCTTTGATCTCTGTTAGGGTTTCAATGTTCCCCAGTTCCATAGGCAATTCTTGCAGACAAGCGCAGCCATTAATACTTAGGACTTCCAATGCTCTCAAGCTGCAAAGAGTGTTTGGAAGAGTTTCAAGGTTCTGGCTATACCTTAGTTTCAGTTCTACAAGCTTACTAAGAAGTCCAACTGAATCAGGCAATTTCCAAACATTTAGTCCTTTTGCATTGAGCTCTCTTAGGGATTCAATGTTCCCCAATTCTAAAGGCAATGCATCCAGATTACTGCAGCCACCAATATCTAGATATTTCAGCACTTTCAAGTTGCAAATGGTGTGTGGAAGAGTTTCAAGTTTCCCACAATCATGCAAATTTAAGGAAAAAAGCCTCGTTAAACTTCCGATTGATACGTGGACCTCCTCCAAGCTTTCACAGTACTCAAAATTCAACGTTTCAAGGCACGGTAATTTAGTGAAGTCTGGAGTTCTAGTTAAAGCTAGAGAATATGACATGTTAAGAGTCTTTAACTTGTCAAAAACATGCAAGACCTGTAAAAAATTGTGCAATTGGAAGAAGTCAAACCAAGCATTATAAAATCAACGTCACATATGCAAGAAAAGTGCTCAGAGCACCTACCATGTTTGGCTCCCACAATGTTCTCAATTTGCTATGGGGTAACTCAAGGATAACAAGTTTTTCCGGGTAAAATTCAGAAGGTAAATACTCTAATGGACACTCATCCCAACACAGCCACCTCAAATCTTCAAGGGTCTGTTCAAAGCTTCCAATGAGATATACGTTTTTGAAGTAAAGAAATCTTAATTTACTCATTCTTTTCAATGTTTTCATAGTAAATGATTTTCCCTCAAGTGCATCCTGGTAGTCAAGTTTGCGACGGACGATACCTTCAATCGCTATTGTTCCCTAACACATAAATCAAAAAGAAATGTTGATGCCCAATGTTTTATAATAAATTTATTTAAGTGAAAAAGAGGTAGACAGTTAGTTCCCATGTCCTGCTTCAACACAAAATTTCATCTTATTAGCAGTACATAAATTTGTAAGAAGGAAAAGTTGACGAGGTAATGTATCATAGATAGACAAAAGAAACCATTAGAATAAAATTACCGCATCGTTCTGCAACACATCATATATATCTACTGATAACCACAATCTACTATGTTTTCCAGGCTCATTACGAGAGTTGTTGCATGCAATTTTTCTTCCTATATTCTGAAGCCGATGATGCATCTCCAATTCATCTTCATTATTGATTGTTAGTAAACCATTCGCCTTTAAGATGTCAATATAATGATCAACGGGAGTATAACAAGTTTCCATTATGTTAACAACCTCTTCGATATTCCATCCGATAAAAAAACAAGCAATGTCTAGGAAAATATCTTGCAGCCTAGGATCAACCAATTTCAACTCATCGAAAGTGGTGGTGTTGTATTCATCCTCTGGTTTAGACAATACATGAATAGCAACAACTTCTGCATTTGATGATGTTAATTCAATTGAATGGTCAGCATCTGTGACTGAGAAGATTGATCTTGGTACTATTATCATACATGACTCATATAACCCCATCCTGGAAGATCCAAAATCGCTCCGAAATAAATTACCAGTGGAAGTCTTAACAGAATAATCCAATCCTTCCTCACTCTTCCGGCATTTAAAGCAGAGAACCAGCCCCAAGTAATTATTTGGCGGCAAATTTAAAGACGTTGTAGGCCCATCTTGACTAATCCAATCAGGAAACTCTTCTGACCCAATGCAAACACAAACTTGATGCCCAAATCCAGAGTATATCTTGTGTGAAAAACAAAAGAAGTTAAGCAACAACTATATCCGACCTTTATCATTACAAGTACCGGTTTGTATCTAAAATAATTTATAATTATGCAACATAGAAAATTAATTACGTCAACAGTATAATTTTAGAAAATTTTGAAGTTAAATCTAGTGGTAAGAACTTATCATCAGTCGCTTGGGTTTGATTCTCAGTCACCCCGAGAATTATTAGAATGGATACTACTGTATAAGCTTATAAGTTTATTCAGGAAAAAAACCTTCTCAGTAGAACAAAAACAATCAATTTAGCAAAATCTGAATTTTAATGTAGTCTATTCGTAAGATAAGAGTTTGAGATCAACCAAACCTGTAATAATCGCTTTGTCAAAGTACATGCTAATAATGAGGAGCAGCAACCTCCCAAATACAGTAATGATAAAGAAGTGAGTTCCTCCAAGCCTTGAATATCTGTCAAGCCACTACAATCTCTAAGATCCACTACCTCCACTTGTTTCAAGTTAGATAGATTTGGTAATTTTTCCAAAGACGTACAACTATCTGCCCAAATCCATCTCAAATTAGGAGGTAGTTCAGCAATGTACAACAGATCACCACTATCTGACACAGTAAGTTCTTGTAGGTTTGAGAGCTGACTAAGACCAGATGGCAGGGCAGTGAGAACACTCTCAGATAGATACAAGTATTCCAATTGTAATGCAGCCTGGCTAGATACTATATCAGGAAGTTTTTTTAACATAATAGCTCCTCTTACATCTAGCTGCCTTAAGCTTGTAACTTTCCACAGTGGATCCGGTAATATTTCTAGTCTTTCACATCCAAAAATATCAAGAATTTTCAATGATCTCAAGTTGCAAATGGTGTTGGGTAGAGTTTCAAGGTTCTTGTTACCATTTAATTTCAGATCAACAAGCTTACTAAGATATCCTATCGAATCAGGTAATCTTGAAACAGTTAGTCTCTCCGCATTGAGCTCTCTTAGAGATACAATGCTCCCAAATTGAACAGGCAATGCTTCCACATTAGTGCAATCATTAATACTTAAAACTTCCAATGCTCCCAAGTTGCAAATAGTGTTTGGAAGAGTTTCAAGCTTCTCGTTAGAACCTAATTCCAGCTTAACAAGATTACTAAGACATCCGATTGAATCTGGTAACTTCGGAACATTTATTCGGCAAGCATTGAGCTCTGTTAGGGATTCAAGGCTCCCCAATTGTATTGGCAATGCTTTCAGCCCTGTACAATCATTAATACTTAGTACTTCCAATGCTCTCAAGTTGCAAATGGTGTTTGGAAGAGTTTCAAGCTTCTTGTTAGAATCTAATTTCAGCTTAACAAGCTTACTAAGATATCCGATCGAATCTGGTAATTTAGGGACACTTATTCCACAAGCATTGAGCTCGTTTAGGGATTCAATGTTCCCCAATTCTTTTGGAAATTCTTCCAGCCCACTGCAAAAATCGATAGTTAGACTTTTTATGGCTCTCAAGTTGCAAATGGTGTCCGGAAGACTTCTTAGCTTCATGCAACCCCTTAAATTTAAGGAAACAAGGCCTGCCAAACTTCCAATTGACATATGAACTTCCTCCAAGCTTTTACACCCATTAAGATCTAAACTTTCAAGGCACAATAGTCCAGTGAAGTCTGGAGTTCTAGTTAAATCTTGAGAAAACAACATGTTTAAAGTCTTTAACTTCTTAAAAACATTTGAAACCTGTAAGAATAAGTGCGATTACGAGATATTAAATCTGACAATTTTGTATTACTCCATCCATCCCATTTTTTGTCCATTGACCAAATTAAGCATTTTTTCAATCACGTTTAATTTGCTTATTGTTACTTAAATATGTATTTTTTCTAAGAAAATACAACGAAATATATTATCAAAACTAAAACCAAATTTATATAATGTGAACAAATTTTTTGGGACAAACAGAACATGAAATAATGTCATTATAAACGGGACGGAGGGAGTATAACTTTTCGTATATATGCAAGAAAGTAAGAAACATAGTCAGAGTGTTTAAATTTTTACCTCCCACATTGTTGTCATTCTGCTATGGGGCAACTCAAGACTAACAAGTTCCTGAGGACAAAAATCGTGAGGTAAACACTTTAAAGGGCACCGATCCCAACGAAACCACCTCAAATAATCAAGTGTATGTTCAAACTTTCCAGTAAGATTAATGTCTTCGATGTCAAGAAATCTTAATTTACTCATTTTTCTGAATGTTCCCATATCAAATGATACTTCCTTGAATGGATCCTTGTACGCAGAATAGTGAAGCATGATACCTTCAATCGCTTCTGTTCCCTGACATTATCAATAAGAATCACCATAAATCCAAGAGATGGAAAAAGGAGACAATTACCTTCTGCTTCATCAACACATACTTCATCTTTTGGGCAAATTTATTTACATATATTAACATAAGAAGAAAAATTGATGAATGATTTTGTATCATATAAAGTCATATTCAGATTTATTGGAAAACATTCTTGGATATACATATAATGATTTCACCTCGTATTTCTTCAACACAGTGCATATTTCTTTTGATACCCACAATCTACTATGCTTTCCAGGCTCTTCAGGAGAGTTGTTGCGAGCGACTTCCTTTCCCATATCCTGAAGCAGATCATGCATTCGCAACTCATCTCTACTATTGATCGTTAGTAAACATCTTTTCTTTAGAATATCAATATTATATTCTGCGTAGGAGTAATAAGTTCCCATTATTTCAACCACCTTTTCTTTCTTCCTTCCAATGAAAAAACAAGCAATGTCAAGGAACATTTTTTTCAGCCAAGGATCATCTGAATCTAAGGCATCCAAGCTAACAATAAGTCTTTGTTGGATACTGTTGTTGGGGATTCGCTGCAGTTTCTCAATGTAAGCTTTCCATCCGATGTCGGATTTCTTATACAGATACGAGCCAAAAACTTCGAGAGCTAAGGGAAGCCCACCAGCATGACGGAGAATGTCTTCAGACAATACCATTAAGGTGTTGTCGGGTTTAGTATCTCTAAATGCATGTCGGGAAAATAGTGTCTGTGACTCAGCATCATCTAATTCATTTACCCTGTATCGATATTTGGTTTCCACTTCAATTTTATCCAATATCTCTTCATCCCTTGTAGTTAAAATAACTATACTCCCAGAAGCAAATGGTCCTACCAATGTTTCAAATTGTTTATAGTTGTCTAAGTCATCAATAACCACCAGAATTTTTGTTGAACAGATTCTAGCTCCTATCAACTTAGTTCCTTGCTCAACACTGTGAATCACAACTTTTTTCCTACTTTTAAGAACATCATTAATAAGCTGTTCTTGCAAAGTCTCTAGGCCTTTGAATGTCCCGCAAATCTCCCTGACGTTTGCGAGGAAGCAGCTGCCCTTAAAGCTTCCTAGCAAGAGTTGATTAAAGAGTGCTTTGGCAAGTGTTGTTTTGCCTACTCCACCCATACCATAAATACCAATCTTAACAACACCTTCTGTGCCACTGCTCAATAATGTTGTTATGTCTTTAACACGAGAATCCAACCCAACTGGATATTTGGCAACATCTAAAGCCATGGGATTTACTTCAAGTAGAATCTCGTCAACAATTTCATTGATAATATCAGCTTCAGACCTGCAATGGAATTCTGTTTTGTTATGAAATAAACAGAACCTCGTATCCATAAAATAAGTAAAGCCTTACAAGCATTATCTGGACTAATTCCAGCTTAAGGTAAAAGACCGACTAGAACCTCTGATATATCAAATGTGTTCTTTCCTATTTTATATTTGTTCAAATATTTTAGAAGTTAACATATAAGCATGCATAACCAAAATATAGATGAGAAGAGGCAAGCAAACCTAATACCAATGTATTAATATAAATCTATGAATTATTAAATTACCGTTTTTCATTTATATGTTTTCCTGATTTGCCGGCAACTTGTGTTAGCCTAAGGCGCCAATTCTCGACTCTTTCCATTTCACCTGCCAAACGAGATTCATGTTTTTCAAAAGCTTCTTTAAAACTTCCAGTTTGATGTCGTACAATCGCTGGATCAATTCTGTAAAAAACAGGAATAACCAATCTCTGCATTGTATCGTGACAATTAAGGATCTCTACGAGCTCGTCAAGGCACCAACCTGATGAAGCATAATTTTCAGACAGGACAACAATATAAGTCTTGGATTCTTGAATAGCTTCAAGCAATGCGTCTGAGATCTCTTCTCCAGTCTGTAGTTCAGGATCATCCAAATATGTTCGAATACCATAACGATCCAGGGCAGAGTACAAATGACTGGTAAAATTATATCGAGTGTCCTTACCGCGGAAGCTCAAGAAAACGTCCCAGTTAGTAGGAGGTAATGTTGAACATGAAGCAGAAGAGGAACTTGTGAAAGCCATTAGTTAGCTTAGAGATCAAACAATCAAGATATATGGAATGAGTTGATTCTTTTTCTTATTTTTAGTTCCTACACAGCAGGCCGACATTGTGCACTCCGTTTTGGCTTTCTATTAACATAGGAAACAACTAAAAATCTCGGTATCACTTTCTTTAATCAAAAACTCACACGTTCGACCTCCTAGCATTAAACAAAAGGGTACCAGTATATCAAGACTACTGAAATTTTATTGAACAAAAGGGTTTTTACTATACAGTATCTAAAATTTACAGAATAAAAAGAAAGAAAAAAAATATTGCTCTTAAATCACTAACACCTACTTTTTATTTCTTTATTCATTTTTTATTGTACTCTTATTTAATAGAGATTTTTTCATGATAAAATATTATTTAAGATGTAATGTTGAAAGTAGACTTTCTAAGAAACGAGGCTCATGTACGGTGCATTTTTTTCAATTTTATTGCACAAAAAATAGGATAATTTATCCGACAACTATTAGATTTTAGATCTTCAAGTAGTTTTTGATTTCAGTGATCTACAATGATGGCTTTAAAACCATCACTTACTTCATATTTGAAGTTAAACCCTTAAAATCATCCCCAACAGCTTCTAATTTTATCTTTATATTTGGAAAAAAAATCTACTGTTAAAGTAATGACGTTCATTTTAAGAATTCAATCTACACGTCTCACTATGTATACATAGAATCTGTTGATCCGATGTACACCCATAACACCCCGACTTTTCCGAACTGTTAAAACATCTAAAAAATATATGATGAACTAATATGAAATCCCAAAATCAACATTTTTTGATCAAATGCCTTGAACAAATCCATAATAACCATATGATAATAAACCAAGGTTTCAAGTAAACGGAGGCGCAACTCCAAAATTATTCAAGTAATAAAGTGCAATTCAAATATCTTCCAAAGACTGCTTGTTTGAACATGACTCCTACAAATTTCACGACCTCCAAGGGTCAATGCAAACCCCAATAAGATTCTAAACTTACCTACTACTAGTTGGGTAATGCACGCTTGTATAAATAGAAAACAATATACCTTTACTAATTTAGCATAATTTTACTAATTTAGCATAATTTCGAATCAGAGTAATGAAAAATTCCAATATCAAAACAAAAAGAACATATTAGGCCCCGTTTGGCGCAGTTTATAAGCTGCTTATAAACTGAAAAAGTTGGTATATATGTACTTTTTCTGAAAATAAGTAACTTATTTTCAAATTTAAAAATAAGATTTGGTCTTAAATTTCTAAAATAAATATTAATTTTCAAAAAAAATATATGAAAATACTTTTAAAAAAAAATAACTTATTACTTATAAACTAAGTCAAACACCCCCAAAATATGGTAAATTTAAATAAGCCAACCTTTTAATCCAACTAAGAGCCTGTTTGGTTTATATAGCTTATAGCTTATTTTGACTTTAAGTTGAAAAATGTATTTTTAGTAATAAATCAGAAGCGGACTTAAAGTGAGAAATAAGTCAGAAACTGACTTAAAACCAGAAATACGTATTAAGTACTTTTTTCAGTGACTTTTTTTATAATTTTTCTATTTTGATAAAAGTTATTTATATGTTATAAATTACTCATAAGTCACTTTCATTTTTATTTTTATATATTTTAAAACGCATAAGTCACTTATAAGTCAAAATTATTCAAACATACATTTTAAACTCCTGACTTATCATTTTAAGTCATAAATCACAATTTTAAGCTTAGCCGAGCAGCCTCTAAGGTTACTGTAATCCACTGACACAATCCAAAAAGTTCCCTAAAAACCAGTGACGCAGTCCACAAGGTGGTATTGCATCCCTAAGGTATCAGAAATCACACAACAGTACGCCCTAGAAAGATATCAGATTTTAGTTCCACTACACTCACGCTATACTAAGATACTATGCTAATGGGTTCAGATCATAGACTAACTTAGGGTTCCAAAATTCATATTTTCTTACCAAGTTCAAAATCATACTTCCCAAAATATTGTACTTGACCCAAATTAATATCACTAAAATAGACCGGAAGTAGAATATAAATTTACAATTTTAAAACATATAAATATAATTTTAAAAACACTAACAAGTTCGAATAGTAAACTTACCTCGATATTGAAAACAAATATGCACCAACAGAACCAAACACTAAAACAGATATTACCAACCTTGCTACTCACCTACCTATATTACACAGACTGCACATAAATACATCATGCCAAAGAGGACCCTTGGCATGTATACTCATATATAAACCAGCTGAATCTCACGAGGAGCTGAGAAGTGAACAGCAGAAGTTAACAATTTTAAATTGCTGTTGCAGTCCTCCGTAATCTGGTCACAAAATTCCAACTGCTCTGCAGAACATATAATCAAGTAACCAAATAACACAAATTTATATCATTACCAAGATGTACAAATAATCAAGTGACCAAATAACACAAATTTATATCATCATCAAGATGTACATGCATGTGGTTAATTTTAATTATTTGAACCCACATTACACTATCAACCATTTCTAAATTAATCAGCACTGAAGTACACAGATATCATATGCTATCGAGATATCATGGTCTAACTGTATCATTGCTAATCAGGCCGAAACAGTGTCTAATATTCATACTTGATTACGGCCAATCAACATTTGCTCTTATGAGTTGATTTCCACAAAAAGGCTGGCCTGAGGATGTAATCCTGCTTCTTCCAAGGACAAAGACAGCTTATTTTCGCCATATACCACACGAGGAAAATTGGAGAAAAGGGTGTAACCCTCAGCTTCTAAGCAACCCAATGAATCAACATAATCATATAGAGACTCTAGCTTTGTGGTACGAAGAAATCTTCTTCCCTTCCGTTCCCCACTTGGAAAACGAACCAAAATCTAATTAAATCAACATCGAAATAGAATTTATCAGGATGAAGAATTCATCATACATAAAGAGTAAAAAAAACTGAATTCTATATGCAAGTGATTCATGCTGGTGTAGTTTTGAACTATCATTTTATGGCCATCACAAATATTACATACACCATCATAGTGTAGTAAATCTCTGAATTTGTAATTTCTATGCAACATAAATTACAGTATTTTGTTGACTGAAACAGGCAGGAAAATAACTAAAATTGGAAGATAAACGATATATTACCTGAGTAACATCTGGTCCTTTTTCTGGTTCTGCACCCAATGCCAAGGCTTTCTCCTCTCTCAATCTAGCTAATGCTGCTTTTTTCTCAGCAGCTTCATGTGCTGCTCTTTCACGAGCCTCCTCTTCCTCCTTCAACTTCCTCTCAGCTTCGGCAGCTTCCCTTGCCAGCGTTTCCTGCTCTTCCTTCCTCTGGCGTTCCCTGGTCTGATGTCGCAAACACAATTGATACATAAATGTTTTAGATTGAGTTCTTTTGATCTGTTCTAGATCACAGAGTTGGCAATGAGTACAGACAGGGTATTATGTGACATAATCTACACTAATTTATTACATATGAGCCAATATGTTTCCATAACATCAATCTATAACCTGATCCCAATGTCATTTACTAAACAGAACATACGCAAACCCAATAATCCCACTCAATCCAGTTGGCAGTCAGGGCAAGCCTAGGTATCAACCCCCCTACATCGACTAAAAGCTTAAAGAGCAATTAAAATCTGACAACACTTTCTACTGGGGGTGGAAGTGTCTTGCAACATCTATTATTTCTAAAGAAAACTTTGTAATTTATTAAACCCTGCCAGGATTCACATGTTCAGCAGTTAGGAGTAGTATAAATCGTTTTATTTAACAGTTTAGTACTCAAAAATCGATTAACCCACCTTCTCCACTCACCCCCGCCTGTAACATCTCCTCACTACCAATCTTCCAAGGAAAAACTTAAATCTCCCATTACCATGTTAAAGAGCATAAAAATTCCAAGAAAAGAAGGGCAAATTGTATGACAACACTGCCTCCAAGTCATTATCAGCAGCCAAGTTGTGATACTAAGAAGTAAGAACCAGCAACTTAAGGAATAAATTTATGACAGAAGAAAAGTTATGGCAGGGAATGGGGAGATGTAAGGAGAGAACACAAACTTGATCAGCTTCTAGTGCAGCTCGATAAGCAGTATCTTGCTCCTCCCTCAAGTGAATGTTGCTTCTTCGTTCTTCTGCTTCAAGCCTGGCTGAAACAAGAACAGGTGAGCTTTCTTCAAGCACTCTCTGCAACACAGTAAGCATTTCTTCAGCGGACTTTGGTCCTTCAATCTGCAATAAGGTTGAAAATTAGAAAGATATTCAGATGTAAGCTTTCTATCCCCTGAGAGAAAACCAAGCCAAAAAATAAAATAGAATTACTATATCAAAATACCATTGATAGAGTTTCTCAATACGAAAATTTCAGAAAAATAGAGACTTACTATATTAATATAATAAGACAAATAACAGACTTCAGAACATAAGCATTCACGAATCAACATATTTATAAGAGGGCATTCATACTAATTTAATGTATATATTTATAGTAACTCCCAATATATGAATATTATTAGGTACATTAGAAATTTTCAATTATTCACAAATGGGAAGGTAATCTCAAAATATTCAACAAACACTTCCCTTCACACATTACCAATATGATTTCTCAAATCGATTGCATATCACCCTCAAAGCCCAACTACACTATATAAGAACAGTATAAAAGGTTTCAGAAGCCCACCTAATTATATTTTTTATGTTATCTTTTGATTTAGGAAAATATATTTAAGAGTATGGTTTTGGATAGGAAACTAGTTTAGGTTTGTATTATACATAGGAGTTTGTATTATTCACCCTCCTATCATGGTTGTCACGGTGGTCTGTCGACTTCGACAGAGGTCCGGCTAGTTGACTAGTCAACTAGTCGACAAATTATATATAGATATAATTTAATTAATAAATTTAAATACATTATATATGTTATATTTATTAAACTATATATGTTATATAATTCTAAGTTTTAAGATTTATGACTTATCCAAAACTTGTAATTTATTCTATAACAGACCAACAACCAAACCAACAATGTACTACACTCAAGCTCAGTGCTCTGTTCACTGCCTGAATAAAAACAAAAACTTATTTACAGAAAACAGAAAAAATGGTTGTTAGCTACTGAATTAGGTTAAAATTTATTGTTTTTTGGATTAAAATCTTATTTATATGACCGGGTTTGACCAGGGTTTTTGCTCGACTAGTCGATCAGTTAGTCGACTAGTCGATCAGTCAGCCGAAATATCATTTTTTCCAAGTCGGACTACTTCCCTACATGTCGACTTCCTACTCGACTAGTCGTCGACTAGTCGCGACTAGTCAAGGCCGTGACAACCATGCCTCCTATAATATATGTATGCATGTAACATTTTGTTACATATACGACGATTCAATTAAATGCAACACTCTGTCGATTCTATTACTATCCGACGTCATATCCCTAAAGGGTTAAAACATGTATTTTCTATGACTGGATGCTAGTGTTACTTCTGTCGAGATGCTCGCCCATCAAGTCTTGATCATGGTTAAAAGACAATTATCTAACACGTCATCAAATCACATCACTATAACAACATTGCAAAAACCTACTATTCCAATAGTAACCCTATTCCTAATACCAGACCCTTAATTCACTATCCAATTATTAACTCAGTGCAATAAATAATTAACGGGAATACTCAATAAAGGTTAAGAACTAAAACTCCCAATAAAAAAGTAGAATCACTACCTGCTGAAGCAACGCAACTCGATTATTGGTGGCAGCCATAACAACAGCACAAAACGGAAACCTGGACGCCTTCAAACTATTACTCATCTTAAACCCCTCACTCTCCCTAATACTCCCACCCCACGCAACAAAATTCTCATTAACAAACCCCGCAAACGCCTCATCACACAACGTCCGCTCACAAAACCCTTGCGTATCCAAATGCTCAGGCGAATGCAAGTAAACAAACAACAACTTATACTCCCTCCTCGACCTTTGCAACGCGTCCATAAACCCTTCCACCACAAACCCCGGCCTAATCACCCCATACTCCCTCTCGAAAACCGCAACAAACGCAGCCGCTTCCGAAACCGCAGCCGGCGCCTCACCACTCCCTCTCCCACCACTAATCCCTAACAAACCAAACCCGTACGACAACACTCCCCCCGCGGCCCAAAAACCAAGCCCAATCGCGCCCGACACAAGGCCCAAACTCGCCGAAACGATCGAGAACGGAAGGGTAACTAACTTCCACACTAATCCAGGAGGTTGTTGAGTTTGTTCGTTGACGATCAATCCAGACCGTCGATGAGTATCAAAGTCATTGTTATTAACATCAGGAAGCGATCCTGACCGTTGATCTGGAGAAGTGAAAGATGAGATAGCGAGCTCGAGATCCCAGTTATGAGCGGAGAGGATCTCGGTGACTAAATCGGTGTCTTCGACGCCGGTGATTGCTTGAAAGTACGCTACTTTATCTGCTACATCAACCATGTTAGTGCAATTATTTGTGTATTTGTAGTGCAATTAGGGTTTGGTTTTGGGAAGGAGAGAATGGGTTTTGTAATTGATTGCAAATGGATTGTGATGATCAGGTTATTTGATTTTAGTGGACGGAATTGCCCCTTAGTTTGTGATGTATTTACGAGATTGCCATTGCTTTATCGACTTGTTCTTGTTTTACCTGCTTGGATTTTATGTACAACAATGACGAGTCATATAATTGGAATATTTTAGTGATTAAAAAGTGATTTTTTTTTTACAGAATTAAAAAGTGAATTTGATTTGATCATGATTGGATTTTAATTTGTTACAAATGTTGTCTTAAATGTGAAGATATTTTTAAACAAGATGTAATTAAAATTAATTTTAGATATAATTAGGAGTAATTTTATTTTTCTAAAAAAAATTATATTCGATTACATCTAATTACGAATTTTACATAAAAAGTTGTTTTTATTACAAAACTATATTTTATCAAAAGTTTCAGAAAATGAAAAATTATAAGAAAATAATATTTTTATAATTTCTCTAGTGGCCAGTTTGAATTTGAATTTTATTTCAATTTCAATTTTAAGACATTCAAATATTATTATAAATAAGAGTTTGAAATGACAACTCAAATTTCATCATTTGAAATGAATTTAATTTCTCAAACACAATGTTAAATAAATTAGGTTCATAACATACTTTTACAGTTTTACGTGTTCAGAATGACATTTATGCATTCCGTTCATTTTTATATTTACACTGCATCCCCACATTATTTGTTGTGAAATTTACATATCTTGAATCATCAACTTCTAGTTTGATAAAATTAAACCACCAAGAAAATCTAGCCACTTGAATCAAATTTTAACATATATAAATCAAATTATTTAAAATATTAATCTAATAAAAATATACATGTATCATAATTGCTTGCTTTGCAAGTTTGACGATTCTTATGCATGCCGTGGTAGAGGGGCTAACTGAGGTTGAATTTTAAAATTAATATCAAATTATTCTTTCAAGCTTTTGTTTTTTTAATACAAGCTTTCGTTCTTAATAAAAAATTAATTTTAAGTCTTGACCGACTTAAAAAAAAGGTTTATATTATGAGTTCCACCGGTTCAAAGTGTTTGGTCATGAATCAGAAATAATATACGTGCAAACTTTACCCAAATAAGAGTATACCTGTGCATGTTCTGTTTCATGTAAAAAGTTGATGACAGGGTTTCTGATATGCAAAACTGAGGGAGAAATTGAAAGAACCACATTGAAATTACAGTAATATAGTACAACAATTAACAAAAACAAGCAACAACAAAGTAATGAGCAAATCACTGGAGGTGGCTGGCAATTGCAAGAATATTAATTGCATCATACAAGCAACAATTGATTTAACCTCCACAGCCACCACAACCTCCACATCCACCACCTCCTACACATCCACCAGCGTCGCCGCCACCACTAGATGCTGAAGCTCCTAACATGACCATATTCCCATCCTTAGCTTTACCAGTTTTAGCATTACCAACAACCTTACCAGTCCTAGTTGGCACTGCTGCCACGCTATCCTTGGTCTTCGGTTTTTTCTTCTTGCCTCCACTATTGCAGAGGCAACTCAGTGGAAATGCAACCATGTAAATAGAGTAGTTTTAAATATTATGATCAGGGCCAGGACAAAAACTTCATTACTAATATGTTGCATTATCACCCCCCCTTAATTTATATTCAATTTTCGTGGAACAAGTCTACTTCATAATATTCTAGGAAATATATGTTGATTTATATGGAGAAGTTTCATGGAAGTTTATGATTTATACCAAGATAATATTGTTGTAAATTTTGCTGCAGTTTCAGTAGTTGACTTCTTGTACCTGTGATTATATAATGGAAATTATAGACAAGACCTTGTGTAACTTCATAGCTAAGCCATTATATATCGTGTAGAAGTGGGAAAAATCAAATTGTTTCTTTGAACTTGTCCTGTAATGACTTTCTTCTCAGTTATTAAATTATCAGATTAGTCGAGGAATTTAAATGTATAATTTGGAAAAGCTTAATTGTATTTTTCATTTCTTTGCATAACGAATCTAAATTATGGAATTTGATCTCACCGTTCACTATGAATCGCGAAGATCAAGCTTATCGAAACATACAGATCGAAGTTAAAAGATTTTATCTCTGATGACCATTGACCATATTTATGCAAATAGGTAAAGACTTGAACATATTCTTTACAAGTTACATACCCAAAATCAACTACATAAATTTCGAGTCATATGTATGCTTTCTATGAATGATTTCATTGCATAGTTTTTTATACTGAAAGTTAAAGCTGCAAGGCAATGGATTCCCCAAATCAGAAATAGATATAACTACTTTGGACCTGGTCCTCCAGTGGTCACCTTAAAAAATGAACTTCCTTAATCAGGTAAGCTGACATGACAAATTCATCGATCTAATCTTGCAAATATAGAATTCCAATAATGTCTTGATACTTTTAATCTGGTATGTACATATATAACTGTATTTTTCGTAGATATGAATTGAACAACTTGGAGGGCAAGAAGTGTATTTATCATAATCACAAAAATATGAACACAAATGCAGATGTAGAGGTTGCTTAGGTGGTGATGAAACTCATGATTTATGCCTCTATTACCGTAAGTCCGTAAGTAATTCATTAGCACATTCATGCACTAATTTATTGACTTGAGCCCCGGCTTTTTGTCCACTGCAGCCTTGAAATTTGCCGATTTGGCCAACTCTTCAACTGCTTCAACAAGGCCTTCGATCCTCCCAGAAATTTCTATCAGCAACGAGGCAAAACTTACTAAAGGGATAACTTCCATTAGAGAAACGGTCAAAACTGATTCTTTGTGCTCGTTTTCATTAGTTTTACTTTGTGGCACCTCTTCTTGTATCAGCAAAGTAGATAAGGACTTCAAGTTTTCATGGAGAAGTTGAACAGAATCATTTAGTTTTATAACTGACATGTCGATTTGAGATGATCTTGTCATTGTTTTTATAGTTAGTGCTAGCTCTTTGATGATTTCGCAAGAATTGGAGCTAACACTGGAGCAGGTATCACTGAGATGATTCTTAACGAAGTCAGGCGACTTATTTTCTGAATAGAGGCAACTATTTAGTGCTTCAATGCAGTAAGCACAGTTGCGAAGTGCTGCACTAACTTTGAGGTATTTTTTCCATGGATGGTTAAAATTGAAGAGGCCGTGAGCAGGTTCCCATCTAGCAAAATTAGCCTGCAAATACATTAAAAATATATCTATGTTTAGTAAAGGAACATTAGAACTTAGAAGCAATAAACCACTTGGAAAATGTAACAAAGAGTTGTCACATACCATTGCATCTTCTGAAGCTTTGGAGTTTAGAGCACTTTTGTAAGCTTCAAGGTTCTTAGAACATGCTTCATCGCTGTTGGGGTTCGCCTCATCGACCTCGAAATAATCTGCCACACAACCTGTAAAACATGAAGGAAAAAAATAAGAACTTTGGACAAAAAGTTGTAATCTTTACCATATGTACTGGAACTTTTAGTTATGAAGATAAATATATACTTACATTCTAAAGAATCTGATACTTTATCCATGTTACGGATTATCAGAAAATGAAGCTCCTCGCCAGCCCAAATTGGATATACAACCATGGCTGTGACCATGCACAGGGAAGTTCCTATGATGATAGTTGATAATCTCTGATGAGCCATATCTAGCAATTTCTCCACTCGATAGCCCGATACAGATACTAAACTGAAAGTGAGGATGAAGATGGTAACACCATAATCAAATCGTGCTTTCACTTCTGGAATGAATTTAGAAAAAGTTGCTGCTGAAGCTGAATTGGAAAAAAAACACCACATTAGTCTCTGAAAATGGACGGGCTCATGTATATGTAATATTTATACCAAAATTAATTTATACCTAATAAGAAGACAGAAGCTCCTAATATCAGAGGCTCAAATTTCGTTCCCGACTGACTGGCGACCCAATGGACCCCAATTGCTAGAAATCCAGCAAGACAAGTTGCACAGATTCTGTTCAAGCTTTTGTAAAGAGTGGCACCTGCAGCACAATATATCGGAAATTAGTTTTTTTCAAGCCCGGACGAGGATCAAACTTAGAGTTTTAAAAGGGCTTTGGAGAACTTACCAACAGTATACTCGAAGACTACAACAACTGTCATAACTGCCCAAATAGCATTCCCACCAACACCATCGTATAAAGGTCTCATATAGTAAAAGAGTGAGACAACACAGAGAGCTACCCCCACTCTTAGACAATGAACAAATTTTCTGGGGTCATCTACACCTATCTTCCATGCCTTTTTAAAGAAATTACAGATTTTTAACGTAAAATCCACAATCGATCCTTTCAAAGCTGCCAATAATCTATGAACACCATTCTTTGATTTAGGTGCCAAAATCTCTTTAGAGCCATCACGAACTTGTATCCTCCATTCAACTGAGGTTGACATTCCAGAAGTTTCCTTTGTGCTACTCATTTGTAAGTGTAGTGAATAGAACTGAAGGGTTATACTGAATATTTCTGTAAGAAGTACCGACACTGTAAATGCTAGCTCGTTAGTTGCAGCTTAATAATGCAGAACTGATAGTTCTTCTTGTTTTAGCAGAGAAGAACTAAATGAGGTTAACTGTGTCTATTAATTCTGACTGATTAAGCTCCTTTTATAGGGGTACATATTCACAAACTGACATGATCACAAAGTTTTCTTGGTAGCTAAAATGACAACTTTTCTTCTAATAAATAATGTAATAGTAAAAGGAGGCTGATAATATTATTATTCAGATTTCATAGCTGTTAAACATCATGCAAACATTGGAGTGCTCTCTATAATGTATTACAATTTTAAATCAATCCATTCAACTATCAATTTAATTAACAGTCATTAGTAATGAAAGTAAAATTAAAAAAATTAATTATTTAAAAGGTCTACCTTTTAATAGATCAAGTAGTAATGTTAGTTCAGCTAGGCTTGGACGACATGTAACCAATATGATGTGTAACCAACAATTATTCATATATTCTGGTCTAGCATTCTTTGAAGGTGTAAACCAACGAAAAATAAAAGTATCTGACGGCCAACTCTCCCAAAACTCAAGGGTTGTGTCCACTTGGAGAGCAATGGTCTGAGAATATCAAGGGGAGGATCATTCGAACTAGAGACTCTCTTATAGATCCCAGGCCTGAAACCATGTTAGATGAGCAATTCTCCCAAAACTAGAAGGTTATTTAAATGCCATTGAAGGATCATATATCATATAACAAAAAGAACTGCATTTTGCATACAAGATGTAGTCGCATTTTTTCTACCAACCTTTTTTTTTACTCTTATATTGAAAATTAATGAGTTCCATCTTAATTTTCTGCTACAAAAACAATTCCAGTATAAGCATTTACACCTAACAGTATACCTGAATACTAAACTAAAATACACTCAGCATTTGACAACGGGGACTATCGTGAGAAATAAGAAGGGAAGGACATTAAGGACTCGATGATGAGTAATATTTAGGTCGATCATGTTGTCACCAAAATCTTAGATCTTTTAGTATTCTTAGTGGATGTTACCTCAGATTCCTCTCCCATGCACAGTCGAGGATAAGAAAATTAGGAAAATAGCACCAAAATGCAGATAAAGATTTAAATTCATATCCTATATTTGTTTAATGATAATTATTTAAAGAATAGTATTGTCTCATTCTGCCACTAAGAATAATATGTATATCTTATAGCAGCCTGTTCATTACCCTTCAAAGACATGCATATCAAATACACACACAGATGATACATGGAGAGAAAATTTTAATATATTTATCTTGTGGCCAAAATCACAAATATGTATAGGATAAGTGGGTTTCCAACTAAATTGAAAAAGCAATGTATTACAACAAATCTTATAAAACCCTATAAACAAATATGAGGAAAGGACAAGTGCAGTACTGGTCACACCTTTCTTGAAAAGATGCACTAAGCTAGCATATCATATCACATTCTAATTAACAAACTGCCTATCATCTTTTGTTGAGGTTTTATATTATTCTTTTTTCAAGAACGAGTTTAGGTCATGACTCGAACCATTGAAGGTGAAATAAACTTTACAAGTTTGGTTGGTTGTCAAAATGTTTCACTTGAATGGGGAGAGCACTTATCTATATTTCTTACAGGAACTCTACAGCTAATGCAGAGGATTTGAAACGCAACATAAACTATCAACAGTCATTTTCTGCTTTACCTACCGCCCTTCGTTCTTATTAATTTAAAAAGTTCAGAACTTTTACGTAAACCACTTACGTGACTCGGGCAAGGTCTTCGTGCATCTTATCATCGTGAATATTGTTTTCGAGTGGGACATGCATGTCCAGGTGTAAAGTTTGCGTACATCTCACCACTTCCTTGCTTCTGAGCTGGACATACCAGAGATGTTTGGTTTAGTTACATTGTGCTTTGTTTTTAAAACCGTCCCCATCAAATCCTTAACACCTATGATAGCTCTAAACCGCTTTCCGCTAAAAAATGGCTTTAAGCTTTTACAATTACCAGCACAGTAGTAATTCTGACTTTACAGCATTATATGGTAGGCCTGGTGGCAGCTTCTTGTTTTGAAACCTAAATTAGGTAAAAGATCTTTTTTATATGACACATGGATACTATTGCTTGATAAAGATGCATCTTCAATGATTTAAGTAGATCAAATTACCTAAATTCTGCTTGTGCATCTATAAGCTGCTAACAAAAGTTTAAGGCAACAATTTTTAACTTGCAGATAATGAATCTTTGTTTTGTTTGGAAATGATTTTGCATATATTTAAATACTCGACAACATGACCTTGAAGCTCAACATTTAATAATGAACATTAAAGACATATCCGCTACACTTAAGGTGAGCTGATTATGGATCTTATTTCTGGACTACATTGTGTATCATATGGTATCCAATTTGTCTTCTGCTGATATAGTGACATTAATATGGGAATCAAGTTATAACTTTAGGATGAGAGCTTCCTGGAGGGGGGGGGGGGGGGGGGGATCAGTTTGCATACATGATAATGTAAAAAGAATCAAATGAACAATCATTACTCGGTCTTGTAACTAACCGGTTTCAGTCAGCTTGCAGTTATGAACATGTTACAGAGAAAATATGGAAAACCAATTCAATGAAAAAAACAACCTACACTAATTTATCTACCCTCATGTCATTTTCGACAATTTTAAATTTTCCAGGCTCCTCTCTTGAAATCAGAATTTTTGTCTCCCTTTTTTCTGCTTTTAACACACTCCCATCTTTCAAGTATATTAGTGTTCATGCTATTCATCTCAGTGTTGCATGTTGATCAAAGCCAGCAGGAAATAGCATTCCTTCAGAAGTTGTATTCTTCCAGTGGTATTTTCAGTCTGTATGTGTAGGGGAGTTGCTCCATTCTGTTACTTTTACCAAGTTTCAAAATTCAGCACCAACCAGAGCAGTCACACATTGTGGCCAACTGGCCATGCAGCATCTCATATTCTCACCTAAGCGGGACTGACACCCCACATTGTGGGTAATTGTTAAATAGATTAGTCCCTCCATCAATAATGTTACCAACTTGCTTGCTAGCTTTCACACCACCTGGAGCTGTCAGTTGTAGAAGCTGAATGAGGGAAGAAAATATCTCATGCCTTGATACATGTCTGTTTCCCTGGGAGACATTTATGTTTTAGAAGTCAGAATAAAAATACAGCAGAAACCACAAATGAGATGTTTTACTATAAGTTCAAGAGGCATTAAAAGAAAGCTCAATGTTTCATCTTCAGATATCATTTCAACTATTTTGTATTTACCTCAGGCTCAACAATAAACCGTGCCCATATCTTGTTCTCTTGAACTTCCATTATGCCCTTCAGGATAGTCAATCCAAGACCTCGAATTATATCCACTATCTCAAGGAAAAAACCCTGCTCTTCGCATAGCATCTGCAGCCAAAATTTTATTTAAGTTCTTTTTTGCGACTTACATTTTTACACAATGAATTTATCATTTTAATAAATAACTCTAGGTGCAAGCATTGTGTAATTGTTTTAAGAACAGCTACCTCTATAAGCATCTGTCCAAGACTTCTAAGGTCTTCAACTAACAGCGGACATACCATTGACTGATCTCCATATTCACATGCCCATGTAACACCGCCCCCTCTACTACTGAAGTTGTCTTTATTGAAAATCTCAGTATTCTGATCAGTCGCAGAGATATAAATTCTCAAATCAATAAGTTTGTTATTTGCTACCAGATCATGCTATTTGACTGTTCATAATAGATTTCAAATTCAAGGAACAAAGACAAATACATTACCTTAATTTTATCAGCTTCCTTGAGTGTGTCTGCATGCTTTGTCACACTTTGCAAAAAAAGCATGTACTTGATGGTTCGATCCAACAAACAATCAATGCTCATCTGTACACCATGCAATCAGAGTATAAGTCAATTATGTTATCTGCAATGCAATCATTTTTTTAAAAACATAATCTGCATTGAATCGATACTTATCCGCCGTCAGCTGCATTCAAATTAGGGTCCCGTTTGGTTTTCCTTGAAAAATTTACTCAGTTACTAAAAAAGTTATTCTCCTAATTTATAAGTAAAAGTAATATTTATACTTGTATGTTATTTTATGTTTGGATGGAATTAATAATACACAACTTAAAAGCTATTAAAATAATTAAAGAAAAATAAGAATTTTTTTAGAAAAATATGTAGCAATGGCAACATCAATTTTATCAAGTCGAATCACAAATTTGAAATAATTCAGCATGATCATTACCGGAATACAGGGATCTATATTTCTATATAGTATGCGGAATTTTGCTTAATTAATATTTATAAGTTGCATACCTTCTCGCCATTAGGAGTTAGTTCTCTTAACTCTAAGAGGCGGTCTTGGATCAGCTGACGGTCTTTAGGCCTTGGTCGAGCTCCGGGTTTTGCCTTTTTCTTGACGGTCTTTGCAGTAGAGACATGTTTCTTCTCCTGTAAATCAGTGTGTCCGGACAGTGTTCTATAGCTGTTGCTTACCAATGAGCAAGAACCTCGTGTTGTGATGTCCTCTTTCTGCTGAAACAGAGAACCACCTAAGTAAACTTGATCACTGGTCCCTAACGAGATTCCGGTACTTTTTCTTTTAGCTGTGGAAGATAGATGATCCTCAAAAGTGGGTTTGGCAACACTGCTGGAAGTGCCAGAAGAAATACCTTCAACAATCTGTTCAATCCCTAATTTAGAGAAAAGGCCTTTCCGGTGAACTAAAGTGGAACCAACGTGTTGCTGTGAGATGCATTCCAAAGCATTTTTGAAATCCAACTGCCCACCATCTATTACAGGCATTAAGATGTCATTAGAGTTTCCTGCCTTTCCATACCCTAAATTGACTCCAAAATTATCACAAAGATCATGCTCAACTTTGAATACGTTTGGACACTTCTCTTTCCCAGCAGAAGTAGATGTGTTTGTGATAGAACTGTGTACAGAACTAGCTGGACGACTGATTGCATTTGTACTGCTTCTCACATTATACGGCTGTGAAACAAATCTCATTGCCTCCGACAACAAATCATCATCCATTGCAGTAAAATCTGTCTTGTTGTTCTGGTCTAGTGAAGAAGTAAATATCTGATAAAAGCTGTCCATTGAACATTCTTTTATATGATCTGTAGTGTAATTAGGTGACTCGAAAAATTCGTTGAGAGTGGGTAGGCTATTTTTCCCTAGAAGTTCACTTTCAATTTCATAAAGGGGCGGGTCTGAATGCTGCAGCTTTATAAAACTTTCAGAGCTGCATTGTGAATTATTCAAAGAAGTAAATGCTGAGCCCTGAAAATTCTGTTCAGTATTTCCACAAGTTACAACTGTATCTGGCTTAACATTAAACACATTATGGGAAGGCTGAGAACTCAAAGCAGAACCCTGATGCTCGAGTGAAGTCGGAGTAGATATTCCACTCCATGTACCACTGCAAAGTGTCTGGTGCATGTCAGATTCTGCAACAGGGCTCTGCCAAGGATCAGCAGAATTTTCCATCTTCGTGATGAGGGAATCCGCTGGAAAACATGTTGATACTGCTAAACCCTGAAACGCATCACCCTCATGGAATTTGTTATCCTCTGCATTGGTACTTTCTGATGGTACTAGGGAAGGAAGAAGTCCACTAGAACCATAGCTTTCATAATTCAAAGATGTAGGCAAATATTCTGATATATTTAATCGGTGACAGCTTTCCATCTCTCTGAATACCCTTCTCGTTTGATTCACAAAATCCTCATTTTCTGGAATCTGTAACATGAACTGATACATTACGATGTATTCAAAGAAAAAGCCAGGTTGCTAATTAGCAAAAAAAAAAAAAGAAGAAGAAGAAGCCAGGTAGCTATTCTTTTCAAGATAGAATTATAACTCAGAATTCTAAGAACAATTCTAGCTTGTATGATTAACTTAGTTAAACTTAGGGTTGCCAGAAATTAGAAAACACTTCATTGATAGCTTAGTCTAAAAACCTAGATAATACACTAGATTTTGAGTCATAATCCTAAGAAGACTTCGCAATTGAACAATACATCTTGCTTTTACTGTTTAGAAAGAAAAGGTTGCTTGCATAGCTTCATGCTGACCTGTTGTTTGGACCCAAACTGTAAGACCCCTTGAGGTTCGAGAGGAATCGCTGCAATTGTCTGCAAAGATGAAAGTAATGGTCAGAAGATATAGCAGGTTCTTGGATGAAATAGAAACAGTAAGAGTAAGAGTCGTAACTAAATAAGAAATATATAAATTTGTAGAGTTCGTCTTGTTTTATTGCAATTATACTTCAATTGAAAGAACGAAAAGTGGTACCTCAATTCCAGAAGCAAATTGGTATTGAAATTCGGAATCAGCCTGTGAAATCGAAAAGAGAGCCAGATAAAGAAAATGAATTAGTTTCAAAGGAAGTGTACTTTTACAGTTCAAAGAGAGATTTATATAGGTGAATTGGAATCAAAGCAGAAACTATTACACATAATCAACTTCCATTATATTATAATAGATTTCTTGTTTTAATCAATTCAGGGCATCTATTATGATTACAAGTTTTCCAAAAATACCTGAAAGAACTCGCATCTGCTAACTGATTCAGCAAAATCTTGCTCAGCATAATGTGCATCAGAGAATATCCACTGATGTTTCTTAGAGAAAGCCGCTTGACCAATTATTCTGCAAACACAATAGCATACTTGTTAGCCTCCAAAACTTCAGCACGATAATTTAATTCAGAAATGGAAAGTAATGGACATACCCTCCACCTAGCATCTGTACTTGTAGACACATATCATCTATCACAGCTCCCATTTGCTCATCAAAGTAAGTATCTTGAATAGTCAACAACCTGAATTTGCAAAATAAAAATCATAAAAACTGATCTATTTAATACAAGCTTCATGGAGTCTAACCAACCACATTATGTCGCAATATTACTAATTTTTTAATGAAGCTCAATCTTACTAAGGGATTATTATCACTAGAAATATCTTGAGAACTAAAGAAACAAAATAAACAAACTCAGCAAGTAAGATTTAAAGAGATTAAGAAATACAAGTCTCTAAACTATTAGAAATATAAGTCTTGGAACTCTTAGCACACAATAGATAAGATTAGACAGAATAAGCAACAAACATAAAATGAGATCAAAAAGAGAACTATAATAAGGCTTACAGACATGAAGGTCTGGGAACTATTAATTAATAAAACCAGCCAAATTTATGACATGCAGGAAAAAAATCACCAAAAACATATATCAGAAGAAGAAGAAACTTACAAAGAATTTCTCTGGTCAAAACTCCAAAAAACACCATAAGACCACCCATTCTCAGAACATAATCTCTTTAGAGCTTTTTTAACAATTGAATCACTTTGTTCTGTACACATTTTCACAGATCAGGCCCAAGAATGCAACCCCTTCTTCTTTACAACTGAAAAAACTAAACTTAAAGACAAAAAGGGAAGCTAATTAAAAGGCTTTTTGGGCTTATGTTAATAAAGAGCTTGAGTCAAGAAAAGCTAATAAGAATAAAAGCAGACAGGAAAAGATGTAAATTTTGTAGTTTTTCCAAAAAGAAACAAGAGGGTACTACAAAAGAATTAAGTTTTGGATGTCTCAACCTCTACAAGTCCAAAAACAGTGTGACAAAACAACACAGACTAGAGCATTAGTTTGTGTTTATATCATTGTTCTAAAAGTCACTGTTCCGTGGCTCGCTGATTAAATTCCCGATTATTCAATTAATTATTCCGATTTACCCGATTAATCCTCTATTCCGTGTCTTTATCAACTAAGTCCGATTTTCATATTTTACGACACTGGTTTATACACACATGTATGTGTTTAGCAGAAAAAGATGGTCATAATCTTTAGAGATAGACACACAAGATTTATAGGCATACTAGTGTTTGTATGTATATGTAGAATATTGTGAAAATAGTGAAAATTTAGGTGGTGGGGAGGCCAAGCAAGATGGGGTTGGTTTGTTTATGCAAGAAAGACCAAAACAAAAATACTTCAAAGTCCGAGCTTCAAGGGAACAGAGATCTTCTCCATTAATATGTCCATTTATATATGTCCTCTTCTTTCTCTATGCCATCACTTGCTTACATGTATTTGTTATAAACACATGGTTTAATATAGTACTCTATTGAATAGTAATTTTGTAATTTTTTTAACAAATTTATATAACTATATTCATCGAATAATGAAAATTGAAGTGAGATTACAGAGAATAAACTCAATATGATAAAATATAAACACTTATCACTGATAATTATGTAATTGATTTTAATATTTTTGTATAGACTAAAATAGAAATTCTCATTCATATTTAGAGATTTTCAGTCTAACATTAATCATCTTATTTTTGTGAATAAATGAAAGCACAGATTTATGAATTTCATTTTTTAACATAACCACACAAAAAAAAGACTGTAGCTTTGATTTTAAAGCATTTATGTATTTCTTACTTGCTTAGAGTGACAATAACTTTACTATATATGCAATTAAGTGAAAGATACGGCCAACATAAGTCTTCTTAACTATAATAAATTCGTAAAAATATCCTCCATCATTTGTGTTTTAATTATGTTCAATTCTTTTCCAAATTTATCTTCGTGCATTAGCCGAATCAGGATCAAGGAAAATAATAAATTTATAGTTAAAATAATTTTCATTAAATTTAAAATAATAAACCGGAACAAAATAGAAAATTATACTACTATTGGGTCCATCAAATTATTGTAAATTCTTTCATATTAATATTATTTCTCGAAACTTGGAATACCTGACTTAAAATCTTGACATATACATCAATACATGTGCTCGTATTTGTTATTATTAAAAAGACACGAAGAAAACAGAAGGGGGTGGTGGAGTGTAATGTAATCGCCGGAGAATATTCCGGTGGGTGTAAAACCGAGGATGTCAGGGAGGGACGGCCCATTTCGCATCATCTTGGGAAGTGAGAGCGTTACAGTGAGCAGTAGTGCATTACACTTATTATTATGAGTAGAAACTAACTAGGTGCCCCAGAAAACAAAACATTTGCACTAGTGGTGGATCCTACATGTAAGGGTTAGTAGGGGTCATTTTCTGATCCACTCATTGCCTCCCCTAGTCATACAAATGTTATCATTTGTTTATGTAAGAACCCTATGCTTTTACTACATATCTTTGCAACATTTTCTTTCATTTCCTTGTTTTTGTACAAGGCTTTGATGGGAAAAATTTATAACCGTAGATATAATAAAGTAAAAATATGTATGTTGTTTCTAAAATTTTACTCTTTTAATATTATTTTTTCTTGCAAGTAATCAAATTTTTAACAAAAATAAAATTTAAGTCATACGATTTATATATGTGTTCGTTTAAATATATACACCGGTTAAAAGAGTCCAAATTTAAAAGATTTTTTTTAATTACGACATTAATACTGTATAGTGGGAAATAAAAAAGAAGCTCCCTTTTAATTGTCAAAGTGATAATAATATCAACTGGCTGCTCTGTTTGGCCATGAATAGAATGCAATGAGGATTGTCGATTGTATACTCCAATGTTACAACTTACAAGTTGGATAGCGGTCCTATCATCCTACGAGGCCAAGTGAGCCGAATCGACTTAAATTTTAAATTGTTCATATTCAGTTTGTTTTTTAAATTCTTCATATTCGGTTTGTTTAAAGTTTTCTAAATTTAAATTTAAATTACTATTAAGTTAAATATTTTTATCAAGTTTAGCTCGTTAGTAAAAAAATATAATTTATAAATATATTCGTTAATAAATCACAAATACATGTTCACGAATACATTTCATGAATTATTATTCACAAATAACTCATTAATATCGGCTAAGAACATGTATTTATAAACACGATTATTTATAATCTCATTTTCACAAAAAATATACGAATATTTTAAAATATAACATTTTTTCACGTTACAATATAACATATATATGATTCAATTAATATTATACAAAATGTATAAGTTTAACAAAAGTAAATAATATATAAGTAAAAAAAAATTACTTCATAAATAAATATATACACAGTTATCTACTATTTATTATAAATATTTATGAACATGTATAATTCAAAATATTATATGAATTTATGAAAAATGCACATTAAGTGTAATGACAGTGCCAAAAAATTATAGTTGGAGAGACTAAATAGAATAAAAGTTTATAAATTTACTATATTTTTTAAAAGTTTTAACTAAATGGACGGATCCAAAGAGGCAAAGATCATACACTATATTCATATTCCAAGAGTTAATAGGAAAGCTTATTACTCCCTCCGTCCCACCAGTGACTGATTTGATTTTTCAATGGTCAAATTTTTTAAAATTTGACCAAATATTACATATATTATATAATTAAAAAAAATTATAAAATATATATTATTGAAAAGTTTATATAATTTTCTTTAAAATGTATTTTTCAGATTTTGAAAATTATAAAAATATATTTTTTTAATTTTTAATCAAAGATAATTAAATTTGACCATTAAAAAGTCAAATGAGAAACTTTATTATTAGCAGCACGCTTAATTGAGGTTGGTACGAGGCTTGTGCATTGTGACGACTCTAATTTCAATTTTTAATCCATCAAACAGTACTTAAAATGACACGTATATATCTCTGCGTGCATATAACTACACATCGAAGTAATTAAAATGGACTAAGACGATCAGATCGACGATCGTAACTTTTCCTTTTTTGTTTTAGTTTGTTAAGAGTGATGATGCAGGATAAACGTGTTAAGACTTAAGTAAGATATTAGGTCAACAATTAATTTGTAATTACGATGGGAAAGATAACTGCATGTAAAAACAGCCATGCAAATTTCATTAAGAGAAAACAAATTAAAGATTTATAACTAATTTTTGGGTGAATAATAAATATTTATTCAGTCAAATTAAGCAATTTAATGCTAGGAATTGAATCTAATACAAATATACACAAATGTTATAGGTCTCACGAAACTTAGACAATAAAATTTTGAAGTCGAAAGAGGAAACTCTTATAAGTATCTAATATAGTTATAAGTAAAAATTTGATGAAATGTCCACAATTTTTTTGATACATCTAATTGTGTTTCCATCCACTTCGTTTAAATTACTCTTTTTCATGTACCTGAAAAATAGAAGAGAAAACAAAAAAATGACTTTTAATTTAATTATTCTCATTATATATCATCCAATTGTTGAGAATCAAAATAGTATATGTATTAATGGGTTCGAATGTAAATTTAATATAGATTGTAGGTTATTTACATCTGTATTTCCTCATTTCTATTCCATATGATTGAGAATAGAGGTTAAAAAAGGGTTTCCGATCAAGACTCCAAGTAGAACAAGTCAATGATTTGACAACACATTTCAAATAACTCTTTACATTCCTGTAATGATGAAGATATAATTACCACATTTGACCTTTGAAGAATCCTATAAAGAAGTTGCTTGATAGCATATCCTCATTGTAGGCTTTTAATTTGACAAATATGACGATTATCAACACTCCTGATCATGAGGATTCGAATTAGTATTATGCTAACTACAATTAACTCAACCCATCATTGTGATTATGCCTTTGCAGCTAGCATATTGATGGAAGTTTCACCATCATTTCTTTTAATGATATGTACTAAATAACGTTCTTAAATTAAAAGGCATGAAAACTTCTACCAATAAAAAAAATATACAAGTTCCATCAACCTGCACCATATTATGAATTACAATTGAAAGAATATTCAATTATAGCTAGGGAAATACGTTGGATTTTTTTTCCCGTTCTACTTTTGATTGGTCCCTGAAATCGATAAAAATAAAATAAAATTAACCGAATGAAATTTAAATTTACTTTTCTGCTTGATCGTCAGATTAAAATTTAATTAGTTCAACTTTCGGAATCATAAATTTAATATTATAGCTAGGGAAACAATGTACGCATACATTATCCTGCAACTCTCAAATGCAAGTATACAAGGGCATCCAAGGTCCAACCTCTAAAATACTTAGCAAGGAAACATCAATTATTTGCCATAATAGGTGTGGAATTTTGTGACACAGCCAATGAGCTTCTCTTCATTCTCTCCCTTCACTTAAATTTGTTTGGTCCCTCTGAGATGATCTCAATCTACATATCTAGTCTGAGAATCTTGACTTTAATGGTGTGTGTTGTGCATCTCTTTAGCCTTTGTCACTCTTCTATCTTTTAACGCTTTTTGGCTATAATTTAGTATTCATATATGTGCACAATTTGCTTATTCTAAAGTATGAGCAAATCTAATTTTGATTCTTACACAACAGGCGGGGATCCAAACTAGATTGAATGGTTTAAATGGCGGACATGCATGAATCAAATGGTCCACTAGTTTGGTTGGTTAGTTTACAACTCAGAATGTGTGTAATTATTTTGTATTAGTAAATGATTGATTACAATTTAAAATATCATATTTTAATTATAAATCAATGACTTTAGGGTTCGTCGCAGCTAGGCCACCCTGCAAGATAATTTTTTTATTATAATTTTATAAATAAAATTATGATTATATACTATTTTTTCTATTTTTTATTATAATTCTGTAAAATTTAGTAAAAATTTCACGATATCTACGCTAAATTTTTTAGCGCAAAGTGTTATTACCGGTGATTTATATACGGTGGGCGTTGAGGGGGAGGACGAGAGCTGGTCCACACCACAAGATAAGGCCCTTTCCAGTGAAAAAGCTGAAAACAGTTGCCCCAACACAATTACTGCCACAACAAAAAGAATGTTCAGTTTTTGTTTATTTACATAAAAATAAATTTTAAAATATTCTGTTTTCTTATTAATTAATAAAATTATTTGATGGACGCTTGCTAACTAAACATAAAAAAAAGTTAATGTTTTTTTGCCAAATTTTTATTTAAAAATAAAAATTTAGAAAAATAATTATAAAACTATTATTTTTATGCTCTTTTGCATATGGTAATTACCAAACATGTAATACTACTTCCCACAAATTTATGGAAAACTTAATGTGAAAATTAAATATTTATCAAAAAATATATATTCCTACCCAAACCAAATGTTTACTTACTTTAGGATTTTAGTTATTTTGGATAAGGGTGTCCACAAATAATGACAAACAACAATAAAATATCTGATGCACGTATGATGCAAAAATAATTCCGACACTAATATAACGAATCAAATATTAATATTTATATTACATATATTAATGTTATATATATATATTTTATTTTTCTAATGGATCATTGTGTAAAAAAATGGATCTTAACTAAATATAGTTTTGAATTATAAAATATTATTATGATGCACAATTTAATAAAACAATATTGAAACCAAGTTGAAAGTTGAAAGTAATCGATTCAAAGTGCGGTGGGGAGTTGGCATTGTGTTTCAACAGTTTTGGACGCAATTCAAGCATCCCCTTCTTGGTTTCGTCTTGCATTCTTGATTATGGATGATGTTTTTTATATCATTCGTCGAAAAACTGTGGAAATGAGAATCAAATGTTTTTCTTACAATATACATATGCATGTGCATTAAAATTCCATCGGAGGATGCACATATTAAAAATGTATGTATACATATCATCACATTAAATAGTATATGTTTTCTTAAGCTTCTGCGGTATGGATACACGATATAGATACATTTACTGATCATCTATACACTGCTCTACATCTCAATGGGTAGATTGGTTCTTCCTGTATTTTACAACATTGAACCATTGACTGTACGCCATCAGACCGGGAGTTTTTATGAAGCTTTGGAAAAACATGCAATTTGTTTTGATCCGGATAGATTAGACAAGTGGCGTGTTACTCTGACGAGTGTGGGGAGGCTTCTGGGATACCACGTCTGTAAAAATCGGTAAGCAATTACATTTTTATTGACTTTGCCTTGTGTATATGAAAGTGCAGGTAAGCAGGTTAGATGAAAAGTGATCAGAAAATCTTAATAATAGGAAAGATTTAATAGGAAAGAATTGTCAAGTCTGGGCATGTTAAATTGTTTACTTGTATTTTTTATCTATCTAATCTTACTAATAAAGATCTGATGCTCTGTCATAGCTAAAAACAATTTAAACTGCAGGTCTGAAGTTGATATTATCAATAAAATTGTTGATCGGCTATTACTTGAATAAATCCCATGACTTTGGATGTTGCCAAATATCCGGTTGTTTTGGATTCTCGTGTTAAAAGCATGACAGCATTGTTGAGCAGTACCACAGAAGGTGTCCTTAGGATAGGTATACATGGTATGGGCGGAGTTGGCAAAACCACTCTAGCCAAAGCTGTGTATAATCAAAATTATAACAGGTTTCAAAGAAGCTGCTTCCTAGCAAACGTCAGGGAGCTTTCAGGAACAGAAAGAGGCTTAGTATATTTGCAACAACAACTCATTAAGGATGTTCTTAGATGTAAGAACATTAACATTGACAATGTTGACCAAGGAGTTGAGATGATAAGAGCCAGAATCTGTTCAATAAATGTATTAGTTGTTATTGATGATTTGGACAACCCAATACCACTAGAATATTTAGGACCATTTGCTTTGGGGAGCATAATCATAATAACAGCAATAAATGAAGATCTACTGGATTCAATTAAAGTAGAAGGCAGATGCAAGGTAAATGAACTAGATGATTCTGTCTCGCAACAACTTTTTACCCGACATGCATTTGGAAATAATAAAATATCCAAGACGTTTATGAAGCTGTCCGAAGAAATTCTAGAACGTGCAGGAGGGCTTCCATTGGCTTTAAAGGTTTTTGGCTCGAACTTGACTAACCAATCTAAGGAAGGATGGAGATGGTACATCGACAAACTGAAACGAGTTTCCATTGATGATCTTGAGAAAAAACTTTTGATTAGCTTTGATGCATTGAAATTGGTTGACCCTATGTTGCAGGATATGTTTCTAGATATTGCTTGTTTCTTCATCGGAAGTAAGAAAGAACAGGTTATACAAATAATGGAAACTTATTATGCGTTCATCTATCATAATATAGATATTCTTAAGAAAAGATGTTTACTAACCATCAATGATAGAGATGAGTTGGAAATGCATGATCTGCTTCGAGATATGGGAAGGGAAATTGCGCGCAACAACTTCCCTAATGAGCCTGGAAAGCATAGTCGATCGTGGGTGTCAAAAGATATATGTCACATACTGAGAAATGTTAAGGTAATTTCAAGATGTATAGACGTGTTAAAACACAAATTAATTAAGCTACAAACTACATGAATTATATTCCTAGTTTTATTGAATGTTATTTCTGTTCTAAGTGAATTTTATACTTGTGGAGCATAAGCTATATATTACATATGGATTCTGTAGTATATTTATCTGTTTATCAAGTGAATTTGATATAGATTGTAGCTTAAGATGGTTTCTTTATCAAGTGAATTTATACATCATATATCTAATAATAGTTTAAATTAAATTCGTATAATGGTTTCACAAGACTTTATTTATACAAGATACATGTAATCTCTCTACCTTCTCTTCTCTCATAAATTTATTTGTAAAACATTTATCACACCTCTTCTATATGTTTTAGGGAACAAATGCAATTGAAGGTATCATCCTTACCTACTTTTGCTGCCAGGATGCACTTCGGGGAGGAGTATCATTTCCTGCGGAAACATTTACAAGGATGAGTAGACTAAGATTTCTGTACCTAAAAAATGTATGTCTCACTGGAAGCTTTGAACATACATTTGAAGATTTAAGGTGGCTCTATTGGGACTTTTGTCCTTTGAAGTGTTTGCCTTTTGAATTTTACCCACAGAAACTTGTTATTCTTGCATTGCCTCATAGCAATTTGAGAACATTATGGGAGCTAAATATGGGAGGTACTGTTAGAATTTAGTACATATATTGCATATCTTGAATTTAATATAAATTTTAGTCCAATATTTTTTCCTGATTGCACTCATATTTACAGGATTTCCAAGTTTTTGAAAACTTGAAGACCCTAAACATGTCGAGTTCTCTAGATTTGATTACAACTCCAGATTTCACTAGGTTGCCATGTCTTGAAACTTTAAGTCTTGAAGGCTGTAAATGTTAGAAAATGGAAAGTTTAAGACATATTTTTTTATATGTTTTTGATGTAATTTTCGAAAACTAACTAATGGAAGTTGTTCCTTGCTATGAGGACTTAAACCTTCATGTTTGGATCTAAGACATTTTCTTAGTGTAATCCATAAAGAAATTGAGTTGAAATTGCTTGTTTGAAATGGGTTATGTGGGGTTTGTCCTACATTGAATTTGTAAAGGAAAGATAATAAATTTATATAGCATCTTGTGTTAGTGTTGTTTACAACTACTAGTGTAAGTAGAATGCTTATGTAACATGATGCTATTGAATACTTTATATCTTTTAATTACAAATTTATTTGATTTATTTATATTGATTATTTAATATTAATATTAAATATATTGAGTAAGGATTATTTAAATAATCAGACTCTCTATATATATTGTAATATTAATATTACTTAATCTGAATAATATAAGTAACAAATAAAACTCATCTTGCAAAACTCTATCTTCTTTGTAAAACTCTACATCCCACATCAAGTAAAATAAGAGAAGAGCAGCTCAAGATGCCTATATATTGATATATTGAGGCGTGCACATCTAGTTGTAGGGTGCCTCTAGCTTGTGTGCCTCGCTCAAGATGCCTATATATTGATATATTGAGGCATGCACATCTAGTTGTAGGGTGCCTCTAGCTTGTGTGCCTCTTGTTTGTACCTTGCATAGTTAAAAAATAAATTGCATAGGTTGTCGGGCAAATTGAGGTGTGTCTCTTTCTCCTACCTTGCATATATAAAGTGCATAGGTTTTTTGGGCGAACTGAGGTGCTAGTCGCTGTTGAGTGCTACGTATTTGTGGACGAAGTACTCTGTGCTGTTTTATCCTGGAAGTGATATTGTTGCAACCCAACATAGCGTAGTGGGGGCAATAATCTCTTCAAGAACAGTCAAGACTTCTTGCAAGGCTTGGCGACTCGGCTGTTCTTTGGTTCTATCAGTGTATGCTTAAAGTTTCTGTTAGAGCTAAATTTTCTATCTTTTCTCTTGTCTTTATAGTTACTGATTTATATATTTTGTTTCGACCTTCGTGCTTTGTTTTGTTTTGTTAATTGATTTAATCTGCCTATTCTTGTTAATTGTTTATATAACTGTCTCATTATTGTGTTTAGTTTTAATTATTCCCAACAATCTTGAAGAGATTATCATAGTTATATATTGTTAATTAACAAGATGGTTAACGAAACTGAAACTCCTGTTGTTGGTGCTACTAGTTATGGGTCTAGCGTTACTGCTATTGCCATTGATTGGGCTACGTACCGTTTCCCACAACATATTGATTTGTTTGGTATGTCTGATAAGTTCAGCGTAGGAGCTGGCTTTTTTCGTTGGCAGAAAAAGATAAAGTTGTGGTTAACGGTTAAGGGTCTATGGCCGGTGGTGCAGTATGATCCTCCGGTTGTGAATCAAGAGCAGGCTGACTCTGTTAAGGTTTATGCTTTGTGGGCTGAAAAGGATGGAGTGGCAAGGGCTGCTATTTTGGAAGCTTTAGCGAACACTCTATTCGATGTTTATTCATCGGATGCCTTCACTGCTAAACTCTTATGGGGGGACTCTTATGGGAGAAGATGGACCAAACCCACAATACTGACTCTCAGGGTCTGAAAAAGTATTCTGTGGCTCGGTTCCTTGATTTCAAACTGGTGGATACAAAATCCATGACTGAGCAGGTGCACGAATTTGAGATTTTGGTACATGCTTTAAAGGAGTCTGAAATGGACCTTCCTGAGAAGTTTCAGGTTATGTCGGTGATTGAAAAGCTCCCGAAGTCTTGGGAAGAGCTTGCTCTCTCCCTGAAAAGACAGAAAGGAGAGATCACCTGGACTAACTTGATATTAGACATCTCTGTGCAGAAACAACACAAGTCCAAACAGGGACATGTGATGCCTGCTGAACATAGGAGTTTGAAGGTGAATGTAGTGACTGTAGGACAGAAAATAAAGTCTGTCACTAAGAAGGAGAATAACAAGCCTAAAAATGACAAGAACAAGGCTAAGAAACCAAAGGCAAACAAACCATGTTGGTCTTGTGGACAGGATGGTCACTGGAGCAAGGACTGTCCTGCTAAGAAAGCGAAGAAACCTAATGTGGTAGCACAAACTAATACTGTGCTTGCAACCACTGGTGGGCCTGTGGTTAACATGATTGTTTGTGAGGCTGTTGCTTCTAAAACCAATGATGGGTATGTTACCTACAACCCTACACTACTTTCCACTTATCTGTTAAATGAATGGTTGATTGATACTGGAGCTAATGTACATATTTGTACTGATATTACTCTATTTGTATCTTATCAACAGATTCAAGGAATGACAGTGACGATGGGGAATGCTAGTGCTGCTCAAGTACTTGAAGTAGGAAACGTGGACCTGAAGTTTGCTTCTGGGGATGTTCTATCCCTTACTATAGTGCATCATGTTCCTGACATTCGTAGAAATATAATAAGTGGAAGTTGTTTAGTTAGAAATGGCTTCAAACTTTCTTTGAAGTGTAATAAAGTAGTTATTACACATACTGGTGTATTTTTTTGGCAAATATTACTTGTCTGATGGTTTATTTTTAATAAATGTGGAGCCTGTTTTGGGCAGTTTTATTAATGATAATGTTATTCCTTCTGTGAATTGTGTTGAATCATCTGAATTATGGCACTCACGTCTTGGTTATCTAAATTTTGGTGCTCTAAAGAATATGATGAATTTAGAGTTGATTCCAAAGTATGCCATTGAAAATAAATCTAAATGTCAAGTATGTGTGACTGCTAAACTAACTAGGAAACCCTTTCATAACATTGTTAGGGATTCAGAAGTATTAGAATTAGTACACACAGACATATGTGAATTCAGTGGTGTTTTGACTAAAGATAATAAAAGATAATTCATTACCTTTATAGACGATTGTAGTAGATACTGCTATGTTTATTTACTTAAACATAAAGATGAAGCACTAGATAAATTCATTATATATAAAAATGAAGCTGAAACACAAACTGGCAAAGTACTTAAACATTTGAGGTCTGATAGAGGTGGAGAGTATACGGGTACGTCATTTAATGAATTTTACAGAAGCAATGGTATAGTTCATGAAGTGACTCCACCATACACTCCTGAGTCTAATGGGGTGGCAGAACGAAAGAACAGAACTTTTAAAGATATGATTAACAGTATGCTTATTAATTCTGGGTTGCCTAAGTACATGTGGGGAGAGGCTCTGAATACGGCTTGCCATATTCTGAACAGAGTCCCTCTGAAACATATGGACAAGACACCTTATAAATTATGGAAAGGCAGAAAGGCTAGATTAAAGTATCTTCATGTGTGGGGCTGCCTTGCAAATGTATTTGTCCCTGAACACAAGAGAAAGAAACTGGGGCCAAAAACTGTTGATTACATCTTTCTGGGCTATAACGAAACCACTACCGCTGTGAGATTTTTAGTGTTAAAATCTGACATAGATGGGATAGTGGCAAACACTATAGTTGAGTTTCGTGATGCAACATTCTTTGAGAATGTGTTCCCTATGAAGACTGGTATACCTCTGGGTATTTCTGATGATAATCTCACTCACACATCGAGTTCCATTCCTGATCATGTGGAAATGATGACAAATACGGGGGCGGATCCTGCTAGTAGCTCTACTCCTAACGAAGTAGAGGAACCTAGAAGAAGTAAGCGTGCAAAGGTGGTTAAGGACTTTGGAAGTGATTTTATCACTATATATATATATATATGGTGTGTGTGTGTGTATACATATAGATAGGTGTGCATGTATTGTTGATTTCGTAATGCGTAATTTAATTACAAGTAATAGTAATGGTTAGTTAGATTTCGAAAATTTGAAAAGTAATTAGATTGTGATTGATTGGTTGATTGACGGAAGAAATTCCCGACTTGGCAAAATTATAGAAACAAAGGAGATGCTGCCGAAATTTTTAAAAATATTATCGGCACGTTTTGTAGTTAGATTCAAATTACTATATTAAATTAAATATGCTACGTGCTACGTGCTTATGTGTTTATAAGTGCATGTTAGTATAAGTATTCGTCGAGAAAGAGAGACTTATATACGATAATTTGTGATTTAGGATCGAGTAGGAGTGTTGGTCAGAAGCCGGTTGATAGGATAGCAGGAGGTGATCCCGAGACTAGAATCAGTCAGTTCTCCACCTATAAGGCAAGTGTTCCTATCCTTTCCTTGATATCCTGATATTGTTTCCAGTTCCAGAATACATTCAATTCTGTATAATACCTATGCCAAACCCTGATTTCCAATCTCAGTTTTATACCATGATTTTACAAACAGTAATAATGATGAAAATGTTTTGCAAGTTCCTGTTTCTTTCTTTTGTATCCAAGAATTGTTTCCACCCTGTTCGAATATTGTTCATTCTATATATAATACCTCTGCTAAGCCCCTTGAATTGAATTTCAATTTCATATCATGATTTATAAATCGTATCATTGATGAAAATGTTTGAAAAGTACCTTGGAAATTATTTCAAAAAAAAATTTCTGTTCAATTCAGTCTGAAATTGATTATTATATTAATCATATTGTTAAAGTAAATACTCTGTTAAAGTTCAAGTTATGTTATGTTTTAAAAAGTTTTGGGATTAATTAAAATGTTTTAGACCGAGACGCCGGTCTGTGAAGTAATATAGCTTTATGCTATTGGCCAAAGCGTGCCAAGGATCCTTAAAAGTAAGTAAGTGGAGTCACTCAGTGTGGTGGCCCGGAGTTAATGCGTTGGCTGATCACCTAGCTTAACTCGTAGCGTCAATTGATAATCCCATTTGTTAAAGTACTTTTTAAAGAAATACTATTGTTGCCTGTCAGTTACAAAAGCAGTTGAGAAAGATTGGTAAAGTATAGTTTTGCAAATGGTGTTGAAAAGACTAGAATAAAGTTTATCTTTTTCAAAAGATATCGATAACTCTGATTTTATTTTTCTCCTTGTATATATATTTAGAAGTTTGGTTTAAATACTTCTTTTCAACTGTTAAGGACTCAATTGTCCTATTCCACTTGTTTTATCCTGAACCTTTCGAAAAGATTATTATTGTTATTATTTACACTTGCTGAGCGTATTAGCTCATTCCTTTGCTTCATAACCCTTTCAGCAGCATTAGAAGATGGTTCGTGTGATCAGAACCGCCCGTAAGGTTACCGGTGGGGCTGCTAGAGCCTTTAGGGATCGGATGCAGGTGTGTTAAGATTCAGTGGTTCAGTAGTTTGTAATAGTTCAGTAAACTAGACTTTTGACTTTTGGGTTGTAATAATTAATTAGTATGTTGTTTTCAAACTTGAACCTGATGGTGATCTAGGTTGGATGTGGGCTGGCAAGGTTATATTATATGTAATCACTGCTATTAATTGTTAATTACTATTAATTAATCTGTAATGGGTGCAGTAATTTTTAGGGTGTTACACATAAGCGCACCAATCATGTCCCGAAGAAAGTCTTTTTGACATCACACGTTAGTTCGATCCTTTCAAATCAAATTCCTGTAAAATATAAGGACCCCGGTTGTCCTACTATTTCGTGTGTCTTAGGCGATACCTTCATCGATAAAGCTTTGCTTGACTTAGGAGCTAGCGTGAACCTGCTTCCATTTTCTGTCTATCAAGCCCTAGGTTTAGGAGAACTTCAAAAGACAAATATTACACTTCAATTAGCGGATCGGTCTGTCAAAATTCCTAAGGGAGTTGTTGAAGATGTGTTAATTAAAGTAGGTGACTTTGTCTTTCCTATTGATTTCGTGGTCTTAGAAACTGAACCGGTCAAGAACCCAAAGAACCAAATTCCTATCATTTTAGGAAGACCTTTTCTAGCCACTTCTAATGCCTTGATTAATTATAGAAATGGATTAATGAAACTAACATTTGGGAATATGACCATAGACTTAAATATTTTTCATGTTGGAAAACAATCTGATGATTTTGATCAACCGATGGGAATCAATTTAATTGATGAAATAGTTGATCAAGATCTCATGACTCCTAGTTATGCTTTTGACTTTTGTTTAAAACACTTTGGTCAGGATTGGGATATTTCCAATTACATAAATGAGGTCAACCAAATGTTAGAGTCCACAATTTCCACAACTAATCAGGAGATCATGCCAAACCCTCTTTTCGAAGCTAGTGAACTCATTGAGTCAAGCCCGCCAGAATTAGAACTCAAACCTCTTCCTAACACTCTTAAATATGCCTTTCTAGGACTTAACAATTCTCTTTCGGTTATAATTGCCTCTAATTTGACCGAGTCACAAGAGAAAGAGCTTTTAAGTGTGCTTAGAGAACATAAAGAAGCGATAGGGTGGAGTATCTCAGATATCAAAGGAATTAGTCCGGCTATTGTCCAACATAGGATTCACTTAGTTGATGATGCTAAGCCTGTTAGGGAACCTCAAAGGAGATTGAACCTTGCCATGATGGAAGTTGTTAATGCAAGTCTATATTTTCTTTTATGCTAGTCTACATCTCCATCTTTTGTGCTATAATAGCTTTCAAAATCCACCATATTGAGCTTGTGGAAATGAAAGGAGCATTCTTATTTTAATCTTTTTAGATCTACTTTCCTTTTACATTTGTGGGTGAACCCCTATTAGATTTCAATTCTATTAGTGGGTTTGATTCACATAGCATTTAGATATATTTTTATTAGTTGGTTGTTGACTAGAGCTTATAGATCTAGTGTTTTATGTTAGTTTGGTTTGGGTTACTTAAATGTCACTTTTAATATGATACCCATTTTTAAAGTTCAATTTTATTAGTGGGTTTAATAATTTAAGCTTAGATTTCGCTCATTAGTAGTTTAATTTTCAAGTTTTAGATATAATTTTAGTAGTGTTAAAATATGATCTTTAAGTTTCTAGATATAGTTTACTAGCTTACTTCTTTAAATTTATTATTATTATTATTTATTTTTCCCTTGCCGCCTCTCCTTTTTCTACGCAACTACGCCTACAAGTCCCCATGTTTTTTACTGTTTCGTGTGTTTGATTTTTTGATTTTTATTTTTTTTAATCAGGTGTAAAAGTGGTCCCCAGTTGACTACATCAACTTAGATTATGTTTCTATAGCCTCGTGTCATCTTTTCTATTAATGAAAGTGTTGCTTTTTGTTTATTTCTTTTCTACTTAGCTTACACGCACTGAACTTGTCTAAGCATGCTTGTTGGGTTAAATTTTGTTTTAATTTGGAGTTTTATTATTTAAATTAGGAATTGTTAATATTAATTTTGAGAGTTCAAAAATTATTTTCGTAATTGTTTTTTCCCCCTTTTAATCCAGTACATTATAAATCCATCTCAACTAAGTGTTCTGATTCGCCTAATTTAAAAATTGAGTACCTGCGGAAATTAATTTAGTCCTTGTGGTTCGAATCTTAAAATACTAAAACGAGATCGTGCACTTGCGATAATTTTAAAATTAATAGTTTTAGCACATCAAACCTTTAACTTTTCGACAGGCCATCGATTCTGCGGAGTTAAGGCACTGGAAAGACGCTGTAAAGAGTGAGATCGACTCTATTGTTTCTAACGGAACATGGGAGTTGGTTGATCTCCCTCCTGAGTGTACTACTATAGGATATAAATGGATCTTCAAAAGAAAAATGAACCCGGATGGCTCAATAGATAAGTATAAGGCTAGGCTGGTAGCTAAGAGTTTTAGGCAAATGGAAGGCATTGACTATTTTGACACATACTCTCCTGTTGCAAGAATGACAACAATTCAAATGTTTATAGTATTGGCTTGCGTACATGGTCTTATCATCCATCAAATGGATGTAAAGACAGTTTTTCTTCATGGTGATCTTGAAGAAGAGATTTATATGGATCAACATGAGGGATTTGTTGCTTCTAGAAACGAGAGGAAAGTTTGTAAGTTAGTCAAGTCTATCTATGGCTTGAAACAAGCTCCTAGAGACTGGCACAAAAAGTTTGATGAAACTGTTTTAACTTCGGATTTTTTGGTTAATGAAAGTGACAAGTGTGTCTACTATAAGGTTAAAGGAAATGATAAAGTGATTTTGTACCTGTATGTGGATGACATACTGTTGTTTGGAACCAATATTGAGATTATTAACGAGACAAAAAGTTTTTTGAAAAGGCACTTTGAAATGAAGGATATGGGTGCTGCTAATGTGATTCTTGGAATCAAGATGACTCGGTCAGCTGATGGAATAACCTTGTCACAATCTCATTATATAGAGAAATCTATACTTGAGAAGTATGGTTATTCATATTGTAGAATTGCAAGCACGCCATATGATTCAAAAGTTGCTCTTGTCAAGAATAAGTCAGGAGTTCCTGTGTCTCAGTTAAGATATTCTCAGATTATTGGGAGTTTACAATATCTTGCTAATGGTACTAGGCCAGATATTTCATATTCTGTGTCTAAGTTAGCTAGATATACAAGCTGTCCAAACAAGACTTATTGGGATGATTTTGATAGAGTGCTTAGATATCTGAAAGGCACCATCTACCTTGGTTTGCACTACAGGAGGTTTCCTGGAGTGCTAGAGGGATATGGTGATGCAAGTTGGATAGCTAAGAAATCTGGTTCCAATGGAGTGACTGGATACGTATTTACCCTTGCGGGTGAAGTTATATCCTGGAAATCTGCTAGACAGATTATTGTAACTCGGTCTACTTTTGAGGCTGAGTTGTGTGCATTAGATACCACGGGGACGGAGGCTGAATGGTTGCATGGATTTATGTATGTGATTCCTGTAGTAAGCCAACCGTTTCCTGCTTTTGCTGTTTATTGTGATAGTCGTACAACTATTGATAAGATAAACAGTAAGAAGTATAATGTGAAAACAAAGAGACACGTCCAAGTTAGACTAAAGTCTATAAAGGGTTTGGTGTCTGACAGGATCATTGCTATTGAGTTTATTGGAACTCAAGACAACCTGGCTGATCCTTTGACTAAGGGACTTGAGTATGCTGTTGTCCTTAAGTCGAGGTTGGGGATGGGTCTGACAACCCATTTTGAGTCATCAACAGCGGGAACCCAATACACCTGAGAGGAGATCCCTCGAAATGTATTCAATGCGGTAATAACAAGTTGTGAGGGTGATTCGGTAGTACCTCTACTACAAATATATAGATACTCACATATCTGAGTCTTTCTCCTGTAAACCTAAAGAGGTACTGTAACTGCTAGTTAGCAAGAGTTTTAAGAACTATGAATGAGGTCAAGTCGTGAGACGAGATGTTGGCAGTACATCTTTGGAGTTGCCCAACTAAGCGAATGTTATTGTGTGGTCGCAATTAGAGGATAGGGTTATTCCTCGAAGCATTCGACGAACAGGATCGAGACATGACCATTAACGTCTCAAAGCCGTAGATCGGCACCATAGCCTTTGACTTGTCGTCGTCTATGGAATGTGGTTACACAAAAACGGATAAAGATTCAAGGTCAAACATTCCATCTATATCCGGTAGCCATCGAAGTAGAGGACTTAGGAGGGTTCAAACCTTGACCGGTACCAACTCTAAAAAGCAAGTCATGAGTAGAATCTGATATGCATTTCTGTATGGATTTGTGGGGTATTGTTAGAAAATGGAAAGTTTAAAACATATTTTTTTATATGTTCTTGATGTAATTTCCGGAAACTAACTAATGGAAGTTGTTCCTTGCAATGAGGACTTAAACCTTCATGTTTGGATCTAAGACATTTTCTTAGTGTAATCCATAAAGAAATTGAGTTGAAATTGCTTGTTTGAAATGGATTATGTGGGGTTTGTCCCACATTGAATTTGTAAAGGAAAGATAATAAATTTATATAGCATCTTGTGTTAGTGTTGTTTACAACTACTAGTGTAAGTAGAATGCTTATGTCACATGATGCTATTGAGTATTTTATATCTTTTAAATACAAATTTATTTGATTTATTTATATTGATTATTTAATATTAATATTAAATATATTGAGTAAGGATTATTTAAATAATCAGACTCTATATATATATTGTAATATTAATATTACTTAATCTGAATAATATAAGTAACAAATAAAACTCATCTTGCAAAACTCTATTTTCTTTGTAAAACTCTACATCCCACATCGAGTAGAATAAGAGAAGAGCAGCTCAAGATGCCTGTATATTGAGGCGTGCACATCTAGTTGTAGGGTGCCTCTAGCTTGTGTGCCTCTTATTTGTACCTTGCATAGTTAAAAAATAAATTGCATAGGTTGTCGGGCAAATTGAGGTGTGTCTCTTTCTCCTACCCCGCATATATAAAGTGCATAGGTTTTTTGGGCGAACTGAGGTGCTAGTCGCTGTTGAGTGCTACGTATCTGTGGACGAAGTACTCTGTGTTGTTTTATCTTGGAAGTGATATTGTTGCAACCCAACATAGCGTAGTGGGGCAATAATCTCTTCAAGAACAGTCAAGACTTCTTGCAAGACTTGACGACTCAGCTGTTCTTTGGTTCTATCAGTGTATGCTTAAAGCTTCTGTTAACATAGCTAAATTTTCTATATTTTCTCTTGTCTTTATTTATATATTTTGTTTCGACCTTCGTGCTTTGTTTTGTTTTGTTAATTGGTTTAATCTGTCTGTTCTTGTTAATTGTTTATATAACTGTCTCATTGTTGTGTTTAGTTTTAATTATTCCCAACAGTAAAAGCTTGGAAGAGGTTCGCATATCAATTGGAAGTTTGTTGAGGCTTGTTTCCATTAATTTGTGTGGTTGTGGGAACTTAAGAAGTCTACCTGACAGCATTTGCAACTTGAGAGTACTGAAAAGTCTAAATATTGTTGACTGCTGTAACTTGAAAATATTGCCTATAAATTTGGGGGACATTAATTCCTTAAAAGCGCTCGATTCAGGGGGACTAACTATTTCAAGATTACCGGATTCCATCAGGCATCTTAGTATGCTTGTTGAGCTGATACTAAGTTATAACAATTACCTGAAAACTCTCCCAGATACCATCTGCATATTAAGAGTATTGAAAGTTCTAAATATTTCTTACTGCAGTAACTTGGAAGCATTGTCTAAAGAATTGGGGAATGTTGAATCTCTAAAAGAGCTCAATGCGTTGAAACTCACTGTTTCAAAGATACCAGTTTCAATTGGACGTCTTAGTAAGCTTGTTGCGCTTAAATTAAGTGATAACGAGAACCTTGAAACTCTTCCAGAGACCATTTGCAACTTGAGAGCATTGGAAGTTCTAGGCATTAGTGGTTGCAGAAGTCTGTTAACGTTGCCTGTAGTTGTTAAACAGGCTCCTAGTTGTTAAACAGCAAATCAGTTTCATGTGTTTTTCTCTGCCTTTATTTTATCAATTCAGAACTCAGTTTATTCTGAAAGTACATATAAATTTAGTTCATCTTCTCAACTCGCATTCGCATAGCTAATTTTTTTTTTTTTTTGGGGGGGGGGGGGGGGAATCACTTTTAATCTACTTTGATATTAAAACAAGAATAAAAAAGTACTCTAACTTAATTTTGCTACCGATAGATTTTTTAAAAGATATTTTAAATAATACACCCAAATTTTAATTAAAATCTAAATTAAACATCCAAACTTTTGAAATTTTACAAAATCTACCTTATGTGGTGGTGGTTGAGTTGACTCCCTCCAAGTCGTGTGCTACTTCCAAAAATCACATATATCATACTTTCATTTATAAACTCAGATCTGATCTACTCATCTTCCTCTTCATATTTTCAATTCTTTCTACTCTTCATAGTTTTATTTGTATATCTCAGTTGTTGGATCTGTTGAGTGAAGTAATGGCTTCTACACGTTCATCATTTTCTCCTTCATCTTCAACTCCTACTCGCTGGGATGTTTTCTTGAGCTTTCGTGGCTCAGATACTCGACTAAATTTCACTAGTCATTTGTACTCTGCCCTGGTTGGTAATGGTATTGAAACATTTAAGGATAAGCCTGAGCTAAGAAGCGGAGATGATATATCAGACGCATTGCGCCAAGCTATTCAGGAATCCAAGGCTTACATTGTTGTCTTCTCGGAAAACTATGCTTCTTCAGCTTGGTGCCTTAGCGAGCTTGAAGAGATTTTCAATTGTAACCAAACAATGGACAGATTGGTTGTTCCTGTGTTTTACAACATTAAACCGTGTACTGTGCGATACCAAACTGGGACTTTTAAAGAAGCTTTTGAAAAACATGAATCTCGTTTTGCGGCTGAAATGGAAACAGACGAGAATTGGGACGGAAGAATCAAGGATTGGCTTGAAAGAGTCAAGAATTGGCGTAAAAGAGTTAAAGTTTGGCGCCGGACGCTAAGACAAGTTGCCAATAAATCAGCAAAAGAAATAGATCGAAACATGTAAGTTTCACTTATTCTATATATTCTCATTGATACAACAAGGCTATAATTATTTCATAAATAAGAATTGCATTGCAGGTCTGATGAAGCTGATATTATCCAAGAAATTGTTGATGAGATTCTAGTCAAAATAAATCCCAAGACTTTAGATGTTGCGAAATATCCAGTTGGGTTGGAGTCTCGTGTTAAACACATAACATCATTGCTGAGCAGTGTCACAAAAGGTGTCATAAATTTTGGTTTATATGGTATGGGCGGTGTGGGCAAAACAACTCTTGCCAAAGCTCTTTTTAACCAACTCTTGGGAACAGGAAGCTTCAAGGGCAGCTGTTTCCTAGCAAATGTTAGGGAGGTCTCAGGGACATCCTTACAACAGCAATTTATTAACGCTGTTCTTAAAAGTAAGAAAATCATTGAGGTTCACAATGTTGAAGAAGGAATGGTGCTCATAAAAGAGAGAATTTGTTCAGCAAAAGTTCTAGTTCTTATTGATGATATAGATAACCCTAGACAATACGAATCCTTGGTAGGATCATTTGCTTCTGGAAGTGTAGTTATTACTACTACAAGGGATCAGGATATACCGGATAAAATTAAGGTAGAACCCAAACTTCAATACAGGGTAAATGAGTTGGATGATGCCGAGTCACTGGCACTGTTTACCCAACATGCATTTCAAAATGCTAAACCGAACAACACTTTAATGGTATTGTCTGCAGACATTCTACGTCTTGCTGATGGGCTTCCCTTGGCTCTCGAGGTTTTTGGCTCGTATTTGTATAACCAAAACGAGGATATATGGAAATCTTACATTATGAAACTTCAACGAGATCCAGACAACACAATCCAGCAAAAACTTTTAATTAGCTTCAAGGCCATAGCACTGGAAGATCGGATGTTGGAGAAAATTTTCCTCGACATTGCTTGTTTTTTCATAGGATGGGACAAAGGAAGAGTTGTGGAGATAATGAAAACTTACTATGACTCTGCAAATAGTCAGATTGATATTCTAAATAAAAAATGTTTATTAAAGGTCAACTATAATGCTTACTCGGATAAACATGAATTGGGTATGCATGATCTGCTTCGGGATATGGGAAGGGTAATTGTGCGCAACGTCTCTCCTGAAGATCCTGGAAGACAGAGTAGATTGTGGGCATTTAAAGACATATATGATGTGTTGACGAAACACAAGGTAATATATATTGAATGGTTGTTTCATATTCATCTGATAGCTTCATTTGAATTTATGTAAGAAGTCACTCTAACTTTTCTCTGTTATAAAATTGCTCAAAAGCTGAAATTATGAGTTGAAGAAACACAAAGGAACTAACTCTCAACCTTGTCATGTGTGTGTGCGCGCCAGGGAACAGAAGCAATTGAAGGCATCATCTCTCACAAGCCTTCCAATGACATTCATTACAGAAACTCATCTAGAATTATAACATTCAGTACAAAAACATTCAAAAGGATGACTAAATTAAGATTTCTATTCCTCAAGGATGTAAATCTTACTAGAAGCTTTGAACAGACATTTGAAGATTTGAGGTGGTTCCGTTGGGAGGGTTGTCCTTTAAAGTGTTTACCTTCTGAGTTTAACCCGCAAAATCTTGTAACCCTTGAGTTACCTCAGAGCAAAATGATAACAATTTGGAAGAACAATTTGGTAGGTAGTCCCAGCAGGTTTCTTGCATATATTACAATCCATATATAATGCCTGATTTAATTTCTCCCAATTGCACTCATTTTTACAGGTTCCCCATGTTTTTGAAAAGATAAAGACTCTAAACATGAGGAATTCTCAAGATTTAACTACAGCTCCAGACTTCACTAAATTACCGTGTCTGAAAAGTTTAAATCTTGCGGGCTGTTACAGATTGGAGGAAGTCCACAAATCAATTGGCCGTTTGGGGAGTCTTCGCTGCTTAGATTTGCAGGGTTGCGAGAAGCTACGGAGTCTTCCAAACACCATTTGCAACCTGAGATCATTGAAAATTCTTAATGTTAATGGTTGCCGTAATCTGAAAGCGCTGCCTATGGCAATTGGGAAAATTGAATCCCTAGAAAAGATTTATGGGCAAGAACTAACTGTTTCAAAATTGCCAGATTCGATTGGAAGTCTTACTAAACTTGTTGAGTTGGATCTAACGGGAAACAAGAATCTTGAAACTCTTCCGGACACCATTTGCGACCTGAGATCATTGGAAATTCTTGATATTAATAGATGTGAAAAGCTAGAAAGATTACCGGATCAGCTGTGGAAGCTTACAAGGTTGAGGGAGCTAGATGCATCTGATGCTTATATGTTAAAAAAGCTTCCTGATATAGAACCAAGCCAGATTGCATTATCATTGCAAGTATTGAATTTAATGCGTAGTGGTATCACTGCCCTGCCATCTGGTTTTAGTCAGCTGTCAGACCTACAATCTCTTGATCTATCTTGTTGTTACTCTCTGCTTTCCATTCCAAAACTTCCTCCTAATCTGAAAACCATTCGCGCCAATGGTTGTGAATCTCTAGGAAGATTACCAAATCTATCCCATTTGAAACACCTGGAGGAATTGAATCTCTACGATTGTAGTAATTTGACAGAGATTCAAGGCTTGGAGGCACTCATTTCTATCAGAATACTCCATTTACGGTTCAGACGACCGGACTTCAAGCCACTCACAAAAAGACTCTGCCAGGTTTGCTCATCTCAAAGTCTGTGATTCATATTGATAATGAAATAAAAGATTACATAACAATCGCTGTATAAAAACTTAACATTTTAATATTTTTGAAATTATTATTAAATAAAAATATAGTAATAGAGATTGAAATATAATTTATTGAAAAAAAGTTAAAATTCAAAATTTAAAACTTAAAAAATTAATTTTATAAATAAATATTAATTTATAAGTACTAGCTTATATTCTGTGCGATGTACGGATCAAATTTTTTTATTATTTTAATATTTTTTATATATAATTTGAATTTATATTTATTTTTTAATATTAATTTATATTTTATTTAATGTTATTTATTTTTATTTTAATAGGATAATATTTGTGTATTTTGTTTAAAGATGTGTTTTGATTAGGAGATTAATATGAGATTTGTTTTAGTTTAGAGATTAAATATGAAATATATTTTAATTAGGAGAGTAATATGTGATGTATTTCAGTTAAGAGAATAACATTTATAAATTAGACCCAATAATAATTATTCGGCCCAAAACTACAAAACTTTTAATGATATTTGAAAGCAATCTAGTAGCCAAACATGGTAGGTACTTTTGAGTATTATTGTACATATATGAGAATTTCTTTGGTGAATGGTGATTATAATTCTCCCATTTGTCTCATTGTTACTATTGTTACAGGTATTATGTGCTTTTGGAAAGTTAAAGAGTCTAAACATGTCATACTCTGAAGATTTAGTTACAACTCCAGACTTCGTCATATTACTGTGTCTTGAAACTTAAAATCACACATCTGTAAAAGCTTGGGGGAGGTACACATATCAATTGGAAGTTTATTGAGGCTTCGGTCTTTAGATTTAGAGGGTCGTGAAAAGCTAAGAAGGCTTCCGGACACCATTTGCAATCTGAGAGCCTTGGAAATTCTTAATATTAAGAGTTGCAGTAGTCTGGAAGCTTTGCCTACAGCAATTGGGAACATGGAATCCCTAAAGATGCTTGATTCGAGGGAACTTACTGTTTCAAAATTGCCAGATTCGATCGGAAGTCTTACTAAGCTTGTTGAGTTAGATCTAAGACACAACAAGAACCTTGAAACTCTTCCGGAAACCATTTGCAACCTAAGATCCCCAGAAACTCTGAACATTTATAATTGTAAAGAACTAGAAACATTACCAGGTCAGCTGTGGAAGATTACAAGGTTGAGGAACGTAGATGCAAGAAGTGATGCTCTGTTAAAAAAAGCTTCCAGATAGCATCATCATTGCAAGAATTGAATTTATCTTGGGGTGGTATCACTGGTATAAGAGACCTTAATTTGATGTTGTAATGGTTTGACATATATTCAAGGCTTGAAGGAACTCACTTCTAGTAGAAGACTTCAACTTGGGAATCACGGTTCTCTTGTGGCATATAACTTTACAAAACGTTTATTTCAGGTTTGTTGAGCTAATAACTCTTGTAATTTTGATTAGTTCGCCAAAAAATTGTAATTTATAACAAAATTATTGCTTTTAATAATCATTAAATATACACATTGTTCATTTTGATAAAATAATTAAACATTTTTTTGCAACAGATATATTCTGAATTTGGGCATCAGATTAGTGTTCACACTCTGAATTGGAAAAGAGTCCCTCAATTACTATATTTGATAACTAAATCACCATATTGGACAAGTGTATCAAGTAACTCAGAGTCAACAACAGTGTATGCACATCTGCTGCCAAATGAGTCCCACAAATTCATGGGGATCATTCTCTGTTTTGAACGGTGCTTGGGAGATTATAGTGCTGCATATTGGACCGACAGCCTTCATGTTCCTTCTATGGATGAATCATTGATGGTAATAGTGCCAAAATCAATCTTCTCCAGTCAGAGATGACCGCCATAGAATTGAATCTACAGCTGATAAAGTAAAAGTTCTTGGGATTCATCTATTGTAAAACAGAGACCATAGATCTTTACTAACAATCAACGATAGAGAAGTGTTATCTGCTTTGGCATACTGGAAGGAAAATTGCAAGTACCAACTCTCCTAGTAGATTTTGGTTGTCCATAGATATATATGACATGTTAAAGATGCTACTGGTAAGTTTTTCATGTGTATATACAATGATCTGATTACACGGACCTATATATCTTACAGACAACTGCAACTATCAATATATATTTCGTTTTTGTCATCGTTTATTGTGCACTACAAAAGTTCTCCTACTCGGAGAGTGCTAAAGGCAAAGGATTGTAATTTTTTTAAAAGATTCCAGAGTTTATCCAATTTAAACACGTGATGAAATTGGATGTGGGGGATTGTATTGGTTGGACAGAGATTCAAGGCCTGAACGAACTCACTTCTATTAGAACACTTTCTTTTGGGAGATTTTGACAAATCATCCCTTCTGACATTCGTTCCACAAAATGTTTTCTTTCATGTTTGGTTCATCTTGTAATCGAAGTTTTATAATTTTCCCATTTCATGCTTTGTTGTCATTCTAATTTTTTTTAGTTAGATGGTAAAAGTATATTCGTTGTGGTGATAGATTTCAACTCATAGCTTGTGCAAAAGACTTGGATCCGATATACTAAGGGACACTGAATTTAAGATTACAATGATGAACGAGTACAGCAGCATCACTGTCATTGGAGAAGATGAATTCAAAATCTTTGAAAGGAAGATGCTTTTTAAATCGATGGTAACCAATGACAAAATTATGCACACGGTTCATTATCACTGCTCTTGCTCTTTCAGCTATAATATATATATATATATATATATATATATATATATATATATATATATATATATATATATATATATATATAGGCTTAGGTTCAACGAGTAACTCCCTTATTTGAGTAACTGAGGAACCAAAAATAAAAATAATTACAGAACACATGAAAAAATTGCTAAACACATAAAAAACTACGGAACACAAAAAAGAATCACAAAACAAACAAAAAAATAACATAACTTACAAAAAATATAGAATACAAAATTACAGAACACTATTCAGTATTAGTGTTCTGTAATTTGTGTTCTATATTTTTTTATATATTATGTAATGTTTTTATTTGTTTTGCAATTATTTTTGGTGTTCTATGATTTTTTATATGTTCCGTAGTGTTTTATAGTTATTTGGTAATCAAATTCTTAAAAAATAGGAATTGGTTCCTACTCAAATAATATATATATATATATATATATATATATATATATATATATATATATATATATATATATATATATATATATATATATATATATATATATATGCCATGAGTTCAAATGAGCTTTTGATGTGTTCAGTTGGTTGATTGGTTTAGAATAAAAAATGTAAATTATACAAAAATGTTCGAGCACTTTCTTTCACAAGGTCAGTTTCCTCTTTTCTATCTCTACTAAGTAATTAGCAATTATAAAGCATTAATTACAAAGTTCTTTGTCCTGGTTATTTGTTTATTGGAGTTGAGAGTTGGAAAGTGCCAAATATTTTGTTACTAGATTTAGCTAATAAATTTTATTATTAGTGTTTTATTACTAGCTTAAAATCTGTTGAACAAAAACGTCTGTGTTAATTTTACGTATAAATAGATTATGAACCAAAATATAAGTTATCATTGCAATACTTTCTGTGCAATCTTGTGATCATCTTTAGTACTTGCATAGAAATATATAGCCTTGAAATGTAAAGCTCAGTGATTGTAGATATTAAAGCTCTGAATCTATGGTACAACACTAATCATTGATTTATCAGTCTAATAGGAAAAAGATATTATTCTTCACGCAGCAAATCCAGCAGTTTACTGATACTTTATAAAGATTCTGATTTCTAACTAATCCTTCTAGTTCATAAGTTAAGGCTCGGTTTGACTGGTGGATCCTGCTTCTCGTATTTCCTTATCTGTAAATTTGATGATGCAGATTTTATATTTTGCACACTGGAGAAAGTGGTGGTTGCACGACTCCTACCAGTTGTGCTCCTAAGCAGATGTGAAGTATCGTAGTTGGAACATAAAGCATTCCCTGATGCTATTTGACATCAACATGATAATGGATTTCAATTTTGCTTTGAGATAAATGGTTGACGAACTCAATCATGAGCTGCTGAATGATGCTGATACTGTATTATTTTCTATGATGTATTTGAAGGTTCCATTGAAATGATAAAGAATCATTATCGCTATGGTGATATTATCTTCTAATCTTCCCTATCATTCCAGTGTATTGTCAAGTAACTCTAAATCACTATACAATGTAAATATACTGGTATGGGTGTCCTTTAAGGTGTTTACCTTCTGAATTTTACCCACAAAAACTTGGAATCCTTGAGTTGCCTAATAGCAAAATGAGAACAATGTGGGAGCCAAACATGGTAGGTACTCTATCTATGTATGTTTCTTGCACATATATGTCAATTTATATAAGAAATTCTTATATTTTTTCTACCAATTGCACTCGTTTTACAGGTTTCACTAGTTTTTAAAAAGTTCAAGACTTTAAACATGTCAAAATCTCAAGATCTAACTACAACTCCAGACTTCAAAAAATTGCCATCTCTTCAAACTCTAAATCATGAGTGCTGTACGAGCTTGGAGGAGGTCCACATGTCAATTGGAAGTTTGGCGAGCCTTGTTTCCTTGGATTTGCATGGTTGTGTTAAGCTAAGAAGTCTTCCAGACACGATTTGCAAGTTGAAATCATTGGAAGTTCTAGATATTGATGATTGCAGTATTCTGGAAGCATTGCCTAAAGGTTTAGGGAACCTTAAATCCCTAATAGAGATCAATGCAGGGAAACTAACCATTTCAAAATTGCCGGATTCAATTGGACGTCTTATTAAGCTTGTTAAGCTGAGAGTTAGCAGCAACAAGAAGCTTGTAAGTCTTCCTAACACTATTTGCGACCTGATATCATTGGAAATTCTTGATATTTCTGGATGTGAGAAACTAGAAATATTACCCGATCAAATTTGGATTTATCTGAAAGCAGGCGGTGCTACCAATTTAAAAAAAAAAATCCTAATATAGAATCAAGTCAGATTGCATTATCATTGAAGAGATTGGATTTATCTGAGACTGCTCTCACTACATTGCCATCCGGTATTAGTCAGCTCTCAAACCTAAAATATCTTGTTCTTAGAGATTGTTGGTGCCTGATGTCCATCTTAGAGCTTCCTCCTAATCTGAAATGGATACAGGCAGATGGTTGTACCTCTATGGAAAGATTGCTAAATCTAGGTAATTCAAAACAGTTGGAGGTGTTGGACCTTACAACTTGTACTGGTTTGACAGAGATTCAAGGCTTTGAGGAAATAGTTTCTTTAATACAATTTGATTTGGGAGGTTGCAACTCATCTTTTCTGACAAACATTTTCACAAAACGTTTATTCCAGGTTTGGTTGATCTAAATAAAAAAGATAGTCAAGCCCATATATGATTCTTGGTTAACTCTTTTTTTTTTGTTATATTTTACAACAGATATTCTCTGGATTCGGGCATCAAATTGATATTTACATTCCCTCGGCAGAGTTTCCAGATTGGATTCGCCAATCAAGTAACTTAGGAACAACAATGTCTTTAGATGTGTTGTCAAATGGGTCGGACGATATCTTGTCCTTAGAGTCTTTGTCTGCAGAGTCTATGGATTCGATTAATCAATCAACAACCATGACTTTAGATTTGTCGCCAAATGGGTCGGACAATCTCTTGTCCGCTGAGTCTACGGATTCGATTAATCAATTCAGTGATTCGGGGCCAACCATGCTTTTATATTGAACGATAGTCTTTATAACTCTCGTAGCACTGCAGGATCATTGATGGTAATAGTACCAAGATCTATCTTCCCACTCAGCGATGGTGATGACAGAGTTGAATTAAAAGCCAACATAGAAATATATGGGATTTGATGGTATACTTATTTCTGTCGTGTGAGGTCTCTAGTGGGCCCTCCTATAATTCTAAACTTGTATTCCAAGTAAGTCTCACTTGGGCCTTTTTCCCTATCTTCTAAATACTATATATGTCATGCGTTAGTTTACAAAGTTAAACTCATTCATCACTAATAAAATTATATCGTTTATACATTTATATTGTGTAGCAAAGTTTGAAGTTTTTTGTTTGGATTACAATGATCTTTTGATGTATTTATGTTGCTGGTTTATCGTAATATAATTTTCCATTCCTAACTGACCAATATATTTACTATCACTTAATACATTATTTGATTTTTTTAGTGCAATGAAACCATCATTTGTTTTGCTCACTACGTACTATTTTTCCAGGTCTTTGATTTCTCTGTTCCGGGGAAGAAAATGGCTAAGAATCATTCCCTCCTAGAACAAAGGAAACATTTGTAAAGACTCCTCTGGAAGCTTACCATAATTATCAATAATCGGAATCTATCTTTTGTACATTATTACTTCTCATTTTATTTATTAGTACGTTTAATCGGATTCGACAACCTATAATTGAATATATTTATTTTTGATGTATTTATATTGCTGATTTATCGTAATTTATAATTTTCAGTCAAAATTTGATTTATTTAACCACAAATAAATAAATAAGGGCCTCGTGATGTAATCCAACGCGGTAACTCTAACTTTCCTGGAACTGTGTTTGGTTTTGTGTTAACTAAGTAACTCAAGACTTCCCAGGTATATGTAGTTACGGTAAAATACCGTAACCCACTTACCTAGGTCAAGTGTGATCACTGTGAGTTACATAGTTGTGTGTCTTCAATTTTATTAAATAATTCTATAAACTATTATATATTAAATTATATTGATTATAAAAATTGTACAAAATATAAACAAAAAATATTAAATAAAATTTTGTCTTTCGGGTGAGAAATATATAATTCATTAAATATGTGTTTATTTAATAAAAAGTGATCATAAAAGTATAATAAAATTTAAAATAGATAAATTAATTTTCTTTTATTAAAATATGTAAGTCAACTATTATATAAAGTTACTTTAAAAATTTATTATAATATTATTTTTTATTTGAAATAGAGAAAGATTATATTAATATATTGACTCATTTTTAATGGTCATTTTGATTTTTGAAATTCTCAATATTTTTTTAGTTTAAATGTTATCTAACAATTTAATATTGTATAGTTTTTATTTTATTTGTTTATTTTTATAATGAATTATTTTTGTTATTGTATATAAATAATTAATCATGTAATTTATAGTTTATATATTAAACAATTATTTTTTAATATTGAATATTTTATAATTACATTTATTTATTTATACAAGTAAAAAAAATGTTATTTATTTAAACAACAAAATAGATGAGTTACATACTCAAAATCAACCAAACACATACTTTTTATTTATGTGGGAGCTACAACATGTAACCCAGTTTCAAGGAGATTTTAGTTACGTCGTAACTAGAAAGTTTGCAAATCTAACGAGGCCAAGATAATTAATTTGGGACCGGAAGGAATATAATATTAGTTTAATGTTTAACCTATAGTTATTAAAAGTGTTAATCCCATGTTTTAATATTTTTAGTTAATTTAATTGGATTGAATATCCTATCCAATTACCATGATCCGGTTGATGATTGAAGTAAACATGATTTGAGTTTTCAAATATCTGACATTTACTTCGATCTTAATCTGATCTGATCAAAAAAATGAATTTAAATATATATTTATGTTGATCCGATTCCTCACAAGTATATAACCAATGTACAATTTTTTTTTCTTATTATTTATATAATACTTATATTACTATATTTTATTTTATAGTCTAATTTTTGTATTTTTGAAAATTTATATTTCTTTATTTTTTAACAATTATATCAAATTATTTCTTATATTTAGCAGGAATTGAACTTACTCCCTTTGCTTTACTTATTAATAATACTAAATTAATTCTTGTAGTCTCTAGAAATCGAACCTTAATTATTTTACTAATTCATAATTTTTTTAATTTAAAAATATATATAAATTAAAAATATTATTAAATATGTGTCTAATTTTTGTTAAAACCAAACCTTTTATTTTTGATTTTCTTTTGAAAAGTAGTCTTCGACAGTCCGGTCCGGAGCCTTAACCATCAACTCCCCACGATGAGAGTGGATGATCACTTTATCCAAATTTGGGACATATTATCTCAAATTCTCCTCCAACTCTCGCAATGATTCAAGTGGTGATTCAAATTTGGATATGTGAATAGTACTGATCTAAATTTGGATTCATGGATCAGTTCATTTGCTATTTAAATTACTATTTAAATAATGATTTTGTTATTTTTATATTTTTAATTTACTTGATTTAAAATTGATTTATGAATTTTTAATTATTTAATTAATAATAGTATGTAACTAATAGTTAATAAATTTTAATTTTTAGAATAAAATTTATAACAATGAGAAAAACATTCATTAAAATTTAAATAAAAGTACATTAAAATTTATAGAATATACTAATTCGGAAAATTAATATGTATGAACGATATTTTATATGTTATATAATAAAATGTGTGAGTTTGTCGTTAATTAAGTATAAAATTTTTAAGTTATTTACGTATATTAAAAAATTTATATATTTAATTAAATTAATTTAGTAAATATAATATAAATAGTCGACAATAATTAAACATTAAATTTAAGATTAAATAATTTAATATAGTATTTATGTAATATAATATGTAAATGGTAATTTGGATCAAAATTTGGATCACGCCGCTAGAATTGATTAGAAATTTGGATCAACATTTAGAGAATTGATCAGAAATTTGGATCAACATTTAGATCAATTAGTGGTCCAAATTTGAATTTTTGAATCACAACGGCAGTAGAGGGTCTAAATAGCCTAAATTATTAGTTACTGTACTTATTTCGACTAAATAGCCCGCAAGATTTCCATGAGCTAATATTTAATTATAAAATATAATTTAATATATATGCATATTAAAAAATTTATTCTTATATGAAAAGTATTATAATTTTAACTTTTTACCAAAAGTAAATATAAGTAAGGAGGATATTTATTAATAAAATTAAATAAAAATTATAAAATACTTTTAAAATACATAATAATGAAAGATAATTACAATTCAAATTATATAAAGTATTAAACTAAAATTAAAATAAAATTTTATTTATTAGATATACAGGTAAGATATATTAGTGAAAAAACATATAATTCATTCTTCTTGTATATGTTTATAAAGCATGAGTAATTTAAATGTTATTTATTAATTAGAAACTAAAATTTAAATTTGTGAAATATCTATAAAGAAACAAATTTAAATAATAAAATTTGGTAATAGGAGTAATTTATAAAGCAATTTATTAATCTGCCGTGAAATTATCTTAATTATTTATCATCATTGTATAATGGGATGATCGCACCATTACTTATTTTCATAAGAGAATACATATTTATAATTTTTTTTATAGAAAATACAGTAGTACTTATGGATTTTTGACATTTTTCGTTTTACAAAAGTAATTATTTATTTTCCATGAAAAAGTATATATTTTTATAATATTTCTATAAAATAAGTGTTTATTTCTGAAAAAAAATAATAAACGGATAAATATAAGTGAAGTTATAGTTTATAATTCTATATTTTAAGTAAGATAACTTATATTTATGCTTATGAAAGTTCACATACCAATAATTTTGTATTCAAGGAGTATTAGTTGCACTTGCAAGTTGCAACTAATAATTTTGATTTCTTGATACTTTTTCGAACAGTACAGACAAACAAATTTGAAAAGTAGTGTCCGACAGTCCGACCCGGAGCCTTAATCATTAACTCCCCGCGATGAGAGTGGCTGAGTGGGGGATCACCGTAGATTTAACGGTCCGAAAGAGGCGGGCTGTTACAAGTTGTGTGTCTTCAATTTTATTAAATAATTCTATAAATTATTATATATTAAATTATATTGATTATAAAAATTGTATAAAATATAAACAAAAAATATTAAATAAAATTTTGTCTTTCGCGTGAGAAATATATAATTCATTAAATATGTGTTTATTTAATAAAAAGTGATCATAAAAGTATAATAAAATTTAAAATAGATAAATTAATTTTCTTTTATTAAAATATGTAAGTCAACTATTATATAAAGTTATTTTAAAAATTTATTATAATACTATAAAATAAGTGTTTATTTCTGAAAAAAAGTAACAAACAGATAAATATAAGTGAAGTTATAGTTTATAATTCTATATTTTAAGTAAGATAACTTATATTTATGCTTATGAAAGTTCACATACCAATAATTTTGTATTCAAGGAGTATTAGTTGCACTTGCAAGTTGCAACTAATAATTTTGATTTCTTGATACTTTTTCGAACAGTACAGACAAACAAATTTGAAAAGTAGTGCCGACAGTCCGACCCGGAGCCTTAATCATTAACTCCCCGCGATGAGAGTGGCTGAGTGGGGGATCACCGTAGACTTTGAAGTCTTCAAAAGTTAAAGTTAAGAGCCACTCGTTATGTTATCAATACATTTTACTCGGTTTGTAATTGCATTCGGTTCGGATATCCGTATATTGAATGGATAAATTTGAAATAATTTAATTTAAATACCGACCCGATGAAAATATGGTTTGGTATTTGAAATACATATTATATTAATTTGGAATATCAATTTTTTATTTTGAATTTTTGGATTATCCAAATTATCTGATAAATTTGAATTAATTTATTTAAATAATATTATATATATACATATATTATATTCTTTTACATACATTTTAATTATAATTGTGATTTATATAAAATAAACAATATCAACATATAATTCTTATCTTTTTTATTACATCTTTATCAAATATAGTTTAGTTTATCTGTATTCATTTCATTTATGGGATAAACTATGATATATCACTTTGTTACACATTGTATATAGTATTAGTTTATATCTTATGCGATGCATGTAGGGCTGTCAAAAAAATCCGAAAAATCCGATATTCGTCTGAAATATCTGTATTCGTATACAGAAAAAAACGGATATTATCCGTATCCGGAAGAAAACGGATATTATCCGTATCTGAATCCGAAAATTCCGGATACGGATATGGATATAGACACATCTGTATCCGAAAATATCCGTATCCGAAATTAATTATATATAATATATATAAATATATTTTTTAATATATATAATATATAATTATATATTTTTAAACTCATTTATAGTTATAAGTCCATTTATATATTTTTATACATACACTTATAGTTATAAGCCCATTTAATTTGATTTAATTATATTTTTTAATTAGCTCAACTCTAATGTCTATTTTAATTTAATAAATTAATATATACACTATACATGGTTATACTTTAAAATCTATATTCAATATATATCAATTTATATTTTTATAGTATTTTATACATTTTAAATCGTATCAAATATATCATATAACTAATATATATATACAATTTAAAATTTATTCTATTAGTTTTGTAGTGTGTGTATATATATATTCATTAAATAATATATTTATACAAATTTTATATAATTGTAAAAATATTATAGACATATATAAAAATATCATTTGAGTTTAATATTATTAAGATAACAAAATTAGATTGAAAAGATACATAAAAATTAATTTTTAAAAAAATAAAATAGCCTTAAATCCCTTTAACTCTTAACTCAATTAAAAAAAAATTAAATTAAATTTTTAATATTTTTTTGCAATTTTATTTGAATTTTTAATATAAATTTAAAAAAATTATTAAAAATCGGATTCGGATCCGGATATTATCCGTATCCGGATAGTATCCGTCGGATCCGGATTCGGATATTAACTTTTAAAAATTTTCGGATTCGGATACGGATACAGATACGGATTTTCGGATTCGGATTCGGATATAGACAGATCCGTATCCGGATTATCCGTTTGACAGTCCTAGATGCATGTGTTTTCTTTTTAATAATAATTTTATAATTAAAATTTTGAAATTTTGAAAATATATATATTTATTCAATTTTAATATATTTACTTCTAAAATAATATTAAGTTAATTATTAATATTTGGTTGATAATCTAATCTTAATCATTTTTATTAACAAATAAATCTAAGAATATTATTAAATTAACTTTTGTACTCACAGAGAATCGAACCTGAGTCAATTAATTAAATAATTAATAGTATTTAGGTATTTACATCCTTACCCTGACGATCATATAATATTATCTCACTTATTTCAATTATATATAGGATATAATGGGGGTGTTTGGGGTTCCTTAAACTTAAAATAAGTAGTTTATTTTATTTTTATTTTTTACATATTTTCATATTTTTTTTAAAGATAAATATTTGTTTTAGAATTTTAAAATCAAATATGAACTTACTTTTTTCTGAAAATAAGGCCTTATTTCTAAAAAGTACATACATCCCTACTTTTTCTGGAAATAAGCCCTTATTTCCAGAATTTAAGTTTGGCCAAACGGCCCCAATATATACATAATTTTAACTCTTTTTTCTTATAATCGTCGGGTTCTCTCATAATCTTTTCATTATTTTGATTTCAATTAAAAACAAGTACATACTTTAAATTAAAATACCTTTTTAAAATTATGATATATCATGTCAGCTTTTTTTTATTAAGTTTAAGAATACTAATTAGTATATGTTCAATAATAAATTCGATATAGGTGATAATCCAAACTCCGACCTTGAGGACGACAACTCTACCGGTCACTCTCAACCCATATATATCATGTGTCAACTTGGTACACATTTAGATAGAATCAATGGGTTATTAATTATATTTCACTATAGCATAAAAAGTGGAGTTATCTTATATGCTCATTTTATGATTTATTGGAAAGTTAGATTTTGTTATTAATTTTATTAATTTATAATAAAGAGTGGAATTATCTTATTATTTCATAAGGGTAAAAGAACCTAAAGTTATTACCTAAAGTTATCAGCGTTTTAAGTATAAAAAATAGATGACATTTTTGTAATAATAGAATCTGCCCATTTGTATTACAAAAATAATATTGATATTGTATTATAATGAATGTTAACTTTAGAGGTTTATCTAAAGTTAATTTTAGGAACCTTAAAACCCATTTCATAAAGTCATGATTTACTCAATGGGGTCATTGAATTATTATTTATTTTAATATAATTTTGGTAAATTCATGGTTCCTTATTTTATTTCTTCTAATGCCTAATCAAATTTAAGAGACACAATTTTATATTCAGACTTAAAATGATTATTTAATTTATAAAATCTAACATTTTATTTGACAATATTTATCATGCCACTTTTATACTTTTTACAAATTTTGGTTTTTTAGATATTTTGGAATCCGAACCGAATTAAAATTTTCGATTCGATTTTCAACCGAAAATAATTTGATTCGGTATTTGGATATGAAATTTTAGTTATTTGGAAATCTGGATATCCATAATAATTTCGATTTATTAAAACCCTAAAAGTTTTAATAATTTGTAGGCTTTTAACATATAGAAAGTTTAACAATTATGTAATTAACCACATTTATTAATTATTTATATATTCGAATTTTAATATACATACACTTTATTAAAAACTCCATCATATTATTCTATATTATCTTTTAATTAAGTGTATTTTAATTTAATTAAAAATAATATTTGTATAATACTCTATTCAATTTTTTTTCTTTTAGATTTTTTTAGTTTGTGAATCAAGTAACAACCGCCCCGCATTAAATTAATATTGAATACAATCAAAATACAATTTACTTTTAAAAAATAGCCAATTTTGTTCAAAATAAAATAATAGGCTCGCCACAAAATTTAATCATAAAATTCTATTAATTTGTCAAAAAATAATTTAACTTTATTCCATATTTTTTCCAAAAATCATTTGCAGTAAATTATTTATTCGGATGATTTTGTTATCATGTGAATATTATAAAAATAGGGAAAAAGTGAAAAACATTTTAAAATTTTAATTTTCAAAAATTTATTTGACTTTAGAAGATACTTTTATGAGGTAAACCAAACGCCCAAGAATAATAATAGTAGTATTATTTCCCGAAACATAATTTCAGCGAAAGTGGACATGACACCAACTTGACTCTATGCAATATTGAGCGAGCGCGGCTCCTTTTTTGTCCATACAATTCTGTTAGACTCTGTACAAGTCTTCGCCATCTTCCAATAATTACATATGCAAGTATACGATATTTTACATCTTAGTTTGATTACGCTTGTAATCTTCTTGGGATCCCAGTTGGTGTAATAATGGCTTCAACAAGTTCTCAACCCCCAACCCCCATCCTCTTCTGCTGCTTCATTTTCAACTAGGTGGGACGTTTCGTTTAATGAACTTTTAATAGAAGCTTAAGGTCTCGTTTGATATTACTGTTGCAGATATTTATAATAGTTTTTTGTTGAAAAACTAGTGATTTTTTGTTGAAAATGTCATGATGGTGTTTGGTAAAATTCAAAAATTACTGTCTTAAAAAACGTTTTTGGTTTAAAAGGTGCGGTTGAAGAAAACATGTCTCACATGATTTTGGAAAAAAAATTGCTTTCAACTTTTGGAAGAAGTAACAGCCAATTTCATAATCAAACATTCTCAAAAACATTATTTTTATATATTATATCTCAAAATATGTATAAATTAGAAAAAATTATTAAATAGTCATCTGATTTTCTTTAACAACACTTTTTCCACCGTACAACAGTTTTTAATAATAATTCCAAACGGAGCCTAAATCGCGTGCAATGCACGAGTCACTTTTTAAATATTTAAAATATATATTTATTATAATTTTATAATAATTTATTTCATATATTATAATTTTTATTTTTAATTTTATATAATATTAAGTGTCAAAATAATATATTATTATTAATTATATTAATTAACAATGATATAATTATTTTAATATATACTTCTACTTATTTATAGACATATACTAATACAATAAAATATTTTTGTTATATATATATATTATATAAAAAATGGAATGAAACTCTTACCTAATTTAAATATATTATTATGTTTTTAAATATTTTAATTTTTAATATATTTTTATATGTGTATATATACCTACAAAAGTTTCCTATTTTATATAGGATATAATGAAAATGAAATTTCAAAGTTTTAAGATTTTTGTAGTCACTATAAAACATGAGAATTTTTGCTTTTTTTTTCTTGGAAAAACAACACGGTAACTTAGTTACTTACTGTTGTGCCCAAATTTCTACTTGGATATTTTCATTTGGGCTTGCCCTAGTCCTGTGCTATTGAGGACGCGTCCTGGTCTCGACTACGGAAAACTCGGACTCGTCCTATTCGTGTAGTAATGTTTTAATGTACTTGTACTCGGCCTGGAAGGATACTTTGTATCGAAGATTTGTGTTGCTGTTCTTAGAAGACCATGGCTCTGTACTCCACGAGTTATCCTCGGCGGAGAGCTTTGGGATGCTGCTAACCTCAGCTTGGAAGATCCTTTCCCTGTACTCAGGCGGGTTGTCCTCGTCTGGGGGCTTAGGACGCGTCCTTCATTCGAGGTGAATCTAGTGTTGGCTTCTAGTCAAGGTTCTGAGGAGATAGCTGTAGTGAGTCGGCTCGGCCTCATGGATTCCTAGTCCGAGTCGAATTCATGAAGTCCTTGGATCTTATACTGGGCTTTGGACTGTTCAAACAAGCCTTAATGAGGAGACCTCTTCCAACTAGGTTTCCATTTCCGAATTAGGGTTGAATAAGGTGGGGGATAAGGACGACCTCTTCTATTGGGCTTCGGAGTCTGCCAAAGAACTATGTGGGCTTGATCCTCTATAAATAGAGGTATGTAGGCACATTTTAGGGGATCAGAATTTCTAGAGCTAGCAGCCGTTGGAGAGAAAACCTATTTTTTCTGACGAACAAAGCAATAGTGATTCCAAAACCTTACAATCTCAGCCCCAATTACTCTCAAACCACCACACTCCGGTGATACTCAGCCTTGTTAGATCTTTTTCCGGTAAAGAATCTCGTTCTTTGTTGATTACCAGATTTCTCCATCAACAAATTGGCACTAGAAGGAGGGGGAATTTACATCTAAGGAGAAAAGATGTCGCACCAGTAAGATCGGGAAACAAATCATAGGGCTCAGGCCGAAGAACATCCGGCCAATCAGGAAGAACATGCTCCGGACCACTCCCCGGAGCTGGCAAACGTCGACCGTATTGTGAGCGGATGACCACCAATTATGATGAGTAACACAGATGTGATGGAACAACTCTACCTTATCGGTATCTCTGTGAAGGGACTCCATGAGAACGTGCAAAATATTGGTGACTCGGTGCGAAGCTTTGATGGTCGCCTCAACACCATTGAAAATATGGTTAGCTCGGGTGATGGTCGTCGTACTCTTGGGCGTTGTCCTGGTAAGGAACCCGCGAATGAAGGACATGGAAAAATTGATGACAATCCCGATAGAAGGTTCACCATGATAACCCCCAGGAGGCTGGAGTTTGATGATGAACCACTTCAGGGCGAGGACGGAGACATGCGTCTTGTGCTCGCAAGAGGAGCTCAGAGAATTCCTCATCCAAATCAGTCAGGAAGGACTTCTGCAGAAAGGCGTAATGCTCAGGTAATTTCTAAAAATCCGAGAGACATTGTGCGAAATAGGCTAGAGAGGGCCCGTCCTCAAGACGGTGCCGTTGGAAGAGGTGGACAAGGTTGGAATCGTAGGCGAGATGGTAGGGATGAACAAGGATGAAATGTTAGCAGAATGGGTGAACAAGGTTGAAATAATAGTCAGATAGGTCGAGGCCGAGGGAGAGCCGGCTTCAATCGTGATGGCCCAATTAATCCTATGCCTTTAAGGATAATATATCCAGGTGGCCGCTCCCCGCGTAATTTTATGAATCCTAGAGGTGGAAGAATAAGGGGAAAAATAATTTTTATGATCGTCGCCGCCCTTATATGGGGGAGCATGATGAGGGCGCGCCCTTGGGAAGAAGGGGACCTCATGATGTTTCAGTCAGCTCTGATAGCGTGTCTGGTGATCGGCGTCAATCCCCAGGTCGTACACGCCAAGATGAGACTCAAGTTAACCAGAATCAGAACAATATTGTCATTCCACCTCTACTTACTCAGACACAGAATACTACCGTTGCTCCAAAAGATACTCATTCCCCTAATGTCGTCCTCGACTCGACGATACCAGTTCAAACTCAGCCGCTGAACAATCAGACGCGCCCTAACCCTCTGGGCGCACCCCCTACCAGTATCACACAACAGAGCACGCCCTTACCTCCTCTTGTCGTTAGTCCAGCGCAACCCCAGCCTCAAAATATACAAAACATCCTAGGAGTAGGCAATGTCAATGTTGAAGATTTGAAAAAACTCCTCGCCCACCTGGAAGGCAACCGAACTACGTTGGTCCAGGCGCCTTCTCCCTTCTCCACTGCTGTGAGGGAGGCGCCGCTCCCTATAGGATATCGAAGCACAACTGACCTACGTTATCATGGAAACTCTGATCCGGTAGAGTATTTTGGAAAATTCAATACGGATATGGATGTGTATCAGGTTCCCGACCTTGCTAGATGTAGGTTGTTGGCAGCTACCCTACGGGATAATGCCAAATATGGTTTCAAAAGCTAGGAGCCGGGGTGGTGATGTCCTGGGAACAAATGCAATTATTGTTCCTAACCCAATTTCAGGCCGCAGTGAAGTATGCTCCACCTGTTACCACTCTCGCAAATAATGAGACACTCCAAGCCTATTTCAAAAGATTCAATGCAGAGGCTACCGGTGTCAGAGGTGCCATTGATGATACTTTGAAAAGTTTCTTTATAGCTGGGTTAAGAGTAGGCACCGACTTCTGGAAGCACTTGCAAGGGAAAGAACCACACACTTTGGTCGCTCTATATGCAGAAGCTGAACCATTCAAGATTACCGGATTCCATCAGGCATCTTAGTATGCTTGTTGAGCTGATACTAAGTTATAACAATTACCTGAAAACTCTCCCACACACCATCTGCAGTTTAAGAGTATTGAAAGTTCTAAATATTTCTTACTGCAGTAACTTGGAAGCATTGCCTATAGAATTGGGGAATGTTGAATCTCTAAAAGAGCTCAATGCGTTGAAACTCACTGTTTCAAAGATACCAGTTTCAATTGGACGTCTTAGTAAGCTTGTTGCGCTTAAATTAAGTGATAACGAGAACCTTGAAACTCTTCCAGAGACCATTTGCAACTTGAGAGCATTGGAAGTTCTAGGCATTGGTGGTTGCAGAAGTCTGTTAACGTTGCCTGCAGTTGTTAAACAGGCTCTTAGTTGTTAAACAGCAAATCAGTTTCATGTATTTTTCTCTGCCTTCATTTTATCAATTCAGAACTCAGTTGTTTATTCTGAAAGTACATATAAATTTAGTTAGCTTCTCAACTCTCATTCGCATAAGCTAATTTGGGGAAGAAATCACTTTTACTCTACTTTGATATTAAAACAAGAATAAAAAAGTACTCTAACTTAATTTTGCTACCGATAGATATTTTTATCACATATTTTATTGTAATCTTATTATTTTCTATTCAAGTGTGAAGTTAGTAAAACCCAACTAATTTTTTCTATTTTTCAGTTGAGATTCAAAAATTTTAAAATACATTTAAAATTAACAGACTCTATAAAAAATTTCAAAATTAATAAAATTTTAAAACCATTAAATTTTTTACAATTCATATTAAATACTCCTAAACTTTTAAAAATTATTTCAACTTTAAATTGAACACCTAAATTTTTTAAAATTTCATTACATACCATTAAATTAAAAAAATCATATTAAAATTTTAAATAATACACCCAAATTTTAATTAAAATCTAAATTAAACATCCAAACTTTTGAAATTTTACAAAATCTACCTTATGCGGTGGTTGTTGAGTTGACTCCCTCCAAGTCGTGTGCTACTTCCAAAAATCACATTGTTGAGTTGACTCCCTCCAAGTCGTGTGCTACTTCCAAAAATCACATATATCATACTTTCATTTATAAACTCAGACCTGATCTACTCATCTTCCTCTTCATATTTTCAATTCTTTCTACTCTTCATAGTTTTATTTGTATATCTCAGTTGTTGGATCTTTTGAGTGAAGTAATGGCTTCTACACGTTCATCATTTTCTCCTTCATCTTCAACTCCTACTTGCCGGGATGTTTTCTTGAGCTTTCGTGGCTCAGATACTCGACGAAATTTCACAAGTCATTTGTACTCTGCCCTGGTTGACAATGGTATTCGAACATTTAAGGATGACCCTGAGCTAAGAAGCGGAGATGATATATCAGACGCATTGCGCCAAGCTATTCAGGAATCCAAGGCTTACATTGTTGTCTTCTCGGAAAACTATGCTTCTTCAGCTTGGTGCCTTAGCGAGCTTGAAGAGATCGTCAATTGTAACCAAACAATGGACAGATTGGTTATTCCTGTGTTTTACAACATTAAACCATGTACTGTGCGATACCAAACTGGGACTTTTAAAGAAGCTTTTGAAAAACATGAATCTCGTTTTGCGGCTGAAATGGAAACAGACGAGAATTGGGACGGAAGAATCAAGGATTGGCTTGAAAGAGTCAAGAATTGGCGTAAAAGAGTTAAAGTTTGGCGCCGGACGCTAAGACAAGTTGCCAATAAATCAGGAAAAGAAATAGATCGAAACAGGTAAGTTTCACTTATTCTATATATTCTCATGGATACAACAAGGCTATAATTATTTCATAAATAAGAATTGCATTGCAGGTCTGATGAAGCTGATATTATCAAAGAAATTGTTGATGAGATTCTAGTCAAAATAAATCCCAAGACTTTAGATGTTGCGAATTATCCAGTTGGGTTGGAGTCTCGTGTTAAACACATAACATCATTGCTGAGCAGTGTCACAAAAGGTGTCATAAATTTTGGTTTATATGGTATGGGCGGTGTGGGCAAAACAACTCTTGCCAAAGCTCTTTTTAACCAACTCTTGGGAACAGGAAGCTTCAAGGGCAGCTGTTTCCTAGCAAATGTTAGGGAGGTCTCAGGGACATCCAAAGGCATAGAATCTTTACAACAGCAATTTATTAACGCTGTTCTTAAAAGTAAGACAATCATTCAGGTTCACAATGTTGATGAAGGAAAGGTGCTCATAAAAGATAGAATTTGTTCAGCAAAAGTTCTAGTTCTGATTGATGATATAGATGTCCGTAAACAATACGATTCCTTGGTAGTAGGATCATTTGCTTCTGGAAGTGTAGTTATTACTACTACAAGGGATCAGGAAATACTGAATACAATTGGGGTAAAACCCGAACTTCAATACAGGGTAAATGAGTTGGATGATGCCGAGTCACTGGCACTGTTTACCCAACATGCATTTCAAAATGCTGAACCGAACAACACTTTAATGGTATTGTCTGCAGACATTCTACGTCTTGCTGATGGGCTTCCCTTGGCTCTCGAGATTTTTGGCTCATATTTGTATAAAAAATCTGAGGAGGTCTGGAAACTTTACATAAAGAAACTTCAGCGAGATCCAGACAACAAAATCCAGCAAAAACTTTTAATTAGCTTCAAAGCCATATCACTGGAAGATCGGATGTTGGAGAAAATTTTCCTCGACATTGCTTGTTTTTTCATTGGATGGGACAAAGGAAGAGTTGTGGAGATAATGAAAACTTACTATGACTCTGCAAATAGTCAGATTGATATTCTAAAGAAAAAATGTTTATTAAAGGTCAACTATAATGCTTACTCGGATAAACATGAATTGGGTATGCATGATCTGCTTCGGGATATGGGAAGGGTAATTGTGCGCAACGTCTCTCCTGAAGATCCTGGAAGACAGAGTAGATTGTGGGCATTTAAAGACATATATGATGTGTTGACGAAACACAAGGTAATATATATTGAATGGTTGTTTCATATTCATCTGATAGCTTCATTTGAATTTATGTAAGAAGTCACTCTAACTTTTCTCTGTTATAAAATTGCTCAAAAGCTGAAATTATGAGTTGAAGAAACACAAAGGAACTAACTCTCAACCTTGTCATGTGTGTGTGTGCGCCAGGGAACAGAAGCAATTGAAGGCATCATCTCTCACAAGCCTTCCTATGACATTCATTACAGAAAATCATCTGGAATTATAACATTCAGTACAGAAACATTCAAAAGGATGACTAAATTAAGATTTCTATCCCTCAAGGATGTAAATCTTACTGGAAGCTTTGAACAGACATTTGAAGATTTGAGGTGGTTCCGTTGGAAGGGTTGTCCTTTAAAGTGTTTACCTTCTGAGTTTAACCCGCAAAATCTTGTAACCCTTGAGTTACCTCAGAGCAAAATGATAACAATTTGGAAGAACAATAAGGTAGGTAGTCCCAGCAGGTTTCTTGCATATATTACAATCCATATATAATGCCTGATTTAATTTCTCCCAATTGCACTCATTTTTACAGGTTCCCCATGTTTTTGAAAAGATAAAGACTCTAAACATGAGGAATTCTCAAGATTTAACTTCAACTCCAGGCTTCACTAAATTACGGTATCTGGAAAGTTTAAATATTGCGGGCTGTTACAGATTGGAGGAAGTCCACAAATCAATTGGACGTTTGGGGAGTCTTCGCTGCTTAGATTTGCAGGGTTGCAAGGAGCTACGGAGTCTTCCAAACACCATTTGCAACCTGAGATCATTGAAAATTCTTAATGTTAATGGTTGCCATAATCTGAAAGCGCTGCCTATGGCAATTGGGAAAATTGAATCCCTAGAAAAGATTTATGGGCGAGAACTAACTGTTTCAAAATTGCCAGATTCGATTGGAAGTCTTACTAAACTTGTTGAGTTGGATCTAACGGGAAACAAGAATCTTGAAACTCTTCCGGACACCATTTGCGACCTGAGATCATTGGAAATTCTTGATATTAATAGATGTGAAAAGCTAGAAAGATTACCGGATCAGCTGTGGAAGCTTACAAGGTTGAGGGAGCTAGATGCATCTTATGCTAAAATGTTAAAAAAGCTTCCTGATATAGAACCAAGCCAGATTGCATTATCATTGCAAGTATTGAATTTAATGCGTAGTGGTATCACTGCCCTGCCATCTGGTTTTAGTCAGCTGTCAGACCTACAAGTCCTTGATATTTTTTACTGTGAGCATCTGGTTTCCATTCCAAAACTTCCTCCTAATCTGAAAACCATTCGCGCCAATGGTTGTGAATCTCTAGGAAGATTACCAAATCTATCCCATTTGAAACACCTGGAGGAATTGAATCTTAACCATTGTACGAATTTGACAGAGATTCAAGGCTTGGAGGCACTCATTTCTATCAGAATACTCCATTTACGGTTCAGACGACCGGACTTCAAGCCACTCACAAAAAGACTCTGCCAGGTTTGCTCATCTCCAAGTCTGTGATTCATATTGATAATGAAATAAAAGATTACAAAACAATCGCTGTATAAAAACTTAAAATTTTAATATTTTTGAAATTATTATTAAATAAAAATATAGTAATAGAGATTGAAATATAATTTATTGAAAAAAAGTTAAAATTCAAAATTTAAAACTTAAAAAATTAATTTTATAAATAAATATTAATTTATAAGTACTAGCTTATATTAATTAGTTTATACAATAAAATTGGTTTAACCCGATTCAAAATTATTTATTATTAATATAAATATTATAAGTCTCATAAGATTAAAAAAAATTATAACGATATTTATTTGATGAAACTCGAAATCTTATATGCGTGTGTTAACAAGTGGGAAGCAATTTAAAATTAAAATAAATACATATTTTTCATTGTTTGAAATGCTAAGATTCTAAATTAAATTATTTTATTTTTACTATCTTGAAAAAAAATAAAGTAGTGGTAAAAATTGTATCGTTGTACTGAGATAAAATTATAAGTATAAAATAAATGAAAACATTATATAAAATATAATCAAATAATTATTATTTGTATCATTAAATTGATTACAATATTTGGATGTATAATTCAACTTAAGAAATATTTCAATAAAATAATACTTGATAAATTGATAATATAAATTAATAATCATTTTTGGTAGCTCCAACACAAATGTTATATATTAAGTAAAATAATATTCGATAATTTGATAATTTAAATTAATTAATAATTTTTTATAGTCCCGACTCTAATTTTATATAATAAATTAATAATTGAACGGAGTTGTTTTAGGGGAAAGTTGAGTGTGATTGGAAAATTGTACATAATTAGAATATTAGAGTATGTAGTTTTATAGGATACAGTTTGTAAAATAAAATAATTTTAATATCATTTACTCCGGACTCAAATTTTACATAATAAATAAATCAATATTCGATAATTTGATAAACTAATTAATTAATAATTGTGTAAGTCAGGACTCAAATATTATATAATAAATTAATAATTCAAGCAAAGAATAGAGTTGATTTAAGAAGAAGTTGGGTGGTATTGAAGAATTGTAATTAGAATATAATAGTATCGAAGTTGAGTGAGATATTAAAATATAAGAGTTTGTAGTTTTGTAGGATATAGTTTGGAAGATATGAGATTATTTTAAAATTATTTACATTTATTATTTTAGGAAAACATTTATAATTTTATTGAAGGTGTTAACCAACCATATCAAACCAACAATTATACCATGTTTTGCTTATAATAGTATAGTATAGATAGTATAGATTTGATGGCTATTAATATTCTTTTAAATATAAAATTTAATAATTAATATATTTATATATAACTGATTTATACATATTAAAAATAAGGATAAAGTTCCTAAAATTATTTCAGAAAAATTACCTAAGGTGTTGGTGTTTTTTAGTATAAGTATTTTTATAATTATATATAATTTTCCGTAATTATAATAATATTCTCGTGTATTTATATGATATTTTTTTTAATATCAGAAAAGTTATGTGCCTCGTGAATATTAATCTCTTAAAAAATATATCATTTTTAATAAAATAGTACTATATCAAATGATAGTTAAAAAGTACTATAACTTTTTTCTAAATAGACACGGGCATTCTTGGATTTAATCATGCATAGGTCGGTCAATTAATACATAGATGTAAACCGCTGCTGCACAGAAAATAAGTAAAGTGAAAGGATATTATAGTAATTTACGCGTCATGTACTAAGTAATTTTGACCTGCATTTAGAAAGTAGGAAAACAATTTATATAAATATGAATTTATTATAAAAAAAGAAGCAAACATTTTTTTAATTTTGACAATTTGATAAAGGATTTTTTGCAAAAATACCATTTTTTTAAATTTTATATTTTGACAAAAATACGTTCTTTAAAGTTTTTTTTTTAAAATACGGTAGTAATGTATGTTAAGGGTAGTATAGATGGATAAGCTCATTACACCTTACACCTCATGTGTATCTGTTTGGATGAAAAGTTATTGAGCTTTTTTTACCGCTTACACGAGGTTAAGTACAATGTCATTTTTTTTTCACTTTTGACTTTATTTACGCGAGAGTACTAAACAAATGTAATAAGTTAGACAAATAAAAATATAAATATTTTTTCACTTTTTACTAAAATTATTTTTATTAAATATTTTAATAAAATTTAAGCAAATTATATTTTCGAATTTAAACACTATTATTTAATGTAAATATTTTTTTTCAATTTTTTTAAAAATAAATAACTTATAAGTGTTAATTTACCAAACACAAAATAACTTATAAGCAAAATTCAATTTATTACTTGTATGTCACTTTTTAGTAATTTTTTCTAAGATGTCCTAAACGGGCTCGATATAAACTAACTTATATTATGATGCACAAATCAATTCTTTTAATATTTTTTTATATGATTTAAATTTATTTTATTTTTATAATAATAATTTAAACATTATTTAATATTATATGTATATATTTTTATATAATTTTTCATATACTTATTTGTATTTGTATTTAAATAAATGTAATATTGTGTATTTTATTTAGAGATGTGTTTTAATTTGGAGATTAATATGACATGTGTTTTAGTTAGGAATTAGGAGATTATTCTTAATATTTACTTAATTGTGATCAATTATTATATTAATATAAATTTTAATAAATATAACATCCTTTAGATTTTATCAAAAATTGAATGGTTAAAATATTTTTTATGGTTCATCAGCGGTGACCAAGATTATAAAAAATTTCAATTATAATAATATAACATAGATAATAATAGTATAGATATTGTGAAAGTTACTATCGTTAGATTATGTTTATTCCACTCAAACAAAATTGGCTAAGCAAAATTGACTAGTTTTAATAAATTATAAATAGATACTACAAAATTAATAGTGGTTAAATTATGTTCATGTCACACGTACTATAAAATATATATTTAACTATAAACATTTTTTAAATTTATTTTAAATAAATTTTATTTTATAATTTATCTTAAATAAAATTTGTTTTATGAAATTAACTATGGTTAGGTTATGTTTGGAACAGATGTATTCTGAATTTGGGCCTGAGATTAGCATTTACACTGAAAATTTGGAAAGTGGCCTTGGTTGGATTACTGAATCACCTTATTGGACTGGGCAATCAAGTGCGTGGAAGTCAAGAAGAGTGAATGCACATCTTCAGCCAAATCAGTCACACAATTTCATGGGCCTCATTCTTTGCGTTATTTTTATCAATGAAGATGTAGATGAATATCATTATTCCGTTAAGAATACTACAAGTGGTTTTATATGGAGTAACAGCTTTGATGATTCTCCATTTTGTTCAGAACGGATGGTGATAGTGCCAAAATCAATATTCTCGGTCTCAGATGATGATCATATAATTGAATTCACAGTTGATGAAGGTTTCAAAATAATTGGGATTCATCTACTGTATAAAACAGAGACCGGAACTATTGAAGATGCTGTGAAAAAACATGAAACTAGCTTTGATGCATTGGTTGATCCTGAGCTACGAGATATATTTCTGGATATTGCTTCCTTTTTCATCGGATGGAAGGCAAAAGAGGTTGTTGAAATACTCAAAACCTATTATTCCAACGTCGATCATAATATTCATCTTCTGAAGACGAGCGGTTTACTAATAATCAATGATTGTGATGAGTTGGAGATGGATTATCTGCTTCAGCAATTTGGAAGAAAAAATGCATGCAACAACTCTCCTGATGAGCCCGGCAAACATAGTAGATTATGGTTATCAACAGATATACGCGATGTGTTGAAGAACAACCAGGTAAATTCAGCATACACACAATGATTTCTCATTAATTTATATCTGGAACATATATAAATTGCCATCATATCTGGAACATACGTGTTCAAAAACATTAATCGTCAACCTTTTTTTATTCATGTGTGTGTGAAGCTGATTTTAAATCTCAGCATAGACATAATAAACATAGCACGCCTCAGTTGATATAATAAACATAAACAAAAATAGTAAAACAGATCTCTGCCCTACAGTTGTTATGTCTTTACACTTTACATGTTCACACATGTGTCAAGTGATATGGTAGTGGACTTGTGGCTATACTAGTGATTCTTTCCTCTTGAGAAATCTTTTAGCCACATAGGTTCTCTTACTTGTCTTCTTGAATTTCTTAGCTTGGCACTATAAGGTCTTCTTGTAACAGTGTTTGTGTGTGTGTGTTTTTGTTAGGGAACGGAAGCAATTCAAGGTATTATTTTAAGCAAGCTTCACACTGAATTAGGAAGGGTTGCATCTTGGGGTGACTTTGAATTAGAAATGGATGCACTTTGGGGAGAATCTTTCACTATGGAAACATTTAAAAGGATGAGTAAATTAAGATTTCTTTACCTCAACAAGGTAAATTTCACTGGAAGCTTTGATCAGGCATTCAAAGAGTTAAGGTGGTTCCATTGTTATAGGTGCCCTCTGAAATGTTTCCCTTCAGACTTTTACCCACAAGAACTTGTTACACTTGAGTTGCCTTATAGCAGTATGACAGCAATCTGGGAGCCGAACATGGTACATACTTTTGAGTATTATTGTACACGTATGAGAATTTCTATGGTGAACGGTGATTAGATTTCTCACATTTGCACTCATTGTTACTATTGTTACAGGTGCCACGTGTTTTTGGAAAGTTAAAGAATCTAAATATGGCAAACTCTGAAGATTTAGTCACAACTCCAGACTTCACTAAATTACCGTGTCTTGAAACGTTAAATCTCAAGGGCTGTATAAGCTTAGAGGAGGTCCACATGTCAATCGGATGTTTGGGGAGTCTTGTTTCCTTAGATTTGTATGGGTGTGTGAAGCTAAAAAGGCTTCCGCGCACCATCTGCAAGTTGAGAGCATTGCAAGTCCTAACTATTAGCCAGTGCAATAGTCTGGAATTTTTGCCTATAAAATTGGGCAACATTAAATCCCTAACTAAGCTCAATGCCGGTGGACTAACTGTTTCACATTTACCTAAATCGATCGGATATCTTCCTAAGCTTGTTGAGTTGGATGTAAGCAATAACAGGAAGCTTAAAACTCTTCCGGACGCCATTTGCAACCTGAGATCATTGGAAGTTCTTAATCTTGGTTGTTGCAGTAGTCTGGAAGCTTTGCCTATGGCATTCGGGGACATTGAAGCCTTAAAAGAGCTTATTTTGAGTTGCTTAACTGTTTCGAAATTGCCAGATTCGATCGAAAGTCTTAGTAAGCTTGTTGAGTTGGATCTAAGCCATAATGAATGGCTTGAAAATCTTCCGGACACCATATGCAACCTGAGATCATTGGAATGTCTTAATATTGATAGTTGCATTAGGCTGGAAGCTTTGCCAGATTCGATTGGAAGTCTTACTAAGCTTGTTGTGTTGGATCTAAGGAATAACTGGATGCTTAAAACTCTTCCAAAGCTTCCTCCTAGTCTGAAACGTATAAATGCATTGAATTGTGAATCTCTGGAAAGATTACCAAATCTATCCAATTTGAAACAGCTGGAGGAATTGAGCCTTGCATGTTGTACGGGATTGACAGAGATTCAAGGCTTAGAAGAACTCACTGCTTTAAGGAAGCTTGATTTGACATATTATATGGGTTTGACATATATTCAAGGCTTGGAGGCACTCACTTCCATCAGAATACTTTTTTTGGAGAAATTTAATTTCACAAAACGACTCTGTCAGGTTTGCTTATCTCAAACTCTCGTGATTTCATATTGATCTAATATTAAAAAATATATATATATATATATAAATATGACTCGCTTCTATCAGAATACTTCGATTGGCAGGTTATCTCACAAAAGGATTGTTTCAGGTTCGATGATCTCAAACTCTCGTGATTTAATATTCACCTAGGATTGTTATTTAACAATTTGACCAATTATATTTTTTCCCTCGAACAAAACTGACTAGTTTTAATAAATTATAAATAGATAGTACAAAACTAACCATGATTAGATTATATTTATACCACTGTGTTACAAAACACATATCTAAACAAATCAATTTAAATATGTAATGACTACTTGATATAAACATTTTAAAATATATTTTAAAGAGAAAAAAGGCCCTGAGGTTGACCTCAGGGACTTACCTGAGATTATAAAGATATTTTATACAAATATCTAGTAGAATTTTTGTAATAATTAACACTAGTTCCCTGTATTTACAAAAATAATCTCAGACTTGTATTAAAAATTTCTCTTAACCTTAGGTAATAACTTGAGTTCATCCTGAGGAGCAGCTCTATTTTAAATTACTTTCGTCACATAAGATAAGATTTTGTCTTACAATTCTAATTTTTTTTGTCTAAACATTTTTTTTGTAACAGATTTTTTCTGAATGTGGGCATCAGATTAGTGTTTACGCCATGGAAACTCTAAATGAGGAAAATCACTTTGATTGGATTACTGAATCGCCTTATTGGATAGGGCAATCAAGTGAATCAAAGTTAAATAAAGTTTCTGCACATCGGCTACCAAATGACTCGCACAATTTCACGGGGCTCATTCTTTGTTTTGAAGACTCACAAGAAGATTGTGAGAGATATCCTTTTGCTTATTCAGTTGAGAATATGACAAGTGGTTCTTTTTGGAGTGACAACCTTGATTATCCAACAGATGACGTCGATCGAATTGAATTCGAACTACTACCGATGGTGATAGTGCCAAAATCAATATTCTCAGTCACAGATGATGACCATATTGTATTCGAAGCCGAATATAATGTAAAAGTGGTTGGGATTCATCTACTGTATAAAACAGAGACTCAAACTATTTAACTGTTGCAAAAAAATGAGACTAGCTTTGATACGTTGAAATTGGTTTATCCTGAGCTACAAGATATATTCCTAGATCTTACTTGCTTTTTCATCGGATGGAAGGGAAAGAGGTTGTTCAAATAATCAAAACATATTATTGCAATGACGATCATAATATTGATATTCTAAAGAAGGGATGTTTAATAATGATCAATGCTTGCGATGAGTTGGAGATGGATGATCTGCTTCGCATATTGGAAGAAAAATGCACGCAGCAACTTTCCTGATGAGCCCAGCAAGCATAGAAGATTATGGTTATCGATAGATATATATGACGTGTCGAAGATGCACCAGGTGAATTCAGCACATACACATAATGATTACTCATGAATTTATATGATACTTCACTTCGTCAACTCTTCCTTCTTATGAATCTATGCATATAAATTGGCACATCATATCTGGAACATATGTGTTGAAAAAAATTGGTTAACTTTTTTTATTGATATGTGTGCGTGTGTGTTAGGGAACGGAAGCAATTCAAAGTGTTATTCCTTGCAAGCTTGACTTCGGAAAGGATGCACTTCAGGGAGGATCTTTCACTATGGAAACATTTAAAAGGATAAGTAAATTAAAATTCTTTTACCCCAAGTAGGTAAATTTCACCAGAAGCTTTGAACAGGCATTCAAAGAACTTAGGTGGCTCTGTCGGGATTGTTTCCCTCTGAAATGTTTACCCTCTGACTTTTACCCTCAAGAACTTGTTAGACTTGAGTTGGCTCATAGCAGTATGAGAGCAATCTGGGAGCCGAACATGGTAGGTACTTTTTAGTATTATTGTATTTAGTATTATCGTAGATATATATGAGAATTTTCGTAAGTTGAACGATGACTAGATTTTTCCCATCATCCTTATTATTGTTACAGGTGTGACGTGTTTTTGGAAAGTTAAAGAGTCTGAACATGTTGTACTCTAAGGATTATTACAACTCCAGACTTCATTAAATTACCGTGTCTTTTGATATCATGTCATAGCATATCATGTACATGATTGGATGAAACCAGGGAGGTAACATTCTTCTAATATATAAGAAAGCATTGTTCATGTTTTATCTCCCTAACAAGAGTAATCATACGTATACATTAATACTGTTCTTGATCATATGGCACAGCAGAGTACTGCGGGGACTGGAGGAGCATGATATATAGGGGGTCAGACAGTTCTACAGTTATTACTCGTGAGGATTTGAAGTAGCGCTGAATCTATTAATCGAGATAGAGCACTCACTAGTGATTTTTGCTCAAAACTGTTTCTTTCAGAAGGTTAGTTTCTTCTTTTATCTCTATTTTGATTAATTATAAAGCATTACTACACTAATGATGTTGTGCTGGTTATTCTTGGAACAACTAGGTACATACTAGTGGCAACTTTCATTTGTGTTTTTGAACCTCACTGTCTATATTAAAAAGTATGACTAATTAACAAGTTGTTGGCAAGCTACAAGTTTGTAATTTAATATTATCAAAAAAAGATCATTTCTTCTTAATTATTTTGAATTAGTTGGGGCTTGTCAAAGTTTTCTTGCTGGAAAAACACATTTATCCGCCATAAACCATAAATTTTTAGCCTCTCTGGCTGAAAACACATTAATGGCTTCCCCTGTTTTTGTAATTCTAATTATCTTCTTCATCCACAACATGTTTACAATCATTTCATTCCTTTGAGTTCTTTCAAAAACTAACCCCCAACAACCACCCCTTTTCATTTCATTCTTAGGTTTTTTATTAGATATTTTTTGTATATCATAAGTTAAGAGGAGTCTTCTCATATATATGAACTATGAGCAGTAGTTTCCTTTTAAGAATTATCATATTATTTGGTAACTATCTCATTTAAGAAATATCATATTATAAGATAATAAAATAAACATATTTTCATTTACCTAGCTAGATTTAGCAAATTCAATAATTCAATAGAATTAGCAATATTATAAATTTAAAATCTTGAGCGTACCCAAATCATATATACTAGGATTTTTTCCAGCATGATTTAATCTTAAGTCTTGATTTATTTGGTTAAAATTATCATGTTCGTAATTCTCGTTGTCTTGAATCTGTGGTATTTTTGCTGAAATTATAGTAGCAATTCTGAAGCGAAATGACCATTAAGATTTTTGATTCAGGGTTTAGTGGCTGACTGATAGTTCTTCATTTCACAAAGGTTTCAAAAATTTTGGTTTTTAGGGTGTTTTTGACTGATTTGATGTTGAGTATTGTGTTTCTTGATTACATTGATCAGGAACCTTATATGTGGCGTATCTGGAGCGAACTGGATCTGTTAAATGTATGGTTCATGGAGAAAACTATGCTTCTGATGGTGCTCAAATGATCTTCGCTAGTGGATCAGAACATAATCTAGTTTAGTTTTTTCTCTCCCTGTTCTTGTGATAAATTTCGTTGCCCTCAAATTATCATTATATATTTTCTTGATAGTTACAGCAATTGCTTTGAAGAGTTTAACAAAATGTCTTTGTAAATTTTATTTATAAATGTATTGTAAACCATTAATGCGTGGCCATAACTTAATATTATGACTGTTAATTATATGACTCTTGAAGCTGATAATCAGGAGTTCAATCTTTATGTTTAAATTAAGGACCCGAAATATCTCTTCTACCTTATTGTCAGGGACCTATCTATTAGCAGATTTTATTACATAATTAAGCCTGATTTTCTGTAATAATGTTGCTGCTATGTAGTATAAATAAGTCCATGTTTATCAATAAAAATATATTCAACATTCTACAATCATATTTTCTTTTACATACTAGTCTGCAATATTTTTGTATGACTAACATATTGGTATCAAAGCATTTGTCTTGAGGGACCTGTGAAGAGCACAAATACACACCTAAATACACATTTTTCAAAAACACAAACACATATACACACAAAAAGAAAACCTGTGATTCAAAATGGATTCGGAACATTTCACCGCCTTCGTTTGATGGTGAAAACTATCATATTTGGGCCGCTAGAATGGAAGCATACTTGGAGGCAAATGATCTATGGGAACCAGTTGAAGAGGATTAGGAACTTCAGCCCTTGGCTAATAATCCAACCATGGCTTAAATAAGGTATCACAAGGAAAGGAAGACAAAAAAGTCGAAGGCAAGGGCTACTTTGTTTACTGCTGTCACATCGGATATATTCACAAGGATAATGACCATGAAGACGACATTTAAAATCTGGAATTTTCTCAAAAGCGAATACGAAAGAGATGAAAGAATTAAAGGAATGCAAGTGTTGATCTGGTAAGGGAATTTGAGATGCAAAGAATGAGAGAATCTGAAACAATCAAGGTATATTCTGATAGACTACCTGGAATCGCTAACAAAGTTAAACTCTTAGGCACCGATTTTCCAGATTCTAGAATTGTTCAAAAGATACTAGTCACGGGAGAAATTTGAAGTTACGATTTCATCATTGGAAAACTATAAAGATTTGTCAAGTATTACGTTGGCAGAGTTGTTGAATGCATTGAAGGCACAGGAACATAAGAGGATTATGAGACAAAAAGGATCCGTCAAAGGGGCTTATCAAGCCAAATCAATCAGCAAAGATGGTGGCAAGAACAGAAACTGGCAGAATAAAAACAACAAACTGGTGTTTTTACAACCAACCAAAATAACAACACTCAGGTTTTCCCATCTTGTTCCTACTGCAAAAAGACTAATCATCCTCCAAATCGATGTTGGTGGAAACCAGACGTAAAATGCCCCAAATGCGGTCAACTAGGACACATGGAGAAGATTCGCAAGTCTCAACAAGGGGAGGCCAAGGCTGTTGAAAATCAATATCAAGATGAGGAGCTGTTGTTTGTAGTATCATATTTTTCTTCTCATAATTCTAAAGAAAGTTGGCTTATAGATAATGGTTGTACAAACCACATGACATATGATCGAAAAATCTTTAAAGATTTTGATGAGGCTGCTGTTTCTAAGGTCAGAGTTGGAAATGGAGCATATATTGCAGTAAAAGGCAAAAGAACAGTTAAAATCCAATGTCATACAGGTTTGAAATTGATTTCTGATGTCTTATATGTTCCCGAAATTAATCAGAACCTGTTGAGTGTTTCTCAGTTGACAGAAAAAGGTTACAAGGTGTTGTTTGATGACAACCATTGTGTCATTAAAGATGCAAGAGGTGTAGATATTTTCCAAGTTCAAATGAAAGGTAAAGGCTTCGCCTTGGTTTTCATGAAAGAAGAGCAGGCTGCTGTACACAAAGAGAAGAACAACACTATGTTGTGTCACAAAAGATTGGGGCACTTTCATCATGTTGCTCTACTTTTTATGGAGAAGAACAATATGGCGAGAGGGTTACCTGCATTAGGGGAGGTGCCACCTGAGTGTGATGCATGTCAATATGGAAAGCAAAATAGACTTCCTTACCAACAATACAGTGCTTGGAGGGCCACGGAGAAGCTGCAATTGATACTTACAACAAAATAGACTTCATTTCCAATAATATAGTGCTTGGAGGGCCACGGAGAAGATGCAATTGATACATACAGACGTGGCAAGACCAATGAGTATACCATCACTAAATCTGAAGTGGCTGATATCTTTGGTACTTTCAAAGCTTGGGTTGAGACTCAAAAGTAAAAGCAAAATTATGATGATCCGATCTGATAACGGAGCTGAATATACCTCTGAAAAATTTAACAAGTTCTATAGAGATGCAGGCATTGGACATCAGTTGACAGCACCTTATACTCCTCAACAGAACGACGTTGTGGAAAGAAAAAATAGGACAATCATGGAGATGGCAAGGTGTTTACTTCATGAGAAAGGGCTGCCAAAGAAATTTTGGGCTAAAACTGCAGATACATAAGTTTTTCTACTAAATAGATTGCCAACGAAAGCTTTGAAGAAAATGACTCCATTTGAAGTATGGTATGGATTCAAACCAAAGTTGCTGAGTTTGAAAACATTTGGTTATCTATGTTTCTCGTATATTCCCCAAGTTAAGAGAGACAAATTGGACAAAAAATCAGATGTTGGAGTATTTATAGGCTACACCTCAAATGCCTACAGAATATACCAACCACATAGCAACAAAATTATCATTAGCAGGGACGTTCACTTCCTCGAGTCAGATAATTGGGATTGGGGGGATAACAAGCAGACTCATATTCAAGAGGAAAATGATGGCGTGGATGATAAACCTATTAGAGGAACCAAGCCACTCTCCGATATTTATCAAAGATGTAATGTTGCTGTGATGGAACCTGCAGGGTACGAAGCAGCTGCAACTGATGAGAAGTGGATAGTTGCAATGAAGGAGGAGCTTAAAATGATTGAAAAAAATCATACATGGGAATTGGTGGATAGACCTAAACACAAGAATGCTATAAGAGTCAAGTGGGTTTATAGAACCAAGTTCAATCCCGATGGTTCTGTAAACAAGTACAAGGAAAGACTTATCATTATGGGGTATGCTCAGATTTATGGGGTGGACTTTCCGGAAACATTTGCTCCGGTTGCAAGGATGGAAACTATAAGGACTTTGCTGGCTCTTGCTACACAAAAGGGCTGGACTGTACATCAAATGGACGTCAAATCAACATTTTTGAATGGTTGGTTGGAGGAAGAAATTTTTTTCGAGCAACTAGAAGGGTTTATTTGCAAAGGACAAGAGGACAAGGTATATCGACTAATAATGGCGTTGTATGGCTGCAGACAAGCTCCATGTACCTGGTACAGCAAAATCAACACTCATTTGTTAAGCTTAGGCTTTACTAAAAGTCTAAGTGAAGCCATACTTTATGTTAAGAAATCAGATAATGAAACTCTTGTTATATCACTATACGTTGATGATTTTCTTGTAACACGTAGCAACTTAAAGAAGATTGACAACTTTAAAGAAGAAATGAAAGTTGTATTCGAGATGACAGATCTCGGAAAAATGTCATTTTTTCTTGGCATGGAACTGCAGCAAAATACTAACGAGATTTTCATATGTTAAAAGAAATACGCCAAGGAAATTCTCAAGAAGTTTAACATGGATATGTGCCAGCATACTGCGACCCCGATTAATAACAAAAAAAAGTTCTGTGAAAAAAATGGTGCTCCTAAAGTTGATGAAGGACTCAACATAAGCTTAATTGGATACTTGAGTATCTGACTACGATACTAGATCGGATATTATGAATGATGTGACTATCCTTTCAAGGTATATGCATTGTGCTAGTGAAATTCACTTTCAAGCATGGAAAAGAATTTTATGATATGTTAAAGGTACAACTGATTACGGGGTAAAGTTTAGTCAAGTTGAGAATTTTAGACTCTATGGTTATGCTGATAGCGATTTAGCTAGATGTGAAGATGATATGAAAAACACATTAGGTTATTGTTTTGGCTTTGGTTCTGGAATGTTCTCTTGGAGTTCAAAAAAACAATAAATAACAACTCAATCTACAGATGAAACAGAGTTTGTAGCTATTACTGCTGCTGTAAATCAAGCGTTATGGTTAAGGAAACTCATGATGGACTTACACATGGAGCAACAAGAAAGCACAACTATATTTATAGACAACCAAGCTGCAATTTCAATTGTTGATAAATCAGTGTTTCATGACAAAACAAAGCATTTTAAAATTAAGTTCTATTTCCTAAGAGAAGTCCAAGGGGAAGTGCAACTAATTCAATGCAGTTCAGAAGATCAAAGTGCCGACATTCTCACAAAGGCACTTCCAAAGAACATATATGAATTCTTGAGGCATAAGCTTGGTGTTTGCAACTCCAGAGTCAAGGAGAGTGTTAATTGATATGACTCTTGAAGCTGATAATCAGGAGTTCAATCTTTATGCTTAAATTAAGGACCAGAAATATCTCTTCTAACTGATTGTCAATCAGGTACATATCTGTTAGCAGATTTTATTATATAATTAAGCCTGATTTTCTGTAATAATGTTGCTGCTATGTAGCATAAATAAGTCCATGTTTATCAATAAAAATACATCCAATATTCTACAATCATATTTTCTTTTACATACTAGTCTGCAATATTTTTGTATGACCAACAATGACACTTCCTGTTTAATCCTGTCATCACCTCTAGTATCTATATAGAAATATCTAACTTGAAATATTGCACAGCTCTGTGATTGTAGATATTAAAGCTCTGAATCTATGGGAAAACTTATCGTTTAATTTATCATTCTAATAGGAAAAACATATAATTATTTATGCAGAAAATCCAGCAGGTTACTGATACTTTCTAGCCATTTAAACTGAAACTGGGTGAGGATGCAACAGCTGATCTCATCTCAAACACACAATTTTATTTCTCCATCGGAATTAATGACTATATACGTCTACAATTAGTTCTTAGTACAGAGTACAGATGATAAAGCTTGCTATTGAGTTTTGAAGCCTTGTACTGCATTGAAAAACTTTGTTCACCTTTTAAAGATTGTGATTTATAACTGATATTTCTAGTTTATTATGCCTAAACATTTTAATCTTTAGAAGTTTCTACTAATTTTTGTATACTGCACACGTCGAGCAAATGTTTATTGCAGGACTGACTCATAGTAATTGTGCTCCGTACCTATTGTGTTAGTATCATAGTAGGAAAGTAAAATGTGCCCATATGCTATTTGACATGATAATGGAGTTCAATTTTGCTTTGAGATAAATGGTTCAGGAACTCAATCATGAGTTGCTGTTGATACTGTCTTATTTTCTTTAATATTTTTGAATAGTTCCATGAAAATGATAAAGAATCATGATTGCTTTAGTAAAATTGTCTTATAATACTTTCATATCATTACATTGTGTTACATAATATTTTGAGATTTTTTGTGTGACATTGCTTTAGTAAAATTGGCTTGTTATGGTTTAGGTAGGTAAACGAGTGTTAGCAGGGGCCTAAAATAGCTTACAGTAATGTTTCTAACCATATCTGGTGGGACCAACTCCATCTAATAAATATTCGCAATATTTGACGATAAATTTTAACTTTATCATCATCATAATTTAGAAAATACAACTATAACTCGTTTCTCACCTTAAAAGTGGGAGGGTCATATTCTTGATGAGAGATGGATACCTAGAAACAAAAACTTTCCACCCTTCCAAGTTGATCCTACCATTTCTTTTTAATTTTGACATGATAAATTAATTAGTGCTATCGATTAATTAAACTTCATTTTAATGAATAAACGATCCCGTGTAGTGTAGTTGTATAATTTGATTAATTAGTATTAGTGCCTACGGGACTCATTTGAATTCTTATAATTATAATATTTTTAGATGACTTCTGATTTATTTTACCTCTTATCATTTGTAGAACATGCGAGGAATAAGAGTCAAAGAGTATATTTTTCATTCATCGGTAGCCATGTATAACCATTTTCGACGACGCACCAGTCAGAACAACATATCAATATTTTCACTAATGGGTTGGTAAACACAATAAATAATATATATAACAAAGATGCACAAGATATAATATATTATTTATATGTATTAAAATACTCTCTACTCTGTCTCAAAACTATACATACTCTATTATCCCAATAGTAGCTTTTATAAATCATAAAGATCATCAATCTCAACATTTTTAAATAAATTCATTCATATATAAATACACATATTTATATATTTTGTATTGTATCTTTATAATCATAAACTGGTATCCGTACAGAAATCTCCAAGTTTCAGGCATAAAAATTTTATTCATTCAGAGCATCACACATTCATATATATACTTGTTCGTATTTACAAAATCATCAAGTGAGAGCATTCTTCTGAAATCTCAAATCTTAATCATTCCTATAACAAATAGTATATATAATTATGAATTAGTATGTGAAAGTACAATGCATGATTATAGTAAAATACTCTACTTGTACCTGCAACGCTTTTGTACGATAGCTTCTTCACTTATCTTTTCAGCGAAGAGAGATTAGACAAAACTCTCTTACACCACTTGAATAATCTTGGATTGTGGAAGAGATTATTATGTTCACAAGTAATCACACAGTTGAGACCCCCGTCATAAAATCCTGAATTCTTTGTTTTCCTGCTAAAAACGTGAATCATGTTGCCATCTTGGTTTTTAAGCTCTACGCACATTCGACACATTTAAATTCGACAAACTGAAACGAGTTTCCATTGATGATCTTGAGAAAAAACTTTTGATTAGCTTTGATGCATTGAAATTGGTTGACCCTATGTTGCAGCATATGTTTCTAGATATTGCTTGTTTCTTCATCGGAAGTAAGAAAGAACAGGTTATACAAATAATGGAAACTTATTATGCGTTCATCTATCATAATATAGACATTCTTAAGAAAAGATGTTTACTAACCATCAATGATAGAGATGAGTTGGAAATGCATGATCTGCTTCGAGACATGGGAAGGGAAATTGCGAGCAACAACTTCCCTAATGAGCCTGGAAAGCATAGTCGATTGTGGGTTTCAAAAGATATATGTCACATACTGAGAAATGTTAAGGTAATTTCAAGATGTATAGATGTGTTAAAACACAAATTAATTAAGCTACAAACTACATGAATTATATTCCTAGTTTTATTGAATGTTATTTCTGTTGTAAGTGAATTTTATACTTGTGGAGCATAAGCTATATATTACATATGGATTCTGTAGTATATTTATCTGTTTATCAAGTGAATTTGATATAGATTGTAGCTTAAGATGGTTTCTTTATCAAGTGAATTTATACATCATATATCTAATAATAGTTTAAAATTCGTATAATGGTTTCACAAGACTTTATTTATATAAGATACATGTAATCTCTCTACCTTCTCTTCTCTCATAAATTTATTTGTAAAACATTTATCACATCTCTTCTATATGTTTTAGGGAACAAATGCAATTGAAGGTATCATCCTCACCTACTTTTGCTGCCAGGATGCACTTCGGGGAGGAGTATCATTTCCTGCAGAAACATTTACAAGGATGAGTAGACTAAGATTTCTGTACCTAAAAAATGTATGTCTCACTGGAAGCTTTGAACATACATTTGAAGATTTAAGGTGGCTCTATTGGGACTTTTGTCCTTTGAAGTGTTTGCCTTTTGAATTTTACCCACAGAAACTTGTTATTCTTGCATTGCCTCATAGCAATTTGAGAACATTACTGTTAGTATTTAGTACATATATTGCATATCTTGAATTTTATATAAATTTTAGTCCAATATTTTTTCCTGATTGCACTCATATTTACAGGATTTCCAAGTTTTTGAAAACTTGAAGACCCTAAACATGTCGAGTTCTCTAGATTTGATTACAACTCCAGATTTCACTAGGTTGCCATGTCTTGAAACTTTAAGTCTTGAAGGCTGTAAAAGCTTGGAAGAGGTTCACATATCAATTGGAAGTTTGTTGAGGCTTGTTTCCATTAATTTGTGTGGTTGTGGGAACTTAAAAAGTCTACCTGACAGCATTTGCAACTTGAGAGTACTGAAAAGTCTAAATATTGTTGACTGCTGTAACTTGAAAATATTGCCTATAAATTTAGGGAACATTAATTCCTTAAAAGCGCTCGATGCAGGGGGACTAACTATTTCAAGATTACCGGATTCCATCAGGCATTTTAGTATGCTTGTTGAGCTGATACTAAGTTATAACAATTACCTGAAAACTCTCCCAAACACCATCTGCAGCTTAAGAGTATTGAAAGTTCTAAATATTTCTTACTGCAGTAACTTGGAAGCATTGCCTATAGAATTGGGGAATGTTGAATCTCTAAAAGAGCTCAATGCGTTGAAACTCACTGTTTCAAAGATGCCAGATTCAATTGGACGTCTTAGTAAGCTTTTTGCGCTTAAATTAAGTAATAACGAGAACCTTGAAACTCTTCCAGAGACCATTTGCAACTTGAGAGCATTGGAAGTTCTAGGTATTGGTGGTTGCAGAAGTCTGTTAACGTTGCCTGTAGAATTGGGGAACATTGAATCTCTAACAGAACTTTATGACGTAGTTTTAAGTAAAATGCACATTTAAGTCAAACAAGGTCAAAGGCGAGAAGTCCAACTGTTACTTACATATTGCACAAATTGTATTTCAATTTTTAGTATAAATACTGAAATGTAGTATTGGAGATGTTATGCTGAATATTCACAAACTTCTTCTACATCTCTCTCTCTCTGACTCTCTCTAACTATCTCTCTCTATTCTGTTACATTCCTTCTGGTTGTCAATCTATACGTACATATACATACAATATACATAGCTTCCCTGCATCAATGGTATCATAGCGACCCTATACCCTATCAATCCAGATCTCTGAATAATTTCAATACCGGCGCCCAATACTCGAAAAACAATTTCATCAATGGCGGTGGATGATCAATTAAAAGAGTATTCGCGTTCGATCGATCGACGATTCGATGAACATTCACAAGTAATTGCAAAGCGATTTGAGGAAAATGATAAGAAATTAGAGGAATTAAAGAAGCTGATGCGAGAGATGGCTGCGAATCACTCGACTAATTCTCTGAGAGAAGACAATCAACGAGGAGGCGCTGAGAGTTCTAGGTCGGATTCACCAAACATCGGAGGTAATTCTCAATCGAAACCTTTAGGTTTTACTCCGAAACTTGAATTTCCTAAATTTGATGGTTCTGGTGCTCGAACTTGGATTAAGAAATGTGTGAAGTACTTTGCTTTGTGTAAAATTCCTGAGGAACAAAAAATAGATCTAGCTTCTCTTTACATGTGTGATAAGGCTGAAGTATGGGTATCTAACTATCTTGCAATCAAAAAGCATGTCGACTGGTCTGAATTTGTTATTGATGTCAGTGCTAGATTCAAGGATAAGATTGGACTTAGTGTTGTTGAGCAATTTAATAAACTGCAATAAACTGGATCTATTGAAGATTATATAGATGATTTTGACAATTTACGATCCCTTATGGAGCAGTATAACCATGTATTGCCTGATCCGTATCTGCTGGAGAGTTTTATTGGAGGTTTGAAGGCTACAGTTAAGCCATTTGTTCGAGCTTTTAAGCCTGTTAGTGTCACTGATGCTATTATGTATGCTAGATTACAAGAAGAATCTATTCAAACTAATTCACCAAAGCATACTAAGTCTACCTCTATAGCTCCTTCACAAAAATATTTCACTCCTACAGTTTTTCATTCAAGTGTTAATAAGACACCTTTGTTGCCAACTCTTCAAACTAAGCTTTTACAAACTGGATTGCCTAAACATGTCATCAAACCTTTCAAGTTCATACCAGCTGAAGTGAGGGCAGATAAAATGGCTAAAGGTTTATGTTACTACTATGATCAAAAGTATGAAAGAGGACATAAATGCCAGTTCAAGGAGTCTCAGTTATTTACCGTTGAAATACCTTGTGGAGAAATGGATGAATCTGAGGGTGATAGTGATAAAGAGCACACCGACAGTGAACTGAATGAACCTTGTATATCAATAAGTGCTCTTGCTGGTAACCATACCTTTTCTACAATGAGGGTTAAATGAATGTAACGGAATAGAGAGAGAGAGAGTTAGAGAGAGAGAGAAAGATATTTAGAAGAAGTTTGTGAATATTCAGCATAACATCTCCAGTACTACATTTCAGTATTTATACTAAGAATTGAAATACAATTTGTGCAATATGTAAGTAACAGCTGGACTTCTCGCCTTTGACCTTGTTTGACTTAAATGTGCATTTTACTTAAAACCACATCATATCTCCCTCCTCAATGAAGACTTGACCTCAAGGCTTTTGTAAAATTGGGAAGTCCGGAAAGTTGTTAACAAACTCAGCAGCAACATCTCATGTAGCTTCATAACTAGGATGACCCTCCCATTGTATTAAATACTGCACCTGAGAAGCATTTCGAACCTTCACCATCCTAGTATCTAAAATGGCAGACGGAGCAGGTGAAGCACCTCTCACATTAATACTAAGATCATCAGGAAAACTTATGGTAGTTGGTGAATCTCCAACATACGGTTTCAAAAGGGAAACATGAAATACATCATGTATTTTAGCATCAAGTGGCAACCTGAGTTTGTAAGCCACCTTACCAATATAATCAACAACTTGAAATGGTCCAAAGTATTTGTGTGCCAATTTCTGATTTCCTCTCACCTGAACAGAGCTCTGCCTGTAAGGTTGTAATTTCAACCAGACCCAATCCCTTTTCTCAAACACCCTGTCAGACCTATGAGAATCAGCTTGAGCCTTCATTCTAGTTTGAGCTTTTAACATATGAGTTTTCAAAGTAGAGATCATTAGTTCTCTTTTCTGCATACTCCTATCAACAACATCTATAACACATTCTCCAGGAAGATACTGTTGGGTCCCGGAAGTATCGTAGAAGGGGGGTTGAATGCGATACTGACAACAATTTAAAATTCTTCTCAGAATTTGCGGAATTAAATTATTGCTTTAGCTGAGGGTTCGGGTCCTTGTAGTGTTTGGGAGGCTGACTTACTAACTTTCTATTTTTATGATTTAACAATTAAGATATAGAAATTAGCAAGTAAGTAAACAAGATTCAAGTTAAATATGTATATTAAACTTGAATGGGTGTTACAATATCCGGTATAATAAACTTTAATTCCTAGAACAAATTTGACATGAATTGTTCTACTTTAGGAATTAAAATCAAACCAGCACAGAAAGTCTGTGAATATTACAATGCAGACAAATTCTGAATTTAAACTGATTTTCTACTCTTAAATTATGAAACAAAGGCCTCATATTTATAGAGGAAATTCTAAGCTTGTATGACCTTTTTGACTATGACTTAATTTCAAGAAAATAACCCTTGTATGACTTAATAAATCGCTGGGCATGACATATTCTGGTCGGTATGACTTACTGAAGCTCGGTATGACTTTCAGAAATTCGGTATGACTTTCTGAAAATTCGGTATGACCTTTTTTAAGTCATATTCGGATTTTATTTAATTAAAAAAATCAGTATGACTTATTTTAATTAAATAAAATCAGTTCAGCATGACCTTTTGAATGAAAAGCTCGGTATGACATTTTCAAATTGATCGGTATGACTTATTTGCTCAACTGCCTTTTTCATTTCCTTTCTTCTTGTTTGGACAAGTGGCAGCCATTCATTGGTTGAAGAAAAAACATCTGCCGACTTCAATTCAAAAATCAAAGGGGCCTATTTTGTCTTATTATAGACTGGCTCCGTAGAAATGCTTTTCGACCCGCACAGCTTATTATCTTTGATTAATAAATAATAAATTTAATTCATAAATTATAAAAATAAATATCTAATATTATTTAGATATTTATAAATATAATTTATTAAATAAATAAAATATTTATTAATTAAATAAATCCTTACGCTCTAAGCTGCGGTCTTTTGAATGTCTGAAACCGAACTCCTTTTGACTTGGAAATGATAAATCAATTCCAACCGGGGTTCCACCTTTAAGAATATATGACTCTGCATTTCTTCCGTGTCATTTCTTTTTCCGTCTTTTCTTCAAGTCAGTACTGTCAGGCATGTTTGGCTGTATCTGTATCCCTTTGAGCTTCCAGCTTCTGTCTTCTGTCATTCTAAAATAATTCTAAATTAATTAATCCTTTAATTAATTTAAGAAATAAATTAATTCTGAGTGAATTAATTTACTAATTAAATTAACTAATTAATTTAATTAATCAATAGAGAATTAAATCAAAGGCTTGACTATTGTTGAGGTAGATAAGACTCTTCTGTTCTTCAACAATAACCTTTTTAACCACTTGAACTTTTTGATGACGAATCTTCACTGACATTGTTGACACCCTGTGCACTGGTCTGGTTCACGGATGACTAACTACAATGTTGATTCTCATTTCTGCTGTAGTGGTCTTTGTGTCTTCTCTTGTCCTGTCATGGCTTCTTTTGTTCTTCATCTATATTCAATATTTATTATTTACTTCGCTTTCTTATCTGAGTTGAGTTGTCATCTACTTATTACAAATAGGACTAGTAATATGACTTTCAGATACGGTAAGTGCAAAGGAGGAACTTGATTGTACACTACCTCATAAGGGGTTTGCTGCAAAGCAGAGTGAAAATGTGTGTTGAACCACCATTCTGCCAATGGTAACCAAACAGTCCATTCTTTAGGAGTATCTGCACACATGCATCTGAGGTAGCCTTCCAAACATCTATTAACAACTTCAGTTTGACCATCTGTTTGTGGATGGTAAGTTGACGATAAAAGAAATTCAGTACCATGTAATGTAAACAAGGATTTCCAGAATTGGCTTAAGAATATTGGATCTTTATCACTAACAATTGATTGAGGCCATCCATGGAGTCTAAACACTTGATCCAAATAGACTTGAGCCATCATAGGAGCAGTAAAAGCAATAGGAAGAGCCATAAAATGAGAATATTTACTCAATCTGTCAACCACTACAAAAATAACCTCCTTGCCATTTGATTTAGGCAAACCAGTTATAAAATCCATTGAGATATCTACCCACACCTCTGTTGGAATTGGAAGAGGCTGAAGAAGTCCCGGATAAGCACTTGTATCATACTTTGACGCTTGACAAACCTTGCACTGTCTAACCTTCTGCCGCACATCTTGAGTCATACGAGGCCAATAAAAGAGACCCTTAATCCTTTGTAAGGTTACTTCTCTACCAGCATGGCCTCCCTTGACTGAGTTATGTTGCCAGTCCATGATGTTATTCTTAAGTTGAATATCTGGACCAATAACAATTTTATCCTTTCTCCTGAGGAACCCTTGCTTCCAGTGATATTTTGGGTGCATTGTACCTTGTTGCAGCTGTTGAATGGTTTCGACTAATGTATGATCAAGTTGATAGTTATTCTGAATCATATGCTCCAAGTCAAATTGTACAACTGAGATAGCCATATATAAGACCTCTGAACCTTGTACTCTGGACAGGGCATCTGTAACTTTATTCTCCAACCCTCCTTTATATTGTATTTCGTAATCAAATCCCATTACTCGGGCAAAGGGAAGACTAGCTAGCAGTTATAACCAGAAGTGTTGAAAGGGAGTTGAAATTCTTTGTTGTAACATCCACTTCAAACTCTTTTGATCAATTTTGATTATAAAATGATTACCACACAGATACTGCTCCCATTTTTGGACTGCACACACAATAGCCAACAATTCCTTTTCATAAACTAAAAGTTTTTTGCCATCTGGGACCCAAAGTCTTGCTTAGAAATGCTAGAGGGTGACCATCTTGCATTAAAACTGCCTCAATCCCCTCTTTTAACAACTTTCCGGACTTCCCAATTTTACAAAAGCCTTGAGGTCAAGTCTTCATTGAGGAGGGAGATATGATGTGGTTTTAAGTAAAATGCACATTTAAGTCAAACAAGGTCAAAGGCGAGAAGTTCAGCTGTTACGTACATATTGCACAAATTGTATTTCAATTCTTAGTATAAATACTGAAATGTAGTACCGGGGATGTTATGTTGAATATTCACAAACTTCTTCTAAATCTCTCTCTCTCTGACTCTCTCTAACTATCTCTCTCTATTCTGTTACATTTCTTCTGGTTGTCAATCTATACTTACATATACATACAATATACCTAGCTTCTCTGCATCACTTTATGCTTGGGGACTGACCGTTTCAAAATTACCGGATTCGATCGGGCGTCTTAGTAAGCTTGTTGAGCTAATTTAAGTAATAACGAGAACCTTAAAACCCTACCAGACACAATTTGCAAATTGAGAGCATTGGAAGTTTTAAGTATCGGCAATTGCACCAGTTTGGAAACACTGCCTGTAGAATTGGGGAACATTGAGTCCCTAAAAGAGCTCAACGCCTGGGGACTAATTGTTTCAACATTACCAGTTTCGATTGGACGTCTTAGTCAGCTTGTTGAGCTAAGTTTAAGTAATAACAAGAACCTTCAGACTCTTCCAGACACCATATGCAACCTGACTTCACTGAAAAATCTTGATCTTAGATATTGTCGTCATCTGTTGTCGATTGCAGAACTTCCTCCTAATCTGAAACAGATAACTGCATATGGTTGTACATGTACGGAAAGATTACCAAATCTATCCAATTTGAAACAGTTGGAGATATTGAACCTTACATATTGCAGTGGTTTGACAGAAATTCATAGTTTGGCCAAATAAACAGCATCACTCAAATTTTGCGGCCTGAACATTTTCACAGACCCCTTATATAATCTTTTAACCTACTAATGAAGCTTGATATAAAATACTCCTCATTAAACCCCTTATTTTTCGACAAAACCAAGGCCCGTAGTTCTTTGAATTTATCTTCATAATCAGCCACTATTCCTGTTTGTTTGAGCTTATTGAATTGGTCTTGAACATCCATAGTTTCCACGTTCTCAAACCTTGCCACCAAATCTGTTTGGAACGTCTTCCAATTAGTAATTACTCTTCCCACCTGGTAGTACCTGAACCAGACATTGTTGCCAGAGTCTCAGACTCCTCATTGGATCCTCCTTTATATATATATATATATTGATTTTAGATTTGATTAAGGATAATCATAAGAATTTGAATTTGGATTCATTTGAATTCTAAAAATTCAAATATTCGTATCAATCTCATAATTTAAAATGACAAACTCAAAATCCGTCATTTGAAATCCATCATTTGAATTGAAATAAATGTTCACAAACGCAATCTTAATTCATTTATAATTATAATACATTAACCATTTGCAACCTAAGATCCCCGGAAGTTCTTAGTATTGAAAGATGTAGCCAACTTAAAAGATTACCGGATCAGCTGTGGAAGCTTACAAGGTTGAGGATGCTACATGCTACTAAGTTAAAAAAGGTTCCTGATATAGAAGCATGCCAGATTGCATTATCATTGCAAGTATTGATATTATCTGGTATCACTGCCTGCCATCTGGTATTAGTCAGCTGTCAAACCTACAATCTCTTGATCTATCTTTTTGTTACTCTCTGCTTTCCATTCCAAAACTTCCTCCTAATCTCAAAGTAATACGGCCACATGACTGTTCATCTCTAGAAATATTACCAGATCTATCCAATTTGAAACACCTGGAGACATTGGACCTAGGATGTTGTTGTAAGAAATTGACAGAGATTCCAGGCTTGGAACAATTCACTGTTTTAAGGGAGCTTGATTTGAGAAATTGTATGGGTTTGACATATATTCAAGGCTTGGAGGCACTCCCTTCCATTAGAATCCTTTGTTTGGAGAAATTTAAACTCACAAAACGACTCTGTCAGGTTTGCTCATCTCAAAGTCTCCTCATTATGTAATATTGTTTAGAGCTCAAACAAAATTTGACTGCTGAAACTTGTCTAGTGGTATTATTTAATTAGTGGATCACATGGTGGAAGTAAAATGCTGGTTCTTGTTTTTGCATTGTGCGTTATTTAATTGAATGTTACATAAGTCATTCAATTATTCACATTCCTTTCTTGGCTAATATATGTTATGTGTATAGCCCGTAACTCGGGCAAATCACGAAAGAAAAATAATAAATAATAAATAATATATTATATATTTTAAATAAATTAAATATTTAATTTAATTATTTATGTTATTAATATTTTTTATGTAATGTTGTACATGACATAAATTATTTTTGAATCATATTTATATTATGTGTTTAAATTCTCATTAATATATTGTTATATATTTATATTAATTAATATAGATTAATAACCCGTGCAAAATATTAATAAAAAGAGTTTGGAATATATTAAAAAATATTTTAATTAAAATTTAAATAAAAGAGTATGTTTTAATATATATATATATAATATTATTATAATTTTAATATTCAAAAAATTTTATTATAAAAATACAATTTTAAATAAATTAAAGTGTTTGAACGATGAGAAAATTGAAATATGCTATTAGATATGAGTACAATTCTATATTCTAATTAAAAAAGAAGTCAGTTTAGAGTAATATAATATAAAAGTATATATAATATAGATAGAACACAATAATAAAATTTAATTAATATAAATAAAATAATAATATTATTTTAATATTCATAAAATTTAATTAATAAATTATGGTATTAAATAAATTAAAGAGTTTGACTAATGATAGTTGTTTATTAATTAAAAGCATGTGTTTGAAATTGAGTAGAAGACACATGTATATTTGAAATTGAGTGGAACACAAAAATACTAAACCGACGACGGACCAAACATTTGCTCTTACAGCTGTAATGATATAGTATAAATATATTTATTTATTTTAATAAACGATTCGATTCAATTTTTTTGGATCAGTTTTAACCTAAAATCGAAACCGAAATAATTAAAAGGTTCAATTTTTAATTTTTCAATTTTAATTATAAATTAATTTTATTTGAATCGATTTTTATCGGTTCCGGTACTATTCCGTTTTTCTACTAAACCCTGCATAAAATGCATGAATTAGTAATAATAATCGTTGCACTCCATTCATTTGTTTTTTGATGGGACTATACATGACAATTGCATCAGGTTGGGTTTCACAAAATCCAAATATAAACCTGAAAATTTTATCTGAACTTAAAAAAGCACGAAATTCAAAGTCAAAACCTGATTCAACGGATTTCGGATCAGATTCAGATTTACACGAAACCCAAAGTCTTAATCCGAAAATTAAATAAAAAAATATTTTTTTACTAAATAATGTATAATATATACTCCCTCCGTCCCGGCCAAATGTTTACATTTGGTCCGGGCACGGAGACCAAGGATAGTGGGTGTAATAGTGATTTTATTGTTAAAATAAATGAAATAGTGGGTGTAATAGTGTAAAGTGTTGAAAAAGTGGAGTGAAGTAGTGGATGTAATAATATATTTATTGTTAAAAGTTACTATTTTTAGTAATGTAAAGAATTGGGTGGGACGTCCCAAAAAGGAAAGTGTAAAGAATTGGTTGGGACGGAGGGAGTATATATATAATATTACATAAATTTATATTATATTATATATATACTAATAAAATTATATATATATATATATATTTATATATTTATAAACAATTCATATATTATAAATATTATAATAATATATATTAGTTATATTAGTTATATTATAATATATATATATATATATATATATATATATAGGGTCCTGCTCAAATAGAAAATAGCTTAAATGAGAAATAGAAAACCTTATCATTATACATGCCGCACCCACACACAAATTATATACACCCTCACACACACAATCCCATCTATTCTCCTCCGTTTTTAATTTGATTTTTCCCGTCAATTGGCAAAGTTTTTTTCAAATCTAACTTCACCACATTTTTTTTCATCTCCCAATGATCAGTTTTCATACCATATGTGTTATATTTCGGCAAATATAATTTATAATTAAAATAAATTCATCACTTATCAGATTCAAACTTCAATCACTAAAATATATCACAGAAACCACTAATTTGTATTATAGAAATCACTAATTTGTATTACAGAAATCACTAAATTATATATCCTGGGTTCACAAAAAATAATGAAAATCGTCGAAAAAATAAAAGTCACCGGAATATATCACATATGGTATGCAAACTGATTGTTGGGAGATGGAGAAAAATGTGGTGAAGTTAGATTTGAAAAAAACTTCACTAATTAACGGGAAAAATCAAATTAAAAATGGAGGGATTATGTGAGATTGGGTGTATGAGGGTGTATTTGATTTGTGTGTGGATGCGCCCCCTTGCCATTAGATTAGATTGAATATGTGGTGTAGATCTTATTTTTTATTTTCTATTCTAAGTTATTTTCTATTTGAGCAAGACCCTATATATATATATATATATATATAATTCAGGATTTTCTTGGGTTTCGGGTTCGGATCGAATTTCGGATATCGGATTGGATTTTGGATAAGTATAACTCAAATCCAAATCAAAATCCAAAAAATTTCGGGTCTAAATATTAGATCCAAATTCAAATCTAAAAAATCGAGTTCGATAAATTCAAATTTTTGAATTTTGGATCGGGTATCCGTCGGATCGAATTTTTTCCCATCCCTCCACCAATTGCAATCTGTCATTTATATCTCTCCTAAAGGAAAAAAGGGAACATAGTCGTGCTACGCATGACCTGAATCGATTAATTAAACCGTTAATTTAAGTAAATTTTATATTCAATTTTTTATAATATATTGAAATATATATTTTAATTTTAATATTAAAAATATTTATTTAAAAATATTATAAATTAAATATTAAATAGTATAAATAAAATATTTAATAATATAAAATGAAATATATTAAATATATCTTAATTACGTTTTTGTTAGCCGCACCCCTATTACAAATTTCGATTATAAAATAATTACATAAAAACTTTTATATATCATTTTTTTGTGATACTTGTCATTACTCAAATTGGTAACAACACATAAATTTTTTTAGACAAATTTTTAAAAATACATGATACGTGATAAAAACATGAAAAATAAAAACATAAATTGTCGTGAAGCGCTACTAAGTCAGCTCAATAAATAATATATTCTGCAATAAATTTTCAATTTTTAACTAAAAAAGAATAATTGATCTGAACTCTCTTTTTATATAAATAAATAAATTACAATAGACAAATATATGATTTAAAAGGAACTAATTTTTTAGTTATAAACTAACTTCTATGTACTTCGTATTACAGTATTTGAATAAAGGGGGCTGGTTTTTGGCTATATGCTATGCAAATAGATAGGCGGCACGGAAGTCGGAGTAGAGTTTAACCATAAAGCTCAAAAATTAGTTTTAAAAAATTTTAAGCCGCTACGTAAGAAATGTATGCTTATATTAAATATACTATTTACGTTAGTTAATTAGATATTTAATAAAATTATTTGCATAATCAATTCACTTAAAATTTTAAAATTACAATAATATTATATACCTAAAAATATAATGATAAAAAATAGTTTAAGTCAATAAAAATTAGTCTAAACATTAATTAAGATTGTTATAAGTATAAAAACATATTTCTTAAGTTTCACTCATAAATTAAAATTATAGTGATAGATAGGGAAATGGCTAGTTTTAAAATCCCGGCTTTTCGCGATTTTTAAACTAGGGTAAATTTCAACTAGGGTAAATTTCATTTTATACTTTAACATATGTCGTTTAAATAAGAGTCTCTTTCCTCAGGAAAAACAGTGAAAAAACTGTCTTTTCTCAGTTACAAAACACGGAAAGTTTTTTTTTTAAAATTCGGACTCCATTCAACGACAGAATCACATCGTTGAGTTACAAAACACGGAAAGGTTTTTTTAAATCCAGACTCCATTCAACGGTAGAATCACATCGTTGAAAACTCTTCTTTTATCTAGGATCACCTGTGTGGCCTGATTTTCTTCAATATTATTTAAGATCAATATTTTGGTATCTTTAATTTTTTATAATTAATTTTATTATTATTAAGTATTTATTAATTTTAATATTTCCTCTATTTTTTATTATTTGCCGTTTAATTTTCTAACACATATTTTTATGAGTTTTGATTGCATAAATAAAATTATTATTTTTGAAAATTGGTTCTTCTCATTTAAAAAAAATAATTAATTTTTTTTTTACTATACAGTCAAATTAAATCAATATGTATGTTAAATTGGGATTCAATTCACAGATTTCAAAATAATTGGGATTATCTACTATATAACACGGAGACTGAAACTGAAACTATTGAAGATGCTGTGAAAAAACGTGCGACTAGCTTTGATGCATTGAAATTGGTTCCTGATCTACAAGATATATTTCTGGATATTGCTTGCTTTTTCATCGGATGGAAGGTAAAAGAGATACTCAAAACCTATTATTCCAACGTCAATCATAATATTGATGTTCTGAAGAAGAGATGTTTACTAATGATCAATGATTGGGATGAGTTGAAGATGGATCATCTGCTTCAGCATACTGGAAGAAAAATTGCACGTAACAACTCTCCTGACAAGCCAGGCAAACATAGTAGATTATGGTTATCAACAGATATATATGACGTGTTGAAGAACCAGGTAAATTCAGCATATACACAATCATTTCTCATGAATCTATGCATATAAATTGCCATCATATCTGGAACATGTGTTCAAAAACATTAATCGTCAGCTTTTTTTTATTGATGTGTGTGTGAAGCTGATTTTAAGTCTCAGCATAGACTCTAGAGAGAAGTTAGGGATAAAAGAGAAACAAATTTCATTCACAAATATCCTCTTCAATAGCACGCCTCAGTTGATATAATAAACATAAAGAAAAATAGTAAAATTAACAGATCTCTTCCCTTAAAATAGCGATTGTAGCCATTCACTTGGTTTGAATTGTATTCTGATATTCTGATACCGGAAGCTTTGAAGTGTCACTCATGTTCAAGAATATTTGTATAGCCATACATTATGTTTTAAATCATTACTATTCATTCCAAAGAGCATGTAGAAGGATGCGTACACAGTATTCTCACAAGTGAATACTCGTGAAAAAAAATTGATGAAGGGGTAGACTTATAGATGAAGTATACTAACAATGTTCTTGGTGATTATTTGCCTATATACTCACAAGTGGTTTCAGACGCAAGAATAGCCCGCTCCTTGGATAGTGGTTGATGTGCATCTTTCTTTGAGGAAAAACAGCCAAATAAAGAGGACATCTTTCTTCCAAATGAGGGCAGGATCACTCTTCCTCTACTTCAAAGTAATTGTAAAACATAAAGATATAACTACATAATTTCAGAACAACGTATATTCAGTACATAACCTTTTTATGAGGTTTCTTTTAACAAAGAGGCTGTGCTTATATTGTGCATGTATCCATCTCAATTATACCGAACAACACTATGAAGGGAGTTACGATAAATAGAGATATTGTTACAGCATGTTAGCCTGCAATTCAAAAGTGCCTAATCGACAGAGCACTGATGAAGATTAAGATGGCAACAATCCTAGTAACCATCGGGGAAACTGAAGAGTTAAATAATCACTGATTGATTGATGCTGAAGTGCTTGTCCAGCACTTGGTATAATACAAAGAGCAACATCAAGTTCTTTTAAAAATATTCAAAATAATATATAATGCAATTCAGTATCTAAAATTTGGGCTACTATAGTTGATCATGATCTTCTGTAACTTTCTAGTGACCTTATAGTATCTTTTTGTGTCAAATGGATTGTATTTCTCACTCGTATTGTACCCTACCTTTCTTTGACATCTTTAAACAATAAACACCCTTCTAGGAATATCCTTTTTTCTTTTTGTTCCAAAAAGATCCCAAATCTCTTATTTATGAAATATATGCTCTAATAAAAAGACCAAATCACATACGTCGCACTCAGAACCAGAGTGTATGCAAAAACAAAAAAAATTCCAGTTAGAATTTGAACCGGAAAGGAGTCTTAGTAGTAAGATTTGAAATGGTTTTTTTCTTGGAGAGCTCAAGTTTTCGAAATTGTTGAAGATCATGAAGTTCTTTGAAAAATCTAACGGTGGATGCAAGTCGAGGAAGTACCTCCACCGGAATCATCTAACATATCTGTGAAATGATGATAAGAACCTTAAAGAACAGTAAACATGCACGAAACTTTGTTACAGAAAATCACAACAAGATCCTGAAACATAATACAATTCAAAGGTTTTTCCAATTACAAGTCATAATAGTTTGTGCATTGACCAACATAAAAGAAAGCATCAAAACTTATATACCATGAAGATCGCAGATACAAACACACATATACCTTGTTGTGGTGGTGGTGTTATATGTCACTTCTCCTTGTTCCTCTTCAATGTATATCAGTATATGTATGTGCATGTATATTGTTTTCTAATCAAGCAAGTCGTACCCCTTTTTCTATTATAATTAATTTCTTATTTCTGATTAGAGAGATGTCTTCATTAATCAGGGGCGGTCATTAATTAGGGGCGGCGCTGGGTAGCGCGGGATGAGCGACCGCACAGATTTAGGACCCAATTTATACCACCTTATATGAAATTGATTTTGTGACAATTGAAAGTGATCTTTTGAATGAAGTTGATATCGAAAGTGTTATAAATAATTTTTTCAAAAAACATGCAACAGAAGACCATATCTTTTTTAATATATTTGTTAGACTTTATTTTTTGTTTACATGTCTTTTGGTAGTTTATTTTATTTTAAAAATATAGTTTAATAATTTTAATGTATATCTCAAAACGTTTGCTACGCGATTGTCATTAATCATTTTAGTATAGCTAGGTGTATAAAGTAATACTCTGTGACTTTGTCCAAACATTATTGAATTATATTGTAATCTGATTATTAATGTTTAAAGTACTTGGTAATAGACCTGGCAAATTGGGTCTGGACCCGAAGAACCGACCCGAAATGTTGGGAACCGAATCCGATTTTGTATCCGAATTTGATAATCCGAAAGTGTAACCGAATCCGAAATAATCCGATCCGAACCGATATCGGTTCAATATAATCAAATCCGAAAATGATTCGAAAACCGATTCGATCCGATCCGAAAATGATCCGGAACCGTAATTTTAACCGAAAATAATCCGAAATAACAGATCCAATAATGACCCGAAATCGATCAAATCCTAACAAAAAATTATACAAACTAAATATGGCTCAAACTAAATTATAGAATTTAAGTGTATTTCATACATACAATCTTATGATTCGTTACGTTCATATATATATATATATATATATATATATATATTATACACTTATACTCCCTCCGTCCCAACCAATTCTTTACACTTTCCTTTTTGGGACGTCCCACCCAATTCTTTACATTACTAAAAATAGTAACTTTTAACAATAAATATATTATTACATCCACTACTTCACTCCACTTTTTCAACACTTTACACTATTACACCCACTATTTCATTTATTTTAACAATAAAATCACTATTACACCCACTATCCTTGGTCTCCGTGCCCGGACCAAATGTAAACATTTGGCCGGGACGGAGGGAGTACATAATTCATACATATAATACATGTGTTCGTAAAATAAAATATTAAATATTAAGAATATCATTTATTTTGAATTTTCTAGAAAGTAAAGAAAAGTGAATATAAATTCATATTTTAATAAGAAATAAATATTGTATATTATATATGTACATATAAAATTTATTTATATTTTTATTTGGACATCAAGATTTTTTTTAAATATTGTTATATTACAGAATTTAGGGAACATTTCTGTTATCATATTGACCAAAGTCTGAAATGAAGAAATATATTACTTAATCAAGATAATTATTTTGTTCAATATTATTTTATCAAATTTTAACTATAATTTGTCAAACTAACTTAATGATCTTTATTTAAATTCAACGATAATTCAAATTAATTTAATATTAATCCGAACTTAACTTTTAAATCCAAACAAAATCTAATTTAAAATAAGAAATCCTAAAATATACGAACCGAATTTAATCCGATTTTTATCCGAAATTCATCCGAATTTTAATCCGATTTTGACCCAAACCGAAATCGGACCGATCCGAACCGAAACTGGACCGATCCGAACCGAAACTGATTCAATTTACGCAAAACCGAAACTGGATCTGAACCGAATCTCATCCGATCCGATCCGAACCGAATAAAAATATATTATAACCGAAAAATGATCCGATCCGAAATTAATCCGATCCGAAACCGAACCGTTTACCCGAATTATCAGGTCTACTTGGTAACATGATCCTTAACAATGCAAGAAATTGTAGTGGCCGGTTTGCGATTTCTTATAAGCAACCTCTTAGTCACGCTTATTACACCTTACAAGCTACTTGTCTCTGTCTGGATTCTAACGAATTTGAACGAATTTGATGTTGGGTATTCAATCCAGATTTTAAAGTATTATTTGTAATCGATTAATTTTTATTGATTGTATTTAATTCAAGATTTCAAGCAGAGTCGATAGATTATATACATAATTTATAGAGTTCGCGTTGAATCAGTAGAATCTCCCGTACTAAGGAAAGATTTTGAAACATAAAAAAATATATTAAAAAATCCAACATAATCCATGAATATTTAAAATCAGTGGTAATAAGTTTTTGAGTATCCCTAGATTTTAATTAATTAATAATAATCCATGTTGAATACCCCAGGATTTTAAATGATTAAAATTATGATTGAATATCCAGGATTTTAAAGTATAGTTTAAAATCATGATTGAATACCTCTAGATTTTAAAGTATTATTTAAAATCCTAATTTAATATCCCAGATTTTTAAAATACAAAAAATACTATAAAATCCGGATTAAATACACCCTGAGTGTGATTTTGTCGGTGTCTTAACTTTATTTACAGTTATTAGTGTTTCTGAAATTATCTCATAATAAGTATGTCAATTATTATTCTAGTACTAGCAAGTTATACTTGTATGGAAAAAAAAAGAAGAAGATGTACCCCTAATATATCATAATGAAATTCATGAGTATATGCAATAATGCACAACATGTTTTGCATGAATTAGTCCTTTATATCCCTACTCTTTTCTTGTTAAGTTTAACTATAACTTACTAACTAGTGGGTTAGAGTGCAATTATGGTTGTTATTGTATATAAAATTATAAATAACATATTTGGAATACTTCGCAATATCAAAATTTATCTCCAAAATGAGATTTTAGAGATAACTAAATTAAATAATTAATATATATAAATATGTTTCATAGTAGGTTTGTTTAGTTCTTCAATTGGTTTGAATGTTTATCTATAATCGAATATCATAGTAAGATAGACAAATTTGATACTATTTCATTTATATGACTTATAATAAAAAAAAATAGAGTCATATAATCCTATGTAATCAATTATATATTTTAAGGCTTTAAAAATACATAAGTTTTTAATATTTTTAAAGCCTTAAAATATGCTTTTTATTTTATATTTTATAAAAATACAATTTTTGAATTTTTTTATAAAAATACAGTTTTGCAACCAATACAATCGTATATAAAAAATTTATATTTGATTACTTTAGTTACAAACCGTATTTTTTATAAAAAAATAAAAAAATAAAATCACAAAAAAATTAAAAAAGTTATATTTTTAATAGATACCCTATAATTTATACGAGGTTAGCAATTTTAGTTGGTGTTATTTTAATTTTCTCATTGTTATAAGTACAAATCTTTTTCATAATATACCCAAAATAATAATATCTACATCGTTTATATGTTTGAAAATATGTGTAATTATTTTTAAAGAAATTTAATTAGATACAAAAATAGATAAAATAGTGGAGTGGAAGTAGTAAAAACTATTTCCGGTAGTTTTGGAAGCAATGCACAGCCACATAAAACACCACCTCACCGATTAAACAAACCATTCCTCTTCGATTAAAACATAATTATACACATATATACACACAAACCCATTTGCATAATACCACAATATATACCATACATGTCACCGCATTTGTAATGTTCACCTTGCCGCCGATGAATTTCACCGGTCACCGGAAAATTTGAATGACGATGAGAGATGAGGAAAAAGAAAACCCATAACGGTGAAATTATATATATCAAGTCTGCAAAAAAGGGCCCACAAAAAAACATTAACAAGAAGAGCTTGTTTGAGCTTTCTTTGCCTTTAATGATCTCCTTTTGGTTTCTTGTTTTCTTGTTTTATTCTAAACTTGGCCTTACACATGGCAATGGAGGTAAATTTTTTATCTTTTTGGTTTTTGTGTTAGTGATTTTGATTTTTTTATTGTGGTTTTGGAATCTTTAGGTTAAATTTGAGGTGCCCTTTAAATTTTAGATTTTTTTAGCTAATGTTGTTGTTGCTTCTTCGAATAATTTGTGTGATTTAGGGTGAGGGTTTGGTGTGTTTAAAGTTGTTATTGTCTTGATTTGATGTCATTCAATATTGTGTGTAGTTTGTGATAATATTTGTGAATGGAGCTTTTTTGCGATAAATAGTTACTGAATGTCAACTTGTTTAGAATTTGGATTCTTTGGATGTATGTTGTATACTATTTTAGTGATTTGGATTTGTTTTGAACAGGGAATGTACAGGCCTATAATCGGAGCATGACTAACTCTAGTGTTTCTTATGATAAGTTTTCCCAGATTGCGTATGATTTTGTAGAAAATAGAGATGAGGAGTATAAGCAAGAATTAGTTTTTGAAGTAAAAGTGCCTTTGAATATCAGTAAACCTAGTGTTCAGGATCATAACAATACAAATTTAAGGTACTCACTTCGGGGAACATGTCCTCGGAAAGATTTAGTTCAAAGTATATTAGGTTATAGGGAGTTAATGTGTGAACGGAACCTACAAGAGGAATATAGATATACCAAAACACGGAAATTTAATAATGTGAGAACATATGAAGCTTCTCTCGATATGGATGCAGCAGTTAACACCACAAAAACTGAAAAAGGCTCTACACCAAATGTTCGTGTTAATATTACCCATAGACTTGAACCTGATGGGACAGAATACAACTACGCCTCGGATTCTAAGGGTGCAAAGGTGGTAGCGCACAACAAGGAAGCGAAAGGAGCAAGCAACATATTAGGGAAAGACCATGATAAGTATCTGAGAAATCCTTGTTCAGTTGGGGGGAAATATGTTGTCATTGAACTAGCTGAGGAAACACTGGTAGATGCTGTCAAAATTGCAAATTTTGAACATTATTCTTCTAATTTTAAAGAATTTAATATGTCTGGTAGTCTGACTTATCCAACTGACATATGGTACTCACTGGGAAGCTTTGTCGCAGCAAATGTTAAGCATGCTCAAAGTTTCAAGTTACCTGAACCAAAGTGGGTAAGATACTTAAAGTTGAACTTGCTTAGTCATTATGGGTCAGAATTTTACTGCACGTTAAGTCTTGTGGGAGTGTATGGAGATGATGCAATTGAGCAGATGCTTGAAGATCTCATTGTGAAATCTGAGGAATCTGCTTCGGCTAAATTAACAAAACCTAATTCAACGGCAATACCGTCTGCAAAACTGGAATCAGGTGTTAATGATAAAAAAGTTGACGGTGAAGCTAAAACTGTGATTGAGGTCTCCAGTAAAAGTAAAGGGGTAGAAGGGGTTGATGATGGGAAAAAGCCCATGACTGATGCACCGAAAGTTCAAGTCACGCTGAGCAACATCCCTGACCCGATAGTCAACCCTACAGTCAAAGTTAGACAGCAGTCAAGTGGTAGAATACACGGGGATGCTGTTCTTAAAATATTAATGCAGAAGGTAAGGTCACTTGAAACAAACTTATCCGCATTGGAGGAGTACATCAAACGACTAAACAATGGACAAACAGAGGTTCTACCTGACCTGGAGAAAAAGATTGTAGATTATAAAAAGCTTTTGGAGAAAAGTAAAACCGAGATTAAGGATATCTTAGAGTGGAAGAATATTATGGTTTGTGGCACATCTGCATTGCTCTTTAAATTTGGACTTGGTATGTAAACCAATCATGTTAACTGTGTCATTTCTTTTGTGATTCTTATGATTTTTCAGGACAAAGAAGTTGCTGACATTGAGTCATGGAAAAGTGGTGTCATGTTGAAGCTGGAGTCAGTAATAAGAGAAAATGTTATTTTGAGGTTTGTGATATGCACTTGGACTTGTCATATAAGCTCATATACACCCGTATATTCCTACTAAAATGGCTAATTCCACCAACCATTTTGTGAAATTCCATGGTTTTGCTTAGTAAGAAATTGACTATAACATATGTCGCATTATAACTGATGTTTGAGTCTCTTGACTTGAAACTAACTTATATCGCATGATAACTGATGTTTTAAAGCATTTAGTTGACCTCGTTATTTTCAACTTGATTTGCAGATTAGATATTGAAAAGGTTGCAAGCGAGCAAGCATATTTGGAAAAGAAGGAGCTCACCATAATAACAGTTTGTTTTATTGTTGCATGTGTTCTCGTTCTCAAAGTAGTTTCAGATCGAGTACTGATGTTTTCTGGAGCCTTTTTGTGCGATATGGTTTGCTGGGCACAGAAAGGTTGCGAATTGATAATATATGGTTGTGGTCTTGCTGTATGCATTGGTTTAGTCATTTCTTAGTCACCTAATGTCGTAACTTGGCGATTTACAATTTGCAGTTTACGATTGCTCTAAAAACAATTAGTCACTTGTTAGGAGCTTTATATAGTAGTGTTTTTAGACATAGTTTTTGTAGTAGAAGGAATGGCACAGCCATATATTTATACCTTATAGAGTCATATGACCTTTGTGGTTTTTGTATTATCCACAGTGTTCGCATATCACATTTGAGGCTTATTACATTGTTACCGCTTGTCTTTTATTTTCAGTCATGATCTTTGTGCAAAAAGGTTTTAAAAAAACGGTAAAAAGAAAATATCACCTTTATTGTGTTCTTTATAAACGGTTTATAAATTAATATATATATTTATTTATTTAGTTTTTAAATAATTTATAAAATAAATTAAACGGTTTCAAAATAATGATCGTATCTCGACAAAATTACCATACAACATCTTTCGAATATATTCTTAATTATTGTTGGTGAAAAGTTCCATTTTTTTACTAAAAAAATCTCTATAATTTTTATATCCAATAATATGAAAATTTTATAAATAATTATAAATATAAATATAAATATGTCGACATCAAAATAATGTTAGAAATACCATCTTTTTTTATCTCTTTATCTTTTCACATAATTTTTCAATATCAAAATCCAACAATAACATAAATTAATAATTTCTAGATATGAATATAAAAAAATGTAACACACAAGTAGTTGCAGGAGTTCAACAGTGAATTTGAGTGTACAATTCACGAGGATGATGTCAATTATAATTTATTTATTTTTTAATGTGAATAACACCGGCATACTTTATCTATTTTAAAATTGAAGAAATAATATATATGTAATTTCAAAATATAATTATAATTTAATTTTTTTTATTGGTTCAGTTACCCGTTTAAGATAATTTTATACTTAAAATAATTTCAAAATTGTTTGTACAATAATTTCACAAAATCTCTGAATTTTATGTAGGGTTGCAAATGAACAGAGCTGTTCGTGAACAAAACTCGAGCTCGGCTCGTTTAAGTGAGCTCGACTCTGTTCGTTTATTAAAAGAACCTGATCTTGAACATAAAAATCCGCTCGGTTAGTAAACGAACCCGAGCCGAGTTTTATGCATGTTCGGTTCGAGCTCGGCTCGTTTAACTCGGGATCGGCTCGAGTTCGGCTCGAGCTCGTCTAGCTCGGCTAGGATAAAATTTATATATATTATAAATAAAAAAATATTATGAATAATTTAAATATTTATATCATATTTAATATATTAATGTTTATATGAAATTATTCATATTATATATATATATTGTTAAAAAAAGAATAAGTGTATACTATATATGTGGTTTTTGTTTGTTTTACAGATGTTAAGAATCATATTCAAGCATTTGCCTCCCAATTCCCAAACCATTGCATCTCGATTCTCATCCTCATTACAGTCTACATTCACTGTCGTCTAAGTAACAGTGGAAGATTAAAAAAGATCAAACTGCAAAATCTATTTGTGACAAAGCAATTCTTAAACCAGTATGACAATTCTAGAAGTTTATTTAGTTATTTATACCACTATGACAATTATAAAGCAAATTTAGTAAGGTACATGTCGGTATAGCTACATACGCAAAACAAAGTAACAGAACATTTCCATGATAGGATAAATTTGGTCATTTGGACAAAGACAAAGCAGGACTCACATAAATTGTGAATACAACAGTCAAGACAATAATCCAGATTCCAAAATTATCAGAATATTCATCTATTAGTTTGCTGCTAATGAGCCCACAAAAAACGGCAGCAGGAACTGCTATAAGTGATATAGTCAGGAAAATCGATCTTATATCTGGTCCAAAAATTAACCTTCCCTGAAGCAGAAAAACCTGCACAAAAGTAAAAATCGGTTATCAAATTGAGTGCGCGTATATAAACTGCTATACATGCCAACCCGAAAAATATATCAGCAGGTTCTTGAAATGAAACACGTACTGTCAAATATCAGTTAATAAATTATAATTAAAAGTTTAGATTGTCCTTGTTAATTTCATAAAGAGGGTATTTTTAAGGTTGGAACTTTGTATATTGATCAGTAAGGTGCAGCTACGTGTCGCATAATTTGTTCGCGAAAAACTCTTGTTCGGCTCGTTTATTAGGAGACTCGGTTCGTTTTTAAAAAAATTCAAACTCGGCTCGGCTCGATTCGGTTCGTTTAAAAAAAAAGTCAAACTCGGCTCGGTTCGGGCAAAACTCGGCTCGACTCTGTTCGTTTGCAGCCCTAATTTTATGCATCAAATTAAAAACCGTATCAAAATCGATCTTAAAAAACGTACTCCTATGTGTAACGTGTGTAAATGTAAATCGGGCCCCCCATACGTCACACCACTCCTTTGGACTTCCCCTGACGCTGTATCTCTCTCTAGTCTCTACACACATTTACTCATCTTCACACACACACACACACACACAAATTAGGGTTTATAAAAAACACAAAATGTAAAACACATACACACACTTTATATTTCTCGTAAATTAACAAGATCCTGTCCCCTCCCCCAATTCCCCAGCCCTAATTTTATAAAATTATCTTTTTTTTTCGATGGCGGCGACGGTGACGGCGAATTACTCCAACGGCGGCGGAGGTGGCGGCGGAGAGGTGGTGGAGAATGGAGGTGTGCAGACGGGAGCGTCGATGATGGAACAGTTGGTGCCGGAGATAAGAACACATGCGTTGAGTTATTTGGATTATCGGAGCTTGTGTCGCCTTTCGATGACTAATTCTACAATGAGAAAGGCTGCTAATGATGATAATGCTTGGAAATCTCTTTACCGTAAGGTTGTCTTTTTTTTTTTTGGATATTTTTTCGGTTTTTCGTTTTGTTAGGATTTGTGTTTTATGATTTCTTATTGTTTATCGAGATTATTCGTTTATCGAGTTTTGAAATAAATTGTCTTTATTATGTTACTGTTATGTTGGGGCCGAGAGGAAATGTTTGTTAATGGTGGTTTTACTGTAATGAGAAGTGAAATACTGAAATGTGAAATTGATTGTTGAAACTCGTAGTTGTTGTGGTGTGTTATTGGTATTTAGTGGTTTCGGTGGATTGTAGTTCTGTTGTGATTGGTGTTTCTTTGCTATTGTAAATGGTGGTTGGTGTATGTTTTTTTATGAGTTGCAGAGAAGGCAAATTTTGAAAATTTAAAATTATGTACTTATGTATGCTATTACGGATTGAGAATGTGACTTGTTGGCTTGTGTTCATGAGCTTGTGTAAGTTGTAGGGAAGTGAGGGAAATTGTCGGGAAGTGTGTGAGGATTCTCGCTACTTAATCGGATTTTAGGAAGTGAATGTGAATGTTTGGGTTTCTAGATAAGTCTTAATGGCGACTGTAGATGGTAGTTATATTAGGAAGGAGTTATGGATGTGCTGTCAATGCCAAACTGTTGTTTGGGGGCTCGTGGTGTCATAATTTTGCCACATAGAAGATTAAAAGTGAATAGACTAATTGAATAAATGTGGGCCCTTTGATGTTTCCCAATTCTTGTTGACTATTACTAAATTGCTGAAGGTCATTGCTGTTTTAAATTTGAGCATCAAGTTAGTGTTTTTAAGTAGATCACTGTAGAGCTAAATTCTTGCTTAAAGCTAGGGTCTGCTTCCCTAGTGATGCGGAGATAATATTCAGTTTTGAAAGTGAAATATATACTGATTTAGATTGTTTCTTAATCAACATTCATGACACTCATGACTCATACTCCCTTAACCTCCACGCACAGTTTCGTAACCATTCGGTTTCACGAGCTTGTAGCTATTCATCAAGAATCGATGATGCCACAACATAATAGTTCCTAGGAATTCCTAAAATATATGGGTTTTATTTATATTAGGAGTGTAGGCCCATACTCTTTAATTATTCTTCTATGGTTTACTGTAAAAAAAAGTAGTTTACCTAAACGTTATAGTAATTGAAAGTGTATATTTGGTTGGCTTTAGAAGTCCCCTGTTCTTTTAGGTTCATACTACTTTTAGCCTAAATTTCAATCCAACACCAAAGCATAATGTAGAGCTACTACATTTTAGCTTAAATGCCGAAATCGTCTTGCATAAGTCTCAATCCTTTTGGCGTTCCTGAGGCATTTGTTTCTCAGTTGCCATGGGATATATATATATATATAAAGTGATCAGCGATGTCCGTATTTTATCAGCTGATTTATACCTGCAGGCTTTATATGGAAATGTTGAGCACTCCAGCATTGTTATATCTAGGGATATTTTTTTCAATGAATTAATATTTTGTTTCACTTCTATACATTGTTTTACATCATTGATTTCATCTTGGTGGACATGTTTATCAAGATCTTTTCGGTAATATTAAATTCGCAAGCCTATCATTATCTTTTTTTTTGTTGCTAAATAGCACTTCATTATCTTATATTTTACTTTGTTGTATTTTACAAGGCATTACCTATTATTTCAATCTGTTCCAGGATTTCACATTGGAGCAGGATAGTGTGACACCAGCAAATGGATGGAAAGCTTACTATGCAGCTACCAGGGACATTTTGAATATCAATGCTGAGTTTTTTAACATCATCAGAGAGCAACAGCTTCCTGCAATGGGTCTACTATGGTTTAATGCTGACTTTGTGAAATGCATTCATGCCTCCGGGGAAAAATATTCAGGGTGCGTCTCTTTTTATCTCCTTAGTATTAAGTATTTTGCATTTCTCTAATGGTTGATAACTTGATATGGTGGTGGTTGGCTAAAAGGATTTTGTGTTGCTTTCATTTTCTATTGCTAACTTAAAATCTACTCATCAAATCCTAGTGTTCTAGTTTTTTAGTGTGTAGGGAATTATTATTATTATTTTTAATAAAAACCTGTATCCAAGCAATCTTTCAGACTCAAGAAAATAATATTGTTTCTAGGTATTTAAGATATAATATCATGGTTTATGCAATTTGTGATTACCCTAGTTGATGTTTTATTAACACATTTTTGTGTCATTTTCTGGTGCTTGGGACTGTTGTGTTGCAAACTTTGGCATTTGGGTTCCAGACTTCATCTTTACTGTGAACATAGTCAATAAAGTTGAAGTCTTTATATGGTCAATTAATGGGTGGTAGAAGTATTAAAATATTGACAACTTTATTGTTAAAAATAATAGAATATCGTAGTAGTTCTACTTCTACATAATGAAGCATGCGGATGGATGCAAGTATGCAACTGTTAAACGTGTGCATGATCAAGTTACTTGTTTGAAGTTTCTTATGTCTTCATCTCAATCCTCAGATAGATGTTTATACCTGACTTAGGTGATCATAAGTCGTAACCCTTTACATAGTACAATATGCACCAAATAAATATTTTTATCTTTATTTTAGTTTTAGAAAAAGTAGCGAAAAACAGAGATCTTTTGTAACTAAAGCACTTGTATATTGGTTTTATTTTTCCTGCTGTAGGATTGAAAAGTTTATTTCTAATATTGCTACAAAGCAGATGGACTTGTATATGTATCATATTTTAAGAAATAAATATTATTTTGAGCACTGCTAAGAAAATGATTTATTTATCTCTTATTGTTGGCAACGTGAGGGAAGGGCTTTGTAATTTATTTATTTTTATCCTCGAGATTTATTCAGTAGGTCCAATATTAATTATATAGTTGAGAGTGGACTATATTACTTCTTTTTTTGTATTGGAATTAAGTTCTTATGTGCGGTGCTGTCACATCCTTGTCGGGGGACATAATTAACGAGTTATTTGTTTTTATTGAATTTTGGTAATTGTAATCTGTTCTGGATAAACTATTTATTTTGGTTACCTTAAAGGTACTGTATTGTGTACTGTAATCTTAAACTTGAATTGGGAGGACACGGCAAAATCGGTGCCGTATGCGAGTCCGACTCGGCCGACTCGGCAACTCGGCACGGACTCGGCTGAGTACGTGTCCGACTCGCCAAGTGGCGAGTCAAGACGAATTCGGCAGCGGACTCGCTTCGGACTCGGGTTAGACGCCGGAGATTCCCTCATATTCCGCCGGAAAAGCAATCAATTCGGATTCAGCAATCTTACTCAACGCCGAAACGACGACGTTTCTGCACAAACGCTTAGACTTGATTGTGTGCGTGAAAGATGTTGTGAAAGATGTTGAGAGAGAAGTGAAGAATGGCTTGGATTGTAAATAAAGTGAAAAGGTAGGGGCATTTTGGGAAGAAGAAAAAGAGGGTAGAGAAAGAAGATTAGTAGTATTATGTAGGGAAGATGAATTGATAGTTGCCATCGAAGAAGTTGATTGTATAATGTTGTGTTTTGTTGATTACATTACATATACATGACCCGGTTTGCTTATTTGGGCTTAGCTAAATGGGCCAGTTCTTTTGATATGGGCCTGTACATTTATAGGGCTCCGGCCTATATAAATGTAATTTGAAGTAGTAGTCGAAAATGAGCAATATCTTACGTGATTAATCAGTTCGTTGTTGAAGGCCTTGCTAATAGGTACTCATATGTTTTAATTGTACGTATATGTCTTCTTTGATTTTTTTTTTTAATATTTAGGCTTATAGTGTGTTCTAATAAATTCTTACACAGGACCTGGGACAAAAGAGAATAAATCCTTTATGTTTTCATTATTTCTGTTTCGAAACTCGAAGAAAACATGTTCTTCCTGGTTCGCAGAAAGTATGTGCCTGTTTGGCTCCGTAACTAAAAAACTGTTTTCTATTTCTATTTATGAATTTGTTGAATGTTGACATATATATTTATTGTAAAAAAAGTAAAATTTGCCGAGTCCCGTATCCAGGACTCTTTGGAGTTTGGCGAATCCCCGTGTCCCCGTACCCGAGTCCCGTGTCCCCGTATCCGAGTCGGTGCTTCATAGATTGGGAGTGTTATCTTTTTGGTTAAAGTTGTGTATTTCTTCTTGATCTTGCAAAAATGATTTATAAATTCCCCACTTTGTACTTGGTAACAATTGTAAGCTTTGGACCCTATCTGGAGGTCCTTCATATACCCTGTTTGACATATCTAATGCATTCCTAAGGTGCCAACTGCCATGGTTTCATTTCAGTTTGCAATTTTTTTATGCAGCTATACTGCAGTTATGGAGAGCTGGCAGCAGGCTTTTAGTTGGGAGCAAAGTGTTGATTTCCAGATTCGTGATGTGAGAGCTCGGGTACATTCGGACATGGCTTGGGTTATGTTGCAAGCAAATGTTGACATGGACATCAGACCATATAATGTGACTAATGCTTTTGAGTTCCATAACGGGCGGTGGTACATGGTGCATCATCACAGCTCTGCGGCGCTTGTCCACAACGGGGCTGTACAAATGATTTTAGGATAAGAAGCAGAAATGGGATGGATATAACTAGAAACTAAGAAATGGTACAGTTTCCGTTAAATATTAAAAGTAAAATTGTTCAGCAATCCAGTGTGGTTTCCTGGAAATTGTTGCTTGATTTGTCTAACCTCAGTTTTGGTTCTTTTGGTGGTGGGTTGGCTGCATGTCTATGCTCTTTTTATCTATAGTCATCCCTTTCTGTCATACCCTATTGATTGGTAATCATATAAATACTACCGGAACAAAGTTCTCGGCATCTTTACTAATCATCTGGTTCTTAAAATTGTGGAAAAGGGTCGAGACTTTCATTAAGCTGTTGGATATTGTATCACAATATTATTATTTATAGTATACATGCCGAAGTATTATTTATTAATTCCAAAATAAACTGTTCTGCCGGGTATGAGTTGATGCTAATTATAGGCTTATAGAATTAATTTCGAATCCGCAGGTTCTGAGTGTTTGATTATTTGATGCAAGTGCAAATCTTAGCGGAAGCTGATTCAGTAAATCATGTTAACTAAAACTACTACAGTAAAATCTCTGTAAATTAATACTCGATTAATTAATAATCTCTCTAAATTAATAATTTTGTCCGGTTCCGACTTGGGCCAGTTCAAAAAATGATCAATTTCGATAAGATAATAAGATAATAATTTTTTTGAAAACCCTGTATAAAAATATGGTCCCAATAAAACTATAAATTAATAATTCCCTTATATTCATAAAAATATAGCTATTACATCTTTGTAAAATATGATTCAATTGTAGTTTGCTTTTTCATATAATTTAAATCAACATGAAGCTCATCCCTAATCTTCCTTATTGCATCCAAAAGCTCGGGTGTGGTGCTTTCATGTTGCATCAAAAAGTTATTAAGCATTTTTGATGCCTTGAGTGCTTCTTTACGTGTAACCGGCTCCAACGGTGTTGTATCGTCTTCAAGATCATCTTCAACACTATTTTCAAGGATGGTGTTTGCAATCTCTTCTATACTCTGGACCTCGGAACATGATTCATTTTCACCCGGATAATCTAAGAAGTTATTAACATCCATTTTATTACGATAACCTAGATCCTTAATCATCACCTCAAATTCATGAATGTATTCTTCCGGAGTTGTATGTTCATTTAAATTGCTCGAAACTTCATCTATGGAACGAATTTTGCAATGTTGAAAGCACCTTGCTATTGACTCTTGTTTTACATTTGTCGTCCACGTCGCGACTGCATAATTGATAGCATTCAAAACATTAATCTTTCCTGGATCAGATTGTCCCAATTCATAACCTTCTAATAACCCACGATAAAATCTCCTGCGATAGTGCATCTTGAAAGCTCTTATAATTCCTGCATTACAAGGTTGGATTTTTGATGTCATGTTAGGTGGCAAGAAGTACAACTCAACATTTTGTAGTCCTTCAATATTTTTTGGATGTGCTGGACAGTTATCTACCACAAACAAAATTCTTCTGCCTTGCATTTGGCTATCAAACCAACGAATGTATTCATCAAAAAGTACACTAGTCATCCAAGCTCTTTTGTTTGCACGATAATGACAATTCAAGCTGCCCATGTTAACATTCTTGAAGCACCGTGGCTTTGCATACTTTCCAATAATCCATAAAGGAATTTTTTCAGAGCCATCTTCATTGCAACATATAACAACCGTGAGCCTTTCTTTGTCTTGTTTTCTTCCTTCAAGTTGTTTCGTAGCAAGAGAGTGATCAGCTTGTAACCTGTAAAACAAACCAGTTTCGTCCATGTTAAAAACATCTTTCATAGGGAACTGGTTTATTTTTTCCCTTATGGACTCCAGTTTCTTCTCCATGTCCTGTACATCAACAGAACCACTTTCTCCAAAGCGACGAAATGACTTAATACCATGTCTTAACTTGAATTTCTCAAGCCAACCTTGAGAAAAAGTGTGCTCCTGATCTTGTTGAGGGTATAAAATTTTCATGGTCTCTTTTGCCTTCTCTAAAATTAGATCTCCTGTCATATTAACACGATCTTGGTACTGGAGAAACCATTCATAGAGAACCTTCTCCATATCTGGATATTTTGCTGGTTTATGTCGCTTAATATCTTTTCTTTTCTCTAAGTAATTAGCTGCAAGATAGTCTGCTGACCTTTTCAGTGTATTTGATATTGTACCTTGACTAACTTTTAGATGAAACTTATTCTCGAGCCACAACTGGAGATCTTTTTGAGTGCATGATGAATTTTCTCTTTTATATTCACATAATGCTTTTCTTGCTTCATCCGTCATTGTTGATTTTGTGACACCTTTTAGATGAGAAGCCATTGTTTTGTTTGTATAATTTTTTCCCCAATCTAGTATATACAGTATATATAATATATTTTATGACTACACATACATTGAATAATTTCTATGTAAAATACAATGAATTAAATTAATTCATGTACTTTGAATTTTCCTAATATACATTGAATATTTTCTATGTAAAATACAATGAATTTAACTTATACACTACATGGACTTTGAATCTAATATATTGTACATTACATTGACTTTCTAAATTCATATACATTGAATTAATTGAATTAAGTATAAAATATAAATTGTACAATTCATTTTATTTAAATTTATGTGAATAAAAATTTAATCAAAAGTTAATTTTGTTTGCTACCGAAAATTCTCTATAAATTAATAATTAATAATTTATCGATTAATTAATACCTCTCTAAATTAATAGAATTCTCCGGTCCCAACTATATTAATTTATAGAGGTTTTACTGTACTACTCTTTTCAGAAATGAATATGATTATTTTATCACTTATCGATTACATGAGAATAAAAATGAGCTTAATCGTGCTAAATTTTAGTACTATTTCAAATTCATTGTCTTGGGTAAGAGTATAAAATAATGATTGGTTAAAATTTATCGAATTTGTAAGGTGATATAAAATAATTATTAAATTTATATGTACAGTTTTGTTACAATTCTTGAAAGGTTCGACAAATTTAGTTAATATAAGGAGATTGCCTATAATTTTACCTAAAAATTTTGGATGATTGGAATTTCAAAATTTATACATATTATCTATAATATCTATGGCCTAGAATTTTTTAGTTAAGGGTTCTCGGAGATGCTCTAAAGTCTGCCATGCACATTCTGAAATCGGATGGTAGTAACACATGATACCAAAACTTGAAGACCAAAAGTGAAAAAAATTAATTCAACAATAACGAAAAGTTTATAGTCGAAGCACGAAAAAGAACATATAAAAGGTAAAAGGGCTTATTTGGTTTATTATTAAAAATTATTTTTCTCCAAAATTATTTTAAACATTTTAATATTATAAAAAATGAAATTGAATATATTTTACACACTCACCTTACCTTTGATAAGATTCGAATCTGAGAAAATACTATCGCATCGAGAGAACCCATTGCTAAATATTTAAAATCTTTATATACATGTGTGATCTAAAAAAGATGTTTATAGTATATATATTGTGTTGATAATATGTACCAAGAAAATATGGCCATATACAGAGGAAAAAGATAATGTCCACACCTATATTTTTCTCACTTAGAGTCACTCCTGGACAAGACCATGTTCATCATCATTCCATTAACACCAGGAGGAGCACTACAAGTACATGGTCCCGTAAATCTCTGACCCTTAAATGTTCTTCTGCACCTTCATCACCACCATCTACTTCAGTTGATGGAACTGTCTCTAATTCTGATCCTGACCCTGTTTTTCCTGTCAGGTTTGTGTTTATATACATGAACCTTTTTCACTCATTACCCACAATTCTTGATTCTATGTTTGGCAAATTATGGCAAGTGTATGCAGTTCTTCAAAGTTGCGATTTTTAAGCTGTTTTGAGTGAAATGAGTTATTTTTAGCTGAATTTACTGGCTTAGTTATTTGGTTAGACTAGATTTATAAGTGCAGACTGTTTTTGGTCTAAACATAAGTGTATATAGGATAGAAGGATTAGAAATGAGATAAAGTTAGAATTGAGTTGTTGACCAAATTTAAGGACTTCATATAGGAAATAGCTCATTTTAGAAGTAACTAGAATATGATTTATTACTTTGCTTGTAGATTGTGGTCTTGTGGACAGTGTGACCTTTACTATGTACTGTACTAGTAGTAGTTACAACTTACAAGGCATAGGCATTCATCTAAATATAAGTACCTGTAGACTGGCAGATGATCATGTAAGGTCCTTATTATCAAGCATATACCCAGCACCATAGCAGCTTTCTTACCTCAAGGAATCCGAGCACTCCAGGACTATCTCAGATTGCCTTTAATGTATTGCAGATATCATTTGGGTGGGGGGGGGGGGGGGGGGGTACAAGTGGTCCAAATCAGCTTGTTCTCCCGATGGATGGCAATAAGTTTCTACCTCTTCACCGATTATTTCATTAGGTCTCAACTACAAATTTGACTCTATAAGATGCTCCTGAATGACAGCATTGGACTCTTCATAATATTGATTTTGGTATATAAAAAAACGGTCCTAAATTAATTGTTAATTTCTTAAGACATGTCAGACTATATGGGCTTGGACTTCCATATGCACTTTCATGAGATTACAAGTATGCAGAGTTTAAAATCAAATTAGTACACTACTCTCTTAACTTTTTTAGATAATCGCGCCTAATTGTTCGTTAAACATCCTGCACTGAAGTTACAAAACAGTTACTTTCTGACTCTTGCAAGGTGTTCGGCGAATAATAGTTAACAAAAGGATGAGTATCTCCATAGAAGCATAATATTGTTCATTAATAGCAGTTCTAGTAGTGTACTTATCATGAATGAAGAACTGTTCGACTTGTGTAATTAATTGATAATATTGCTAAAATGAGTTTTTCTTTTGGTCATGGTACAAACTTCTCTACAGTGGTTGTAAAGCATGTGGTAAAAAGGAAATTGAGAGCGGATGTAATGGCGAAGGAAGGATTCAAGGTGGGATTGCAACGGTTCCAGGCTTTGGATGGTGGCCTATAAAAGCTTATAGACCTTGTCCGGGGTTTGTGGCTTCTGGTGGGAGGTATATGCGACAAGGTCAGAGCATGGATGAAGTCGCTGGCTTTGGAAGGGTGGAGAGAGCAGTGGAAAATGTAGTGAAAAAGGCTTCCGTTGGAGAAATTATTGATGAACCTCCACCTAGGTAGAGTTGGTTATTTTAATGGCTTTTACTTTAAAGTTCTCACATACTGGTTTCTGTAATTACATATAATTGAATCATTATGCCACGTGCTATTACCATCCCCTAATAGTATACAAGTATATTATACCTGATTTCTTGGCCACCATGATGATGCATTTTTTAAACAAATTACTATTAATTGGAGGGTAATTAAACTGATGAACTTTAAGGGCTCTACAATAGTTCAAGTAGCCTTTCTACTTTGCTCCCAGCTCCCACTGGATGTAAATCCTGGGTCTGCCTGGGTTTGCCTGTATTGTTTTGGACTCTCATCATATGTAATACACATTGTTAATTTTAATAACCCTGCAGAAGTTCTACTAGTATTAAATCTCTACTAAACGAATCAGTCATTGCTTCTAAATTTTTAAAATTATTCAATGTTTATAGCTTAAATTTAAGTCTTATAAACTCGCTACTAAAATTATCATGATGGATGTCTGCCCTCTTACTGTTGTATGGCCAAAGGGAATGCTTGTAGAACTACCAGAAACTACAATTCTTTTACTGCAGACTGGAGAATATACGTTTCAGATAATTGCATGCACTTGTTCTTTCTGATCTCGGGTTCTCATATTATTAGGTACAGTAGGTAAAAGTGCATGGCATTGTGGTTATATACTTATATATCTGATTATACACATTCTTCATAGTCGATACTATTGTTCTCGTCTTTTTAAGACGAATTTCCATCGCAAGGCACATACGTAGTTTTTTCTGTGTTTTGCTGATATAGTGCACTATCTATAAGCCATTTTTATAACCCTGGACCCATAAATAACATATTGATTATATGTCTGCTATTGCAGCAAGAAAAAGAAGAAGTCGAAAAAAGTCAAGAAGTAGATGTGCGCCAATGATAAGTCGAGAAGTATTCTTCAGGAGGGTAAAAAAAATGTCACAATTTCTAAATTGTTAGGTTGATTGGAATACTTATTCTAATTGTAAATTACATTGTTCGTTGATATACCACGAGAACTGGAAGTACACAGTTAAGGTTTTTCATGTAATTGCTCTTCTCAGTTGGGATGTTCCCTATCGGCCTATCGAATCATCTGCATTTGAGTTTAAAATCCTAGTACTCTGTTCGCTAGACGCATGCTATCTCCAAACGTTCAGTCATGTAACAGAATTGCTAGAGGAGAACGAAACATCCAGGAAATTTTTCTGTGAACCGTGCCTGTGCAAATTGTGCTAATACACCGCGGAGAGGAATCAAAGTATGCTTTAAAGCAGTAAATTTTGTAATCTAACTTCAGAAAGTTCAGGCCCTCCAAAAACATCTTCAGACAGAAGTCTATCAGATTCTAATAAAAATAGAATGATCCACCAAAAATTATACTGAAGGAACTTTGGAAATTGTAAGATTTCCAACAGCAGCAAACAATAGTTAAATTGCTGATTAAGTGATATCACTTGATCAGCATGTATAAGTTATTACTAGTACAGTAGCACATCTATATCATCTCAAGAATGGTAACAAAATAGAAATAATCAATATCTTGCATATTCATCATATCACAATTACATTTCTGTGGATTCCTTCAAAAATGAAAAGAGTGTTTCATTTTACCAGAGAAGCTTATTACTACTTGTAAGCACGACCAGAAATCTACCCCTTTATAGGACTACTAATACACAAATCCATCTGCTCGACATCATTTTGCTGACGATCATTAGCTGCTTTAAACACATTACTTAGAATTGGCTTTAGAAAAATGTCCAGATACCTCTTTGCCCTCCGCGGAGTCACTACGTGTCCTGAAGCTGCAGCCATCCTCATTTGCTCTATCAATGCTTCTGTATTCACATCTTCGGAAAATATTTCTTCCAGTTGTTTCGTTTTAATCACCAGTTTCACTCTCCAAATGCCCTTTTGTGGTGGTGGCAACACCTCTAGCCCTGATCCATGAGCTAAACTTGTAACAATGTCAGAAGCAGCACTTGACATTCTAACTGGCTCAACTTCATTCAAGCTCACAGTCACCTTTGCGCTTATATCTTTAAGGTCATCACCTTTGGTAATCTGACCCTTGTCGACCAAATTAAGTTCATTCAACCTCTTCTCCACTTTAAGATGATCATCTTTCGTAATCTGACCCTTCTCAACTTCACTCAAGCTCTTCTTCGTGCTTAAATCTTTAAGTACTAGATCATCACTGGAGTCGCCCTCTTTAACTTCATTCAAGCTCATCTCCGCGCTGGAACCCTTGACATGATCATTACTTTGCGAAGCCTTCTTTTGCAGCTCTCCTAGTGGGAGGAGATAATAGACATGGCTACAAAGAAGCTTCTCTTGATCAGGCAATGACAACGACGAGACACAATCTTTCTTGAAAATCCCATAACCAGGGTAGTCATTAACAACTTCATGAACTAACTTAGGACCTTCAATCTCTAAAATAGTACCAGAATCCATCACAATCCTAATAAAGCTTAAATGACTTTTTTCAACAACACCACTTTTAATAGAACAATTCCCCATTGCCAAAATTCCCCAACACTAAACTTTCACTACTTATATATGTATATATAGTATTCAAGTACAAAATGTTTCAATGTTTCAGTACGAAAATATAAAACTCTGCACAGATTATGAGGAACAACAGTACAAACTGGTATAGTTCTTAAGAAGAACACTTATATGTACTATTTTTGAAATTTTGAATTGCAATGCCAAGTCCAACGTTGTGATTCGTTTATATTAGACCGTTGGGAACATAAATTTAATCAAGTTGAGAGATCTCGACGATAATAAAATACGAAAAATGTCGAATAAATTATTGCACGTAACGACATTAAACAGGCGCAGTCCAATGTAAAAAAATTGCAGCAGAGGGTGTGCAAAATGAAGATGATCTGACAGAGGATAGAATATAATTTAACATGTAACGACATTTGAGGGGTGTGTACTAACCATATTTACATGTTTTTTGATTCCCTTGTATACTGTATTGTTTTTTAACATGTATATCAGCGTTGCATGTTCTGATGTCGGATGATTAGTATTTGAGTGTGTGTTCGAGAAAAGTGAAAAGTTAAGGGAGTGTTTTCATTAAAATATATAAATACCACATGCCAATTAAAAATCAGTAAAATATTAGATGATTTATCGAAGGTGCCAAAGCTTGGGGGATACTAATTGTATGCGTAGACGTTTGAAGAAGAATATTTGTTTATATTTGTTGTTACTTGGCATGGCTAGTGTGTGTTGCCAAAATATAAAACAAAAAAAACATGGCAAGAGTGTTTGTGTGTGGATATGTTTTATCGTTAATCATAAATTTGAAGTCTTACTGATTTTTTATAAATATAAACGAGTGGTTGATCAATATAAATTGTCAAACTGAATAAATTATAAATTCTCAATCTAGAAAATTTGAATTTACATTAAATCCAAATTCAAATATATTTAATTATATCATGAATTCCTTGGGGTATATATCCATGCAAATTAAACGATTTGATGTAACAGACTAACAGTCATATTCGTGTAGAAAGAAATAGTTTTAACAAATGGGCTCTATCCGGCCCAAACAATCGATTGTCGAAACATTTATTCGTTATAATTTTTCGCAAATAACATTAACACGTGAAATTTTTGTGAATTCAGTGGGTCACGAAATCTATCCGCGCTTCTGGAGCACTAACTATGATTTTTTCTTATCCGCGGAACAAATAAATGGTTATGTTCTAGACCAAAAACCTTAACAAATATAACAAAGAATGATAATACTCCAAAATTACATGTATTTTAAGTTTAACCTCGCAAAAATGAAACTATTCGTATTAAAGAAATGGTACTTATAATATCCCGGCATATATTCGGTTCATTGTGTATGTAATTTGCTGATGGATTATAATAACAAACCTAAAATTTAAAAATAAGATTATTCTTCTTTTTCAATTTCGTTGCTTGCTGGGCTCGAGAAATCTTCAACAAAAGTCCAGTCCAAGTTCGGAAGTGCCATTGGGGACGGGGGCCCTGTGCTAATAAGAACTTTGAATTTTTAAAGCCTCATCTATAAAAGGGCTAATAAAATTGAACCAGTAAATTCAAATGTTGAATACATAATTTACCTTTTGGCCCGAAGTGATTAATGAGACTTTTAATCTGGATCATCCAACAAAATTAAAAATTATATGTATTTTTAAATTACAAATAATAATAATAATAATAAATCAGTTATAGAGAAAGATAAACGGAGCCTGTGTGATGATTGGGTTATAATTTTTAAATCAATATGTGATGTGAATTGTATACTCCATAATTTAGTAGTAACTAATTAATATGAACTCGAAATTTAGTATGAATTATTACAATTACATTGAGTGGTTATCGTAACAAGAGGGTTCGCATTTATTGAATTGAATGTAATAACTAGAAAACATATTTGTATGTAAAATACTCGTACACAATAATTCAGCATTGTCAAGAATCAATGTATCTCGGTCCAACCAATTGTAACTTGGCACCTAATTTTGTTAAGACTTTGTGTGCATAAAATAAAAGTCTACCAACTGGAGAATAGACCGAGATATCACCGAATCGATACAATTGAATGCATTGATGTGTCCACAAGTGTCACTTTACGTCCATTTCTTATTTCATGACCTGCTAGTCTGCTACCCCGAAGTATTGACCTATTCATCGGCTCATATTCGTACGATTCGTATTTTAAATTCGACTTATTAATGCTAAAATATAAATACCCTTCAAAAATACACACATATTTCTATGACCATTCGATAGCTGACATAATTTTGCTATACAATTCATATCTGGAATATACCTGAGCACTTTACTTTTAGTCAGGAAAGAGAACATGAAAATCGAGTTTTGCTAATACCCAAACAAAATTCATATATGTATTTGAATAATTATATAAGTTATTTCTATATTGAAAAATATATAAATTTTTTAATATTTACAGTATAGGATAAACTAAGGTCTATACTCTATACACTTATATTTTTCACAGCTAGGCACTTTTAATAATCGATTTTCATAACTAGGCACCTTTTATGATCGATAAATATACATTGCTCGACTAATCTCCTCTATAATTAACACCTAATTTCTGTATTACGACTTTTTGTATCTACACACTAATTTTAGCAAGACTTTTTGTAGCTAAACATAATTCATGAAGTCGACTAATGACCAGTTGAGAGATCCGTGCATTGAATGTGAATATATATATATTCACAAGGACCAGTTCAAATTCATCACACTATATGCATATAAACAAAAACAAAGTCTTGCTTTCTAGACAAGTAAAGAGCGTTCAGATTCATCAACGTCTTTGTAAACACAGAGTCTTGCATTGTAGATAACCGTATATAAAGTTTGAGAATTTAGTGGACACGAGTCACAGAATTCTCATTTCATTCAATCATACTCATATAAACACACTAAGACACAGAATTAAAATGGATTCATTAAGCATGAACGAAGCACCATACTAAAATTTACAGCAGTAATTTTTAAACTAAACCTAACAACATAACCATCGATTAGAAAATATCTAAATATTGGCACTTGTTGTCGAGTTGGATGCAACATTGCCATTGATTCTCGTGATTAGATGAATTTCTCATCTTAACTGTCAATATACAGGTTGAAACATACACATCTAGGCCACCTAATATTCTGCCAAGTACGGCACGTTTCCCCTTCTATCACCTGGGTAGCTAAACCATAAGCATCAAGAATTCATGCCCTTTTTACCAATCTTTTCTTTTTCACAGGTTTTTTGTTCAATCATTCACAAGAAATATCACACAAAAGTAACATAACAGTAGTTGTTCATTATTTTTTTATTTTATCTTATACACATTCCTCCTTTACTCTTATACCCCAGAGTCAAAATTACAACCACTCCACCTCCCATATAAACAGGCAAAAGTTACTTCTTGATAACTTGTACATAAGTTGATTTCCACATATACTCCTTGGTCCCTCTTTAAAGTACTTGTATAATTATAATATATTCGCTTATCTTAACATCTGAAATCTCCAGTGTCTTCACAATCTCTACACGGGCAGTTCATTGCGATGTTGCATGCTTAAGCCTTTGTTTCCTCGAATATGTCCAACAGAGAGATGGCCTGCAAATTAATAAAGAACCAAGGCTTAGTAAGAACATTGGAAATTATAGAAATACAGTCTACTTGGTGCTTGATGAATGCCTAAACAATTATCTAACCAAATACCTCGGGTATGTTTAGCTCCAGGCGGAACTTAGGACCGTCATAGTGGTGCAGAATCGGCCTAAAGGAATCCTCTTCAAGTGGTTCACAAACTTTTCTAGTCATTACACGAACCTGTACATAATTTAAACAGACGGGAAAAGGTAAATTTAAATACTTAGAGAATTAACAGGCATTTTGCAAGCCCTCCAGGTCGTGCACATGACACAATCAAAATCATAATTGTCAGACTCTGATTTAAAGTATACAGTAGTGACGAGGAAATTAGTATATGTATATACCTGAGCAGGGAAGCGGGATTCTCCCTGGTTCTTCTTGTCCTCCCAAGCAGTGGGATCAATGTTCGTTCCTCCAAAGCTTGCAGCCTGCACCATCAAATCCGTATTAGTTTCTGGTCATATCTAGTAAGGACAAATTGGGAAAGACTTGAAACATATCTTATTATTAAACTATGTTAAAAATTACTGAACAGTTCCTAATCAACCAAAAAATAGGAAGTCAAAAGATTGAGTTATGTTTATCCTACAGAAGCTATGCTTATTCTTGCAAAGTCCTTCAATGAGATCATAGATACATTATAGCCTCATAACCCTACTGAAAATTTCAAGTAACTACAATCATGTGAGCTTTACATTCGCACCTTTTTCTCAATTATAACCAAACTTGACTTCTAGAATTAGAAAAAGGGTAAACACCTAACTGCACTAACTGTACCAAATTAGAGAAAGATGGACAAACCTCAAAGACACCATGTAGTTGGTGAGTGGAGTAATTGTAGAGAAACAAGGGCAACCCTGGTGTTATAGCTCGGACTGAATCACGGTAACGTGGAGGCAAACCTGAAGAATTAAGTATAGCAGAAAAAAATTTAGGAATCAAGAGGAAACAAGCTTAATATGCTAACAACAATAAAGTGACTACTTCCAATTAATACAACTGTATTTTGAACAAAATATGAAGTAAAAACATACTACAGATCACTAAAATTGGCTCACAAGTACTTTCTGAAAATAATTTTTAAAAACAGTTAAAGATTGTAGTTTTATTTCAACAAAGATCACAACTTTGATCACAGAAAATCGAAGCTTCACAAAACCCATCTAGAGCATTCAATATACTTGCAAGCTGCCAACTAATAAAAGTAAAAAAATTAGTAATTTATAAAAATTGGTGGCTTTGAAGTTTCAACAATCCATAACTTTGATCTAGAAAAATCTCAAAGCTTCATGGCATCCAACTTGATCAATCTGCAAGCCAACTAATACAACTTGAAAAATATAGAAACTTCCATATACCCGAATCAACCTATTCTTAAAAACAGGAATTTCATCATATCATACCAACTAAACAAAAATTCAAACTTTGCCATATACTCGCATCAATTTATTTATTCATAATTTCATACTAATAAACATGAACATGGAATCATACTAATCAAACCAAGCAAAAAACACAGATTTTCTCACAAACCCACATCAAAATATTCATACTAATCATCATAAACTAGCAAACATCAATCATACCAATCAAAATAAAGTAAAAACACAATAATTCAAACAAAAAAAATGAAAGGAACATACCAAAGAGCTGCCTCTTGAGATTCTCCTGCATAGTATCATTGTTACATACAAATATATACCCACCCACTGTCTCATTTCTTGGCAAAGACTCTGCAGGTGGCAAAGTCTTGAATCTTTTCTCCACCCCATTTTTACTCTCACCCCCATTTTTACTCCCACTCTCATTATTATTATTACTGTTCTTGTTCTTGTTCTTCTTCACACTTTTACCATTATTGAACTGCTGCTGATGATGATTAAAATTAACCACTTCTTGATCAATAAATTTCCCATTAAAACTCCCCTTCATGTTCCCCACAACATTTGCATTAACCCCGTTAACGGAATTGAAATTATAGCTAGGTTTCGAATAAACCCCTTTGTTGAACGACCCGTTTGAGTTCGACCCGAATTGTGACCCGATTTGAGGAGACTCAATTTTCCAGCTATGATTGAAGCCATTGAAGTTAGTTTTCGGGTTGTTGTCAGTAGGCTGACTCACTGAGTCTGTTGAATTCGAGTTGAGACCACCTCCGACCCGGATATCGAAGTTGCGTCGGGTCTCGGGTTTTTTCGACCCGTATGAAGTGCTCCAAATAGAGTCATTTAATGAAAGATTGGGGAAGTTGTTGGTTTGGACTCTAAGTTGGTCACTGAATTGATAAAAAGATGTTTGATTGTTGTTGTTCTCCATATGAAAATTATAGATGGAAAGTTGTGTGTGTATATTTTAGTAGTGAGAAAATGAGAAGAGTTGGGAGATGTTTTATAAAGATGGTGAGAATGTTATGGGGTGAGTGTGTGTGTTTGTGTGTGTCTATATTGCATTATTTTTGTGGGTGGGTGTGTGTTGGGGGTTTGGGAAATTTCTAAGAGAGGGTGGGGGTTGAGAATTTTCGAGGTGGCGTGTAGATTTGTCAAAACAGTGTGGTCTTGGAAATTTATTTATTTTATATTGCAAGTGTTTGCATTCTATATGGAAAATGTATGAATATAAATATTAATTTTATATTTATTATGTGTGGTAGTATAAAAATATATTTTTATTTAATAATTAAAATTATAATTTATAAGTAGTAAAATAAATAATGTGAATAATATAAAATATTTAATTTACATTTTATTATTATTCGAGTCGACTTGATTAAAAACTTATACACTATTTTATTAGAACGAAATTTAAGTTCAAACTCCGATCTGATCAAATAATTTTAATTTAACAAAAATTTAAAAATTAAAATAAAATCCGAAACTCGAATCTAAGAATTCAAATACAAAATAAAATTAAGTAAAAAATATCTTTTTTGTATAATATGTATAATAAAATTGAAACACTTTCAAATTTGAAAAATAGATTCACCTTCAATATATCGATTTTAATAAAATAAAATTAAAATACTTTTTTTTAATTAAAAACGCGTTTTAACGCGGAGTGACGTCGGGGGAGGGAGTGAAGTTACATTAGAGATGAAGAAGAAGAAGAACGTTGGGTTTGGTTGTACTTGTAAATAGTAATGTATATCTAGAAGCACAAGAATAAGTAAACAACAAAACATCATTTGCCTTAGTTGCTAAGTTTATCATCTTAGTCTGGGCCCCGCCATTTTTCTTCTGACTTAGTCGTCCTCCTCTCTTGACACGTACCCTCCCACCTGTCACGCTGTTTATCTGCCACCTCTTCCATTTTATTTACATATTTTTATTTATTTATTTCTTGAAAATCCTATTTATTTATATAACCTATTATTCATTTTTTTAAAATTAAAATAAACTGTTTATTTAACTTTCATAAATAGAACTTTATTACTTGGAGCCCACGGTTGGATAACAAAAGTTGTAGAAAACTCATCATCAGGATTCGATTCTAATTCATTCCAAGAAAGTTTTAGAATAGGTATTCATTTATAAAATTATAAGTCAAACTATTATAAAAAAAACTTTCATAAATTTTCATTTGTTTTCCCACACCTTTTTATTTCGAAAAAACCAAATCCCCAAAGAACTTTTGCAATTGTAATAATCTCATCACTGTTGCCATCACAAATTTTCTGGAGAAGCCAATCTGGTGTATATTCAACAAACTGCATGTCCAAGCTAACACCTGCATAAAGCCAACACTGGCGAGCAAAATTACAATCAAAGAACAGATGAAGCAAGTGTTCGATGTCCGATTCACACATTGAACATGTTATTGGAAGTGAGATACCCTTTGCGCTCAAACGTTTATCAACAGGAAGATTGTTCCTGCAAAAACGCCATAAGAACACTTTGACCTTGTGAGGCATTGATAGCCTCCATATCTTACAACAACCCCTTGACTGACTCACATTACTCGTACCAAGATTCTTGTCATGCCACAGATGATACCCTGTCTTCACGTTGTACTGACCATTAGTAGCTTTCGTACAAGCTATTCTGTCTTTAGCACCATTTTGAGGAATTGGGGTAGCCAAAATACTTTCAGCATCTTCTGTGAGAACATGTTTGAAGTTGGACATATTTTGGAGAACTGTCGTGCTTGCTTAAGATCTAGAACGGGTTTTTCAATCTCTTTTGTTAAAAACAAGCAAACAAAGCAGTCCATAAAATGGTTAGAATACCTTATTTGCTCAATTGCCAAAATGTGTTTACCTCTCCTCCGTCTATTATGCAGGAGACTCTTTTGTATGATCTATCTTTTTACTAAAAGTTTCTCTTTCCTTAAAAAAAAAAAAAGAACTCTGCATTTCATTCGAGCCACTTAAGAAATTCGGTTGAATTACATATAACATTCTAAACAAGATAATAATAACCCACACACAGTTCAACTCATGGGACGGTCCTAATTTAATTTCCAGCGTTATAATATAGTTAGTGGCAGTTGTTATAACGATGATAAAATTAACGCGTTTCTCCAGGCCACGAGACCAACGAAATAGCCATGATTTGGAAAAGTGATTATATATTTGGTGGTCTAATAATTGTCTTTTAGAAAGTAAAAGCAACAGTTTCACGTTTTACCGTGTATTATCATGAATTTTGATCCCTATAAAAACCTTTTACGATCAATTTAATCGCACAAGCACAATTCAAGGGGTGGGGTTTCACTACTACTAGGAATGGTAATTGTGTTGCTTTGAAATTGAAAAGTGCTATCAACCTTTTTCTTGGTTAAGTTAAAGTGATCACTATCAAATTTTTCGGTCTTCAAATTTTATATTAATTCTTGGATGTATATTGTAATTAATTTTGCTCGACAAATTTCATCGAGGTAGTAGTATTTGAAAAAATATACATTTTTTTAAAATGTTAAATTTCAAATAACATGAATTAATTTTTACAAGTATTTTAAAGTGTATACAAAATATAACTCTACAATTTATTTTTAAAATTTTAGTTTTCAAAATAAAAATAACATATTAAATTTTTATATTAAAAAATTTAAAATAATTTATATAATTATTTTTTTATGCACATTAAAATACAGGCATATATTTTGAAACGGAGGGAATATATTTTACATTAATTAATTTGATTTAAACTAAAATTGAATTGATGTTTATAATCCTGATTCAACTATTTTAAAAAATTAAGAATTGTTGATTGTAGGGGTGAGTATTTAGTTAGTTCGGTTTAAAACTAAATTGAACGAAAAAATTGAAATCGAATTTTATAAATTTTATGAACTGGTTCGGTTTTGAAAATCAATGTTTGAAAAATATTATACTATTATTTTACCTTTTATATAAACATATAACATATATGGTCGGTTCGGTTTGAAACGATTAAACTAAATTTAATGTTTAAGACGAATAAATTGAATTGACCGAATGAATTTTTTTAGAACAAAAAATAAATCAGTTTGGTTCGGCTTTTCGGTTTCCTATCCCTAGTTGATTGGTTTTGGTTTGATATAAATTTAATCCATTTTTACCCGAGTTGCATGTATGTATACAGGGTCTCGCTCTAATGAGAATTTTTTAAAATAAGAATCATGAGAACTAGTGATTTGTCTAGTTAAAAACTGATGATTTCATGTAAATTAAAAACTTTTAAGTTTGCCAATAAATGATTTTAGGCAAATTGAAAATTTCAAATATGACAAAGGGTGGTTTAATGTAAAACAAAATTTTTAAATTTAACACAAATCACTAATATTAACTATGAAAATCACTAATTCTCTCGGTTCTCATTTTAAGAATTTTTATTTGAGGAACAACCTGTACACGTGTTAAATTATAAAGTGATGTTGAAGACTTTTACATTATTATTTATAAACTAAATCCAAATGTGTTATAATTAAATTAATAAGTATGCATTATTTATAAATTATTGATAATTTAAGAGGATAATTTTACGTTATCACGAAATAATGAAAGAATTTTATTATTGAACATATATGATGAGAGAATGAAAATTTGAATATGAACTATTTTCATGCGTGTAATAACTCAGATTACTCGCAAACCAAAGCTCAACGGAAACAAAGAAATGACACCCAAAGTGAAAAGGATAAACAAATCATAATTGTCCATTTTAAAGGATAACAATGATGCTAAATCACTTTGCACTAATCAAATACAGTAGTTGTGCTGGTTAGTGATTTTGCATAATTAATTCACCACTTTACCTAAATAAAGCGAACACATCCAATCTAATAAAAACTTAATATAAGTGCATCTCCGATAATGACTTTAAACCCAACATTTTCTTCATATTTGAAGTTGAAGTCTTCAAAATCATCTCCAATGGCTACTAATTTATCTCTATATTTGAAGAAATCTACTATTTAGCTTCAAATATAGAGTAATACTCCCTCTGTCCCAACCAATTCTTTATACTTTACTTTTTGGAACGTCCACCCAATTCTTTACATTACTAAAAATAGTAACTTTTAACAATAAAATACATTATTACATCAATTACTTCACTCCACTTTTTCAACACTTTACACTATTACACCCACTACTTCATTTATTTTAACAAAAAAATCACTATTACACCCACTACTTCATTTATTTTAATAATATTACTCCATTATCCTTGGTCTCCATACCCGGACCAAATGTAAACATTTGGCCGGAACGGAGGGAGTAGTATATAACTTGTTGATTAGATATATACACACATACATATATAAATTTACAATGTACTATTTTTATGTTTAAAATAAATTTGAAGATATATTTAGAGCAATGGTTGGATATGCAGTAGTGATATGAAGTAAAAAAGAGAAAAATTTGAAGATAAAATTGTTTTAAAATAGAATTATTGTTGGAGATGACCTAAGAAGTGAAATTTTGTACTCCTGGGACGAGTCTATCCTAGCTAAAACTGCTAAATTCGCTACATAACCACTTCAACGTGTTTAACTACGTTATCTTCTTATGACAGCGTACGTAATTATGACATTAATGATTGTGAAAATTCTAACTAGTGATTTGGTATGTATTGAAATATAAAATTTTAATAAAAAAATTCAAATCATTGATTCTCGCAGAATTCTTATTTGACCATATATGTAAAAAATTAAATAAAAATATTACTTTTACAAATAAAACGAGCCTTGTTTTTACTTTTTATTATATATATATATATATATATAAGGACTCAAAGTGAATTCCGAGTACACAAAATGAAATATAAAAAAATGACTGTTTCACCCGACTGTTCAATAGTTAATACATTTTTTTAAAAAATTCATAGCCTTTCTTCCTTTTACAAACAAAAATAAAAATAGCACTCACGTATTCTAAATTTCTAATCAATTTCTGCAAATGGATAGTGACAGCCAGGAGGAAATTTAATAAAGTTTGGATTACGTTACGCGTTCTAATTTCTAAACGCTGAAAGAACATACTTACAATCCATTGTGTTTAACTGAAAGTTATATAAAAATTTATATGGTAGAATTCAATATAGTTTAGAAAAAAAATCTAAAAAACTGTTTTTTAAAAAAAGGCGTCCTCTATAATTCTAGGGAAAAAAAATTTATTTTTCAGTATTTATCCTATAAATTTTACTATCAAAATTCGTAGAAAAATTATTATTTATTATTGTTATACGAAAAAATATACAAATTAAAAACAATATTCATTCCGTTCTAAACTGGAGTATTTGTAAACTTAATTTTTTACACATATTTTAAGGTATATAAAATATATAATTCTATAAATTATTTTTAAAAATTTATTTTCTAAATAAAATTTAATATTTAAAAAATTATTTTTTAAAATTAAAAAATAAATTGTGGAGTCATTTTTTTATAAATCATAAACTACACGGAAAACAAATTCAAAAATCAACTTGAAATAAAGGAATATCAAACAATTATCTTGTTTTTCAAATTAACACTTTTTTAATTATCGAACAAGCACAACAACAAATTTAAATAGCAACCTAAACGGAGCTTTAGTCAGTTCTCAGTTGCCATCATTATAAGCTGTTCATATATTTGTGTTTGTTTGGCTTTAAATTTACTAAACAATGAACTAACTCTAGTAGTTGGGATCGTAAAAATATAACAAATTTGTACAATCTGGATTGCTGAACTGTATCCCATAATTCCCATTTATTATAATGGAATTCGAACATTCAATGTGTTTATTATTATGTATAGAGAATATAAAGAATAGTTGAAATTGGAACATCCACCTGGTTTGAAGAGTGCCATTTTTTATGTATAGAAGAATGGGTCATCAACAACTTTGCCCAATTTGTCATGTAAATTGATTGATTCTTATTACAAGTCAATTATGTGACACTTCATGAAAAGAAGTTATGAGTCGTAAATATAGTTCTAATATTTTCACTAAAGAATGGTTCTTATGTACTTGGTCCGTACAACTAAATGTACTGTTTCAACTGAATGTTTCTGAACAACTCCGTCCCCATCATCTTCGGATTACAAAAACGAGATTTTTCTAATGTTATAGTAATTAATTATATATATACATAAAAGGAAATATTATAAATTAAATTAAAGTTAGTTAATTTTTTTATTCAATACAAATTAAAATATAAATTATAATTAATGTAAAAATATTTATTGATGATACTATAACATTTTTATATATATTTATGAATTTTAAAATAAAAATAAATAATTAGGACAATTGAAAATAAAATAAGATATTTAAAGATAAGAAAGAACAATTAACAAAAATTATTTTTATACATCATAGAACATATACTAAAATTATATTTTATTATATTAATATATCAGGTTTTTATAAATATTTCATATCTATTAAAATAATGATATTAATAGTTAATAAATTTTTTTAACAATAAAGCACTATTTTTATATTTAATATTATATAAAATTAAAAATATAAAAAATAAAATAAAAATTATAATACATCAAGTAAATTGATATATATATATATATATATTAAATATTTAAAAAGTTCCATATATATTTTAAATAATTATATAAGTAATTAATAAATTTGGTTGGTAATAAAAAAATATTTTTACATTTAATATTATATAAAATGAAAAATATTAAACATAAATAAATATTATAAACATATATATTACATATAATATACATGTGTACGTTTAAATAATGCAGAGTTATGTACAAAATACTTTTAGATAATATGTATAGACTTGACGAAACTTGAAATCTAAAATTATAGCTAACATGAGGTATTAGGTATAATATATTTACACGTAGATTTTATTGCTAACATTTGCTTGAGATACTCTAGGAACAACCCTAAAATTTTAAATAATTTTAAAACGGTCTTCTATAATTGTCACATCAGCTCCCCTCAAATTTTAGATACTCTAGGGAACAATCCTTAAATTTTACATTTACAGATCGGATAACCATCATCTATAATTGTCACTTCAGCTTCCCTCAAATTAAAATGTTAATTTTTTTTTTTTAAAGATTCAATGGTTTGAAATCATCTACATAATCTAAAATTATTAAATTTAAAAAATAATTAACCATTTTAGCTAATATCATTGGAGCAAATTACTCTTTTCATCATCTAAATTTTAACTAACTAGTATTTTATATTATTTTAGCTAACCAATTTAACTAATATCATTGGAGATGTTTTACCAAGTAAATTTTGAATGGCTTCACAGCGTTTTTAATAAAGAATAGGTGAAAAATCTAAAAGATATTTTTAAGCATGTAAACAAGTAGATACAAGTCTGCACGAAAATTTATTTTTTATAAGTGAAATTATAGCCAAACAACACAAATAAAAAAGAAAAGATTATGAATAATATTAGCCTCGAAATTAAGTAAGGGATAGTTCAATACTTCAATATGTCAAGTTCAAATTAAGAAAAGGCAAAATTATAATTTTCTTAATCCCATAATTTTTGTCTTATTTTAATTTTTATATGTTAAATTAATTAATTTTGTCTAATAAATTAATTAAATTATGTAATTAATATAAACCTTTTAAAAAATACATGAAAATTTTGTTAATTAATTATAAGCAGGAGTTTGTAAATTCATAAAATTATAAATAATTAAATTTTCATTATAACTTAAATTTTGACCAATTAAAATTTAAAAAGATCAATTGAAACGAAAATATGTGATGTTATTAAATGAAAGTTGGACCAAATTAAGCCTCGGATGTTTTATATATTGTATGGCATTAAGCCCTATAAAGATACGAGCCCATCAGCCCAATAAACAAAATGCAAAATTCACTTATAATTAATGTAATTATCAGAAAAAGGTTTCGGTACTTGTCTTCGTCTCTTCGACGGTCTAGTTCTTCTATTCCACGAGGTAGTAAATCGTGTATGGCTGCCATTTCTTAATCAAATCTGGATTAAGTGTTGTTTTTTTATGAAATGTTGTGTGTTTTCTGGGTTTCAAAATTCGAGACGTAACCCTTGAATGTTCATGCGGGTGTATACATATTTATATAGAAAAAGTGTACAACTTTTTTTAATTAATATTTATTTAAATAAATCTCGGGATGTGCGAGATTCGTACTCAGAATATAGGGGTGAGACGACAACCGAGAATAATTCATTACCACTTAAATTATTCAATTGCGCTCATGTATATAACTTGATTGTCTAATTTGTCATGAACGTGTTTCTGAGTTTTTTTTAATTTATGCAAAACATGATAAATAACAAAATGTATTATGGCAATATAAGAAAAAATTATGAAAATTTGATTTTTACCATTAGTAGGAACCGGATGGGAGACAAATTTCTAAAAGACGGAATTAAATTTGGCAATATTTTTGAGAATGTGATTATGTGAAAGTCTAGCCATTTATATTAAATTCAGTGTAAACTACGGTTTGTACTATGTAACTTATATTTGAGTTCTCATTCATCCCATGAAAATTTATGAGTATGCCAATGAGAAGAATATAAATGGATATCATGAGCTAGCTAGCTAGCTAGGAATCGTAAGAAAAGGCCGGTCAGAAAAGATAAAACAAACAGAGAAATGAGAATTATCAATTTATCATATGTTTTTAGCTTTCACCGTCCTATATATAAGCTAGCGATCGATGCATTGTTTTTCCAGAATTGGTTGAATCGTACAGCATGAATCTGTTCGATCGCACTACTTTTTACTTTAAACGTGAAAGTTTGATGGAGAGCATTATTTTCATATTTTATCAAAACATACGAGAAAACGAATTGATTATCGTAGTTTTTCACACTTGCGTTATACCATCGAATTACTTAACTGAAATAATTGCCGATAATTTAACCTAACTCTGCATGCGTGATTCATTATTGGGATGAGGATATGCAGGTACAAAACTGTACTCATTCGAAATTTGAATTCATTTTATCGATAGAGACTAGTCGGATGTAGATGAAGAGTAACAAACGGTTAACGGCGTGTGCTTAATAATTAAAGAAATTAACGTGAATTGAACGCTTGAGTGAGACTAAGAAAAAAGAGATGAAATTATTGTTGGGTGAGTACTGTATTATCAATTCATTCGCCTAATAGATTCGATTTTGTCGAACATGTTGTATTGTTGTTTATGTTTGCGACAATAGGGAATTTTCATACGGCACTTGTAAGTTCTGCTATATAAGGTAATTAGATTGACCTCAAACTAGGAATGTTTCACAAGTAATCCTGCTATTTAATTCTTTGTACGAATGATGGTCTGTATGTATTTCTTTTGTGCTTTCGTACCAACGTGCTGCAGACAATGAAACTGTACAAACTTTCACAGTAATGGGCCAATGGCTACCAGATTAATTATATATCAAAAGATCCCGAACTAAAAAGAATTATCATTAATGTTTAGTGCTTGTTTGGTTACCCGTATATATTAACTTCTTATAGGAAGTTGTTATTACTTGTATATTGAATATATGAGAAGTTAAAAGAATTGTTTGGTTAATAGTAGGAAATTAACTTGTTACTAGGAAGTGTAAGTAACCAAGTAGGGGGTGGGTAAACAACTTCCCACAGTTTATGAGAATTCACACTTCCAAGGAAATTAAACTTCCCCTCATTTTATCAACCAAACAATTTTACATTTGTCTACTTCGTAGGAACTTTAACTTCCTAGGTATTGATGTGTTAACCAAAAGACCTCTTAATGTCAGTTGAGGCTTTAAATATTTTTTATATTGATATTTAACTAAAAGTTGGCACTTAATTTTTTTAATTAAGTTTTGAAGTTCAATAGGGATTTAAAAGCTTTTTTTTAATAAAATTTTGAAGTTCAGTCGGAACTGCAGCATATGTTAGGCTAGCCTGATGTATACGAGAACTTTCAGCTTTGAGTTATCTCAGCATGTACTTGTCAGTTATTGCAACTTATATATAATCAATACTATGACTTATCTCACTTTTTGATACGGTAATTTTTCACATTCACATATAGTATAGACATCTCATTCTTAAAACAATATACACTATACAAGTATATGACCAAAACAGCACATATATAACGATCGATGTTGAAATATATAATTGATGTATGTGTAGTGTACTTAAACTATATGGGTACAAAAATCGACATTATTACACAGATTTTTCAATGATACTGTCGCGAGTTATTTATAAGTAGACGAGTGTGCAAGTATTATATGGAGCCAATGTTGTAATTATAACATTTAAACAAACAATATGGACTCCGCAAATGCTACAAGCGAAAATGTCTCAAGAACTCGGGGCAAGGGCATCAAGAACAATGAGCAATCTAAGGGTTATAGAGGTGTTAGACAACGGCACTGGGGCAAATGGGTATCTGAGATTCGTGAGCCGCGAAAAAAGAAGAGGATATGGCTTGGTTCTTTCAAGACAGCGGAAATGGCAGCAAGAGCTCATGATGTAGCTTGTTTTTATCTAAGAGGTGACAAGTCTTTGCTAAATTTTCCACAAGAAATCGAATTTCTCCCTCGGCCTTGCTCGTCCGACCCTAAAGACATTCAGGCGGCCTCTTCTCAAGCAGCTAGCTTAAGAACGGTGGGAATTGACAAGGAGGAGGAGAATACAAGTAGTGATGATTTTTGGACAGAAATTGAACTGCCGGAATTATTAGATTTTGATATATTATCATATTTCACGGTTTGATCATTAATGCATGTAATCGATGGTCATATAATCGTTAGTCGTCCTTTAATCTATTCAAGGATGAAGTTCGGGTGAAACTAAGTGGAGGTCCAAACCGATTGACGTTGATTTTCATGCACGCACTCAATGATTAATATATACGAGAATTTGCATCAATGTAGGCATGTAGCCTTTTTTGCCTGCCTAGCTCATGGCCACATATTAACATGAAAAGTTGATTGTCATGGATGTAACTAATGCATCGACTGTTGATGACTTGATGTATGTACGTGTAATGACGTAATGTATTGTATTTTTATGAAGGGAAGAGGTGTTGATGATATATGCACCTTCTTATTAGTGCAATATATGCAAGGCCGGTGAGCATTTATCAATGTCTTCTTTCCCACTATCTTGAATCATGAGTGCCCGAGTATAGAAAAGAGATGTTTGAAACCGGAACAACCCTAGTTAATTCTCTTGCAAATTGCAATGGTTTTCATAGAGCTGGCCTTTTAATGGTATATAGCTAGCGATTGTAGTGAAGTTGATATCTAAAATTTGTATATAGGCATATAGCTTATAAGGTTATGAATCGTGTGTTGCATCAAGTTTTTAACTTTGCCTTTAGTTCCCATTGAGTTTGAATGGTAGTTCTCCTACAACTAATACCCGATAAAATCTTCAAAATTTATTGATATCAATATTTTTTCATCAAATATTTTGAAAATAAAAAATAAAAATAATGTTATACTTGTCATACAAACATTAGTATATTCATCACACTACAAATAGTGTTAGGTAGCCTAAAAATATTACCAAAATTCTTAACAAATAATGTGGCATGATATATATATTTTGATTTGTGGACCATCATATATATGCATGCGAGGTTTTATATTATTATTAGTAAAGTTACCAATTATACACATGACATATTATTATTTGAGAAAAGAATTGAATTTTTTTTATATCTCTAACATTTTCCATACAAATATATCTCATGTCATAATTATTAAAAACTAAAAATTTGCAGCTTGAATTTGTAAAAAAACTGACTCAATATACTAAAATGGTGAGAGAAAATGATCAAAATTATAGTAACTTAGTAACGTAAGTATAAGAAATGAGTTTAGGAGCAACCTATTCTTAACTTTATTATGTCGGACTAGCTTATGCCCATGTAATGCATGGGTTTCATTTTTAATAGTGATTTATACTGTAATAATTTTATAGTTAAAATTTTATATTTTTAATCCTTTAAATTCAATTTTAATATTTTAAGATAATACTAACTTAGTTATTCATATTAGTTGATAATTGAATATTAATCATTTTATTAATAAATAATATTAAGTTAATTCTTGTACTTATAAGGAATCAAATCTTAATCAATTAATTAAAAAACTAATAATACTTATTAAATTTACACATATGCCCCTGACGACCAAAACACATAACTCTCTTATTCCAATTATATATACTAGCTTAGAACTCATGCGATGCATGAGTTTCCTTTTAAAAAATAATTTATAATAATTTTATATGTTTATTTTAAAAAAATTTATATTTTATTCAATTTTAATATAAAAATACTATATATTTTCTTTTAAATTAGTTATTAATATTGATTAATAATCAAATCTTGATCATTTTATTTACAAATAATATTTAAGAATAATTTTAAATTATTTTTATATTCACGGGGAATCGAACCTTGAACAATTAATTAAATAAAAACTAATATTTAGATATTTACTATTATACTCATGATAACGAAACCACATTAACTCATTTATTCCAACTATATATATGATATAAAGATATCTATATTATATTATTATAGTTGAAAGATTAAAAATTTTGGTTGGTCGGTCGGTCGGTCGTCATTAGTAGGCCACAGGCTTAAAATATAAATATATATTAGATATAATTTTACTTATTATAATATGGGTCCTAAATATATATATATATATATATATATATAAACTAAATTTTTACTTTTTAGACTCAATTATATATTTATAACAATTATATATTTATAACATGAGTCCAAATTATATAATTTACTTATTATAACATGGGCTCTAACTATATACATATTTATATTAACTAAAATTTTATTTTTAACACGGGTCCATATTATAATATATTTATATTAAATAAAATAAATTTATATATAAAAAGAGAACATATAATATTAACATAAATTTTTAATATTATAAAATTATATATTAAATAAAAAAAATAAAAAAATCAATTTATTTAATAATTTTATTGAATATATTTATATTAAATAGAATAAATTTATATATAAGAAGAGAACATATAATATTAACATAAATTCTTAATATTACAAAAATTATATATTAAATATCAAAAAAATATAAATAAAAAATTAATTTATTTAAATATTAGTTATCTCATGTTTCGCACCGATTATAAGCTTAAAAGTTAAAACAGTTCTAAATGTACTAACGAGGTATATATTTTAGTTTCAGAGTTTGGTTCAATATTTGATACCAACAGACCAACAGTTGAATTGTCCACTCGTTTACCTGTTACGAAGTAAACTCAACTATTTTGACATAGTAACTTCTTGGGCCCGAGGGCGTCTCCAGTCAATAGTTTTGTTCACTTCCACGAATTCAATTGAATCTTGCTTGTGCTCAAATAATTTGTGCTTTTTTTTTACGAATATAATTTGGGCTTGTAGTTGGTTATCAGTTGTTATTAGTGGGTTGTTATTAACAAGTGTAAATAGTTTATATGAGCAGTCCAATTTCTGCAGCCCTTTGGATAATTTTGTTAACTATTATTTACTGTATATCTTAATATTACAAGAATATTTTTATGTTGATTTCATTTTTCCATAGTACCCAAAGGATTACATATTAAATTTGCTTATGTGTCGTGTAAAAAAAATTCATTTCAAATATAATTTATATCTTTTCATGTCCGTGTATAAAATTTCGAATTTATTTGACTATTAAAAAAATATAAACCATAACAAATGAAATTCGAATAAATATAATTGATTATCAAAGTGGTAAGATGGTTCCGTATTCATTTAATTTTTTTTCGGAAAGAACTTGAGTAAATGTTTTTGACAGGATGTGGTAGATAAAATTGAAAAATATGTATAAAAGGGTTGTTTTGAGTTGGTTAACGGCTACCAGGAAACGTGAGCATTGTGTTGTATGCATGCATTTGATGATCTTTTGTTGTTCACTACGAAACTAACAAAAAAAACACTCTAAATTACACATAAATTTAAAACTATAATTCACACCCCACAAATTAATTTGTTTCTCGACAAGAATTTCTTGGGAATTAAAACCTAGGAGGCGGATTCTACGAACCCCAGATTTTATTTTCCTCGTAAACTCTGCCCGAACATATATACCTACATTTTATTCACCGAAAACCCAAAGTACTCTGTAGCTGTCATTTATAGTAATCTCTTTCTCTCTCTGTATCTATCTATTTATATATATATATACATATATATATATAGAGAGAGAGAGAGAGAGAGAGAGCAAGAAAGTTGTGTAGAGATAGTAATGGCTGCTGCTACTTGTTCATCTGGTTTGATCTTTAAGTCAAGTGAATCAAGAATTGTTAATGGGGTCTCTTTGTTTCAATACAATGGGTTGAAAGCTGTTGGGGTTAAGCAAGTTGCTGTTAAGACTCATGGGTCAATCTCTACTTCAGGTATCATCTTGTTTTCAGATGATCAGATCAATTGTGTGTGGTGTGTGTTTGATTACCTACTATGATGTTATGCTTTTGTTTTCAATTTTTTTGTTGTATTAGTAATGTATGATATGCATTTACTTTAATTTTACACATATGTTGTTTGTATTATCACATATATGAAATTGGAATTACTTTTAGATGTTGATGGAGAAATTAAATTTTAGAGAGAGTTAGGGATACTATTTGCATTATGCTGTAATTTGAATCGAGTTAGGTAAAGAATTGAATGAAGAGGGAATGAATACCTATTGGTGCCTAAAATGTGAGTAGTTGTAATGATTTGTATGTCTTTGCAATGATCGGAATGCTGCATGAAGAATGATTTTTAGTGACTATCATGTGTACAAGTCCCTGAATGATATACCCCCTGCACAATTTCCATTATTGCAAAATAGTTGAAATCGTTTTAGATCATGAGATGATAAGCAAACTGCAACTGATGTTTAGGGTTCTTAACGTAAAGATATAAATTGTAATATCTGATATTGCAAATTACCTGGTCCATTTCCTAATTTCCATATGTGATTAGTATGGTCTCTTTGGTTCAATTACTATTGTTGTTTTCACTTCCTATTAAGTGTATATAAAATGATGATGCTCTGCTGTTCTATTTTATAACTCGATTTCTAATCAGCAACAACATTTTAAGTAATGATGCATTGGCATTTAGCACCATATCAACACGATTGTTACTGAGGACTTCTTTTTATTTCTCTATGATCAAGACCTGGAAATACTCACACACACAAATCTTAAGAGAAATTATAGACCATGGTATAAGGGCAATTGTGTTTTAGTTCTAAGTGAGATTCCAATTTGCAGCTCCAAAATGCAGAACTGTCAAGGCAATGGCTTCTCCAACTGTAACAGCTCCCAAACGAGAAATGGACCCGAAGAAAAGAATTGTCATTACTGGAATGGGCGTCGTTTCGGTTTTTGGTAATGATGTTGATATATTCTATGAGAAACTTCTTGAAGGAACAAGTGGAATCACCCTTATCGACAGATTTGATGCTTCCGCCTTCTCTGTCCGGTTTGCGGGTCAGATACGTGATTTCTCTTCCACAGGCTACATCGATGGAAAGAATGATCGCCGCCTTGATGACTGCTGGAGGTATTGTTTGGTTGCTGGTAGAAAGGCACTTGATGATGCCAGCCTAGGACCAGAAGTACTCGAAACTGTGAGCCTCTTAATGCTTCGAAATAACATATTTCCAACATAATGTACGACTATGCACATTCCTTGACTAACCTTACTTTCTAAATAAATTGTATTCAGATGGATAGATCAAGAATTGGAGTACTTGTGGGCTCAGGCATGGGAGGTTTAACAGCCTTCAGCAATGGAGTAGAAGCTCTTATTCAAAAGGGATACAAAAAGATCACTCCATTTTTCATTCCATATTCGATCACCAATATGGGCTCGGCATTGTTGGCCATAGATACTGGCTTAATGGGACCCAATTACTCTATTTCAACAGCTTGTGCTACCGCAAACTATTGTTTTTATGCAGCTGCAAATCATATTAGAAGGGGCGACGCAGATGTTATGGTAGTTGGTGGAACAGAGGCTGCTGTCAATGCAACCGGTGTTGGCGGTTTTATTGCTTGTCGGGCATTGTCTCAGAGGAACGATGAACCTCACAGGGCTTCAAGACCATGGGATAAAAACCGTGACGGTTTTGTCATCGGAGAGGGTTCTGGTGTGCTGGTAATAAAGTTCAATCATAATCTGTCATCTAAAATTGGTTGCATGAACATTTTGAATCATTTTAGTGATATTAATTATATCTTATGAACTTTTTTGACACACGTGAGCAGGTTATGGAAAGTTTGGAGCACGCCATGAAAAGAGGAGCTAACATTGTTGCAGAGTACTTGGGAGGTGCTATAACATGCGATGCTCACCACATGACTGATCCTCGAAAAGATGGTCTTGGAGTTTCATCTTGCATTACTAAGAGTTTGGAAGATGCCAGAGTTTCTCCTGAAGAGGTGATTTTTTTAATGATCCAAGTCAAAACAAACACATCTGTGCCATTTTTATGACATAATTATTTAGTTTCTTAGAAGGTTTAACTAAAATATTATGACTTACAGGTGAACTATGTCAATGCTCATGCCACATCTACTCTTGCTGGGGATTTAGCAGAGTTCAATGCTATTAAGTCGATCTTTAAGGACACGTCTGAGATAAAGATGAATGGAACCAAGGCAAGAAACTTAATCTGTGCATGTCATTTTATCTGAAAGAATGTTATCATCCTATTAAATTGCGTTAATTATATTGCATCATTGCCAACAACTTTGTTCCTATTTTCCAGTCAATGATTGGACATGGTCTAGGTGCTGCTGGAGGGCTGGAAGCCATTGCCACCATTAAGGCTATTAACACTGGCTGGGTACATCCAACCATTAACCAAGATGTACTACACCGAAACCTTAGCCCTCGTGTTTTTCTATGTAATTATAGCTTTTTCCTCTTCATTTCTAACTGCCATGAATGTTAATGTGTATGTAGGATTTGGAGCCTTCAGTGACAATTGACACAGTTCCAAATGTCAAGAAACAACACGAAATTAATGTTGGTATGTATTCGCACCTATCAGTATGCTGGATTTGCCAACTACAATGACTATATCATTATTCACTGCACTTTTTTGATAAACTTTTACATGTATATGCTGTAAAGCTTTGTCTGATCTTGATAATCATATATATGGTGCAGGCATTTCTAACTCATTTGGATTTGGCGGGCATAATTCAGTGGTTGTTTTTGCTCCTTTCAAGCCTTAAAACAGAGTTTCTTCTATATTACCATTTTGCGGTTGATAGTCAAATATGAGAACCTATAAGCATCAGAACTATAGTTTGAAGAGATTAATACAGAATCAAATTACATTTACTGAACTGAGTTTTGGTTTGTCTATTTGTAGAGTTTCCATCCCATGTGTTTGAAGCATCAGGTTACAGTCTCAATAAATAAAATTATCATGCATTTGTCGATTTTGTTTCCTTTTTACAGAAATCTACTTCACTCCCTTGTTTACAAGCACATATGCATTTGCAGGATACTCTACAGGTTTAAAAATGATATGGATCATAAGTATCAGAAATTTCATGTGAATTTTGTATCATATTTAAAATCATGGGCAGCTATATATATATATATATATATATATATATATATATATATATATATATATATATATATATATGCAAGATTCGGTAATAATAGGACTGTAAACAAACTGAGCAAAGCCTGCTATGACACTGTTGAGCTATAGTATTCGAGTTTAGGCTCCATGAACAATTTAGTCCAGTGAACTGAGTTTGGGCTCAATGAACACTTAAACTGTGTTTGAGTTTGTTTATTAACTATATATAATAGTCTCTGCGTTTGCCTTGAGTTCCCCTCTGTTTAGGTTTCGTCTCACTTTAAGTTGAGTTATCGCTGTTCGTAAGTATTTTATTGTGTTCAGCTCGAAATTTGGCCTCAGAGAGTCTCGCTTCTCGTTTATATGATATTACATTTATATAAATCAGTCATTTTTGTATTCATCAGCTAGGTTGGCAATCATCTATTCTATTCTAGCTTTTAAATTTATCGAAACAAACTATTTATTCGAATTTGGTTACTTTATAATTTCACCTCAAAAATTATGTTCCAGTTTCGCTAGCTCGTTTTACCTTTTATCAACTTTTTGATTGATAACGAACGAATTAATATTTATTGAATCCAGCTGATCCATACCTTTACAGCCTGAGACTCCCATAAAATATGTATGCTAAATGACAATTCCTACTAGTCTTTGGGGGTGCTAATCTAAGAAGGATTAGCTGCATTCTAACAAATTTTAGCCACCTAGTGGTTAATATGCCTTTAGCCTTTAGGAGATGCCCCATATGCACGAGTCTCAGCTGTTATTTGTTCTCCCAGCAAGTGCAACCCTTCATAAATCTATATTATGTACAGCTTCAATCAAAAGCTCAATGTCACACCACTTGTAATATATTATTTGTCAAACGGGAAATGTTATTTTCGGGACATTTTTTTATTTCAATTTTTTGTTAAATTTAGAATGAATTAGTTGATTGATGGGTTTATTTTTACACTTCGATTAACGGATTTTGAGAATAATTTCAGTTAATCTATACCCTATGTTAGACCTGGATCACAACATTTTCAATATAAATTACTCTAAAAGTAAAAAATTTCAAAATCTAATATCAAAAAATTTCATTCAATATATTATCAATTTTTTTGCAACTTCTTTATGAAAAAATATATAAACGCAAGACTCTTTCTGCCAGCTTCCACTCCCCCATCCCCCACAAAATATAATATGTGTAAATATATTGAGTTGGTTATTATACGTCATTTCACTCGTCACCATCTACTTGTAAGTATAGTGGCAAGAGGATTATATTTGGCTCCATGCCTACCCTTTACAACTTGCACGTTTAGGAAATTTCGTCGCAAGTGAATCAGACAAATTAAAAATAAAATCAATGGTTAAAGTGAGTTCAGTAAAGCTTGTTTTTATTGATGGTGTTAATTAAGACTAGATCATTAGCTAAATCTAACTTCTAATTATTTGTAAACTGACTTTTATTAGTTTCTTGTGTACCCACCATTATATCTAAGTGCTTCCTTCCACTTGAGTAGCCTTAGATACCTAACTTAAATCTATGATCGAGACCAAGCACATGGCTAAGTTTGATATTAATCACTGATTAGGAAGGAAATTATTAACTCTAATTAGTAGGTTACTATCTAAGTCTTCTTTTTGTGTTAATGCTATAATTATATGTGGTATTATGAGATTAGGCCATCATTAAGTTTTAAGTTAGGTATTGCAATATTTATAAGAGACTATATTTTTGCTTTCCAAGTTAAAATTTGAATAAACAAATTCGGTACCTAATATTTTTAGTGTGCATAACAATACCTTCAAAAATTTATTCAAAAAAAAACAATATCTCTTCAAAAATAAATAGATACAGTACTTGTTAAGTTTATTTATGTCAAATTTGCTAAAATCTCAAAATATTAATAGAAATTGTTAAATAAATTAATTTGTTTTACCCTCATTTCACTTTTATAAACACATTAGATATCATTACATCTCATGACGGATGTAACAAAAGATGTCTTTTTTTCTTCTCGCGAATCCCTAACGCAATTTATGTTATATATATATATATATTCTAGACATAAAAATATAGAGATTTATCCAATTATGTCCGATAACAAATTTATCAATAAACAAAAAGTTTGAATTCATTTAACAAAAAAAAAAGTTTGAATTCGAAAATTTTAGTGACAGATCAAATGATCAACCCTACTTCTTAATTAGAATGGTGGGCAATGAGGGATAAAGTTAATAAAAACCCGGATGAGAGACATTGGTCCTCTCACTATAAGAAAAGTTCAGTTGGCTTTTTCTGTAGCTAGTGTGTAGTGAAACCATAGTGAATTCTGTCTAAACTGAGAAACAAAATATATAGCCTATATTTATATATCAATCTTGCACAATACAATCAAAACAAATGACAAGTAGCGAATGAGATAGATGGGTTCGAGTTCACATCAAAAAAGTTATCATAACTGGATAGAAATATCTGTTATTGTGTTCCTAAATGCACATAAAAAGGGAGTCCCTTTGGGTACAATACATAATAACTATGTAGTACATAAATGTATACATAATTATATCCGTAGGCCATAAGAAAACATGTCCCTAATAATTGGTAATAAGACATAAATATATTCAATGGTTGGGAAAGCCTTATAGCTCATACTAGCTGGGAAAAACCATGTTCCTAGACCATACCATGGAGAGGGACGGGGACCAAAATTCCACTTCTCCCTTTTTATATCATACACGATTAGGTTGGATTCGGTTCGGTTCGATTTGAATGTCGAAAAGTTAACCAATAAATAATTTGATTTCGCATTCAAAAACATGTTCGAATGCAATTGATTCTTTTATTACTTCTCGTATATTGTATATAGAGCTATCAAATAAAATGAACTTTAAATATTAATATAATAATTTTAATTAATAAGGTTAAAATTTCTTGTTGATAAAAGTTCAATTATATTTTGACCATCTCATTTCTTACAACGAAATCAAATCTAAAAGTTGGTTTCCATTATCCAGTTACTCATTCTCGTATTGCTGAAATGTATGTAGGATTAAAATAAGATTTATATCGAATCCACGAAATGCATAATGTAAAACTTCGTTTTCGGCCATAATTATTTTCACATGGATTCCAGCCCAAGAAAGTTGAAATATTATATTAGTTATGCTTTTTGTTTCATGGGACTCACACACAACTTAAAATATTGAGGTCTTGGTTCAGGGCAGCCAAGGAACACCAACCAAATTGGTCTCCACATGGTGTATGCATCAAAATAATAACTCATTGCCAATCAAATTCTTGATTGCTTTTTCTCCTCCTCACTCCTCACTTCCACTTGTAATATTTTTACTCCATTATATGTATATATACACACTTTCTTTTCATCACTGTCTTCTCCTTGGTGGTGGAAGTTGAATGATAGTATAAAATTAATTTCCGCATCTTTCTCACATCTTAAGGTTTCAAATGAGCTGATTACTCCATGGTATTAAAGTCAAGTTGACAGAGGTCACAAATTCGACTCTCTGTCTCCCCCAATATTCTCACAATTTATGAGCCACACGAAGGCAAAAACTATGCTCAATAGTTGACCGGTGAAACAAAGGTTAAAATTATAAAATTAATCTTAAGTTTTTTATTAACGATATTATGTTAAAAAGTTTATATATTTTTATATTTAAATTTATGTATAATATAAATTCTTATGCTTCCTAATTTGTTTTTCTGGGTAAAAAGCAAACATCAAAATTTTGTACTATGTACGCGCTGTGAAAATAGCAAGTTTATTTTAAAAGTGTACATTCAAATAGTAGTCTATACTACTGAATTTCAATAATTAGAGAGGACAAAGTCACAAAGGTCACGTTCTAGTCATGCTTATGGTATATACTGCACTGATTATCATATAAATTTTTACAGGTGTCAAGTAGTAAAGCTGTGCTTAACAAATGTGATTATGTGTAATGACAGCACAACCTACGTATACGAAATATGATTGGTTTGTTTTTGTTCCCTGTTGATGTTAGAAACTAGAAAGAAGATAATTACAGCTAGAAAGGATTATGCACTTAATAACATTTTTAACGTAATCAAGGAATAATTAGGCACTGTTTCATGGAGTGCGGAGAATATTATCACAGGTATTTGGGAAAATTAGCATAATCATGGATTTGAACCAATTAATGAAAATAAAATTTTATTACATAATTTATTTTTATATTAAGATTCCATTCTCATTTACATTTTTTCTTTTAGGACACATACAAACATTTGTTACTTATAAGATTACGATGTATCTTTCTTTATTCAACAACTGCGGAACTATATTTATAAATAAAAATTAATCAAATTAATTACAAAAAATTCAAATTCGAATATAATAATATAACACGGATGAGTTCACTATGTAACCCCTCCAATACACTATTACATGCAAATAAAGTAAAAGAAATATATAAAATTTTAGGTGAGTGTTATATGGACTTGATCGTACAGATCAAGACACCAGGAAAAGTAAATATCTTAACAAGGGTTCTAGTGAGGGGTGTAAATGAGTCGAATCGAATTTTAGGTTGTTCGTGTTCAGTTCGTTTAAAATTTTTTAAACTCGAACTCTTATCGAGTCTAATATTTTGTTTGAGTTTGTTTCGTTGGTGTTTACGAACATGTTCACGAACAACTCACAAACACATGTCCGCGGACACTATTCATGAACAATTCAAGAATATGACTCACAAACTTGTGTTTATGAACATATAAATGTTAAGAAAAATAAATAAATTTAAATTCTAATAACAAGATAATGAGTTGACAAAAAAAATTCTCACATTTTCGGTCCAAGTTCAAAAAAGTACAAACTTGACAATTAATAATTTAACAAAATTAGAAAATTTAAATCTAAGAAATAAATGAATACAAAAAACAGTAAATTAATTTCTAAACTAATATACACATAAATACTTAACATATATATATAGAGAGAGAGAACTCTAGTAACCACCTAATAATTAATATATATTTTTGATATAAATATGGTCTACACTATGTTCTATACTATATTATTAACATATGTTCTATAATTTATATTTTACTATGTTCTTAAACATATATTTTATAATATATTTTTTCTTGTGTTTTGTACTACTATAATTTTACAAAATATACTTCTAATATTTTTATAAAATTATTAACATGTATTAACATTTAATTAAACATCTAATATAGATAATTCAACATTAATAATTAATTGGATCGTGTCAAATTGTAAAAATTAGGTTTTTTTTGTTAGTGATTCCCTGAGTTCCCGACTAATAAGGGGTTTATATTTGAATCTTAGCATATATATATATATATATATATATATATATATATATATATATATATATATATATATTATTTATCATAATTCGTAAATGTACATACACGTGTTTACGAATTTCTTTCAAATTATATTCACAAACATAATTCGTGAATATAGTTCACAAACATTATAATTGAACATATTCACGAAAGAACTATATTGTGCTCAAGTTCAACTCATTTATGAACCGAACCTAAATATCATATTTATGTTCAACTCGTTTATCAATCGAACCAAATACGAACATAACTTTTTTCGAGCCGAACACCGAACTGTTAGGAGCGTATCAGCTCATTTATGGCCCTGGTTTTAGGTGTGAAAGGTATCATTAATTCATTAAACTAGTGGCATTAAGAGGCAAAAAGTAGCTTAATTAGTAAGTAAAAGGACCTGTTACAAAATCGTTAATACGTTAATTAAACTAATCTCATCTCCTTTTAGTTGTTTGGTCCAAAACAAAAGAGCATCTTAATCCAGCAAAAGATACTCGCTAGTTGCTACCTAGCTAGTTTTCATATTCAAAACCACTTTCTATTTATTTTAATTAAATGCACTCACTCTTAAGTACTTTGTTTAGTCTTTGATGAACATAATTAGTCGTTTTAAGACCCCCGATTACTTTCTTAAAAAAAAAAAAGACCCCCGATTACTAATCTGTAACTCTCTAAGTGTCAAATTTAAAATTAGAAAAATGGCTCCTAAAAGTCTGACTATATATATTAAAACAAAAGTTCGAAGAAATATTTTAAATAAGATACTAGTTGTAAATTATATATGTCATCATATTCAGTTTATAATATTTTAATTTAAAATTATTGCAAAATATGATATATGACATATGAGTTTTCGATTAATTATCTGTTTAAGAATATTGTATTGAATTAAACTTATATAAATTAAATATATGTAAATTTGTATGTGATGTTTCTAATTTCGTACGTGTTTTTGAAAAGTCTAAAAAGGCTAGATATCAAAAGATCATGATTCACATTCTTATTCAGAGTTGTCTAGAGGGTTTGGTGGATTGAAAAAAAGAGTCAAACTTGTGTTCATTCATCATTAAGAACCTATAGTTTGCTCGAGACCGAAGAAGTTGGTTGGTGAAGAACACTACCCCAAAAGTAGTTATGAACATAGTCTTTGTTTAACAAATTATCTAATTTAGTGATTGAATATACTATTTAGTTTGAGTTGCTACATGCTACACATAGAAAGGAAAAAAAATACATATGATTCAAATTCTATGATATCCTAGCTAGCTCCAAAGTTGAATGATTTAATCGACAAACAAGTGATAAATCCTCCATACGAAAACTACTATCGCAAAATCTTAATTTTTGCCAATAAATTTTATTTATTCCCCAAAAAGAAAACCGAAGCATGTATTTTTTGTGTGTCAATCTAATAATTACTCGAAAACAAACAGGCTTTAATTATCGCTTGCAATTAGAAAATCTTGATTTATCTTCGTACAAGAATATCAATCATATTAATTGCATCATCATTACTTGCTAATGACATTATCAAACACAGTTTAATAAATAATGGAGGACAAACGCGTAACTGTTTTATATTAATGGACCATCATCTAAGATATTAGCCCCGATGTAGAACCCATGCGAACATACTTTCGGAAAACTGGATATGTATTTACTATTTACCTACTGCAGTAGTTCTTTAGTTTGTGTGTTCTATTTATGCATATCAATTATATGAGTTTTGTTGTACGAAAGATCTTAAATAGAGTATTAACAGGAGAACATACATGTTTTGTATTAGATTTTGTTCCATTTAACCTTCTCCATATAACTTTTACCTCAATTACAATATTATTGTACAAGGTTATATAACGTGTCTAATATTTAAGTAAATTAGTTTTTTATTTATATTTTATTGATATTTAATATAAAATTTTATAATATTAAGAAATTATGTTAATATTATATATTCTCTTATTTTATATAAATTTATTCTATTTAATATAAACATGTTATAATTTGGACTCGTATTATAATAAATATATAATTGAGTTTAAAAAAATAAAATTTTAGTTAATATAAATATGTATATAGTCAGGTTCCGTATTATAATAAGTAAAATTATATGTAATAAATGCTTATTTTTTAGGCCCGTGACTCGGTACCGACCGGCCGATCATTTTTTTTAATATTTATGCTATAATAATATGATATAAATATGGTGTTTAATTTTTTTTAATAAGGAAAAATAAGTACGTATATATTTAAATTTTTAAGTAGAAAATTACCACTATAAAATAAATAGTACTGTATTACAATATTTTTTATTAAAGAAATATGAAAATAGCATAAAGCTGTAAATTTGACTAATGACTGATGTGGTCTCCTCATATGTCTCGAACTCGTAAAACGAGCTTAACTCTATGGTACGACGTCGTAACCCACTTATGTCTATTAAAGTGGTCCAAAACTCTCCCTGTTTAAAGGGGTATTAAAGAAAATAATTACAGGTGCATATCTTAAGTCCATATCACTGTACAAATTGCTCTGTGCTTAAATGGTTGACCAGACACAGGAAAAAAAGTTTGAGTGTTCCTCTTTCGAATACAGTACATGCACATAACATTTTTAATTTTCTAGATTTAGTGTAAACTGTAGCAGAAATGTTCTACTAATATACAGTAATATCGAACATTAAAGATTAATGACATGTTTCTCCCGTTCCGTGAGTAGTTAAAACTATTTTCTGTACCGAACTTTTAAAAATATTAAATGGAATTATCATTAAATATAAATAAATAAATTTTTAGTTGTCCATACACTAGTGACAAGTGACAACTGACTAGTGTACATAGTTTATCGGATATGTCGAATTTTATATAAACACAGAATGTATGTGTAGTGAAAAATCATCCTCTCTAATTAAACGTTTTCAATTTCGATAAATATGTAATATTTATATATTAAAAAAAATCTAATTAACAATAATCAAACTAAAATACTTGTATATATCTAAATTTGTATAATTTACTTTCCAAGCCCGTGAAAATTTATATTGCTGCACTTTAGTTTTTTCAATCATTCTTCTTCCTTTCCAAAGTATCTTTTTATTTTGAATCCGACTGACCGAGTGACGAGTGTGGCTGTGGAACCTAGAGCCTGTTCGGCTCTGCTTGAAGTGGAGTTCTTTTAAGTCGGTCAGTTAGCTGTTTGTTTATATTTAAAATCAGTTTTGTTTTCCTGACAAAAAAAAAATCAGTTTTGTTTCATAAAATTTAAATATTTTAGAAGTACTTTTTTTTTAGTTTGTTTTTCTTTCACGATTTGATACATTTTTTTAACTAATATTCTGTTTTTTATATGTATTTATGTTTTAAGCCTTTATTTTAATTTTAAATTATATATATATATATTTTATATTTTTAGTCAATATTTTAAATAAATTTATTTTAAGTAAAATTAGTCAGACACATACATTCAATTATACGTTATATTATAAATAACTCTTATTTTAAGTTAACCCAAACCGCTCTTAATTCGGGTTGACAAATATATTTTATGATCACCTCTACTTTGTATTAATTTCAAAATTTAGTATAACTTTTTTCGAACAGGCTCACATTCTTAAATAAAATCAAAGAAAATTTCTATTTAAATTTCAACTAAACTCAAAAGATTAAAAATAATTATATTTAATTCCACCACTTTTAAAATTCTAATTCTAACAATATTATTGTTAACAAAAAATAACTTCAGGAAATTATTTTTTCTCCCAAAACCCTATTAAACCATCAGGCTCGACTAAGAAATAGAGATCTCTCTTCAGCCGCCGCCCCTAATATTTTTCGAGGACTTTCATCAGTTTTCACCGATAGAAAGTCCCGTTCTCGATTAATCTCTCGTTTTCCTTTATTAAGCTTCTATTTTTTTTAGATTTTGTTAGTCTCTCCTTGTGAGAGTTTTGTTTTGTTTTAGTGTTCTTCATGCCCGAAATTATAAATTTACAGGATTTTCATGAGTTTGATTCTCTGATAAAGATTTTACGGAATCACATCTACGGCCGATTGTTCAAAACAATTGGGTCACAACAAGTACATATATTCGTAATATCTTCGAAAAATCGTTTGGTTGTTTTTTGAAGGAAGAAATATTCAACAACGATATATTCAAGTATTTTTTCAATTTTGATTGTACTTATAAATGAGGTGTGACTTTTCATTATTGAATTCATTCATTAAAAAAAAAACAATATTAACATGTCCGTGTAACCTGTATTAAATAAAATTTGTATGTAAAATTTTTAATTTTTCTGAAAGGAAATTCTTGCAAATGTCAATTGCGAGGTGCAACCTTAGGCGTACAAAAACTGAAAAATATAAGAGACCAGTTGTGAAACATTACACACGTGGGCCGGTCCCGCAAACTGTACAGTCAGTGATGACATGTGCAGACGAGGACCACTGAATTTCATTATGCATCCGGTCACAGAGGAAGAAAGCTTTTAACTTATCATCAGATGCAGTGTCTTTAAACTGACCCCACATTTGAACAATGGCAATCTTTGTAATTATTTTAAACACTAGGGGTAAAATATTATTGATTTAATTAAATATAATAAAAAATGGGGAAATTATATGCCGGGGTTGAGCAAGCCTTGTTGCTTGTCGCGGAGCAGACAACCAACCAGACGGCATCTAACGGTAACGGCACATCACACTCTTCTAGGCACCGTCAGTTGCCTTTTGCCCTATTAATAAAATAAAATAAAATGCGTAAATATAGAATTATCAGTAACGATTTAATGGAAAAAAGAAATAATTATTAGTAGCCGGAATGAAAATTATGAAAAATTCGGAGTGATAGAAGAAATCATTTAAAAAAATTTTTGAATAAAAATGAACAATTTTTAGTGATACGTTATAAGTTAACTTTCTTTCGGAGACTAAAAGATGAGCCGAAAATGAAACGTAAATTTATTTCAATTTAATCAATGTTGTCACCCATTTGTAATCAAGTGAATATATATTATTTTGTTGCATGGTATTTAGATGGACAAATATATTTGTATTTTTTAGTATAATTTATATGTATATAGAAAATATAAGTTATTAACGTCGAGGATTAGTTAAGAATATTAATTGAGATGTTTTTTTCTATATTTTAGAGAGGGTAATAATAATAAATTTATTGGTAAATTTAAAAATAATTTTAACCGTAAATTTATAAATAATGTAGAACTAAAACATATTCCTTAAAAAGGCCTAGTCGGATTGTTTTAACCTCATTTTATTTCTAGTTAATTTTATTTTTTGTCAAGTCAATACTTTACAAAGACTTAGTTGAAGTGTTTTACCCTCATTTATTCCTAGTTAATTTTATTTTCTTGACTTTTACCCATTAGAAAAAGAGACAGAAAATTTTAGATTAAATAAGAAATAAAATGTCACGATTACTTGAATAGAATATATTATTAACATGATAGGACGTGTAATTTGCGACAAATGTTACATAATAAAAAATTGGTTTTGTGTTAGTTGCCGATCGTGATGATACATCTTTTGTGATGTAATGATCACTCATAAAGCATGAATTTATGTTAACAATTTTCATAAAATTTCTACCTGCGATTAGTGCTTAGTAAATTAATTCGGATTAGCGCAGCAGATCTTGTACAAAAATTTACCACAGTTTTGGAGGGAACAACGAGAGTTATAGGGTTAATTAAAAATATAAAACAGTTTCATTAATAGTGTTTTTAGAATAAATTACATGACAAGTCTTATTAGATGTGCATTATGTACAATGGTGAAACATAAACTGTATAAGAAAAATTATAATTACGTTTGTTCAATAAGTTATTTTGTACTAAACAATTTTATGTTGCACAATATTTGATTCAATAATGTTAAAGTTAATTACAAAGATTGGCGTTTTTTTTTGTTGCAGTTAAATGACTTTCGTGTTCATAATAAAATATAAATTTTTTTACAGCAGTATAAAATTGAAGTCAAAAATTTGTTACCGGTTCTTCGTTAGGAAAGACTTATTATGATTTTATAATATTATATTTTAATAAGTAAAAATATATTTCATGAGATATGAGTAAAGTTTAATATATATACATACGCTATATCACATGTTTGACTGTCTCTTTTCATTTATAATGTTAACTTGAAAAATACGTTTAACCTATTTTCTTATATAATTCAAAAGTATAACTATCATTTTAATCGCATTCAAAATAATATGTTTGTAAGGATACCTAAATATCAATAATAAAAAGAGATTTTCTCAAGAAAAACATATTAACTTTTTCAGTGTCTCTCAAGAAAATTATTATAACCAAATATAATTTTACTTTCCTAAAGATTCGAATAATGCAAGATTAGATTAGATTTAACTTAAAAGCTAGTAATTAGTTTATTAATGATGCTTTTCTTTTAACTCGCATAAAGCTAAAAACCCACATAAGAGGGCATAGCGTGGGAGGTGTGCACTAATATTAACTTGACTTGAGGGTTTTGTAACGGCGTTTTCTCATTTCCCTTTGCATTCTAGTGTGATAACCTATACATACAGTATTACATACAGAGAGAGAAACAAAGAAAGTTGAAGCTCCAAGCAGTATTGTAACCGCTTCTGACTGCTTTTTAACTGCTATACTTATTAGCTTCCCCTCTTTATTACTTACAACTTAATGCTTTCATCTTGATTTGGGTTTGTTTTAAAGCTTGGATCTTTACAACTTTTGGGTCTTGATTTTATTATTCATGGCTAATCTTGGATGTATGCCTCAACCCCATCTCTTATCTCAAGGTTAGCTCAAACGGGTCATCTTCAAATTCAACTTTTATGTGTTTATGTGTGTGTTTGTTGAGTGTTTGTGTTGTTTTATGCAGGTAATAATGGCGGAGGGGAGGATATGTTTACAGAGTTATGGAAGGCATGTGCTGGTCCATTAGTGGATATTCCAAGAAATGGAGAAAGAGTTTATTATTTTCCACAGGGACATATGGAGCAAGTGAGTTGTAAAGTTCAGATCTTTCTGTTTTTAGGTCTTATGTTTTTGTAAAGTTTTGATTTTTATGGTAAGGGTTGAGGTTTTATATGTATATCTATATGTTAAGGGTTGAGGTTGTTTTGTTGATTTAGTATGTGTTGACTTGTAGTTAGAGGCATCAACTAATCAAGAACTGAATCAGAGGATTCCACTTTTTGAACTTCCTACCAAGATCCTTTGTAGAGTTGTTCATGTTCGACTAAAGGTATGACTATAGTTTTAGGTTTTTTTTTTAAAATTTATTATGAATGGACAATTATGCATAACTTAACCACAATCATGTACTGGTTTTGTTTTGTAGGCTGAACAAGAAACAGACGAGGTTTACGCACAAATAACTTTGGTGCCTGAATCTGATGTAAGAAATACACACTCTCCTTTTTTTTTTGGAAAAAGTGAAATTACCTTGTTCAAAGTATGTCGGTAGATAATCATATTGTGTACAAGGTTGAATTTCAGTTGAGCATATGCTTTTCGGCAGTCTGAGTGAGTCAGTCCTGATGTTTAGTTACTTTGTTGCCTGAATCTGATAAGAACATTAGTTAAAATTGCCTTGTTTGAAGTATATCAGTAGTTTTTCACAGCCGGTGATAGCTAGCTAGCTATATATATATATATATGTATGTATATATATATATATGTGTGTGTGTGTGTGTATATATATATATATATATATATATATATATATATATATATATATATTCCAGCAAGCTGTGCAAATTGGTCCTGATCTTTAGTTTCTCTGTTGATTGAATCTGATGTAAGAACTAGATTCATGCTCTTTTTGTGAGCAACCGAAATTGCCTTGTTGAATGATGTTATTAGTTTTACTTGTATGGTCGGAGTTGATCGGTAGTTTTGTGTATTCTTTCCAGCAAACTGAGCCAATCAGTCCTGATTCTTGCCGTCCTGAGCCTCCAAGGACAACAGTGCATTCTTTCTGCAAGGTTTTGACAGCCTCAGACACAAGCACCCATGGCGGGTTTTCGGTTCTTCGTAAACACGCGAACGAGTGCCTTCCTCCCCTGGTATTAATAATGACCGTTCTTGAATTTACGTTCTCTTTTAAGCCGAATCTTATTCTAAATTACTGTTCAATTACAATTGTTAATTTTATTTGTCATTAGGACATGACCCAGACAACTCCCACACAGGAGTTGGTTGCCAAGGATCTTCATGGAACTGAATGGAGATTTAAACATATATTTAGAGGTGAACTTTGCTTTTATAATTTTATGTTTTGTGATTACAGCGTAGTGTTACTTCTTTTGTCTATGTAAGTAAAGTAAGATATTTATTTCATGTTGAATTGGTATACACAACAACCAGGTCAACCACGGAGACATTTGCTTACAACAGGGTGGAGTACTTTTGTTACTTCTAAGAGATTAGTTGCTGGGGATTCTTTTGTATTTCTTAGGTATTTCCTAATACCCTGCATAGAGTGAATAGTTCATGATGCAAAAATATATTTGTTTAAATTGTTATATATCATTTTATTCGGATAAATTGCAGGGGAGAGAATAAAGAATTACGCGTGGGTGTTCGGCGTCATGCACAACAACAGAGCTCCATGCCTTCATCAGTAATTTCAAGTCAGAGTATGCACCTTGGAGTGCTTGCTACTGCATCTCATGCTGTTGCAACACAGACTCTCTTTGTTGTTTTCTACAAGCCAAGGTATGCCATACTATCTCCCATTTGGACTGGATATAGTGTTCTTGACTACAAAACTTTGATTCATTACATTAACTACTACTTGAATTACTTCTCTTGGAATATATTGTAGGACTAGTCAGTTCATCATCGGCTTAAACAAATATCTAGAAGCTGTGAAAAATGGATATGTGGTTGGCGTTAGATTCAAGATGCGGTTTGAGGGAGAAGAATCCCCTGAAAGAAGGTAACGAATTATCCTTAAGGGTCTGTGCTGGAAGTTTTATAATGTATCAGTGGTAATGAATTAATTTGGTTTATCAGATTTACTGGCACAATCGTTGGAGTTGAAGACATATCCTCTCAATGGGAATGTTCTAAATGGAGATCATTGAAGGTTTGTGCATTTTGTTTATATAATTTTGAAATTATGAAAGAAATCAAACAGATTGTAAACTCTTCATGCATACATCTCAGGTTCAATGGGATGAACCTGCATCAATTGCAAGACCAGAAAGGGTTTCTCCTTGGGAGATAGAACCTTTTGTTGCTTCTGTGCCTCCTAGCGTTGGTCAAGCCGCCCCAATGAAGAATAAACGACCGAGATCACTAAGTGAAATTTCTGCTCTTGGTAAGACGACCTTCCTGTTATACTAATTAATTTCAATTGGTCCGTTTTTATATTTTAGATTCATTTGGTCATGATTCTTGTACTACTGGTGTTTTAGAGCCGACTTCTACAACAGTATCTGCTGTCTGGAGCCCTTCGCACGATTCAAGCCAATTAAATGTTACTCTCGAAGGCCAGAGGATCGATAGTACTGTTTATAGACAGCCTATACCATCAGCAAAATATTCAAATCTCACTACTGATAGTACCCATGTCAGAGCTCCTTGGAATAAGATTTCTGATGAAAATGAAGATAATAAAAGTGCCTCTACTTGGTCTGTTCAACCTAGCTTTACAAACCAGAATCTAGCATATCAATACAATGACACGTTGCCGCTCCCAGTTGAAGAGAAGAAGTCTGATGCTGTCGCTACTTGCAGGTTGTTTGGCTTTGATTTAAAAAGTTCAACAGATGTAGCAAAGAAAATCAACCCCTTGACACCAGTGAACGTGTTCATCAAAACTGCCGATAATGGTGATTGGGAAGAAAAATCTGACCTCTCAAAGGATTCTAAAGTGAAACATCATGGGTTGCTGCAAGTATCACCAAAGGAAGTCCAAAGCAAGCAAAATTGTTCTACTAGAAGTCATACTAAGGTAATAATAATAAAGATACGGCCAGTATGAAAATTGATGATCCTATTATGATATCAGATTATATTCAAGTTATATTTTTTTCCAGCAAGTTCAGAAGTTGTAATAGTATTTGCTTTGTGAAGGTTCAAATGCAGGGAATAGCAGTGGGACGTGCAGTGGATTTATCTGTCCTAAGGGGATACGATGAACTAATAAATGAACTGGAAGAGATGTTTGATATCAAGGGTCAACTTTATCCTCGGGATCAATGGGAAATTGTCTTTACAGATGATGAGGGGGATATGATGCTCATGGGGGATGATCCATGGCAGTACGTATTCTCACCGAAATCTTACTGAGAAATTAGCCTACATATTTATACTATATTAATATTTAAACTTCAAATCTACTACTTTTTTATATAGGGAATTCTGCGATATGGTTAGAAGAATATTGATCTGCTCAAGTCAAGATGTGAAGAAAATGAGAATGGGAAGTAAGTTACCTATATCTTCCACTGATCATGAAGGATCAGGTTTTAGCTTGGACAGTGCAATGTAACCTATATATTAGGCCTTGCTTTCCATTTTGAGTTGTTCTCTTTGTTGTCTGTTCTCTCTAGTCTAGGATCTTCCTCCCTCCCCCAAAAGGGTTCAGGGAAAGGTTTATTTAGTTTGCAGTATATCGGTATGCTTGAAGTTCGCTCCATAGGAGATAAAAACCAGTGTTAATTTGAAGTTCCCGTCGAGGGTAGCAAGTAAGATAAGCCCAACTTTCCTACAAAGAAACAGGTGAGTAAAAGCTGTATGATGCTAATTGGCAGTTCCCCTGATCGAGCTTGATAGATTAACCAGGCTTAGCTCGGGAAAGGCTACTGTTTTAGGAATGTTTAGTGAGGTTAGAGTTATTATCTTTGTATATAAGGGTGTTTCTGGTAAACATGAGATGGTAGTTTGTTTTTGGTTATGTATCTGTGTATATACACACATTTGATTTTAGTAGGCAACCAGTTGTTTTTCAATTTTCTGCCGTCTGTCTCTTTATAGTTTTTACTTGCATATCGAAGAGTAACAAGTAATGGGTCTTTATGAGCCCATTTTCGAAACGAATTTTACGTAAATAGTTCCTCCCTGACTATGCTCCCCTAACTATGCCCTGACCTTGCATTATGATCATATGCACACTTCTATATATATATATATATATCTACAATTATGTTTTCTGTTTTTGTTTTTAAACATTTGATATTTATTTATTTTTTCAACTACACACAGTCACACACACTTGAAAACTGAAATTTTACAATTTACAATTGCTGCCATTATATTCAGCTCAGGCTAAAAGTTACGAGGCAAACAATATTATTGATTGACAAGGTTTGTCCTCTTTTTTTTTTTTTTTTTTGACAAGGACAAGGTTTATCCTTAAAAAAATGTCCTCAGTGTTTAATTGTCACCATTGACGATTACTTCCTCCATTGTACATTTAGGTCGTATGGAAATTAAGAAATATAAGAAAAAGGGAGGACAGAAAAGAAAATAAATGTAAAAAAATGGGACTTGATAAATTTTATAAAGAAAATTATACTGTTTACGGAAAGAAGTGTTAAAAAACAGATAAAACGTGAGAGAGTACTGAGATAAGAGTAAAAGACTATAGAGACAATGATTTAAAGCAATTTTTTCGTCATTTATCCATATATTTGTGGAGCTATTAGCCAGAAAACCCAATAAACTTTATGTTTTTTTTTACAATTTAACCAACCAACTTATTTTTTCTCACCTAAAACCCACAAACTTTATAAAATTGTGAAAATATACTAACCATGTTAACTATTATTTATATATATCTATTTTTGTCAATTCATATCAAATATGTTATATTGAATTAAATACATAACAAATTATTAAATAAATTATTTATTAAATGTTATATTCTCTCTTGCAATTCATATTATTATCTTTATTACTAAAATAGTAATAATTTTATTAATTATAGATTATATTAGAAATTAGAGAATTGCATTCTTAATTTTTTAAATTATCAGATTTTTTCTATTATATTATAATTATATAATTATATATATATTATATTATTTTTATATTTTAATTATGCATTGTATTAAATTACTCTTTAAAATTAACATAAAATACTAATAAATATATGATTAATTACTTATTTTAGATTGAAACAAATAATTACATTTACTTAGAATATTTTATAAAATATATTCTAAGTACTTTGAAATCAATTTTTTTACAGATTTTTTTGTGAAGACCTTAAATTTACATATTTTAATATGAAGTTTTTTAAAAATAAATATAATTGATAGTTTAAAATATAATATTTTTTAGTGAAGGTCTTTAATTTATAATATAAATAATTTAGTGTTTTTAAAAAAGAAATATAATTTATAGTTTAAAGCATGATATATAAATGTATAGTTTATTATTTAATAAAAATAAAAAAGAGTTTGTTATATTTTTATTAATAAATTAATTATGAATTTCATTATATTATTTAATTAGTTTACATCATTTAACTCTAGTTAAAAATATTAAATTTTAATATTTTTCTCACAATTAAACAAAGTAGGATTTATGTGAAAAAAATAAAGTTCATTGTTTATATTTCAAAAAAATATAAATTTTGTTGAGTTTTTTGGCTAATAGCTCTATATTTGTGCATAACTTAACTTTTAGCTGGAGTAATAAGAATTGTAAATTTGTAAGTTGAAATCTTTCATTCTGGGCTTTAAGTGTGTTGATAATTAATCTTGTTGGGCTAGTCAAGTGATATTAAAATTGGTGAAACACCCCGACCCAGCAAATATATCTGAACGAAATGAGAAATAGTATTAACAATTCTCACTTTTGTGTGTATATATCTCAACACAACCTTTCAATGACACTGAAAAATAAACGAATAGTCAAGAACTTAAGATATTGAAGTGCAGAGGTTCAAGCGGACACTACTAATAAATATGCCAAAATTTTAAGATGATAATATCTAGTTTTATTAAGGGATGAAAATGAATGCCAATTCTGGAAATTTGGATTTGACTCGTTAAAAAATGAAAATAATTCATTTTTTAAAAGTGAATTTGAATCTTATTAGTTAGTCAATTGCACGAGTCAAATTATTAATAAAACCTTCAAAACTGAATGATGTTGGCTGAAAAAAATTTATTTTTCAAATCATAATTCTTAGTTAAAAATTAATAAAAAGTTATTTTCTAATCCCGATTAATTTTTAAAATTTAATGATCTCGGTTATTTGGAAATTTTGGTTTCACCGTTTATTACCTACCCAACTTAATTCGTTAAGATTTAAGTTGTACAAAACAAAAGCAACTTTTACTTTTGCTTCTCTTCCTCCTCACTAGCTATCTACCTGTTTCGAAACGTGTAAAAGTCCTAATCTTATTTATTTGAAACAAGCTAGGAAAGACTACTAAAATACTCATAGCTAGAACTCCTCATGCTTTGCATGTTGATAAGTAAATATCTAGATTATCTCAACATATTATATTAAAATACACACAATATAATGACGATTCATATAGCTAGCAAGTTATAATATTAAGAGGTTCATTATCCGGTAGGTTGATCTTTCTATTTTTTGATATCAAACTTAAAGTAAATATATTCATTTTTGTTTTACAGGTAAATCAAACAGAACTTTCAGTTTAGATATTATTGTTTAGTTAGGTCTAGCCATTGATAGATATTGTCCCCTAACTTTCGATGTCATTTTTACATGTAAATATATATATATATATATATATATATCAAACTTGCTAATTTTAGTTTGTGAAATTTAGTTCAATATTAATGAATAATATACGATATCTCCACTTTAAAAGGAACTTTAATAAAAATCCTTTTGTTTTAATAAAGACTTACAACTGCACAAAGATATACAAATGGGTGTTCCTCATAAATTTTTTATTCACGTTTTTTAATAGCATATAAGTAAATTTTTTAAAAAGCTTAGAATAATGTGATTATTACATTTACATAAAAATTATATTATAATTTTTTTAATATTATGAATAAATACTTAACTCAATCACTTGTAAATTATTAAAAACCGAGACCCTTACCCCCTATACATATATAATAACCTTTTTCCTTAAATATGTATGTAGTGGTAGAATAAGAATTTCAAAACAGACGGGATTACATATATTTGTTGCAAGTTTTTGAAAGTCAGTCAAAATTTATACTCTTCCTAATAATTTTTAACTAAAAGTTAATGTTTAAAAGACAAAAACCTATATAATTTATGAAAATCAAACTTTTTTTTATAACAAATGTCAAATTCTGTTAACACGATAAATTATCGTACATTTCATTTCATGGTAGGATTGATCAACAAATGTGAAGTCATATGTAATGTATATAGAGTAGATCGACCATATATTTCGATAGATGATTGTTAGTATTTAGTTTATTTAAGTTACGATCTGATACGTATCGTCAATAATAAATACTCAAATATAAGTGTTATTTAATTTGCTATTTTGAATGTTTGATATAGATGTATATCTAACTTAAAGTCTGAATCATTTGCCGGCCAACTAGAACTGGACATGTCCAATCCAAGTAGGATTCAAATGACAGATATGCAAAACATAATTAGATTCTTTTCCCGCTTTGCAGAATCATATAACTTTTTTTATAATAATAATAATAATAATAATAATGAATCATATTTATTTTCAAGTAAATAATCATGTAAACATAATATGGAGTTTCGATCGGATTAATTGAAGTCGATGTTTTAAAATTAAGTCATGTAAGTTGCTGAAAGACAATGTGGCCGGAAAATTATGTTGATGTCAGAACAAATCGAGTAGAGATGTTATATTCGGTTCTATATATAACCATATAATATAGAAGTTAAATTATAAAAATACTACTCTAATATAATTAGAGTTGAATGAAAAATTGTACTCCCTCCGTCCCGTAAATATTGTCTTTATTTGACTTTTGAAAGTCAAATTATTTCAACTTTGACTAACAATTAAAAAATATTAATTTATTATTTTTTAAATCTGCAAATTAATTCATAAAATAGGATAATCAAAGTTTGTTATGATATTTTTTTTAAAAATACATATTATTATTTAATATATTTTATTTGTTAGTCAAAATTGATTAATTTGACTTTCAAAAGTCAAATAAAGACAATATTTACGGGACGGAGGGAGTATAAATGGATAATTAGTTGAGTTGCATATTTAGAATTAAAGATAATTATAGTTATTCTTAACACATCATAAATTTATTAAAAATAAAGTACAAATGATCAATTTTTAAATTAAATGAAAATGAAATGAAAGAGTTGAACAACAGATTAGTTAATTTAGAATTTTTTGATTGAAAAATACAATTAACCTTCAAATACTAGTTTTACTTTATCATCAAACACCGATTTTTAGTGTCATTTTGACAATGATTTTTCATTAATTATTTATTATTGGAGTTGCTCTTATAAATGATTAAAATGCATATTTAAAATATTAGTCATCCACCAATGAGAATTATGGCGCTCAAGGTGAGAGTTTTTACGTAGTGTAGTGTTTAAGAGTTTTTACGAATTTGTTTGGTAAAAAAAGAAGAAGGCTTTACAACGTATGATCATATCACGTGTTAAGAAATTAGGTTTTTGGCAGATTTTACTCAGTTTTTCAACCTACTTGCATCCGTATGCATTTTAATTGGGTTATTTAATCGAACGTGTGTTTGTATATGATGCTTTAGCTAATTAGCTGTTTGCCTTGCGAGATCGTCCATTGACGTAGAGACCAACATATGTGCATGCATGTAAATATGTATTTGTATGGTTGTATACCTGCATATGTAAGTTTTATATGTATTTGTCGAGTACAAATGTACAATCAGCAGTTTTTGTAGAATTTTGATTAGTAAACAAGACGACATGTGTAAAATATCCAACTCGGGACTAAATATGTTTACGAAAAAGAATGATAGGTAGACTCACGAAAAAGAATTAAAACGAAAATTTTGAATTGGAAGTTAGAGTTTGACGTAGAGAAATGCAACATTGTTTAGTATGATCCACATTCTATTACTTGCATAAATTATTGTAATGCTATCAAAATTGGTAAATTATTGTATCTGGGATCCCATAAACCTGAAAATCAAGTACATACATAAAACCTATCGATATAGGAAGTTTTTTTTTTAATTAATTACAGTCCCAAGTGCACCTAGAGATGATCTTAGAATTACGTTCGGTTAAGTACCGCCTCGGTTTGTTTAATTAATTATACTGCCACCGATTCCGTACTTGTGCCTATAAAACTGCTCTCCCTTCATTTTAAGGGGTTGCGCCAAGAATATGGAGAAGAGTAGTGGTGGTGCCACCAGCAGGAACATTCTTCACATATTCAACTATCATCCTCATGCATTTTATAATCGTGTGTTTGCAGCAAGTTACACTTTAGCCATATTTGCTTTACTATACCACCATGCAATTGCATTGCTCCACTCCCCCTATGCACTCTCCATTTGCTTGTTGATAGCAGATATTATTTTAGGATTCATGTGGAGTACAACGCAGTCTTTTCGTATGAGACCTATGATTCGACAAGTGTTCCCTGAAAACCTCGAAAAGACCTTGAATAGGAGAGATTTTCCGCGCTTGGATGTATTCATATGCACTGCTGATCCTTATAAAGAGCCTCCTATAAATGTTGTCAACACGGCCTTATCAGTCATGGCTTATGATTATCCTATGGAGAAGATGTCGGTATATGTGTCGGATGATGGAGGATCTCAGCTCACTCTGTTTGCTCTGATGGAGGCTGCCAAATTTGCTAAGGTGTGGTTGCCTTTTTGTAGGAAAAAGAATATTATGGAAAGGTGTCCGGATGTTTATCTAAGTTCAAATTATCTTCAATGCTCCGAGACTGAGGAGATAAAGGTATTATCAACTGTAATGCCTTTCGGCCTTTGTGTTCGTTTTCTGGAAATCATGAACATTAACTAACAATTTATGGTCTGCTACAGGTGATGTATGAAATCATGAAGACAAGGGTAGAATATCAGTTGAAGAGAGGTAAAGTGAGTGATGAGTACATTTTTAGTGATCAAGAGCGCAAAATTTTCGACAAATGGTCTAACAATTTCACTCCACGAAATCATCCTACCTTAATCCAGGTTCGTACACTCTTTCGTATTCTGTTTACTGTTAAATGACTCTGAATCTATTCTGTTTACTGTGTGATTCGTGAAAATATGCAGGTCTTGTTAGAGAGCTGTAAAGACAAAGACATTTCCGGAAATTGTATGCCAAATCTTATATATGTGTCACGAGAGAAAAGTTCATTTGTCCCACATCATTATAAAGCTGGTGCTCTTAATGCCTTGGTAAGCCTTTAAAGCTGGTGCCTTATATGTTGAATAGTTCCTGGTTCATATCGTGCTGATATTACCTTGTGATTTGTAATTTGAAGCTGCGAGTATCGGCAATCATGACCAATGCACCTCTAATCCTCACTCTTGACTGTGACATGTACTCGAACGATCCCACAACTCCTCATCGTGTGTTATGCTACTTATCTGATGACTCAATCAAGCCACAACTAGGTTACATTCAATTCCCTCAACGCTTTCATGGGCTTAACAAGGCCGATATTTATGGTTCGGAATTTATTCGTCTGTTCATCTGTAATCCTATGGGGATGGATGGGTTTGCTGGCCCAAATTATGGTGGATCCGGTTGCTTTTTTCAACGACGGGCTTTCTTTGGTGGTCCTTCCACGTTGTTCACACATAATCCGAGTCCAAATCATATCGCAGACAAGCCCATAACAAGCAAAGCAATTTTACAATTAGCTCACCATGTAGCAGACTGCAGTTATGAAAACAACACAACTTGGGGAACTGAAGTAAGCTTACTAGTTACTATACATTGGTGGTTTATGATATATTCTTGAAACTGTAACCTTTTGTAATTCTCAGAAAATTTTACAATGCAGATAGGGCTCCGATACAGATCATTGTCTGAGGATTACTATACTGGTTATCGGTTGCACTGTGATGGGTGGAAATCAGTGTTATGTAATCCAGACCGCCCTGCTTTTTTAGGCGACATACCAATCACTCTCATCGACGTGTTAAACCAGAACAAGCGATGGTCTGTTGGCCCTCTGGACGTGACCATTAGCAAATACTGTCCATTAACTTTTGGAGTATCAAAATTAGGCTTTCTTATGGCTTATGGCTATGCCTACAATGCCTTCTGGTCTAGTCTCTCCATTCCAATCACCATATATGCTTTCCTTCCTCAGCTGGCCCTTCTAGCTAGAGTTTCCGTATTTCCTAAGGTATGTAATGTAGCTAAACTATAGCTAGTTGTACGTGTATAATTCATGTTCTCCAATATCTTTGAAACTAAAGAGGCAAAGATATACAAATTTAGAATTTTTTTCATGTTAACAGCACCTCATTAGTATAACTTGCTGTAGGCGACAGATTTATGGATTTGTCTTTACATTTTCCTGTTTCTTGGCGCCTATGCACAAGATTGCCTCGACTGCATCACATACGGTGGCACATTTCAAAGGTGGTGGAATGAACAAAGAATGTGGTTAGCCAGAGGGGTGTCTTCATATGTATTCGGACTCGTTGAGTACATTTGTAAAAGATTGAACATTGGAATGCAAGGGTTCAATGTGACGAGCAAAGTATTTGATGATGAACAAAAGAAACGATACGATCAAGGGAAATTTGAATTTGGAGTCCCCTCTCCTATGTTTGTGCCAATAGCATCAGCCGCGATAATCAATCTTCTTGCGTTTCTTGATGGAAGTATACATGTTTGTAACGGCGGAAGTTTGGATGAATTGTTTGTGCAAATATTTGTAGCTGGCTTTGGAGTGTTGAACTCTTTGCCAGTATATGAAGCTATGGTTTTGAGAAGGGATAAAGGAAGGATGCCAACCAAGATCACACTCATCTCAACTTTTGTGGCAGCAACTCTTTATGCAGCAAGTGTTTGTATATGATTATCTATATATAAACACTGCTAAATTGTGAAATACAACCTGCATGCTAGGTTAATTTAATTATGGTGTGTACAACTGTTTCATATATAAGTTGCTTGATAATCTTGTATGCTACGCTCTGGATTCTTACTTGTATCTATTTAAATCAGTCACCTCAGACAATGTCATTGCTATACATGGAGTACAATACAGTTGGTGCTTCCTCCAGTTATGCACAGACAATGTTAGTAATATTTACCATGTCTAATCTTCTCTTTACTTGAAATTTTGAAGAACAGATATTTTGTGCAAAATAACATGCGATATAAGGTTGGTGATCCCAAAATTATGTTCGTCAAATTGTTACAGGCCTCGCACGTATCCATCAATAAGTACTCCGCGACTCTTAGTATAACCATTTTCGCAAAGACGTCCACAATAAATCGAAAGAAAAAATTTATGCGTACATCTTACCCATCTCAAATGTTAGGTTTGATGATACGAATAGGCCTCATTTGTTATAAACTTATGATAGCTGCTTCCGAAACATATTGTGGAAAAATAGGTATATAGTAATGTCATGGTTCACGATGATGTCGATCAATATCTCTTAACAAACTCATCAGTCATCACCTTCACCAGTTGTTTACATATTCATACTATCATTTATTCGTTTTAAGTGATCATCTAAATACATATATCCAACATATGTGCATATATTTATTACATAAAAAATGACAGAAACTGTAGGCCTATTCTATTCTACCACTATTATTTTAAATACTGTTCATTTTATTCGAAGATTACTAAATTTTATAATTTTAATAAAATTAATACCTCCCAAGAAGGAAGAGTGAGCTTAGTCCATATAACATGAAGTCCGGTCAACACAGAGAGGAGCAGGAAGATCACCATCACCAAGTCCCTCCTTATCTGTAAGGCCAATAATTCACATCCACATACGTAATAAACACAAAAAACAAATATTTCTACGAACCACAACTTGCAATACTAGTCAAAACTATTACTTCGGTAATTAACTAGAGACTACGAGTCAAAAGTTTTATGATCATATATAATATACATGATATTCTTCTCTCGATAACAGTAAGTCGAAAGTTTAAGTTTAGTAAATACATGTGCGCGTAAAATTAAGATCAATCACTACTTAAATCACATGAATACTAGGGGTTTGGAACTGGGACCCCGTGCCCAGCCCTAGGAGCTAATATTTTTTTGAAATTATGGATTCATTTTGCCGACTTCCCTGACCTACATTGTTCCATCCAACAAAATCTTGGAGACCTGATGCGGTTATGAGTACGACCGGACATCGAAGACACTCAATCCTTCAAATTTTTAAGGGCCCCAGGAAGACACCTACACAATTTTGATGGACTGATAGATAAAGACAGAATTCAGCAGACTTGCTTATTTACCTGATTTACACGCACCAGACTTATCAATTCAAATGCTAGATACCTAGCAAAAAATAATAATTCAAATGAGCATTGCTAATTCTATGTGGAATGATAGACCTCCTATCGCTGAAAATGAAGATGATAACAAGTAGACTAGATATCATTTGTGTATTTTTATTTTTTATCTGTTATTTGAATATTGTTTTTTATTTTGAAACTAAGAGAAATCAATCCAATAAAATCCATGGATTTTCACAAATCTTTAGTGAATCAATACAATAAAATCTAACAGAATCCGCATGGATTTAAAATAATTTATGTCAAATCCCTATGGAATTTAAACAATTTGTGGATTTAAACAATCCATGGATTTTTTATGAATCAATTAAAATCCCATAAAATCTTAATTGAATATACCCCTAAAATTCTAGTGAAAAGGAATCTTACAGGATATAATCAATATAGAATATAAAGTTAAGCAGCTAGATGTGTGGAGAGGTAAACAGTGAAGTTTTCTAGCTTACAGTCTTGCAGATCAAAGCACAAGCACAATGGAAAATTCCAATCTTCTTCTTCATAGAATAATCCCCATGCGTCGCACTTGGTTCAATCGTATATTTGCACTCATATACACATGTGCCCTTCTTGCTCTCTTCTACCACCATTTCGAGAATCTTTCAATCAACTCTAACACTAAATCAACCACAGTAATTTCTCTCCTGATGTTGCTAGCTGACCTTGTTCTAGCTGTCAATTCTATAACCTGCCAAGCTTTTCGCATGTGTCCGATCTGCCGCGAGGTTTTTCCTCAAAACATTAAACAAGTTGTTAAAAATGAGAGTGAATATCCGGCTTTAGATGTGTTTATATGCACAGCTGATCCCTACAAGGAGCCTCCTATGGGCGTCATAAACACGGCCTTATCAGTGATGGCGTATGATTATCCAACAGAGAAGTTATCAGTGTATGTCTCAGATGATGGGGGCTCTCAGTTGACATTGTTTGCTTTTATGGAGGCAGCTAAATTTGCTAGACACTGGCTACCATTCTGTAGGAAACATAACTTGGTAGAGAGATGCCCCGAAGCATATTTCACATCACAGGTTGCCGAGTTCATAGAAGGTAGAGATGAAATCGAGGTACTAAACTATCTTTAAATTACACAAATGTAGTGTACACAAACTTCTGGTATATGTAATGCATGTAGCATAGCTAACAAAGTATATATAGGAAACACCTCATAACTGGACTTGCACAATTTGATTACCTCGAAATGGTCTACCAAGTTATTCTGAGCATCTAGTGGCCGAAACTAATGCTTCTGTTTGTTTATGATAAATAAACACAAACACAAAAAGCAAAATTAGAGGGAGTTGCATCAAGTGGCACAGATCAACATATGTTTCAAGAAATATATATGCTAATAAGTTTCAATTGATGCAATTAGTAAAGGATTCCAAGAAGAGACAAATAGAATAAAACTAAAAAACTTTGCTAGTGGTGAATCAGGTATAGCTTTCACATAAACCAAGTGGTAGCAAGAATCCGAGTTTCTTCATTAATAATGTCACTCGATCAGATGTGATACATGCATACACATCAGCATATTTTGTCCACGTATTTGCATTCTGTTATTGGGGTTTGGTGTCTTTGTCATATTTTCTCCTTCAAATGCAATTATTTTAGTTCAAGCATTGTACTTTAATGAATAAATGGATACCCTTTTCGTATTTTTAACAAAAGGTCAGATGATTTAAAGTAGCAAGGGCACTCTGTGTGTGAGTATCTAAATTGACTATAACCAAACACATTATTCTACTTCCCAAAACTCGATCGAGGGATTTAATACAAAGTAAAACAAGCATAATGCGAAGGAAAAAGGAAGCTTAACTTCGGTGAGAAGCCAATCCATAGTGAACTGAACCAAACAAGCACTTAAATTTTACAAATATGCTAGATCTTACAAATATGTACCTCAATACATAAATTTTAGTTTGTACCACCTGACACTATATATATGCATATGAATGGCAGATGGAATACAGAAAAATGAACAACACAGTGGAACAGGTGGTGGAGAGAGGGGATGTTACTCATATAATTGTGGATGAAGAAGTCCTTAAAACTTTCAGCAAATGCAGTGGTACTAATGGATTCACAAGTCGAAACCATCCTACCATTATTCAGGTCCTTCCTCATTCTTCTCTCCCACCTGCCACAACTACTAACCATAGCACACAGCTACAGACACACACACACACACACACACACACACATATCTATACATGAATAAATAGGATTCCGGTTCATGATAATCTTTTCTCCATTGCCACTATGTTTAAGTTTCTGTGAAAATATATAATTGCAACCTGCATGCAGATTCTCTTGGAGAGTAGCATAAACAGAGACGTTCTAGGTTATGCACTGCCTAATCTTATATATGTTTCAAGAGAAAAAAGCACCACTACAGCTCACAATTTCAAGGCTGGTGCTCTTAATATGTTAGTAAGTATGTTTACATACTATTACTCTTTTCTACAAATATTTACTAGAAAAAAGATTATAAGATGCATTTCGCAAAATTGATCAATCTTTAATTTACACTTCATTGTCACCCTCTCATCTACCTTTACATTTTCTTTTATCATTCTTATCTATTATTCTTTCCAACGAAACTAAACTTAACATAAATAACTATCAACTGTTGTTTAATTATGTATACATTTGGCGGTTTTGAAGCTTCGAGTATCGGCTACCATGACAAATGCACCAATATTCTTAAACCTAGATTGTGACAGTTATTCAAATGATCCAACGACACCTTTACGTGCTTTATGCTATTATTTGGACCCTAAGATAAGGCCTGAACTAGCATATGTCCAATTCCCTCAAATCTTTCATGGAATCAACAAGAATGACATATATGGTTCTGAATGGAAAAGTTATGTCCAAATTAATGCTTATGGAATGGATGGTCTAATGGGTCCAAATTATATTGGCACGGGATCGTTTTTCCAACGACGGGCTTTTTTTGGAGATCCATCGTCAATTCTTCTCCCAGAGATCCCTGAACTAAGCCCAGATTATCAGGTTTGCAAGCCTATTCATGACCGAGAGGTTTCAGCACTAGCACATCATGTGGCAGCTTGCAAGTATGAGGACCAAACCAGATGGGGATATGAGGTAATCTCTGTTATCAGTTGCTTACTTGCAGTCCTTTTTTCTTAAAATGCAAGCAGGGTTTTGGCCGGAGCTTTTACCCTGTTACTCGTGCACACATGCTGAGTTCAAACCTCAGCCTTTTTTTTAAACTAAGAAACGGGGTATCCAGTTTGCTACAATGCTAGAACCTAGTTACAGTTACCACTCACATTTATATACACCGACTCCCCTCCTTGAGCAGCTTTTCTTCCAATCTTTGTAACATATTTGCACATAACTCTGAGAGTGTCTGCAGATTGGCTTTAGCTATGGATCTCTGGTTGAGGACTTCTACACAGGCTATCGGCTGCATTGCAAGGGCTGGAAATCCATTTTATGCTATCCTAAACGAGCTGCATTTCTTGGGAGCTCTCCTATAGCCCTGCACGATATGCTATGTCAATCTAAGCGATGGTTCTTGGGCTACTTTGAAATTATATTTTGCAAGTATAGCCCAATAACCTTTGGACTCGGGTCATTGGACTTTCTACAGGCCCTATGTTATATTCACTACATCTCGTGGCCCATCTGGTCCATACCAGTTTCGATTTATGCATTTCTGCCCCAACTAGCACTCATCAACTCCTTGCCAATCTTCCCAAAGGTTTGTTCGTGTCCATTGAACATATAAATTGTTTCATATATATAAAATATATGTATATATATTGATTAGTAGGTTCTAAACAGGTATCCAGTCCATGGTTTTACTTGTATGTATTTCTATTTGTTGGAGCATTCATGCAAGAATTCTTGGACTACTACATGCTAACCGGGGGAACTATCCCAAAATGGTGGAATTATCAGAAAAGTTGGTTGATTAGGGGACTCACAAGCTTTCCATTTGCAACAATTGAATATGTACTTGGTTGCTTTGGCTTTTCAGCAGCCGGATTTAATGTGACAAGTAAGGTGGTTGATGACGAACAAACTAGCCAGTATAACAAAGGATATTTTGTATTTGGCATTTCATCACCAATGTTCTTAACAATTACCATGGCGGCCATAATCAACTTACTTGCGTTTTCTTGTGGTATCGAACATGTCATATTAGGGAAAGAAAGGTTTGAGAATGCATGTTTACAGATCTGTTTAACAGGTTTTGTGGTAGTACATAGTTGGCCTTTATATGATGCCATACTCTTGAGGACTGACAAAGGAAAGATGCCTTCAAAGATTACCTTGACATCGGTAGCCCTTGTTGTGGTGCTTTGCATAGTATTTTCTTTGGTAGTTTAGGCTCTGCTGAAATGTTAGTTTCTTATTCCAACTGTAACCATAGACTAAAGGCACACTAATGCTCTTTCAAAAAACTGTGGTCTACCTACTTATTTCTTGTAAATATAACATACATGTAAGAGGAATATCTGGGAAACAACCTCTTGTGCAACTTCTAACAATTGTATATATCCTTAACACACGATATCAATTAAATTTGAATTACATAAATAGACTTCCAACTGCACAAAAGAGGGAAACATTCATGGCAGAACCTTTTCCCAAAAAGTACATTAAGATGGTACAACTTTTCACCTGTTAGTATTTCCTTTTCCTTATCTTGAAAGTAGATGAGCGGATAACATCATCATCTGCAATCAATGTTTCTTCAAGGACTTCCATAGACTCAGGTTTGGTAAAATAGGTAAATAAGAGGTAAATACCATCAAGGTAAGTGTTGGTCTCTCCTGCCTTGTTTTTCTTTTTGATGCCATAAGCCAGTGGAATGACACCTCGGTTGAATACCTCTATATACATTCCACCTCCAGCAACAAGCAACTGAGAAAACACATGATCAAAAAGTGGTCTTAAAGACTTTGTCTAATAAGAATAGTATCTCAAGCAAGAAATCAGAGAATATATAAAACCAAGTGACATCGTCTGCTGAATAGTCAGATATAATATAATCTATTTGCATATATGCAGATAAGGGGTTCCTCGGTTCCTCCCTTGCCCTACAAAGTTAAAAATGACCAATATCATTGTAAACCATTCCAACAGATAGGCAGATAGCACAACATTATATCTATAACCTAAACCCGGTTACCCGGCCAAAGCACCTCGAAAAAAAGAGTCTCACTCTTGTCATCTTAACACAAAACACTCAAACTTATTGAAACCACCACTATACTTGATCAAAATCCTACTATATCTAAATACATATTTAGGGCACTGAAGCCAAGTTCCGACCTTTCTCCTTTAATCTTCTGCTCTTATCCTACATTAGTATGATACTTTCAGATAATGCAAGTTTCTACAAACTTTTGAACATCAAATGACAAGCCCTGTATAGAGTAGCACCTGTCTCCATAAATCTATAAAATAACGAATCTATAATCTAACAAGCTTATGTCTATAATAGACACCAAATAAATCTCGATTGGTTCTCCATCACATTACTCTATAGAGTCTACTGTCACCTAGATTGGATAACATTGTTTTTCTGTCAAAAAATTGGAACTCTTCCTTTATGCAGTTCGTTATTTCACACTAAAACCACATGAGTGGAATATCTACATCCAGTATATAACATAAAAGTGTTAGTAAACACTGTTTCATAAATCTCCAGAATTCCAGTTACTCATCTGCTCATCCGCTTCAGCATTACAGAGTACTCTACCGATTCAGACCCTAAATTTCTCAAACATTTTAAAAGTTCACTGCGGCATTAAGCCATTATCACTAGAACTACAACTCCACATCCTCCCAATACTCCAAAAGAACGATTAGTCTCAAATTCTGAAGATAATTAAGTAACCCCCAAGTTCACTACCCCATATCCCCCACTCAACACTCACAGCATTAAACCCTAAGCAAATACAAATTTCAACAACATTATTCATATAAATGACAGAACATAAATAAATAATGCAGCAATGAGTAATATATACATGCCGCATGCAAATACAAATACGAAGCATTTTAGTCCACTAAAAATTTAACATTTATAAAGTACATTCTTATGTCAATATTATATCTCAAAATGGTTCCTAATGTAACATGACACTATAAATACACACACACATACATATACAGGAAATGCATACATAAGAATGAGATTACCTCTTCATACTTCTGAGTAAGAGTGAGCCTCTCATCTTCAGACATATCAGGTCTAAGAACAGCCATAGTTTCGTACTGTCTGAGCCCAGGTGGACACTGAGGCTCTTCTTTCTCCTCAACAGCAGTGGCTAACCCTACCCCACCAGTTGCAGGTGGGTCCTCATCACCTCCAAACCCACCTCTTTCAAAGAAAGACCCTGAAAAATCAAGGGTTTGTGACCTGATAGATAAGGAAACTGAAGGGCTTCTTTTGAGGAATGTGTGTGATTTGGGTGGGAAAGACTTAAAGATTGTGTGAGAAAATGAAAGAGCTGATGGGGTTGATGATAATGTGAGTGATTTTAGACATGGGGATGAAAAAGATGTCATTTTTATGGCTTTGAGGTCTGGAAATTTGGTGTTTGGGAGTGAGAAATGGATAAGGGGATTGGGGGTTATACAAATATACTTACAATTCTGTATCTATTTTCTCCTTTTTTCTAACATATTAAAATTTATACTTTGTGAATTTTTGTTTGAAATACTGATATCTCCATTAAAAAAAACAATTTGAATACTGATATCTAAAATACAAATCAATACTCCCTCCCACCCATTTTAATAGTTTCTTTTATGATTTTTTTTATTTCATAACAATTATACAATTCTATTTTTCATATAAAAAAATTAAAATTTATCTCTTATTTTATTATTTTCAATATAAATTTCACTTCAAATTTACTCTTTATAGTATAAAACGATTATAATAAATATGATAAGTACGAAAAATTGTTACACAATTAATTATAACTAATTTTTTTTAATATGCATTATTTTTTCAAAAAGAACACCAAAATATGATGAAAGGAGTATCATGTAATATTTGACTAAAATTTAATAAAAAATGGTTAAAATTCACTATTAAATTATTACTCATCTTATATAATTAATTATCAAAATTTTTATTAATTATTTTTTATAATTCATAATACGTTTACGAAGATATATTACAATTGTTTGATTTTTTTAGCAAAGGATTTTCAATTTAAGGAAATATAATACGAATAATAATAAAAATAAAATAAAGGTTTATGCAAATATTTAAAATTTATAATTACTTTATCAGAAAATTGTATTTTCAGATAATATTATATGAGAATTATTAAATATATAAAATATTTGGAAAAGAAAATACAAACAGTAGCTGGTTGCGGGTCGGAAGAACCGGCGTGACCCAGCTTACCATCCAAGTCGCAACTAGTGTATCTATCTGTATCTCTATACAAGCCTTTCTTCCTCAGTTTCTTCTGCAAAAAGAAAGCTACCCACTTGAAGCTCTGCGACTAGATCACACACACACACACAATGGATCCAAAGCTAACAGAGTTGTCTCAGCTCTTTGAGAGATTCAAAGCTGCTATGATGCGTAGTGATTTCGATTCTTGTTCTAATTTCCTCTCTCAACTCAAGGTATATATACATAATTTGTATATATTTATGTGTGTTTATGTTTATTTATATCACTTTTTATTGATTAAGCTCTAATTTGTGCCCTTGTTCTTTGTTTAGTTGAACCCCAGTTTGGAACGTTATTTGAATGGATTAAAGTTCGAATCTTTTTCTTGTTTTTCTGATTTGTTAAGCTACTAGGGTTTAGTCTTGTAATGGGTATTCTAGCTTAATATGTTTCTTTGTTTTCGTAATTGGGATTTGAGTTTCGAGAAAGTTCTTGAATTGTGTAGATAATTAGGGATTAGAGCTATGACAACCAAGAGATGGGATGCTATTAGGTTTTATGGTCCTTTTATGAAGCTTTAGATATCAAATTTTTATATGTTTTGAGCAATTATTGTAGAATGTAGTATCATTTTAAGGGCATTTTGCTTGTATAATTCAGAAGTGCTGATATTGGTTGACTTTGTATCTATGTTTCAGGTCATGTTAACTGGATTTAGAAGTCTTCCTCCTTTATTTGAAGCTACACCTAATGCTGTTCACGAGTTGACAATAGCAAGTAATGTTCTCTGTTTGGTTTATACACACACACATTGCAATATGTTGTTGCGTGTTCCTGTACATGCTGATCCAAAAATATATTTGTCTGTACACTTGTTATTGTAAGTATTTAGATTTAGGGGCAGTCGCCAATTGTTTTATAAGTTGGTTTTCTTATGAAGTTTCTTTTTACTTATGATTTGGCCTACTATATAGTGTATATTTGACTATTGTTCTCTAGTTATGTTTAAAACAATTGATATTAGGTTATTTATGCATGAAACCAAAAGAAAATGTCTGAAGGTTGTGCTTTAGCTTTAACGAACAAGTTTTATGATGACGACAGTTCAAGTCACTTGTGTCATGGGAAAAGGTTACGAAGCCTAGGTCAGTGCGAATGCATTTTTACCTGATAGTGTTGTAGAAGATATCATTTCCGATATCCTGATAGAACAATGGTGGGGAATTATAACAGATATTGATGATTATAGTATTGAGCCTTAAAATTTTGTATTTGACAATTAATAAAAATTAGCCAGACTGATTTTTTTAATTAATAATATGACATCTGATAGTGTTTATGCTAGACACGAGTTTTCACTTGGTTGTGGTACTTTTTATGTAAATATGCCTTTATATACAATTAAATTGCCATTTTCGCTACTTTCACTGTCCTAATGTCTTATGAGTGTGAGAATTTTCAGGGGATATATATGAGCATGCAGTTGTGTTAAGTGTTAAGACCGAGGATCAGGATGCTTTTGAGAGGGATTTCTTTCAGCTGAAGCCTTTCTACACAGATGCAGGGTAATCATGCCTTCTCTGTATTTCTAGTCGGTTAATTACTTATAATCTAAAATCTAAATCCTCTCAAGAATATTGGCAGTTCAATTACGGTTTTAAATGGAGAAGAAAGATGTTGTGCTTTTTTTCCTTGCACTTGGTTTGTAGTTTAGGGGGTGGTGCTAATGGTAGATTTTAGCATTTGCAACTTGAGCTTTTTTTAATTTGCACTTAATATGTACTCGTGTCTTCGATGTGTACCAGCACTAAAAGTTGGAACTTTGCATAATTAATGGATCAAGTCCTCCTTCCCATAGCTGTACTGACTGTCTTGAACTAATACTCATGTATATCATGCTAATTATGCGGTTTATATTTCCTATTTCAGTTGGAATCTTCTATGTGATTTGTTGTGGGTTAAAATCTGAATGTTTAAAAGCATATCATATACTGGATATTTATCTATTTCAGTTTTCGAGAGTATAATAGTAGCTAAAGAACTTGTATAGCTGCTTATGATGTTTTCATTGTTCTGTTGAAGCAGGGATCGTCTTCCACCATCCCCTCAGGAATTCCCCATATTGGGTCTTAACCTTCTGAGACTACTAGTGCAGAATAGAATTGCTGAGTTTCATACTGAATTGGAGTTGCTTTCAGCCAGTGCACTAGAGAATCCCTGCATCAAGCATGCCATAGAATTGGAGCAGTCTTTCATGGAAGGCGCTTACAACAGAGTGTTAAGTGCTAGGCAGTCTGTACCTCATGAAACCTATGTCTACTTCTTAGATCTTCTGGCAAAGACAGTCAGGTGAATTTTTTGACATAAATTTAAGCATTAACTAGAATATAATTATAAGGCCCAGCATTGGCACTGATACGTTTGAAATTCGCTGTTGGATTTTGTAAAGAGGGCACAACTTTGACACCAATTACAGTTTCAGAAACATTAAGCGGGATTCAACATCCTAATTAAGCATGTAAGATTTGGATTATAATAATTTCATCCTTGAGACATTGTTCATGTAGCGCTATGGGACTGTTTAACATAATTTACCAACGAGATATCATTGGTAGGGAGGCCTTTAAAAATTGAGGGAAGTATAAATTGATCTCACTTATTCCAATCAGTATATAGTATTATTTATGTTGTTTTTAAATTTTGCGAAGTACTTGATTTAACAACATTTGAGGGTTGTTTGGCAATTCTGCTCCAAAAAATGTCTTAGTAGTTTGTTGGGTAGGCCATGTGTCATCTCTTAAGTATGGTAGAGATAAATAGTAACATAATGAGAAAGGAGGAAGCAATAACCAAAAGCATAAAAAATGCTTTGTGGTCATGTTGAGCTTGAGCTTGAGGGTAAAGTTTTTCATTCTCCTAGCAATGGCTATATTTAGTGGACCAAGTGGTAGCTGAAAGAAAGTATTGAAAGACCTATTTCCTAAAACATGTAGGTGATATTATTTGAATTATTAGAACGAGTACTATCACACAGAAAATCATCTATTGGTCCAAGTAAATCCATTATTACACACACAAGAGCTGGCAAGGAAATAATATCATTTCATCATACTTCGTTATTAAATGAATTAATTTGAACAGGCGTGGATTGATCTAAATATAGTTATTGCACCTGTTTCTTTCTTTATCTGAAGGAGTATTATTAATTAATTTAACCAATACTTCTAAAACGAATATTGACTCTCACAATAGGCCTTCCCCGAGAGTTGTCGTAATGATGCCATGTATAAATAAAAACTTGCACTATCAAGATTATGTCCTCGAACAGAAGTTAATATAGGTCACTAACAGTTTCAGTCAAAGGAATGAAATATGTATGTAATATAACCAATTTTGTTGTATATAGGGATGAAATAGCTGGATGCAGTGAAAAGGCTTATGACACTCTTTCAGTAGCTGATGCCCGACAAATGTTGCTGTTCTCAACAGACCGTGAACTTTCTGAATATATCAATGAGGTATTCTTTTTTAATTTCTGCCCCTTTGTTTTGGTGGTTGTCAAAACAGATTATGCAACAGCATTACCATTGCACATCAGAAACATTGAAAACCTTGTTGCCAGCCATCATAGTATTTGACATCTTCTTGAATGTGTTTGTCGACTGAAAATCAATGTTTGAATCAGTTTGATGGTATTTCAAACTCTGCAACAGTAATGGTGCTTGAATTTTCTCCTTCGGTAGCCGCCTAGCCGGTATACCACATTTTACAAATAATGCTTCCCAGATATGATACTGGACTGTTTTCCCTTTATTTTACATATGCTAGCCTCATATAACTAGGGATTTTTATAATTTTGTGTACCTTCTTGCCAAGACATTTCCATTATTGTCATATTCATATAGACCTGAAAAGTACCCGATTAATTAGGTCACCCTGGGTTGAGGTTTATTTTCATTTTGATTGTACTATCTATAAATTAATTGAAGATTTGGTAGTTAAAACTTTGTGAACAACAATATATCAATGCCAATTTTTGGGTTGATGGTTTGAGTTTTGATTTTGGATTGGATCTGCTGATAGGCCTCACTCTAATAGTCTAATTGTTGGCCCATTTATGCAGCATATTAGGTGATTATCCATATGTGTGTGTATCATTTCAAGGCGAAGTTACTGCGAGATGCACAAAATATTACCTTATTAATACTTGTTACAGTACAAGTCATTTTATGTGTGGGCGAGTATTTGAATTTGTATAAAGAAGAATATTAATGTCTTGCTTACATCTGTTTAAATTTCGTTGGTAAGAACTAAGCATTCTATGTTTTAAAAATGCAGGAGCATCCTGAGTGGGAGATTAAGAATGGGTTGGTAACTTTCCAGAAGGCAAAAGAATCTGCTCCTTGCAAGGAGATACCGTCTCTGCAGCTCATAACTCAAACACTTAGTTACGCAAGGGAGTTGGAGCGCATAGTGTGATAGATACTGGGAGCCTTTATGTTTTCCTATTATCTTTTTATGTAACTGTTGTTTAATCCTCTCACTCAGTTAAATATAATTGGGACTATGATGAGGAAAAATTCTTGACGGGGACCCATTTTATATATTCTTCTACCTAGAATCAAGTGGACTGTAGAAACAAACATATTCTCCATGTGGTTTGGCTTTCAGTTGCCTCTTGCTACTGTATAGCCTTTTGACTGTGATTGTTTCCAGCAGGCTAAAACATTTAAATGAATTCATATCTGTCAAGATGTGATAGCTTGCAGTACACATTTTGTTATTTGTCCCACATCTTATCTGTTGAATGATTTTGACACCCAAGTATGAAATTCATTGTTTTTCGGGCACGTATGAATGTTGGTCTGAAATTAGAATACGATTTGCAAGCTAAGAAGTTACCGAATTCTTGGTGCCTGGGAAAAACTGATGCTGGAAAATTTTACAATGTGCTTCGGAGAACATCAACTTTGACAACTTATTCAAGAGAATTATGTGTCTTTTAGAAAATAAAGTGAATGATGCCTCTATGTTGATGCATGCATTCATTGTTTTCATTCAACAATGTATTTATCATGTGTAAACCATCTTATGTTGAAATGTTTTACATGGAAAATGAAGGAAGTAATCAGTCTTGTATTGAAAACATTTCGAATAGACGTAAATTGTGCACATATTCTATAAGATTTATCAAATATGACAGAGATAAGAATAAGATGCCTGACAAAAATTTCACAAATCGTCCAATAATATGTGCTAACACATAATACCTTGTTGGGTTGTGAATTGGAAAATGTCCTTTTTAATCTCAACTGTAAATACTCCATCCCGCTATCATAAAAATATTTGTTACAGAATATATATTTTCTCAAACACCATATTTCAATTTTGTTAAATTTAAAAACAAAATTAATTACCTAACATGGGTACAGTTAAAATTTTATCATTAGTTATACTCTAAATATGAAATTAAAAGTAATATTCTATAAATAAAATAATATTTTAGAAACAGATATTTAAATACGAGAATGTTAAGTTTTAATGAAATAAAAAATATTTTAGAAATAATCGGTTAAAATATACTACATAGTGAAAGTTAAAATGACAATCTTTTTAGGATTAAGGGCTTATTATGAAGTTTGAATTTTGATTTAGAACTAAGAAAATTAATATAATTAAATATTAAATTTATATTTTCATACTAAGAAATTAAAATTTTAAATTTAATAAAAAAACTTATATTTTTATAGTCATACATCTCAATTTTTAAAAATGACAACCACCGTGACAATAACAACAGCCATTAATAGTGATGTGCTTCACACTCTCACTCTAGATAATAATTCATGTGATATACTTATTCTCAATCCTGTAACTTATAACCCTCCTCTTTGTGTGCCCTTATTCAAATTTACTCCTTTCAGGTATTATTTATTTTTGTTTTACTAATTTGTTGTTTGAACATGTCTATAATCAGGGTGGAGGTAGCTAGGGCGAGCCTAAGTCACCTCTCCTCTTTGAATTATGAGCAAATACTTCGTTACTAAATATAACTAATAACTTGTGTATTTTACATATAATTAATAAGCTATATATTTCCATTCAAAAGTTGATGTCACGTCGTCTAACTAATAACTTGTGTATTTTAGATATAATTAATAAGCTATATATTTTTATTCAAAAGTTGATTTCACGTCGTCTCAAGTCATGGTTTCCACTCTAGATCATCCCGAGAATTTTGTGAGAACATATACTCATTTAAGGTTATAAGCTAAATTATTATTTTTTAAAAAATAGCCTATGCTTATTATTTATTAAAATATATCATAATGCAATTTAAAAAAATGAATATTAATAATCTATTAATTTTGGCTCACCCTCACTTGCTTTTCTACGTCAGCTATTGTCAACGATTGAGTCTTCTAGCTCCAAGTTACATGAAAAGGGCCTCTGTTTGCACTGAATATATTTTTGCTATTTTTTTTATAATATTCGCCCATTTTATATATTTACTTGCTTATTTAAATCAGAATTTATGTTCCTTATTTCGAGTTGTTCTACACGCGGCAGGTAGCTTACACTTATTAAGTTATTATTGTATGGTCTGATAATTTTGATTTTCATTTACTGGAACAAGCCGTAGAAGAGTACCCTATAGTGGCAGTGGATACCGAGTTTGCTTGAATGTTGGACAATAGCGAAACGGCTGTATTCTCAAATGAGATCAAATGTGAATCAAATAAATGTATTCAAGTAGAATTCGCATTGTCTAAAGAATCTGGCGAAGTACATCCAAAATATCTGGGAGTTCAACCTTCAATTTGATGTCAATACAGCCCACGCCCCGCTGTCATAAATTGATTTTCATAAACATGCAGAATTGAAAGCATGAGCGGTAGGGCTGCACAAAGGGTCAAAATCAGACAGGACCAAAAACCGGGTTTTTCAGATATTATGGACAGGAGACCGGACCTGCCCGGATAAAAACCGGACCAGACCGGCCCGGATCGGTAAAGACCTGTTAGTGAAAAAAATAGTACTTGCTGGCTGCATACAACTTACAAGGCTATAGGTTTTTTTTGAGTAAAAATGAGGCCACAGCTTACAACTACTTGCACAAGTGCACAACTAATTTGGATAAAAAAAGTACTTACTTTTGTAATTGGGTTTCTAGAAGCCTATGAATTAGAGTGTCATAACTTGAAATTTGCATGTTGTAGTATTGCAGGCTTGCAGCTTTCGATTCAATTTGCAGGTAGCACACTCGAACACGACGAGTTCAAGCAGTCTAGCACACGCCTCAACTCTCAATATTATATATGTAAGACTAATTTTCACTTTACAACTCACTGATTTTGGCTTATTGCACTTCGCACTTCATAGTATTAGTATATACATTTTGTATCCCACAATTTTGTAACCCGTTTCACTTTCCATCCTTTTAACACTTTACCATATAATTTGACTTTTAATATTTATTTGTAAAAGGGTAAATCTGGTATTCAAATTTATAACAATAATATTTGTGCCTATACGACGATTTCTAAACCAACAAGCCTTCTTAGAATAATAAAACATCATTTCATTAATATATATTTTAAGAAAACATCATTTCGTTAATACATATTTTAAGAAAAGTCTAATACATCAAAATTCTTAGAATAATGATTTCGTTCCAGAAGTACATCTTCTAAAAGCCAAAAGACATTAGTTCATAATTTTTCATTAATACATATTTTAAGAAAAGTCTAATACAACAAAAAAACATCATTTCATTAATACATATTTTAAGAAAAGTCTAATACATCAAAGTTCTTATTTAAGGAAAAATTATTTAAAGATAAATAAAAAATCATTAATAATAAGTAAACCGGTCCAACCAGGTTTTTAACCGGGTTTTCCGGGTTTGAACCGGACCGGACCGAATATACAATATTTTCAGAAATTAGGACCGAGGACCGACCCGAATGTGACCAGTCCGGTTCGGGTTTTTGACCGGCAGAACTGGTCTGGTCTGGTCTGATTTTCAGGTCTATACCTGTTTTCTGTGCAGCCCTGGTGAGCGGTCCTGAAATTAAGAAGGCTCTGTGCAAGGTATATATAAAATGGTTGGTAATAAAATAAACATATAAAAAATGTTTCGGTATCAAAATTAATTATAATTATAATCAATTAGAAATTATTTATTTTTTTCAATCCGGACTCTGATAACATTACTTGAGTTACTTTCCATGGATGTTATGATTTCCTTTATCTGATCAAGTTATGTCTGTCACACCTTCTGAACTCCTGGAAGCACTTGCACACTTCCAGAACCTGTTATGTTCTTTTATTGGTGATAATACATATGATGCGAAGATGCTAGCAGCTTGCCACGATCGTGCATGTTATATAAGCTTGAAAAATTTGGAGAAGATGTTGGATGTGAAGCGTGTTGGCACCTCCCACCAAGCTGGATCCGATGCATTTGTAACCATTCATACTTATATGAACCTAACCTAAGAAGTAAAGATTATCGTCGTGGTTTGCTTTACGGTCTATTTCATGATTTCATATGATCTCCTTTTATAATTATGGAACTGATTTATGTTATATATTAGTTGCCCTTTGATGAGCGATACATGCTTTGTTAAAATATGGATCTCTTGTAAGATGGCCAAGAAAATCTGTGCTTCTAAGCTAGTATAATATAAGGTAAGATATGTAAAATATACAAATTATTATTTGAACATCTCTTCTATTCTTCAGCCCGATTAGTCGGATCCGCCCATGTGCCTCCGTACCTATCAACGATCAAATAACTTAAAATGGTAATATCTCCTTCGCTCTCCTATTAACCCAACGTTCCTTTACTTCTGTTCATAAAATTTATACAATGTTAAAATTTTAAGTGATACAAGCTTATAACCCAGGAGATAATTAATATTTAAGTAAATTAATTTTTTATTTTTATTTATATTTAATATAAAATTTTATAATATTAAGAATTTATATTAATATTATATGCTATCTTATATATATATATATATATATATATATATATATATATATATTTTATTTAATATAAATATGTTATAATTTGAACTCGTGTTATAATAAATATATAACTGGGCCTAAAAAGTAAAATTTTAGTTAATATATATATGTATATAGTTAAGGCTAGGGCTGAGCACCGGTCGGTTTGGTTGGTTTTTAACGACCCAATCAGACCGGGCCATATATATCGGTTTCGTTAAATATCAAACTAAACCGAACCATTTAAATATTTAGACAAGTCCAGACTAGAATTAAACAGTTCTATTCAGTCGGTTACAATTTTAAACCAAATTTGAAATCTAGATATTTAAAAATAAATGTACCAAAATATCTTGTCATTATACTTGGAATTGAGCTGCTACAAAAATATATACTTTGCATCCAGTAATCTATTTCCAATAGCACAAAAATTATGTCAAATTCACGCTGGTTGTCAAATTTAAACAAATTACATATCTTAATATGTCAAATAAACAAAAAGAAATATCAGCAAATAAACAAAAAGAAATGTATTCCAAGAGCAAACTAGCAATCTTAATTCTAGAAGAAATATTATGCAAAATAAATTTATATTATATATATATATATATATATATATATATATATATATATATATTTAAGACAAATATAGGTAAATGCAAAACAAATTTATATATTATATATATATATATAATAATATATATATTTGTAGCGGTCCAGTTCGATCTTAATGGTCGGTTTATAAATGAAAACCAGCCCGCTTAAAAAATCATAAAAAGCGGTTTGGTCGGTTCGGTCCGGTCTAGTCATTTTGGTTATTTTTTGCTCAGCCCTAGTTAGGGCTCGTATTATAATAATTAAAATTATATAATTTGAACTCGTGTTACAATAATTATATAATTGGGCCTAAAAATTAAAATTTTAGTTAATATAGATATGTATATAGTTATGGCCCATATTATAATAAGTAAAATTATATCTATGTATATTTTTTAGGCCCGTGGCCCAGTATCGACCGACCGACAGACCAACCAACCGACCAAAATTTTTAATCTTTCTGCTATAATAATATACCAGTGTTATAATAAATATATAACTGGGTCTAAAAAATAAAATTTTAGTTAATATAAATATGTATATAGTTAGGACTCATATTATAATAATTAAAATTATATAATTTAGACCAGTGTTACAATAATTATATAATTGAGCTTAAAAAATAAAATTTTAGTTAATATAGATATGTATATAGTTAGGGCTCGTATTATAATAAGTAAGATTATATATATATATATATATATATATATATATATATATATATATATATATATATATATATATATATATATATATATATATATATATATATATATATATATATATATATATATATATATATATATATATATATATATATATATATATATATATATATCAGGGTCGTGGCCCATTACCGACCAACCAACCGAGCAAATTTTTTAATCTTTCGGCTATAATAATATAATATAAATGTTTTGATTGCGAGTTTATTAACGAATATAAGTTTTTCAATTTATTGCTTAAAATTTTCATTATAATGCTAAAATATCAAATTAGATATCAAAATTTGTTGCAAATGATGTAATTTCCTATTTTTATCTTTTTAAAAATAAAAAAAAGACTTTAACTATTATTTTCAATTATTTCATATTATAATGCTATTTCTGACATTTTTCCTTTACTAAAAATAAAAAATAATATCTTAGTTTATAAGTGAATACTAACTTATATCTGGTGCATGGCACATATTCGATCCGTGATTGCACGAAATATAAGCTAGTATATATATATATATATATATATATATATATATATATATATATATATATATATATATATATATATATATATATATATATATATATATAGTTAGGGTTGATCAAAAAATAATCAAACCGACCAGACCGGACCGAACCGACCAAACCGCTTTTTACGGTTTTTTAAGCGGTTTGGTTTGATTTAGGTTTGATTTAAATATAAATTGTTATTTTCCAGTCCGGTCTGGTTTTCATTTCTAAACCGACCATTAAGACCGAACCGGACCGCTACAAATATATATTATATATTATATATAATATAAATTTGTTTTGCATTTACCTATATTTGTCTGAAATATATATATATATATATAATATAATATAATTTTGTCTTGCATAACATTTCTTCTAGAATTAAGATTGCTAGTCTCTTCTTGGAATGCATTTTTTTTTTGTTTTGCATAATACTAATATGGTCATTTGGGCACATATTAGTATTTTCGTAATGTAGTAAAACTAGTAATGTATGTACTAAAATTGGCATACTTTTTGATAGTATTGGGACGTTGGATATAATTCAAGAAGGGTATTTTTATGTCTAAAATTATAATATTAAATAGTTTGATTTAAAACCGTAATCGACCGAATCGAACCGTTTAATTGCAGTCTGGTTCGGTCTGGTCCAATATCCAAACGGTCTGGTCCAGTTTGAGATATGAAAAAACCACTATTAGTGGTTTCGTCCAGGCCGTTAAAAACCGACCGAATCGACCGTTACTCACCCCTATATATAGTAACATTCATATGAAAACTTTTTAGAGTGATAACCATGAAAGCTTTCACTAAATTCCGCAAAATTATAATAAAAAAATGGATTCAAATGTTTAAATGAACTTTTTATGTAATCTAAAGTATGATTAATTATTATGAAAAAAGAGTGGATATTTGTTTAAATTAGAGTGTTGCATTATTAAAATCTTTAATTTAATCACATTCACAACCGTTTGATAAGGAATTTTCAACCACTTTACAAATAATGGCAATTTTGTAAACGATGCTTTGTCATGCTTTTCCTTTATATATGGAGTAGGTTAATTGCTATAATCTTTTAGTATCAATTACGATCGCCATAAAGGAAGCAAGATCTTACACTGTATACAAACTTTTAAATTATATATGCTATATATCACTTGCCTTAATATTAAGATATATTTAATTAATTATCATCTGATTAGTTAAGTTGTTGACAAACATTTAAAGTATCATGTGTGAATAGATAACAGTGTTTTGTTGGTGCCATAATGAAAAAGCTTGAGATTTTTGCTGCCCTACCGACATTGCCCTACTTGCATTGCTTGTATTATTGAATCGTACATTTGTCACGTCTCATTCTTCAGCCATTCATACATGTATATACACAATCATCATCTTATTTCGAAAACTATTTTAGCAAATAAATTCAACAAATAAATTATAAATTACTATTGGTTAAATTTTTATACCATACTCTAACCTCCAAATCACCAAATTTATTATGAACACATCATATTATAAACTATAAAAAATATGTTCATAACAATATTAATTGCTTGTCAGGAATCAGGATCAATAAAACAAAACATCGTTATTGAGTACTTGTGTGAGTGTATATATTTCATTATAACACAAAAATATCAATTATTATGGTGCTTAGTTAAGTTCCTTCATCTTGGGTGAGTTAATTAATCCCAGACAATATTTCAATTATCTTTGATATATAGGAACTACTTTTTAGAGCAGTGATGGAAAGAGAGACTTCATTGGTTTCAGCAAATATTCCTCAACAATCATCAAACTATGATGAACTCTTTATGCAGCAGCACATACTTTTTACTAATAGTTTGAAGGTATGTGAACATCTGTTACTCTTTTTTGAACTGTACAGGCCTAATGGAAATTTTGATTTTCAATGCAAATTAATGCCTTTTAGGACTTGAAGAATATAAGGAAACAGTTATATTCAGCTGCAGAATATTTTGAATCTTCTTATCAGAGAGATGATGATAAACTACTGTGAGTTGAGGTGTTAGTCACTTTTATTTATATTTCAGTTCTATATTATTGTGCTATGCTGTTTTTTTTTGCTGTAGTTATTTTATTCTCTTTTTGACCTTCTTTTGATTAATATGTTCTTGAAGTGTGGTAGAAACTGTGAAAGATTATGCGACTAAAGCTCTCATTAGTAGTGTGGATCATTTGGGTTCTGTTGCGTTCAAAGTCAATAGTTTCTTGGATGATAAGGTCAATGAATTTTCTGATGCAAAGGTTCGATTCTCGAATATTGAACAGGTACTTGATATAGTCTGGGAGTCTGATATTAACACAAGTTTGACAATACCTCTGTTGCATATACATATGGGCTTCTTGCTCTGCCATTATCAGTGTTCAATTATTTGTTCAGAGTGAATTATTCTGCTTATTCCCTCTGAAGCTTAAAAAAGATTTGACTAAAATTATACAACTGACTGATATTTAATTCTTTTGGTCTGCATTTTAGAGATTAAGAACATGTCGAGAGTTTACTGAGCAAAGTGGAGTTCGGCAACAGACTCTAGTGATTGAAACCCCTAAACACCACAAGCGATACATTTTCCCAGGTAATTATGATATAGTCATTTTTTCAGAATTATATATCTGCATCTTCTAGCCCTTGGATTTTTTATTATTATATTGTCGAGTATATATCAGCTAATATGGAACTTATCCTTATTTGTGCAGCCAAGCCACCTGCGAATAGTAATGGCACGTCAGAATTGATAAATAACAGTCTTGGCTTGTGTCTTGACGAGGACTTGAACAAATGTAAGTGCGAGGAGATCCTATTTACTATTCTGTGGTTTAATTCTTTAAGTTGTGGGTGAAACACAGTTGTAAGCTTTGTGTTTTGATAGTTGCTCAACTACAAACTAAAATTTCTAATTATATGTTGTTGCCAATTGTTTTACTGAAGCTATTCAACCAAATCCGATGAAACCTGATGCACAGATGATTAGGTAATGCACTACAATGTTAATATTAAGATGAAATAACCTTTTTTTCACTACAAAGATTATAATTCGATGTTTGTGATGCTTTTGCAGAGGACATCCTCAGCCCCTTTCTGCCTCCCCAGGTTCTGCAAACTTTTCATTCACAAGGGTTGCTTCAAAAAAAGTAACAGGTCAGAGTACAAATTGTTTAGTTCTGAAACTCCACAAACGAGTATATTGTTGTATTTCATTGCATTTCTTTTTGCAAGTAATTTTTGGTTTATTAACGGCCTATACATATATGCTTAAGCAGATACACGGGGAGTTTCACCTCTTCGGTTTTCACTAAAACGTACTAATTCAGTTGCCGATAGATCAAGTTCTCCAAATCCTGCTAAAAATATACAGCAGGTAAGTGCTGACAGCAGGATGATATATCGTTGACTTCAATAATCTGTCATAATTAACCGATTCATAAAAGTGATTTTCTTTGAGGTAATTGTATGGAATTGACAAACCATCAAATTCGTGTCTGTGCTTGCAGCATTTTCCAATGCCTCAGAGATCATCTTCATTGTTAATCCAATCAGAAAACAAGGCGACATCAAAAGCGATTGTACAGTACCGCAAAAGTAAAAGTTTATTCAGAACCTTACTTAGATATACTAGTCCAAGAAGGATGAGAAACTAAAATTGAGAGATGAAGGTTGTGATTTGTGTACAACCAAACGATTCTCTGCAACTTCTTGGAATTTTGCTTTGTAGAAAAAACTCTCTTACACCAGCGCTTAAATTGATAAATATACCAAAAATGCAGTAGCTTGAAAGCTCATTTTACAGTTGTATCATTGTCCAGGAATCACCATTTTTTAGAAATGATTTTATAAAGGTGTAACATTTGTAGATACGGTGCAGTGGTGAGCAAAAAACCAAAATAAAACCGAAACCGAAATCGAAAAATTAAAAACCGAACCGATTATTAAAATAAATAAATATTTTATATACAATTTATATAAATTTTTAAAAATAAAAAAGATATAAATACATCAAAATGACAGTGAAATAATTTTATTTCTTTTGAATTTCAATTCATTTTAAGAAAGTATTGTTAAGGAATGTTATTATGTAGCTCATGGATTTTGTTTAATCGGCAGTTGCGTCTAGCAGGTGGGTTAGCTAGGTAGCTAGGGCTGATCGCTTTGTATCTTCTCCTTTTTTAATGCAAGTTTGGTTTATAAAAAAAATATAATATTAAGTGAGAGAAGATTGAGACATGAAAATGTTATGTTTGATTAATTAATTATTAATTAATGAAGTTGGTATTTATTGGGTGTTGGTCGTATGTATCACTATTTGAACAATAAATGCCTAAAATGGCACAAATCAGAATAATTGCCCCAAATATATGTCATTCCAAAACGCTAGACGATCTAGCGTTCCCGGGCTACCTCCGAAACGCTAGACGATCTAGCGTTCCAGGGTTAGAACGTTATATTGTCTAGCGTTTGATGTAGCGTGTTTATATAAAAACCAAAACTCTATTTTATCTCTGTTTTCGAGTATCTTGGAGGGTATCGTTCACAGGAAAAGACTGTTATCAATATCAATTTTAAATATATTATTCCTTACAATTTAGAAGTGTGGTGAAGAAGTTGTGGGTGTCTGTAATTATTAACTAAATTAATCTAATAAACAAATAAAGGACTATATAATAAATATGGGAGAAAACAATCCAGGAAAAAGATTTCTTCAATTGGCTATCATGAATGTCTAATTTGTGTCTCTTGTTTTGCTAAAAACAATTCTTCTAATGATTATAAAGTCATCTCCCAAGGTAAATTATAATGCCTACAATTATACCATGAACGTCACTCCCATGGTCAAACAAAGTACATCCATAGACTATTAAACACCATGAATTATAAGTCTCACAATTCGCATATCAATCTCCCGATCTAATACTTAAATTATGTCTATCATATCATGTACTAGAATTAAAACTCCTCTCTCGATTTGTTATAATCCCTACAAATTCAATTAAAAGTTAGCTACTCTTTTAATCGTATAAAACTCTCAATGACAGATTAGCAAACCAAGATAAATCACAATATAATCAAACAAACATGATAAACCAACGAATACTACCAAATTCCCTGATTAAGGGATTAGCTACTCATGATGGGTAAAAACATACATAAATTAATAACACAAACCATGAGTATAAGAGTTTAAGTACAAAGAATACAACTTGAAGAAATCGTTTGAAATCTAGATGAATCTCTTCACTACTTCCTTCAATCTCCCTCTCAAAGTGTTTCTATCCATTTTTCCTTAAAAGTACGGCTAACTAATAATATAATATGATGGTATTGTATATGATATCTAATAATATAAAACCCTAATATATAAGAGTTTTAATACTTTACAAGGAAACACAAACAATTTCCTATAATAAGTTGGATTGTAATGTTCATTTTCGTAGTCTGCCTTTCAGACCTGTTTCTGGGCTGCTACAGTTGAGATACGTGTGTTGGACCATCTCTGAATTCTAGATTTTCCAATTATATCTTCGTGTGGGCTGTAAAATCGCCTAATTCTGACTTCTAGAACTCAAGTTATGGAAGTTATGGCCCAAATAGTGTTGTACGTGTGAGCAACCCATTAAATCCGAATTTATTTCTAATTTATCTCCAAATTAGAGTCTTTATTCTCCAATTCTTCCAATTTTAGGATTTCTTTATTTTCTGCCATAAAACATTAAACTCTAATTAATAAATGTGCAATTATGTACAAAATACTAGAAATATGAGAATAAAATCAAATAATATATATATAAATACATACTCTATCAATCTTGCGGCAAGGAGTGACATTTTGGGTCATTCTACCCATGAGTGTCATTTTGGGCATTACGTTATAAATTTGTGTCATTTTGAGCTATTTCTCGTATTTATTTTACTATTTAATCGAGACAATTATAATCAATTATATAACTCATTAATATACAATTTGTCAAGTTTAATATAAAACTAACTAATAAAGAAGTATCTGGCAAAAAAAAAAACAAATAAAGAAGTAAGTTATAATTTTTTTCTCAAAAGTCGAGAACATTACTATTTATAAATTTAAAGTCTTATAATATTTTTATTATTTTTTCGTTCGGTTTTATAATCGAAACCGAACCGTTAAAAAGTGAACCGAGTTTTTTAAAACCGAAACCGATGGTTCAGTTTTTAATTTCTAAAACCGAACCATCCTCTTCCCTATTGTGCACTGGTGCAGCACACAATTAGGTCAGATATGAATATATTTGCTTACAGCATCTATTTCAAAATGTTTAGGCCCGGTTTTTTGTGCTTATTTGCTAGGAATGAGGATTGATTTGCATGCAAAATAAGATCAAGGCTGTTTTAGTACCAAACTTTCTCATTTGGGTTCCAATGATAGCTTTTCCAGCAGAGCTGAATGATTAAATTATTATTCTCAGGATAAGATTCTAGAAGTAACAGAGAATGTTGAACAAGTTTGGGTAGGCCTTTTTTATAACCCTCTAAACTGCATACAAAGCAATAACCGGAAAAGAAGTTTACATTTACATTTCACTAGTATTCATAATTTCTTAATGGTTACACATCACGAGCTTTTCCTATTAGTATTATAGTCATCATGACAACTTGATACTATTGTTCATCAAGAAAAATGATAAAAAGGATGCAGTCCATAACAGTAGCTTACGAAATTTTTTACAGCTAGACCACTAGCTTGAGGCTGGAGAAACTTTTGCAGCCATATAAGCCTTGAGAGTAGTCTTTTATATTCTTTCTGCATAATCGATCAAAGAAAACAAGTCACTTGTAATACACTGTGGAAATGACGAAATGAACTATGGTACAGACCTCAGTCAGAATCCAAGATCAAAAGATGGAAATTCATCGGTCACATCAGCGCTGAGATTCTTCCTGTCAATATTACAAGGGTCAAAAGCTTCATTGCATCTTGAACCTATTCCCAGATCATCTGCAGATAGCTACACCAAAACATTTGCAAACAATAGATAATGTCGGAACTATGAATAGTACTGATATAAATCAAATTACAAACACCTAGGAATAATTAGAATCCAAGTTAATTTCACAAATGAAACTGAATCAGGCACATAAATTCCAGCAAAACATTTCCACATTTCTCAGTTTCATTCTCTCATAAATATGCATTTTTTGGTTGAGGGTTTAAGACTCTAACCTGGGATAGATTTCCAGGTTTCACCTCTTTGAGTGGTTGACCAAAGCTCATTCTAGATGCTGCTGCATAGACAATCTCCAAGTAATTGCATATACACATTTACATATAAGAAAACTCCTTTACAAGTAAACGCAGCTGCAGTAAAACTTACCTTTAGAAAGTAATGATTCTAGATTATTGGTAGTGTTATCTTTCCCATTTGATCCATCGTGCATCATGGAAAGTGTTGGTGGGTCAAAATCAAAATCGACATCTAGAATTTCAGAAGTCAGAAGAGATGTTGGCTTTTGCTTTTTACCATCACTGCACGATATAGCGAAAATGTGTATTCAGATGCTTAATACCCCCCACTATAAGTTAATACTAGCATAATTTTGCATGTTTGATCAGTAAAGGTTTCTCAGACCTGTAATAATACTATGCATATATCAGAATCCAGAACTAGTAAGTTTGTACTTCGTGCTGGCTGATATTGGCATATATCAGGATCAGCAAATTAGCAACACAAGAAGGGTCATCTCTAGAGAATATAAATATCCAAAATATGTTCAGTTATATCCACTAGTATCACTAATTAGTAGCCTAGACAATCAATAACGAAATATTGAAAAAAAGACTTCGTATTAATAGGAGAAGTCACATTTATTTTCTCTCCATGTGTCTGTGAGAGTTTTTGAGTTTATTCTCTCCTTTCTTTTCTACAGAAGAGTGAGAGTGTTCAGTTATGGCTTCGTCGGATGATATTGTGATGCAGATGGCAGATCTGGATATTGATCAGGAAGAAAATGAAGAGCTGTCCTTTGATGATGGAGTGGAAGATGAAGTGAATAGGTTTGAGCTTTGCCTCGTGGGTCGTTTTCTCACGGAGAAGAACATCAATACACGAGCTATGCGTTCGAAAATGGCTGATGTATGGCGCCCTGCTATAGGAGTAAACATCAAGGATTTGAAACCGGGGATTTTTCTCTTTCAGTTTTACCATGTGGATGATATGCAGTGGGTGCTTCGAGGAGGTCCATGGGCTTTTGATAACGCTCTGTTGGTCACAAATACGATCAAGACAGGGGAGGATCCAATAGCAGTGCCTTTGGTTGAAATTGACTTTTGGATTCAAATTCATGGTCTTCCAGTTGGGTACATGTCAGAGGTGGTAGGGAAACAACTTGGGAATTTTTTTGGGACCTTTCTTCAATATGACAGTAATAACAACTCGAGCATTTGGAGGGAATGCATGAGATTGAGGGTTCGAGTGGATGTTCGCAAGCCCTTGAAAAGGAAGAAGAAAATCTGCAAGAAGGACAAAACGGAGGTGGTGGTTCAGTGTAAGTATGAAAGGTTGGCTGATTTTTGCTTCACATGTGGCATGCTAAGTCATACGGAACGATTTTGCAAGAAGAAATTGGATGCTAGTTCTGAGATTGTGGTCAAAGAGTGGGGAAGTTGGCTTCGTGCTCCTCCACGTAGGGCGGCCGAAACTACTAAGAGCAAGTGGTTGAGGGAGGAAGGAGACGGCGAGTGGGGTCACAGATATGGAATGGATAATCACAAGCAGCAATTTTCGGAAAGTCCAATCGCGGGAAATTCGCAATCAGGTAAACAGGTATTCAATAAACGAGATAATAGGATGGTAACTGCAGATATCTCGGGTGGAAGAGATACTATTAATTCAAATTCAAAAGGGTTGGAGGGAAGTCTAAATCCTATTTTTAATAATGGGCCGGAGGCTGAAGAGCTAGATGGGCTTAACCTGGAGGAAAGGAAAAGAAGAAGGAGTGAAGCCCATGGATTTATTGGTACTGGGCTGAATAACGACAACATAAATACAGATTCTGTTCTTTCTCATGCGGATTGTACAGAGTCTTCATCTCAAATTATGGCTACGCTTGCGAGGCAAGCTAGCCAGCAGCAATGATTGGCCTTAGTTGGAACTGTCGGGGGTTGGGGAACTCCCGTACAGTTCATGTTCTTCACGATCTTATAAAGGATCGTAAACCCGCTTTTCTGTTTTTGATTGAGACTATTTCTTTTGCTAATAGAATAGAAGAACTTAGAATAAAACTTGGATTTGATCAGTGCTTCATGGTGGATCGTGTAGGTCGTAGTGGAGGCCTAGCTTTCATGTGGAAAAATATTGTCAGGTGTCAAATTACGGGGTACTCTCGTAATCATATTGATGTAGTGTTTTCTGAGATTGCGGAGTCATGGCGGTTGTCGTGCTTTTATGGTTTCCCAGAAAGAAATAGGAGACGAGATTCTTGGGATTTCATTCGAAGACTAGCAGACCTTTCGCAGTTCCCATGGTGTATATGGGGAGACTTTAATGATCTGTTATATGTTTCGGATAAGGAAGGTAATCTTCCCCACCCTCCAAGTCTTTTGGAAGGTTTTCGAGGTGCAGTGGAAGACTGTCAACTTTCAGAATTGGAGCTATGTGGTGGTAAGTTTACATGGGAGAAAGGACGAGGCACTAACAGTTAGGTAAAAGAACGTCTTGACAGAGCATTTGGTACAGCTTCGTGGTGGGCTAAATTCCCTCTTTGCAATTTGAGTGTTGTTCACACTTCGTGCTCAGATCACGACCCTCTTCAACTAGATTTAGTTCATGTTCCAAGGTCAAGGAAAGAATTTAGATTCAGGTTTGAGAATACATGGCTAAAAGAATCGTCGTTTATTCGAGAGGTTGTTGAAGCTTGGAATGATTTGCCAGTTTCTCATCTTTTGCCAAAGCTTCTGTCTATCTCTTCGTATATGGCCAGGTGGGGGAGAACGTTTTTCCATAAGTTTCGTGAGAAAATTAAGAAACAGAAGGTAGTGATTGCAGGCTTGGTGGACCGTGTAGATGAAGATGGAGTGAAAGAATACTTCAGGGAGAAAGATAAGCTAAATGAGCTTCTATTGCATGAAGAAGTGTATTGGAAGCAACGAGCTAAGATTTTTTGGCTTGCAGAAGGCGATGAAAATACCAAGTTTTTCCATGCTAATGCATCTGCTAGGAGACGAACGAACAAGATTAATTATTTGATTGATGAGTCTGGGGTTCGTGTTGATAGCCATGAAGGGATGTGTGACATTGTTAGCAACTACTTCAGTGGTGTTTTTGCAGGAGAAGTCAACGTAGATACGAATACACAGTTTGTTTGTCCAAGAACCATTACTGATGAGCAGAACGAGACTCTAGTTAATGAGGTTTCTTTTGACGAGTTTTCGGTGGCAGTTAAACAAATGCACCCCGACAAGGCTTCGGGGCCTGATGGATTAAACCCTGCCTTCTTCCAAACTTTTTGGTCGATTCTGGGCCATGAGGTGTATGTCAGTTGTAAGGATTGGCTTAGCATGAAGTCGTTTCCCTGTGATCTGAACAATACAAATGTAGTCCTTATCCCCAAGAAGGAGAATGCTTGCTCCATGAAGGATCTCAGACCTATTGCGCTATGCAACGTTCTTTATAAAATCCTTGCAAAGGTCCTGGCAAATCGACTAAAACAGGTCCTCCCTTCTGTGATATCGGAGAATCAGTCGGCTTTCGTGGCTAATAGAAGCATCACAGATAATGTATTAGTTGCGTTTGAAATCATTCACCATATGAGGAGGAAGAACACAGGTAGTGAGGGTGAAGTGGCACTAAAACTGGATATCAGCAAAGCGTATGATAGAGTAAGTTGGGCTTTTCTTCGTCAACGTATGAGGGCTATGGGCTTTTGTGTGAAATGGATTGATTGGATGATGTTATGTGTGAAGATTGTCTCCTATAACGTCTGCTTAAATGGGTCGTATATTGGGCCTATAATTCCTAAACGCGGATTGAGACAAGGGGACCCCCTATCCCCCTATCTATTTCTCTTATGCGTCGAGGGATTGTCTACTGCTTTGGATCAGGCTTCAACGAATGGTTTGATTAATGGTTGTAGAATCAGTTCGTCGGCCCCTGTTATTTCCCACCTACTCTTTGCAGACGACAGCTTTCTTTTCTTTAAGGCAACTACGGAGGAGGTAACTAATGTTAAGACCTTGCTGAATAACTATGAGTTGTGGTCGGGCCAATCTGTTAATTATCAGAAGTCGGGTGTCTTCTTTAGTGCGAATGTTGGAAGGGACAAACAGGCGGAGTTGTGTGGGGTGTTAGGTGTTCATAATGGAATCACTGATAGCAACTACCTTGGGCTTCCATCTTTGGTGGGTAGGTCGAAGAAAAGGGTTTTTGGGTTTCTTAAGGAGAGGGCCAGTAAAAGAATACAGGGGTGGCAGGGTAAAATGATCTCTCGTGCGGGTAAATCCATCTTAATTCGTAATGTGGCGCAGTCGATTCCATCGTATTGTATGTCGTGCTTTTTGCTTCCAAAAACTCTATGTCAGGAATTAGAAAGAATGTTCAACAACTACTGGTGGAGTTCTGGTTCGGGTGGTAGAAGAAGCATTAACTGGCTGTCCTGGAACAATATTAGTATGTCAAAGCGAAGAGGAGGGTTAGGGTTCAGGAGTCTACATGGGTTCAATATCGCTTTGATGGGTAAGCATTGCTGGAATTTTATGCAAAATCCTTCATCTCTTGTCTCAAGGGTGTACAAGGCAAGGTATTTCCCTGATTATCGCCCGTTAAGGTCTGTTAAAGGCCATGATTCGAGCTTTATTTGGACGGGGATATGGACTGCTAAGGAGGCGTTCTTAAATGGGTTTAGGTGGGTGGTTGGAGATGGTAATGATATAGTGGCTGTTACAGATCCTTGGATTCGAAGCAAGAGTGATTATCGTGTGGAGAGGAGCCATGTTTATGAAGGAAGAAGTGAAGTGGTCTCGAGTTTCTTTCTCCCTAATTCGAAACAGTGGGATGTTAATCGTGTGCAACAGCAGTTCTTAGAAGAAGATGCTAAAGCAATATTGGCAATTCCTGTACCTCAGTGTAATACTCGCGATAGAGTTGTGTGGGCGAATTCAACAAATGGAGTTTATTTGGCAAAGGCAGGATATCATTTGTGGCATGCCCAGAATATTGGCATCGGTGTTGTTCCACAAGGTGAAGGATGGGGGAAGATATGGAGGTTGCTTTTACCACATAAGATTAAAATTTTTATTTGGCGTCTATGCCGTAACACAGTGCCAGTAAGGAGTAGACTAAACAGTAAAGGAGTTTCAGTTCCTTGTATGTGTCCGTTGTGTGATGGAGATGCTGAGCACCTAGCTCATATTTTCTTTAACTGTGAATTTGCTAAGCACTGCTGGAGTTACATGGAATTAAGTTATGATATGAGCGCAGTTGAACACATTCCAGATTGGGTGTTATCGAAGTTAGCAGATGCCCCAGCTGATGAAGCAATCAAAATATGCGTGGTTCTATGGGGGATATGGTTCTGGAGGAATCAAAAAGTCTGGGAAGGCAAGAGTGTCTCAGCTGATCGCGCCATGGAAGGGAGTTTTAAATTGGTGAAAGAGTGGAAAGAAGCTAAACGCAAACAAGCACCAGGTGTTCAAGTTAGAGGTAAGTCAGGTGGTAAGCATGGTTGTAGATGGACACCTCCTGTAGCAGGTAGTATTAAAATCAACGTAGACGCGTCTGTGTATCCAGGATCGGATACGTTCTCGATTGGAATGCTTGCTCGAGATCACCAGGGGTCGTTCCTAGCAGGTAGAACTCTCAGGCTACCTATGCCAGCATCTGTTTTTGAGGCGGAGGCCATTGGCGTTAAGGAGGCTCTTTCGTGGCTAACTGATAAGCAATTTAGAAGTGAATTTGTGCAGGTTGAGACTGATTCACAGTTAACGGAGCATGCTATTAATCGGCAAACGCTGAATGTCCTTGAGGTGGGAGATGTTATCAGAAGATGCTGTGTGGATTTGCATAATATGTCTAGAACCATTGTTACCTTTGTTCGGAAACAAGCAAACAAGGCGGCTCATGAGCTTGCTAGATATCCTTGTATTGCTAATAACCTCGTTGATTTTACGTCTCCTCCGAGTTACTTGTTGGAGACTCTTTTGTATGACTCTTTGAATTAATGAAAGATCTCATTTCGTCAAAAAAAAAAAAAAAAAAGATGGTGCATATCTTTTTGATGATGTATGGAGCAGCCGATTATCCAATTGCCTAGTATATGTTCGATGTAATAATTTTGGAGAATCAAAAGGAGATCGGCGTCAGAATAATTCATGTGACGTAACCTAAATATCTTGTATACCCAACTCCAATAACTAATCACAAACCTTGGCACTTGAAGGTATTGATCTTACGGCTTAATGTGGTATACTGTACTTTCTTTAATAAATATAGTGATTTACACAAGTGAGATAAGTATCTACAGACCACAAAAAAAAACTCAGAAGTGAGGATCTTTAATTCTGGATCTCCTCTTGCGGCAGAATAAATTATATCTACAATTTCACCATACCTATCCTCCTGAACACTGCTTTGACCACAGGGGTCATCCACAAGCTGTCTTTGTACTCTATTCAGGATTTCAAAATGAACAAAACCCGAAGTTTGTAAAGCATGGCCTTCCTCTGGAAATTCCCTTTTAATAGAAACATTACATTCCCGAGTTTCAGGTTTTTTGAGGACGGACAAAATTCCATGCACTGCAGAAACAGAAAACAGAAAAGTTGAATCACGCCTATCGGTGGTATCAAAATTTTAATTTAGTCATGATTAATGTGCCAACAGGCCCACCATTACTCTTGGGCATATGCAGTATGCTAGAGGCCTGGAGGATGTAGTTCCTGAAAATGTAAATATAATTTTAAATCATATTACAGTAGTTATTTGTATAAAAATCTGATGATCTTTTTAAGAAATCTTCTGATAAGCCACCCACAACAGAATGATAAGGGCCAGGCCAGGTCCAAAATCTTATTAAGCATACAGATGGAAAATGTATACTTACTAATAATATTTTATAATCGATTGTGACACCAAGTGATAGCTTACATACCATCACGCAACGGCTTTTTCATAGATGTTTCTCTACTTGGTTTTGTTTCATCTCTAAAGCTTCTGACAACTGAAACTGGGTCCTTCCATAGTGAATCCTTGCTTTGAAGTCCTGCTGCACATGATTCCTTACTTTGTTTGATCTTGTCAGCTCTAGAGCATCTGAAAACTGATTCCGGTTCTTTACAAGGTAAATTCATGCTTTGAAGTTCTGCTATACATCCAAATAAATCAAGTGTTTTAAGGGGATATCTGAAACTTGATCAAACACCATCAAGAGGATGAAAGTAGCATAATGATCCTACAAATCTTCCTAATCCATTTGATGCCAAAAGGAATACAAAAAATGGGCTTGGGATGAAGTATTATCATCCAAACACAAATTAAATAGAATGATCTCCCAGTCTCCCACAGTATAGATACCTGTTGCATGGGTTCAAAACCACAATTACAGATCTTTCAACTTCATTGCAAAACACAATAAGCAATCTATTGCATAAAGGGGAAAGAAAGGCACATGTGCTCGCACAAACATACACATTATATGTATGTACTTGACAGTCTTAAACAACTTTATTTCCATTAAGGAGCTTACATACCGTTACCAGATTTTTCTTTTGCTAAAACTCTGTTACTTATTTTGATGTTGTCTACACTGCAGCTACTGACAAGTAAAGCTTTATCTTCAGAAACATGGGCTTTACTTTGAAGATTTTCTACACAACCAAAGCAATATATATCAGAAGAGAAGATCAGGGCCCCATTAAGCACCTCAAAAAATGATAATGTCTAGAGCATCAGAAGATGCATATCATATTTACCGACTAAAATTTCACAGTAACTATAATATAATGAAATTTGATTCTAAGCGAGATTTATACCACCATGATGTTTACGCGGCTCACCAACTTCAAGCAAATAATTAGGAAATTTAAACTCACTTCCAGACTTTAAATGTTCTGATAACTTGAGATATCTGCGGCATAAAGTAGTTCCACCTTCAGCTAATAAAGTAGCCTGCATGCTTGACAGTATCAGTTGACTAAAAGAAAGAGGACCTACTAAAGAATATCCGTAAAACATAAAGTTTGGTTGCAAAAAATATTGATGTAGAAGAGAAATTACTACCTTTTTATATCAGATGATTCTACATACTTACTAGCATTTTAAGTAATTAATCAAATTTTCTTGCCTAGTAATATTGAAAATCTTTTGGTAACTATGGCAACATGTTTAAAGGGTTAAACCCATATCTGGGGTCAAGAAGAGTTTGTTAGATTAGGTCTTCATCTTCCTATGTAATTTGAACAGCGAACTGTTTTCTTGTTTTAACACAATAAAATCCTCCTTGACATAAATTATGAGGCAAATGAGTATCCATGAATATATTATCCTAATTAACATATTCACTAAAATGGCCGCAGCTGATACATTATGGAATTGCATTCCTGGATGTTTATATATTTATATATACATAGAGCCACTTATGTCTACCCTAAATTGTGCCCCTCAGTTGACTAGAAGCCATTTAACAGTAGGGTCCCACAAGATCAAATTAATGTTTTATCATTTAATTTAACTGATTGAACACATCATGATTTTATGTAATAAATATGATCTATGGAGTAACAATGTAATAGTGATGCATTCCGTAAACCTACAGGTAATCTAAAACTTGAAAAATGGTACTTTGTACAGTGGCACATTGTAATTGCAAGACTTTTACGAACTTGGACAGAGACCACCTGCTTAAATCCAATGAAACAATTGAGGGAGACGTACCACAATAACCAACCTGCATTCTGTAGGAACCACTAGAAGCAAGTTTTAGGATACCACTGTGGTACTTTTATTTCGCTGAGTTACTTGAGCAGTGTACATCGCATCCCATTCTGCATTGCAATAAATCAGAACAGAAGTTAAATATCAGGACGAACACACTGATAATAAATATTGATTATCTAAGCAAAACTATATGTTTCACAGGATGCAAATCAATAAAAATCGGTGAATGAATCACCAGAATAATTAGTTTCGGTCTGGGCTTGTTGGTGCTATATCCCTCTTTCTCCCGCCACGACGCAATCACCTCCTGGAAGTTTCGACTCTTCGAGACTCTCTTTATCTCCTTTTAGGTCTCCAATGTCCACCAAATGGTCATCCAACTTCACTAATTCACCAGACCTAATATTTTCGTCGCTTTTAAGGAACCTTCTATCTAGAAGTCTCCCACTTTCATCGTATAGAAAGACCTGATTAAAAGAATTGTTAGCATCTATGTTATTTTTAGAGGTAAACATACAAACAGTGATTCAAGCGTCTAATTTTCCCAAAAAAGGTTTGTCTAAGCCATTTCGTTTCTTTTTGTCCAAGTCACTTCTTTTTTTGTCCAAGTTGCTTTTCTTTTTGTCTAACTCACTTCCTTTTTTCTTTGTGAGTTTCGGGAATATCCCCATTCATAGGTCCGAGATCTACATCTATGAATTGAAAGGTCCGAATGATCAACTCTGCAATCAGTTGTTAGAATCAATAAGTCTTCAAATCGTTCATTTGAAAAAATTGAAACCCTTCTTATTGGATGATCATGATACTTCCCAAAAATCGAAATTCTTGATCAATGGAGGAACAATATCACCGTTTTTGTTCAATAAGATACCAAATACTGCAAATTTTACAACATCGAAACAAACAAAATAAACAATGCACTTTACTACAAGCAAATAAAGATCTAGGCAGACCTTAATATATTAAAGTGATCCAAATGGGACGGGAGAAGTTTGCAATTATTTGATTCTGGACTACCACAGAAAAAGTAAAACCATTATATTGGTGGCGCTCTACTTCTGTGTGCCAGTGTCTTCTGTCACTTGAAATAATTCTACACAAAAGTAAATACCCTCAATTTATAAGACTGAATCAAAACCTGGGTAGTTCTTTTTTCATAGTTTATATGCTTTACTATAATGTAAAAAGTTCAAATTTATCACATACCAAATGGAACTTCCCTATTCTCTTTTGGTAATATCAAAACTATACCTGATAGAAATGACAACCTGGAATCATTTAGTTTACCAAAAGATAACAACAGGACAGAATAAGAGTTTGTTAGGCAGACGGCAGACCTGTAGAAAGTGTGTACTAACCTGTCTCCTCTGAGATCCACATACTGAAAGTTTTAAAATACCATTGTGAAACTTCTTAGCCTTCTGAGTTAACTGAGTACTGTACAAGACCTGCCATTCTGAATCAGGAAATTTTTTTAAAAAAAGGAAAAAGAATTTTCAGCTAGCCAAATATATGTGATTAATTAATTTGAAGTGATATTTACTCGAGGATGGTATATGATGGTCATACTTTACATATGCTATGGCCATAAATAATGTTTAAATTTATGAGTACATCTTATAAGGTTTCTATGGACAGATCCTTGAGTTTCTGATTCTGTTCTATTCATTTTCTGCCCCGCAATGTGTTGCAGTAATTTACTCTACTAATCCAATATTGGTCAATGCAAATGAATCAGCAACAAATAGCAGTTATGGACTTAATAGTTTAGTCCCAACTCCCAACTGATCTTAAAGCTTAAGCTGTTGTAAAATGAATCCCTGTACATCACTGTAATAACAGGACAAATATAAAATCCCAATATGAAAAAGAAAGTCCTGTATGAGTATCTAGACGATGTCACTTGTCAGACAGAATACAAATGTTATTAGCCTGTTTTGTGAACCCAATAATTTGTCATCAACTCAGAACAGGGATTTCACACTACCTAAAATAAGTTCTAAGCATTAAAAATATAGCAGTTACGCAGTACATCTACAGACTAACCTGTTGTGCTGATTTTTGACGTATCAAAATGTGGTGAAGCACTATACTCATTGAGTTCACGTCTCCTGTAATCTGAAATAGTCAAAATTACATATAGGTATGGCGGACTGTAAATCACCGAGATAGCATGCTATCAATATTACAATTAATGCCATGAATACTTGTAATAGTTACACTTGTAATTATTCGATTATCTAAGCAGAATTATATGCTTCACAGGATGAATATCAATAAGGAGAGGTGAAGGAATCACCAGGATAGTTAGTTTGGGTCTGGACTTGTTGATGCTGTATCCCTGTTTCTCTAACCACATTGCAATCACCACCTACAAGTTTCGACTCTTCAGAAGACTCATTGTCTCCTTTCAGGTTTCCTATGTCCACCAAATGGCCATCCAACTTCAATGATTCACCAGACCTGATATTTTCATCGCTTTTAAGAAACCTGCTATCCAGAAGTCTACCGCTTTCATCGTGCAGAAAGACCTGATTAAAATAATTGTGAGCATCTATTTTGGGTTTTGGAGGTAACAAATACAAATAGTAATTTAAGTGAATTTTCTTATTTTCTATGCTGCAAAAGTATTAGGTACTAAGTTTCAACATTTTAACAACGCGCTGATCAGTGATCACCTTAAGCTTATTCAAACTGGTAAGTGGTAACAACAGAATTACTACAAGCAACTGGGGATGTAGGCAAAAGCTAAAATTCTAAAAGTAAACCAAGTGGGGAGGGGGAGGAATCTTGTATCAATTTCTGGACTACTACTGAAAATATATTATTACATCTAAAATCCTAAAAGTAAACCAAGCAGGGAGCAGGAAGCCTATTCAAAAAATAGGTAGTTCTTTTTTGTAGTTTTACTGCTTTCGTAAAATGTAAAAAGCTCAAAAAATTATCTCAGAAATCAGAATAGATTAAACTCCATGATTCTCTTTTGCTAAACTCCATATACACAGGAAGAGTAGATCAACACCAACATTTATTTTTGCTTGAGGTCAATGACAAGAAATTTAAATGCTCACAAAATGAAATACACGTTACCTAATTGAATACAACTAGGAATCTATTAGTGTTGCAAGAAACACCAAAAAGACAGAATAGGAATTTTTTTCCCAGGCCTGTAGAAATAGTGTATGCCATCATGAAACTTCTTAGCCTTCTGAGTTAATTGTGTAGTGTACAAGACCTGCCATTCTAAAACAGGAAGATAAGAAAGGAAAGGAAGTTTCAGATAGCCCAATATCACGACAATATAAAGTACAATTGATTCTAGAAAGGTATATGGTTCTCATACTCTACATATGGTAATGCTGAAAAGAATGTTTTAAGTTCTTAACTACGGCTTGTATGAACAGATCCTTGAGTTTCTGATTCTGTTCCCATAATATTTCTGCACTGCAATGTATTGTAGTAGTTTACTCTCATACTCAAATTTAGGCCAATACAAGGGAATATGCAACAAAACATGGCAGTTTTGGACGTCATAGTTTAGTGCCAACTCTTCTAAAAGCTTAAGCTGTTGCAGAATGAGCCTTGGACTATATAGTTTATATGCTTAGAAGGAGAGCACATCTGACGTGGTAATGCAGGATCATCTTATGGGATTCTAAAGCTCTAAATCTTTAATAAGGTCTGCTCTCCCTCTCTCATGTTCTACAAAATATGAGTTTACGGTAAGACCAATAAGACCAAGAGAGATGGTATGAGTCCTTTCATTTCCAGCGAGCATTCATTCGCCACAAGAAGTGTGATTCAACCAGACATGAAAAGGGAAAGGTCTAGGCATGCACCAAGGTAACTGACTAGGTCACTGGTATCGGGAATTGATGCAATTCAATACACAGCTGTTAGTTCTTAAGGAGGTAGAGGAATCAAGCTGCCACACTTGTGAATTGTGATCCGCGGATTGCTAGTCTTAGATAACCATCATGATAATTTTTTTGACTTATAAGTTAGTTGGGAACTTTACAAGACTTTCCACTTCAAAATGGAATATAAGAAGAGAGGGAAGTGTCAACTAAGAAAAAGAGAAAGATAACAGAAGAAGAAAGAATAAGATCCAATTAAATAAAAGAAATTCCCAAATTAAATATAATACAAATGTTACTAGCCTTTCTTGTAAACCCAAAAATTGTCATCGAAAGAGGAATATCACATTACCTATAATAAGTTCTAAACATTACAAATCTAACAGTAGATCTACAAACCAACCTGTCGTGCTGTTTTTTGCAATATCAGGACATTTTGGTGAACTTGTTGAGTTCAGTTCTCTTGTAATCCGAAATAGTTGAAAAATCCGAGGAATGATGGCATTCTAACATCACCGAAACAGCAAGCTATAATTATTACAAGTTATGGAGAGTACATCAGGAATTAGCAAGCATTTGTCTTGAGTCGCTTATACTACACCAAGGCATACACTCCACTGCACAATGGCAGTCTCATAGGATCAAGACTAATACAATATTACACTAATTCAATTTCAATTATTTTTTTCAAAAACCCTAGCACGTAATATAGCATTTGAAAAAGAGATAACAAGTTCATATTTCAACCAAAACATGAAGATACATTGCATTTAAATCGACTAACCTCTTATAATTTTTTGCGATGGACTAAGATTCTTCGACAATCCTCTACTACTGCCTAAATCAGTTTTGCTACCTTCAGGAAAAAAAAAATTGAACACTAAACAACATAATAGTATGAAAAAAACAAAAACTAAAAAAACAATCACCGAGAATATTCAGACATATACCAGCAGAACTTGATTTAGCCTTGAAGTTCGGTCGATACATTAAGCTACTTCTATCGATAATCGTCTCGTTTTTTTCCTTTTAAGTCAAAAAATAGATCTCTATATTCTTAAATCAGCTACACAAATCTGTTACACAAAAGCTAAATGTTATCGGAAAACAGTTAAGCACAAATAAATTCGAGTACGCACTCGCAACATTCAAGTAACTAAAAGTAATGTATATAAACAGTAAATTAACGAGGAGACGAGTAATTAGCGTGTAAATCAAAAGCACAAACAATTGAATTTTCATCTAATTGAGGTGAATTATGAATTAAAGTTCAACAAAAACATTTGATATGCAGCTAGTTTCTAGAATTGAGATCGATTTTCAAGTTCAATACTAAACATTTCAAATATAGTGTGTGTGTGTGTGTGTGTGTGTAAACACAAATTTAAAAAATTCGAGCAGAAATTAAAGCAGTACCTCCATTACGGAACAATTATGTTAAGTGAAAGTGTGAATTCACAGATTATATGATAGATACAAAATACATACATATATTTATGTGTGTGTGTGTTTGCGCTCACCTGGGAGTAAATGAGCAAGGGGATTTAGCGGGAATACAGAAATGCACACAAAACAAAATGTGTCGTATTAGATACTCTTATTTTTGTGGATAAATATAATGGTACTATAATATTTAAATTGGTTTCATTTTAGTCACTGTTTTTCTAAATCTTTAAACAAAAATTATATGTACTACCTTTTTCTCTTCGGAAAATTGAGGACGACCCATCCATTTTAAGAAATGATTCTTAAAATTTCAAGACTTTGTGTGACATTTTAATAAAAAAAATGATTTTCTCTTATGATTTGTTGTGAAGATGGATTTCATTTAAAATTATAGATTTAAACAAATAACATGTTTAAATAATTAAAAGATTTTGGATTTGAATTTCATCGGAAGTCTAAAACATTCAAATATTAGTACAAATTTAAGAATTTGAAATAACATCTCAAATTTTATCATTTGAAATTAAATATATGTTCCCAAATATAATCATATATTTATCAAAAATTTATAAAACCATTTTTAAGATATCCTTCAATAGCGACTTCCTGGTACCTTGAAGTTATTTGATGTGATATTATATTATGTTATATTCTTTAACTGATAATATTTTATTTTCAATTTTGTTTTTTACGGTGTGTTTTCCGATTTTATTTTAAGCAACTTTTTTATTCTCTCTAATTTCATTTATAATTATGAATAAATTATAGAATACATTCTTACCACAGGGTGATTTGATTTCACTAAGCATAGAATACGTGTAATGTAAGGATGTTTCACTAATAAATTTATTTAATTGTTACATCATTGTAATTAGTTGTTTCATGAAATTGTGAATGTGTAGTCGTAATATGCATTTATGTAATCCACTATTTTGGTGCTCTACTAGCATTCGGAACGATTAGTCCACAAGTGCAAATCAATTCTACAAAAAGTTTAAAAACCCATCACATAATTGTAAATACCTTAAAAAAGTAACATATTTTAACATATCTCAGTCTGTGGTCTGTCATAAAGAACATAAGCTCATCAGTACCACCAACGTATACAAAATCATGCACTACACCTAGCTCATACAGCAAACAGGTTGAAAAAGAGCCCAGTAGTGTCAATTGTCGAATGAGTAGCAAAAAGAATAGAAGCAGAAACTGTGGCAAAGTCACAATCCTCATAATTTTGGAAAATATACTAGTACCACATTTGTCAGAGAAAACATGCCCTAGTTCTTGACTTCTACCTTTAACAGCCCCTCTCAAGTTTTCACAATAGCTCAAAGCATATTTATAAACGGTAAACCACTGGCCAGGAAACTACTATCTGGCTTGTCAGTTCAGCAACAGAAACAGAATCTGGACAAACTTTACTTCATCAGCAAGAGTCAATGTATATTTAGATTTCCAAAAGATGTGATCCAAAGGTGGGGGGTAACACAAAAGTTCATTGTAAAACTATGACTCACATTCAACAAGATTACACATCAATGCCTTGGGAACACATTTCTAAACTAGTCTTTAAGTAATGCATCTGAAATACAAGAGTTATCTCTTCTTTTTGCCGCCCTTCCCAGATTTTGAAGGCCCAGCATTAGAGGTGGTTGCAGCCTCCTGTTTCTTAGTCCGTCCTGGGTGTCTAGGGACCAGCTCAGCTACCTGAAGCATCAGCTGCTTCTCTGCAACATTTACATAATAAGCATATCATGATTAATAAACTGCATTGAATCGCAAAAGCATGCACTCACTACTAAAACACTTTAAAACATAGGTATAACATACTTCAGAATTATTACAATCTGCTACATAAAATACCATTTTCAATTATTATCTTCAAATAAAGAATGGAGTATACCATCTTAATCTGATAGATTTGGTTGCAGAAAAAGACGAGCTAAAACAATGATCATAAAACATGCCCACTAAAATTGCCTTTACAGAGAGGATGCGATATTATCAACAGAACAAGGGACCAGACTATATAATGAGAAAATCAGACAAATAGCACTATGTCACTACTTAATCATAGTTTATAAATACAATCGGATTGCAAATTCTTCTGCAGTATCAGTGTATCAAATTCAGCAAAGATGACCAGTCAGTAACAAACTCGAAACACTAGGCATACACACATACAAAGATGCACAAGTGCTGGTATGATTGCACAAGCGATTTAGCAAAAAAAAAAAGAAGAAGAAGATGCACAAGCGTACAGATGGACAGGGAAAATATCAGTTCCTGTTTCCTTACCAGCTCATTAACATTCTAAAGCCCAAAAGACAACCTAATTTTTACCCGTTGCATGAAGATGATACTTTCATATATGAGGAACCAAATTAGAAAAATCTTGTGGAAAGTATCAAGACTAAATCATATAATTTAAACTTGTCCCAAAATACAGGTACTGAAACATGTTGTCCAAAGCTTAAACACTCATAAGACGAAAAGGAACGACCCACATCCTTATAGATATGATATAGATGTATGCACTAGTTACGAATTTATATAGAAGTTTCAATTAGTAGAAACTGATTTGACACTATACCACAAGGAGCAAGACTTCTGTGCAGATTGGCAAATTAGTCACTGAAAAAATGTAGAAAAGCACATCACACTTTAAAATTATCACCAAGCCTACGGCCTGCGAAGACCCTTATTGCTAACAATGTGATGGAAGTATCCTGCCCTGGATTTAACAGTTTTTAGGGAATTGACCCCCCATAAATCAGAAGGGGATTAAGATGAAGAAAAAATGAGGCAATATAATATTGGGGGTACAATCAAGTGCTGGAGAATAACATCGAAAGGGGAGCAACCGATTATCCAAAAACGAAGGCTAGTAACAAAAGAAAGGGCTAAGGATAGACACGGAAGTCAAGTGAGTAGGGGGTGAAATTAGTAGGAAGTTCCTCCAATATAGGTAAGTAAGGTAACCATATGACCCATCTTTCCCTTCTTAGTTGAGCTCAATTGTTGATTATTCTCTATTTAATGAGTGAATTTTATTGTTAAATAGGCAAGTGAAGGAGTTGGATATCTTATGTACTCAAGTTGAGGCTTGTGTTTTGACTTTTGAGTACTGCAAAAGGTATAATAGCAACTTTTAACAAGTTTTAATCCTTCATGTAAGTGAAGTTTAGGCCCTATTAGAAATAGTTACGTCCTGTAAGTGAAGTTTTAATCAAGTTACGTCCTTAAGGTGCTTGATGATAAGTTTGAGAGACTAAGGTTTATGAATGTGCTAAAATGTTTATAAGCTTAAATTTTTATGGAGTGTTGCATGCGAGAACTTTGGGGGTGGGTTAGCATAAAGTCAACTTTTTTTTAAGTTCATGTGTTCACGTGTCTATTTTTTTTCCAGTGAGTTAGTTCGTCTACTTTTAGTATATGTTTTAATATTCTGTACTATTCTTGTATAAATAATAAATAGAAACCTTTCCGCTATGGCACATGGATGTTTTAAAATAATTTTTGGTGCTTAGTGACCTTGAGAGTTGAGAGGACTAATAGAACTTTCAAATTTTGAACAAATTCCAAAAATACAATAATGATGGGCTCTAATTCCTTGTTTTAAGCAGTCAAAAATAATAATAATAATAATAATAATTCCTTGTTTTAAGTATTTGTTTGAGTGAAGTCACAATCCTCTATTTTTATATATGTATATACGTGAAAAAAAATCATATTTTTATACACGCATAAAATCAACATTGTTTTTTTTAAGTTCATGCGTTCGTGTGTCTATTTTTTTCAGTGAGTTAGCTCGTCTACTTTTAGTATATGTTTTAGTATTCTGTACTATTCTTGTATAAATAATAAATAGAAACCTTTCCGCTATGGCACATGGATGTTTTAAAATAATTTTTGGTGCTTAGTGACCTTGAGAGGTTTAATAGAACTTTCAAATTTTGAACAAATTCCAAAAATACAATAATGATGGGCTCTAATTCCTTGTTTTAAGTATTTGTTTGAGTGAAGTCACAATCCTATATTTTTATATATGTATATACGTGAAGAAAAGAAAACCATAAACTCTTGAACATTTAGTTAGACACTGTTAGAGTGTCGAGATTTATCAAGTTTTAATGTTAATAGTTCCATACAAAATTATTATACCTGTAAATGTATTTTGTTGAAACTTCTTGATTATATACTTGTGTAATAAGATTGTTTTGTTGGTTAGGCTATTTTTTTCTGGAAAAGAAATTTCTTTTCTCTTAGATGTGGAGTATACATGTCAAGTTCGGGTTTCGTATTTCAAATCTTCCTCCTTGATGTTATTCAACTGGTGTTCTACATAAGTCACCGAGCTAACATAAATGGGGAAGTGACGCACGAGTCATTAACTGGATGCCTAGATGACAGTTATGGTCGGGGGACCATTTACGTTGCATGCAATGGGGGGGAAATTTATTATAGGCTGATCACCTATAATGAAACAAAGGAGTATGTTCTTGATCTTTGAATAGCTCAGTGGAAAGACACAAATTTTATTCCTTTGTGGTGTTTCTCTATTTGACTCTTTCTGTTCCAAGAGAGATTTAAAGTTTAGAAATTCTAAAAGGTTTTTTTTGAAATTCTTATTCTCGTTGAAGTTAACAATCTACCGTGATATTTTACCATTTCTTCTTTTTTCTTTGTTTCTCAGATTTCTAAAAAGTATGATGTAAATTTTAGTTCTTTCAAGAATCTTGTTTCAGGTTAATACTCTTGCTGGGCATAATATCGCTCACTTTTTTCTATTCTTTTATTATTGTCCAGTTAAGAATGAGGAACGCGAATCAGTGAAGTTAAGGAAAAGCACTAAAGCAAAGTGCGGGGAATGAACGATGGGCTGGCATGGAGCGTTGCAACCTTTTGGTGTCTAGTCACTGGACACTAAGTACTTTGTATTTCTAAACTAGGTGTATGAGGTTTTGGAGGAGTAATAGTCGTATGTGTGAGAAACTCTAGCTTGACCAGATTGTAATAGTTGTTTTGCTGTATTAATGTAGTGATTTGGTGGGTTAATGTAAATGTAATCCTATCGTTTTTCCGAAATATTCCTAGAACTTTTAGGTAAAAGGAAATTGTAATAACACATATATGGTTAAGGTTTCCGTCAGAAATTGGGGTGTTACAGTGTACAAGATTGCTTGGCCTGTACCAACCAAGAAAGGTCATATTAATGAAAGCAATCGTCATAAGCCTTGTTTAGCGTGTCAGTGACCCACACAAATAATATGTTTACAAACTTTATGTTTGAGTCAACACTCTTACAAGATGTGGGAACAAAACATATGGAACATATTATTGACTGGAATTTCTCATTTGGTACTCAAGGAAACACTATTTATTTATCTGATCAAGTGGTGTACTAATTCCATTTCCAGAACAGTACTTTAGAATATTTTGTAAACATAAATAAATGTAACCTGGGGAAACAAAAACTTACTCGAAGAGATTGCAGGATTGTACAATGTTCCATCATCCCTTTTCAGTGAGAACCTCACTCTCCCTAATTGCATGTAATCGCGGGGATAGGCCTTATCAAGCTTCACCAGATTGAGAATGCTACTTTACAATCACATATTCATAACACGACCAAGAAAGAGTGAATGGATTCAATAAATTATGTATTAACAGATGTACCTCAACTGCATTAGGGATTTTGAAGTGACTGCAGCAATCTGCAATCTCAACACAAGTGGGGTTTTCACATCCTTTAGCAGCCCTAATTCGTCGACCTTCAGCAATTGTCTTCTTTGAATTTATATAAATGGGGTACAGTATATTCCACTTCTTTATATTAGAAATATGGCCATCCATTTCTCTGACAAACCTGCTCAAACCAAAATTGTGGATGATAAAAATTCAAATAGGAATCTTCACATGAAAAAAGTACAGCAATTAAATTAAAAAAGCAGTGACTGGAACTGGGTTACAATGAACAATGATGATTAGCCATGACAATTAGAGTGGGGTTGGGGAAATATGGTAAATAAGTGTGTTTGAAAATGATAGCAAGACTACAAGTGTGCAGTGTTTGTAACTGAAAAGGAATTGAGTGGGACAAATGCACACGTGTCAGCAAAGCAAAAGTTTACTCAAGACTGATGTGGTCGGATTTATAGTAACAAAGTGTTTTTCTTTTTATTATAAAAGAGGTCGTGATTCTTGAGGATAAAATTCAATGGGATTTATGTAATTAAAAGTAACATCTAACCATTAAAATGCAGAACTTATACTCTAATAAGTGATCCTCAGATAAGTAACTAAGGTGCTAGTATATGAGGTAAGGAGGAACTCGGTAACACAGTTGCGAAATCAAAACCCAGCGAAATTAATTAAGAATACGTCTGATATAATTGAACTCATAGGTCCAAATTTATTCTGGCAAATCTATGAAGCAGAAGGCGAGCTCATTCACTAATGGGAAATCCTGTTAATTGTGCATGAAGCTACTTAAAACGCATCTGCACCAAGCAACATATTGCACGCTCGTATCGTACCATCTGATCCTCAACAACGCTTCTTAAAATTCTTGTGTTTATGAGCTTTCTACATCAGTGTACACAGAATAATTGTCTCCGCCACACATAAAATACTCCCGTATCAACCAACTAATCATCCTATCGGACTAGTACCCATCTTCGAGTTGATTGATTACTACAAGTATACAATTTCTCCATCTAACTCCTTCTAACAATCATATACGTGTTTAAAAAGTAATATATCACATGTGCACATTAATCGTAAAGGCTTTTATATTATCTCATTTCCAACTCAGTCCAAATCCTTCTCTTATAAACCCCGATCTCACTCGTAATTCCACAACCTAAAAAGGGATGTTATCGCAAACCCGAGAAAACCCCCTTAATATACCAACTAGAAACCCAAAACTAACTGAATAACATGCTTATATACATCACTATCTACTAAATTCAAACAAAATAAACACATTAATTTCGACAACAATCATTATAAATCGTAAATGTAAATCAATCAATTAAATAACATAGATAGATGAGGGACAATCAATCACTAATTTGGGATATCATAGTGAGATTTAAATCAAATTGTAGAAATGATATATATAGATATATATATATATATGTGTGTGTGTGTGTGTGTGTGTGTTACCTGCTTAAGATCTGCTGCTGTTACTTGAAACTCAATGCGGATCGCCGGCGAAATATTTCTCCGATTAGAAAAAGAAAATAAAACCCTCGCTGCAACTGTAACTATATTTATAATCGGGTCGGGTTATTTGTAAAAAAATTTTAACGAATTTGTAATTTTGTTCCAATACTACTTTTTTTTATATAGAAGTTGAGTACTCCCTTTTTCCATAATATTAGTATTTTTTGATAAAAAAATTGTTCCATAATAATTTTCCATTTTTACCTTTAATGTAAAAAAAAAAAATAAGTTATGGAACTATATTTTATACGCACCTTAGATGTGTGTCAGACACTCTTTCTGAGATGTAAACAAATTGGTGGGACGGAGGGAGTACATTTTTATTATAAATTTACAATAAATACTAGCTTGTATCCCGTGCGATGCACGGATGAATTTTTTTAAATTTTTAATATTTTTATTTTAATATTTTTTAATGATTTGAATTTATTTGTATTTGTATAATAATAATTTAAATTTTATTTAATATTATATGTATATGTTTTATATAATTTATTTGTATTTATATTTTAATAGGATAATTTTTGTTTGTTTTGTATAGAGATGTATTTTACTTAGGAGATTAATGTGAGATATTTTAGTTAGAATATTAATATGAGATTGTATTTTAGTAGTAATGTTTATATTATTTAGAATTATAATGTTTATGAGTTGTTTGCATAAAAGGAGAATTATTGGTGTTAGAATTGTATGTATGATTATATTCTTTTAAAATTATATTTTATTAAAATTCAACGGTTAAGATTATTTCTATGGTTCACTTAAAATTGGACGGTCAAGATCTTTTCTATGGTTCACCTAGTACCATACCGACCAAAACTTTTAATCTTTCGTTGATTTGAATTTATTTGTATTTGTATAATAATAATTTAAATTTTATTTAATATTATATGTATATGTTTTTATATAATTTATTTGTATTTATATTTGAATAGGATAATTTTTGTTTGTTTTGTATAGAGATGTATTTTACTTAGGAGATTAATGTGAGATATTTTAGTTAGAAGATTAATATGAGATTGTATTTTAGTAGTAATGTTTATATTCTTTAGAATTATAATGTTTATGAGTTGTTTGCATAAAAGGAGGATTATTGGTGTTAGAATTGTATGTATGATTATATTCTTTTAAAATTCAACGGTTAAGATTATTTCTATGGTTCACTTAAAATTGGACGGTCAAGATCTTTTCTATGGTTCACCTAGTACCATACCGACCAAAACTTTTAATCTTTCGTCTTTAATAATATAGTATAGATGGATTGTATGACCCTAAATACTTCATAAATTTTAAATAGACTTTCAAATTGCTAATAATTATATGATATATTGATATATTATGTAATAACTATTAAGATTAATTATTAAATAATGATTATTAAGAATAAACACTTAAAATGTAATGGTTATTACATAATATTGATATATTATGTAATAACTATTAAGATTAATTATTAAATAATGATTATTAAGAATAAACCACTTAAAATGTTAATGATAAGTGGTTTTTTCGTAAATGTTAACATCTAAATATATATGGATTAATGATATATAATATTTTTTTCATTGTAATTTTATAATAATTTGAAAATGTTTAAATATAATTATATATTATTATTTATTAAATTAAATTATTTTCGATTAATGCTCCGATTAATCATCGATTACCCGATTAATCACTGGACGGCACTTTCACCGTCTAACTCTGATTCCTGTCATTTAGAACACTAAACGGAGGGAGTATTATTCTTGTGTGTAATATAAAATACACAACTTTTGATGTAGTAATAAAGAAAAAGAATTTAAAGGGATCTCTTAGATACAGATGTAAAATGAAATAAAAATAAAGTGATGTGTAGGGATGGCAAAAAAAACCGATCCGATGGATACCCGACCGTTTCGACCCGATTGGATCTTACCGAACCCGATTTTTTGGATTTGGATTTGGATTTGATTTTTAAACCCGAATGAGTTTGGATTTGGATTTGGATATTAGCCTTACCGAACCGAAAACCGAAACCCGATCCAAACCCGAAACCCGAAAAAACCCGATATTATATATATATATATATATATATATATAATTTATTCCTAATAAATATCCATTATATAATATTAGTAATTAGTATATTACCTACCTGTAAGTCTGTAACCTGATACTACCTGGTACCTAGCGGCCCGGCCCATTTACGGTTTTAGTCCCTAAGTTCTTTACTCTATCACTGATAGATTGATAGAGTGATAGTCGTAACTCGTACACTGGTCCTTCTATACCCTAGCCGCTCACTTTCCACGTCGAGACGAGTCTTCCACGCCTGAGTTCCCACTTTCCACGCCTAGTTCGACTGGTTCGAGTCTTCGATTTTAACAGGTAAGTTCGAGTCTTCGATTTTAACAGTTCGAATCATTTGATATTCTTTGTTTAGTTCAGTTCTTTGTTTAGTTCAGTTCGAATCATTTGATATATGACTTCTTCAGTTCGAGTCTTCTTTGTTTAGTTGTTGATATAATGATATATGACTTCTTTGTTCAGTTCGATTGTAAGTATTTATTGTTTAATTAGTTGTTTATAAACCTAGAATCATTTGATATTCTTCCATATATGACTTCTTCAGTTCTTTAATTATATTCGATATTCGATTGTAACTTTTAAGATGTCAGTATTTATTGTTTAATTAGTTGTTTATAAACCTAGAATCATTTGATATTCTTCCATATATGACATCTTCAGTTCTTTGTTTAGTTGTTAATTGTTAGTTGTTTAGTTGTTAATTGTTAGTTGTTATGTTGTGAAGTTTGTTTACAGAATAAATTTCATACTTGTTAATTGTTATGCAGCCATGTCTTCACAATCAGTTCTCAATTTAGAGTCGGTAAATCCGAACCCGATCCAAACCCGATGGATCGGGTTTGGATTCTGATTTTCCAAATCCAATTGGATTTGGATCGGGTTTGGATTTGGTAAGATAATTCGGGTTTGGATTTGGATATCTCAGATATCCAACCCGATCCAACCCGTTGCCATCTCTAGTGATGTGTTATGCGGTAATTTTTTAATGATTATTTAGAAATTAAAATTATAGATGTCAAATATTTATGGTTCGTGACGACGAATTTCAATTTGAATCATTACAGGGAAATATTGTTCAATCGTTTCTGTTTTTTCCTGATTAAACAAAAAAAATTCTTTCGCTAAATAAATCTTCTGTTAATAATGAAAAAAAGCACAAAACCTGCTCCACAGGCAAACATTAGAGGTGAACGAAATAAAAAATATTAATTTATTAAAAAATTGTGCAATATTATTGGAGCAAAAAATATTAACTTGATCATGCATTGAATTACAATGTGAGGGGAACCTCAAGTCCTCGACCATGCACTGGTGCTCCAGCTCAAACTGACTTGACTCCAGAGATAGAGATAGTCTGTGCAGTGCTGAGGTATAACAACTAGCAAGTGTCCTGGCACCTGTGGACAATCTCAAATTTGTTAGCTGCCCGAAAGAAAACTACACACACTGATACTGTAGAGATCAAACTTCAAAGTGGTTCTTTCAGATAATTTGAGCTGTATTAAAAGGCTTGTAAAGAGAGCTGGCAGGGGAATGAGCTGGTAGCGAAAGTATCTGCTTCTGGACTTTCACCATTGTTTAATGTATGTTTGCTTTTGTCCGCATCATGAAAGTTGATCCTGATAATATTATCAAACTCTCTTCCGAGTTATGAGAGACGAAGACAGAGTACCATGTGAGTAACTGGATGTGCTTTATGAAAATGGACACTTATGATTTATGAGCAAGTAAATGTCATGCCTATATGACATTATAGATTTCAATGTTTCATGGTCTTTCCGGGTCTTCTTCATGGCCTAAATTCGAAAAATATTTAGGTAGTTGGCAAAATATACGCAAGACTATCTATTTATCATTGGACTGTGAAACAGTAGAAGTCTAGCAGGTAAAGGCCACTGCAAAGTGAGGGAAATGTCCAAGCATCTGCAATTTGTATTAGCCATGTTGCTTTTGTTGTGGGAAATTAACTGTTACCTGGTGAAAAGGGAATAAATATCTTTAAAAAAATATATAAAAAAAACTCTTCGTCCTGCATTGAGAAGAACTGTAAATTTCTTCGAGTTTATGGAGGAGAGCTTCTTATTCTTGGGAAGTTAATTTTTTGGAAATAATCAGTTTTAGATCTTAGGCAGAGCTACAAAACGACCAAACATCCTAATGAAGACTCATTAAGAAACAGCAAATTTGTTCCTTGTTTTAAAAGTCCTGCAGCAATATTACCTTGTTAAACAGTATATTTTCATTAAAATTGACTGCAAGTTTAAAACAACTTGTCAGAGGGAAAATGGAACACAGAACCATTAATTTTGAACTTGCTGCATAAATTTTATCACCCAGACAACTGGAACATATAAATTTGCTGTAGAATTCAGTTAAGAATGCAACAAAATTTATAATATTTAAGCCTAAGATATAGTTGGATGCTAATGTTATCAGTTCTACTTCGGGTACAGTGTTGCTGGTTTTCACTGTCTCAAAATTGAAGTGCCTACTCGAAAATTCCCTGACTCTTGGTTAAATAGCAGTTCACTTGTAGGCAGTAACTTTAAATATTTCCATGATTTTGGCTCTACCAAAAACCAAGGCAAGAAGTACTTCATCTACTTTTGTTCATGGGCTTGTACTGTTGAATATTTATTTGACATGATGGAATGTTTATTGACCATGCTTTAAACCGAAAAGTAGTGGAGGTCATATGATACTCTTGCTGGAATTCAGGGGAGATACTGTCAGTGGTATTCTATGTGATATGCATGTCCACATCGGATGTGGCAATCTTCACCATAGATGCTCATGTTTGGGGATTTCGTAAGGCTAGTATTGAACATTAGTTGCTGAAGGGAAAAGGGATAAAGTGACATTAAATCAATGCATCTAGTCTCCCAGAGTCCACAGGTTATTGTGGAAATAATGAAAACTAAGGAAATGTTATTGATGCTATCCACAAGTTGGAGTTGAAGTCTTTCCGGTGTTAGAAGTAACAGTAGATACCATCCACTTAATAAAAGTGTTAGTGTACGATAAGATACCTTTGCAGGATGATATGGAAACTAACTTGATCATTCTTAGTATTATGGTTTCATTATCTGTTTGTCTAGCAATTTGCAAAAGTACAATGTGATCTCTGAGAATATATTCTAAACAATGATTCTAATGTCGGTACTATGTTTACCTTCCTCGCCTGATTAAATATGATCCATTGAAATTATTCTTGCCGATAGTGTTTCAACCAATGTCTTGTTTGTCTCCTGCACAAAACCATAATGGCCTCCGGCTCACATATCCTTTTTTCCCTATGTGGACGAGTATTCGATTAGTGTGGCTAGAGATTTGTATTTACTGCAGGTTTAACTACTTGCATACTATGACTAAGCTTGATATTGGTTGATGTCAACGGTTGCCAATCATATTTAACGTTGATATAAAGTTTCGACTCCCCTTTATCTTGAAGACAAGGTCAGCACAGTTAAGAAAAAGTTGCAGTGCGCCTGAGGTTAGAAAACTTTTGACGACAGATACATGTATGATGATGGGACTGGGTATCAAACTGTGAGATGACCTTTGTGATGTTGTAAACAACTGGAGATCATTGAAGAATAATAGTAGATGTTGGACTAAAAATGATTAGACGAACATCTAAAAATTGCTGGTTTGCTTGTCATAATATTTTTGTATCATCAAGGGCTTTAGCAAGATTGTCACACCCACGATCTCATTAGTTGATGCATCCAATTTTCTTGATTAACTCTATAAAACTCAATAAATATAAATATGATTAAAATTGTGATTATGAAGTAACCGCCAGATATATAGGAAAAATGATCGTATTAGTGTCCATTTTTAGGCTCGATTTTGAGTGGGAATCAGTGAATCACTACAATTCAGTATTAGTTCGTGGGCTGAATGTGTTGCTCGAAATCTCAGTACGTGCTTGAAATAGTTAAAAGAAAACTAATTTTCAAAGTCACATTGAAAGCGAAAATTAGATTGGTTGCATATAGAGAAAAACTTATAGTTTAGAGCACCCCTTTGAACATTAGCTTGTCTATTATAACATCAGTTTTCCATAACTAATTTAATCGACGTTTTATTTGTTTCAAACTGTGGGTTTGAATTATTCTAACTGTTTTGGTCTGATACCGCGATAAAGTTCTAGTCATTGCTTCGTGTTAATTTTGTACACTGATTGCCTGATTGGTATATAAAATTGTGCATCGATCATTGATAACACTGTATTAGAGCACCAAAAGAAATGCTTATACAAACGAAAAGGACGAATTACAGACGCGGTCATAACCGCTGCTAGTGACCTGACCTCCAATAGTCACTTTTATCACTTATGTTTACAGGCAACATTCTTTTTTATCACTCTTCTTCTTGTGTTTTTGGGATAGAATATAGATCTCAAAGAGTACATATATATTACTTTTGGTTTGTCACTTTGAGTCCATACTATCAGACATGAGCAGTTGAGCACCACCATTCAGAAGCTTTTTGGGGTCAGTTGAAGGCACAGGTACAATATAATGGTCTGTCAAACCCAACTCAATTTTGCTCTGTTTTGCAGCCATTTGCTGCTTTGTTGATTTGTAAAAGGTGGCATACAATATCAGTTGGGCCACTCCTAGAAGTGCGCCCAGTCCATTAGGAGCCTGCAACAATTAACACCAAACTCTCAATTATCTCCTGATTGTTATCAGATTGTGTAACAAAAAATTGACAAATTTATTTCAGAAAAAAGAAGAAGATATTACTATTAATCTAAGTTTTAAGAATATATTCTGAGAAGACAATTCTAGTGTTTAGCAAATATATTCTGAGAAGACAGCCTGAGCATTTTAGGTTGTTCATTACAATATCTTGGTTGAAAGATTAATTTTTTTAATTGATAAATTTTATTACGATAACTACACAAATTTAGTATATTTACGATTCAATAATTCAATTCATTTTAAACAGCAGAAAAAAATAGGCCTAGTAAGTTTCTAAATTTAGATTCTCGTATGCTATGATACAAATTTGTTGGTACGTAGGCTCTTATCTTAAAGACAAACAATGCATTTAAGGATATTAAAAACTGACTTTGATGCCAGATTCCGGCTTTGCGGTACACTTGACTGACTTCTTAACAGAAAAATTCTAATTTAGGAAAGTACAATTAATTACTAGCATGACAAAACAAGACTCCCATTCATGCACTTAAAAAATGATGTAACCTGCAATTTCTAGTGTGTCTAAAATAAATAATTTAATTTGCAATATATATATATACACGCAGATAAAAAATTAAAGATCAGTAAAAATAAAATTACATACAGCAATGTAGGGATCGAATTTGATGAGAGCATATGCAGTCCAGGCAACCCCGTTGAGAAAAGAAAACAAGGAGAGGAAAAATGGCATATACTCCACGCTCTTTGTTGTAATCACTAGTTTCTGCACCATCAATATAAACAAAAGGTGAGTACAGAATATATACCAGGCCGTTACGTACCTACGTGCACATATATTATTACAGCTACGTACATCTTACCCACACCATACCGATTTGATAATTTGGCCGGGGTTATATTAAATAGTAAACATAGAATTAATGTGTGGCACTTACCATGACAGATAACGGCGAGGCGTACATGAGAAAACAACCAACCATGCATATGCTTCCTATGATTGTGGTCCGGAGCTTCATGCTATGAACTAAGGTGAGAACCATAATTGCCACAACTCCGATAAAAGCGAGTTCAGCTGACGCTATGAGAATAACATTTTTTCTCTTCTTTTTATCGGAGTAAATAAGAAAAATCATCAAGTAAACGAGCTCAATGACGAATCCGGAGCCGTTAATAGTGAGGACGAGGAAGCTATGGGGATGAAACCATGGAAGACCGTATAGAATCCACATGCCACAGTTGAAAAGAGTAGCTAAATATGGCATGGCCGAGAATTGTTCCACGGACTTCTTCTTCCATATTATCGTAAATGTTGGCCTGAAAATTTAATATAGTAAATATTATTTATACTAATCAATATAGATTTAATTTCTTGGAAAAGAAAATCGAAAGTTTATCTTTCAGAACTCGAACATACACTGGTGACAGGAACAAGATGAGTGCAATAATGTTTCCTGCATGCAAGTGAACAACATAAACAAATTAGAATCAGGTACATGCATGAGCTCCTTATTACTTACAAACAAAAGAAGCATGACTTAGCTACTATATATATATGTAAATAATAGTGCAATAGCCGGTTCGTGTTGTAATGTGATATATTTTATATATACGAATCGTCGAAAATTAAAATTTAACCTATGATTCCAACAACAGTACGAGCAGCATCTGCGGAAACCATGGCTAGTTAGAAGTGATTGAGAGGTTATGAACAAGATATGAAGGTATGATATATGTATGTAGATGAGAAAATTGAAGGGTAGATAATGAGCTAGAATAAGCAAGGTGAAAGCGAGGTTGTTATATGGGAAAAAGGAAATGGAGAAAGAGTGATATATATATAAAAGGGTCAAGGGCCGGGAGGTAGGAAGGAACCAAGAGGTTCGTTTTGTGATTATCTCTAAGAAATAAGCATTACATACTTGCTTAAATTGTATTGGACAGTGAGGAATACTTGTAGAAAGATGTGTAAGAGAGAGATAGGGGTAGGTTAAATGAGGACAGAGAGAAATTAAGACAGGGTTTTCTTGCTGGAAGTGGCACAAGCTTCAAGGTTCTCAAAACCCTAGTTAGGTGATGTGCATGAATCCCCATACCAACCTCTATGGTTCTGATTTTTCAGATTATAAATTATTTAAAATTGTCGATGCATTATGAAACAAAAGATAGAATCTCAAGTATAAGTGTATTTTACAGCTTGATTTTCAGAAAATATAATTTTAAAAGCCAAGCACTACTGGCATATATGTAATTTATGGAGTGGATAGTGTATATATCTATTGACACTCTCGATTTAAGTCAAACTTATCCATGGACACTCAATTTAAGCCAAACTTATCCATTAACATTGAATTTCATTGCAGCTGGAGCTGGGATTGTAATTGATTTTGCTGCAGTCCTAGTGATCAGAGTTATCCAATTCTCTTCAATATTGCTGTGGGAGGTCTTGGATTTTAGTTTCATTCAAGTAGAGGACTCGTTATTCTGCCAGGCTTAGTTTAAGTTGAAAGGTAAAAATTCATCATCCACTATATCAATACAGGTCATTTACGACAAACTTTTTATAAAGGATTTGTCATAAATGATCTATTTATAATAGGAAAAAATGTCATAAATATTCGAGTGAAAAGTTCAATTTTAATCAGAAAGTTACACTTAATCGCAAGTTTCATATTTGTCAGAAATATATATTTAATCGCATGAATAAATTTAGTCATAAATTTTATTTTCTAAGAAGAGTAAAATTATTCATAAGTTAAAAACTATGGTGATGTTTGTTCATTTAAGTAGCTTATGAGTTTGACTCGTATCCATGACTTATCACCATGAACCGACACACATGACATGCACGGCCAGTTGGTCAAACGAGTCAACGATCTTTCAGATTAAAATCTTTGAAAATTTGATTAGAGTTAATTCAACTTATAACAAGGAATTAGATGATATAGACGGCGACCCGTATATAGACATAATTACTTGTAGTAGATAGACAACTTTTCGATAATTTTTGTCATCTAAATTAATCATACAGAATTATATAGAAAAGAAACGCCACTAGCGATATGATCATATATATATATGCCCATAACATTACCATATACTGGTATTACCTAGACGAAAACGACTTAATTACTCAAGATTTGTTAATTAGTTGTCCAAATATGAATTGATTAAGTAGGTATAATGAATGAAGGTATATATATATAAATGCGAATGGTTGTCTGGGAATATATATAGGTAGATAGGTTTATCACTTTATTGGGGTTGTGGCAAGGCCGGTTAGTCATGGCATGGATGTGAAATTGGTGCACCAAATACGCATGCGTTTCGCAGTGTTAATTGTATATCATATAAGTATATTTTCTATATTCCTATATTTACTCGATCAGCTGGTGCATGAGTTGATCAAAACATCTTTGCTAGTGTTGAGTTTCGACCTATATATAAGAACTATTAACCTTTTAAATTAATACATTTCTGTGTGTGTATCAGAGTATATTAATTAATATCATTGAAATTAAGAAATTTGCATCAGATTTTAAGAAATTTGTATAAATTTAAATTTCATTCAAACTATATTTCCCCTAAAATCATACATAAATATATGTATTTAGGTACGTATTGTTTAGATTTAGATTACTATATATATATATATACAGCACTCGAGCATTCTTCGATATTCGTCAGGCTGACTGCTTACGCTGGGCTGTATCAACTTTAGAGGAGGCAACATTTGACCATGTACTACAATTGTATGCACGCAAATCTATATTGTATAATAGAAAATTGAACCAAATTTATTAGAATAGTCTTCTAATCTTTAAAATTTTAGAAAAATCGATAACTTAATATAATATCATAATCGAGGTGGAGAGAGTTCTTGACTCTCTGCCACCTAGAATGAGAGGTTAGAAGTTCAATTTTAGTAGAGAAATTGCTCAGTGCATGATTAGTTCTTAATGTGAAACTGCTTATATATCTACGTTACCTACAGCTCCAAACACAGAGACACACAAAAAATTTCACAGCCTCAAACACACACTAGCTGGTTGATTCATTTACGTAAGGCTGGATGGCTGCTTACGGAGCAGCAGCAAAATATGGTTAGAGTGACTGTTAGCGCGCTCTGGACCAGGATGCAAGATCCCTCTTCACAAAGTGCAAGATTGGACTTTGCCACCACCACTATTCTCTTAAACCTCTAGCTTACTTGGATAACACAGGACCGCAAATTTTGTGGGATCCACTTTATATACACCCCACTGTTTCATCATTCTAACCGATTTTACGTAGTATTACTCAATATTATTATCAACAAAATATATTATGTACACATGTACGATTGCATTTTCTATAGTCAAATTATGTTCATGATCACCAGGTCACGAACAAGCTAGCTAGGGTAAAACAAATTAAATGCTTATTTACATTACAGTAGTCAATTAATGTAAAATAGCACGATATAATGCAAGTGGTTTATCCTCTCGTTTCAGGCCCGGATTCGATCCGGGTTCTTCCCAAAATTTCTTAAAATGGTTATGTAACTTTGTAAGATTATTAGTCAATTTATTTTTAAAAATTATAAGAAATCGATCAGCATGATGAGAAATGTGTACCGGCAAGATTAAAAGATCCGAAAACAGTAGGATTCTAATTGTTCTGTGACACCTATATATGTTAAATAGTGATCGAGAATAAAAAAAAATTACACCTCTTATAAATGTTAATCAGGTTCAACATATATATGGGAATATATTCCTCACATCCGGGAAGAACATTTTTAATTTTTAATTCCCATGAATCTTGTTCTAAAAATGAATAAATAATTTGTAAAATGAGTTATCCTTCCATTAAACAAACTCGAAACCACTGTGGAATCATTGTGTTCTACTTATTCTAGAAGGATATAGACGATCTGACACGATAATTGAAATTCTTTCTCTTTTTACACTTTTTCATTAGAATATGGACACGACTGTGATATTGTTGCGAAAAATAAGAGCTTTTGTATTTATTTTAATTGATTAGATTGAAAGAGAATAAATAACGATAATCTTATGTTTTGTATTGTTTAAATTAACAAGTATATATCGCTGATCATATCCTCAATATAAACACTATCTCTGTCTAGTCCACGACCTAAAATAATGACCAGTGATGTGTTTAATTTAGACATACATAGGTATATACTAATACAGTAATTACAGTAACGGCTAATGACCTCTGGGTCTAATAATTTAAGGTTTTTCTTTTGCTATTTCAAATAATTTAATGTTAATACTCATAACAAATGTTTATGTAAGTTTCTTTTTTAATTATTAAGGGTGATATTATATTATACTGTGTCTCCTATAAACAAAGATTTGTACGGTGCGTGCACTTATTAATATTGAGCATTTTTTTCAATCCTTATTATTAAAGTGGAATTTTCTTAAACTTTTGTTTAATCTTGTCTCAGGCCCACGTACAATACAATTCAAGAAGATCAAGAATTAAAGTGATGATGCTTGCTTTCTGTTGGTAACATTCATAAAATTATAATACTATTATTTAATTTAAAAGTTTGATCATTTGGTGATTAACGGACAAGTGGTATCATTACATAGAGAGAACCAACAGATGGTATGTTAAACATGATTATATAGACATTTGTCATTTCTAATAGAATACCTTTACTGATATCTAACCTTTTTAAAAGCACGTTTATTTAGTGTAGATAGGATGATTTGGTGTCATAGTAAAAGTGTTTTTTGCAACTTTCTTCTAGGTAGTTCTGGACAAATTTATATCCTTCATGATTATTTAATACTACAGTAATCATTTATCCAAGTAGCTTCATATAATATATAAGATCACTCGAAAGTAATGCGTGAACACTGGAACATCTTTAAGGTCACAAAGTAGAAATTCAATAATACAATCAAATAAATTTAAAACTCAAGAGGAAACCTAAAAGCCCAAGAAACAGAAAACAAAGCCAAATAAGATGATAATTCCTATATACATGATCTTCTATATTACATAACATGTGTGGGAAATTAGACATTAATCAATGAAGAAACAGAGATCTTTTTTCTTTCTTTTTTTCTTTTAAGATGCCGACTGCTTACCGAATTCTTATTTCTTTCAACTTCTAAACCCGAAAGCAGACCATTTCTTTGATGTTTCTTTCTTTGTCCTCCTAGAGGTGGGATCGATGAGGTTTTCCAGCGACTTTGCTTTCTTGTTTCTGGACCTCCCTGCTTCTTTCAGGAGCTCAGCTAGCCTTTTCTTCTCGTCATCAAAATCAGGATTTGCTGTCCCAAGCTTTTCTTCCCTCAACTTGAGAACATACTCCAATATCTCAATGGCATCCTCAACTCTGTAAATTTTCCAAAAGGAGGTTCAGATATCAAAAACTACAAAGGCAAATAATCATATAGTATCAACTAATGCACAAAGCATAGATTTGTATAGAATTATACAGTAACAAACAAAGACTACACAAGGTATGATCAGATGTAACAAAGCAGCATATCCATACTTATGCATATGACAAACCACTATACTGATAGCTAAATATGTCAATAGTTTAAAAAACTTCGACTAGGCCAAGAAGTCGGAATCTAGACTACAAAATTGTACAAAAAGAACACAAAATACATTAAGTACTATACATGATCCACTTTGAAAAGAAGATATGCTACATCACAAAAATGAATTAGGCAGGGGGAACAAAAAAACAAAATTTGGATATTCATCTGGTTTTCAATTCTTCAGGATGAAAATTCAGAGAAATTTGCAGCTCTTGTATGTAGAGGTGATCATATTGTTGTGCATATCATTCTGCGAGAAAGTTGCTTGAAATGTACACCACAATAAATTTCTAAGATATTTTATTAGCAGAAAAGTCTAGGCGAAGTTGTACAATATTGAAATAAATACCTTCCCATGGCATCATATGTTGCTGCAAGATTGCTGTAGACACCAAGAGTATCCTGGTGACAAGGGCCGCACTCTTGTTCAAGTATTCCTCTTGCTTCTTCAAACAATTCAGCAGCCTCGCCTATTTTGAACAGCTGCACGCAGGCCAAACCCATCTGATTTAGCACAACCCCAAAGAAGGCTGATTTCTTCTCGCCGCTGGCCCTAAGTTTTGCTACAGCACTTTCAAAAGAGCCCCTCGCTTCTTCGTACCTTCCCAGCATGTAAAACATAACACCCATCCGTGCTTCTATTCCTGCAATTGTACTTTGTTGTCCTGCTTTATCTTCCAATAGTTTCATTGCCTTCTGCAAGAGCTTCAGTGCCTCCTCAGGTTCATTAAAAGATTCGTAGATAGCAGAAATTTCTGTCATTCCACTTGCAATCTCTTCTGCCGTAGTTCCAGGCACTGGTTTTGCATATATTCTTAGGGCATTTTCGCAATAGGATCTGGACTCACGTAACTTCCCTGTCTTGTAGTATAGATCAGCTAACCTGACAAAGACAGAGGCAACTGAAGGATGGTTATCACCCTTTGAAGATTTGAAGACTGTGAGTGCCTTCTGGTAGGAGAAAACAGCTTCGTCAAAGCGAGATAAGGACAGGTAGATATTGCCGATGCTGACATCAATAGCAGCAACTTCATTGTCTTGTCCATTGGCAATCATCGCCATACTGGCAAGCACAAGGTGTTCAAGAGCAGATTCATAATCTCCTTTAGCCTCGCATATGAGGGCCATCAATCGGCGGTCAGCTGCTTCCTCAAGAGATGCAGGTGCACTATGTTCTCGATGGATTTCAAGTGTTTTCTTGCACAATTTATCTGCGTCATCAAATTGCATTGCTTGTACATGAGCCTCGGCTAAGTACCTGCAATATCAATACAGCAGAATGAGATCAAATCCTAACTACAATACATAGAGCACCATATTAGAAAGTACACCTAAAAGTGCCAATAAACAGTACGAGAGGGTAGCAAATGATTTAAACTCAGTTTGAGGTATTAATATGTAATATTTATTATTTTTTAAATATGTCTTTCTTTACAAAAGCCCAAAACAAAAGGACGACCCTCAACCAGAATAAGTAGAATAACATGTGAATCACTTTGAAACATGGAGAAATGCCCTTACCTACTCATTATTACAGGTCACAGACAGAAATTCTGTTCTAGCAGCGAACTTTCACCAGGACTTCAAAATATTTTCTGATTTTGTACCTTATGAACTGATTAACAAACTTATTCAACTTTTGACACAAAAAATAGGACGATCATATCCCAAGTTACATGAGAAAGTGGAAGCCACCATACTCTTAAGACACGCATGTATGATCTTATCACCGAGATTAACAACTTGAAGAAAATTTCATACACTGTTATCGGTTTTATAAAAACAGACAAGTTGTCACATTGGCAAGGAGCCTAAAGAACATTATGGGCACATTGGCAAGGAGCCTAAAGAACGTTTTTGGCAGAAGGGCAAAGATACTATTAACGAAGCAGTTGTATTGTAACAAAAACACGTTTACTGATGAAACCATACCATTGTTGATTGTCCTTCAACTAATATTGTTAAACATAAACTCCATCCTCACGGTCTCATTTCTGCATCCTATACAACAAGAACACTGTATGCTTTTTTTAAGCCATCGTCGAATTTACTCTTGGTGATCATGAGGACAACATCTTTTAAGGAATTTCATGGCTCATTTCTAATATACTAATTTCTGGAATTCGATATTCGTAATTCTACCTTTAAGCTATGTTTACAAGGACTATATTCATTGGATAATTGATGTATGCTCTCATTTATTGTACTTAATCCTTTAGATGAATCGCATGGACTGTGCTTGTCTTGCTTTAAGTTCACTTATCGAAATTAATCAATCTCACCTCACAGTTGGCATTACTATTCCCAATGAAACAAATAAAAAATGATAGAATTTAGTGCATAAATCACCAAAGAAGATTCAGAAGAAAAATGGAGAAAGTATTTTTTTAATAGTCTGATTATTAATTAATTAACATTCCAAATTCAAACACATAGCCTAAAAGACTCCTGCTTTGAATAAGTGGTATGGATACTATATAAAAAAAAAAGGAATACTTTCAATCTCTAATAGATGAATATAAATTTGAGATGATGATCTATTAAGGCTATGTATTTTCATCTTGATTTACAATCATTGGGCACTATTTTCACAATTTTTCTCTCGTGATCCACGAGCTAAATCTTATCAATTCTTTTTCTACTTGAGATTAATATACCTATAGAAAGGGTGTAATGAGCGGATCCTATCAAATGAACTAAAAACATATTAGAAATATTTATGAAACAAATTTTACATATCAAGTATGGTAATATAAGATCAAGTATCAAATCATCTACCAAATATAGTCCTTGACTCCTTGTAAACTGGGATTCAAAAACAAGTTTTTCACAAACGTTTAACATAGTGTGAATCGGCTATATATATGGGCTGAAGAACAATTATAACCATTTTCTAGACTGACATGAACAAAATTGAAGATCTTTAGATGAATGGCCAACCTTAACGAGCTGCATACACATTTCTAGTGGGGTACTCAAGACTACGCATTCCTCATGGGAGTATCTCTATTAAAATATTAAAGACACACATTTCACATTTCTTATGGGAGTATCTCCATTAGTTTTTTTTAATATCTAAGAGGATACGCATTTGTCAAAGGAGTATCTCACATGGGATACCCATTTGACAAATGCATATTGTAAAAAATTAATTGGGATACGCATTTATAAAAGGAGTATCAATTGGTATCCAATTGTTAAAATTGGCTGGTACACCCAAAAATTGGTACCTTCGTTAATTTTAGTTGAAAATTTATTATTTTTGTCATTTTTCCTCTATATGCTAGGTTTGATATTTAATCTCATTGTACCGTACTTCATCCTTCAACCTTGTCTCAATGTGGACTATTCTAATCTTGCTATTTAGTTCATTTAATGGAAACTAGTCAATTCCACCATCTCTATAGGCATTACTAATCCAGTAGACGAACTAACTTTAACAGGATTTAGTCGATGGATCATTAAAGAAACTTAAATTGAGCAAATAGTGTCCAATATATCAATCCACATGAAAACACGTAGACCAAACAGATCATCATCTCCACTATATATTTATCTATTAGAGATAAAACTTATTTCTCATTCGAATGTCACAACACAATCTCATCATATGTTACTTCAACTCTTTATTTCAATTTTACAAAAGCAATTCCCTCACTATGAATTGGTAGGACAAAAATTAGAGGAATAACAGTATACAATGCACTTAATACAAAAGCTATACACATATGCTATGTAATCATAATACATGCTCTCTTTTTTCTATTCTATGGATAGAGTATAGACTCGTTTTTGGGAATTTTCAGGCTTAAAAAATTGAGTCTACAAAAATGTAGTACATGTTTTCCAGGTTCTCGTACTATTGGAACAGAATAACATATGAAAACTATAACGTAACCTTGTTTTAGTCAAAAACAATGTACTTGCATCAATATTAAATGTGTGATATGCATTTAAATCTAATCATAGTTATGTGTCTATGTCACAATATAACACTCAGTTCACTCCAATCCAAACAAAGATGACAAAATCGAAACCAAAATAACGAAAAAATATACCTGCAAGTCTCAGCAACTCGAGGATCGGTATCACCTAAAGCAACAATCTGTATATTCAAGCCTTCTTTATAACAATCAATTGACTTATCAAGCTGTCCAAGCATAGAATGCGTATCACCAAGCTGCATATACCCCGAAAAAGCAGCGAGCGCGTGATCCGCACCTCTCGACACTTCCGGCACCTTAATTGCCCTCTCTAACACCGGAATTGCCTCCTCAAACCTCCCTAAACTACAATAAATCGCCGCCACTACGTGCAAGCTCATCGCGAGATCGAGATTCGGCTCGCCGTCGATCGCGCATCGCTCGAACGACTTCGCCGCTCGCAGCGCGTAGTCCAACGCGCGCGTCGGCCCGTCGCCAGATGCGATCGTGTCGCGCGCGAGCTTCAACAGAAATGGACCGAGATCTGGATTATCTAGCGAAGCTTCGTCAAGTAACGGCTTTTCCGGCGATTTTTTCTTGCCGGAGCTCCGATCTGGCGACGGCTTGGCTCGCGACGGCGAAGGAGGGCGACGTTGAGCCGGAGAGTTGGATTTTGGCACAACCGGTTCGGACCGGTCCGGAGTGGACCGGATCTGGCTTCTGGACTCATCGGGAACGGTGATTCGGAGCGGCTGAGCTTCCGGTGGAGTTTTAACGGACACTAATCCCGGCATTGTTAGTGAATGTGAGTAATTAAAGCAGTGTTATATATACGTGTGTGTATGTATATGTGTGTATATATAGATGAAGAAGAGAGAGAGTTCCAGACAGTTAAAATTTTGTGAAGCTATGGATAGGGCGTTATTTAGGATTTCGGGTCTTATTTAAATTTATATAAACTTTATCTTAAATTAATGTAAAATTTATCTAAATTTAATTAATTACTTTTAATACTAAAATAAAAGTTAAATAAATAAATTCAATAGTTTTACTAACTATAAAAATAATAATTTTAATTTTAGGCACATTAAAATAAAGTATAGTTGTAATTATTATTAAATTTAAAATTTTATAATAAATAGAAATTAAAATTTTAAAATAGATAATAAATTTAATTATATTATTTATATTTTAATATATATATGTTTGTGAGAAATAAAAATGATTATTTTTAAGGAGAGGAGTGTTTTAGAATAATCAAATCTCGTTCTTTTTTTTGACAATAAATCTCGTTGTTGTTATTTCTAAATTATTAGGATTATCTATGATGTTATTACCATTATGTGGGGTCCAGGGCAATTATGATGACGTGGGGAGTGTGATTTGTTGGCGTTTTGCATGTAATTATTATTGACAGGAAATGAAGGCTACTGCCACTTGAATCAGGCTGGCAGGACCGTTAGATGATGCTAATAAAACCAAGTCAAAGTAATTATAATTGTTTTTACGAAATTTTGGTTTTGGAAGGTTTGATTCGGTACATCTTATTCTTGTCAGGACATGTGACCTGTGAGTGTCATTTTGAACAGCAATGTTTTTCTTTTGGTATTTTTTTTAGACAAAACCTTCCGATTAAATTTAAACATACCTGAGTGTTATAAGATAACTTGAGTGACAAGGGTTTATTTATTGTCTTCGCTGAATTCGATTCTTGCTCATCCAAGATTTATTAGAATAGATAGATATTAATTTGTAAGACATGTAAGTCTAATTAGTCAAAAAATAGAAAATTAAACATGCTTGAGATTTATAAGAGATATAAAAGCCTAATTGCCGAATTTCATCTATAACTTGTCAAATCTTGATCTCTTTTTCTGACGAGCATATTTGAAAATTTGTAAGAATATTTAAACCGGGCCTCGGATGACCTCAGGGTGCTTGCTACATGAGGTTATTATATCAGTTTCTAGTATAAATTCTGAGTGACATTTTTGTAATTATTATGTTCTTCTCGGTGCATTTACATAAATACCCTTATATTTATATTATAAAATATTTTAACATGCGGGTGCTGCTTGAGATTATTCTCAGGCACATCAAACCCATATTTAAAATATTTTATTATATTTGTTTTAAATTTATGGTTTAGTTTAAATTTTTTATATTTATTTTAAGATTCTTTGAAAAGATAATTTTAATAAATTAATTTTTAATACATTTTTAGATAAAAATAAAAAATAAATTATGCATCTGACCTTTCAGTTTACCTTATAATATGTGTGATCCAAATTTCGATCCAAGTTCCTATTTAGATATTATATTACATAAATACTATATTAAATTATCTAATCTTAACTTTAATATTTAATCATTATTAACTATTTATATTATATTTACCAAATTAATTAAATTAAGGATATAATTTTTTTTAATATACATAAATAAAGAACAAATATCAACACCTCAAAATCGAGGAAATGAAAATGTAGGCTAAGGATCTCAAAATAATATAAATAGTTACGGATACTATTTTGATTATCTTGGAGGAAACATAAATAATTTGTCCAATTAAAACAAAATTTATGTTTATCTCGTCATTTTTTGTATTGTAATTCTTATTTTATGCATTTAATGTACTTTTTATTTTATGTATTTAGTATACTTTTATAAAAAATTTAATGAAATATGTTTTTCTCATTATTATAAATTTTATTCTAAATATTAAATTTTATTAACTATTTAGTTACATACTATTATTAATTAAATAATTAAAGATTTACAAATCAATTTTAAATCTAGCAAATTAAAAATATACAAATAACAAAATCATTATTTTAATATTAAATCAACTATCCAAATTTGGATCGATGCAAATTTGGATCTCTATCCAAGGAGAATTTAGAATAATTTATCCTAATTTTAGATCTTTAGCTCGATTTTTCCTAAGAGCAAGTCCAATACTAAATACTAAATATCTATTGTTATTGTTATAATATAGTATTAAAAAGTGTTTTTTATACTAAAATAAATGTTACACTCCAATTGTAATTCTATAACTAGTTTCATATTTAACTAACTCCTTAATTTCAAATATAGAACCAATAATGTATATTTGTATGAATATATTCAAATATAACACTCATTTGAAATTAAGTTTTTTAAGCTACAATATTGTAATAGGACCAATTATATCATTGAAATATAACACCCTTTTAAAATTGAATTTTTTAACATTTGGTGATACAATATTGTAACAGGACCAATTATATCATTGGATTTGCTCCACGTTGCCGTGGTAAAGTATTTAAGTAGGGTATACACATCCATGATATAAAATTAGAAACAACCGGTGGGCTTCATAATCCACAATCAATACAAACACAGGACAACACATATATTATCTTATATTATATATAAAAAAACACCTGTCTATCTATTTTGTATGATGACATCATCCTTTATTTTCGATAGATTACTATATATGTATGTATATAATTTGTAATATATCACATAATCGGTCAAGGGTTGATGCCTTTTCCACCAGACTTGCCTTTTCCAGGGCCGGGATCATGGCCAGGATTAGGTCCAGGGTCATGGTAATCCAACACGTCCGCAACGTTCAATATCTTTCGTAGTTTCGTCTTCCTTGTCACCTTCAATTAGTTACAAACATTACATTTATGTTAGCTAATCTAAAACCGAGTAAAACCCCAAATGGATCTTAAGTCGAACTTGAGATTCCTGCCTCTGATAACAAGTTTAGTAACCAGCTCATCTAAAATTTTAAAATATTAAAGAAAAACCTCAAATGCATCTTATATTACCACAAATTTAACATTTAAGTCTACAAACATTTCAACGTGTTTTTAGTGTTTGTTTCACATGAAAACCTTTTAATATTGCTCCTTATTAATATAAGTTAGAAAAACAACTAGAAAGGTACTTCCGTTTTACTAACTTTTTTATCGTCGATACAAATGGAATCTTTTATAATTAAGTAATTTTCTTTTTAAGTTAACTAAACATCCTCGATAATTTGTAGAAATTAAACCATGTATAGGTTTCTGGTTCTGATCATAGGGGATAATGGTATATCCAACTCATCAACGGTGTAATATTTGTTATCCGTTTCTAAATATGTATGCAGCTAGTACATCATTTAACGTTCTCATAATTTGCACTAGTTATTTAATTAGAGAACATAATGCACTAATTATTTCTGAAGAACTCAGGAGAAAAGTGATTAACATTAATATTTGATTATTTGAAGCAGTAATACTGGTACTAAGTATGAAACATGAGTATTTTAACTTGTATTTAATTGCTAGGTAGCTAGAATACTTACCTCGTATGAATGGCATAGCTTCACGTACGTTGTTGATCTGCCTCCATAGCAATTTTCTGCAAGAAGAAAAGACATCATAGTTCTGTAAGACCAATATCAAACACTGTTCATATATATATACAGAAACACATAAGATTCTTCACACACACGCACACAAATCACACATATGTGTGTGTTGAGTGTTGTGGTTAATTAGGAGCTTGAATTGTTCACCTGCAGCAGATGGGGTAGTTATAAAAACGACTAGGAGGAGGATCAAAAAGATGGGTTTCATCTGAATTAGCATAAGGTACATGGACTAGGTCTTTGGAATATATAGACATACAGTAGTATAATATAGCAAGAGTGTTACTAATAATGGAGTAAAGAAACAGTGCTTGTCATCATACACTTTTATCCACCCCGCATTTCAAAGTCAACTACACATGCAACATGTTGTATGTTCCTTAAATTTACCGGAACACTGTACCCCTAGCTACCCACTTTATAATCCACAAATAAACTAATTTTAATTCTTATTCCTCAGTGGTAAAATTAAAGAGAAAAACGTTCACAAAATTGAACTCACGAAATTAAGTTTATAATTAAAGACTAGCTATTCTTTTATTGTCCCCAGTGTTTTACTGTTTTAATAAATTATCCGATGAGTCAGAGTCGAACTCGAACGTGAGACGACGGAGAATAAGTCTTTACAAATTGGGCTATCCAATCGTGTCCGGTCTATTTGGCGTTCTTTGGGGGGGGAAAGTTAAACTTTTTCTCGTTTACAATTTGAAGAAATTCAAGAAACTGAACAAGTTATGTGCATTATATGCACAATTGTATTGTGATTAACGAAACAATGTAATTATTATCCGTAGCTAGCTAGCTAGATACTGTGAAGGTGTCGACAGATGGATACAAGCAATGTGGTATGGACTATTAGTTATGCATGCTTATTTCATCGCTTTAAATTTCAACCTCTCGATATTCCTGTCATTTCTTATTCAACCAAATCCCTTGTCGAGCCTAAATAAAAACACTCCTATATCTTATAGACAGCTCATGAGTTTTGCAAACAAAATCATTAGCAGCCATTTTCTAATGGCTCACTAGGCCATGAATTATTACTTCAATGGTCCTCAAATCCCAAAAAGACAGCTTTTTTCGGGATTCTTATTTTCGCTTTTACAGCTAAATAAAAAAAATTGATACGAAAAAATTGTAAATTTACATGAATTATGAAATTTAATTAGTTTTATTTAATTAGAATTGGTGTGCCCGTTTTCTGTATCAAACTGCAGGCGCGCCTGGAGAAGAAAGGGACGGCGCACCCTACATTATCTGAAGAGTAATTCTGTACTTCTCGCCGTCAATCATGCCCGACAACGTCTCCATGATTTATGAATGTCATTAAATAATGAAGGTCATAGCTCCATATTTCCCGATTTGCGCTTGTAGGAGAGTTATGGTGTGTTGCTAACCTTATCTTGGAAGATTCTTTCCCGTACCCAGGAGGGTTGCCCTCGTCTGGGGGTTTAGGACGTGACCTACGATTTGTGGTGGATCTAGTGCTGGCCTCCAATCAAGGTATCTTTGGAAATAGCTGTAGTGGACCGGCTAGAGCCCACGGTTTCCAGGTCGATGTCGGATCCATAAAGTCCTTGGACCTTATACTGGGTTTTGACCTATCCGAACAAGGCCGAATGTAGATTCCTCTTCCAAGAAGGTTCCACTTGCCTTTTTTGCATTCGATTCGAAGAAGGAAACTCTGGTTTCCTAACGGGTCTCTACTTTGCCAAGAAGTACGTGGGTTTGATTCTCTATTTTCCCTATAAATAGAGGCATGTAGGCACATTGTAGGGGTCGTAATTATTAGAGTTCACAGCCGTCAGAGAACACAAACCTCTAGTTATTCTGAAACCTAACAATCTCAGCCCCTAATCTCATACAAACCACCACGCTCCACCGCATTCGTCAGATCTTTTTCCGGAAAAGAATCTCAATCTTTATTGATTACCAGATTCCTCCATCAACATAGAACAACAAGAGTTTGTTTAATAAAAATTTAGGATTTTTAGTATTGCATTTTTTTTAATACCTTAGTCATATATATAATATATGTGTAGGGAAGAAGACCATGAGAAGAAGCTTGAAGAGGGAGAATCTATTGGAGACGCTCTAACCCGATCATCACAGCAGCGTATTAAAGATCAGACAGAAACACTGGCAGCGTGGTAGCTGAGGAAGATATTAGAATCTAGTAATGAACTAAAAAAACTAAATGAAATAGGTTAATTACCAAACAAATTATTATTTATTGAGCAGTTAATTACTTGCGGATGTAAGATGAAGGGAAGCAAGATTTTTCGAATTTACCAAACAAATATATAGATTGTTTAATTGCTTTTTCCTTACTAGACTTCTAAACGGAAGCAAATTCTAAAACTAAAATATGATTCGTCAATCTAAGCACCGATGACATATTTATTTATTCCTAGTCATTATCGTTAAATAAAATTTCCCTCTTCTTTCTGAGTAATCCTCAAGAGAATACATGCAACATTCATATATATTATTAGGTTAAGTATACATATAGTAGAGATATAATAACAGGTTGAAGTCATGATGATTGCCTATTATAGACGATGTGGATTGTTAGCGATCATAGTTGCTGCAATTATTTTCTTAGGTAAATTTATAGCTCATTATATAGTTTCATGTTTTACCAAGTTATCTTGTTACAAATAAGCAAAAAATATTGTTCAATATTCAATCTGATACTCAAGGTTTAATGTTAAAGTTACGAGCTCTCTCGAAATTTAAGTGAAATAAGTAGAATTAATATGTATGTGTCAATAATACTATACTATTTATTATCTGGCAGGTTGTGTAAGTGCAATTGTCATCACAAAAGAGAAGAAGGGTATGGAGTTGGGGAGAATTATTGGGATACATCTTGGCACCACCTATTCTTCTGTTGGTGTTTACAAGAATGGTCGTATCGAAATTATAAGCAATGCGATAGGAAAACGTACTACCCCGTCATGGGTTGCTTTCAGTAACAATGAGACATTAATTGGTCAGGCTGCCAAGGATCAGGCAGCATTCAACCAGGAAAGGACTGTGTTCCATGTCAAAAGACTTATTGGAAGAAAGTAATGCATTTCATTCATTTGTCATCAGTATATGTAGAGAGATATTTTTTTACTTAATTAAGTTAATGTAGATCATAATGTTAATATGAATGTTAATATGACAGGTTCGACGATGAGGAGGTTCAGAGGGCTATCAAGTTGTTACCTTATAAAATTGCTAACATAGATGGGAAGCCATATATTAAAGTGTGGAGGATGGAGAGACAAAGATCTTTAGTCCCGAGGAAATAAGTGCTATGATCTTAGTTAAGATGAAGGAGATCGCAGAAGCTTTTGTTGGGGTGAAAATCGAAAAGGCTGTGCTTACTGTTCCTGGTGAGCCAGTCTACAGTTGTGATTTGAATATAGTCATATAGTTCTTGTTAAAGAATAGTATAAGATCCATTTGGGCCTCTCTCTAACACCTTAAGGTTTTATAGTTCTTGTTAAGGTTTTAGAGATCATTTAGTATTATATACTTAATCAGTGTCATGTTAATAAAAGATGATGTGCTGCTCACTCTCCTATTTATGATTGTTCATTGTTTAATTTTGTCTGTAGCATACTTCACTGATGCCCAAAGGCAGGCTACCAGAGATGCTGGTGTTATTGCTGGATTGAATGTTGTTGAAATAATAGACGAACCAACTGCAGCTGCCATTGGGTATGGAATGAAAAAGAAAGGCGGTGTGAAGAACATCCTGGTCTTTGACCTTGGTGGTGCGACTTTTGATGTCACCATCTTGGCTGTTGATGATGGTGATTATGAAGTCCTTGCCGCAACTGGAGATCAATATCTAGGAGGTAAGGTTCAGACTTTGCTTTTGGTCTTTGTCCAAGTCCTTTTATTACAGGCACACACTATTTTAACAGACATCAGACTATAGTGACATTAGAAATATTGCAGTATAAGAATGCTACTGTATAACATACTGTTAAGGGTAGCTGGATTACTCAATTTGATAAAGAATAAAATTATATTGGAATTTACCTGTCATCTGCAGTATCTTTTTAAATTAAATATGGGTAAACTAAATCAGACTTCAATTGTACATATGTGAAGAAGGAAATATGCGAAATTATTGCATAATGTCATTTCCATTTTCTGCAGGTGATAATTTTGATCATAGAATTATGGAATACTTTATCAATCTGATCAAGAAAAAACACGGAAAGGACATCAGCAATGAAAACAGGGCTCTTGATAAGCTGAGGAAAGAAAGTGAGCATGCAAAGACAGCATTAAATAGGTTTATGCAGCATCAGATCCACCTAGAAATTGAATCACTGGTGGAACAAATTTCTCTCAAACATTGACTAGGGTTCAATTCGAGGAGTTGAACAACGATCTGTTCCAAAAGACAATGGGTCTTGTCAAAAAGGCTATGGATGATGCAGGGTTGCAGAAAAACCAAATTGATGAGATTGCTCTTGTCGGTGGAAATTCTGGGATTCCCAAACTTCAGCAACTCCTCAAGGACTACTTTGAAAGACTAGAAATCAGCAAGGGTGTGAATCCTAATGTGAACCCTGATGAAGCAGTTGCATATGGTGCTGCCATACAAGGAGCAATTCTTAGAGATGCTGACGAGCTTGAAGGTAATGAAATATTATAGGCTGCAGATGTTTACTGTTTTCAAGCCATCTGATTGCAGTATATGGTGCTGGTTGTTTAATATTTTATTGTAATCAATATTATGAAAATCAATAGTTATTCTGTGTAATGCTATTAGTTGTTTTTTTTACAGAAATCTATCTGTTCCCAGTGATTCCACTTAGCTATGGGATTAAAACCACAGGTGGGGTGATGACCAAGTTAATCCCTAGTGGCACTCCAGATTTTGGGTCAATCAGAAGATCACGTGTTTTTACGACATACCAGGATCAGCAGACTACTGTGTCTATTAAGGTATTGTTTTACTTTGCAACATTAGGGATTCTTTTCTTGCATCCCCACTTGAGGAAATTAATCTGGTGGAACTTGTTATGGTAAATTTTACTTTTTGGTTACCCTTTTTACACATTCAAACTCTATATTATTTTTCCACTTCTTTTGTAGGTGTTTCAAGGCGAAAATGGATTTACAAACTGCAGGCTACTTGGAAAATTTAACCTCTCTGGAATACCACCTAGCCCAAGGTTTGTACCTTGACATTCAGTTGAATATTCTTTAAAATTGATAAAATTTTATCGAACACATATTTAAATTAGATTTGGTCCTCCTTTTGATAGGGGATCACGTCAGATAGAAGTCACATTGGAAATTGATGTGAACTATCGACTCACTGTCAAGGCAGAAGACAAAGGAACAGGTAAAGCTGAATACATTACCATCAATCACCAGTTTACTACTGAAGAAATTCTTCGGATGCTTGAGAAGGGAGAGGAGACTGGCGATGAAATCTTGAAGCTGAATGATGCATTTGATGCGCGTAATGCACTTGAAACATACATCAGTAACATGAAGAACCAAATCAATGACGAAGACAAGCTCGCTGACAAGCTTGAATCTCATGAGAAGGAGATGATTGGGAGTACAATTAGAAGAGCTACTACATGGCTCATTAATAACCTGTTCTCAGCGAAAGAACACCACCAAAATATGCTTAGAGAGATAGAAGGTATTTGTGAGCCAATTATTACAGCAGTGTATCAAAAAGGACCTCATGTAACACACAACACTTGATTTATGGTAGACAGTCTCATTGTCTACAATTCTTAGAAACATATGCAGATATCATAAAGGTTTTATGAAAAAATTACAAGCATTGTAGTATTTCTTATTAGATTAGATGGGTTTTTCCAACAGTAATCCTTATTCCCGTGCTTAAAAGTTCTTTGTTTTGTTAGATGCTTAAAAGTTCTTCTTATTTGATTTTCGTGTTTTTGTCATTGTGCAGAGCCTAAAACGTAATGAATATGATTTGTAGTACATTCTTCTAAAAATTTGTCAAATTATGTATACTACTATTATCTCTAAACAAATACATGCTACTGTAAAAATATGAGGACATATAGGAGAAAAAAAATTCAAAATTGATGGAGGCAAGTTATCCCCAAAAGATATCGATCGTGAGATTTTTGTTAAATAAATCAAGAAAGAAGTTGATGCAATATATTAAGTGGAGCAATTTGAGAATTTTGCCATGAATATAGTAACAAAAACAAGAGTTCTCATATTTTAATGCTAGTCATATATATGTAGCTCGATGAGTAGTATCATGCTAATGAAGACAATCCAAGCCACAAGTCTAGCCTTTATCTGGAGCTCATTCAGCGTTCTTTCTTCTCCGGCTGCATACCTTTAACAGAAACCAATGTAGCTGGTACCTTGAAGGGCGGACGTGGAACAGTACACAGTTCTTTTGATTCAAGTTTGTAAACGCGATAACTTGTGCCATCCCGGTGATACACTAAGGCATCCTCCTCATCCTCTTCATATATATCAGGAATAACATTTTTTTCAGAAAAGGCAAGCGAATTACGATCCTGTTGGCTTACTTCTGTGTCTTGTAATCTTCTAAGATCCATATATTTAGTCTCTCTTCTAAATGAAAAAGTATTGATGGCTTGCCTTTCCATAACTGAAAATTAACCTCAAACCAGTTAACAAGTACGCTTTGTGGTGCATTATGAGTTGTACAAACCTGATTGACTAGGTCAACACACATGATCATAGGGTTGCATGGCTCAAATACAAGTAAAGCAAGGATGTACAAAACGCCCTCACTCAGCGACATGCGATATTGGAAATGATATCTCTTTTGTTTACTGAACTTATCAAATTCCGAAATGTTGAGGGCTCTCCAGGAAAGATTTGCATTAGGACATAGATCATTACTCTGACCTCCAAGATCAATAAGTTCCAATTTCACCCTGTGTTCCTGATCATAGTATACAGAAACCACATTATATGAACTCGTATAAGAATTCTGAAAGATTCGCATGCAAATCACTGGCTTATGTGGATGAGGAAGATCAAGTATACGCTTGGTTTCTGGATTACTAATTCGATATATGGATGATGGCGTGGCAGATGCTAAAGATAATATTTCCACTAGTAATAATCCTCCACTGGTACATCGATGCCTGATTTTTTCTTTAACCCTGGTTCTGTGACTTTTACCAGTATGCTCAATGTTGCAAAACCTATGTCCATTATGTATCGCATGCACATCTACAAATTGTTTGTTCCTGATTACAGCATACCATACCTTTCACACAGATTTACATCTCAACAAAGACAACTCCTAACCAGCTTAAAATCTCAAACAGGATTTCTTCAGGAAAGAAACGCACATTATTATTTGTAACCTGAGAACGTTTTCTCATCTATTCTGATTTACCTTTTTTACCTTCTAAGGATTTGAATATTTAATATCTGCCTTACTTCCAAACGAAGTGAATTGATATTTCGGCAAGATTACTTAATGTGCTCAACGCCAAATTTCTGCACCAAGAAAGTGTTTCCTAACAGATAAAGATATAGGACATACAAAGATATGCTTGGTATTATAAACATCAGAAGACTATAGTGCCGAGTGCTTCAAAATATATCAATGCATAATCTAGAGCTTTTTTTTATTTGCTAAACCATCTAGAGCTTTAATTGTTCAAACAAACCAATCTCTATTTAGAGCTCTAATTATTCAAACAAACCAAGAAGTCCTATATGTATCTTGCTTAATTTTACAACAGTAGTACCTAGCAAATTCGCTAACGCAGCATGTTAGGATTATAATTTATGGTGAAAGTTAACTAATAAGTTATGCCGTAATGGGCTGTAGTTACTAGCAGAACTGGACCGATGATGAGGTGCAGTATGACAGGTAGCAGGGTATAGATAGGAAGCAATTGTGCTGGGAAAGGTAACAATCTAACAATGGATGGCCCTTTTAAAGATACGTATTCAGGCTACTCAGCTCTTATCGAGTTCAAACATAACTCTGCCCCAAGAGAAATGCTGGGTACAATTAGTTAAAATCACTTTGAATACGATAATTTTAGGCCAGATAAAAGAAAGTGTTCGAGATTCAACTCTTTTTTAAAGCAAATTTTGAGATAAGTAACGATTAAAGGTTCATATTCGTCACTATGTAGAGTTTATTCATATTGGAACATCTATCATTAACTAGGCATTTGTTTGTCTGGTACATATTGGACTCAAACTTCATATTCAATTACTTAAGTGGCTGAGAAGGTTTAGAGGTTTAGGGGCGTATTCAATTCAGATTTTAAAGTATTATTTATAGTCCATTGATTTTCATTGATTGTATTTGATCCAAGATTTCACGGAGAGTCGACAGATTATCTACATAATTCATAGAGCCCGCGTTGAATTCAGTAGAATTTCTCGAATGAGGAAACATTTTGAAACATAAAAAATATATATGAAAATCAAATATAATCCATGGATATTTATAATCTAGGGTTAATAAGTTTTTGAATACTCCTAGATTTTAATTGATTAATAATAATCCATGTTGAATACCCCATGATTTTAAATCATTGATAATAATAATCCATGTTGAATACCCCATGATTTTAAATCATTGATTAAAACCCTGATTGAATACCCCGGATTTTAAAGTACAATTTAAAATCATGATTGAATAACCCAGATTTTAAAGTATTATTTAAAATCCTAATTGAATATCCCATATTTTTAAAATATAAAAAAATACTGCATAATCAGGATTGAATACACCCGTATATCACAAGAAGATATCTATGAGCGCTAACATGATACAGATTATGGCGAGTAAAATAAATTATCTTAAGCCAAAATTAGTATAGGATATTTAGCAAAATGATCATGATGAACCCTAGGATGCACCATATATAAATTAAAGACATTTTTGTACATAATTTAAGGTAAAAAAAGACAATTACCTTACATTTACAGAATGTTAAATACATAATATATAAACATATTATAAACAAAGACAAATCACAGCACGGAACATGCACAAAACATCTTAAAGAATTTATAGAAAAACGTGAACCCCATAAATATATTAGCAGAGAACATCAACATGGCCGATCCAGAGATATTTGAAGCCCCAAGTGAGAAAAAAATTGTACCCAACAACGGTACAAGAAAAAACATAAGAAATAGAGCAACATAGGATTTATTACTTTTAAAAAATTAGTCTTCTAACTGTTTTGCTAGCAAAAATCATTCATAATTCTCTCGTAATCAATATTTGGAAGCATATCGTTCTCAATAGATATCATGGATAATCCATTCAATCTATCATGTGACATACTCGACTGAAATAAGACTTGATCAACTTTAATTTTGAAAAACTTCTTTCCGCAGAATCCACTATAACTGGTATAGTTAACAGAATTCTACGAGTACAAGCAATTGTAGCAGTAGGATAGCATTCTCTCATCACTTTCGAATAATTTAACATCTCAATAGCCTTATTAACTTCAACAGATAAGCACTCCCTCAAAATTTTAATTCAAGAAACAAAATTTCTGAGACATCATCGTGCTTCAGAAAATTCATAATTAATTTTTTATATTTACATGTTTATCTTTATTTATATTTATATGCTTATTTTATAATAAGAAAAAGAATGTACTCCTAATTGTTTTTAATTTTTATTACTTATATTTTAAATTATTTATTTTGGTGCTCTTTTAAAATCAATATGTGCCCCTGCAATTTTTTTTGTGCCTAAATATTTTTAAATATTTTTGCTCCCTTATATATATATAAAAAGTTATGCCCCTGAAAAATTAATTTTTTTTATGCCCCATTCAATAGCATAGAGGATTTGGCCTCACGAACTCGAACAACATAAGGATCAAACTGAACTGAACGACATAATGCATATACATCTGTATGTGTTAGAAGATTTACCTCTCTACAGCAATTACGTAGCTTAAAGTTATAACTTATACAAAATTTACACTTATATATATATATATATATATATATATATATATATAATAATAATAATAATTGGTTTTTCTAGTGTCCGCCAAGGGCGCACACAATAAAGGATATATTGTTAAATTTTAATTGACTCCCCTGTATGTATAAAAAAACCCATCAATAAAAATAAGATAGTGTCATAAAAATAAAGGACTAGAAAGACCCTATAATAATTAACTTGCATCTCAATATTTTATTTTTGATATATAATTTATTTTTATTACTTTATTTATGTAATTTATTTTTATCTTTATTTTTACAATAATATTTAAATTTTATTTAGTCTCATATATATATATATATATATATATATATATATTAATAATTTTATTAAACAATGATACTCTATCTCGATAGACGATAAACATGAATTTTTAGAACTTATATTTTAGAATCTGCCCGTTCCTGGTTCGATCCAACAGCTATAAAACAACATGTTATTTAACTGGTTCCTGACATGCGATTGTCAGGTACCAGGACCCTAAAAAAATTGTATAAAGTAGTGTGAAAGAGAAAAGAAAGTGGGTAAAGTGATGTGATCAATTGATATTTAATTTATAGATTTGAAAAGGGGGAAGAAAGTAGTGGGTGAGATTAAATTTTATAATATAAAAATTTACTATTTTTAGAAAATTTTGTGTTTTGAAATATAAAAAATTGGATGGGACATTCAAAAATGAAAAGTGTAAAAAATTGGATAGGATTGGGGTACCAATCAATTTTTTACATTTTTCTTATTTAGATGTCTCTCTCAATTGTTTAATTTCCAAATCAATTTGTTATTTCCATTAAGTACAAAGTTTGTAGAAGGGGGGTTGGATACAAACTTTAAGAAATATGTAAATTTCTTGTGGATTTAAAGTTTGTAGACAATGATCAAAGTGTTTTAAGGTGCAAAGTAAAGAAACTGTTTAAGCTAAAATTAAAAACTGATATATTGAAAACAAAACAAGACAATTTAAAAATTACTAGTTGATTGGTTTTCCACTAGTGAATGTTTTGCTTTCAATTAACCTTGGTCAGAATAATCAAGCTGCTTATAAGTATGAAAATATGAACAAAGAAAAGCAATGCAATTGTTTCTAACTTTTCTAAGCTTTTCTTGTTCTTGATCTATCTCACACTATTGTTACAATGAACTTCTAAACTATATATAGCAGTTCACTACCTACATCTATTTTTCTATTAACAGATAAAATTGAAATTACATTTTACAATATTTTTCACTAAAATAGATTATAGCTTCTTTTCATAGTCTCCTTTGCATTTGTCTTGTTCTGGAAAAATCTTTGTCTTGATCTTTTTCTTGAAAACTGTGTTGCCTTGAAAGTCTTCACAATCCTGACAGAACTGTCTTCCATTGATTCAGTTTCTGTAAAGTTATCATTCATGTTGTCCTTAACCAATTTAGGAAACATTGATCAATTGATAATTGTTGTTAACCTTATCAATCGATTCTTCTTTACTTATCCTTCGATGGATAGGTTATCCATTGATCAATCGATGTATCAATTGATATTTTGGTTATCTATCGATTCATTATCCATTGATGGTCTTTTATCCGTTGATTGCCTTGATGTTTTCATCCGTTGATGGAGATCCATTGATTTGACTTTAGTTGACCTTTATCCATCAAACAATTCTCACATCCATCGACTTTAATATCTGTTGATCACTTCATTTGTGAGAATTCTGACTTACAATATTTACAATTGATCAGCCATTCTTCACATTCATCGAGGAGCTATAAATTGAAGTCAATAAACATCAGTCGACTTGTTCACAACATCCATTGACATGTTACAATCAATTGTTACAATCCAATTTATCAGTTTATTAACAAATTTCAACTGATAGCTGGTTTCCTAATCAATGGATATTTATAAGTCATATATCCATTGACTAGTTACAATTAAAATAAATTCTATATTGTAATTCTAAGAATATTGCTATCATCAAAAACTCATAATTCCTAACACAATTGTTTACATTCCAAAACTTTATAAAAGTAGTAAACTTTTATTATATATAAAATAGTCCCACTTTTTCAAATCTATCAATTAATTATTTATCGATTTCACCACTTTATCCACTTTTTTTAGATTGTCCTACTAGTTTATACCTTTTTTTTATCTCTATGACCAACCCAAATGTAAACAAATAGGTGGGCCGGACTGAGGATATTATTTTACTTTACAATTTTAGGGATTCTTTTCTTGCATGCCCACTTGATGAAATTGATCGGGAGGAACTTGATATGGTAAATTTTACTTTTGGGAATTTATATAATATGTCCCAAATTAATTGGGTCATTTATCAATATGTCTTTTTTTAAATTTATTTTATAAATATGTCTTATTACCTTATTATCACACTCAAATATTAATATTAAGACTAATATACCCTTAGATTAACTTAACATACTTTATATGACTTGTGATTAATAATGATGAGTTAATATATAATTATTTTATTTTCACAAGTCTTAATCTTATAATAATTCAGTTTTTTTTAAGATGTGTTTAGTAATCTTTTTTTTACTGTGGGAACCATCAGCCGCAACCCTTTTTAGGTGCGCACTGGATAAACTTACGGGCTCACGCAATAGCATGCAAATCACATGAACCAGGTAAACCGCACAAATGCGACATGCTCTGGCCCAGGATGACATAATCACACATTCTCTTCCCGTTGGATTCGAACTTGTGACCAAGAGGATGATGTGTTTAGTAATCTAGTTATTTGAATAATGATATGATTAAATTATCGAAACTTATTATTTGTATGTGTGAAATATGGGTTTTTTAGTTCTTGATAGAACTTTTTTTCATTTTTTTAATAATTTTTGTGAAACAAAAATTTTAAAAATAAATTTTGTATATTTAACATATATTAAAATTTTGTAATAAAATATTTTAGTCTAAAATTTAGATTTAGAGGATTTAATTTATAGATATTACATTACATTTTATATATCATCCCATGGAGTAATTCATATCAAATAGGAATGGTGCTTCGGGATCATAAAGGTCAGTTTGTTCAAGGGAAGCACATGAGTTTTGCAGGTGATGTTACAGTCCTTGAAGCAGAGGCAGTGGGAATATGTGAGGCTCTGTCTTGGACTCTCTCTCGTTGTACTCAGACTATTCATGTGGAGAGTGACTCGCTAGTTGCAGTGGATGCAATATGCAAGGATGTGGAGAACTACTTAGAGGTTGGGCATGTTTTAAAGCTTTGCAAGGATATCCTAAACTCTAGTAAGGGTCTTTCGTTATACCATGTTAGAAAGCAAGCGAACAAGGCGGTGCATTTTATGGCGCGTGTCCCTTGCTCACTAGATAGCTACAATATTGTTACATCTCCTCCGTTATCTGTGTTGGAGATTATTGATTCTGAGTGTTCCTTGATTTAATAAAATTCCAAGTTTACTTCAAAAAAAAAATGTTTAATATATACTACATTTATTTTAGAATTTCAATTGATTTAAGTTAGAAAGATAAAAGTGTCCTTTTAAAATTATTAATTTGAAAAAAAATGTATATGAGACATATTTGAAAATACAATTAAAAATAAGACATATTTGTAAACATCTTTTAAATTTGGGATATATTAGGAAAAAAACCTTTACTTTTTGGGTGTATATTATTTTTCCACATTTTTGTAGGTGCTTGGAGGCGCAAATGGATTTACAAATAATTGCCGGTTACTTGGAAAGTTTAACCTCTCGGGAATACCACCTAGGCCAAGGTTTGTACATTGACATTCAGTTACATTTTCTTTAAAATTGATAAAATTTTATCAAACACATATTTAAATTAGATTTGGTCCTCCTTTTGACAGATTGAAGTCACATTTCAAATTGATGCGAACTATCAACTCACTGTCAAGACAGAAGATACATCAGTAAATCTATGACGAAGACAAGCTCGCTGACAAGCTCGAATCTCATAAAAAGGATATAATTGGGAGGGCAATTAGAAGAGCCTCTACATGGCTCGTTAATAACAAGTTCAAAGAGAAAGAAGACTACCAAAATAAGCTTAAAGAGATACAAGGTATTTGTGAGCCAATTATTACAACAGTGTATCAAAAAGTACCCCATGCAACACATTTGATTTGTTGTACATTCACGATTCATCCAAAAATTTGTCAAATTATGTCTATACTACTATAATTTCTAAACAAATATGTGCTACTGTAAAAATATGAGGACATATAGGAGAAAAAAAATATTCAAATTTGATAGAGGCAAGTTATCCCGAAAAGATATCGTGAGCTTTTTGTTAAATAAATCAAGAAAGAAGCCGGTGCCATACATTAAGGACCTTAAATCCTCTGCTCTCGCTCACCGGAACTATAACCACTGAGCGTCTGAGCCAATGACTTGTTAAAAAATCTCGTGTTTCAAAAAACCGTCCAAAAATAATTTACAGGACTAATGTATCAGTTGGATTTTTAAAAAATAGAAATGAAATATCTATTTTATTGCTATTTTACATTTATAATTTCACACAAAATTCATCTACAAATTTTATTTTTATTGTATATAATACTTTTATTTCAATACAATCGTGGATGATTATAATGAGTTGATTAAATATTTTAGAGAAGGGTTAGTTGTTGACTGTTGTTGTTTGTAAGTCTGCGAATTCTGTTCTTCATTTGCTTGCGAACTAGTAAGAGGGACATATTGGCGTATTCTGGGTGTCAGATCATAAAGAGTGTTATTCCGCTGGTCCCGATTTTATTGTTTGTAATATTACTTCTAAAAGTTTTTAATTTATGCAAGTACGATTATTTAAAAAAAACAATATATACAAGTTAAACCTCAATTAATAAATATCTTCGGGACCGAAAAATTATATTCATTAATCGAGATTATTCATTTATCGAGATAAAAAATATGTTTTCTCTATTATGTTAGAACCGAAAAAAATTATTCATTTGATAAGATTATTTATTTATCAAATATTTATTTTTTTGAGGTTATGCTGTAAATATTTTTAAAATTTTCCCAATACCCACTTGAACCCTAATTTAAGGGTTTATATATTATCCCCACTCCATCATTATACTTATACATACATATTATAAGTTTATAACCATGTCAATTGAATCGAACTTTAATCAAAACCCTAGAATCACATGGGAAGGCTGTAATGTATTGCTTGATATTAACGATGGTGATCGTTTGCTTTTCGCTCGCCTCACCCCTGGCTCGTACGTCTCTCCCTCTCCCCCTCTCTCCCTCTCTCCCTCACTCTCTCTCTCTCTCACTATACTTACATTTTTGTTTATTTGAATTTTATGTTTTGTAATTGATTCATTTAATGTGTGTTTGTGATTGACAGGACATTGAAAATTGGGAATAAGAGTTGTTCTCTTCAGCCGTTGATTGGTTGTCACTTTGGTTCTCTCTTTCAAGTTGAAACCGGTGCCAATGGACCTTTTTTATCCCCCGTCCTTCAAGGTTTGTGTCGTGTCGTCTCGTTGCTGCTTTTTTGATTTGCAGCTTCTCATTTTTTTTTTAAATTTATGATGTTTGGAGATTGTGAATTGTAATGGGATTCTTGTTTGATGTTTTTGAGAATGTATAAGACAATGCAATAGGATTTGGAAAGGTCCAAGATGATCCTTTTATGTTTTTATGCAACCGAAAAATTGAATCTTTATAAAAAAAAATAAAAAATTGAATCTTTATATGCATTGTACAAAAGTTTGATATGTTTTCGAAACAGGGGAAGAGGGTGTAGCTTGTTATTGGTTTGCTTGCGTTTATATCATCCTAGTTATCCCTTTTTAAGAGTTCAGAGTTTAGTGTTATTGCAAAAGATAGAGTAACAAGAAGCGATTTGTTCAATTTTAAAATGCAGTTAGTTTGCAGGAAGTGGACAATGTATGTTTAGTGTTTACCACAAATAATATCTGCATGATACGGGAAGAATTATCACGGAGTTCTTTAAAGGCAATATATTAAGCTTAACTAAGATTTGGAGAGCATTTTTTTAGTTTTCACTTACCCATTTTGGTGTATATGCTTTATTTAGTTTCTTGTAAAAGTTCTATCATACATATTTATGTAGGCTTTGTGTGAGTTTAATTATATATATATATATATATTTAAAAAATATTTTTCGTTGAATTTTAGTATCAAATCAAGAGGAAAAGGGTTGCAAAATAGATGAGCCCAAAGACAACCGTGCACTGGTTGATAATAATACTGCTCAGAGTCTTACTGGGGATGAGATAGATGCAATGCGGAGGTACAATTTATTTTAAAGATTACAATAAATGCAATTAGTTTTTTTATATTTGTTTATTTGTGCCGTGATGCGGAAGAGGCTACTCTGTTTATATAGATAAATAACCTCCTTTTCCTGTACATTAGAATTTAGGGAGCCTAATTTTATGAAATTTCTTCATCTACAACATGTATCCCATCCTATTACCCTAAGACTTTTCGTTATCTGTAAAAATGATTTGAATATATGTTACACATATTATGTATTACTTAAAGCAACATATGAGAAAGTGACTTATTTGAACCTTAACAATTAACATGCATCAATCACATAATGATTATCGTTCTGATGCAGGGAGGGTGCAACTGGGAATGAAATTGTTGAAGCTCTTATAGCCAATAGTGCAACATTTGATAAGAAAACATCATTTTCACAGGTGAGCTTTATTCACTGCAAGAAAAATCATTTAAATTGATAAGAAAACATCATTTTCACAGGTGAGCTTTATTCACCGCAAGAAAAATCATTTAAAAATCATGCACAGGATGCTAAATTCTGAGTCTGCTGACTTCCAATCTCCATGCAGGAAAAATATAGGCTGAAAAAGCAGAAGAAATATGCACCTAGAGTACTTTTGCGGCGTCCTTTTGCACGCAGGTAAATTGAAGTTTTCTTAGATATGTGTCTCGGAGTGGTCGGGCTTATGTAAACTTGGATTTTTGTTTCTTATAGTGACCCGAAGCACCCACAATTAATGTTTCTTTAACATACTACAGCTAATTCTCACCATATGATAAAATTAATTTCTTATTTTCCCAGCATATGTGAGACGTACTTCAAGAAATATCCAACCAGAATCGGGTAAAATTTCATTAATTTTTTACTTGATTTATTATTTGTATTCAACCATTATTGAACTATAAGATAGTTATTGTTTCTGAAATTTGTTATATCTAGCCGATATAAAAGATCATATATGTGCAAGTTTTTCCTAGATTACTTCTACCTCTAGAGTATTTGAATGATTGTCGCAACATATATATATATATATTATCTAAAATGAATGTAAGTAGGTAGGGTTGCATAATGTAATATTTTGCTTTACTTTCTACCCTGTCAAAGTGACTGATGCGAAGTTTTATTTTGTTATATTAATTTATTTACTGTGAAAGCATAAGTAATCGTGTAAGCTTTTCCAAGTGATATATCTTGTCAACAAGCATATAGATAAATTCATTAGAAGCGAGGGGGAGAGAGGGGGAGAGAAGGGGAGAGATCATCTGATGGATGATAAGTATATATACTAATGTAAAGGACTGAGATGTTCATCATCACCACACATACATTTAAAGACCTACCCTGTAGCTGATGATACTTGGTTAGGGATCCACAATGCACAAGAACATCCTTGTTGATGATCCTTTACTTCAACAGCGTCAAGGGTTCCTCGAACAATGTGATATCTCACACATTCCTTTTCTACCTTATTTCACAAAAATCACTATGCTAGATTTGGAATCTTGGAATAAGAGCTGTTATATGTCAAGTTCAAACAACATCACTTGACCAATATATAGAGCAATTAGGAAGAAAACTACCTGGACTCTTCATTTTCCCTACATGGGTATGGACACTTGGACACCTATTTTAAGCCAATACGTAAAATTTTAAAATTTTTCCGAGTCTGACACTTGCACACTTCTAGACAAGTTTGGGTAACAAAGGGCTACTACTGAAACACGGAAGAATTGCAATATTAGATCAAAACACTATTTATGGATGGTATGAACTGCCTAAACGAGAATTCTTGAACAGCGAACAACCAGTTCATATATTCACGACCAAGAAAAGAAGTTCTGGTTTTTGGCCCTGAGAGCAATTTTATATATATATATATATATATATATATATATATATATATATTCTGCCGAGTGCTGATTTTATTGTTAACAACCTACATACCAAGTGCTGAATCTCTTATTGGCGAGGTCATCTTAAACCTCAAGATTTGGTGCTTATTGTAGAACTTTGACCAACTATGACTCTGAATAGAAGTCCAAACTAAGTAGATACACTGGTAGAACTTTGACTGACTATAACCACATAATTTTTTTGAAATATGGTAGAAAAGTTAATTTAAATGAGTAATTAATCAAATGGATAGCCGATTTTTTTGAATAGAAATAAAAAAGATTTAGGTTAAATTTCATAGTATAAGGAAAGATTTAATAATCTGTGATCTCATGTATATGAGCTAGATATATGAGTACATAATTCCGCTTGAAATCTGGATAACCTATTGACCAAAAAAAGAAGCAGATACACTGGAATGTAACCTGCCAAATCCTTTCCTAGCACACATTAAGATATTAGTGATTAGTGATTATTGATAAATATTGAATTTTTGATAGTAAACAAACTTTGTTTCCTCACATTAAAAGATTAATTTACTAATTATTTATTATAAGAAATGACTTCATACGTAAATAAGTTTAATATTTGTAAATAATTAGTTCTCTTCGTATATAAGATTAATTTCTTAACAAGAAAAGAATTATTTTTGTACTTAGAAGTAAATGATTACGTGAGATCAATTTTGTGATTGATTAACCATCAAGAGAGAGAGAGAAAGCAACAAAGAAACTTACTATAACAGTCTCAAACAATAAAATCAATATATATAGTGATGATAAATTATTATATTTATTTGACGGTAAATTATTATAGAGATTCATGTTCCTGAGGTCACCCTCAGATTAGTTTCTTGAGGTTATAAACATTTTCCATATAAATACATAAGGGTTTTATTGTAACAGAAGGTTACAGATATTTACAAAAATGCTATTATTATTTTATACTAAAAAACTCTCTAACCTCTCTTAATTCCCTGAGGTCAGCCTCAGGGCCTTTTTTCTCATTATTATATAAACAATATGATCAATATTTGTGTTCAGATTTTTTTGTCTTTGTTAATTATGTTCGGAATATTACCATCAACCTTTTAAGTGTAATTTCACATGTATGGGGAAAACAATCCCATTTTTAACCTTTTTTAATGGAATTTCTTTTAAGTTTTATCTTTTGCGAAGATAACATGTCGCCATGTTGGTTGTTTTGTGGCCTGGGTCAATGTAGATCCAAAGATGGATGTAGGAACCATCAAATCACCTAAAAAAGAAAAAAATAGGCAATTCCTTATATTTCTGCGCTCCTTTTAGTTTTCAAATAAATATATGATTAAAGAAAAGAATGTTTAGGTACCCACAGTCTCCAGAGTGTTAAGCCTTGCTTTTGGTTAAAGGGATTTTGGAAAAATGCTATATTTGGTATTGACGAATCTGAATGGCCTGTTTTAGGCACAACGTATGCCAATTTTTTATGCATGCAAAATAAGTAATGAATTGTTTCATTATATGCAATTTTATAATAATATATGATATCATATACTGATAGTTGCTAGGTAACATGGTGATATTATCTTGTGCTCCTTGGTCCTTAATATTAATAATTAATATCCATTAACCATTCTCTGATCCACAGATTTTTGCGAGTGGACAGTTTATCTCTTCTTCTTTCCATGGCCAATATCACAGCTCACTCTAATGTTCTTGTGGTTGACATGATTGGCGGTCTTCTTACTGGTGCTGTGGCAGAACGAATGGGAGGTACGCTGAGTGATTTCTTGTTTAGAATCCTAGTACCTCTCCCAGAAAATAATATATTACTATGTTATTTTTATAGTTGCTTAAATTCCTAATATAATGAACTAAACTCATTAATTCCAAATATATATTGTAATAGTTTGTAATTATTCCCTTTTCCTTGGTGTGGTGTACGCTTAGTCACATAACTTGTGTAGAGAGTTGGTTATTGAGAAGATCTCTGCATTTTGAGAAAAAAAATTGTATACTTTTGAAAAATGCCTTCAATGTGAGTATTATATGATAAATGTACAAGTCTTGGGTGTGGCTTTGCTCTTTGCAATTTTTATACTTATTTGAACTCTTAGTTATGAATTTATTGGGTTTGGTATCTTATTTATTTTTTATGATATTGTTAATGAATCCGCGCACAAATTAGTGGATTTGAACTTTTAGGTGTTCTTTGGTGAAAGTCTTTTCTGAAGTGTTCATAATGATGTTGCAAATCCCGATCTTTGATGTTTTGTTCATGTAGTGTGTTTGAAAACTAGTTGACTATGTACATAAAGAAGAGATTGCAGTATAGACTTTGTTAGACATCATACTGAAAACTCTGTTCTACCAACCCAGTAGTTTGTTTTGTCCTTAAATGGTGCTCAGTAAGAATTTAACTCTACACAGGAGATGGTGCTATTATTAGTTGGTATTATATGTAGCTTTTTTAGAAGTCCAAACCCTTAATTGTTGTGTTATTACCTAATGATAGGTATGGGGTACTTATGCAATACCTATCTTGGAGTAAATCCCTATCCAATTGATATAGTGAGGATGTTTAACTTCAGCGATGAAATTTGCAAAAGGTACTCTCTCCTTCCAGCTCTTCCATTCCTGAACATTTTCCATCTATAAGCTTTTTCAAATTCAATTATCTAGTAGTCTCCTCCATCCTCAAAGGGATGTCTTGGGTATATTTTGCAAGCAAATTAAAGAATAAACATATACCCTATTGTCTTCTTTTTTTTTGGGATGCCACGCAAGCTCACATGAAAACTCTTTTATGTACTTTTGCAGAAAAGTTTTTGTACCTTCAGTCATCCTTTGAGGATGGGGAATATCGCATATGATATACTTTTCATTATATGGCACTTGCATGAATTTGGTTGGTACTAACTTGTAGATCTTTGTTTTAGAATTGTGCAATCACCTCTCACTGAGCTCTCTGCCCGTGAAAATGAAATTTCACTGCAACATGGCCAACCAGAAAATTCTTGTAACACTGTGAGTCTATCCAATGTAGGTTATACTAACAAATTATAAAGCATTTATTCTTCTATTCCTTCACTCTTATAGTAGGAGATGCTCAAAAACATTGTACAGGAAAAACTGACATCACCACCTCCAAACTCTGTCAATATGGATGAATTGACGGTAACACCTGAAAACAATAATTCAGATATTTTGGCAACAGCTGCTTCGCCAGTTTCCAAGGCTTGCAAAGCTGCAAAAGCTGGAGAGAAAGCTCCAAAAGAGGCAATTAAGTTGTGGAGAGAAACCGGCTTTTCAAGGTGAATTGCAAATTTGTCAGAAATTCCGATTTAACAAATTGACTATATCACTTAGACTGATAACTTGTATTCAATTTGCAGCCTCATAATGGCCGTCCCAGATATGGATGCTTGGATTATTGTGAAAGAAGTCCTCCCACTTCTATCATTTTCAGCTCCTTTTGCAATTTACCACCAATATCTTCAGGTGCATATATTATAGATTTCATGTGTTCTGCTGGGATCGTAGTTTATTGAATGCCTGAACTGCAGGGTTTTTAAATTATTAGAGTATTAATATTGGCACTTGCAATGATTTTAATTTAGTATCTAGCTTTATGGTTTATATGCCCACAAAAAATATATACTCATGTCATCTCTAAATGCAGCCGCTTGCAACATGCATGCACAATTTGCAGCTTGGAAAAATGGCAATTGGATTGCAAATAGCAGAGCCCTGGCTACGTGAATATCAGGTCTGCCATGTTATCTTATCTGTTGCATTTTGGTATTATTTTGTGGTAAAGCACTAACACAATGTATTTGAATTTGGAGAAAATAAAAGAAAATTTTGGGAATTAAATACAAGGAAAAAAGGATTTCAATTACATCCAAAGCCTTCATATCTTCTGCTTTGATGTTTGAGACTATGGTAAAGGTTCTTTTAGCTTTAAATCGAGTAGATGGGAAAGTGGAGAAATGTTTCTGTATTACCATTGACGTCATATAAAGAAGTCTCCTGAATATGAATTCTTTTGATCATTCCTGTCTTTTTACACAAGTGGATGTGGATTGTGGAGGGAATGATGATAAAAGAGCGATTGTACCAAAAATCATAAAATAGAATGGATGTCATATATAGAATGGAATGGTGATCCAACGCGAGATTTGCTGTTGGAAATTTAATATACCCATATTCTTGGTCATATATCATATATACATACAAATAAAGTGGACTAGGTCATATCTTTATTTCCCTCTTTTTTACTGGATGCTGAAGGCGTCCATGTGTGATCTCATAGTTCCTGTGCCCTGAAGATGAGGGATCGGTCCATGAATTTCCTTTGTAATTTCATTTTGTACTCATAGTTTAATGCGTAGCAATGCAGCTGGCATTGATCACAGAATATACAGTAATATATCTCCTAGAACGATTGGGTGTTTGTCCTGATACTTATTTGAACAATTTAGAGAGTTATATCCTCTTAACTAGATTTCAGTATATTTACGCTATGTGTTGGCTGGTTCCATGTTTATGGTTCCACGACAGTAGCATCCTGATAATTTCATTTTTTATACTAAATTTCACTTCATGATTTCCAATTATGCAGGTCTTACCATCAAGAACACATCCACACATGCAGATGAGTGCATTTGGTGGGTACATTCTGACGGGTACAAGGATATGCAGTGGTTGATCATTCAAACTGAGATGATCAAATTTCTTGATTTGTTTGGTCTTGCTTTAAAGAATCAAGTGTCCCTCCCTGTTGTAAAATAGCTATACATCACGAGGAATAATCTGAATACAAGCAACAATTTGTCGTCTGCAATTTTGAGTAGTCCTGTCATTCAATATTTGAGTAGTCTTGTCATTCAAATAGTTAACGCTGTTGTAATCTTAGTAATTGCTTCTTTGGTCACTAATTGTAGACCAGTTTGATATAAATGTACCTTTTTTGTTATTGGAGGGGAAAAAGAAATGCATATACATTTGAGAGAGAGAACAATTGCAAAAAAAGGTTAAAAATATTATCACAGCACCAAAAAGACTTGATACGCTATATGATCGTAAAACTCCGTAGTTTTAAAAATATTCTCATATTTTATTACATACAGTAAAGGTATGCCATAGGTATATTATTGTCCGCAATCTACTTTAATCAACTCTTTTCGACTGAAAAATGGTTTTTTTTTATAGACAAAAATGAGTTTTTAAGCAGGAGTGTTTTTTAGAATATTATATAATCAATATTAAAATACAGTCTTTATAAAAAAAAAGTATGATTGCACTGATACTGAAGATAAATTCTGAATGGAGAAACCGTACATGTATTTAATTTTTACATTTTACGTAATGTTCTAAAATTTTAATACAAAATAATAATATATTAATAAAATTTTAAATAAATCTTAATTTTACAGAATTATTTCACTTATATGTGTATATAAAATCTTATTTATCTTAAGGATTTATATCGGCTCCCCAGTCTCTTTAGTAAAAGTATTAACAGAAGGATTGGTTTAGAATTCGAGGGCATGCAGGATTTAGAATTAAAACAAAATATATATTCAACGTCCTTATTTGTTATATATCATCATTATTATTATAAAAGTAGTAAATAGGGCTACTCATAAATAATTAAATATTAGGGAAATTCCTAATGATACCATTGTAGAATTGTTTTTTCTAAATCGTACCATTTTGGACTTCAAGTAATACCACTGTACTTTTAACTTCATTCGCATCATACCACTCTGTTAACTAAATGTTAATAAAACGTTAATTTTTAATAGTACCATTTAGAAAAATCAATTCTACAATAATAACATTAAGAATTTCCCAATTTCAAATTGTACTATTTAGAAAAGTCAATTCTAGTAATATGTTTTATTTTTTTAAATATTAGTTGGAATTGAAAATTATATTAATTTTACAATAATTATTACTTGAATATAAGAATGGCATTTTTTTACAATTACTATTCTTTAGTTATTACAATAATAATTATCTATTTTAACTTTAAAATTTTAGAAAAATAGGTTTGAGTAATTTTGGACCCTTTTCTTCTCATTCAAGTGATTTAACATCGACGCTAAGGTATTTCCCTCTTTTCAAATATTAAAAAATTAAAATTTTATATTTTAAATTCTACTTATTAGGGATGATAATAATATAAAAATAATTATACAAAACCAATATCTATTATATATGGTAAAATAATTTATGGAAAATTGACTTTGCTAAATGGTACAATTAGGAATTGCCATTTTAATTGATAATTAATGATTTTATTAACGTTTAGTTACCAAAGTGATATGATGCGGATAGAGTTAAAAGTATAATGGTATCACTTAGAAGTCCAAAATAGTGAATGGTGTCGTTTAAAAAAACTAATTCTACACTGATAGGGATTTCCCTATATATTAATTAAATTAGTATATATTTTATAATATGTTATACAATATTCTATGAGAAAAATACAATGTAGAATATACAATAATAATTTATTTAATAATATTTCACTCAACTTTTGGTAATATAAGCAAATTATTATAAATTTGTATTTATTGAAAAAGAGAAATGACTTGAGTCAAGCCTTTGAAGTTTGAACACAAAAATTGAAACTAAAACACCGTATGACACGTAGATAAACAAAAATATAGCGTGTGACATGATTCCAACAAAATAGCCCAGCCCTAAGTGGCTTAGCCTGGTCATCCTCGCTTCTGATTGGTCCACGTCATCACCAATGACATATTTGCTCTCACTCTATATATACATATCCACCTCCAGACATTTAAACGCAATTCTCTCTCTCGTTTACTCATACATCTCTCTCTCTCTCTCTCTCGATATATATACTTACATTTATTCATATACAAGGTGACTTACACGTACAGAGAGGAAACTGGAAGCAGCCATGGGTGGCTACCGGAGGCGAAGTGGATCTCAGATCGTAGTTGCTGCTTTTCTCTTCTTAGGTATATGCATACATATACACACACTTGTGTATCTATATATATTGCTAATTGCTACTTACAGATCTGTTATGCGTAAATGTTATGTGTGTATATGTATAGATCGATGAACTGTAATGCTAGCTGTGACTGTAGAAATGTATGTTGTTTATGTTTAGAATTGGTTAATCTACTTGGATCTGATGCTTATGCTTGTGATGTATATGCATATTGATCTAGTGATTTACTAGTACTGTAGTAGTTAATAGCGTGTGAGCTTGTAATTTGATCAGTTTACTTGGATCTTATGCTAGTAATTACGATTGTTACGATTACTGCACACTTTTCGGTGATTTTGTTGAGTTGAATTCTCATATAGGATGTAGATTTAGCTAGTTTACGTATGGATTTTGAATCAGATGTTTAATTCAGTTGAACTTTATCTATGTCATTGATTGACTGCATCTTTAGTTAGATGCTAGCTGGTAACATTAATTAAAAGAATATGTAATTATATTAGGACACTAGGTTGGGATGTTTATCGATGTATAATGGATAATTAAAGGTTTCTGAAATGTGATTGTGATGTTGTGTTAGCTGACATTGTAGATCAGTTCATTAAGTGAAATCAGGAAAATGAATTAAAATTGGTACCTGTTCTACATATGAAGGTGTTCTAATTGACCTACTTATATCTGATTCTTTCCGTGGAATAAACATCTTACTAATCTGATGAGCACTGTGTCGGAGGTATATGCATAGTGCATATTGCATCTAATGTATTGATGATGTTACCTGCCAACTTATTTAAGTGTGAGCTATCCATTTCACTTATGCTTGATTACTTTCATACCTAGCTAAGATGGTATTATTTTTCCATCCCTTGGTTTTTGAGGGAATATGCAAGTAATAACTAAATTTCACTTGGTAATGTTTCCAAATATCATCACTAACACGTGACATGTCTATAATCTTTCAGGTTGTCTATCTGCAATTTCCATTGCAAAAGAGGAGGCATCCAAGTTGGGCACAGTTATTGGGATAGATCTTGGAACTACATACTCTTGTGTTGGTGTTTATAAGAATGGTCATGTCGAAATTATAGCCAATGACCAAGGAAACCGTATCACCCCATCATGGGTTGCTTTCACCGACGGTGAGAGATTGATTGGTGAGGCTGCAAAGAATCAGGCAGCAGTCAACCACGAAAGGACTGTATTTGATGTCAAAAGACTTATCGGAAGAAAGTAATGCATCTCATGCTGTCTTGTGAATATAATTATATATATATATATATATATATATTAATATTTATCACTTTATGGAGACCAGAAGTTCTAAAAGTTATATGACAGGTTTGATGACAAAGAAGTCCAAAAGGATATGAAGCTGTTTCCCTACAAAATTGTGAATAAAGATGGCAAGCCATATATTCAAGTTAAAATGAAGGATGGAGAGACAAAGGTCTTCAGTCCTGAGGAAATAAGCGCTATGATCCTAGTCAAAATGAAGGAGACAGCAGAAGCTTTTCTTGGAAAGAAAATCAAGGATGCTGTGGTTACAGTTCCTGGTATAATCTATTGTACAGTTAGAACTTACATAGTTACATCTAGATCTCTTTCAATATCTTAATTTTACAATGTTAATATTTAATGGTTTTTTTTATGCTATCTGCAGCTTACTTCAATGATGCCCAAAGGCAGGCTACCAAGGATGCTGGTGTCATTGCTGGACTAAATGTTGCCAGAATTATCAATGAACCAACTGCCGCTGCCATTGCATACGGGTTGGACAAGAAAGGTGGTGAGAAGAACATCCTGGTTTTTGATCTTGGAGGCGGAACTTTTGATGTCAGTGTCTTGACTATTGATAATGGTGTTTTCGAGGTCCTTTCGACAAATGGAGACACACATCTAGGAGGTAAGCTGCTTCTATTTATTTCCTGACCGATAGGAAGCATGCTTTTGGACTGATTTTTTGTTTATATATCTTAAGACAATAATCAGACTTAACTCCATAGTGATATCCAATACCCATCTCTCGTCACTCTTTCTGGAGTATAGATGGTTAGTAGAATAAAAGACGTTTAAATGCAAAATATTGAAAATGTATATATTTTGATGACATTTTATTTTCCTGCAGGTGAGGATTTTGATCAAAGAATTATGGAGTACTTTATCAAGTTGATCAAGAAAAAGCACGGGAAGGACATCAGCAAGGACAACAGAGCCCTTGGAAAGCTAAGGAGAGAATGTGAGCGTGCCAAGAGAGCATTGAGTAGCCAGCACCAAGTTCGCGTAGAAATTGAATCTCTCTTTGATGGAACTGATTTCTCTGAGCCATTGACTAGGGCTAGATTTGAGGAGTTGAACCAAGATCTGTTTAGGAAGACAATGGGACCTGTCAAGAAGGCTATGGATGACGCAGGGTTGCAGAAAAGCCAGATTGATGAGATAGTTCTTGTTGGTGGAAGCACTAGGATTCCAAAGGTTCAGCAACTCCTTAAGGACTACTTTGATGGTAAAGAACCCAACAAGGGTGTGAACCCTGATGAGGCAGTTGCTTTTGGTGCTGCCGTACAAGGAGGAATCCTTAGTGGAGAGGGTGGTGACGAGACTAAAGGTAATGATATGGTTCTCTTTTTTCTGGATCCCAAGTGCAGCATATGATAATGATTGTTGTTTGATTTATAATGAAAATATATTCCGAAAATAACAACTTATATCTAATGATATTTCTTACTTCGATACAGATATCCTTCTTTTGGATGTGGCTCCACTTACCCTAGGAATTGAAACCGTAGGCGGGGTGATGACCAAATTGATTCCTAGAAACACTGTTATTCCAACCAAGAAATCCCAAGTTTTCACAACTTACCAAGATCAGCAGACTACTGTGTCCATTCAGGTACTATTTTACTCTGCTTCTACATAGAGTATATCATTTGTATCATTCCTCACAGAATTTTTTCATTCGAAGCTGTGATCAGTGTATAGATTGCAGTTATTGACATCTCAAATCATTAGCTGATTTCTGATTCATTGGTAACAGGTCTTTGAAGGTGAAAGGACTCTTACAAAGGATTGTAGGCTACTTGGAAAATTTGATCTCTCTGGAATACCACCTGCCCCAAGGTTTGTACATTTGATTCAAGTTGGATTCTTTAATGTTTGTAAAGCTATATGGTAAATGTCTAAATCAGATTTAATCCTGCATTTGAACAGGGGAACACCTCAAATCGAAGTCACATTTGAGGTTGATGCAAATGGTATCTTGAATGTCAAGGCAGAAGACAAAGGAACTGGTAAAGCGGAGAAGATTACTATCACCAATGACAATGGTCGTTTGAGCCAAGAAGAGATTGACCGGATGGTCCAGGAGGCAGAAGAGTTTGCAGAGGAAGACAAGAAGGTTAAAGAAAGAATTGATGCCCGCAACAGCCTGGAGACTTACACCTATAACATGAAGAACCAAATCAATGACAAAGACAAGCTTGCTGACAAGCTCGAATCAGATGAAAAGGAGAAGATTGAGAGTGCCGTGAAGGAGGCTCTCGAATGGCTAGATGACAACCAGTCAGCTGAGAAAGAAGATTATGATGAGAAGCTTAAAGAGGTAGAAGCTGTTTGTAACCCAATCATCACAGCAGTTTACCAAAGATCTGGTGGAGCTCCTGGGGCCGATGGTGCAGAGGCTGAAGATGAGGACCATGATGAGCTATAGGTAATATTAGAATCTATCAACCACTGAAGATGATCAGGAACAAAAATTGAGGATGACACATTGTTTAACAGGACTTTGCTAGGCAGAAGATTAGTGTAGTTTTGGTTGCACGAGGTCTGAGAACATACCTTCCCTTCTTCACGTGTGTTTGTTAAGGTGCAGATACGTTAAAGAACAATTTGTTTCTTGTTCAATTGTTGAAAGAAAATTTTGTATGTTCTAAATTCTAAAAGCATATTGTTATATTATTTTGGTAAACGGGAATGGCACCTCCTTGTCTACTCTATCTCTAATTTCGCTTATTTATCAGTCCTTGGATATATCTGTCAATGTCTTTGATTTATCTTTGGCTAGATAATAAAATTTGTTCACGAGTTTATTTATAGACTTATAGTGCATGGTTACGACTTAAGAACATGCTCAAGATTTAAAAAAAAAATCATTTTGCTAGCTTCCAAATAGTCCAACATCTGTTCTTGCCTTGCATGGACATCAGATTGTACAGAAATTTTGATATTTGATATCCTTAATTCACATATGAAGGTCTAATGATGCTGCAAAGCCTGCAATACAATCAGATGAGACAAACCCAATATCCTCTTTCCATATACACCATTAGTGTACACAGTTCAGCTATTGCAAATCTTATAACAGTAGAGATGATTGGGAAGTGAAGCTGTGGGATATGGCAAATTAAAAATGATCAACAAAATCATGGTTGTTAATTTTAGTCTGTTCTAAAGTTTAACTTGAGTTGATTATCATTCTAGTCCAGGCCTATACACATGCCCTCGCCAAATATCGGTTCGTTCATAAATATTTCAGTAAAATCCAACACAACTAAACTTATCTTTCAGAATGGATTTTCAGCCTAAAAATATCCATTATGTTAGTTATATACATAAACAGGATACATGAGTCGTAAAACAGGAAGACAATACAAAAAATGCTTCCCCAATGGGATGAAATTGTACCTCCCATTAAAATTTAGGTAATATACTTTTGACAAAATTGCAGTTTGCATACCTTAAGTTTTTTACTTTTGCACTTTAGTGACTGGAATAAAAAAATAGCCATTTGCATGGCTAAATATATATTTTTTTAAGTACTTTAAGGCCTCCGAAACAGGAACATTAAAAAAGTAACGGATCATTACGTTTTTGAAGGGTAAAATGGTCAATTCAAGCTTATAACGACTATATTGTGTATATATCTCAGCTTTAAACCCTAGTTAAAACAACCCAATGATTAGAAACTCGGATTTAATGGCTTATATGTACTATAATGATATCTAAGTTTAATAAAATTTGAGTTTCTAATCACTGAGATGTTTTAAATTAGGGTTTAAAGGCAGTGATATATATACAATATAACCGTTATAAGCTTAAATTGATCACTTTAATCTTAAAAAACGTAATGATCCGTTACTTTTCTAACGTCCCTGTTTTGAAGGCCTTAAAGTGCTTAAAAAATATATATTTAGTCGTGCAAATGACTACTTTTTTATTCCAGCCACTAAAGTGCAAAAGTAAAAAACTTCAGGTATGCAAACTGCAATTTTGTCTATACTTTTAGTAAACTTTACAAAAGAACTCTATCGTGCTACACAAGCTGAAGAAACTGGTTTCAGATCTCTACGTAGTAAAAAAGTTCGAAAGGAAACAAAGGTATCTGGTCCAGATGAATGCATAATTTTACATGGAGTAGAATTTGGGAGAAGAACAAAGTGATAGCTCTTTAGCTCTCCTTTCAGTTAAATTTTTATTATTAATTTCTTCTGCTGCCTTTTAAAGGCAAAACTAAACACCAGCTCTTGGATCCCCTGAGCCAGCTGCAATAACTCCCATCCCTCCTACAGATGTAATATCCTGTTGATCCTTTTCCGGTGCTCTTATAAGAGAAACTTTATCTCCATCAATTTCTTTTACCATTTCATCAATCTTGCGAAACTGATATGGCCATCTCGCGTTATACAAAAACTGGCGCAGATCAAATCTGTTGTCTTCTGGTGAGTAACTCTGTATGACAGAAAGATAATAAGAATTTACTAAATGACGTAAAGTTGAAATTTCATTGCTGGAAAAAGTTGAAGCATGTTTGAAATTTCATCTTTAAAGGAAAGTACCTCAGCATGATAAGAGGGCGTCATGACAGTCATTTTGTGTCTGTTAATTGAATAATACTTAAAGAAGTACTTCACTTTATCAGCCACCTGTGATGGTGTTAATCTTCCACCCCATTTGTAACATAGATTCTGCAATAAATTTTACCAAAAGGACGAGAGAACAATTATTACATATACAGCCACTCCCACCTAGGATTACAGCATCCTTGGATAATTTTGGCAAGTTAAAACATTAACAAATATGGAGCCATTGCAAAATGCAGCTAATTGCTTAGTTCTCTTCTATGGTGAGTTAAAAGGGCTACATAAAGAGTTGGAACACAGGAGATCTGGTATTTAATACATGTATCCTCTAAAACATACAATTACAGCACAACAAAGATACAAGTTTTTCCTTCTATAGCCTTTAAAACTGTTAGAATAATAATTCAAAGTTATGATTTATTTTAATTGTTTTTTAATTATCCCATTAGTTAGTTATTAGGATAAGTAGAAACAGTTTAAGAGATTAAGATGAATCAAGTAGAGATGGTTATAGAAAGTCATTGTATGACTATCTTTTAGGAGTAGTTATCACAATGTTTTAGCTTATAAAAACAAAGTGATGTATGCATATTAAGAGTAATAAAATCTTTGTTCTTGCTATTTATTTTCTGTTTTTTTATTAATAAAAACCCCAACAAAAACATCATGGTCACTACTCAGCAGATGATCTTCACTGATATGGAAATCTGATTTCAGATGTTGGAATTAACATTTGAATTGCAGTTTGAGAAATGAACATTCTGCCTGTATCCACTGACATCACAACTAATACATCAGGAACCCTTTTTAGCTAATGAACACTTAATATCTGAACGGTAAATACAAGTTGTGGTTTCAGTTTTATATTATTTCACCCCTTTTCGAAGTTAATAATAAAATAATTCACGAACATGCGTAGCTTTAACAGATTCTCATAATTTCCGATTAGCTGTGATTTGTAAACCACACACAATATATTATTCAGTAGACGGGCTGCTTTAAAAACATACCTGGAACATGGATACAGGACCGCAGCGGAATATCTTTCGCAATCTTCCATAGACTGAAAGCTCTTCATATGTCATACCCATATCTACTTCATCAAGCTGTTAGACCAGAATACAATGGTCATATCCGAGTGCAGCATAGTAAAGAAAATTTAACGTGAAATTACAAGAACTTTTCAAGATGGTGTTGCTTTATTGCAATTAGCATTGGCATAACTACATTTTTTCGTAAGACAAACATGTAATGAAGGAAGGAGACTCCTTAAGAGCTAAATCGTGTACCTGGCTGTAATTGGACCGAATAGGCTCCAGCTCAGCAGTGGGTGGAGCTGCTTCAACATCTGCCAAGGATGAGTAACCAAGATTGACAGCAGCCCACCGCAGAAATGTTCGGAGGTCCTGCTTGCTGATACTTCCTATTGGGTTGATATCAGCTGAACTGCAATCATACTACACAGGAGATGTTAATTAGTACTATATCATGTTGATGACATAAAAGATGTATGTAATCCAGCATTTTATAGTCAGTGACCCATAGGGAAGGTCTATAATATACCAGAACACTAAACAAATGAACCCTGGGTTATATACTTATATTGAATATGTTAACTTAAAATCTAAACAAGAGCGGACATGAATGAGTTGTCACCCTGTATAGATTTTAGATTATTTTTTTATAGAACTATATTATGATATGGTGTTACTGGCCAAGCCTCTAGCAAATAGTTACAATTCAATATACACTTCAATAAATTACTCTCACTTCTGTTCTCTTTCTTGGTCCCCTATTTTTCAGTATATCCATAGACTACATTAACTTGATTGCTCTGATGAGTTTATGAAAAACATAGGTTATATTACAGAAAATAAAAACATAAAACATATATTCACGTGGACAGAAGGGAACGACACATGAAATGGTTGTTTCTTGACTTGCGTTGAATACTTGATGTGTGACCTAAAGTCGAAGCTGTATGCTGGCCAAAGATTCATATACCTGTTGATCTTCATATCTACAGTATATTCTTGATTTCTTTCTATATGATATATAAGTTAATTATATTTATAAAAAATTATAATTTAGGTGTTCATGCTTGTAAAAGGAAATATAAATCAGATTTGCTTTCCATATCTTTTTGTTAGTACATGTATTTGTTCCCCTTTTGGCCAAAACCTATGCCTACACTGCTTGACATTGAAATCAATCAGTCTCTCTACCTAGCAGTGAACATCCTGATATGAGAGTGTTAATGGGGAAACAATATAATGTAATGCATGACATATTAAGCATACATCTATCTTCATAACAGAAAGGTTAATTTGAAAATATACCTTTGTGAGATAACCACGCAACCCTTCATCTACATTGGAGCTACCTAAAACCAAATAGAATCCTGGTTTATTATGAACCCATGGCATGAGTGATGCTAGCATAAATGCCAAAACCATTCTGATTCGAGCCTGAATATTCTGCAAACCCAAGTTTTCAATGTTTGATCCTCCATCTAGCTGTCATTAAAAGCCAGAAACTGATCAGCTAGAATCCTTTAGACTAGTTAATATGAAATTGTTCACTAATTCAGCAATGACAGATCATCGTATACTTGGCGGGAAAAGCACAAGTAGCACAGAGTGACGATTGTATAGAATCTAAATTATCATGTGCAAATAAACTCCGTAAAAGGTAAACTATAATCTATACGAAATACAAAAATATGTATTTAATATCCCCTTTACCTTGTAACGTGGTCGTTTTCCAGTTAGAGTCTGAAACAAAGTGAGCAGGGCAGAAACTACTCCATCTATAGAAACATCAAGATGCCATGATCCAATTTCATCTGCTAAGACTTTTGCCCGTGTCTTTGTTGTTTCCGAGCTGAAAAAGACAAACTCTGTTACTAATCATTGGCACAAGGAAATTTAGAAGGACAGTGAATAATATCCCAAAAAGACTTTAAAATTAAACACAACTAATGACAAGTAATTCCTTGGCATTTTACATCGTAACTCCAAACTGATTTCTTTAACAATAAATAAATGCAATCGAATAATCCAGTCTCTTTTTTCCATTTTTAAATTTACTATTTACAAGCATTAAAATTTTAGGATGAAAGCATTCGAGGGAAAAAGTGGCCGGCAGATCCGTGTTTAAAAAAAAAACTTTTCACAGGCTCCATTGGTTTTACACTTTTGAATCAATGAGGTGAAATGTGATATTAACTACAACTAATTTGTACCAACCTAAACATTGAGAAAATGTATTTAAGACTCCAAGTACATAAATATTAATATACATGATAATTCTGGCTTGTAGCCAAGGGGTTAGCCCACTACTTACCCCTCCCCTCTTGTAGAAAGGGGTCGAGGTTTCGAACCTCAGTACAGGCAGGGTGTGTGAGTACTTGAATTTCTGCAACTGACCATTACCCAAATATTAAATGATCAGTTCACTCTGACTTGAAATAGTATACTCCCTCCATTTCAAAATACTTCTCCCTTTGACTTTCTGCACGTATTTTAATGTGCATAAAAAAACTAGTTCTACATATTATTATTTTTTAAAAAAAATTCTAAATAATTGTTAGTATTGAAATTTTTATTTGAAAAAAGAAACTTTTAAAAATAAGTTGTAGAAATGTCGTCTTTATGCACCTTAAAATAAGTGTAAAAAGTCAAAAGGACAAGTATTTTGAAACGGAGGGAGTATGTGTGATTGAGGGTGACCACTGATTTAGTTGTAAATGTAAACAATTCTGAAAGATTAAGGAAAACTGCATAGAAAGAAGGTACGTTACATATGCATACCTATTTTCAGATCCCATGTACACAGTGTAAAATATGCGTTTAGCAAACTCTTTGCTGTCAGTTGGAAATTGTCCATCAGTGTAATTACCGATTCTTATAGCATCTGCTTTTACCTGACTGTCTCCATTCTCAATTTCTGCATTATAATGGAACAGCATTGAACAAATAAAAATCAGAAGATGTTGCAAAACAGTTATAGTCATTTAGGGGAATCGGAAGGTGAATAGGTCCTCAACAGCAATTTATGTAATTAAACAGGACAGTCTTCCTTTTCTCTATTATAATATTATATTCTCTTGGGCTCGTTTAAAAAGTATAGTCTACCCAATTCAAGCAAATAGTCCCACTTAGATGCCAGGCTATCTTTACAAATTTAACCTTCAGGTATAAACTTTAATCCAACTAATGTGACCAGTATAAAAGATGCAGCAAATTGCAGTTTCGAGCTACCTATATAACATTATCATACATGCTATTATGTGTGGACATAAATGAAATAACACTTACACCATATCGACTGTAATTTTGAATGCCCAAACCAATTTTTTTTCAAATACCACTTTGCCCCAAAAAAAAAACCTGTTTCTTTGGTCTCCGTATGATAGATAGCATGCATTCAATTGGAAACAGAACTTGTCATTGGTAGTAAAACTATCAGTACTTCTAGTGGAAACTAAGACAAAATATATTATAATATTTTGATTAGCGATCTGCTACAAGAAATATATCCGATAAAAACTAACCTTTAACTACAAGCTGGCACATGCAACCAACAATTGCAGCCACAGAGGAACTATCGGCCCCACCCGAAAGAGGAAGTAAGAAACCAGAAGCTCCACTTCTTCGTAGATAATCCCATAGCCAGCAACCAGGTCCAAAAGCTATTTCTTCCTCGGGAGAATGATACTTAATCTATAATATGTATAAGGTATCAGCAATTAGCTAACCAAGTAAAGCCACAATTTAACATTGTCCAACACTTTAAACATCTCACTGAAACAAATTCAAATGGAGAGGGAAGGGGCTAAAGGTTAGAAGAAGGTGCAGTGCATGCTATACGATCCCGGACCCTGAACAGGGAATCATAAACTGACCTTTCGAGGACTTGAAAGAGACATCTGCAGCTTAAAAGATTGGCAAAGCTTGTAAGGCACTGGAACAGAAGACACTTGAGGTTTGCTACTTGCTTGCTCTTGGAAACTACTTATGGATCCTCTAAGACTTGCAACCTGTGGCATAGTATCGGACAAAACCATTAAAATAAAAAATGGATCTGAAGACCAGAATAGCATGATTTATGAATATCTGATACGAGGAATGAAATGTCCAGCAAGAGGAATATAGATTACTTGTCAAAAAGTACAAGCCACAACAACATTACCAACCAACTACTTTTTCTAGAAATATTAAGAAAATTAACGCCAAAATAAATTAGGATATTTAGAAATACCGCATCTAAGTCTATCTGAGCTACCACCACCTCAACATCTTTCAAAGAAAACTGTGAACCTTGTGCAACGACGTCCCCATTCACAACAATACAAGCACATCCATCTGCAACATATCATTTATTTGCTGCTGCTAATTTATCAATAGTATATTAAAAAAGATAATATTAATAGAAAAATTGATGATTAGAAAAAAAAGAATTTGAGTTCTTTAATGAAGGAAAAAAGGAGAATTCTTCATGGATCACAAACTAATAATTTAAAAAAACCTGAGAGCTATTAAAGCATACTATATACCATAGTAAAGGCGACCACCATCACATCCTTGGTGGTTGCTGTACATGTAAACTCCTCCTCTAGTATGTGTAGCACCTATAAACGCACGTAGGCGAAGATCAAGCTTCCTGAGTTGATGGTGACTCCCACTGGCATTCAGAAATACTTCAACTCCATTTAGTGCAAGTTCAGTGTGAGGAGGCATAGGACTAAACAGCTCTTCACAAACTTCAGCCGCAACAGCTCTAATATAAAACAAACAATTCAAAACTTAGAAGTGAATCTACTAAAATTTACACAAATGGTAAATAAGATCAGAACTAAAGTGACATGACAAATTATTGGAAGAGGCGCCATACGTGTCTATAAATTGCATATATCCGTAACCAAAAGGAACACTGTCCTGTGATATAGCCTCAGAAATTTCAGCTGGGAGCTTAAATTCCACAAGCTGCTCTTTATGCTTCCATGTTGTAAACCACCGGAGTTCCCTATAGTTCCCATCATTTGCTAACCACATTTTGGGGCGTATCATGATAATTTTTCGGTTTAGACATAAAACCTGACAATTATACCGCTCAGACCCTTTGATAATTGGCATCCCAAGACTACATAAGATGCCATCCGTCCACTCACCAACCAAAAGCTCTTTTAAACACTCCCACCTGCAATTTAAACCAAAGCATTCAAGTATAACATGTCCAATACAATCAAGAACTGTTACTCTACATGCACATGCACATAGTTAACTGTTACTTACGCATGAGTGACGGTGTCAAGTTCTAGGAAATGGTCTTCACAGCCATAGCCGGTGATTTCAAGCTCCGGCCCAAGCCTGACAACGGCGCCAGCTTTCTTAGCCGTAATTATTGATTCCTTAATATTTTTTAAATTGCAATCAAAATCCATCGCCCATTGATTCAAATTGCAAGCTGCAACATTTATCAACCTCATTTTGTCTTTTGATCTGAAATCACTCTATGTCCAATCAGCAATTATATCTCCAGAGTCCAGAATGCTACTCAAGAGAGGGCTGCACATCGAATATTTATTTTGTTATTTCTAATGTAAAAGAAATCACCAAACACGTCTAAATACTTTTAAAATAACTGTAGAAAACCTAAAAATAGTAATGATCCATAAAAATAAAATCTATGGTCAACTCGAACCTAACGGGTTAATATCAATTAATAGTGCTTGATAAGGTCTAATCAGTACTCACAACCAGCAGAAAAACAATGAGCAGATTAAATTCAGCATTCAAGATATTAAACCTGTAGATAATGCACTGCCCAACGTGTTTAATCAACATCGAAAAACAAATGCATAAGCATATGTATACTACTAGTTTGTTAAACTTGTGTATCGATATTATAAACCAACCCTCCCTCTGTTATCCTTACTTGTGCAAGGACTCAGCTAAATTCAATTGGACACACTATACTGATCGAAAGGTTCAGTCTTTTGCAATGAATAACAAAGTAAAAATCATAACTTTTGAGGTCAGTTCATTTCCTTTAGTATAACCCATCAAGGGTTCAACTTAACAGGCTAAAATATAGCTAATTTGAACCAAATCGTAATTGAAAAACCCAACAACAACAATTTAAAAATAAAAATTTATTGAGCATGCAAAAGAAACAGGATTAATATATACAATTAAAAAACAAGAATTGGTGTTGTAGAGTACCTGGGTGTGGATGAGTAGAAAAACAATCCCTATTCAATCTTCTTGTAAAGAATATATATACATACGTGTGTGTGTGTGTGGAAGTGAATATGTAAACAAATTTAGAGTGTGATGTGAAGCATATGAAGATATGGAGCATCAAGAAGTGAGTATCACAATTCACAGCCGGCACATCACAACCATTTTCCAACGTATATTGGTCATTATCTACGTGGCAATTATACATTAGAAAGTCATTATTTTTAATATTTTTTATAAGTTGAATTATTAATTATACATACTTTTGTTTACAAAAATTGTTTGTTAAAATTAGAGGTTTTTGGAAAATAAAATTTTATTCTTTTTGTAAAAATGTGTTTTCTTTATTTTCTATAAAAAATAATTTTTAAAAGTTTTTATAAAAATATAATTTTATAACCAAATATAACTGTATGTAATTAAAATCAAATTCAAATGCATGTAACTTAAATTTTTTAAATTTAAAACTGAAAAAATACAGTTTCGAGTTCGATTTCGGGATAAAACCGGCCCAACCCAACCGTATTCTCCCCTGCTTCAGCCCAGGCCCAGCTACAAACTACACAGTTAACACTTAACAGAACATACCAAACCTCTCCCTAAGTCTGTCTCGAATAGTCACATATATAAACTTAAAGTGATGCTTTTTTTCAGCTAATTTAAAGTGATGCTTTTCTGAATCATAGATAAACTTAAAGCTGAAACCCTTATTTCACAAGCTGACAACAAATCTAACACATCTTCTTCCCTATCATTAGCTAATTGAGTAATCATATAATGTAGTGCTACATAATTATCCAACTAAAACCACATTAATTAAGGTGGAAACATGATTAATCTCACTTAGCCAATAACAAATCTAAGTTAAGACCCCATAATCCTAATCTTTAGGGAAAGGGGTCCCTAAAAGATTATGGGCTCCCACAGCATATAGACTAGTAATCATTGAAGACTAATGGCATGCTAATCAATGCTTCATTTTAATTACAATATTAATCTTCTTGTGTGCTTAGGGTGCTTTTCTTATTAAGTTTAGATTAAGAAATGATTAAAATAGTTTGCTAGTGGGAAAAGATGACCAGATGCACATTATAAATGTAAACTTAAAATCAGGCCCGAGTGTGATTCGATTCTCTTGATACATACAAAATTTGTACCTTCTTTTATAGTTAAACTGAGTTGGCTAATAAAACAATTGAGTTGTGATTGGAGAGAGGAGGATTAAATATTTACACAAATATATTTATATCAACTCACAATAAGTACTGAAAATCTAAGAGTTGACCAAGTCAATTTGTGTGTCCACATACCAGACAAATCGCTAGTGTTGGGCTGTACTTTAGATTTTCACTTGCTATTCACTTTCATTCTTAATTTTTTTCACTTTCTAAATTTTAACTCAAAATGGTAATGATTGTACTCTTTACTCTTTAGAGATCGATTCTACTTTCACTAATAAATATTTTAAATTTTCACTATGTAAATGACCGAACAAGTTGAAAATAAGCATTCGATTGTCGCAAATCACCACTAAACACAAGAATAAGATTAACATAGGCAATAATTCATACCTGACATCACTCGCTATATTACTTTACTGAATTAATCTTACCGCTTTGCCTTTGAATAATCGGATTAATTTTGTTACAAGAAAAGGTTCTTGAAATATCCCACCATACCTAGAACTTCGGATTTTATTATTATTTTGTTTTAATGGGGATTAAAAACTTTAATATATTAAATATTTCTATATTTTTTTTATTTATTGGAGATTTTAAATTCCACACCCTCATGTAACTCCGTCACTAATACTGCGTATATATACACGATCATATTATAAATATTTAAAGGGAAATTCATAATAATATTACTGTTGAATTGGATTTTCTAAATGATATCATTCACTATTTTTGACTTTTAAGTGTCACCATTATACTTTTACTTTTGACTTCATCCACATTATACAACTTTATTAATTAAAAGATAATTTTTTAATGATACAATTTAGAAAATCAATTCTACAAGAGTACCATTAGGCATTTTCCTAATTAAAAAGATGTTCACATTAATTGATTAATTGTCTGTTATATGAATAAATAATTCTATTTTATTTAATGTAAGATATTAACATATTTATTTATCGTTTATTTAACCTATATTAATATATTTAAAAATTATATTTAAAAAATTTAAATATCAATTTAATTTAAATTATCTCGATCATTATTTTAATTTATTATAATTAATATTTTTAAGTATTATCTAACTTTATTTAATTAATGTAGACTTAAGAATCGCATTGTATTTTGGTAACATTTCCTATTTTTTTAACTATTAGTTGGAAATAAAAATTGTGTTCCTTTTACAATACTACTTGTTAGAAATAAGAATTATATTTATTTTACAATTCTATTTTTTAGTTATTATTAGACTAATTATCTATTTTCACTCAAAAATTCTAGAAAATTAGAAAAATAGTTTTGAGCAATTTTATGTTTTAAAAATTGTATTCTATTTTGGTTATATTTTTTATTTTTTAAAATATTATTTGGAATTGAAAATTATATTTCTTTTACAATAACTATTACTTGAATATAAGAATGACATTCTTTTTACAATTACTATTTTTTGATTATTATTATACTGATTATCTATTTTAATTCAAAAATTTTAGAAAGTGGTATAATGCGGATGAATTCGAAAGTAGAGTGTTATGATGTAGACTTGGAAGCATAAAATAATGTATGTCATCATTTAGAAAAGGGGTTTATATCAAATTGTTCACCCATCTCACAAAAAATATCAATTAGCTATCTTATCTCCACGATAACTCATTTAAGCCACTAAACTGTTAAAATATATAATTCTGTTAACCCTTTCTTAAAATAATTGACGATTAACGTGAAAAATGTGATAACGTGTCAAGTGTCTACTCATATGGCCTGTGGCATATAATGATTAGTTGTATATAATTCTTTAGTTACTCGTGTATATATCATCATATACGTATGTCTATAATAAAAATGCCCTAAATCCGTTTTGTCGTAGAATTCGCCAATTAAAGGGGAGCGTACTGGTATGGTTTACAATTGTTAGATGAATATTCATTTGCGGATATCATGAACGTTGAAAAATCCCGATTTGTAATGCATGTATTTTATCATAACAACGTATCTACTTTTTATTTTTTTCTATTTGTTTAATCAATGATGCTTTTTTTTCCCTGTTTCCACATAGTCTGTATAATCACCATATCAACGGTGAATCCACGATCTTAACAATAACGTCAAATTTTTAATGTATGATGTGAAAATTGGATAGCCATTTCATATTTTTTGTGAGATGGTTGAACAGTTTGATATAAAACCCTTTAAAAAAATCAATTCTATAATAGTACAGGTCCAAGGGTCTCTCCCTCCATTTTTATCTTCCCCGCAATGGCTAACCTCCTCCTTTATTTCGGGACTTGGCGTAGGGACAATGGCTTTAGAGGAATTTCCCATATTTAAATTAGGTTGTGAAACTTTGTTAACATAGTGATTGTTTAATTAAGGGTGAAAATATAAACCGAAAGTGTCAGAATATCACGTACTACCACGAGCACTTCGCTGGTAGCTAGGAATCTATTACTAATATATGAATAATTTAAAAATTATTACAAGTCAAAATCAAAATCTAGCCATATGATTCTAATATGAAATGCATGTTGTATACTGTATGTCTGTATAATACTTCTGCGTGGTTGTCGAATAACTTTGACCTCATCAACAAGACCATATATATTTCCGAAATATCTTTGGTCTGTTTAATATTTTTAAAAATATATTTAATTAGAAAAATTATCATGAATTTTTGTGAAAATTGAAAATAAAGATATCATCATATCTCTGGCCTCTGGGAGAGTGGGAGGGATCAGAGAAGGGGAGCGAGCTTGTATGCTTTAAGAAAAAGGTGAATTTTTAGTGACTTCTTGACTGATTGTGTGTCTATGTCCATCTACTGTTAATCTTTTTAAGCTTCCATCTTATCATCAACCCTTTTGCCTTGTTATATGGCCCCACCTAACATTCTATAAGTTTTTTCTTTCAACACAAAAGATTGATAAAAACGAAAGGAACTTGATTCATGTCTCAGATGACTGTTGTTAAACCATTTATTTACTATACTTTTTAATGAATAAATAAATTTTTTAGAATTTTAATATTAAGTAGAAAAGAGGGTGAAGTAGCGGCTGGGGTCAGGTCTCATTTACGGAACGAGGGTGGCCCGTGGTCGACAAATTACGTGATTGGTTGATAATTGCTCGGGAATTCATTGCTAACTAATACGGAGTACTGATCTTATATAATAGAATATTAGAAAATTATAAAATACTAATATAATAGAAAAGAACTTGAAAAAAAAGAATCGGGTAAGAATAAAGATTTTTTTTGAGTGTGTTCATTCATTTTTACTAATTTTTTATCATATTCATTTTTACTTTACCCTCCCAGAATTAATTCTCCGGGAACCCTCTCTAGAAAGGCTTTTCTCGCTTGTAAGTTCTGAGGCTTAGTCGAACTATAAAGAAAGGGGCTAAGGTTACGAAGTAAGGTCAGCTTTGGCTTTCTCGCTTGCTTCTTCGATTACATTCCTTTCTTGGGTTCACTAGAAAATATTTATAAAATTTTCTAATATTAAATTTATTTAAAATAATTATTTGAATAAATAATGGTAAAAATTGTTTACCATGGACCAGACGAAAGAACCAAAGCAAAAACAATCTGTAATATAACTCAACTACTTACATATTTTATTTGTTTAACATGTAAATTTTCTGATAGAATATGTGGTATATTATATATATATATATATATATATATATATATATATAGTTAATTAGTTAGTTCCCGATCATTTTTCTTTTCTTTGACATAGATAATTTTTCATTAATGAATTGTATCGAAGTACAATGAATTAAAAAAAAAGCTTATTTCATTTACTAAGTTTATCATTTAACCAAAAACTAGGCATGCATGTTGCATGCAGACATTTAGACGATAACACCTTAATGTCTAAAAATAAAATATCATTATAGAAGAGTCTCATTAATAACCTCACATGAGTAAAATCTTATGGAGAAAAACTCAAAGGAAAAAAAGAGTGTCCTACTAAGAACAACTAAAAACAAGAAAAAAACATGAGATTTTTAAATCCAAATTCATATCTCCATTCATCCAACTTCTCTTTACCTTTTCCCCCATCTAAATGAGTATCAAAATCCTGATTCCATTCATCTTCCATCTATACACAATAACTCATCCAATTAAATTTAAAAATAAAAACAAAACTAAATAAAGACAAATAAGTCGACAAAAATGTAACAAAAAAATATAGTATAAAATTATAGCATAAAACTTTCGATTCATAATTAAAGTCATATAATATGACACAATATCGTTATAAACGACATATAACCACCACATATATGATCAAAACGCATCAAAAAATGGTCATGCCTCATATAGATACAAAATTCATCACAAATGACACTAAACTCATTTAAAAATCCATATATGAAAGATGTGAAAACAGAAACATATGATATGAGTCAAACCCGAAAGATACGGAAACAGATCTGAAAATTTAGAAAGGTTAAAAATTTTAAATTAAAAGAAGATATATTATTTATATAAAAAAATGTGATTTAAACCAAATCACTAAAATAAAGTGTTTGAAATTAGGGTTTAAAGAAAAAAACGACAAGAATGGAGAGGGGGAGGGTTACGATGGGAGATGGGAGATGGGAGTCAGTTCCCTATCATTGATTATTAACAATCATTTATCTACTTTTTTCATAAATTAGAAAATAATCAAAAAATTCTCTAAAAACCTGTATAAGATGATGTGATATCCTGAATTCATATCAAAAATATAATATTACTCTTTTTCATGAAAAAATGGATAAATATAAATAAATTAATTAATCACATTTCATATATATATATATATAATTAAATTCGACTGCCACAGTCGAAATTAGTTGAATTTGACGGCTAGTTCCTCGTCGAGTCTAAGCAAATAGATTTTAAATAAAAATGAATTTAAAGTAAATTCGATCGCGATCAAATTTTAGCGTTTACGTGAAATAATTAGAAAAATAAAATGAAAATTAACATGATTTGATAAAAAAAAATTTAGAAAGTGATAGATTCGAGGGCGTAGGATAATAGGATTGACTAATCTCTGCTAATCCGGCTACCTCGCGTGCGATTCGCTTTGACCGCCGTTACTTGAAGAGAGAAAAGAAACCTATGTTTACGTACTCAATACTCATCGTCTCATCATGTAAGTGTTGTCTGTTAGAGCAAGTTCAAGGTTATTATACATATAATTATTGTTAGAAATATAAAAATAAAAAATGATTTTTAATATTAAAATAGAATTTGTCATCCAATATAGAGATTAAAAATAGCATTAAATAAATTTATATTTAATACAAAGTATATAAAATAACAATATTACTTTATTTTCTCTGCTTTCCTACTTAAATGTTTATGCATCAATTATAATAATTTTTATATTTAATTCTATATTTAGCACAAAATATACATACATAACATTTCGCTATTTCATATTCTTAGCATTGCATTAGAATGAGGGTTTTTTTATGAGTGCTAAATTATAAATATAACGGGCTTGCTATTTGTAACGATTTTCTTACTTAAATTTTCAATAAATTTTAAAAGTAAGTATAATGTATGATAAAATTTATAGTTTGTTAATAAATTTAAAATATATAAGATTTTATATACAAATATGGTAAAATATTTTTATAAAATTAAGATTCATTTAAAATTTTACTAATATATTATTATTTTATATTAAAATCTTAACAAATTACATATTAGATTCTCATATTTTTATTATCTTAATTGTTGGATTGAATTGAAATACAATGAACAGGCGAAGTGGGTCTCTGGTTGAGTTTATATATATAACAATACTTTAGTCTTCAACTTTATATAACCACACACACCTTTTTCTCAACTCACTCCATCACCTTGTTAACAAATACTATTCTTATCACCATTTATAATGCTTGACACTGTGAAATACCTTCTAGGCTGGAAAGGTCCATCCGGTTATGGCTCCAAATCCACCGCCGATCAAGTCACTTCCTCCGTTGATCTCCGCTCATCCACTGCCATCATCACCGGTATAAATTTATCAACAAATACTCACACACATGCAATCAATACTTTGTTTTCACATTATTCACGAGCGGGATATACTGGTTATGTTTTCGGTTTCTTTGTTTTTATATGACTTGATATATAAAAATGTATGGTATAGGAGCGACATCTGGTATTGGAGCTGAGACAGCGCGTGTGTTAGCCAAAAGAGGAGCGAGGCTGGTGCTACCGGCTAGGAACAAGAAGGCTGCCGAGGAAACGAAGGCTCGTATTCAATCAGAGTTTCCTGGTGCGGAGGTATTGATTATGCCACTTGATCTTAGTTCTCTCAGTTCTGTCCGAAACTTTGTCAAGGAGTTCGAGTCTCTCGATTTGCCTCTCAATCTTCTCATGTAAGTCTGCTAGTATAGATTATAAATACACACTTCTATGACAGTTTTACTCATATGTTTCTACTAGGTTGCAAATTTAGAATCATTATGTTCAATGTTTGTCAATAATTACAGAAACAACGCGGGAAAATTTTCACACAATCATGCTGTCTCCGAGGATGGAATTGAAATGACTTTCGCTACTAATTTCTTAGGTAATAATCTGCCATGCTACTAGTTAATTACGTAAATCATCGCCAGTAATTATAAGATATATTAGGATATTTATCGAGATATATTACTATATTATTAAAATTAAGATATTATATAAAGATGTGATATGTTTCTATATTAAGAGATATTATATTCTTGTTGACGGTCCTGTAATCTATATATATATTGAATTATTATGAATGAGAAAAAGGAGGACGATTGAGAATTTTATCAGTAATTTACTTATGAGTCGTGACTTAAAATTTTATGGATTGAAAAATTGTGGCAGGGCACTTTTTGTTGACAAAACTATTGTTGAAGAAGATGATCGAAACATCGAAAACAACCGGAGTGGAAGGACGGATAGTCAACGTGTCATCAAGTATTCACGGCTGGTTCTCCGGTGACTTGATTCCTTATCTGGGACACATTACTCGAAATAAAAGGTGAGTGTAGTTTTCAACTGTATGGGTTTGACCTAGTTAATTCGTTAGATTGAGCATTCATGGCAGTATTAATTTGTCATCAGTACTGTTATTTGTAAAAAAGAGGAAACAAAGATAAAGATGTGTCATGTGTATGTATGTAGTGAAGAGAGACAGGTGAATTAAAACAACTGGGATATTTGACTTTTATTCTGAATCGTTTGTCTTTTGGTCGTGATATAGTGATTATGATGCGACATGTGCTTATGCTATCTCGAAGCTCGCTAACATTCTGCACACCAAGGACCTTGCTAACAGACTCCAGGTAATTAATTCATCAGTTTAACTTTAATCATATTTTATGCTTTAGCTTAGGGACTTGTGTATTGCAATTCTGCATTTAGTTGAATACGAATTGGTATGGTTAAAATATCTTTCCCATGCACAAGACTCACGTATTTTTGGATCATCGAAATTAAAATTGTCACTGTGACACGATCCATGAATTAATTGACTCGAACCTAACTCTATTATCTACAACATAGACAAAATTTGAACATGACAACTTCTGTGACCCGAAATGACTATTTTGTTGGTAGATTCTTACTCCTTTGTGTAACAAGAAATCGACGTGTTTAAAAAAACGAACCCAACCCAAAATCCAAAACCCGAGAGTATCATACATATGATTCATTTTTAATTGGACTTGGATTGTTTTGTACATATGAATAATTCATGTGGAATATATGATGGGCAGGGAATGGAAGCAAATGTAAGTGTGAATTGTGTTCATCCAGGAATAGTGAGAACTAGACTCACTAGAGACCGTGAAGGCTTTCTCACCGGTATTTAAATTTTCTATCCATATAGAAAAATATATCTATACATATATAAGTACAAAAATATGCTGGTGTTGATGAAATAATAATCGAAACATAAACAAATCTGCAGATCTTGTGTTCTTTCTGACATCAAAGCTCTTGAAGACCATACCTCAGGTATCCAATTTGTATCTTTACTTTATTTAATCCAAGTCCCCACGTACGTGCTTATGTATTATTTGATCAGTTCATATAATTAATAATGACTCACTGTATTATAGAGTATATGTTAATGATGTACTAATTATGTATTATTAAACACTATTCAATAATTAGGCTGCTGCAACAACTTGTTACGTGGCTACGCATGCAAGAATGAGGGGCATTAGTGGGAAATACTTTGCAGACTGTAACGAAGCTTCCCCGTCCAAATTAGCTACTAGCTCCACTGAAGCTGCACGGTTGTGGTCTGCCTCTGAGGCCATGGTGACTTCCCCGGACCCGAAATTCGATACCGATCCTTTCAGTGGCTTCGATTAGATTTCGATCAGAAGATGATAGTGAAAATGATCCATGGCAGTTAGTTAAAATACAGATAATTATATATATTATACGCAGGTTAGGAATTAAGTAGGAAGTTGAGGAATCAACTGCAAGTTTAATTAGTAAAGAGATGTACAATTCTATACTTTTATAATACAAACATACAGAGATGCATTATGCATGGGTATCTCACTGGGTATTGCACTATTGCATGCGTTGTTAGGTAAGTGACTTTGTTACACACATTGTACACTTGCACCAGCTCATAACAAATTTAAAGAGTAGCCAATGATTAGGCATATAAAAAAGATGGGTTGTGTCTTTTCTTAACTATAAGTTTGAAATGAATAATGAAATGATCATTTGGACTAGAAATGAACGTGGATTAGTTTGGCACCATGTGCTTGCATGTTGAATATAAAAAATTACCAATCTAAATATATAAATGTTTTTATTTTCTTTCTGGAGCCTAGCTAGAATGACCTGTGAGGCTGTGACCATTTGGGAAGTTGAAATGATATTTTACCATCTTCTACTCTACTCTCTGCATTTGCATGTGATGATGGTCCATTGCTCTCCTCACGCAAAAACAAAATTAAGATATTGATTTATAAACTCTTCAGAGATGGAGTCAGTGACTAAATTAATTAGTCTGCAACTACATACAAAGCTCAAAGACTTATCTGTACAGAGTTGCAATTGTCAATTTATATATTGGTTTAGTGCTGACACAAATGATTTTTGTATGCATGTACAAAAATCTTTCAAATCACCGCTAGCATCGCAACATATTATAAAAATGAGGTTTCGATGGTCTGATATCTCCGTCTCTAATAATATTTCCTAACCCAACTCTTACCTCGACAAAATAAAACTTTTACGTCATTTTAATGTAAAACATACATCAAAATAGTGTGGCGGGTTGGAGATTCCATCAACATCTAATCACGGATATATTTTTTAAGTTCTTCTCTTGGTAATAATACAAGATTGAAAGGCAAATCTTATCGTAATTTATACAATTGATCGTTATCAGGAAAATATTCAAGTTTAGAATGAAGTGATCCGTCTTTTCTAGAAATGACACTAACCAAAAGTGTCATTGCTTTGGGCAGCAAGTTTCTTCCTCCATTTCCCTAAAGGATGAGTATGAACTTGATCTAAAAATGGGACCTAAGGTAATGTGAGGACCATATTTATGTGTTTTCACTTTCTTTAGGGGGCCAACATTTACTGAATATAACTTGCAAGTATCGGAAACATTTCAAGACAAGATAATAAAGTGGGAAGAAATTATATTGTTCTCCATGCCTTGCATACACAGATGTAGACCATATTGTATTATTCCACTATTAGTTGTTTCTGCATAATCTTATCCCCAAAACCATAATGTGATTTAAGTAGACTTTGATATACAATGTGACTGATGTAGATGCCCTTTTTAACGAATTGAACTAAATCGAATCAAATTAAATTAAATTTCGTTTGGAAAGCAAAAACAAATAAATTTTTATATCTATTTAGGGTGCATAAAAACTGAATCGAATCAAATTAAATTAAATTTCGTTTGGAAAGCAAAAACAAATAAATTTTATATCTATTTAGGGTGCATAATTTTTCAAAAAAAATAAAATTTCAGTGGATTATTTGATTCAACTATTTCTTATGCATTATTAAGAAGATTCTAACAAATCATTTCTTGGACCAAATAGCATTGGATATCTTTTCTTTAACACAATTGTTGCAAGATGAATTCAAATTTTAGCATTATCATATATTGGGCAAGTGGTAATGGGTTGTCCCAGGTCTGAACCTGACTCAGTCCGAAAATTTCTTAAAATATATACACATTTTTAAGTCTATAAGCCTAAATATTTAAATAAAAAAAATCATATATTGGGCCGGACATTTAAGCTCCTTTGTAAGTAAAAGCCCAAAGAGCCTCTCTCATTTCAACTTTTCTTAATGGGCCATTATTTGACCCAACTCAAAAAAATCTGGCCCTAATATTCTACCCGGTTTGACATCTTCATGTTCTCCGGAACCAAATGACTGAACAATAATAAAAAAAATCTGCTCACCCCTTCAAAAACTTGTATATGTATATACACATATTCATATATACATATACATGTTCGAAGTTTGAATAAAGATACATTTTTTACAGCTAGTGAAATTTTGGCGGGACTAAGAAAACTCAAAGGTGTGAACTTTAAATTATGGCATTAACAGGAGTGTTGGCTACTGCTTCTGTGCCATTGAGCAGAAACTTAGAGGTATGTAAGAAGTTTAATAGTGTTGTAAATTGTTGTTTGGATAATTCTACTTTGTTAGATACAAATTCTATATCTAATGACCAAGAAAGTTCAAGAAAATTTAGCTATAGTAGAGCTTCTCCTTCTGTGAGATGGCCCCACTTAAAAATTACAGAAACCCAATTGCCTAAGTCACATTTTGAGGTAGATGATGCTGATTTAGGGATAAATGTAATTGAAAATAGTGGTAAAAATGATGTCTTTAAGGATAGTGAAGATGGGTTTGGGAATGTGAGTGATGAAAAGCAAGAAGTTTTGGGTAGGCCTAGTAGGACTAGAGCTAAGAAGATGACTAAATTGGCGCTTAAGAGAGCGAAAGATTGGCGACAGAGGGTTCAGTTTTTGACTGATAGGATTCTGAAGTTGAGGTCGGAGGAATTTGTTGCTGATGTGTTGGATGATAGGAAGGTGCAGATGTCGCCGACTGATTTTTGTTTTGTGGTGAAGTGGGTTGGTCAGGTGAATTGGCAACGGGCGTTGGAGGTTTATGAATGGTTGAATTTGCGGCATTGGTTTTCTCCGAATGCTCGAATGCTTGCTACTATACTTTCTGTTCTTGGTAAGGCTAATCAGGAAGCATTGGCTGTGGAGATTTTTACGAGGGGAGAGCAAGCAGTTGGTGATACTGTACAAGTCTATAATGCAATGATGGGTGTTTATGCTCGGAATGGTCGGTTTTCGAAGGTTCAAGAACTGCTTTATTTGATGCGGGAACGAGGTTGTGAGCCAGATCTTGTGAGCTTTAATACATTGATTAATGCCCGTTTAAAATCGGGGTCTATGGAACCAAATATGGCACGTGAACTTTTAAGTGAAGTCAGGAGGTCGGGCCTTCAACCTGATATAATTACTTACAACACTTTAATCAGTGCTTGCTCTCGTGGATCTAATTTGGAGGAGGCAGTTGAGATATACAATGACATGTTAGGAAGTAGATGTCAACCTGATTTATGGACATATAATGCAATGCTTTCTGTTTATGGTAGATGTGGGCTGTCTACAGAAGCTGAGATTCTATTTAACGACTTAGAGTCTAAGGGGTTTTACCCTGACGCCGTGACATATAATTCTTTGCTTTATGCTTTTGCAAGAGAAGGAAATGTTGAGAAGGTAAAGAAAATTTGTGAGGAGATGGTAAAAATGGGCTTTGGAGAGGATGAGATGACTTACAATACCATCATTCACATGTATGGACAGCAGGGTAAGCATGATTTGGCGTTGCAACTATATAGAGACATGAAATCTGCGGGAAGAGAACCTGATGTAGTTACATATACTGTTCTTATTGATTCTCTTGGAAAAGCTAATAAAATAACTGAGGCTGCAAATGTGATGTCAGAGATGCTAAATGCAGGTATCAAACCCACCATACGAACTTACAGTGCTTTAATCTGTGGATATGCGAAAGCTGGGATGCGATTGGAGGCTGAAGATATCTTTGATTGCATGCTCCGGTCAGGGATTAAACCGGATCACTTAGCATATTCAGTCATGTTAGATATTCTATTCAGGTCTGGTGAAATCAACAAGGCAATGGTGTTATATCATGATATGGTTCGTGATGGATTCACCCCGGATGTTGGACTTTATGAAATTATTCTACGAGTTCTTGGAAAAGAAAACAAAGTGGAGGATGTTCAGAACGTGGTTAAGGATATGGAAGAATTATGTGACCTGAACCCTCAAATTATTGCCTATATTCTAGTCAAGGGGGAATGCTATAGTCATGGTGATATATTGTTTAGGTCGGCAATAAGGCAGGGTTATGATGTGAACTGTGATAACTTACTGTCTATGTTGAGTTTGTATTGCTCATCCGGACGACATTTAGAAGCAAAGGAGTTATTGGAATTTCTAAAAGAGCATGTGCCAGAATCCCAGCAATTGGTGACTGAAGCTATGGTTGTCACTCTTTGCATGGCTCATCAGCTGGAGGCTGCTTTAGATGAATACCGTAAAAGCATGACATTTAGATTGGCTGACCGGAGTTTGATCATGTACGAATCTCTTATAAAGTCCTGCGAGGAGATGGACCTACTTGCTGAAGCATCTCAGGTTTTATCCGACATGAGATTTGTTGGACTAGAACCTTCTAGGGAACTTTGCAGGCAAATGGCACTTGTGTTTTGCAGAATGGGCTATCCGGAAACGGCTCATCATTTGGTTGACCAGGCTGAAACAAAAGGCGTCAGAATTAATGATATGTCAATATATTCTGCTCTAATTGAGGCTTATGGCAAGGTGAAGCTTCTGCAAAAAGCAGAGAGTGTGGTGGGGAATCTTAGACAGAGAGTTAGTTCTGTGGATCGGAAGGTGTGGAATGCTTTAATTCAAGCTTATGCTGTAAATGGGTGCTATGAGAAAGCGAGAGCTGTTTTCACTACGATGATGAGAGAGGGTCCTTCCCCTACTGTAGAAACTATAAATGGTCTCATGCAAGCTTTGATTGTTGATGGGAGATTAAATGAATTATATCTTCTAATTCAGGAATTGCAAGATATGGGGTTCAAAATTAGTAAGAGTACAATTGTTTTGATGCTTGATGCATTTGCTAAAGCTGGTGACATATTTGAAGTGAAGAAAATATACAATGGAATGAAGGCGGCAGGGTATTTTCCTACCATGCACCTTTACAGAGTTATGATCATATTGTTATCCAAGGGAAGGCGTGTAAGGGATGTTGAAGCAATGATTGCTGAGATGGGGGAAGTAGGTTTTAAGCCTGATATTATAATATGGAATTCTTTGCTTAGGATGTATGCAGGAATTGAAGACTATAAGAAAATTGCTCAGGTATACCAACAGATTCAAGAAGCTGGTCTCCAACCAGATGAGGATACATACAATACTTTGATAGTCATGTACTGCAGAGATCGCCGACCAGAAGAAGGTCTGTCGCTGATGCATGAAATGAGAAAGCTAGGTCTGGATCCCAAATTAAACACCTACAAAAGCCTACTTTTTGCATTTGGTAAACTACAGATGCTAGAGCCAGCTGAGGAACTCTTTGGAATGTTACAATCAGGAGGATACAAGCTTGACCGTTCTTTTTATCATATAATGATGAAAACATATAGAACTTCTGGAAGCCATTCCAAAGCTGAAAACTTGCTGTTTACTATGAAAGAGGCTGGAATTGAACCTACAATTGCAACAATGCATTTGCTGATGATCTCTTACGGAAGTTCAGGACATCCAACTGAAGCTGAAGAAGTTCTCAAAAATTTGAAATCAACGGGTGAAAACCTTAGCTCACTTCCATATAGTTCAGTTATAGATGCTTATCTCAAGAATGGAGATTATATTATCGCAGTCAAGAAGCTCTTGGAGATGAAGGGAGATGGTCTAGAGCCAGATTACAGGATATGGACTTGCTTTGTTAGGGCTGCCAGTTTGTGCCAGAATACAAGTGAAGCCATGACTCTCTTAGGTGCTATAAGAGATACTGGATTTGAAATTCCAATCAAGTACGTCATGCTTGATTTACTTTGTCTTGTTGTTTTCTGACTATATATAGTATATATAAATAACCTTTACGTATATATTGCAGGCTTCTGACAGAGAATTCAGAGTCACTGGTTCTACAGATGGATCAACTTCTTGAGAAAGTAGAACCAATCGAAGATAACGCCGCATTTAACCTTGTCAATGCTTTGGAAGATTTATTGTGGGCATTTAATCTTCGTGAGACTGCTTCTTGGGTTTTCCAATTGGCAATTAAAAGAAACATTTATAATCACGATGTTTTCAGGTAGCTACTGTGTACTATTGTGGTGTTACGTTCTGTGTTCTTTTATTTATTTATTTATCAAACTTCAGTCATTTACATATCGGAAGATCTTAGCTAGTTCTTAACGTCGACCAAAGTTGTCAGAAGAGAGTGTAAGACCACTCGCATGATCACAAATTATCGATTGTGTGGGAAGTGAGATCAAATTGTGGGCACAACTAAGTGATTAAACTAGGGTCAGTTTAGATAATTGCACATAGCTTTTCTTTCAAGCCTTGTTATACGATTGTTTGATGAAAATTATGCATGTAGAATATTATTTGAAAATAATATCAATTCGTTGCTAGGTAAGATAGGTGGAATAAAGGCCAAGATCAATACCTTCATCAAGCTAGGTCACACGCCAAATATACAACTAATAATGAAGGAGGTCTTGTTAGCTTAATCTGTTAAATTACTCTATTGGGATTATCTTCAAGAAGGGAAAACTAAATAGTTTTTTTTTACTAAATGAAAACTAAATAGTTGAACGCTCCCAGTTGGATGGCTATGAACTTTATATTGCCTGACTGCGGCCTTTTGTAATAATGTTTGGTTTTTTTAGATGTATACTAAAAAAGTGGATACAACACTAAATTCATCTCTGAAATTCTTTTTCCTACTGAAAAAGTTGCCAATGAATGCATGTAGGGAACGTGCAAGTATGATCTAAAATTTCATATGCATTGCATTATTGCTTACATCATTTTGTTTCATTAGAATTATTGACGTTTTTAGTGCATGTACTAAATTTGTGAACATATACTTACTTTTTTAAACATCTTGTCTGTGTAGGGTAGCTGAGAAGGACTGGGGGGCAGATTTTAGAAAGTTGTCCGCCGGTGCTGCTCTTGTTGGTCTCACTTTATGGCTTGATCACATGCAGGTAAAGTTTAATAACAATCATTTGTATCCAGAAAGCCTATAGATCACTAGAGCTTCTGTGGGAAGCCTAAAGGCATTATACAAAAGGACAACATCATTAAGATGAAATTAACAGTATTTTTGAAATTCTATGACTATCATTGTGTTAATTATCTCTGCTCTTTGTAGCGATACTTGCAATCTTATAATATACTGTCATTGCCACAGGATGCATCCTTGAACGGTTTTCCGGAGTCTCCAAAATCTGTTGTTCTGATTACAGGGACAGCAGATTACAACCAGGTTTCTTTGAACAGCACAATAAAAGCATTCCTTTGGGAAATGGGGTCCCCATTTTTGCCCTGTAAAACTCGCAGTGGGCTTCTCATAGCAAAGGCCCACTCTCTCAGGATGTGGTTAAAGGACTCTCCATTTTGCTTTGACCTTGAGTTGAAAAATTGTTCATCCCTTCCCGAGGAAAACTCGATGCAGCTTATTGAAGGATGTTATATTAGACGTGGCCTTGTCCCTGCTTTCAAGGACATTATGGAAAGGCTTGGGTTAGTGAGGCCAAAGAAGTTCGCGAGGCTGGCTTTGCTGTCAGATGAGAAAAGAGACAAAGTTATCGAAGCTGATATTGTGGGGAGAAAAGAAAAGTTAGAGAAAGTGAGTAAATCTGGCCCAACGAGGAATAAAAATAACAGAAAACTCAAAAAAAGATCATTCGTCAATATGGATGCTGTCAGATATTGATAGGTGGATGAAGAAATTAACCTTGCAATGAAACCAAACTACTGTGGCATTGAAGTCATGGTCTATCTTAATGCACATGTGTGCCTTGGAAACAGAACAGAACTGGAATGTTACAGCCTAGCTGAAAGGTTACATTTCTAAACTATATTAGAGCCTAGTGTAAAATACACCTGTGGTTTACATATGTATATCATGTAAAATTTTGTGTACATAATCTTTGATGAATAATTTCTGGTTGTTCTTATAAAGGGATATATACCATCTATACTTGCTCTACATGTAGATGGTTCTAGGGTTCATAGAAATGCTTATGCCATCTTTATTGAAGAAACTGATAGTTCCCTGGCTGCAGCTACTATATGTAGCTGAGTTATCTTTTTTAGCGAGAATAGTCAGATTGTTCTGTCCATTGTTTAATGCAATGGATTTCATCTTTTCTAATGCTACTTGTAGTTAAATATTTATATGCTCAGGGCTCATTTTAAAAGCTATGCTTCATTCACTTTTGCAACTTTTGCTAAATAAGATAAACTAGAATCACTAAACCAGATGTCTGTAGCTATTTAGGCGTGGATAGACAAATATGCATATTTCAATTTATTCTTGTTTGGTGAATGCCATGTTATTTCTTCATTACTTCATTTGGCACTTGGCATTTAATCTTCATCTGCATATTTGGGTAGCTTGAATGCATCTTACATCGTTATGTCATTGAGTTAAGTAGTTGCGACTCAACTATTAGGAAGAATAGAAACTAGATCGTTTGGTTGACTCTCAAGACTAAAGCTCCATTCCTCAGCCCATTCCGTTCTGGATAAGATATCAAAAATCATTCTGTTCGTAACAGCCGGTATACTTCATTCCATTTTTCTCTTCGCCTTTTATTTTGAAAGAGTCTACAAAATTGCTGATCTATCCTTACTACAAATCTAGTTTACCATTTGTGTCACCCCAAATCTCAGTGGTTAATTTTCTCATCTCTAAATCTTTCAATTGATTTTCATCCACAAAAGCTTGTTTTGCTCTCCATTTGTTGGTAGTTAGTATGTGTGTATATACATATATATGTTTGTATGTGTATATTTGATAATTCTCTGCTGCACTTCTATAACACATGTGCGTGTGTGTGTATTGTTGTGTTATGAATTCGAGTTTACAATTTGTGGGGATTTTATGTATGAATTTTTTTATCAAAATAAAATTAATTGTGATTAGGTTGCTAAGATTTGGAGCTAATTTGAATAGTAATTATTGGGATAAAGATGACATTTTGTAGATTTTGGTGTTGTAGGACTGTAGCTGAAATGAATTAATGACTTATTCTTGAATCTTGACAAATAGGTGATTACGAATATATAGATTTAAAAGTTGAAAATGAGAGGTATTCTTATACCTGAAGTTGAAGCAATACACACTACGTTATTGTTACTAGAGTGAATTGTGCTATACACTGATCGCTTTAGCCTATTTGATATGTTACATGTTAGTTAATTTCATCTAATGGTATCAAAGATGAAAATGCTGCTTATGATTAATTAAGAAAAAGTCTTTATTTTATGGTTATTTGTTTTCTAGAATTAGTTTACTGATAATTACATTTCATTCTGTATCTGTTATATGTCAGTGACACTGTTATCTGATTTTTTGATATATGACACAGACTTTAATATGAATAGTCTTATTAGCGTGAAGTTGTTATATGTTGTGTGTAACTTTTTCCCCCTTCTAAATATCAATAGTTTGTTGTGTAAAATGAGCTACTTGACCGACGCAACTCAGAAGCTCAATGGCATGTTTATTTTCTATAGCATTTTGATAAAAATATGTTGGACTTCAAGTTACTACCTAGGCATTAGAAGACTAGGTACTGATTATCTATATTATCGGTGTCTTGAATGTTAAGGTATGCAATGTGAATATTTTGGTCTGAATTCATCTTTATTGTAACTTGATTTACACAAAGCACTCTCCATCAAAACTGTGAATGAAATAAATAGCATGATTTGCACAAAAACCAAGTTTATGTTCGATTTATGTTTATTGAAGTTTTTTACGATTACAGTTATACATAAAAAATATTATTTAGATTTACAAAATGGTTGCCCTCTGTTAATTACATGTGGTTTTCAATTATTTCAGGTTTAATGTACCCCACTGTACTGTGCAGCAAGCACCGGAAACACAGAGTTGTGTGAATTTTTCAATGAAGAATGAGCAGAGGTTGATGTTGTTAATGGGGCATGTCTAACTTTCTGACTACAATAATATGTGACAACAGGGAGGTATTAAAGGAGATCTACCAAACTAAATATTTATTGCTTAAGATACTAAAGTTTTGACTTGTTTCCAGTGAAGTCCAGTAAAGCTCGACTTATATAGACAAAATAGCTATATAGTGGATTTAACTGTGTGAATTTTGTTTTTGTTTCTGGGTACTACATTGGCTTAGACTTATAGACCTTTCATTACCATCCGGAGCTAATGTTCCTGTTGATTTAGCTATATGAAGCTTGGATCAAATTTTGATTAGTTCCCGATTGTCAGCCTTCGATAGGTTCTTGGCTTCAAGTTAAGTGGACTAGGCATCACCTAAGCAACACCATTACAGGAGAACATTATGTGTCCAGATTCTGTTTTGACTTTTGCCTCCATAGTCAAATTGTATTATTTTGCGCATCTTTCCGACCATATCGAGGTCCAAGATTTTGGTAAATACGAATATGTAACCTTTCATGTGCTCTAGTTTCAGCCAATTTAAAATATTTTGACAATCATATGTGATGGTATATATAATTGTATCTTCATGAATCTCCTTATTTATCCTCTTTTATGTTTCTCCATAGCTTGTTCTTATTATACCCTTCTCTCTTTCCTTAGGTGCGTGCTGAAGTTTTGTCCAACGACCAGCCTGTTCTCAGACTTGCAATATATATAAAGGAAATACTTGCAAAGCTTTTGAAGGAAACAGGAGGAAATTTTTTGACGCGCTTTCCTCCAGAACCAAATGGTTATCTGCATATACGTCATACTAAAGTCAGAGGAGCCAGGGGCCCAGGAAGCACGAAACTGCAGTTGGCTGGGTAAGATAAACAAGGAATGGGATAATAAGAGACAACATCTACGCCGTGCTTGTTACTGCATTCATCTTCGATCTGGAGTATGTGCTGGCGTAGCATGTCATGAAAAATGGTTTGAAATCCGTAGTCTTTACTATTTGTGCTCTGATTATCCATTCAGAAGTTCTATATAATTTGTATGATTGTTCTACGATGTTTTCTTCTACCTCATGGCCTATTAAAGCCATCTCTAACGGGGGGACATCCAAAAAGGGTGCTAAAATTTATGACATTCTTGAGTTCGTTATTGGAGTTGCAACTTACAAGAGTGCTAAGAGTAATACATTCAACTTTTGCCATTACAAGAGTGCTAAGAGAGTTACAAGTGCCAAATATTGCCAACTTATCATAAATATAATTTTTTTTATATGCTCTTTCATTTAGATCATACTCGACAACTTTTAACTCTCATAATTGACACTTCATACAAGGTGCTAAAAGTTGTCCAATATGATATAGATAAAAGAGAAAATAAAAATTTATTATTTACAATGAGATAACAATGCGTATAACTTGTAGCAACAATCACATGAACCAAGCATTACAATGGGTTGGCTTACCTTAAAAAAATCTATTTTTTCATTTAAAAATAATTTAATAGTTAAAAATAAAATGTGATTTTTGACTTGTAAATTATTATTGATTCGGATAAATTTGTCACTAATATATAATTTATTATGTATAAAAATTAATAAAATAAATGGAATTAGTATCCAATTAAGGTGTGCGCTTGACTAATCTATTTATACTATATTATTAAAGGCGGAAGGGTAAATGCTTAGTCCGTCGTCGGATTGGTCCTTTTGTGTCCCACTCAACTTCAAATACACGTGTCTCCTACTCAATTTCAAACACATTCTTTTAATCAATAAAAAAACATGTTTTAATTTACTCATTAGTCAACCTCTTTAATTTATTTAATATCATAATTTATTAATTAAATTTTATGAATATTAAAATAATATTATTATTTTATTTATATTAATTAAATTTATTACTGTGCTCTATCTATATTATATATACTTTTATATTATATTACTCTAAACAGACTTCTTTTTTAATTAGAATATAGAGTTGTACTCGCATATAATAGCATGTTTCAATTTTTTCATCGCTCAAATACTTTAATTTATTTAAAATTAAAATTTTATAATAATTTTTTTGAATATTAAAATTATATTAAAATTTTATATATATTAAAACATACTCTTTTATTTAAATTTTAATTAAGATATTTTCTAATATATTCGAAACTCTTTTAATAAAAAATTATTAATACTTTGCATGAGTTATTAATCTATGTTAATTAATATAAGTATATAACAATATATTAATGAGAATTTAAACACATAATATAAATATGATTCAAAAATAATTTATCTCATATACAACATTACATAAAAAAATATTAATAATATAAATAATCAAATTAAATATTTAATTCATTTAAAATATATAATATATTATTTATTACTCTCCTCCCGTGTTGCACGAGTTATAGGCTAGTAAGATAGAATGAGTCAAGTGATAATAATCATTTACAATAAAACTTGATATTTTCCACAATGAGATTAGGGAACCTAAGATACATCTTAGGTAAGTTAGCTGAGATATACATGATTTTATATGCAAACATGCAAATGATATTTTTGTCGGATCATAATTCATTTAAAATTTTATTAATACACTAGTAATTTGTACTAATATTTTAGGGAGTTACCTAAAATACATCTTAGTTTCCTTTTACTATTTCTTAATTCTAATATAATAAAAACAATACATTCATATATCAAGCTTGTTTTAGCTGTCTTCATCATTTTTTTTTGTTCCCTCTCATTAAATTAGGAGAAAAATAAACAATACATAGTCAAATTTCCAACATAGTCGGGCCTTCCCACTAACACTGGGCTTCACATTTCTGGGCCGAAACTCTGAACTTCCACAAATCTAAACCCGAGCCCAATCCCTTAAACCCCTTTCTCTAAAACCCTCCCCAAAACAATAAAATCAAATGAATGGCAGCCCTCCCCAAATTCACCGCCGAGACCCTCCGCTCCGCCGCCAAACAATCCGAACGATGCGTCGTCGTGCCACCTCAGCTCCGCCAAGCCATCGAAAACTACCTTCAAGGTTAAATTTTTTATTCATTTATCGAGATTAAAAATACACATTATATTAAAACTGAAAATATATATCAACGAGATCATTAATTTATGAGAAATGTTGTTGAATTTTGGTGTTTCAGAGAAAGAGGAACCGCATATGAAGCGAAATGTGTTGCGATTATCGGAGTCATTTAGCAATATAAAAGATGTTAATTTACAGCTAAATAACTCTACTTCGAAAGAGTTAGTTGAGGATCCTCTCAAGTCGGAGAATTCGAAAAGGTGGAAAATTAAGAGCTCGTATGGCGATATTGGTCTTAAGTATAGAGATGATCAGACTGTTGCGTATGTTGCGTCTCGTATGCCTGCTGTTTTCTCTGCTTGTCGGAGAGTTTTCAGCGAGGTAATCACACTCATAAATGATAATATAAGACTTGCGCTGTTTTGAATATGATAGTTTAGTTTGTAAGGATTTGTGAGATAGTAGGATATTATAATGTTGAATATCGACTGTGGTTCTATAGTTAGCTTTGATTGCAATGTACAAATAAGTTAAATGCATGCTTTTAAAGTTGATAATGTGATTGTGACTTGTGAGGATTTTTATGTTGGTAGGAAATTAGAATGTTACGAGATATACGTGGTAGTTATGTTGAAGATGACCAAAGTTATATAGTGTTGAATAACATGATACTAACACCTTAAGGTTTTAGGAGAACTGGTAACTTAACATATAGTTTGCTTTGACAATTTATAAATTTACGAATTACGCACTTTTTAAGTTGATAATATAGATAGCAAGGACTTGTAAGTTGGTAGGACATTTAAATGTTGCGAATAAATGTGGCAGTTATGTTAAAGATTGACCGGAGTCCTATAGGAGTATAGGTGGATTTAGGTTGATTTGGGTGCTTATGTGTGCATTTGATGTTTATTTAGTTATTTATACATGGAGAGATTGAGATTCAAGTTTTTTAATTTTAGGTTCGGAGAAGGGTTCCTGGTTTCTCGCCACATAGGGTTTTGGATTTTGGTGCTGGCACTGGTTCGGCTATGTGGTGAGCAATTGATTTTAGTTCCCAAGTGTGTGTCTGTGTGCGTGTGTGGTTTGTACATGTTCTGGTTTCTTTTTCTGTTATCAGCTTTTACATCAATATAATGCTGTAGGGCAGTGCGAGAAGTCTGGCCACAATCTTTAGAGAGAATTAATTTAATAGAGCCATCACAGTCAATGCAACGCGCTGGGCAGAGCCTTGTTAAAGGTGATATATTCTGCATTACATCTCGTTTAAGAAGAAACTATTTTGATACCTACTTGTTCGTAGAAGAAGTGGGTATCAAAATATCTTCTGTCTGTGTATATTTGCACAAGTGAGACATAAGTGCTGTTTTGTTATTGATTTTGGAAATTCTGCTACCAATTGAAACCATTCAAATAGGAGGTGATTCACAGTTAAATGGAAGTTCAAACTTGATTTACAAATAATTGTTGTAGATCTGAAGAATTTGCCACTAATCCAAAGCTATAGCAGCATTCAAGCCCTCACGCAGAGCATTAATAAGGCTGACCGGGAGCATGACCTCGTCATTGCAGTAAGTTTATTAATTCACTGCCTTGCTGATTTATAATATCTTGTTATATTGATAGACATATGGCCACCAATATATAGAATTAAGTTGTGGCTAAGAAAGAAAAGGAAACAAAGATGGATGCCAATTGCCAAATATTGAGTCAAAATTGATATACATATCAATGTACTGGCCTACGTGCGGGAGGCCTGCCATTAAGACCAAACATATTACACTATACCTTTTCCTCTAGGCTGTAAGGATGCATTACTTCTCCCCTCATACGTGACACTGTGACACAATATACTTGTTCACCAATGGTAATGATTTGTTTGCATACCGAAGCAACAGGGAGTTAAGACTTATATATACAAACTAATTATACCACGTCGCTATGCTGGACAAGTTATAAATGTAACACTTACCTCATGCGCAAATTTATGTTTGATCTTTGCCCTTCTAGGCAATATGTTGTACACATCACTTTGCTATCACGCCTAACCCCTGGATGATTCTGTGAATTGTTGCCTATTACTAAGATGCTTTTGTTAAATGCCAGTTGATAAGTCAGTTATAGAACATCATTGCTGATATGTTGTTACTATTCTGTAAAGTCATATGTACTTGGAGAAATACCCTCATTGAAGGACAGGATAACTATCGTCCGCCAGCTTTGGGATCTAACAAGTGATGTTTTGGTAAGTCTTAACGTCCATATTTAGACTTTGTAAATGTACAATAAACCTTTATCTTCTAGAAAAAGGATTGTGGTCATTTTTGCATACCCCCCCCCCCCCCCTAATATGAAATGTACATCCATATATCTTGTATTATTAAAAGTTTATGGTCCTGATGCTCGGTGATTCATATTTAGGTCGGTTAAATGTACATATTTTTCTGGATTTAAAGATAATTGGATGCAAGAGGATCTTCATTTTATGATCATCCTTCCCATTTTCATTCTATGTTATGTTATCATGTCCTTCCACTAACTTCCTTTGAGCTTCCCATTCTTTCATATAGACTTTGTCGACATTTTAGATACTTTAGGACTGGCTGGCCTTGTTTGTGAAAGTGCTCAAGCATTTTCACAGCCTGAGTTTTTTTTAAGACTTCTTCAAGAAACCCCTTGACAGATGGTGCAGTTTCAATTCTTTCTACATGTAAAACTGAATTACTACAGTATATGTTGTTGTTGACTTGTTGGTAGATATGTATTATCTAGTCTTGTAAAAAAAACACGAAAACATCTAGTAAATTTGTTCTTTTTGCCCATTAATTAGTAGCCCTTTTTTAGTTGACTTTCTATAGAACTTTTCTCTTTTCCAGTTCACTGTCTGTTCCATAAGATTATTTCTGTAGTTATATGCACATACCTCAAACAGGGGCGTAGAAAACATTTTGAGGGCCCTGTGCAAAATTTTAAAATTAGGCCCTTCATATATACTTCGATATACATTAATATCATTAAACTATATTTTTAAAATAAAATAAACTACCGAAAGATACTGTAAACAAAAAATAAAGTCTAACAAAAGTACTTAAAAGAGATGTTCTTCTGTTGCATGTTTTTTGACAAAATTATTTATAACACTTTCGATGCCAACTTCATCCAAAAGATCACTTTCAATTGTCACTAAAGCAATTTCATATAAAGTGGTATAAATTGGGGGCCCTGTGCGGTCGCTCACCCCGCGCTACCCTAGCGCCACCCCTGACCTCAAAGGATATATTGTAGAATTGGTTTACAGATGGAGAAGCTCTCTGTATATATAATGACTGTTATCTATATAAATAGTGCAAGTGTTGTCTATTCTTTTATCATATTCATTCTTTAATATTAATGTGAGATATGTAGTGAGTTAACCAAAGAGGACCATCAGTGTGGCACAAAATGAGATATAGGAAGCTGTGAGACAAATGGCAGCCTATAAACCCAAAATGAGCATTGTGTCCTACACTCGCCTCTTCCATGATAATTTTGTTTTGCAGAACATTTGAGAAATAATAATGAAAATTGCAGATAAAATTTTGATTTGAACTTTTAACTTGTACTCACTGTTTGAAGTTCTCTTGTTTAGATGACCATTATAAGCAATGAGATATTATCCCTGTACGTCATATTCACCTCTTTCATCTTCAGTGCCTATCCAAGTTTGCAATATATGTTTGTGAAACTCTGGATCACCTGCTCAACATCACATAACTAATATCCATCACCAGAGCTTTGTATTAACTTTTAATGCAATTGTAGATGATAACAAGGAATTTATCTTTTTATTTAGGAGGTTTTAGACATAGCACAGTCAGATAATGTGATGATTAAACAACCAAAGTAATATTTGACATTTAAGCATATCGCTGTAATATTTGTTGGCATGGGATAATTCCTGATTGTGTAATTTTATAATTTATTGTAGCGTTTGTTCTGAAATGGGTTCAGTTGTGAGTTTTCTTAATTATCTTCAATATGGAGCAGGTGTTAGTTGAACCTGGAACACCTCATGGAGCTAACATTATATCTCAGATGCGATCTCATATACTATGGAAGGAGAAAAGGGTATATGTTATGTTGTTTTCTTATCTTTACTTGAAATGCTTCATAATTTACTGTTACCCTGGGAGTCGTCTGTCTTAAATTATATGAAGCTAAGCTGTTTTCTCTTCATGCTATTTCAGAAATGCCGCAAATTGGAAGATACATCTAATGATGCCTCTAAAGATTTTATGACTCTTAAAAGTGATGCACATATAGTTGCTCCAGTGAGTTAAATCATTTCTCAGTTGTATGATTTTTCCTGGAAAATCTGTTTTGTCTTTGAGACTTTGGCATTGCACTTCTTTTTTCAATATCATTGTAGTGCCCTCATGATGGCGCTTGCCCTTTGGATAAGACCGGAAAATATTGTCATTTTGTTCAACGCCTGGAGAGGACAACATCACAACGTGCTTACAAGGTTATTATCTTAAGCAAGGGCATAAATTACATTTGTCAAACTCTGTTGGGTTCATTTTAAGTTGGATTATTCGATTTATTATTTAACTCTCTCTTACACACTATCTCTCTTTCTCCCTCTACAGTAGATGCATATGCACGTGTGTAAAAAAAATTATGTGTTTCATAAAATAATGTGTAGTAAATTTTGTAGCACACTGAAATGCTGAACAGAAATACAGGTGGCTGTAGCTTCATGAACAGGAGATATGTCTATCTTATGCAAATATGACATTGCTTCATTCACTTTTACCCTCTTTTCTGTAGTTTTGTCTTGGATCTTTTCTTTTCTGTGTATGCTGTACATTGTAATTGACCTTGGGAATTTCAGGGGAAATTTGTTGTCTATCTTGACAGTTCTCTCTTTTTATTTTATTCTTTTTCTTTTTATTTACTGCAATATATAGCGATCCAAGGGTGTACCGTTACGTGGCTTCGAGGATGAAAAATTTTGTTTCATTGCCTTCAGACGAGGACAACGACCAAGGCAAGTATTATTGTCTTAATTCAGGGTTTTATGATCATCATGTGTGTAAAAAAATCACATCTATATGACTTGGGCCATTTTCGTTTTGTATATATCTGTTGCAACTTAATGCACATTAAATGTTCCCTTCTGACATGTTTCTATATGTTTTTGGATATTTTGCAATTATGTCTTTACTGTATATTAATATTTGGCAACATCAACAGAGAATCCTGGCCACTTGATGGTGTGAAGTTCGATACATTGAAGGAGCAGCATGATAAACGAAATCCAGAAGATTTTGAGATCGACTATGGTATGTCCATCATGCCCAAGTTAATATCACTTGCAAGTTGGGCACTTTAGAATTGTCATTTGTCTATTCAGATTGCTGGATCTTTGCAGAAAGCTTAACATTTTGTTAGATTTAATATTAATTTATATTTTGCACAATATGATAGATGACCAACTTGATCCAGAGGCTGAAATTGCTTCAGAAGAGGAGGACCCTGTTTCCTGCGACTCTGATATCTCAAATAATGTTAATGAAGATGATGATGGAGAAATGAGCCGTGCCGATCTTGGGAGTGGCTGGGGAAGAATTATTTACAGTCCTCAAAGGAGGGGAAAGCGGGTTGAAATGGATGTTTGTCGAGCAATCAATCGCGAGGGATCAGAGGGTGCTTTTGAGCGGATTGTTGTAACACAGAGTAAGAATCCTGCACTGCATAAGCAGGCAAGAGGATCTCAGTGGGGAGACCTGTGGCCCTTTTGAGATGAGAGGTTGTTTGTCTGTTTTGTTCGTGAAAATAATATCAAGAATACAAAATATATTTTGGAGGACAGATATATCGCCAATTTGTTTTTATTGTGGATTTGAAGATGTAAATAATCTGTTATAAAATTATTGAAGCACGATTAATTAGTTGTGAAATATAAATTTTATAGTTGGCTGATCTACTCTTATGCATCAAATCTCAACCTCGTGAAATAAGATGTCCTGTAAGGCTAATGTTTACATGGAACGTGGTGTCATGTTTTCTTTGAGAGAAGTATCTATGTATATTTTATATATGCAAGGGCTAATAATCGAAAAGGACGATACATTATCTTTTTTTTTTTTAACAAATAAGATTGACACTATTTGATCCATAATATAAGCGTCTTAATCATTAATCCAAAAAATGGGATGTCATTATCATGCTCCACCAGTAATTTGTCATGAAACCTGGTCCTCATGTTTGTAAGAAAGAAGGGTCAGTCGGGCTTTATATATAAAAAGAATGGTACTTGGTGGACATTTTGTATTGGAATTAGATTTAGCTGCCCAGTGCTTTGATAGTAGATGATGACATTTCACCTCGAGTCCGTTGATTAGAAATAAAGAGAACAAGAGACGTGGGGTTTTTGTTGCTTAAATTTACAAAAGTGGTAAAATGTAAAGCTACAAAAGTGATCTAGACATTTCGATACAGTTGAAGACCAGTAAATGGCTCACCTATATCAGTGTCTCCTGATATCTGTTGCAGGTTGCAGCATCTTATATATATTCTGGAAAAGTAAAACTAGAATAATGCTTATATCTAGAAACCTCCAATTCATTCATATTCGACCAGAAAATTTAAGATGAACAGAAGAAATACTGTTGCAAAATAATAGAGCATCTTAAAGTGGTAAACTGTTTCTAAATAGCACGCCCCCCCCCCCCCCCCCCCCCCCACATAATATGCAACTTACATAGAGAAACCAATGTGAAAACCATGTATCACAGTGCTAGGCAACATTTCAGGTAGATAGAACTCTACCGCGCTATGGTATTAGAGTTTCTTTCAGGCTAGAAGCCTCCAGTAATTATACTTCCATCAGAACTCCTTTCATAACCAATTGACAATGTAACAGAGTAAAAGATCACAGCAGCAGATCATGCAATGTAGATAACAAATACATTGACAAGTACGAAATGTGAGGTGGTGCACCACTAATAAATATAGGAACTAGTCACCACTAAGATACAGTCGCAAATCACAGGCAAATTGTTCTTGAAATCAGACATCTATCTATCATACAAAGAACAATTTCATATGCTTCACTACAAATAAATCAAATGGGTCCATCAGCACATGATGACCTCTATGATTCTCAGCTCACATCACTAACACTAACATGGTCAGTAACAAATTAAAGAATCATATATGATTGATATTTGAAAAAAATTTATGGTACAAAATAAATTATAGCCACTCATAGTTGACAGCTGGCCAAATTTGTATGCCAAGACATTTGGCACAACTCCACCTTACCATCTATTAAGGGTCCACACCATGGCACCCAAAAATTTGATTTCTATTATATACGTATCTATAACCTATCTATCTACACATGGTGCCTCGACAAACACCTGAAAGAGACTAAACTTGGGTGCCTAAACATACACTTGGAACTGGAAGAAGCTAAACTTGCAAAACCACGGTTATTTTGCTTGGGATCTTTTCATAGAAGAATAGGTAAACCATGGTTGAGGTACGATCTTATTCTTCCATCCCAACCAGCAGTTACAATAACAAGACCCCACAAGTTAGGAGAATTAAATGTGTTTTGATAAGCAGTCTTCAAGAACTTGTACTCAAATTTGCGCAAAGAAGATGAGACTGCTTTTGGACTTGATCTGGGTAAATTTTCCTCGGGCCATGTAGGGGGGCTCCTGTATAAGGACTCTAGTGAAAACCCTCGGCTCAAAGAGAAGCAATCGGGGGAAGTCCCGGGTATTTTGTGTTGCAAATCTTCATTTATATGCTTATTTACTGATACACTTCCTGGATGGTCATCACCTGAAAATTTCGGGGATGGGAGTGTTCTTGGAATGGACCAAGGTATAGCGACTGCAGCATTATGGCCTAAGAAGCTCTCAGATGAGACAATGTTTTTAGGTGAAGGACCTTGGTCCTTGCTGTTGTAATTCCACATAAAGACGTTTGAGTCCTCAGAAACTGAGATGATGTGTTTTCCATCTGCTGTGAAAGATGCAGACATATGGCTTCCTGTATTCCGAGTGCCTAATGATGATGGGGACCAATGTAACAATCATTAAGACAACACAACACCACAAACAACAGAAAATATCCCCCTATCAAATATAATGGTTGATATTAAATAGCTCAGAATAGTTAGTACTCACCCTTGAACTTGCACATGACATTGACCCCACTAAGTATTCGAACTTGGGAGTCGGCAGAAGTCACCATCACTTTGCTTGAATCGCTTGGGCAAAACTATAAAAAAAAAATAAGTATGAGAATTATTTTTATGAAAGCACATATATCTTCCGCCAAGATAAGTGCAACTACCTGAAATCCAGTTACCCTCTTGCCTGTAAACTTCTTTTTCCCCTGTAAACAGATTTGAGCACCCATATGCAAGCGATGATCTACCCACAGAAACAACAATCTAACATCAGTTTTTCTTGATCATAATAATAATTGATAACAACCGCAAGAACAATCTAACATCAGTTTTTCTTAATCATAATAATTGACAACCGCATTAAAATTTAAATTATCTAAAATAATATCATACACGTATGAAAAACATCATGTTTTAGGTATTAGTTAAGCATTCAACTTGCTAATTACAAAAAACATCACAAAGATGCATCTCTATTTGTTGGTGCAAAAGAGTTTGTCAAAGTTTTGACGCAGTAAAATATGTTGGGGAGGACTACTACCATAGTTACTCTCCTGAATTCTCGCAATGAAGGGTATTTATTAAGTTGCCACCAACAGAGGTCTCCATAAAACTATTCACATTAACATTAAATCCAACATCATCCCGAGTGGAAAACTTACTCCAGTGATAATATGTAGTTATTTCCTACGGCCTAGACAGGTTAAAGGGACAATTCTATTCAATCAAACTATTGACTTTAGAGCCTGTCTACAAATTATGCGTGTTCACGTATATGATAAACCGCAATGCCATAAAGGCAGTAAAGCAGGATACTTTTAAGATGTAGTTGCATCACATTGCATTTACTTTAGTGAAAAAGAAAGAAATGCCAAATACGGAGCTAATATTCTTTAAAAGAAAGGGGCATACAAAACCAACCAGAACAAATAGGCTCTCCAAATACGTGCAATAGCAAAGAATGGTCAATGTTCATGATTTCAAGACCAGTTACTGTATGATGGATTTGAAATTCAGAAGTGAATTGCAAGAAGAACCAATAAGCGAGATGTGAAAAGATAATTAGACAAAATGTACCCACCTATAATATCATAGAAGTGGCAGTTGCTATCCATTGTGCCCACAATGGCTTCCTGTGGCAATCAAAGAATGAAACAAGTTAAAACAATAACTCTTTAATTATTAGAAATAGTTAGATATAAGAGTAAGGAAGAGCAAAGATGCCTGTCAAACCTTGCCATTCGGACAATAACACACAGCCGTAACTATTTCTTTTATATCAATCCAGTCGACTACTTGACACCGCTCTACTTCCCAGATGCGTACCTTCCCATCTATTGAACCACTGATGAAGTGGTTATCATCCACAGGATTGAACTCAACACATGTAACTGCACCAATGGTAATAAAAGTATTTGAGCAACTTTTGTTAAGTAAAGCGATGCGAAGAATTAGAAGATATATTAGAAATCTGAACACATGGAAGTCAAAATTATATGATATCTAATGAAAATTTAATCAAAACAATAATTAGGCCTCACCATAATTATTATGAGAGAAAACTCCGAGGCACTGGCGGTGTCCTACTTGCCATATACGAACGGTATTATCAACAGAAGATGACAGCAGATGCTAAGAGTATACAAAATAATGACAACAATATTAGGAATGGTAGATCACAGGTATTGTACAAAACACTTGCCATTGACATAAAATCGGAATCAAAGATATCATTTATTACACTTACCCCTTTCATAGACCAAGAGAGGGCCAAGACCTCACCACTGTGTCCATAGAACTCGTACAAGGGTTTCTCCATTACTCGAAATGTCTTAGGTGGAAGAATTACACAAGACGATTTTGATTTGCTCAATTTTTTCACCCTGGTGAGCATCTCTTTATCCACGTTAAGAGGAGTTAATTTGGAGACTTGATCTAATGAAAAGTATAGACAAGAAGAATCATTATCTAAAATCTCGAATGTGTTTTGCCTCTCATCTTCGACTACCTTCCAGACACGCACTACACTGTCCTCACCACCCGTCGCTAGGTACTGGCCATCATGACTAAATTTCATTGTCAAGATTGAGCCTTCGTGTGCAGGAAAATCTTGTTCTGCGTGGACAGCTGACAACTCTTTCAAATGTTTCTTATGCAAATGGACACGGATAGAGTCAACACGATTTCCATGCTTTGGTTTGACTTCCCCTTTCCTATCAAATTTACATGCCATTGCACCTAACTTCTCGAGCCAACTACTCTTTACTTTCTTCTTTACATCCGGCAATTTACACGTCTCATTTTTCTTCTGCAAGAATTGTTGAACAAAAGTCGACGAACCAACAGCTTTTTGAAACTCTTCAGCTGTTACCATTTGATTTGTGCCCACAACACGTAGTTTGGTAAGCATTCCATCAGGACCCAATTCATCCACTAGAAACTCAGAGCCATCATCCAAATTTCTGATTCTATGCATAGGGTTTTCCACCATAGAATCAGCAAGTGCTGACTCCAAATCCTCGTTAGTCTGACAAGACAGAAAAGAACGGCATGACATAAAACGATCAATCAAACCTGCTTGGACTGGTTCATGCTTTCCAATCCCATCTGTATTTGGTTTGAATTCATCACAATCACCCAACTCCTCACTCCCACTTTGATGCTTATTCATACTCAATCCCATCCATTTCAAGAACCTCTCACGCCGTTCATGAACATTTTCCATGTTCTTTGTCCAAAACTCATATTTAAAAGTATTACAAACACAGTGTCCATTAGAACCACAACAATCATCAGAGCAACTTGAATTCAAAGAACTGACCTCTTCACAAGCATCAACAAAATCTTCACCTTGATAATAATTACCCATCATTCTTCGAGTTCAATTCAACCCATGAAAACCTATTCCAAACCAAATAATCAACGAAATGAAAAACAACACTCATACCCTAAAACCAAAATCTCAATAAAAAACAATCAAAGTTACCAATTTTATCAAAAAAAATCAACAATCCTAAAACTAAAACCAAAATCTCAATAGAAACACTCAAAGATCCCATTTTTATCAAAGAATTTCAAAAATTATAACTATAAAACCATAATCTCATAAAAAAACAATCAAAGTTCCCATTTCTATCAAGAATTTCACAAACCCCGCATATCAATCATTTAATTCAACCATCCAAAACAAACATCAACTCATCAAATAACATATCAAGACAACCCCATCTTTCCCCCTCTAAACCAAGATCTAGTCAAATCCATACCCATAAAAACAAAACATGGTAGCTACCAAATCAATTAAAATCAAAACATAAACACAAACAAACAAAACCCATCATTCCAAAACCCAACAAAAACTCAAATTACACACAAATCTGACAAAAAGATCAAAACTTCTCACCTGGTTGTTCATGAATTATGGTCAAACACCTCAAAAAATTGAACCTTGGGTAGAATTTCCTTGTATTTAGTTGAACAAAGACTGAGAGAGTAGAATGGTTGAATGGAAAAAAGGGTCATAAGAGGCGATGTTAACAAAGAGGATGAGAATTGAGACACCCAAAAAAGGAGAGTTCTGAGAAGAGTCCAGAGGAGTAGGTTTCAAGAGGCAATTGGGCTTATTTTTTCTCTCTTCTAGTTGTGTGTGTGATGATGTATGTATCTTGTGTGTGTGTAATTATGTGTGTAGTAAATTACTAGTAGCAGTATATTTGACTGGTAAATTACTATGCGATGATAACTGGATGTTTACCCTGTTGTTATAATTGATATTCATACACATAGGCTTCTTATATGTATGTATATATTTTGTTTACCCTCTCAGGTGAGAAAAAAATCGAAATACAACCCAAATCGGTAAAAATTGATAAAAACTGATCCGAATAAAATCGAAACTAAAACCGAAAAATTTTAAACCGAACTGATAGATCAGTTCCAGTTATAGATTAAAACATAATTGCAAAAAACCAAACCGATTATTAAAAAATAAATAATTTATATAAATTTTTAAAAATAATATATATATATATATATTAATATAAATATATAGTATTACAACTTTTCGAAATATAGATACATCTAAATGATAGTGAAATAATTTCATTTCTACTCATATTAAGAATTTCAAATAGTAATTTTAGGAGAGAGAAGATTAAGACATAAAAATAGTAGGATTGATTGATTATTAATTAATGAAGTTAGTATTTATTTTATTATTTAATCGAGATAATTAGAATCAATTATATAACTCCTTACAGTAATATACAATTTCGGTCAAGTTTAATATAAAACTTAACTAATAAAAAAGTAAGTTATAAATTTTTTTCCCCAAAAGTCAAGAACATTATTATTTATAAATTTAAAGTCTTATAATATTTTTATGATTTTTCGTTCGGTTTTATAACTGAAACTGAAACGTTAAAAACCGAATCGAGTTTTTTAAAACCGAAGTCGACGGTTCGGTTATGGTTTTCAATTTTTAAAATCGAAGATATACGGTTTCGGGGCAAAACCGCCCTGAAACGAACCATGCTCACCCCTAATCTTAATCGTAAGTCTATTAGTGATTTCCTAAAAATATACTACTCTATAAAATAATGAGAATTAGTTATTTAAATAATCTATTTTACATGTCAAACTCCAACAATTTTCCTAAAAAAGAGGTAAGAAAAGACAGGGAAATGAATTTTTTGTATATTGTATTTTATGTCATATTATATCCTAAAGATATTGTATTTTAGGTCATATTCTCTATTTTTGAGTTTAGCCGTTTAGGAACTCATTTAACTATGCTGTTGGACTTGCTCCACCAACGGTTTTATAATTTTAAAAAATTAAAATTAGAAATTTGTGTTGTTTTGGTGTATTTTGAATTACAATAACACCGTGATCATTCATAGTTATCGAGGGACAAATTGCAATTAGTTTTTTATACACTAAAAATGTTGAAAGTAATTAAATTTTGTTGAATCGAAATAAAGTATCACATATCAGTGATATATGTTACGAAGTGTTTTATCAGTTAAAAAAGCAAGATAAATACACGGATATGGTTTATCTATTTTATATAAGAGATTGTGATTCAGAATTTGTATGCCATATTGTGAAATTGTTCAACAAATATACTATCTCGAATATAAAATTATGAAATATTATACTTTCAAAGATTCAATCCAGCGATTATTGTATATTGATCAATTGCTTGAAATCGGTCCACTAATATTGAAAGACAAATATTATTGTTGCAATTTAAAATAGGACACTGATCTGATCATCGATTATACAAATATACTTTTTTAAAAAAGAGATATGTTTAATATTATTTTCCCACTACTATTTTTTTATAAACCTCGATTAAAAGGATCAAATTTTTTCAGTAAACTCGATTGTTTAATTCATTTATTAGATAATGTTTGAGAACATAAAATTTATTTTAAATAATGAATTTTTGAAATAACATTAATTTCAAAATTTTAAATTTATATTAGCATTGAATGATTGAATTTGGTTTCAAATCCCAATTCACATTAAAATTATTTTTATTATCTAAACAATTTCAAATAAAATTTAAGTTCTCAAACAGATTGTTAATAAATAATTATTAATAGCTTAATCTTGAAAACGCTAAAATAAATAATTAACACATATAATGATCAAAATTTTATAAAAAAAACTTGAATTCATTCCCTCTGTTAAGATAAGAGCAGTTTGATAATTTACAAAATCCCCGTCGTAGCGTGTGGGTGTTGAAGTTGTTGACTCTCGTGCTAGTACTCCTATGCTAGTATTTATGGTCAACTGTAATATCCCTATATTCATCAAACTGCCGGTACCCTTGTTTTGAACACTATCCTTTCTTTGGTTGAACACTATCCATATATTTATATATATACTCTATCTTGTATGAATCGGTCGGTACTCGACATCTCTAAGCCTGTATAACAAGTAACCAATGGACTGAGATGGGAAATGAAAACTATTAGCCCCACACGAGATTTGTGAATGAGTGATTGTCTGATAATGAGCAAGGAATATCGGTCTTTCTGCTATATTATTTAATTACAACATTATGTAATTTGACGTATATGTTTATGTTGTTATATTATATTATACTCTATTAACAAATATTCAAGATTGTTGAAGTATCAGTCCTCCCTCCGATGCCATTGTTGTTACATGAGATTACAAGTTAAAATAAAGTAGCAGCTCGTCGGGTCTAACCGTCTAAAAATCACAACCACTATATATGTCCAAATTATTTCTCCGCAACCCCTTCATACTAATAATTGCCTTGGAGCTATTAATTTTAATGGTAAAACGGGCCGCTGCTGCTTCGGCCATTTCAGCTCAACTCCACCAATAGTAGCTACAACTTTTCCAATTTAAAATTTGTTGAGGGGATTATTCAATGTGGAATTTTACAGATTTTCTGGGATTTCAAAAGAAAAGTTCCCAGTTTCAAAGAATTAATTAAAAATCATGGTATTCGATAATAATGTTTAATTACTTTTTTTTGAAATTATGTTTAATTGCTTTTTATATATAATCTTATAGCGGCGATGATTTTTTTTTTTTTACTTTTATAGAATGATATATTTTTATAATTTTTTTTACTTTTTCTAAAGATCTAACATTGAGATTTCAAAGAATTTTTTAGACCTAATTTTGTGTATTTGAACTTCTCAAGTTTATTTATTTTAATATTATATTTTATATTTAGGTTTCTATATTTTTATTGTTAGTAAGTAATATCAAAACCCTTATTTTAATTAATCAAAATAAGGACTCAAGATTAAAGTCGGATATTTTCCCTGAAATTACAATAAATGCATGTAAATAAATAAATTTAATTATTTATTATTAAATATTTACTTATCATTTATTTTACCTTATTTATAAATTACTAAAATAAATAATTAGATAGTTAATATAATACACTCAAGTCAATCATTACTTCAAGAAATTTTTTATAAATTTTCTGAGTTCTATCTCTCTTAATTAATTATATTAACTTTAAGATAAAATCTGGATTTTATAAAATATATATTTGGATACTTAGAAATTGTTTCATATTTAATGCAAATTGAAAATTAGGTACTCCAACATGGTTCATATATAAATATTTTTTTTAACAATATGACATAAAATTATTTTTTTAATATACATGCATTATAATATATATTCATTAGTTTGCGTTAACGCATGCGTTGAAAAACGGTTGCTTAATTTAGAAGCTAAGCCAATAAATATAAACAGAGCGTTTTATCATGCATATTATTTTTATGAGAAATTACTATAAATAAATAAATTCCTTAATTACAAGAGCTTGGAAATTTATTAATAAGGGTGGTTGAAAGATTTCTTCAATTCTTTATCACCTTTATTCTAGTTTTTCCTAGCAGTACATAATAGACTCGTTGAATTGTCCAAGTTCAAACAAAGACTCCTCCACCCCCACTCAAAAATAAAATGGAAATAAAGCAAAGAAATCAATGCAACAAAACAAAAGAGAAAAGACAAAATTAAACGAAAATAAACTGTCCAAGTTCTTGAGTATCTAGTTTCAGAAGTGATGATATGTATAATGATCACTTTGTTTATATGATTAGTTTATAAATATGTTATTATTACAAATAATCCAACACTTAGAAAAAAATATAGTTTACGTGTTGTTCATATCTGATAATGAAAATATAAATGGATTACAAACTAAAACACGAAAATAACTTTTTGGATAAATTTCCTAACGAGCACAAAAAAAAAGACACATTTTGAGCCTTCCTTAAATAAGAGGATTAACATTTTTAATAGAAGACTCAATTTCAGAAAAAGTAAATTTTGCCAAAGTGGAATTATTCTTGGTAATTTGAATTGTATATCTTGGTTACATTTTTCTTAAATCTGGTTCTTTACCTAGCTCAAATTCCATTTATTTGATACACAGAAGGTGGAAATTCAGCTTTAAAATTCCAAGTTGAAAACGATCGAATCGAATTGTGCTACCAAATAGTGATTCGGTATGATTAAAATTTAGAAAAAAATGATCTATGAAGCGGTGGAGTTGTGTTGCACATACAATTTACAATGTGCTTCCGCGTGCCATGAATACTGTTGATAGTTGACAATAAGTGGATACAGTACGTACAGACTAGACTACAGCTATTCAACAAAGGTCAATTCTTTAAATATATGTCATGACTCATGTGTGTGTATAGCTGGGGAGGTAGTTGTGATGATCGATGTCCTATAATAAGTGTTGGTATCCACAACATAGAAGCATGTATGCACTTGGCCAATTATAAGCAACCTCATCCTTATACAGTACAATATAGTGGTAGATCGAATGGCATAGACCATATAGTACTGGTGCCAAAAGATTGAAAAGGCCAGACTATTCATTCATGAATAGGGGCATGGTCACCCATACTACCATCATCCACATCGATGTCTTATGAACTTGCAGACAGATGTTGGAGTTGTACATGTACATGAAACATATAATTAATTACTATGTACTAGTATAATATTGAAAGGTATATATACAAATGAAATTATTGAATCGTTTGATTTTATAGTTTACGAGAATGTGAATGAGGTTTAAAAAACAAACGTATATTAAAATTTCAACTCTAATATTTATGATCACTTTCATTATTCATGCATATAATCTTTCACAATAATGTAGAACAATATCAACTATCTATAAAAAAAAAACATAGAACGATACTGCATATTTTCTTTATCTGCCATTAAGTTTGACTTTTTATCAAAAATAATCAAATTTTTAGTTAAATTTTATAATTCTTTTCTACTAATTTATTTTTCTGGAAGAAAATTCGGTGACAAATATACCTAGTCGAACATGCGCAACAAGTTCCAAGAGAGAACTTTTATACTCCAATACAGATATATGTAATACCAGTTGACAGCTTATAATAACATGTGCTTGGTGAGTGTTGATATTAATATTCTATAGAAGAGTTCAATACAAACTTTATACTCCCTTTAAAACTAAGCTGATTCGATTATGTAACAGGATTTGTTTCTCGATAACATTTGAGATAATAGAAACGTGTATACAACTATACATGTACATACATATATACAATACGTACAAAATATGTGTAAGAACCCATGCATAGTTTGCCTAAGAAAAAGGAGACACCCATGCTTATGAGAGTGGGACTAGGGAGTATAAGAATTTAGTACTACTAGTGAATTCTTATCTACACCCTAGGCGCTTCAGATGCATGTCTCTTTACCAGAGACAGCTATCTAGATTCTTGAGCAGTCGTCAGCAGTTATAGTACAGTTTTTGTCTATGATTAAATTGGCAGATAGCTATAGGTCTAGTACCCAGGTACCACAGTAAAATCTCTTTAATTAGGAGTATTATTTATTTTTTGAGTCCGAATTTTTGTACGTACTATTTACCAGACTATCACCATGTACCAACCGAATCAATTAACTTCTTGGCACTAGAACAGAAAGCTTTCTATTTTATATCCTTACGCTCTCTGGTTTAGCAACCGACCATTACAATTTACATCAGAATTATTTACTTGATTTAAGCTACAAAATGCTAACAACCATGCTCAAATTTAGAATAAATAAACATAAGCATAGTCATGATAATAATATAGGAGTATATTATATATAGTAATCTACCGATTACAAAATTACATAAAAACATAACAGAATAATAGTGTAATAATGCAGTGATATTAATGTAATAATGTAGTTCTTAAAATCATCATATTTCTGACCATTAACTAACGGATATGATGATAATTAAAATATAAGTTCGTTTGTAAAATATCTCCCTAAAAATACGAGCTTAGTACTCGATTGTTGGCAAAAGTGTTTCTCGGTAACCTTGTGCATATTTTAAAATATAATATTAAAAAATGAGAATATTTAATAATGAAATTTATAGTTAATTTTTGTAAAAAAAAATCAAATATAAGAACCGTTTTTCTCTAAAAACAGTTTTTAGACAAAAAAACATTTTTATGAAAGAATTATTTTAAATATCAAACAATTTTTATCTATTACTCCATTCATCTCATAATATGTGTCCACTTTACAAATTTCACATATATTAAGAAGTATTTAATAACATAAATTTACTCATGTAATTAGATAAAAATATATTCTCTCTGTGCTTATTTACATGTCCATTTTAATTTTTTTGGAGTTAAATTGACTAATTTTTAACCGAAATTTAAAAATTATTCGTTTATAATTTTGGAAAACTAAAAAATATATTTTAAAGTAGATCATATATACTTTTTAACAATATAATATTTTAAATTTTTTCAATTATATATTATTATTAAATTACTGTCAAAGATGAGTCAGTTTTATTTCACAAAAAACAAAGTGAACATCTAAACGACACGGAGAGTAACTATATTTTTCTCATAATTTAATGTGTGATTAATACTCATTAATTACAAGTGTGAGTTATATTTTTCATGTAACTTCTTGATTTCTTAACGTGTTTAATTTAGTCAAAATATAAAATAACGAGTATTTAAAAAAAACACTCCACATATCTGCCTGGGGTAAAGAACAATACACATAAAATGTGATTTTTTGTTTTCTCAAATACGACATATATTATGATGAGATATATGGAGGGAGTATTTAATTAAAAATGTTGTTCCTAACTGCATTAAACACGGAACCTAATTTATATATAAAGTTTGTTAATTATATTTTTATATTTATTTGCAGAAAACAACATAGTAGGAGTATACAAACATTTTGTAAAATTAAGGGGCCTCGTATCGGTTATAACTTGAGTGTATATATGGGCAAAATTTGTACGAGAACTGTAAAGTCATGGCCTGTATCCTATGAAATCATAACAAATCCTAGTGGTCTGATGAATGCATTTTCTAATGATCGAGTTGACACAAATACTGTTTTGTAAATGTTACTACTTTTACTCTTCCCATCAAATAATAAAGTTTGATGTTTCGACACACAACGAAAATTGGATTATTACCTTAACTCGTGACAACTGACAAGAAACAAGAACAACTATATTTAATTTACGTACTTTTGAACATAGTAGAAGTTAATAAAACAGGGTTGTAAAATCGGATAGCAAATCAAAGAGGTCAACATCTGAAAATAGTAAGTGGGGTTCTAGACTTCTTGTTGTTTCGATTACTTGAAAGAAGCTTGTAGAACATGGTTAGATTAGGATTGTTTATTTGAATGGGGGCATGAATGGACGCCCATCATGCATCGAAATTATGCAACACATCATCTATAGTACTCTCGTGTGAAAACCTATTATTCTCTTGTGATACTTATATAATAATAAATAATCAATGAAATAATTTAGATATTGTTGGCAATTGGCATGCTAAATGACAGAACCGACTAGAAACTTAGCTCTCGTATGCATGTAACCTACTTGCAATAATAGTAAGATAGCGTAGTGCAATTTGTAATCATATATTATAAATTAATGTTTTTTTGGAAAAAATTATAAATTAATATTTAATTTGATTTGAATGAATACTGAGTTACCATGCATTTTTCTAAAACTTTGAGGCGCTGAGTGAAAGTTTTAATAAAATAATATACTGTCTTATAAAAACCCTAAAAAAATGACAGTTCATGACATTGTAATTAGTCTAGTAGAAAGACTGGCATAAAAGTCGTGCGAGACACGAGACACTAGTTTAAATTGCTTTGAATTATATTTTTTATTATAATTATTATTTTTTATTTTAAAATGAATTGTTTTTTCTAAAATTTAATTTTTTATATAATTATGTATTTTAATTGATTTAAAACCAAACATATAAGTTGATCGGAGGTCACTATTTAACATTTTCAAATAAATAATATTTTAATACTTATTAGATAAATAAAATTTTAATACTTTAAATATTTTTTTAATAATATGTATGTAGTATAGTTATATATTGTGTATGATATTTAATTTTTTATAATATAAATATTATTTATAAGTATCATTAGCCGAACTACAAATATTTGACCAGATGTTATTTTTACTAAATCAATAATATATTATATTATTAAAATTAAACTTTATATCATTTGTACTCGATCATTCTTTTTAATTTTTTACTCAACAATCGTATATATGATATTAGTATTTTTCAATCTTTAGTTTAAATTAAAATCTTATTTCTACTATAATAATTTTATTTATATGTACTAAATTCTATATATATATATATATATATATGTTAATTTATATTTTTATAATATTTTAAATTGTATCAAGTATTGACTATTCTTTATGTACGCTATTTGTTATTTAATATTTATATTTTATAATACTTTATATATGTTATTATCTTATTTAAAAATTATTTATTGAGAAAAATGTTCATAAAGTCGACTTTAAGTAACTCACCTAAAATTAGAAGTATTTTGAGTATAAAAGTTGGATGCAATTTTTGTAATAATAGAATCCATCCCTTGTATTTAAAAAAAAATGTTTTGACGCTGTATTATAATATGTCTTAACTTTATATATTTATCTAAAAGTGATTTTAGGGCCATTAAGTTCTTATTTCAATATATTATAATTTAAAATACTATAATAATTTTATTAATAGATTGAATTTTGTCTAGTCATAATATATTATTAACATGTATAAATTGTTGAATAAGTAATGTAAAAAATATTTCAATATAAATATGTATCAAACTTTATATGCACTTATATATATATATATATATATATATATATATATATATATATATATATATATATATATATATATATATATATAATCTGAGAAATAAAATATTGAATTTATACTTTGATAGCGTATCATTGATAATGGTATGAGTGTATTTTTATGGCAAATAGATTGTGAGTTTGATTAATCTTGTTAATTTTGAAAAAAATTAATTTGTAAAGGGACAAAATAGTCATTTTAAGTGAATAAAATGACTCACACATTTTTAAGATTAAAATGGCTCAACATTTTCACCTTGTCCTCCTATTATATATCACGGGCCACTAGTTTAAATTTTTTTTTTTTGTTATATTTTTTTATACAGGGTTCCATTTTAAAATTTTCATTTTGTTACATAAATTCAAATAATTTTTTATATAATACAAAATTTATTTTTTGAAATTTATTTATTTTAAATGGTTAGAGTTTCAACTAATCTATCATATATTTTATATTATTATATAGTATCAACTATTCCATTTGTGAATCAAATATTTTATTATATCAACTCTATATTTTCATCCAAATATACTATTTAATATATCAAATCTTATATTTAATGTCGCAATTTTTTAATCTATTTGCATATTTAAAGATATTCGATTAATACAATATTTAAATTTTATAATAGACAACTGTATATATAAATAGACACAAGTTTTATATATCATTCAAGAGATATGAGTAAAATAAGCATTTATTATAAATAAAATCATAAAATAAAATTATATTTGTTATAGCTTAATGTTTTTACACCGATAGCTTTATATTAGAATTATTAAGATTAGAAGGTTATATATTCAATGCATAATGTTTTCACACTCATATTAGCTTTATATTAAAATTGCATACAATTAATAGAGTAACATAAATTTTCATTATTTAAACAAATATGGATATAATGGTAAATTACCTGAATAAAATGACTCAATGATCTTTTCAAGAATAAAATGACTCAAAATAATCCCTTGTCCTCCTAAATATATAATATAAATGATTACAAACTGAACTAAAATTTAACGGTACTATAATTTTGGGTAGAAGGTTCGTACATAATCTTAGGCTGAACTGTCCAGAAGGCCTCAAACTTTTAACTCTTTTTGGGCTACAAGCCTAAAACTAACCAATTCTAAAGCCTAGAACAAGCATGAAGTAAGTAACATGCACTTCAAAAAGTCTGATAAAAGTTCAACATAAAATTGGGCTTCTGTTGCAATGCCAGCCCAAAATACTGTAAAGCAATATGATCTTAAATGTAGCATATGTTAATTTCAAGTAACAATCATTAAAGAAAATGAGCTCACATGGATGATGAGTAATCAATTAATCATCAATCTCGCCCTAAATATAGTCTATGCTGATTAAACACATATGTTTAACTAACGAACTTTAAATATTTGAAGAAAATTTTATATTCATATAAAAAAATTAGCCTAAATGATTCTATAGTTCAATTGTTAAATTATACTAAAGTTCAGTAAATGATAATATATATAACTACTAATTCTGTTGAGGTTGACCGTATTTAGTACGAAAAAGAACTAATTATACTGCAGGTACATTTTACATAGAATTCGAATTTATCTATTAAAATGGAGTTTATTAAGGGTTACTAAGGGGTTATTTGACAAATATGAATCATTTTTTTTAATCATTAAAATTTCTGAATGATTTAAAATCTGAATCATTAACAGAAACATTAAATAAGTTATTTGGTAAATCTGAATCATATGATTTATTTATATGAATATGCAAAATTCAAAAATTAAGATATATGATATAGATATTACTACATATATATAATATATTATAATATCATTTTATAAACGATTTATTCCACTCATTTTAATAATTTGATATCAATTTTTTGTAGTTAGCTATAATATTAATTTTTTAAATTTAATTATTGATACTAAAGTTTGAGGAATATATTCTGTACAATAACTTTACCAAATTGGTAAGATATTATTACTCAATTAAAAAATAATTGATAATAAAATGTTAATATATAATTATATCCAAATATGTATTATTATTTGTAAGGTATCTTATAGAAACTAGAGGCTCTTAAACAATATAGTTTAAATTTAAAATTACAAAACTATAATTATATACTTTTAAAAAAATTAATAATTATTTTTGGTCTATAATATATAATTTTATTTTACTAATATATAGAAATGATAAAAAAGAAAAAGAAATTTGTCAGGTACAAACCACGTCACAAGCAAGCAGAATAGATATAGGAATCATTAGGCTGGAAATTTGTATCTTAATCGTTAAGCAACTTTAGCCATCATTGAGAAACCAAAAATATGAAACAAACGATCTTAAGAACCTCTCATTCAGTTAAGTTAAGCTCGTTAAACGGTAACAAATGACCTCTAAATCATAAATATAATTCTTCTGAATTAGTGGTAAACATATATGTTAAAAGACCCCGACTATAATGGATACATACTATTCAAAATCAATATATATATATATATATATATATATAAAGAGGCCTTTAGGAGGCGCTCCTAATATCAATTGTTCTATTTTTCTAATTTTTTCAGATTTTCACAATCTTAAATACTAATGATTAAAACTTCCTTTTCAATCATAAAAATTTTAGATATTAATATTCAAAAAGATTTGATATATAAGGTTTAAAAGAAAATTTTATATGGAATTTTTTTGAAAAGATTTGATATAAAAAATTTAAAATAAAAAGAGAAATAAAAATAACTATTTTTTAGAGATGACAAGAAATAACTATGATATAGAAATTTCATACCTATTTTTTAGAGATGACAATTATACAAAAGATAATAATAATTTTTATATAAAATTTTCATAACTATATTTAGCCGTCTTCTCCTTTATATATGTTGATATTGATTTAGTCTTTTTTAATGTACAATTATGTTCTCTCCCAGAATTTAGGTTTTACAGATTTTCATATACTAATTATGAATGTGATTGTATTACATATATCTTTGTTACAAACTTTTAATAATATTTATATAGTTTATTTCTGCTTTGATTTTTTTTACAATTATATACACTCGATTGATGTTCGTCTGATAATTATTTATAATATTTATATGTTTAATTTTATTATTTATCTTTAAATTTCAAGGTATGCACATGAAATTTTTGATACAGATCAAAGAGGAAGAGGAGGGATGAGAGAAAAAGAGCACAACTTAAAGTACCATGTATCCCGTATGTGCGATTTACGTCATTTATATAAAAAAATTAGTCTTTTTTAATGTACAATTTATGTTCTCTCCTATACATTTAGGTTTTTACAAATTTTTATATACTAATTATGAATGTGATTGTATAATATATATCTTCCTTACAAACTTTTAATAATACTTATAATTTACGTTTGCTTTGATTTTTTTACAATTATATACACTCGATTAATGTTCGTTTGATAATTATTTGTAATATTTATACGTTTAATCTTATTATTTATCTTTAAATTTCAAGGTATGTACATGAAATTTTTAATATAGATCAAAGAGGAATAGGAAGGAGGAGAGAAAAATAACACAACTTAAAGCACCATGTATCATGTATGTACGATTTACGTCCTATCGGTGTCCACACGAACACTTAATCTTTGAAAGTTGAGGTATTGTTAATATACAATTGATTTATGATTTTTTATGATTGTTTTTTTATGTAAAATTTGTTTTATTTTATGTGAAAGCCCGAGAGCGATCTATTAGTGAGAAACGTATTTAATATGAAGACGATATTATAAGTCTATATCATATAATTTCTTACTAAGTTATTTAATTTTCACATAGTTTATTGATATTTATTTATTAAATATTTTAAATTAAAAAGTATATAATAATGCCGCCGCGAAGCGCGGCTTCCAATACTAGTATAAATATATCAATATATAAAGGAGAAGACGATGATGATTAGGTGGCGCTCCCGAATCGTTCCAATGTATTTTTTGAATTAGTAAATATTAAAAATTATAAAAAAATCTAAATGACTTTATATTCTCCTAAATTTTCTCCAAATTATGAAAAATCTAAGTTACGTTATATTCTCCTAAACTTTATCTTCAAGTCATATAAATTATTATTATCCATAAGATAAGTTTCAAAATTTTAGAAAAAACATTATTATACGTAAGGTAATTAAATTTTTTAGAAAAGACATTAAATTATTAAAAATCGAAACTATTTTGATTTTTCAAAAAGACACTATCTGTAATAAAAAAATTAATTTATTCTTTTATCTAAATTGAATGTGTTTCCATCTAAAAAATAATAGACCATCACTTATATAAATTAAATATCAAGCATATAAAATAAATCACAATAAATTTATCACATAACTATTTACATTCAATGTCTAATACATCATGGATTATACTCTCTTGAATGTTTTGAGTAACAATACAGACGATTGCAGGATGTGGGATGCAATCAATACACAACCAGACGATCAATTTAGTCTTAACATGATTTTAATTGATGAGAAGGTTAATAAATTTTTGTTATTTATTAATTTTATTACAATTATGCATTCATACTAATTTTTTGATGCTTTAATTTGTTATAGGAAAATCTTATCCATGCAACGATTCAAAAACATCTACTTTTTCGATTCAAACATATTTTGAAAGAAATGTTTTTATATAGCGTTAAAAACTGAAAAGTAACGGCAAGTAATGACCAATATAGAACACTATCATGTGAGTTTAAAGTTATGTTTCTACGTACAACGGTTCCAAAAAAGTTGGAAGAAGAAATCATCAACATACCACTACATGGATTTGAGTTCATATGTCTCGATATAATTGAAACACGTGTTAATGACACTAATATACTGTCACATATTTTGTTAAAATAAGATATTAGAACTCTCACACACACATAATTTTAAATTATATTCTTTGATTTTTACATAATATTACTAATACTTATCTAGATGTCATGGGTTGCTTGACATACATCGGTGACATTGATATTGTTAGCGGCGGATGAGAAAAAAAGAGATATTAGAATTATAACAAATTAGTAAGTTGTGAATTATATAATACGCATATATATTTTGAAATTATTATTTGATTTTATAATATTTATAAATTTAATACTACTATTTTAGTTTAATATAATTTTATTATATCAAATTTTATCATATGTAGTTCAGTCATCAGTAATGTAATTTTGTGAATTTTTTTTAATAAATTTAAAATTTATTATGAGGCTGCCGCGAAGCGCGGTTTTTCCCACTAATATACTTAAATTTTTTCGAATAATCGAGATTAGACGAAATTTATCTTTATTTTACAAAATCAGTAACTAGAAATTTCAGCCTATCTTACTTCCCCACTTTCGTAATCAAATACCGAAATTGTGTTAGTGGCTATAAATTAAGAAAATAAAAGAATTAGTCAAATAAGACCTTTAACCTAGTACACTTGGTTTGTACGAGGGGGCAATCTTAAGAAATTGAGAATTGCGGGAGCGTCGGCCGGGACGGTGCAAATAGATAGATATAGAGTATAGACACACAGGAGAATGATGGACGGGCATGCATGCATGGGCGGAGCCACAGCAAAGGCTGTGGTGGGCTGCAGCCCAGGGCAAAAAAAAATAACCAAAAATTTTCTATTATCCAACCCAAATAATTTGGATTCAGCCCAGGATAAAATTTTCTATTACTAATGCTCACATTCTTTTGATAATGTGCCCAGGTCATATTCATTTAACTGCTGGCCAGCTGGTAGTCTGGTACGATGTCATATGAAACTGCAAAATACCTTGTCCACCTAGCAAATAACTGCAGTCATATACATATATGCTGGACTATAAAGTTTAAAGATCTACGGACATATATTGTAGCATTTAGTTTATTTCATAAGAGTTTATAAATTGAAAAATTTATATATTTTTTAATTTATAAGTACAGAGAAAATAAACACCACAGTTATGAGTCTATAACCCAAGTATTAGTAAATCATTAAAACTAAATATATGAATTTTAAATATATGCAATATCATGGATACAAAAATGTTTTTGGATGGAAAATGCAATTTTGTGATATGAATTCAGCCCTTAAAATCTGACAGAGCTTCTGATCAAGCTGCAATAAAATTTCGAGGTTTGGATGCTGACATTAATTTCAACATAAGCGATTACGAGGACAGTATGAAGCAGGTTACTAGGTTAGTCTCTATTCCAATTACCTGTATATATAGAAAATGACGAGATTTGATTGTTTTTATATTTGAAGATGAGGTTCATGTTCCCTCTTATATCATCCCTCGGAGAATCTCTAATTAACTTTGAAATGGTACAAACAGATGATAGTACTTAATATGTTTGATGAAATGCTTGAATGAAAGAGTAGTTTGAAGGGGGTTATAATAAAATAACGATAATGCAATATAGGTGTTTGATGGAATGCACGAATAAAAGAGTAGTTTGAAGGGGGTTCTAATAAAAGAACGAGAATGCAGGAGTTTGGGTTCTTTGAAGCTTCCGTATAAGATTTGTCAGTACCATTAATTTTAGGTTCAGTTTAGTGTCATCAATATATTAGTAGCCCAGGGTAAAAAAAATTCCCGGCTCCGCCCTTGCATGCATGCGTAGAGTTCACTACAAACCCCAGCTGGACCCCACACACTCCACTTATCCACCGCCTACAGCCTTCAAATCAACCCCACACTCCCCATTTTCTCAACTGGAGTGGGCCCACCGTCGCGACATCTATGTATATATTTCGCTTACCTTCTCCGATGGGACCCACATGGCTCCACCGACGACCACGTTTCGCCGACGGCAGGTCTTACTTGACTCTTATCGTGTTGTGAATAAAACCAAGATTTTCTTTCATACTAGATTAGATAAAAATAGCAAGTGGAATGATTATCCCCGTGCATTAAAAAAAAAAATTGTGCATGCATGCATGCTAGCGTGTATAATAAATGTATACCTTATCATGTTGTGAATGCGTTTATATATATATATGTTGTTGCGAATATATATAAATCATAGCTCCTGTGAAAATAATTTCTATTAGAATGGAGGCATAATCATAATCAATCCGGCCACTAACCCCTTATATAACTCAGCTACTAGTTTATACGACTCACTCAACCGCGCGCTATGAATAACTTTACACATCAATTTTGAAACTTGCATGTATGGCGGTTAAGTTAGTAGAGTTTTACTATGCCAACTTAGACAATGTTTTTCTTATAAATTAAAAATAAATATATTTCAAATTTATAAATTATTATTTAGATAAACCAAATGAATTTATATATATATATATATATATAAAAGGTACTTTTGAAAACCATATTTTGGAGAAAACTTAAGATACTTTTGTCAGTCATTGATTTGTAAATAATCTAACAGTTGATATTGAATGAATCAATTATTTTGGTATGTTATCTAGACATAATATATTTTTCAGTTTGTAATAGAATTAATAACAATATTAATTACATGAATTAATGAGATGAGTACTCTAAGTTTTCTATCAAAAAAGTTTTTCCTAGATCCCTACTATATATATATATATATATAAAGATACATCTCTCATATTTAGTCATAACATTTTTTAAATTTATATGAAAGATCGTCAAATGTCAAGATCGATGCGCCTGAATAGAATGTGCTAAACTGCTAACGTGATTGATGTCATGTAACTAACGTTTAATCGATCGTTTTCCCCAGTTTAAAAATGGGATATTAATTGATACTATCGGCTAATTAAGTGTCAGGGATTTTTGTTTGTACGTATATATATATAGTCACAAATGATATGCTAACCATTACTCCTGTGAAAATAGTTTTTCGCTTGTTTATATGTTTATAAGCATATGTGTGTGTACGCGAACGTGTATACACTGTAAAAGGAAGCGTGCGTCTGGACTATGATGTGTTTTTTGTTGCGTTTAATCGCTGTGATGTGTAATTGTTTATAACTATATCTTTCGAGGATTGTTCCAATAAAAGATTTTATATATAAGTTATGATCCCATTGGTTTATCGTCCAGTTTTCAGTTTTCATTGTACTGATATATATATTTTTTTCTCTGTCAAAAAAATAAAAAATATATATTTCACTTCTTTAATAGTAATGCACTAATGTGTATAGTGACGAATTGAAGTTGTAAATTAATCGAGGTAGTACTACGTACTGTAAATATTTTAATTTAGCTTAATATTTCCCCCCACTAATCTTAATAATTTTGTTAAAATTAAACAAAGTAGTAAAATTTTAACTATATATTTTAAAAGTCAACTCTGATTGGACAAGCTCAATCCTAAGGCGATAAAATATGTAAAATTTTGTTTTTTATATAATAACTAACCAATTTCTGTATTATTAATTTTGACATTCAATTATTTCGATTTGGATTACCGGTCGAAGGTAAATATCTATTCGGTGATCAAATCAAAACTGTAAGAAAAGACAAAAATATTATTAGAGATATGAACTCGATCATGAACTTATAATATTGGTTAATGATCTTGATCACTCGTTTTAGCACAATTATAAGTACCGCAATGTTTTGAAATTTATAGACAAATAGGCTATTATGAGAAGTACTGTTTTGCAAATAATGGTCGATTATTATTACAATTGACATCTAGGACCTACATAACAGATAAGATTGCTTTCAACCCGGTGTGAAATGTATTTAGTTGATTAATTAAAAATTCTAAATCAAATTCATTATAATTTTATATTTTGTCGTATATATTTCCTCTCGCAAATCAAATTCTGACGACAGCACCACGGCACTAGCACAACCACCCACAATGGCATAATAATAATGTAAGGTTACTACTCGAGTTCCTAGTGCTAGACTGCTAGTGCGGTACAATAAACAAAAAGAGAACATTTATTCTCTCCACTAAATTAACGAAACACATCAACTGAAATTAAAATTATTTTTCTAAACCAATTATAAAAAATTTACTAAATTTAATATATAAAATTTCGATTATTTTTTGATGATAGTGGGGTAGGACTGATTCCGCAAATAACTATACATATGCATGCAATTATTATATACGCATCGTGTACATTTATACATTAGTACCAATTAAATTCTTTCACACCGAATAGACACATAAAGCAGACAAGCACACACCATCTAAACACATTCCCTTTTCTGCTTTTTAAAAGCCACTTGCAGGTGAATTCTTCTCCTCTTCTTCTTCTTCTTCTTCACTCTCCCTCATCTGCTACCTATACCTTCTTTTCATCCATGGACACAGCTCAATGGCCACAGGTACATATATCTTAGATCTATACATCACTCTAATAATCTTGTTCAAATGGTCCTTCAATTTTGCCTAGCTAGCTGTTGATTTAAATCATATTATTCTTTTTAATGTTCTAATTAATTTCAAGTTTTTTTTAACTTACTTTATCTTAACTCCCTTAAAGTTTAAGCTACGGAGAAAAAGGCCTGGTTTGGACTTTAGAAAGGTTTGGACTTTAGAAAAAGTATATATGGATTGATTTTCATTTATTATTATTATTTGTCTGTTCCTTTTTCTGTTTTGTATCTAGTAGGCTTGGTGATTATAGTTAAGTGTATTGTAAAAAGCCCATGTTTGCCTGCTGTGTGTCAATCTTTTAGCACCTGCTACACATAGGAAATCTTGCTTTTGCTTTTACCTAATTTAGTTTCATGTTTTGTGTTTGATTTGAACAAATATAAGGAGATAATAGTGAAGCCAATGGAAGAAATAGTGGTTGTAACAAATACAACACCGCCACAAAAGCCTTGTATTACATCATCATCAGAGAGCTGCAAGAAAGCTAGGCAACAAAAAGAAGTGCAACAAATTATAAACTGTCCAAGGTGCAACTCAACCAGCACCAAGTTTTGTTACTACAACAATTACAGTCTTTCACAGCCCAGATATTTTTGCAAAACTTGTCGAAGGTATTGGACTGAAGGTGGTTCTCTTCGAAACATTCCTGTTGGAGGAGGTTCGAGGAAGAACAACAAGAGATCTTTGAATTCTTCGCCTTCACAATCCAACTCATCAGCTTCATCGAAGAAAGTTGTAATTTCATCTGCGGATCAAGATCATCTAGTAGCAGTGCCAGTACCATTGGAACAACCCCGAGTATCGAATTCTTGTCAAAACCCTAGTAAGATTAGTAGTCTTTATGATCATCATCAAGATCTCAACTTGGGGTTCACTCATGAATCAAGTAACGATTTCAAGACACTTTCTCAGCTAATTCAAGTGCCTAATTTTGATAGTATTGGGAACACAATGGCGAATACTTATTCGGCTTGTTCGCCTACAAACTCTACGAGTACTCATCATCTTTCAGCTATGGAATTGCTTACTGGAATTCAATCATCAAGGGGATTGGGAAACTCATTCATGCCAATGCTTTCAAATATGAGTAATGATAACAACATTCCGAGTTCCAACACATTCTTGGGGTTTCCTCTAAATACAGCTGATCAATATCATCAATTCTTGAAACCAGTGTCAGGTCATAGTTTTTCTTTGGACAATGAGCTTGAAATCAGCAATAATACTGGGAGTACTGGCCCTGGAGGGCATTTGTTTCCATTTGAAGATCTGAAACTTCAAGCCCCTGGTAATGCAACTAATCCTGATGATCACACTTCTGATGATCACCAAAACAACAGTCGAGATCACGGAGGAGACGAACAGTCGAATGGGTTTTGGAACGGAATGTCAGGCACCGGAGGAGGATCATGGTAACAAGTCTGAGTTAAGAATATTATCAGTCATTTGATCTGGCTTAACATATATATCATGTTATCTAGTCCTGATATTTTGTTGGTTTTAGACATTCGAGCTTGTTTAAATTAATTGATAAAAGCTAACGGATAGGAGGATACGAGATTTCAATTGAATTATTTTCAACTGAAATATGTATGTTATGTTCATTTTTTATGATTGAGTTTGTGATTATGGTGGGAATTTGAAGCACATTTTTGGTTGGCTTCGTTGGATATGGATACAAATTACATGCAGGGAGATGTATATCATATATTTGTGCTACTTAATGAACGTTTTTATCATTATTCATAATGCGCTACTTAATGAACGTTTTTATCATTATTCATAATGCTAAATAAAAACTATTCTAGCTCTATAAACCCCTGAGTTTTGTACATTTTAAGTTTAATTTCTTGAAAAGTTGTTTTGCATTGGCACACCGCACATGAAGGGATGAAATGGTTGTACAATGTACAAGAATGCAGTAGTTAATAAGTTGTAGTCATCAACTAACCAAGATAGCTAATACGTACACAAAAGATGCGTCATATATATGTGTACGTGTAAATGTCAAGTAGCACATGAGGTTTTATCTAAAGAATCACGATTCAAACTGCGTCAAAAGATCAAAACCGTACGTAGTATATATAGCAAACAATGCAGGCTGGCAGCTCACTCTGCGCGCACTCACCCTAGTCACTGCACAACGTACTTGTTACACATACCCTATTACTCCCCATTGTAAATATGTATGGCTGTATGACTCAGAGAGAGAGAGAGAGATGGAGAATAGAGTAGGGGGAGAGAGATGGAAAATATAGTAGTAGGAGGGAGTGAGGGAATTCAAAGAAAACGATGATTGCTGTTTCCCCATGCCATGTTCCCTGGCATTCTTTAATTGAGTTATAGGTGTTCAAGTTGAGAGAAAAGATTGAGAAAGATCTGACAGAGCCTTCTTGCTTTAGTAATTACAGTGGCCCTACTTCAACATTCCCCTCGGCAACTGTTTTGTGGTTGATATATAGCTACACACGAATATATTATAATCACCCCCCACTTACGCCATACCACCTCAAAATATGTACACTACAGTACTATATAGAGCTGTGTGATCCCAACACCAAGAGCATCTTGCATAATAGTCTAAATTTTATATTATTTTGGTATAAAATACTTTTTAATGGAACATTATAATAGTATAATGTTATATTAAATTTGATATTAAATGTTCATTTGATATCAATTTTTTCCTTTTAAAATATCCAGTATCCTCTCGTATATATAGTCATATTTGTTAACAAAAATAACTTTGAATGTTAAAAAAATTAGTTGATCAATATTTGAGATATAGATGCAAATTAAATACACATATATATTTAATAAAATTTTAGTATTATATCTCCCGAACCATCTATATCTGTATTAAATAGAATTTAACTTATATTACTTAAATTTTATATCTGTAGTTTATGAATTTATTATATTAGTAGATTTCATTTTATTTATTATGTATTTTGTAAATTAAAGTTATTTTTTTAGTCCCAATAGTATATTTATTATGTAGTATATTTTTTCAGTAGACGGTTTATAACTCCGGTAGGGTTTTGGCTTTTATGTACGTCATAAAACAGAATTCAGGATTCAATATATTAATGATTAAACTTAATATTTTAATTAATTAATTATCATCTAAAATTTTAACATATTTTACATAAAACAGAAAAAATACATCATACACATACATTATATTTTAACATTACAAAATTTAGTGCAATATATTCATATAAAATCAAATACTAATAAAAATATCATATAAAAATATCTTCATTTTATGCCCGCCTAAGCCATGCATTTCATAAGCTTTGTATATATAAAGTTACTATGTCCGATTGTCCACGACAAATTTCTAACTCAATTTCTTGCTAATAGATTTGTGTATTATTTCCATCTCATATAGTCATGTGTTAATAAAAATCTGGGTACAGGACGAGGGTTTGAATTTTGTTATTAGACTCCCTAATTTTAAAAGTAGTCTATTGTTTAATTTTATGGTTAGCCCCGCTAGACATTACTCCTTCCGTGTCTATTTACATGTCCATTTTGATTTTTTTAAAGTCAAATTGATTAATTTTTGACCAAAATTTAAAAATTATTCGTTTATAATTTTGAAAAACTAAAATATACATTTTAAAGTTGATCATATATACTTTTTAATAATATAAAATTTTTAAAATTTTCAATTATATATTATTAAACTACACAAAAAACAAAGTGGACATCTAAACAGGGACGGAGTACCAATTTTGAAAAATTCCCTGTCCATAGTATCATAGCCATCCATTTTGTTTGTAGTGGCTCTCGCTCGTTGCTGTGAGCCACCAAGGGTGCATAATTGCCGGCATAGCTACTCACTGCAACAGGAAGCACAAAAGTTTCCAATCGGGTGTATGTGTGTTCTATATTATTATTATATAGTACAGTATATAATATTCAACTCCCAATTGCATTTAATCTTGTTATGCATTATTATTGCTTATTGTATACGCCAAGTTGAAGTTTCAAATTTTGAAAGAAAATAACGAGTTTAGATTTGATCAACACGACGCGAGTCATGTAGATTATTTTTTCCAGTTGTTTCATTGGAACAAGTTTCCAAGCAAATATTTTACGCAAGTCCAAAATATCTCTAGCTATGAATACTTACATTGTGTTTAATGTTACATAAATTCATACATACAACAAATAAAGAACGTCTAGCTTAGGTAAACATTACTCCCACCAAAGAACAGAGAAAATATGAAGTAATATAACCTTATCATTTTAACAGATCCTTACAAGGGTATTACGGTAACACTGAAGTTCCAAAATGTTGATAAGAAAATACAGATATAGCTTGAAGTCGACCAGAGTTGTATTCTTTTGACAGGATACCAGCTTATTGATCTGCATTGATCCCAAATATCCGAACTTTGTGCATGTTAGGGAACTTGGCAACTACTAGCACAAAGACTGCCACTGTGTTGAGAAAGAGCATTGGGTTTTGATAATCAGTTGTATGGGAGGCTATCAGATACCTGTTCAGAAAACATGAAATAAGAATCTCGGTTGGACACGTTCATGTAAGCCAAAATGGCAAATCAATTTTAGCAGAACAACACACTAAACACTAACCACAGAAAAATACTAGTGAATAGTATTAGCATAGCTAAAAAGTCAACTTATATCTTCATCCAATTTTTTTTGTGGTAGTTAACATTAATCTTTTTCCAAATTTTAGCAACCTTGTCTCATATCTGTCAAGTGGAACCATACACAATGTGGATGCTTGAGAATTCAGATGACTCTAAGAGCTTATAAACTACAAGGGAGTACTAGTTTTTGAGTACTTGGCATCACTTGCTCATGCAAATATATTATGTGATTATGTCTACTGGGGTTGATCACAATCAGAAATGATGAAAATGCATATGAAACATTCACTTCGAATGGTATCCTTTAGTTTATATACTAACCGAGTTGACAAAAGTTGGGGAGTAAGAGGCAAAAGGCAAAGCACAATAAATTTTAAACCATTAGATGGGTTGGATTTCGTGCAACTGAATAACAAGGGGGAAAAAACCCTTGTTCTTATAAACATGGAATTGAGTGGCCACAAAACCAGTATCTTATTTTGTTATAGTGATCTGCAAGAATAATTATGTAATTCGCTAGAGACCCAACAAAGTGGTCAATTGCAAACTTTGGATTCTGGGTCACTTACAGAATCAATGGCTTAAAAGTTAGGAAATATGGAACTTTTAACTGTTAGGGAAAGGGGGCATCTTATATTTTGTTAATAGGAATATGCAAGAATAATTAAGTATTTCTCTAGAGACCTTATCTATGGACCTTTTTCCGGTAACAATCTGGTGCCATGACTTTTCTGTTTGCAACAATGCGGCCCATTGATTTAATACTTTACCTAATAAAAATAGCAATAGACTCGTGGGTCATTACTAATTTAATCTAAATTGCAAATGTTACCATTATATTCAGATTACAGCAATTTATCTGTGTAATGTGTTTGTAGAAATTCCAAATGGTTAAATACTTGTAAAGGCTGTGGATACAGATGATTTCTCAAGAACTAAAGATTGGACATGACAACTGATAACTAGAAGGATATATTGCAAACATAAAAAAAATCGGTCACCGCTTAAGCTTGATGAATTTGATTCTAACTGCGCCTCCCAATATATAGCAAGACATAGAACGCTAGGAGGGTCAAATAAGAGCATACTTAAGAAAATCAGATTATAGTTGCATTGAATATTTTAAATTATGTTTCCATTAATCCATCAGCATTTGTTCCATTAAAAGTAGGTCCAGTATTCCTTCTAAATAGAGCAACATCTCATGGTCAGGCTGCTATTGCTATTGGTAATGAATACAATCATACATAACACAGGAATACTTCATGCTTCATAAATTCAATATAAAATGCCAACTTTAATGGTATAGATACTTACAGCACAACAGGAACAACAGTCAAAAACTTTCTGTTCCGAGTTAACTGATTTCCATTATCTATCTGCTCCCACCATGTCAACCTATTGTAGATGCCCTGGTCGTCAGAAAAAGGTGTTCCCTTCTTCCAGTGAAAGCACTGATATGTGATCTAAGGAAAACATGGAAATTTAACTGTAAGTTTGCAAGGTAAGAACAAGTTAAGCACGCTTACAAAGAAAAAAACACATGTACTGCATGAAGCATAAGAGGTTTTTGTGAGAAAATGGTTATCTAATTGAACTTCTAATATGTATGGCAATTTGAAAGTTTTCCAAAAGGAATAGTGTTCAATCAAATCCGATGTGCCATTATTAGTATCTGATTACGTGAACTAACCATCAAATAGTACCAATACATGCATATAGACACCAAATCTGAAATTAATGTGATCTTTGGTAAAATCTAAATTGTGGAATATTTGTATCTACTCTCGAGTCTCGAAATGTTTTAAGTACATATGTACTGCATGAAGCATAAGAAGTTTTTGTGAGAAAATGGTTATCTATAGGGGTGGCAATTTCAAGTTTCGGGTCGGGTTGACATACTCGGGTCAGAATTTTAATCCAACCTGAACCCGACCCGAAATACCCATGAGTAACCCGAACCAAAATAATTATAATTTATTAATAAATATAAATATTAAATATTAAATTAATAAAAATTAATTAATTTTATTATAAAATTTATTTTAATAATATTTAAATGAAATATATAATATTTAAATAATTAATTAATACATAAATAATATTAAATATATTTAATTTATAATATATATATATATATATATAATTTCGGGTCATTTCGGGTGAGATTCGGGTAACCCGAAAATGACCCGAAAATGACCCGATTTTTTCGGGGCAACCCGAAATTGACCCGAACCTGAAAACCTCCAACCCGAATTCGTATTTTTCGGGTCGGTTTTGGGTCGGGTAGTCGTGTCGGGTCCAAAATTGCCACCCCTAGTTATCTAATTGAACTTCTAATATGTATGGCAATTTGAAAGTTTTCCAAAAGGAACAGGGTTCAATCAAATCCGATGTGCCATTATTAGTATATGATTAAGTGAACTAACCATCAAATAGTACCAACACATGCATATAGATAACGAATCTGAAATTAATGCGATCTTTGGTAAAATCTAAGTCGTGGAATATTTGTATCTACTCACGAGTCTCGAAATGTTTTAAGTTTTTTCTAATTCTCATCTCCCCATGCGAACACATTAAAAACTGGGTAGTTCGGTTTAAACCTTATAAGAAACCTTGAAACTAGAAAACTACTGTAAATACATTCATGAACATCGTAGATTTGTAGGGCATATATGTCATTATATGATTCTTTCATCATACGACAACCTGAATATATTCATGACAAAAAAAAACATTGATATAGACTAATTAAGAATTTCATATCAACAGTTTTAATGAATTCATATCATATCATTATTTAACATATCACACTCTATACTGTCTTATGACAATAATTGTACCATAGCTACCCTATATTATTGTTTGCCTAACAATGCATGTGTTTGTACTTGTGTACCAACAGAGGGAATCGTTTCAATTTTCATCCAATCTTACATCTAGGTCAGTGAGATATTTTCTCATATCACAACATATTTGTATCCTAAAATTTATATATTTGTTACAAGTTAATGTTAGGAGCTATTTGGCCTATCTCGATCCTGAAAGCTACCTCATTGCGTGAGGACACAAACTTATCAATCATCATTGTGCCCATTACACAACTAGTGTAAGATAACCCAACAATCTCTCCCTAGGCCTACTAAGAGCCACCGGAGATCGTGAAACCTGCCACTGATGCCACAATAGGAGCTATCAAGCCCATCTCAACCCAAAAAATTAGCTCCTTTAAACATGATTAGAATTATGATATAAAATATCTAGCATTTAATTAAGTAGTTAAAATTATAACCAAGCATTATCAAAGAGGCTAACATTAAACATTTGATAAAGTAATTAAAACTATGACCAAGAATTATCAAAGAGGCTAATGTAAAAAGTGATAGATTTTCTTGAAAACTGTAGGCATGATCCCCAGATGATAAATTCCCTCGCACTTAACAATCACAACCCTTCCGTTCCACCTAACCCAATCTTTACCCAATTTATTTTTCGTAAGCTAAGAGATACAACCTTTGTTTACAGCCCTAAGGAGCCACCAAAGATCATTGTCACCTAGGCACTTAATAACCACCACCTGCCCATTCCACGACTAATCTGAAACAACCCATCAGTTGAACCAATCCCTTTCCTAATCCGAAAGATTCAACATTTATTCATAGTCCAACAAACGACACAAGAAAGGTAAAAAAAAAACAATTCTTCCTAGAACTCAACTACATAAACATCAAATCACCAAGTTTCCACAAACAATCACTAAAAACACAAAACATCACATATCTGATTAATCCAATCCAATCCAAACCAAACCAAACCAAACCCCAATCCAATCCAATCCAATCTACCCCAAACCCAAAAAGATTCAATCTTTAACAAAACCCACATCATATCAGATCAAAAAACACAAATCTAGCAACAACCCATCAATCAAAATCAAAACAAAAAACAACCCATCAAGAAAAAACAATCAAAAAGGCAAAAAAAAAGAGATGGGGGGCAAGAGAAAATTACAAAAGCATGAGCAAGATGAACAACAGTCCAAGCAATCCCAGGAGAACAATTGAGAACAGAGAGAACAACAAGCCAAGCAAAGAAGAGAATCAATATATATGTTGTCCATACACCAGGATATGTAAACCATTCTGTGTTCTTGTTTAGATCCGGCGGGGGTACCGCTCTTACATAATAATTTGCCATTGATTTCCCCCTTTTTCTTTCTTGTATCTATATGTGTATGTATATATATGTGTTTAGGTCTGTATGTAGAATGTATTGTTGTATTTGACGATGTGAATAATGAAATGATCCTCAGCGATTGCAATCTGCTTGGATACTTTGAATTCAATTTGTTTCTCTTTTTATTTTGTTGATATTATTATTCGATTATTTATATTAAAAATGTATTTTATTATGCACGTTTTTTTCGAGTAAATTGTTTTTATTTGAACAAGGCAATTAATAGGATTACATGTTAGAGAGAAATTCATAAAAAAGTTTTAAATTGGAAGTACAATTTTTTTTATTATCAAGACAATCAAATTATTTTTATTTATATATATAAATTAATCAACTTATTGCCTATTTTGGGGATTTATATATTTGTATTTATGCAAAGATTTCATTATTATGTATATGACAGATAAATTTTTTCAATGATTTTAAAGAGTACACATATAGAGAGTTCTAATTATTATTTATTCAATGAAGCACAACCAGAAGATTCTAATAATTGGTACTCCTTAATTTTATTCAGAAAAATCAGAAAGAATTAATTAATATACATATTTTATATGTGGTCCTATCTGCGGCATCATTGCACGCTGTTTTCAAAAATATAAAAGGCATCATTGCTCACACGGTCGGTTGGTGTGGGTTCAAGTGAAGATATATATACCAAGATTATAACAAGCACAAGTATATTTTGTTAATTATCATCACACAATAGGATAAGTCTGTTGTGGTAATTTAGGATATACTACAATGCTAACCACTAAAGCAGTCGATAGAAAAACATAAGCTTCTTTTTTTCAACTTGTTTCTTGTTTGCCTCAACTCATAATCAAGAACATGCATCACCCAATATGAAATGGAAGACTTGTTGGCGATGAAATGATACAGTCATTTAATTCACATGTCATCTATATCCATTGTAAATCATACAAAAGATGGCATCTTTGATCATCCTCCATACTAAAAACTGAAAAGAAAACTGGGAAAGTATAGGATAAACTAAACAAGGTTTATGGGATTGTTAAATAGAATCAGAATTTGATAATCGAAGCTCGTTTGTAAGCGTCATGATGGGGGAGTTTGAACCTACCAACACACACAAAAGCAGTCTTGTGATGATTTGTGCGACAAATATTACTGGCTGATTGCAGCTTCACCGGCTCTCTCCAGGCCCTCAACCAATCTTCTCTTTGCAGATTTGGTTCTGTAGCACCAGACCTCAAAAGCTTCACTTAGATCAGGATATTTAATCTGCTCGCCACTCATCCAGTCTGTCAGTATGTCAGCTTGATCATTTGATGGTAGTGCCAGAACTAGTGATACCATGGCCCCCTCGATACTGTCGCACAAGTCCTCATCCATCTTGTAAGTAAAACCCACGTCTTTATTGCCCATTGCATCCAGAAGAGGCTTCGTCTTTCTTATATAAGGCAACCATGTCTTCAGTAACTGCACTCTGCATGGGCTTTGAATAATCACATTTCCATATCCTACGGCTTCCAAAACTTTTGCTGTTATTTCTATAATCTTTACTTTAGGACCCCACATGTTCGAACAAAATTTAATGTCTTGGATAACCCTCAGCAAATTATGTGATGTCTCGGTCCAACGAGTAACAAAATCCTTCAGTAGATCAATTTTTGTTAGAATATTACACATCCATTCAAGGTCAGCGAGGCTCTGCATGATCTTGTCCGCCGCTGCCTCGGATGTGAGTTCAGATTCAGCAAGCAACGAAGAAACTTCCTCTTCAAACAGAGAAAAAACTTTAGAGAGACTGCTTATTATCTCTGATTTTACTTCATCATCTGCTGTAACCAAAGGTCCGTCTTCATCATCACCTAGCATGTATTCAACTTGCTCTTGAGCTGAAATTTTGAGATCATCTCTAAATGAAGGGACAGATCCCCCACGAGAAGTAGCAAACCGAACTGCAGAGATAAAAACATTTTTGGTTGCTGTTAGGTCTACTGGCTGTAACCTATCCAATATGGGCATGGCAATTGGACCTAATTTCGAAACTGCTTTTAAGATATCCTCCTCTTCCTTGTCCTCCCAAGGAACAGCTTCCAAGTACTGGATGCAGCTCTTGGTGATCTCTTCACAGTCGAAAGAAGCTGCCAATTGAAGAATTCCAATAGCAGATTGAACAGAACCCAGGGAGTCTAAGAGTAAGTCTGCAGGAAAATAGAAGTGACACAAAAGTTCAACATGGTGTTGATAATTAGAATCTGAGCATTGAATTTCAATACAAGAACTAGCACTTTGATGGGATAGCCTATCTGCAAAGTACTTGCTCTTACTCTTGAGGATAAAACTATGTGAATAGAAAAGCTCAGGTCTTCCTTCTTTATTCTTCAACTGTATAACAATGTCACTTGTGCTTTTGTCACCAAACTCTACTCTTGCACTGTCCATGCGTAAAAAACAAATACAGTAAAGTTCATGCTTGAGACAACAGTCGGAGTTCACCTTCCAATTGGCATGTGACTGAAATAACAGATGACATAAATATAAAAATTTCAAACCTGTCTGAAAATAACGTAAAGAACACATGAAATCAAAATAGCCGAAGTTGCATTGAAAATTCCAACAGCCATATAGAATACACCAGATTTTAGCATAGCATATGAATAATATGAAATATGGCATCAACATAAATACAAAAAATATCATTATGTATATATTAGAGTATGTTTTTGCAGTTCATAGAAAGGCAGCGCTGACTACTGATAAACAATATTTCATAAATAGTAAAGATAACAATCCTGTGTTCATAGAAGTGCCAACAAACAATACCCTACCAATTACAATTTCGGCAAGGCTGTATTTACAGGTATAAAAATTTGACAGTGTCAGCCGAGTAAATATTATGGTAGTTGTAATAAATTGCAATCTGAGGTTATTTCCATATCTATCTACTCAGACAACACTGCAAGATACTTTCATAAACAACATGTTTTACAATTACTGATATGGAATCACATCTTTAATAAAAAAACACATACAATGTATTCCCGCAACGTAAAATTTGAGGACCATCAAAAATTGATCAACACACAGTTTTCATAAAGATGTACATAAACTGGAGGTTGATAATTAACAAAGGACACTATAATGCAAGTGGGTACAGTGTTTTTCGTTCACCAATCACCAGCTCATCCAAATTTCATCAAACTGAACAGCATTGTAATCGAGCACAAACTCTTTCCTTAAAGATAGCTAGCTAGGTTTTTGTCGATCGATCATACTCTATTTAAGAGATAACAATATAACATACCTTTCCGGAAGACTCTCCAATTTAATTAATAAATAACTCATACAATCGAAAAAGAAAGGCCTTAATCACAACCAACAAAACATTGAAGGAAAGGCAATCAACAAACAATATTCCGAAATCGAAGACACAAATAATTGAATTATCCACAGGTAGATGATATCAACACTAGTGGGGTTCAACAATCCAAATAATTAAACACAAAATGATATTCATACAGGCCATCCAATCTCAAGCACAACAATAAAAATGCAACAAGGGTCCACTTAATTGTTTGATTTAGAATGTACAAGAACTATAACTTTAAATGCAATTTCAAGACTGAAATACTGGTAAAAATGCTTTCATATATATATAAACAAACACATATACTGGAAATATATAGATACAAAGAGTGGTGAGTAAATTGAAGACTGACCTTGAAAAAGCCTTAAACCAAGAACCATGGAGGAGGAGCAGTGAAAAATCGTGAAATCTAGTATAAGAAGTAAAATTGATGAGATGGGTTCACTTGCAAAGCCTTCAATTTCATTAAATTCAAGTCAATTTTGCATAACAAGGAAGAGCAAAGTGGGAAATAAAGCTTGAGGGGCTGCCAATGAGCTCAAGAAGGGGTAAATGCACTTCATTCAATGACCATAATATCCTTGCCCTCTACTAATATCAGCATTTTGTTCAAAATAGATTTTTTTAAAGAAAATTATACGAATATTGTAGAATATGTATTAATTATATTATTATTTTAGTATATAATTGGAACGGAGATAAAGTGATTTGGTTGTTACCGGATCTCAGAATAGTATAATAATAGAATCATCAATTTTATTTAATATAAATAAAAATAAAATGTAATTGATCAAAAATATTTAATAATGATATTTAGATAAATAGAATTCAAATATAATAATATATTATATTTTGAGAACTTGTAGAAGCTATTGGTTCTGAAGCAGTAGAGGAAGGAGTTTGAGAAGTTGAAGAAGAAAATAATTCACGCGACACATCCCACAATTGGGATGTACAAAACAAGAAGATTTGATACATTTTAAGAGGATAAGATGACCAAAACAAGATGCAAGAAAAATGACGATGTAATCATGTAAGAACAAGTACAATGCATCGCTAAATGTTTGATTCTATAGCTGTAATATAGAATTAAAATTAAAAGACATCACTTTAATGTATAATTATAACTGAATGGAAAGATGAATAAATGGGTAATTTGGTTCTCTATAATATCAAACAAAGATAGTTATAGTTATCTTTGCTACACTATTAAATAACTAAAAATGAAGCGTAAGTTGACACTCTTTTGGATGAATGTCGAAAGAGTTTGATAAAATGTTACTAAATTTGAAATTAATTGGTTGTACTTTTGTTTTTTGAAAAAAAAAAAGGAATCAATTCATTAAACAAAAATCATACGACATCTACAAATATAATCGAAATTGGACAAGCGCTTAATGATATCGCTGTTGAATCATTCCTTCCTGAAGAGGTAATCAAGCGATTTGAAGATGATTTGAATGTATGTACTTGTTTTCACCCGACTGCGAATGTATGTATTTGTTTTCACCCGACTATTATGTGCAATCGACCATAGATGCGATCTCATATTAACCTTCATCCCTGAATTAAATATGTGAAAATCATGCTGATCTATAACATCGGTCATGGAGAACACCAAAACAAAATAAAATAAAAACCAAACTCTTACAATGAGAGACTAACAAAACCCAAATAAATTGAGAACTTATTAAAAGAAAACAAGATTTTAAACAAAAAAAATAAAGGAATTGGGGCTTTCCACCGATGAAAACCGATGGAAGCCCCCTCAAAAGTTTTTAATGGAGACTAGGGTTTTATGAGTCAGTTTTTTATAACTACTTTTCTTACTCTTTAAAGTAAATTTTATTTGAGACTTATTATGAGACTATTGGTTGTACTTTAAAACTAGCATTGAAATGCAAATTCTATTTTAACATCAAAAAATATTATTTTGTGCCATATTCTAGCAATAGTTATGACCATCTTCCATCTTCCATTTAACATTGTACTTGCTCTAACTACAAATGCAATGGACAATAATGCTATTTGGTTCACTTTGTTGATGAGTTTGAAATGCAGCTAGTGGATCTCATGCAAACAAGTGTTTCAATCAGTCACGGACTAAACCTGTGAACCCGTTTAGTTCATGAATTGTTTTCATCTTGCTAAATGGCAACCAATGATGATTTTTTGTAGGAGTAGAGGAGGTAAACACTCTAAGGGACACCGTTCCCGGTGGAGGCACCTTACATCTATGTACAAAGCTTTTAGTGAGACTACATGCTTAATTTGTCAAAGGGAAATGTTTTTCAAGCACCAGCTTATAATTGCTGGTTTTTCATTTATTCTGAAAATTGCTAGCTGGAAAGATAACAAAGATAGCTGTAGTTATGCAGCAGGCCGGTAAATGTTTTGTAGATGAGTAAATAAATCAAATAAACTATCAGCTTGTTTCATCGATGAGTCTAGTTTATTATAAATAAAAAATGGGGAAATAATTATTTTAAAATTGAACCTTGCCAGCGCTGTTGGCTTGAGGTACTGAATTAGCACCCTCCCTCAAGTTGGATTTTTGGTGCAGTATTTGCTGTCTTAGGAGACATTAATCAATCTCAATGTCTAATGCACTAATACAAAGCATGATCAGTGCCAATATAAATAGCTCAATACTAGTTTTCACGTAAAAATGGGTCTAGAAACTAGTATATGCAGTTCTGTGAGTTTGTAAACCATGTGCTTTCACAAGTATCTGCTATTGTTTTAGAGCACAAGTTATCAAGTCCCTGGACATAAGATGCAACTTGAGATATATTAACCAGCAAAAACTGGTTCCGCATATAACATATTTTAGGTTTATTAACAAGTCAGCAATATGCCAGATTGAAGATTGTTGTACTAACAAAATCGCTGTTAATGAAAAGACGATATATATTGTTTTTCCAGATGACATGCATTGCAGTGAGACAATCTAGAACTGATGATGAAAGATAAAAGCAAGAGCAGAGGGTGAAAGATTCACTAGTCTTGCTTGGAACAACTCAGCATTCATTACATGCTTGAATCTTGATATTATCACTGTTTTAAGGTTTCTCAGGTGTCGTTATATTGATATTCTAGTTTTCTGCCATGGAGCTAAAGATTTTCTGAACTTGTCCTTGGTGTCTATTATGTGTATAAATTGCTTATGCTGAACAGTTTCTTTTAATTTGCAGTTACAACTTACAATAAATGAAATAGAAGCTCTGTTTCACCTTTTCAAGAATTTGAGCAGCTCCATGATCGACGATGGCCTTATTCACAAGGTATCATAATATAATTTCAGTCAAGAAATTCCTGAAGGTACACTGGAAGTCTGCAGTTGAAGCTACGATATATGATTGTAACATAATCCGATAGGCTTTTAGCTGTGTATATGTACTGACATGTGTTTTTTGATTGGCACGAAAATATCACTTTGCTTCTCAATCTGAAGGAAGAGTTTCAGCTTGCACTTTTCAGCAATAGAAGCAAACAAAATCTCTTGAATTTTCATACTTCATCACAATTGTTACATCAAGTATAAAGCATGACTATGAAAAAGATTGCATCAGCATATTTCATATTTGCTTTACATACTTTGTTGAAAAAGTATAACTTTTACAAACTGGTGTAAGATGATGGTTTTGCACCCTCCGAATAGTATTTTACCATGTAGATTTATCAGGGAAGTAGGAAACACACAAGATTTTCAGATTAAATTAACATAACATTTAAGACCAAAATCCATCCCTCAATTATGTCCACTGACATTAATAAAATTCCTCATTCGATCATTTGGTTTGTCAAGCTAACATTTTCAGCTCATGGGGTAGAACATTTTCCACTGCCTCCTAGACCCCACGTTGCAAATATTAGATGGAATTGGTCCCACCAGATATGGTTAGAAGCATTACTGCAAGCTATTTCAATTTTCACCGCACAAGATAATGATATGAATGTATTTGAAGACAATTTTACCAAAGCAATCACGATTCTTTATTTTTAGCATCATGCAGCAAGTCATGATTGAGTTCCTGAACTATTTATCTCAAAACAAAATTGAACACCATTATCATGTCAAATAGCATCAGGACACACTTTACTTTCCTACTATGGTGCTACCACAATCTGTACGGAGCACAACCGCTAGGAGCCAGTCCTGCAATAACCATTTGCTCGGAGTGTGCAGCATATGAAAATTAGTAGAAACTTCTAAAGATTAACATGCCTAGGCATAATAAACTAGAAATATCAGTTATAAATCACAATCTTTATAAAGTGAACAAATTTTACAATGCAGTACAAGGCTTCAGAACTTAATAGCCAGCTTTATCGTCTGTACTAAGAACTAATTGAATGTCGAAGGGAGGTACAGAGATTGCACAGTGGATACATTGCAGAAGTATATAATCATTAATTCCAATGGAGAAATAAAATTGCGTGTTTGAAATGAGATCAGCTTTTGCATCCTCATCCAGTTTCAGTATAAATTGCTAGAAACTATCATTAACCTGCTGGATTTTCTGCATAAAGAATATATGTTTTTCCCATTATAATGATAAATTAAACGATTAGTGGGGTACCATAGATTCAGAGCTTTAATATCTACAAGAACAGAGCTGTGCGTTTCAAGGTTAGATATTTCTATATAGATGCTAAAGGTGATCATAGGATTAAACAGAAAGTGTTATAATGATAAGTTATGGCCACACATTAATGGTTCACAATACATTTATACTTAAAATTTACAAAGACATTTTGTTAAACTGTTTGAAGCAATTGCTGTAATTATCAAGAAAATATATATCAATAATTTGAGGGAAATAAAATGTATCACAAGAATAGGAAGAAAAAAACTAAACTAAATTATCTGTTCTGACCCACTAGTGAAGATCATTTGAGCACCATCAGAAGCATAATTTTCTCCATGCCCATATATTCAACGGATACAGTTCGCTCCAGATACGCCGGTAATGCCGCACATAAGGTAGCCCAAGATGCATTACTGATCAATGTAATCAAGAAACACAATACTCAACATCAAATCAGTAAAAAAAAACCCTAAAAACCAAAAGTTTTTGGAAACCTTTACCAAATGAAGAACTATCAATGAGCCACTAAACCCTCAATCAAAAATCTTAATGGTCATTTTGCTTCAGAATTGCTAGTATAATTTAGGTAAAAAAATCCACAGATTCAAGACAACGAGAATTATGAACATGATAATTTTAACCAAATAAATCAAGACTTAAGATCAAATATATCATGTTGGAAAAGCTCCTAATATATATGATTTGGGTACGCTCAAGATTAAATATTAAATTTATATTACTGCTAATTCTATTGAATTATTGAATTTGTTAAATCTAGCTAGGTAAATTAAATAATGTCTATTTTGTTATCTTATAATATGATATTTCTTAGGTAAGATAGTTGCCAAATAATTGTACTTTCAAAAGTTTGACAAGCCCCAACTAATTCAAAATAATTAACAGGAAATAATCTTGTTCCATAATATTAGATTACAAACTTGTAGCCTGTCAACAACTTATTAATTAGTCATACTTTCTTATATAGACAGTGAGGTTCATAACACAAGTGAAAGTTGCCACTAATATGCACCTAATTGTTCCAAGAATAACTAGCACAACATCATTAGTGTAATAATGCTTTATAATTAATCAAAAGAGAAATAAAAGAGGAAACAAACCATGTGAAAGAAAAAGTTTTGAAGCAAACTCACTAGTAGTGCCCTATCTCGATTAATAGCATCAATATACTTCAAATCCTCATGACTACCTATATATCCTGCTCCTTCAGTCCCCGGAGTACTCTGCTGTGCCATAACAACTGAATCCAACATAGAATATGATAGAACAGTATTAATGTATAGCCATATAGGTATGATTACTCATGTTAGGTTGATAAACATGAACAATGCTTTCTTATATAATACAAGAAAGTTACCTCCCTGCTTTCATCTGATCATATACATGATATACTGAGACATGATATCAAAAGACAGTAATTTAATGAAGTCTGGAGTTGTAACTAAATCTTGACAGTACGACATGTTTAAACTCCTTAACTTTCCAAAAACACATGACACCTGTAACAATAGTAACAATGAGTGCAAATGGGAGAAATCTAATCTTTGTGTTCACCATAGGAATTCTCATATATGTACGATAATACTAAAAAGTACCTACCATGTTCGGCTCCCAAATTGCTCTCATATTGCTATGAGACAACTCAAGCGTAACAAGTTCTTGCGAGTAAAAGTCTGAGGGTAAACATTTCAGAGGGCAACAATCCCAACAGAACCACCTCAATTCTTTGAATGCCTGTTCAAAGTTTCCGGTGAAATGTACCTTGTTGAGGTAAAGAAATCTTAATTTACTCATCCTTCTAAATGTTTCCATAGTGAAAGATTCTCCCCGAAGAGCATCCCCTCCTAATCGAGATTTAAGTTTGCAAAAAATAATACCTTGAATTGCTTCCGTTCCCTAACAAACCCACACAGACACATTAATAAAAAAAGTTGATAGACCAATGTTTTTCAACACATATTATGTCCCATTTATATGCATAGATTCATAAGAAGGAGAGTTTTGACGAAGTGACATATCATATAAATTCATGAAAAATCATTGTGTGTATATGATGAATCTACCTGGTGCTTCTTCAACACGTCATATATATCTATTGATAACCATAATTCAGGTTTAACTCATGTCTGCCGGGCTCATCAGGTTTAACTCATCAAAGCTAGTCTAATGTTTTTTCGCAGCATCCTCAATAGTTTGAGAAATCCCAATAATTTGAGAAATATTTGCAGAAGACATTGTTTCTGAAGGAGAAGGACTAGTAGTAGCAGGCGTCTCCGTTAGTCTCAACGGAGAAGGAGACATCCCAATGCATGGTTTATTTTCAATAGTGTTAGTCTCCGTTTTATACATTAGATGAATCCCAATAATTTTCTGATAATTATTGGCTGTGAATTCAATCATATGGTCGTCATCTGAAACCGAGAATATTGATTTTGGCACTATTACTATCAAGATCAGATCCATAAGGAAAATCATGGGAGCGTCTCCGTATAAAACCACATGTAGTATTCTTAACGGAATAACCAAATATACATTCACAACACGTCCCGCGTTCAAAACAAAGAATGAGGCCCGTGAAATTGTGCGACTCATTTGGCAGCAGATGTGCATACAGTACTGTTGAGTATAAGTTACTACTACTTGATTGCCCAGTCCAATACGGTGATTCAGTTATCCAATCAAAGTGATTTTCCCAATTTTGAGTTTTCCCGTGAACACTAATCTCATGTCCAAATTCAGAATATATCTGTTATTTTGGGTAGAATTTCATCAACAATTTGGTTGATAATATCAGCTTCATGCCTGCATTCCACGTCTCTTTTAATTAAACAGGTAGTCATATTCTGACTAATTACAAAAGACAAAAATATTTGGACAAGTTATAAATATATATTGATTATTAAAATATAAATGAAATCATTGTAAAGAGAACATGACAAACTGCATTAAAATTTAGAGTTACCTGTTTTCACATATATGCAATCCTGACAACTGGGCAACTTGTGTTAGTGTAGAGCGCCACTCGTTCACTTTCTCAATTTCAAATCGACCGTAATGCTTTTCGAAAGCTCTTTGAAAACTCCCAATTTGGTTTCGTACAACAGATGGATAAATTTTGTAAAACACAGGAATAACCAATCTTTCGCCTGTTTTATGACAGTTCAATATCTTGACAAGCTCGTTAAGGCACCAAGGTGAAGAAGCATAATTTTCCGAGAAGACAACAATGTAAGTCTTGGATTCTTGAATAGCTTGGATCAATGCATCAGAGATAAGTTCTCTGCTACGTAACTCAGGATCATCCATAAATACTCGAATACCATGACGATTCAGAGCAGAGTACAAATGACTTGTAATATTATATCGAGTGTCTGAACCGCGAAAGCTCAAGAAAACGTCCCATCGAGTAGGAATTGCAGATGAAGGATAGGAGGATGGAGTTTGAGAAATAGTTGCAGAAGACATTGTTTCTGAAGGAGAAGGACAAGCAGTAGTAGCAGGCGTCTCCGTTCGTCTCAACGGAGGAGACATCCCAACGCATGGTTTATCTTCAATAGTGTTAGTCTCTGTTTTATACAGTAGATGAATTCCAATATTTTTTTGATAATTATCGGCTGTGAATTCAATCATATGATCGTCATCTGAGACTGAGAATATTGATTTTGGCACTATTACTATCAGATTAGAACTACCAGAAAAACCATGCGTGCGTCTCCATATAAAACCACTTGTAGTATTCTTAACGGAATAACCAAATGTTGTCCATCTAGCATTCTTCCCGCGTTCAAAACAAAGAATGAGGCCCATGAAATTGTGTGACTCATTTGGCAGCAGATGTGCATAGAGTGTTGAGTATAGGTTACTACTTGATTGCCCAGTCCAATACGGTGATTCACTAATCCAATCAAGATGACTTTCCGAATTTTGAATTTCCCCGTAAACACTAATCTCATGCCCAAATTCAGAATACACCTTGTTACAAAAAAAAATTACCAAGACAAAATTTATATAAGATCAAACTAATTTAAGACATATTTAAAAAAATTTATTGACATAAGAATTTAAATTCTAATAAATTAAATTATATGTTTTTAAGAAAATAAATTAAAACATCCTTGAACTATATAATTTTTTGGGTTTAAGTCCTTAAATTGTTTTTTTATAGTTGTTTCCTTAAATTATATAATTTTTTAAGTTTAAGCCCATAAATAATTTTTTTTCTAATTACATTCTTAAATTATATAAATTTTTTGGTTTAACTCCTTAAATAAAATAATTTCTTAATTACGTCCTCGAATTAATTTTTATTTTAAAATCACATTTTTTTTGTCTAAATTATTTACAAACATCAATTTAATTATTAATGTGACACATGCTAATTTTACATATTTAGAAGTAAAAATTAATTTTTAAACTATACTAAACACATATATAATATTAAAATATAATTGAGTTATATATATTAATTGACATATATAACTTTATATTAGTTAGTTCTTATTATTAAAATTTATATATTTATTATTTTAATATGCTTCGAGAAAACAACTCATTTATATTATTATATTTATTATTATTATTTTTTAAAATTCATATCTATACTTTTATACTATATTATTAAAATCGAAACGTTAAAAGTTTGATAGACGGCCGTTGGCTAGTATTTGGCCGTATAATTACTTTATAATTATTTTATTATTAAACTTAATCTTTAAACATTAGTCTCATGATAAAAACACACCTCTAAACAAAAACCACAAACATTATCCATTTCAACCTTAATCACCTAACACAAATATATTTTAAACAAACTCACAAATATTATCTTCTTCAAATACAAATAAAATTTATAAAATATTTATAAGCATAATATTTTAAATTATTGTTATAAAAATAAAAATAAATTTGAATCATATAAATAAGATATTAAAATAAAATAATAAGATGTATTTAAAAATGTTTCTGTCATGCCCAAATACAGAATACATCTGTTAAGAAAAATAGTTATAAGACATTTTTTTTAAAGTAAGACTAATATAAGATGTATTTAAAAATGTGTTTATATATAGTAGGTGAGACATAAACATAATTTAATTGTACTTAATTTTGTATTAGCGAATTTATAACTTATTAAAATTAGTTAATTTTCTAGTGATTCTTTTCTATATATAATGACAAGTTTTTTTATTTGAGTTATTTTAATCCGTCAATTTGAATTATTTTATTCATTTGAAATGATTAATTTATTTCTTTACTTGTGAATTTTTTTTAAAAATTACTTGTCACAAGAACATTTCCGTATCATTAAACCATCCATACACGTTATTAACAATTACAAACACAATATTCTTCATAAACAAATATTTTTTCAGTTATAAATATCAAAAAATATTAATAGGTGCAGAATTTGATACAAATTTATATTTAAATAAAATTTGATATTATTTTTTCAACAAATTGTTTTTGTTAATAATATATTATGATTTTATATCATTAACCTAATTTATAAAATATTATAATCTTTTAAATTGTAATTGTACTGAAATGAATTTTCAATAAGATATAACATATATAAAGTATTATAATTTTTTTTAAAATTATATCCTATATAATTAGACTCAGATATTTATTATGATAGGGCATAATCAGGTTCTAGTTTAATGTTAATTCGATTTTCAAATTTTGCCACTCTTGTAATAAATCCCTAAAACATTTATTTTTTATGGGTAACCACTAGCGGACTATTGTTGCAAGATACTCCCTCCGTCCCATTTGATTCTTAACATTTCTGAGAGAGTGTCCGGCACATTTTAAGATTCATATAAAGTATAGTTACATAACTTATTTTTACAATTTTATGTTTTTGAATAAAAATTGAATGTTTAAATTTATATTTAGAAAAAAAAAATTTAAAAATAAATTATGGATTTATATTTTATATACACGTTAAAATGTGTGCCGGACACTCTATTAGAAATGTTAAGAATCAAATGGTACGGAGGAAGTATAATCTTATCTTACCTCGAAACTAACAAACAAACGAGAAAATAAGCATGAGTAAAAACAAACGAGTAAGTATGAATTTAATACTTACAAGCTTATTATAACTCGGGGGTACGAATTTATTTTACATATTTTTATAATTTTTTTAATATATATAATGTAGAGTCTTTAGGGATGGGCATTCAACCCGCCCTGCCCGATCCCGATCCGATTCCCGCCCCGTTCAGGTCGGGGAATCGGGGAATATTTCTGAGTCTTATTCAAATAGAAATTAGAAAACTTTATTTTTAGACCTGCCGTAATCCCACACAAATTAAATACACCCTCACACACAATCTCACCTATTTCCCTCCGTTTTTAATTTGATTTTTCTCGTCAATTGGTGATTTTTTTTTTAAATTTAACTTCACCACATTTTTCTTCATCTCCCAACGATCAATTTCCATACTTCCGGCGACTAGAATCTATGATTAAAATAAATTCGTCACTTATCAAATCCGAATTTAAATCACTAAATTATATTATAAAAACCATTAATTTGTATGACAGAAATCACTAAATTATATACTGTGGGTTCGCAAGAAATAATGGAAGTCGCCGAAAAAATGAAAATCGCCGGAATATAGCATATATTGTATGCAAACTGATTGTTGGGAAAGGGAGAAATATGTAATGAAGTTAGATTTGAATAAAAGTTCGCTAATTAACAAAAATCAAAATAAAAACGAAGAGATTAAGTGGTATTGTGTGTGAGGGTGTAAATCTTATTTTAAATTCTAATAAAATTTTATATAAATTAATGAATAATAATATTATGAGATTTAGTTAATGTGTTATAATTATAAATGAATTAAAGAGTATTGAGATATTTAAATAGATTACATTGAATTTATTTATGTTATATAAAAGTTAATATTAAATAAAAAAATTATATAAAATTTAGGTTATAATTTAGATATGTTATACTCCCTCCGTCCCGGCCAAATGTTTACATTTGGTCCGGGCACGGAGACCAAGGATAGTGGGTGTAATAGTGATTTTATTGTTAAAATAAATGAAATAGTGGGTGTAATAGTGTAAAGTGTTGAAAAAGTGGAGTGAAGTAGTGGATGTAATAATATATTTATTGTTAAAAGTTACTATTTTTAGTAATGTAAAGAATTGGGTGGGACGTCCCAAAAAGGAAAGTGTAAAGAATTGGTTGGGACGGAGGGAGTAATATTTAATAAAATATTAAATAAATAAAAAAATTGAGATAAACCAAATTTTTTAAATATAATTATCAAATACAAATTAAAAATATATATTTAAATTAAAAAAATTATCAAATCCAAATTAAAAATTATAATCAAAATAAAAAATATAACAAAAAAAATGTGAGACTTACAACTAGGGACAAAGTACCTCACTGTTATGCCAATTAATTTTGTTCGAGTCATATAAACATAATTTAACCATTGTTACTTTTCTTCTATCTATTCATAATTAAAAGCTTGTCAATTTTATTTTGGGAAAAAAGAGATACTATTAATTAAAAAAACCAATCAGCCTATAATTGACAAATTCTCAAAAACCAAAAAGTTTTTTCTTTGTTTCTTTATATATTCAAATATTTATATTATTATAATTTAAATTAAAAAATCGCTAGAGTTTCAGATCAAAACCTGACACAGTCGTTTTGTGAATTCCATTCGTGTGAACCCTAATCGGAGTATTCTGATAGAAATGAGTGCCTCCAAGCCTTGAATATATGTCAAACCCATACAACTTGTCAAATCAAGCTCATTTAAAGCAGTGAGTTCTTCCAAGCCTTTAATCTTTGTCAATTTCATACAACCTCCTAATCGGAGTATTCTGATAGAAACGAGTGCCTCCAAGCCTTGGATATATGTCAAACCCGTACAACATGTCAAATCAAGCTCACTTAAAGTAGTGAGTTCTTCCAAACCTTTAATCTCTGTCAATTTCACACAACCTTGTAATCGGAGTATTCTGATAGAAACGAGTGTCTCCAAGCCTTGAATATATGTCAAACCTGTACAATCTGTCAAATCAAGCTCACTTAAAGCAGTGAGTCCTTCCAAGCCTTTAATCTCTGTCAATTGCATACAACCTCGTAATCGTAGTATTTTGATAGAAACAAGTGCCTCCAAGCCTTGAATATATGTCAAACCCGTACAATATGTCAAATCAAGCTCACTTAAAGCAGTGAGTTCTTCCAAGCCTTTAATCTCTGTCAATTTCATACAACCTCGTAATCGGAGTATTCTGATAGAAATGAGTGTCTCCAAGCCTTGAATATATATCAAACCCATACAATATGTCAAATCAAGCTCACTTAAAGCAGTGAGTTCTTCCAAGCCTTTAATCTCTGTCAATTTCATAAAACCTCGTAATCGGAGTATTCTGATAGAAATGAGTGCCTCCAAGCCTTGAATATACGGAACCGTACAATCTTTCAAATCAAGCTTCTCCAGCTGTTTCAAATTGGATAGATCTGGTAATCTTTCTAGAGATGAACAATCATGTGCCCGTATTACTTTGAGATTAGGAGGAAGTTTTGGAATGGAAAGCAGAGAGTAACAACGAGATAGATCAAGAGATTGTAGGTTTAATAGCTGACTAATACCAGATGGCAGGGCAGTGATACCACTCCTGGATAAATCCAATTGTTGCAATGATAATACAATGTGGCTTGGTTCTATATCAGGAAGCTTTTTTAACATATAAGCACCACATGCATTTAGCTCCCTCAACCTTGTAAGCTTCCACAGCTGATCCGGGAATCTTTTAAGTTGTCTACATTCTTCAATACTAAGAACTTCCAGGGATCTTAGGTTGAAAATGGTGTCCGAAAGAGTTTCAAGCTTCTTGTTATGGCTTAGATCCAACTTAACAAGCTTAGTAAGACTTCCAAACGAATCTGGCAATCTCGAAACAGTTAGACTCCCGGCATCAATCTCTTTTAGGGATTCAATGTTCCCAATTGCCATAGGCAGCGCTTCCAGATTACTGCAAAAACCAACATTAAGAATTTCCAATGATCTCAGGTTGCAAATGGTGTCCGGAAGACTTCGTAGCTTTACGCAACCCTGCAAATATAAGCACTGAAGCTTCACCAAACTTCCAATTGATATGTGGACTTCCTCCAAGCTTTTACACCCCGCAAGATTTAATCTTTCAAGACACGGTAATTTAGCAAAGTCTGGAGTTGTAGTTAAAAATTCAGAATACATCATGTTTAGAGTCTTTAACTTTTCAAAAACATGGGGAACCTGTAAAAATGTGTGCAAATATGCAATTGGGAGAAATTAAATCAGGCGTATATATAAATTGTAACATATGCAAGAAATCTGCAGAGACTACCTACCAAATTGTTCTCCCAAATTGTTGTCATATTGCTATGAGGTAACTCAAGGGTTACAAGTTTTTGCGGGTAAAACTCAGAAGGTAAACACTTTAAAGGACAACCCTCCCAACCGAACCACCTCAAATCTTCAAATGTCTGTTCAAAGCTTCCAGTGAGATTTACATTCCAGAGGTAAAGAAATCTTAATTTACTCATTCCTTTGAATGTTTCGGTCTTGAATGATTTTTCCGTGCTGTCAACCTTATCCTGGTAATAAAGCTCTTGAGGGACGATACCTTCAATTGCTTCCGTTCCCTGAGACATGCATATATATATATATCCAAACTTTTAGATTCAAACTTTCTTTGGATTTAAAAAATAAATTTAAATTTAAATTTAAAGTTTTGGGTTCCGTAAATTCAATCCAATTGGAATGGTGTCGGATTGATTTATTTTGTTATGCTTAATATATTCTATAATATAATTCTAAAAAAAATAGTCACGAAAAAATTGTTTATATTAACTTTATATTCACATTTTAATCAAAAACTAATTTATTCATATGAAATGAAAACTTATAGAACTAATATTATCATAAACTATGAATTGAATTTCTTAGAACAAATACTAATTTGTAAGGTTATAAGTCTAATTATTCAGAAAAAAATATCAATTTTGTAAAAACAACTAATTATGTTTTATAAATATCAAATCAAGTAATTAATAATTGCATTAAACACATAAACAACAATAACAAATAAAACATGAAGATTCCTCCAAACATCCAAAAATAGAAGTATTAATAATTAAATTAACCACAAAATAATATAATACTTGATTTAACATTCAAAACAAAACATAGGACAAAATTTGCATTCACAAAAATTAATATTATGAAATCCTGCTAAGCGGGCAATATCCTAGTTATGATATTACCTTGTTCTTCGTCAACACATCGCTTATTGTTTTTGATACCCATAATCTACTATGACCTCCAGGTTCATGACGAAAGCTGTTACGTGCGATTTCCCTTCCGATATCCCGGATCAGATCATGCATTCGCAACTCGTCTCTATTATTGATAGTTAATAAACACCTTTTCTTTAGAATATCAATGTTTTCATCTGCGGAGGAATAATAAGTATTCAATATTTCAACCACCCTTTCCTTCGCCCATCCAATGAATAAACAAGCAATGTCAAGAAAAATGTTCTTATCATCCGGTTCCAAGTCATCCAAGCTAATTATGAGTCTCTTCTGGATATCTCCGTTGGGAACTTCCTGCAAATTCTTAATGTAATGTTTCCATCTTCCCTCAGATTTCATATACAAGTACGAGCCAAAAACCTTGAGAGCCAAAGGAAGCCCATTAGCAAGACCTACAATGACTTTAGACAGGGCCAATAGATTGTTGGGCGGCTCAACCTTTTCAAATGCATATTTGGTAAATAGTTCCATTGACTGATCATCATCCCACTCCTTTAACAGGTATAGATACTTTGGTTTTACACCAACTGTATGCAGCGTCTCTTCATTCCTTGTAGTTATAATAACTACACTCCCAGAAGCAAAAGTTCCTACCAATGATTCAAATTGATCCTTGTTGCCTAAATCGTCAATAACAACCAGAATTTTTTTGGAACAAATTCTATCTTTTATCATCTCAATTCCTTGGTCAACACTGCTAACCTTAATTTTGTCCTTACTTTTAAGAACATCGGTAAGAAGTTGTTGTTGCAAAGGCTCTAGGCCTTTTGATTTCCCTGAATTCTCCTTCACATTTTCCAGGAAGCAGCTGCCCTTAAAGCTTCTTCCTCCCAGGAGTTGATTATAAAGAGCTTTGGCAAGAGTTGTTTTGCCCACACCACCCATACCATATATACCAATCTTAATGACACCTTCTGTGTCAATGCTCAGCAATGATGTTATGTCTTTAACACGAGACTCCAACCCAACTGGATATGTGGCAACATGTAAAGCAGTGGGATTTATTTTGAGTAGAATCTCGTCAACAATTTCTTTGACAATAACAGCTACAGACCTGCAATGCCATTCTTATTTATTATGAAATAATTATAGCCTTGTATATCCATGAAATAAGTGAAGACTTGCTCACAAGTCGTATTTGGACTAATTTCAGGTTAAGATGGATGAATGACTAGAATTGTCAAATATGTTCCTATTCCAATATTTATTTAATTGTTAATATATATAAGCATACATAATTAAGATATATAGATGGAACTTGGAAGAGGCAACCAAACCTGAAAATATATGAATAAGTGAAACTTACCTGTTTCCATCTATTTCTCTTCCTGAACTATTGGCAACTTTTCTTAGCGAACGGCGCCAACCTTTGACTCTTTCACGCCAATTCTTGATTCTTTCAAGCCGATCCTTGATTCTTTCATCCCAATTCTCGTCTTTTTCCATTTCACCCACAAAACGAGATATATGTTTTTCAAAAGCTTCTTTAAAAATCCCAGTTTCGTGTCGCACAATACATGGTTTAATGTTGTAAAACACAGGAATAACCAATCTGTCCATTGTTTGGTTACAATTGAGGATCTCTACCAGCTCGTCAAGGCACCAGCTTGAAGAAGCATAATTTTCTGTCAGGACAACAATGTAAGTCTTGGATTTTTTAATAGCTTGGATCACTCTATCAGAGATTACTTCTCCGCTTCGTAGCTCAGGAGAATCCATAAATGTTCGAACTCCATGACAAACTAAGGCAGAATGCAAATGATTGGAAAATCCTAATCCTGTATCTCTACCTGTGAAGCTTAAGAAAGTGTCCCAGCTAGTAGGAGTTGAATTTGAAGCAGAAGATGATGGAGTTTCAATGTATTGGTTATCACTTAAATTTAACACAACAAGCTTACTATGTTGTCTGATCGAATCTGGTAATTTTGGAACATCAAGTCCCCATACAATGAGCTCTGTTAGAGATTCAATGTCCCCCAATTTTGAAGGCAATGTTTTTAAACCACGGCAACCACCAACATTTAGACTTTTTAGTGCTCTCAAGTTGCAGGTGCTATCCGGAATATTTCTTAGCTTCACACAACCCTGCAAATTTAAGGAAAGGAGCCTCTTCAAACTTCCAATTGATATGCTGACCTCCTCCAAGCTTTTACAGCCCTCCAGATTTAATGTTTCAAGAAACGGTAATTTAGTGAAGTCTGCAGTTGTAGTTAACTCTAGAGAATATGACATGTTGAGAGTCTTTAAATTTTTAAAAACCCGTGAATCCTGTATAAATGAGTGAAATTGGAAGAAATTAAATCAGGTATTTTTTTATATATATTGCCATATATGCAAGAAACATATTCACAGTACCCTACCACACTGTTTAGCTCCCAAATTGTTGTCATTTTGCTATGAGGCAACTCTAGGATAACAAGTTCTTCAGGGTAAAATTCAGAAGGTATAGACTTCAAAGGACAATAATCCCAAAAGAGCCACCTCAAATCTTCAAACGTTTGTTCAAAGCTTCCGGTGAGATTTATTTTTTTGAGGAAAAGAAATCTTAGTTTACTCATCCTTTTAAATGTTTCCGTACTGTATGATGCTCCCCCATATGCATCCTGGTAATTGAAGTTGCTGGGTATGATACCTTCAATCGCTTCTGTTTCCTACACGTATATATTTATAAGAAAAGTTGATGACAAATGTTTTGAAAATAACTATGATGAAGAGCAATTTTATAATCACATAAAGAAAAGTTGACCCCTGAAATATCACTTATCATATAAAAAAATAAATATGAATTAACAAAACCATTACCAGATACAATACAGGAACTCAAATTAATTTGAGATATGAGATCTAATATTAACCATTCATTTATATGTTCATCTTCATCTCCCACCAGACCACCACCCATTAATTGATCCACATTTTTATCTTCTGTTGCCATCTTCTTTTTATTTCAACCACTTCCAAGTTCCAACCACCATCTTCGGCCACCCCCAATAAATCACCAACATCATACAGAAATTACCACACTTAAACAAGAATCGCCAACGTTTAAAAATAATCATCACAATCAAATCAACAAAACCACCACCACAACCTACCACCACCAATAAAGCACCAACATAAATATCAAAATCAGCAAATTTAAATAAAAATAGGCATCATCAAACAAAAATCTCCACAACTACCACTAATTAATAACACCCTTACGACCGCCATCACCAGTCCACCGCATCATCCTCACCAACTATAGACCATCCCTATTTAGATAATCACCAAGTACAACTCGAAATCTCCAGAAAATCAACAAAAATCAGTAAACAATCACTAGAATTTTAAGAAAAATCATCACTGTCGGGATTTTAGATCTAAGAACACAAAAAAAGTAAATTACAAATTTGATGATTGACGGAAATCGGTTGCAAAGTATCTCGGAGGGTAGCCATAGAAGAGCGATAAGATCGAAGAGAGATAGAGAGTCGCCGGAATCAATGGTGTGGTGAGTGGAGTTCATTGGTGGTGGCGGCCGGAGGTTGGTGGTGTTTGATGAGGGAGGAAGGAGGAAGAATAAGGTGGTGATGAGAGATTAGATTTAAATAAATTGATTATATTAAAAGTAATTATACAAATATGTGATCATAAAATAATAATGATGATAATATCACAGTTGTTTTGTGCTACAGCCTAGAGTTGGGTGGAGGAACTGTAGGGTCTCTTCATTGTTTCCAAAAATCTTCTTCTCCCCTTCTTCTCTCTCTCCCTCAACCCTAATTCCTCTCCATCTCCCTCAACTCTAAGGTCTCGTTTGTTTGCGTGTAACCCAACTAAGTAACTTCAACTTATTGGGAAGTTATATGAGTTGCACTAATTGGTTATATAATTTTTGAAATAGACAAGGTAACTTCCCAGGGTTACCCCAAAATACTGTCATTTGAAGTTGCATCATTGTTTTGTATATTATTTTTATATTTTGTATTTTATAATAACGTATAATTATTTTTATTAATTTTTATAATATTTTATAATCAATATACATTTATTTTTATTTTGTATCATTAATTTTTTATTTTAACATCTTTAAAAACTGTTTTTAAGATTTTGATATTTAAAATAGATATATCTCTATTATATATTAGTTTTGTATTTTTATAATAATTTATATTTATTTTTATAATAGTTTATAAAAGATATTTATATTCTAAATAATATCCTTAAATATTTGTGTTTTTAAGTTAATCTTATGATTCATATCATAATAAATTAATTTTTTTAGTATAAATTTTTATCCTCACTTTATAAATATAAAATCAACTAATTATAATTAAATTTTGTATTTTTGTTATCGTTATTTTAAGAAAAATCCTAGTTAATAATTAAATTCATTTTTTATGAGTAAATTGGTCATGTCATTTACCCAATTGTAATTATATATATATATATATATACACACACGTTTACAATTAATATTTTTTCACTTATTTTTATATATTATTATTATTATTATTAAAAATAAAATTTAAGAAAATATAATAATGAAAGTTGAAGTTGCATAATTATAAACCAAACATGTGTTTTTACATAATTTTATTTGTGTTTTTTATTTGAAATAGAGTAACATTATATTAATATATTGACTCATTTTAATGGTTATTTTGATTTTTGAAAATCTCAATATTTGTTTTTTAGTTTAAATGTTATCGAACAATTTAATATTGTATATTTTTTATTTATATAAATAAATTGCTTGTATTATTATACATAAATAATTAATTATGTAATTTCTCGTTTATAAATCAAACAAATATTTATTAAATATTGCATATTTTAAAATTATATTATTTATTTATATAAGTAAAAGTCCTTTATTAATGTATTTCAATTAATAAAATAAATGAGTTACATACTTATAACTTATAATCAACCAAACACATATTTTTCATTTATGAAATTGCAATTACACCGTAACTTAAAAACTTGCAAACCAAACAAGGCATAATTTCACAAATCTTTTTCTATTCTATTGTATATGAGAATAATATTTTTATACCATTACTTTTTTTTCTATATCTTTCCACAAGTATCTCTTTCCTTATTTTGTTCCTTTCTTTCCGTCAAAATCAAGAATCAAGATACAGAGCAAAGAGTGTTGAGTTCCGCAAGTTCTACGTAATTTTACTATTATTTATATTTAGTACTTGTGATTAATGGTTGTTATGTGTATATCCACCACAACTAAGGTACTCAAATTTGAAATCTTACTCTACTTACTTTTGATTGTTTATTATACGAAATTATCTTGTTATTCGATGAATGTTAAGACCATCTATTTTGTTAAAGTGCCTATTGTGAGAGTTATTATTTATAATGTGTATACGTAATTATGTAATTCCTTAATCTGTTATCTTGCCTCTTTTACTCTTTGTTCTTGTCAAGGATGAATGAATTGTGGTGATGATGTGCTGATTAAATTGTTAATATTTATGGATAGTTTTTATATGATCTAGATCTCTTGCATTGGTAGTTGTTCACTGATTATTTGTAGGTTTAAATGTTTACTTTTGTGCAAATTTTATGGGTCTTAATAGTGTATAGTTTTTTTGTAACTGATGTTATTTTTTGTACTAAAAGTCATCGGGAGTACCATTTTATAAAGTAGGCAGGTAGGTAACTCACTAAATTCGTAATAACCACAAAAGTTATCATTAAATCATCACCAACATTTTCACTACTTGTAAAATCACCAAATTTACCATCACCACCAATTGCATTTCCAGGAAATTCAATAATATATCAAATTTAAGCATGAATCAGCAAACTCCAAACACAAATCATCAAAATCCAAACACGAATCACCAAATTTCTTGAACAAAAATTACCATTTTTTTTTCAAATCCAAGTAAGTGGCGTTAAATATAATGATGCTATGGCAGATCTAAAATGTTAATGGTCATACAAACATAAGCGTCATTGTTCATGGAGTGATAATTGTCAAGAATGTTTCATTGTGGTGGTATGGAGAGTATTCATTGAATCTGAATCATTTTTGTTATGGGGAAGTATTGTGATTCAGTTTGGAACATTTCGATGGAGTTGATGAATGAAAAGATTATATGATATATGTATGTATGTATGTATATGTGTGTGTGTATGCGCGTATGTATGTATGTATGTATGGTAGTAAATGAACATTATAATATGACCGGAGGTGTTGACGATGATGAACATCGGTGGAGCAGTGCGTGATGGGGGAAGACGGAGTTGGATAGAGGAAATTGATGAAAGAGAGATAGATAGAAGAGAGAGAAAAAATAGATCTAGGTGTTTGAGTGAGAGAGAGTGAAAAGACATAATTAATTGAGTGGCTACGATTTAATTAAATTAAAAAAAAATTAATGGCTGAAATTGAATCTAAGTTCTCATTTTAAAATAGGTTCTCATTTGAGCACCCACATATATATATATATATATATATATACATATATATTGATAAACTGAAATTACCTTGTGATTCTTCAATACATCGTTTATATCTTTTGGTGCCCACAATCTACTATGCTTTACAGGCTCATCAGGACAGTCGTTACATGCAATTTTCCTTCCCATATCTTGGAGCAGATCATGCATTTGCAACTCGTCTTTATCATTGATCGTTAGTAAACACCTTTTCTTCAGAATGTCAATATTATCACATACAAACGTGTAACAAGTTTCCATTATCCTAATCACCTCTTCTTTCATCCATCCAATAAAAAAACAAGCAATATCTAGGAAAATATCCTGCAGCATGGGATCAACCAATCTCAACGCATCAAAGCTAATCCTAAGTTCTTTCTCAACACGGTCACTACTGGAAAATTGTTCCAATTGGTTGATTGAGGTCACTCCTTCCTTCATTTGTTTAAAGTTTGATCCAAAAACTTCAATAGCCAATGGAAGCCCTCGAGCACGTTTCAAAACCTTTTGGGACAATTTCCTGAATTTTTTGGGTATTTCATTCTTGTCGAATGCATGTTGGCTAAGAAGTTGACGTGACTCAGCATTACCCAGTTCATTTACCTTGTACCTGTACCTGTCTTCTACCTTAATTAAATCCAGTAAATCTTCATTTCTTGTGGTAATAATGATTTTGCTACCGAAAGCAAATGGCCCTATTAAAAATTCAAGTACTGTTGGGCTCTCCAAATCATCAATAACAATCAGAGCTTTCCTTGAACAAATTTTATCTCTTATCAATGCAATTCCATGGTAAAAATTGTCAATGTTAATGTTCTTACATTTAAGAACATCTCTGACAAGTTTCTGTTGTAAAGATACTAGGCCGCTTTCTTTTTGTAATTCCTCCCTAACGTTTGCTAGGAAGCAGCTGCCTTGAAAGTGATGATAGTTTCGGTTATACACAGCTTTGGCAAGAGTTGTTTTGCCAACTCCACCCATACCATGTATACCAATTCTAGTGATACCTTCTGTTTTGCTGTTCAACAATGCTGTTATCTCTCTAACACGAGAATCCAACCCAACAGGATATTTAGCAACATATAAAGTCATGGGATTTATTTCAAGTAAAACCCTATCAACAACTTTATTGATGATATCAGCTTCAGGCCTGCAATGCAATTGTTTTATTGATTATATACACCAGATGAATACAAAACTATAAATTAAACGTCAATTAAAGTAGACAATACCAAAGATTTGAGCAATCTTTCTTAAATTTGCGATTCAGAATTCTTACTACTAGTCATACTTTTATACCTTAATTTACAACTGGACAACAGTATAGTTGGAATGAAAAAAATTCCTAAAAACCAAGAACACATGTGCATATTTCATTTCATCAACCGACGACAATTTAAATGTTTTTTCTTACATATTTTTACATACGCTGTATCCTGCAAGGTTTGCCATGTCCATCAGTGTAGCACGCCACTTTGCCATTCTATCCTTATGAAAACTTGTTGTATGTTTTTCGAAAGCTTCATTAAAATTTCCAGTTTGATCATGCACAACTGATTTTTCAATGTTGTAAAATATTGGAACAACCAATATTCCGAGTGATTTGCAACACTGGAGGATCTGTACAAGCTTGTCAAGGCACCATGTCGAAGAAGCATAATTTTCTGAGAAAACAACAATGTAAATCTTGGATTCTTGAATAATAGCTTCGAGCAACGAGTCTGAGATTACTTCTCCAGTATGTAGGTCGGAATCATCCCTAAATGTTCTAACTCCATGACGATCCAGGGCACAGTACAAATGACTAGTAAACTTATATCGAGTGTCTTCACCGCAGAAGCTCAAGAAAACATCCCAATGAGTCTTGGGATTTGTTTTGTATAAAACTTTGTCAACAATATCCACAATAATATCACGAGCTTCAGACCTGCAATTAATTTATAGAAATAGAGTATAAGGATGCAATGAATTATTTCAATCTAGAAAGCCTTTCTATATGCCTGTAGACTCTCTGATGACAATCAATATACATTTGAGAATAATTTTGTTGGATTAAGAGATCATGCTTTCTTAGCTTCTTGAATAATACAATACAGCATCAAATTAAGGGACTTACTCATTTTCATGTCCCTTGAGATGGTATCCAGGTAGCTCTGCGATTTGAGAAAGAGCAGATCTCCACTTGTCTGTAATATCTGATGGTGGCTTATATGAAGGCGGCTTCTGTGTTGGTGGTGGCTTATATGAAGGTGGTTTGTGAGTAGGTGGTGAGTCATAACGGTGATTATAATCAAAAGCTTCCACAAAAAGTGGTTTGTGAGTAGGTGGTGAGTCATAACGGTGATTATAATCAAAAGCTTCCACAAAACTCCGTTTTTGGTACCGCATATCTGATGGATCAACACAGTAAAATACAGGAATTATCTGTTTTCTTTCCCGATTACTTAGTATCTCCACTAGCTCATCAAGGCACCAAGTAGAACTAGAATAGTTCTTTGAGATGACAACTACAAATTTCGTTGAATGTCTGATCGCGTCATGTGATGAAATTTCTTCTCCCTCTAAAAGTGCAAGATCCTTTCGAAATATCCGTATTCCTGCTAGATGTAAAGCAGAGTAGAGATCAGAAATGAAGTTTCCGCGCGTCTCCGGATCATAAAAGCTCAAGAAAACATCCCAGTGAGGAGGCCAAGGATAAGGAGTATCTGTAAATTGATTACTTGTGGTAGCCATGGAAGACAAGATACTGCAGATTCAACAAATTGTGAATATGGTTCGAGCTTTATCTATAAGTCCACCTCAAGTTTCTGGCCACCCAAATTTGTTATCGCTTAAAAATGACGGGTCAACTATGCGTTTGAGTTTTCATCCACCTGCACACTGCTTAATTTCTCTTTACAGTACATTTTACAAACTATGTAAAATTTCACTTCATTTTATACTCTTCTTTTTAATTTTATCTATCAAAATTAATATTATATTAGCTTATAACCCGTGCGAAGCACGAGGTTGTTTTTTATTTGCTTTAAATGATTTTAGATAATGTGAAAAATATTGTTGAATTACCCGTGCAAAGCACGGATGGTATTAATAAATTATATATTAATTATTTTATATAAATAAAATATTTAATTTAATATGGTAATTTATTTTATTATTAATTTATTTTTATATTTTTCTATACAATATTATTTATATATTAATATTCATAAAATTTAATTATAAGTCATAATTTTAAATAAATAAAAGAGTCTGAAAGGTGATGAAATTGAGTTCAAAAAAAGTTTTCTTATTTGGTTATAATAATATAGTATTAAATAAAAATTATAGAATAAGTAGAATTCTTAAAATAGAAAATAGAAAATATAATTTAGATATAATATAATATTATCTGTGAGCAATTATATAAAAAAAGAACTATCGGTGATAGAGTTGTATGTATGATATATTTTTTTAAAATAATTTTTTTTAAAAAAAATTGGATGATTAGGATCTTTTCTATGAATCACCTAAAATTGGACGATTAGTATTTTTTCTATGTTCACCTAAGAATTATATTTATATATTAATATTTATAAAATTTAATGATATATTAAATAAAAATTATAGGATAAGTATGATTTTTTAAATAGAAAATATATAATATAATTTAAATATAATATAATACTGTCCGTGAGGAGTTGTATAAAAGGAGGACTATCGGGACAGAGTTGTATGTATGATATATATCCTTTTAAAAATTAGATTTTATTAAAATTGGATGGTTAAGATTGTTTATATAGTTCACCTAAAAGTGGACGATCGAGATCTTTTCTGTGGTTCACTCAGTACCATACCGACCAAAATTTTTAATTTTTCGGTTTTAATAATATAATATAGATAGATTGGCTATAAAAATTAATAAAATTAAAATATATTTAAAAGTTACATATGTAATTTTATATACTTTTATATTCAATTAATTATTTATTTTGCTAATTTTAAACAATCAAATTAGAAAAAGGATGTAAATTTAAATAAATTTTGAATTATAAGATGTAAAATTTTATCATATAAATAATTAATACCAAAAACATTTTTTAAATATAATTTTAGAGTTCAAAGTGAAATTAACTCAATTAATAATACCAAATAACGTCGAAGTGGGAGAAATAATCTCATAATCAACCAATTGCTGAAAAATGTATCTTAACGAGTATTAAATACTCCTAAAGTTGAACTAAATTACAATTCGTTAAATTGTGTTTTACTCCCTGTCCCTATTTATATATCTATTTTGTTTTTGTGCATTCAAATTAATTCATTTTTTATTATAATTTAAAAAAAACTAAAATGTCATATTGTTAAAAATTATATAAAATTATTTTAAAATATATTTTAAATTTTCAGTCAAAAATTAGTCAATTTAACTCTAACAAAAATCAAAATGGACATGTAAATAGGAACGGAGGGAGTAATTGTTCTTAGGGGTGAGCATGTTAACCGATAACCGAACCGATTAACCGAAAAAAATTCGGTTCGGTTAACCGTTCTATAAAAATCGGTTCGGTTTTCATTAGTGTTTTTTTCGAATTTCGGTTATTAACCGCGGTTAACCGAATAACCGAAGTTATTAACCGATTTAATATTACATTATGTATAATATATTAATATATGTTAGTCTTCTGGTGTTCTTATTCAGTTAACCATTAATATGGTTTGGCATGCTGTCTTTGATCTCTCAGTTTCTAATGTTCAATCTGCAATTAATAATATTGGTATATAGCTTGTAAATTGTAATACTTTTTTCTGCATCTTTGTTTATACTAAAATGAATTTTAGTTTCTGCAATCTTTGTTTGATCTATCCAGTATTCTGCATTGACAGAAAGCCAAAAGATATAGTAGCTCTGCATCTGCTGCACAGCCTGCAGTAGGCAGTTTATCTAACAGGGTTTTCTTTTCTATTTTTTTCTATTTTTAAGTAAATTTCGGTTTATAAATCCGGTTTTTGGTTTCGGTTATAAACCGAATTAAGTTCGATTCAGTATTCGGTAACATTTTTTTGACTAACTCGGTTTCGGTTAATCAAAAAAAATTCATTTTCGGTTTCGGTTAACCGAATGCACACCCCTAGTTGTTCTACACTTTGATTGCAAAATAAAAAAAATCAGAATTTACATGCTTAAATTTAATTGAGCTAACTGTCAAAAAAACTTAACAAATTTTTCTTTAATTTACAAATTAACTAATCATATTTATTTTTCACACGTATAAGTAACAAATTTTATAAAATCATGCAAAACTTTAATTGTGTTAAATTAAAATTAGTTTATATCCCGTGCGATGCACGGATCGAATTGTTTAAATATTTCAAATAATTTTTTCAAATATTTTCTTTATATGATTTGAATTTAATTTTTATAATAATAATTTTAATTTTAATTTAATATTATATGTATATATGTATATATACTTTTATATTTATATTTTAATAAAATAATGTTTATGTATTTTATTTAGAGATGTGTATTAGTTAGGAGATTAATATGAGATGTATTTTAGTTAGGAGAATAATGTTTAATAAGATAATATTTGTGTGTTTTGTTTAGACATGTATATTAGTTAGGAGATTAATTTGAGATGTGTTTTGGTTAGGAGGATAATTTTAAAAAATTAAGCCCAATAATAACTATCCGGCCCAAATACCGACCAACTACTGACTACCAAACTTTTAATGTTTCGGCTTTAATAATATAGAATATCTATACTATATTTAATTTTTTAATATTTTTAATATGATTTGAATTTATTTTTATTTGTATAATAATAATTTAAATTTATTTAATATTATATGTATATATTTTTATATAATTTATTTATATTTATATTTTAATAGGATAATGTTTGTGTATTTTGTATAGAGATTTATTTTAGTTAGGAGATTTATAAATAAAATAATTATACACATTTAATTTAATTTTTTTTAGAAAGCACTTGGAACTTTTTTGGAAGACGTTGAACCAACCAAATAAACACATGTTTGCTTATAATAATATAGTATAGATATGACATAGATACTGTATTAAATCGGGAGCCTTATAATTATTGAAACACTTCATCTTCAATTACATTACTGCCGGGGAAATAAAAAGCAGCCTTATAAATTAAATACAATTGAAAAAACAATTATTTCCCTCTAGAGTTTTCTCTTGGGAGGGTTTGTCAGGTTTGACTAGGGTTTTTCCTTTTGGAAGGCTTTTTTGTCGATTTTTTCGAGAGTCGTCTGACCAAAATGAGTTCTAAATCATTATCACAACAAGATAACGAGCAATCAAATTAAACGAAGATGGAGAAGAGGTGGAGGAGTATGACTGGATAGGAGATGGTGAATAGGAGGATGAGGCACAAGTATCTTTAGGTCTGGTCGAGAAGGTGTGGACGACAGTGGACGGATCGTAACGTAAATGTGAATGCTAGCTATGATCTCTATAATGAAAAGAATCTGGAAACCTGGGCATGGTGTGGAGGCAAATTGTATTAAAAGTGTTTTTTTTCAATTCTACCACCGGAAGGATAAAGCCCAGGTCGTGGATTCTCAACAATGGCAATTTCATCGCCATGCGCTAATCCTTAATGATATACAAGGTGATATGAAACCTTCTGATATTCCGCTGCACTATATCCCATTTTGGATTAGGGTTTATGATCTGCTGATCAAGGGTCGTAATAATATTCAGGATGCAAAAGTTATTGGTAACAAATAAGGGGTCATCCAATTGGAATCTTCATGAATATAGCTAGATACATCTGATGTTATAGGGGTGAAAAAGGGTAAAGATCGATGCTATAAAGCCTTTTAACAAAAAATGTTACTATAAAATTGAAAGGGGGGAATTTGGTCCATGTAAGTGTCAAATATGAGAAATTACCCTTGTTTTGCTATGGGTTAAATGACTTATTCATAATCAAACTCGCACTCATCTTGTAAGTGGGTCACTGAACTCAAAAAAGTTGTACTTGAATAACTGAACTAATATAAACTTGCAATCAACAAACTGAACTAATAAAAACTTGAAATCGACTAACTAAACTGATCATTAACTTGAAACCGGGTAATCGAAATAAAAAAATTAAAAAATATCACATATTGAGAGATATTGTGAGAGGCAGAAAAGGAGGTTGAGTTCAGTTTTATAGAGCTGTCAAATGGATAATTCGGATACGGATCTACTTATATCCGAATTCGAAAATTTGAATCCGTATCTGAATCCGAAATATCTGGAAAAAATATATGTATAATAATTATATATATCTTATTAAAAATATATAAATAAATATGTATACATTATAAATTGAACATAAGAACATATTTATTTAGGGTTAAATCTCAAAGTGCTCACTGAAGTGAGAGGCTGGTACCAGATTAGTCACTCTAGTTATCGGCATCTCATTTGCACCACTCTAGTTGACAGTGATGACACTGCCGTTAGTTAACACAAGTTGACTAACGGAAAACGTTAAATTTTAACAGAAAATATTAAATATATATTCAGAATTTATTTAAAATCAGACTAAGATTTTTTTAAAATTTTAAAATCAGAATTTTTTTTAAAAATTTTAAAATTAGATTAAGATTTGAAAATATTTTTTTTTTAAATTTTAAAATCAGAATAAGAATTTTTTAAAAATTTAAAAATTTTAAAATCAGAATTTTTTAAAAAAAATTTTAAAATCAGATTAAGATTTGAAAATAATTTTTTTTTAATTTTAAAATCAGAATAAGAATTTTTTAAAAATTTAAAAATTTTAAAATCAGAATTTTTTTAAAAAAATTTTAAAATCAGATTAAGATTTGAAAATAATTTTTTTTAAATTTTAAAATCAGAATAAGAATTTTTTAAAAATTTTAAAATCAGAATTTTTTTTAAAAAATTTTAAAATCAGATTAAGATTTGAAAATAAATTTTTTTAAAATTTTAAAATCAGAATAAGAATTTTTTAAAAATTTTAAAATTTTAAAATCAGAATTTTTTTAAAAAAATTTTAAAATCAGATTAAGATTTGAAAATAATTTTTTTTAAATTTTAAAATCAGAATAAGAATTTTTTAAAAATTTTAAAATCAGAATTTTTTTAAAAAAATTTTAAAATCAGATTAAGATTTGAAAATAAATTTTTTTTTTAAAATTTTAAAATCAGAATAAGAATTTTTTAAAAATTTTAAAATTTTAAAATCAGAATTTTTTTAAAAAAATTTTAAAATCAGATTAAGATTTGAAAATATTTTTTTTTGAATTTTAAAATCAGAATAAGAATTTTTTAAAACTTTTAAAATCAGAATTTTTTAAAAAAAATTTTAAAATCAGATTAAGTTTTGAAAATATTTTTTTTTTAAATTTTAAAATCAGAATAAGAATTTTTTAAAAATTTTAAAATTTTAAAATCAGAATTTTTTTTAAAAAAATTTTAAAATCAGATTAAGATTTGAAAATAATTTTTTTTTTAAATTTTTAAATCAGAATAAGAATTTTTTCAAAATTTTAAAATCAGAATTTTTTTAAAAAAATTTTAAAATCAGATTAAGATTTGAAAATAATTTTTTTAAATTTTTTTTGAAATCAGAATAAGAATTTTTTAAAAATTTTAAAATCCGATTTTTTTTAAAAAAATTAAAATCAGATTTTTTTAAAAAAATTTTAAAATTAGATTAAAATTTGAAAATAAATTTTTTAATTTTTTTTTAAAATCAGAATAAAATCAAATCAGATTAAAAAAAAAATTGATTCTGATTTGCCACGTCACCGATTCTGATTTGCCACGTCACTTTCCGTTAGTCAATAAGTCAAACAAACGGACTTGTCATCACTGTCAACTAGAGTGGTGCAAATGAGATGCCGATAACTAGAGTGACTAATCTGGTACCAGCCTCTCACTTCAGTGAGCACTTTGAGATTTAACCCTATTTATTTATATTATATATTTTTCTATAATATATATATATATATATATATATATATATATATATATATATATATATATATATATATATATATATATATATATATATATATATATATATATATATATATATATATATATTCGGATTCAGATATTATCGGATACGGATATGCCCATATCCATATTCGTATCTGAAATTGTCGGATTCAAATACGAATAATATTCCCTTTATTTCGAATAAAGATACAGATATTTTGAACGGATATATGATATTTTGAATTTTTTGACAGCCCTACAATTTTGTAAGTTACAAGTTTATTTTTGTTTAGTACCCCAGTTGCAAGGTTATTTTTGTTCAACACCCCAGTTGCAAATTTTTATTAATCTATAAATGTAAATGCAAGTTGGGGTTGAGTTCAGTTTTGTAAGTTGCAAGTTCAGCTTTTATTTTGTTAGTGATGTTAACGACAGTTACCTAAATGCAAGTTTTAATTATTTGAGTTATGTAAATGTAAGTTTTTTGAGTTCAATAACCCACTTGCAAGGTGAGTACGAGTTTGATTATGAATAAGTCATTTAACCCCACCCGTTTTGCTATATATGTGGAATGCTAGGTCATGGAGAGATGTTATGAGGGAAATAAAGGGGGACTACACAAAAATTTAATTTTTCAAGTGATCTTCCAGCCTCACCATGGAAAGCCAATAGAGGAAGTAGGGATGACGAGATCCAGAATGGAAATCTGGGATGCGTGAAAAAACTTTTTATAACAAAGATATAAGAAACCAAGTATGGATGAGTTAGAGAAGGTAAATGAAGTGGCTAAACAACTTAGAAGAGGTCTCTATTTCTGTTGCAAATGTGAACAATTCTGGGGACCAGAATACTGGAGTACGAGACTACAAGTGTTACAGAAGTAGAAAAATAGTTTGCAGGCATTTGTTAATTTGGATGTGGGGGAGGGGAGTTCAGGGAGGAGACATCACAAACATAGATAAGAATAGGTTTGATGACTATGAGAGTATTCCTATACTAGAAAGAGAAGATATAATCTGTCCTTTCAAAGTTCAAACAAGGGAGGAGGAGAGAACATGACAAAAGATTCAGGGATCATCCTGTTAGAAAATGGAAAGTTTGAGGCCTAATTTTGTAGGCTCTTGAAATCTTAAATATTTTTAGTCGACTTTTTCAGGACCTTGAAAGGTTTTCAGGGACAGGTTCAAGCATTGTAAATGGAAGAGATTGTTTCAGGGTTTTGAAGAGCATGTTCAGGCCTTGAACTGGGCAGGAACAATTCTCAAATGCATGAAATAAATATTTTCTTTGAATTTAAACATTAAAGTAATAATTTATATGGGTATCTATATTATATTATATCATATATATAATAAGAGGAAAAGAGATCTTATCCAAATACTACCAAAACTCAAAAGTTGGATACTCCATAATAACATATTTAAATTTAGAATGTTTTTTTTATAAGGCACTAACATAAAAAGGAATGAAGTACAAGACCACGAGTCCATACCCTTGGAAAGTCTAACACAGCCATTCTACAAAACAAATCTAATATACTAAGAATTTGATATTAATAAAACAACTCTAATTAACCACACTTGAACATACTTAGAGGTTGATATTAAATTTAATATAAATATTAAATTTAGTACTAGACATACTTAGAGTTTGATATAAATATTAAATTTAGAGTTTGATATAAATATTAAATTTAGAGTTTGATATAAATATTAAAAATATATTTAATTTTTAATATTTACAATTTTAAAAATATTTATATATAAATTGGATATTTGGGTTTAATTAATAAATATTAAAATTTAATATTTATATTCATAATTCAAATCTTACTAATAATATATTAAAATTTAATACATATATTATTATATTTTAAATTATTAATAAAATTTAAGAACTAAACTTTCGAACATATAGCCTTCGTCTCGAGCAAGACACTAAAGTCATGCAAGAGACACTAAAGTCATGCAAGATAGGGCTGAGAAAAAACCAAAATAAAATTGAAGCCGAACAGAAACAAGTCAAACCCGATAAAAATCCTAAACGGTTTCATTATATTTTTATTTTTAATAACATACCAAAAAGATCTCATTTTAAAAAATTAATTCACACCCCTTAGTTTTCAGGTATACAATTAAACATATAATTTTGTATTTTATAATATTATATCTTATAAATGAAAAAGAAAATTTTAAATGTATGTGCATCGCACAAGGGTTGACATCTAGTATCTATGAGTAAGTAATAAAATAATAATAATAAGGCTCTAATATATATATATATATATATATAATATACATATATGGATATAATATATTTTTTAAAGATTTGTAACGTACGTTACAAATTGGGGAAATATATTGACATATCAAAATCCTAGTTGCCATTGAGTTGGAAGCAATACTCTCTTTTTCTATCAATCTCCTTCTCTCACATATATATACAAGAGATATATAGATTTTTGGGCGAACTGAGGTGTTGAATTCCTACTAGTCTGTGCCGGAATTATGTTGTGATGTTTTATCCTCGAAGTGAATTCGCGGCATCCCAACACAATTAGGTGGGACGAAATTCTCTTCGAGAACAGTCGGGTCTTCTCGAATACTCGACAACTCAGCTGATTGTACTATTTTGTTGAAAGCTACAGTAATAGCTAAGCTTTCTGACTCTTTCTCTCTAAATTATTTGTTACTGATTGTTTAATTATTTCGACCTTTGTGTTTATTTCATTACTTAGGTTTTGATTGTCATTGTTCTTGAAATTGTAATCATATATATTTGGATATAATTATTGCTAACGAATTGTGATTTCCAACACATCTAGTGCCAGTAACATTAAAAGTTGTCAGTTCAACTAAGGAAAGTTTGAGGAAATTCAGAAAGAATAAAAAAGTGGGGGTGGGTGGTACAAAACCCAGTCCTCCATGACTCCTAATCCCATATGTGGGAAATAGGGGTGTAATTCTGATAAAACAAAACCAGATATAGTCATATCCAAATCCGAATTCGATAATTCAAAACCGTAACTGAATCCGTATCCGAATTCGAGAATATCCGAAAAAATCATATCTGAATCCGAATCCGGTTGATATTATCCGGATACGGATAATATCCGAATCCGAATCCGGTTTTCAAACAATGATAATTTTTTTAAAATTTGCATTAATTTACCAGAAAAACCAGATATATTAAAGAGATAAATTCTTCATAACTTATCTGGTGCATCTTAGTACAAGATTCTCAGTTCATTAATTATAAACACCAAATTTACATACAAAATTAATATCATTGTTATGTTCTTGGCAGTGCCAGGTTCTTGACAAAATAAATAGACTAGAGGAGCATCAGAAAACCAAAAAGACCAGGTTCACTTTGTAGTTTGGAGTGCATTTCCGAAACATGAAGCAAAGTTGTTCTTCCCCATGGTGCAATAGTAGTATTATACTCTGTTTTCTGCATAAAATCATAAATGAGTTAGTATATTTTTTTGACAGATAAATGAGTTAGTATAAACTCACACATGGTGTTCCAATAGAAGAAAAAAGTGAGAATATGTGTTTTCTGACTGAGACAAAAGTGACAAATGATATAAAATTATAAATGTAGTGTTTTAATATCCTTGTCCATATGACTGCTTTTATAAAGAACATGGAATGCAGAAAAAAATGAATATGTTTAAGAGTGTAAGCATAATCACAGGAAAGGTGAAGTATACTTCTCACATTGCAAGTTAAAACTAGAGTAAAACAGCATATCAAGCAGTATATGATTAAAACATATTGATTAAGCAGCAGTTTATAGTCTGAACAATTTAGCAAAATATATCCAAAGCAGCAGTTTTAAGTTATATAATCTACTAAACAGCCAATTCTATTTCTAGAAAAAGCACACAGAATCTGAACTTGAGCAGTTGTCTTAGCTTACCATATTGGAGGCTTAAAAGTTGACATCCCATTCATTAGAACTTAAATCACAAGTCAGAGATGCACCATTGAAAGGCATATGACTAGACCTATTTGTAATAAGTAGATGACAACTCAACTAAGATAAGAAAGTGAAGTAAGTATTAAATACTGAGGAAGGAATCAAGATGAAGAAAGTCAACTAGACACAAAGAATCCTAATATCAGAAGTGTTCTAATGAAGCTGCTACTCAACACCGGAAGAAGTTTATTAATATGTTCAAGCGTCGGCGAAAAATAAAGGAGTAGTATTTCAGAAGAGTTCAGAAGATACAGAAGATTCCAAGTGCCTACTACAAAGAGATTCCAAGAAAAGAAATATTGAAGACAAAGCTAGAAGCAAGACAAGACACAAAGACCACTACAGAAGAAATGAGAATCAACATTGTAGTTAGTCATCTGTGAACCAGACCAGTGCATAGGGTGTCAACAGTGTTAGTGAAGATTCGTCATCAAAAAGTTCAAGTGGTTAGAAAGGTTATTGTTGAAGAACAGAAGAGTTTTATCTACATCAAGAATAGTCAAGCCTTTAATTTAATTCTCTATTAATTAATTAAATTAATTAGTTAATTTAATTAGTAAATTAATTCACTCAGAATTAATTTATTTCTTAAATTAATTAAAGGATTAATTAATTTAGAATGAAAAAGACAAAGGCGGGAAGACTTTGAAGATGATTACATGCTACACAAGTCAAGATAGTATTTTAATTCTACTATCAAAAGTTAATTGATTATTTAATTTATCTAATTAAATTAATTCAAGTTGAATTTAATTTAATTTATAAATTAACTAATTAAATTAAGTAGAATTAATTTATTATAAAAGATATGACTTAATATGACTCTTAATAGAATTCAAATGACTATTTAATAAGTCATACCAAATTATACAAAATAAGTCATACCGATGTATTTTTTTAATGAGTCATACCGAGCTAATCAATGAGTCATACCGAAGCCACTTTATGTGAGTCATACCGAGTTTCTTTACTTTAATAAAAGTCATTTTGATTTATTTTAAATTAAAGAAAATTCGAATATGACTTACAAAGAGTCATACCGAATTATACAAAATAAGTCATACTGATGCATTTTGTTATGAGTCATACCGAGCTGTTAATCAATGAGTCATACCGAGCTGATAATCTATGAGTCATACCGAATTCTAATATGAGTTATACCGACCATTATAAGTCATGCCCAGCCTTTTTATGAGTCATACAAGTGTTAAATCAATTAGGAAAAAGGTCATTTTGGGATGAGTCATGCTAGCTTTCAACCTCTATAAATATGAGGAGTTGTCTTCATTTTTCAGAGTTAGAAAATCAGTTCAAATTCAAAAATTTGTCTGCATTGTAATATTCACAGATTTCTGTGCAATTTTGGAATATAATTGTTGAACTCGAACAATTCATGTCAAAATCGTTCTAAGCTTTTAAACAGTTATATAAACTTTCTACTTATTAATTTTGTAATACTTTTCAAGTTAAAATTATATCTTCTACTTGAATAGTATTTCATCATAATTAATATTTCTTGTGAATTTAAAACAATATTTTTAAATCCAATATTCCGCGATTAAATTAAGATATTGTATTCTACCCCCCTTCTTCAATATCAGGGACCAACAATTGGCATCAGAGTTGGTTGATATATTAAATATCAGATCCGAACCAAATATTCCGCGACTCATAAAGATCTCAAAAATTATTTTTTCGAAATAATTTTTTATTTGAAATAATTTTAAAAATATATATATATGTTTGATCAAAAATTATTTTCAGTCAAAAATTAAAATATTTTTTAAAACACTTAACTTTTAATCTTATTTAAAGATAAGTACTCAAAAGGTAACGAGCATCAAAATTCCATCATTCGACAAAGATCATTATAACCTATGGAAGCACAAGATGTAGTTATTTATTGGGATCGTCAATCCCAAATATGCCTTGATCTTAGAAAAAAGCATTGAACCTCCAATAACAGTTATTCTCGAACACGAGGTAGATGGGGTCGTAATTCCCCACAGACAGTTTCTAAAAAGTCTAGCTGACTACACAATTGAAGAAAAGGAAGTTGTATCCCTGGACAATAACCTCAAGCTTATACTGATAGAATCCCTAGACTATGTCATGTACAATCATGTTGTCAACTGCAAGACCGCCAAGCAAATCTGGGATACTATAGAGATTATCAATGAGGGGACGGAGGAAGTGAAAGAGAATAGACTGGAAATCCTGACTTCCCAATACGAACAGTTTAGATCCAACCCTGGTGAAGGTATCTCTGAGGTGTTTCAGAGATTGAATAAATTGATGAATGAGCTCAATCTAAACGGGAAGTATTACTTGAACCAGGAGGTCAATAGGAAGTTCTTACTGACCCTGCCAGAGCATCTAGAACATAGGATTGCAGCAATCCGGGAATCTAGGGACATGAAAGAGGTTACCCTAGAGAGACTCTACGGAGTACTGAAGACCTATGAATTAGAACAGATTCAGACCAGAGAGACCTACGGCAGAGGTAAGGTTATAAGTTCATTCAAAGCACTGATAGTGGAAGCACCAGAGAAGAAAGAAGTGAAGGCTGTTGCACCTTCTAACAGTACAGTGGAGTATGTGGTTCCAGAATTTGGACATACTTCAGATAACAGAGAAGACGGTGAGTTCTACACTTTGGAAAAACTGGATCAGCTGGAAGATGAGTCTCTAGCTATGGTTGCCAGGAGGTTTGGCAACATGAGATTTCGAAGGAACTCTTCCTATAAAGTAAAACCTAATTTTGGAAGTTACCAAAAAGGAGGGTCTTCAACAGCTGAATCAAGAAGCGACTACAAGACCGACTTAGTTGATAGAAGCAAGTTTCGTTGTTTCAACTGCAATGAGCTAGGCCACTTTGCAACTGAATGCAAAAAGCCAAGCATGGGAAAATGATAGAGTCTTATGAAGATCTCCAGAAAAAGTATGATGCACTTGTGAAGAAGCATCAAGGAAAGTCTTATCTAGCAAAGGGAAAAAGCTGGGACGACTCAGACAATGATGATGAGGAAGAGCTGGGAAATCTTGCTCTTATGGCTTCATCCGAGGAATCACTGTCTCCCACCCGTCAGGGAGGAATAGATGTAAATCCTTCTTGCCCTAAAATGTTTGCATTGCTAGGTAAAGAACTAGATGGCGAAAGAGATAAGGTTAAGAAACTTAGACTCAAAGTCAAAGAGTTAATTGATGAGACTGAAGTTCTTAAACAGTTAAAAAGAAATCATGACAATTTGACTGAACAGTTGACTAAAGATTTAGCTTTTCAAGTCAACAGAGTCAAGTGTTATATTGATGTTGAAACTTATCTCAGAAACCAGATAGTGGAAGAAAAGAAAAGGTGTCTAGCCTATGAAAACTCCTCTTACATTGTAAAAAACCTAGTTGACCAACAGGTGATAAAACGAAAAGTTGGAATAGGGTTTGAGTATAATGAATATGTAGGAAAGGCAAGCAACATTACCCCATTCAAGCAAAGTGCTAAAGAAAGGGGTATTCATCATGTTATTAAGGACGCACATAAACCTCTTTTCATAACACCTATAGCAGAACCAATCCTTGAGAGCTCTATAATGATTGCCAATGAAATGAATTTAGAGGATCTTGAGGAAGGGAAGAAAAGAGAGGAACGAGCTAGGGACATAAAAGGAGTAAATGTCCAAGAAGAGATAATTGCGCCCAAGACACTAGTGAAAGTTGTGGGAACTTCTGATTCCCCCAGACCTGGTATAGGTGTAAAAGACTTAACGAATAAAATGAACAGACCTAACATGTTTGTTAACAGTAGGAACAGTAACAATAAATTTCATTCTACTGAGAACTTCAAATCTGCTGATAAAATTGAAGTAGAATCTGTTAAGCCACCTACTGTATTGAATAACATGAATACTATTGATGCTTGCCATAAACCTTGTGGTGTTTTAAATTGTATGTTATTTGCTTTTAATGCTATGACTGCTTACTTTAAATGCATGATAGCTAAGAAAGATAACATGACACCTAGAAAATGCATCAATAATAAATTTGCTAAATCCAAGACTGCGACTCCTTCACCTGAGAACCAAGGAATCATATATTCCTAAGTCTAAACAGAAAGTTGTTAAGACTATTTATAGGAAGGTAGGAACAGTCAAGGAAGATGATGATATTATTCGAAAAGGATCTGTTGTCAAAGCTGACAAATGTCAATTCTTTAAGTATGCCGGGCCCAATCAATTTTGGGCTCCGAAGACGAATTAATCCGTTTGATATTTGCAGGGAGTTAAACAGGTAAACCGAGTTATATGGATCCTGGACAACGGATCTTCAAGGCATATTACCGGAGATAGAGCCCTGCTATCAGACGTGGTTGAAAGAGCTGACCCAATCGTCACCTTTGGAGATAACAGCAAAGGAATGACTACGGGATATGGCAAGTTAAATACTGGAAATGTTATCATTGAAAACGTCTCTTTAGTGGAAGGACTTAAGCACAATCTACTCAGCGTTAGTCAATTTTGTGATAAAGGTTACAAAGTAAACTTCATCAAAGAAAGGTGTTTAATAGCTCATTCTAAAGACGACAAACTAGCCTTGCGTGGAATAAGGAAAGAAAACTTGTACGTAGCAGATCTCAACTCAGGAACTGAAGATGAAGCAAACTGTTTCTACTCAAAGGCCTCATCAGAAGAAAGCTGGCTATGGCACAAGAAACTCTCACATCTAAACTTCAAAACAATGAACTCTTTAGTCAAGAGGGATTTAGTGAGAGGACTGCCTCCGATGGAATTTACACAAGAAGGCTTGTGTGAGGCATGTCAGAAAGGGAAGTCAAAGAAAGCAACTCACAGAGTCACATACACTTCAAACATCACTGAACCACTTCAACTCATTCACATGGATTTATTTGGTCCAATAAATATTCTGTCAATGTCAAGGAAGAAATACGCCTTAGTGATTGTGGATGACTTCACAAAATATACGTGGGTTGAATTCTTGAACTCTAAGGATGAAACTCCACACTTGGTGATTGATCATATAAAACTGATTGAGTTAGATTCAAAGTTAACTGTCCGAGCAATCAGATCAGATAATGGAACAGAATTCATAAATGAAGTTCTGAATAACTTCTGCTCAGATAAGGGGATAACAAGGCAATATTCAGCGCTAAGAACTCCGCAACATAATGGAGTTGTAGAAAGGAAAAATAGAACCCTGATTGAAGCTGCAAGGACTATGCTAAGTGAATCAAGGTTACCCATCTACTTCTGGGCTGAAGCAGTTAATACAGCTTGTTATACTCAGAATCGAACTCTAATCAACAAAGATCATATGAAAACTCTCTATGAATTAATGGCTGGCAAGAAACCAACTCTCAAGTACTTTCATGTATTTGGAGCCAAATGCTTTGTGCTAAAAGATGGAGATGAACATCGTGGCAAGTTTGAGGCCAAGGCACATGAAGCTATTTTTCTCGGATATTCAAGAAGAGCATATAGGGTGTACATAATTGATCAGCACCAAGTAAAAGAAAGTGTCAATGTAACTTTTGATGACACTAAACTCCCAAGTATCCAAACTGAAGATCCTTCTGAGTCATTAAAATTTAATAATCATCCAGACTCAGATTCGGATAGTGAAGAAGAACCTGAAGCTGCAACAAGAGATGGTAATGGAAACAATGATGATAATGATCCAGGTAATAGTGGTGGAAACAATGGTAACACTGGAGATACTACTAATACCAGTGGTGGATCAACAAGTCATCCTGGCAGCAACTCAGGGGGAGATGATGGATCAACTGGCAGTACACAACATCACAATGAATTTCGAGGCGAATCATCAAGATCAAACCTACCAAGGGAAAGGATATGGAGCAAAGATCATCCTTTTGAATTGATCATAGGTGATCCAGATGTTGGAGTCAGAACCAGAAGTGCAACTTCAAATGAATGTCTATTTTCGGTTTTTCTATCTCAAGAAGAACCAAAGAAAATTGAAGATGCACTAACTGATCCAGATTGGGTTCTTGCCATGCAAGTGTTGGTGTAGGTGCCCTAGAGGCAATACAATGTTTATTTTGATAAACCTTTATGTCAATTGATTATTCAATAAACGTATTCATTATGACTTTAATTACTGCGATATATTTGTTAGCATAATAAATGTCCTTAGAATCATGATACACATTGTATAGTTTAGTACATGACTTGAACTTGAGATTATATAATATATCATATTCTTAAATGTCCCTAGTCGAGTATTATTATTATAGGACAATAATACATAGATAGACTAGTATGTTGTTTGACAGATAACCACATCTCATTGGTTATAAGTATGGGGATACTAAAGTCAACACATAGGTACATGCAGGAGTACATGGTACTGGACAGACCCACAGTGAGATTCTTCATGTTTAATAAAGTCATAAGAAAGACTCACAGTGATAATGGTGTAATGATCCTCTAACTTGAGATCATTATATTTCTATACGAGGATTAATATACTTTGACTACATTAAAAGTTACCTTTGACCGGGTAATGATAAAAGTGGACATCAGGTATATCATGAGTCGTATGAGAAATATGAATGATAGATAAATGATTTAACCCTCCTATAATTAGGAGAGATATTATTGGCCTCTTGATTGAGTGAGACTATAAAATGCATGGCCGTGCTCAATTAATGATTTGTTTTCATAGTCTACTCATGGATCAAGTAAACCCGGATTAAATGTTGAAGAGGATGACTAAATACATGCCTCGAGTTTAATCTATAATATATATGGTTAAAGGGATTATATTACACGGAAACATTAATCACGAAAGGTTTTATCGAATCACGATTTAATTATTATTTAATTGGGTAGCAATGATGTATTACTAGATACCGCTCATTGTTTATAATTTTATTAGAGAATAAAATTATTGCTAATTAAATAATTGCCTATAGGGTCACACACATAGAGTACTTAGAGGAATAGTTAATTTAAATTATAGATTTAAATTAATTGATGATTATTTCAAATTTTATTATATTAATTAAGTGAGACTTAATTAATTGAAATAATATAAATTCGAATTTGAATTCTGCCCTTAATAATTAAGTGTGACTTAGTTATTAATTAAATAATAAAATTCGGTTTTATTATTTAATCCTAAACCTACATGGGTTAGGCTTTGCTGTTATGGGTTGCTGTTATGGGCCTATTAACCAGCCATTATAAATAGATAATGTAGGGTTAATAGGTCAAAACGTTTCGATAAGATAAACCCTAGAGGAGCAGCCACACAGCAAAGGCAGAGAAGACAGAATTCGAAATCATCAAAGGAGGCTAGTACATCCATTCCGTAATCAAGATCGTGAGACGTTCTTGAAGGTGCTCGTGTGGATACCATAGAGGTGTTTTCGAGAGGAAGACACAAGTCGTGAAAGTTAGGATCTCCGTTGAGTTCGTAGTAGTCAAGACCAAACAAAGGTATGATTCCGTTTCACAATAATCAGTCCATGATTATACATGATCCTGCGTTAGGGTTCCGAAATTTTTCGTTATATTTACGTTTAATCCGCTGCGTTTTATGCCTCAGAACCCAACAGCAAGAAGAACTCAATCAGTTTGAAAGGCAAGAAGTGTGGACACTGGTACCCAGGCCCAAAGATAGATCTGTTATTGGCACGAAATGGGTATACAGGAATAAGTTGGACGGTGATGACATTGTTACAAGAAACAAAGCCAGACTGGTTGCTAAGGGCTACTCTCAAGGAGAGGGAATTGATTATGAAGAGACCCACGCACCAGTTGCAAGACTTGAAGCTATCAGGATATTTCTGGAATTCGCAGCACATTCCAATTTTAAAGTCTATCAAATGGATGTGAAGAGTGCATTTCTGAATGGAGAATTAGAAGAGGAAGTATACGTGGAACAGTCCCCTGGCTTTGAAAATCCAGAGTTTGCTGATTTTGTGTTTTTTCTATTCAAAGCTCTCTATGGGCTCAAGCAAGCACCGATGACATGGTATGACACTCTATCTCAATTTTTACTTGAAAACGGTTTTATTAGAGGTGTTATAGATAAAACTCTCTTTTATAAAATACATGATAAAGATATGATATTTGTTCAAGTTTATGTTGACGATATTATATTTGGTTCTACTAACGAAAACTTGTGCAAAAGATTTGCTAAGTTAATGCAGAGTAGGTATGAAATGAGCATGATGGGTGAGCTGTCATTTTTCCTTGGATTGCAAATAAAGCAAAAGGAAGATGGGATTTTTATTTACAAATCAAAGTACGTAAGGGATCTTCTAAGGAAAATACAATCTAGAAAATTCTTCACCGGCAAAACCCCCAATGCCAACAGCCACCAAACTTGACAAAGATGAAACTGGTAAGAAAGTTGACATCACAAGCTACAGAGGTATGATAGGCTCATTATTATATCTAACTGCTAGTAGACCCTATATAATGTTTGCAACATGCTTATGTGCAAGGTTTCAATCTGACCCTAGGGAATCTCATCTTATAGCCGTTAAACGAATTTTTAGATATTTGAAGGGTACACCAAATCTTGGAATTTGGTACCCTAAAGATACAGGTTTTGAAGTAATAGGCTATACAGATTCAGATTATGCAGGATGAAGGATGGACAGGAAAAGTACTTCTGGAAGCTGTCAGTTTCTAGGACAACGGTTGATCTCCTGGTACAGCAAGAAACAACACTCAGTATCTACCTCGACAGCCGAAGCAGAATACATTGCGGCAGGTAGTTGTTGTGCACAAATCTTATGGATAAGGAATCAGCTGAATGATTATGGACTTGCGCTAACTAAAATTCCAATTCTTTGCGAAAACACAAGTGCCATAGCAATTTCCAACAATCATGTACAACATTCAAGGACCAAGCACATAGACATAAGGTATCATTTCATCCGAGAGCATGTCATGAATGGAACTGTGGTGTTACATTTTGTACCCACAGAAGATTAAATTGCTGACATCTTCACGAAACCACTTTCTCAAAGTTGGTTAGTGAGTTAGGGATGTTAAACATGAATTCATTATTGCATGATGTTTTAAATTGCATATTTAATTTTAAGAAAACCTTGTATATATACTGAATATATTCCTTAAAAGATATTAAAAACAAACAAACAAAATGAAAAAGAAAACTCAAAAAGATTTTCTTTATTTTTGTACAGTTTTATTTATTTGGCATCTCTACTGTAAATATTTTATATTATTGTTGTTTTCCAATAATTGGCATATATTATTTATATATATAAGTATGTATAGTTTTAGTTGTTTTTCAACATTGATATCCTTATTTTTATTTATGTTTTTATATTTTTATTTATATATAAATATGCGCTGATTATTTCACGTCTCTTTTGAGAAGTAGGAAAGATCTATGAGCTTGATCATCCAATTGTTTCTAATAGTAAGATCTTAATCATTGGCATCAATCTCTATCCAAGATCTTAGAACCAAACACACAAACACTATCACATCCGTCTCTCTAACCATTAAACAGAATACCTAATTATTAAGAATGAGGGAGTCAATGCCTTAAGTGCATTTGATAAGGTTGGTGATGTGAGTGAACCAACAGCTCTGTCTCCAGAAAGGTGGTTCAAATATATATAAAAACTGAGACAACTGTTAGCTCATCTGTGTTCTCTCAAAAGGATACAGACTTGGAAAAGGGAAAACTGTTACTAGGTTCATTCTCTTAACATAGTGAGTCTATTGAATTCAGCCTGTCAGCCAAGGCTACCAGCAAAGAGTTAATTTCATCTGACATTTTTCAAGAAACCACAAATATTGTCTTATTTTTAGGGACCATCAAGGGACCAAAAATTTAAGGACCAACTTGGGACTAAAAGGGACCAAAATGGAGCAATTAAAATGTCACAAGAAGGATGAATTGACGGTAGCAATTATTCTAAACTTCCATATCAAGGAAGGAAGAATGATTGATGATTCTGACTGAATCAACATGCCTTCACAGGCGTCAGGAGAAAACTTGGATCATGTGCTCCATTATAGATTCTTGTCTCCCTCCTTAAATGGAACATATCTGGATTCCTAACGGAATAGATCATCTTAGATAATCAGCAACTCACTGAATCTATTCCTGAAGCAATTCATTTTATAAAATCAAATATTTTAATAGATTCAATTGAGGACGGGGATTTACGAAACCCCATAGCGCCACCAGTGACCTCTCTTGAAGGGGCTATAGTGATCTTTCTTGCAGGTACAAAAGACTGAGTCATCCATACTGAGAGAGATATAGTGATGTGAGAAAAGAGTGAAACACAAGTAAGGAAGTGTGAAAATAATATTCTATGAGTGAAACACTTAGAAAGTATATGAACGAAATACTTGTGAGGAACACAAAGTAAAATCACACACTAGCACACTTACCGAATCCCTTTCCCAATTCCCTGTTACAGATTTCAAATGTTACTGAACCAAGGTGGAAATTTCTCCAGAAAAGGACTGTTAAAATTATTAAGAGGATTACTCAACTAAGGGGGAGAATTACTAAGAGGATTACTCCAAAGTATTAAAGTGTTCAACTAAGGGGGAATAGATCAAAAGGTGAGAAGTAAACAAAGACTTTTTCCAGAAGAGGATTACTCAAATGTTGAACAAGAAAAGTTGGATAATTTACGAAAAGGGAAAATGAATCTGCCTTGGGTGAGAAGTAAAAACAGAAGTTGGAAATTCAAAGGAAAAATGGTAAGAAGAGAACAGACATCATCTCTGCCATCCTAAGGGGGAGTAGTGATGAGTCTGAGAAATGAAGATAATACTACATGTATAATATGTTCAATGCTAGAGGAACTAACATCTTTCATTTCAGTTAACTCAGGAAATCTGGAAATGTATTATATAATCTAGAGAACAATTTATTATTTACAGTTCTTAAATGTCATATTATTTTCTTAGTTGTTAGTTGAGTTATCCTCTAGGGATTTGTATGTTAAATACTTAACAACAAATATGGGGAGATTGAAAGGCATATGACTAGACTTATTTGTAATAAGTAGATGACAACTCAACTAAGATAAGAAAGTAAGATAAGTAGTAAATACTGAGGAAGGAATCAAGATGAAGAAAGTCAACTAGACACAAAGAATCATAATATCATAAGTGTTCTAATGAAGCTACTACTCTACACCGGAAGAAGTTCATTAATATGTTCAAGCGTCGACGAAAAATAAAGGAGTAGTATTTCAGAAGAGTTCAGAAGATACAGAAGATTCCAAGTGCCTACTACAAAGAGATTCCAAGAAAAGAAATATTGAAGACAAAACTAGAAGCAAGACAAGACACAAAGACCACTACAGAAGAAATGAGAATCAACATTGTAGTTAGTCATCCGTGAACTAGACCAGTGCACAGGGTGTCAACAGTGTCAGTGAAGATTCGTCATCAAAAAGTTCAAGTAGTTAGAAAGGTTATTGTTGAAGAACAGAAGAGTTTTATCTACATCAACAATAGTCAAGCCTTTAAATTAATTCTCTATTAATTAATTAAATTATTTAGTTAATTTAATTAGTAAACTAATTCACTCAGAATTAATTTATTTCTTAAATTAATTAAAGGATTAATTAATTTAGAATTATTTTAGAATGAAAAAGACAAAGGCGGGAAGACTTCGAAGATGATTACATGCTTACACAAGTCAAGATAGTATTTTAATTCTACTATCATAAGTTAATTGATTATTTAATTTATCTAATTAAATTAATTCAAGTTGAATTTAATTTAATTTATAAATTAACTAATTAAATTAAGTAGAATTAATTTATTATAAAAGATATGACTTAATATGACTGTTAATATAATTCAAATGACTATTTAATAAGTCATACCGAATTATACAAAATAAGTCATACCGATCCATTTTTTTAATGAGTCATACCGAGCTAATCAATGAGTCATACCGAAGCCACTTGCAATGAGTCATACCGAAGTTACTTTATGTGAGTTGAAAGGCATATGACAATGCCTATTTGTAATAAATAGATGACAACGCAACTCAAGTAAGAAAATTAAGTAAGTAATAAATACTGGGGAAGGAATCAAGATGAAGACAGTCAACTAGACACAAAGAATCCTAATATCAGAAGTGTTGAACAAGATCCAAAAGGAAAAAGTGTTATCCAAAAAGGGAGAAGTGTTGAACAAGACTTTTATAACAAGGAAGAAGTGTTAAACAAGACTTTTACCATAAGAGGATAATTCAACTAAGGGGGAGAATTGTTGAACAAGAAAAAGGGGTATATAACAACATGCTTGGATTCTATTCCATTTGATTTTAGAAGATTCTTGTAAATATGATTAACCGGATTTTCTAAAATGCATAACATGTCATAGTTTGCATTTTTTTATATCTGCGATGGTTTAATGCTGTATGTATGCCATGTCTGTTGTTACCTCTATTAAATTGGTTGGATAATTCAAGTAAGGGGAGAATGAATTCACCTTGGGAGAGAAGGGAAGACAGGAGTTGGAGAAACAGAGGAGAAGTGGTAATGAGAAGAGAACAAGACATCATCTCTGACATCCTAAGGGGGAGTAGTGATGAGTCTGAGAAATGAAGATAATACTACATGTATAATATGTTCAGTGCTAGATGAACAAACATCTTTCATTTCAGTTAACTCGGGAAATCTGGAAATGTATTATATAATCCAGAGAACAATTTATTATTTACAGTTCTTAAATGTCATATTATTTTCTTAGTTGTTAGTTGAGTTATCCTCTAGGAATTTGTATGTTAAATGCTTAACAACAAATAGGGGGAGATTGAAAGACATATGACAAGGCCTATTTTTAATAAGTAGATGACAACTCAACTCAAGTAAGAAAATTAAGTAAGTAATAAATACTGAGGAAGGAATCAAGATGAAGACAGTCAACTAGACACAAAGAATCCTAATATCAGAAGTGTTCTAATGAAGCTGCTACTCTACACCGGAAGAAGTTCATTAATATGTTCAAGTGTCGGCGAAAAATAAAGGAGTAGTATTTTAGAAGAGTTCAGAAGATAAAGAAGATTCCAAGTGCCTACTACAAAGAGATTCCAAGAAAAGAAATATTGAAGACAAAGCTAGAAACAAGACAAGACACAAAGACCACTACAGTATAAATGAGAATCGACATTGTAGTTAGACATCCGTGAACCAGACCAGTGCACAGGGTGTTAACAATATCAGTGAAGATTCGTCATCAAAAAGTTCAAGTGGTTAGAAAGGTTATTGTTGAAGAATAGAAGAGTTTTATCTACATCAACAATAGTCAAGCCTTTAATTTAATTCTCTATTAATTAATTAAATTAATTAGTTTATTTAATTAGTAAATTAATTCAGTCAGAATTAATTTATTTCTTAAATTAATTAAATGATTAATTAATTTAGATTTATTTTAGAATGAAAGAAGACAGAAGCTGGAAGCTCAAAGAAATACAGCTAAACATGCTTGACGGTACTGACTTGAAGACAAGACGGAAAAAGAAATGACACGGAAGAAATGCAGAGTCATATATTCTTAAAGGTGGAACCCCGGTTAGAATTGATTTATTATTTCCAAGTCAAAAGGAGTTCGGTTCCAGACGTTCAGGAGACCGCAGCTTAGAGCGTAAGGATTTATTTTAATTAATAAATATTTTATTTATTTAGTAAATTATATTTATAAATATCTAAATAATATTAGATATTTATTTTTATAATTTCTGAATTAAATTTATTATTTATTAATCAAAAATTATAAGCTGTGCGGGTCGAAAAGCATTTCTACGGAGCATGTCTATAATAAGACAAAATAGGCCCCCGATTTGTTCAAATTGGAATGGCTGGAGATATGTTATTAAAGAACCAATGGTAGGCTGCCAAGTGTCCAAAACAAGAGAAAAAGAATTGAATGGTCAGATTGATTCAAATGTCATACCGAGAAAATTGAATTGACAGTTGAATCAAAAGTCATACCGAGGCTTTTATCAAAAGTCATACCGATTTTCTTTTTGATAAAAGGTCATGCTGAATTGATTTTGTTTAATTAAAATAAGTCATACCGATTTTTTTTAATTAAATAAAATCCGAATATGACTTTAAAAAGGTCATACCGAATTTTCAGAAAGTCATACCGAATTTCTGAAAGTCATACCGAGTGAAAAAAGTCATGCCCAGCATTTTAATAAATCATACAAAGCTTAATTTCATTAAATAAAGTCATAGTGAAAAAGGTCATGCTAGCTTCCTTTTTCCTCAATAAATATGAGGTGATCTCTTCATTATTTCTAGTTAGAAAAAAACAGCTCAAATTCAGTAATTTGTCTGCATTGTAATATTCACAGATTTCTGTGCTGAGTTTGGAATATAATTGTTAAACTCGAACAATTCATGTCAAAATCGTTCTAGGTTTTTTAAACAATTATATAAACTTTCTACTTATTAATTTTGTAATACTTTTCAAGTTAAAATTATATCTTCTACTTGAACAGTATTTCATTTCAATTAATATTTCGTGTGAATTTAAAATAATATTTTTAAATCCAATATTCCGCGATAATTAACAGATATTGTATTCAACCCCTCTTCTACAATATCAGGGACCAACAATTGGTATCAGAGCTGGTTGATATTTTAAATATCAGATCCTAACCAAATATTCCGCAACTCATACAGATCTCAAAAATTATTTTTAATTCGAAATAATTTTTTTCTAAAAATTATTTTTGATCAAAAATTATTTTCAATCAAAAATTAAAATATTTTTTGAAACACTTAAATTTTAATCTTATTAAAGATGAGTACACAGAAAGTGACGAGCATTAAAATTCCACAGTTTGATAGAGATCACTACAATTTGTGGTAGCACAAAATGCTACTATTCATTGGGATTGTCAATCCCAAGTATGCATTAATTTTGGCCAATGGTGTTGAACCCCCAATAACAGTTATTCTCCAACACGAGGTAGATAGGGTCGTAATTCCTCACAGACAGTTTCCGAAAAGTTTAGCTGACTATACAATTGAAGAAAAAGAAGTTGTGTCCCTGGACAATAACCTCAAGCTTATACTGATAGAATCCCTAGCCTACATCATGTACAATCATGTGGTCAACTGCAAGACCGCCAAACAAATCTGGGATACTATAGAGGTTATAAATGAAGGGACTGAAGAAGTGAAAGAGAATAGACTGGAAATCCTGACTTCCCAGTACGAACAGTTTAGATCCAACCCTGGTGAGGGTATCTCTGAGGTGTTTCAGAGATTGAATAAATTGATGAATGAGCTCAATCTAAACGGGAAGTATTACTTGAACCAGGAGGTCAATAGGAAGTTCTTACTGACCCTGTCAGAGCATCTGGAATATAGGATTGCAGCAATCCGGGAATCTAGGGACATGAAAGAGGTTACCCTAGAGAGACTCTACGGAGTACTGAAGACCTATGAATTAGAACAGATTCAGACCAGAGAGACTTACGACAGAGGTAAGGTTATAAGTTCATCCAAAGCACTGATAGTGGAAGCACCAGAGAAGAAAGAAGTGAAGGTTGTTGCACCTTCTAACAGTACAGTGGAGTATGTGGTTCCAGAATTTGGACACACTTCAGATAACAGAGAAGACGGTGAGTTCTACACTTTGGAAAAACTAGATCAGCTGGAAGATGAGTCTCTAGCTATGGTTGCCAGGAGGTTTGGCAACATGAGATTTCGAAGGAACTCTTCCTATAAAGTAAAACCTAATTTTGGAAGTTACCAAAAAGGAGGGTCTTCAACAGCTGAATCAAGAAGCGGCTACAAGACCGGCTTAGTTGATAGAAACAAGTTTCGTTGCTTCAACTGCAATGAGCTAGGCCACTTTATAACTGAATGCAAAAAGCCGAAGCAAGAGAAAATGAGAGAGTCTTATGAAGATCTCCAGAAAAAGTATGATGCACTTGTGAAGAAGCATCAAGGAAAGTCTTATCTAGCAAAGGGAAAAAGCTGGGACGACTCAGACAATGATGATGAGGAAGAGCTGGGAAATCTTGCTCTTATGGCTTCATCCGAGGAATCACTGTCTCCCACCCGTCAGGGAGGAATAGATGTAAATCCTTCTTGCCCTAAAATGTTTGCATTGCTAGGTAAAGAACTAGATGGCGAAAGAGATAAGGTTAAGAAACTCAGACTCAAAGTCAAAGAGTTAATTGATGAGACTGAAGTTCTTAAACAGTTAAAAAGAAATCATGACAATTTGACTGAACAGTTGACTAAAGATTTAGCTTTTCAAGTCAACAGAGTCAAGTGTTATATTGATGTTGAAACTTATCTCAGAAACCAGATAGTGGAAGAAAAGAAAAGGTGTCTAGCCTATGAAAACTCCTCTTACATTGTAAAAAACCTAGTTGACCAACAGGTGATAAAACGAAAAGTTAGAATAGGGTTTGAGTATAATGAATATGTAGGAAATGCAAGCAACATTACCCCATTCAAGCAAAGTGCTAAAGAAAGGGGTATTCATCATGTTGTTAAGGACGCACATAAACCTCTTTTCATAACACCTATAGCAGAACCAATCCTTGAGAGCTCTATAATGATTGCCAATGAAATGAATTTAAAGGATCTTGAGGAAGGGAAGAAAAGAGAGGAACGAGCTAGGGACATAAAAGGAGTAAATGTCCAAGAAGAGATAATTGCGCCCAAGACACTAGTGAAAGTTGTGGGAACTTCTGATTCCCCCAGACCTGGTATAGGTGTAAAAGACTTAACGAATAAAATGAACAGACCTAACATGTTTGTTAACAGTAGGAACAGTAACAATAAATTTCATTCTACTGAGAACTTCAAATCTGCTAATAAAATTGAAGTTGAATCTGTTAAGCCACCTACTGTATTGAATAACATGCCTACTATTGATGTTTTCCATAAACCTTATGGTATAATGAATTGTATGTTATGTGCTTTTAATGCTATGACTGCTTACTTTAAACGCATGATAGCTAAGAAAGATAACATGACACCTAGACTACACATCAATAGTAAATTTGTTAAATCCAAGACTGCGACACCTTCACCTGAGAAAAAGGAATCATATATTCTTAAGTCTAAACAGAAAATTGTTAAGACTGTTTTTAGGAAGGTAGGAACAGTCAAGGAAGAGAATAATGTTATTCGAAAAGGATCTGTTGTCAAAGTAGACAAAGGTCAATTCTTTAAGTATGTCGGGCCCAATCAATTTTGGGCTCCGAAGACGAATTAATCCGTTTGATAATTGCAGGGAGTTAAACAGGTAAACCGAGTTATATGGATCCTGGACAACGGATCTTCAAGACATATGACCGGAGATAGAGCCCTGTTATCAGACGTGGTTGAGAGAGCTGGCCCGATCGTCATCTTTGGAGATAACAGCAAAGGAATGACTACGGGATATGGCAAGTTAAATACTGGAAATGTTATCATTAAAAATGTCTCTTTAGTGGAAGGACTTAAGCATAATCTACTCAGCGTCAGTCAATTTTGTGATAAAGGGTACAAGGTAAACTTTATCAAGAAGAAATGCTTAATACCTCATTCTAAAGATGACAAACTAGCCTTGCATGGAGTAAGGAAAGGAAACTTGTACGTAGCCGATCTCAACTCAGGAACTGAAGATGAAGCAAACTGTTTCTACTCAAAGGCCTCATCAGAAGAAAGCTGGCTATGGCACAAGAAACTCTCACATCTAAACTTCAAAACAATGAACTCTTTAGTCAAGAGAGATTTGGTGAGAGGACTGCCTCCAATGGAATTTACACAAGAAGGCTTATGTGAGGCATGTCAGAAAGGGAAATCAAAGAAAGCAAGTCACAGAGGCACAGACACTATAAACATCACTGAACCACTTCAACTCCTACACATGGATTTATTTGGTCCAGTAAATATTCTGTCTGTGTCAAGGAAGAAATACGCCTTAGTGATTGTGGATTACTTCACAAAATATACGTGGGTTTTATTCTTGAACTCTAAGGATGAAACTCCATATTTGGTGATTGATCATATAAAGCTGGTTGAGTTAGATTCAAAGTTACCTGTCCGGACAATCAGATTAGATAACGGAACAGAATTCAGAAATGAAGTTCTGAATAACTTCTGCTCAGACAAGGGGATAACAAGGCAATATTCAGCACCAAGAACTCCGCAACAAAATGGAGTTATAGAAAGGAAAAATAGAACCCTGATTGAAGCTGCAAGAACTATGCTAAGTGAATCAAGGTTACCTATCTACTTCTGGGCTGAAGTAGTAAATACAGCTTGTTATACTCAGAATCGAACTCTGATCAACAAAGATCATATGAAAACTCCCTATGAATTAATGGCTGGCAAGAAACCTACTCTCAAGTACTTTCATGTATTTGGAGCCAAATGTTTTGTGCTAAAGGATGAAGATGTACATCGTGGCAAATTTGAGGTCAAGGCACATGAAGCTATTTTTGTCGGATATTCAAGAAGAGCATATAGGGTATACATAATTGATCAGCACCAAGTGAAGGAAAGTGTCAATGTAACTTTTGATGACACTAAACTCCCAAGTATCCAAACTAAAGATTCTTCTGAGTCATTAAAATTTGATAATTATGCAGACTCACATTCTGATGACGAAGAAGAACCTGAGGTTGCAACAGGAAATGATGATGACAATAATAATGATGATCCAGGTAACAGTGGTGGAAACAATGGTAACACTGGAAATACTACTAATACCAGTGGTGGATCAACAAGTCATCCTGACAGCAAGTCAGGGGGAGATGAAGGATCAACTGGCAGAACACAACATCACAATGAATTTCGAGGCGAATCATCAAGATCAAACCTACCCAGGGAAAGGATATGGAGAAAAGATCATCCTTTTGAATTGATCATAGGTGATCCAGATGTTGGAGTCAGAACCGGAAGTGCAAATTCAAATGAATTTTTATTTTCAGTTTTTCTATCTCAAGAAGAACCAAAGAAGATTGAAGATGCATTAATTGATCCAGATTGGGTTCTTGCCATGCAAGAAGAACTCAAGCAGTTTGAAAGGCAAGAAGTGTGGACACTGATACCCAGGCCTAAAGATAGATCTGTTATTGGCACGAAATGGGTATACAGGAACAAGTTGGAAATGGGTATGCTCGAAGTGTGAATTTAAAATAATATTTTTAAATCCAATATTCCGCGATAATTAACATATATTGTATTCACCCCCCCCCCCTTCTACAATATCAGAGACCAACATGAGTCATACCGAGTTTCTTTACTTTAATATAAGTCATTTTGATTTATTTTAAATTAAAGAAAATTCGAATATGACTTACAAAGAGTCATACCGAATTATACAAAATAAGTCATACCGATGTATTTTGTTATGAGTCATACCGAGCTGTTAATCAATGAGTCATACCGAGCTGATAATCTATGTGTCATACCGAATTCTAATATGACTCATACCGACCATTATAAGTCATGCCCAGCCTTTTTATGAGTCATACAAGTGTTAAATCAATTAGGAAAAATGTCATTTTGGGATGAGTCATGCTAGCTTTCAACCTCTATAAATATGAGGAGTTGTCTTCATTTTTCAAAGTTAGAAAATCAGTTCAAATTCAGAAATTTGTCTGCATTGTAATATTCACAGATTTCTGTGCAAGTTTGGAATATAATTGTTTAGCTCGAACAATTCATGTCAAAATCGTTCTAAGCTTTTAAACAGTTATATAAACTTTCTACTTATTAATTTTGTAATACTTTTCAAGTTAAAATCATAATTAATATTTCGTGTGAATTTAAAATAATATTTTTAAATCCAATATTCCGCTATTAAATTAAGATATTGTATTCAACCCCCCTTCTATAATATCAGGGACCAACAACCATCCTCGTCAGCTTTTCCAGATTAGTCTATAACAATATTAAAGAGTAATTTATGCACCACAAGTATAGTATTAAGTAATAAGAAAATGCAAAATGCAACACGTACCATCATTGATGTCCGGAAGCCAATCTTTGATACACATCAAAGTTTCAACCGAGTCATCATTAAGAGATGAACGAGTGTCTGTAATAATTCTACGACACTTACTAAAAGAATTTTCAGATGCAACAGAAGAAGTTGGAATCACTAATATATCTTGAGCCATCCGTGCAAGTATAGGAAATTTAGGACCATTAAGCTTTCACCAACAAAGAAGGTCAAATTCAACTTCGTTATCCATCGGAAACAACCCTTCTTTTAAATATTCCTCCAACTCACTTTGTCTTGTGTTTCCCATTGAGTTACTACTTGCAATGAAGTCTTGAAAACCTCCCAACCATTCTGGACCAACTGAACTTGCACTACCAGAACTTGCATTACCAGAACTTTCTATAAACCCTCTACTAGTTCCAATTTTTTTGGAATATTCATTGAAAATATGATCTAAAAACTCACGCATTTCATCTATATAAAAGTCGGCACGAAGATCATTCATACCCTTGTAAGCATAAGTGACAATGGCCATTTTATATCTAGGATCAAGAATAATGGCGACGGTCAACAACTTATTGCATTCTTCCCAATACTTATCAAATTTAAGTTGCATTTTACTAGCCATTACATTAATCCGATCATCACTGGACTCAAGCCACATATTAATGCTCTTGCGAATTTGAATTACATCAATAAAATACAAATTTGCAGTTGGATATTTCACACCAGAATGTTTTTTTGTTATATCTGAAAATATCTTTAAACAATCACACACTTTCTTTCCATTTTCCCACTCTATTTCAGAAGGCAAACATTTATATTCGGGATCTAATTCTTTTAGACGATCAATAACAGGCCGGAGTTCAAGTGATGCAACAATCATTTCATAAGTTGAGTTCTAACGAGTGTCAACATCTAAAGGGATTCGTCTCTTAGTATTTAGTTTAGTTTGAGACAAGGCAATGGTGAACTTTTCATCCCTTTACGCTGAAGATGCAATATATCTTGCAGTTTTTTGAATTTTTTCAATTAATTGATCTAGTATTTCTAACCCACTCTTAACAATCAAATTGAGAATATGTGCACACAACGCATGTGAAACATGTCACCGTTGTGAACAAGTGCTCTTTTATCATTTAACCAATTTTTAATACCTAAAAGCATTCCCGAATTGTTAGAAGCATTATCAACAATAATTGAAGATAACTTATTATCTATATTCCACTCTAAGATTCTCTCTTTTAACCATGCACTTAAATTAACACCACAATGAGGGTATGGGACAACACGAAAAGATATAACTCGTTTGTGCAATACCCAATCATCACTAATATAGTGACAAGTGACACAAAAATAAGATCTATTTTAATGTTTTGGCTTCCATCCATCAGTAGTGAGACTAACTCTAGAAGTCAAATTTTCAATATCCTTATAAATTCGCTCTTTCTCAGTCACATACACACTTACCAAGTCAGATTTTACTGTTTTTCTGGACCGATATTTGTAAGAAGGCATTATGTAAGATATCCAAAGACGAAAGTAATCATATTCTGCCATTAAAAAGGCAAATCATGTTTAGCAATCATTTTAGAATATAAATCTCTCTCAGTAGCAATATCAAACCTATGAACCCCTAATTTCGGCTGAGAATCCTCATTACTTATTTTTTCCCTAAAAGCATTTGGGATATATGAGCTTTAACTAATCTCATTCGACACTTATCTGTGTGATTTTTCAAATGAGTTGTACCTTTATCACTGGCCCCATTAAAACTAGTGTGACAATACTTACAAATAGCAATAATTTTCTTAGTACCTTCTTTTATGCTTTCAATCCGGTCAAAGTGGTTCCAAACAACTGATGTCAACACCTTCTGCTTTTTGGTCGGTTTCTCATTTTCTTCGGTTTCTGGAATTGTTATGCAATCCTGGTCATTACTCTTAGAAACATTTTCTACACATTTTGTTGATGTCATGCAAACTAAACTAGATGATGCAGATGGAGTTAAACTTGAAGCATTTCCTGCAATTTTATACACACACAAGTATAAACAATAATCAAAGGCTGTATAAATCAAAGCTTGTTCAAATCAGATGGCGTTATACTGTATAAACAATAAATTAAAAAAAGGAAACACAAGTAGTCAAGTACACAAGTCTACCTTGTTCCATTGACGGAGGACCTTAATGAATTAACAAACATAAGCGTAGATCTGTAAATAATAATCAAGAATATTCAAATAATAGAATCTTCTAAAAAAAGAAATACAATTATACAAACTACATACTAATATACCATATAAGAACTAATCAAATAAAGAAATTGGAATTAGGATAAGAGATTGAACCTTTTTAGTTAATACGGCTGTGAAGATTGAAGAAGCAGAGTGCGACGATGGAGAGAATAGGTTTTAGGTTAGATTTAGACGTGTATCGGTGTATGGTGTATCAGTGTATGTATGATTGTATGTAATAGAATATAGTTGACTCTTGACTACTAGTTAAGTGTAATGTGTATCTATTATTCTATTTTATTTATTAATATCTATATCATATTTTATTTCTTTTTTTGTCAAATTCATCATATTCTATTTTGATATTGAATTTAAATTAAAATAAATATGAAATAAATTTTGAGGGTAATTGATAAAAAATAAAAATATATTAAAAATATATATTATATATAATTAATTTTGGATACGAATATTTTCGGATACGGATGCGCCTATATGTATATCTGTATCCTAAACTCTCGGATTCAGATACAGATAATATCCGGTTGACTTCGGATACAGATAATATTCATTTTTTTCCGGATACGAATACAGATATTTCAGACGGATATCGAATTTTCGGATTTTTTCCCAGCCCTAGTGGGAAATAAAAATATTTAAAAAGTTCTTCTTGATAATTTTACAAACTCACTATCGTTGATTACTTTGATAAAAAAATCGATAGAGTAAATAACAAATTGATGGACTTTAATTAAAGAGTAAGTTAAATTTTGGTGGTCAAAATTTGCAAGAAATTTCAAAATTATGGCTGTATTTTTAAATTTATAAATTGATGACCAATATTTTAATTAGATTTTTAAAAGTGTGTCTCTATTTTGATAGTTACATAATGGTGGTCATAGTTATCACCGAATTTGAAAATGATATTTGGGTTTTTAATAAAATAAGTTAAATAATAAATTAAAGTTTTTTAATAATTTTAAAAATAATTTTGATAATATATAATTATTGTGTTAACCATAAATTATAACTAATTCATATCGATGAGTTCAAATTTAACTCACTTGAACTTTTTTTAGACATTGAGTATGAACACATTTCTAAGCTAAAAAAATATTTAAAACAAGATTATAGAGCTTGCAAATTATTCAATCTCGACTCCATATTTTAAATTTCAAAATTATTTATTAGTCATCAAAAATATTTTTAAAATTTTAACTTATATTTTTCACATAATATTATATGATTTAAATTTTTTGTATTTGTCAAACTATTAAAGTACAACCAATTTTTTATAATTCGGTGAAAATAATGACCACCAGTATATAAATCTAAAAATAGAGCCACTATTTTGAAAACTAATATAAACTTTGATCACCAATTTACAAATTTCAAAATAGAGCCATCATTTAAAAATTCGATGCAAATTTTGGCCACTAAAATTTAATTTACTCTTAATTATATTGACGAACAAATAAATAACTGATTCATTAATAAACTCCGTCGATCCTTCTATTAAGTAACTATATGCATTGGTGCATATGTTCTAAGAAATTGAAAACAGCAAATGCATCTATGCAAAAGAAAGTAGAAGAGGTTGGTGATATCCAACCTGCGAATAACAATAAAAATCGCAAGTTAATTGGAACTGCCAGGATTTTGGCAATCCCTGGATACTTGGATAGTAACGCCCACGGAGATAAATGTTGGTGCATAGGCCTGAAATTGTCTTCCTAATGGATACATATAACTTTTGAGATGTCAGAAAAAATTAAAATGTTTTTAGAAAATTAAAAAAAATTGCTGAATAACAATTAAAATAAGAGTAGGATAAATTAATTCGAAAATAAAAAAGTACTCAGAAAATTATGAAGTTTTTTTAAATTATTTTATATATTTTAATGACTAATTTAAAATTTTAAGTCATTCTAACAAGTAAAAATATTTATTTAAATCAAAATACGATAAATTAGTGTTTCGAATCTAAATATAATATCGATAGCCGTTTGACGAACTAAAATTGACCCTAGACTAAAGTTTTGACTTCAATAAAATATTTTACTAGTATTGCTATAAGAAAAATAAAGTTGAAGGCTTATGGGAAATTATTAGTGAATTTTAAAAAAAATTCTACGAATACAAAATAAAATGAGACAACTCTAGAAAAATGTATTTAATTATTAGGTAATGGTAAAGATAACACATATAATATTTCCAATAAGAAAGATGATTTTTCATTCCGGAAGTATCATTTAAGAAATATCTGATCTCAACAAACAATATTCTGTGGATAAAGATTTTATAATTAAAGGTATCAAAAAAATCATTACTTTTACCTTTTTCTTGTAATAATAATCTTCTAAAAATATCATAAATGACATTTATTTTTCAAACTTTTGCTTTAAAAAGTAAAAAATTGTGACATATACTACTCAAAAGTTAAATTCAAATAAAAATTATTATATTTATAAAATTACAGAACTCAAAATAAAAAGTTACATTAATGATATAAATCATTATTATATTTTATTCAAAATTAACATAAAAAATGAATATATGATAAAATGAGAAATGATAGTTTGTGTAGTAAGTTTCAAAGAGAAAACCAAAAATTCAAGCAGCTCAAACTATTATCTGTTATAATCATGACTTTGTATCATGAGGTTAGTTGTTCAATACTGTTATGGATTAAAAACTGGGGTGTAGTTAATGCGATGTATGTCGGAATTTAACGAACTTTAATGGCTGAACTTGTGTTTCGTAGCTTGGTCCTGCCCTCACAAGATGCCTACGTATCTCTGTTGTGTTTAGAGAATCAAGTCAAAACGTAGTTCTAATAATGAGGGGTTAGACCCTTTATATAGATGTAGAAAGTCTAAGAATTAGAGTAGGTTTAGGAACTTTGATTGGTAAGGTATTTCCTAGAAGGATTCTGGATCCCTGGTAGAAGCAGTTTCCATGTAGGAATATGTTTCCTTGTAGTCGGATCTAATTAATTAGTTGTATACTTAGCTAATTAATTAATTACAAGTTTATTCACTAATTAGGGTTTCAAGCCTCATTAAATGGGCCTCCCTTTTAGACGAGACTAGATTCAATTAATGTCATATTAATTATGTCTTTAGGACTTACTTTTAGTCCACATCAAATACCCTGCAAGACATAAATTCATTTTTGTTAACAAAATTTTCAAAATAATAGTACAACCGTAATTATGCAAGATACATGAATATAAATATCCTTTCACTAATAAAATGATAAATTTTGTCCTTACATTGAGTTCCAATATATAATAATAGAAGTAATAGAATCATTCAATAATAACATCTCTTTAATAGAAATGATAGTCTTTATATTCTTCTCCGCTTAGCTTTTATCTCCTCTTCTTCGTAGTTCTCCACTGTTTTCTGCAAATTAATTAATTAACTTTATTAATAAATTGATAAATATATATATATGATTTTTGCTCAAATAAGAATCCCCATTAATGTGACATATGAGATGTAATCCCAACTCTTCATTTTATAAAAAAATTAATCTAATCTAATGTCCCCCAAGCGGCAGCCACACTAATAATCTACACCCTCACATACACTAACCCCACCCCTACGTTATGATGATGTCATAATTAGTTTTTTATTTTATTTTTATAAAAAAAATTATGGAGAAAAATTTATATATCTGACATCATGCTGGTGATTTTCTTGAGAAGTTGTGATTTTCTAAAGAAAACAAATCACCATAATTTGATTTTCTTGAAAAGTGGTGATTTTTTTTAGAAAAAAATCAATAAATTTCAACAAAAATCACCATTATGATGTCAGCATGACGTCAAATATATAAAAACAAAAATTTTGATTTTTTTATTGACGTCATATTGGTGATTTTTTTTGCTGATATATACTTGGTGATTATTTGTGTAGAGATGAGAGGTTAGGATATCTCACGAGCATTCTCATGACATACATATATATATATACATACATATATATATATACATATATATATATACATATATATATATATATATATATATATATATATATATCGTCAAAAACTATGAAGAGAATATAAAGAGTTTGAGATCAACCAAACCTCTGAGAAACGTTTGAAGAGATTGCAATTACGAAGAGATAACTTGCAGCCTGTCAAGTGAACTATTCTTATAGAAGTTAGTTTGTTCAAGCCTTGAATCTCTGTCAAACCACTACAGTTTGTAAGGTCCAATGTCTCCAACTGTTTCAAATCAGATAAATTTGGTAACGTTTTCATAGATCTACAACTCTCTGCGCTAAACCATTTCAGATTAGGAGGAAATTCTGGAACGGAAAACAATTGATCACAATTTCCAAGATCAAGATGTTCCAGCGATCTCAAGTTGTCAATAGTTTCAGGAAGAGTTTTAAGGTTCTTGTTAGAACTTAAACTCAGCCGAACAAGCTTAGTAAGACATGTGATCGAATCTGGTAAGCTCGAAACATTCAGTCCCTCTGCGTTGAGCACTTCTAAGGAATCGATGTCTCCCAATTCTACAGGCAATGCCTCCAGCCTTTCACAATTCCCAATATTTAGAACTTTCAGTGCTGACAAGTCACAAATGGTCTCCCCAAGACTTTTTAACTTCACACAACCACGTAAATTTAAGGAAACAAGACTTTTAAAACTTTTACTTGAAATGTGGATCTCCTCCAAACTGTCACAACCCTCAAGATTTAAAGTTTCAAGATACTCAAAATTTGTGAATTCTGGAATAGTAGTTAAAAGTTTGGAACCCGACATATTTAGACTCTTCAACGCTTGAAATTTCTGGGAAATCTGTACAAGTGAGTACCATTGGGAGAAATTAAATGATTATTTTTATAGTAGTAACTTGCCATGTATGCAAAAAGCATAATCACAGATTCACAGTACTTACTTCCCCCATACTTTTGAATATGCTGCTCTGCAACTCAAGAGTAACAACTTTTTGTGGGCGAAATTGAGGAGGAAAAGATTCTAGAGGACAACACTTCCAACAGAGCCACGTTACATCTTCAAATATCTGTTCAAAGCTTCCAGTGAGTTCAACCTTGTTGAGATCCAGAAATCTTAAATTACTCATGCTTAAGAATGCTTTTGTAGCGAATACTCCTTTGAGTGCATTCTGAGGAACTATACCTTCGATAGCTTCTGTTCCCTAATATACACATTAAGAATACAAGTTTAAGAAAAATATAATAATAATACTAAAAAATTATGGAGTGATACATTTTAGGTAAGTTACCTAAAATACCTTAGGATTTTACATACAAATATGTAAGATCGGCATTCATTTAAAATTTTACTAATATACTATTATTTTGTACTAAAATTTTAGAAAATTATGTAAGATGTATGTTCCTTTTTCTCTAATGATAATGATAATAATAATAATAATAATAATAATAATAATATATTTAAAAGTTACTACCTTGAATCTGTTCAACACTTTGCATATATCTTCAGGTAGCCACAATCTACTATGTTTTCCGGGATCGCAAGGAGATATTTTACGCACAATTTCTCTCCCCATGTCCCTTAGCAAAAGATGCATTCCCAACATATGCCTTTTATGGATCCTTAGTAAACTCCTTTTTTTTAGAATGTCAATCTTATCATTGACGTCTGTGTCGGTGTAAAAAGTATCCAATATTTTGACAACCTCTTCTTCTTCCCGTTCAAAGAATAAACAAGCGATGTCCAAGAAAATACGCTGCAGGATACTATCAACCTTTTCCAACGTATCATAGCTAATCTGAAGTTTATCCTCAAGCAGTGAATAGGAAACTCGTTTAAATGAATCAATGATGCTACTCCATCTTTTCTCTGCCTGGTTATGAAATATGTCGCCATAAACCGTAAGAGCCAAAGGAAGCCCTCCAGCAACTTTTAGAATGTCACTGGATAATTCTATCAATTTGTGATTTATTATACTATCTCCAAATGCATGTCGGGTAAAAAGTTGTTGCGAGTCAGAATCATCTAGTTCATTTACCTTGTATCTGTGTTCTACCTTAATTGAATCCAGTAGATCTTCATTTCTGGTTGTAATTATGATTATGCTCCCAAAAGCAAATGGCCCTAAATAGTGCAATGGTTTTGCGTCATCCAAATCGTCAATAATTATCAGAGCCTTAGTCGAACATAATTTATCTTTTATACATTCAATTCCATGATGAACATTGTCAATCTTCTCGTTCTTACGTTTAAGAACATTGTCAATAAGTTGCTGTTGTAAACGTACTTGGCCTGTTTCTGTTACTGAATTCTCTCTAACATTTGCTAGGAAGCAGCTGCCCTCAAAGTGGTGATAGTTTTTGTTATACACGTCTAAGGCAAGAGTTGTTTTGCCAACCCCGCTCATACCATATATACCAATCCTAATGACCCCACTTGAGTCACTCTTTAACAATAATGCTACTTCTTGAGCACGAGAAGACAGCCCAACTGGATATTTAGCAACATATAAAGTCTTCCGAGTAATTCGGAATGTAACATCAACAACAATTTTATTGGTAATAGCACCTTCATCATCCCTGCAACCAGTGACGGACCCGGAAACAAATTTGAGTGGGTTACTTATATAAATATTTAAATAAATAAATATATATATTATAATAATTAAAAAAATTTAAATGTATGCAAATAAAAAATATTTTTACATTTTATACTTAATTTCTCATATAATACGGATTTTTAATATATATTTAACTCTATATTTATATGAAAATTTAGATATTAAATTTTATATAGTTTTTTATGTTGAAATTTTTAAATTTTTTTAAGTTTCTATTTATTAAATTTGTAATATTAATGGGTTCCTTATATTATTTTTTATTATATTTTTATTAAAAAATAGTAATAATTTCATCTTATGAAAAATTTGAGTAGCTAGGCTATGGGTCCGCCCCTGCCTGCAACGCAACTTTTTCATCAGACGTATAAAACTTTTCATACTTTCATTTGTTACATAATTATATCATTACATATTAAAAAATAATATACTTATATATGATATTAAATAAAATAAAAGAGTATTAATAGAATAAATAAAAAATAAAAATAGTATCAAAAAATATAAATAATTAATAATAATACAATCATACATGATATTAAATAAAAATAAAATATTATTGAAAGAATAACAACAAATATAAATAAAAAAATATATAAAACATTAAAATGAAAATAATAAAACAGTAAAATCAATCATTTATTGGAAATTTAATAATATAATCACACACGATATTAAATAAAATTCAACAAATAAAAAATTATAAATTTAAAAAGTAAAACAAAATTATAAAAACAATATAAAATTAAAAGATGACTCATGCTTTGCATCATATTAAAATAGTAAAATATATGATATTATTATTAATAAAATAAATATCATATATAATTATAATATTATAATTAAAAAGTGACCTGTGCTTTGCATCAAATTAAAATAGTAAAATTATATTATAAAAATTATTATTATAAATTAAGTAAAATACATATATACTAAATCATACATGGTCAACCAACATAAAAATGGTCTTTTATCCATTATTTGGAGATTTTTAGAAAATTAATTAACAGTTGTATACATGATTATATATTTTTTTACTAATAATAAATATATATATATAGAGAGAGAGAGAGAGAAAGAGAAATACAAAATACCAAAGGGTTAAATATCAAACACATCACTGACTGCGTTAAAATGTATCAAATAGGTGACTGACTACAAATTTGACTCATTTTGGTCACTAACTGCGTCCAGATGTATCAAATAGGTGACTGATTGCAAATTTGACTCATTTTGGTCACTGATTGCACAAATTTGACTCATTTTGGTCACTGATTGCACAATTTGACTCATTTCAGTTTTCCGGCCACCTTGAAAATTTTTCGACGAAAAAAAATATGCACAAAAAAATCCGAAAAAAATTTATATATAGTAAAACACCCCGACTTTGAATCTCCTAAATTCAGAATTATCGAAAGGAAATTCAAAACTTAAAATCAAAATTAAATAAATCTTGACCCAAATTTATTTAATTTTGATTTTGAGTTTTGAATTTGATTTCGATAATTCTGAGTTTAGGAGATTCAAAGTCGGGGTGTTTTACTACATATAAATTTTTTTCGGATTTTTTTGTGCATATTTTTTTTCGTCGGAAAATTTTCAAGGTGGCCGGAAAACTGAAATGAGTCAAATTGTGCAATCAGTGACCAAAATGAGTCAAATTTGTGCAATCAGTGACCAAAATGAGTCAAATTTGCAATCAGTCACCTATTTGATACATCTGGACGCAGTCAGTGACCAAAATGAGTTAAATTTGTAATCAGTCACCTATTTGATACATTTTAACGCAGTCAGTGATGTGTTTGATATTTAACCCAAATACCAAACCATTTAACTAGTCTAATCCACATGTACACACTTCATGCACGTGGTCCAACCCCAACCCCGCTGAAAACTCCTCCACCCCCAAAATCTAGCGCGTGCCCCTACCCCTCCCCCAATTGCAAGAGCTGTTTGTTTTATAATTTTATTATACTAAATAATTTATACTTTTAATTTTAAATAATAAATATAATAAAGTATATTTTTATTACATAAATTATACTATAAAATCTGGAATTATATTATATAAATTAGTAATTAATATAATATAAATTAGTAATACATTACAGAAATCATTATTTAATATTATATTTTTATTATTTAAAATTTATGTTTTTAATTTTATATAATAAATATAATATAATATATTTTTATTATGGAAATTATGTTACATAAATCAGTAATTAATATTATAGAAATCAGTATTTAATATTACAGAAATTAGTATCTAACACTATATTTTTATTATTTAAAATTTATGTTTTTAATATAAATAATAAATATAATAGAATATATTTTATTATGAAAATTATATTATATAAAACAGTAGTTAATATTACAAAAATCAATATTTAATATTATAGAAATTAATATTTAATATAATAGAAATCACTAAATTATATTATAGAAATCAGTAATTAATATTACACAAATGAATATTTAATATTACAGTAATCACTAACTTATATACTGCGGTTTCACCTAAATAATAGAAGTTACCAGAAAAATAAAATTCACCAGAATATAACACATATGGTATGAAAACTGATCTTTGAGAGATGGAGAAAAATGTGGTGAAGTTAAATTTGAAAAAAAAATCACAAATTAATGGGAAAATTAAATTTAAAACGAAGGAGATTTTAGTAGATTGTGTATGTGACATTGCATTTAATATGTGTGTGATTGCATCTTGAGAACATTAGATTAAAATTAAACATGTGGTTAAGATCTAATTTTCTATTTCTCATTTGATCATTAACATATATATATAATTGTTTTTGTCATGAATATATATTAATCTAAGCTATTTTTAATTTATAATATATATATATATATATATATATATATACTAGCTTATATCACGTGCGATGCACGGATGAATTTTTTTAATTTTTTAATATTTTTATTTTAATATTTTTTAATGATTTAAATTTATTTGTATTTGTATAATAATAATTTAAATTTTATTTAATATTATATGTATATGTTTTTATATAATTTATTTGTATTTATATTTTAATAGGATAATTTTTGTTTGTTTTGTATAGAGATGTATTTTACTTAGGAGATTAATGTGAGATATTTTAGTTAGAAGATTAATATGAGATTGTATTTTAGTAGTAATGTTTATATTTTTAAGAATTATAATGTTTATGAGTTGTTTGCATAAAAGGAGGATTATTGGTGTTAGAATTGTATGCATGATTATATTCTTTTAAAATTATATTTTATTAAAATTCAACGGTTAAGATTATTTCTATGGTTCACTTAAAATTGGACGGTCAAGATCTTTTCTATGGTTCACCTAGTACCATACACCGACCAAAACTTTTAATCTTTCGTCTTTAATAATATAGTATAGATATATATATGTCATTATTCTAGAGAGAACACTCTTATATAGAGTTATAGAGAAAATTCTTCTATTCTACTGTAGAATCTTATAAATAATTTTAAAATTTGATTTTACAATAAAATATTAATCATATACTATCTTCCCAAAAAATTTAATCAGTAAAAAGTAAGCGAAAAAATTGATTTTTAATTTGATTCTACTGTAGAATCATTCTGGAAGATTTGATTCTACTACAGAATCAGTAAATTATTTTTTAATTTTTATTAGTTATTTTTAATATTTTTTCAAAGAAAAAATTTATATAACTTCGTTTTAAAATCTTTTATAATTATATTTGATGAATTATGACATAAATATATGTATTTTATGTGTATATATAATGATTCTCTCTTTAACTCTATATAAAAAATTCTCCATAAAATGCTACTCATATATATATATGTTGGACCAAATCAAGCCTACTATGTATTATTACTTGTCTTGTTGTAACACATTTAGAACTTCTGTATTAGGTTGGTGATTTAGATACTTTAATGTACTATTGCAGATAGAAGTATGATCAAATTGTAATTCCAAGTTGTAATTAAAGTCAAAGAATAAAGTCTGTTAGAAGATTCAAGTTGAATCATGCATCTAGACAAAGAAGACTTCTTAAAGATTCAAGTTTGAGGTAAATTTTTGATCGATTTTTCTAGTGTTTTCAAAATTATGTGTTATACGTTTATATTTGATTATAAAATTTTGGGCTAAGTGGTTATATTTTGAATTGACGTGTATTATCCTTATATGTGTTGTGTGTCAACAGTAAGTTTAGAACTCTGATTTATGCCATGATTTGTAAAAATAAGAATAAGAACTTAGGATCGAATCACCGGGTTGTAGTGACAGTTTTTTAAAAATTTAGGATCGTTATCACCTGGTTGTAGTGGTCGTGACATAGATTATGGGTTTTGAATTATTGTTGTTTATGTGGTTATCTGTATTGTATGTATCAAATAAGAATAAGAAAGTGTATCGAAAATTTATGTGTATAGTTATCGTATCGAAAATTATTTCGTTATATATATATATATATATATATATATATATATATATTACTTGGCCCTACTAGTTGGATCGGTTGGTTACTTGCTGAGCTGTATAGCTCATTATTTACAATTTCAGCTTTGGTGTAAGAGGAATATGAAGTGGATTGGATTTCGAGTATATTAGATTTAGAGTAGACTAACTTATTGATTATTAGTGTTAACTGCGCTTTTGTAATAGTTACATTTGTAATGGAATTTTGGATTAATAAATTATATGGTATTTTAGTTTTTGCTCGAATTAATAATCCGAAAAAGGGTGGGTTGTTACAAAGGGCCTTCAACAATGAGTATGCCTTCAACCATATAAATATAAATCCAATAAATACCGACTCTTTAAAAAAAATCCATGTTAAAATTTGGACATAAATCCATAAATCTTCCTCCTTGTAAAGTTTTAAGTTCAATTTTTGGTTACCCCCAATTCGAGTATAAAAAGTGTTAATATAATACAAAATACCCACAATCCCCTTGTGATTTTTGGATAAATGATAACTTAAAAGATGTATATGTTTATTATGCAAATACAAAATTATAAATAAAAAAAAATAAGCATTTCAGTGTATTCTTTTTTTTTATAACTTTTTGGAGGTATTTTAAATCATGTAAAAAATCTAGTTCCACAATTAATTTTTAAAATATATATTTCTAAATTAAAACTTAATAATAATATAGTTGATACTCATGCCTTTTATATCCTACCGACCTCCCCTTGGTATCAAAAATTTATATCTTATGGAAATTATAAATTTGAGATATGGAGTTGAGATTTTAAAAAGTTGAAACGAACTAGGTATGAGTTTTATTAATTCTAAACCTATACCTCACCTCATGAACCAAATGACCCCTTACGACTATCAAAAAGAAAAACTGTAATTACTTACATTTCCTCATGGACCGGGTATCCCGAAATTTTCCCCACGGCTGTCAATGCAGCACGCCACCTTGTCAATCTATCCGCATCATAACGGTTTTCATGTTTTTTGAAATGATCAATAAATTTTCCTGTTTGGTACTGCACAGATGATGGCTTAATGTGGTAAAAGACAGGAAGAACTAGTCTCTGCTTTTCTTTGCAGATTTTGAGGATATCTACTAGCTCGTCAAGGCACCAATGTGATTCACCATAATTTTCAGAGAGGACAACAACATACACCTTGGACTCTTTAATAGCTTTGGGCAAAGCGACTGCGATTGTGTCTCCGCTGCGTAGCTCAGGAGTATCCCTATATGTTTTAATGCCACTTTTGTCTAGGACATTGTACAAATGACTAGTAAAGCCAAACCGTGTATCTTTACCTCTGAAGCTTAAGAACACCTTCCAAAGAGTAGGATCTGACTCATCAGCAGCAGTAGATGATATAGTTTGATTAGAACTTGTAGAATTCATTGTTTTAGACAACAAATTCAAGAGCTTCAGATGCCAAGGTCTGAAACAAGTGATAAGATTTGTCAAAGGGGAAGACTGTAGAAAACGAGTGGGGATAAAAATAAAATGCAAGTGGCAGAAAACGAGTGATATTAAACAAAACTACTTCTCAATTATTAGCATCTAGATCTACTTCCTACTGTATTACTTAAGAAAACGAGTGATATTAAACAAAACTACTTCTCAATTATTAGCATCTATATCTACTTCCTACTAGTATTACTTAACTTTTTAAAAGGTACTATAAAAACTTTTCAGCACATAGTTAAAATTATTTAGAAAAGAAATTCAAGAAGTTTAATCATATTTTTAAATTATTATTTTATAAAAATTATATTAATTAAATAGTTTTATTTTAAAAATAATTTTGTTAGACATTCAAAATTCTTTAAAATTCGTTTGAAAAAGATAAACGACCCCGATTTTAAAGAGATGAAAAGTATTTTTATATATTATTCAAGAATTATGTTAAAGACTTCAAAATTGTTTCCAAAATAATTTTTTAAATGCGTCAATATTGACATTGGCTAAATGAAAATTTTTAATTGATGTAATTAATGTGAATAAAAATATTCTCTCATTTATTATTTTTATAATCAATTAAAATTTAGCATTCTACAAAAAAAAATTGAATTTGATCGACAATTAACCAGGCACCATTTTGTTTTCTACTTCTCCATCAGTCTGGTAGGAGTATATCGTTTGTTTGACAATTCTCACTGACCACCACCAATTAATACTACTACTATTTTCTATCGGATTCGATGTTCCGGAGGCTCCTAGTGTGCCCTTCCTTTTGGTTTAGAAATTTCAATCTTATTGCCTGTTTTTTCGATTAAATCGCTCACATGAAAGATATAGAGCTCGATTTCTCACAATTTTATAATTTTATGTATGTTTGTCATTTCATCGGATCTAGTACTGAACTCAGATTCTGGATCCTTAATGAAAATAAAATCTCTCTCCAATTTAATAGGGTCATCAATACAAGAGTGATATTTGCAAGTTATAAAAAAGTGAATCGAGATACATGTATTTTTATTATTACTGTTAAAATTATTCCTCTGATTTAAATCAGGTTATATATTGTGTCCATTCCTCAAAAAAACACAACCCTCTTTTATAGCTAATGTGTGTTCACCATCAGGAAGCCTGACAGCTCCACCCAGTGCCGTTCCTGACTTATCGGAGGTCTCGGGGCGAAAATTTCAAATAGTCTTCTAAATTTTTTTTCTCAACATAACTATAAAAAAATCATATAATATAATAGAAGTTTATGATAAATTTTTCCAAATTTTCACTTATTTCCATCAAATTTTTATCAAGTTTGCTTGAAAAGTTTACATTTTTTATAACAAAATTATTCATAACTCTTATATGTGACTCTTTTAACTTGATCAACTTGTTTTTTCCTTTTTCACATCCAAATAATTATTTTTTAAGTAACATCATATAAATCAAAACTCAAACAATTGACTTATAAAGAAGTAATAACACCTGAAATAGATAGTTTGAGTTCAAAATTCTCACTTCAAGTTTGAAAAATAATGAATTTTTATATCAAAAAAAGATAAAATATATATGTTTATATGAGTATTGAGCCAAAAAGTATAAGTTAAAAACAAAGTTTTACCTCATTAGGATTTTTCCATCCTACACAATCTCCCCACTAACCCTAAATTAGTAGATTAACATTGTTTTGGGATAATATATATAATCGAATATCAGTTCAACTTTATTTTTTTTAAATAATGAATTATCTAGTTTTTTAGAATACATACATATATATTATATATACACATATGTAATTAATACTTATTTTTAGTTTTATAGACCCTATAGTAATATATATTTTTAAAATTATTAATTTATATGTTGTGAAATTATTAATTTTATAATTTTTTAATTACATAATACACATATAATATTATTTTTTTTAAAATGTGCCCCCTAAAATTCTTGGGCCCCAAGCGATCGCCCCCGCACCCTTCATGGCCGACCCTGGCCGCACCAGTTCAGCTACTCATGTCGTTGCCATGTACATCACCAGTTCATGATTATGAGGCTACATAAGGGTTAGAGGTGGTCATGGCCCCCCGTAGGGTCGTCATAATATTGGTAAATGTATGTTATAACTTTTAAAAAAATTGCATTTTAATTTATATATTTAAATAAATATAATACTTGGCCCTTGTAAAAAAAAATTTGTTCTCTATAAAAAATATAATTAATCTTTATAAAAAAGAAATTTTAGTTCATTAAATTGTGTACGGACTCAATTATAGACGGTGTTTCATGATTTGAAAGAACGTAAGCCTTTATTATAAATTTTGTACTATTATTTTTGTATATTTGTTATATTGAATATTTAAAAGTTTATGACGGAAAAAAAATTTGACCCCCTCTATGAATTGTTCATGTGCTGCTATACTAGTACTATATGTAGGAAGCACACGAGAAGAATTTGCGCCCCCTTTTCCACTACGAGTCTTGTCTGGCCACCACTCTGGGTACCCATGAATATTGAAACAAATCCCCCTATCATGTCCAGATTTTGGGCAATGAGAACAAGTTAATTTGGTTTTATCTCTACGTTCTGTGTTTGTTTTCCCGTGCTCAGATAGTAGAGCACAATCCTTCGAGAATGTTCTTCCTGGAACTTCTAATGACCCCTCCAAATTAGTTAGTGGCTGTTGCGCTAGTAGAATTATCCTCACTGTAACATAAAGTTCATCATCCACACTACTAAAAAATTGATGCAACTTCTCCTCTCCCTTGTCATTTGCATATTTTCCAACAACATTGCAAGTACCACTTCCCACACTCACAGCCATGTGGAGGTAGAGATGCACAAAAAATCCGAATCCAAAAAACCCGTCCGATCTGATCCGAAAAATCCCGGTCCGGCCCACGGACCTGAACGGATCACATATTTTTCAGAAAAATTTGGCCCGATCCGATCCGGAAAAAAACTGGATTTAGGCCCGGCCCGAAAAAAATCCAGATTTAGGCTCGATCTGGATAAAAAATCGGATAAAAATCCGGTCTGGCCCGGATTAAGCCCAGTCCGGCCCGATTTTAGCACGGTTTTTCCCGGATTTTATTCAAATATTTTAAAAAATCCGGATAAAATTTCTAATATATTTAAATTTTATCTATTTTCATAAAAATATTGAATTAAATATCGAATAAAAGTATACATATTTCAAGAAATAATAAAAACACTTTCTAAAAATAATTATTTTATTTATAAAATTAAAAAAATATATTAATATTAAAATATTAAAAAAATAATTCGGTCTGGCCTGGCCCAATCTAGCCCGATCCGCGGGTCTAAAACGGGCCAACTATTTTCATTGAAAATCCGGCCCGATCCGGTTCAAAAAAACCAAATTTTTTGTAGTCCAATATGAATCCGACCCGATCTGATTTTTATGCATCTCTATGTGGAGGTTTCTGTTGATTGAGATCATCAAAAAAACAAATCAACGTATTATAATAATCTTCAATTGACATATTTTTTGTTTGCTTATATCCAATTATTTTTTCTCTCAATTGTTGTATATGAGGGCCAGTAAGGCACACAAAACCTTTTCTCTAAATAATTCCAAAGCTTCTTTGCCTCTTCCATGTACGGAATCGATGCTGCAATCTTAGGATCTATGGTTAGGAGAATCCATGAAACTAACATAGTGTTGTGTATGAATAAAAAGAGATTTAATGGATACAAAATATTGTAACCAAAAAATCGATGAACAAGAAATCGCTGAGCTGTGGCAAGAAATTCACTGCCTTGAAAACGATATGCGGTGCAACCGAGTTGCTAAATCGTATCACCGATCCGTTCCCTAAGGTTTACTCAGCACTCTCACACAAGTGCACTCTTGAGTGAGAATTTGGAGTCTATACAAACTTGTGCCCAAAAACAAAATCAAAAGAAAGAAAAACTTATGTATATTTTCAATGGTGTCTATCCTCAATTTAATACATCTGCATATATAGTTCTCAAGGAAGAAGATGAAGTAATCTCAATTGTAACTCCTCACACGTAAAGTCACATTATGAATAATAATCAATATAAGTAATTAAAATCAAAATAAAATCTCTAACATATGTAACTCCCAATGTATATATATATAATATAATATTATAAAACCAATAAATATATAATATAAATTATTCATTTAAGTGGGGAATAATATATATCTACCAATATAAAATATTGGTCACATTATTTTGAAATATTAGTATACCAACAATCCCCCACTAATGATTTTGAAAAATAAACAGTAATCAAAATACAAACGTTTAGGCACAAAAGGAGATATGCACTTAACAAATGATATAATTGAAATATTTTATTTAGTGAAATGAGGCAACAATCTACAAGTCTTAAAGATGAACTAGTCTCGAAATCCACAAGACTCTTCATCAAAGAGTAGACCAGTATTGAACTCAAAGATTTAGATTGAGACCCCCACAACACATACAATACTTCAAAATATGTATAGGCTCCACAAATAGTATCTTGCGCTATTTTAAAGCCAAGCGCCAACCTTAGGACTCATGGACGCTCTAGGAAAATCTGTATAGGCTCCACAAATAGTATCATGCGCTAGTCTCCACATCCACGTAGGTGAATCACTCATGTGCTTCTCAATAGCACCAAAAATAATATTGATTCATTAAGAATCATATAAAACTCAACCTAAGCAATTATAACGGTGGATTTCACAAATGTCTTTAGTGGCACCTACCTCGTGGGTATAAATCCATTAAGAATTAAAGTAATAATTCAACCTCACCTGAGCATTATTTATACAATTGCCATAGGAATGAGGTAAAAATGATGCTAATAATATTTACTCTTTGGGATTGATCCCCATCCCCATCAACATATCCATAACTTGTCTTTTTGGCAGTCCTTTAGTTAGAGGATCCGCTAAATTCTTTTCGGGCCTTACATAATCTAGAGAGATTACTCCATTTCTGAGTAATTGTCTCAACACACCATGTCTTATGCGAAGATGCCTCTTTTTACCCTTAAAATTGCTATTAGTCACAAGACCAAGAGCTGCTTGAGAATCACAATGCAAAGATACTGAAGACGAACGTCCCCCCCCCCAATGGAATTTCTGCCAAGAGATTTCTCAGCCACTCCACTTCTTGTCCTGCTAACTCAAGAATAATAAATTCAGATTCCATGGTGGAGCGAGCTATACGTGATTGTTTTGAAGACTTCCATCATATAGCACCTCCACCTAAAACAAAAACATAACCACTAGTAGAGTTAATTTCATCATTATCGTTTACCCAATTTGCATTAGAATAACCTTCCAAAATATTTGGAAATTGAGAAAAATGCAAACAATCATTCATGGTATCTCTTAGATACTTGAGTAACTGATGAAGAGCAGTCCAATGAGCACTACTACGATTATGATTATACCTGCTGAGTCTACTCACCGCATATGCAATGTCTGGACGAGTACAATTCATTAGAAACATCACACTCTCAATAATTTTAGCATATTTCTCTTGGGAGACACTTGGCCCATTATTTTTGACGAGTTCCACACCAGCATCATAAGGTGTCTTACAAGGTAAAATATCAAAAGAGTCAAAAAATTTCAAAATTTTTTTCACATAATGAGATTGACTCAAAGAATTGCCACCACTAAATTTACTTAAACGAATACCAAGAATCACATAAGCTTATCCCAAATCCTTCATCTCAAACATATTAGAGAGGAATATTTTAGTGTCATTTGCAACATCTATATTAAACCCAACTATAAGCATGTCATCAACATAGAGACAAATAATGACACAAGAAAACTCAAACATTTTATGGTACAAGCACGAATCAGATGCATTTACATCAAATTCATTATTTTTAAGAGTGACATCAAATTTTTTATACCAATCTTTGGAAATTTGTCTATGTCCATAGATGGATTTTTTAAGTCTGCACACTTTATGTTCTTGACCTCTTATTACAAATCCCTCAGGTTGGGACATGTAAATTTCTTCTTCAAGACCCCCATTCAGAAATGTTATTTTAACATCCATTTGATGAACTACCAAATCATGGATTGCTGCTAGAGCCACCAAAGTTCTAATTGTGTCGATTTTTGTAACGGGTGAAAAAGTATCAAAGAAATCAACACCTTTCTTTTGCATAAAGCCTTTTATTACAAGTCTGGTTTTGAATTTATCAATTGAGCCATCTGGTCTAAATTTCTTTTTAAAGATCCATTTACTACCAATAGGTTTAGAACCTTTAGGTAAGTCACAAAGCTCCCAAGTCTGGTTATATAAAATATAATCTAGTTCACTTTTGATGGCATCTTGCCAAAAAGTAGCATCAATGGACCTCATAGCTTCATCATATGTTAAAGGATCTTCCTCCAAAAGAAAAAGAAAAACAATATTATCATTTAACATATTCACATTAAAATCTTTTACAAGAAAAGCAATTAAAAAATCAGGCCCAAAAGAAGTTTCAATTCTATGCCTTTTACTCTTCCCAGGTTCATGCACATCTGAAATTGCAGATGAGGATGAGAGACTATGGTCAACTATGGGTTCAACAGATGGCATAACAGATGATGACAAAGACATTTTATTTAAAGGAAACACATGCTCAAAAAATATTACATCTCTAGATTCACAAATAGAAAAATCACTTAAAGACATAAGTTGACACTCTTTGCTACACTATTAAATAACTAAAAATGAAGTGTAAGTTGACACTCTTTCTGATGAATGTCGAAAGAGTTTGATAAAATGTTACTAAATTTGAAATTAATTGGTTGTACTTTTGTTTTTTGAAAAAAATGAATCAATTCATTAAACAAAAGTCATACGACATCTACAAATATAATCGAAATTAGACAAACGCTTAATGATATCGATGTTGAATCATTCCTTCCTGAAGAGGTAATCAAGTGATTTGAAGATGATTTGAATGTATGTACTTGTTTACACCCGACTGTGAATGTATGTATTTTTTTTCGCCCGACTATTCTGTGCAATCGACCATAGATGTGATCTCATATTAACCTTCATCCCTGAATTAAATATGTGAAAATCATGTTGATCTATAACATCGGTCATGGAGAACACCAAAACAAAACAAAATAAAAACCAAACTCTCAGAAGGAGAGACTAACAAAACCCAAATAAATTGGGAACTTATTGAAAGAAAACAAGATTTTAAACAAGACAAATAAAGGGATTGAGGCTTTCCACCGATAAAAACCGATGAAAGCCGCCTCAAAAGTCTTTAATGGAGGCTAGGGTTTTATGAGTCAGTTTTTTATAACTACTTTTCTTATTCTTTAAAGTAAATTTTATTTGAGACTTATTATGAGACTATTGGTTGTACTTTAAAACTAACATTGAAATGTAAATTCTATTTTAACATCAAAAAATATTATTTTGTGCCATATTCTAGCAATGGTTATGACCATCTTCCATTTAACATTGTACTTGCTCTAACTACAAATGCAATGGACAATAATGCTATTTGGTTCACTTTGTTGATGATTTGAAATGCAGCTAGTGAATCTCATGCAAACAAGTGTTTCAATCAGTCACGGACTAAACCTGTGAACCCGTTTAGTTCATGAATTGTTTTCATCTTGCTAAATGGCAACCAATGATGATTTTTTGTAGGAGTAGAGGAGGTAAACACTCTAAGGGACTAGTTTTCACGTAAAAATGGGTCTAGAAATTAGTATATGCAGTTCTGTGATTTTGTAAACCATGTGATTTCACAAGTATCTGCTATGGTTTTAGAGCACAAGTTATCAAGTCCCTAGACATAAGATGCAACTTGAAATATAATAACCAGCAAAAATTGGTTTTGGATGAAATATATCAAGTTCCACCGTGCTTTGGTTTATTTGTATTAAAATTGAAAATTCAAGAGTTTTGGCACCTTAATTAAAATAAAATAACATAACTGTTATATGCCTTTAGTTGATCACTTAATCAAAATAAAGAAAAGATAAAATTGAAAATACATTTTCATTGATCAAAGTGATTGAGTAAGATACTTAAGTAGAGAATTTTTGAAAATAAGATAATTATTTCTGAATAAATTTCCTTATCCAAATTGATTACACGAAGGTGTTCAAGCAGGTCTCATTCACACTTTGTTTACAAAGTAAGGAGTGACTCAGATTCCTTGGCATCTAAGTTTACTTAACCAGGATTTTGAGATTTATTTATGAGATGATTTCTTACAACAAAAATTCTTAGCTAAGTTAATATAAACTCTCACTACTTTATCTCTAATCACAGGATTATTATGATAAATTTATGTGCTATGTGCATAATATTAGGATTGACATTACACACACAATACTGCTGATCCTATGGACTGCCTGGGGGCTCCTACGAGGCTCCCTTGATTTGTTCCCAGGGTGAACCAGTCACCTAGTGAACATATTGCTTGTGTAAGTTTTAATAATTTACTTGTTATTAGCTTATATGTTCTAAACTGATCACAATGATTTAACAAGATAAAAATGAACTAATGTGTATCACTTAGAAAAATTTCAGAAGACCATAAAATTGAATTTATGTGATCACATAAGGGAAAAGTAGAACAAAATAAAAATGAATTTTATTTGATCACTTAGATTAAATTCGAAAAATGGACTTTTTCAGCCAAACCTTGTCCCATTAACCCAAAAATTGTCCTTAAAGTCCATTTTACAGGCCAGACCTAACAACTTTGGGGTTATAAAACTAATTAGAATTAAGCTGATCTTCTCATTAATCTGATTAGACAGTTTGTCCCCCTCTCTTAGACATTTTCTGATATAAACCCCCTTTTAAGTAAGTTGACCTTTAGCCCTTAAGTGTCATTTTCTTTAGGATGACATCACATCTTTAAATGTTTATGTCTTCTATATCCAACCTAACACTACCTTTATCCCCTTATAAATACATTCCCCTCTTGTATTTATTTTCATTCCTTATTCTCTATGTTAAGGATACACCACTCATACCACACCAACTTATATCTACTTGCCCAGTACCCTCTTGTGGGTCGACCATGGATCATTCTCCCTCTTCTGACCCAAAGAGCCTAAAACGGAAACAAAAGTCAGCCTCTCCTACACCCCAGTTTATTAGTAACTCAGCCACTACCAAATATCTATACCTTAAGCACAACTGCCAACCTGGATCCTTTATCAACCTCCCCTTAGGTTCTGAAGTTAGAATCATGTTTAACCAATCCAAGTGGGATCCCTTCATCTTCTTTAAGAATAAAAAGGTTTATCCCAATCTTGTCGGTGAGTTCTACTGCAACATGGGCATTGGCAAGGGTGCAAATGGTGTTCCCTTTATTACTTCGGTGGTTGACAGTAAGCTCATTCTGTTAGATCACTTGATAGTAAGCAAGGCACTAAATTTTAACCCTGTTGTCAACTCCTTGCTTACCATGGATATTTCGAAAGAATTTGTGTTTAATATTCGTGAGTATCGTGCTTTCATTGCCACCTTCACGGGAGAACACTTGAATGATCTCATGTTTCAACACGATCTGTCTATCTCTAATACTCACTTTACTCCGGTTTATCAGTTGCTTTCTTTCATCTTTCGTGCTAATGTTCTACCAAAACAGAATCATGATGATCTATTTGACTTTGTGGATCTGAAATTGATGTATTTGTTCTCCAACAATCGTATCTATTTTAGTGCCCCACATATGATCATTATGTGCATGATTGAGGCTTCTCGAACTGGGTATATGCCTTATGCATTACTGTCGAGTACTATCTTTGAGGCAGTTAGAGTTAATGTCCAAAAATATCTGGGTAAAAGTGTTGACAGTATCATTTCTGATAAGATGGTGAAGTTTCGGGTCCCGCTAGCTGACTATCTTCCTTCTGAGTGCATCTTTGTGGGTATGTGATTTGGGTATGATGTCCCATAAATTGGATTCACTGACTACAGAAATTGCTCTCCTCAAAATGGAGGTAGACTCGACCAAAAATCGATCTACCCAGTTAGAAGGAAGAATCGATTTTCTGATGACTTTGGTTCAAACAGCCTCTACCAAGGCTGAGGCAGTTGAAAAGAGCTTCAACCACTTGCTTCATGGACATATGGGCATGACTACTGATCCAAACTTTGTTGATTTTGGAGAAGTGCCTAATCCCAAAAATGATCCCGTGTTGTCAAAGGTGGAATCTCCCCACACTGCCTAGTGGACTCGATTCGGATGCCTAGATCATGTGCTCATTGTTTCATCTCTATGATCAGTATGGTTTTTGTTGGTTGGTTGGTTATTTTAGTTAGTTCCCCCTAGACTTTTCATCCACCAGGTTATGTTGTGCACTGTTATAGTGCTTTTGCTAGCTCTTGCTTACATTGTCCAAAGTCTATTAATCAGTCTATTGATTTGTCCAACTATAAATCAATTTACTGATTTATTAGCAGATTTTCAGTTTGTACCCCCTTCCCTTTCCCGGATTATATTGTAGCTTTTAGGATTTCCTTTTTGTTTACGTTGTATAATTAAGCTTGTTGAACTATGACATTTTATATGCCCTTTAATTAATGTAAATTAGCTTTATTATATTTCTTGTCTTTTAAATTCTGCTCTTGTACTTTAATTTTGAAATATATTTATATATATATCGACTAAACATGGGTATGCAGAATTTTTACATGTGATAAATGGAAACATGGAAATTGGAAAAAGGCTAAAGGGAAATCAGAAAAAGGATTTTTTTTGAAAAGGAAAAATAAATTTGAATTAAGTTTTTAAACTAAAATTTGAAAAAAAAACGGGAAAAGAAAAATTCAAAATAAAAAAATTGAAAAAATTCAAAATTTCGAATAGAAAGGGGAAGCAAACAGAAAAGATGGAATAAAATCCAACTGGCTCCACATGTTTCTTAAAAGGAATGTTGGTCCCTGATATTGTAGAAGGGGGGTTGAATACAATATCTGAAAATCTTCGCGATATTTAGGATTTAAAAAATATTATTTTAAATAACCACGAAATATAAATTTTAATGAAATACTGTTTAAGTAGAAGATATAAATTTAACTTGAAAAGTATTACAAAATTTATCTGAGGATTAGAGATTATAACTGATAAAATAATCTAGAACGAATTCGACATGAAGTGTTCGAGTTTAATCAATTATATTCAAACTTGCACAAAAATCTGTGAATATTACAATGCAGACAAATTTTTGAATTTGATCTGATTTTCTAACACTGAAATAGTGAAGCGTTCATCTCATATTTATAGAGAATGAAAATGCTCAGCATGACCTTTATCAATATGACTTAATTTAATTAAATTAAGCCTTGTATGACTTTTCTAAACACTGGGCATGACTTATTTTGGTCGGTATGACTTTTTTATTAATTAAAAAAATCGGTATGACTTTTTTAATATATAAAAAAACATTCGGTATGACCTTTTCCCAAAGAAAACTCGGTATGACCTTTTTCTTTATTAATTAAAAAATCGGTATGACTTTTTAATATAATAAAAGAATTGTCCGGTATGACCTTTAATAAAGCAGACTCGGTATGACTTATTAACATATATATATATATATAGCTCGGTATGACTTATTTAAGTCATATTCGGTATGACTTATTTAAGTCATATTCGAAATATATATATATATATAAGTCAAATTAATTCATTTATTTTTTAATAAATTAATTCTACTTAAATTAATTAAATAATTTATAAATTAAATTAAATTCAACTTGAATTAATTTAATTGAAATAAATTAAATAATTAACTTACTTAGATTGTAGAATTAAAATATTATAGAGATCCGATTAAACTGCAGTCTTCTTGATTTTTCTTTGTCTTCTGATCTTGAAACCTCTTGATTTAAATGAAGAATAAATATTATTTAAGTTGACACACAAATGTACTGTCTGGTTCATTTGTGTCATACTAATAAATATTCTCCATTTATTAACATTTAAACTTGAGGCCTTCTGTCATTATTGCTGATTCACTGACTTCAATCTTCTTCTGGAATCTACTGTAGTAATCACTTGAAATCTTCTATATCTTCTGTCTTCTATAGAAGTACTACCACATTATTTATTTTCACTGACGCTCGAACATATAAATGAACTTCTTCCGGTGTTGAGTAGCAATCCTATAAAAATTCTTCTGATATTTAGATCCTTTGGGATTAGTTGACTGTCTTCGTCTTGATTCCCGTTTGGTGTTTGTTATTTACTTCTCTTTAATAGCTAGAGTTGAGTTGTCATCTAATTATTACAAATAGGCTTAGTCATATGCCTTTCAAGGAAGCTGCATGCATACGAGGAAACAACAGAAATAAAAGGCAAAATTATACTTTTTAAGTATAAATTTAACATTTTTGTCTCTCAAGACTATCAAAAATTAACTTTTTAGTCCCCAATTTGTAAGTCAACCACACTCTTTTTCTACTTTCTTTTTCGACTTTTTGATATAATTTCAAAAACGGGAAGAGAAAATATGTGAAAATATGTGTGTTAATTAGTGTATTTAACGGGAAGAGAAAAACGTGGTTTTTCAAATTTATTCTCTTCTTTTTCAAAAACTCATGCATACACTAAGAGGAAGCTTTAGGGGTATCCCATAAACCTTGTACCTCCTACACACACATTTTAAATTTTTATAATATTTTGACAAATATCAAAACGGGGAAGATTGAAACGATGTTGTTCTTTTCATATTTTCTAATCTTTTTAGTGTTTTAATGTTTGTCTAATATTATTAAATTTAAATAGAATTTAGGAAGTAACTAAATCACTTAGTAACCTCCCATAGGATTATTCGAGTGATCCTTTCGAGAGTTCAATGTTAATTTCTACAAGTTGTTATTTTCATAAAATTTCTATTTGTATAGAGCAAAAAGTTCGAAAAAGAAATGTCATGTAATAATATTTTTTAGAACACTATTGTTGTACAGATAAGGCAAAGTAAAGATTTTTCGGTACTTTAAATTATAAATCTTTTTCCAGATAATATTGTTTATTGAGATTAGGTGTTTCCTAATAGAACTACCAGAATGAAAAATCATCTATCTCAGTGAAAATATTATTTGAGTAATTTTTACTCTTGTCTAATATTTAAAATATAATTTTTTCTCCCGGTGTTCCATTTTATCTTTTATTCGGAGAAAAATATTTTAAATACACTAGTAATTTCCCACAAGCTCTCAACTATATTTTATATATGGGAATACTAGTAAACAATTTTATTCAAGTCAAAACTTCAGCTTAAAGGCTAATTTATTTCGCCCAATGGCTATATGTATTTTATTTTGATCCGGGACACAACTTTATCGTATTTTGATCAAATAAAATACTTCCACTTGTTAGAATGACTTGAAACTTTTTATGGGTCATTAGAATAATGTAAAATAATATTATAATTTTTCTCATAATTTTCTGAGAACTTTTATTTTTGAGTCAGTTCTCCGGTTCCTATTTTATTTATTTTTCAGGAAAATATTCCAAAAAATATTTTTCCGGACATAATATCATTTATAATGTTCCCAGAAAAATTACTAGTCTCCGGACATTTTCTAATACCAAGAAAGCCAAAACACTTCTCATTTTTGGTAAAACTAGTCTCATATTTAGTAGAAGTATTATCTCCTCCTTCTCTCTAGAAAATCTCTCTCTAAAATACTTCTATCTTATAACCCATTTTATTCTAACTTTCAAATTCTTTAAAAAAAGGTTTTAATTTCTAAACTAGTTTTCCATCTTTGGTTTCTCATCTACACCAAGCTTAAACATCTTAGATCTAGCCCATTAAAAATCGTTTGCCTTGAAAAGAGGAAGAAAAAATCGTTTTTGATTTTTCTGATCAAATTCCTGCGAGTTTTTCCGGCGAACTCTAAACCTTGTTTTTGAGTTCATATTTGTTGTGTAACAAAGAGAAAACCTTCTTGGCTTCAAAGTCTCTAGATTTGCCCCAAATTTTGAGCACATGTCTTTTACAAATATACTACATCTTATAAAATTCATTTGGTTTTTAACAAACCCATTTGGTTAAGATATATGTAGATCTACAATAAAGATTCAAAACTAAGCATTTCTAGCTTGATTCTCTCTTTCTAAAAAGGCTCCATCAAGCCCACTAGTAGCTTGAAATATTCGGCCCATTTTGTATTGGAAAAATCCGGCCACTTTGATTTTTCCGGTCAAAACTCCGGCGAACTTTTCCGGCAAGCTTTTGATAACTTTTTGGAAAACATAAAAGCCTTCAACTATCCATCTTGTTAGCTTGAATATTCATTTATTTTGATAAGTGAAAAATCCAATCTTTGTGATTTTTCCGATTGAAATTCCGATGAATTATTCTGGCGAACTTGTGGTGACTTGTGGTAACCTTTGCCTATTAATTAAAGAGAATCTTTTTAAAGACTTTTCATTTGAGCCTTAACCGGCCAATTGCTTCTACATATTATATCCGGCTATTAAAGTGCCTAAAAAAGAAGATTGAATTTAGACTTGCACTAGTTTAATATTCCTCTTTGTACTTCCTTTCGGTGTTTGATCTTTTTCTTACACCAACATTTTTTAGTGGTTTGTGTAAAAAGGTCCTAAGCGTATATTCTAGATTTGGATTAAATTCAAACAAGCTCTTTATCATTGACTTTGAGTCACTATAATCTTGGCTTGAATTTTATCCGTGCATAACGTGTTCTAATTTAAACAAGTTCTAGATCAAAGCTTAACTAGCTTATTAGTAACCTTCGAAGTCTACAAAGTGCAAGTAATTTAAGATTAACGTTTAGCTATCTAGAAAACGGAGCGGTTATTAATAGTCACATTGTTTAGCACGAAAGTGTTAAGAGTGACTAGGCTTTTTAATATATTCATATAGAATATATTGTACCATTTCAGTACTACTTATACTTAACGTATCAACTTCCGTATAAATCGAGATATCCTTGACTCAAGAAGTTGTACTTAAGTAATTAATATTAATATATATATTGGGCCATTAAATTTATATCCGGCACATATATTAATAATATAATTTGCACTTAAGTTATATTCGTATTTATTGCTTAATTGCTTTAAATATAACTTGTGTGAATTGTTGCATTAATATTCTTACTTGTTAGACTTGTTAGAATATTATTGTTGTCCCACCGGCCAAGAACTGTAACATTCTAGACCAAAACTCTTTCTTTGTTTGAAAAGTGATTTTTGTAAATATTGTATTCTACACTTACGTGAGGTGAAGTGAAGTGAGGTGATCCTTGTTCTAAGACCCAAGCCTTAGGTATTCTAACGGGGAGTTAGTTGCATTTGCGCCGTGAGGAAAAGGAAAGACCCAAGACCCGATCTAAGACCCAAGACCGTAATTTGTTAGAAGTACAAATACTACACCAAGGGCTACAACGGCTTTGAGGAGATAACGGAGAGTTATTGTCCGAGACAAGTCTTGTAAGGTTTTTGTACATTTATTTTGAGAAAGTAACGGAGAGTTACGTTTCAAGATAAATATTTGTATGTTGTAAAGGCTTCTCCGCTTACGCTAAGGAGTGTGTTCAAGTAACAAAATCTCGAGACCGGGGAGGTGCTCGGAGACTGGACTAAGGGGGCTTATATATTTAGTTAACAATATATAAGTGGTCCTAACCAGGATAAAATTCCTTGTGTGATATTCTCTTTCTCTTACTCTTTACTTTCCGCACTTAAAAATTGGATTAAAAAGGGTAACAATGTTTAAAAGGTAAAGAAATATTTTTAAAACAACGTTAATATTTTTAAAAGGGTAATTAAGTTATTCAACCCCCTTTTATCTTAATTACGTCATTATTACCCATTATTTGGGACCTATCAATAATCTTTAAAAAAGTTTCATGTATTATTTGATATTGGATTAAAAAGTTTATATGTAAATTATATGTGTGCACATATATTTTTAACCTAAAAAATATGTATATGTGTTTTGTATACAAGAAGTGTGGATTACAAGGGGGAGTGGATCAGTGACTTCCAATGCTATATAGTTATTTCAACTTCCTACGTAACTTCTACTTCCTATAATTTTGACAACGAAACAACTTCATCAAATATTAATCCATGGGAAGTTAAAATTCCTACATTAATAACTGCATACCAAACGACCACCAGTCCTCATATACGTGTGGTCAGGGCCGTCAGGCGTTGTCCATAGACTCACAAATGGAATGGAGAGTCAATAATAATGTTGTTTAACCAAGAGAATCGTGATAGATGTACTACTTTCGTACAGCAAAACTTTAAGGAAATTGAAATAGATTGATCACTTCCAAACTTAATGAGCTTTAACGCCAGAAATGGAGCTTTAAAGTCAGAAATGGTCATAGCAGATAATCACCGAACAATGTTTACAAATTACAGAGATCTTACTCATTCATCATTTTTGTACAACAGATCCATGCAACTTTTGTAGCCAATATTGTAGATTTGAAATTAAATTGTTAGTACTACCAAAATATAATGTGCCTGTTTGGCAACAACTTTTTTCCGGAAATAAACCCTTATTTCCGGAAAAAAATAGGTCTGTATGTACTTTTTCTGAAAATAAGTAACTTATTTTTTATTTTGAAAATAATATTTGATTTTAAAATTCTCAAATAAATATTTATCTTTAAAAAAAATGAAAATATGTAAAAAAATAAAAATAAAATAAGTAACTTATTTTAAGTTTAAGGAACCCCAAACGTCCTCATAGGAGGAATGGCAGTTGCTATAAAATAGATATAAACTCACGCCAAATATTTATGCCATTACTGTCAGCAATCAGGTTTGAATACCCTACAAAACTATATTGTAAAATTAGTACTACAAAAGTGTTCTAAACTATTTCCTCTGTCTGCGTATATCTGGATACAGATGCAGTTAGAGGCTTGGAACTTACTAGTTTATAATCCACACAAAGCAATTTGAAGCATCAACATAGAACAAGCACTCATTCAAGGATGTATAGTAACTTTGGGGCACTGATGTTCCTTTATTTAATGATAAACTTAAATGAGAACATGTCTGAAGATTCATTTAATACCAAAGAAGCAAATAAAGCTGAAAATTGATACACTCGCCCGAGTATACAATAGTCGTCTTTTGTTAATGTAGCTAAAAAACAGTTATTTTTCTTAGTAAGTGTCTCTCAAGTCAAAGGAAATCTAACATCAAAACGAAGGAATGACCGAACCTCCTGAGTCAGGGCTCCATTACAAATTCAGATGCAGCCACCTAACTGCAAACATAGCCACAAACAAAAAATTACCGGATCAGAAAGCAAGCCGCATACTACTGTTAGATTGGACAACGCAAAGAAGAAACCACAGCACACAACTTATAAATAGTAACACCGAACTAAAATGTACGACTGCATTAGTATTATTCCAAAAGAAAAAGCATACACAATCATATTAAATAAAACTTGGTTTTTCAGATAGGATATTACATGCTTACAGTTGATCACTGGGCAACACTACAACTCTTATGGGATGAACAAGTCCCAGTATGATCAGTTCATTCATTTCATTTTCCTTTTCTCGTTTTTTTATTATTGATTAACATAAGGTGTAACAATTCATCCCGCACTTATAACAAGGTTTTGTGGATGCCAACAAAAAACATAGAACTAGTTAATACACATCACCGCTTAGATTAACTTTAAATCTGGATAAAATATGCATACCAATATTGAATCGATCTCATCTTGTGACAGTGGAGTTCTTTTTGGCTGAAGAGAAGCCATTCCACCTCCAGTATTAGTTGGCTTGTTAGTGCCAGAGAAAAAAGTTTGAGGAGCACTGCCACCCACAGGTTTAGCCTTACTCTGGGAAGCAGAATCTGAAAAAAAAGAATCACTTCGACATTTATCATAAATAGGATTTATAAACAGAATTGGCACAATTATCTAGGATTAAGAAAGAAATCTTGCTTGCCCCTTGGTACTTTATATTTTATCAAACAATAAAACAGTTCATATAACAAACCCTTAATATGCTCAGTACACAAAATGGGTCTGTTTAATATCCAACGCAAAGCTGCATTTCATTCTTTTGTCTTGAAGAGGAAAAGAAGAAGATATAACACCCAATGGCGAAACGCAAATGTTTATAACGGAACATTCATGGAGTTAACAATAATTTTTTATCCTATTCGATGAACATAGAGCTTTTAGATATTCATAATATACGAGAAATATAATTATTCTCGTTTTTCATTAATAGGTCTTCATCATGCTTCTCACAAAAGAGTTCCACAAGGAGGTAGAATACAAGTGTTCTTAAGGAACATGACATACAACAACACAAGCCTAAGGTGTACACAATTTCCATATGACTACTAGTTTAATACCCTACATTCCTCCTCCACCTAACCAAAACTACCAATTTGGTTCGAGCTTCATCATCCAAACTCAAGTCACTCAAAACAAAATTTATTCCTACATTTCGAGTACTGCCGAAAAAGAAAAATAATTCTCCAATAAAAAATAATCCTAACAAAACATAAATAACAGTGCTCCACAATTCACTATATATATTTATATAATGTTAACATAAAAATATACTCCCTCCATCCCACCTATTTCTTTACGGAATGAGGGTACGGCACATATTTTCATTTTATGGTGCATATAAAATCTAGTTCCGTAACTTATTTTTACAATTTTTTATTTTTGAATAAAAATTGAATATTTAAATTTTTATTCAAAAACAAAAAATTGTAAAAATAAGTTACGGAATTATACTTTATATGTACCTTAAAATGTGCGTCGGACCCTCTTTCTGAAACGTAAAGAAATAGGCATAGTTTTTAAATCACATATATAAGATTGACTAAAACATAAAACAAAATTCACAAAAACAAACTTTATAATTTGGATTGTATTTAACACAAACCTGTATTCAACACATCAATCTTTCAAACTAAATCAAAGTTTAAAGCAACAATTAATCAATAACAAGCACAAATATACATACAACAAAATAAAATAAAATATATATATATATATACATAAGAAAATAGAAACCTGAAGGTTTGGGGTGGCGCTGAGGGAACTTGATGCGAGGGATTCGTTTCATCTTTGTGTGTATACAATACCAAATTCACGAACTTTATTTTAATTTTATTTTCTTCTTTTCAAGTTTAAGCTTCATATACTGGACTGCGGCGGGCCTTAATGTACTGGATCATTGGGCTTTGTATTTTTAATTGGGCTTAAAATGTAATTGGGCTTTGTACGTGCAGTTTTATGAGAATTTGTTTTCTCTTCTTACTAAAAACTAAAATAAAATATTCTTTCAGGGAAAAGATTGAAAATAAATAATTATTTGTAAGCAAATGAGGTCTTTAGGCTTTTTTTGAATTATAATATTTAAGATTAAAATCTTAGTTTTTCATCAGTATTTAATAAATTGATAGAAAGGTCAAGTCAATAAAATAAAAAATTCTTTTTTTTTGAAAGGAAAATAAAAAATTCTTGTAATCGTTTTAGACTATAAGTACCTTGACTAATAAAATATGGAGTAACAAAATTCACATACGTAAACTATATGTAAACTTCTAAACCAGCAGAAGAATTGAACATACTTAAAATATGTATTATTGTTATTTTGTACAATTTCCCACATAATAAGTTCAAAAACTGTAGATAAATATATATGAATAGTTTTGAAATAAAAATCGAATTGTGGTCTTCTCTTTGTCTAAAAATTCAATTATTTGACTACTACGTAGCAGGACAAATATTAAGAGATTTTGGGTATTGGAAGCTGCCTATTGAGTTCCATATTTTACAAGTAATTAGCTGAAAATTTGAAAGAAACTCGTGAGAAGCACATAAGTTGCACTTCGAAGTTTGACATAGAAGGGTTTGGAATCTTTTAATCTTTTTGTTAGTTCGAATTGTTACAATATAATCCGATCCGAATTTATAATAATTTGACGAATTTTAACATTTTAGTATTGATTACTTTGACATAAAAATGTAAAAGGTATATATTGATGATAATTACGACAAAAATCAAATCAGATTAGATAAACGACTAATAAATAACTTGAGTGTTGTTTTCTAAATATGTATCTTGAGTTTTCACTAATTAATGTGATTTTATCGAAAATAGACCGAATTCAAAATGAGTACCCTTATAGGGGACTACATATAAGTGAAAATTTTGAAAGTATTCGTGTTCAATAAAAATCATACTCCCTCCGTCCCAATAAAAATCTTACTTCCGATATAGTTTTCTAAGTAAATTTCTAAAATAACCATAACTAAAGTATTTGTACGTGTACTAATAATTAACTAGCTTTTATCCTCGTGCAAGGCACAAGTAATTTCTAAAAATTGATTAAACTTATAAATGTAATTTAAATGTATCGTTTTTTTGAATTTTTGAATCATAATTTGATGATGATGAATAATATTTTTAATATTTGGAATATAAAATTTAATTATGTCGCAAGAGTAAGTTTAAAATATATTGTTAATCATACAATATTTATCATAATAATTACATATTGGAATCTTACATGTAGCTAAGTTTTCACCTACTGAAATATCGTTTTACACGAATATTAAAATGTATTAAAATATTTTGTAATCAAGTTATGTAACTTGTATTTCGAGTTTTCTAACCATTTACGTATATTTTAAAATATAATTAAATTTTCAATTCTCACGAATAACTCACTAATATTATATGTTATTATATATATATATATAGTAATTATATAAAAAATAATTTACATATATTAGTTATAAGATAATTAGTGTTAATATATATTAATAAATATAAAATATTAATATATATATATAGTAATATAATAATTAATAAAAAAGTTAAATTGATATTTGTTTTTCATGAATTGGGTTAAATGTTAATTCTACTTAATTAAATTAATATAGTTATAAATGAAGTGTTTATAAGAATGTAATGGTAAAAATACTTAGAATATAAAGGTATAATTAACATCTTTTTCTGAAGTGGTTATGGAATCAACTGAACATGTATATGCGGAATCACATAAACTGAAAACAATGGCTCAAATTTTTTACTGAGTTACTGAGTGAATTACAAACTAGCAGGCAACTCTAGAAAGTCTCAAAAGTAGCATCACCCGTCTACCGACAACTTATTATTGTACAACGGAATTTGGATCCCAAAACAAAACTGGAGAACAAATGTCGAATCAAAGATCGCAATTTTTTTGAATTAACTTAAAATTTTTGAGTTAGCTTTAGAAAAATGTGAAGCTTCGCAAAGTATGAAATACGATTAATGACGGAATGATATAGGAGTTAATAGACACTAGCAGAAAACTGATGACCGAATGGTACCAATATCACTCATAATTTAGAATTATCAAGAACTCTATCATACATTATTCTCAAATTATCTGGAATCTAATCATACAAAAAAGAAGAAATTAATATGGGAATGACCCATACAAAAACACTTGAGTAGCAAGCAAGAGAAGAAGATTAATTAGTAGATACATTATTATCTTTCCATTTCAAGAACCTCAGGACTCTCCTTAATACTCTCTAAAGAAGGTTTCCAACTAACAATCTTCCCTCTATAACTCTCTCTACTGCTCTCTATCTCATCTAAAATATCCTCTAAACTCTTCTCATTTTTATAATTCTCCAACTGAAAAACAAGCCATTCCAACTCTTCTTTTGTCAACACTACTTTGATTCTCATCTTTTTTGCTTCTTCAAAACCATTACTTTCCTTGACAAAATCACTTGAATTTTCATATGCTTCCTGTTCTTGATCTTTCTTTGTTTCATCTTTTTCTTGGTATAGTGTGAATGTTTCCATGCAATTTCCCATGATTCTTGAGCTTCAAACCTAGTTTTCTAACAACAAAAAATGGGATAGATATATATACAAACCTATGAAATGTAGATGTGTTAGGTTTGTAATAGATTGTTAGAAAAGGATTGCAGTTTCAACTGCTCCATGTGAGGGTGGGGGTAGAGGGGTTTATATAGATGCCATGCGTGTGTAAATTTACAAGGCAAAGAGTTTAAAGACTGTTGACCTTTTCTTGCTAGTGTATTAAATTCTTCACTTAATTGCTAAGTGACAAATTAACAGCCATAACGTTTGAAATGTGTACCATGTTATATACTCTCACGTCCATGATACTACTTTTTTAAAAAAAAATTCAGAAATATTAATTTAATAATAAAATTTCAATTTTATCCATTATAAGTAATGACTTTAATACAATTATAAAATTATTTTTAACTCGTAATCACTCCTCGGTAATTACTTATATTATGAAAAAATAAGATTATTTTAGAAAATATAACATTATATGATGTAGGGAATACATTATATTAATTTATTAATACGAATTTGATAAAATTTCAGAATCATTTATGTCATATTCAAAATAATTGTTTTTATATCACCCGTGATATTATGTTGTCTACTACTATTCAGTATTCAGAATGTGATAGGGAATCTGAAAATTTTCGCATATATATATATATATGATGCAAGAGTTAGAGGACAAACTAGTACGTAACTAGCTAGTATAAATGTATACATAACATTAAATTAATCTCGTACATTTTATTCTTTTCACATTCTACATTTCTTCTAAAATTAAATCTATAAAATGAAATTTACGAAAATAAAAATAAATGACGAGAAGAAAGTGCTAACTCGATAACATATTACAATGTGGAAGTTGCTAAGAAATCAACAAATATGAATGCCCAAGACAAACTTTTTCCGTTGCAAACCAAGTGTTACTTTGATTTTTTTTATACATACTTGAAAAAGAATACTCTAGAAAAATAAATTATGAAGATAATATTTTTATACTTTAAAATACGTATACAAAATTAAAATTGAAACACAATAAATATGAATTATGATGGTTGTTGGAAGTTGGAATTAGGTCACATTTCAAGCATCGCCATGTCCACCGCCGACAGATAATAAATTTGAAGAGCGAACCTTCAACTCAGTCCCTTATATTAATGTCGAATATAATCCATCAATAAACAGCATACAGACTAAGGTCCAAACTCCAAACAACTATGTATCTAACCTGCTTTATATACATTGTGTGGGTGCCCTACATATTTATTTATGTGGGGGTCTTACGTATCCTACGGTGTTCATGGTCGGGTTGACCGGATTTTAGTCATTTTTTCTAACAAACTCAATTAGTTCGGTTTGAAAAATTTCAATCTTTTATATTAAAAAATATTATACAACTCAACCTTACTCAATTTAAATCGGTTTGGGTCGGGTTGGTTCGGTTTGATCGATTTATAACTAATATTAAAATTTTATATTTTCACATATCTCAACATAAATTACGATAATAAAATTTATTATCTCAACATAAATGAAAACAATATTAACGAAATATGTTCATAAATAGTAAAACTTCTAACTAATCTAATAAATATTTAAAATCTTAAATATATAATTACTATTATATTAATATCTAATATATAAATTATCATAAAAGTATAAAATATCGGATGTAATTATATATAATGTAGCATATAATATATACATATCGAGTTGGCTTGGGTTGACTAAAATAATTTTCAACCCATACTCAACCCAATTAATTCGGGTTGAACTTTTTTTAACCCAATTTAATATTGAATTTTTTATTTTCAGTTAAATCGGCCGAAATAAGGCTCGATTTAATTGGGTTTTGTAACTCATGAACACCCGTGTGTACACCATATGCCTACCTAATATTTTGGTGTTTCATCCACCGGATCATGTATCAAGAGACATGTCATGTACATCAAATATACTCGTATATGGTTTACGAGTTAAATTTTCAAGAATTTCAGTATGATTATCAGATCACAAACTCAACTTAATTTTTTTTATTTTTATGTACTTTCTTTTTTCTTTCAAAAACTGTTATTTTTTTAAGATATAATTTTTTTGTATCACAAACCGAAAATCTCGATTAGTACTTAAATTATCTTAACAATTAGATGTTGCAAACATCTTTTGGAGAACAAAGATCTCCGGGACAAGGACTATCAAACATGTTACTGCTTACTAACTCCCAAATAAACGTAAAATCGCCTGATAATGTGGGATTAGGTGACAATATCAACACTTTTTAGTCAGATTATGGGTGTGAATTCTATGATTCACATCTAAGAAAAAAACTGTTTTATTAGACGAAACATATAAAGGATGTGGGTTAATTACGGGTCTTGGCAGCTGGTAAAATCGTGTTTGAAATATATATGTGAGTTTCTAGAAATATTCTACAAGGTCTAATTTTACAACAGTATTTTACCGATAAACTAATTTTATGCGTTTAAGATGGTCGTTTTTACCGGGGAAGTATACTTACTCATCAATTAAGTTCACACGTGGCATGTCAAGGCTAAAAACATAAAACCAGGAGATTGACTACTTTTCAGGTTAAAAAAATCTTTTTTGAGCTTTTGTTGAAAACTCAGCTACTCGATCTATTGCCTTCACATCACATGTCATCAAACATCCTGCGATGCAAACTATATATAAAGTTTCACGTAGGGTTAAATCTCGATAAATAAATATTTTTGAGACGGGAAAATTATATTCATTTATTGATACTAAAAATACACGATGTCTATTAATGTTGAAATTGGAAAAGATTATTTATTTGACGAGATTATTTATTTATTTATAATATTCATTTATCGAGATTCTACTATATATTTATAATTTTATCAAATTTACATAATAGTAATACATAAATTCATAAAATGCACAAAACATAAGAAAATTGTCAACTATATATAAATTCCACCTTTTAACATACTTATACTTGACAGGTAAATTATATAATTATCTACAAGAATTGAGTAAAAAAATTGAATGAAAGTTATAATTATACAATGTTTATGTCAAAATGTAAGAATCAATTAAAATTTAAATAGTATATGCAGAGTGCAATTTCCAAACATAAATATAAACATTTCTGATCACATGATTTATATGATTAAATTATCATAAAATTTAAATAAAAATTTATTGCCAGATATAACTAAAGTCTGTCAAATATTCTCTTTTCTTTTTGTATAATAAATTATTATCCACAAATTAAAACCAATACCCAATATCAAAAATCAAAAGATAATAATTTTAGTAATTATTTTTCTCAATTGGTGCTTGCAAACAATTAGGATACAAATGGTTCTGCAAACTCTATATTTACTTTATTGAAAAGGCTGAATTAACAATCATTAAGAAAACGAATATATTGCAACGTAATATAATAGCTGCATATCAAAAGGTATCTATAATTAAATTTAAAATAATATACGCTGAAAGTAACAGCACACTAGTTTAGATTCACGGGACAAGCATACCAAACGTTTGATGAATTGATCAGAAAAGAGAATGTGTGATAAAACAAACTGTTTTCAATTTCTTATATATGTACTGGACTGTAAGAGACTAAGCGGTGCATTATATATTAAAACCGAGTATTAAAAAGGCGAAAAGATGGAGACATTAGCGGGACAATAACCGGGATTTAGGTACATATTTTCAATTTTAAGTTGGACTTTTTGGTAAGTTTGGACACGAGGTACCACTTTACCTAATCTTGTCCTGTCCTTAATCATAGTTCTTTAGTAATGATAGGATTTTGTTATTAATTTTGAAGACTTGATCCTCTTATCTGATTCAATATTAAGATTAGGTGATCTTCATTATGTGCATGCTTATGATCTGTCTTTCCCACGTGTAGGAACGAAACATACACGGTAAAATTGAATGTTGTGTCAAAATATAATGACATCGAGAATCATGAGCTCGACCTCACATAATTTTTCATAATTTCTCTGAAATTATATTCAAATTTCATATTAAAATATAAGGGTATTATTATAATTTCAGAATATCATATACAATAACAAATCTACCATTAAAAAATTGTACTAAAACACCATATTTCTCAAATAGGGTGTTTGTATCTAATTCTCGCCGATTCTCCAAGATTTCTGGTACGATCAATATCTAAAATGGTGAACCCCCGTCCAATAGTCAAGGTTCTTCCGCAATCCCATTAGAAAAGCCAAAAGCCAACTTCTGTTACAATCCGATCACATCCGGGCAGATATGTGTGTGGAACGGAGCCCCCGTAGATGTCAAGGTTCTGGCTGGTCGGGCGGATAATGAGTCGTCAATCCACATTGGATCGATTGCTACTATTGGAGAATTGAAAAAGGGTGCATCTTTGATGACAAGAAATTTCTTGAGGTTAACCTCAGATTCCTTTTTCTCAAATATAATGTTTGTATTCTTTATCAGAGTTAATCACACAAAAAATCAACCAACTTTGATATTGTTAGCAAAAAAATCATCCAACATTATTTTTGGTGGATTAACGCAACCAACTTCCATAATTTATGAAAAAAGTAAAAAGTTTTAACCATGATTAAGTTAAAGATTTATATTTGTTATTCAACTTTCATATTATTAGCAAAAAAAGATTTTCAAAATTATTTTTGACGAATTAATACAATTATATTTTATAATTTATTAAATATAAAAAAAATTAACCATGATTATATTAAAATATAATATCTATAAATATATATACTCGTCATGTGTCAATTTATTACCATTAAAAATCAAACAATACAACTATATGTTATCAATTACGTGTAATATTCACTTAAAATTTAACAAATATAATTTTGTGAACTAAAATTATAAGATGAAATTTAAGATTTTATGAGAATAATAAATTTATTTTTGTACCTTTTTGTAACATGTTTTATTTATAAATTGTGATATATATCTGTGGATAAATATTATATTTTAAGAAGAAAAAAAATATGTTTATTCAGTTGATATAGAAAATGGGTATTTTAAATTATAATGGATAAAAAAGTATAAATATAAATTTATTATTCTCATAAAATCTTAAATTACGTCTTATAATTTAAATTTAATAAAGTTATTTTTTGTTAAATTTTAGGTGAATATTATACATAATTGTTTAATTTTTTTACATTTTTAAAAAATCAACACATACATATATATTTAAGTTGAGTTATATATATTTTAAATATATAAATTGATATGATATTTTAACTTAATTATAGTTAAAATTTTATATTTTTCATAAAAATAATTTATATAAGTTGGTTGGGTTAATCTATTAAAAATAATCTTAACTAATTGTTTTGCTAATAATTTGAAAGTTAAATGACAAATATGATATTTTAACTTAATTATGATTAAAATTTTACTTTTTTCACAATTTATGCAAATTGGTTGTGTTAATTCACCAAAAAATAATCTTGAATGATTTTTTTCCTAACAATATCAAAATTGGTTAGTTTTTTGTGTGATTAGCTCTTTTATATTTAATAAATTATAAAATATAATTGTATTAATTCGTCAAAAATAATTTTAAAATCTTTTTTGCTAATAATATGAAAGTTGAATAAATAAATATAAATCTTTAGCTTTATCATGTTTAAAACTTTTTACTTTTTTCACAAATTATGAAAGTTGGTTTTGTTTATCCACCAAAAATAATCTTGGATGGTTTTTTTACTAACAATATCAAAGTTCGTTGATTTTTTTGTGTGATTAACTCTTTTAAAAAATGTTTAAACTAGATAGTTATGTAATGCTAAAAGATTTTCAATAAGCAAAATTTGTTGCCATTTTTGCAACACGCACAACTAGTACTGCACATTTTAGGTTGTACGGTAAGATGCTAAGAATTTAGCTTTGTAATAAACCATGAGAGATCCATTTGTATCAGACATTACGACTGGTAAGCATCTAATAATCTTAATGTAATTAATTTTCAACTACAAACAATCTTGCAATGCACGAGTATAAACAGGATTCATCAATAATCATCAAATTTTGTAAATATGAAACAGACTACAAAAGTTTCTTATATAAATATTTTCTATGACTATTGTTATTACATATTAATGAACCCCAAGCAAAAGATTGGGATTTTATGAGCTTTATACTGTACTAAATGAATGTGATTAGGGGGAAAACTGTACGAACAAAAAACAAATCTATGAAGGTTGGTAAAGACAAAAACACCAAAGATAGCCACAAGCTTATCAAAACATGATTCCCTAGTTTGCGCACTGGTACGAGAAGAAAGCATCATGGGATGGATGGAAATGAACATGAAAATATACCAGAAGTTGACCTTTATGTTTTCAGCTCTATTTCCTCCATATGATGACCATTGGTGTCCTGTTGCTGTGAACTTGGATTTTCTTTATCATTAGCAGATTTGTCTTCAGTGGACTCCTCGACATTAGTGGGTTTTTCCTGCAAAATAAAATATTGATTACAAGTTTATAGGATGGATACGTTTACAGAATCTTATTGGTAGCACAATTTATTGATTCAGGGAGTCAATTACTCTTCGCTACCCAGATTCACCAATATGAACACATTAATTCATTGAAGCCTGGGTATCCTAGTAACCATACCGTAAGGACTCCAAGGTTTTTCACAGAAAGCAATTACTTTGAAATTCTAAACAAACTGAATTTCCGATGTTTAGAATGTATTGTAAATAATACAAGTAGTTAAACTAAGAAAATGAATTTGTGAAACACATCCCTTGCCCGGTCCCGAAATGATGCGCATGCTTCAGATCCATGTGTACAATTTGCTTTTGTTACCTATCATCTAAAATTCTTAGTAGTTGTTCAAGTAGGTTTAGCAATGCCATGTCCCCAAATGATGTGCTTGCTTTGGATCCACGTGTACGACTTAATTTTTTAGTACAAGTAGGTTTTGCAATTGAAGTCTAAACCCATAAAAAAAAACTTAACACCTACATAAACATTTCATGTTGTGATAGAGATTACACCCCAGATATAGTTCCAAATACAAAAAGCATGTTACGAAGTATAACCTTTAAACAGGACTATATGAAAATTTAAACTTTAGTAAAATTGTTCAAGGTACAAATCGATCAACCCCTAAGATTTAAAGGATTATAAAACCTGCATATTGCCAGCCCCATATGTTATAAGCAGTGATCTAGCTCCTCGTGAAACTTTAGCTAATTTTGTATTAACACGACAATTAATTGGCATATTCACAAATAAAAAAGTCCACAAAAGAGAAAAGGATATTACCCTTTATATGCTATTGTATACAGAATTGGCACAAAAAAAATACAGGAAGATTGCCTCTTACAACCATACAACTCTTAAATTTTATTTGAGCAACATTAAAAAGAGAAATAATGTTTTAAACAGTACAAAATTAACATGCGAACTAACCTTGTTCTTTTCACGCCAGCCAAGATTAAATGGTCTAGATAACAAACTAATCTTCCTTGTTGGAAATTCTTGTAAAGCCTCTTGACTACTTCGAACTGATGAATCTTGTGCAGATCTACAGAGTAACTAGTGGTTAATATACTGGAGCAATAAACACGGAGACACAGAACACAACATTCGTATTCTTCGCAGATAACATCATACAGAGAAAATATGAAATCGCACAGAGAAAATACAAGTCGATTACTGACCGATATGGAGAATCTATATTTCTATATGACTACATCTATGAGATGATTAAACATGAAGGAAATTATAGTATGGGTGTTCATTCCAACTTTAAGGGACTTGAAGATAAACAAAGCCACGACGAAGTAGGCTTGCATTGGTATATAGTGAATTGCAAAGAGTACCCCCATGACTTGATATTTAGAAACCAACTGGATGCCATGTTTTAGGAAAAGAAGGAGATCAGCTGTAAGACCCCTAGCCTTATTTATGCAAAAAAAAACATGATTTACAAGGCAAAAAACTTGAACAAAAGATAGTATCATATATCAACATAATACAACAACTACCTTGGGGAAGGTTGTGCTTTGTTTTGTCCAGACTGGTACTGCAAAGTAGCTTCTAACATCGATTCAGCCATAACAACCCTTTTCTCCATTTCAGCTAGGGAAGCCGTAGTTGCTTCTAGTTTCTCCTGCAGGTAGATGTATAGACTTACAGTCATTACAATCATGAAAAAGATAAAACTAATAACTATACCTGAAAGCCTACCGAAAACATTAAAACAGTGCAAGTTTTTATTGGATGTTCAACAAAAAGAAGAAGGGCACGGTGTTTATCATTAACACAAAACAGTCACACATACATATAAACATGCAAACATAAATTTACAATTCTGTCAACCACCCATTACTTGATTCACATATTAGCAACAATTGAGAGTAAGATAGATGGTACGCTATAGTACCTGAAGCACTTGAGCTGCGTATCTCTGGGCTTCTGCATCTTGCTCAGCAAATCTGCGAGCATCTTCAGTTAACCTTTGCTCTTGCTCTACCCTCATAAGAACCTAGAACAGAGGTCCACCGGGTATAATAAATGTGATAAAGTGTATGTAGTGTGTGAGAAATCAACAACACATGTACACATGTAGTTTAAGAAGTAATAATGGAACCTGAAGCATGGCACTCTCTTGTTCCTGTTTATCAGAAAGAGCCTGCCGAAGCTCAGCAACATCTCGCTCTAATTGTTCAACCTGAAAAGCAAAGGTTATTGCAGATAATGTTTTGTGACATACAGAATGAAGAATGGAGAAAATATATATATATATATATATATAGGATAACATTCAAGTGAAAAAATTTCAGCGTGAGAACCGCGAAAACTTTCACTAAATTTTGCAGAACCATCATAATAAAAAATGCCAAAAAAATATTTAAATAAACTTTTTATTATAGTTATGCACTATTTTTTCCCATTTTTTATTATGGTTATGCAGAATTTAGTAAAAGTTTTCACGATTCTCACGCTAAAATATTTTCACCTGAATGTTATATATATATATATATAGGCAATTGCTCAAATAGAAACCAACCTTATAATAAAAACTAGAAACTAATATTAATAACTAATATTTTTAATTTAATTAAATTCCAAAACCCCTCCCAGCCACACCACGTCATATAAACACCGCACTGAGCATATGTGTATATTCCCTCTTCCCTCATCCATCATCTCTTTTGTCTCCCCACCCTATTTCTCTCTCACTATATCCCTCCCTGACTTCAGATCTATATACATCTTCCTTTTTATATTTATACATCTTCCTTTCTTTCTTCTTACTAGTTTGATTTATGTTCCCCTGATTGTTGCAATCGTCGTTATCATCTTAGTTATCATCTTATCCGGTGAAATCTTGTTATCTTTTCCGGTGAAGATAAATCATTTGATGGTGGCATGAATTAGAAGTGATGATTAGTTAATTGTTTTTATTTTATTTTTCCTTTTTGATTTTTGACGATGAGAAGAAATAATTGGAGGTAATATATTAAATGTAGATGATGGTGTTGTAGGTGACGGAGTTCATATTTATTGACTAGAAGAGATGGGAGATCGATGTGAGAGAAAAAGAAGGCTCTGCCGTGATTTTTGTAATATAAATTAGTGACTTCTACAATGCGAATTAGTGATTTTTCTAATACCAATTAGTGATTTCTCTAATACGAATTAGTGATTGCAGGGATTACATGGTAGATCTGATAATTTATGTGCATATATAATGTTTAAATTTCAGATCTGATAATTTTAATAAAAGATGATGTTTATTGTACGGGTTGGTTAGCAAAAATCGATACATAGCAAAAAGAAGATCATGTGATGTTAATTATTATGGAGGTTAGATGATGATTAAAAAAGATGGAAGTTGCTAGTGAAATTATTAATTTAGAATGAATGAATGATGCAAAAAGAGAGAAATCACGGGAGGGAGTGATGAACACATGGTCGGAGAGGGTGGGCGGAATGAAGCAGAGAGAGAAGATGGATTTGTTTGGTGGGTCCTATGTATGTCACATATTTAAATATTCACGTGGTTTTTAGTTTTTAGGATATATGTGGTTTCTATTAGAGTAAGACCCTATATATATATATATATGAGATATTAGACATAGAAATTCCCAGCTTTAACAACCAGGTATATGAAATTATTTCTAAAACCATGGACGTGGGTAATATTTACATGGACGCAGCTTGAAAAAAAATAAAAAGAGCTTTCCTTCATCTTTATAAATTTAAAAAAGTTAAGCTATACACTTATAGGTAGACTTTGAGTCTTTCACATCTTTCTTGGCATTAACATCATAAGATGAAGTCTATATCACAGCTCAATATTGGAACCAAAACAACAGTGTAAAAGCCTAAACTCGTTAAGAAGAGAATTAGTTGCAAAAAAGCTATATATTGAAATTTGGAATACACAACAAACATCTTAAATGAACAGTTAATAACTCACTAAGCAGCATCATACAGACTGTTTTAATAGGGCAGGAATATCTACAGTTCAAAAAGTTAAGAGCATATACATAGTACAACAGTCAACAGTAGAAGAGATGAAAAGGAAAACTGCACGTGGACATTCTAAAGTGGCAGAGCTATGCTGAAAAAAAGAATATGGCAAAAAACGGCTACAGGCAGATCACAGTTAGTAAACTAATAGAAGGAAAATATTTAAAGCCGGTGCCATACTATGACACTTTTTGATACAATATGTCCATTTTTTAAACAAGACTGTATAGAATAACATGAACGTCCACTCCTCGCTTAAGTATATACCCAAAAGAAGATCTGTGCAGGTGAAAAATTCTAATATACCTTTGCACTCAACTCTCGTCGATTATCCTGTGTGACCATCTCCATCAATGCTGTTTCCAACTCCTCAGCTCTGTATGGAGAACAACAAAAACATTAAATGTTTTCATTATCGCACAAATAAGATTACACATGAATGTCTCAGATTCGACACACGCAATGGCATTGAAAAGCATATGCATTCACTAAAGTCTGTCAACCAGTTCTGGACAGTAAGAGCATCTTAAGCAGCTACTCCCACACCCCCTCTTCCGAAATTAAAAATACAACAAGTCTAAGAGCAATGAATCAATAAAAATCCCTAGATCATCAAGAAGTACAGGATTGAGTAAATTAACTGTAAAAATCAACAACCGGGATTAAATGACAGTAGAAGAATGTTTAACTATGAAAGTAACAGATAATCCATTGAAAATGATACCAGGTCTGTACTATAACTCTATAATTAATTGAAATAATAGTTTGAAGTTTGAACTCAATTCTAAGATGTTACAAGATGTAGCTATCAGGCGTTTGTTACTAACTGGAAGTAACAGAAGTGGTCTAAAAGGTTGCAAATACATCTAATTCCATGTATATTATAACTTTATAAATCACTTATCAAAGAAAATAAATAACCTGAGTATAGCAGAACGTTTCTCATCAAGCAACTTGCATAATTCAACCTTAAGCCAAACCACCTGCACATGTTTACACATTAAAACTCCAAACAAAATTTTCAGCTAAGGAAGACCAGATTATATAAAGTTCATATTGTGGTTCAGCACGCACGCACACACACACACAAATATATATATATATATATATATATAGAGAGAGAGAGAGAGAGTAAGGATCAAGAGAATTTAATTATTAATTTTTTTTCATAAAATATTCATCCAGAGGACCAGATTAAAGCATGGGTTTTTCAAAATAAGATGTTAGATGATAATAAAAATAGATAAGTTATTCTTTCGGGCCGAATTAAAATAAACAAATATGAATTATATATATATATATAAATTAGATGTTAAATAGTAATCATATAGATGAGTTATTCTTACGAGCCAGACTAAAATATTACAAACAACTTTTACAATTAGATCCTAGATATTATAACATTCTATACAAGTCAATTTATATTTAAGATGTACTTTCAATACAATTACAATGTTATTCATGTTAATAAGTTAGTTCCTATACAGAATTTACGCATATTATAATATTCTATACATATTGACTCATATTTAAGATTTATTTTCTATACTTTCAGCCCTACTACAATATATAATTTTTTTAAATTACTTACAATATTCTATATATCTAAATTTATATGTACAACTTAGTTATAATATATTACTTTATATATGATTAATCCAATTTAAGATGCATTTTTTAAAACTAATATAATTTTTATTTGAAATTCATTTATATTATATCAATATACAAGTCCATGCTTGGCATGGGTTATATATTTATATAGTAGGATGTTTTTGCTAGTACTTGCTCTAACAACCTATACTCACTATACTCATTTTCTCCTGCATCATTGTGACAAACTTGGCAAATCCTAATGTCCAACAATTCACCAAGCATGACACATTCTAATTTGTTTAAATTTTTTTATCATCAATGAAAGTTCTTAGTCTTACCACCGCGTGGTGTTCATCTTTAAACTACTTCCTCCAACCCTAACACAATTTCCTGGTCACAAATTTTATTGCTCATAAGCATGATATATACAACACAGTGCCATCAGAGCCGATATTATTTTTTTAGTTCAACTAGTGGTGATCGAATGATGTAACCTAAATTTTGATACCAGAACTATACATATTAAAGGCTACATATTATGATAAATCCGAAGATAATTTAAAATCATTCCAGTCAGTATAAAAAATGTGCTTGTTCTTACAACTCAGTCAACAAAAGTCAACCATCCTATGTGACTTCTGCTCAATTTATCTTCAACACACACAGTCTTTATAATAATAAAGCAAACATTACTCATCACTTCATTTGTTTATGACAAGTATATTGTAGTATTTATAGTATATTGAGTCAAGTTCTGATGTGTGACAAGAAATCAAAAAAACCATTTTATGATTTGTTGTCATGTTTTAAGAAAAAAGTTTATTATAATTATTTATTATGAAGTTTAATCATATTAGACACTGAGAGGGCAACAGAACGAGTGCGGTGGGGACATGGAGTGCGGTGGGGTTAGTACGAAGTGCAGTGGAGTTCGTAGGAAGTATGCTAATGACACTGATCGTTCAAGAGAGAGGAGTCATCGTCTCAAATCAACACCAAGATCTTCTCCAGTCCCCCATTTTCCGTTATCTCTGGCTTTCAAGTTTAAACTAGGCCCATTTCTCTTCTTTTCTTCAAAGTCTACACTCTATTCTTCAATCCCCCGTCTTGCTTTTTAGACTCCTATGTAAGGAGATGTAATATTTTATTATTTATCTGAGTTTATTAAATTATCATTTTGGAAATTAAAGTCTCCTATGTTGTGATCCATCATATTATCTCCCTTCTAAGATCACAATATTATCTCCCTTCTACACTTTAGAAATCTAGATGCTCCACTTAATTCTTATGCAGTTAAATCACCCTAGTTCTTATTTTAGGATCATTAATCCACCAAGTTTATCCAGATATTGTTCTACATCATGTTATGGTCGTGATGGGGAGTGTAAGTGGGGATTTTTTATATGTTAGTAATTAGTTTATATATATTATGTGTAGAGGGAATGAAAGGTATTTATTTATATGTTTTATATGTGGGTCTATTAGCTTATTTATAACAAGCCTAATTGTTTTGGGCCCTAGTCCATTTAAGTTATTTTATTAGGACCTGTATAAGTATTCTAATCCACACACACGAACGCACATATATATTATCTGAGACTTGGTTAATATACAATGATTTTTCTATATCAATATTAAACTGAGTCTACTTGGGTATTAAATTACTGATCCATAACTCGTCTCCACCCTGAAGTTGGGAAATTCTTGGGGTAATGGATTTTCTGTGATTAATCTACCCAAGTTCTATCTCATCATCGTTTTTGGTACATATATTCATCTTTCCAAATTTGTCCTGCATCAGGTCGCTAGCTATGCACTATCTCATTCCATCTAGAACTCAGGTACAGAATATTTAAATCTCGACCATAAATGGATCCCGTCGCGACACTAAAAATATCAATGAAGCAAACCACCAACTTCTAGACAGATAAATTTGACTATCTGAGTGTTGAATGTTTTAATGCTTAAATAAAAAATAGTTGAATAAATAAATATATGACTAAATTAAAGTGTTAATGATTAGTTATGGTATGACTATCTCAAAATGCACTGCCGTCTTTGATGCTTCTGGAAAAGGAAATTATCTTTAGAAGTCAAATGCAATGTTACTTTAGGGACTCAGCTGGAGTTTTTGGAATCAAACTAAGTGAAAATTAAACCCATATGGGAACTAACTACTGTACTTACAATCCAAACTACAAATTTACGCATATGAAAAGGGGGGCTTAAAAGAGGATGCAAGAAGATTGGAAAGAGTAAATTGAAACTTACCTGCTCTTGGAGGTCAGGGACAGAATCTAATTCAGTAACCCCAGAAACATTTGAAGACATATCATCCGAATTAGATACGCAAGAATTTGTATGAGATATATCACCATTTGTGTGTTCATCCACAACCTGATCTGTTTTCTTGGTACCAGTAATCAAGGATACAGGATCTTGCTTAAATATATATAGCTTAGATGCTAGGCTTTGTGAATCCATCAAAGATCGAAGTCCACTTGATCTTTCTTGGATTACAGCCAGTACAGCTGGTCTATGTTTATTTCGCAAGGCTTCTAATCTGGGTTCATTCACATTTGGATAACCCATGCAAGCAGTCAAAACAAGTTGACTGCTATCAAATGTTGAGCCAGCCAATGATTGCAGCAGAGTGATTGCATCCCCGGCATCCTTGGTTGTCACCAGTGCAGGTCCTATAAAATACTGAGCATAATTAAGTTTGGCATCATGATAACAAGCAAAAGAAGCAATTTCTTAAGACCCCCAAACAAACATATCAATTTCATTTCACTCAGGACTAACCATACAACTCCATCAACGCCAGCGCTGTTCTAAATAGCATAACACGATTCCCCTCGAATAAAAGCACATCCCAGACTCTAAGAACTGTATCAAGTATTAAGAGCAAGATATATGATGTTAGTGTTATCAGAGCAAGATATATGATGTTAGTGTTATCATCAGCGTAAGATCAGCATGATTCATATGTAAAGTAAAAATTACAGAACCACAAACGATTTGTCAGTAAAGTGAACAAAATAGAAACTACTGAAGCAAATAATCGGATTATCAGAACAAGATCACATGACCCAGACAAGCCCATCAGAAAAATAAGCTGTTACTATTATCAGCAACAATTAAAACATCTACAAATATATAAAGTCATAGAACCTGACCACTTTCCCATGGCAACATATTCATAAATAGTGAAAGAAACCATGGTCCAGTGACCCATGCCACCTGTACTCCAAGGTAGTCGAGATGATTGACTGCAAGAGGCGCAGATTCAATTAAAAAACCCAACTATAGATACATAGACTTAGAGAAGGTTATTGTCAACTATATTTAAAAGAAACAAACCCAATTTAGGAAATCTCTCCCGCACCAACTCCTCAAAAACAAGTTGATCAACCTGTAAAAATGCAACACAATTTAGCAACTGATAACTTACCACAGAAACTCACACCAGTCACCCATTATGATACTGTGTTATAGAAATTAAAAATCCAGGAAGACAAGGTTCTGACCAAAGATGAGCAACAAACTTGCAAGAAGATCTTACTTGAGATTCTATCATTTCCTCTGAATAATAGTCCTCAAAGTAATCATCAAGGATGCCCATTAAAGCCCTACAAATTTATCAAACTCTAAGCAGCTATCTAGTATAGTTATAAAAAAAAGATTTATAAAGAACAGAACATATTATCCATGGAGATGCAAAATACTATGCTACACAAATTGGATAGACCATCTTCTCATGTAATGTTTTCGCTGCCCGGAAAGAGTAGGGTGTTCATGTACTTACTTAATATGAAATCTCAAACTCAAAAAATATTAAATCCCACACTAAAAGCCTAGGTTCAGTCCAGTATGACAAAACCATTTATTCCACAAAAAACTAAGCTGTATTCATTTAAAATTAATATAACTTGATTTAGATGAAACCCACCAAAATGCATTTTCCTCCGGCATCAAAAGCAATAATAAGCCTGCAAAGAAATTCATGGCCTGCGTACACAATGAAACCAAATATTAGAGGTCACACGATTATTTTTACTTTACAAAGAAGTTTTATGACTACTTTTATTCTGAACTGTAAAAAAACAGCACAAAAGAACTTCTGGAAATGGCTAAATTGATGAATCGGCAAATAAAAACTTGGAGACCATGTACAATTTTGGCTGTCAGTCATGCTTTACTATGAAACAAATACCGCAACTATATAAATAGCATTAAATGATTCAATAAGTAAGCAACTGCTATTCAACTATTCAATTCATAATGACTGATTTTTCCCTTGACTTCATTGATTTCCTCAAATTGACCTAGAGAGAAAACTGAATTACACAAAGAATAAAGCCATCCCCTGATTAATTCTTCTCCCATATCCTCCTTGCCCCAAAAGACACATCCATCTATTTAATTTGTGTGCAGCCTAATATAATAAAAATCAGCAACTGAAACATTATTGAATATCTGCACCAAAGGAATAGAATTTTTCTTTTTTCTCCAAATTATTTCTGGTTTACTTTTCAGCTTTTTCTTACTTGTAGTTTGCTAAGCTCCTATTACTTTCTAGTCAAAACGGAAACACACACAGCATATAGTAATTAGTACAAGTCAAGTCATTCGACTTGCTTTGGTTTGTTGACATTGTTTATACAAAAAAAATTAGTCTGTTTACGAAACTAATAAATACTGTGCCAGCTCTCTTTTTACCTCCAGTTACAAGAAAACCCTAATCCACAACCACAACTCTCTATAAAAAGTGAGCGATAATCTTGTCCATTTTATAATATAAACCCTCATATATAATTAGAGTATGTTGACTGAAATAAACTGAGCAAGAATAGGACAAAATCGATACATTTATTTAAATAGACAAGCCATAAAATACAAAATCAAACTCTTGGCACAACATAAAGTTTTTTCAAGTTCCTACTCTATCAAATAAATCAAAACCTATTTCAATCTTTAATCATGATAATAGTGGGTAATACAATAGAGATAGTACATTTAAGGACATGTCATGTATAATATAATGGCAGGGTTACCAACGTCACATTTTAATTTTATTTTCTCAGCCAGAATTTATACAGACAGTTGGAGATTTGAGGTTACCAACCATGTTTATAAACTTATTAATTTTGCATTTTATAAAAATGATTACATATATTTTAAAAGATAAAAAGATCCATAACTTATCTCTAAATAGTTAAAACAAACATATATTGTTCAAAGCTCGACTAACAAAGTACCTGGCAGTACCCAACAGATGGATTATGCCGAGCATATGCTGTAAGTAAACGCCTTAAAGAATTTCTACCATCCTCGTCTAAAGCAGGATGACCGGGGAAAGTTCGAGGTAAATCCTGCATATAATATACAAGTGACGTTTTATTTCTATTTAATTATATTAAACTTACCACTGAAGTAGGTTTTTACTAGAGTTTGTTTTGATGTATAAACGGACCTTCTCAATCTGCCCTTTCCATTTCTCAGGTGCGTTAATAGGTTCTTCTGCCGCTGAACCCATAGCCTTGGTTTCTAATTCTGAACTTAAATGTTCAGTTGATTCACCAGAACCAGTGTCTAGAGCAAGCAAATCTTGATAATATTTTTCAACTCTACGTGTTCGAACACCCACAAAGGCTTGCCAAAGCTGCAATATAAAAAGTACAGAGCTACTCAAACTAATTATTACATATGAGATTAGATACAACAGGGAACCAGAGGAGTTTGCAAATTACCTCTCCTCGTAGAGCCATTGGAACACCTCCTTGAACCAGACACTCCAATTCTTCTTTCCAAGGGACAGAAGACTCTGCAGGAGCAATATCAGCAGAATAACCAATTGAAGGGGTACTAACAGAGTCATTTGACTGGATATCTTGAGGTGGATCAGATCGCTCAACATCGTAAAACTCTTCCTCTGAGTCATCTTCAGATCCTCCTTTAGCAGGTCTTGCCTCTTCGGTGGTTGTAAGAGGCTTTTCGCTTCCACTTTCAGCGTAGGTCCTCTTCTTCACACGACCACTCATCATATCTTCAATGGCACTGAGGGATGGTCTGATCTGGCTCCATGTTAAAATACGATGTATTTTATTCTGATTAGCAGGTGGTACCTCTTCGTCTCCCAAAACATCTTCACTTAAAATATCAGAATGATGATCCCTTTCGTTTAAATCAACCTTCCTATCATCTAAATCATCCTTCTTTGAACTATCATCAGCTGCAAATGGTGCATCAATCCCTGTTGTGGGTAACTCTTTTATAGGCAACTGTGCAGACTCTGCTTGGCGATCCAGAAAGTCTGACCACCTATCTGATCGTTCCTCCTCTTCCTCCTGCATCCATTAGTAATACACAATAAGGAGACAAATAATAAGCAAAAAGTATAATAAACAATATTTTCAACTTTCTTAGAACTTTTCAATGGTTGAGAGAGAATGTTGTAGTGAATTTAAAATATAGCTTATCTTTAGTCAATAGTCTTGTGGTACCACAACAAAGAAACTAACAGTAGCACTTTAAACATAAAACGCAATATTAACAGAGATCAAAATTGACAATGAAACCACGTACCTTATATATTTTTGCATATTCACGATATCTTTGTACATGCTGAGGTCTGATAGCAAACCCGTAAGCATCCCTGAAAAAAGTTAACCAAACCAAACAGCATAAATATCTAACTCCAGTATACACTTTGTGACATTCAACAATTAACTCACATGCACTTCCCTAAAAACATGTAATGTAAACAAACTAATGACAACCAGGGAAGTAAATTTTCAGCTAGCAAAGCAAAGGTGAACTTATTTTCGACTTCTCTCACTTCCGAGCATGACATTCCAAGACCACTCCAGTAAAACCACTAAACATACACATCATAAACCACATCAAACACATTTGAACTAAACTTATTCCAAATTAATTTGTCGGCTGATTCGGATAAAATTATTGCATCAGTGCAAAGTCAAAGTAGTAAACCTCGATTTCAATTCGAGATCCTACTCTAACAAATTGTAACTTAATTCGAGCTATAACTGGTAACTCGTATAATTTACGCTCTCCAATCACATTAGCAGAGATCCAGATACTAGTAATCACTAAAACAACAACAACATTCAGAATCAACAAATCAAATCACTAATTACTAAAACAAAACAAATCTCACTACAATGATCCAAACACAACAAAACAAAAACAATACACACATACAAAACTCACATTAGATCAAAACAAAAACCCTAGAAATCGAATAAACACGAAGCGAGAGTAACAAAATTGACCTCTTGTGCTCGAAAGTGTTGAGAGGAGGACTAAGAACAGCTACTTTCGCCCTCATAGTGCGCTAAAACCAGTAGAAATGTGTGTGTGTGTGTGTGTGTGTGTAGATACAGGTGTTGTGAGTATAGAAGAGAGAGAGTGGAGATTGTGTGGGAAGTGAAAAAAGGTGAAATAGAGTTTGATGAGAGTGTTATATATGGAAGGTCATGTGAGAGGACAGTGTGTTTCTCTCTCTACAAGTAGGAAGCGGAGGATGCGATAGATGGGGGGAAGTATAAGTAGAGAGAGAAACATGTCACATGGATATGGCGAAATTAACGTCGTCACATTCTTCATTTCATTTTACTATGCAAGTTTTTGTGTTGCACGGAATTCGAGAGGACAATTCCTCTTTTTTTGCGTCATCCGTTTCATTTTTTCATTTTCATTTTAATATTAATATTAGTGCCCCTTCAAAAAAATTATTAATATTAGTGAATATAAGTATTAATTTTGAGGTTAATATCTATAATATACTATACTATAATATTATAACCGAAAGATTAAAAGTTTTGTTCTAAGGACCCCAAGGTGAACCATAGAAAAGATCGTAACCGTCGATAAACCATAGAAACGATATTAACCATTCAATATTAATAAAATTTAATTTTGACCGTCCAATTTTAGATGAACCATAGAAACGATATTAATTATTCAATTTTAATAAAATCTAATTTTAAAAAGAATCTATATCATACGTACAACTCTTAACCTCCGGTAGTCCTCCTTTTATATAATTCCTCACGGATTATATTATATTATATTTTTTATTTTCTATTTTAAAAATCATACTTATCCTATAATTTTTATTTTATATATCATTAAAGTCAACTCTAACCCCCAATAATCCTCCTTTTATACAACTATTCACGGATAATATTATATTATATTTAAATTATATTCTATATTTTCTATTTTAAAAATCATACTTATCCTATAATTTTTATTTAATATATCATAAAAATTTATGAATATTAATATATAAATATCATTATAAAATAACATACAACTCTAACCCCGATAGTCCTCCTTTTATACAACTTCTCACAGATAATATTATATTATACTAACATAAATTATCAACGTTATAAAATTTTATACTAAATATCAATAAAATATAATATAAAAAATAAATTTACTTCAATATTAGTTATTAATTTCGTGCTTCGCACGGGTTATAAGCTTGTAATATATTAATTTCAATTACATATAAAATTAATATAATTAGTATAATATTTCAACTGCATATAAAATTAACGTAATAAATATGAATATAGTATAATATAATAAAGAGAATAATGGGTATCATATTAGCCTAATATAAGCTAACGTTTCTTCTTTTTTTTTACGAATAAAATAATTTTATTAACTTGTTGAACCAGCCATTAAAGCAATTTCAAAACAAATTGAGCATAACTCTAATCGATCGAATACTCGATCCGAAAAGAATATGACCCTTTTCCTAACTAACGATTCTTAAACCAGGTTAAACGAATTTTGAAGAAATGTCACGTAACACCAAGGACTCGTTTGGTTGCATATAACTCAGTTATGTAACCCAGACCTACGTGAAACTTATATATGTTACGGTGTTTGGTTGTATAGTTTTTAAAATGAATGAAGCAACTTATACTTCCTAGGTATTTAGGGTTATCGTAAAACAGCCTAACTTAATTACCTAGTCCACCCGTGATCACTCACGAACTTATATAGTGTAAATATACTCAATCCATTATATTTTGTAAATAATATTTTATAATTAAAATTTTATTTATTTTTATAATAATATATATTATTTTATTTATTTATGTTTAAACTAAATTATAATACACATATATTTTTTATAATTAAGTTTATAATTAAAATTTTAATTATATTTACAACAGTTTAAAATTAAGTTTTATTTATTTTTATAATAATTTATAATAGATATAAATATTTTAAATTACAATTTTGAATGTTTTGATTTTTAAGTTTTCATTTAATACCTCTATAAAAGTTTATAATTAATTTCATATATATCTTTATATTAATAAAGTTAATATTAATATTATTATTATTATTAAAATTAAACTTTTTTAAAAATATGTAAATAATTTAAATAAAAACAACAATGTAACTTGAAGTTACAGGGCTTAACCAAACACAAACCTTTGTAAACCTAGGAATTTTACGATTGTAACTTATTTCCCTGGAACTTAAAGTTCTTGTGTAAATATAAATCTAGATAAACAAACGAGATTCTAGTATGACACTATGAATGAAAAGGAGAAAATGCACTCGATGATAGCGGGTGAGACGTGGATGGATCCCTCAACCGGATAAGTTAGGGTTAGGATTGTAAATGAATATAGTAATTAGTGAACAAAACTTGAACTGGACTCATTTAAGTCAGATCAATTGGGTTCGTTTCATACTGATCAAAAACATGTTCGGTTAAATAAATGAACCGAGCTAAGTTTTATGCATATTTGACTCGAACTCGACTCCTTTAAATCGGGATTCATTCGAACTCGGTTAGATTCAGATAACATAAGTATATTTTAAACTTTCTAATATATAATTCAAATATTTTAAAATAAAATTTAAATTTAATTCATCATTTCTATTATTATATATTAAAAAAATATATATTTTTTTCTTATCGTAAATAATATGATTTTTAATTTTTTATCTTAATTAAAATTGGAGTTAATATCACCATGATATGATATTTAGAATTTAATAATTAGTATTGTAATAAACTATCAATGACAAGTTAATAAGATGAAATTATATTTGTAACGTTAATTGAAAAAGTGGGATCATCTCTAAACTTTTTCGATATTTGTAAGAATATAAATTCTGTGATTTATATTTTATAATTTGAATTTAGTTGAGTAAAAGATATATTAATTGTCAGCGAACAACTCGAATTCGGTTCGAGCTTAACTCCACTTAAACATTCATTAAATATGATAAATTAAGAGTTAGTTTTGTTAAGTTTTATGCAAAATAATACACAATTTTAGTAAGTTTTAATTTGTTTAATGTAATTAAATAAAATGTGAAATTTTATCCGTGGACAAGTAAAATGGGACGGAGGGAGTATAATTATGATAATTTGTTATAAATAGTTTAAGATTTTGTTAATCTGATATAACCTCCATTATTCTCTATAATAAATATGGATATTAATATACAATAATATTTCAATTGCATTAATCCATCTGATTTTCCATGATTAGTATCTCAACTGATTTTTTCAGCTTCCCTTTTTGTACAATAGTATTATTGAAGTGTTATATTGTAACCTTCAATTATATCGTTTATGACCAAACAAATTATCAGTTTGATTTTAAAGCAACTTAGACATAAATTTGAGGCAGAACCAGAAACACCTGCAGTATAGGTTCCTCCGGAACCGTTCTGAACAAAATAGCCTGTATATATGAGTCATGATTGTATTGCACGGATCGCATCTTTTTTGCATTATCACAATGTCAAATTATACAACTCTCTCTTTTCTTTTGTTTCTACTCTACCGACAAGTAGAAATAAAGTTTCCGTCTGTAATAAAAGTATTATACTAGGAGTTAGTTTTATTATAAATGGAGAATATATCGCAGAACATAAAATCTGGCAGTAAAAAAGATTCATACATTCTCGAAATTTTTTGGTAAGAACTTTAAATACTTGAGTTTAAACTATTTTATATAAATGGGATAGTTTAGTACAGATCTCAATCCGATTCCACTGAACCCGCTACAAATTGAGATCTTTTTTAACTTTTACGTGACAGTTTATACTTTAATTATTAGAACATATTCAACGGCTTCCTTATTTAAATTTTTAAATTAAAATTTAATGAATGAGACTGAAATATGGGCTTCAACAGTGTTCTAGTGATTTCTTATATCACTAGGATCCACTTATAAATAAGTATTATAAACATCATCTTTCTCTCTTTATTGTATAGTACATCTTTAATGATGAAAAATGTTTTTAATAATAAATTATAAGATAAAGAAGGGATATAAGTAATATTATTAGAGTTCAAATCACCTATCTATATCTTAAATTACTAAAATTTAATATTTATATTAAATTTAAGGAATGGACTCGGATTTTGTTGGAGTTACTCTTAAGATTCGGTCCCTGAGACTTGGATTAAATTAAAAAGAAAAAAGAAAACTACATTTTAACAAAGGCATGAGTGGTATCTTTTCATCCCACATATCACTGTTTTTAACCTTTGTGTAGAGAGAGATGATCTGGTCCGGCAATAATTAAAAGTTGTTCGTATCATGTTATTGAACAATTGAATGGCACTTTTACATGTCTCTATCATGTTTTATGGAATTAGGTGGATGATACTCGTGTATTTAGTATACCACCGGTTTAGAATTTATGTTATTTGTTTTTTTTGACATGCTTATATAATTAGAATTGTTTTTTTATTAATGTTTAATTAAATATTTTAATTCAAAACATTTTTTAAGATAATATTATATATATTCAAAAAAAATTATAATGCATGTTAAAAAATCAAACAAGATGTAAAACAGAGGAAGTATTAGTTTTGATAAATTTGTTCCTAGTTTTATAGAGTTTGATTTAAAATCTTATGATAGTTTCGATTTGAAATGAAATATATTAATTAGTGTTAACTGTTAACTACTCCGTAGAAACTTTAAGCATACGAAATTTATAATCCACGAAGTATCAAACTTTTTAGCAACGAAGTTGAGAGTAAATTCTCTAGAAAAATTTGTGCTTCTTGCTGTAGGTAGATGACAGAACTAGCAAATTCAAACCCCAGCGGAGTACAAATTAAGAAGTAGCTCCTACTTAAAATAGCACCATAAATGGTTGAGTTACAAATGTCACCAGTCGGAGTACAAATTAAGAAGTAGCTCCTACCATAAATAGAACCAATTTTTAACGGTTGCTACAGATACTAGAGCGGTCTGTTACTTTAACATTACTATACCAAATAATTTTATTTATATATATATGCATCCATTAACAACTTAACGTAATCAAATTCACACTCACATATGTGTGGATCTTGAATATATTACTTTGGCATGTATCATTACGTATTCTAGTTGTTCCTTACTTTGCAAACTACAGGTAGGAGAGCTGGCTGGAATTGCAGTAGGTGCTAGCGTAGTTTTAAATGTCTTGGTGGCCGGGTATCAACCAAATACATTTTTTTTAACCCTAATCTGATGATTAATCGAGATTATTATTTATTTATTCGAAGAATAACATTAATCCGCAGTGAATTGTATATTGAAAATTAACTGGTTGGTGCAGGCCAATGTCTGGAGCATCATTGAACCCGGCAAGAAGTCTCTGGCCAGCAATAGTAATGAATGTTTACAAAGGACTATGGGTGTATATGGATGCACCATTTGTAGGAAGCATAGCTGGAGGATTTGTTTACGGATGGATCAGAATTACAGACAGGCGCCTTCCTGAAATAGCTAAAACTACATCTATGGGGAGAGGGATTGTGTGATTTTATTCAACCATTTGCTTTTTAGAAGGATAATCTATGACCACGATTATATAAAGTTCATATACAAACATTTGTAGTCAGATGTGAAGGCAAAATAAGGAGACTACCAAACATTTGTAGTAGATTAACGCCAGTCCTGGATGAAACCTTAAAAGACAATGCCATGGCCAGATTGTACTCTACTCGGAACAAACTCTCTTCGAAAGATCTGGTTATATTCTTAAACTAGCAAACATAGTTCCCGGTTATTAATGTTGCCTCTGGGATGTATGAAAAGACATTGGAATGAGAACATGATATAATTTAACAGTTTCTTAGACATTGCATATTCTTCATTTTTTTAAACTCCTATATCTCTCAGATAACATCATTGCCTTCACTCTCACCTCTTTTCATGTTACTCTGCCTTTTTCTTTCCTAGTTTTCTACTTGCATCTCATATCTTCATTCATTTCCACCAACCATACACAACATAAACATTGTATGCACATATAAAGTTGCAAGATAGGGCCAAAAATATGATCAGTTATGTCCACTAACATGTATATCTATAGAATAGGATAACACATGCTTAGGGTTATATCTATCAGGTGTACAAAAGAGCAACTAATAGCAAGAGCTCCCAAAAAAAAAAAAGGTTTGTAATATGTCGCTGTAAATCTATATAACAGGAAGGCATTTTAAATACAACCACCCAACCTCAGAAAACAGAAAAAGAAGAGAAAGGGAAACCTCGACTGAGCCTAAGATTTGAAAAAGAAAGGTATTGGGGAATGGATTAAAAAAAAGAAAGCAAAAGGGCAAATTTATAAAAAAGCAAATTCTCCCACTGAAATAAACACATTGTGGGTTGGGAAAAGACCACTATATGCAAAATCGACAAAACAAGTCAAACACTAAGCTCCAAGTCCTGATTATTGGACCATGAAATCCATTCTTTGGATGAATAAACTTGAAGCGCCAGATCTAACAGGGTGAAATCAGAATCACGAAATTTGGAGAATCGACGAGTCTTCTAATGAGATTTTAGGCTTGTTTTCTGGACAGCAGTGGCAAACTATGATCACCTTCTGTTTCTAGGAGTGGAGGAACCTGAACGAGAGTTTCGCACTGCCTGGCACTCGGGGTCAAATTTTTGGGAAGCAAGATAAGAGAGAGCTGTAACTACGTCTGCTATAAGGGGACGCAGGGTAGGCTGTTCCTGAACACACATTGCAGCAACAGCAAGAGCTTGGTACAAGCCCCTCACTGGATATTGACCTTGTAGCATTGGATCAGCCATCTGGGAAAACTTCCTCCGATCCTTGAACAAGGGTCGTGCCTATTATACAGAAGAAACATTAAAAAATTCAATAGAAACCATTGTGCACAACAAACATCACCTGTATTTGCAACAAACCAACAATTGACAAGTTTATGTTGGTTAATATTATATGCCAGATAAATACAAGGTAACTATGTCAAACGAGCAGGGCATTCATTTATTTTCCAACAATACATGTTACACATCTTTACATGGTCAATGTACGATGACTAAATATGTGATGTCCGAAGCCCAAATTTAATGTGTAGTGGACTGTTCAACCTGCAGTGGTTGACCTTGGGAAGGCTTCCATTATATATAATTATCCATTGTCAAATATTATACAACACGAAACTAGTAACCTACTACTAGTAACCTACATACTGACCTTATAGATTCTGACATGCTCTCGTTTAATAGTAATGGTAAAAATACAAAAAGACGATCACGTGGAAGATTCCATATTGTGCAGATAGGGCCCTACCAAAGGGAAGGAAATGGTTATGCACTTATGCATAAATCTAATTGTAGCTGGCTAGGGTCGGGGATGAACTGGTTAGACAAAAATTCAGATGTAGCTTGCCAGGCTGAGGTATTAGATGTCATAGAGACTGGTCCACTAAGATCCTTAATTTTTCAAGTCCTTGCATACTTCCATTCTGTAAGGGCCCTTCAATTGATTTCCCTTAAAAAAGGAATCAGGATATATAATCATTGTGTACCTTAGGTGATGCATGATCGTCATACTTCAGTTTGCTGTGCGCAATGTGAATTTTGCTTCATTGTCAAGTGAGGAGTTCTATTCCTTTAATATTATTTCCAGATATAGTGAACAATGCCAACATTGTTTCTTACAGAAGGATAGAGAAAAATAAACAATATTTAAGGACGTTGCAGGACTCGCCTTTATCTAGACATTTGGGAGACGATACCATATGCTTTATTGGGTTGGCGCTTCTTGCCAGTTAAAAAACTGTGTTTAAATAATAGATCTGCCATTGTCATAGTAGATATTCCAGCGCGTATGATTTATGTTCTAGGGATTGGTAACAGGGTTAATCTATATTAGCATATAATTTCTCACTGAAATCATCTGTCATTTGCGGAAGCTCGGCTTTTCTTTTTGGGTTCTTTCCTTTTTCTTCTTGTTACGTTTTTTCATCTCATGATAGACTGCGACCCCATAATTGTTTTTTGAGATTTTCTGATTGCAATTACGGGTTGACCTTATGACACCCCTAAGCTTTATCAGGGTTGCATCCCTTTTGGCACCTTTATAATTTTTTCTTAGGAAAAATAAAAAGTTGATCTTTCGGCTCTTTTTCTATTCAACCTCATAATTAGTGACTACTGGCTGTGGAAGGTAGTAAAAACCTTCCACAAAATCAAGCAACTATTTTTTTATAAACCTAAATTATTTTAGTTGACTGGTTAACTACCATATGCCCCATGCCCGTGTTTCTCAAATGGCTTATGACTAATAAGCATAATGATCCTAACAGATAAATCAATACAATATGGGAGAAAAAAGGATTACTTACCCAGGCAACCAAGTTGTGTTCTCCACCAGCTTTTGAATTGTCGATTGCTTTTCTGCCTGTGATGATTTCCAAAAGAACTACACCAAAACTATAAACATCTGACTTCAATGTAAGCTGACCTGTCATAGCATATTCTGGTGCACAATATCCATAAGTTCCCATCACTCTAGTGGATACATGAGTCTTATCCCCCACTGGACCTAGCTTGGCCAAGCCAAAATCTGATAACTTAGGATTATACTCTTCATCAAGTAAAATGTTAGAACATTTTAAATCACGATATATAACTGGGGGGCTTGCTTTATCATGCAAATATTCCAAGCCTTTTGCAGCACCTGCAGCTATTTTCATTCTTGTACTCCAGTCTAGTTGTCTTTTATCAGGAGGGAGATCTGAATACATAAGCATTAGGTATCATAAAAAATTCAAAAAAGTTAAACCGGCAACACAATCTCTTAGGCTTCATTACACAAGCAAACACAGATGACTATTTAAGCATCATAACAGATTAGGTAGTGTAATTAATATTATAAAGTATATAATTGCTTAGAAGAGAAGCAAGTACTGTATCTAATAAGCATCATTGGCTGAATAAAATCTGGATTACTTCTGTATACTTCTGTTCAACGTGACAGAAAATTCCAACTCCCTAGCTTTATAAACACCAGGTCCCACTGAAACTTTGAATTTTGCAACAGGGATGTGAATAGATTATCAAAATAGTATACACCTAAACCACTTTAAATCAGTATGACCTAGTCAACCTTTTAAGCAAGGGATCTCTTACACAAAGTGGTGGCAAATATAATTAAAATCTCTATCTTTTTTCATGCATGTATTGGTTCAATCTACCAAAACCTAGCTTCTAAATGCAACTTTAATGAGTAAAGTCTAAACATTTGTAAAAAAAATTGGGTATTAATGGATGGAATTACCGTGTAGATGGTCTTCCAGTGATCCCAATGTCATGTACTCGTAAACCAGAAGTCTCTGATCTCCATCAGCACAGTATCCAATCAAGTTCACCAAGTTAGAGTGATGAAGTAAGCTTAACATTAATACCTCGACAAGGAATTCCCTGTTTCCTTGCAAACCATTTCGATCAAGTTGCTTAATGGCCACAATCTGCAAATAATACCATAACAAGACTGAGTTGTAACGATAATAGCTAACAACCTATCGATTACAACTTAACTATATTGGTTGTTCATATGAAAAAGGTGATGCAAGACAACTTTGATGAAGATGTATATATGGTAAAACAAGATTAAATAAGCTTGGGTGGATTAACAGCAGAAAAACAAAGAACACACTCAATTCAATATTAACTAATATCTCAATAATCAAGTCTTCCTAATATGTGGGGGATTATATCACGTATATAGGAATTGAAAACCCTCATAATAAAACCTGATGGACTAAGAACAATTGGACCTATTAAAAAATAAACTACTTTTTAAATAATCTATTAGCCCCACGTATAAAATACATAACTAAATACACTTTAATCGTTAACTAAATGTATTCAAATTAATTAAAAACATATATAACAATTCTTCAGTTTCGTTCCCCATCAAAAGGGCCAACAAAGCACTGCTATATTTACATACATAAAACCTTTTAAACTGAGAGCTAATATGAGTTTGTAACCATTCTTTCAATCTTCCAGCTACATGTGTGCTTGAAATGCTATGTTTCAAGGAGCATCTTAGAGTCTGAAAATTGTTGATGAGTGGTAGGTATCTAATTAATAAAAGGATTAATAATATTTATAATTTTGTCCTTGTTATTAACTATTATCACACACACCACACGTCTCTCGTGGGACTTCTTTCTCTCATTTGAATAGATTTGTCATATTGCCCAGTGCTTGTTTCCTATGTTTGACGGGTTATATGCAACTTTAATTTGCACTTTAGTTGCATGTAGAAAATTTTTAGTAAAAAAATAAATTGCCAAGAAATCATTAGCAACAACAATAAGCATGAGCAGGTTTATATCTCGAAGTTGATGTTATACATCCTGTCCCTCCTCTCAAGATAGAATATTTAATTTTTGACTTTTGGAAACTATGTGACTTATTTTTAAATTAGCTAGTAATAGACTAATAGAGTAATAGTCTTCCTTTGGAGTCAACATATTGCAGGTTTTATATCCAATAGTTCATGTTGTGCCATAAACCTAAGTGTACAATTTGCATTACCCTTGGTGCTATATACAAGGACTGATGGTAAAGTATCAGCAGCAGCTTATATTCTTTTCCCCCGCTTAAGTCATGGCTTACAACATGTTCTTTGCATTATTTGAATATAATGTATGTATGTCAATTTTAAATTTGAACACAAATCTTATAAGAAATTAAATGTCATTATATATCATCTATTTCGGAAGTACAGATATATTATATATACTTTTTTATACCAAATCTTCCAAATAGAGGTTAGATAAGATAGCTAGTGACCACATCTCAACTTCGACCGATGACCCCCCTACCTAAACTGCATTCATATATTTTTAAGTAATGATTGGCAATGGCAGCATAATGTGATAACAATTTTAGAGTTCAGGACACTGAGTCTTTGTATACTATCAGCACAAAGGTTAATTACTCTTCATTAAATGGTTTTTTTATTCGTTTGACTTCTGTCTTTTATTTTTTTTTAAAGGATTCATTCTGTTGTATCAAGGGACGGAAGAAAAATCATAATGAAATGCTGAAAAGGAAGACTTACTGATTCTTTCATGCAAATAATACATACCCAGTTATTTAACTTACATGAATCTTATACTGCAAAAAAGTAACAACGATGAAAATTTAGCATTCAATGAAAGTCCAATTACTTTATCTGTTAATTGCTTAAATATTTCTGTTATAATCTCAATACTATGAAAGAATGGTACACATCATAGCATCCTACCAAAATAGATTACTTAAATTGTTATGGTGGTCAAAAACATGAAACCTAAGTTACCTGATTGGTGCTCTCCAAGCGTCCCTTGTATACTCTTCCAAAACCTCCTTCCCCTATAAGACAATCTGGCCTAAAATTTCTAGTTGCAGCTGCCAACTCACGGAACGTAAACGTGTGTGCTGCAATATGACCAGAGCCTCCCTCCTTTGAAGCTTCCTTCTTGCCGTCTAACAAAGCATTAACCTTTGTTTTTTCTGTAATTAAAAGAGTGAAATTGATAAACAAAACAACATAATTGTAGAAGTGACTAAGTGAGTGTATGTATGTGCATGTGTGTGTGTGTGAGAGAGAGAGAGAGAGAGATGAAGGCATTGTTAATTATAAACAACACACTTGTATATAATTATGGGCCCAAGTCTTTATATTTTTGATATAAAGAGACAAAAAATAGTCTATATCAAGTATCATACATGTCTAATGTTAAACCCACTACTAATGAAAAAAATCGTAAGGTAGGTTTACTTTATTATTGAATAGAAGTAATTTTCTCTTAAAATATATAAGGAATGCCGTTCACTTAATATATAAGTTATAAGTCTAATACAATAATTGTCTTCGAAGTCGTACACAGAAAATATTCTTGGGCCCTTCACTTGGGGGGGGGGATCCTTGTGGAAAATCATCTTTGTAGAATAATAATGATATGCTAAACATTGATGCTAAATAATTTAAAGAACTCTAAAAGGTTGATTAAAATTATTGCGACTACCTAGGTCAGATTAGGTTTCATAAGTGCCTTTTGAAATGCATTGAAGAGAATATTTGTTAGTATCAAGCATTCAATTGCCAATGATCATACCCTACCCAGATTACGACTTACTAGGAACACTTGATACACATTAAAACCTTATATAAGTAATGACCACAGCATATATCATGACGTGAAATTGGGTTACATAAAAGAGTGACTTTAGAAATTATGAGTATTTACAAGACAGATAAAAAACAATTACAAAAAATGAAATGCTGATCAGATTCTTAGTGTGACTCTACACAACCATCACATAATCTGATAGATAAATTTATAAAAATTAAAGCTGCGACAGAAGTAAAATAAATCAGCATTAATGCGTAAATATGCCAAAATGAGCGCATGAGGCTCCAGATTTTAATAATTATAACAAATTACATGGTACTATGACACCTAAAATTTAGGACATAGGTATACATGTATTAATCTGCAGCCCTTTAGAGCAACTCCAACAACTTGCTTAAATAGGTTCCTTAGCTACAATTTAAGAAAATTTAAGAAAAATAGTGTTGCAACAGTATGTTAGTGCTCCCCTAAAAAGTTAGAAATCACTTTTCATTCCTTATTTTTAAGAACGGTACAACCATTCCTAGTCTTATTTTTATTAATTAAATATTCACTTCCCTCTCCTTTTTCCCACTTCTTTTCTCTCTCTTTTTTCTCTCCCTCCTTTTTGCCCATTCTTTTCCCTCATTTATTATTATAATAATAATAAGGAATAGGGATAAGGATTGTTGTTGGAGTTAACCTACAATATAATGTCTTAAATCACTAAGATTCTATTTAATAATATTATTTTTAGGAAACATATTAGGATGTTGTTGGAGTTGCTCTTAGTTCCCTAAAATCCAGCTAAATATAAAAGCCTACCTACAATAAAATCATAAAACATTATCAATTTTCTAGCTGAAACAAGTTCATGCAAAGGGCAGCAGTACACATACAACTCTAACATTTAACATATTTTTGCAAAGGGCATCTCATAACTAAGCCTAAAAACACTGCCAAAGAAAAAAACCCGCTCCCATTTAATAATATCACTGCCTAAACAAAGCTACTAACATCAGATTAACCCCGGTAATCACAAAACAAAAGATGTACTATATTATAACTCGGGATCACTTAATTCTTTCAACAAAAGTTGACTGCGGCAATATCTACCAATACACACTTAAATCAGCAATGGATCACAAACTATCAACTAAACCAACCCATACAAACATCAAATCCACAATACAAAACCCCATATACAGTAACACACAAAATGATCAAACAGCAGAACTAAAACATATCAAATCCAAGAGTAATGCACAACACAAACACACAAAATTTCAACAATGATCATAAAAACTGCATCAAAATGAACCCAAAAACACAAACAACAAATAATCATAAAAACAGTATAAAAAAAAGGAGGTGGGGACACACATCAAGTACATATAGTGTAAGTATAAACAGTGTAGAGTAATAAAGCAAGAGAGAAATGTTTGAAAAAAGAAGAGACCTGAAGATGATGAGATCTGATCTTGATGATTTTTAATAATCTCTTGTCCTTTAGGTTTCTTCTTTGATATTCCAGGGCAAAGAAACCAACCCATGTCTTGTTTTCTCTCTCTAGAAAATCAAGAAAAACAACAATAGGAGTTGAAGTGTGTTGTGTTGTGTTAGAGAGAGAGAGAGAGTTGATTGTTTTTCAGACAAGGGAGGGGCTACTCAAGGTATGTTAATCCTTGTTGTCGTTTGTGTTTTTTTATTTGCAAATCTGCCCTTTTAGTTTTATGTTATATCACAATCAACCCCTTCATTTCTTCATCCTCCTTAATTTTAATATACTTTTGTCTTCATGCCAAGAGTTTATTTACCCAGATTTTTGATTTATTTGACAATCTGGTAGGATTAACTCAAGATTTTATTTATTATTTTTAGATATCGTGATATTCAAGGTTTTAGAAAGCTAGTGGTGTATAAAATTAATTGATTTTATAATTTAATAAAATACTGGATGATGTTTGGTTTCAAAAATATTTTTGGTATTAAAAGAAATGAAAATTTTGTCATTTCAAAAACAAAGTCAGATTAAATTGTATGGATTTTTTGTCTAGATCTAACTAATTTTATACTCTATAAAATTATAATCATTTTTTAATAATTTTAAAGTACATTGTTAAAAATCCAGAAAAAAGTGTAGATAACTTGTTCATTTTAATAATGAAGTTTTTTAATCGAGAAATTATAGTACATTTTTTAATAATGAAGTTTTATCTTGATGAAACATTAATCCAAGAAAAAAGTGTATAGAAACAAAGTTTTGGGGTCAAAAACCGAAAAAACGTAGAGTATATAATACATGATGCCTGCCTATCTAAGCTCCTCTATTACATGACAAAAACAACTGATTACCCGGACCCTTTTGGAACTAACCATGCGACATTTATCTGCATGATTACCAATCTAACCCCATTCCTACATTATTACTTCTGTGGCTTCCACCGGGGTATACTTGTCTTTTAGTTTCTTTGTCAATAGTTGAGGATAAGTTCCATGTACGTGTTTTCTTAAACATTTGATTCTTTCGGGATTATATGCTTTAGAACGGCATTATCTTTGTTTTAGGATTACTTAATTGCTTATCAAAACCGCGTTTTAGTCTTCAAAACATATTTGTTAACGGTAAAATCTTCAACTATAAAAAGCAGTGACGAAATCAAATCTGGGGTTATGTCTCTTCTTAAGAATCCAAATACCCGGATTATTTAAATTATGTATGTATATAATTATATATATTATTTTAGTAAATAAACAATTGTCAATTCATATAATATTTTTTATATACATATATACTAAATCATCTCGTTTAGTTACATATAAACTATCTTACGAGTTATCATTAATTAAATTTTAAAGTTCTCAAAATTTAGTAATATAAAGGATAGCACTAGCACATCCCCCTCAAGATGTGACTTGGTTGACCATATATGATTGGTATCATGCAAATAACAAATCAAACAAGTTACCAGTTTCGTTAGATTTTAGACTAAACTTTGATTTTCTATGATCTCAGCAAAAAGTGTCAAAAGAATGCCAACTCTTAATGGCATCTATATTTATATTATATAAATAATTTTTATTTATTTAATAATGGTAAGTTCTAATCAAGAAGTCACTCAAGAACCACCAAGCTCGAAGCCTAACAACAAAGGGATGGTTTCTTTGATACATACCTAGAACTAAATATGCATCTGTATTCAACCATATCTAGCTCACCACCAGTATTTTTGATAGTTGGTGCCTCTCCAGCAAAGAATGCTAGGTGGTTTTGTTCATAGAACTGATATAGATGCAGGACATGATCTGATACTGATAATAAATTAATCCTCTTCACTCCAAAATGCCGCCACTGATAGATGCCAAAGATAACCAAGCAGTAACTGAAGAACTTGAAACAGTCCCCGGACAACAGTCAATTCAATGTGGAAGTAAAATAATGATATAAATTATATGAAACAAATGCAGTAACCTATATAATATGTATACAATTAAATATTACATGGCCATTCACCAAATATACAACAAATATCCTACACACCTATAAATCCCACATGGGATGTATCATCACAAACAGGCCAGTACCGATCAAGAATTTATTCTATGAATCAAAATACACCTGCTTGCTTATAAGTTTTCATAATGTGTGCAAATCTTGCACATGGAAAGAATAACCAACTTACCTAGAATGTATACTACGACGCTATTTTTAAGCAGCAACTGTCTTTTTATCTTCATGAACATCAAGATGCAAAGCTTGAAGAAGCTTTGGCCAGGATTCAGGGATTCCTCCTGGAAGGTCAAACTCTAACAACTTCCCACGATTGCGGTAAAAAACTTCAACAGGCCGGCTCTGAGGGAACAAGAATAATGTTAAAGTTAAGCGCAGCAATTGAATCAAGAAAATTGTCAGGGGCAGTAAACAAGTAAATAAAAGTTCAGCTTAATCAGCCAACCAGTTAGCAACAAACAGTTGGTTAAGCTGAAGGGTAGTGCTGTCACTTTGAATTTTGAAAGTAGTAAAAAGGTTGCATTAGTATGACTCTTTTGTTATTTTCAGTATAATGATATATACATAAAATGATCAACAGCATCATTGGAATACAATTGATACAGGGATTCGGATTACATTCTCTCTCGGGATAAATAAATGATTTTTTTCTTCTCTGATTGTTTCTCCTCCAAGCTAGAGCCTAATCTCTTATTTGCAGGGCAGGTGCCATTTAAAATATTGATCAATGACCTGTAAGCTACATCCATGCCCTTGCTTACAAGTTATGAGACTAATGATCTGTCCGACTTATGAGTTCATAATTTTGGGACAGGAAGAAAAAAGTAGAATGAATTTCTCCAGACCAACCAACTTTCCATCCCTTTTCCCAAATTTAAATTTACAGAAACCCATAAGGATTTATTGACAAGGAGCTCTAAATGGTGGATACCTACGCACTTTAGTAGTACACTTAAGAGAGAAATATGAGAGATCTGAAACCGTAAATAACTACTAAACAAAAAGGTTTGTGACTCGTTTGTACAATTTTTGATACATTTAATCACAGCATAGATAATAAAATCGATACATGTGCTAAAATGAACCAATAACCGAGATAGAAAGGCATCTGAATAATACAAGGCTTCTCCACTCCCTTTTTCCCACAGGGAATCAGGGATCGCATTCACAGATACAATTAAAAACATCAATTGATAGTTTTGTTATCATTACTAGATACAATCTCATGCGTATCTTATTTTGTCATTAGTAATGTTGACAATAAAATCGTATTGACCATTATATTATATCCTTTATATAGTAAGCGTAAATGGATCGTACCAAAAATACTACCAAAGGTCAAGTAATGTTGACAATAAAATAGTATTGACCATTATATTATATCCTTTATGTAGTAAGCATAATAGATCATACCTAAAATACTACCAAAGGTCAAGGGTTCGATTATTACAACTACAAAAAAACAACATAATATTTATTTCTAAGTACTACCATTCTACCACAATACTTATTTCTTCATAATTTGTTGTTACCCTTTAATGTGGTGTAAATATGAAAATTTTAAACAAAATATTGAAAGAATATAAAGTACACGCCTTATTGTTTTAAAATTTGGATAAATTTCTACATTTTTTTAGTTTAATTTTTCATTTTTTAATAGTTAAGAATGAATAAAACAAGTGGAAGAAGTTGGGTTGAGTAAATATATGTATGTATATGTACACACACATACATACATGTGTGTGCATTTTGTATTGTTAACCAAGTTGGGTTGAGTAATCATGTTTTCTTGAATTTGATTGCAACCACCATGAAACCAAATGTGAAAAATATAAAATTAAAGAGAATCATACCATTTCATTATATACATGGAGCCGGTGCTTTACAACTTCTTCAGTATCATCAGGACGGGTGATTAATTTGGACTCACAACTTGAAGGAGGAAGAAGAGGAGCCATGTACATTCCAGGAAGCCCATTTTCACTCTTGATATCAATGCAAGCAACATTATAATTCCCTCCACACTGGCTACAAATTCTTCTACCAAGGCATTTTGCAATCAAGGCTTCTTCCCGGAGCTTCAGATTGATCACCAGGTCAATGTCAGTTACTCCATCTAAAATTTCCTGGAAAATTACTCAAGCATAGAAACCATGCATAAATACTAGTATGACTTCCACCCTACAATAAAAGCTTCCCAAGATAGACCCATACAAAGATCAACAGATAAATCAAGAAACTGAAAATGACAGAACACAATGGTGTCTAAATAAACCTAGTATGTATTATCTTACGACAAACCTAGTATAACGCTTGCACAAATATAATTTGTAGTATTATATTATCTACAGTCACAAACTGAATTAATGCTATCCCACAATTGATATCTATACTAATTGATTATATCAAATTCAGTGACCATTTATGCTACTCTCTCCGCATTATGTCTATCTCCATAATGGCCACCAGAGACAATGCAGTTTAACTTGCACACACCTCTCTCACTTGATACAATGTGAAGACCACCAGCTGAAGAGACGGTCAACATAATTTGGTGTGTCCCTCACTCCCTCCATAAGATGGATATTGCTACACGAAGGTGGATATAGGTACAAGCCTATCAAGCTCTACAAATGTCAATATGAAGGGAGGTGATAATTTACTACACTTCAGTAATTTTGATAGGTTGTTTTAGGCCACACGTAGATGAGAGCTGAGATCTGAGAGCCTGAGGGTGCAGATAAAGCAAAGAATGTATGTTGAGTGGGACTTGGAAAGATTGTTGTCATCTTAATCTTCATAATGCAGAGTGTACAAATTCAGCCGATATTTGTGAGATCTCAATGCTTGTTCTATTCTCTTACATGAATCACCGACATGAAAGTATAAAAGAAAGGAAGAAAGCAACATGGCAGGTATTGATAAATTATTGGCAATACAGCAACCTAAATGCTCTTCGTATCTTTGATCAATACTGAAAGTGTTGCAGTCATGCATTAATTGTTTTGGTCTAAAATAAAATGTGATAAGGATGTAAAATCAGTAAATCCTTAGAAGCTACCGCATATTTTTACCGAATGGATAACGAAAATAAAGTTCAACAAACACTTAGCCACGGAAGTGTATCTTCCTCATTCTTCGCGTAAGAATTTGGTCTGCCTGTGTTTGTGTGTGTGTGCATAGGTCTGGCTGGGGGGGCAATATTAAATTTTTACTTGATAGCACGAAAAGATTGAAGGCAGTTACACATTTATATCTTACCGCCTGTCTTATAGTCCGGGGAAAGCCATCAAGGATAAACCCCGATTCACCTTTGGCTTCTCCAGCTTCGAGACGTTTCGACAAAAGCTTTATTATAAATTCATCAGAGACCAATTTCCCTTGGTTGACAATCTCTGAAAGCTGCAACACGAGGAAATGTTATAATGAGTTGATACATAACGCAAAAACAACAGATAAGAAATAACTTAATCCAAATATAGTGCCTAGATAAGGTAACTCCGATATTTAAACTGCTTACGCAAGTAACTATCAATGATATTTTCTTCTGATTATTAAGATAAAATATTTAAAGAGCAACTTTTCAGATTTGCGTGGGAGGAGAAGTATTCCATAAACTTCAAGAGGTGTACAAGATAATCTGCGAAAGCCAGAAGTTTATGGAACCTATATGAAATGATATATGTCTACCTGAATATAGTCAATGGTTGACTTGATGAATGGATACCATAAACGGAGGATACATATTTTTAAAGAAACCAAGGTACAAACTGTGCCTAGATTCTAAATTGTATTTAAGGGGCTTATCGCTTATGTAGGAAGAGGTACGGATCACGTCAATTATTAAATGCAATAGAAACTTGCAAGAAAATCACTTATAAGGGCATAAATCTTAGGTACAAAAATTTTCCTTTCGTCGTTCATAATCTGTAAAATTTATCTTAGTTTATCAAAAGTTTCTTAGACATGCAAGGCACAGGAATAATTCAGAAAAATCTCATTATTCCGAAAGACACAGAGTCAAGCTTCTACATAAGATGGTTTGATCATCTCAAGAGTTAATAGATTATATTTGACTGTCTTGAATTTATATGGAGTCGGCCTATTCATTACTGCACATTTGTCATCATGGCATTATTTTAATAAAGAGAAACTCGATATCTGTTTCAAACTGAAAAATACAGGCTAAAAAGAAGGAAAAAGGAATATAAGCCAAGAGCTTATGGGGTTCTATTCATAATTATTCAACACTAAATATTTTACCATCATTCTCATGTCATAACTCCCCCTACCATGCATACACCAAATTATAAAAAAAATTAATAACTTACATGGAAGAGATATAAAAGTGTTGATAGCATGGTTTAATAGCAAGATAAATAGTAAGGTTCACGACAATAAAAGGTGGCCTCTAGGGTTGCTTACTAGTGTCCCAAATTTTACTTATCACTATATCAATAATTAGAATTATTGATTTCCTCTTGCAACTTATATACATGGTTATAGAATCAGATGAGATTAATCTTCAGTGCTTTATTATTAAAGCATAAGAGCTAAGGTTACTTACCATGATGGTATATATGTGTTTGTGTTTGCGCGAGAGCAACCCACACTAAAAAAAATGCTATGAAGAATATCAAACATAAAACAGAGGGAGAAAATTCATCATGAAGTCCAGTTACAACATAACAAAACAGATCATGCCAGTCACACTGCTACTTGCAGCATTAGGATAGAGGAACACTGTGCACATAATAGCAGGTTCTAATGTCCACATAACAAAACAATAATTCATTTTATCCACTATTCTGTCGTAAGCACTTCCTACCCTTAGTCAAAAATTAACAATGTATATCATGGTGCATTATAAACGCACTTTCCAAAACAGGAAAACCACATCAATTAAAGTCCTGAAACAGGCATCACACTAAAATTCCCAAAAAATAAAGTTACTAAAGCTTACAACAGTTGCTTACAAATCACAAAGTCAAAACATACATTATACATACATACATTCACCCTAAATCAAATAATTACGATTACTCGATAAACAAAGACCTCCTATTGTTCTCCCCACAGTTAAATAACCTATCTTTATCAAACTATCTAATAATAACAAAAAAAAAAGACTAATCTTTTTCCTCTAAATCATAATTCAAATCTATAATTTTACTAGAAACAATACAAACATACATTAGAACCTCGAAACGAATAATTTTTCCGATCCTAACATAAAAGGAAGACAGTGTATTTTTAATCTCGATAAATGATCAAAATAGATATTGGACCTGAGAAGATAGGGGACCGCGAGAGGCGAGCTCATGACGAACAAGATCGCCGGTAGCAATATGAGGCACACCGAGAAACTTCGAGAGACGAGCCGCGTATGTACCTTTTCCGACACCAGGGCACCCTAAAAACACCCACTGCACGTTCCTTTCACTTCCACCGCGCCTCATATGCAGTGAATTATCGTCAACACACGGCGGCGTTGACGACGGAGATTCAAGATTATTAATCGAAGATGAACAGAAGGTTGACCGGATTGTATAGGATGTGAAAGTTGTCGCCGGCGAGGTGGCGGTGGCTTTGGCCGGAAAAAGAAGGCGGTGGTACACCGCCATGGGAGAGTGTAGGTGATGAATAATTTAGTTAGGCAAATTAGTCAGAGTAGATACACACAATATATGTAATAATGACACGTGATATTAATATATTTATTTTACTCATCAGTTTTTGTATGAAATGTGATTATTGACCAAGTAATTAGGGCACTGAATTAATCTTCAGTGTCCGGTATGTCCGATTATATCCTATTCAAAAATATGATACATGTCTCGTATCCGTTTTATAAATGATCTAAATTTGACAGAAAAATTAAATTTTATGAGCACTCATGTACGAGCTCAGATTATGTATCATATTATTTTTTATAAAATGATTCTACCCGAATATCCGAATATGATCCATAGTTCATATTTGATTTGAACCCATATATAAATTATATTTTTAGTTCATTACATTTGTAAGTAAATAGTAATTTTTTAATTTTTAATATCTTATATAAATTTAAATTTTCACAAAATACCATTTATTTACCGTGATAAATTATTATGTTTTTATAGTATTATATTTATTTGACTAAATGATAATCATTTGAATAGTTAAAATAAAAACGATACTTAAAGTTAGTGGATCATATTTAACTCATATTCAGTGGATCATAAACTACCCGGTTAGAAAATAAAAAATACGGTACTGGCTCATATTTGGTTCGGATCCGGACTTCATATACCCGGGATCGGTTTGTATTCGAATAGAATGATCTCGGACCCAAATTTGGACACACTAAAAATAAAACGATCTGATACTCGAATACATGGTTGTTCAGTTCTACCCGAATCATTTTACAGCCCTATAAGTAATACAGTATAAATATGTGATTAATTAGGAAGAATAAATTTTTGGTTTTAAATTTAATAAAATTTGATTACTTTTTGGTTTTTGTATTTATAATTTCTTAGACCTTAATTTCAATAAAATTGCATTAATAATTTCCCTATCATATAATATCACAACATATAATTTTTGGGAAATAATTTTATTTCACATCACTTAACACGCTACAATGTTATTGCCATGTCAGCATGTTATTCTCATGTCAGTAGTTAATTAATTATAATTTTTAAGTTACTAGTATATCCTTATATATCATTAATTAACCTACTATTATACTCTTATGCATATTTGATTAATTTAATTAATTTGTAATATCATACTTTTAGAAAATGATTTTATCTCATATATTATTATTATTATTATTATTATACTTTTATACCCATTTTTTAATTAATTTTCCATCAAAAATTAAACATTTCAAAGTATGTCGTCAAGAAAATTATATATAATTATTTTGATTTCGAGGATTTACGCACACATATAAATTTTTCTTACCAACATAGATTGTTCAAGAATTACTGTAATCGTTGAATATATATTTTTAAACTATAAAACTATAGTTCATGAATTTTAAAAAAAGAATATATTTAAATAAAATATAAAATATAATTCAAATTTTAGAAATTGCCCGTGTCTTGGTGCAAGAGCTGGTAAATATTGAAGGTCATTACATGAACAATAATTGGACTCAACTTTTAGCAATGTTCACCACGTGGAAAACACAGGGTATTTGTAATGCAATGCTAAAGCAAATCAGACACATTGCTTAGTATCACTTTATAAAAAAAATATTACTGTATAACAAACTTTTTTGAAAAAATATATTTTTAATAATAGAATTTTTATATATTAATTAAATAAAATTTCAATATTATAATAATTTAATAGGAGTATAAAAAACCATATATCAAATATTATGAAAAAGATAAGAATAAAGTGCACTTACTATCTTTTTACACTTTAATGATTTCCGTATTTTTGGTAACGCAGTGACTTTTTACAAGGTATTTAGGTCAGTTAAACAAACTCATCATCTTCTTCATTCTTGATCAATCTCTCAATTTCCTCTTCATCGTCCATACCTGAGAATGCAGTAGTCAACCAAAAAGTAGTCGAGTAATATAACAAGACAAGGATGACAAGAAAATTCAAAGAATATAAAGAAACTTTTTTGTAAATGGGGTAGGTACCGATGCTAGTTTGTTAAGAGTGCTCTCAATGACGACAAAATAAACCTCCAACAGCATTTCTAGTGCTACTATACTGTCGGTATCACTCTCCGAACTTTTGACGCTCTCATGCCTGCTCCTAGCTAAGGTATAAGATTTCCCAAGCCTACGCTTTTCAGGGGGTGAAGAAACAGGAGTAACAGAAGCAGAAACAGATAATACAATATCATTGAATCTACATTCGGATGTAGATGGATCACCATGGGATGATGTCAACTCCATTCTGCTTTTCTTTTCTGTGAGATACATTTTAGCCATATAATCATCATCATCCATCACCGCCTCTATCTCGTCTCTTACCTGTATAATAAGTAGAGGTTAGAATAAAAAATGAAGGATATACAGTAGCAACATAGCATAAATTGAAAAGAAATAATTAAAGAGGGAAAACATGTGACCCGCTGAACTCTCTTATTCAATGTATCAAGTCCTCTTTTGATCTGACGAAGTCGTTCCAAGTTCGAGGCACTGATCTTTGAAGAAGAGGAAATTGAAGAGATTGATCAAGAATGAAGAAGATGATGAGTTTGTTTAACTGACCTAAATACCTTTGTCAGCCCAATTAGACGAAAATCAGTAAAGTGTAAAAGGTTAGAAAGTGCAGTATCGCGCATGATAGTTTTTAAAGTATGGTATCCCAAGTGGCCTGACACACAAAATACGCGTACACCCCAAAACAAAAGCCGAAAACGTCACCCGAACGAGTCGACCCACACTCGTACCCCGAGTCAACTCACTCCTTCACAATCCACATCTCCCTCTCCTTGTACTTGAACGTCCTCACCTGACACTCAACTCAGCCTACTCGGGCCCACCCACACTCGACACTCGACACTCGACACTCGCCATCTCAACCGTCCTCAATCCCCACGCCAACAATACCCCAATCCCATTCTCAATCTCACCCACTATGGACCCCATCAAAAGCCTACAACTCACCATTCAACTCGCGAATCACCCACAATTTATAATAATTTTCACTACCTAGTCGTCTAGCTCGGCGATTCAGTGGCTCTCGCCGCCTCAAACGTATAATAAGAAGTTGTCGTTTGTGCATACGCAGTGTTAGGCTTTTCAGGATACCCCTGTTACCTGGATTCGATTTTCGGCCCGACTCAATATCCCGATTGAGGTAACTCTTTATCTCGATAAATGAATAAAATTTTATGATCCATATGTAAATTGTGTAAGAGTTTTATGATCCATATGTAAATTGTGTAAGAGCAAACCCAATACTAATGTTAAAATAGACGTAATTATTGCTATTATATTAAAACAAAAAATACATTTTGGTGCTAAAATAGATTTCATGCTCCAATGCATGGTTTTAAAATAAAATAAATAGATGTAAAATGAAGTAACTTTTCAACCAACAATGTAATGTTATTTGCTAAAATAGATGTTTTTATATTCATTTCTCTTCAATTCTCCACTTGCATGCCTATATGACAATTATAACTACATCTTTACTTGGTTCTAAATATAGAACCAAGTATATCATTTTACTATTTTAACACCTCCTATAGCATTGCATTGATGCTATATTAAATAACACTTCCAGTAACATTGCATTGGATTTGCTCTAATGTGGTTAGCTTATGCGCAATTTTATTGGTGCAAAATGTTACTAAATACGTTATTCAAAATGGTTATTATATATTTGTTAGGTTAATATGGAAGTGATTTGTGATCATGATTTATCGAGAATACATACTTTACAACTTTGCAAGTCAATGCAACAAAGACATAAGAATGTTGCAACCAAATGCAATGTAAAAAAGTTGATTTCGATTGCAATTGGTTGCGGACCAGTAGGTTTGTAAGCTTAGTACCACTTTTTCTACCTGTATTGTGTCGATCTCCCAATATCATGAAAGAATAGGTATGCATGGATCTCAACAATCTTGACTGCACTGGAAATGGAACTATCCTCTACTTAGTACTCCCTCCGTCCGGGCTGAATTACTTTTTATAGTTATCCTAAAATATTGCTTGATTTTTTTAATCTTTGATTAATGATAATTGATAATCTTTTTTTCAATGCTATATAAATACATGTTTGATTTTTTCAATACTATCAATAATTAATTGTTTAAAAAAGTGTTTACTTACACATATTTATATATACTGTTGTATAGAAATATCAACATATCAATAACTATTTGCTTGTTTCTGAGAGTCAAATAAAAGTTCCAGAATATTCATTTATTGGAATGGATGATAAATTAGTAAAAAGAGGACACTTATTAATTAAGACAAGAAGATACTTCCTCCGTCCCCTTTCACTTCCCTCATGAAAAAAACACACATATTAAGAAAATATTTAATTATATAGTTTATTTCTTTGTTTATCCCTGGTAAATGTCTTGGAAATTTGAAAATGAGTTGTAGAGTCAAACATGAGAAATATGAATAATGATAATCTTGAAAAAATATGTAAAAAAGTATATTGAAATAAGATTTGGACAACTATTTTGGAACAAATTTTTTTCATAAGTATCAAGTAAAAGGGGACGGAGAGAGTATTATAGATTTTCTTAATATATGTGCAAATGTCAAATCAGAGAGTAATTAGTAATTGCTGGTGAAAGTACCAATGTTTTCTGAGCCAGGAAAGTGACTAGCCTATACTTGATTCCGAATTACAATGGGATCGTGATAAAGGACAAAAATATTTTGAAATATGTGTGGTTACTGGTAAATGATTTAGAGTCTTTTTGGGTTAACTTAAATTAGTTACTTATAACTTAAAGTATAGCTTATTCGCTTCAAGTTTAAAGTGATATTTTTTATTTTAAGTTAGATGCATCTGTTTGGCTAATTTTACTTAAGTGATGTTTTAAATAAATTTTAATTAAAAGACAACAAATACAAAAGAAGTTAAAAAATGTCTCAAATATGTGTTTTTATAATAGGAAATGATGTGAAAAAATAATAAGTTGAAAAAAAGTACCTAAAACGTACTTAAATTTTTGAACTAAAACTAACTTTAAGTCAAAAAATTTAAGTGTAGACAAACACGTCACATAACAACTTAAAGCATATCGGGGTAGCTTTAAAGCTACCCAAAACAGGCTCTTAGATTCGAATTATAATTCATGAATATTTGATAGATGTGAGAGTATATTTGTGTCTCTACCGATTCCTTGCGGAGACATGTTCTATCTCCTGTTTCTGACTCTTCTTTGAACTTGTCTGACATCAAACATGATACATTTTTGCACTCCATATGCATTTGAATTCCTTTCGACATTATTGTAAATTTCGATGTCCTTCCTATATGGTACCTCATAATTCTGTGCTGCTTAAAAAAAAAAAATCTGCGCCTTCATGCATGGCATTGTCTAAGATCCATTGACCAACATGTAGTCACCACAGGTATATGATACTGTTTTCATTAATCTTCTATATGTAACTAGTTTATATGATGTGTTGCAATGTTGTAGGGTTTTACGATATATGCAGAAAGGAGGATTTTGGAGGCTGTGCAAGGGGAAAATATTGCTGCATTAAATTTTGGAATTGGTTGGAAGGGTTTGAAAGAAGAAATGGATAGAATCAAGGACAACATGGACTTCACGAAGCTCAAAACCAATCAAGATGCTGTGGATCCGGATACTGTATACTCTCAAGTTCCATATGAGAAAGGTTTTCAGTTTTTATGGCGCATTGAACGCGAGGAGGTGGAACTACTATTTTATTCAGTTTTCATGTTCTTCAAAAAAAAAATAGTTGAATAAAATTTTCTAACATCCGATTCCTTTCTCAGATTGGACGGCCTGCATTTTATGAATTTCTCAAGAAATGCATTGTCACCTTGAAGTTCCAGTCTATCAACACTGATATGTTTCTTGAATTCTTGAAAGCAAATGTTCCTGGGATAGGTGAAAAAATTGATTTACACTTGTGGACTGAGGGTAATGGGATCCCTCCAGATGCCATGGAGCCAGATTCAGAAATCTACTCAAAGATTGTTTCTCTGTCCAAAGAGCTCAATCAGGGTAGAAAGCCCAGGGACAATGAAGTTGCTGACTGGAGAGGACAGGAATGGGAACTTTATTTGGAAAACCTCCCAAAGTCTGTGGAAGCGTCACAGGTATCAATTCGTCTATTTCTCTATTTGTCTTGTTACACTTCTTCATTGTTAGCTTCTCCTAATTAAAATGAGTAGTTGCTATTGTACATCTTAAATGTCTTTTTTCTTTACCGCGTTATTTTCTCTTTTTGAATCTCATTTATACACTGTTACACATAGGGGTGTAAATGAGTCGAACCGAGCCAAACTTTAGAATCCTCATGTTCAGCTCGTTTAAAATTTTTTGAACTCGAACCCGAACTCTTATCAAGCCTAATATTTTATTTGAATTTGGCTCGTTAGTGTTTCACGAACATCTTTGCGAAGTCGCGAACCACTCGCGAACACATGTTCGCGAACAACTCACGAACACTATTCACGAACAACTCATTAATATGACTCACGAACTTGAGTTCATGAACATATAAATGTCAAAAAATATATATTTTTTTTCAAATTATAATATAGTATATATTATAATTTAATTAATATTAACAAATAATGTATAAGTTTAATAAAATCAAAAAATAAATGAGTACAAAAAATAGTAAATTAATTCGTAAATGTCCACAAACACGTGTTCACGAATTTCTTTCGAACTACAAAAACTATGTTCACGAACATTATAATCGAACTTGTTCGCGAACTATGTTCACGAACATTATAATCGAACTTGTTCGTGAACTTTCGAGCTGAACTATGTTGTGCTCAAGTTCAACTCGTTTGTGGACCGAACTTAAAAATTGTGTTCATGTTCGACTCGTTTACAAATCGAACCGAACACGAACCGAACTTTTTTTGAGCGGAACACCGAACTGTTCGTGAGTGTATCGTATCGGCTCATTTACAGCCCTAGTTACACATCATGTTATACACTGAAACACACAGTTATACATCCAAGTAAACCCATTCCTCTGTGTAAAATTATATCAATTACGTAGAATTAATGGGAGACATAATTTTACTAGTGTCTATTGATTTATGGGATAAATGTTCTTGGTTCATGATGCAGAACAACTTTAGAAGCAATGGATTTCTTGAATAAAAAGTTAAACTTTGGTGGATTAACCGCACAAAATCCACTACACCAAGGATTTTTAAACCGTAGAAAGGATAAAATTTATGGATTGCAATCCAAATACGAGATTCAGATCAATATGGATATCAAAATCACTGTATATCAACCAAGGGGAGATCTCATTTTACTAGTGCCTATTGATTTGATTAATGGGATATATATTCTTGCTTCGTGATGCGGAATAACTTTAAAATAATGGACCTATTGAATAAATTAAATAAAAATAACAATCAAAAGAAAAACTTGGGTGGATTAACCATACAAAACCTACTATCCCAAGAATTTTTAAACTGTAGAAGGGATGGATCGCAACCCGCAACCCGACTATGAGATTCTAATCAATATGTATAGTGATATCAAAATCATTGTATATCAACCAAGTGTTCTTAATTTGTGGGATATTACATCACTTATACAGGGAATAAATGTTAGAATAATATATGATCATGGTAAGTCAGTCGCTCACCTTAAGGTTTTAGATGAGCTGGTTACTCAACATGGTATCAGAGCTCTAGGCGGCCACCCCAATATTTTTATAATTTATTATAGACACGAAAGACTTGTTATTGCCCCAAAAATGGGTGACCGTGATCCACTCTCGACCCTAAATAAGTTTTTAATTGAGAGGGAATGTTAGAATAATATATGATCCTGATAAGTCAGTCTCTAACACCTTGAGGTTTTAGGAGAACTGATAACTTAACAGTAGACACCTTTATAATATAATATAACCTAACAGACTAAGGTCTACAAACAATTAGGTCTATTATTAATAAACTACTTATTTCATAAACGCTAATAAGTGAGATTCTTTTATATACATAAATATATATTATCAGTTTGTAAATATAACTTTGATTTTATATGTTTGTAAGGTTAGATTTTTATTCTTGTGTGTGTTTGTATTCATATGTTATTTACTTTTTGGTTTTTTTTAAGCTTCTTATTATTGTTTTAATTTTCTTATTAATGTAGAAATGTATGTTAAAACATCTGCTTACTGGAGTTTTACATGTTACATATCATGTTATTTTATATTCGTGTTGTTAAAAATTAGGAATGAATTATATTTTCAAGATTTTATATTTCTTTTGAGCCAACATAATCAAGTTCATGCCTTGAGTATAAATCTTCCAAGATTATATTTTTTCCGAGTCAACCTAATGAATTTCATGTTGTTAGTAGTTTTTTTCTTTTGAAGATTTGATATTTTTTGAGCCAGCCTAATCAAGTTTATGCCTTCAGTAGTAAATTTTCCAAGATTTGATATTTCTTTTGAGCCAATGTAATCAAGTTCATGCCTTTAGTAATTATTATCAAAGATTTTGTCTTTTTTGGAGCCAAACTAATCAAGTTCATGCCTTTAGTATATATATTTTCAATTTTAATATTATTTTTTCAAGCCAATCTGAGCAAGTTCACGCCTTTAGTAATTATAACACAATTTTATTTTATTTTGGCAGAAGATTTACAGGATGCCTTCTGTGATTGCGCAAATCCGACTAGTGAGTTCACATCCGGAGGTTTACGAGCCATGTGAAGATTCATTTGCATTGGTTGATGCGTTGTTAGCTGACCGAAATAAGTTGTTGGAGCACCAACCAACATTATGCCTTGAAATTGGTTGTGGTAGTGGTTACGTCATTACTTCCCTAGCTCTTATTCTTGGACAAATGGAGAGTGGGGCGTACTATATGGCTACGGATATTAACCCTTATGCATTACCAGTGACTAGTGAGACACTGGCAGCTCACGGGGTTTATGCGGAGTTAATAAGAACTGATATTGCATCTGGATTGGAGGCATGGTTGGGAGGGTTGGTGGATGTTATTGTTTGTAATCCGCCATGTGCCAACTCCTGAAGATGAGGTGGGTTGTGATGGGATTGCATCTTCTTGGGCAGGAGGGGAGAATGGTCGGAGGGTTATTGATAAGATATTGCCTATTGCTGACAATCTTTTATCGGAAAAGGGCTGGTTATACATGGTTCTCTTAACAGAAAACAATCCCTCAGAAGTCTGCCTTCAAATGAGAGAGAAGGGATTTGCTTCCAGAATTGTTGTTCAGAGATCAACAGTAGAAGAGACTCTTCATATAGTCAAGTTTTGGCGTGATTCTGATATTCAGCTAGAGATTAATGAAACTAGATCAAAGAATAGAAATGGTAATACAAGGGCTAGTGAGTCATTTTTTACACGGATGTCTCGCTTGTCCTTCTGGAAACGCGACAATGAACAATAATTGATTTATTAAAAGGTACTGAAGCCTTTATTCGTTAGGTATCTATATCCATGCTCTGATTTGTATTTGCATTCTAATTTATTTATTTATTTGGTTTCTTTGCTTTTGATTGATTACAAGTGTGTATAAGAGTATATCAATAGTGTTATTTTTAGGTAACGATCAGCCAATTTTAACAAATAAATTTCTGGACTATGGAAATAAATCACTAAAGACATCGCAAAGCTAGGGTGTGAATTCTGAATTTAACAACAGGTTAGAATATATTGATCAGTTTCAAATTGTTTTTTGTTTCATAAAAAGGAGAAAAATATTGCTGAGATCGTTATCTGTAAGACGATAACGTTTTACTTGAGATTAATAGTTTTTTATTTTACATATAAAATATTAAAATATGTTAGAAACAGTTCGTTTAAGAATAAATTGAGAACTATAAAATCCTATAAAAAAAAAGCCAGAATAAAATCATATTATATCAGATAATATACTTTACACTTTATAATACAGTAATATACGAGTATTTTGTTTGCTTAACACCAAAGCAGAAACATAAATCAAGATTAAAAGCAAACACAAAGCACCGAGTCAACTCAGCCGCACTACCCAACACAAAATTATAAAAACCCACTCCCCCCTTCATTTCCCCTCTATTCCCTTCACCTGAACCCTCTCTATTCCCTTCACCTGAACCCTAAACAAAAAACCAAGAATGTCACCAGAGCGAGTCGACCCACACTCGTACACCGAGTCAACTCACCCATTCACAACCCACATCTCCCTCTCCCTCTACTTGGACTTCTCAACCTCCACCATCTTCTCCTCCGCTCACCTGACACTCAACTCAGCCCACTCGGGCCCACTCACACTCGACACTCGCTCCCTCTCCATCTCCACCGTCCTCGATCCCCACGCCAACAATACCCCAATCCCATTCTCAATCTCCCCCACTGTGGACCCCATCAAAGGCCAACAACTCACTATTCAACTCGCGAATCACTCACAATTCATAATAATTTTCACTACCTCGCCGTCTAGCTCGGCGCTTCAGTGGCTCTCGCCGCCGCAAACGTATAATAAGAAGCTGCCGTTTGTGTATACGCAGTGTCAGGCTATTCATGCCAGGTCCATTTTTCCTTGCCAGGATACTCCTGCTGCCCGTATTCGATTTTCGGCACGACTCAATATTCCCATTGAGGTAAATTATCGACCTTTATTTTATCTCGATAAATTGAATAATCTCAATAAATGAATAAATTTCTATGATCCGTTATGTAAATGTATAACGTGGTTAGCTTATGCACAATTTTATTGGTGCAGAATGTTACTAAATACGTAATTCACAATTGTTATTATATATTTGTTAGGTTAATAAGGAAGTGATTTGTGATCATAATTTATCGAGAATGCATACTTTGAAAATTATTTGCAAATATACAACTTTGCAAGTCAATGCAACGAAAATGTAAAAATGTTGCAACTAAATTGAACGTGAAAATGTTGATTTCGATTGCAATTGGTTGCAGACTGGTAAGTTTGTAAGAAGTAGTAATTTTGTTATTTCTCTTGATTTTTTATGTAATATTGTGATTGGTTTCGCAAAGTTTAAATTTTAATGTGATGAATTTAGATGAATGATGATTTAGTATTATGATATTGTAGAGCTATTTCAATGTATAGTGTCTTTCTAAACTTGTGTCTATGTACAGCATTTATTCATTGTGTTGTGGTTGCTTGTCTAACAATTATTGTTTGTATCGGCTTAAAGTTGGGATAGTCATATCATTAAGCTGAAGTCTCTGTGATGAAATATAATGTATACTTAGCTTTATACACGGATTAGGCAGTTTTACATCATTTATGAAAATTGTGATTTTCCAAATTCTAATGCTTAATTTATATTTCTGCTTCAAAACTTGCATTTCTATTCAGCATTCTATATTAAGTCGGATTGCCTCGTATTTGTTCTTTAAATATCAGCTTATGGAGTGTGCTTGGTATATACATTCTTTTGTCAACTTCACGGTTGTATGGGAGTCTTGTCTCTACTAGTATATGAGAGAAAATGGATGTTTATTTATATCTTTTGTGGCTTGAGACAGTTGTCAGCCGTCATGGCAGCACGACATGTGGAGCGGAGGTTGCCTTTGACTACTGATACTGCAATGGCATGTGAGGATACCAAATGGTGTGCCGAAGGGAGAATAGTTGAGGAATTTGTGATGGAGCAACCCATTCCACCATACCTATTTGCTTTTGCAGTTGGGGAGATGAGCTTTAGGGAGGTGGGACCGAGGACAAGGGTTTACGCTGAATCAGCACCAGCGCTTTTGGATACGGCTGCCAAGGAGTTTGCTGGAAGCGAAGATATGATTAGAGTTGGAGAGAGCTTGTTTGGGCCTTATGAATGGGAGAGATTTGATTTACTGGTTTTGCCCCCAAGTTTTCCTTACGGAGGAATGGAGAATCCAAGAATGGTCTTCCTGACGCCAACAGTAATCAAGGGGGATGCAAGTGGAGCACAGGTGGTGGCTCATGAGCTTGCACATAGCTGGACTGGGAATTTAATAACTAACAAGAATAATGATCACTTCTGGTTAAATGAGGTATGCAAATTACTGGACATGATTTTTGTTTCCTTTAGTTACCTGACCTATGTTCACTTTTTGTAAAGCTGTGTCAGTTTTTTTTTGGTCATGACTCGTGTGTGAATTGTGTATAAATCACATACTTTCGTATTTTCTTCTTTTGTGATGTCTTGTATTGATTGTCAAGGCACTGTTTTTTAATTGCTATCTGTCATTGTCAATTTCTTTTGGGCCCCAGTTTTGTAAATATGCAATTGTTAATTGTATTTCACATGTTGTGTGTGCATTCGGTGTATAATGCCCACGTCTTCAGAATACTGTTCCAGTGGGATGTCTCATATAAACTATTCAGTACTGTTTTTAATTGCTATCTTTCATGGTCAATTTTTTTCATCTTTAGCCTCAATTATTATAAATACTGAATCAAATGTTATACGAGTAAAATATAGTGAAAGTAGTTAAGCATATCCTATACGAGGATGAAAATTTCAGATTAAATTATAGAAGAGTATCGATACCGTTAGTATCACTATTTCTACATGTATTGTGTTGATCTCTCAATCATGAAAGAATAGGCATGCATGGATTTCACTTATCCTGACTTTTGATTAAATGACTGGAAGTGGAACTATCTCCTAATTAGTAATTACTGATGAAGTTACTAATGTTTTCTGAGCTAGGGAAATGACTAGCCTATACTTCATTCCCAATTAACATAGAATTGTGATAAAGGACAGAATTATTTTGGAATGTGTGGTAACCTATGTTACTCCGACTCACCTATTCCGGCGGCCGTACCCGTGTCGACCCGACCCGACACGGGACACGACGCGGAATACGGGTCGGATTCGTGTACTTGAAATCGGATCCTTTTGGTGTCATCGCGGGAAAATTTTTGAAGGTCGCAGGAGAATCTTTGGAGGTCGCTGATGAAATTTGCAGATCTGATTTGTAGCTAATATGTTTGTAGGACACAATAGAGTGACGAATTGATAGACCGATGAAGTCTGTGAGAGACGAATGAAACAGATCGATTGATATGTATGGATACATGTATATAATTAAGGAATGAACCTGGTCTGAATGTTGTCCACATTCATTTTTCAGTTACTTTTTATAATTACTGGAGGCCAGCTGTAACAAATTGTCAATTTCAATATTCAAACATACTTATTTTATTGCTTCAAAAAGAACATACATATTTTATAATTTTGATTTACACTTACACGTAGTAATATTAATTTAAATAATTAATTAATTTATGAATTCACAATAATTTCTTTTTATAAAAATTTAAAAATAATTTTAATTTTTTTTTATTGATACTTGATTATTATTTTAAAAGAAAATTTTGATTCATGCTTGATTACTATTTTCAAAGAAAAATAAAAAATTAGTTGAATAATTAAATTTTATTTAGCAAATAAATTATATTTTATATGCTCTTTCCGTACCGATTTTCTTATTCAGTTTACTTTTTATCATTTTATTTATAAAATTAAAAATAAATCATAAAATTAAAATTTATATATACATTAAAATTCATGTGAAAAATAAACTTAATAAAATATAAATTTAATGCATATCTACATTGCCCACAAACATAGTATTTATATTATACTATAATTGTATGCAAAAATTTAAAAATAAATTATAAAATTATATTTTATATGCACAATAAATGCGTGCAAAAAATCAATTGCTTTTGCATCTTTGTTAAGATCTTATTATGTATTGTTTGCATACCATAAAGGCTTGCAGAGCAGCAGAACTAGTTCTTATTTATATTCTATTGCTGCTTTCAATCAAGTTGCAGACTTGCCTTTTTCCCAGCCATATATTTGTGCATCAAGTAAACTGACTAATTTTATGTTGCACTTTAATCTCTATTGAAATGTTGTCTTTTATTTATACAGAATTTTGCATTAAAAACTAGTGTTAAAACAAAAATATTATAATTATTATTAATATATTTATGCCGTGTCCCCGTACCCGTGTCTAAAATCCGGACGGTGTTCCCGTGTCTTATATTTTGAAAAATACCGAGTCCGACACTCGGATACGTGTCATGTCCGACACTCCGCACCCGAGTCTGAGCAACATAGGTGGTAACTGGTTAATGAATTATTTGATTTATAGGTTCCATCTCCTGTTTCCGACCCTTCCTCAACCTTGTCCGACATCAAACTTGATATATTTTTGCACTCATATGTATATGAATTCCTTTCAACATTATTGTAGATTTCGACATTCTTCCTATACGGCTATAATTCCTGCTGCTTAAAACAAATTCTCTGTGTCTTCATGGCATTGGCTAAGATCCATTGACCGACATGTAGTTCCCACAAGTATGTGACACTGTTTTGACTGATTTTCTATATGTAACTGGTTTATACGATTTGTTGCAATGTGGTAGGGTTTTACGACATATGCAGAAAGGAGGATTGTGGAGGCTGTGCAAGGGGAAAATATTGCTGCATTAAATATTGGAATTGGCTGGAAGGGTTTGAAAGAAGAAATGGATAGATTTAAGGACAACATGGAGTTCACAAAGCTCAAAACCAATCAAGAGGCTGTGGATCCGGATGCTGTATACTCTCAAGTTCCATATGAGAAAGGTTTTCAGTTTTTATGGCACATTGAACGCGAGGTTGGTTGACCTACTATTTTATTCATTTTTCATGTTTTTCAGATTTTTTTTTTTTTTTTGTAAAAATCATATAACATCCGATTCATTTCTCAGATTGGACGGCCTGCATTTGATGAATTTCTCAAGAAATATATTGCCACCTTTAAGTTCCAGTCTATCGACACTGATATGTTTCTCGAGTTCTTGAAAGCAAATGTTCCTGGGATAGGTGAAAAAATTGATTTACACTTGTGGACTGAGGGTACTGGAATCCCTCCAGATGCCATGGAGCCAGATTCCGAGATCTACTCAAAGATTGTTTCTCTGGCCAAAGAGTTCAATCAAGGTAGAATGCCTAGGGATGATGAAGTTGGTGAATGGAGAGGACAGGAATGGGAACTGTATTTGGAAAGCCTCCCAAAATCTGTGGAAGCGTCACAGGTATCAATTCGTCTTTTTCACGACTTGTCTTGTTCAACTGCTTCATTGTTAGCTTCTCCTTGTTTAAATGAGTAGTTGATATTATACATTTTATATGTCTTGTTTCTTTACCCCGTTGTTTTTCTCTTTTTAAATCTCATTTATACACTGTTACACGTCATGTTATACACTGAAACATGGTTATACATCCAAGTAAACCCGTTTCTCTGCGTAAAATTCATTCAATCACGTAGAATTAATGGGAAATTTCATTTTACTAGTTCTTATTAATTCATGGGATAGATATTCTTGCTTCGTGATGCAGAACAACTTTAGAAACGATGGATTTATTAAATAAAAACCAGTAAAAACATAAACTTGGGCGGATTAAAGGCACAAAACCTTACTACCTCAAGGATTTTTAAATCGCAGAAGGGACAAAAGTTATGGATCTCATTTTACTAGTGCCTAGTGATTCACGGAATAGATATTCTTGCTTTGTGGTGCAGAACAACTTAAGAAGTGATGGATTTATTGAATAAAAAATAATAGAATGCTAGACTTGGGTGGATTAACAGCACAAAGTCCACTGATTTTTAGACCGCAAAAGGGATAGAAGTTGTGGATCACAACCCAAATACGAGACTCTAATCAATATGGATATCAGCATCACTGTATGTCAACCAAGTCTTCATAATATGACATCACTTATCCATGGAATAGACACCCTATTAATATAACGTAACAGACTAAGGCCTACAAAGGATTGGGCTCATATTTAATAAACTACTTTTTTAATAAGGTACTAGCCCCACATTTAAAACATATAAATACATACCTTAATTCCCTTTACACTAAATATATATAAACTAATTCATAACATATAAAATATTTCTTCACTTCCGATCCCCGTCACTTTGCTAATGTTATGATAGTGATTAAATTGTTGGCGGTTGCTTTTATATCTTACAATGTTTGTGTGCGATTCACTGGTGGCAGATTCTAAGCCCTATGTTGACATGGGATCAGTTTTTAGAAGAATGTGTGTGTCCATTTTCTGGGTGGTGATTGAGGAGGGATACAATAGCATGAAGTTATTTTGAAGTTTGAACCTTAGAAGTAATTGTGGAAATATGTTTAACTCAGCCTTAGGGAGTCCTATCATTAACAAGCCGTCTCTCGAGTTACCATGCCATTGGGGAGTAGTAAAGAATGAAGAAAAACCTATTATTTGATCCATGCCTTTGAAGGATAAAAGCCTGCAAAACATACATGAAAAATCGCTCTTTTCGTGGAAAAACGAATACTCTAAAATCTAAGCACTGGTTGTATACACCACTATTTTTGTTATGCTCCCTCTAATAAGAAAATAGGAATGCCATTTAATTTTACTTAAAAAATTGGATGTAGTTGCAGGTTACTTGTACACCACCGATATTTTCAATGTTGGTATATTATAATATGCTAATTCCTTTTGCAGGTTCTATCCTTGGACAGTAGCTATAGGCTTTCTGAATCAAAAGATTACGAGATCAAGGTGACATTTCTCCAAATGGCCATCTCAGCCTCATGTAAAAAGTATTATGGTGAAGTGGAGAAAACTCTGAAGGAGGTTGGGAGGATGAAATATCTTCGCCCACTCTATACAGCCCTTGTTAAAGGCCCTGGACTAGAAGAAGAGAAGATATTTGCCAAAAGGGTGTTTTTGGAGGCCAGAGTAACTTATCACCCTATTGCTCAAGGTGTTGTTGAGTCCATCTTTGCCAAATACCTCTAATTTTTTTTTACACATTGTACCAGATTAACTTAATCTAATTGCTGAGGCTTATAAGTATGTAGAATCAGACCATCCAGTGTGTGGAACTATAGATTCTACTTCGACTTCAAGGACACTGTGTTTGGTATTAGAGTAGTTTTTATAATAATTTTGTATTTCTGAAGGACACAGGTTAAATATGTCATTTTTTTAGGGGTTAAAAGATTTATTCATAATCAAACTCGTACTCACCTTGCAAGTGGATCACTGAACTCAAAAAACTTGTACTTGAATAACTGAACTAATATAAACTTGCAATTGACCAACCGAATTAATAAAAATTTGAAATCGACTAACTGAACTGATCCTCAACTTACAACTGGGTAATCGAAGTCAAAAAGTTATAAAATATCACATATTGAGAGATATTGTGAGAGTTAGAGAAGGGGGTTGAATTTAGTTTTGTAAAGCTGTCAAATGTATAATTCAGATACGGATCTGTCTATATCCGAATCCGAAAATTTGAATACGTATCTGAATCCAAAATATCCGGAAAAAATATATGTATAATTATATATATATATATATATCTTATTAAAAATATATTATTTAATAAATAAATAAATATATATGTATATATTATAAATTGAACATAAGAAAAAATATATATTTATATTATATATTTTTCTATATAATATATATATATATTTGGATTCGGATATTATCGGATACGGATATGCCCATATCCATATTCGTATCCGAAATCGTCGAATTCATATACGAATAATATTCACTTTATTTCGAATACAGATATTTCAAACGGATATCGGATATTTCGAATTTTTTGACAGCCCTACAGTTTTGTAAGTTGCAAGTTTATTTTTGTTTAGTACCCAGTTGCAAAGTTATTTTTGTTTAGTACCCCAGTTGCAAGGTTATTTTTGTTCAGTACCCCAGTTGCAAGTTTTTATTAATCTAGGAATGTAAATGCAAATTGGGGTTGAGTTTAGTTTTGTAAGTTGCAAGTTCAGTTTTTATTTTGTTAAAGATGTTAACGACAGTTACCTAAATGCAAGTTTTAATTATTTAAGTTATGTAAATGCAAGTTTTTTGAGTTTAGTGACCCACTTGCAATGTGAGTACGAATTTGATTACGAATAAGTCATTTAACCTTTTTTTAGTGTCCATTCTGTTTTTCAACCCTAGGAGTTTCTTCAAAAGTAATCTTGTTGCTATATTTTGATTTGCTGGGAGAAGAAAAGACCATTCAGCTTAGTTTTGTAATTGAATTCTAAATAAAGATCCTGATACATATCATTTGAATTATATGTGATTGTTCCTCATTGAGCTCTCGCAACCTTTATTACCACGTTAAAAGTAGGGCTCAATATGCATGTTACATGGACACCAGTAGCATCAACTCTAAATTATGGCAATCTTCCTTAAAAGTGTTTGTTTGTAACTGTTTTAACCAGCCTTTTCAAAGTAGTTTATTAGGGACTAGCGGCACTAGCCTAATGAGATATGGGATGAAACTAAAATACAGAAGGTATTTTATATTTAAAATACTATGTGGAAAATATATTTTATAAAGTATTTTATAATTGGTGTGTGGCTTAATTATTTTAGGGGAGACATAGTATGAAACAAAAATCCAAAAGGTAGGTTTGTATTTTAAAGATAAATAAAATATCAATGTTTTAAATTTCTTTTAATAGAAAAATACATAAAATTACATGTAAAAGTCAAACTGCAACGATTTTCAAGGTTAGAATAGAGCCATGCCAATGAAAAACCACTACCTTAATGCCAAGGTTAGAATACACGCACTGTTGAGCGAGATTGAAATTTATACAGATTTATGCCTAAAAGGAGAATAAGAGGATAACATAAAAGCTGTTTTACAAAGATAACCATGTTTATATGTTCGCAAAACTTCGAACTCACTCTTTTCCTGCAAATAAATTGCTACAAAGTATTAGTTGTATGCGCCACAAGTTTGGTTATGCTCCAAGTAAAAACTAGGAGTACGATTTTTAATTTTAGAGGTTGATAATATGTGAAAAAACTTATTTATTAATTACTTGTAATCTTTTTCTCTATTTTTTCTTGCTGTCTCTCACTGTGTCCCCCACCCCCACCAACCCACCAAGTACCAACCTTTTCACTTGTAAGTTGTAGCGTAACCAAAATGTATGATGTTGGCACATATGTTAATCCTGTTTTCAGGTTTTATCCCTGGATAGTAGCTATAAGGCTTTCGGAATCAAAAGATTACGAGACCAAGGTGTCATTTCTCCGACTGGCCATCTCATTGTCTTGTAAATGTGGGGTGTATTATGGTTAAGTGGAGAAAACTTTAAAGGAAGTTGAGAGGAGGAAGTATCTTCGCTCACTCTATATTGCTCTTGTTAAAGGTCCTGGATTAGAACAAGAGAAGATAGAAGAATTGCCAAAAGGGTGTTTTCACGGGCTCAGGTAACTTATCGCTTCTTTCTTTGTTGAGTTCATCTTTGTCAAATTAATACCTTTAAAATGATTTTATATATTGCGCCAGAGTGACTGTGATCTGATTGCTGAGGCTTACAAGTACATGGAATCGGACCATCTAGTTTTTCCAACCAAATTGTCTAAATATATTGTGTAGGGAAGCATAGATAATATCAAGGGGGACACCATTATGTTATACTATAATTGAATTCTATAGAAAATCATTATACATATCATTATTTTATAGAAACTATAGAAACTCAACAAGCAGACTGCAATTAGGCCCAGCAGAACGAATAGTGTGACAACTGACAAGCTACGAGCAGAGATATACAAGGGAACACCATTATTTTATGTTAGCTTTCTATAATTGTATTCTATTCAAAATCATTATTAAGGCCCAACATTATGTTATATCATATATGTAACATATCATTTGCATTTCATACTATTGTATTTGTTCCTATTGTCACTCGTTAGGCTATTAAATGTTTAGTGTGATTAAGAACATACATATATTTAACACCTCTAACAACCTTACTGCCATGTTAAAAGTGGCGCTAAATATTTGTATGCCATGTCACACTAGTAGTATGTGGGAACTGATTATAAGAAATGTTAAGGAAGGGTAATAGAGAGGGTTGATTTATGACGATTTTTTAGAGTGTTAATGGGCTCTCACTTGTTATGGTGTGTATGATTAAATTCTAATAGAAATAAACAACAATAAATGATATTGTGAGATATAAGATGAAACTAATATTTAAGGTGATATATACGTTCTTATATCGATGTCAATAGCCTAGTCAAAAAATTATAGAAGAACAAGCAGGTTGTAAATTGATCGAGTAGAACAAATAGTGTGACAGGGAGTGAAGGACCTTTTCTTAAGTACTAATATTGCAGGTACAAGTTGAAATTAACTGTTCAAGAATTAGTAATCTCCACTGTCAAGAAATAAGAAAATAGTTGATAAGAAAATATGTGCAGCATCCACAAACCCGCGCTATGAAATCAACTGCAAGATTGATGGAGCATATCTTGTTTGCTTCTACTGACACCACAATTTCCCCTCTATCTAAACTATCTAAACCAGGATCATTCTAAAATTGGGCATTCACTGTAGTAACCGGAAACCTCCGCATACCAAGATTTATATCATCTCAAATATACTCACACTGACAAAAAAGATCTAGTAAATTAAAATTTACCGGTGCTTAATAATTCGTCCAAATATAACAGTTATATACAAGTCGGCCCAACAATGGGAGGAAGGAGAGACAGGACAAATGGTCTTCACTTATCAGTTATATCTTCGCTCACTCTATATATAGCCGTTGTTAAAGGCCCTAGATTAGAAGAGAAAGAATATTTTCCAAGACGGTGTATTCCTTAAGGTGGTGTTGAGTCCATCTTTGCCAAATACTTTTGAAATATTACATACCTTGTAGCAGACTTACTTTAATCTGATTGCTAAAGGCTTCAAGTACATGAAATCAAACCATCTAGTTTTCGAAACTATGGATTATATAAGGTACACCAGTCTGAAGGATGCTATATATGTTAGGTATAAGCTTTCAAATTATAATCAAATGCTTGTTCCATGTATAGTCTAGGAGTTTTTCAAAAGTATTCTGTAGCTCTATGTCAGTCTGCTGGAATCAGAATTGATATCAAGGAGAAAACCATTATGTAAGTCTTCTCATAAATGAATTCTATTTAAAATTATGGTGCTTATTATATGCATTCTAACCTATTGTTCCTCACTAGACTATGACATTTCTAAGAGCAAGTCCAATGGAGCTATTATACGTGTAGCTATTGTTGTATTTTAAGATTAAAAATTGAATTTTGATGTTAAAATAGAACTTATATTCCAATGGTTAGATTAGAATAAGTCCAATGGTGGTACTATTATATGTATAGGTATTGCTATATTTTAAGACTAAAAAGTAGATTTTTGATGTTAAAATAGAACTTCCACTCCAATGATTAGGTTATGAATGACACCAAATAAATTATATTTAAGAACAAGTCCAATGCAATGCTATTGGAGGTGTTATTTCTATAATATAACATCAATTATAGAACATATCACTCCAATGAAATGATATAGGAGGTGTTAAAATAGAAAAGTTCTATACTTGGTTCTATATTTAGAAAATATAGAACCAAGTATAGATGTAGCTATAATTGACACATAAACATGCAAGTGAGAAATTGGAAGAAAATGAATATAAATTCACTTATTTTAGCAAATTCAATGTTATACTTTACATTGTTGGTTAAAAAGTTACTTAATTTTACATCTATTGGTTCTATTTTCAAACCATGCATTGGAGCATGGAATCTATTTTAGCACTGAAGTGTATTTTTTGATTTCATATTATAGCAATAGCTACATCTATTTTAACATTAGCATTGGACTTGCTCTAACTAACTATAACATTTTGATATTTTGCATCCAAGCATCGCACTCCATTAGAGTGAGTTATTTTTTGTTGATGCTATATTTTAACAACATCTATAACATTTTGTTATTTTGCATCCAAGCATAACATACCATTGGAGTGAATTATTTTTTGTGAGTGCTATATTATAATAATAGCATTCTTTTTAACACCACCATTGTACTTGCTCTGACATGTTTAAATTATACATATTTAACTTCTCTCACAACCTAAATGTTATGTCGAAACTGGGGCTCAACAACTATGCTATGTATACTGTAATATTTGACATTTAGTTTATTTATTTTTATCTTTTAATAGATATTATTTGTAGAATAATTATAGGATAAGTATATGTATTTTATCCTAATTGCGTATATGAAGTTTAAAGTTGAAAATGTAAGTAAGATATGATTTTAGTTAGTAAAGATTTGTATTAAATGTATGTGATTGCTATCTAGTTTCAACTTCAACTACATAACTAAGTTAATACCTTTGTCTATATATACAACTCTTTTGGGGGGAAAGGAGAGAAGAAAAACTGAGAATTTCAAAAGGTACTTTTCAAAGCCAAACCCTCGTCTTAAATTCTCTGTTTGTGCCAACTATTTCCATACTTTTATTGTTTTGCATATACTTGATTATTATCCAAGTATTGGTACATGTAGCATATATTATATAGTCAACCATCGGATATTGTTGTAATTGTTTACATTTATTTAGTTTATGAAGTTGTTTGTACATGTCCAAATATGGTTTTGATTAATAAAGTGCCTAATGTTATTTAATTTGTTTACAGGTACCGAGAGTATTTATAAATATAAATACTTAAATGATTTCGTTATTAAGATTTTGTTATCATAATATTAATTTTAATTTATTGTTACGTCTTCTCAGCATGTAAATTAGTTTTGGGTAATATTATTTTTATTATCCAAAATAATGTTCTTGCACAATTATATTTTAGTAGTAGTAAGAAAGTCCATTTACTTATTAGTCGGCTCAAAATTTTTACTGGTATATCATGTTTATATTTCTAGTATGGATTGTGATGGATAGTTAACTTTATAATAAATAATATAGTTGACCGCATGTACATAGCAATTGATATTATATCCATGAGAAATTATGTCATGGTCAGAATATATGTTTAACCACGTCTAAGTTAATATTTTGGTGCACTAATACAAGTCATGATTATGTATACCTTTAATTGTACATGTTTAGTTCGAACTTAGTCGGGGACTAATATAATTTCTTCGTTATTTTTTTAATATTTATTTAGGATTAATTTGTGCGGATTGATTAAGTGGGTATTACAATTAAGGTAAGTTTACTTTTCGTACTTTCTGGATTATTTTAAATGTTGTATATTTATAATATTTTGTTATAAAATTTGTATCAAGAATGTTATTTTAGATATAAGAAAATTCACAGCTAGCTCTGCCTTTTAAACCAATTAATAATTGCGTATAGTTCCGGAACTAGCCTACGATACCTTACTAGGGCGTGCTTTGCACAATTTATGATACCTTAGTAGGGGGCGCATTATTGACAATTATGAACCTATGATACCGTGTTACCGGTTATTTGTGACCGTAGCGAACTGTGAAATTAATTTATACGTACTGAAATTTGAATTACGGAATTATGATCTTTGAACTCTGAAAATTATGAAATTTTGTAAACTTACTTGATCCACTAGTTAGTTCGAATCGTTTTCTTGCTGGGCTGTGTAGTTCATTACTTACAAATTTTCAGATACTTAACGAATGGACTTGCATTGGATTTGGATTAGAGCTTTTTAATAATGTTATGAATTTTAGTTACTTTGAATTTGAGGAGCTGCGCCTCCAATTTAACGTTATATTAGATCAAAATTATTTGACTTTGTTCATGAATTTTTAGAATTCTTACGAGATTTTAGGATTTTATTTTTGGAGTTTGATTTTATTTGAATATTTGACTAATGATAATAGTCCAAAAAGTCGGTTGTTACGTATACAGTCATTCACACCGGGGGTATGTAAGAAGTGATTATATTAAAATTTTGCCGGTCTACTGAAATTTTAATGTCTCATTTAACAAAGTATATTCGAAAATCATTGACAATTGTATTGAGATATCGGATGAAACTAGAATTTTTATTATTATGTCAAAATTGGATAAAAGATGTGATAGTTATATGTTAGGATATTAAATCATAATAATTAAATATGTGAGTAGCATATTAAAATTGGCAGCACGAAAAAAGAAGATGATTCGTCTGTCATAGTGATATACTTAATTTTTTTTATACAAATAGAATAAATTTACCATACATATGTCCTGGAGTTCAAGTCTGATCAATATTGTATTATTATAAGTGAACATGGGATTTAGTAGTTTTGATTAGTTCAACATCTTAAAGTTCAACATCTTAAAAAAAGTTAATGAATACTTTCTAAACAATGTTAAACATATACTCCCTCCGTCCCCCCAATTGTTTACGTTTCGAAAAAAAGATCCGTCACACATTGTAAGGTGCATATAAAGAATAGTTCTATAATTTATTTTTATTTTTTTTTTCTGAATAAAAATTTAATGTTTAGATTTTTATTCAGAAAATGTAAATAAATGGATGGGACGGAGGGAGTAATTAATAAAATTTGGAGAGTAATGAATTTCTGTGCTATGAACAAAACACTTCATCCAGTTCATTTTAAAATATTTATTTGAAATAACTCTAAATCGATGCCCTATTAATAAACAAAACTCGGCATTTAAGCAGAACACCGTATGATGTCTTTACCACTTGCCTTGCCACCACATTTAAGAAAACACAAAAACAGGCGGACTGCAATTAAGCAGAACACCCAAGACAGCAATCATAAAGAATACTATTTCTAAGCACTACAAGACAATAATCATGAAAATAGTAAATGCTCTAGAAAAGCATAATCTACTGGATGAGTAAGCTCTGACAATTTGATTTAGTTTTAAGTTATACTACGTAACAATTACTCATCCGTACCATTTTAATTGTCCACTTTATTTTCAGTGTGATCAAATTTACTCATCTTTGACTATAATTTAAATATAATATATAATTGAAAAAAATTAAAATTTTATATTGTTAAAAAATATATATAATCTGCTTTAAAATGTATTTTTTAATTTTTTAAAAAATAAAGCTGTATGGACATCTATTTAGGGACGGAGAGAGTACAAGACAAAATTAAGCTGAACGATTATTGTAGTTTCCACCATCTGGAATTATGATAAAAACGATAAAGCCAAAGAATACTCAAAATACACCCCAAAATCTGAAACAAATAAAAGATAGCCCAAGAAAGAAGAAAACAGTGTCTTCATGCAGCTAAGTTGAGGGTATATAAGTGATAAAAGTAGTGGACTGTCTTTCCTATTTTGCTTGAGGATGAGAAGCAATAAAATCAACAGCAAGATTGATGGAGCTTATCTTGTCTGCTTCATTGTCAGGGATCTCAAAACCAAATTCTTCTTCCAGTGCCATTACAATTTCCACTGTATCTAAACTATCTAAACCAAGATCATTCTGGAAATGGGCATTCACCGTAACCTGAAAAAACTCACATTCAAAGATTTAGTAAGACTGTAGAGTTGTATGATGACCTAGATTTAAGCCCCACAGCTGACAAGAAAGATGAAGCAAACTATAATTAATAAATTATATGTGCTTAAATGATTTATGTAATAGTTATATACCAATCATATATGAGGGACAAAAAGAAAGACATGACGTGAATTCTTAAAAAGGTCACTAAAAAAAATAAGTCTGATAGTAACTTAACGTTATACATAGCAAAACTATATGGTCTTCAGATTAGAGGTTGGACTAGGAAGAAGCAACAACATGACATGCTCCCTATCGCAGCCATAGGAGGCTATATGTGTAGGCTGACATATCCTAATAAATCTAACATTTCCATGCTACATGTCAAAAGAAATGGTACTATTGTACAACAATTCAGGGGGAATGACTGCATTAACAATCATGGCACAATGGAAGTATTTTGAATCTTTCGTTGAAAACCAATAAAACAAGTAAGAGGAACAATAAACTAGTCATCTTAAAACCTATTTCTGTACAAAAATTGGTAAGAATTTATTAAAATTTACAGACACATATATATTTTCCCCCCTATATACATTAGCACGAAGACGACTAGTCGTCGACTAGTCGACACGAAGGTACCTGGACGCCGGCCCGACTTGGGCCGTGCTAACGATGATTATGGTGTAAAATCACATTATTCGATCAATAACAATACACAAAAAAGGGATAGAGATGAACTCAATATTGAGATGGATTATTTTGTTTACTTTTCGTCATTACTTATATTTTTATTTGCTTGGACATGTTTAATATTTGGTATTTGCATGTTATTATGTAATAAATATGCTTAATTTGAACTTATTACTCTTTTAATTCTGATTTAAATTGTGAAATTGATGTATTTAGCAATGCTATTTATTAAATCTAGTAAATATATGTATATGAACAAGTTGTCGACTTTTTACGACTAGTCGAGCGACTTGTCGACTAGTCTTTACGAAGGTAGTTGGGCGTCAAGCTCGACTTGGCGCCGTAATAACCATGTACATTAGTACATTACTACATCGTCTAAGAGCCAAGGCTAACAAACTGAGTGCACGCACGTGCCATCATAACTTGAAAATACTTAATATTACCATTATTTCATTTGTGACAACAATATTAATTAAAAAACATAATTTTTGCCATACATAGCTATACCAACTAACAAAAGTTGCATAGCTTTGTCCCATACACGAGATTGGCCTTTCATCCATAGTTTATAACTACACAAATTCAAGTAATAATCTAGAGAATAATTTTAGTAAGTATTATCAGTTGTTAAAAACTAGGAATGAAGAATCTACAAACAATTGTTGCCCTTAAAACGCAACCGAAGGCAAAAGTTATTCCTTCTTGCCTGACAAACAACTTTCAAACTATACGTCCCTCATAAAAACTAGATACTTATCTCCATCCCTTTCATCTCCATTATCTTCTTTTCTTATCAGACTCTAAAAACACTACTGAGTGCTGGCTATCGGCAGAAACTGATGGTCCGTTTACTAGTCCTCTTCTCATCTCAGCAGTTGGATCATGAAAAAGAAAAGATTTTGTGGACCCAGTTGTAAAGAAACTGATGTATGATTAACAATTTAGGGTGGCAACATCGGGTAATGGATCGGTTTTGTGTCAGATTGACCATAGCCAATCCAATATTTAGCTCAAGCAATATGGTTCGAAATCGTAACCCGAACCAGAACTGCTGGGTATTTAAAATATCCGAAAGTGACCTGTTTGACACGGACTTAAATGTCTCGGGTGAGACACAACCCAAAATGAAAGGGAAAATGGGACAGAAAGAAAGAAAAGACGATAAATATGGAATCAGCAGTAACTGGACACAAACATACCATAGAAATCAGAAACTCATCGATAGATTCAAAGATATGGCTATATAGACATTAGACTTGCAGAAATCAGGAATTTCATTAAATCTGTCAGACCTCGGAGTTACGAAAGATTCAAAGTTGCTGATATATACAAGAAAACTTGAGGCTTACATATATGTATGCATATCAAGACAGAGAAGATAGAGAGTTAAAACCGAAAAGAATAAGCAAAGAGATCTGTGTGAGTGTCAATATATTGATAAGAAATTATTTGTTTAGATCTATATGCATATATATGCTACTGATTAAGTTTAAAAATATGATAAAAACATGCTTGTCGAATGGGTTTCCAACCCACCTGATTGCATCCGCTAATCTAGTCCACAACTCCACTCAGGTCCAAACCTCTCTAGATGCATCCTATATCTACCACTGCCAGTGGTGGAGTTATCTCCACCATCACAATCAAATGACTTCTTGTTCTACAGTTACCAGACTACAACAGAGCACAAGCCTCGCAGTTGATTTCCCCAAAATATAAGCTAACCCAAGAGCTTAGTCAAATTAACAAATTTGCCTTGCACTTTCCCTAAACCAGAAAGTAACGGCCTCACAGTTAACAGTTAACACCACCTCTCAAGTTGGGTAATAATCCAATTCGATAATGTCGAGTACTGTAAAGACCCAAAAGTAGGCTAGGCATCCATATATAATACCCAAACAATTAGAACTTAATCTCGAGAACTTCATTCTCAGGTACGTTCTTTCTTAATTCTAAAACAAATGATTTGGCTGCATTTCCTAAAATCTACATATTACCACATCATATCTTATCACTATACACAATCTCAATAACTAAATTAATCAGCAAATCAGTAGTAAAAGTATATATAAACAATGTGCCCTAAAAAACAATAACAGATACAAGAATACAAGTACCTTAGAAGGGTCGACTTTCTGGAAGTTTTTGACAACAGAGACGACTCGATCGGAGACTTCAGATTTATCGAGAAACGAGCCCCTCACTTCCTCGGAGAACTTACGGAGAAAGAGATTGGTCAAGGAGAGTGTAGGGTTTAAGGTTCGAGCAGAAACAACGTTAATTCTCACGTGTCTCAGGATTGCATTTCTCGCCGCCATCTCCACTGACCCTAGGGTTTTGGATTGCTTGCTGCTGCTTGTGCTCGTTTATTTTCCCCCTTTTGTGATCCTCGGCTCTCTTTTTTCCCTTTTTCATTTTCTTTAGTATTATTTTTTAGTTTTTTAATATAATAATAATAATAATGTATATTATTACTAAAAATGATATATTAAAATTTTGATAATCGGTATTTGGTCAGTATTTGGGACGATTAATTAATTAATTATTGGACCTGATTTTTAAATATTAATTTTCTAATTAATATATATTCTAATCTTCTAATTAAAACATTTTTCTAAACAACAAAAAAATCAAATATTATCACTTTAAATATAAATACATCTAAAATATATGACAAATTCTATAAAAATATTTATACACATAATATTAAATAAATCTCTAATAGTTTAAATAAAATATTTTTTTAACAAAACATAGGCCGAGTCAAACATTATTGTCCTAAAATACAAATATAAATAAAAAAATGAAAAATTATAAATGTGCACCATAGTTTTTGTGTTATACATTTGTATAGGAATATGTACAACGATCACAAAGGAGTTTAATTGTAAAGTATTATTGTAGCTTGCAGTTAGATCAACTACATAATATATGTTTAAAAAATACACAAGCTTATAACCCGTGATTCGTACGGGATAATTAATATTTAGGTAAATTAATTTTTTATTTATATTTATATTAGTATTTAATATAAAATTTTACAATATTAAGAATTTATGTTAATATTATATGTTATCTTATTTTATATAAATGTTTTCTATTTAATACAAATATGTTATAATTTGAACTCATGTTATAATAAATATATAACTGGGTCTAAAAAGTAAAATTTTAGTTAATATCAATATGTATATAGTTATGACCCGTATTATAATAAGTAAAATTATATCTATGTATATTTTTTAGACACATGACTCAATACCGACCGACAGACCGACCGACCAAAATTTTTAATTTTTCGGTTATAATAATATAGTATATAATAACTTATGTCATGTGTGATGCACATATGAATTTTTTAGTTTTTTAATATTTTTATTTTAATATTTTTTATGATTTAAATTTATTTTTATTTATATAATAATAATTTAAATTTAATTTAATATTATATGTATATAGTTTTATATAATTTACTTGTATTTATATTTTAATAAGATAATATTTGTGTGTTTTGTATAAAGATATATTTTAGTTAGAAAATTAAGGTGAGATATTTTAGTTTAGATAATAATGTGAGATTTTAGTTAGGAGATTAATATTTTCGATTTTATTAAAATTGAATGATTAGGATCGTTTCTATTGTTCACTTAACATTGAACGGTTGAGATTTTTTTTATGATTCACCTTAATGTTTCAAAAAAAAGTTCTCTAATTTCGTTATAATAATATAGTATTGATGTCTAAGCTTGAGAAGGTATTTCTACTAATCTATATTGTAACTACTTTGCTAGAACTAATCTTTACTCGGTGAACTTGAAACTATATGCTGTACAGTCGTCAAAAAAAATGTCATGACTGATTAACAGAAAAGCCTATCTCACGGTGGTCCAGAGCAGTATTTACGATTACATATTTATCTGATATATTTATAAATAACCATTGTGAGGTGTATAATAATAGCATTTAAGGAGTATAAAGATCTTCATATTATTGGACTACTAATGGGCTTGCATAAGAGTGTGAGGAGGAGAATTCAAAATAAAAGACATAAAATGACCAAAAGTTATCAAATAATTTCATACAAAATAGCCAATTCAATCCACTAATCAAAATATCTAATTCAATCTATTAGTCAAAATAGCTAATTTAATCTGATACCGCTGACTGCTAATTATCAAATAGTACCCCCAAATATTTAGTCATCATGCTGAAGGTGGACATGAAATTATAGTGGATCTTCGTGGAAAGACTTGTGCATGTAGCCTAGTATGATTTAAATGGGCTACCATGATTGTGCTCGTATCAATTGAAAGAATTTGAACATTGTTGACTATTCATAAAGCATATAAAAATGACATGTACTTGACCACTTATAGGGGTGTTTGGCTTAACTTATAAGTAATAAATTATTATTTTAAAAAAAGTATTTTCATATTTTTTTTTTGAAAATTAATATTTATTTTAGAAATTTAAGACCAAATCTTATTTCCAAATTTGAAAATAAGTTACTTATTTTCAGAAAAAGTACATATATATCAACTTTTCCGGCTTATAAACTGCTTATAAGCTTAGACAAACGGGGCAATAATCTCATTCTTGATCCTATTAATAGTGGCCAATACTGGGAGGAGATTGGATTTCCGGGCCTCTCTTCCAGCAATGATTAAGGTCTAATCAGGGAGGCCTAAAAAAATAGACAAGAAAAATGATGTCTTAATTAATCCTACCAAAAGCCATAATATTAATGTCTTTTGTAGTCATTGCAAGGAAAGAGGTCACAATGCCCGAACCTATGCTACCAAGGTATAATATATAATTTGATTTATTGACATATTTCTAGTTTGTTACATTAATTATAATGGTTTATTGTGATTATTTGGTAGAAAGTTGATAAGACGAATGATGTAACTACAACAAAACCCGTAACATTTAAAAGAAAGAAGGTCAAGTCCAACAAATTGATAGAACCTTAAGAACAACTACAGAATCTAATAATTCAATGTAAACTATGGTTCTGCCAGAGTATCCCAATAAGTCAAGGTGGAATTTTTGACTCTAACTAGCTATGTTGGATAACATACCACTAGGTATACAATCACAAAGGTTCATGATGAGGGGAAATTTTATAACCAGATTGAGATAAATAGAGACAAATGTTGGCATAAAGGCCTCCACGCAAGCAGTTAGTATTAGGGGTCGAATCATGTAGTAGAAATTGATAATTTTTTGTTTACAATGAAATTTCGTATAGTATAGTGCACCTATGAGGTGTTTTTGGTATAGTTTAGAAATTGATAATTTATGTTACCCTACTTTCATGGACTCTATTCTTACCGATGATAGAGCCTATGTATACTTTTTCAGTCTTTTCATGTTAATGATTGTAATGGCATTATTGTGTTTTGTTTCCTTATGTATGAAGTATGTAATTATGTTTCAAATGTTGTTTATTTACTATTATAATGGTGTTTAATGCCATTTGCGTTGCCTCATTTTTCCATAAAACAAAGCAAGCAATGCACCTGCACAAAATTACCCTTTTACTGCAAGCCATTGCCCTTCAAACACCAACTAACAGTATAACACTTTGTCCAAGAATCTTCATTCAGACACACTCACACACACTCTACTAAATACATCAACATAGGTACACGTACAAAGCATTTTGTGGATATTTTACGCACACAACATGCTTTTCACTCTTTAAAATAAACGGAGTCTAAAAATTAATATTTTCGTATATTCTTTGTTGTATTTGAGTAAGTTACTAAAGTTTAGAACACAATTTAGAAAATTTTCATATAAAACTTGAAATGTAATTTCATGTTTTATTACAGGTCATTTCAATGATACCATCGAATATCTGTAAAGTATAATATAATCCTTTCACATTTTCTTAATGCAAATTGTAGCTATAATATGAGTGATCGAAGCAAGTGCGCTGCATTATGTCAAATAGTGTAACAAATAAAAAAAACTCAAATCTGTAAGAGAAAAGGTAGAACTTGGATATGAGAATCACTTTGAATCCTGGTAACAAAAAAAGAGTTATACATAGTGATCTGATCTGTATGTTACCAATATAATAAGAACCTCTGAAAAAAGCCTACATTGCTGCCGTAACAGCCGGACGGCCAATTTTATTCAAAATCGAAAATATTGAATTATATTTTTATTAATTTCTCGTAAGGCATCCGAGCTTGAAAGATGGTATGATCAATGGTTTATGATCTGCAAATTCTTCCTCCTTCGCACTGACCATGATGGTCATGGACAAAATATAAGCCAACATCACCATAACAATGACTTTCAACATAGCCCTTCCATACATGTTGCTAGACATTAAAGTTGACATGTTTTTTCTAGAGTTGTGTGATGTGAATTATGTTCACTTGACAGACAAGTGTAATTTTATATATTGAGTTTTTCGTTAGAAATGAACGGTGAGGAGAGAGTTATGTTGGTCCTCAAGATTTAAAGCATTTTCATTTGATTCGGATGGGAATTCTTTACTGTGTATATCAATAATGCGTGCATTGTCGGTATACTTATAAAGTCTGAACACGCATAGCCCGTACTTCTTGAGGCTGCCTTTCAAAAGCCCAAGACTTTTGCGTCGGACTATTATCAATCTTTACCACAATCCAGAGCTACATTTGGCATTTGCTATAAAATTAGATCTTATATAATATTATCCGTTACAGAGTACTATTGTGCAAAAATTTTCTAGGCGTGCCGGTACCATCGGATTACCTTGCAGTGATTAATCGATAAATGGGGGATTAATTGAAATAATTAATTGGTATATTAATTGGATGTATTTAAATATTATTTTTTATTTTTTATAATTATATTAACTCTAAAATATAAATTTTTTTAATTACTTACATATATATTAATCATAGAGAATCATTGTTAATATTATAAATAATAATTTCCATATTAATGATTAAATATAATATATAAATATATATATAAAAATAAAATAAAATCAATTTTTATGGCCTAATACCGATTTTGACCGATTTATATCGCCTAATACTGATTTTGATCGTTTAATCCCAATTTTGACTGATTTTTTAAAAAACGCCTAATACCAATTTTGACGCCTAGACCGCTTAGTTCCGATTCTGACCAATTTTTTTAAAAAACATCTAAATCTCCGCCTAGAGCCGACTCGCTACTAAGTAGTAATCTACTACTATGAGCATGTTTGGCGCAGGTAAAAGTACCAAATTTTAAGGAATTCCTTTTGATTACGTAAGAGCGGTATAAATATATTTGTAAAAATTGGGGATCGGAACTTATTGGGAACTTATTGATTAAGGTATCGATTTGAAATTAATCTGCTAATCGGGGATTAATCGGAATTATTATATTATTATAATAAAATTTAATATATTTATTTAAATTACTGTAGAACATATTATTTTAAAACATTTCATAAATATAAATCAGATTTTCTAAATTGTATCGGTCAAATATTTTGTAAAGATTAATCGGGGATTTAGGTTGCTTTCTGTTTTCATAGAACATATTTAAAGACGTAGAAATGTAGAATGTATGCACACATATGTGCACATACACAAACACACATTCATACTGACCTTTCATAAGCCATCACCTCAACAGTAATATCTTGTTCTATAAAAAATTATAAACAATTTCCTAGTAGGTACGAATAGTCGACTAACAACAAAGAAGAATAAATAATATAGTTATTATCCAACCACACAATGCTTGTCTTATTTATTACCAGTTCGTTTTTAAAAGTTTAGAGCTATTATCAATTTTGATATAAAAATTAAAATATCAACTTATTAAATTTTATTACGATTTTTATTAAGTGTATAATTTTGTATATAAAATAAAAATAGTTGATATTATATTTTTTTTTAATATTGATTATTAATAATATAAATATCGAATTCAAACAACACTTTAATAGATGAATAATAGAAACACACGTTTGTCAATTGTCGTAGTTAATCATACCATAATTGAGCATCATATGATAAATAATTTTTATATGTATGCCTTTCAGGATTGCTTTTGCTTGGGGATGGGGAAAAGTGTGAGCTGGGTATTGTAATTATTAAATAAAAAAAGAAAAATGTTATATAACCCAAAAATTATTCCAAAATTTGTACTAAATACTAAATTGTCATTTGTGTAATTGATAATTTTTCTATAATATTACGAGATCTCGCGTGCATACATATGCGCACATAAATTAAAATAAGACACGTATCATACCACGTCATTTGATAAAAAAAAATCGGACAGTTTTTGGGTCCTAACATTACTCATAAAAAAATAATACTACCTCTGTCTCATCTAATTCTTTACACTTTAATGAATGTCTTATTCAATTATTTACATTTCAAAACTTTCTAAAAATAATAATTTTTTATATTATAAAATTTATTCACACCCCCTACTTTCATCCAACTTTTCAAATTTATTAATTAAATATTAATTGACCCCACCACTTTACCCAATTTTTCTTCTCTTTCATTCATTTTTCTTTCTCTTTCATACTATAACCTCTCTGTGCTCAACCCAAGTGTAAACATATGGATGAAACGGAGGGAGTATTATAAGTGAAAGGAGGATATAAGACCACGTAGGCTCCTTGAACTGTGGCCGTTAAACCTCGTACCTCTCCTACCGACAGTCAACACTATCACCTTCTCTTTTCTTCTCAGTTGATTTTCCAATTTCTCACTGTTCCTCATCACACTTTCTTATTTTATGCCGATTTTATTTTACTTTTTTGTGCCAATGACTATCGATGCAATTCAGATTATAGATGACAACTTATTTATAATCTATTATACCCAAAATCAAAATTTTTGTATTATATTAAAATCTCATCAAGATTTAATACAATGCTTTAATTGTAGCATGTTAGGCTTTGTTTTGTAAATGATTGAAATTTAGTGAAATGAGACTTTTAAATTTATTATTGCATACTGCATTTTATTTTCACAACAATAATATTATAACAAAAAATAATGCTGAAATGTTTTCAAAGAAAATTTGCATGGCATCTTTTTATTCCAATTCAAATTCAACTCTCATAAATAGTATATTCAATATGTTTGATTTAGTATGAGAAGTTCAAAATTGCCTTTCAAGAAGGGTAGAAAATAAACTTTCAAAGGCATCTTATACCATATCAGTTTTCTAAAAGACTACCGCCTCCCGTTTGATTATTAACATTATCAAAAAATGACAAACATAATATAGAAAAAATGTTAAAAATCAAATGAACGGAAAAAGTATTATAAGACTACTATATTATCACTAGTAAAACATTAAAAAATCCATATTATCATAATAAACATATTCTTCTTGCAGAATATATATGCATTCATAATTTTTTATTTATAAATTTCATTAAAATTTTCTTATATTATTATATTAATAATATATATGACTATTTTTAAGGACACGTGTCTTCGATCCATTTTTATTTCTAAATGATAATAATGGTACTAACTATAAGTAGATAAATTTTATTTTCCCAAAGTTTCTTAACATTTATATATAAATTTATAAAATACATTTTAACAAAAATATGATAATATATATAGGAGTATATATTAAGGTTGCTAAATCAATAAATATTTATGTATTTTCATAGCTCTCAACAAGTAACATGATTTAACTAAAAACTCTATGATTTTATTTATATATGTAATAAAACAAAAGCTATATCTGATAGCATATGAAATTCTATTGGAAATATAATTTAAGTAAAAAAATAAACAAGAATTCAACTAATCAAATGTCATACAAATATTCTCTATTAAACTTTTTCATAAAATAAATATATATACAAATATTGTGGTTGTGTGCTTTCAACTTGCTATGGTCGTACAACTCGTTGGTTCAACTGACAATCCACTTGCACATGGTCGCTTCCAAACTCTAACTACTCCGTTCATCTCAGTTACAAGCAACCTCAATCAGGGAAGAGAAAAACCTAACTGCAAATTGAAATCGAATCCAAATTCGCAAAAATTAAATCAATAAAAACCGTATTATTAGTTATTGGTTTGATTATAATTTTTAATTTTTGAAACCGTACATGATTGGTTCGGTTTTGATTTTTATACTAAAACCGAACCGACTAAAAAGTAAAAACTGACCTACACCAAATTAATATATACTAGCTTATATTTCGTGTCATGCACGGATCGAGTTTTTTTAGTATTTTATTATTTTAATTTTAATATTTTCATTAATAATAATTTTAATTTAGTTTAATATTGTACATATGTATTTTATATAATTTTCCTATACTTTATTTGTATTTCAATTTTAATAAGATAATATTTAAGTGTTTAGATATATTTTAGTTAAGAGTATTTGTATTCTAATAGGATAGTGTTTGTGTGTTTTGTTTATGAGTGTGTTTTAGTTAGAAGACTAATGTGAGATATGTTTTAGTTAAGAGATTAATGTTAAAAAAGTTAGACCGAACAATAACTATTCAGCCCAAATATTGACCGACTACCAAACTTTTAATGTTTCGGCTTTAATAATATAGTATAGATTATTTTTATTGTAATTATTAAATTATTAAATTAATATATATTATAAATTAAATATTTAATTATTAATAATTAATAAAAGAAGCGTATATTCGTAAATCTGAGAGAAATACTTACCTTACGTCTTGCATTAATTGAAACATATATTAATTTATTGTCTTTTTAATCAGAATTAGTCACATTCATTTATTTTTGTTAATATTAATAATATTAGTAGTTTATATATACAATGATTCGTGACATCAAATAATATCATTTTTAACATACGTTGATACAAAAATATTCACAACATAGTTTTTTATTATTTAAATGTGGAAAAATAAAAAATATATGTATTTTTATATAAATTTTAAAACCGAAACCGCACAGCCAAAAATCGAACCGTAACTTTTAAAACTCAACAGAACCAATAATATTTGATTCGGTTTTGATTTCTATTTCCTAAAATTGCATTCAAGTAATTACGGTACAGTTTGCGCGCAAAACCAGACAAGCTCTGAATTATGCCTTATTCTTTGAAGTTTCTTTCTACATTTTCTATTTACAAATTCAGTTGCGATCACATTATTAATGATTCTAATTTTTGTTAAAGAAACCATACTTAATTAATATAGATACAAATAGTCTAAAAAATATACTAATTTACATTCTGCCTTATATTATTTATTTATTTTTAAAGAATTAGTAAAATATTGAGAAAAGGTAAAAAAGAGTGTGCGAAGTGATGGAATCAGTTATTATTTTAAAATTTAATATATAAAATAAGTATAGCTGCGAGAAAAGTAGTGTATTTAGTTAATATTTATTATATTATAAAAATGTTATTTTATAAAACTTTAAAGTTATGAATAATTGGAAGAAACATTTAAATAAGAAAAGGGTAAAGGAATGGATATGAGAGAGCAAATATTATTTATATAAAAAATATGTTCTAACCACTCCGATAAAATGAGGGAAATAACATCTATAGCCAAATCATATGTTCATTCATAATTTGTATGTTAGATATGAAGAACTGATACTGTCAGAGATTACTAGGAATAGAGTTTGTCTGAAGTCATCAGAGATTACTCGCTTAGAGTTTAGTCACCGATAGAGTTTATGATGATCAGAGTTTGATAGTAAATGGTCGACAAATCAGGAGTTGATTGGAGATAAAGAAGGAAGTGTTTGATTAAAAGTCGATTATCTTCTAGAAGCTATCTAGATTGAAGATAATGATGGAAATAATATTTTCTATAATTATGAATCATTATCCTTGTATTATTTAGATATGTAACTGTGTACTATATAAATACAAGATTAGGTTTACATTGATGTATCGTTCAAGTTTACATTATTCTCATAACCTAGCAGCTCTTAAGAACATTTTTTTTCTTGAGAGAGTTTGTATCAAGATTGACAAAAGATTAATACAAAACAGTTCTTCTTTTTACATATTTGTATTTTAGCATCGATTGTTTGGTACTATTACATTCAACCCCCTTCTACAGTAGTATTTACTTGGTAATAATTAGTATCAGAGCCATGTAGTTTACTTTAACCTAGAAAGATCTAGAAAACAATGTCTGGAAACAAGTATGAAAACATAAGGATTTCAATTCTCAAAAAGGCTGAATACCCTGCATAGAGGGTAAAGATGTTGATTTTCTTGGAAGCCACAGATCCTGACTATCTATACAAGATCAATGAAGGTCAGTATTTGCTAACAAAGTTAGTTTCACCAACTATAGTGGAACGAAGACAAGTTTCTGAACACTACACTCTGAAGGACAAAAAGGAGTGGACTAATGAGAAGAAACTAGAAGTTCTCAAAGATGCCAAGGTAAGAAATATCTTACATAACAGTCTTGACTCTGTGATGTCAAACAAAGTAATTGCTTGCAAGAATGCTAAAGAAATCTGGGATGCACTAGAGGTTCAATGTGAAGGAACCAAAGAGATTAAGAAGAACATGAGATTTGTTCTTATACAAGAGTATGAATATTTTGAGGCTAAACAGAATGAGTCTCTCACTGATATGTATGACAGATTTCTTATTCTGTTGAATTACTTGGCTTTTGTTGACAAGATGTATGATAATGAGGATTCAAACACCAAGTTTCTCAGGGCTCTACCTGAAGAATGAGACTTACAAACATCCCTGATAAAAGATAGGGCAGATTTGGATGAGATGTCCCTAGATGAGATTTATGAAAAGCTGAAAACTCATGACTTGGAGCTACAATAATGGAAAAATAGGAAGAGCAACAAGTCAAAGCCAGTTGCCTTAAATGTAGAGACAAAAGCTGTTAAAGTAAAGGAATAGTCTACTAATGTGTCCAATGAAAAAGGAAAAGTTGTGAAAGAAAGCAGTGAGTCAGAGCCTGAAGGAAACTATGACTCAGACTCTGAAGGTGAATCTACAAACTCTGACATCATGGAAATGATGGCCATGCTTGTTAAAGGTTTCAAAAAGATGAAGTACAGAAAGTTCAGAAAGCAAGGACACTTCCAAAAGAAGTCTGGAGAGTCTGAGAATAAAGACAGATTCAGGAAGAGAGAAGACAGATAGAGGAAGTCAAAAACACTTGACAAGTCAAAGTTAAAGTGTTACAAGTGCAACAAGATGGGGCACTTTGCTACTGAGTGCAGAAGTAAGGAATATAGATATTGAAAATGTTCATGAGTTAAAGTCTTTTCTTCGAACCTTGCATTTAGTTTTAAAACACAGTCTCTTGAAAATGAAAGATTAAATTCTGAAATTTAAGCTCTGTCTACTAAGAATGACTTTCTTGAAGCTGAACTTGTACACATGCTTGGCACTAAGAAAGACTGTGAGAATGCTATTCACATGCAAACTCAGCTAGAAATCCAGGTTATTTATTTAAAAGCTGAGATAGCCAAAGAAAAGGAGACTTTCAGAATTTGGACAAACTCTTGCAAGAAATTCCAAGAAATTCTTTCTGACAAGAATTTGACATCTGCTCTAGATTATGAATCTGACAAGGAGAAAAATGCTAAGAATGATAAGACATACACAGGAATAAAAGAAAAATTAAGTAAACATGTAAACTTTGTTAAAACTAGTAATGACAAGGACACTTCTGATAAGTGTTCTAATAATAATCAAAACAAATAAAGTAGTGTGTCTGAGAATAAACCAGTCAATGTTGGGTTGCTCTCTCAAAGACAACTCAAGGAAAAGATAAAATCTGTCACAAACAAGAATAAGCCTAAAAGAGTGAAAAAGGAATAGGAATGGAAATGTAGGAATATTTAAGGAAACTGATTATAAGAATATTCCTGATGCACCTAGAAAAACTTGTTTCACATCTGGAAATTATAATCATCTTGCTATTGACTGCAGGCAGAATAAAAGAGGAACCTGAAAGACCTAGATCAGGAGTTAGGAAAAAGACTAGTATAGGCCACAAAATCCTTGTTTTCATTGTGGTAACATGTGGCATTCTATTTATACATGTAAAGAATATCATAGTCTGTATTTCAACTACTATGAAGTTTTGCCTCATTTGAATAAAACTCATGTTTCTTCTAATTATGTTGCTAAACAAAATTATGTTGTAAAAGCTGATAGAAGAAGAACAAACTCTGAAAATGCAAACTATGTTAACTTAAACTCTGATAAAGTTGCTTCTGCTGTAAAAGTTAATAATTTTAAAAAGAAAGGATTCAAACTTGTTTGGGTCCTCAAAGCCTCTAATTAAGTTGCATAAATGATTGCAGGGAAACATGAAAAATATCATAGTGATTGATAATGGATGTTCTGCACATATGACATGAAATAAATTCATGTTTTTAGAGTTTGTGGAGAAGGCTAGCTCAACAGTATTTTATAGAGATGGCAACATAGGAAGAACACTGGGATATGACAATATTGTGATTGGAAATATCATCATTGAAAATGTAGCTCTGGTTGAAGGACTCGAGCACAATCTCTTGAGTGTGAGTCAAATGACAGATAGAGGTTATTCTGTGGAATTTCATGAAATACATTGTGAAGTCAAAAATAACAAGACTGACAAAATAGTTTTAATTGGTCACATATATAACAATCTATTTGAAGCTAGCTTAGAGGTATACTCTGATGGTCCTTTAACATGTTTACTTGGAAAATCATCATTATTGGAAAGCTGGAATTGACACAAAAAGCTGTGTCATTTGAACTTTGGAAATATTAATGAGTTAGTCAAGAAGGATCTTGTAAGAGGTTTTCCTAAAGTTCAATTTCATCCTGATGGACTCTGTGATTCTTGTCAAAAGGTAAAACAAAGAAAGACATCTTTCAAGAGCAACACTGAAAATTCTATTGAATAACATTTTCAGCTATTGCATCTTGATCTGTTTGGCCCTGTCAACATAATGTCTATTGAAAAGAAGAAATATACTCTGGTGATAGTGGATGACTACACAAGATTTACATGGGTATACTTCTTACACAAAAAGGATGAAACAGCTGAGATCATTTTTGATCATATTGCTATGATTGAGAATGAATCACCACTCAAGGTAAAGATTCTAAGAAGTGACAATGTAACAGAGTTTAAGAACTCTACAATGGAGGAATTCTGTTCAACCAAATGAATCACTCAGCAATTTTCAGCACCTGGCACACCTCAGCAAAATGGTGTAGTTGAGAGAAAGAACAGAACCCTAATTGAAGCTGCTAGAACAATGTTGGAAGCTGCAAAACTTCCTACTTACTTCTGAGCAAAAGTTGTGAATACTACATACATTACTCAAAATTGTACCTTGATAAATAAGCATGGAGTAACTCCATATGAAATGATGAAGGGAAGAAAATTTAATGTGAAATACTTTCACATATTTGGAAGCAAGTGTTTTATTCTTAAAACACATCCTGAGCAGTTGAAAAAGTTTGAGCTCAAAGCAGATGAATGTATTTTTGTTGGTTATTCTACACCTCCAAAATTTCTTCAAAGGCATTCAAAGTATTTAATCTGAGAACTAAAGTAGTCATGGAATCTATAAATGTCTTTTTTGATGAAACAAAGATAACATAATTACATGATAAAGAAGCTCAAGAATCTCTAAGTTTTGAAAATGAACTGCTCAAAGGTCAACAAGACATAGACTCTGATAATCTAAACTCTGACCCTCTAAACTCTGATGAGAAAGACATAGTAACTGAAGATATCGCACAAGTTTAGGGGGAACAACTTCAATCTTCTACAGATACAACTGAGAAAACTTCCAAAATTGAGATATCAGATTCTGATCAATCTTTGACAGAAACAAACTCTGATAACTCAAACACTGGAAATATAAACTCTGAAGTTAGCACAACTTCAGGGGGAGGATCAACATTTACTGAAGAATCTTACTATGAAGGCACATATCATGGGGGAAGTTCTAGCTCAAGAAATCTTCCTCATCCAAGGAAATGGACCAAAGTTCATACACATGACTTGATAATTGGAGATCTGGACAGTGGAGTGCAGACAAAGAAAACAACTCAGAATGAATGTCTCTATCATAGATTCCTATATCAGATAGAGCCAAAGAAAGTTGAAGATGCTCTTAAGGATGCAGACTGGGTTACTACAATGCAGGAAGAATTGAATGAGTTTGAAAGAAATGAAGTTTGGACTCTTGTTCCAAGACCAAAAAATAGATCCATAGTTGGCACAAAATTAGTGTTCAGAAATAAGACAGACTCCGATGGGATCATAACAAGAAACAAAGCAAGGTTGATTGCAAAAGGCTATTCACAATAGGAAGGTATTTACTATGATGAATCTTTTACTCATGTTGCAAGGATTGAAGCAATAAGAATATTTCTTACTTATGCTGCTCACAAGAAATTCAAGGTTTATCAAATGGATGGTACAGTCCTGTAATCACCTTGGAGGGTACTTCAAACGAGGTACCAAGTAAAGATAAAAAGAGAACAATGGCTGACAGTGAAGTTGTTGATGAGAAATGTTGGGATAAAAATGATGATGACAATCCTAGTATTCAAACCGATCCAGCATCTTCTCCTGTTCTAGTTATAATCTATGATTCTCCTGTTAAATCTCCTCAACCAATAATCAAGGAAATCTTCTATGAGAGAGCTAGATAGTTAGCTAAAGAAGTAAAGAAAGAAATGGCTGCTCAGAAATCTCAACAGTCTCTAAACTCTGAAACAACCAAGCTCTTCTCAAGAAGGAAAAAAAGAAGGTTTCCTTTGACCTAGACACACAAGAACCTACTTCTCAATGTGAAGTAGCAGTCTCTGACAGGCCAGACACACAAAAATTTATTGATCAAAGTTCAACAGAAGCCACTATACTAGCAGATGAAGCCAATTTGGATCAGGGGTACAACCCACCAGAACCTTCAACTCAAAGGATTGAAGAAGTTGTTCATGCCCCAGCCACACAAGAACTACTTAATCAAAGTTTGGATGCAGACACTCAAACTCTGACTGAAGATCCTGTTGTTGCTGATGCTGAAGGCCAAGCTCTGGCAGAGTCTAGCACATAAGAACCTTCACCTCAAAGTGGTAAAACGGCTACTGAATAGACTCTGGTCACACAAGAACCAATCACTCCTTTTGTGATTGCAGACCAACCCAAGGACATGCTGCTAAATTCTGATTCAAATGTTGCAAACTCTGATGCTCAACTCTCGGCAATCTCTGATGTTATATTGGTCTAACCAATTTCTGCAAAGCCAATGGACACTTCAATTGACTCTACAAATACTTAAGGTATAAACTCTGACTTTTCTTCAGAATTTACATACTCTGATTGTATAAGTTCAGATTTTATATTTCCTTATTTTACTGCTGGGATGACCATGGATAGTCCTGATAGGATTCCTCTTATTCATGTGACCACAGATCTCCTTTCTCAAGCACATCTTATTTCTGTAGGTCACAGTGATTTAAGCCTTTCTTGTGAGACTGAGGTAAAATGTGTGAAAAACATAAATGAATTAGAGTGGCAGACAGTGAGTCTGACAAAAGGAGAGTTAGATATGAGAAAGAAGTTAGTTACTTCTAGTGTGCAAACTTTGACTCTTAAAATTCATGAGATGTGTGATGTGAGAAGTAATGAGATTACTTTAAAAGAAAATAATGTCTTAGGTTGTTCTGTTCTTTGTATAGGTGCTTAGAGTATATAGGACACAGGCTCTGTTTATCAACATGTTCCTAAAGTTATAAACTCTGATGCACCTAGTCCATGTGCTGCAATAGATGATAAGCATGATGATTCTGATGAACCTCTTTCTCCAATTTTTGAAGATGAGGCACCTGTTGATTTATCCATTCTTTATACTATTAGATATGGCTACAAGAAATTGCATTATGATGCTCATGATGCTTTTCAGAAATTGAAGATGGAGTATCCAGATTATTGTGTTGTAACTGAGCTTAATGATGATATTGAAAATGCTCTGGATCATGAAGATGTTCCCAGATTTAGCAAGACCTCAGTTCCCTCAAATGAATAGTATGTTACTTTTGGCAGGCAAAGAATATGGGATTCTGCTTGGGACACTCCTCATAAGAAAGTACACTGGTCTCAAAATCATGCCTTGGTTAAACAAGCTTACTCTGAATCTAACTCTGTTAATATGAAGAATGTGATTAAAGCTTCTACTATTCTTACTAAAGCTCTGCATACTGAAATGTCAACTCTACAACAAGATGTTATCAAGCAGGGGGCTACTATTCATAGTGAGGTGTCCCTGACCAAGAACAATTTAGACAAGAAATTCACTACTCTTGCTGCACAATAGTCTGGCTTGGAGACTAAAGTTGATAATCTTACATCTGTTGTTTCTTCTATGAAAACCATGTTGCATACCATTGCAGATATCCTTACTGTTTCTTCTGATGTCAGAAAGGGGGAGAAGATATTTAAAGATAAATGCAAAGTCGGGTTTACTCTAAACTCTGATAAGCCTGATGGTGATGGTTAGAGCTGTAAACGAACCGAACTCGGACGAACTTTTAACGAATACGAACAAATTCTTAACGAACCGAACAATGTTCGGTAAGCATATCGGACAATTTTTCTTGTTCGAACTCGAGTTCGGTAACGAACCGAACGAACACGAACAGTTCGCGAACATACCGAACCGAACCGAACACGAACAGTTCGGTAATTATATATATAATATTGTAAAAATAAAAATATAATAATTTGAAAAATAAAAAAAATAAAAAAATTGTAAATATTATTATTTTTTATCGAACGAACTCGAGCTTACCGAACTCGAACGAACTTGGACGAACTCTTAACGAACTCGGACAAAAATCCTAACGAACCGAACAATGTTCGATAACCTTACCGAACATATTTTATTATTCAAACTCGAGTTCGTTAAGCTTATCGGACGAGCTTAACGAACTCGAACACGGACGAACATACCTAGCTTACCGAACATGTCCGGTTCGTTTACAGCTCTAGTGATGGTAATGGATGTGGCTTAGCTGATGACAAAAGCCAAGGGAGTCATAAGGATGGTAAAAATGTTCAGACTCAAACTCTGACAGATCAAACTCTGATTCCCTCAGGATCTGGAAAAGTTCAAGAATATCAGCAAACTCTGACTGATTTAGAAGATGTAGCTCGATTGGAACAATTCAATAGAGATGAAGAGTTTGCAAGGCAGTTGGCTGAAAAGGAAAAGTCACATGATACTGGCAAGGATACATAACAAGTACTAAAATTACATGAAGAAGACAATCCAGGTGTTGATCCAGTTACTACTGAGCAGGAAATTAAGAAGATGATTGTTGGTACTGACAATGTTCCAGCCAATCAAAGAAAAAGAGAAAATAAGTTCCAAAGAAAGCTTATGTTCCAAAGAAAACTCAAATTCAAAGGAAATCTACTGCATCTGCACCTGTTAAATCTCAACAAACATCCAAGCCTGTTACAAGATCTAACAGATGGATAAGTGCAGATATTGCAAAGACACAATCATCTTAGTCATCTCAAACTGATCAACAGAAAGCTCTACCAAAATCAAAGGCTCCACTCATCATGCATGGAACTACATTCCTTTCAGGAGGAACTAGTTTTGAAGATGAGGAAGAAGAACAACAATCTTTGTGTAGAAAGAAGAATCTTGATCTTATGTGAACAAATACTGAGGCTCTAACTCTCAATGCAAGACTTGGAAGAGACAAATGGGGAATTGGTAATCTAAAGGCCAAAGTCTACAGATGAGAAACAAATGCTTTCAGAGATCCTCATTCTTTGAAGGACAAGCATGAAGAACAGTTAACTTAAGATCATTTGGATAAGCTTATTGTTGTTCATTTGGTTAAGGATATCTTTGATGGTGATGTACCTAAAGAAAAATTGGTGTACTTTCTGGAAGATGGAAAAATAATGAAACTGGCTGAAGAAGATCTAGTTCACAAGTCATCAAAATAACTTGGGTGAAGATCATTTGGATTAGATTATTATTGTTCTCTATCCACTGAATGATGAGAATGAGACTACAGCTAAGTGAGTGAAGATTCTGGAAGGTGCAATTGCTGAAAAAAGGAAAACTGAGAAACTGATGATGCTAAACTCTGATGAAGAGTACATATCTAGGTACATACTTGAAGATGATACTGAAAAGGTTATGAGCAAAGGAGATGGGCAAATAAGAATGATAGTTGGTATTCCTACTCTTGTTTTAAATCCTGATGGTCAAAAAACATGTTGCATAGTTTTGGATGACAGGATGGAGAGGACACCAATCTATAATCTGAGAGCTGTTATCTACCAAATTGATAATTCTGGTGATCAAATGAAGGAGTTGAAGAGTAGGTTGCAGGAACTGTAGAGAGCCGCTGAGAAGAAATTACTGGATGAATTTCTAGTTGAAGATTTTTCTTATAGAAGAGTATAAGAAGGTATTTTGGATAAACACTGATTCTTAGAAGTTTCTGACATCATAAGTTCAAATTTATGTTTAACTGCATAAAGCATAAATTGGGGGGAGATTGTTAGATATGAAGAACTGATGCTGTTAGAGATTACTAGGAACAGAGTTTGTCTGAAGTCGTCAGAGATTACTCGCTCAGATTTTAGTCACCGATAGAGTTTATGATGATCAGAGTTTGATAGTAAATGATCGACAAATCAGGAGTTGATTGGAGATAAAGAAGGAAGTGTTTGAGTGAAAGTTGATTACCTTCTGGATTCTATCTAGATTGGAGATAATGATGGAAACAATATTTTCTGTAATTATGAATCATTATCCTTGTATTATTTAGATAGGTAACTGTGTACTATATAAACACATGATTATGTTTACATTGATGTATCGTTCAAGTTTACATTATTCTCATAACCTAGGAACTCTTAAGAACTTTATTTTTTTTAGAGAGTTTGTATTAAGATTGATAAAAGATTAATACAAAACAATTCTTCTTTTTATATAGTTGTATTCTAGCATCGATTGTTTGGTACTATTGCATTCAACTCTCCTTCTACAATAATATTTACCGGGTAACCTTGTAAAATGATTAATCTTAGCTAATATTAAGAAAATGACCCTTTAAATCATAATTTAAGAATAAAATGCTCAAAATATCACTAATTAATAAATTGACCCCTCTCTATCACACAATAACATCACTTAAAGTGATGTTATTAATTTTTATCACAACTGAAAGAAGAGCGTGGAGGGTGTGATGGCCGAGGTGGTGGTGGGTCGGCGGTGTTGGGATTCATCACCGTTAGTGTATGTAATCAAGGCTGATTCTCATGTTAATGGTAAATAAACATATACATTACTAGTGTGTGTAAGGACATTTGAGTTATAACTTTGTAAGAGTGTGGGTAGAGAACTAGAGGTTGTATACTTGTATGTATATATTTTATTCTGATTTGGAGCCTTCTCCTCTTCTTCAGCTATAAACACCGTGTGTATGGACTGTAGAGAACTAGTGCTTTTTTTTTAAATTTAGTAAAAACGTGATATAAAATTGCGTTTTTTAAAAACATAACATAAAATTACGTTTTTGAGTGATAAAAAAAGACATTTTTGTGAATAATGATATTTTAGACCATTATCTCTTAAATTGTGATAGGAAGGTCATTATCCCTAATATTATTATTTCACAATTATAAACACTTTACAACTGGAGTTGTGATATTTTTGGACAAAACTCATGAGAACCGTTGATCCAAGGGACAAAAAATAGTGAGACAAGTAATGTACGGTCACATCAGCTAAGTTCTAGGTATGGACAATAATGAGGCAGTATATGATTCACACAAATAAAACACATCCTATGATTGATTGATGGACAATCATAAAACCTATATCCACTGCATTTTAGGAATGGTGTTGACATCTAGCAACTAGCAAGCCTCCTCCTTTTTAGCGTAAAACTAAACAAATTATGCTACCTTAAAAGAGAACTACATGAATATTATTTTCTTATCCAAACTAAATTTGTCAATATAAATCTATTTTAATTTGATTTTTATTATAAATAATCAAATTTCCATTACTTTCTCAAACATTAAAATTCACTAATCTCATAATGATCTCAATAAATAAATAATTTCGAATATTCTTTTCTACTTGAGATATAATTAGAATTATATAATTTTTAGTTTAAATGAATGACCTGAATTATCTTAATAAATCCGAAAGTTAAAATTAGGGAAATGTTATTTCAGAGTACTTTTTTTTATTTTCAGAGCTAATTGTTGCATATTTTTCCTTACATTCATAATTTGTAGGATATTCTGATACATAACATAATGCAACACATAGTTCTGAAAATTTAAAAAAATACTCAGGAAATAACATTTCCCTAAAATTAATATAAAAAGTTCTACCCATGAACTTTGTTTCATCTACTTTCTTCTGTTTCATTGTGTGCCATTTCTAGAGACTTGGACGGTCCAGAGTAGGCATCTCCTGCCACCATTATTCCCCCTCCAATTTCACCATGGATTTGATACCAATATGACGTGTTTCTTTCCAGCTAAATAGATAAGTAGTAAACTTTAGTCAAAATTGTCCTAACCACTACTTTAAAGCAAGCAATTTAGCCAACTGATCATTCTTCAGATAAGAATATAACATACATCCAAACTATATGATTTTTAGGGTACTTTAGACATGTCTCAATTGGCCCGTGATTTGATCATTGAGCATTCCTAACTATATGGATTGAGCATTTTTTTTTCTTTTGAGTCTCTCATCCTCAATATTTATGCATAATAAACTCCCACTTAATACTCATTAATCAGCTTCTACTATTTAATTAGTTCCACTAATCCCTATACTATAAATATAGATGAAAGTAATGCAACTTGGATGATGCTTTAAATCAACTACTTGCTGTAAGTATCATTACTGCAATTTGCTGGACATGCATCTCACACCAAAAATTAGAAAAGCGCACCAAACTCTACAAATTTCATATTCAAATGACAAGTGCTGGAACATGTCTCGGGAAACAAAACACAAGGTCTTGAAATTCCAGAGTCTTCAAAAGAAGGAAAGGAGCAACCAAAAAAATCGAAATAATTAAAAAAAGCCTTTCAATATGGAGAGCAGGCTATGAAAAAACATAATAGCGTAATAAAATGTCAAAAATCTTGCAGTTTCATATAACTTGACATTGATAATATTATTTCACTTGAATTTATCACCAACATATTATTACGCTATTACATGCTAGAAGATATATAAAATTTAAAATTAAAAAATATTTATTTCCGATTAAAAAAAGGTTCAATTTGACAATCGAAAATGATTGATGATAGGAAAGAAATTAGAAAATGAAAATGGTCACCATAGGACCGTTTGGCCTCTGATTAAAGCGGAGGGCCAATTTTGTGTCATTTCACCACATACACTCATTTACATTATATTATATAAACATGTAATACATGTGATTTGTTATTATTTGTCCGTCCATATTCATACCGACCTATCGATCTATGATACTATATAATATATACACACCGATCATTTGTAAACATACAGGAGTATAAGTTTTTATCTACTTTTTTTTCTCTCTCTACAAGTAATTTTTATTCAACTTGCTCATTCCTACAACTCAAATTATGCTGTCAATAATTTAATTGTTTAAAGATTTCCCAATATTTCATCATTGTTAAAATCTATTACTCTCTCTGTCTCAACCAATTCTTTATACTTTCCTTTTTTAATGTTCCACCCAATTCTTTACATTTCAAAATTTTTTAAAAATATTAAACTTTTATATTATAAAATATACTCTCATTCACTACTTTACTCCACATTTTCAAATCTATCAATTAAATATCAATTGACCCCGTCACTTTACCCATTTTTCATTCTCTTTCATCCACTTTTCCTTCTCTTTCATAATACTTTATATAATTTTCTTAACCTTCGTGCCCAATCCAAATGTAAACAATTGGGTGGGATGGAGGGAGTACTATATATTAAATGAGTACGAGGACACAATGACAAATTTTGCCATTTTATTAGCCGTGAAATGACCGTTATACTCTTGTATCTTGCATAATTACGTATGTGCCATAATTTAGAATTTTTTGTTAAAAAAATAGTATAATCAAGTCATTGTTGTGTATCTAACCAAGAACCTCTTGTTAAATAGTCAATGTTGCAAACAACTCATCTACTTGAAATTTTATTTTTCTATTAAAAGTCTTAATATACAAACCATCAATTTTGTTCATCATGTATTAAAATTTCATATTATAAATGTATAAAAGTTATTTATTAATAATTTTTAAAATATGAGAAATGAAATTTGTATAGTTGAGTTCAAAGTTTTTTTATTAGTCAATTAAAATGTATTTTTGAAAAAAGTTATAACAAATTTAGATTTTAAATATGTTAAATATTTGAATTAAATACGGAATTTAATTATAATAGCGATATTAACCCTAAAATAATAATAGTATATAAAATGATATAATTTCAGTGTATATTTATTTTAGAAATAGATAAAAAAAAATTCAAATATGAGAATAAATATTATATAAAAATATAAAATATTACAATTTATTAGTCAAATATTAGGCATTGAAAATACTTAAATTTTAGATGATACATTCCGGAAAAAAACTATTACGGTGTATATATATATATATATTGATTAAATTATTAGTTAAAAAAAATATGAATTTATTTGAATATAATTTTATGTGTGTTTATATTCGTGTTTTTATTAAATATATATTTTCATATAAAAAGATGAAGTTCAAATAAATGTTTGAATTTATTATTCCTCCGTCTCACTCAATATATATTTCGGGCCCTTAAATTTTGTATGATTATATATATACCATTATTTTAAAATTTTGATTGGTAAAAATAGAATTTATGTCATTATTGGATGTCTAAACAGTAATCTCATAATATATAATCACAATCATATATTGCGGTTACGAGAAAAAAAGGAATATTATCGAGAGGTCGTAACTATGATAAAAAAAACTTCATTCGTTCAATCCAGTTGATCGGACCCTTATATTTTGTTTAATTACATATCTACCATTATTTTAGAAAATTTGGTTAAAAAAGATAGATTTTATGTTATTATTGGATATCGAACTAGTAATCTCATTATATATAATAATAGTCATCGAATGCGGTATGAGGGAAAAAAATGGATATTCTCGATAGGTCGTAGCTCGATAAAAAAAAGTCACGAGAATTTGAGAGATATACCATTATTTTAAAATTTTGGTTAAAAAAATCTATAATTTATGCTATTATTGGATATCGAATTAGTAATCTCATGTATAATTATAGTCATGGATTGCGGGTATGACAAAAAAATGGATATTCTCGAGAGGTCGTAACAATGATAAAAAAACCTACAAGAGTTTGTGTGTGCAAGAAAAAATATATATTCACGAGATTTTTTTTGACTAATTTGACTTATATGCCTTACTGTTAAAACAAATCTCGGGGGTGAGCGAAAATCGAACCCAGACGACAAAAGATAAACCCTTACCACTTGAGCTATCTCATCGCGCTCGTATTCACGAGATTTCATAATATGTAACTAGACAAAATATAATAAGCAGTCAATCATGATCTGTACAATTAAATAAATGAGTTTAGAAAATTATATTTAAGAATAAAATATTAGATTGTATATACAAAAATTTAGTAAATTTGGGTAATTTTTTTTTTAAATTTTTGTAAAATAGAACTTTTTAGAATATATACATTAAATTGTTAAAAAATAATTTAGTCAGAAAATCAAAATTAAAATATATAATAATGGATATATAGTTGCATAATATATGTGTGATTTATTAATTATGTTTTAAATATTAATTTAATATTCATAAACTCAGTGTGGAATTTATATCGGTCAATAAATATTTTAATGAAAATATATAGATGCGTTTATAATTAAAATTTTAAAATGAATAATAACAAATTAATTAAAATAAATAATAAAACTAAAACTAAATTTAATTTTACAATTGTACGAAAAGACTCATACCTCGCACGAGACACGAGCTTTTACGATAGTTCATTAAATAATCAACAAAGACTTTTTATATAGAAGAAGCTAATTGAAGTGCATGGAATATTCATATATATATATATATATATATATATATATATATGTATTTAGATTTTATACAGAATTAGTAATACAATAACACAAAATATGCTACATAATTGCTATATACAATCAACCAAATTCTATGTTATTAAAAATAGGGATAAAATATAATATATCAGCCTTATAATTCCCTAAACAAAATATCAATATTATAATTTACTGGCTCGATCTTCAATAAATATTTAAATATAATATAATTTTATTTTAAAATTTAGTCTTAGGTGTTAGATATTTGAGTTGAAAAGTCAACAATGAAAAGGGTAAATAAAAGTACTTAGCATTACTAGTATAATGAAACACACAACTCATTACCTATGAATATTTGTGTGTAGTACAACGTAGTACTTAAAAATCTTAACTTTATTTCTTTTTCTTATTGCCATTGACAATTAACTCTGTTTTAAACAACCTTATTTCTATAAATTAATACCTGGTCAATTGTTATTTGGGACCACATTGTGTATAAACAAGGAAAATATGCATACAATAATTGCTAGTGGTACGTACTTTATTAATACTCCCATTTTAGGATATTGTCAATATGTCCACCACTTGGTTTTATAGGTTCATAGCTATAAATGTTATCTCCGTCCATTTTGGTGTGTTTGAAACCAATAAGAATCGACCACGTCATCCTCATTCGATTATTTGTAATAGATATCTTGGCCCGTATCCGATGCTTTTCTATCTCAATCAACTTCAAATACATACATGTGTCTGTTTCCTATTAAATTTCAAACACATTTTTTTAATTAATATACTACCATGTTTTAATTTACTCATTAGTCAACCTCTTTAATTTATTCAATATCAGAATTTATTAATTAAATTTTATGAATATTAAAATAATATTATTATTTTATTTATATTAATTGAATTTTATTATTATGCTCTATCTATATTATATATATTTTATATTATATTACTGTAAATGAATTTCTTTTTTAATTAAAATATAGAGTTATACTCACAATCTAATAGCATGTTTCAATTTTTCCATCGCTCAAATATTTTAATTTATTTTAAATTGTAACTTTATAATAAAAACTTTTGAATATTAAAATTATATTAATATTTTATCTATATTAAAACATACTCTTTTATTTAAATTTTAATTAAAATATTTCTAATATATTCGAAACTCTTTTTATTAATAAAAATTTATTAATGCTTTGCACAAGTTATTAATCTATGTTAATTAATATAAATATATAACAATATATTAATAAAATTTTAAACATATAATATAAATATGATGCAAAACTGATTTATCACATGTACAACATTACATAAAAAATATTAATAACATAAATAATTAAATTAAATATTTAATTTATTTAAAATATATAATATATTATTTATTACTCTTCTCCCGTGCTTTACACGGGTTATAGACTAGTATATTATAAATCCATATGCCATTTATTTTCCTTTAAAGTAGCACTAAAATGACTTATATTAAAAAAATATCACCCAATTCTTGCATAGTTTAAAAAATGTGATAAATTTATTTTATTTAAAAAATAATTCATCTATATTTATCTAAAAAATTTAACTTGTCATATATCTTAAATGTACAATTATTATTAGAAATTAAGATTTTGAATATTAATAAAACCAATTAATATGCACCTAAATATTTATATTTTTTTATAATTAAAAACATCCGAGAAATAATCATCCTCCATACTCATATTTTCTTGTATGTTCAACTAGAGTTATAAAATTTTACATTTTCAACCCCTTGCTACTCAGTGTCAAGTGTCAACTATAGACAAGGTAATATTTTATCTCACACTCATCCATGATATGTATACTACATAGTACTAGTATATATTATGATTTACAAGTGGTGATGTTGTGTTGAGTAGAATGCAACTTACTACAACCTTGTAAAACTCTTTATCTCTACTTGTCTTAATCTTCGGATCAGATCTCTCTTTATATATCCGACCCCTTTTCTACCATCTAAACACACAACACAGCTATGTTGGATCTTAATATAGATACAATCTCAACTCAATACAAATCAGTTGAACAACATAATTTAACTGTCCAGAATGTTCTAGAAGCTTCTGCTTCCGGCACTTCCGTTTCCTCCGTCGTCAACGCCGACGAAGCTCCGGCGAGCACCGGCGGTGACGTCGTCGACTCGGTCTCTTCTTTCAGCTTCAGCATGTTTGAAAACCGAGAATGTGGGAGAAATGCTGGTAGTTCGCCGGAATTGCAGCTTTTTCCGGTGATCGGAGGTGAGTTGAGTAAACCGGAGCCTGCTCAGTCGGTGCTGAGGCCGCAATGGTTGAATTTATCGGTCCCCGAGGCACCGGCTGATTATCGGTTGAAGATAATTGAGGAGAAGTCGCCGCCGGTGGTTGTGCAGCCGGCAGCGAGGAAGAGTCGGAGAGGACCGAGGTCGAGAAGCTCGCAGTATAGAGGTGTTACGTTTTATCGGAGAACTGGTCGGTGGGAATCACATATCTGGTACGTTCTTCATTCCTATTTAAATGTCGTTCAGTTAAATTGACTAAATTTTGACAGTATAATTTTTTAATTTTTGATTTTATAAAGTTTTATACGAGTCATATCTATAATTCTATATATAGATAAAGATAGACATGTAAGTGTTATATCAAATGTCTATTTATGTAGTATATATGATTGATAGTTATGATTGATACTTTAGTATGTGACAGTGTGTTTTTGTAATTACTAGTTAGTGATATGATGTGAAATAAAATTTTTACATTATATGTGATCTTGTATTATTACTGAATTTATGGATTTTTTTTTGTATAAATTTGTATAGGGATTGTGGGAAGCAAGTTTACTTAGGTAAGCAGTTGATTATGTTTAAGTGGTTTTAATTTAATTGACGCACAAATTTAATTTGTGTTTAATGAGTTATTTTTGTGGTGTTTGTTTAATTTATAGGTGGATTTGATACTGCACATGCTGCAGCTAGGTGAGAGAGTTTGTTTTGATGGTTAGAATTTTGTAATAGAGTTTACTTTTATTTTGGAATTTTGGGGTATTGATGAATTTTGGATATTGCAATTCAGAGCTTATGATCGGGCTGCGGTTAAGTTCCGGGGGATCGATGCTGATATTAATTTTACTATTAGTGACTATGAGGATGATTTGAAACAGGTAATAGTTACGAGATCAAGGTCGTTTTATCTTTCTAATCCAACATAATATTTTGTATGATGGTCATATGATTTGATCTAAATTCATATACAGATGAAGGACTTGACGAAAGAAGAATTTGTCCATATTCTTCGTCGCCAGAGCACTGGATTCTCACGCGGGAGCTCCAAATTCAGAGGGGTGACCCTGCATAAATGTGGCCGCTGGGAAGCTCGAATGGGTCAACTACTCGGAAAGAAGTGAGAATTACAGTTTTAATTGTTATTGTTGGTAGTCTATGTTAAATGATGCTATTGCCATAGCTGTATATATGCTGTTGTATTGATTTGTGTCTTGAACTACGATATGGTTTTTGAAAATGTGTTCTATATTCTGGATGGTAATTCTGGAATGCCTAAATTTCCAAAGAAATAATTGGAAACCTTTTTATCCACAAGATTACAATGCTTGATTGCAGGTATGTGTATCTTGGACTATTCGACAGTGAAATAGAAGCTGCAAGGTCCTTATGATCACAAATTTATATTCCTTGAAGGGGATAACTCAATTTGATATTCTCAGCTTCTTCTTGGGACTTTATCCAACAAAATCTTCATGTTCATTTTTGTGATCTAGGGCTTATGATAAAGCTGCTATAGAATGCAATGGACGGGAAGCAGTGACTAACTTCGAATCCAGTTCCTATGAATCAGGAGTTACTATGTCTAACAATAATAAAGGTACTATTCAACTGTAACTTATATTCATGATAATATCAATGTCGGGATTTCTTTTTGTTAATTTTTATAAATTTTATGGGTGCAGGCACACACCATGATCTAGAATTAAACCTTTCCATCTCTTCCCCTTCTGGAAGTTTGAAAGGGAATGATAATATCAGGAGCATGCAACTCCATGAAGCAACTTACGAATTGACGAATAGTGGTAAAAGATCAAAGGTAAGTAGAAATTCCACTTCCACTATCATCTTTCAACAACCTTAGTTATTTTGGTATTTTCACTAACTTGGTCGTATAAACTAGAATATATTAGCCATAATGTTTATTGTTCATTATAGTGTTCCTTATATACCTCTAAATACAATGGTACTATACCAATCCTATTTTGCATAGGCTAAGCCCTGCGTGAATATCGTACAGTTTGGTCAACCTTTTATGCCCCTTATGTTTCTATTTCATAGGTTGAAAGTTTTGCTTCTGCTCCTACGAGGGAAGAGACATCCCGTACAACAGTGGCATCAAAACAGCATCCTACCTGGCCTGGCATATATACTGGTTTCGCTGCAAACTACGAGGTTAATTTCTGATTGTATTTGTATCATTAACTCTTGATTGTCTGGCCACTTGAGCACTATACTTTGTCATATGTTTACTAATGCCAAACATTATACAGTAGTGCACTAGCAGAAATCACATCAAGAACTACTTAAGTTTGTTGATGATAATTAGCTTACATGGTCTTCCTTAAAATTTAAAAAGTTGTTCAAACAAATCTCAATGTATATCTATCAATTCAATTATTTGGTGCATGAATACGTACCTTCATTTATAGCAGAATTTTTTTTCCAGAAATTTTCCTTGCTCTTTTTAAAGTCCGTGATCCTATTTTGCTTGTATTACAAGTACATTGCTACATGATGGACATACATAACTGCGAGCAAGTATATTTGGCCTGCAATATGTGTCTAGAAATCTTAATTTCTACTGTAAACTTAATGAACTTGTATATTTAAATTGGTGTTCACACCTTGTGAGTTTTGAATGTCACATTTCTGGTATATAAGATTAATGGCTTTACCGAGGCATGCTTGGAGTAAATCACCAGTCCCTTGTGTAGTTCTTATAGTTCATCACAATGGACAAAGAGAGGGAGAGGTAATATAGTCCTTTAGTTGTCCCCACATAAAATGATGGAGATGTATTTCTGTTCCACAGGAAAGGGCAACCAGAAAGCCAGAAGCCGAAAATGGTCCTTCTCTAGGATTCACCAATTGGGCATGGCAAATGAATGGCCAGGGAATTGTCACCCCCATGCCACTGTTTTCTACTGCAGCATCATCAGGATTCTCTTCTACAACCCCGTTATTTTCAGGCACCCTTCTACCACCAAATGCCCAAAACAAGAAACTCTGCGTCTCATCACCTGCCAACGGGACTCCATTTTATTATGGTGGCAAAAACTGAAACAATTCAACTCCTATGGGTAAAATTCTTGATGTTCCAGTATCAGTTATCAGCTAGTTAGAACAAGCTACTAGCTGAAACAACTAAGGACTGTGGAGTTGTAGTTCATTTGTGTACATTACGTGTAGTATCATCATAGATTGATATGATCAAATACTAAATTCTATATTGCAACTTCTGATTGACATATAACCACGGCTAATTTTTATTTTATTTATATGATCAATATCCGCAGTGGTTCAATCCTCTTGTTTTGTAGCCATAGGTTGAAAAGATTAGCCTTTGGGTGAATTACCAAAATTTTGAGACAAAATTGTGAGCAAGAATAGAGAGGATGATAGGGTATTTATTGATAATGTTTACACTTTGCAAGAAAAATCATAACATAGAGGTACAAATGTATATCTTTTGAATCATTGCTTAATTTCTTAATTCTGAATATTGAGTTTAGATCCTTGTGATCTTGATCATTTTGGAAGTCAAAGTACCTGACAAGAATAAACATATTTCGGTTTGAAGAAGTAGAATATTGATTCCTGTCCAATGTTGTGAATACAAGGAACATAGAGGTATTCTGCAAGCGATCTAATGAGAGAGCCTTCTAAGATGAAATAGGAACGTGGTCCTTTCTTACAATGGCTTGTGTTTTCGTAGAAGTGGCTGGTAGAGCGTGATGATTTTGGTGAGATAGGGCTTGCAATGATGGTTGATTCAGTAACACGCAAGATCCTTACTCGCTGAGGCCCTCTTTTAGCTATTTTATCCTTCTGCTTGACCATCAACTTTTCGCTTTTGATCCCCAAATCAAATAGTCTTGCAATTTTTTGATATTAAAAACAAAAAAAATTGCCTTTTTATCATTATAAATATTCTAATCAAACATAATACTTAATATGCCACTATCCAAGCATGAAACTCTACTGTAAAAAAAAAGAGAGCATGAAACTCATTTTCTTTAAAAATGTATTTGTATATAACTGCATTCATATATAAGCAAGCACTAGAGTACATAAACTATATAATCAATAAGACGGACGAAAACTGTTTAACTTGATTATTAATAGCAAAGAGTGTTTATTATATTAAGATTGAAAATTAACACTGGTAAAAGTATGACATTTTGACACATGAGAACTGATATTAAGGTTTAGAGAACTGATATAGTTGTTTATGCATGGTGATTAGCTAAAATTTATCACAAGGCAGCATTTAGAGGATCCTATTGGTATGCGAAAGATGCAGGATAGGTTTTGTAAAATAATAGTTGTCCGAAAAAGCATTTCATTTTTGCTAAAACTGCATAACAAAGCCTGGCGAGGATGTTTCTCATTTTAGCTAAAACTGCATAGTATATAGCCTAGTCCGGAAGTTTCTACTTCGATGACAGTAAGATTTACATCCCGAAAACCCGGGTATAAAGATCACCTGAACTTTGCTGTAACATATAATCTCCATAACCTGTATAGCAATTGTTCAAACCTAGTTTCTCATTTCTCTGAAGTTCCCCAATGCTTGTGTCATTCCTCACATGCATATTATCCAAACCTGGCTGGTACCCATTTGAAAGGTTTCCATTTGTAAATTTCTGCTGTGAAAATGGTGTGAAGGAAGATGGATTATATGTCTGATGTTGATCCATGTAATTTGAGGAGATTCCATACATATCACTCCAAGAAGAATAAACATCCCCAGCTTGACCAGAATATCTCATGTCTTGATTTGAAGCTGGAACTTGTTGCATGTACGTTTGGGGGTACTTTACGTCTTGATTTGAGTGTTGCATCAGAAGCCGATATCGAGCACAATCATCAAGTGCAGCACCTGATTGTGAAGCTGGAGTTGACCTTGTATCAAAACACGAATTTGTATACCCATTTGGTAATTTACCTCTTCCAACAGCCATTATGGCAGGATCAATTATGTCTGCTTCACTAATGTTACTACTATTCCCTGTTGATGGAATACGATAGTGAGTTTTTGAAAATGAAGAAGTCTTGACCATGTGAGTTCCTGAGAATACAAGGGGACATAGCAGTCAATACTATGAATCAACATATCACTTTTTCACAGGTGTAGTACACCTGTACAGAAAGGGGAGTGCTTACCAGAGTTGGAAAGGAATCCTTGTTCTGTTCTCTCGCATGCAGGAAAGCCGGGAGGAGATTCTCTTGATGGCAAGGAAAATCCTGGAGGGGTAGGGCCTTGAGCCATAGGTACTGTCAAGATTATAAAAAAATCAAAAGTTACTACACCATCTATTTCATAAACAAATGGTCATACTTTGATGTTTCTATAGACAAATATGGTAGTTTGAACTCACAAACTACTTTAAAAGTTACTACACTACATATTTTCATAAACAAGAAGTCATATCATATCTGAGTTCCATCGATTGTACCTGATATAAAAATACTTGCAAGTGACACCTAATTCTAATAGCAAAAGACCCTAATACTCTTAGCAAAAACATATTATATAAAATTTGTTTTCGCGCCAATTGAAATATTAGTATGCGGTTAAAATTAAAGAGTCGAAGTGGAACTCCAATTTTAGACTGTACATGAAACCAATATCACTATAATGGAACCTAATGGGAGTAAAGAATGCCCATATATGGAAAATGGTCTAATGGGAGTAATTGAAATATTAGTATGCGGTTAAAATTAAAGAGTCGAAGTGGACTCCAATTTTAGACTGTACATGAAACCAATATCACTATAATGGAACCTAATGGGAGTAAAGAATGCCCATATATGGAAAATGGTCTAATTTTACTTTATACTGAACACAAATATCTATCCGAAACCAACTGAGAATACATAAATTCAAGTCCAATTGAAATAGATGATTTTCCACTACAAGAGTCTTTCTACTAACACTATTTAAAACACAAGAATACCATGCAACTACAACTAGCGAGTTTGAGAATCCAACAAGCCACAAGAATATTCATTAATATTAATCTACTCTTTCTTTTTTGCTAATAGAAAAATTAACTCATATTAGAGATGGGATATATTCTGGGAAAACATTACAGGCACTAATAGAATTAAGACATACCAGGATGCCGAGATATGGATGAGTAGTGCTTGTTTTCTCCAAAATCCTGAGGTGCAGAAGATTTCTTCAAGTCCAGACCGATATCGCTATACGAAGAGTCCACATCACATAGTTGATTTACAAAAGTATGTTGCTTTGTGAAGGAAAGCATAGATTGGTCATTGTTATAAAGGCTCCACGAAGAACTATGCTGACCATCAGTTTGACCAAAAAATCCAGGCATGCCAGGACGCGACTTTGAAGAATCATCACCAGCATCAAGATCTAATGACATAATATTTGAAATTATACTGCTTTCTACAGCCTCTAGAGCAGGGTTCTGAGCTTCCACTGTCCTGTCATGATCATCAAGCCTTCTTAAATGCTCTACTATTTCTTCATTGGAGAACGAATTAGAACATCTATATATCCTATCTGATTTAGCAGAACTCTGGAATATCCTCTCATTGTACAAATCACTCATTGATCTTGTGCATGTTATTGAAGCTGCATCCATGCTATTATTTACGGTGTTAAAACCCACATTATAGTCACTCATATTAAAAGATTCCCCATGCCGCCATATGTATATTCTTGGATCCTCTGAAGTTGTCGAAGCACTAGATGGAGAAAGTGAAGGAGCCGACAGACCTAAACTGTCACAATCTTTCAATCTTATGTTATCAAGAGACAGCAAATCATCTCTTACCACACTAGATGGATCCCGTAGCATTTGCTTATCAGAATCTAATGTCAAACTAGACTGTTCTTCAATAAATTCCTCACAGGGAGTTGCATCAGATCTACCTCCACTCAATAAATTTGAAGCTTCTCTAAATGGCTCTTTGAACTCTCTATTCATGGGCAATCCATCAGAAAGAAGACCAGAAGAGGAGAACTTACTAGATAGCATCTCACTTGTGTGTGCACTACCTACACGATTATCTTTCTGATAAGCTACAGAAGACAACTCAGAACGTGAGTTCTCAACCCCTCTATCTTCAGCCGCATTTCCATCTTTTTCCATGCCATTACTGCAAGACCGCCCAACAATATCCACAAATGTTGTTATTTTGCTAGCTGCTTTGGCATCTCCATCTTCATCCTTAGACAAAGGCAAATAAGTAGCATGCACACCAGAAGCTGCTGTATCCTGGGCACCCTTGAAGGAAAAAAATGTGACAAGGTTTCCGTCTGTCAAATATAAAGACCTGAAATCTAGCATGTGTACTTAAAACTTAACATTTTCAAAATACATTATTACCCCTAGATAGGACTGTATCAAGTTATACATATATATATATATATAAAGAGTCACTATTTCTTATTTTCTAGTATGCCACAGAGTAAATTCAGCAGCAAAAATTACCTTTGAAACACTTCTAGAAATAGGTTTATCTATAGAAGGGTTGTTGCAGTTGAAGCTTTCATCTATAGGCGGAGGTAGCGCATTTCCGGAGCACCTATGCATATTGTGTGTGGCACCAACAATTTGTTGTACTCTACTCCTACAATAATAACACATGTAAATGGTAAAACAACTAGTACTAATTAAATCAAACATTAGGATTGAGTATAGTTTAAGATTTTTGAAAGGAGATAGAACCAAAACAGTCATACAAGACTTGCAAGAGGAACATTATGCAAAACACTTGGTCAAAATACAAAAAGGACTTCACCACAGTCTATAGTATAAAATGCTTATATTCCATGGATGACACTAAATGACTCCTCTAATTTAAAACAAACAAATGACAAGATACATTACATTTTAATTGGTCAATATAAGCTACAAGAAACCAGGACTAAAGCCTGATATGAAAAAGGTAGACCTATCTGTTCTACTAAAGTTTTCAAACAGAGAAAGGGAAGGACTTGTTAGAATCAATGCATATGTTAAAATCTTACACAATAATGCACGGTCCATGACTCTTTAGATCTTAAAACATTTTTCTTCATTTTTAAGTTGAAGACTAAGGCAAATACTCAACACATCAAAGGGACTAAGTACTAAGTTGTATACTACAATGCAAAGTACTAAGTGTTAATTATTATGCACAAATTACTCTCTAATGCCAGTATGCATAGCCCCCCAAGATTGGGATGGCATGGAGCCTGCAGCCAATATGTGCATGTATATAATTATTATATATATGTGTGTGGGTCTAAGCAAATTTTGGCTCTCTAAATGAAATAATTAAGGCATTTCTTGTTTTTTTTTAAAGTTAACTGCATTCAAATATTCAGAAAATCTTCCATTGTTAAAAGAGATGAAAATAAGCATCTGATACCTGGTATGAACTGCAGCTGCTTCATCTTTACCAAAACTATCTTCTTCCGCACCCATGGTATGTAAATATAAACAAGAAGGATTGTTGCAAGGCTGGACAAACAAAACAACATAGTCAACCAATCTTTCTTTCAGCTTTCAAGAAATCATATACTCAATTACAGATTTATCAATAAAATTCATACATACCATGTTTCTTAACCATGCATGGCAATATTTAGCAGTTCCAAACGAAGCTCTGCAGAAGAAAATTAATAATGATCATCAAAGAAAATGATTGACAGATGAAGTGCTTGTGTATAAGAGGTCAGGGACCAAGACATGATGTGTGATTACCTCAAAAAATTGCCTTCCAACACAAAACCATGTACAGATTGTATGCATCGAATAGCTTCCTCCTCTTTTGAGAAAGTAATATATCTAGAAAAACAGGGGGCAAGTAGTCTCTAAGAAAGGATGAAACAATTTTTTCTGCTGCATATAAATCAAAATATAAGACTAATTGGCAACACAAAAAATTATTATTGCTAGGATTAGATTGCTGTGTAAGATTTATGCATCTCTGAACTACTAAGATACATACACATACACAATCACAAAAACACACACACACACACACAAAATATCCAAGCTTTATTTCTATGAATTACAAGAGAACAGGAACCACAAGGATATTATTAGTTCAATACACAGTTTCAAAAGGACTAACATTTTCTGGTGGTCTCCATTCTACTCTTTCTAGGAGTTATTCTTGACAATATAAATAATATATTTACTCCGTGTCTACATCACCGGTTAAAAGGACCTTAACTAAGCATCTAGGACGATGTATACCCTACTTGCAAGCCTACTTGTTCCTTACATCCTTAAGGCAAGATCAGCAATCCAGTAATACAAACATATTAGATATTTATGGGACAACAATTCCAACACACAGCTAAAATGTAGAGTTGTGTTTTAAGGTATGAAAATGAATGAATTTTATAATCTACATGACAATTAAAGACATTTAATATACGCTAATATGCTATCAAGGATTAATTTAGGTGCAGTTGTACTGTGCTGAAACAATCTAGAATAAAGTATGCCAACCCCCATCAGGCATCAGCATATTACTAGGTTCAAAAACTTGACAACTTTTATAGTAGCAATTGTTCTGAATCATCTCACATTCATGAAGCTTCAGTTCCAGACAATCACAGGAAGGTTAAATGAGTCATATGCTTCCCTTAAGTCACCTTTTCAAATGAAGACCAAATAGAAAACTAATAAATGAAGAGTAAGTATTATGCTTTCATTTCATAACTCTAAAGTGATACGTAAGCAAAATATACTTGTTATTAACAGTCAAGCATAGTATTAATAACTGTGGTCAACAACTATAAGTTTGTTATAGCACATCTAACAGGCTGCTACAGTATACATATTGAATCCTGCTAACTTACACACTACAGGTGTCATGGATAAACTGTTGAATAGCCCCACCAGCCATCCGAGATAAAGAAACCTTGGTAACCTTACCATACTGCCCAAAAAATTCCTTTTTCTGCAAGAGCTGCAGAAGACCATAAGATTTTTTTATCAGTGAAGAAATGAAGGAAATTTATATCTACAGCTACAATCAAGACAGCAAAATTTCAGTTAGATGAGTACTTACATTTTCATCAGCGAGACTGAGAGGCAACCCAATTACATATGCCATCCTTCGCTGAATCACTCTGATATTGGTTAGGTCCTTCTTGCCTTCAGTTGGTTTTGCCTTTGCCTTTGCCTTTGGAGGTTTATGTTTTTTTGCATTGCTAGCAATGACTCTAGTAGAATAAAACACATCCAAATAGAACTCTAAAATTAGTTTGTTATGAAAACACATTAAATGTAAAAACCTTTAGAACCTTCTGGTCAAATATATAGGTTGGAACTTGGAAGGTAATACTGACTTTTCAAATTTTGCCTCCATTCCTACAATTTTGTCTTTGTCATAAGGTGCGCGACAAGCAGGACAGCGTCCCTCGTTCTCATTCTTCTCTGCCATGTCCATTATTTGATGCCAACACCAAACACACACCTGATGTAATACATAATATCAGCTAATTACATATAATTACATAATGTCAAAGGTAACATAATTTAATCACCTACTGTCCAACTCATGAACCACCATGTGCTGCCATTAAAATAAAGCTATTAGCTAAATTTGCAGACATTTATAAAAAATAAAAATAAAAAGTATTATCAATGCCATGTGGTGACTTCTTATCAAACTAGGAAAAAAAAAGAAAATTTATATCCACTTTTTCTATAAAGAGATAGTTCTATAGCTGTGGAAAGAGAAAAATAATCATAGTTCTAAGTATATATGTTTCATATTTTTTGACTAAGCACATGGTTGAAATGACAAAACTGGTCAAATCTTGGTCATGCAATAGATTAAAGCATCTGAGAAATCCTTGATTATGAAGGGCAAATACAATAATCTTGTCTGCTCACATGGCCCCAGGATCTCGCTATTCTGTAAATTAGTTCTGCCAAATTATAAATGTCAATTCACTGCCATTATAATCTGTGTGTTTTGGAAGGATGAACGAATATTTCTGTCATTGGTTAAGACATTTTGTTTATAGATTAGATAAGAGCAAACGCCGGATTGTAATGGTGTTCGTTTTCCGAAAAGTGCATTGTGAAATGGATAACAATGGGATTAAACGGGCAATAGCTCGTTGAGAGAATGAAAAGTCTTCTAGTATTCTGGTGGATAATAGTGTAAAGTCGATGTTGTGAAAATAAATATTGGGATTCAAGATGGTACTTAGGAGTCAGGTTTTCTGAAATTTTTTTGGCTAGCAAAAGCTGAACCTGCAATTACAAATTGTTACTGGTTTACTGCACTGCCTGTTGTACACGAATCTGATGCTCAACAAGGTCCTAGATGATGTTTAAAAGTCAAAAAATTATGCATGGAGGACAATTGTAAAAACAAACTAAACCAAAAGCTCAAAAACTTTTTATCTAAGAATCCTAAGAATAAATCAGTTATACAAAACTCCTATAAGATGAATACCACAAAGTTTGCATTTAAAATCCTAGTACAGATGCATGAATGTATTTATCATTTTTGTCTGAACATAATTTGTTTGCTTAGAATTCATCATAAGACTGTTAATTAATTGAACAAGTTTGTTCTTCCTATATGAGTATATGTGCTTTTACCTTTTGTCTTGCCTTGTTAGATTTGTAATACATCTGGCATTTAGCTTAATCCAACAACTTCATACAATATTATTTGAGGTTACAGGATTGCTTCACTGACTACCGATAGCTTTTAGCATTTGAATTTATACTAAAAACCAGCATTCATTTCCAAGCGCAAAAAATGCGATAAATAAAAATGAAGAGAGATATAAGTGATCAGAATGCAACCATAGGCTATCATATTCATAACAAAATAAAATACTTTTTAGTCTTGAACCACACTACGAAGTGTATTCTAATATACACCATTTACTATCGATTATTTGAAAAATAAAAGTAAAGGCTGACAAGCTTAGCCTAGAGAGGACCAATTCCAACCTAATTGCATAATCTAACAACGCAAAGTACAGTCCTTGAACTTAATTGACTAAACATAGCTACTGCTTAACAATGAGCAAAAACAGAATGAATACAAGATTATCACAGGACAATATAAAAGATACAATAACAAACGTTCTAATGATTCCACCACTTCTAAGATACAGATAAAAAGAATGTCAAAAGTATGACGGTGTTATATTAAATATGACAAGAGTAACAAACATATCAACATAAATTTATGACACCTTATACCGAAGTTAAAAGGCACAATGAAAACAAACCTGATAACCACATTTGCATGGCTTCAACTGCTGGTCCGTCCAATCCATCTCTTCAGCACAGAGAGGACACCTCTTCTCTTCTTCGTAATTCATAATGACTGTAAAACTCCTTCATTTAACAAAATTCAACTCATTATAGCCGTAAAACACATCAAGTGAAAGATATTAACACATTAGAGCCCTAAAACACCATCATTTGACAAAATTTAACTCATTAATGCCGTATAACACCTCAAGTGAAAGATATTAATGTATTAGAGCCCTAAAACACCACCATTTAGCAAAATTTAACTCATAATGCCATAAAACACCTTAAATGTAAGATATTACCGCATTAGAGCCCCAAAACACCACCATTTAACAAAATTTAACTCATATAATCCGTAAAATAAATTTTGACGGAACTGCACTTACTTTTACGCACACGAAAACACAGACGCACACAGAAAAACATTTTTCCACATCTAAACACATAAGACACGAATCTCAGACCCTAGAAATCGAATCAAATCACATCCGACACCTTCTCTCCACTCCAGATCGCAATCACAAACACAAATCTACATATTCATCACAAAAACAGACAATGCGCGTAAAAAACAAACAAATTCGACAAAAACAGACCTGTAAACCTATACATACACAAAACACACATACACGCACACAATTGAAACCTAAAACATCGCAATGACGGTGAAAACAGGTAGAATTAAGCGAAGAAACACTACATTTATACAAAATCTGAGCTGAATTGGTACTTACAGCGGCGAATCGAAGCTTTTGTGGAGAGATTGGTGTAGAGAGAGAGAGTTAGAGAGAGAAAGTAGAGAGAGAGAAATGCAAGTGAGGAGAGAGTACGGGACAAAGTATTGAAAACCACAGGATTGAGACGGCTTTTATGGATTGGCTTTTATTGTCATCAACTGTCTCTTTTTCTTTTTTGTGGGGAATTATTCGCTGTGGTGACGACCACTGTGTGGTCTATACCATCGGATGATAAAAGGATTGTATTATAAAATTTTATATTTTAAAATAAAAATGGCAATTAAAAGTTTAACATAGTTTTATACCACTCATTTTTTATACAGTGGAATTATTATTTTTTATGTTGTTGAATTTTTTCGAAGAATATAAAAATTAAGAATAAAAATGTTATGATGACCAGTTCACCTCAATATATGTATGTCAACATATAAATTTTAGATTTTGTAGTAAAATTTGTTATAATTTATTACATATATATAATTTAGTCTTTTTTAATATAATATATGTTATAAAAATATATATGATAAAAATATTTTACATAATATATTAAATAAAATGAACATTATTATTGTAGGAACTAAAAAAATTAAATTATATAAATAAATAATTTAAAATATATACAACAAGATTCTAAATTGATTATTAGTAAAATTTTGTTGAAAACCTAGTCAATGTAAATTAAAAATAGATAATATTAGAAACAATACGATTTCTTTTATGATAGTTATAATCATTTTTTTTGTTGAAAGAGAAAATTAATTTAATAATGAAAAATTATATAATATCTACAAAAATAATTAAAATTGAATAAACGATTAAACATATTGTTGTTGAATACTTCTTTCTTTCTTGTAAAGACAATTAAACGACATTTTTTAAAAAATATTAGAAATATATGTACTTGCTGTGATTCAACTAATTTGAACAATCGACCATATGCGAGACCCTTGTTATAGAATCAAAATCGGGAATTTTTACATATCTATAATCCGGATATTAAAAGTACTAAGACAAAGTAAACTCTTAAGACTAAAAAAATAAAAAAATTGAAGTTACTTGAAAAAAACAAAAACTTAATAAAGAAAAACGAAAAAAAAGAATTGGGATTATAATCGTTTTTTTTAAACGGAAGTTTCCTAATTTCTAGACTTCCGATTTGAACGCAACCTACACGTTTCAAGCCCAGCACCCCAAATCCCCAACACAACCTACGTGACACAAACACGCTCTTCAATCCGCCATTAGAGAGTGAGAGCTAAACACAATACCAAAACAATGGCGGCGACACTGCCGTCGAAACTAAGATCTCTCCGTCTCTTCTCTCTCTCATCTCCAGCTGCACCGTCGTTACTCCGATCACTCTTCACTCTCTCAAACCCTACCGGACCTCTCTTCCGGCCACCGACAACTCCAACGCCGTCGCCGTCACTACCGATGATCAATTTCGGTTCATTCTCTTTGTTTCTACCTCAGTTCCGAGCCGTGATTGTCTCCGACGCCGGAGGATTTTATTCGCCGGTGAGGTTTATATCTAGTGTACCGGAGACAGTGGAATCGAACGACGGAGATGTCGTAGAAGAAGATGTTAAGCCTCCTATTCCTGTTAGGGCTTATTTTTTCTCTACAAGGTCACCTCATCTTTTATACATATATATACAGTAAAACCTATGTGAAGTTATTATAGACTCGAAACCGGAGAATTTTATTAATTTATCGATGTTAAAAATAAACTGTATCTGTTAGGTTGTGTCGTGGTTCAAGCTTGTATGTAATATTGTAATGTATATAGTCCTTGAAAGCACTCTAGATATTTTAGTTAGTACAATGTAATGTTGCTTGAAGTATGCGTTTCGAATGCTCTGCGTTAGTATAATTGTGATACAATTATGATATGGTCCTTAAAAGCACTCAGTATCATAGTGTGAATGCTCTGCAATTTAAACTCTGTGATTTACATGGAAAATGATCTTCTTGCTCTAAATTTTTTGAATTTACAAATAAATAGGCATATGTAGTCTTTAATAGCACTCGATATTTTGTTGATATAATGCTGTGTTGCTTAAAATCTGCATTTTGGATGCTCCGCGATTTCAATATTGTATTACTTGCTTATCTTACAAATATACGTATATTGCAATTTACGTGGTAGATCATTTTTTAGTATACAGGAAACAGTGTATCAAGTATCAGTCTCTTGTTGTTTAGACAGATAGAAATTTGTGAATTTTCAGTGCTAGTTGTATGCGGTTAAAACATTGTTAATATACTTAAAATTGGTCATTATGTTATATAGGCACTCACCATACACATAAGCATTCCAATACTGAATTTATGACCTCAATTTCATCTAAAATAATGCTATTACTTTTTTAATTGCGGTGTGGACAAGACTGTCATACGATTACAGTCCTGCCGTTAAAAAGTTTCAAAAAATCTCATTGATATAGTTATACAGTTGGTTTGGACTGCCTTTGCGGTTTGGACTGCCTTTGCAGTTCGTACTTCCATAATCTAGGAGACTCAGGCACATAAGTGGCAAATCAGATGTCCATGTCGATTGTTTATACTTTATAATAATATTTTATTAGTCTATATTATATGTGTGCAAGCTATCTATCACTTATTTACTCTTAATATGATTTATTATATATCTGCTTTACAGTTAGAACATTTTAATGGTTATGTTTTTATTGTGCAAAATATATTGTAGGGTTTTCCTCATCTGAAATCTTTTATTGAATATGCTGCAGTGTGGATTTGAAAAGATTGGTTGAAGTGAACAAACCCAACTTTATTCCACCAACTTCACGTATGACTAATTACGTTGTATTGAGATTTGGTGACCTTAGGCCTGAATTGAAAGTAAGCTCTGTTTGCTTTACTTCTGAATATATCATTTCACAGTTATTGCTTGAATTATTTAAGAATGCATGCAAATAGCATTTTTTCAGGCATGACATCCTTGTTGCCTTTCCACATCAACTGATTATTGTAAATTAGTCATGGAACCATCTTAATATGTAATTATTTTTTTCACTGCCTACATTAAGGTTTTTGACAAGTTCAGATATTTATATCTTATGTATTAATGGATTTACTCTCTCTCTCTCTCTCTCTCCCCCCCCCCCCCCCCCCCCCCCTGTGTCTGTCTTTATCTTCCTGTTTTACTTTTCCAATTTTTAATGGCACAACATATCTACATAGGGTGCATGAAGTTCACTTAAAATTTTGTTTTGTTCCCTGTATTAGGGTTCAGATTCTAGTTTATGCGGAAGTGACTGCTGTTACATTGTGGTCTTTCAATATGGATCAATTGTCCTATTTAATGTTCCTGATGATGAAATTGATGGTTATCTAAACCTCGTCAAAACACATGCTTCAGGGATACTGCCTGAGATGAGAAAGGATGGTGAGATTTGTTTAACATAGCATTAAAGCATGCATATTCATTGATGTATATACCATGGTTGTTAAGTCGACAAGTCGAGACTCGGCGCCCGAGTACCTTGGAATTGATTAGCCGACAAGTCGCCCGACTAGTCGTAAAAGTCGACAAATAGTCGATATACATACATTTTTAGTAATTATAATATATAATATAGGTTAACACTTAACACACGTCAATTTCATAGTTCAAATGAATATTAATAGGTAATAAGTAGTACTCTAAATTAAGCATCTCTAATGTCTAAGAAAATAAAAACATAATTAAAGAGTGGAATCAACTAAACAAACACAATCATGCATCAAAAATCATCCATCTCGAAATCATCTCCTCCTCCGTATCCTCCTCCCTGAGTATTCTCCTTAGGTGGTAGTGTACACTGGACAGGTGGAGTAGCGTTGCAGGTAAAGCAAGCAGCAGTATTGTACTTGTATTGAACGTGTGATAATTTGTAAAACTGGGTTCATTGTGAAATGAGTTCTGTAATTTGTAAAAATTGTTTAATTTGATTACATAATAATGAAATCAATAATTTAAAGATGAACGAAAAAATTGTGAAGTTGATTACAAATTTGTAAAACAAAATAAAAATATAAATTTTGCAAAATCAGTGAAAAAACGTTTTATGTGCAACAGAACAATTTAAAAATAAAAATAAAAATAAATGAAAAAAATGGGTACAAAATGTTTTATGTGCAAAAGAATAATTTAAAAATAAAAAAAATGAAAAAAATGATTGAAAAACCGTTTTTTGTATCAGTATATAAATAAAAAAAACAAAATTAATATAAGTTTTTAAAAATAAAATATAAAAAAATGTGTATATATCATATATATATACATACATGGTACAACTTGAGTGACGGGGAAGAAAAACCAAAGAAAGGTAGAAGATCAGATAAATCAAAATAAAAGATCGGAGAAATCAAGACAAAAGAAGATGAGAAGAAGAAGAGAAGAAAGACAGAAGAAGAGAACAAAAGGGAAGAAAGACTTATCGGAGATTAGCCGCCATCGCCGAAGATGATCGGAGATGGAAGATGTCGCCGCTTTATCGGCTTCGTCGGCCTTTCTTTATGTTTGATTCAACAAATGGGTAAGTGTTACCTAAAAAATCTTATATTTCCTAATCTGGGTCGGTCTCTAGATCGGGTTTTGGGCCGGGTTCCGGGTCGGATCCGGGTAAAACCCATGGACGACAAACTCACCAGTCGAGCCTCGACTAATTCAAAAATAGCGACTTATCGACTAGTCGTCGACGTAACAACCATGGTATATACCGTAAACACTGATGATAGAATAATACAAATCTAAACATTGACATGTATAAAAGACATTACCTACTTTACATTGTCACAATAGTTGTATTCTGCAAAACCTAATTATTTGTAAACTTGTATATTACAGTGGCTGATATTACAGGATTCCTTTTTTTTTTTTTCTGGTGCAATTATAATGTCATCAGTCTATATTCAACTTGTAGTTTTGTGGTGTTCTTTAGAAACTATAACGGTTCAATTCTTTAAGCCTCCTTGTTGTTAGCCGTGTTTTTAGCTTTGCAGTGTGTATAGTTTTTGGTAATATTATCCATAAAGAAGCTGACATCTATAAATGAAAGAATATAGAGTTGAAAGAGTAAACCGAGTCTCTTGAAGCTTCTTTTTTCTTTCTTTGATGCTTTTATTTTTCCCTCTGGCCAAAACTGTTTCGACTTACCATTGCTAGTAAAACTGTAAATGTTCTATAAGCTCTCCACGTATGTACCACACTTAGAAATCCAAGGTCAACATATAATTTTTCAGAAGATAAAATCTCGTTAATTTGATGAGACAATACTGACATGCTAATTTATAGTAAATGTAAAAACTTAAAAGCTACCTATGTAAGTATCTGGCTTGATGAATGCATGAAACATTCCAAAATCTTTAGGTAATCTATTTAGCTTTTCCTTCACAGATTTTATGCATTACTTGCTTCTTGTTTCTGGTAGTTATAATACCTATTACCTACTGAGCCGAAGAAATGTAGCCTGCAGTTTATGTTGACTACTCCCTTTCTTCCCTCTATCCACTTGTTGACTTGACATTTTCTCTGTTGTCACTTCTCTCTACCTCACTATCGAGCAAAGCTTATTTGCATCAGGACTGAAGTAGTTAATTTTCTAGTATTTTTTCCATCCAAAATATTAGTTTGTATTGTTACTTCAACATGTTTTGTGAATCAGAATATGAGGTGAAAGAGAAACCAACTTTAGATACATGGATGCAAGGTGGGCTAGATTACATAATGCTGCAGTACTTGAACATTGATGGAATCCGTACAGTTGGCAGCGTTCTTGGTCAAAGTATTGCCCTTGATTATTATGTCCGCCAGGTTAATATCTCAAGTTTTTTTTGCAGTTTGATATTCTTCTTTACCAAAAACTGGCTTTATTTGAAACAAATCTCTATCATCTTTTAGGTTGACTTGATGGTTGGCGAGTTTACTGATATTAATCGCGGAATGGAGAAAACTGGAACCTTCGCAATGAATAAAAAAAAATTGTTTCAGCTAGTGGGAAAAGCAAACTCAAATCTGGCAGATGTAATTCTTAAGCTTGGCCTTTTTGAAAGGTAACTTTTATTGAAGAATATTTTTCAGAAGACAGTGTTGAGATTTTTTGATTTGTAAACACTTTCTTGCAGTGCAACAACATTATTGGGTATGATAGCCAATTTAACTAGCAGCAGCTTTCAATCTTTGACTAGTTGGGATTTGACACAAATAAATAAAGCATAACATGTAGAAGTATATAAGGAGCAATGAAACTGAAACATAAAGCAGTTACTAAAGACACACTAACCTTAGAGCTAACGTGAACTTGTTTCTCTCATCCAGATCAGACATCGCCTGGAAAGATGCTAAATATGCTCAGATTTGGGAATATCTCAGAGATGAGTTCGAATTAACTCAGAGATTTGCTACTCTGGATTTTAAACTGAAATTTGTAGAGGTATGAGTTTTTTTCAGAGGGTACTTGTCCTTGACACTGTTGTTAATTGTTTGATTGTCGCGGTGACAGTTTTAAAATTTCTTTTTGCAGCATAATATTCGTTTTCTCCAAGAAAGTCTTCAGAATAGGAAATCAGATTTTCTGGAATGGCTCATTATCGTACTGATAGGGACTGAAATAATGATATCTATTTATGATATTGCCCAGAAGTCCGTATTGTAAAAATCCTTGCTTTTTTTTTGACCCTACTCTTTCCAAATTTAGATAGCAAGTTTTAAGTTGGAACAACCTATGTTTTATACTCTACTAAGGTTTGCTGCATATATATATCTATATATTTTGTGACTTACTGAATTATATGCAATATGCATAAAGCAACTCGGTTGTAAAGTCTTTATTGTTCCAAATGATCTTTGATATATCACCGACATTTTTATCGTGGTGATATAATTGTAATGCCTCTTGTGTATTTGAATAGTTTTCGTACCAGTGTAAAATTTTTATTCCAAGCTATAGAAGTGTACTTGTTCATTATTTCAAAAATATCTTCATAGGCGTTGAGAGTACTGCAATGTCTAAGTTGGGAAGCAGTAACATGCTGACCAGATCTAAGTTGGGAAATCGTCCCACATGGTAACCTGTGTAAATTTTAGCCGGTATGGGCCATTGAATGACTTGAGCTTTTGCATTTTTTTTCCTTCTCGGGTTAGCCGGTATGGCTATTGCATGACTTGAGCTTTTGCATTTGGGTCATTGTTTAACCAAGTTGTTGCTTTTGTTATACAAATAAAAATGAAGAATTGATATTGAATTTTAACTATTTATTTTTGCATGATAACATGCGTGCCAAAAGTATCAAATGTGATACCTTCTATTTGAATTCATAATTTAACATTTGCAGTTAATTGTTAATCTGTTATGCCATTTGTTAATGTTCCGTAACAAGTTCAAGAGCGCTATTTATACCTGCTGTAACTGGGAAAAGGCATTTGTTTGAGCACATGTTCCACCTGATTATAGTTTTTTGCAAGTTAAATCTCTTCGTAGTTTCAAGTTTTTATTCTTTTCTGTTACAAATCTCCTTCAAGAAAAAGCGTATTCACTGAATTGGCAAGCTATTATAGTGTAACACTTATTTTTCTTGTTGAACAAACTCATTTTACGTAACCCGCAACCTCTCTCTACAATTTTCAAGTGATGTTGATGCAGAGATGTGCTGTTATCTTCTCCTATTAAATTTATCATGCTAATTCTTTCATGGAGGAAAACAAAATTTGAAACTTTAGGAAACGTCTGGTTGGGCTTCAGCCATTCTTCCAGCTGAGTATTGCACAGGAGGAAACCATAATCACCACGGTCTCATCACAAACGACTAGAATCCTGTTTCATTACCATTTCATAAAATGGGAAATAGTTTGTATTGATGTTGTGATTAGTGCCTTGCTGAAAGTTAGGAAATACATTTTGGTAACTACATTATATTATGGGGCAGTTCTGATCATTTAAAGGATGTACAAATTACAAGTAGGGGGGAGGGGGTTGTTTGGTTGCCTTAGGATCCCTTATCCATGCTTATTGGGCACTTCATTGACGCGGGGTCATCTATTGGAACTCAATGTGCAGGAGACGATGGAGAAGATTGAGATAGACTCTGTTTTTGATGCTACCTTGCAATTCTTCGAGTGGGTTTGCAGCATGGAAACCCTTATTGCACAACTGATGGACACGGGGTCATGTATTGGAACTCAATTTGCAGGAGATGATGGAGAAGATCTTTATTACTGACTCCCTTTTCGATGTTACCTTGCAATTCTTCTAGTGGGACTGCAGCAAGGAACCCCTTGATGAAATCTTTGCAACATAGCTTGCCTTCACCTATCAGTTCATGAGATACTCTCTTGTTAGATTTTCCTGAGTTGCTTAGTTCATTATTTTGATCGTTTCCTAAACCCTTCTTTAAATTGCTTGAATTTGGTCGTACGCTATACATTTTACTGTCTTTACTGAACTTCAATATGTATGCGTTATGACATCCCTCTGAGAGCCGCTCTCCCAGTGTGTCAATTGTGTATATTGCATCCTTTTCGATCTTCAGAACAAAGAAATGATCATTCCAACTTACAACATAGATTTGCTCTTCTAAAGTGGACTCACTTTGTTGGAGCTCCTGCCATATGCTGTCAAATGACATTGCGCCTTGCAGGAAATCTAACCGATTTGGCATATTTTCAAGTTCAAAGAAGCCTATATAGGATTTTTCAGGCACCACCATCAATGGTCTAACTTGAGCTTGTAACACTGTATCAAGATCAAAGTGTTGATCAGAAAACTTCTCTTTATGACACTCCTCTTTGCACAAATTTCTCCATTCCAAAGATCCATCTCTGATCAATTTATCGAATTGACATCTTATAGGCAAGAATTTTGGGTTCTGATGGAGCCAATCTGCAATGACTGCGGCAAGAACGCTGCAGGCACCTTCACCTGATGCTTTATCACTCCGCTGATCAATAGAGGCTAGGAACATCTCTGTCACAAGTTCCAATTTCCCATCTCTGCTCTTAAATTTTCTCTTCTCCCATTTGCCTACTTCGAAGCGATCACTGCCCATGAATTCTGATGAATAAAACTCACTTTTTGCTTGTGTATCCTTAGATCCTAATGATAAGAAGAGACAGCGGCGAGCATGGTCTATATCATCGCCTCCATCTTCACCATATGCTTTGTTTAAGAGTGGTGTATCACGGGGATGATCTGGTACTTTGGATCCATGATTTCTACTGTTCCATGACATAAGTCCGAGTAATGATGGTTTGCTTGTCTCCTGGTAACTTGATGGATGGTTTTCTTCCCATCTCTCATCCTTATTATATATAACCCTGTCATCTACTAGACCAGTATTCTGTAGATTTGTTTCAATTATTCTTTTGTAGCTTTGTTCATCATCCTCCAAGTCTGAAGATAAGTTGGATTTATCGTTGGTGCTTTGATCCTCGAAGCTGACAAATGAGGGTAAAGATACTAGTTTTTGGGTAGGAGAAATAGGGTGTACACTGCCATTTATTTGCTGTGGCTGAGCCTCTGGGCAGCGGAGTTTGACCTGAAATTCAGTTGTGGTAATTTAGCACAGAGAAAACTAAATTGCCTCGTTCATCAAATAGGCTTACTCTTACCATTAGTCTGGCCTCCACTGTGGACCCACTGATGCAGCATGAAAAGGGCAGTTCTAGTTTTTTCTCTATACTTTCAGTTAGACCAGCAAATTCTGCAGTATTTATGCTGACTTTGGCTAAAAGTGAAGGTTTGCTAATTGTTTCTGCATCCTGTCCCTGATAAAGTTGTTTTATATGTAACTGTAGTTCTAACAAAATGATCGCAAGGGATTAATAATATCTAATCACGTTCCTGAAGTTTATGTACTTACTTGAATCTTAAGTTCAATCTTCCAGTCGCTGCTGGGGTCTTCCAGTTTGAAGTTGCAGTTATGCTCAAAGCCTTCGTTCCAACGGACACATCCATCAGAGTCTACACACTGCTTTGTAGTGTTACTTCTATCGCTAGCTCGTCTATATAGGTAACTTTTCTTAGCTTTCCATTTTATCTGCACTTTTATATAAAAGTTGTTCTTGTTTGTAATTTCTCCGATGGGTAAACCTTCAAGCTCACTGATCGTAAGATGAAGCTTAGAAGCACTTTCAGTTTTCGATGTACCTATACCGGTACAAAGGTTCCATTTTTTCATCTTGATTTGTAAACGTTTTCGAATCGTCAAGCAGGATAATGGGATACTAATAGATAAATCCCATTAGAAGAATTATGAAAACTGGTGTTCTGTGGTCGTTGACATTTGGTAGCATTCAAGTGCAGTTTCGATTATGTAAGCAATGTTGATTTTCAGTAAAAGAATAGATATAATACGTAGATATATGGTAACATTTTTTGACTAATTCAGCACCTACTTGGCTTCTTCTAGATCTGCCATAGTCAAAATTTGTTCCTTATAGTGTATTCTTAGAAGCATGCTAAATGCTGTGAATGAAAATGTGCTCTTGTATACTTGATCTACCAATATTTTGAAAATATTTCATAGGTCTGCCGCTCGTATCATTAGGCATGTTATAAACAAACACCAACCATAAGGTCCCTCTCAAATGTGTATTGCATTGCAAATTTGCAAGACAGTTTATAAACATTGCTTTAGGAACACGAGGAAAGGATTATGTCGTTAAAAACAGCTTATATGATCGAGATAATATATAAAATTGTACCTTTTAGTTTATGCATAAGTTTTTTTTAAAAAAATATATCAAAAGGGACAAATGGAGTATTAACGTTTTTTTAGTGACTAATAAGCTCTTTGACTTCCTAATTATTTATAAACATCCAAGGGGTTTGACTTCCTTATTTATCTGGTATCAAGGTTGCAAGGGGAGCTCCGAGTCTGTCTCACAGAGATCAATGCCCAAGGGCCAAAGACTTAAAAAGAAAACCAGGTGGTCAATTGGGTATAAATTATATTTATTTATATATATCTTTAGATTTGTGAATTCAATTGTAACTTTTTTTCTTGTTTCGCCTGGTATGAAACCCTGGTTGTTTTCTTTGGATCCCCTGTTCAAAATTTAATTAGTTATATATTTAGACAGTGTGAGAGATAGATGGGTGAGGTAGTAGTAGAAAGAATATCAGAGTATTTTTGGTGGGAAATTTAGTTAGATCAATTAGATTAATAAGGGTCTATTTGGAAAGTTGGGGTTTTATAATAATGCTCGTGTAAATGGGAGAGTACTCCCTTCGTTCCATTTGATTCTTAACACTTTTCACATTATATGTATCATCTTTTGGAAAATGTTAAGAATCAAATAGACGGAGGGAGTATTAATAATACTAATATGCTGTATTAATTTATATATAACTTTTGATATAATTTTTTAAATTTATATTTTTAATTCTCGAACTTTCAAATTTCTATTGTATACGTGAATGTTCGATTGAATTAGTGTTGTAATCCCTCTTAGAAGCGGTTAACTAATAATAACGGGGTAAGAGTAATTACCGGTAGGCTTGTCAATGGGCCGGAGCTCCGATCCGAAATCTTATAAGCGGATATAGATTTATATAAAATCAATCCGATCCGTTAAAAATCCAATCCGATAAATATGGATATGGATTCTATATGATCCGAGGTTTCCTTCCTGTGAGCAATTCATAGGGTATTTTTCCATAGGCCTCGCTGACTACAGTCCTATTTTGAGTATAACAGGCTGTATTGATTGCTTCACCCCAAAAATAAGTAAGAAGTTTTGCTTCACTCAACATTGTTATTGCAACCTCAATGAGAGTTCTATTCTTTCTTTCCACAACACCATTTTGTTGAGGTGTCCTTGGTGCAGAGAATTTTTGAGTGATGCCATTATCTTTGCAGAAATCATTCATGATACTGTTTTTGAGCTCAGTACCATTATCACTTCTCAAGGTCTGCACCTTGTACTTGGGATTCTTGTCAAGAACCCTTACCAAATCAATAATTTCTTGAGCAACTTCATCCTTGGTTGCTAGGAACCTCACCCAAGAGTATCTTAAAAAGTCATCAACCATCACTAAGGCATATCTTTTTCTTGCCAGTGATTGCACATTCACAGGACCAAATAAGTCCATGTGAATGAGTTGAAATGCTTCATTAATTGAACCACTTGGAGTGCTTTTGTGAGTGGCTCTCCTTAGCTTCCCTTTTTGGCAATCCTCACACAATCCTTCTTGACAGAATTCAAGTTGAGGAAGCCCTTTCATCAACTCTCTCTTCATTAGATTTGCTTTAAAGTTCAAATGAGAAAGCTTCTTATACCACAACCAACTTTCAGATGGAGAAACCTTACTATAAAAATAATAGACTTTGTCTTTTCTTACTGAATCCAAGTCAGTTATGACGAGGCTTCCTATCTTTACACCTTATAGTGCTTCTTTTCATGTCTTCTTGTTGACAATGAAATATCTGTCTTGATCAAATCCAACTTTAAATCCTCTTTCACAAAATTGAGTCACACTCAATAAATTGTGCTTCAATCCATTTACTAGAGCAATTTTATCTATCTTCAAATTTCCAACTTCCAGAATGTCATATCCCATTGTGAAACCAATGATGTTGTCACCAAAGGTCACATAAGGGTCAACCATTTCGTTGAACTGTGATAACATGGCTTTATCACCTGTCATGTGTCCTGAGCATCCACTGTCAATGATTCACATGATTCTTTTATTTTTCCTGTTACCCTGCAAAGTAAATATTTCAAGTTGCTACCCAACTTTCATTGGGTCTATTTTGCTTAGCTAGTTCACAGTTTGAATCTTGATCATTTGCTTTTCTTTCTTTTACTTTGAGCATGACTACTGTAGCTACCCATTCAGTTTTGATAACTGGTGTAATAGCCTTGTTCTTGGATGACTTGTCCATCCTAACTTTAGGAGGACTTGGAGTCTTTGCCTTTTCAATTTTAACATTCTTATGGAGACATACTTGATTATTATGAAAAGGCATGTTAAAACAAATACTTATCAAAATCATTCTACACAAAATTCAATCAAAATCACCACAGTGAGATACTTGTCTGTTCTTTAAAGGCATGTTGTGTAAATTTCCATTAACAGATGTAGCATTCTTTACTTCAGACTTACTCTTGGTACAAGCAAGAGTTAAATGACTAGAAGACTCACAATTGTTACACAACTTTCTAGGAGCATTAGAAATGTAGCCATAATTATTCTTTTTATTTATCCCTAACTTTCTATTTATTTTCTTCTTGGTCTTCATGACAGTAGGTTTAGATGGAAATGTCTTGACAGTATGATTTGATCTTACCATCCTGACAACAACTTTTGAACTTACTGTCTTGCTAGTATTGACAGCATCTTCTAGTCCTTGAGTACTGTCAAGGGCAAAACTAACTATCTTGGGGATTTTGACAATATATATCGACTTAAGGGTCCTATTGACAGTATCATTGTCCTCATTAGCTAATTCTTGTTTAAGAATTAGTGATTTCTCATCAAATTCAAACTCATCCTTTTTTAATAGGGGGTTCTTAACTCTTTTCAGTATAAAGGGTCTGACAGTAGGTTTTTCAGAACTAGTGTCATCCTCAATAACATGTTGCTTACCATTTTTCTTTTCATAGTTAAACCCTATACCTACTTTTTGATTTTCAATATTATTAGCATGGTATGATTTTAATAATAAAGAAGAATTCTTGTAAGCCTTGATTTTAAGTTCATTTTCAGAGATCTATTTTCTGAGAAATACCTCAATCTGAGAAACACATACTACCTTGTTTTTGAGAATTTTATTATCATGTTGTAAGGACTCAAAAGCATTATGTTTAAGTTCTAGTTCTTGATTCTTGTTCTTTAATAACTCATTAACACTAGACAATTTGACAATCTCTTCATTTGCAACTAACATGTTTGTATGAATGTTAAAGATTTCAGAACTTAAATTTTCAACAGTTTTCTTATACTGAGATGCAGTTATATCAACAGTAGTAAGAATGGGTACCTGACTGGATGAAGTAGGTAAGTCTTCTTCTGATTTTTCCATGAGAGCAAGATTTCCATACTCCTGTTCATTGTCATCATTAGATTCTTCCCAGCACTTGCCTTCAGCCACAAATGCCCTTCCTTGTTATTTTTTGAACAAGGCTTCATACTTGGCTTTGAGTTCCTCATAGTCATTGTCATTTCTTCTCACTTGTTTTTATTTTTTGCATTATGTTACAAAATGTCCAATCTCATTACAGTTGTAACATCTTATCTTTAATCTTTCCACCATTCCTGTCTTGTATCCACCTTTGCCATTTCCTCCAGGATTTGAGGTGCTCCCTCTGTTGAACCTGGAACCTTGTCCTTTGGGCTTGAAAGATTTGTTTTTCTTGAACCTCAAGTCTGAGAACTTTCTCACCATGTAGGCTATTGTTTTATTCTCCATATTATCAAGTTCGTCCAAGGTGTAGAACTCATCTTCATCACCATCCTTGAGTTCAAGTGTCACACTTTCATCTTCATCAGTTACTTCTTCAATCTTGATCTGTTGATATTGAGATTCCTATAGCTGCAACATCTTTGGGTCTTGGGCCACTAGAAAATTTGATGTATTGGCCATCTTTTCTCTTTGGCCAGTTTGAATAGCTCTTTTCTGTAACAGCTCTAGCTCATAAGTTTTGAGAATGCCATACAAAGTTTCAAGAGACACTTTAGACATACTTCTCCCTTCTCTTATGGCAGTGACCTTGTGCTCCAAGTGGTCAGGAAGTGTTAACATAAATTTCATGTTAACTTTCTTCTTATCATAGAATTTTCCATGCAGTTGCATGTCATTGATTAACATGTTAAATCTCTCAAACATCTATGTCAACCCTTCACTTGGTTTGGCCATGAAGGCCTCATACTGAGACACCAGTATCTATCTTTGATTATCTTTCACCTCTTCTGTTCTTTCACACAGAATCTCAATGATTTCCCATATTTATTTTGCACTATTACAGTTGACAATATTATTGTACATAACATTGTCAAGTGCCTCAATGATTATAAACTGCAAACAATCATCCATAGAAACTTTTTGTTTTTCTGTATCATTGTACTCAGAAACCTTTTTAGGAACCTAGTGGGCAAGTATTGTCTCACCCTCCACTGTGGTTTCAGGTACATATATGACTGAGGTATAAAAGGACCATTTTCTAATATACCAAGATAAAGTGGGTTCGCTATTTTTATGAATAGTGTCATCTTTCATTTTCATAGTGTGTAATGTTCTTTGTCAAATGTGGGTATCTTTATGCTGCTTACTTTCTGTGCACTCATTTTTAGATCTTTTCGGGTTATGTATATCTAACATGCCGCTCTGATTCCAGTTGTTAAATAATATGAGTATTGCAGAAGGGGAGGTTGAATGCAACTTACAAAATAATTACTTTTCTTGCTAACAACAAATAAGACAGTAACACTAGTAAGTTATGAAATGCAGACAAACTTAAGCAAACATACGAGGACAAGTGTTTAACTTCAAAAAATAATGTTATTATTTTTTGTTTACTACAACTGACTAGAAAATAATTCCAACTACAAAGAAACAAGAACAATGAATTTGCTAATATTTCTTGTTTGAGAGAAAACGTAGCTTAGTTATATAAGGAAAAATGCTTGTGAGATATGTGTATTTATATTGAAACACATATCCCACTTACATGTTCACTTTTCCTTTGTCCTAGAATAAAGATCAAAATAGAAACTGTGCTTTTATGGTTCAACCTTGGCTTCATTCCATTTGTAGATAAATTTGTGTTGAGATGACAAAATTTTTTGACTCCTGATGCATACCTTATCTTTTTGCTTATCTTATCCCAAGTTGTAGTATTAAGCTTGACAGACTAGATAGTAATGTCTAAATCATTCCTTATGCTTTCACTATTTAATCTGATACTTAGGACAGACTGTCAACTTCATTAAAAGTATACTGTCAACTTCTAACTCTACTATGGTGACCGTATCTTTGGCTCCGCACACTTTGCTGTCAAGCCTCGATAGATCCTTGAATTTTACTGTCTTTAAAGCTGGTGTCAACTATCCCCACTAAACGTGCTGTCAGTAAAACTTAATGTCTGTAAATCTTCATTCTCCGCCAAGTTTACTGTTATTTGAATAGTTGTTGTCGTCTGTTCCTTCGTGCTGTCACTTGAATATGCTGCCGTAGGCTTCAGTTGTAGAATGTTACTGTCAAAGTCTTGACCCATGCTGTGCCTGAACACTTTGTGAATTTCTACTTCATAGATCATGTTATTGTATTTGTACAAGACAGTAAATATTGAGACTTACTGTCACCTTCTTGGCTTTTAAACATACTGTTACAAGTGACAACTAAACATACTGTCAATATTCATATGACAATACATTTTACTTAGTATTCGGTGCCCGTATCAAATATTGATATAGTATAATAAATTTATATAAAAATTGACATACCACATAATTAAATAATAAATAACATATACAAATATTATAATATAATTAAATTATTAAAAAATAACATATAGAAAATATTATAAGTAGTTAAAAAAATATTTTTGAATAAAATTTAATATACAAAGAATTAAAAACAAAAATTAGATATGAATTAAAACATGTAAAATATTATTGTATGAGTAAATATCAAATAAAAATTAACACATCTAAAATATTATAAATAATAATAAAGGAGAAATTAATATATTTAAAATAAATTTAGAAAATAATTAAAATAATTTAAACTTATGATATGAAAGTTTTAAACATAAAATAGTTAAATATAAATATTTTTATATTTATTATGTTATATTATAATAAGAATATTTATTAATATATAAATTATAGTGCACTATGCCTGTAGCATAGGAAAATAATTTAATTATAAAAAATTAGTAAAAAATTTAAGTGGATTGAATATCTAATCCGATTACATACCCGTGATCCGAATGGAGCGTATATGGATTGACCTTTAAAATATCTGATACTTGATCCGATCCAATCCAATTTGAAAAAAATAAATAGATTCAGATATGAATTTAAGGTGATCCGATCCGTTGACATGCCTAATTATCAGGATCTCCTGAGAAGATGATCAAAATTTTATTTGGGGCTATTAACGCCTTATATTTATCATGTTTATACATCTCTAAATTCTTTATTTTGGCTTGCTCCATGCAAGAAAAAAATAACCGAAATTTGTTATTTTAAAGTCGTGTATTTTAGCACAAAAAGGCGGTTGTGGAAACAAAAAATAAGGCTTATAGGAACATGTATAAACGTCTTAGCACCAACGAGGGGGTGAATGAAAATTTTAAGTTAGCGAAAATACGCAACATGAGACAACAAGATTTGGGTTCAGTTAGGTATATTAAAGACGAGGGTGTCATTGTGTTGCTACGGGATGAGGTCATTAACCTGAGATGGGATAGGTATTTTTATGACTTATTTAACGCAGCTAGAAGGAGGAATATCAAGTTTGAATAACAAGATTTCTAGAATACCGAAGATGACTATACTTTAAGTCGGTGTATTAGTATGGAAGAGGTGAAAGCAGCCTTGAGCATGATAGGAAGGGGGAAGGTCGTAGGGTTGGATGAGATTCCTATTGAGGTATGACAGTCTCTAGGAGAGGACAGTGAATGATGGTTGACAGAACTTTTTAATGTCATACTTAGAACCATCAAGATGCCTGATAAGTGGCAATTGAGTGTTGTGGTGTCTCTTTACAAGAATAAAGGTGATGCCCAAAGTTATAGTAACTATCATGGCATCAAGTTACTTAGTCACACAATGAACCTCTAAGAATGAGTTATTAACTCCATGATTAGAAGGGTAGTTGAAGTTTCAGCCAATTAATTTGCTTTCATGCTTGACAGGTCGACGATTGATGCAATATATCTCATTCGGAGTCTCATGGAAAAATATCGTGAGCGTCATAGGGATCTTCATATGGTGTTTATAGATCTGGAAAAAGCTTATGATAGTGTACCACGTGAGGTCATTTGGAGATGTTTGGAAGCTAAAGGGGTACCGCCGACATATGTTCGTATCATACAAGATATGTACTCAGGAGTAGGGACGTGTGTTAGGACACCAGTAAGAGATACATAATATTTTCCGGTAGATATAGGCCTATGGGTTCGGTTTTAAGTTCTTTTTTATTTGTAGTCATTTTAGATCTGATTACTCATGACATTCAAGATAATGTTCCCTGGTGTATGCTTTTTGCTGATGACATTATTTTAGTTGCTGAGTCGAGGAGTGAGGTTAATGCGAAATTAGAACAGTGGCGAGAAAAATTGGAGGCAAAAGGATTGCGTTTGAGCTGTACCAAGACTGAATATCTTTGTGCTAATTTTAGCGGGTAGGCTAATGAGGAGGATGTTGCAGTTTGCATTGCAGATAATAGGGTGCCACAGACTGATAGTTTCAAATATCTAGGTTCTATTATATATACAGGATAATGAGGATATTGTTGCAGAAGTAATTACGCATCGTATTAAGGCGGACTGGTGTCGATGGTGGGCTGCCACATGAGTATTGTGTGATAAAAGTGTACCATTGAGATTGAAGGAAAAATTCTATAGGGTAGCAGTTAGACCAATATTAATGTACGGTTCTGAGTGCTGGCCTTTAAGGGAGACTTAAGAATGTAGGTTGGAGACGACATAAATGCATATGTTACAATGGATCTGTGGGCACACAATGGTGGATCATGTACCCAATGATATTTTCAGGGAATTGTTAGGTGTGGAATCTATTTTTCAAAAAGTTAGGGATTGGCGATTGCGGTGGTTTGGACATGTAAGACGTAGACAGACATCAAACCCAGTTAGAAAGGTTGAAAAAATTTCCATTCTAGGGAAACGAAAGCGTGGTAGACCGAAAAAGACATTGGTAGATCAATTAAGTTCGGATCTGGAAGCATTAAACCTCACTGGTGACATGATCTTAGATAAAGCTAGTTGGAGACGGCGCATTCGAGTGGTTGAAGCTAAGTCTTAGTGCTCTATACTTTTTGTGTGTACTATTACCCTTCACGTGCGTCTAGATTATATAAAAAATGTATACACACACAATATATATATATATATATATATATATATATATATATATATAACACCACTCACTATAATGTTGCGCACTAAGCACGGGTATTCACGAAAATAGCCTCCCTACGCTTTTTTGGAGTAAGATACGTAAGTTCTGTGTACATCTTAACTCCCGCTTTGAGCGGGATATACTGAGTATGTTTTATTTGGTTTGGTTTGGTTACAGTCGGGTATTTACTAATTTTTTTATGAAGTGACTAAAAATGATAAATTTAAGTAATAAAAATACTTTTGAAAAAATTATTTTTAAATTTTATTAATTATTTTTTTATTTAATTCTCAATCAAAATGCTGATCTTTCATCCCCGCGAGACGGGGCATTCTATTTTTTTCCATCTATAACTGCAATAACAAATAGAGTCATAACCACTAAAACCTTTTGAATTCGGACTTTAGAAAGAAGTTTACTTTGTTGTTTTACCTCCAAAGAAATGTTTCAAAGTGAATGGAAGAATATGTGGTTGTATTTGGGCTCTCTTTTATAAAAGCAAAGATCAAACAAAATTATAAAACTAAAATAATGATTTAGTTTTAATTTAATTTGAATTCGTTTTAATTAAAATAGTACCTCAATTTTTTTTTACCATTAAATTAGGACCTCATTGAAATACAAATAATCTTACAAAAATTTAATGCAAGTCTCAATAAATAAATATAAACAATATTAAAATAATTTACAATAAAAGTTAACCTACACAGATATAAATTTTGTAGGCCATAAATATCATGAATTTGGTCTTATAATCTTGATTATAAGGGTTTTTTTTGTCAGTGACTATAAGGTATTTTAATCCTAAAACAACCCTCTCTTTTCTTTTCCAAATTTAAAACAACTTACTATATATCGTATAGGAGCAAATTAAGAATTTAGCCCTTTAATTTCAGTACCTTAGGCCAACGGTACACAAAACAAGAATTTTTTTATATTTTTAGTAGGATTAACGATTTTATCTTGTGTCATGGTACGTATTGTCTTTAACGTGATTAACGATTTTATCTTGGGTCATGGTGTTGTCTGCCATCGAGCTAAGAAAATGATTGTATTCTCCCTATCTTTAAAGTAGACAAAGTGCCTGTTCATCTTTATATATCTTTTTCACGGGGTCTAATAATCAAGGCAGAAATAATTGTTGTAGTAGTTTATGTTTATCCCTTACTTCAAACAACTGTACAAGTTTAATTCTTCTTTACTAAAAAAAAAAGAAGTTTAATTCTTCTAAAAGTATCATGCACAATATAAATCTCCGAACTTTCTAAAACAATGTTTTTAAGTAATTTTATTTAGTATTTTGACCCCCCTTATTCGTTTTATGTCCTGTTTTGGCCCCTTTCAGATGATCAATCGCTAATTGATCAGACCATTTTTTAGTAATTAGTTTTAATATTTTTTACATTTTTTGTATGACTTTCAATATTGCCTTATAAGAAAACATATGAATTTTTTAAAACATTCGGAAGAGTCCATTTTGAGGTGATAGACTTTTGCTCTAAATTATATAAAAAATTATTTAATCCTAAATCGAAATAATAGAATTAATATCAATAAATATATCTCAACCCTTGTCAAAAAAATAAATATATCTCTACCTTAACCAATTTGAAATTCAAGATTAATTTATGGAGAAAAAACTAAAAAAGTTAGAACATATGTATATTTTACCACGGAATATTTCTACACGGAATATTTCTATAAAGAAAAAAACAATCATTTACTCCACTTTATAGTGGAGTTATATGCATATATATGTGGCCAAAATGATGGACAGATTAAAGCGGAGGACCAGTGGGTACAGGACCTACTCAACCTCTGGAGTTTGGTTAATGTTATCAGATTAGCACCATGATTAATTAAAAATTAAGATTGGTCATCGTACTTGATGATTATCAAATGCATTCTCCGTTGATTCACTATGTTGTCAAAAATCATTATTAATTAGGTTTTTAGTTATAATAAATTTATACTTGATTACACTATTAGTCTATTATTACAAATCAAATAAGCTAGCCATATCTCAATTATAGAAGAGGTGTGCATTTTTTAGAGCCACAACTTTATAAATTTGCACTCCCAAAACCAAATATCAAGTCGGCCCCGTGGACAGAGATAGCTAATGAATGTGCATTTGTCAGGTTAAAACAAGGAAGAGCAGATAGCTAGAGTGTGTGTCAGTGTGTGAGTTTAAAAAATGTACTCAGAGTTAGAACATGTTGATGGCGAATCTTCGGGGCAAAAGTTATCAGAAGAAGCACCGGAGGATTGCATGCAGGACAGTAAGCGAGGTGGCTGGTTAACCTTCCCCTACATTATAGGTACACTTAATTCAACACTAATTTATATCCAAGTTTAGCATATGTTTGTTCTTACTAATTTAATATCCGGTTCGTATGACTTATTTATAATAGAAAAATGTATGTATATTCGAATTTATTAATTAGGAGCTTATTAATAACTCCAAACAGAATCATAGTATGTGTTTAGTTAACCTAGCTTCTTCTAACGATGAATCACATAATTATGTATTAATGATTTTTAGGTAGAATTTTTACTATGAATTCATAAATTTAATTAGCGGATGTGTATTAAAAAATTAATGTAGGGAGTGAGCTGGGATTGTCTCTGGCGGCTACAGGGTGGGGATGCAACCTGACGGTTTACTTAATCACTGTTTTCAATCTGAGGAGTATACATGCTACCCAAATCAGCAGCATTGTGGCCGGTTCCAGCTTTCTATTTCCCATCGCTGGAGCTATTCTAGCAGACTCTTTCTTGGGCTCCTTCTCTGTCATCACCATTTTCTCTATAATTTCGTTACTGGTAAAAACCAAATACTCACTCACTCCATATCATATTTATTGATAATTATTCTCTAAATTATCTTACACACAAAATACCATCAACATCTAATTAATGACATAATTATACAATAGTAGTGCAATGAAAGACGTCGCATCTCATAACATAAATTTAATATCAGGACAATTTTAAGTTAATGGAATGATGAGACTTTTATTTTCTCGGAGCAAGTGGCAAGTGCAATACACTAACTATATATTCATGATCCTAAGTTTAACGAGAGCAAAATTATGCTCCAATCACTACAAGCTAGAAAGCATGGTGTTTTCCATCAATTTTAAATTCGACTAAATTCAGTCGAGTACATTATATCCGTGTATCAGGTTACTATATCCGTGGTATCAGGTTCGATGGAATTTATAATGAAATTATAAATTAAATTTCGGTCGAAAAAGGTATCAACTAACACAATCCGTGGAATTAAGATTAAAGTAGAGTTATATTTGACTGAAATCTTAGTTACCATCTGCCCTATCTAGCTAATACCACGTATACCATTAATCGAATTTAAATTATTTTTAACTGAACTGAGTTGAAAATATAGTATATTTCATTATCTTAGCTAGTGGGGTGAAAAATATCCTTTTTCTTTATAGTGAATAATTTCTTAAGAGTAAATGAGTTAATTTATCACTATACTGTACGTATACGGTATGCAGACCTTCATGTGGGTCATTAGTTAAAAAATAATTTATAAATGAATTACTAAACTTAATGTGACTTGCAGTATAGTCACATTATATTAAAGATATTTCACTGCTGTTATTTTTGCTGATTTTTTCGGTTAATTTTTTACCTTCATCAGTTGACTAGTCATTCACATAATAATTTATGCAATGTATGCGCCATATCAACATCCACATCAGATATATTATTTTTAAATATGTCAAATAGTCTGAAATTTAATCCAAATATACAATCTAATAATCTAATCTCTTTCTCAGACTATTTAGGATCATTTCTTTCCCAAATAATCTAATCTTAGACTATTCAGGACCATCTCTTTCTTTTCCTTTTAAAAGATTCATTTTAAAAATAATATGACTCTGATATCAAATTTTCAAACGGGTCGACACGCGGAATTTTAATCGCACTCGTCTAATACAGAAGGTCCTACAGACCATCTATGGTTTCGTAGATAACGAGGATATTCGTTATTAAGGGATTCTAAACCAGTATGACTACCATCTTCCTGGATTTCTAGATTAGGGTTATCTATCTCTCAAGAGTTCGGTTAAGAAATCTTATTAAATTCCTAATTTCTACGGAATTTTGGTTGAAGAAATACAGATATACTTCTCTAATCTCTTTAAATGAGTTGAGATTGGTCTCCTCTAGTTGACGAACTCCGTTGGCCTAAGACCATTTGAGGTCTTCTTCGGCCTAAGACCACATGAGGTCTTCTCCGACCTAAGACCACATGAGGTCTTCTCCGGCCTAAGCTCTTTAAATGAGCTGATGTTGGCCTCCATGATCTTTGGATCCGAGAGCTTGTTTTAATTTGGCTTTTACAGTTTTGGTTCTGTGACCCTGGGCTTCGTGACCCCTCTATCTTCAATTTGGTGTTTTTCTGACTTTAAGCCCTTCAGAGTCTTTATTTATCCTTCATTATGCTTCGTTTCCTTGTTCTCTTTATTTTTCAGTTCTTGGTCATTCCCAGACTTGCACTCAACAAGTGTTTGGCACAAAAAAATCAAATAACAAGAAATTTCGAAACAAACTTGCATAAGTATCCTTGAAATGGACTCGACCCTTACATAAATTTCTCCTTAGAGAATAATAAACTTTACTATTGCTAATGGTTTCTCATGAACCTTATTGCTACTTAGTCCTACTAGATATGCTCATACCAGAGCTAGTTAAACAAAATAAGACTTGAGGTTTGAGGCATGCCATTGGGATTTCAATCCCTTCAAGTATTTGGAGCCGGTATAAGCCTTACCCAGAGACTTCCATGATTTGGTACGACCTTCCCCAGTTGGGGGCCATCTTTTCTTTTGGTCCAACACCGGATGCTTTTGCCTTTTTGAGGACCAGGTCTCCTTGCCGAAAAACCATTTCTTTAACATTGAGGTTGTAGTAGAAGAAATTTTGCTTCTGATTCTCGACTATACGTGCATTGGCTTCATCACACACCTCATTTTCTTCGTTCACCTACGAGATTACCAATCTCGAGTCTCCATAAATTTTAAAGTTTTGGGCTCTCAGAGCCTTGGCTCGTTCTGGATCAGCGATAAAGCATTCATACTCATCTTCATTATTTATGTTTGGAAAATCTAACTTGATCACGTATTTCACAATAAACCCTTCAGGGCTTTGCAACTGCAATCTTGCTTCACTTGAATTTGTTTTTGATGCCCCATCAAAATAGTGTTTCCAATACTCTTTGGGTACCATTTCTTCATCCTTCTTTTCTTCGCCTTCTTTAGGCTTAACTTCTTTACTCTCTTGCCCCCCGATTTCTTGGTTATTAATGGTGCATTCAACCAAGAAATCAACCAAGGTTTGGACTTTGATGACCACACAGGGCTTATATCGAACATCAAATTCCTCGAGCTTAATTGCACATTTGATCAGTCATCCCTTCAGGGATTCCAAGAGTAAGACTCCAATGTAGGTGACCTTGTCAGGTTCGTTTATGACAAACAGTATAGAAACCAAGTCCTCGATGGGTTTCCCCCTTTTCTCGTTATTTTCATGGACGTCCATGTACTCAATGGACAAGACTTGCCCCCCGATTCTATCAGGCCTTAATGCTTCCACATAATAACTCCGGGCTAACCTCTAGTCTCCCATTTCTTCGTCAACACCATTCCTCGTGAGGAACTTGACTTTGAGGTGATATGTTGAGGCTATGGCCTTAAAGGCGTGCAAGTTAGTCCATCCTAAAATCGCGTTGTAGGTAGTTGTTGCATTAATAACAAGGAAGTTCAGTATTTGAACGACTTCTCTCGGTTCTTCTCCCAAAGTCTTGGGCAGTTGTACGGTCCCTTCAATCCGGGATTCAACTCTATTGATCCTGTAGATGGGCATGTCGGAGGGTATGAATTGAGAATCATTGTAGCCCATCTTTATGAACCTATCATAAAATAAGATATCAACAGATGAGCCATTGTCCATCAGGACTCTTTTGATAAGGGAGTTCCCTATCACGGGCTTGATGACCAAAGGGTCATCGTAGGGGAACTTCACCCCTTCTAGGTCAGAGTCATCGAATGTTAGGGACACCTCAGTCCTGGCCCTCTTTGGGGTTTCCCCTATAACAATCACTTCATGAGCGTAAGCCTTTTTGGAGTTTCGTGAGGTGCTGGTGGCAGTCAGCCCTCCAGAGATGACATTAATAACCAACCCTTTTGGTTGGGGGTTTCTATCATCACGGTCCCTCCGTCAATCATCGTATTCTATTCTTTCATTGTTACCAATATCTTTGGTGAACTTACTCAACTTTTCCCGTCTAATCAGGGTTTCAATTTTATCTTTCAATTGACGACAATCCTCTGTATCATGGCCAGTGTCTCGATAGAACTTGTAGTACAAGTTCTTGTCCCTCTTCTCAGGATCTTTTCTCAAAGCTTTTGGCCAACAGTTCACTCTGTCTTTCTCAATTTCTATGAGAATGCGGCTTCTTAGGGTGTTTAGCCTAGCATATTCCATAAACTTGGGTCCTTTTTTGGACTTCTTCAAATTAGAGTTTGTGTCAGTTCGAGGATATTTGTCCTTGACATCATACTCGTCATCTTCTCTTCTCCTCTTACTTCCCTCACTGTTTGGGTGAACGCTCGTATTCCTCATACTTTCTTCAGCTTTTATATATTTACCAGCTCTTACTTAGAGCAAATTCATGTCCTCCGAAGGTTGTTTGGCCAAGAACCTATTGAAATACTCATCTGTAGTCCCTTGTTGCAAGGCTATCATGGTCACTTTCTCATCAAGGTCTGGTACCTTCAGGGATTCCTTTGTGAACCAGTTGAGATAGTCTCTTAAATATTCATTCTTTCCTTGCTCCAGGTTCATCAATGAAACTGAGTTTTTTTGTGGGTCTTCCTGCTTATGAACTGAGCTAAAAAATCTTGACTCAGCTCTTTGAACGAGCCTATGGAATTTAGGGTAGGTGGCTGTACCATCGATGGGCCATGCCCCCCAATGTTTGTGGAAAGGACCTGCACTTGACGGTGTTGGACACATGCTGCAATAGCAGGACATTGGAGAATGTCCTCACATGATTTGCGGGATCTCCTGCTCCATTACAGACTTTAATGGTCGACATCTTAAATTTCTTAGTTATGTGAGCATTCATGATCTCATTCGTGAACGGAGGAGTTGGATCATCAGGATCTCCGAGTGCCATGAGGCGAGTTGGATCAGTCTTGAAGGTCTCGACCCTGATAGGGTTGGTCCTCAAACTTTATTTCCAACCCTTCGTGGAACATATCTCAAGTTTATCACGAAAGGGGATTCAAGCCTTGAGGGCATCCTTGCCTCTACCCACTCCAATTCTTTCTTCAACTCTCTCAGACTTGCTTCATGGGAAACGATTCTCCCCTCTATGGTCCTTTGGGACTGAGGGCGAGTCTCTCTCATAGGCTCTTTTCCTGCCCTTCTACTCCTTGGGTTGACATCATCATCAGTCGCATCCTCGTCCGTAGACTAAGGTCTAGAATAATCACGAACTCCCATTTGATAGTTGGGAGTTTGGTGGGGCTCAAACCCTTGCATGTAAGGAGGCTCATAGCCTGGAGGGAGCTCATAAACAGGGTTGCTAGTTCTTTTGGCTGGGATCACTGTAGTCGAGATCTGCATATTCGGATGTGCAGTAGCAATAAAGGGAGTTTGAGTTATCTGGGGATGAGGATTAGTTTCATGAATTGTTCCGTCAGGGCGAAAGGGATGAACGATGATGCTCAGGGGGCCAGACCTACTCGTTCCATGAGTCTCAATTAGGAGTGTGATGACCTCGATGGGTTGAGTTCCATCTAGTGGAATCACAACAGTTGAGAATTATTACATATGGAGTATCCATGGATATTGTTGACGATTACATCTCAAGTGGTAAAAGTACTTTCATAGAAAGTATTAGAGATTTATGATAATAATTATTCAAATATTTGGAGAGCAATATTGAAAAAGGCCAAATAATGTTGACAATCAAAGGTTAATAAAGGTGGTTAGTAACAAGAATTTTTTGGAATGCTAGTGTTATGGATCAAAAACTAGTTATAGTTTATGTGTATTGAATGATAGGGTTTGTGAGTTTCCAGTTTTAATGATTGCACTTACTTGTCAGAATTATCTCTGTTCTAGCAAAGGTGCCTACGTATCTCAAGCGTATTGAGAATCAAACCAGACGTAGTTCTAAGAATGAGTGGTTAGACCCTTTATATAGACGTCTGAGAGTCTAGGTTTTCGATTAGGGGTTAGAGACTTGGCGGGCAAGTCTCCTAATTAGACGATCATCCTGATTTGTCGGACGTTGCCGTTTAGAATTCAATTCCCGTTTAGGACTCAGTTTACTTGTTGACCAAGGTGTCTTGGGGGTTATTTTTTAAGTTGCCTTCTAGGATGGTTCAAGATCGTCAGGATTCTGGATGGTGATGATCCTGGCCTGAGGATCATGTGGGTTGACCAACTTGGGGCTGTACCGAGTGTCCTTGATACTGGCACATTTTGGGCTCAATATTAGCCTCATTTTAGTTCTGGGCCTAGGTTTTGGACCGGACCGATCTTAGGCTTTTGGACTAGATTCGGGTCTAATAATGTAATATCCAGTATTTTTTTAGAATAATAAAATAGATTAATAATAATAATAAGAGATTAAAATTGGATAGAGATTATGAATTAAAATTAGATTATAATAACAAGTTTTTGAATATGGGTCGGATTTGAATAACCAAATTGTAGTAGGTTTATAAATTAGGGTTTTAGAACTCTATATATAGATTGATATCTTCTTATTTTTTTCATATTCTTTTCGAGCCACCAAGACTAAATAGTTATAAATTTCTCTCTACAAATTTTTATTCTTTTTCTTCGTCTTTTTATTGAAATTCGTAGAATTTTCCACACACAATTAAGATATCTTGTAAAATTTATAGAAAATTCATCGTAAGTCAGAATTTGGTGATTCTAGACTTTTTGGAAAGATATTTTCATTCTCTACAACTTTCATGGTTTAAGTTTTTCGAGAAAATATCGTTTAGAGGGTCAAAAAGGTGAAATACAGATCTGGACAGAATTAGAGTTACGAAGAAGTTCGATGTTTGAGATGTGATGTTTTCGTTTAGGTGTTAAGGATTGGATATATGTTCTAGGATGATGTGAATTCTTTGTTTCCGTACTTGAGGCAAGTAACTTCTGTTGCTCTGTATTTGTGAAACATGCTTTATATTAATTGATTACACGTTCTCATACATTTGTGCAAGTAACTTCTGTTGCTAACTTCTGTTGCTCTGTATTTGTGAAACATGTTTTATATTAATTAATTATATATTCTCATATATTTGTGTAAGTAACTATTCGTTGCTCTGTATTATTGTGTAAGTAATTATTCATCGCTCATGCAAGTAATCTTTCGTTGCTCCGTATTATTATGAAACATGCTTTGTGTTGTTAGAGTAATTGTCATCAAATATATTTTTCGATATCGTATATAGTATATTGACATGTGATTAATAAGAAAAAGAATTTTTTTTTCAGAAATCCTCAATCTTAGTCGTGTGAAGAATAAGATCCCGGTCACTGGGAAAGTGTGACGTAAGGATAAGAATAAGATGCCGGCCACTGGAAAAGTGTGACATAAAGTATAAGATGCTAGTCACTGTCAAAGTGTGACATAAGAATACTATGTTTATATTTAGTTAACGATTAAGAATTTTATATATGTGACGTGTAGAATGCATTGTTGTGATTTAATTGATTATGTGAGAATTGTTATGATAATTGTATCTAGTATATTGTGTGGAATTATGTGATAAACATTTTATGGTATGTGTTTAAATTGTGTTTTTGAAAAGATAAAATATTATTTTGAGCCGTTGGATGGAAGTTGCTTGTTGGGCTTCGCAGCTCATTCTTTCAATTTTCAGGTTTGATGTAAGAGGAAGATGAAGTATATCGGATTTCGAGGATCTTAGATTTGGAGTAGATTGGTTGTTGATTCGTCATTGTTAGCTGCGCTTTTGTAATAGTGACCTTTGTAATAGAGATTTAGATTAATAATTGTATAGTTTTGCTCGAATTAATAGCCCGAAAAGGGCGGGCTGTTACAGTTCAGGAATTTAAGTGGGGGAGTTTGTAACACCTCAATCCCACATCGAGTAGATTGAGATAATTTGTTCAGTATATAAGTAAAAGTACTACTACTAAGTGCACCAACAAATCATGATCTTTTGGGGGCCTGTGGTGGGCTTGTGGATTAACCAAGTTGTTGCATTTGGGTAATCCAACTCAAAAGTTACCCAACTCAATATCACAAATGCAACAACTTTGGTAATCCACAAGCCCACCATAGGCCCCCAAAAGATCATGATTTGTTGGTGCACTTAGTAGTAGTACTTTTACTTATATACTGAATAAATTATCCCAATCTACTCGATGTGGGATTGAGGTGTTACAAATTTAATAACAAAGACAAACAAAAAGAATCAAGATTTGTGTCGAGAGAGATTTATACCTGTTTAGTCTTGGTGGCTTGAAAATAATACAAAAGAACGATGAGATCTCAATCTATATATAGAGTTTTAAAACCCTACAACAAAACATACTACGATTCAAATACTACCAATAGTCAATAACTAATGTATACCAATTTGCTAGCTCTTTTAGGATGACCTATGGTGGGTTGTTGGGCCTGATATGCATTCAGTTATGGGCTTGGGTTGTTATAAATGGTATCAGAGCCTTTCCCGGCCGGAAGTGCTAAGGCACTGCCTGGGTTCCGTAAGTTTGTTCATGGGCTCAACGAGGACGTCGACCCAATAAGGTGGGGTGTTTGTAACATCCCACATCGAATAGATAAAGTGTATTTGGACCCTTTATAAGGACAAGTAAATAACTAATGTATACCTAAAATTGCTAGCTTTTTATGGGCTGATTTGTGGTGGGTTGTTGGGCCTGATATGCATTCAGTTATGGGTTTGGATTGTTATAAATAAATGCGACATTAAATATGTCTTTATGACTTACTTTTATCTCATATCAGCTAGGTAACATAGAAGAATTTCCCAACAGCATAGGGTTATTTTCGATGGTTCTAATGAGTCAATTATTATCCTTGAAATTATATCTTTGCACAATCTCTAAATATAACACGCTTAGTCTACATTAATGGGATCACTAAATGATATTAATGTGTTAGATTGATTCAACTTATTTTCAGTATGGGTGAGCAAATAATTGAGTATCAAAGTTAAATACACAACTAATGATCACACATATGATATGCGATATATACTCACCCTATTCAAAATTTGTGTAGACTATTTCAGTTCTTTAAGAAAACAAAAGAAATCATTTTGCTCCAATGTAAAAGTGAACTAGTAAAGAAGTTAAACGAGTTTTTGAAGTGCTTCAAACAGGATTTACTATAGTACATGGACCGACTTTTTGGAACATCAAAACACTTAAATATATCATGTTAGCGTGTATATTGATATATAATATGATTATTAAAGATGAAAGAGATATGTGAAATATAGATATGATTACAAAATATATGATAAACACCACATATTCAAATAACTCGTGAACACATAAATATAATTCAAAAGTTTATGTAAATTCATCACAAAATTAGAGATAACAATCCTAATATTTAGCTTCAAAATGATCTCGTAGAACATTTGTGGTAAAATATGGTGGTTAAATAGTTACATCCTAATTTCATACGTACTTGTAATGTTACATCCCACGAAAAGGCATTTAGTAGCTTAATGTAGTAACAAAAGATTTATGAATGAAGAACATAAATATTATTTATTTAGAAAAATGAGTGTGCCTTATTTCAATGTTTAATTGTTTTCTTTAGTTGAAATATTCAACTACAATACCCCCAATAGAGCTTATATCCATTGCCATCATTTTTGCATTAACACCTAATCTCGTTCTTTGACTTGTCTTTCTATTTTCAAGTTCATAATTACTCTTCTTTACTAGTTATATCATCTCTTTGAGGTGTTCATTTCTTTGCTTTCTAGATCACTCATTTGCTCTAGAATTGCATGCCCACCATTATCATCATACCCATTTTTCAATCTATTTCTTTAGTTTTACATTTCTTTAGCATCCTTACTTCTAGAAGGCCATTCAAATTCCAAATTTTCTAACATTGTAAATTCTGGTGGGGGAGAAGTTGGGGGACTTTCTTTCTGGAATTTTGATGGCAGATGACCCTTTCATTTAAGCAATTATCTTAACAACTTTAATCATAGCATAGAATTGAGTTATAATCATGATACGATTTAATTTATACACTTTATATATATATATATATATATATATATATATATGTTCTGCCCAATGTTCGGGCATGGGTCCTAGACAGACCCAATATCATTATTGACAAGTCCATATCATAATTGGGTTCACTTAGCATGCATGGCCCGTGTTGAGTTTGCTTCGCTGGAACAAGAAGAAATATTCTAAGGGACTTGGTCTAGCGTGAGATCACAACGCTAGCCCACACGCCTTAGACTCTCTTCACTCTCTTATCCTCATAAAGAGTTCAATCTAAATCTCAAGGTCGGAAAGGAGTAAAGGAGAGCCGGGCAGGAGAAGATGAGAGGAGAGTCGGGAAGGAGAATATGAGAGCCGGATGGGAGGAGAGGAGAGCCAGGCAGGAGGAGATGAGAGCCGACCAGGACGAGATGAGAACCGGGCTAGACGAGAAGAGAATCGACCTCATCCCGGTTCACTATCTCCTATCAATATCAAGGACATGAAGAGAGGAGAATCGGCCTTAGCCCGGTTCCTACTTTTTATCTTCTCAGCTAGCATAGCCTGAAGTACTTGGCGTCTGAAATATTCTAAGGGACTTGGCCTAGCGTGAGGTCTCAACGCTATCCCGCCAGCCTTAGACTCATTCGATCTCAAGAATGTAAAGAGAGGAGAACCGGCCCCCAGTTCGGTTCGCTTCTCATCACCTTTCTTTTAGGTCGCATTGATCTGACAGAAAAGGGACTTTAGCTCGGGTCGTTCGTCCGGACCGCTCTATTCGGCTCGCATCACTTTAAGGATGAAAAGATATTCTAAGGTCATTGGCCTAACGTGAGGTCGCATCGCTAGTCCGCCAGTCTTAGACTCATTCAGCTTCAAGAAGGAAGAGAGAAGAGAACCGGCCCCCAGTCCGGATCGCTTCTCATCACCTCCCAGGTCGCATGGACTTGACAGAGAGGCCCTCAGTCCGGCTCACTTGGCCAGGCTCACTGCCTCCGGATCGCTTCGCTAGCCCGGAATACTTAGCACAGATTTCTCATAACTAGCTGAAAGGTTCCTAATCTCATGGGCTCACCTCACTTGGTATTATTTATTAATTTGAAGACTGTAGATGGCCCCCCGGGGTAATATCTCAACATATTTATCTATTTGAAGACAGCTAGCCCAACGGGCTCTCATCTCATCAAGGGATCCGCACATGATCACCTCTACATACCGCTCCCGTGAGGCCACATCACGCACAACCGCTCCCGCGAGGCCACATCGCGCATAACTCCCTACGGGAACCCCTTGCTCTATAACTCAATGACAGCCCCCGGAGCCTAACGGGCTTGGGCCATGGCAGTTACAGATATCTGGGAAGCTTGCCCTCCACATCCGCACAGACTTGGGGCGAAGCCCAGCACGTCCAAGGATTTGGGCCTGATGGACCGGACCAATACCTAGCCCATATAGGTAACTTGTCCTCCAAGAACTACGTGTAGATTGAACCCCTATATAAAGGGTACGTAGGCCTCTTGTCTCAGTTGAGACAACAGTTGGCAGTAAGAGAACAAATATTTTCTATGGCCTTCTAACAAATCAACAACAAGATCAGCTACCCAAAATCCATCACTTTCCTCCCGCGTTCTTCATCAAGTTCATCAGCAAAATCATCATATTTTGCTCCGTGATTCCAGCAAACCTCCAAATTACTGTTATACCAGTTTCTCCCTATAGCAATATATATATATATATATAGCTGAGCTCAACGGAGACTATTACTCCCTCCATCTCACAATATGTGTCTTCTTTGTTTTTTGTGCGGTCAAATTAAAAATTATTCTATATTTTTCAAAAATCGAAAAATACATTTTAAAGTTTATTAATTATATTTTTTAATGATATAATTTTTAATTTTTTCTTAATTATATATTATGTGTAATATTCGGTCAAAAATCGGTCAATTTGGTTAACAAAAATAGAAAGATGACAATTATTTTGAGATGGAGGGAACATTTAATTAAAGACTCTGGAGGTCTTATTGTAAAATTTGTAGAATATTGACATATATATTATTCTAATACACATTTTATATTCATTTTTTCACTTCTATCTTCTATCGTCGTTGCTATAAAATTGTCAAAAAGTAGTTTTTTTTTTAAATCTTGTTGAAATAAACAAAATCAAATTAAAAATACAAATAAATAATAATATGACAAGTATAAAAAATAACACGACATATATTATATATATATAACCTAAATATTTATTTATTAGATTATGCATAAAACTATTTGAAATCACAATTTTCTTTAAAGAACATACAATGATAATCTCTAGTACTAGTATATTTTCTAATGAATAACTACAAAATCTCCCAGTCACTAATTAAAGGTGTTTAATATAGGGTATGACCTTGATAACCTTGACTGCTTCCGTGAACTTCCTGCACCCTCCAGCATTCACCAATGCATCACTGGGAACCTTGTACACTGGTGTAGCCCTAGCTTCACTTGGGGCAGGCGGCACCGGGATCACCTTAGCTACAATGGGAGCGGATCAATTTCAACACAATCATGAGAAATCCATTTTCTTCAACTGGTACTTTATAATTTCATATGCTTGCATAGCCACTAGCTCCACCGTGGTTGTTTATATTCAAGATAGAGTTAGTTGGGGTCTGGGTTTTGGAGTTTGTGTTGCTGCAAATCTAACTGGATTCATGGTGTTTATGCTTGGAAAGCGATATTATCGACATGTGAAGCCTAAAGAAAGCCCTTTCGTAAGCATTGCCAGAGTGGTAGTTGCAGCAATCTTAAAAAGAAATGCAGCAAGAAATAATTGCTACGAGTATTTTTATAGGACTTCTGATCAGCTGTCAAGGTTAAACTGTGGCCCTACTACCGATTTCAGGTATGAATATTAAAAGACACGAAATTAATTACATGCTATTTAAAAAAAATCACCTTTTCAATTAACTCACTTATCCAATTATTTACTACTATAGATATATTTGATGACATCCATTACTAATGCATCTAGCTAAAATTCATTCTTATGGTGCAGCTTCTTAAACAATGCAGCTTTAAAACCAGAGAGTAACAATCAATCGAGTGACCTACTGATTGATAAGAGATCATGGAAGCTTTGTACAGTTGAAGAAGTAGAAGACCTTAAAACCTTATTGAGAATAATTCCCCTATGGTCTTCTAGTATTCTACTAAGTGCCACAATAGGTGTTTTTACGAGTTTAGTACTTCTTGAAGCTCTTACAATGGACAAACACTTTGGAAAGAACTTTGAAGTTCCAGCTGCTTCATTTCTGACCTTTAACATTTTGTCTACATGCATATCACTCTCAATCTTGGACCGATTGGTATTTCCCCGGTGGCAAAAATTAACTGGTCGTTACCCAACCCCACTTCAACGAATCGGAGTAGGTCATATCATCAACATCATAGCCCTAGTAGGGTCTGCTCTGGTCGAAAATCAGCGACTACAAGTTGTGAAAAAAATCCATTTGGATGATCAACCAGGCTCGGCAGTACCAATGTCAGCATTTTGGCTAGTGATAAACTTAACAGTTATTGGGATCGGTGAAGCATTGCATTATCCAGGACAAGTTGCATTCTATTATCAAGAATTTCCCGAATCGTTAAGGAACACTGCTACGGCTATGATTTCTTTGATAGTTGGCATTGGCTTTTATTCAAGTGCTGTGGTCATTGGATTAGTACGGCGAGCTACAGAGTGGTTACCGGATAATATTAATGAAGGGAGAGCAGATTATGTTTATTGGATTATGGCTGGGATTGGAATGGTAAATTTCGCCTACTATTTGGTTTGTGCCAAGTTGTTTAACTATCGTGCTGCTGTGAATCTTAGTGTTCATTCAGATACCTAAGAAAATTGATGTGTCTGCACACTCTATAAATCAATACCACTACTACTGCTTCGATCCAATTCATACGAATGTATTATAATCATAGTTAACAATGTAAACTGTACGTAGAAAGCATCCATCTTCTTTCTACCACAGATTATTGGTTTTATTGGATAAATTAGTACAATAATTAAGCATATTATTGGTCAACAAGAATTGGAATTGTTAAAAGATAATTACAAATTAATTCTTAAAGCTTTCTATTTAATTTCTAAAGACCGAAGTAATCTAGAGTGTTTCAAAAATTCCATTTGATCATAAATAGAATTACGAATACATGGAGCAGTAAAATGGGCTACCTCTAGCCAAACAAACATAAGCTATACAAAACAGATTGAAACAAATTTAGTTTCCTTGTTAGTTTTTCTACCCGGCTATATTCACCGGCTACTTCTCTTTACGTACTTTGTGGCCAAGATTGAAACAATGTCAGGAATGATAGCAGATGAACGGCAAACCATCGGAGCATACCATGGTTGTTCATCACTTGACACATCCTGCATATATATCCCTTCTATAAAATAACCAAAAATCCTGTAACACACAGAATAGCATATATGTGAATATACTTATTCACCTCGTAAATATACATTTATAAACATGTGCATATATGTAAAATATATAATACCTCATGAAGAATTCTCGAATTTCAGATTCAGGAATAGAGTATCCCTTCGAGAATGTCAGGAATATCATCTGCTGCCACGTCAGGTTCATTCTCGCGGTCATCCCCCAGCTGCATACCTACAAACACTTCACTGAGATCTTCGGATACATTTCTGATGTTATTGGTGGGAGCCATAACATTTCCAGAACCCGAATTTCCTCCAAACCCTAGTTGAGGAAACCCACCAGCAACATTATGGTAAGGAGGTGGCATAGTAACTGGATTGATATCAGCCAACCACATTCGATCTCCTTCCTCATCTACAAACTCAATACCACCAGTTAGTATATCTTTAAAAGCCCTCGAACAAACCTCAGACATGATCTTTCCAACACCCCCAAGAATCTCAACCCTTTTACGGCGAAACTGAAACAACTTGATGGGGTTAGTGCACAACTTTTTAACGGAATATAGACAAATGTAGTCTCTACATATTTTCTCGTGCTCTAGGAACCTTAAAAGGCCTGCGATTTCATTGGCAAGTTGATCAACCAAATGAAACGGCCAAGCAGTTACTTTGTAGACAGAATTGTGGCTGTAACGAGTCCTTTCTAGCCAGATGAGGAATGCCACTACATGCTTAGATTCATCCACATTCCGACCAAGTTTATTCACTAGCCTGTGGAATAGCTTCCGTTCACTTGTATGGAAAACATTAAATTCTTGGTCTTTGATTTCTTCTTGTACGAAATAAAAGGCAGGATCATACAAAGCAAATCTATCATAGTCATGGCAATCGAACTCGGTATCCATTGCCTTCTGATGTGAGGAGAATAATAGAGGCCGGTTTCAAGATGAACAGAAACCAAAATTTTTGAGCTATACAATATGACGAGGAAATGAAGGATTTGTGGTGGTAAGGATTAAACACAGACAAGGAGCTTATATATAGTAGACTTGGTGTGAAAATTAGGGTTTTTTCATACGATAACTGCTATGTTTAATTTTCTGAAATATCCTCTGACAAAAAAAATAATTTCTGAAATATCCTAACCGTTTGCTGAGCATCTGTCAGCTGATGTGGTAAAAATCGGATATTATAATATAATTTCTTTTACAATTGATAGAGTATAGGAATATGCACAATTTCTCCATATAATCCATGATAAGTTTTTTTATAAACAATATATCCATTGGACAAGATTTCTTTTATAAATTTATATTCTTATCAAATGAATTTTTCTATATATCAAATTCTCAGTTTGTATAAATATTTACTTTTTATATATAATTATTTTGCTTTAAAAGTATTTATAAATATATAATTATTTGGGGAAAGATCCCAACTAATTACATGACAACAAGTAATATACATCAATATAAACATATAATTTAATTTAATCAAATTCAATAGCCACCAAAGTTATTTAAGCAATCTGAACTTTTTTCATGCATATATATATCACCAAGTTGTTCAAATGATATAAATTTATAGATTTTTTTTTTGAAACTAAATTTATAGAATTTAAAATTTTAAACTTTTATACTCACGTCATTTTTACCTTTGAGTAACTGTACGTAATTGGATAAAGAGTAAAATTGATTTAAAAAGGTTTTTAATTGATTAAGTGGTCATTTAATTGATTAATTGATTACTATATCACCAAGGTTTTGACATTCTCGCGAGAATGTGAACATTATTTTTCTTAATTTATAAAAATATAACTTTTACATTTTTATTACAAATATATATATATATATATATATATATATATATATATATATATATATAATTTTGAATTTTTATTTTGAAAATTATCATCTTTCTTTCCTTTTGAATTTGATTCATGAAGTAAGAGTTGTCTTCCTTGAGCTTCATCAAACACATCTTCACCAAACACATCTTCACAATCAGCGTTCATTTCTTAATGAAATTGTCAGAAAGTATAAATTTTAACAAATCTGGTAGCACAGAAGTCAAACTCGACATCTACAATACTTTCAAAATGCAAATTTTTACATATTTTACCTGAACAAATTTTTTTTACCACTCTCTTACATGTAATTTAATCATGCAAATCTTAAATTTTTTTAACATTTTCACAATATTAATTCCTCCGTCCAATCATATATGTTTATCGAATTAATTCTTCAATTGTCATAACTTTTATTGCAATACATTTACAATATAATATGGATTCACAATATGTTTACAAATATATACACTTTAATAATAAACATATAAATTCATTATTTAACTTTTTATACACACATAGATTGACATACACAATACTCAAGAACAACAAACATTTCAATTAATCATATAATTATATGATAATAAAATTTAATTATAAATTTAAAAGAACACTTCTATATAATTATGGGAGAATGAGGGCCGTTTTGCCTCGATTTTGGGATAAAACCGAAATTGGAATCATATATTTTCTGTTTTAAAATTTAAAAATTACAACAACGATCACTGAATTATTAGTTCAAATTGAAGTTTGGGTTCGATTTCATTTATAAAATCAAATGAAACACAAATATATTACTTCCTCCGTTCCACTCAAGTGGATGAAAGAGAATGAAAAATTGGCAAAGTAGTAGAGTCAATTGATATTTAATTGATAGATTTGAAAATGTGGAGAAAAGTAATGGGTGAGAATAAATTTTATAATATAAAAATTTACTATTTTTGAATGTTTTGAAATGTAAACAATTGATGATACATCCAAAAAAGGAAAATGTAAAGAATTGGGTGGGACAAGAGTATAACTTAAATAACATTTTTTTTATTAATAAATAAGAACCATTCATTATCCCAATGCATATACTCTCAGACAACGTTGCAATAAAACAAAGAACTTAAAAGGATAGAATTACTGCTTTATTCCTTAGCTCAGAAAATAAAATAGAAATACCGGTATCCAAACAAACATAAGGCACATAAACAGATTGAATTTCACCGGCGACTTCTCTTTACATACTTGCTGGCCAATATGCGCTTTCTATTAATAGAATATCTGGTTTTTCTATTAGGAGGAGCAATGTCAGGAATGATGGCAGATGAACGGCAAACCATTCGAGCATATAATGGCCAGGGGACCGAGTGTATTAGCAATGGGGGGAGACGCCCCGGTGAAATTTTGAGATTATTAAGTCTAGTTTATATTATTATATTGATGATCCCATCATAAATAGTATAATGCTCTCATTGAAATTTAATTTAAACAAAAGTTTATTTAGTAAAATACCTTAAAGTTAAAATTTAAATAAAATATAATCATATTTTTTAAAAGTAGGGAGTTCTATATTATAGATATATATTATTTAAATATTTAAATATAATATTTATAATTAAAAAATAATTTTATCAGTTATAAAAATATTAAAAATTAAAACCCATCATTTCTCTTCAAATCACATGTGACACTGCCCTCACTAAAATTTTAGTCTAGTTCCGCCACTGACTAGGGTTGTTCATCACTAGACACATCCTGCATATATATTCCTTCTACGAAATCACCAAAAAGCCTGTAATGAAAATAAAATCATGTCAATATATTACTCTCAACATAGACAATTATTTATTCACAACTACATTGTATATATACATTTATAGACATGGGTATACAAATGTAAAATAATACCTTGTGAAGTATTCTCGAATTTACACTTGAGGGATGTAGTATCTCTAACTTCTCATATGTTTAAGTTAAATTTTTTTTTTAAGTAAATGTAGTAATTTGTTTTTTATATATAAATATAAAATTGCCTTTTAATTGCATAGGTTCAAATTCATTTTAGGATAAGTTTTCGAATTGTGTAGATAAATGTTATCTCATAAGACTAGCTAGCAAGTACAACGTATTTTGAATTCTAAATCTTTTATATGTTTAGCCAAAACAAATTTTATGCTAGTTAAAACTCTTATATTGGCATATATATAAAAGAAAAGGACGAATAAGTTATAACGAAAGACGGGGACACAGAGTACGAGACAGAGAAGTTTTTTTTTAGTATTAAAGGTTTAGCCCGTGTTGAATTATTTTCGGTTGCTGTTGAGGTAAGTAAACTTTCAATTCATTAGTTTATTTCGTAAATTTTATATTTATATGTATATAATTTTGTTATTAAATTGGATCATGTATACTAATTTGTTGGATTAAATTATGAACTTCGAATTTTGAATTAACACTACAAGGAAAACTGAAATAGACAACAGTTTTCCCCCGTTGTCTGACACCCTGTTTGCCCGTTGAGTATTGAGGCGCCGTCTGATATGCACTTCAGACAATAGTACGTTAACTATTGTCCAAAAGAGAGCAAGACAACACCTCATGTTTTAGAGACCGTTGTATAACACCTAGAAACAACAATGCTATGTTTAAAACCACTTGTCTGAAATGAATTGAGTCAAGTGTTTTGAAAGTAAAATATGTTATTGTTCATGGGTTAAGACAATGGTTCCTTAAATAGAAAGAGTTATTTTATCTAGTTTTACACAACTATTTAATTAATCAAAACTATTGTTACATAATTGAGTTCACAAGTATTTTTAGAAACAAATGCAACATATTAGGGCCTTTCACACAATTATTTCTTATTTCAATAACTATTGTTGTAGTTCTCTATAGACAACGGTTTTATTTCTTTTAATTTGTTGTATTTGTTTTATTTACACAACTAGGACAAGAGGAAATATTTTATAGTATGTGTTGTGTTTTCTATATTAGACAATGGTTTTAGTACACAAAAATGATTTTAAATAATGCCTCCAATCAAATAATGAATCAATATATTTATCAATACAAAAATTTCTAATTGATCTATAATTTTTATGAAAAAATTACATACATAACAATCTCATGTCTCTACATATATAGCAATCTGAAGGGATTGACCAATATACTATACACAGATTCGAAGAAGGTAATTGCAGAAAACTTTGTCGTCAAAGGCGAATTACATTCAAACAGATAACTAGGAGCCTCTACCTTTCCAACATCATTTCTTCCCAAATCAACATGCATAATGTGCTCAGCGCATTGTTTTTCATCATGCAGAAGTTGTTCTCCAACATGTAGTCCTCTTTTGGTGTACGTTTTCCACTTCTGATGGTTCTAACAAGCTTTTGCAAACTTTCCAAGCAATGCACTATGATAAACAAAAAAGTAGTAAGAGAAGACAAAATTATAGAGGATGATTCAAGTTGTTAACATCCTTTATACCTTCTTGACTCGTGTCAAGATTTCTGGACTTGATGCAACAAGAATACACCCTCTGTCCTTAGCATGATAAATGTTAATAAAAAAAATCATAGAACTAAATGAAGATATGCACAACTTATCCATTATGTTCTTTGAAAGACATACATATCTGTAAATAATCATATATGGACTGGGATTGACTATTATTAATGCTCTGTAAACTTCAAATGACCGGATCAATAAAATTTCTCCTTTCAAAATGCTGGCTGAGCACGATTTTGATGATATTCCTAGCCAAGATAAGTTTTTTGGCCTGCAAGACCGCTTCTTTATATGTGTATCTTGACATAGACGAGTTAGTTAGAGAAGGACCAAAGAGAAAGTGAATAATTTGATTGATTCAGCTGCAAGCCTTGACCTGCTCCTCCACACAATCCAAGCAACACATGCATAGACAAGGCCATACTTATGAGGTGGTTTACAAACTCCAGTCTGCAAAATAAACAAATATATACATACATACATGTATATAGGCCAAGAAAGATTTGACTGCAATATATAGGAATAAGGGAAATACCTCATAGTAAAGAGTTTGTGAGGATTCAAGCTAAGCATTGGTGTCTTTCTACTAAAACCCCCTGAAATAGTTCTATAATTTCTTCTCAAGATGCCTATTCTGATTCCCATCAACTCGGACACTATTGTTACTACAACAAACAAATTCAATACTATCTTTTTTAATCTAATATAATATAATAATAGAAAGCATAATGTTGCAATATAGTATACATGTAATGATCATTAGATGAAACTGATTAATCAAATGACATTGTAATCAATAAGATATATACTGTATTAATTATTGAGTCATACAGAAATATATTAGGACAGAGCACGTGCTATTAAATTTGATTGGCTGCTGAACGAGCTTTTAAAATTATTATGATTAGCATAAAAATATGCATCTTTGGCACACAAAGTAGTCATTAACAGTATTACTGAAAAAGGAAATCAATATAAGATTTCCCAACTTCTGCAGAGTCATTCAAACTTACTAGATAAATCAATGTCCACTTTCTCCTACTCAGCATCCTTGTCCTACAAAGGGACCAACTTCTCCAGGCCTTTTGCATGAACAATATCACATATGCTTAATAACTAAAAACAGTGAAATCATAAATTAAACAGCAAACATGTATTATTATGCATTTGGTAGTTTACTAACATAATATGTTCATAAAAATTAATTTAGCAAAAGACAAACATATGTCATAAGAGCTAATATAATAACAACATGACTTACTTGAGTACAAACATAAAAGAACAAGCATTGTATAAAATCTGGTTTACCTAGTGAATGAATATCCATGACTAAAAAATCAAATGATAAATCGGAATTATAAATATAAGATAAATCATTAATTAGTCAAATATAATCAGTGGAATGATCTTATCCAACTTGGGTGCATACACTTGTCCTAATTGGATATCTGGTCTCTGTACTATTCAATTTCAGTAGATGATCGAACAAAAGAAAACGAAAGCAAAGTACTTTTGAGCCATAAAGATCTCCAAAATCATGTCGCCTATCAAGACCATTAGTCTAACCCATGATATTTGGTCAAAGTGCAAGTCAAAGCGCTCAAAACACTAATCCACCAGAATCCATTACAACAACAACGGGAAACAATTTATCACCACAATACGACTCAAAATATCACCATAGCCAAAACACTCATTTTATAAGGAATCATTCATAAACTTAAAATTAGTAAAAAAGACAAGAGATACACATCTATATATACATATATGAAAGGCACAGGTGTACTAACTTGTAACACTTAATTACTATGTAACTCAACTAAGTAAAAGATAAAACAACAGCAAAACAAGAGAAACTGAAGAAGCACATGGAATCGATCAACTGAAGAAATGGTAATGATACTTGGTAACTACAAGTAACTAATTTGGTTAATCAAGGATGCATAAGTGAGAAGAAGTTCAATCTCAGTATTGCTCATGCCCTAACTTATCTAATGGAGAATCAAACTAATGTCAAAGAAGTATCAAGAAGACCAAAGTGATTTCATGTAATGTATATCAACATCTGGATAATGTAAAGGTTAATCAACAAATGAGAACTGACATTTAGAAGCAAGAACCCCTACAAGACTAGTCACTTATGAACCAGACCATTGCATCAAGTGTCAGGACATTGGAGGCAAGTTCATGTCAGTAATAGAAGATCTCATTTGAATTGAGTGAGGAAAAGAAATTGAAGAAGCTAGGGAAACTTGCTCATAAAGGTTAATCCTCAATTAGTCACTAAAGAAGGTTAACATTGGATGAGTGCATATTTGCCAAGGCTAATGTCGATCCACAGCAGATCGAGATGCAGATCGAGATTGATAATTGAAGACAAACATTGCAAGGCAAATCTCGATCCACGGCAGATCGAGATCGAGATCGAGATTCTCACAGATCGAGATCGAGATGGGTCCAGGCGAAGATCGAGATGCGGGTAGATATGTAACATTTAATGTTCAAGGGATAAGTGGCTTATTGTGAACGGTTGATCCAGAGTTGTTGGGAAAGTACTTTTTGTTGTCAAAGTCCTGATTGGGCCACGTACACAAAAAGGACAAGATCAAGACTACATGATATTATAAAAGCAGCACTTTGTTTTTATAAGAAAGAAGACTTTTTATCTCTGTGATTCAACGATATTTTTAAGAGAGAGCATTTACTGTAAAACAAAAAGTGAGAGAGAGGATCAGTTGAATCTAGCTTTAATTGCTGTATTTATTGTTCAACTGATCATGATGCTTTTATGAATGTTGTAGCAAATCCATCAATGAATATAATGATATATTCTTGAAATTCTGTGTCATCATTTATTACCTACAGATTGTTTATTCTCTCATTAATTTTAAACAGTTGTATTCAACCCCCCATCTACAACACTTTGGACCTAACAATTGGTATCAGAGCTCCTGTTAAACACATCTAACAGAGATCCTACTGTGTTGTTTGAGTTGGATCTTGAAAATCCCAGATCTAATTTTTCTTGAAGTTTGTACCGAAAGTTTTTATTTGTTTCTTCCTGGAAAAGTCATAGATCTAAAAAGTTCTAAGTAATGGTGTAAGGAATATTTGTACAAAATTCCAAAATATTGTTCTTTAGAGCTTTGTGGGTTTTCCTGTGGTCAAAACTGGAATCAACTGATTGACTAAACAAAAAGGACAAATTCGAACTACTGTCAACTAGATAGTGGACAGCTTTTCGTTTGGACTTGGAATACTGGTGGACCCTGCTACTGTTCCTCTGATTAGAACTAACTTGCTTGAATCTTAAGTGCAAAATCCGTTGGATATTAAGTGTTGAATTTTTTTTTAAAGTGAGATAATTAATTTTTCAAGTAAATACAATTTATTGTAATTTGAAAAGTGTATTATCTTAATTTTAAACTTTATTAAAATGGCCGCCGCACACAGATTTAAGATACCTCCGTTTTGTTAGTAATTGTGCTCTAGAGACAATACTTTTTATATTTTAAGGAAAATATTTATTATTAAGGATTATGTTTTATTGATTATTATTTATTTATTATGTTTTGTTTACTGCGTAATAAATTGAAAGCATAGTAAATGTCCTTGGAATTTTGATACGTATTCTATATCTTTAAGTATGTGACTTAAAAATGATATTATATGAATAGTATCTTATTCCTAAAATTCCCTAGTCGAGTATTATTATTTAAGGACAATAATAATGCACAAAGACTAGTATGTTTCTTGACAGATGACCACATCTCATTGGTCATAGGTATGGGGATACTAAAGTCAAGAACATAAGTGCATGTCTCAATGCATGGCACTGGAACGACCCGCTGTGAGATTCTACATGTTAAGTAAGTGTCATAAGTAATTCTCACTGTGATAATGGTGTAATGATCCTTAGACCTGAAATCATTATATTTCTATACGAGAATTAATATACTTTGATTACATTAAAAGTTACCTTTGACCGGGTGATGATAAAAGTGGACATTGGGTATATTATGAATCGTATGAGAAATATGAATGATCTCGATGGGATTTAATCCTCCTAATTTTAGGAGTGATATTATTGGCCTCTTGTTTGAGTGAGACTATGAAATGCACGGTCGTGCTCAAATGTTGATTTGATTTTAATAGTCTACTCATCGATCAAGAAAATAAAGATTAAATTATGAAGAGGATGACACGAGACATGCCTTGAGTTTAATCTATAATATCAAGATTAAAGGGATTATATTACATGGAACATTATTCACGAAAGGCTTAATCGAATCACCGATTTATTATTATTACTTGGGTAGCAATGATGTATTACTAGATGCCGCTCATTGTTTACAATTTTAATTAGATATTAAAATTGTTGCCAACGTAATAATAACCTACGGGGTCACACACAAAGAACGCTTGAAGGAGAAATAATTTAAATTATGAATTTAAATTAAATAAGTAATTTATTTTATTTATGATATTAATTAAGTATGACTTAATTAATTATATAAATAGAATAAATGAATTACTTAAACTAATTCCAAAATTAATAATTAATTAATTAAGTGAGACTTAATTAAATAATTTAGAATTTTGGATTAGTATTAATTATAATTGGATTATAATTAGAAAACTTATTCCTCTCTCTAGATAATCTCTTTATGGGCTGATTTAATAAGATAGAGATTTTACAAAAACCCTAGCCGCTCTGAGAGAGGAGAAAGATAGAGAGAGAAGAAGTTTTCAGGTGCTAGTACACATCAATCCTTCATGAAAAGTGTTCGTGTGGATACCGTAGAGCGTAGATCGCGAGAGCGGGATACGTGGTGATTAAACAAGTTTTGGACCTCCATTAATCTTCCATTAATGAACTGTTAAAGCTTCTAAAGGTATTTATTCTTTATCTCCGAATTAAATCTTTTGTTTTCGCATGGATCCTGGGGAGGGTTTCGCTATTTTGATTTATTTTTTGCGTTTATTCTGCTGCGTTTGTGTCACGAAACCCTTCACGTTTGATGCACAACATTATGACGAATGGACCGGAAGGATGAAAGCCTACCTTGAATCTATAAACAAGGTATACTTGAGAATATTGGAGAACGGTCCATACATACCCATGAGAATTGAGCCAGAGCGAATGGAAGGAGGGATACTAATACCATCCCGGTCTGTTCCTAAAGAGGAAATGGAGTTTTCAGACGCAGATAAAGAATTGGTTGGTATGGATGCGTCGTTACGCAACGTCATAATTGAATCCCTAAACTCAGAGTACTATGTTCAAATAAAGGGATTAAAAACAGCTAAAGCCATGTGGGATAAACTGGCTGTAGTGATGGAGGGGACCGAGGAAGTTAGAGATAATCAAAAGCGCATTCTGATATCTGAATATGAATCGTTCAGATGTGAACGAGGAGAAAGTGTAGCGGATGTTTACAAACGTTACAGTAAATTGCTTATCGAGCTGAGTATAAGAGATAAAGTCTATCCACTAGCAGATTCAAATATCAAGTTTCTCTTGAATTTGCCTAAACATCTGGAACACAGGATCACAGCCATTCGAGAGTCAAGAGACTTGAAAAATACTTCTCTCGAAAAGCTGTATGGTGTTTTGAAGACCTACGAGCTGGAGCAGGAACAAAATGACAGAAGAAGATCCTACAATAGTGGAGAAAACAAAGCGGTAGGTGAGTCTGGACTTGTAGCTGAAGAGTCTGCTGTAAAGGCACTTGCAGCTGTCTCATTGAAAACTGCTAATCCTGAAAGGGTGGTATTAGACATTGAAGATCCATCCGAAGAAAGTGAGGATGAATACTATACCCTTGAAGAGCTGGACAAATTAGAAGACAAGTCATATGCTTGTATTGCTCGAGAATTTGCTCATATCAGCTTCAGGAAGCAAAGAAGTGGTAAAGGACGATTTGGTAGTTCTTTCAGCCGAAGAGGCAGCAGTAGCAGCAGAGGCAGTAGTGTAAGTGGTCGTGGAAGTTACAGTGGTCGAGGTAGCACATCTGGTAGTGGCTACAGACCTAACCTGGTAGACAAGAACAAGTTCAGATGCTACAACTGCAATGAATTGGGGCACTTCGCAACAGAGTGCAAGAAGCCCAAGTACGTTCATCCCAAGGAATCCTATGCTGATCTGAAAAAGAAATATGGTGCCTTGGTTAGCAAGCAACAGAAGGGAAGCCGGGCGTATGTTGTGACTGAAGGGAAGGGTTGGGACGAGTCTGATGAAGATGAAGATCAGGAGCTATGCAATTTCGCTTTAATGGCAAAATCTTCAGAACAATCAGAGGTACCAATTCTAACCGTAAATGAAATGTCTATTTCTGAGTACCAAAATGAATTAGCTGTCATGACTAAAGATATGTACAATCTCCAACTAAATCTAATTGCTGTTAATGAGGAAAATGCTAAACTCTCCCTTAAGAATAGACTTCTCGAGGCCAGGGTAGAGGAATTAGAATCAGGAGAAAGTAAAGAAAGGCAGTTAATGAATCAGGTAGACGTTTTAGAACACAAGCTTAAGATTAGGGAAGACCTAAACGAAGAACTTAAAAATGAATTAGCTGAGCTTAAAATAACATGTCAATCTTTTAAAGAAGCCGCTAATAAAGTTTTCGTAGAAAGGGACATGTACATGAAGCTGGCAGGCAAGAGTAAAAATGAAAAAGTAAACATAGGACTTGACTACACACAGAAAAAGAAAAATAGGGCTGCTGAGTTGTTAGAGCCAGTGTTAGTCAAAGAAAATGTGCCTGAGGTTTTAATGGATGTTAGAAAACCTATCTTTAAGCAGTTTGAGCCCAGGACCATAGATCCTGTTGCTACTAAAATTGAACAAGAAATTAAAATTGAAAGAGATTCAGAAGAAAAAGTAGTAGAACCTACAACTTCTAAGAGAGCGAGTAAGATTGCTTATGCTAAGAGAGGTGTAGGAACCAAGGAGGCTAAGACGGTGTCATATAAACAATGGGTAGCAGGGTCAGACCAAATGAAATCACATGTAAAGGCAATTAAAACTGAACCTGCAATTAAAATCACCTGTACAGCTCTGCGTGTGTAAGCCATTAGATGTCGTTACAGCCTCCAAAACGGTGATTTATGATTTTCTGAAAATTATTTGATTTTCTAAAATTTTGAGTATATGTATGTATATATTATGAATATATGATATTCATGTAATGTATAATCATATGATAATTGTATGTATCTCTGTATATGTATATATGATATATGCTTGTTTTTGTTATGAGAATTGTATATGATACGATTTCTGAAACACCGTCAGATTTGGAGAAATCTGACTGCCGTATCCGATTTTCGCAAACGATATGTGTTTTCTGACTGGAATCGGGCCAATGAACAAAACTGATAGTTATTCTATCATCGAGGGGTCTGTAAGGCGTTTGACGTCATTAAGGGCCTCGAAATAGCGATTTATTGTCTTTAAAAATCTGTTTTTAATTTTCTGAAATTTCGAAATTTGTTATATATGATTATATGATATGATTATATAATATGAGATATATTATATGTGTTATATGATAGCATGGTGGATGGTTATGGCCTAAAGACCCATAGGATAGTGGTTTTGATTTATGGTTTTGGTTTCTAAATACGATTGCATGTCGTTTATTCATTGTAATTTAATTATCTCGAATGTAACTCGAGTTCTTCTTGTAATTTCATTATAATAGTTTTATTTTTATTATTCAATGTAATTATCAATGAAGACTTGCAAACAAGGAGGCGATCCAAAAGGGGATGATGGAGCAATGAAGAAAGAAGACATGTAATAGATAGTATTTTTAAAACCACCATAGACTGACCTTGATATTTCCATTAGCTTGGAAATATCATATAGGATGGGGCCATAACCAAACACGTTTAATTTACGCACATTACATATATGTATATGATTGCATGTATTGGTATGTATGCGTAGATATAATTGAGATGCATGCTTAATATTGATTAATCATGTATATATTAGATACGACACCCATGCCATGTTTGCTTAAATAAGATAAAATCTGTAACGATTCAAGATTTTAAAATTAACAAACGATCATGAGATTCTTGTGTTTATAAAATATGGATTTTTAAAACACGGAATTAAATATGGATTTTTGATATCTATAATTGGGATTTTCTGACAAAAGCGGATATGCGTATTCGTAAGGCTGATGGGTTTTAAGTGTGACCATTGGAATCCTCCATCTACCTGGGAAATGAACAATTTAAGATGTCGATTTGAAATATTTGGTTCAAGGAAAAATTGAGGATCTCTTTATGATGTGATCATGATCGTTATAAATTTTCTAAAACCCCTTAACAAAATATTAAGTTTTACTCGGATGCTTTCCAATGAATGAACACTCATCGAATCCTAGATCGATAAGGGGAAGGACTGTCAGTGGCAGGGGACTCCTATCTATCGTGGTGTGATGCGACGAATATAAACGGTTATATTCGGCCGTTGTATCATTGGGTCTAACTTAACTGAGTCGTCATAATAAGTGAAAATAAACGGTTATATTCAACTATTATGAACTTAGAAGCATAGAGTTTGGTTAAAAGTCTATTAGATAGATAAGATCAATCGTTGTTCACCAAACTATCCAAGAATTATATATGATATAATTGACAACTGTTGTCTACCTAAATAATCATTTTCTAAGGACTTCCAGTGGTTGACTTAGGACATGACGAAATATGGATCTTGGCTCACTAGAAAGAATTATGGGATATACTTTCCAAATTAATAGTAAGGGCTATTAGTTTGATAAAAATAGTGGGAGGTATATGATGATATACCATAATCACTTAAACATAATTAATATTAAATTTGCAACCTAGTTTATTTTATGCACTTTAATATTATAGATATCAAATGATAAACACAAACAACTTCTCTATGCGATCAGTTCTTGAGAAGGACAAGTTGACGAGAATATATTTCCTTGACTGACATAGGAGCTTGAGGATCGTCCTCGGGCACCACGATATTAGTCAAATCTCTTCCCCTGCTCTTAAAGTTGAGAATGTAACATGTGCAAATCATAGTGCTTATTGGAAGCAAATTGATGTTGCGACTGATGTTTCATGTCTCATGCTCGCAAATATATGTGCTGAGCTTAAGAAGCAATACAAGCATATAGATGCTTATGAAACGATTGAGCACAAGATATATTTGAAAGGGCACTATACACTTACAAGTAGGGAGAGTGAGACCCGGTTACATCACATGTTCTAAAGATTATAGGGTATAATGAGTACCTTTGATATTTTGGGTTTCTAGATTGGTCTAGAGACAGTTAGATTTGATCTTACAATCTTTGGACAAATCTTATTTTGTTATGAACAATAAAGTGAATAAGATTGGTAAAACACCCATTGAGTTGCTAAGCATGTTGAGAACTGCTGAAAGTAATATGATAAATGCATGAACTATTACTATATTGATGGTAAACATAGGGAATGCAAAAGGGAAAGGAAAATGGAAAGGCAAGGAGAAGATTTGATCTAGTTCCGTTGTCAAACCAAAGTCCAATCCCTAAAGCAGACTCTAAAGTCTGAATGAGGTATTGATAAAGAAGACGATTGTCACTTCTGTGGAAAGTTGGGAGACTGGAAATTAAACTGTCATACTTAATTGGAAGATCGGAAGATGATGATCAATAAGGGTCAAGCTTAAGGTATCGGGTTGGAATTGGAGTAAAAATAGTTGCTCTGGTTCGAGGAACTCGTTACTTAATTTTTGGCCTATAAGGAAAATTTAGAACTTAATAATTGTTATAGCGTGCTTGCAATTGGCAGAGACATTATTTCAGTTTCTTGTTTGGACAAGAAAGGCTTTTTCATTTTATAACAATAGTTGTTTATTCTATTTTGATGATGAGCCTTATAATGTTGCACATCTAATTAACAATTTATATGTTCTAAAGTGACTCAAATAAAATATTACCTTTGGCACTGTTGTTGAGGCCATATTAATGAGAAACGCATTTCCAGAATACATAAGGATGCATTCATGGATAAGTTTGATTATGAATCATACCAAAGGATACGAATCTTGGTTTATTTGGTAAAATGACTAAAGCTCCTTTTACCGGACATGGTGAAGGGATCATTGAATGGGTATGACTTATACATAGTGATGTATGTGGTCATATGTGTACGATGACAAAAGGTAGATTTTATTAACTTCATAAAATTTACTAATTATTTTAGTAGATACGGATATATGTATCTTTTGAAGAACTAATCCGAATCATTTGAAAAGTTCAAAGACTATAAAGATGAAGTAGAAAATATCAAAGAAAAGTTTTTTTGATAGGAGAGATCACACCTTGTTGGACATGGTGCGATCAATGTTGAGTCAATGAATCTTCCAATTAGTTTATGGGGTTGCACCCTGGAAACGGCTCCACATACACTTAACTGTGTTCATACTAAATTGGTTCAAAAGACTCCTTATGAGATATGGACTGAGCAACGTCACAGCATGTCATTTATAAAATTTTAGGGATGTGAAGCGTTTGTGAAACGTCTAATCTCTGACAAGCTAGGACCAAAATCAGACAAATGTAATTTTGTGGAATATCCAACTGAAACAAGGGGTTATTCTTTCTATAATCCTTCCGAGAATAAAGTGTTTGTTGCTCGAACTGCTGAGAGACAGTGGGAGGATAATAGATCTCAATGAAGTTTGAGACCCACATGATAACGTTGAACCAGTGGAGGAACCTGAATAGAATGTACAAGAAAAATAATACTGCTCAAGAAACACAGGTGTTCGTAGGTTTAGTAGGATTCGCCATGAGCCCGAGAGATAATATGGATTTCTCTTGACTCAAGATGGTGATGTGATGCTTGTGGATGAAGATGAGCCTCTCACCTACCTAGATACTATAAACACTCCAGATTCTAAGAGATGGCTGGATGCCATTAAATCTGAGATGGAATCCATGTATACTAATCAAGTATGGACTTTGGTTGATCCACCTGAAGGGGTAAAACCTATAGGGTGCAAGTGGGTTTTCAAGAAGAAGACCGACACGGATGCTAATGTACAGACCTATAAGGCATGATTGGTGGCAAAAGGTTTCAAGAAAATTCATGGTATTGACTATGATGAGACCTTTTCACCAGTTGTTATGGTCATGTCCATCAGGATTTTGCTTGCTATAGCTGCTTACTATGACTATGAAATCTGGCAAATGGATGTCAAAACCGCTTTCTTAAATGAGAGCCTTGAAGAAGATATGGATGTGTACATGACACACCCTAAGGGTTTTATTGATCTAAAGGATGCTGGAAATGTATGTAAGTTGCGTCGATCCATTTATGGATTAAAGCAGGCCTCGAGGAGATGGAACATTTATTTTCGTGAAACAGTCAAAAAGAGTTTGACTTTATTCAGAATGAAGATGAAACTTGTGTTTACAAGAAGTTTAGTGGGAGCCATGTGGCATTCCTAGTATTATATGTTGATGATATATTACTAATAGGGAATGACATTCCTTCTCTACAGACTGTGAAGACTTGGTTGAGAAATAATTTCTCAATGAATGACTTAGGCGATGTGACATATATATTAGGGATCGAGATCTATAGAGATAGATCAAGGTGATTGATCGGCCTAATTTAGAGTACATACATTGATAAAGTTTTGCATCGATTTCAAATGCAAAGAGACTAAAATGGATATGTCCCAATGTCTCATGGGATAGTGATCTCAAAATAAAATTTGTCCTAAATCATGGGATGATAGGGACTGCATGAGTAAAATTCCATATGCGTCAGCAATTGGTTTTATAATGTATGCAATGATATGTACTTGTCCTGATGTCTCGTATGCTTTAACCATGATGAGTAGATACCGATCTAATCCAGGTGAAGGTCACTGGACGACAATCAAGAATATTCTTAAGTACTTAAAGAGGACTAAAGATTCATTCTTGTTATATGGAGGAGATGTGAAGCTAGTTGTAAGAGGTTTCAGTGATACTTGTTTCTAGACAGATAACGATAATTTAATGTTTCTGTCTGTCTTTGTGTTTTATCTAATTTTATTGAGATGTTATATGCTGGAATGGTTCACAGCAGAGACAATAGTTGATTCTACAATAGAGCCTGAGTATATTGATGCTTGCGAAGCAGCCAAGGAGGCTGTTTGGGCATGTACTTAGGAGATATCACCTAATTAATGAGATTAATGATTAAGGAGATATACATATATGTAAAGTGCATACTAATAATAATATTGCAGACCCACTGACTAAGGCTTTGTCGCAGCAGAAGCATGAAAGTCACACTAGTTTCATGAATATTGGATACTTGGGTAATTGGCTCTAGTGCAAGTGGGAGATTGTTAGTAATTGTGCTCTAGAGACAATACTTTTTATATTTTAAGGAAAATATTTATTATTAAGGATTATGTTTTATTGATTATTATTTATTTATTATGTTTTGTTTACTGCGTAATAAATTGAAAGCATAGTAAATGTCCTTGGAATTTTGATACGTATTCTATATCTTTAAGTATGTGACTTAAAAATGATATTATATGAATAGTATCTTATTCCTAAAATTCCCTAGTCGAGTATTATTATTTAAGGACAATAATAATGCACAAAGACTAGTATGTTTCTTGACAGATGACCACATCTCATTGGTCATAGGTATGGGGATACTAAAGTCAAGAACATAAGTGCATGTCTCAATGCATGGCACTGGAACGACCCGCTGTGAGATTCTACATGTTAAGTAAGTGTCATAAGTAATTCTCACTGTGATAATGGTGTAATGATCCTTAGACCTGAAATCATTATATTTCTATACGAGAATTAATATACTTTGATTACATTAAAAGTTACCTTTGACCGGGTGATGATAAAAGTGGACATTGGGTATATTATGAATCGTATGAGAAATATGAATGATCTCGATGGGATTTAATCCTCCTAATTTTAGGAGTGATATTATTGGCCTCTTGTTTGAGTGAGACTATGAAATGCACGGTCGTGCTCAAATGTTGATTTGATTTTAATAGTCTACTCATCGATCAAGAAAATAAAGATTAAATTATGAAGAGGATGACACGAGACATGCCTTGAGTTTAATCTATAATATCAAGATTAAAGGGATTATATTACATGGAACATTATTCACGAAAGGCTTAATCGAATCACCGATTTATTATTATTACTTGGGTAGCAATGATGTATTACTAGATGCCGCTCATTGTTTACAATTTTAATTAGATATTAAAATTGTTGCCAACGTAATAATAACCTACGGGGTCACACACAAAGAACGCTTGAAGGAGAAATAATTTAAATTATGAATTTAAATTAAATAAGTAATTTATTTTATTTATGATATTAATTAAGTATGACTTAATTAATTATATAAATAGAATAAATGAATTACTTAAACTAATTCCAAAATTAATAATTAATTAATTAAGTGAGACTTAATTAAATAATTTAGAATTTTGGATTAGTATTAATTATAATTGGATTATAATTAGAAAACTTATTCCTCTCTCTAGATAATCTCTTTATGGGCTGATTTAATAAGATAGAGATTTTACAAAAACCCTAGCCGCTCTGAGAGAGGAGAAAGATAGAGAGAGAAGAAGTTTTCAGGTGCTAGTACACATCAATCCTTCATGAAAAGTGTTCGTGTGGATACCGTAGAGCGTAGATCGCGAGAGCGGGATACGTGGTGATTAAACAAGTTTTGGACCTCCATTAATCTTCCATTAATGAACTGTTAAAGCTTCTAAAGGTATTTATTCTTTATCTCCGAATTAAATCTTTTGTTTTCGCATGGATCCTGGGGAGGGTTTCGCTATTTTGATTTATTTTTTGCGTTTATTCTGCTGCGTTTGTGTCACGAAACCCTTCACGTTTGATGCACAACATTATGACGAATGGACCGGAAGGATGAAAGCCTACCTTGAATCTATAAACAAGGTATACTTGAGAATATTGGAGAACGGTCCATACATACCCATGAGAATTGAGCCAGAGCGAATGGAAGGAGGGATACTAATACCATCCCGGTCTGTTCCTAAAGAGGAAATGGAGTTTTCAGACGCAGATAAAGAATTGGTTGGTATGGATGCGTCGTTACGCAACGTCATAATTGAATCCCTAAACTCAGAGTACTATGTTCAAATAAAGGGATTAAAAACAGCTAAAGCCATGTGGGATAAACTGGCTGTAGTGATGGAGGGGACCGAGGAAGTTAGAGATAATCAAAAGCGCATTCTGATATCTGAATATGAATCGTTCAGATGTGAACGAGGAGAAAGTGTAGCGGATGTTTACAAACGTTACAGTAAATTGCTTATCGAGCTGAGTATAAGAGATAAAGTCTATCCACTAGCAGATTCAAATATCAAGTTTCTCTTGAATTTGCCTAAACATCTGGAACACAGGATCACTGCCATTCGAGAGTCAAGAGACTTGAAAAATACTTCTCTCGAAAAGCTGTATGGTGTTTTGAAGACCTACGAGCTGGAGCAGGAACAAAATGACAGAAGAAGATCCTACAATAGTGGAGAAAACAAAGCGGTAGGTGAGTCTGGACTTGTAGCTGAAGAGTCTGCTGTAAAGGCACTTGCAGCTGTCTCATTGAAAACTGCTAATCCTGAAAGGGTGGTATTAGACATTGAAGATCCATCCGAAGAAAGTGAGGATGAATACTATACCCTTGAAGAGCTGGACAAATTAGAAGACAAGTCATATGCTTGTATTGCTCGAGAATTTGCTCATATCAGCTTCAGGAAGCAAAGAAGTGGTAAAGGACTATTTGGTAGTTCTTTCAGCCGAAGAGGCAGCAGTAGCAGTAGAGGCAGTAGTGTAAGTGGTCGTGGAAGTTACAGTGGTCGAGGTAGCACATCTGGTAGTGGCTACAGACCTAACCTGGTAGACAAGAACAAGTTCAGATGCTACAACTGCAATGAATTGGGGCACTTCGCAACAGAGTGCAAGAAGCCCAAGTACGTTCATCCCAAGGAATCCTATGCTGATCTGAAAAAGAAATATGATGCCTTGGTTAGCAAGCAACAGAAGGGAAGCCGGGCGTATGTTGTGACTGAAGGGAAGGGTTGGGACGAGTCTGATGAAGATGAAGATCAGGAGCTATGCAATTTCGCTTTAATGGCAAAATCTTCAGAACAATCAGAGGTACCAATTCTAACCGTAAATGAAATGTCTATTTCTGAGTACCAAAATGAATTAGCTGTCATGACTAAAGATATGTACAATCTCCAACTAAATCTAATTGCTGTTAATGAGGAAAATGCTAAACTCTCCCTTAAGAATAGACTTCTCGAGGCCAGGGTAGAGGAATTAGAATCAGGAGAAAGAAAAGAAAGGCAGTTAATGAATCAGGTAGACATTTTAGAACACAAGCTTAAGATTAGGGAAGACCTTAACGAAGAACTTAAAAATGAATTAGTTGAGCTTAAAATAACATGTCAATCTTTTAAAGAAGCCGCTAATAAAGTTTTCGTAGAAAGGGACATGTACATGAAGCTGGCAGGCAAGAGTAAAAATGAAAAAGTAAACATAGGACTTGACTACACACAGAAAAAGAAAAATAGGGCTGCTGAGTTGTTAGAGCCAGTGTTAGTCAAAGAAAATGTGCCTGAGGTTTTAATGGATGTTAGAAAACCTATCTTTAAGCAGTTTGAGCCCAGGACCATAGATCCTGTTGCTACTAAAATTGAACAAGAAATTAAAATTGAAAGAGATTCAGAAGAAAAAGTAGTAGAACCTACAACTTCTAAGAGAGCGAGTAAGATTGCTTATGCTAAGAGAGGTGTAGGAACCAAGGAGGCTAAGACAGTGTCATATAAACAATGGGTAGCAGGGTCAGACCAAATGAAATCACCTGTAAAGGCAATTAAAACTGAACCTGCATCTGTATCTACATCTACACGAGCTAGAAAGGCATGCTATATCTGTAATCAAACTGATCATTTGTCTTACTATTGCCCGTTCTATGTAGAGGAAGAAAAATCTGTTGGTTGTAATACCATGCCTGCAACTACTGCTTTGCCTAACATGCATGCAAATCATGTCAAGTGCAATAATCCTAATTGTATGCCATGTGCTGTAAACATCATGCATGCTTATTTTAATTTGATGAATACTGCTAGTGCATCTGTTGAACATACATCTAGTAGTGGTAAGAAAAAGCATGCGGGGTCAAAGACTAAGACTTCAAGTCCTCCTAAAGTTAGGAGTGACCAGTCTACTCCCAAACCTGACAAACCAGTCAAGGTTGACAAGGGAAAAGACAAAGTCAAGATGAATGCCCCTGATGGCAACAAGGCAAAGCCTTCTGTATCTGAAAAGAAAAAGGAAATTATTGATGCCGGACCCAAACATCATTGGGTTCCGAAGAACACCTAACCTTTCTGGATTTGCAGGGCAGTGAACAGGAAAAGAGTAAAGTCATATGGGTGCTGGACAGTGGAGCTTCGAGGCATATGACCGGCAATAAGTCCCTGCTAACAGATTTGGTGTTGAGAGCCGGCTCCGTGGTTACTTTTGGAGATAACAGCAAAGGTTACACCAGGGGATATGGCAAGATCGTTTGTGGAAATGTTATCATTGAGGACGTGTCTTTTGTGGAAGGATTGCGACATAATCTTCTCAGCGTTAGTCAGTTCACCGACAGGGGTTTTGACGTCAACTTTGGGAAGCATGATTGTTCGATTCGAAGCAAAAAGGATGGAAGCCTTGCTCTCAAAGGAGTAAGGAAGTCAAATTTGTTCATAGCTGACATGAATTCTGCTGATCAGTCTGAAGTCACGTGTTTCTACAGCAAGGCTTCTGCTGATGAAAGTTGGCTATGGCATAAAAGATTATCTCACCTGAACTTTAAAGCAATGAATAATCTCGTAAGGAGAGAATTGGTGAGAGGGCTGCCGCAGATGGAGTTCACCCCAGATGGACTCTGCGAAGCATGTGAGATGGGAAAATCAAAAAGAGCCTCGCATCAGGATAAACAAGTGAATAGCATTACCGAGCCCCTACAACTCCTTCACATGGATTTGTTTGGACCTGTTAATGTTATGTCAATGTCAAGGAAAAGATATGCGCTGGTAATTGTCGATGACTTTTCCAAATACACATGGGTGAAGTTTGTGACATCGAAAGATGAAGTGCCACATGAGATCATTAGACATGTACTGGTAATTGAAAACGTAGCAAGTCTGACTGTGAAGACTATCCGATCCGACAACGGGACAGAATTCAAGAACTCAGTGTTAATGGATTTCCGCATATCTAAAGGGATCAAACGATAGTATTCAGCATCGAGAACACCGCAGCAGAACGGGGTGGTAGAAAGGAAGAACAGGACACTGGTTGAAGCAGCTAGGACAATGCTGTATGAGTCAAAACTTCCTTTATATTTTTGGGCTGAAGCAGTTAGCACGGCTTGTTATACACAGAACAGAACCCTGATTATAAAGGACCATAATGAGACGCCGTATTACATGATGAATAAACGAAAACCATCTATCAAGTACTTTCACGTATTTGGTGCCAAATGCTTTGTGTTAAGAGACAATGCATAACTTGGAAAGTTTGATGCCAAAGCAGATGAAGGGGTTTTCATTGGATATTCTCTTGAAGTAGTAGCAGCGTACAGGGTGTTTGTGCTTAATGATCGCAAGGTGGTTGAAAGCCTTAATGTCACATTCGACGACTCAAAGCTCCCTTCTATACAAAAAGAAGATAGTGAGCCCACTTCCCTAAGATTTGAGAATATGGATATTGATGAAGTGGATACAATTCATGAGTCTGTAGTGCAGGGTAGTGATCCAACTATAAATAATGAAATTAATCAAGAGTCTAGTGTTTCGCAAATTCAAAACACTAGGGCTGAGGGATCACCTTCCGTCAGACCTGATACTAACTCAGGGGGAGTCAGTATGCACTCAGGGGGAGCAGCTCACTCAGGGGGAGCCAGTACTAGCTCAAGGGAAGCTAGTGAAAATGTTTCTAGACTAAGTCACCTTCACTTACAAGATCAAGCTGAATCATCAAGAACATTTGCTAGGGATCACACTTGGAACAAGGACCATCCGTTTGAGCTAATTATTGGTGATCCAGAAGCCGGAGTGACTACTAGAGGAAAAGCTAGAGCTGAAATTGCCACTGAGAATGAATGTCTATACTCAGTGTTCCTTTCCCAGATGGAACCTAAAGTGGTGGAAGAAGCTCTAGATGACGCTGATTGGGTGATTGCTATGCAAGAGGAACTCAATCAGTTTGAAAGGCAGAAGGTGTGGAAGCTGGTACCCAGACCAAAGAATAGATCTGTTGTTGGGACAAAATGGGTATTCAGAAACAAGCTGGATGAAGACGGACTTGTAACACGAAATAAAGCTCGCCTGGTTGCTAAGGATTATACTCAAAGAGAAGGAATTGATTATGATGAAACCTATGCACGCAAGGCTAGAAGCAGTAAGGATGTTCTTGGCTTTCGCAGCACATCATGGTTTTAAAGTCTATCAAATGGATGTCAAGAGTGCATTCTTAAACGGTGAGCTGGATGAAGAGGTGTATGTCGAGCAACCTCCCGGGTTTATCGATAGCAAATATTGTGATTATGTTTATCGACTCTTCAAATCAGTATATGGCCTTAAGCAGTCTCCGCGGAAGTGGTATGAAACTCTGTCAGACTTCTTACTAGAAAGTGGTTTCACTAGAGGAGTAATCGACAAGACGCTTTTCTACAAGAAATGCAAAGATGATCTAATAATGGTGCAGGTATATGTGGATGACATTATCTTTGGGTCTGCAAATAGGAAGCTGTGTGCTAAATTCGCTAAGTTAATGCAATCAAGGTATGACATGAGCATGATGGGAGAGCTGACGTTCTATCTGGGCATTCAAGTTAGTCAGAAGAAGGACGGGATATTTATCTGCCAGACCAAGTACATTCATGATCTATTGAAGAAGTATGGTCTCCAAGATGTATCACAAGCTAAGACTCCTATGGCAACAGCCACGAAACTTGACGAGGACAAATCGGGTAAACCTGTAGACATCTCAAGCTATCGAGGTATGATCGGCTCACTTTTGTATTTAACTGCTAGCAGACCTGATATTATGTTCTCTACGTGCCTATATGCTAGGTTCCAAGCGGATCCTAGAGAGTCACATCTCATAGCCGTAAAGCGTATTTTTAGGTATCTCAAGGGAACATCAAATCTCGGGATTTGGTACCCAAGAGATACAGGGTTTAATCTTGTTGGCTATTCGGATTCAGATTACGCAGGTTGTAGAATAGATAGGAAGAGCACTTCAGGAAGCTATCAGTTCCTTGGAAGAAGGTTGGTGTCTTGGCAAAGCAAGAAACAACACACAGTATCTACCTCGACAGCTGAAGCAGAATATATTGCTGCTGGAAGCTGTGTGGCCCAGATACTGTGGATGAAGAACCAACTCAGGGACTACGGTGTGGAAGTATCTAAGATTCCTATCATGTGTGATAACACAAGTGCTATTGCAATGACCAACAATCCTGTGGATCACTCCAGGACCAAACACATTGACATCAGGTATCATTTTATTAGAGAGCATGTAGAAAATGGAACTGTAGAGTTGCATTTTGTGTCTACTGAACGTCAAATAGCAGATATATTCACTAAACCTCTAGACGAATCAATATTTTCTAGATTGGTTGGTGAATTAGGGATGCTTAACACTTTTTATTTTTGCTACCTATCTGTTATAATTCAGTTTGTGTACATATTATTGTTGTTCATGAATATTCATAATTAATAATGTGTACTTAACTTCATAAATGTATGTATTACATCTCATAAAAGGAAGTTAGAAAGTTTCATGAAATTAATCTTGTGCTGATCTGTGTATCTAAATGATTAATGTCTAATGATGTGATAGGATTTAATGCTATACTTCATTTTGTAATGCATGATTTATTTGCTAAATTCCCTGTCGTTTCAAAATTGTAAGTTTCTTAAATGGTGTGAAAATTTGTGGTGAAATCTTGTGAATTTTACATATAAATGTTTAATTCACATAATTTCATTAAAATTTTCTAAGGCAAATCTCGATCTGGTTCTGGATCGAGATCGAGAACGACTTGTGAAAATTGGTTTAAACACTGTCAAGGTACATCTCGATCTATCCACATCGAGATCGACATCGAGATGTAGATCGAGATGCGGATCGAGATCGACATAGAGATCGTCATCGAGATGTAGATCGAGATGCGGATCGAGATCGACATCTAGATGAGGATCGAGATGCGGATCTCGAGATCGAGATGTGACTTGTCTTTTCAGTTACTTCTTTTTAGGCGTGCAAGTATATATTATAGCATTAAAAAGGCTGTTCATTATTTACATTAACTTTCTTTCTCTCTTTCAAAAGCTTAAGCTCTTCATATACACACGTGTATACATACATTACCAGAGTTCTTTTCCCTGCCATTACATCAAGTTTTCTTGTGATTTTCTTAAACAAAAATCACTAACTGTTACTTAAAAGCATCAATAACTAAAACGAAACTCTGCTAAAATTTTGTTTAAAACTGTTGAACTTCTTGTGTTGTTTTTAACGTCATTACTGTTCTTGCAAATAGTTCTTTAGTTTTCTTTTCATTCGAGTGAGTTTGTTTTTGTTTCGTGCTTTCTTATTCTTAAGTTCTTTTGTGTTCTTGAGCGAAATAGTTGTGGGTACTATTGTTTAATCCTTAAAGTGCAACTTTACCGCTGTGTTTTGTGTTTTTCCGAAAAATAAGTTTTTTTATAACATAAACTGCTGTTCACTTTAATTTTCGAAAACTCAACCGTCAATCATTAGTGGGGAGTTAAGTGGTCATTAGTGGGCAGTTAATTTGTTTTAATTTGTGTCACTAATTACGTGGGGTAATTAGTGGGGTTCGTGTATGTTTTTTTTTGTTTAAATTTAGAACTTGTTCTCTAAAAATTTCCATTGCCAAACCATTTCAGATCATTTCTTTTCTCAAACACAAATTTAAAATGGCAAACCCAAATTTCACAATTCCCAAGACCAACTTTGTTAATCTCTCTACTGATCGAGCAACTGGTAGATTTATTCACTACCAGTTCTGGATTGAATCCCTCAACAACACATCAATCATAAGTCATGCGTTAACCGCCTCTCCCATCCTGAATGTCGAAGCCCTTCAAGCTGTTTACTCTACACTAGAGATTCAGGGTGGAAAAGCAAATCCAACAGGCCTATCTTTTACTATTGGTGGTGTCAAATATGAAGTCAGTCTGCGGAAGTTCAATGAGTTACTCGGGCTTCCTACAGAAGATTATGCTCCGGAACCCACTATGGAGGATATGTTGCAATTATTCATGGAGATAGGTTGTCGCCCTCCCACGGGTCCTATCAAGGTAACAAAGGTTAACACCGGTATGCTACCAGCTGAGTGGAATTATGTAGTTCAAGCAATTCAACGCTGCATGTTCCCAAAGGACAAAGACTACAGGCCAATGAACAACAGCTGCCGGGTAATACTATATGGAGTGGCAAACAACAGGAAGGTGAATATGGGCAAACATCTGTTGATTCAGTTGCTTGAGAGATGGGCATTGGAAAAGAATGCATCTAGGAATCCGGAAGATGGTCCAGTCAAATGCTGGATGCCAAGATTTCTTCAGATGGTTCTGGATGACGTCCTTTCAGAGGAACACAGAAGAGTATTTCAAGGCTCTGAAAGGATGGCATGTTTTGACATGACTCTAAAGAGTATCTCCACCATAGAAACCCAGCAAAAGTCAAGACTTTTTGAGTTGCGCCTGACTCCGTACTTCCAGGATCTGCAAGATGAGTATGCTAGGAGGCATGCTTCTCAGTTTACTGCAGTAGAAGCTGAGAGTAGCGGTAACGAAGCTGAAAGTGGAGATCAAGTGCCTAGAAATTTGGAAGAAGCAGGTATAGATGTTGACATGGCCGAGGCAAATGTTGCAGAAGCTGGAGCTGACAAGGATGACGATCTTCTGAGTCAGGTACCTATTCTTGCTGATCTTGATCAATCATCAATTCAACTTGTTTTCTATAGCCGTGGGCCTGAAAACCCCCAGGCTCTATCCCAGGCTGCAAGCCCTTCTGTTCATAAACGTTCAGCCAGCCCTAAAACTGGTGATAAAAGGAAGGCAAGCTTATCTGAGTCGAGTGATTCGAGTGGAGGGAGTGTAGGAGTTGTGAGAGTAGTCACTTCAGCAGCTCTGCCACCTCCAAAGAAGCAAAAGGTGGATTCAAACCCAGTGGCAACTGCACCACCTGTTAAGGCTAGTTCACCTCTCACAGCCACCACACCTCACGCTGGTGGCTCTCCTCTCCAAACCATTTCAACACATTCGCACTCGCCTAGGCATGTTGGTGAGAGTCAAGGAGGGGGTCCAGCTCAACAGCCAATAGGATCTGGCCCTACCTCCCCTGAGTTGTCCGCTCAGGGCTCTTTGAGCAATTTCTCGGAAGGGGAATGGCAAACTGAGACTAGCACTTCTGATACTAGTATCTCAGGAAGTTTTAATGAGGAAGAGTCTGTCGAATCCAGTACGGATGACGCTTCCTCATCTAAATCAGAAAACAAGTTGCTCGCAGAGCAACGACATCTGGTGACTGGTGGGTCTACGCCTCCAGAACAGCCCAGCGAACCAGAAAAGGTTCTTGGTGGACAAGGGGATGACACGGTCATAACGCCATCTCCTATCGTAGACACAGCGCTTAAAGGCTCAGTCTCACTGACCAATATCGCCGACCAACTCACCTCTAGTCCCCAGCGATTAGTGGATGAGGCTCTAGTACTGTTAGGCTCTAAACACGAGGGAGAGACAGGGAGAGTAGATCCCTTCTTTTTAGGGATCTTGAGTGAAACAGAACCCGGTGAGAGTAAACAGTTTAACCCAAGCCAAACACCGTCCCCCAAATTGCAGGATCTAGTGAAGAAAGTGGAGGCTTTGGAGGCTGGAGTTGCTGGTGTTACTATTGCTGTCTCTTCTCACTCTGGAAGATTGGAGGTTGGAGCTCAGTTCATGGAGAACCTGATTGCCGTCCAAAGTCAAATGATTGACAAGATAAACAATCTTGGATTGGCACAGGTGGAGGTTGGGAGGTCAGTAGATGATGTCACTTATGGCATGTCTCAGGTTTGGACGAAGCTGAATGAACTACTTGATGCTGTCTTTGGACGTAACAGGGCTGGACCTGGTCCTTCAACCGGTAGTGGTGGTGACGATAATAATGGTGATGATGCTCCTGATGAAGATAACACACCTAAGGGGGAGAAGGAAGATCAGGGTCTGAAAAAGCTGACTAGTAAGGGTCCGGTGATCGAGTCCTCAAACAAATCTGGTGAAAAGGTGGAGGAGGCTCAACCGGCTCTTAAGGACAAAGGCAAGCAGAAGATAGTAGTTGAAGAAGAAGCTGAGAAAGAAACACCTCTCGTCGATGCATTTATGGGAGACTTTATTGAAGATTCTGATGAGGATGAGATGGATGTAGAAGCCTTAGTGGCAAGGAGGTCGAGACTCGAGCAACGGGCAAGAGAGTGGGAACAAGAAAGAGGTCTAAATCCTGGCGGATCTGGCGCAGGAGTTGCAGGTGATGCAGGAGACCACTCGGTTGCTGACGAGCATGTCCCAGAAGAAGAAGTTGATGAAGCGGAGATGCAAGGAGAGATTTTCAGGGAAGCCAGAGAAAGAGTAAATGAAGAAGTGCTACAAGGGATAGTTGAAAAAGAACTAATGGCAAAGGAGAAGAGAGCGGCTCAGAAAACTCAGCATGAGTTTGAAATGAAAAAGATCAAAGATCCTAAAGTCCAGGCTGACATAAGGAGGGAAGGTCCCGAGTGGGACAAGGCTAGAGAAGCCTTAGCTGGACCAAGAGCCTATGCTCATGACTCAGAAAGATTGAGCTTTCTTCTTCATAAGCTAGAAAATCTAAACCCTGGGCTGCTGAATTATCTAAATTGTATAAGACAGGGATGCACCTCCGTACAAGTCATATTCAAGGAGAAGGCATGGAATCTGATGATCACTTGGACACCCATAACAAAAATCAGGCCGTGTATGGTCGATGAAGCTTTCTTCCATGAAAGGGGTGCAAGTGAACTGGTAGAATTCGCTCACAAGGTAGACACCTCTGTCAAGACTGGAGTGCTGTTTAAGGAGAAATTGTTGAAGATGGCTGAAGACAGAGGGGTTGACATTATTCTAAATCCCTACTAGATCAGATATGTCCATGACAAGGTCTTGAGGATCGTAAATCTGCATGACTCGAAACTAACTCCGAGCGGAAATGTGCTGAAGGCAGTTGCAAAGCTAGTCCTCTCTAAGGGTTTTCTAACAAAGGAAAAGAAGCTGGTGGCTAAGGACTTGGAGAAGCTGATAAAAAGGCAAGACGCTAGATACAAGTTGCCTGAAGCTACACTACCAGTGGTTAAGAAGGAACCTGAAGACTATGCATTCGAGCAGCAAGACGAGGCAATAAGAGAGCATGTGCAAAGATACGGAGATCCAAGAATAGACATTCCAGAAGAAGGGGAAATAAGGGAGGAAGCTAGTGCAGTGGTTAGTGCAAATGTCAAGTTTGTCAAGAGCAAAGCTGAGAATGAGAATGATCTGCTGATCTATACAGACAAGTATCAGGTGGAAACCGTCATTGAAATCAAGTACGACATCTTTGCAGAACACAGTCATGAAACACTGTGTATCATAAGGGAATTGATTGATGAGATGGATGATGTTGACGAGTTTGATCAGGATTATCTAAGGGTTACGTTTGATAACTTCTGTAAGAGAAGACAACAGCTTGATATTCAGAGGCTACAGCAATGCACCACCGCTATTGTCATTGGATACCCTAAGCAGCTGGTTATAAGGAAGAAAGGGGAAAAGGGGTACCCTGACAAAGTCACGAAGCTGAGGTTTGAAGACATTCCCACGAAGCTTACCACTCGCAGCATGGTTGAAAGGTGGTTGAGGTTGTTTCGAAATTACAAGATCAGAAATCATGTGGAAGCAGAAGGACTTAATCTTCTCAAGAAAAGAATGGATGAAGTCTGCAACCCTGAGTTCATGAAGAAAGAAAAAGCAGCCAAGAAGAAAGCTCGTGAGGAAGAGGAGCGCAAGAAATCAAAGTTTTAATGTATTTTGCTTGTAATGTTTCTTTGCGTTGTAATTTGTTTTCTTGTTTTCCTGCATTGTAAAAATATATTATCTGTTTTCTTGAGTAGTGTAAGGTAGAAGTTAGTTAGCTAAGTGTCTTGAAACTGGTTTATATTAGGCGTCAATTATTTCGCGAAGTTCGGCGGTGGTAATACTGCTAAAAGGACTTCAGAAGGATAATTGAAGATTGAGTGGACCGTGCTCTCAAAGTACTTAGAGAAAATCTCTAGAAGAGCATGAAGCCATTTAATCGAGCCAACATGTGTCCAATTTTGGCACTTGAAGTATCGGTAATAGACATGAAGTTAATTAATCAAGCCAAGCATTATGCAAGTTGACATGATCTTTTATGAATGTTATTTTATCTTTTTCAGTCCCTGGTTAGTTGAGTTATCCTCATTGTGAATTTGGTTGTCATTGTTAGACAATCAAATAGGGGGAGATTGAAAGGCACAGGTGTACTAACTTGTAACACTTAATTACTATGTAACTCAACTAAGTAAAAGATAAAACAACAGCAAAACAAGAGAAACTGAAGAAGCACATGGAATCGATCAACTGAAGAAATGGTAATGATACTTGGTAACTACAAGTAACTAATTTGGTTAATCAAGGATGCATAAGTGAGAAGAAGTTCAATCTCAGTATTGCTCATGCCCTAACTTATCTAATGGAGAATCAAATTAATGTCAAAGAAGTATCAAGAAGACCAAAGTGATTTCATGTAATGTATATCAACATCTGGATAATGTAAAGGTTAATCAACAAATGAGAACTGACATTCAGAAGCAAGAACCCCTACAAGACTAGTCACTTATGAACCAGACCATTGCATCAAGTGTCAGGACATTGGAGGCAAGTTCATGTCAGTAATAGAAGATCTCATTTGAATTGAGTGAGGAAAAGAAATTGAAGAAGCTAGGGAAACTTGCTCATAAAGGTTAATCCTCAATTAGTCACTAAAGAAGGTTAACATTGGATGAGTGCATATTTGCCAAGGCTAATGTCGATCCACAGCAGATCGAGATGCAGATCGAGATTGATAATTGAAGACAAACATTGCAAGGCAAATCTCGATCCACGGCAGATCGAGATCGAGATCGAGATTCTCACAGATCGAGATCGAGATCGAGATCGAGATTCTCCCAGATCGAGATCGAGATTTTCACAGATCGAGATCGAGATGGGTCCAGGCGAAGATCGAGATGCGGGTAGATATGTAACATTTAATGTTCAAGGGACAAGTAGCTTATTGTGAACGGTTGATCCAGAGTTGTTGGGAAAGTACTTTTTGTTGTCAAAGTCCTGATTGGGCCACGTACACAAAAAGGACAAGATCAAGACTACATGACATTATAAAAGCAGCACTTTGTTTTTATAAGAAAGAAGACTTTTTATCTCTGTGATTCAACGATATTTTTAAGAGAGAGCATTTACTGTAAAACAAAAAGTGAGAGAGAGGATCAGTTGAATCTAGCTTTAATTGCTGTATTTATTATTCAACTGATCATGATACTTTTATGAATGTTGTAGCAAATCCATCAATGAATATAATGATATATTCTTGAAATTCTGTGTCATCATTTATTACCTGCAGATTGTTTATTCTCTCATTAATTTTAAACAGTTGTATTCAACCCCCCCCCCCTCTACAACACTTTGGACCTAACAATATATAATAAGTAGATCTAGAAATGAGAGAGAGAGAGAGACAAAGAGAGAGGTCAAAGCGAGAGAGAGATGAAGATACCCAAATCGAAGAACATCCAAATTGCGAGAATACCCAAATCAGAGAACCGCCAAATAGATGAAGAGAGATGAAGATCGAGAGAAATATCAATTTTGATCTAAGCTGCATTGTGTGTTTGCGCTTGTTGAACGAATCGAGAGAAATATGGGCTCAGGTTTGAACAATTAGGGTTCATGTTTGTCAGAGAGGTGAGTAATCGAGAGAAAGGGAGTGAGATATGCGTGAGTTTATATTTGTGTTTGTGAGAGATAGAGACATAGAGTCATAGAGAGGCTTCTGGAAAAAAGAGAGGGGGAAGTGAAATTTGGCTGTCGAGCGATTTAGGTTTTGTGAAATTTCACGAAACGGAGGAGGGAAAGAAGATGTGGGAAATGAAACTAAAATCTTTTATAAAATAATTTTCATTTTTGAATTGACTAGCTTTCTATTAAAAATTATTTATATAATAAATTAAAAAATTTAGAATTTTATTAAAATTTTAAAATTAATTTGGTTTGAGATCTTAGTACAAAACTACTAAATTAACTTGTACTTGTAACTAGTGCTTATCATAGATTATTATTTCTATTTTGTAAAAACTATTTCTCGAGGATATATCAAACCGTACGGATGTGAAGATATATCTAATATATTGATATTCCTAAATTTTTTAAAAAAAATAATTTGGTTGGAGATCTACTACTAGTACTCGTAACTAGTGCTTTGTCACGGATTGTTATTTCTATTTTTTAAAAACCGTTGTAAGTTTTTCAATATTTTTAAATGCTTAAAACGATTCGTTTTTTATGAATTTAGGCTTTTTTAAACTACAACTTAAAAAATATATATTTATATTATGTATATGTACAATATATATATATATATATATATATATATATATATATATATATATATATATATACTAATTAGTAGATACTTTTATGGTTCAAATATGAGTGATTAGTGTGTTTTTTTTGTTTAAAATTAGGATATAAGTATTATGATTTTTATAAAACTATAATTAGCTTCATATACAATTAACAAATATTTTTTTCGATGATAAAAAAACTAAAATTTTTAAAATTTTTGTTTTGTGATTTATTAACTAAATTAATAAAATGTGTTTAAAAACATTTTTCATCTTATTATGAAAAGAGAGGGTAGCTACTAGGGTTCTTGAATCTTAGCGTAAGTCAGAGCTAGCTCGTTCTCCCCCAAATGCGTTAGGTGTTTAAAAGTTTTTTGTTTTTAAGTTTTTTGTTTTTTATTATTTTAAGTTGAAGGGAAAATGTTTGGTTAAGGGGGGAACATTTGGATTGGAGGTATTAAAAATTGAGGGGAAATATTTGGGTGGGAGTAAATTTTATAATATAAAAGTTTATTATTTTTAGAAAGTTTTGAAATGTAAAGAATTGAGTAGGACATCCAAAAAAGGAAAGTGTAAAAAATTGGATGGGACAAATTAACAACTAAATTAATAGAACATATTATTAATATATCATATTTACTTAAATTTTGATAATATGTTAAATAAAACTATTATTAAATTTTCATAAAAAAAATATATAATTTTTCATATGAAAATAATTATTCTATACAACAAGAGGTCTATTATATCATATATATATATATAAGTGTAAATTTTTTTATTCAATTAAGTATTATCAATAATTAAAGGTTCAATTTCTAATAATTATAAAATATTATATAATTATAATAATTAAATCTAATGGGTAAGATCAATTCCTAATACATAATATTATATAATTATTTATAAGTTATGTTTAAGATTATACTAATAAATATTTAATAGTGTAAAAGGATATTACCCAGGTACTATATTAATATAAAACGATATTATTCAAGTATTACCAAAAGTTTAAAATATATGGATTCATAATATTTATATATTTATATTATGTATATGTACAAATATATATATATATATATATATATATATATATATATATATATATATATATATATATGTTGCTAGTAATTAGTAGATACTTTTATGGTTTGCATAAGAGTTATTAGTATGCTTTCTTGTTTAAAAGTTAGGGAGGTAAGTATTACGGATTTTTATAAAACTATAATTAGCTCTATATTAAATTAAAAATATTTTTTTCGATGATCCAACCATACGGATGTTAAGATATTTTGGTTTCAGTTATGTTTAAAAAAAACTAAAATTTTTAAAATTTATTTTGTGTGTTTTTTTAACTAAACTAATAAAATGTGTTTAAAAACATTTTTCGTCTTATTATGAAAAGGTAATTTTTGTCATCTTCTGTGAAACAGACAATAATTTTCACAGAAATTGTGTGGCATGAGTTAAACGAAGACAACGGTTTTCTACATAAAACCGTTATAAAATAAATACGGTATGAAATAACATGACACAACACTTTGAGAACAAATCATTGTATGAAGTTCATAAATACAACAATTTTGTATGTAAAGACCGTCGTATATTTTCTTATGTTTTTAAATGCTTAAAATGATTTGTTTTTTATGAATTTTATTTTTTAAGCTACAACATAGAAAAATATATTTAATTATGTATACGTACAAATATATATATATTTAGGTAGTAATTATTAGATACTTTTATGATTCAAATAAGAGTTATTAGTATGCTTTCTTGTTTTAAAGTTAGGATATAAGCATTAGAAAATTTTATAAAACTATAATTAGTTCCATATTAAATTAAAAATAATTTTTTCGATGATCCAATCGTACGGATGTTAAGATCTTTTGGTTTCAGTTATGTATAAAAAACTAAAAATTTTAAAATTTATTTTGTGTGTTTTTTAACTAAACTAATAAAATGTGTTTAAAAATGTTTTTCGTCTTATTATGAAAATGTATTTTTTGTTATCTTCTGTGAAACAGACAATGGTTTTCTTAGAAATTGTGTTGTATGAGTTAAACGAAGACAACAGTTTTCTACATAAAACCATTGCAAAATAAACCGTTATGTAGCGTTCTTGCTCTGCACAACACAACATTAAAAAAGTGTTATCTGATTAACTCTATCAGACAACACAATATTGTACTGTTGTTTGAAAACATCTTACATAATGCCTCATAATAAACATTTATCTGATATCAATAACGGTTTCCCATAAAATTGTCTGAAGTCAATTCAATCAACAGCTTTATTAAACTGTTGTATGAAGTTATTATTTTGCACAATACGACATATAAAAACTGTTGTGATTGAGTTTTTCAGGCAACGGTTTTAAAACTGTTATATAACACATAGATCAGACAACAATATTTCGGGAAAAAAAAATAAACCGTTGTATGTTAATTCTGGACAACACTTTTTTCACTGAACGTTGTCTGATCAGTGTTGTCTGAAGCTGCTTTTCTTGTAGTGCAAGAAAGAGTATTTTAGAATCCTTCGCTTCGTATTGAACCGTTAGTAAATTGCGTATAGTTCCGGAACTAGACTTTGGACCTTACTAGGGAGCACTTCTTTTGGACCATTAGGGGATTGTGGATTATTTTGGGCCGTAGTAAGGATAGCGCGTTTATTAGTATTTGAACTTTTGGATCGTGTCATCGGCTAATGTGACCAAGCATAATGAGATAATTTGTCTAAAGAGTATGATTTAATTATTTTGAATTTGAAATTCGCTCTATCTCTTTGAATTTGACTTTGAAATATATATGTTATATGAAATCTACTTGATCCAGCTAGTGTGTAGTTAGTTTTTTACGGGGATGTGTAGCTCATTATTTACAAAATTTCAGGTGTTAGCGTTGGCTTAACTTTGGACTCTTCTTGGAAATGAAAAAATAAATTGAAGTAATATTTAGTTACTAGATTTTTATCTGTGGAGCTGCGTCTCTATAAATTTGAAAATACATTGGTTTTGATTTTGATGATACATTGGAATTTTGTTCTAGAAATTTATGAAATTTCAGTTTATTTTGGATATTTGATTGAAAATAATAGTCCGAAAAGTCAGGCTATTACATTATCCAGTGCATAATGTCAAAAATATAGTCCTATCATCAGCATGTTCCACGTCAAGTTCATCCTCTACGCGATTCTCAAACTGCATACCTCCAAACATTTCGCTAAGATCAGCGTTTGGATTTTCCAATACATTTCTAACGTTAGAACTCAAATTTCCTCGAAACCCTAGTCGAGGAAACCTACCTCCAACATACTGGCAATTAAACAGATTATTATAAGCACACCACATTTTATCTCCTTCCACATCTATAAACTCACTATCATCTGTTATTATGTCTCGGAAAGCCCTCACACAAATTTCAGAAACGATTTTTCGAACACTCTCAAGAATCCTAATCCTTTGTGCGTGAAACTCGAACAAGTCAATGTGTACATGCAGAGCATAACTTTCGAACAGAACGCAGACACATATACTTGCTACCTATTTTCTCTCTCTCTCTCTTGGCTCCTTAGAAAGCCTGCAATTTCATTGGCAAGTTGATCGAGCAGATGAAACGGCCAAGCCATCACTTTGTAGATAGCATTGTGGCTGTAACGAATTTTTTCCAGCCAAATGAGGAAAGCCACTACATGCATAGATTCGTCAATGTTACGACCTAGTTTACGGACTAGCTTGTGATATAGCGTCCGATCAAATGTATAGTAAAGATCATATTCTGCGTCGCTAATTTCTTCGACAAAATGCATGGCTGGATCATACAAAGCAGATCTATCATAGTACTTGGTCATAGCAATACAACTGTGTATCCATTGCCTTGACTATGTCACGGCTATATGTTATGTGAGGAGAATATAGAGGATTTGAAGAGGAAATGATGAAGTGTATATGGTGGCTGGTGTGAATCAAACTCAGACAAAGGGGCGTAATTATATATAATAGATTTGCTGTGAATGGAGACGCATCCTTTCGTAGAGGCGCCATCTATTTAAAATTAGGGTTCTATTTGTGATTTTCACATGACAACGTTTTTTTTTATTTTCGGATAATCGTAACCATTCGTCGGGTATCTGCCTGATATGGTTTAGAGTAGTGGGCGTTTAAAGAAATTTCTTAATACCAATATTTTAAAAAAAATCTTCGCCAACTATTTCTTTTAGTTTTTTTACGGGCCTTTATGGTATATGTGTAATATAGAAACGTAACATGTAGAGATTTTAGTCTCGGTATACAAGTTAGAGTACCTCACTTAATGAGAATGAAATAGGGAATCAATGAAACGAAAAATTATAAACAAATTATATGAATAAAGAAAAATATATGAGTGAAATTTTAAATTAATACGAGGGAGTTTGAATTTTCTATGATAAGGATTGTAGGGAAAATGATGAATAAATGGAATGGATCATTCCTTTCAAAACATGTGAGTTAGAATTTTGGTATAAATAATTTGAAATGGAATGAAAGAAATAACGAAAATTATAAACATTTTTCCTAATTTCACTCAAATAAAAGTACAAATTTCATTTAATTCTCCTCTCATTCCATTCAAGTGAAGTGAACAAAGCATAAGAACATCTTCAACAAACTCTTAACATTTTCCTTATAAATAATATTATTAAAATGACTCTTAATTATTTAAGAGACAATTTTTTGTTTTCACTCCAATAGCTCTCCTCAAATCCATTCCCTATCTATTGTCATGTATATATAATACATGTATATTGTTACAAAGTGGAGAAAAAATGATAAATTACTTATAAAGAATGAAGTAAGGAGAGGAGAGAGAATCTTAATTATGAGGAGGAAATAAGACCTCTTAACAATTTGAGGATAACTTAAGAGATTGTTGGAATTAATTTTATCATATTCTCCTCAAAATTTAATTAAAGAGTGTATTTAAGAGCTTGTTAGAGATGTTCTAAGTACATCCAACAAATTATATCTTTTGGAGGCATGTGGTGAATTTATTTTTAAAGAAGTTCAGGATTTAAGTCGATTGTCAAAAATAATTAATGAAACTTTGTTTGTTCGTTTGCAAATCTATTCGAATCGAATTTTTATTTGAAATTATCCTATATATTTATATTAATGACCGTTCAATCCTCTCAAATAAAGGGGAAGTAATTAAAAATATTAAACTTCATTAGTAATGATTCTAATTTTTCAAATTATTTTAATAAAAATCTCTCTACCATGTGTATATTTTCGTTAAAAGTGGTGCAAAATAGTTATAACATTAAAAGAAAATGAAAATGAAAAATAAATGAGATGGTTTATATTGTATATCTTCAATATAAATTATTGCAACAGAATTTGGCTGCGTCTATTCTTAAACGGGGCATACACCTTATGTTTTGTACAACTCTGTCATACGGGTCAGTTCCAAAAGACGCAAATGACAGTTTTTGTACTAGTGAGAACATATAAAACACTTTATTTAATTTAAATATTTTAATAATATAATCAAGTGCATCAATAAATTTTAATATTTTGAAGGATTTGTGAATTAACAATTGTTACATTTAATAAGTGTATTAGTTTTATGTTGAATGCATATTCCAGAGTAGATTTATTATTCAAAAATGACTGTGATTTTACCTAAATTATTATATGGTATTAAAACAACACTTAAAATTTAATATTAGTGTTATAATCACATTATGTATAGTGATTAGAGCTGGGTCACGAAAACCGCAAGTATCCTAGAATGATTAATGGAATTTATATTAGAACTTACGACTATCCATTCAAACTTGAAAAGGATGTTAGGAATAGGAATATGATAGGAGAAATTTGCAATTTTCTACCCCATAACAATGTTGGGAATCTGATTCCTGACGTATACGGAAGCCTATTTATATATTTATCCGTGTGCTTCTACTCACAAATATATATGATGATAATGAAAACAACAAATCAACAACATGTAGTAAAAGAGATTAGAGATTTTACGTGATTCAGCAAGTCTACATCCACAAAAATAATAACTTAACTAGAACAAAGAGATTACAATATCTGGGTATATGACTCTGAATTTTATACACAAATTCAGTCTAACGTACATATTATGTATATTCCTCACTCACTGAACTGTTTTCTTCTAAACCTCCCCATATTACTATTTCCCGACAACCTTTCTTTCTCTTCCTCTTCCAACCCGGACAATATCACACAACCCGATAGAACGACCCCCTGCAGCGGGACCACCTCCGATGACTGCAATCAAACCCGAACACTTCTAAGGGTAGTTTAGGCACGAGTACCTTCTATCCCGACACTTTTTAAAAGCGGGCTAAACCGGCTTTCCTACTAAATGGACTATCTAGCAGTTATAAAGAAAAGAAGAAAAGAAAGGTGTATTTAGTAAAAAGAGGAAAGGTGTTTATTTATAAGTGAAGGAAAGTGGGTGCTTCATTTCCTTATCAACGTGAGACAAAGAGTGAAAGTGAGGAACTTGATTTTTAGCGTACAAACCCAACAAACAAGGCATACCACAATAGTAAATTCAGTCATTTATGAAGAAATTTTATACTAAATTTTTCGTAAATGGAATATTTATGGTGAAAAAATTCGGTAACTTATATTTATAAATTGAAAGTTTGAAAATGGTTACAAGTCACATTTCAATCACAAGTTAATTTTGTTTTTAAGTGACGTACTTCATCAACACTCGAATAGGTAAAAAATTTTACCAAACAGCTACTCCTATATCTTAACGATATCGGAAAAATAAACTTTGATAATTTTCACTACTCGAAAATAATCAAGAAAATGACCCTGTTTCTGAATTCTTCACCAAGCTGATCAAAATTATTTGGGATGTAACTAATAATGTTAATCTTCTCCCATATTTCACTTGTAACCATACATGTTATCTTTCTCGTCGAATTCAGAACAGAAGTAAAGGCTACTTCAATTCATGAAGAAATTCTAAAGAGTTTGCCACGGTACGTTAATTAGAGGCAATGTGTTGATCATTCATTTAGTGCCAAGTATTTTATAAGTTTAGTGTTTGTTAATTTTACTCAGGTTGAAATACATAAGTAGATTTCTCATTTAATTACACAAATTGATGTTTATGAGCTATTATGCAGATGAGAAATTATATTCTCAATCTCAGTCTACTCCTAGTCAGAGGAATTTTAACAATACTAATAATAATAATAATAATTTTCAACAAAAAAGGTTCTGCAAGTACTGAAAATTCTGGAATATTTAACAAAAACTATTGTATGCCTGCATAATGCATATTTCTGAAATCATTGCAAGATCTCTAGCCAAAGTATGGAGAATTGATTAAAAAACTTCATGATCATCCATCTGGATTGCGCCATGAATGTTATTACTTATTACATATAAGAATTCCCAACTAGTTGTAATTTTAGAAATTTTTAGTAATTGCGCATAATTTTGCAAATATTTTCTGATACCTCATCTAATTAGATTATTAATTCTCCTCAATTTTTCAAGAATAGACAATGATCTGAATAACGTAACATCATAGATATGCTTAATTAAAAACATATCATAAGAGCGGTACCGCGATATACCAAGTTAAATTTTATATATATATATATATATATATATATATATATATATATATATATATATATAAAACTTTGATTTCCTAAGTTTTTTTACTCGGAAGTTGATGCGCGACCTCTCCTTACATACTTTTTGGCCCAGACTTGCTTTCCATTAATTGAGTACTTAGTTTTTATTCCAAGAGGAGCAACGTGAGGAATGATGGAAGATGAACGGCAAACCAATCGAGCAAACAATGGTTGTTCATCACTCGTCACATCTTGCATATGTATCTCTTCAATGAAATCACCAAAAATCCTGTATTCACCGCATAGATTTAATATATATTTATTAGTTATAATTATTTTATTCTTTTTATGCGATATATATAAATATATTAATAAATTAATATATACATGAATATCTAGCTAGGAATCTTGAATACTATCTTGTGAAGATAATTAGTAAAATAAAACGTTACCTCGTAAAGAATTCTCGAATATCGGATTCGGGAATGTAGTATCCTTTGGAGAATGTTAAAAAAATAGTTCTATCATCTGGGTCAACGTGAGGTTCATCCTCGCAACCATTCACAAGCTGCATTCCTCCAAACATTTCACTTAGATCTGCATTCGAATTTTCCAATACATTTCGGACATGATAGTTTGGACCCATCGAATTTCTAGGAACCATGATTAAACTTCTAGAACCCAAATTTCCTCTAAACCCTAGTGGAGGAAACCCCCGCCCTAGAGCACGAGGGTACAAAAAAGGAGGCGGCACCATGACTGGATTAATGTTATAAGCACGCCACAATCTATCTCCTTCCGCATCAACAAACTGACTGTCACTTGTCAGTATGTCTCGAAAGGCCCTCGTGCAAACTTCAGAAATTATTTTGCTAATATTCTCGAGGATCTTAACCCTTTTCTCATGAAATAAGAGCAAGTTAATTTCACGAGGGCATAATGTTTGAAGCAAACTTAAATGAATGGACTCTTGACCTAAGATCCTGCCCTCCCGCAGCCACGTTAAAAAGCCAGCAATTTCCTTAGCAAGTCGATCAACCAAATGAAATGGCCAACCAATCACTTTGTAGACAGCATTGCGGCTGTATCGAATTCTTTCGAGCCAGATGAGGAATGCCACTGCAAACATAGATTCATCAACATTTCGACCTAGTTTACGGACTAGCCTATAGAATAGCGTCCGATCAATTGCATAGAAAAGATTAAAAATTTCATCACTTATGTTTTCTTCGACGAGAAAGGATGGATCGTACAAAGCAAACTTATCATAGTCATGGGAATCAAACTCGAGATCCATTGCCATTTGAAAAAATCAAGGGTAGATGTGTTGTGAGGAGAATTTAATTAGAAGACTTGAGATGAACAGAAACAAAAAATGTTTTGAGATTTATTTGCAGAGGAAATGAAGGGTTTGTAGTGGTATGAATCACTGAGAGAAAGGGGATTATATATATATAGCAGACTTGGTGTGAATAGAGGGTTTATTTGAGTCGGGAGATGCATCCTTTCCTAGAGGTGCCATCTAATAACAACTTAGGTTTCTTACATATGATATTCATATGAACGGCTATGCTTAATCTTATGACAATCTTAACCGTTCATTTGGCATCTGTTGGATATTGTTTAAATTGGACATTTTAAGAAATTAATTTCTTTTAAATTTGATTAGAATGAGTATGTGCCCGTTTCTCTTCTTCTTTTTTGAAAAAAATAAAGAGAATAAGCATCTTTTCGAATAAATCGTATTCTTTTTAAAATTTTCCATTTAAAAAAGATTTTATCGATAAAAATTCTACAAATGCAAGTTTATGTGCAATGCCGGAACCTTTTTACATTTTTCAATTTTCAATTTTCAATTTATATAAATATTTGTCACATAATTAACTGTATAATTTTTAAAATAATTATTAAAATAAAGGTAATTTCAATTTATTGAATTCTTATAACATGTATATCATTTTATATGTGGTAACTGAAATGCATATATGTTTTCAAAAAAAGTAATATACTCAAAAGAAAGAATAAATGATATATTATAATGCATTGTTGCGGAAATTTGAGATAATGATGGTATAATTTATCTGACCTAAACTTTGTAAAAGAAACAAATGTTATCTTTGTTTGGCTAATTTAATATATTAAATATTATTGATGCGTTTTAAATTATAATACTATAATACTATAAGTGCATGTCTTTTGTTAGCCGAGATTAACAAGTACCAGTTGTATCCACAAGTACTAGATAGGTTCCAAAAAAAAATTAATCTAGTTATTACAAATTGTTTCTTGAATTGAACGATTTATGAGAATTGTTACTAACTACAAATTACTTTTATATGAAATCAGTTAATTAAAGAGTTTACGGCAATTCAAATTCACCATGTTTACCCAAAGATTAATTATATAAATATAACAATTCAATGGATCAAGAGATTAAATCAATTGTTAGTCTCTCTCAAATGTTAACGCTCTTAGAAATCCAATAATACTCTTACACTAACATTCATTGCGGTAATCATACGTATACCTCTAATGAGTAAATCTCTGGATCTATAGTCGTATTTATATATAAATTAATTCATGATATCAGCCATTATATAAATTAAACAGTCAAAAATAATCAACTAGAATTAACTATGACCAATTAAATCACTGTGAAAAATATGCCAGAATTATAGTGCAAATTAAAATGACTTCTCTTAATCCCTAGAAATTACTACTCACTAATTATTAAATAACTAAAACAACTAATGTAAAAAAGAAACATAATTAAATAAATAAGAATAAACAAGAAATTCAGATAACAAAACCTTCAAACTTCAATCTTGTCATGATGTTTCTCTCTCTATGTAAAACACTAGTACCACCTACTCTCTACTCTTATTTAATAATAATAATATTATGTCTAATCTCATATGTATGTCTATATGTCTCCCATATATAAAGTATTGTAATACTTCAAAACAATTATAAGTAGGTTTCCTAAATCGGGTAAAATTATCCAAGTAAAATTCGTAACGGTCTAATTTGTCCAGTTTCCGGGATGATCTACTTAGCTTCTGCATATTGGAATGTCTCTGAATGAAAAATAATTTGTCAAGTTTTACGTGGATCGTAAAATCGTCTCATTCTGACTTCTATAACTCAATATATGGCTCAAAGAGTAGTGTAAGTAGCTCAATAATCTTCAAAATAATTCTTAAACCCAAATCCTTCCATATAGGATTTTCATCTTTTCTGCAAGAAAATATTAAAATATATTAAATAAATATTCAATTAAATGTAAAACAAAATAAATATGATAATAAAGTCCCCTAGAATATATATATATATATATATATATATATATATATATATATATATATATATATCAAAAATCTCCACATTTAGCGTTTGCATGTTGTCCAGTAAATAAAAAAACTAAAAACTAACTCCTAACTAACACCACTTTCACCACTTTCGTAGATGAAATGATTACATTTAGCATATATGCAACAAACCGTTAAAGCTCTAAACAACCTAAGTAAGACAAGTTTTGTCTGGTAAGGGTTTATAGTGAATCTATCATAAAATCCATTTTTTCCAAAGACTCAAGCATGCAACAAATTATAGTACACCCCACATATAAACCTCAATTACAGAAAAAACAAGTCTTTCCACTTAAAATATTATTTGTACACAAGTATCTATGTATGGACACATAATCTAAATAGACAAAAATATCATGAAATAAACATCAATATCGCATTCAAGAAGTAACATATTATATATGGATATAAAATCTCACATATAGTTCAAATCACACAAGTGTTAATTTGGAGTATAAGTGTATCACTCAAGTTCAATCAATATAGTATATATGCATATATAATACTTTGTATATACGTATGCACAAATCAAAATATTTTTATTAAAGGTTATAATGAGGCTAATGTAAAGGGTAAGAAATCAAAAGAAAAAGGCTACCAGTGACTAATTTGATAAACTAATAGAGTATTTTTAATTAAAGTATACTCAACTTGAAATTTTGATCATGTAAAAGATGATCAACGTTTAACAAACATTAAATCTCAAATGTCAAAGTACGTATCATGTACTCCACCACTTTTATATTGCAACAATAATGAACATAACTCTATTTGATTCTTTTCTTGTTCATCAATTTTTTTCAAATTCAAAGCGATTCTCCAATAATCAAGAACAATATAAAATCTGAATATTATTGTAATTACTTAAAAAAAATGGTATTAGAAAGTTAGAATCATAACCTCTGAACCTTGTTAGCTTGCTATCACGAACTTATTTATGTTGGCATAAATTCGAATATGTCATTAATTAGCTAATAGCTGGATATATTTCTACCCACCACCAGCATCATTGTTTTTAACAAGCATAAAATAATGGTGTCGTCTACATTACTGAGATTTATCTACCCACCACCAGCATCATTGTTTTTAACGGCCATGTCAATCATGAGCGTAGTTCATCTTTAGTAATTGCTGGATTAATAGAAATAACGGGGAAGAGCATGATGCACTATTCAAAGATGTTCAACACTAGCGGTAAGAATGTCGAAGCTTCTAAAAGTAAGATAATCAAGTTTTCTGGTAGAAATGGAATGCTCTTAGCTTATTTCCCAGCTTTTGTTGCCGGTGACACCTCTTTAGCCTTTATGCAACAAGAGGGACTCAGGGTTACTTTGGTTACTTCTGCTATTGTCGTTCATTTTTTCAAGAGGTTATTTGAGGTATATATGTACGTTGTTAAATTAATTATATCCCTGTTTGTTACTATCTGAGCTAAATCTTTTACTTAATTAATTTTACTTGTATAATGTTAAAATGTCAAGTCCCCGTACTCATGTCTTATTTCAGATCCATATCTAAGAATCCTAATTATTTTAAAATTAAGAATATGAGTATATGACACTTGAATCTGCACCGTGTTCAACACCGCTAGCTAGGTCTAGATCTGAGCTTCTAAGGTCTCAAAAATTGAACCTGGACTTGCGAAGGACTTCCTTATCTTCGGAAGAATATACTTGGGGTGGTTTCTTGTTTCAAGCTAGTCCATGGCCATTCTGTTGTTCTCTAGCTAGAGAGGTGGGTGATAATGGTTGTATCATTTACAAAACTAAGCCCACTCCTGAATGGTAAATTTCTTAAACGAGTCTGTCGATGATAATGATCATCATAAGTGATCATATATGTTGATAAAAATGAATTGAAGCGTATGCATAAACCTACTTGTGTTCATTAATTTGCATAATGGTAGTGTACATATCTATTAATCGGCCTCCTGTGGAATTTTTCTGAGTACTAGAGCTAAATGGGATAACACTAATTGGTTATGGTGTTGGGCAATTAGCCCTCTAATTGTGTTGAAAACTATGCTTTTCATCATTAGATATTAGTACTAGCATTTAACAAGATCTTTTATAACCCAAAGGAATTTTACAACTCAGTCAATAAAAAAATGAATCCCTTGCTTTAATATTGTAACCTATATATGGTCATTGCTGGTAAACCTTTGGTCCTCAAACGGTAGATTGAGGGAGTTTCTACACAAATTTGTTTTTAAAATAACTCAAACGAAACCAAGTTGCAAATCATCATTAAGAGTAGTTTGGTTCGGGTAATATCATTAATCCTGATATTTAGTTGAGTAGTGGAATGAATTTGTTAAATAATATATTTTTTATTAATGAGTAAAAAAATATGAACAGTTAATTTGAAAAATAAATCATTATTATTTATTAAATATTAAATAACATCATTATGAATTTTGTATTTTAAGAAACAACATATTATTTTATAAATAAAAATGGAAACAATAAAATGTTGATTTAATTTTTCGTACCCATCATCGTATCTACTTCTTTCCTAAATTATCAGAAACTCGTAAGGGAAACCCATAATTTATGAATTTGAGTTATGAGATTAAAATTTAAAATTATAAACTAAACACTAAATATAAGAGGTCATTTGGTTGCCTCCTCAATACCTAGGTATTTCAACTTCTAGGAAGTAAATTTTATTAAGTTGTTTCGTTGAATAAAATAAGGGAAGTGCAACTTCTTGGAAGTGCAAATACCCAATGATATGTGGGAAGTTACTTATAAACCCAGTTTTGATTATTTGAAATTCCTATGAATTTAAATTTCCTCACCAATGACTAAACAACTTTTCTCACTTCCTATTAATTTTAAATACCAGGAAACTAGTACTCGTGTATGAAGTTACAAAATACATATCTAACACTTAGATAGTTAGATTGCACTGACCAAACGGACCCTACAAGTATGGTATATCAACTTGCCTAATTAAAAATTAGCTTAAAAAAAACTTGCCTAATTAAAATGTATATATATCAAGACAATTACACCTAAACTTACATAAAAATTTGTATATCAACTTGCTTATTTTAGTGTAAATAATATTTTCACACAAAAGAATTATATTAACAATTAATCATATATGATTGAAATATTTTTAATTTGTATATCAACTTTCTTATTTTAGTCTAAATAATCTTTTCACAGAAAAAAATTATATTAACAATCATATTGGAATATTTTTAAGAAGTTTATCATACCCCAAGTCCTAGCCTTTACAATTAATGAGACCTACCATATCCCTGGACTTTGCTGTCATTTCGTATTGTTTATATACTTTTTTTAAGTAATAAAATTATATTTTCAATTTAATATTAAAGTAAAAAAATGACTACTTATTTAGCTAGCTACAAACTGAAATATAATTATTCCTATTGAACCGAAATTTGGTATAACTACTTCAAGTATGATCATATCAGCATTGATGTGGTTCATCCTCCACTTCTCATCTTTAAATGGAGACGATACTAGCTACAACCATGAACTCATGAACACCAAGTTGGTGGCATTTTCTTGACCACATTACTCAACACAACATATATACACTAAGTATATTTTGACAGTATGTTACTCCGTCCCACTAGATTCTATACATTTCGGGAGGGAGTGTCCTGCACGGTGCATTTTAAAAATAGTTTTATAACTTATTTTTAAAATTTTCTTTTTTTTTATAAAAATAGCATCGTTAAATTTGTGTATAAAAAAAGAAAATTTTAAAAATAAGTTATGGAACTATCCTTAAAATACACCTTAAAATGTGTCAGACATGCTGTTTTTTATGTAAAGAAATGAGAGTGACAGGGGAATATATATTTAGTCTTGTTCATATATATCTATTCCCCCCATAATCTACTCCATTATACCTACTCATAAAGAACCTCTCTTTTAAAACAAGAAGCTCTTCAAAACTCTTGGCTTAGAACAATGGTGCTTTCAACATTACTGAGATTTATCTACCCACTGCCCCTATCGTGGTTCTTAACGGCCATGACAGTGATCCATGGAGCATCATTAGTCAATGCTGCATTAATGGAAATAAAAGGAAAGAGCATGCAGTACTCGAAGTTTTTCAACACCAACAATAAGAATGTTGAAGCTTCTAATATTAGTAAGATGATCAAGTTTTCTGGTAGAAACGGAATGCTCTTAGCTTATTTCCCAGCTTTTCTAGCTAGTGTTACTTTAGCCTTTATGCAAGATGAGGGTGTTAGGTTTACTTTGGTTACCTCTACTCTTGCCCTCCATTTTTTCAAGAGGCTTCTTGAGGTATGTAATTAATATATCTGTACCCCTGTGTGTATTACTATCTGAACTAAAATCTCTACATAAATATTAGTTTAGACCATTCCCCTTTAACCAAAGCTCTATCATCTAACAAATTTATGCTACTTAGATTAGGAACCTGATTATGTATACTTGTGAATTTAAGTTGCTCAAAGTAATATGTAAAAAATTAAAATTGAAATTTTAAGTTAGGATACTTTAATTCAGTCGGTGACTTTAAACTTAAACAAACATGCTCTTGGACAATATATAGTCGTCGTCGATCACATTTCATGATATAACGTTTGTCTGTTTTAGATGTTGAACGCTGTTAGCTATCAAAAAATTTATTATAGAAACGTGACGATCAATTTCTTGTTTCTTGTTCCATATTCTTCATTAACCAAGCGTTAAACATGATTTCTATGCACGTACAGGTGTTATTTATCCACAAATACAGCGGAAGCATGGCCATAGATACCGTAATTACCATCTCCGGTAGTTACTTTTTATATGCAGTTAGCATGGCCTACTCTCAGCATTTAACAGCAGAATTTCCCGAGCCGACAATTGATCTGAAATACGCTGGAACGGCGATGTTCTTAGTAGGAATTATTGGGAATTTGTACCACCACTACCTCCTATCTAAGCTTAGAAGAGAGGGGGAGAAACAGTACAAGATTCCTCGAGGAGGTTTGTTTAAGTTGGTTATATGCCCGCATTATTTATTTGAGATTTTAGGGTTTATAGGAATCGCATGTATTTCACAAACGGTGTATGCAGTATTTTTCACCATTGGTTCAACTGGTTACTTGATTGGAAGAAGTTACGCGACAAGGAAATGGTACCTCTCGAAGTTTGAAGACTTTCCGGAAAATGTAAAAGCACTCATTCCATATGTTTTCTAGATATTATATATAGCTGGCCTGGTTGCCAAATCAATGTAAGTTCTAAATTGATGATGAAATAAATAATATGATCTGGAAGTATTCATAACTAGTGTAAAATGGCTAGCCTGTAAGACTGTTACAAGCTATTTGAAGATTGTTACCACTCTTTGTGAAGAAAGACAGAATGTTAATCTTGTATTTATCTGACTGGGTAACACTTATCTGGTATGCCGCACAAGGTATTCATCAATAATGCCTAGACAAGGGGAGACCGAATTACTCATTAATTATTTCAGCCGAATCTAGTAATGACGAAATAATGAGATTTCCATTGAAATGCGAATTTAGCGCTTTAAATTTAACTCGTCGAAGAAGAATTTAGGAGTACTATATCACTTATATATATTTCCATGTTATATATGCACAATAAAACAATGTGTTTTTAAATACTCTAAACAATATCACGACTATTGAAGTTAATTAAAATTAAAGATAACAGTAGGCAAGAAATGATATTACAAGGGGATCCCGAAACTAATACAAAGTAATGATAGAGAGAAATATATTATTTCAAGACTAAATTGCAGGTTGTATATCTATGATTTAATATTTTTGCATGTTAGTGGCTACAAAATTAGTTATGCCAATATGATGTCTAATTGTTGAATTTTCATGCATTTTAGGGATTCTGAGTATTTACCGTAAAATTAGTCATTTAAAAACGGACAGAGGGTTAAAATAGTCTAATTATCTTCTTTTAATATCTTTATATGCACCTACAACTATATATCTATATATATACGGTTGGAAACTAGAAGTAAATTAACAAGAGGCTTCATTACATTACTTCATTACAAATGCAGGTTACAAAGATAGACATATAAAAGAACATATGTAACTGATACCTAAAAACTAGGAATAAAACATGCTAACCAACATTGTAAATAAACTACCCATGATTAAACTATTGGTTTTTTATGTAAGAGCAGGGAAAGAAAAGAGATATGCAGAAAATTCTCGATTATATTTTTCAATGCATAAAATTACCTTTTATAGACTAAATACAATGGATAACCTATTCTTAGAAAATAGTGATATAATTATCTTTGATATATCACTACTAACTTATTCAAAACTAATCTTATCTTACTATCAAGTAATAACAAATTGGATAATTCAAAAACAATTATAATAATCAAAACAACTTTGAATTATTATTCTAACATTCCTTCTTAATTCAAATTTCTAAAATTTCTTTGACCATGATGTACTTCTCATCATCACCATTTTTGTTGAAACACTTCTCTTCACACAAATGAGGGGCACTTTTCTCCACCATTTTCTTCAAGGTGCACTTCTCACCAATTTACACATTAAGGATTTATTTTTAAAGTATGGAGCACTTCTCTCCATATTCATGGTGCACTTCTCACCCACAGTCTTAAAACAAAATTTATTCTTTGGCCCCTTGTGCCATGATTTCCTTCTCATCATTTTCATGGCAAACATCTGCCTCATGCCCATATTTGTTGTATCCATTTGAACCTAAGCCGTCTTCGTATTCTGTTTCTTCAGCCATGGCTTTATTTTCACTCAAATTCTCACAGACCCTTTAAGATCATTTTAGCTCTGATATCATTTGTTGGTTTTTTATGTAAGAGCGGGGAAAGAAAAGAGATATGCAGAAAATTCTAGATTATATTTTTCAATGCATAAAATTACCTTTTATAGGCTAAATACAATGGATAACACATTCCTAGAAAATAGTGATATAATTATTTTTGATATATCACTGGTAACTTATTCATAACTAATCTTATCTTACTATCAAGTAATAATAAATTGGATAATTCAAAAACAATTATAATAATCAAAACAACTTTGAATTATTATTCTAACATAAACAACTGAAAGTCTGTAACTGAACATAGAAAATAAACTGACAAATAAATTTTGGAGCACTTTCTCAAACACTCCACCTTGCTTCAAATCTGCACACTCCAAGTTTTTTTCCGGGAATAGTTATGCTTCACTTCAGGAAGTGCTTTCGTTAGCACATCTGCAACCTGTTCATTTGTGCCAAAGAAATTAAGCTCTAATACTCCATCTGCTGCTAGATTTCGAACATAATGAAAACGTATATCAATATGTTTTGTGCGACTATGATATGATGGATTTTTTGTCATTTCAATAATTGCTTTTTTGTCATAAAAAATTGTTGTTGCAGCAGTTTGCTCATGATCGAAGCCCATCAGCAACCTTCTCAGCCACACAGCTTGACACGCTGCAGAAGTTACAGCCACATATTCTGCTTCAGATGATGACAAAGCCACAACATCTTGCTTCTTTGATCTCCAAGAAATCGCTGCAGATCCCAGGTTAAATACATAGCCTGATGTACTTTTCCTGTCATCGATGCTACCTGCCCAATCACTGTCACTATATCCAACTAAGCTATAATTTTTGGTGCTTGAATACCAGAGTCCGAAATCAATAGTTTCAGCAATATAACGCAGTACTCCACTACAAGAAAATCGCAATCAGACAACACTTATTAGACAACGGTCGGACGAAAAAGTGTTGTCCGAATTTAACACACAATGTTTTATTTTTTCCCTCGAAAAACTATTGTCTGATCCATGTGTTGTACAACGATTTTTAAACCGTTGTCTAAAAAACTCAACCAGACAACAGTTTTTATATGTCGTGTTGTGCAAAACAATAGCTTCATACAACGGTTTTATAAAACCGTTGTTTGAATAGACTTCAGACAATGTTGTAGAAAACTGTTGTTGAAATCAGACAAGTGTTTTTTGTGAGGTATTATGTAAAACATTTTCAGACAACGCTACAATATTCTGTTATCTGAATGAGCTCATCAGACAACGCTTTTTCAATGTCGTGTTGTGCAAAGCAAGAAGTTTATACAACAGTTTTATTAAACTGTTATTTGAATAAACTTCAGACAATGCTGTAGAAAACCGTTGTTGAAATCAGACAATTGCTTATTTTATAACGGTTTTACGTGGAAAACCGTTGTCTTCAATTAACTCATACAACAAAATTTCTAAGAAAACCGTTATCTGTTTCACAGAAAATGACGAAAATTACATTTTCATAATAAGACAAAAAATGTTTCTAGAAGATTTTTAATACTTTTGTTAAAAAAAGCACACAAAATAAATTTAAAAATTCTAATTTTTTTTACACATCACAAACATCGAAATATCTTAACATCCGTACGGTTGGATTATCGAAAAAATTAATTTTAATTTAATAAGAAAGAAATTATAGATTTATCATAAACTCAATATCTACTTCATAACTCGTTCATATAAAATGTATACTCATATTGTTCGAATTACAAAACTATTACTTATTATTAACAAACTATATACATTTATATGTATCCATATTATAAAATTATAAAATTATTTTAATATTATGTATACATATATATTTTATAAAATTATAAAATTATTTTAATTATAAAATTATAAAATTATTTTAATTATAAAATTAAAATTTTATAATTTTATAATATGAATACATATAAATGTATATAGTTTGTTAATAATAAGTAATAGTTTTGTAATTCGAACAATATGAGTATACATTTTATATGAACGAGTTAAGAAGTAGATATTGAGTTTATGATAAATTTATTATTTCTTTCTTATTAAATTAAAATTAATTTTTTCAATGATCCAACCGTACGGATGTTAAGATATTTCGATGTTTGTGATGTGTAAAAAAATTAAAATTTTTAAATTTATTTTGTGTACTTTTTTTTATTAAAGTATTAAAAAATCTTCTAAAAACATTTTTCGTCTTATTATAAAAAGGTAATTTTTATCCATTACCGTTAAACAGACAACAGTTTTTTTTAGCAATTATGTTGTATGTGTTGTACGAAGACAATAATTTTAAATGTAAAAACCGTTGTCTTTTTCGTAATTTTTTTTAAAATATTTTAATTTTTGTAACAAATTTATATTATGAGTTATGAGTTTGTTTTTATGTTTAAAAGTTAGAATGTACAAATTGAGGTTTTTTATAATACTATAATTAGCTCCGTATTAAATTAATCCTAAATTTATATACTTATATTAAATATTTTATATATAATATAATTAATATAATTGTACCAAATATTAAAATATCTCAATTTAACTGTTACTAATTGAACTATTAATTTATTTAAAATAACGACTCATTATATAAATCAAATGTATACTAAAATGTTATTTTTTTAATGTTTTAACATGTTCTCCCTTTTTCTGGTTATAAATAAAATTTCTCCCCTCTATATGTATTAGTGATGTATAATTTTTTTTTAAAATTAAATTTGATTTTTATGTTTTTCTAGTTATTGAAATTATAATATTTTTAATATAAAAAATTAAAATTAATAAACCATTCAAAATATTAAAATTAATATAAAATAATCATATCACTATCATTAAAATGATATATTTATATTATGTGTATGTAGAAATATATAGATTTTGCTTGTAATAAGTAGATACTTTTTTTGGTTCAAACAAGGGTTATGATCGAGTATCTTTTTATGTTTAAAAGTTAGGATATACACATCGAGTTTTTTTTATAAGACAAAATTTATAATCTTCACTAGTTTTCTTAAAAAAGCATACAAAATAAACATATAATCTATGATAAGCACTAGTTACAAATACGAGTCAATTTAGTAGTTTTGTACTAAGATCTCAAACCAAATTAATTTTAAATTTTTTATAAAATTCTAAAATTTTAATTTATTATATATATATTTTTAATAGAAAGCTAGTTAACATCTCACGAATGAAAATTATTTTATAAAAGATTTTATTTTCATTTCCCACATCTTCTTTCCCTCCTCCATTTCTTGAAATTTCACTAAACGTAAATTCCCCCACTTAGACAAATTTCACTTCCCTCTCATTTTTTTTCCAGAAGCCTCTCTATGACTCTATGTCTCTATCTCTCACACACACAAACACAAACTCGCGCCTATCTCACTCCCCTTCTCTCGATTACTCATCTCTCTCACAAACATGAACCCTAATTGTTCAAAACCCTAATTCTATGATTTGGGTTAGTGGAGCTGAGTGGTTGTTGGGTTGTGAGTGTGAGAGAGCTAGGCAAGCTCAAGTGTTTGGGTTAAAGACTTTGGTGTGTATTCCTTTGGAAAACGACGTCGTTGAGTTGGGTTCCACTGAGGTTATTTATCAGAGCTTGGATCTGATGAATAAAGTTAGGGTTTTGTTTGATTTTAATGGGGGTCAATCGAGTTTTTTTACCCTTGGGGAATGATAATAATAATCTGGATGTTAATGAGTCTGACCCGTCTACGCTTTGGATCCGGGAACCTTCTCCGGTGGTACAGGTTCCCCCAATTGTTCAAATTAACGAGACCCCTTTGGTGAGTTTGTCTAATCCTATGCAGATTGTGTTTAAGAATCATAGTTCTAGTGCTTTGATTGAGAACCCTAATCCTGTTGGTAGCGGGATTCATGTTCCGAATCATCAGTTTAGTCGAAATGAGGGGAGGGAGATTGGGGTTATGGGTAAAGAATTAAACTTTTTAGGGTTTGGATATGATGGGATTGGTGGAAGTAATGTTAGGGGTGTGGGTTTGGAATCGAATGGTTGTAAGCCGGAATCAGGGGAGATATTGAATTTTGGGGAAAATAAATGGAGTAATGGGAGTAAGGTTATGCCATTTGGGGGAATTATTGAGGATAGCAAGAAGATATCAAATGAGGATGGTACGTGGTCATTTTCTGGTGTGAAATCTAGTGGAGTTGGAGATTCAGATCATTCGGATCTGGAAGCTTATGTCGTAAAAGAGCAGTAGAGTGTTCGAGTTGTAGAGCCAGAAAAGAAGCCACGGAAGGGGGGGAGAAAGCCTGCGAATGGGAGAGAAGAACCGTTGAATCATGTCGAAGCAGAGAGGCAGAGGAGGGAGAAGCTCAATCAGAAGTTTTATGCGCTTAGAGTTGTTGTGCCTAATGTATCGAAAATGGACAAGGCTTTTTTGTCATGGATATCCATTCACTAGGTATACCAGATTTTATGCAATGCTTGTTCTTCTAAGTTTGTACTCAAGTAAGTCATGTTGTTAATAATATATGTTTGCTGTTTAATTTAGGATTTCACTATTTTTGGTTAATAAGCATATGTGATATTGTTAATGCAGAAGGCCTGGAGAAGTTGGTCCCTTTGTTGGAAGCTTAAGGAAGAAGAAGTTGACAGTAGTATTGGTAAGTTCTTGTTTATGGTTGTGTCTAATAATAGCAACAAGCATGAATATCTTTTTTTTGAGCTATATTTTTTTCTATGGTGCACTTATACTACCGATGTAATTGCAATTTAGAGGTATCTTTAGGCCAGCTGTCAATCTGAAAAATTTGAATCTAATGAAAGAAGTAAGCTTGTCAAACTATTGAATAGAATTTGTACTTACTTTGGCTTCGCATTGATTTTGTGGTTTCTTGTTTTACATTAGTAGAATGCTCAGAACTGTCTTGCTGGTTGCAGAGTAGAGTCCATTGGTAAGGAGGCTACTGAAAGACTAGTGCCCAATTTAGCATTCTATATGCCTAAAGGTGTAAATGTTCATCCTCGACGATATCTTCCGTTACACTCCTTACTCTTTTATCTTTCTCTACTTCTCTTTTGGATATTCGATGCCCAATTAATTTCACCATAATTTCATTCATATTATTGATAGATCTGCCTTTTGTGATTTGCAGGCATTATATTTAGGTTTTCAAAATCTAGTGAAAGACATGTATGTTTTAGACTTACACATAAAAGAGCTAAACTTGCACAAAAAAGCTGTTATCAATCTCCTTGAACTATCAGGTAGACGCTTTTATTATCGATACAACATCTTATTCAGTTGCATACCTTCAACCTTTCATACAAAATTCTTGCACTAGGAATCTTAAGATAATGTTATTATTTTATAATTATAATGTAAATTTGAATCTAAGTACACTTAAAATTTCTCTGAATCTTGTTTATTTTATTCTTCATGTTCTACTGCTTGTTTATTTTTCATCGCCCGACTCTTTGTTTTTTCTTCATTCCCAACTGTTATGCCCAACTGCTTGCTTATTCTTCGTCTTTAATAATATATTTATATGTATTCACTTTTATTTGCAGCCATAACCAGCTACCAAACCCCCCACCTCTAGCTATACAATATCACCAAGAGGCTACTACAGCAGAAACTCAGTTTGATGAACCATCTTCTCCTTCTGCTAGTACATCTTCAAATGAGGCCCAAGATGACATGGTTGAAGAGAAAGACCCTCCTGAAGTTCCTGCATGTTGCTGCCATAAATGCACAAAAATCAACTGCAACACAATCTATCTCTGGATCATCCAAACCCATAACCTCAAATGAAGAAATTGTTGGCTATTGATACAACGACTACTCGAGTGAAAGAAGAGGCGAAAAACCATCCACGACAAGGTGCAGTTATGGAAAAAAGCATTCAAGAACAAGTCTTCTTAATTGTATAAATTAAAATTAACCATTGTGTATAAATTTAGACAACATTTTCTATTCATAATTTTCTTATCTGACTATAACAGACACAAGTATGTGGACAAAACAAACCGTTGTATATGAGAGTTCTAACAATACTTTTAAATTAAGAAAAGATTTGTCTGTATAAAATTACAACAGGTCTCTTAGTTAGAAACAGTTGTGTAAATGCCCTCAATGTATTGCATTTGTTTCTAAAAACACTTGTGGACACACTTATGCAACAATGATATTCATTTATAAAACTGTTATGTAAATATTGATAAAACAACTCTTTCTATTTAAGCAACCATTGTCTTAACCCTTGAACAAGAACATATATTATCTTTAAAACACTTGACTGACTTCATTTCAGACAAGTGTTTTTAAACATATCGTTGTTGTTTCTAGGTGTTGTACAACAGTTTCTAGAACATGGGGTGTTGTCTTGCTATCTTTTGGACAACAGTTAGCGTACCGTTGTCTGAGGTGCATATCAGACGGCGCCTCAATACTCAACGGACAAACAGGGTGTCAGACAACGGGGAAAAACCGTTGTCTGTTTCAGTTTTCCTTTAGTGCTCGTTTTGCAGCACCTAAGTGTTGCATAGTTGGACAATGCATGTACCTAGACAACACACAATACATAATGTCAGGATGAGTATGAGTCAAAGAATTCAAACCACCTATAAGACTTCGATAATAACTTGAATCTGCAGGTTGTGTTCCATCCTCTATTTTCAACTTCTCATTCGTATTCATGGGTGTTAGAGCAACTTTGCAATTACTCATTCCGAACCTACTCACAAGGTCTTTTGCATATTTGGTTTGCGAACAGAAAATTCTATCACTCGCTTGTTTCACCTCCAACCCAAGAAAGTACTGCAAGTTACCCAGATCTGACATCTCAAATTCTCTTTGCATATATGATTTAAATTCTGCAACCAAAGCTTCGGAAGATCCAATGTAAATCATATCGTCAACATAAACTAGAAAACCACCATTTTCAGACTTCTTAACGTACAAAGTGGGCTCATTTTCACCTCACAAAACCATTTGATAGGAAATATGAGTCAATTCTCTTGTACCCTGCGCGTGGTGATTATTTAAGCCCATAAAGGCCCTTTATCAGTTTGTAGACCATATGCTCTTTACCATTCAAAACAAAACCATCTGGTTGACTTACATATACTTCCTCGTCTAATGTGCCATTAAGAAACGCTGGCTTTACATCAAATTGATAAACTGGAAGATTTAATTTAGCAGCGAAAGATATAAGAGCTCTTACAGTTTCAAAGCGTGCAACTGGTGAGAAAGTTTCTTCAAAGTCGATACCCTGGTGTTGTGCATAACCCTTAGCAACAAGTCTCGCTTTGTACTTTTGAATGCTTCCATCTGCATGACGTTTTACTTTATAAATCCACTTAAGTCCAATAGGTGTACGTGTCTTGCCTTCTGGTAACTCCACTAGCTTCCATGTGTCATTATGTTCAATTGCCCTTATCTCTTCCTTCATTGCATCACTCCAGACTTTATTGTCAATGGCTTCTTCAAAGCATGTAGGTTCCTGTACATATAGCGCAAATGCACATGATTCATATATATCTTTCAAGGACTTGAATTTTTTAATAGGCGTAATTGAATGTGAGGCACTGGCTAAAAATTGTATATATTTTTCTCTTTATAAGTTACTTATATGGGTTCCAAACGGGGCCTAATAACACACTGATGCTCTTAATATCGGGCTCATACGCATACAGTTTAGATATCTCGGTCGGACATTTCGAGAGTGAAGTATTAATGTGGCTCCTAATGTCATGGTTCGGCAAGTACATCTCTCGCAAGGCTCAGACAGAAGTGAAGACCATTTACAGCAGTCAAAACGTGAGATTTAAAATCAAATTTCACCGTTGATTAAAGTATCACATTAATACTCCACTCACGAATTTTTATCTTATCTACAACATTTGACCTCGTACGTGGGAACAAAAAGTTTCCGAATCCTCAACATTCCATGGTTCGTATGCACAGACTATCCGCTATTTTCATAGAGGGTATTTCTAGTGTGTGTCATGCGCACACTCTAAACACTAACTTTTAATCACTTTTATTGAGTTTGTTCATTTTTATTGATGAGAATTTTTGTGCATACAAGGGTCCATCATTATTAATGACTACAAAACCAATCAAAATTTGACACCTAAATTCTTAATATATGCTCATGGGCACATATTAGAAAAACCCTTTTATATATAGAATAGACTTCTCTGTATACAATTTGAGTCGACTATAAGCTATGTGTGTTATAAGTCCTTCAAATAGAATGCTTTATATATCTGAAGTCTACCCTCTACTTCATCGCTACGGTTGTGTTCACTTTGATAGAATTGAATGAAATTTATACTCTTATTTTGGTGAGATTAGGAAAAATGTTTATAATTTTCATTCCATTCCAAATTATTTGAACTAGAATTCTAATCCACATGTTTTGGATGGAATGCTCCATTTCATTTTTTCACTATTTTTCTTACAATCCTCATCATTGAAAATTTAGACTCACTCGTGTTTATTCACAATTTCCCTTAAAATTTGTTTATAATTTTTCATTTCATTCCTTACTCATTTCATTCTCACTAAGTGAACACGATCTACTAGTCTAGACTTTGCGCTGCTCTTAGTTCTTTAAACTGAAGTTTATACATGTTTGCATTCTTATACTGAAACTCTTTGTAACTATTTTTTACACAATCCTCATCATTGAAAATTTAGACTCACTCGTGTTTATTCACAATTTCCCTTAAAATTTGTTTATAATTTTTCATTTCATTCCTTACTCATTTCATTCTCACTAAGTGAACACGATCTACTAGTCTAGACTTTGCGCTGCGCTTAGTTCTTTAAACTGAAGTTTATACATGTTTGCATTCTTATACTGAAACTCTTTATAACTATTTTTCTTACAATCCTCATCATTGAAAATTTAGACTCACTCGTGTTTATTCACAATTTCCCTTAAAATTTGTTTATAATTTTTCATTTCATTCCTTACTCATTTCATTCTCACTAAGTGAACACGATCTACTAGTCTAGACTTTGCGCTGCGCTTAGTTCTTTAAACTGAAGTTTATACATGTTTGCATTCTTATACTGAAACTCTTTGTAACTATCATTGTATTTTTGTAGCTAAAAAACAAGTCAAACGCAAGTTTGTTAGGACTCATCAACTACAACAGCAACAATGGAACTGGATAGGACTGAGATAAGAAGTAAACAGAAGCTGCCACAAGGAGGTACTTGGAAGTCGCCACGATTGAATAATCTGAAACAAGCTAATGATGCAACTGTGAGTCATAAAATGCGTAAAATTTAATATATTTATAGAATATGTAGAAAGTAAGTCGCTGTTGGTGGTGTTTTAGAATTACTATCAGTTTTCTAGATAATACTGTACAATCTTGTTCATGATACTATAGAACTAAGCCATGTTTATGTGTTGTCATGCAGTCTACCATCCTAACCCCTCCACCACTTCTAACAGAGTACAAAATTCAAAGAGCTATAAGAGTCGAGAGAAATAATGAAGTTTATATGGCTCTCAATTTACCTACACTATCAGCTGGATTTAGAAATTCTGTCTAGAAAAACGGAGGAAATGAAAAGATGCAGGACAGAAGTGATCAGGATTATGATCCAGGACAGGAGGATGGTAGTGAAGATGATGCATCGGTTACTACATTGAAGGTGTGTCGCATCTAGAAAATTTTAGTTTGTAACCATAATAAATGGAATCATATTATCTGGTACTTAATTCAATGTATTTTTCAGAGAACAAAGAAAGTAGATAACAGAAGGCTTCTTATGGACGGGGAACAACAACACGTTTCCTATCCACTGCTGCGTCCAAAAAGCCTGAAACTGAGGACGCAAGCGAGAAGGAAGAAACATGCCCACCTGTACAACCTAAAAAATCTGCAGTACCTAACATTGATTACCACACTGAGATAATGGATAAGGTTCAATGACTGCTTTTTTTGCTATGCGGAAACGCCAACAGGAAAAAGCTGAAAAGGAAAAAGCTATTGAGGCTGCTGCAAATGCAACTGCAAGTAAGAGGGTTGTCGAGGAAAATAACTTGCCTGATATTGAAGAAGGTGGTGAAGTAGGTTGAGTTAGCTGCTCTTTGTATATTACGAACTTTCTCAATTAAAATTGATTATAACTTCATTGCATCAGTTTTTCGAAATTCATTTAAATTAGACTAGTTACATGCTTTTTATGAATGTACTCTGGTTAGTATTGTTTTATGTTCTCGACAAAATATAAATTTTATTTTTCCTGTCAGCATGCTTCTTTTTTATTGAATTTCATGAGATTGCTATCTATATATATTTTAACAGCTTTAGGATTTAACATTAATGGCAGCTAGCCTGCTTGCTATTTTTTTTCTTTTCTAATCATCTTTGAGGCAAAAAAAATATTGAATTTTAGGAGGGTTTGAAATATTGAATCCTACATGCCAATTGGGCTGGAACCTTTTACACAAGCTGAAACATACTACTGCACCATACTAGTAATATGTGCATATATGGTAAGTGGCAGACCCAGAAGATAAATTTGGCACCATTCAGTGTTAAGAAAACAAGTAATTATTTTAGGAGGCATATGTTGATATTCTTAGAGGTGATACTAATTTCCATTCTGGTAAGTTTAGCACCACAATAAAATTTTAGGAGGTAGTTTTTGCAAGATGCATGGCGTTGAAGTTTTGGACTCAGTTTTGTGGTGACATGTCATTTTATGCCTAATTTGATGGTTGATTGTGTTTTGGTGGCATGTCAAGGTGGCTTTAATTTTGATCTATCCAAATTAAAGCCCGTCAAAGGTGGCTCCTCACATGAAATCATGCAAAGGATCCGAGCTCACATCAAAACGATGTTCCAGCTGTCTCTACCCAAGTAGCTTTGGCCCATGATAAAATGCGTCAGGGTTCAACAGTTGTTGTGGGGTTCTTATTTTACATCCCGCTCCGGATACATGGTATCTCCGTATTGTAAGGATATGAGATTAGAATCATACTTCTTTTTTTTACCTTTTCTTGCTGTAAGTCTTCTAGAAAGAATAGAGATTGCCGCTAGCTTTCTTTGTGAAATACTTCTTGTAAGCTTACCCAGAAAAGAAAATATCATACCCACTGTGATACCCAAGCAGAGGTAGATAAATAAGATCAACTATGGAACGAGGTGCTTCGATCTACTGATGTACATGCCCTTGTTTCTTATGGGTAAACCACAGGCTCTGCTGCTGCCTGTATTATCTGACTTTAATCACCAGAGCTTCAGATTTTTCATCATGCATGAACAAATGTATCAATAGACGACAACGTGCGTCTGTCTGTATGTGTTAATTTAGTAGCCTGTGTTATGTAACTAGGGTCTGATAATTAAGTTATTGCATTTATACGAACTTACTCCCCAAGAACTTAAACTATAAAAGATATACTGATAAGTGCTTCAAGATAAGTTTCAGTTCTATCAATAACATGAGTGCGTAAAACCAAAGTATGGTCTGTTGGGAAAGTCAAACAAGAGTTCTGGTGTACAACTTATGTTCTCTCTCCTAGGATAGTAGAAGACTCGTAAAAGCTTAGACTTCTTTGAATCGAGTTGAACCATGCCTTGAGAACTCTGGACAACCTTTCTGTATGTCAGAAATTCATTTGATAAAGCAAATAGAAAAGATGTTAATTGTTTCTTTTGTCTATGGTGTTGGACGGTGAGTCCCTATTGACTAGTATGTGAATTGTTAAGTAGTGACTGGTAATTGTGGGCTTGGTTGCAACTTGCAAGTAATTATCAATGTGTCGTTTCATTGTCAGTCAAGAGCTTGTCTGGAAGTGAGATGATAAGTTTTATCGTCCAAGGTATTGCCAGGTGTTTCCCTATATTGTTAGATGAACATTTAACTAAATCCATAAGCATCATGCACTAAATTTTTGTGTTTAGAGGTTGTTAATTGAGATTGTTTTTTTGTGGTAATTGGGAGACAGTGATACCGAGGAGGACGATAGTGGTATTGAACAAGCCGATGACGAGGAATAGAATGAACCTACTAATAACAAGGCCAGTAGCACGTATCTTCAGGATAATGCGAGTGACTGTGAATGTCAGTGATCACTCGGATTGGCAGATGCGTGTTATTTGATTTGTTAAGGATAAGTGGTTTGAGGAGATGGCTGCAAGCCCGCAACTGTTGATCAGTTGAAGAATGGGATGAAGATTAATTATTGGGCTAGTTTGCAGGAGTTATGGTAAGATTACTAGACAACTTGAGAAGGTTACGAGGGTAACTGAGTCAGAAAAGATTCTGAATCTTTATATTAAGGCGCTTGTTATGTTGGAGGATTTCTTGAATCAGTCTACGGCGAATAAGGAGGCGAAGAAGAATATGTATAGTAGTGATGCTTTACGAACAACTTGTAAACTCTTGTCGGATCATTCTTGGCTGATTTGAACATGAAAACAATCAGTAACAATTTGAAACTTCATTCTTGACTTCATCGAACTTGAAAACAACTTGTAGCTTCATTCTTGACTCGTTTGAACATGGAAATAATTTGTAAACTCTTGTAGGATCATTCTTCGCTCATTTGAACATGAAAGTTTCATAACAATTTGAAACTTCATTTTTGACTCGTTTTAATATGGAAACAACTTGTAAACTCTTGTAGGATCATTTTTGGCTCATTTGAACATGAAAACAATTCATAATAATTTGAGATTTCATTCTTGAGTCGTTTGAATATGAAAACAACTTGTAAACTCTTATAGGATCAGTCTTGGCTCATTTGAACATGAAAATAATCCGAAACAACTTCAGACTTCATTCTTGACTCGTTCGAACTTGGAAACAACTTCTAGCTTCATTCTTGACTCATTTGAACATGAAAACAATTCGTAACAATCTAAGGCTTCATTCTTGACTCGTTCGAACTTGGAAACAACTTGTAAACTCTTGTCGGATCATTCTTGGCTGATTTGAACATGAAAATAATCCGCAACAATTTGAGATTTTGTTCTTGACTCCATCGAACTTGAAAATAACTTGTAGTTTCATTCTTGACTCGTTTGAACATAGAAATAACTTGTAAACTCTTGTAGGATCATTCTTCGCTCATTTGAACATGAAAGTTTCATAACAATTTGAGACTTCATTCTTGAGTCGTTTGAATACGAAAACAACTTGTAAACTCTTGTAGGATCATTCTTGGCTCATTTTAACATGAAAATAATCTGTAACAACTTCAGAATTCATTCTTGACTCGTTCGAACTTGGAAACAACTTCTAACTTCTTTCTTGACTCATTTGAACATGGAAAGAACTTGTAAACTCTTGTACGATAATTTTTCTTGACTCGTTCGAACTTGAAAACAACTTGTAACTTCATTCTTGACTTGAACATGGAAACAACATGTAAACTTTAGTAGGATCATTCTTGGCTCATTAAAACATGGAAACAATTCATAACAATTTGAGACTTCATTCTTGACTCCTTCGAACTTGAAAACAACTTGTAGTTTCGTTCTTGACTCGTTTGAACATGGAAACAACATGTAAACTCTTGTAAGATCATTCTTGACTCATTTGAACATGAAAATAATTCATAACAGTTCTTGTAAACTATCTGTTACTTAGCACCGCCTTCTTGATTTTCTTTGAATTTTGAAAGTTTTTTATGTATAACTATATTATTATATTATTTACTATGAGAAATCTAACCTTTAAAGTTATTTTGTTCAGGTCATAATTTATTTAAAGTGATATATCTTAGGTTCCTTTTTCTCATTATTTATATTAATTTATATTATTTCCCATATCTTATTATAATATTTTTTTGTACACTTCTCGTGGAAATTTTTTGGAAGTTTAAGGAAAAAGGATGACAACATTATTATGATAATTTATATATTTTTGAAATTTTAAAATACATGTATACAAGGTAAACGATTACAAATTGTGCTGCAAGTAGGGTTACACAAAGGGTCAAACTCGGACCGGAATGAAGACTTGAAAATTTGAATGTGTGGACCGAATACCGGATCGGTTATATTTGGTCGTTAGGATAGGATGGGTAAAACCTGGACTAGACCAGAACCAGACCGGTATGAACCGGTTAATTATTATTTATAAATTTTTTATTTATAGCATTTTTATTTATATACTAACTACAAAAAAAATTATTTTAAAAGTTAATATATATTTAATAATAAATATATCTCTTATTTTTTATACGATGATAATAATTTATATATATATATATAACTCTCATTTTTAAATATATAGACTAAATAAATTTATTATATTGATTACTATTATTATAATACTATATTCTATTATATTTTGAATGATTAAATTACTATAGATTCTAACATTTTATCCTTAAATTAGATGATTTAAAGAATAAAATAAAATAAATATACTTATATATATAATCCGGTCTGGGTTTTTCTGTGTTTGGACCGGACCAAATACCGGATTTTTTTGATTTTGTGGACTAGGGACTGGACCGGATATATTCTACAATAAATGATTAACATGGAGATAGTAATTTTACTAAAAAAATATTTATTTGATCTCTATGATGTATTCGTTGAATTTTAATTATATTTATAAATATTGTATGGACTATAACCTTTAATAAATGAATTATTTTAATATAAAAAAACTAATGTTTTAAGACTTGTTTGGTTCATAAGACGGTATGAGTTTTGTATCAGGAATCGGGTTAAGATGTTATAGGATGAAACTTTCATTATTGATATGAGGTGTTTGAGTTAGTTTTGGAATAAATTATTTAATTTAAAATATTATTGACTTAATAGTTAAATAAATTTATTTTATTATATAAAAATATAAATATATTTTTTTATTATTATTAATGCTTGATTGTATATATTATTATTTTATTATTATTAATAATAAAATAATAATAATAAAATTGATATACATACCCTTCGAATGGAGTTGGAAATTTAAAAAAATTGAAACAAACACTAAGACACCAAATATAGGTTTAAGATTTTATTTATTTTAAACTCATAACTCATTTCAGATACCCTTAACCAAACCACCTCTTAAGGACTAAGGTTCTTCTCATTCTGATTATTATTTATTTTTGCTATGCAAGGAGATTGTGATTTATGTTTATAGAATTACATATTCTCCGAAATGGTCAAATTAATTGATTCAAATACTTTTTTTTTATTCAAATACTTAAAAATACACACGTAAACTTAATATGCATTTTTTTATTTTACTTTACTTTATTACAAACTTGAAATATAGGTATAGGTACAAATTTAATTCTTTTAAATACATATTCTTCCGAACCTGGGTCATACAAAATTACAAATAGTACGCCAATTTCATTTCAGTTTCTCACTCCATTGTTTCTTCCACTTCACAAGCACGCAAGTTCCATTATATTATATTTCTCATTTTACACTGAACACATTATTCGGTCATAATCGCAGAAAACGCAAATCTTAGTACAAATCTGGTAAACCCGATTGAAGTATTAAACCTCCCTCAAACCTCGAAAAAAGAAAGAGAAAATAATAATTATAATGAAAGAATGAAAGGAAAATACATTAAAACATGCAAGAAGTGAAGAAAAGAACAATAGATAGAATAAAAACATCTAAAACAAAAAAACAAAGAAACAGGTGACAGACTTAAACAAAAAAATAAAATAGAAATCAGGTGATTAAGAAATAAATAAATAGAGCTGTATCAAGCAATCAATACAGCTGTAAATAAATACCAAGAAAGGTAAGGAAAAGAAAAACTTTGATTTCACACTTTACAGTCTAGATTCGCACAATGCCTCATCAAGCATAATCGGATGAAAACACGCTTATAAGCCAATAACAATGCTGCTCAAGTCAAGTACAGGACAGAAGCCTAAAAAACCAAAGTAGCTGATCGCAACAAAGGGATAATCATGATGTTCGCTAAATATCGTTCACAAAGAAGTTTGTCACATACAGTTCAGATGTGGGCATGTATATACATGTGATAAGATTCATAGTTGAGAAATATACAACACACAAGGTAATTATAAAGTGCATCATGCATCTACTGCTGACTTGGCAATGCATATACCCCAACCCTCACATTTTCTGATATGGGGCCGTCTGCAATTGCTTTAAAACTTGGCATAGTAGCTGATCACTTCCATAGCCAGCCACAAGTATTTGATCATAGAATGAATGTAAATACATACAATGAAACAGATTCATCTCCCACCTATACATGTCCCTTCAGTCTAAGCTACTAAACTGAACTTGTAGATTTCTCAGACACATCGTGAGGAATAATGTTACATCTACTTACTGCTAGATTCAAACAAACTCCTCTACTTCAACAATTTAGGTTCCTCTGCTTATCTAGGATGATAAATTTTTTACTAAAATTTAAACAGACAAATCTACTTCAACAATGTAGCCTCACGCGCTCATCCAGCTGCTTTCCATACCCACCACAGGCAAACAGGGAAAGAAAAAAGAAGCAAAAGATATAATTACTTGAACCACAAAATCATCAGATATACAGAAAGAACAATATTTGAAAAATCGCAAGTCTGTCGGTATAAACATATCTAATACAGAGCTATAGCATTTTCCATACCAAGACCAAGGCAAATTTGCTATTGACTCCTAGCTTCTGACACTGCAATTTTATGCTTTCATTGCACCCCCTAATCCATTTTTCTAGAAGTATAGAGGGACATCACCTAGTTGATAGTATGATTTAGAGGTTATTGGTACATTACATGGATTATGTTGGTCATTTTAAGCCTGAAATAAGTACAGCCCCCCTACAGGTGCATAATGGTGCTGAAATAAGTTAATGGGTAACTTACCAGATTGCATTGCGCTGAAATGTTGGGCACTGCTGCAGCTGCAGCTACAAGTCAAAGTGCAAATATACCCCTAGTACAGGGATGCAATATGCAGATAGCTCTAACACATATTACATATACAAGGCAAAAAGCAGAAGGAAGGAGGCGCGAGGAAATTCCTAGAGCTTAAATGCAAAGCGAAATGCTTCATTGATGGGAAGCACACTAAATATAAAGATCAGCACATATATATGCAAATTGCAATGACTAAATAATACATTAGTTATAAATACAATTATAAGAAAATAACATTATATAAAATGAACAAGTTCAAATTGCGTGTAGTCTACAACACAACACTTGTTTACATAATGAAAAACAAATATACCAATGATACTTAATTTTGTCAAAGTACCCCTATGGTGAACTACAGTATTCTCTAACTGGAAGTATAAGTTATTTTTTCATCCTTCTGCCACACTATCCTTGCATGAAAAAACATCTGCTCCTTTGACTTCTACAGAGTTGTCAACACTCTACCTAGCTTAAAAGCATTAAGCCGATAAATATCTCCTCCAGATTTCATTGTTCCCCTTCTTTCCCCCACACCCAGAAATTACTATAGAACAAAACAAATAGTAACAATAAATCTCTATATCTGCACGCACAAAAAGGAACCAAGAAAACAATTCAGCAGTAACACAAAATACGATTTTTGAAAAGTTAGACAGTTTTATATAAGCAGCATCCTTAAATTCAAATATTTTATCACAGCATCATATTTCATAATAAAATGACATATCAGATCTTACATGGACAAAAACTTCGGTACCTGACTATCAAGTCAACTGAATCCTAACTAAAATACATGACATTTGTGGTTATATTAAGTGATAAAATACATCATGGCCATGATACAGGGTACTAATATCACTAGACAACATTGCTAAATCTTCTCCATAGACAGATTAACAAATAGACTGGTTACCTCCATCTTCATCCACTATGAGCACTTGTGCAGCTCACACTCTGCAGTCCCTCTGCCTCCTCTCAACTATAAAAAGACGAATGATTATATAATATTGACACAACATAAGTACAATTTTAATTAAAATAATGTAATAATGGAAACTAGGATATATATTGTGTTTCTGGTCGTAAAAAACACATTTAAATGATTGATTTAGATTGACTCATCAGGCGATTGCAACCAATACAACAGCGAAGGTGAGAACTCGGGGAAAAAGAGGGATTTAAAAAAGCTATTTACTCAAACCAACCGATAATCTGTAGCAGGGTACTAGAATGATACAAATTGTTTAGTAAAAGTGACAAGGTTCAATATTTAACATCTCAACGATTTTAGTTGGGCCCAGCAAGTAGATAGTGAATTCTAATTAAATGTGATATTGGTGCCAAGGGATAGTACAAATTTCCCTAGAAATTTAAAAAAAGGAGATGAAGGAGAAGAACAGGGGAAAATACTGAAACCTCACCATAACCTAATGTCACATGTCCAGATCAGGACAATTATCTCTGTGCTATACTTCAAACAAAAGACAGGATGCCAGAACAAATGTTTGAGTCCTGACTCCTGAAAATGTTTGAGTTCCTTTTCAGGACTCAAAATTCGATAGAACTTTCACCACTACTTAGTAACCATACTCTCGATTTGGTTGCAAGACGAAACGCTCTCCAGATAATTGTGCATAAAAACCGAAAGAGCCTCTCTGTAAGCTTTATTAACCTAATGGCAGTGACATAATAGCTTGCAATGAAATCTTGATAGTGAATTGTAATTAGATAATCATGTAAACATAAGATCTCCTTTTTATAAATCACTCAAGAGGTAGGTTTCTTCCTAATTGGCATGCCGAAATAGAAGAGAAATTTGGGATGGACAGGGCAGCACACAAGTGATTTTGAATACCAGACCCAATTGAATCTTGAACAATTGAATTTTTGAAAAATACGAGTACTTACCTAAATAAATGAACTTGCATTGAGCTCGCCTTCTAATGCTGCAACCGGCAAAGGTTTATATGGTGCTGATGGCACATAGCTCAGTTCGTAACTAACATGCATTGGCCCAAATATATTAAAATTCCCAGCACTACTTAAAGCAACTTCTGCGTCAGAACACCTTTTATAAACGACCCTTGCACGTCTGGTATCCCTGTCAACCTCTGTTTCACATTCCCTTAATGGGCCAAAGCGCCTGAATATTTTATTAAGATTCAGTTCTGTAGGAAGAGAATGACCTGCGGAGAAATTAAGTATAAGTTCTGTCGGTGAGCAATCTTGCTTCTTATCAACATGTGCTGCTATGGGTTCCTCTTCTACCACTAAATGCTCCCCATTCAAAAACTGCTTTCGCGATCTACGACTAGATTTTACGGGTTTATCAGCCTCGTGAAGCACTGACTGATATTCAGCTTCTCCATTCTGAGCAATATTTAGCAGTTCATCCTCACCATAATTTTGTACTATTCTATCTGTCCAGTATGAATCATTCACATCATCAAATTCAAAATCTTCAGGCGACTTCATAATTGACTGGGGTGCTCTTTTTTTTCTACCACCTCTTCCTGTAGATAAGTTTCGCATTCTAGAGCTATGGCCCGAAGCAACTGAATGTCGAAAACCAGAGAAAAAACTAGTAATGTTTTTCAAGAAGCTGTAGCCTTTCATAGGATCCTTTGCTGCCAAGTGAAGTTGGGAAAGAATCTCAGCTAAAGATGAGTGCTCCGGTGAGAGCATTGTCTTCTCTTTTTGAGAGTTTGCAGGAGTCTGCAAAACGTCATCAATCCCTAAATTTTGCTCAACACTATCATCAACCTTGAAAAACTTTTCACTGTTGGACTTCACAAGTGATGGAGATCCAGTCAGTTGACTTGCCACCCTACGAATGCACTCACCAATCTTAAATGATGGTTTAGGAGTTTGAGATGCTGTGGTAGACACTTTTGCAGCATAATAACTTTGTCTTTTATCTGGCTCATCAGTGAGAGAGTCGAGAGCCTTTCTCTTTATGCCAGCAGATGACGCAAAAGACTTGTCTTTGATATTGCTTTCGAGCTCATCGTCACCATCTGAAGAGTGTGGCTTATCCTCCATCAAATCAGACATGCTTCTCTCTTTCTTTCTAGGGGGTAGACTATCAATGAAATCATGATTACGTTTGCTACTTAAGTTGTTTTCACTTTTAATTAGTTCACCATGCTGCTGAATTCCGTCAACATTTGCATCCTTCTCCAGCAAACCCCCATATAACTGGAACTCAGGCAGGGGATAATGCCCCTTGAAACGAGAGAAGGCTGATAATTGAGCCTTTGATATCACAAGCTGTAATAGGACATCACTGCCAGCAGATGGGGAAACAGCTAATGATCTTATATGCTCCAAAAGTTCCTCAGGCTCGAAACAAGAAGCGGCAGAAGATTCATCTACACCATATCTTATACCTGCTTCTTGACATATCCCAACATTTTCCAGAATCTGATATTCAATCTCGGCAAAGGAATTTTTCGGAATGCAAGAGCAGGCAAGGCCCAACTCCACCCGTCGAGAAACCTCTGCTAGTGCACAGCTAACTGCATGTTGAAATGCTTCAGAATTGCTTTGGTCCTTTATCTGAGAAAAATGTGTCCTGAATGGCCTTAGCCAAGATGCATCATTCCATGCAAAAGTTCGATCTCCGAAGTATGACACCAAGAAGCAGTCTTTTTTATGATATTTCATTGCCTTATCTGATGCATCGGAAGGATTGCATATTTGCCCAGGCCACCAAGGATGGCTCCTGACTTTCCCCCAGACTAAATCGGATGCAGAGAACTCACCTTCATTTCTTGGTGGCAGAAAATAATGAGAGTGGCAATCACTAAATAAGCTCCCATCCCCAGGAGACATCTGTTCTGAAATTTTATCATCAAAATCATCCGTCTGTTCAATATCCATAGCTTTGTCTAGAACATCTGTTTCTTGCAATTTCCGTATATCAACTTGATCTTCGTCATTATCATCTTCTTCGACTTCCAAAATGTGATCTTGATCTGAAGTAACCCCAACAAAATTGCCGGTTGAAGTTGCATCCATGCACTCTGGAATTGGCAAATCAAAAGCTCCATCAGTTTCTTGAACATTGGAGTTTATATAATCAACGGCTTGTTTGCCAAAATTTTCTTCATTCATATGTACATCACCATCTATCTTAGGAGGATCACACTTCACACCTTGAATATCTTCCGAAACAGAAATGACATCCATAACAGTTGTTGAAACTTCCATATTCGAATCTGCAACATTTATGCTCATCACTGTTGCCTCATCAGTATCGTGGTTTTCTTGGCTTGAAGATACTGGATATGTGCATATAGCAACATCAATTTCTGAGTTATAACCAACAGTTACTCTCTCTAAACAACTGCTTAAGGTGTGACTCAAAGCATCAGTCACTGATCCATTACCTCTAGAATCAATCGCCTCCTTAAAGCCAACCCCAGAAACATCTGTTTCGGGAATGTTAACTTGTTCAGTATTTATTCCCGTATCTGGACAAATAGTTTGGCGCCTGTCAATATTTGCTAGAGGATCGGCTACCAAGCTATCGTTCAAAATCAATTTGCAGTCAGCAAGGATTTGCTTACCACCTGATTCTGGATCTGACCAGAGAGCAATTTCACTTCTGGAGCTCCCATGCAAAGCCTCAACCTTTAGCTCTTTATCTCCTGCGCAGTCAGCATTCTCAACTAACATTTCCTCACATTCAGTTAATATTTTGTAATCTCCAGATTTGACATCTCTGTCAGAATTTAAAACTTTACTATCAATAGCTTCAGTAAAACCTGCAATTATTCCAGAATGTTCAATAGTGGGTGCCAAGTCTATAGAAGTTTTAGAGCCTTCATTGATATCACGGTCGCCCTCAATCAACCCTGTCCTCTTGCCAGTCTCAACACTTTTATCTGAAGTATCCATATCATCTAAAACACGTGCATCGGATACTTCATTACCCAAGAAACCAATATCCGGCATCATCTGATGCTCAAGAACTTCACCCAACGGTATTACAGCTTCTTTCGCACCATCCTCATTAGCTACAGAAGCAAGGTTTTCTGCAACATCACTGGTATCTCCATTGTAGGACCCAGTAACCACCAATTTATCGCCTGCACTAACTTCCTCGGCACCATTTACAGCAACCCCATGTATAACACTCGATTCCTGAACAGATACAATTACATTTTCACCTCTTCCAAAAGCATTTTCAACAGGTGCGATCTTTGGGTCCTCTTCAACAACCTCACTGGCACAATTCATAGTATCCACCTGCATATCAGTATCTTCGCAGGCAGATGTTACAGTCAATGTACAGCTCCCACCATTCCTTAGAGTCACTTCTTCACATTTCATAGGCTCATTCGCTACAACTTTCACATCCTCTTCGGCAACTTTCGTATCAGAATTCATAGCCTCCCCGTGCATATAACTATCTTCACACGCAGATGGAGTAGCCAACACACAGCTCACATCATCTCCAACAGTCACTTCTTCGCCTCTTTCCAAACCACCCTCGCCCGCCGCAACCTTCACATCCTCCTCGATAACATCCTCAATCAACCCTGTTCTCTTTGCAGTCTCAACACTTTTATCTGAAGAACCCATGTCATTTAAAACACGTGCATCTGATGCTTCATCACCCAAAACACCAATATCTGGCATCATCTGATCCTCAAGAACTTCACTTGAAGATTTTACAGCTTCTTCGTCATTCTCATTTACCATAGAATCAAGTTTTTCAGCAACGTGGGTATTTACACTGGAGGACTCAGTAACCACCAAATTTTCTACTGCACCAACTTCATTAGCACAATTTACAGCTTTCCCAGGCATGTCACTATCTTCCTGAGCAGATGTGGAAGCCAATTCACAGCTCACATCATCCCTTTCGATCACATTTTCATCTCTTCCTAATGCATTTTCATTGGATGCAACCTTCATATCCTCTCTGACAACTTCACTAGCACGATTCATAGCATAACCATGCATATCAATATCTTCACCAGCAGATGGGGTAGCCATTTCGCAGCTCACACCATCTCTTTCAATCACATTTTCGCCTCTTCCTAATGCGTCCTCATTATCCGCAACATTCACATCCTCTTTGACAACTTCACGAGCACAATTTATAGCATAACCATGTGTATCAATATCTTCACTGGCAGACAGGGTGGCCAATTTGCAGCTCACACCATCCTTTTCAGTAACTTCTTCACATTTCTTAGAATCCTCATCCACCACAACTTTTACATCCTCTTCAAAAACTTTAGAATCACAATTCATATCATCCCCATGCATATCACCATCGTCACGAGCAGACTCTCCATGCATATCACCACCGTCACGAGCAGACTCCCCATGCATATCACTTTCGTCACGAGCAGACGGCGTAGCCAATTCACAGCTCACACCCTCACTTTTAGTCACTTCACCTCTTTCCAAACCACCCTTGCTCACCGCAACCTTCAAATCCTCCTCAACAACACTCTCTTTCACCACAACACCAATTTCCTCCATAACAACATCCTCATTCACCACAACCCCATCTCTCTCAACAACCTTATCACCCAATGATCTTTCAATTTCCCCCACCCCATCAACCCCAATCTCATCTCCACCTTCCCTTCCACGATCATCGACAACCCCATCACCCGGAACCCCCAATTCGCCATTTCCACCCAGTCCAACTCCATCAAAAAAGACATCAGAACCAACAACCTCCACCATTAACTCCCCACCCTCATCACCCCCACAACCCAAACCCTCATCTAGGGTTTCACCACCTACTAAAACAGTAGCATTTCCACTAGATTCAGTAACCCTAGAAACTCCCACATCATCATCATACTTATCCATATCACAATCTGAACAAAACCCAATTCATACAAATCCAGTTACAGTACAACAACTACAACAATTCATACAAACCCAATTACAATACCAACTTAAATAATCAAGAAATAAGCTAATCTAGTGCAAAAACAGAAAAAATGAAGTAAAGATTGAAACTTTAGTGTACCTGATGAAGATAATTGAGTTGTTAGAGATGAAAGATTAGATTTTGAGGGGTTTTAGAGACAAGTTAAGGGAAGAAGGGTAGAGGTGAGTTTGGTTCGTAAGAAAGATTTTTGGGGGAGAGATCCAAAAGGGGTGAAAAGAATATACACGTGTTAGGACTTGGAAGGTAGAATTAGTACAGTACATTTCTTTAAGGTTCAAAATATTTACCTTCGGGTTCCAAGTTGTACTCGTGTATTCTAATTCTTCTTTCATAAAAAGTTAAAGTCAAAATAATTGTTCGATCGAAACTTGAAAATAAAAAAGTCATCAAGCGGGATAGATTAGCTATTTTTTATATTAAGAACCGGTTTGAAAGTTAGAAATTTTGGATAAAATTTGAGATTTGAGTTAAATTAGAGTTTTGATTAGATAAATTCTCTAATATTAATGTGGTAGTAAGCAAATTGAACCGGTGATTAGGACTCAATAAGCTAATTTTAAAAAAAAATACTTAAAGAAGATTTTTCAATAAGATGATTGACAGGTATATTATATTCTATATATAATAAGAGCAAGAGGCATTTTATATAAATACTACCAAAGGTCAAAGGTTCGATTTTTAATAACTACATAATATTAAATACTAATTATTTATAAGTTATAATTAGGCTTAAATAAAATTTAAACCTCGTGTTATTAATAATATACAATTAAAACCCTCTTTTAATATATTTAGTAAATTGAACCCTACGTTTTTTAACTATATACAATTGAAACCTTTTTTAAAATAATTAATAAATTTAACCATATGTTCTTAACTATTTACAATTAAAATCCTTTTTTAAAACATTTAGTAAATTTAACCTTGACTTTTTAAATTTCGGAATAAAATAAATCTTACGACCAAATTTTGAATAAATACTCGTCAAATGCACTATTATCAATTTTTTATGTATAGATATTATCTAAGGATAATATATATGCAATTATTAGATTTTTTCTTATAAAATAAATATTTAGATATTTTTTTCTATATTAATATGCCTATATGTATAATATATTATATATGTTCAATAAAATTTTAATATGTGTTTATGTTATTCCCTCTTGTCATCACACTTCCCGCTCAATATATTCATGAATGTTCATCATCGAATTTAATTTATTTTTAAAAAATCTCTTCTATAATTGACATAAATTGAGCCAGATTTGGGTAAGGTTTATTTTATTTCAAAACTAAAAAATCAAGGTTAAATTTACTAAATGTTTTTAAAAATGGTTTTAATTGTAAATAGTTAAGAACATAAGGATGAATTTACTAATTATTTTTAAAAAAAATTCAATTGTATATAGTTCAAAATGTAAAGTTAAATTTACTAAATATATTAAAAGAGAGTTTTAATTGTATATTGTTAATAACATAGGGTTTAAATTGTATTTAAGCCTTATAATTATTATTAAGATTCCTAACAAATATAATTTTTCATACCTCACTTCAGATGACAACTCAAACTCTATTAAATATCTTAGTAATATATAGAGATTAATGTTTCTAAGCTTTTCTCATGCAACTTTATTGAGATTAAAAAAAACTTTTCATATAAATACACGAGAGTATTATTATAATTACAGAGAATCATATACAATTATAAAAATACCCACACTAAAAAATAATGATATTTTAGGTAATTTTCCTAATGTAATCTCAGGAACTTTATTCTCTAATATATAAATTTGAACTTAAAAAGCTATTTTGGAGTTAAATTAAAAATAAAATTCATAATTATTGTGCTACTCCCACGATAAACATCGTTTGGGTCATATTTTGAGTTTCAAGAGTCAAAATTGAACGGTTTTAGATTTTACAGCTCATGCGAAACTTGCAATATTATCTTTAATTCTGAAGTGTTCCAACATTCAAAATTCAATTGGAGCAACCATAATCTATACAGAAAAGACAATTATGAATTTTTATCGGAGAATTCTATTCCTTTTAGGAAACCTTTTTATAATTGGTTTAAAATACTAAAATACTTTTTATATTAGATTTATATTGAAACATATCATATATCAGATATTATTATGTATTATTATTATATTAGAGTTGAGATAATATTAGGGTTTTACGCATACATAGAGATGGAGAGAGGCCGTGGATTTTTTTTGTTATAAGGAGGATTAAAGTTTTTTTATCCAAATTTTTTCTATAAAAATATTTAATATATCATATGAAATATTATGGTAACTTTATATGGAGAATTAGTTACGCTTATAGAAAAAATTATTATATTGAGAACTCAAAAACCTTATTAATTAATTGGTTTGGATCGAATTGAATAAATTAGATTTTTTTATAAAAATAATTATTTGAGTTCTCGGCTAAGAGTTCAAGATATTAAATACACATTTTATATTGTTACTATATTATATATAATACTATATCAAAAACAAGTTATCGTATACTTTAAATCATGCTATTTGATAAGTAAAATAAATCAAATTAAAATTAAAATAATATAAATTAATAAATATTAATACATTTTTTAAATTTAATAAATTTATATATGAGAAAATTATGGGTTGAATTGCCGGAACACACATTAAGTATTAATATAGAATAATATATTTGGTTCAATAAAGAACCTGTTATATATTGGTATAAAAAAGTGCGATGTAAAAAGTATTATGATGGTAATTGTTATGTATCATTTTATTTTTTAATATTAATTTAAAGTTTAAATCTCATTAGCAATATAATAACATGTATTTTTTATTGATGTAAGGTTTAAATTATAAAAAAAATTATTCAAATGAATAATTATATTATCATATTATTAACAGATACATATATATTATATATCATATACCATAATATCTACTAAGTTTTATACAAAATAAACATAATGGAGATATTATCAACAATATATGTAAATCTAATATGTATAATTTTAAATATATTAAATATATGTTTGATATATTTAAAAATCAAGTTCATAATATTTTGAATCGCAAATTTTATATATTTATATATTAATAATATAATTTGGTTGATGTCAAAATATATAATTTAAATAAATTAAAAAAATTAATATAATTATAAAATATTAAAATATTTTAAAATTATAAAAATATTAATAAATTTAAAATATATAATTTAATTAATAAAATAAAATATCCATGCATCGCACAGGTTAAAATTTAGTATTTCAAATACAAATAATTAATTCAACATCTATGTATGAGACAATTTTATTCAAAACAACTAATTCAATCCATTAGTCAAAAGAGTTAATTCAATCAGCTAGTCAAACGGTTAATTTAATCTGGTAACAGTTAATCGATAACTACTAATTGTGAAGTAGGGCCTAATTATTTATTTGGTTAAATTATCATCACTTAGGTCTTAACTATGTTAAGCTTATCAATTTATTGACTAAATTATGTTAAACTATAATATTAAATGTAATTAATTATTAAAAAATAAAAAATTTAATTAAAAAATTTAAAAAATTTATATTTAAATCATTTTTCTAAAACATTATAATTCATACCAATACAATACCTCGATCCTTATACAGGCGATGTTCTAGTGGATTTTTTTCCATTAATGTTTGTTAAGAAAATTAGACGGAATGCAATCCGTTAAAAATAAATATTTTAGCAAACAAATTAATAAATTTATAATTGAACTATTTTTCTGTAAAAATATTATAATTCATCTCATCAAAGTATAATTAAATTTTATAATATTGATTATTATCTTTTTCACATTTTCTCTCTCCTTTTTCATGGTTAAATATTTAAAAATTACAAAAATTAAGAATTTTATTTCAATTTCTTGATTTTAGAAACTTGGGTATATAACTTGTATCCTGGTTATTGAAAACGATTATTAACATGTACTCTTGTCTCATTAATCTGAATACGATACATAATTTGAATCACTTTAAAAATGTTAATTCGTCTCAAAATGTTGTTGATTTTATTTTAGATAATAATAATATTTTTATTAGTATTTTCATTATTGATAATATTATTGTTTCTCCTCTGAATAAATTGTGTTTGATTGGTGTTAATTGATTTTATGATTATGGTTATGAATTTCTTTGTCTAATATTTGTTTGTTGTAGCATATATTTTGTCAAGCGATATTTAATTCATATAAAAAAATTTAATACGGTACTATTTTTATTAAAAAGCTCATGCTTTATTTAGCACAAGTTTTTCCCCTCTCTTTCCCTCAATTTCTCATATTGAATTTGTGGTTGGCGTAAAAATTATGATTTATATGATGGAAAAATTGGTACTCTTATCATGGTAATGTTGATTATGAATGTAAAAAATATGAGTAAATTACTCTTGCAACAATGTTATTGAAAAATTATGCACTTAATTGGTTTGAGAAACACTTCTTAGCTTCAAAGTTAAATGAATATTATGATCTAAGAGAGGTTGTTAATCTCATAAACACATTGTTTGATTCATAATCGATTTGAAGTTAACATGCAAAGGAGAAACAAAAGTAAGGAGACTAACACATTAGTTGAAAGATATTATATTAAAAGTGAAGATGGATAGGATGAAGACCAAAATATGAATTTTCAGCATTAATATTGTCATGACAAAGATTGATTCAGATGATATACAAAAGTTAAAGGTTGTTGGTAATGGCCAAAATTGAAGAATGTTGGAGCTCATCAAACATGTGTTGTTCGAAAAGTTTTGCATGATCAAAGAGGGTAGTAGTGCTCATCATACTTGCACCGATGAAAGGCAAGCCTTGATTGTTGTAATTACAAGAGGAAAACAAGTGTATACTAGCAACAAATCAAGGAAATGATATTTTAGACATATATGGATGTTTTCTATCATTTGTCTTTGAATTAAGAGATGCGCTATTAATCATTTATTTTTCACAATCAATCAAATATATACGAAAAAACCCTAATTCTATCTCCATCCGCCCCTACTCTCTCGACCCCTATTTTCTCCCTCTTTTCACATTCTTTTTCTTCTTTAAACCCTTTTAAATATATATATATATATGTTTTCATATCTTTCAGATCTGTTTCATTTTCTCTATATCTATTTTTATATTCTTCATATCTAAAGTTTTGAACAAGTTTAGTGTCATTAATATTTTTCTATATCTCGAGCAGTGCCTTTTTTATGGCGTTTTGACCATATCTAGCGGTGGTTATATGTCGTTTATGACGATCTTGTGTCATATTAGATGGGTTTTTTTATATCATAAATTGATAGTTTTATAATATATTTACTCTTATATTTATGTTACTTCAATCGACTTATTTGTATTTTTCAATTTGTTTTATTATTTTTCAGATTCAATTGGATGAAAAATAATTGTGGATGAGAAAAGAATCGAAAGAAGATTCTAGTGTGTATTTGTTGCACATCTTTTATTCACACAAGTTAATTTTTGAATTGGAATTTATCAAGCGGAATCTAGATACGTTTTTCTTTCGTGCTCTTTATTTTTGAGGTGTTTACTTCTGATCTTTAAGATTTTATTATCTAAATTTTTGTAGACATCTCCACATGCCTTTTAGATGATAAATTTATCGAACGAAAGAAATTCCTTCGATATTATATTTACATACAACTCATATATGAGTATGTATCTCTTGTAAAAAAAAAGGTACATTTTTTATAATTTTATTCATGATTTGTAAAATGAACTTACTCCCATATGGGGTCGGGATGATTCATTTATAAGTTATTTCAAATATATCAAAATTAATTAAAAAAAGCAATAATTATTATTTACATCATGTTAATTTCCACATACAATCAAATAAGTTATGCTTTGATTTACACACAAAATAAACGATGATTGCTTAAGTACTGCATCACTTGCTTTCCATTGGAGATGTGTAAAATACTCTCAATTCTTTTTTTTTTGGAACTAATATATTATTCTTTTAGTTAATCTACTTGTATATTTTATAAAATAACAGAGTGAATAAAATCTATTTTCTCTTATTTTATTCAAAATAGGTGCAATCTTGATTCTTTGCAGTAAAATTGATTTAAAATCATGCCCATCTTACATTTTGTACTCATAAATCTATTACAACATTCTAATCTCTTTCACTTCCAATTTCTGCTCCTGCGCCTTTTTTATATAGTCTATAATTCTATATTCAAATCCATACAAGATGATTATATGCTATGAGACCCTAGTGTTTGCCTATTACAAGGACAGTGTAACCGATCTAACTTTTTAACATTTTTATACTATGCTTGTGGATTGAAAGTGATCAAGTGTTGAAAATATGCTTTGACATTGTTAGAATCTCGTAGAGATATATAAAAAATTCTGATTTCTGACCTGAAAATATTCCCTACCTAGTTCCGAAAAGGCCTTTCCGATTCATACCATACCACATTTAGGGCCTTCAACATATTTTATATTTTTGAATAAAATTCAGCTCAACCCGAAAAAAATTCAAACTTTCGAAAACCCCGACAAACCTGATTTAGATAAAAAGTCCAAATAAAATTTAATTATTAAAATACATTTACACACATATATTTACATTTAATATAAATTAAAAATAATTTACACACATATATAATTACATATTCATGTTCTACAAATAAATAATTATAATATATTTATCATATATAAATAAAATATGTATCAAGTATACAGATAATTTGATTAATTTTTTCAAAAATCACCAAATAAATAGAAAAATATTTATATTTATATTAATAGATTATATATGGTTTAGTGTGTGTATATATAATATAATTTATATTAATAATTTATAAAAAAAATTAATCAGTTCAGATAAAATCAAATCTGACAAGATTTAAAATTGGATCAAAACTCTATGCAATTACTTACAAATCCGACGATAAAAGTCAAAATCCGGCTTGACTAAAATATTCAAAATTTTCCAAGTCTAATTAAATACGGTTTCGGTAAAATTTTTTATATTTTTACATCTACAGATTACTTACAGAACCTTGCATTGATCTAAGTTTATCAGCCAACTATCTTCTTTAATATTTGAAATGTATTGTGATAGACATTGAGTTCTTACGTTTCTCTAATTTCGTGCTTAATTTTTTCAGATTATAAAAATTGCAAAGATAATTATAGAAGATTGCCATTTTTGTGTGATTCAAAGAAACAGACTTTTTTTTGCCACAAAGAAAGCTAAATTCATTAACTGTTCAATTTTTTTGACAATACAACAATGAATTCTGAATGGATAAAATTCACTCTCCAAACACGATCAGCTATGGAACAAGTGTGCCTCACTAGCTATGGAGCAGACTTAATTAACCCATTCTAGTACAAAAATATTCATAATGATGTTATAAAGAAATAATTCGATAAACTTTAACGGAGCCATAATTCAAAGTTACAATAGATTGCATCTCAAGTTGGGAAACATGTTAGACGGTGAATGAATGAATAATTAGATGCTCAAGATAAAAATAAGAATTAGAAAAATTTATAAAAAAGAAAAGAAAAGAAAGTAAAGCCACTACAGATGATATATAATATGATTATTCTGAGCAGCCAACATCCTTGCATTTGTTATTTCCAGCTACTTATTTCAAGTGCTTTCAGTCTCTTTCTTGAATGCTTTCAACTGCTCCAACTGCACCTATTCTGCAGTCAAACAAACTGAATCTACAATATCAGTACTATACATCATACAGTCACTACATTCATAGTATAGCTGTATAGTAGTACAATACAATGCAATAAACATAATCATGCTCATAAAAAAGACAACCCAAGTACAATTAGATCCAAAAATCTGCACCCGATACGAAAAAACGACACAATGTGATAAATTATTATTAATAAAATTTGATCGCAAGAATATAATTTGTAACTACTTTAGAACAATTAGTAATCTAGCTATACACCAAAAATATAGAGCACGGTTGGATAACCCAAGTGGTTGAGGGCTTATTCTCTGTCGTCCCAGGTCATGGGTTCGATCCTGGCTCATCCCGAGAATTTCTTCTGAACAGATACTCATTTGTAAGGCTATAAGCCAAATTAGTCAAAAAAAAATATAGACAAACATTTATTAATTTACAACTTGTAAATTAGATTAGTTTGACGACATGCATATTATAGTATATATATGCTCATATATACAACTGTCTCAACTGTCTTATGGGTTGGATAGAATAATAGTTGTTGCCTTAATATCATGTGGGTCTGCAGAAGCCCAGCTGTCACTGGGCCAGAAATATACATGCTCACGTGAAACTCTGTTTCATGGCACAATGTTTTCTAACTTTTATTCTGGCAATTGATTAAAAAGAATCTTAATCATGTACTCATGTGTAATGCTAAAGTTCATATACCAATATTTATAGCATTTCAGAATGAACTTAAAAGGAATAATAATTTTGTTAAAATGTACTGTAACTACTTTTTTTGAATTTTAATATGTTGAAAGTAAAAAAATAATATTAAATTACCTGGATTAGAAGGAATTGAGGTGGGCTTTGACATGAGAGCTGGGCCAGTAGTTATTGTGGCAGTTGCACCAGGAGAATAATAGTGAGCCGGAAGGCCCATAGCCTGAGACTGATGGAAGTGGTAGAATGGGTACATTGGCATCAGTGTGTTTGCTGCCCCCATCATGGGTTGCCCCAAGTACACTTGAGAATAGTGCCCATTCATGTAGGACCCATTTGTGTAACCTAGTTTCTGCATCAACAGTGAAAAAGTAAAGTTAAAATTTTTAAAAATTATAGTTCCCAATCAGATTTTAAATATTTAATCCGAACTCGAATTCTTAACATGAGAATATAGTACGCATTATGCATCTGAATTCATGCAACAGATTATTCTGTGTTTAGTTGTTTACAATTGAAGGACAAGTAGTGTTATTTTGTATTGTATAACATTAGATGCTTTATTATAAAGACTATGTTTGTTTTTCTTATAAGTAACTTGTAAGTTAAAAATACATACATTTTTCAATTTATAAATAACTTATAATAAATCTCAAATGAGGCCAAAGTCTCCGGTCTCGTATACAAAACTACAATGTGTTGGTTATTATTTAATTTTATGGTGTTTAATAATCAGAAAAGGGTTTTTTCTACTACTTACTGTAGAATTTTCAATGACCATGGCGGTATACTAAAATTTATTGAAAATTTAATCAATGTGTATAAATTCATAGCCACCCACTTTTGCGCACACTTTCAATAAGATCTGTGTGTTTTTATGGACACCCTCTTCAATTTCAATAAAAGTGCATGAAAACTAGAACTCAACCGTCCTAGCCCCAGACACATATTTATTTATTTGGTATTTATGAATTGTTATAAATTTAAATATTCACATTTGTTAGTCTTGTAGTATTTAATTATGTTACCATGCCATAGAATAAGATAAATATAATTTTATTAATTTAACAAAGCTTAGCTGAATTTACTTACATGGTTGTAATTGACATGATCGGTGGCAATGTACGAGGGGGAATATCCATAATAAGGCATTGCTGCTGCCTGAAGGTGGTGGTGTTGCTGCTGATGGGGATGATGATATGGCAATGCTGGTGTCGCTGCAGTGGCTGCCGGTGAATAGTACCACTGCACATGGTTGCTGGCCGGTGCTGCTGCAATAGATCTTGGTCCAACATTGTGTACTGGTCCTTGATCATTTTAGACAACCAGAATATTTCTAATCAATTAATTATTTAAGTGCATAACTAAAGCCTTAAAACAAATGCATATAAATAACCTACATTATTGTTTAAACCCATTTGATTGATCTAATTAGTATCTTATAATTTAAAAAATATATAAGTAACAAATGGGGCGGGGTTATAATTTGATCTCATAATCCGCAAATATTATCGTTGTTATTGATTTACCATGTTGAGGAGGAGGTGGAGTAGAAGTTGATCTAGGGCGGCGCGCACCAAGCGAAGCCAAATTGCAGTTGGCTCTGCGTCCATTGATCACAGGTGTAGCCTCTTCACAAGCCTTCTTAGCTGCCTCGGGCTCCTTGAATGTTACCTATTAAATTTAGAACAAAATTATCATCCTAGCAGGATCGATCTGTACAATGTGCTAATACATAATGTTGTGTGATTCGAATAAATAATTTAATCATAATGTAACTTACAAATCCATAGCCTTTGGATCGACCAGAGAGCTTATCGGAGATAATAACAGCTTCCAAGATCTCACCATACTTATCAAAATGCTCTTTCATCACTTGTTTAGGAGTTTCCCAAGCTAAACCTCCTACGAACACTTTGGTCAACGTTGTATCGCCAAATTGATTCATCACCGCGCCATTGCTCATTGTCATTTCTCAATATAATTCAATTAATCGATAAAAATAATCTAAGAAATTTCACACCATGCAATGAATAAAAAGGAGTATAAAGAATTGACAAAGTGTGTGTCTATAATGGGAGGAAAGAAAGAGAGATGATAGCTGGAAGTGAGTGGGTTTATGGAGTATATGTGTATAATTTAATACTTACACTATATATGTATGTATATAGAGATTGAGGGAGACAGGTAGACAGATTAGAGAGTGTGTGTATATATGGTGAGAGCTTCAACGTGGTCTCCTCTTCTTTCTCGTTTCATTGTCTTGCACCCTCTGTGTCTTTGGCCTTCCATTTCTTTGTTACTATTTAAATTATTTATCAAATTTAAATATTTTTCAACTCCTATTTAGAATCGAGTTGGAGTAACTTGATTTAAATTACAACTTAAATTAAATTTGAATTTTCACTAACACGTATTTCATATTTCAAATTATAGTGGATAATATAATAATATATTATTATTTAATGTTTTATATTTACAATTAGCATTTTTAATATTATATAATATATAATTTATTTAGGCCGAATTATGTTTGTGTATATATAAACAAATCTCATATATAAGGAAATTAATTTTTAAATATCTTTCCTGACAAAAAAAGGTTTAGATATCTTTGTTTACCAAATATATTTAAGAATAAATTAATACATGTCTGGACAAGATTTACCATATAACTTTATATGTATGTTAATAGTAATAATATTATATACAATTAATTCGAGTCATATAAAAGTTTAGTCAAATAAAAATTTATAGTTTATAGAATGATAATAAAATTAAAACACCCTCCAAATATCTTTTCAAAATATACGAATTATAATATTATAGCTAGACAATATTATTATTATTATTACACATTTTAGTTAATAAATTATAGAGATGGCAAATTCAATATATTATAATTGTTCTTGAAAGACATTTTTGATAAAAATAATAATTTTGGGGGTAATAATACGTCACAATATTATTCGTCACATAATTATCCTGCAAGACATTTTTTATTATTAAAATTATTCAAAATTAATGCGTAACACTCTCTCTAAGTCATTGCTCAGGTGTCTAGCTAAGCCGAGCCTAGTGCCTAGGTATGGGAGTAAGAAAGAGAATCTGGTATATAATAATATTTCAAGTGTTGTAACAAGATTAACAGATAATAAAGGCACCAGAAAAACACCGTACAAAATTTAGATCCATACCGTAATGGAATATACAATCTTGATTGAAAAAACAGTTAAAATGAAATTTCGTACTTTATTCACTTCTTGCTGTAAGCATCGCCGGCCCCTCCGATCTCAAAGTTTTTAGTTTGTCCCTGCTGCCTTCCACTTGTTAAACTAAGTTTATATGATCAACTTATAAAACAATCTTAAGATTTGACATAATTACTCAAATCAACTATTTTATATTTATATTTTACTTATAATACATACATATATATATATATATTGAGTTTTCAATTAAAAAATGATATTTATTAAAATTTCACAAACACACACATATATATAATTTTATTATATATGTACTTTTGAAGAAGAAGTTATGATTAGCAAGTGATGAATTTTTTTAATAAATGTTATTAGTAATGTGGAGAAAAAGAACTTTTTCTTTTTAATTTCATATTTTTGGAGGCAAGAAAAGTTTATATGTTATTTTTAACAATAAGTATTCCTTCTTAAAATTTAAATACTAAATTATGTACTATATTATTCAAACATACTTTAACGTACTAGTATTGTTTTTTGATAAATTTTAACTTGCAGCAATTAACTTACTTAAGAGAGCACCCCTAAGCAACGCTTTGACTAAATTGTTAAGTGGTCAAAGTCAAAAGATATATGGATGGCAATGAAAGGTGGTGAACACGTGGACCCACATGACTGCATGAGCCAGCAATTGGTTTTTATGCTGCTGGCCTGGCCAGTGGCCACTAGCCACTAGGTGTCTAGGACTATCTCTTTGGTTATGTCACTTGTATCATACATACGACGCACCCCAATATATTTGTTACTAATATGTACTCCATCTTTTGTCAAATAAATAAATAAATATGTACTCCATCTATTATTTTGAACTAATTTTAAGGTGGTTAGACAAAAGTTACCAAGTAACAAGTTGGTTTGAGCTGGCCATCTCGTGAATCATCTCTGGATGCATGATATATTGGAGTATTTTCTAGCTCATAGAGAGATGGAAACAATTGCATGCGACATTTATTTTGTTGGATTTGATTCTTCCAAATTAAAAACAAGTGTGTGTGGTCACTGCTGTTTCACTAGCTATAGAGAGAGACTAAAACCATGCATACATATTTGCACCAAACAACAAATGATGGTCTCCATCTTGAGATCCTTGCTTAACGCGCATCACTCTCAAAAGTATAATATCATTTGTATTGAACAATTATACACGATATATTTTAAAAAAAACTGAAGGTAATATTTAATTTATAGAAAATTTCAAATATGTAACACATTTAGAGGTAGTTTGGTTTACTGGTTTCTGGAATGAAGTATGCGATTAGAATAAATAAAACCTATACCTAGTGTTTGTTTTAATTTTTTTAAATTTCAAACTTATACCTTAAACGCACAAGGTATGGATTTTTAATACTCAAGGGGGAGGTGTGTATGATGGAGAGGGTATGTGTATCAATTTGTTATTATTATTTTATTGTTGATAATTAACGTTATTAAACTTTAGAGATATAATCACATATAACATGTTTTGTAAAATTAAATATTACTAGCTTATAGCCCGTGCGATGCACGGTTTTTTTTTAATATTTTGTCATTATATTTTAATCAATTTTAATATTTTTATCATTAGTTTTCAGTAATTAACACATTAACATACAATTCAAACTATAAAAGAGAAACTAATTATAATAATATTTATATGAAAAATATTATTATATCATTAGTTATATTAATTAGTTTATAAAATAAAAAAATTTACCCAATTCAATAAATAAAATTATTTATTATTAATATAAATATTATAAGTGTCATAAGATTGAACAAATTATAACGATATATGTTTGATGAAATCGAAACCTTATATGCGTGTGTTAACAGTTGTGAGAAGCAGTTTAAAATTAAAATAAATAAATATTTCTCATTGTTTAAAATACTAAGATTTTAAATTAAATTATTTTATTCTTAATATCTTGAAAAGAAATAAAGTAATGATAAAAAAAATTATCGTTGTAGTGGGATAAAAATTATAAGTGTATTGTAACTAAAAAAATTAAATAAATTATAATCAAATAAATATTTTTTGTATCATTAATTGATTACTATTTGAATGTATAATTTAACTTAATAAATATTTCAATAAGGTAATACTCGGTAAATTGATAATCTAAATTAATTAATATTTTTTTATAGGCCCGACTCGAATTTATATAATAAGTAAATTAATATTCGATAATTTGATGATCCAAATTAATGATGAAAATGAAGCTACAGCTAAATGGATGAAGACTTTGGAAGGAGTGGTTGATGAGAAGAAGAAGAATGAGAGGCTGTTGATGCTAAAATCTGATGAGTACAGACCTGGATGCATACTTGAAGATGGTACTGAAAAAGATATGGTTAAAGGGGATGCAGAAGTTAATATGGTATTAGGTATTCCTATACTAATCCCGATGGAAAGAAAAGTTGTTGCATACCTTTGGATGACAGAATGGAAAGGACATCAATTTATAATGAGCTGTTATTTTTCAAATTGATGATTCCAGTGACCAGATAAAAGAATTAAAAGAGAAACCGGTGGAATTATTAAAGATGACTGAAAAGAAGCTGCTGGATAAGTTTCTATCTGAAGATTTTTCCTACAGGAGAATATAAGTCAAAGAGGAAAACTTAAACTCCGGAACATTTGCCTCTAAGGTTTCTGACATCATAAGTTAAATTTATGTTTTACTGAATAAAGTATAAATTGGGGGAGATTGTTAGAAATAAAGAACTGATGTTGTCAGATATTATGTCAAACAGAGTTTAATGAAGTCAATCAGAGTTTAAGGTGACGTCATCAGAGTATGGAAGCTGTCAACACAGTTTATTGAGACAGAGTTTAATCAATCATAGTATAGTCAATCAGAGATTATAAACCGACAGAGTTTATGAAGATCAGAGTTTGACAAAGAAAGAAACAAACAAATCAGAGATTGATTAGGATAAATATAGAAGTATTTTAATGCAATCCTATTATATTTATGGAAGCTATCTTTATCATTATCTGTTTTGTAATTGGATTTGTAGTTGTGTACTATATAAACACAGAATTATGTTTTACATTGTATTCATTCAAGTTATATCATTCTTATAACCTAGCAGCTTTTAAGAACTTTATTTTTTTGAGAGAGTTTTGTATTAAGTTTATCAAAATTAATATAAAGCAGTATTTCTTTTACATACTTGTATTCTTAGTCGATTAATTTGATACTATTATATTCAACTCCCCTTCTATAATAATTTATTATCTAGGCAACATAATACAAAAGTATATATAATATAGATAGAGTATAATAATAAAATATAATTAATATAAATGAAATAATAATATTATTTTAATATTCATAAAATTTAATTAATAAATGAAGATATTAAATAAATTAAGGAGGTTAACTAATGGGAAAATTAAAATATGATAGTATATTGATTAAAAGAATGTGTTTGAAATTGAGTAGGAGACATACACATGTATTTGAATTTGAGTGGGACATAAAAGGACCAGACCGAACGATGGAACAAACATTTGCCTTAAATGAATTAAATATTTAATTTAATTATTTATGTTATTAATATTTTTTATGTAATGTTGTACATGAGATAAATTAATTTTGAATCATTTTTATATTATGTGTTTAAAGTCTCATTAATATATTGTTATATATTTATATTAATTAACATAGATTAATAACCCGTGCAAAATATTAATAAATATTTATTAATAAAAAGAGTTTCAAATATATTAAAAATATTTTAATTAAAATTTAAATAAAAGAGTATATTTTAATATAGATAAAATTGTAATATAATCTTAATATTAAAAAATTGTAATTACAAAATTGTAATTTTAAATAAATTAAAATATTTGAGCGATGAGAAAATTGAAACATGATATTAGACTGTAAGTACAACTCTATATTCTAATTTAAAAAAATTCATTTATAGTAATATAATATAAAAGTATATATAATATAGATAGAACATAATAATAAAATAAAATTAATATATATAAAATAATAATATTATTTTAATATTTTTAAATTTTAATTAATAAATTAAAATATTAAATAAATTAAAGAGGTTGACTAATGAGGAAATTAAAATATGATAGTATATTGATTAAAATAATGTATTTGAAATTGAGTAGGATACAGACACATATATTTGAAGTTGAGAGAGACACAAAAAGAAGACCAAACATTTTCCTTAATTGAATTAAATATTTAATTTGATTATTTATGTTATTAATATTTTTTTTATGTAATGTTGTGTGATAAATTAATTTTGAATCATATTTATATTATGTGTTTAAAGTCTTATCAATATATTTTTATATATTTATATTAATTAATATAGATTAATAACCCGTGCAAAATACTAATAAATTTATATTAATAAAAAGAGTTTTGAATATATTAGAAATATTTCATTTAAAATTTAAATAAAAGAGTATGTTTTAATATAGATAAAATATTAATATAATTTTAATATTCAAAAAAAATTATTATAAAATTGAAATTTTAAATAAATTAAAGTTTTGAGCGATGGGGAAATTGAAACATGATATTAGATTGTAAATACAACTCTATATTCTAATTAAAAAAAATCTTTTATAGTAATACAATATAAAAGTATATATAATATAGATATAGCATAATAATAAAATTTAATTAATATAAATAAAATATTTTTATTATTTTAATATTCATAAAATTTAATTAATAAATTATGATATTTAATAAATTAAAGAGTTTGACTAATGAGAAGATTAAAACATGATAGTATATTGATTAAAAGAATGTGTTTAAAATTGAGTAGGAAACAGACACCTGTATTTGAAATTGAGTGGGACACACAAGAACACTTTTTTTTGGTCAATATCAGCAATGCAGTTTATCCAACGATAAACCTAATCCGAATTATAGAACTATGACACAATCAAACCCGAACGAACAAAATGTTGAATTGAATCGTACCAGCCTTTACTGGGTATTATTACTCATTTTTGTACTTGCTGTTTTATTTTCCAATTATTTCTTCAGTTAAGATAAGAAAACAAAGGAGAATAATAATTCTACCAAACATTTAGTGTAACGGATTTAATAATATAATATAGATATGTTTGAAAGTCTCTAGTTACTGAATAAAGATTTTATCATCATGATTGTTATTTTAGAAAATTTTTATGAAAGTTACTGCAGGAGACTGGATCGGTGGATCGGATGACCAATGCCAAATACTATCTTCATGTTGGACGTCATAATATTTTTAAATTTTCAAAGAGTTAATAAATTGTAGAATAATTATATGACTTATGGTTCAATGTGTTACTGTACATGTTGGTTTCTAAAATAAATTATTTTGTACAGCGAATACACAATCTGTCTTTCCACCTCCCAGCATCAGTCACAACATACATACACGAGAACAACTTTAGCGGATAATCCATAGTACCAAACCACTTATTCCATTCCTTTTGAATAGCTGGATACCATATCGTAGCATTGTTTCTAGACATTTTACTCTCATAGAACAACAAGATCGAATTTTAGTGCTTAAGTGAGTCAAAACTAACTGCAAATAAAAATATATGTTATTTGCAACTATAAAAAATGAAAAACAATAAATCATTGGTTAGTTAATAAGTTTTTTTCCTTTTCTATCATACTTCCTTTCTGATTTTGAATACTTAATTAACTAATGGATCACAGTACTCGTGTATCATGTGGTCAAGTATTGTATGTGTAGTGTCACTGGAGTGAAGACATTTGTGTTGTTAAATGCATGCTGCTCTGTTCTTGAAGAAGAAAAATCATGATGTTCAAGACCAGTATAGTTGTACATGCATGATAACTAGATCCCTTTTTATTGGATTTTGTTGCTGCACAAATCTTTCTCAAATTAACTTCTATTCTTCAACTCTTTCGAAGGATACAAGTGCCCACCGTCAAATTTGTCTAAAGAAGACAATTATGAGTTAATATCAGCTTAACTGCCTTGAATATCCGAACTCAAATTCTACCAAATAGTACTCAGATGGATCTGATACGAGTTATTCTAGGAGTACGTAATCCAGCATGTGTTGAACAATTCGAATAATATTGTGGAGACTTTAGAGTTGGCTGTCGTGTAATATTTGATTCAAGGTTGTCCTAACAAACGGCAATCATTTGAATTTGATCATAATTTGTTTAAGAGAGTACCAAATAAACATTCTGTCTTTTACAATTGCTAAAGAATCGTGCTACATTCTCTAAATAGCTTGTAACAGTCTTACCTGCAATTTATGCTAGTTATATACGACAGAAACGTGAAGACTTCTTCTAGTTACAGAACTTTCATTCTGGTGACCATAAATAATCTAAAAAATGTATGGAATGAGTGCCTTTACATCTTTTGGGAAGTCTTCAAACTTTGAGAGGTACCATTTTCTTGTCGCATAACTTCTTCCCGTCAAGTAACCAATTGTACCAGCAGTAAAAGATAATGCATATACAGTTTGTGAAAGGCAGGAAATTCCTATAAATACCAAAATTTCAAACAAATAATGTGGGCATATAACTAAATCAAACAAACCTCCTTGAGGAATCTTGTACTCTTTCTCCCCCTCTTTTCTTAGCTTAGATAGGAGGTAGTGGTGATAAAAATTTCCGACAATACCAACTAAGAAAATTGCGATTCCAGCATATTTTAGATCAATTATTGGCTCGGCAACTGTTCCACACAAATGCTGAGAGTAAATGATGCTGAGTGAAGAAAGAAAATAACTTGTGGAGATAACAATTGCGGAATCTATCGGCATGTTTCCACTGTATTTGTGAATGAATAGCACCTATATAGAAATTGAAGTTATGGAAGCTAGTGAGTTCAATATAAGCTTCATTGTTCCTAATTTTCACATAATTAAAAAAAAGTAAAACAAGAAATTTGGGACGTTTTTTCAGCAAATCATTGAGTTACACAACATCTTTAAACACTTCAAACTGTTTTATCATATAACACAACAGCTGCAGTATAAGCTTTTTATTCTTTATTAGATAGATGCTTTGAATTACACATACAAAATTGATTCTATGACTGAGCACTTAAAAGTTTGATTATTTCATAGTATAGGGTCACACATTATAGGGTAAATTGTCCGTATCTATAAGTCTTGTTCTTGATAGAACTAGCTGATGTCGACTAGTTCAGACGTGCAGACCACAGAACAAGAAATATCCAAGTTCAACTCTTTCTAAGAATATTTAGGGCCTATTTGTTTTATGATATAAGTAATTAACTTAGTATTCAAAATGATTTAAGAAATATTTTCTTAATTTCATTTGTGTTAAAACTAGAAGTAACTTCAAATTCGAGTTCTCAAACTTTTTTAAAGAAAAGCCAAATTTTAAGGCAATTTGAAGGCAAAAAATCTTTGTTTAAAGCAAGAGTAGTAGTAGTCATAGATTACATACCTCAAAAAGCCTCTTAAAGAAATGGACAGCAAGAGCAGAAGTAACCAAAGTAAACCTAAGTCCCTCATCTTGCATAAAGGCTAAAGAGGTAACACTAGCAACGAAAGCTGGCGAATAAGCTACGAGCATTCCATCTCTACCAGATAACTTGATCATCTTACTAATATTCGAAGCTTCGACATTCTTAGTGTTGGTGTTGAAGAACTTGGAGTACTGCATGCTCTTTCCTTTTATTTCCATTAATCCAGCATTGACTAATGATGTACCATTGATCACTGTCATGGCCGTTACGAACCACGATGCTGGTGGTGGGTAGATAAATCTCAGTAGTGTTGACAGAACCATTGTTGTAAATAGAAATTATAACTAACTATATATGATATTATTCAGATTTAAGCCGAGAGTTTGAGAGAGCTTCTTATTTTAGAAGAGAAGTCAGAAGTGACATACAAAGTATATAAAGTGTTGAGTAATATGGTGTACAAAATGCCACGAAAAAGTAAATGGTTCATGGTTCTAGTATCGTCTACTACAGGCACAGATGAGAAGCAGAGGATGAAGCACATCTAACCCAAAGAGTTTGTGTCTTGTGTGGACCAACGAACTCAGACCACAAAGTCTAGGCAAGGAGATAAAAACTTAGTCCAGGAACTAATGATAAAATATATTCGAGACAAGTAGTTGTAACAGCTTGGAGAAATTTATTGACCCTCAATAATAATTCATTTTGTAGAAATATTATTAACATGATACAAGATGTCTGGATCAGAACATTTTTTCGAAAATTATATAGCAGGCTCTAGACTCTGTGAGAATAAAGCGTTCTCCACTCAAATTCCATAGTGCAGCCGCAAAGTCTAGACTACTAGTGATGAAGTATAGTGTACACTTCAGATATATAAAGCATGATGTTTGAAGGACTTAGAGTAACTCCAACACACTTCTACTGCATTCCTTAAATTTAATACCCCCTCCGTCCCATTTTGTTTCGGTCTCTTTGACTTTCACGGAGATTAAGAAAAGTATAGTAGGTTCATTTTTTCTGGGACGTCCCAAAAAGAAAAAAGGGTCATAAAAAATAGCCGGAGGGAGTATAAAATATTGAATACACACACATATATATATATATAATAGCAGAGTGAGAGGAGAGGTGAGGTGACGGTCTTATAGTTTTTCTAGACAATTTTCTTGATTTATGAGAGACATATCTAAAATAAGTTAAAAAGAGCCACCCAACATGGTAAGTTATTTAATTTAATGCACCGTAATTGATTTTCATGCTTTTTTCCTAATAAATTACTTTAACACAATTTTTAAAAATAATCTTTGATACGTGTTTTTTAATTTATATCATGTTTTATTTCATATTATATTCATTCATATATTTGCTCTTTTAATAATTAATAAATTAATATTATTTTATTAGATTATATATGGGTTTTTTACCACAAAAAATCTTCACATATTTAAAAAAAATTAATTTTTATCCAAAATATTTTTGCAAGTTATTTATAATAAAAATTTGGCAATATTTTTTATTTTAACATTGAATTTCCTTGTATATACAATGTTAGCAACAAATTTGTTTCAAAAATTATTTAATGCTGCCTACCATCTAGGCAATTTTTTTACCATTTTATATTTTACTAGTGAAAAAAGCCGCACTTCGCGGCGGCCTCATAATAAATTTTAGATTTATTAAAAAAATTCCACAAAGTTATATTACTAATGAACTGCATATGATAAAATTTGATATAACAAAATTATATTAAACCAAATTTATAATATTGAATTTATAAATATTATAAAATCAAATAATAATTTCAAAATATATATGTATATTATAATTCATAACTTACTAATTTATTATGATTCTAAGATCTCTTTTTTTCCCATCTACCGCTAACAATATCAATGTCATCAATATTTTTTGGGGTCGTTGTACGTAGAACATCACTTTAAACTTACATAATAGTGGTCTATATCGGCCGGTACTTGCAACTACTTTTAAGTTTTTAATGTTATATAAAGACTATTCTTTCAAAATATGTTTGAATCAAAAAAGTAGATGCTTTTGAATCGTTGCATGGATAAGATTTTTCTATCATAAATTAGATCATCAAAAAGTTACTATGAATGCATAATTGTAATAAATTCATAAATAACAAAAATTTATTAATCTTATCATCAATTAAAATCATGTCAAGTCTAAATTGATCAACCTGTTTGTGTATTGATTGCATCTCACATCATGCAATCGTCTCTATTGTTATTCAAACCATTTTAATCCATGATGTATTAGACGTTGAATGCAAATAGCTCTGTGATAAATTTGTTGTGATTTACTTTTTGATAATTGATCTTTAATTTATATAAATGATGGTCTATTATTATTTAAATGGAAACACATTCAATTTAAGTAAAAGAATAAATTAACTTTTTTATTATAGATAGTATCTTTTTGAAAAATAAAAATAATTTCAATTTTTAATAATTTAATGTCTTTTCTAAATTTTCTAATTACCTTACATATAATAATGTCTTTTCTAAAATTTTGAAACTTATCTTATTGATAATAATAATTTACTCAATTTGAGGAGAAAGTTTAGGAGAACATAAAGTAACTTAGATTTTTTTATAATTTTTAATATTTACTAATTCAAAAATTCAAGAAAATTCGAAAAATACATTGGGATTATTTGGGAGCGCCAGTCTCCGTCCTCTCCTTTATTTATATATATATATATATATATATATATATATATATATATATATATATTAATATTGATTACATATGCTTTTTTACAAAGCCACCGCCATTAAATTTTTTTTATAATGATTTATATCATACATTCATAAATTATAATATATATATTAAGTGCATTAATTTTATCCATGATTTTACATATATTATAATTTTAAATGAAATTCATGCGACTTAGAAATAAAATTATTTATATCATTTTAAGAGTCATCCAATATGGTAAGTCATTTAATTTAATGTATTTGCATGCTTTTTTCTAATAAATTAATTTAACACAATTTTTAAAAATACTTTTTGATACATGTTTATTAATTTATATCATGTTTTATTTCATATTATATTCATTCATATATTTGATCTCTTAATAATTAATAAATTAATACTATTTTATTAGATTTTATATGGGTTTTTTACCACAAAAAATCTTCACATATTTAACACGTATTTTTTTAATTTTTATCCAAAATATTTTTGCAAGTTATTTTATAGTAAAAATTCAGTATTCTTTTTTCTTTTAACATTGAATTTCCTTGTATATACAATGTTAGCAACAAATTTGTTTAAAACAATTAATTAATGCTATCTACCACCTAGGCAATTTTTTCACCATTTTATATTTTATTACATATGTTGTTTTACAAAGCCACCGCCATGGAATTTTTTTATTATCATGTTTTATATCATACATTCATAAATTATAATATATATAATAACTACATTAATTTTATAGCATAATTTTACATATATTATGATATTAAATAAAATTCATACGACTTAGAAATAAAATTATTTATATCTTTTTTAAAATTAAATTTTAAAAGAGAAAATAACTACAGAAAATCTTATATAATATGTTTTACATTGTTATTATTTTAATATAATATAAATATAAATGACAAAATGTTGATTAATTTTATTTAGTTTTATAGTTGGGGTCAATGTCTAATATTTTATTTAGATTTATAAAAAGAACATACTTGGGGTCAAAGCAAAATACTAAATTATGAATTATTTTAATTAATGTCAAATTAATTTGTATTAATGTAGAATTTATAAAATGGAAATTCTTGGGGCCAAAGCAAAACAGTAAATTACAAGTTATTTGAATTAATGTCTAATTAATCTATCTATCTATATCTATATCTATATCTATATGTGTGTGTGTGACAAGTTCGGTGACGTGGCAAGCTCACAAGAATTTTAACTAATTTTCCAGTTTTCTAATAAATTTCAAGTAGGCTTTTGATTTCAAATGAATTAATGTCTAATTGATCTATCTATCTATCTATATCTATATCTATATCTATCTATATGTGTGTGTGTGAGAGAGAGACAAGTTCGGTGACGTGGCAAGCTCACAAGAATTTTAACTAATTTTCCAGTTTTCTAATAAATTTCAAGTAGGCTTTTGATTTCAAACTCGTGCTCTCATTTTAGTTATGGAACCAAAGGCTCCTATTTTTTTAATGCTTCAAACATTTATATTAAAAACAATTTCAATTTATTTTATGTTTTAAACAAATTATTTAATTATATTTAATATTTTAATTTACAATACTATAAATTACTTTCTTATTGTAATTTTTATTTTTACATTTTCATTTTTAAAATTATTACAAATTTTATACAATATATATTATAATTATTTTTTTCCAGCTAATAATTTATATAATTATTTTTTAATATATAATTATTTTCAATATTATTGAACAAATATTAAACGTATATTCTAAAATATTATATAAATAAAACCAATCAATAGGCTAAGCCACAACTAAATATATATTTTTGAGTTATGCATGTCATATTTAATTGTATATCATTTAATTTTTATATAAATTAATAAAATGATTATAATATTTTTATCTGTATTTATTTATCTTTATAAGGAAGCATATATATTATAATTGACTAATTTTCTGATAACATAAATGTAATAATTAATAATCATGAAATTATATGATATATAATTTTTTTAATATACACTATAATTCATGAATATTTGATATTATATTATATTGAGATAAATTTATATTTTATTAAAATAAAATTTTAAATTATTACCAAACTCGATATTATTTAAGAGAGACGTCGGCTTTTAGAAGCGATATAATTTAAGAGGGGCATCGATTTTTAAGAGAGTTAATTCATTATATTTAATATTTTTAATTCATAATGATATTGTAATTTATATTTTTAAAATTATTACAAATTATATATATATATTATGATAGTATGTTTTTCAACTAATATTCATATAATTATTAATTTTGAATTAATCTATTATATTGGTTATTAAATATTTTTAAATAATAAAATTAATTAAGTCATATGTAGATAAATTGTCAAATTTGAAAATTTTGTACTTGTGCACTTCTCGAGGTCATAATAGAAAAATATGTATTTGACTAACTTGTACAATTATTTATTTTATTACTATTTTAAAAATTATATATTTAATTTCTACTCCTGTTATTGAAATTTTGCATGCGTATAGGTATCACGACCCATTAAAAAATATATTTATAATAATTTTCAACAAATATTAAATATAAAATTTCTAAACCGCGCGTAGGGCGGAATTGTTCCATAGTCTTATTAACTTAGGATATAGATAGATAACTTGAACTCTAACAATGTTACTTATATCCCTTCTTCATCTTATATTTTATTATTAAAAATATTTTTCATCATTAAAGATGTACTATATAATAGAGAGAAATATGATGTTTATAATGTTTTATTATAAAATATAAGTTAGGACGTGCTTAGGAAGAAGGAGTGGTTACCTATGTATAAATGCATCCTAGGATTATATTATAAAATATAAGTTAGGACGTGCTTAGGAAGAAGGAGTGATTATCTATTTATAAGTGCATCCTAATCAAACCTGGTAATATAAGGAATCACTAGGACATTGTTGGAACCCGTATTTTATTATATTTTAGTTTAAGGACTCAAATAGAGAAGTTGTTGTAGATGCTCTTGTAACACACGTAGTGTATAGTCGACTCAAATCGTAAGGCTCGGAACTGTAGGTGTCATTCAATCCGTCAAATCGCGGTTTTGAACCGGAACGAGACAATTAAGACTAAGTATTAAAGTTGATTATATTGTTAACCCCACAATCCCTAACAAATACGAGAACTTTAAACTCCTAGAAGGAGAAAATATTATCGATGTGAAAACGAAGTTTACTCAAATAGTCAATGAGTTATCTCAACTTGGAAATAGTTATTCTCAAAATGAAAAGAATAGAAGAATTCTAAAAGCCCTACCACCAAATTGGAAAGTAAAGGTAATTAATGTCAAAGATGTGCATAATCTAAATGATTATAACATCCATAATATATTCGGAAATCTTCGTGCTTATGAAGAAGATAATGTTCCTAGACTAATTATTCCTAAAGTGGAAGACAAAAAGAGAAGTATAGCATTAAAAGTCATATTAATTGATGAAGAAGATATTGACGATGAATTAAAAGAAGAAATTCAAAATCTTGATGAGAGCGAAACTGCCTTACTCATAAGACAACTTCGCCATGTTCTTCAAAGTAAAGCTCAAAGGTACGGAAAAGACTTCCTAAAATTAAATAGAGTATTTTTCTAATATGTCTCAAATTTAAAAGTTTATAAATATATCCTAGTGTTAGTTGTATTTTCAAATATGTCACATACACAATTTTCTTCATCTTAATAATTTTATAAGGATTTTTATTCATGTAACTTAAACTAATTGAAATTTTAAAATAAATATAATATTTAAATAATATTTATAAATTCAATCCTCTAAATCTAAATTTGAGACCAATTTATTTTATTACATAATTCTAATATACATTAAACATATAAAATTCAAATAAAATTTTTCCTTACAATTTTGGTTTCACAAAAAATTATAAATAAAAAAACAAATAGTGTTAATATCTAATGAATCCATATTATATATATATATATATATATATATATATATATACATATAATAACATTCGAGAATTTAATCATGTCATTATTCAAATAACCAGATAATAAAAAACAAGCATTACAACACCTATTTTCAAAAAAATTGAATTACTATAAAATTTGTAAAAATAAAATAATATATATCAACTCATTAATTATTAATTACAAGTCATATAAAGGACGTCAAGTAAATCTAAAGGTATATTAGTATTAATATGTATATTTAAGTATGTTAATAAGTTAATAGGATATATTTATAAAATAGATATAAAAATAGACATATTGATAAATACCTCTATTAATTTGGGACAATATGATATAAATTCCCTTCTTTATTTTAAGTTTGTCACATGTTTCTTTGTTTGATTGTTTTAGATGTTTTATTCTATCCATTGTTCTTTTCTTCCCTTCTTGTATGTGTTAATGTATTTTCCTTTCTTTCTTTCATTACAATTATTATTATTCTCTTCCTTTGTTTGAGGTTTGAGGGGGTTCAATGCTTCAATCGGGTTTCCCGGATTTGTGGTAAGATTTGTTTTTCTGCGATTATGACCGAATAATGTGTTCAGTGTAAAACGAGAAATATGATATAATGGACTTGTGTGCTTGTGAAGTGGAAGAAACAGATGGAATGAGAAATTGGATTGAAATTTCAGAAAATATGTAGTTCTATAAACATAAATCATAATCACCACATGACAAAAAATAAATAAATATCAGAAGCACCTTGGTCCTTAAATGTTAGTTTTTTTTATCGGTAAATAATTCATTTATTAAAGATCATACAATATCTAAAAAATAATCAAAATTTAACGAATACATATATTTTAGGATATATTCAATTCATATTTTAATAATTTAGTAACAATTTGTGGATTTAAAAATATTATACTTGACTTTAATTCTATGTTGTTTCTTAGAAGTCAATGTAAAGTCTAATAGAAAATTTTACAAAATTTTGACGTATTTTAAAGTTATTAGAAAAACACTAGAAATTGATTAAAATTTCACATGCAACTCAAATTTTACCTTACCTTTTTAATATACCGAATTAATCGGCTCAATTTCAAATTGTCAACTAATTTTTTTTGTCAGCATATTGTAAGATGAATTGCATCTGAATACAATAACCGGATCAAGGAGTTCCTTTCATTTAAGAAAATTTATTATCTAATCAATAGGTCATGCAAGATGACCGCGGACATTTAGACAATAAAATTTTAATATCTGATAAGAAAACACTCGTAGTGTCAGATCCCATAAAACCTTATGCGCTCATCTTCCTGTGTACCTGAAAATCAAGAGAAATAAAGAAATATAGTCTCAATAATATGATCAACCATTTACTAAAAAATAAGATAAATTAATATGATGGAAGTAACATATATATTTAAAACCATTTATATAAGAAAATATAAAATTTTACATTAAAATTCAATAAAGAATAAATAAATTATAATTTTTTTGAAAATAAAACTAATATAAATTAAAGTGAATAAAACATTAAAATCCAACCAAATGGGTTTCTTTGATTAGACACGTCAAAAACACATAACTAGGTGAATCAAAATTAATATAAATTTAATCAAAATTTTGAATTTTAAAATTTAATATAAAATAGACAAGTCATCAAAATGACACTTGATTATCTCTTAAAAGTCCAAAATATATGTCATCAAACATGACCACCAATAAATGATACAAAATCACAAATATTCTCTCAATTAATTCAAACTCCTAAATTATTGTCTAACTAATAATCATAATCTGCTTAATAAATACTATAATTAAAAATTACATAAAATATTGCACATTAACTTAAATTCATAAATAATAGTCTAATTAAACTCAAACTATTTAGACACCTATTAATGCACATAAAAATTGTTGTTACAAAATTAATACTAAATCAATTATTAATAAGCTATTGGTAACTAAAAAATATTTGTGTTGCATTCTTGTATTCGTGTGAATAGTAAAAACTAGAAAAACTCAGAATCAGGCTCGCAAAAATAACTCAACCTAGCTGACTCATCAAGCACAAAAAGCAAAACAAAAATCTAGAAAAATAATGACTTGAAACAAATTTGGATCTTATCAAACAAGAGTTGAATCAATCCATGAACAGCAAAAATAGTCTCTCAACAACAAGAATAACCATAACCGAGATAGAGTATCATCAATACACTCAAAATATATTCCATTTTTTTCAAGGTAAAACATTCATAAAACTATATAACAAAATCTCCATCATCAAATACATGTATAAACTTAAGAATTCACATTTTAAACGATTCAAACAAGTTAAACATGTGACGGCCTCCAAACCCGGGGTCTAGATTTAGGGGTCACCAACCAATCAATAATAAAATAATAAATCAGAGGCGCACTGACCCCGCCAAACCAAAGATCGCAAACAGGTTATAGTATGAAATTAAGCAGTTAAAACTAAAAGTAAATCCAAATATCTTATTACAAGCCCACACCTACTCACAACTCAAATCCACAAGTCTAGATAAGTTTTAAGTCTAGATTCAGTTTTATTACACATTCTATCTATTACAAAACTGTAAACAACTAATACCTGGGAAGCCCGAAAAACGAGCCGCCCTGACTTTGGATGCTCTCTATGACTGCCAGAGCTACCACTGTTACTCATACTGGAAATCTGGCAAGATTTAAAAAAAAACAAGAGTGAGCCAAAGAAATGCTCAGCAAGTATAGGAACAATTTAACTGTAATCAATAAATGAGATCTGTATCGATAACGGAATATACAACGGTTTATTATAAAAAACTGAACAGTCAATAAATCACAGTTTATATCAAAACTGAAACAGTGCAGTATGTCATAGAAATGAATCATCTGCAGAATCATAATAAATAATAGCCACGCAGGCAATATGGATTGGATAACCAACACAAATAAACACTATTGCCCCCTGATCAGGTTCAAAAGCAATAGGACCCCTTTATAGCTCATCGGTACATTTCTATACCCATAGATATAACAAGGATTTCAAATATAGGTACCAAAATAGGCAAGTACAGTTAGCATATAGGAAGATGGATTTGTTACCATAACTTCCAAAAATGCAGGACCCAACTACGGAGCCACTTACGCTAAAAATACCAATCCAATAGAGCAACCGAACTCAAAGGTATGCTTAGTTTTAAATACAGATCATACCCTCATTATTTACTACGATAACACAAGATATGATGAGTTTATTATAATCAACTTTTAATATTCAGAGTACGAATAACAAGTAACTCTGATGCACAGAATAAAACAGGAATCATAAATAGCTCTGAACAATAACTATTTATCATGATATGAATAATCGAAACAGTAAAATAAAAGTGTTTAGGATGATCAAGGAGAAAATACTTGCCTGGTGTAAAAGCTGTCCTAGCGTGAATGGGACGACTACACAATCCTCGTCTATCTAGCAACTTGCTCTGATCTATAGATAAAATAATTTAATTTAGATTCTAATCTACCCATGCGGTCTAATAATAATAAATACCAAATAATAATTAATAAACAAGTAGTATCAATTAACAGACGAGTAAGCACATAAATCATATAACATGTTAGACTCGCAAATAAAAGAGCAGTCAAAGAATCAAGAATAAATTCTAAAATATTATTTGAGTCAAAGTGGATCGTTGTTATCCATTCCGGATAATTATTGAATCCCTAAATATTTAATAAAATAATAATCCGGGTTAATAAATAAATTAAGAAATTGAAACTATTCTTAGAATTTTTAGATTATTTTTAGGGTCTCAAATAAATTTGTTTCATTTAAAACAGGTAAAAGAATTAATTAATTAATTAACTAACTAATAAAAATAAAAATAAAAATAAAAATAAATAAATCATTTTTGTTTCTCAAAATAAATAAATTCAATTACTTTTAATTATATTTAAATAATATTTAATTAATTACATTAATTGATTAAAATAAATTAACCAATTAATTATAATTAATTAAATTATTATCTAAATAAATTAAAATAATTAAATCAAATTGATTTTGAAATAAAAATAATTTATTTTAAATTTTTAAAACAATTTTCGAATTTAAAAAAAATAATTTTTAAAATAATTTTCAGAAATAGTTTTGAGAAAGATTCCCAGAAGCATCTTTGTAGTTTGGATCCAGGGTTTTAAAAATTTTGCTTCCACATTAATACCAAAATACTCTCCATAAGCCTAGCATTACAATACACAAACAATCTCAAGCATCAAGTCACACAACTAACTAGCAATCAGACCGGGAACCAGAGGTTATGACCAGAGTTTCATTCTAATTTTTCTTAACTACTCACACAACCAGCAAACTTGAAAATAAAAAAAAATAAAATACCCACAGGTAGCTAGATTCCCAAGCATTACCACCTGACTATTAACACCCATTAAACTCACATCACCTTGTATTAACAAGTTTGATGAAATCGTAAAACTAGTCCAGTGACCAAAATCTGCTACGACCCAAAACGGTAACAAAACTTGAGCTAGCAGATACCAAAACAAAGCTACTAGCAACCATAGCTAGACGCAGTACAAGACCAAATCAAATCTAACTGGAGCCATAGCTTCGCTGTCCGGCAAATCAACCGGAGAAGGATGACCGGAAAATTCTCCGGCGTCTCCGAAATAGTCCAGACCTCAACCAAAATTAGCACAAATCGAAGCTATAGTCACCAGGAGTACATACATAATACTTATACCCACAACTAAGCAGTCAGCAAGTCCGAAAAATAATAAAACTCGGTCGGAGAAAAATCCGGCGACTACAATTCATCAACCAAACTCGAAACAGAAAGTACCCGCAAGTTGCTACACATATATACAACACATACATACCATCCACCTCAAGAACCAACTCCTACAGATGGTTTTCCGATCAAATCAAACAAACCCCCGTCTAAACTCCGACGACCAGATTTATTACCCCAAAAATTAAACAGGAAATACAGACATGCTTGCAAGATTACAACATATCTAACTATGCCACCAAATTAAGCTAACAATCAATAAACGCGACTTGCAAGAAAAATAAAATGAAAACAAACAGTTAAAAACAAGTTCATCCATACAAGGTTTTCACATAATTTTGTCACCAGGAACACATAGCACAGGTTAATAGCTTCGATTTGAATATACAAACTCGAAAATCAGACAACTGCATCACCTCTAATTAAGCTTTAATCTGTAAAACAAGTATGAACCCTAGCTCCTGAAGTTTCCCCCAAATTTACCAAGTAGTGGTAAACTCTTTTTAATAAAACTTTATTAATAAAAACTATTTATATTTTAGAAAAAATTTAGGGGCTTAATCTTGATTAAAAGATAATTTACCCCATAATTAAACTAAAATGCCCAAAAATCATTTTTATGGGATAAAATATAAAAATAAATATTTTCGGATAAATGCAATATATATGTCAAAATTCCCCAAAAATTATGAATGGTCCAAAAATAATAAAATAAAGTCATTTTGAGGATTTTACTATTTTCATAAAATAAAAGAACTCAAATCAAGGTCTCCGATCTATATAACAGGGGCTAGGTCCGATAATCATAAATCGAAATAACCCTATTTTAATGATACAAAAACTACTATAAAACAGAATAAAATATTTTAAGCTACATAGAATTCACATAACACATATCGGGTAGTTTTTCTATTTAATAAAAATCAAAACTCAGATAATTGCATTAAAAATAATCTAAGTCACAATAAATTATAATAAAAGCATATTTAATTATTATAAATTACACGCGATTTCCCGGTCGTGACATCCTTCCCCCCTTATAAGGATTCTGTCCCCAGAATCTAACTTAAGAAAACAAGTGAGGATACTGAGCTAACATTTCACTTTCTACCTCCCATGTTGATTCCTCAACCAAGGGATTCCTCCACAACACCCTAACTAAAGGTATGGTCTTATTCCTTAATACCTTATCTTTACGATCTAATATCTGTACAGGCTGTTCTACATAAGATAAGTCAGGTTGAATATATACAGGCTCGTATTCTATTGCGTGATTCGGATCAGGATTATACTTTTTCAGCATCGATACATGGAACACGTTGTGGATATTCTGCATATGTGGAGGTAAAGCTAATTCATAAGCAAGTTCTCCAATCTTCCTTAGGATCTCAAATGGTCCCACGTATCTTGGATTGAGTTTTCCTCTTTTACCAAATCTGGTCACGGCTTTCCACGGCGATACCTTTAATAGAACAAACTCTCCAATTTCAAAGCTCTGGTCTTTTCTGGTTTGATCTGCATATTTCTTTTGTCGATCTTGAGCTGCTACTAACCTTTTCTGTATTAATTCGATCTTTTCCTTGGTTTGTTGTAACAGTTCTGGACCTAAAATGATGCGTTCTCCGACTTCTTCCCAATACAATGGAGATCTGCATTTTCTGCCATAAAGAGCTTCATAGGGTGGCATTCCAATGCTGGCATGGTAACTATTGTTGTATGAAAATTCCACCAAAGGTAAGTGCTCATCCCAATTACCTTTAAAATCTAGAATACATACCCTTAACATGTCTTCAATTGTTTGAATTGTTCTTTCACTTTGTCCGTCAGTTTGCGGGTGGTACGCTGTACTCATATTTAGTTTAGTTCCTAACCCTTCTTGGAATTGCCTCCAAAATCTCGAGTTGAAACGTGGATCTCGATCGGATACAATTGATACAGGAACACCATGTCGTACCACTATCTCTCTCAAGTATAACTGAACTAACCTTTCCAGTGAAAATCTTTCATTGATGGGAAGAAAATGTGCTGACTTGGTCAATCTATCGATGATAACCCAAATCGCATCATGATTGGCTTTAGTCTTTGGAAGTCCCACTACAAAATCCATCGCAAGATGTTCCCACTTCCACTCTGGGATGTCGAGAGGTTGTAATAATCCACTTGGCCTTTGATGCTCTGCTTTGACCCTTTGGCAATTATAACATTTACTAACGTACTCCGCAATTTCTTTCTTCATGTTCGGCCACCAAAAGTGTTGTTTCAGATCTCTGTACATCTTGGTACTTCCAGGATGAATGGAATACTTTGAGTTGTGGGCGTCATGTAGTATTTCATTTTTCAACTCAGCTACATTTGGTATCCAAATGCGTGAAGAAAATCTTAAAACTCCTTTATCATCCTTTTGACTCCGGACTTCTTCTCCAATTAGCTTCGCTTTGTCGTGCTCCATCACCTGTTTTTGACATCTAAGAATCTTCTCCAGTAATGTTGGCTGAAATGTCATTTGGAGCGGTGCTTTTGTCTGAGAATCTGGTGTATGAACGTCTATCTCCAATTTCTCGAATTCTTTGATTAAATCCTCAGTTGAAGTTAAGAGATTTAACCTCTCCTTCCGGCTTAGTGCATCTGCCACAACATTTGCCTTGCCTGGATGATAGCTGATGATACAATCATAGTCTTTGATTAGCTCCAACCATCTTCGTTGTCTCATATTTAACTCCTTCTGGGTGAAGATATACTTCAGGCTTTTGTGGTCGGTAAAGATTTCACATTTCTCCCCATACAGGTAATGCCTCCATATCTTCAGTGCGAATACAATTGCTGCTAACTCCATATCATGTGTTGGGTACTTCTGCTCATGAATCTTGAGTTGTCGGGATGCGTAAGCGATTACTTTCCCATTCTGCATTAACACACATCCTAAGCCTTTATGGGAAGCATCACTGTAGATTACGAAATTCCCATTTTCGTCCGGCAGAACCAGTACTGGTGCAGTGACTAATCGCTTCTTCAATTCTTGAAAGCTTTGCTCACATTTATCATTCCATTCAAACTTCTCATTTTTCCGGGTAAGTTTGGTCAAAGAAGTCGCTATTTTTGCAAAGTCTTTAACAAACCTCCGGTAATACCCTGCTAATCCCATAAAACTTCGGACTTCAGTGGGTGTCCTCGGTCGTTCCCAATTCATGACAGCTTCAATCTTGGCTGGATCTACTTTAATTCCTTCGTTAGTGACGACGTGTCCCAAGAATTGTACTTCCCTTAACCAAAACTCGCACTTGGAAAATTTAGCGTATAGCTTCTCCTTCCGTAGAATTTCCAAAGCTATCCTTAAGTGTTCCACATGTTCTTCCTCCGTCTTGGAATATATCAGGATATCATCTATGAAAACTATCACAAATTTATCCAGATATTTCTTGAAGATTCTGTTCATCATGTCCATAAAAACTGCAGGTGCATTGGTCAATCCAAACGGCATGACTAAAAACTCATAATGCCCATACCTAGTACGGAAAGCGGTTTTAGAAATATCATCTGGTTTGATCTTCAGTTGGTGATATCCGGATCGCAAATCAATTTTAGAAAACCATACAGCGCCTTTCAGTTGATCAAACAAATCATCGATCCTTGGCAAAGGATATTTATTCTTGATCGTCAACTTGTTCAGTTCCCGATAATCAATGCAAAGTCTCATACTCCCATCCTTCTTCTTCACGAATAATACTGGTGCACCCCATGGTGATATGCTTGGTCTAATTACCCCTTTGTCTAGGAGTTCTTGTAATTGCTTGGCCAATTCTTTCATTTCTACTGGTGCCATTCTATAAGGAGCTTTTGATACAGGTTCAGTACCAGGTGCCAAATCAATAGCAAATTCGATTTCTCTGTCTGGAGGTAAACCTGGTAACTCTTCAGGAAATACGTCCAAGAATTCATTTACTACTGGGATCTGTTCCATTCTGGGTACTTCCTTATCTATATCCATTACATAAGCTAAATACCCTTCACAACCCTGACGTAACATTCGCTTAGCTTGTAACATGGTTAAAAGTTTCTGGGTTTGTTTCTGCCCATGAAATACCACTTCTGCATCCCCCTCTGTCTTTAACTTTAGCTCCTTCCTCTTACAATCAATTTGAGCATTATACTTTGTTAACCAATCCATACCCAATATAATCTCGAATTCTCCCAACTTGAAAGGTATCAAGTTAGCATAAAAATGTTGTCCCGAAATCTCGATATCACATCCTTGGTATACTTGGTTCACAGGTATCCGTTCTTGATTAGCTATTTCTATCACTAATGCTTCATTTAATGACTGACATTCACATTCTAGTTTACTCACAAATTCTTCAGAGACAAAAGATTTAGTAGCCCCTGAATCAATAAGTACTTTGGCATTAATGGAGTTTACGGGAAGTGTACCTGAAATCACATTTATATTCTGTTCTACTTCTCCCATAGTCATGTTGAAGGTTCTGGCCTTTGGCTGTCCCGTATTGCCTGATCCTGAAGCTTTGTTCTGATTTCCCTGGTTGACGTTGACTCTACAGTCCTTGGTCAGATGACCTTTGCTTCCACACTTAAAACAGTTATCTCCAATTATTGCTGGCTGACGACATGCGTTGGCATAATGCCCCAACTTACCACATCGATAACACTGCACATTCCCCAAATTACCACCATTTCCCCTATTACACGTTCCTCCATGATACCTTCCGCATATCCTACATTGCGGTATAGGTGGTTGCATCCCTCGTTGCTGATTATTGTTATTATTATTGAACCTGGTGGCCTGTTGTTGATTATTGTTGGCAAACCGATTCACTTGCTGCTGATAATTGTTCTGGAACCGATTTCCTTGATTCCAAAAATGCTGATGTTCGTATCCTGTTCCCCCATGTCTTTTAAACTGCCTTTCACCTTGGTTATTAAAATTATTCTGAACCCGATTCTGCTGCGGATTCCCTGAGCGGTTCTCAAATTTCCTCTTCTTTCCCTCTTTTTCTTTCTGAAACATGTCACCCTCAGTTTCAATAATCATTGCCTTTTGAACAATGGCTGCATAAGTGGTTAACTCGAAAACAGCTACTCTACTTCGGACTGATGCCTTTAATCCTTGTTGGAACCTCTTGGCTCTCTTCTCATCAGTGTCTACAAAATCTGGTACAAATCTAGCCAATTCTGTAAACCTGGTCTCGTACTCTGCCACCTTTCCTTCCTGCTTTAATTCCAGGAATTTGATTTCCATTTGGTTCTGTATGTAACGTGGAAAATACTTTTCCAAGAAGAGCTCATTGAATCTTTCCCACGTCACTATCTCCACTTCTTCTAGTGCCTTCCTTGACTCCCACCAGTAATTTGCCTCTCCTTTCAGGAAATAGCTGGCAAACTCAGTTTTATGATTCGCCTCTACTTTTACCAATGCAAAAGCTTTCTCTATCTCCTTCAGCCATGCTCTGGCTTCTACAGGATCTGCTGTCCCATGAAACTCTGGAGGTTTCACGGCTTGAAATGTCCTGAATGTTACTGCCTGTGGTGCTGGCGGTTGTTGCTGCTGACGAGTGAGGTTGTCTGTTTGTTGACGGAATAACTCCAGTATCTGTTGCATGACATTCAAATTACCCTGCTCCCCCAGGTTTTGATTGTTACCTTCTCGCTCCATATGATTATTGTCTGGTTGATGATTTTCCATTATTCTAGTGACATAAACAAACAAGTTATTTAGTATGTTGCTATACATGTCTTGATATAACATTAGTAATGGAAAAGCATATGTAGAAAAGAAAAGGAATGATTTTCCTTTTTAAATAGAATCATTGTTCCCATTCATGTTATCAGATCATGTAGCACAACTACTAATATACTTGAATGTTAAAAGTAAACACATGACTGAATATAATAACACGGATATACACTACAAAATTGCCGTGGATATATATATATATAATATTTACATATGTACCACAGCACTCTGGCCGACTTTTAGCACACACATCCTAGTACATTCTACTGGAAATATACCGGCTATGTCGACTATATACAATCAAAATTTCGACATAATGCCTGATATAACCATACACTACCATATATAGGCATCCCTACACACAACAGAAAGAAAAAGGTAGTATACAACTACCTCCAACCAACTACTCTAAAACCCAACAACTACTCCCAGTTCGGGCCCACCAGACTCTTAAGGACTGCTATCATCCTCTGGTGAAAACGATAAACATGCCGGTAGTCTATGTTATCTGGACCCTCTAGATGTGCAACTCCCATCTCATATGTATCTTCGGCAATCAGTTCCCGTAGGTTATGGCGCAACTCTGCCTCTGATATGTGCGGACCCCTCAGACGCTGCAATTCCCTATTCTGGGTCCTCATTTCCTCGTAGGCCCCGTACAACTCATGATACTCGCGGATAGGAACTGTGCGAGGTTCTCCCATATGTCCACTAGATCCTGCATCTCCTCTCTCTATTCCGGCTGAAACCTGTAACTGCAGAACAGGTGCTGGCAGTGGTGGCAGTGGAATAACAAGACCCTGCACAGTAGAATCACTCTCTGCTGGCCCAACATACACAGGGGCATCTGACGGAACTGTGACAGGTGGAAGAAAGAGAGGAATCTGAATCTGAGGTACCTCCTGCTCAAACTGCTGGTCAACTGGCTGCATAGGATATGTGGGATCCGGAATAAAGTTGAGCCCTATATAATATCCTGGCTCCATCGGGCGAAAATCAGGCTGCACAATCTCAGCGGCACGGTGTATATCATCATGAAGTGATGGCATAACTGTCAAAACGGGAAAATCAGATGCTCTCGCAAAAGGGTTAGCTGGATCCGACTGCAGAGGTGCTCGTGCAACTGGGTTAGAAGGACCTGGTGCAAATGGGTTAGCTGGACCCGACTGCAAAGGTGCTCGTGCAACGGGGTTAGAAGGACCCGGCTGCAATCAAATAACATAATATCACGATACTGCTCACAACATAGGCTTAAACCAAACTCAACATAAATCTAACTCAAATAAATGTAAACCTAACTCATATAAATATAACCCTATCTCATGTGATCTATCAAATCTTTAACGGCTATAACTCTGCTTATTTCAGTGACTACCAACCTGCAGCTCTGATACCAACTGTGACGGCCTCCAAACCCGGGGTCTAGATTTAGGGGTCACCAACCAATCAATAATAAAATAATAAATCAGAGGCGCACTGACCCCGCCAAACCAAAGATCGCAAACAGGTTATAGTATGAAATTAAGCAGTTAAAACTAAAAGTAAATCCAAATATCTTATTACAAGCCCACACCTACTCACAACTCAAATCCACAAGTCTAGATAAGTTTTAAGTCTAGATTCAGTTTTATTACACATTCTATCTATTACAAAACTGTAAACAACTAATACTTGGGAAGCCCGAAAAACGAGCCGCCCTGACTTTGGATGCTCTCTATGACTGCCAGAGCTACCACTGTTACTCATACTGGAAATCTGGCAAGATTTAAAAAAAAACAAGAGTGAGCCAAAGAAATGCTCAGCAAGTATAGGAACAATTTAACTGTAATCAATAAATGAGATCTGTATCGATAACGGAATATACAACGGTTTATTATAAAAAACTGAACAGTCAATAAATCACAGTTTATATCAAAACTGAAACAGTGCAGTATGTCATAGAAATGAATCATCTGCAGAATCATAATAAATAATAGCCACGCAGGCAATATGGATTGGATAACCAACACAAATAAACACTATTGCCCCCTGATCAGGTTCAAAAGCAATAGAACCCCTTTATAGCTCATCGGTACATTTCTATACCCATAGATATAACAAGGATTTCAAATATAGGTACCAAAATAGGCAAGTACAGTTAGCCTATAGGAAGATGGATTTGTTACCATAACTTCCAAAAATGCAGGACCCAACTACGGAGCCACTTACGCTAAAAATACCAATCCAATAGAGCAACCGAACTCAAAGGTATGCTTAGTTTTAAATACAGATCATACCCTCATTATTTACTACGATAACACAAGATATGATGAGTTTATTATAATCAACTTTTAATATTCAGAGTACGAATAACAAGTAACTCTGATGCACAGAATAAAACAGGAATCATAAATAGCTCTGAACAATAACTATTTATCATGATATGAATAATCGAAACAGTAAAATAAAAGTGTTTAGGATGATCAAGGAGAAAATACTTGCCTGGTGTAAAAGCTGTCCTAGCGTGAATGGGACGACTACACAATCCTCGTCTATCTAGCAACTTGCTCTGATCTATAGATAAAATAATTTAATTTAGATTCTAATCTACCCATGCGGTCTAATAATAATAAATACCAAATAATAATTAATAAACAAGTAGTATCAATTAACAGACGAGTAAGCACATAAATCATATAACATGTTAGACTCGCAAATAAAAGAGCAGTCAAAGAATCAAGAATAAATTCTAAAATATTATTTGAGTCAAAGTGGATCGTTGTTATCCATTCCGGATAATTATTGAATCCCTAAATATTTAATAAAATAATAATCCGGGTTAATAAATAAATTAAGAAATTGAAACTATTCTTAGAATTTTTAGATTATTTTTAGGGTCTCAAATAAATTTGTTTCATTTAAAACAGGTAAAAGAATTAATTAATTAATTAATTAACTAATAAAAATAAAAATAAAAATAAAAATAAATAAATCATTTTTGTTTCTCAAAATAAATAAATTCAATTACTTTTAATTATATTTAAATAATATTTAATTAATTACATTAATTGATTAAAATAAATTAACCAATTAATTATAATTAATTAAATTATTATCTAAATAAATTAAAATAATTAAATCAAATTGATTTTGAAATAAAAATAATTTATTTTAAATTTTTAAAACAATTTTCGAATTTAAAAAAAATAATTTTTAAAATAATTTTCAGAAATAGTTTTGAGAAAGATTCCCAGAAGCATCTTTGTAGTTTGGATCCAGGGTTTTAAAAATTTTGCTTCCACATTAATACCAAAATACTCTCCATAAGCCTAGCATTACAATACACAAACAATCTCAAGCATCAAGTCACACAACTAACTAGCAATCAGACCGGGAACCAGAGGTTATGACCAGAGTTTCATTCTAATTTTTCTTAACTACTCACACAACCAGCAAACTTGAAAATAAAAAAAAATAAAATACCCACAGGTAGCTAGATTCCCAAGCATTACCACCTGACTATTAACACCCATTAAACTCACATCACCTTGTATTAACAAGTTTGATGAAATCGTAAAACTAGTCCAGTGACCAAAATCTGCTACGACCCAAAACGGTAACAAAACTTGAGCTAGCAGATACCAAAACAAAGCTACTAGCAACCATAGCTAGACGCAATACAAGACCAAATCAAATCTAACTGGAGCCATAGCTTCGCTGTCCGGCAAATCAACCGGAGAAGGATGACCGGAAAATTCTCCGGCGTCTCCGAAATAGTCCAGACCTCAACCAAAATTAGCACAAATCGAAGCTATAGTCACCAGGAGTACATACATAATACTTATACCCACAACTAAGCAGTCAGCAAGTCCGAAAAATAATAAAACTCGGCCGGAGAAAAATCCGGCGACTACAATTCATCAACCAAACTCGAAACAGAAAGTACCCGCAAGTTGCTACACATATATACAACACATACATACCATCCACCTCAAGAACCAACTCCTACAGATGGTTTTCCGATCAAATCAAACAAACCCCCGTCTAAACTCCGACGACCAGATTTATTACCCCAAAAATTAAACAGGAAATACAGACATGCTTGCAAGATTACAACATATCTAACTATGCCACCAAATTAAGCTAACAATCAATAAACGCGACTTGCAAGAAAAATAAAATGAAAACAAACAGTTAAAAACAAGTTCATCCATACAAGGTTTTCACATAATTTTGTCACCAGGAACACATAGCACAGGTTAATAGCTTCGATTTGAATATACAAACTCGAAAATCAGACAACTGCATCACCTCTAATTAAGCTTTAATCTGTAAAACAAGTATGAACCCTAGCTCCTGAAGTTTCCCCCAAATTTACCAAGTAGTGGTAAACTCTTTTTAATAAAACTTTATTAATAAAAACTATTTATATTTTAGAAAAAATTTAGGGGCTTAATCTTGATTAAAAGATAATTTACCCCATAATTAAACTAAAATGCCCAAAAATCATTTTTATGGGATAAAATATAAAAATAAATATTTTCGGATAAATGCAATATATATGTCAAAATTCCCCAAAAATTATGAATGGTCCAAAAATAATAAAATAAAGTCATTTTGAGGATTTTACTATTTTCATAAAATAAAAGAACTCAAATCAAGGTCTCCGATCTATATAACAGGGGCTAGGTCCGATAATCATAAATCGAAATAACCCTATTTTAATGATACAAAAACTACTATAAAACAGAATAAAATATTTTAAGCTACATAGAATTCACATAACACATATCGGGTAGTTTTTCTATTTAATAAAAATCAAAACTCAGATAATTGCATTAAAAATAATCTAAGTCACAATAAATTATAATAAAAGCATATTTAATTATTATAAATTACACGCGATTTCCCGGTCGTGACAAAACATTCGAATTTTACAAGTAAAAACTTACATCGCCATGGGGTCAATTCACACGGTTCTTACATCTACGTCATTGTAAAACAGTATACAAGCATGAGAATTGGCTTCAATAGACTGAAAAATCATGACCCGCCAGAGAAACTAAGTGACCCACCGAGTATGAACGAGCAACCACCATGTAGAGATTCGTCTTAATGAGGAGACCCGAGAATGAGCATCGCATCGGGAAGGGTGTTGAGAATAGTCAAAAAGAGGCAACCGATCGATGATGTGAGTTTTTTGTTTTCAATGATACTTTTTGTTGGAGTTGAAGTTTAATATATTTTGGTATGATATTTTTTTTATAAAAGGACCATAACTTGAATAGTTTAAACAAATCAGGCCGATATTGATTTAGTTAATAAAATACACTGTAATATCCCGTATTTTTTTAAATTAATAAAATAGATTAATAATAATAAAAAAGATTAAAATTGGATAGAAAGTAGGAATTAAAATTAAAATTAGATTAGAATAACGAGTTTTCGAATATGGGTCAGATTGGTTCTAGTAGGTTTTGTTTTAGGGTTTTAAAACTCTATATATTGATTAAGATCTCCTATTTCTTTCATATTTTTTTCGAGTCACCAAGATTAAACAGTTGTAAATCTCTCTCAATACATATCTTTATTTTCTTTTTTTTCGTCTTTGTTATTAAAATTCGTAGGATTTCTCATATACAACTCAATTGTCTTGTAAAATTCGCAACAAATTGATCGTAAGTCGGAATTCGTTGATTCTGGACTTTTCGGAAAGATCTTTTCATCCACTACGCTTTTTGTGGTTTAAGTTTTTCGAGAAAACATCGTTTAGAGGGTGAAAACGGACAAATATAGATCTGGGCAGAATTAGAATAATGAAGAAGTTCGACGTTTGAGATGCGATGTTGTTGATTGGGTGCTAAGGATTGAATATATATGTTATAGGATGTTGTGAATTCTTGATTTTTGGGGTTGAGGTAAGTTTCCAATTGATATTTCTGGTGCTTTCAAAATTATGTGTATATTTGATTATATAAATTTGGGCTCAGTGATGATATATTTTAAAATGATATGTATTATCCGTATGTGTTATGTGTCAACAATAATTTTGGAACTCTGATTCATGCTATGATTTGCGAAAATTAGGACCGAGATCATCGGGTTGTAGTGACAGTTTTCTAAAAATTTAGGATCGTTATCACCGGGTTGTAGTGGTCGTGGTATAAATTATGAGTAATAAGTTATTGTTTTATGTTCAGTCATTGTGCATTATCGTATCGAATAACAATAAGAAAGTGTATCGGAAGTTATGTGTATAGTTATCGTATCGAAAATTATTTTTTGTTATATATATTACTTGCTGGATTGTGTAGTTTATTATTTACAATTTTCAGGTTTGATGCAAGGGAGTGAATTGATTGTTGACTTATTATTGTTAGTTGTGTTTTTGTAATACTTACCTTTGTAATATAAATTTTGTATTAATAAATTGTATTATATTTTAGATTTGCTCGAATTAATAATCCGAAAAGGGACGGGATGTTACATACATTGTCTCTATTATATTGGGACTGGAAAAAATTATTAACTTAATGAGATTATTTGTTGATCAAATATTCATTTATCGAGACTCTACTATAATGTTAAAATCAAATAATTTTTTGCATTAAAGTGAAATTCCCATCATTTTATTTAACATAATATTTTATATATGGAGAAAAAAGGAATTTAGACCTAGAATGGACCCTTAATCAATTGGTTAAATAAGCTTATAACCGAACAATTGTTTGGTCAGTTTAGTTCTGTGATTTGGCGGGAAATGTACATTAAAGTTCCATAACCGTTAACATTATTTATTGAGATCAACGGTCAAAACAACTCCAACACAAACTCGGATCAACAACTCAAATCAGTGTTATGTTACTTATATTTTTGTCGCTTAGTGTAAGAATGTGAAATTAATTATTTTTATTAATATTTCAAATTCTCTAAATTTGTCATATTAATCCATACCCATAATAATTTTTTTAAATACGTTACTTAGAATATAAGTAAGGATTAAATGTATAAAATTAATTGAATACTATATTTGAAATATAAATAACAGATTTAGGTAATTTTATTATAATAAAATATATATTTTAAACCAAATATTACTAAATATGCACTTTATCAAAGAGTGAAGACTCCCGATTCAAGTTCATATGTGTGTATATGGTTTGTACTACATACATTTATGCATTGTATAAATACTTTATATTAAATCTACATTATTTTTGTTAAAATGCATATTAATATTCTATGTAATTATTTCTATATAACTCATAAATAATGCAAAAATAAATTTAAAAAGCACAAAAATATTAGTTTTATTATTAACCACAAGCAAAATGTAATCTAAAATAAATATATTTTAAATAAAATTAAAAATATTAATAATAATAATTAGATGCCTTGATAATAAAAATATAAGTAGGACCCGCTGCATATTACTAGTACGAAATGGAGGGTATAAAAGCTCGAAGTCCAATGCAATTCTAAAGCTCTCCTGGTTTCTCACGACCCTGAATTGTTGAAAACGACTCACTCACCGCCGAGTTGTCACCGAGTCACTCAGTAAAACCCCATTAATTCTCAACTTTTATGTTCATCAGGTACTCTCTCTCTCTCTCTCTCTCTATATATATATATATATATATATTTATTTATATATCATTGTTTTACATGTTACACCAACCTGATAATATATATATATATATATATATATATATCATTGTCTTTTAATCAAGTTTATATAACCTGATTGTATATATGTCTGTGTGTGTGTGTGTTTGTAGTTTTGTGTTTTTGAATGATTGAGTTGAATTTATTTATTTGTTTTTAGGTGTTGTGATTATGGATTCTAGTAAAAATGGTGGGAGTGTTTTTCAAGGGGATGCACTAGATGGGAATTTAGGGTTTGGGGATGATGAAATTATGGTGGAGATTGTTGGGTCTGATGTGTTTGTTGATGGTGTTAAAGGAAATGAAATGAGTGCGGATTGTGGGGTGATCGGGGATTTGGGGTTGCGGGAAGGTGGGGTTGGGACAGGGATTGGAGGGTTTGAGGGGAATGTGGGTGGTGGTGATTTTGTCGAGGAGGAGGTTGGTGTTGAGGATTACGGAGTTATTGAGGATGTTATGTTTTTGGAGAGGTTAGATGGTTGTGATGAGGTGGCGGGAAGTGGTGATATGTGTTGTGGGAATGGTGATGGTTTGGTTGGACGTGATGTCGTGATGGGAAGTGGTGATATGTGTTGTGGGAATGGTGATGGTTTGGAAAGACGGGATGAGGTGATGGGAAGTGGTGATGTGCATGGGGATGTTATGAATTGTGATACTAAAGTTGTTGAAGAGGATGTGAAAGTTGTGGTGGATGAGGATTCGGAGAAATGTGAAGAAGTGACTGAAAGGGATGTTGTGAGCTGCGGAATGGCTGCCCTGTCTGCTAGTGAAGATATTGATGTGCATGGTTATGTTATAAGTTGTGCGAGTGAAGTTGTCAAAGAGGATGTGAAGGTTGCGGCTAATGAGGGTGCATTAGGAGGAGAGGAAAATGTGATTGAAAGGGTTGTTGTGAGCTGTGAATTGGTTACTGCATCTACTCAGGAAGATAGTGGTATGCCTGGGGAAGCTGTAAATGGTGCTGATGAAGTTCGTGCAGAAGAAACATTGGCGGTTACTGAGTCTTCCAGTGTTAATAACCATGTTGCAAAAAAACTTGATTCTGTAGCAAAGAAGGATGGCACAGAAGCTGTGAAAACTTCAGGTGAAGTTCTTGAGAATCAGACGACGCCAGAGATTGGTGTTTTGGGTGATGAAGCGTCGGATGCACATGTTTTAGATGATGTGGCTTCTTCAGATAAAAGTATTGAGACTGCCAAGAGAACGGGGTTGATTAAAGGTGTTAGCGAGGAGGATGTGAAGGTCGTAGTGAGTGAGAGTGGTTTGGAAAGAGGTGAAGAAGTGACTGTAAGGGATGATGTGAGCTGTGTGTTGGCTACTCCATCTGCTTGTGAAGATAGTGATATGCATGGGAATGCTTTGAATTCTGATACTAAAGTTGCCGAAGAGGATGTGAAAGTTGTGGCGAATGAGGATCCTAGAAATTGTGAAGAAGTGACTGTAAGGAATGGTGGAAGCTGTATATTGACTGTCATATCTGCCTGCAACGATACTGATATACAGGTGGATACTATGACTTGTGCCAGTGAAGTCGTTGAAGAGGATCCAAAGATTGCACCTGCTGAGAATGCTTTCGGAAGAGTTGGAAATGTGATTGAAAGGGAGGAAGTGAGCTGTGGATTGGCTACCACATCTGTTCATGAATTGAGTGATGTACATGGGGTTGCTGTAAATGGTGCCGATGAAGTTGGTGAAGGAGATAAAATAGTGGTTACTGTGTCCTTCAATGGAGATACCAGTGATGTTGCAGAAAGACTTGCTTCTGTGGCTAATGAGGTCAGTGCAGAAGAAGCTGCTATACCATTGGGTGAAGTTCTTGAGAATCAAATGATGCTGGAGATTGGTTTGTCGGGTAATGAAGCATCTGATGCACATGTTTTAGATGATATGGATACTTCAGATAAAAGTGTCGAGACTGCAAAGAGAATAGGGATGATTGAGGGTGATTGTCATATTGATGAAGGCACTCAATCATCTACAGACTTGGTATCCACTAATGAGCATTCTGAAATAGTTGCAGGTTTTACTGAAGCTATTGATAGCAAGGCTTTAAATCCTGACAGAGATGTCAAATCTGAAGAACACAAAATTTTGACAACTGAAAGTGTGGGAATGTCAGTTGAGAACACCGACTGCGCAGGAGAGAATGAGCTGAAGGTTGAGGCTTCGTGTGGGAGCTTCAAAAGTGATATAGTTCTCTGCTCAGATCCGGAATCTGTTGGTAAACAAATCCTTGCTGACAGAAAACTGATTTTGAATGATAACTTGGTAGCAAATCCTCTAGCAAATATTAACAGGTGCGAAACTATATGTCCAGATACTGGGAAAAAGGTTGAACAAGTTAAAATTCCTGAAACAGATGTTTCTGGGGTTAGCTTTAAGGAGGCAATTTATTCTAAAGATAATGGATCAGTGGCTGATGCTTCAAATCACACCTTAAGCAGTTTTAGTGAAAGAGTAACTGTTGATAATACCTCAGAGATTGATGTTGCTATATGCACATATCCAGTATCCTCAAGCCAAGAAAACCACGATACTGATGAGGCAACAGTGATGAGCATAGATATTGCAGATTCGAATATGGAAGTTTCAACAACTGATATGGATGTCATTTCCAGTTCAAAAGATATTCGAGGTGTGAAGTGTGATCCTTCTAAAAAAGATGGTAATATACCTATGAATGAAGAAAATTTTGACAAACAAGCCGTGGATTATATAGGCTCCAATGCTCAAGACACTGATGGAGATTTTGATTTGCCAATTCCAGAGTGCTTGGATGCAACTTCAGATCAAGATCGCATTTTGGAAGTCGAAGAAGAGTATAATGACGAAAATAAGGTTGATATACGTAAATTGCAAGAAGCAGATGTGCAAGACAAGGCTATGGATATTGAACAGTCAGATGATTTTGGTGAGAAAAGTGCAGAGCAGGTGTCACTTAGGTCTGCAAGCTCTATTAGTGAGTTTCACTCTCGTTATTTGTTACCACCAGATAATGAAGGTGAATTTTCTGTTGGTGATTTAGTTTGGAGTAAAGACAGGAGCCTTCCTTGGTGGCCTGGTCAGATTTCTAACCCTGCCGATGCATCAGAAAAGACCTTGAAATATCATAAAAATGACTGCTTTTTGGTATCATACTTTGGCATGCGCACTTTTGCATGGAATGACAAATCGCGGATAAGGCCGTTTAGGACACATTCTGCTCTAATAGAAAAGAAATACAATTCAGAAGCATATCATCAAGCAGTAAATTGTGCTCTAGTAGAGGTTTCCCGAAGGGTGCAGTTGGGCCTAGCCTGCTCATGCAAACCAAAAACTTCTTTTGTCGAGATTGAATCACAGATCGTAGAGAATATTGGGATTCACCAAGAAGTAGGAAGAAGATTTCATGTGGATGAATCTACTGCGGCTTCTTGTTTTGAGCCTGTGGAACTTTTGGAACACATAAGATCGTTAGCACTTATACCATCTTCTGGCTGTGATGGTCGATTACAGCTTACTGTATCAAAGGCTCAGGTAGCAGCCTTTTCTCGTTTTAAGGGACATCATTTTCTGCCTGAATTTCACTTATGCGGTGGTTTGTTGGAGAATGATGCAAATACCTTAAGATTAGGTGATGTGATTCAGGAGCATAATGAACAAGTAAAAGGTGAAAATGACTCAAGTAGCAAACGAAAACGTGAATTGGCAGACGGTCTACCCCCAAGAAAGAAAGATAGAAGCATGTCCGGGTTGATTGCTGATATGCCACAGTCAGATGGTGAAGAAGAGCGTGACAGCGACATCAGGGATTCATCTGTTACATCATCTGCTGCCAGAAAGAGAAAGGCTCTTTTATCTATTACTGATGGTTCAAGTAAAAGACAAATTTATTATGCTGCCAAAGTGTCTACGACTGCATCTCAAACACCTAAGAAGTCCTTCAAAGTTGGTGAGTGCATTCTTAGGGTAGCGAGTCAGTTGACTGGGACTTCATCAGTTGTGAAATGTGACAGGGGAAAGTTTTTAGAGACTGATGATAGTGTTGATCAACACCATGGGTTTAACAACTTTTCGCAGACTTCTGTGAACTCCCAACAAGGAATGATGCACTTGTCTATAGATGAGATGCTTTCACAACTTCACTTGGTAGCACAGGATCCTATGAAAAGATATAGCTTCCTGAATGAAATCACTTATTTCTTTTCTGGTTATCGACAATCTCTTATGAGCCAGAACTCTAGAAGAGGGAATCAGCCGATAGGGCGAGGTCGTGGGAAGAAGAAGGCACCTCAGTCAATTATAAACCCACCTGAAGACTTTGAATTTAATGATGTCAATGATTTGTACTGGACGGACAGGAAAGTACAGGACTATGATGAAGAGCACATGCATGATAGTCTAGTGCCTAATGAGGCTGATAAAGAGCAAGTACTTGATAGAGGTCAGAATGAAGCAGCTGAAAACCAGCCAGCACCTAATGAGGCAGATAAAGAGAAAATACTTGATACCGCTCAGTGTGGAGAAGCTAAAAGTCAGCTATTGCCTTCTGAGGCAGATAAACCCATAAAATCTGGCCGGAGATCTCTGAAGCGGCTGCCTAGCAGGAAGCAAGTCATGGTAGCAGAGGAACCAGTAGTAGAGCATCTGGATATAAGGAGGCCTGATTGCTCGCCAACACAGCTCTTGCTAAAATTTACCGAGGGGAAATTTGTTCCCTCTGAACTGAATCTAAATAAAATATTTAGACGTTTCGGCCCATTAAGGGAATCTGAAACAGAGATTAATAGGGAAAATAGCAGTGCCAAGGTGGTTTATAAGAGGTTTTCTGACGCAAAAGTTGCCTTGAGTAGTGCTGGATCATTCAATATATTTGGGCCAATGCTTGTTAGTTATGAACTCAGCTCTCTTCAGTCAGCACCATTTAAAACTTCGCCAGCTGCAACAGTACAAAACCAGGAGGATGCAAGTTAAAGGCTCGAGGTAAATACGAACCTTCCAATTTGTAAAATCAATAATCTTTATTGTTCAAATCATCAAATCTGGAGGTTCACACTTCTTAGTTACTATTGACCTTATTTGGCTAAGTAGGCATCCGTATTTGTGATTTGGGGTTGACCGGCATTGGGAATTAAAGAAATTATTATTAGACTGATGTTGAAGTATAAAATGGGTGAGGGTTCACATTGGGATATAAAGTTATTTATATACTGTTTTTTTCCTGCATTACTTTTGCCACAACTTGTGTAATTGATAGTTTCAGTGGCTTGCTAGCTACTTCATTACTAGCACATAAAGAGTCTTTATTTCACTATAATGCTTAGCCAAATGTGATTTTTCATAGGAAATGTATGGAACTCTGTTGCTGTTGGTGAAACATGCTAGATAGACTGGTTAATGTAAATTAAAAATCTGTAAGATATATATGGTTCTGGAATCGCAAACTAATAAATAGTATAATTTACTTTCTGCACTTTATTTATCCTGTTCTTGAATAGCTTCTATAAGTTTGAAAAAGCATGCTATGTAGTTGTATTAAAAGTATCTGATCTGATCATATATTTGGTTGTAGGTGAAAGAGACTAGACAGACCTTTGAACATAGGTTCGCAGCATAGCCGTAATGGATGTATGGAGGTGGAGCTTTCCAGTCCCATAATTAATCTGGTTATGGGAAATTTGGCGCATTGTTTTCACTTTTTAGCCAAGATGCATTATCAGTATCAGTTAGAATGTTATTCTCAGTATTGATAGCAAATTACTGCAAGTTTTTTTTTATATGAATCAACTGTTTATAGATTATAAAACATGATGCCGCTTATCGATTATATATCTCAACTTTAAAATACTTCTTATCAAGTTTTCAAGAGACTTTGTTTTTTGTTTATAAAAACTTTAAATTGCACAGCTGCTGTATATGATATGTCTTTGCACCAATCCAGGACATATATATTCTTCTGGACACTGTCGAACATAAATGATGGAAAGTTGTGAGTTCTTCAAACTCTTCGGACTATACATTCCAAACTGGGCAACACTTGATCCATTGAGCCGAGTTGTAGCACAGATAATAGAGTAATGGAGTGTGCATAATGGTAAAAAGAAGTGCAATAGATCATCTCTCTGTTTCCGATTTAAATTAAAAATATTTTTTTTAAAAGCACGACAGACCTTTGAAAACAGTTTTTAAATAAAAAACACTTTTAAAAAAAATTATTTTAAATTTTATCAAACATTTTTTAAATTTTTTTTACTACCATCCTTTACATCAAGTACTCCCTCCGTCTCACTCAATTGTTTACATTTGGGTTGGATACGGAGTATAAAATAGTATGAAAGAAAAAGAAAAGTGGATGAAAGAGAAGGGAAATTAGGTAAAATGGTGGGATCAATTAATATTTAATTGATAGATTTGATAAGGGGAGTAAAGTAGTAGGTGATAGTAAATTTTATAATATAAAATTTTACTATTTTTAAAAAATTTTGAAATGTAAAGAATTGGATGGAACATACAAAAAAAGAAAGTGTAAAAAATTGATGGGGGCACGGGGAGTATCAATTACCAAATACATCCTCCTTTTTAAGGGTCATTTGGTTCTTGTCTTTCTCAAGGTATGTTTTTATCCTCCGAAATTTTTTAATTTTAAAACTCATATTTCAAACCCATAAGGTATGGGTTTCTCATACATTAGGGGAGGTGGGTATGAGATGGGGCATAAGGAAACAAATAAAAAATTTATTACATTTTTTATTTATAAAATTACATGTTAATTTTTAAAATAAAAAATTTATAATGATGTTGTTTAATATTTAATAAATAATAGTGATTTATTTTTCATATTAACTGCATATATGTTTTTTATTTATTAAAAATATATTAAATTAACAAATCCATTCCATCATTCAATCAAACACATGATATTACGAATAATAATTCATCAATCATCCATATACCATCTTAACCCGATTCCTGATTCCAACCCGATATCAATCCATGAATCAAATGACCCATCAAAGTTTTCTCCGGTTTGCAAATTAATCAATATTATTTTTTCTTTACACATTTAACCAACAAACTTTATATAATCATGTAAAAAAACCAAGCCGAAGAATTCCGGCGATGTTTGAAATCCAACCACATCAAAACTCGATCCAAACTTAACAAAATGATGTGCAAATCAAAGATTAACACCACGGAATACTAGGGAACCAAGTTATATTATCTATAACTTCGTGACCGGAAATTGAAAGAAAATAAAACTGGCGGCACGAAAAAATTATTTTTCCGATCGATTACAAAATGAACCTGGAAAATTATGAAAAAATATGTATGTAATCCTCGTGAACAGATCTATACATTCATACAATCAATAACATATAAAAATCAACAAATACAAAACCCTAATTCATGAAAATTAAAATTTATACTGAATGTTTCAACTGGTATCAGAAACTTATAGATTGTAATATGAGTTTTAGTTTCGTCATAAATAATTGGGAATTGTAGCACAATAACACGATCAAAACGACGTTGATTTCTAAGAACTGCTGTGAATCCTAATTCTAGAAACAATACTTGGGATTTTGGTCAAATTTTTTGCATGATTATATAAATTTTATTGGTTAAACGTGCAAAAAAAAATCAATATTGATTAATTTATAAACCGGAGAAAACTTTGATTAGTTTTTTTTGGCAGCGCCTCTAGAATGTATATTTCAATTACCGAGTAATAAAATATATAAAAAAAAAGAGGTATTTGTTTATTGTTTAAATTAAATACATATACCTTACTATACTAGAAAAAACGGCGGTCACCTCCATGGCTACACACTGTGGAGCTTCACTCACTCCACACTCTCAGTTACGCTCACCTAGAACGCTCTCCATCACAGCCCAATCAGGAACCCGGTTTCATGGAATAATACAATTGCGGCGTAAAGATCAGAAGCTATCAATTAGGGTTTCGATTGAAGATGATAATAATTGTGTTGATGATAAAAAGGCCTCTTCTTTGACTGAGCTCGCTTCTCGAGATTCACCAACACATCCAAGTAATGTATATGTATATGTATATATTCGTGTTTAAATATACTAATTATTAATGTTTAAATATTCAAATTTGAAAGCTTGGGTAAGAATTTCTTTTTAGGATAGAAGAGGATAGAAAACGATGAAACATCTTGTATTTGCCCCCCCCCCCTACTTTTAGTAAATGATTCAGAGAGATTCTCATATAAAATTTTCATAGCATTTTTTTCTGTTTTAACAAACTTGTTACAATCTCGGGAGCACTGCGAGAAATTTCATTAGCTTCCCTTCTCTTCGCAGGTTTCTGTCGCTGTATTGCACGGTTAGTTAGATAAAGATTCAGATGAATATGTGTGTGTGTGTGTGTGTGTGTGTGAAGTTAAATAGAAATGTGTCTTAATTTTGGAGATGTTTATTTTGAATTAGGCGTTCAATTGCATAAAAAGATCAAATGCAAATTGAAGGAAGCGATCAGTTTCTCAGTACTGTGGTCATACTCTAAATTTTCAAGTCCTTCTTATGTCTTATCATTGTATTAAATATGCTCTTGTCAAATGCAGGACCTTTATCAACAAATGATCTGTCAAAATCAACCAGGGATCGGTCTAGACTTCGAGTTGCTTACCAGGCATGGATTTACTTATTTTCCGTTATGATTCGCGAACTTATTTGGAGATTAATATTTGTTGTTAATTGTATGGAGATTAATTGTGTAGTGGGTGTATTTTTTTGTTAATCTATAATTGTTTTGTTTCATCAAGGGAGTTAGTGGTGCATACAGTGAATCTGCAGCTCAGAAAGCATACCCTGACTGCGAAGCTGTCCCTTGTGAACAGTTTGACGTTGCTTTTCAGGTGATTGGATATTCCATCTTGTTTTAATAAACTCTCATTTTTCGATTTGCTGCTACTATGTGTGTGTGTCTGTATGTATATGAATCAGTTTTTAAGAGCATCTCCAATAGGGGTTTTCAAGCTTATGTGGCATGACAACCTTGGTTGCCTCCTATTGAAGTTGGGAGGTTGCCTACCAAGGTAGCCAAAAGTTGGCAACTTCCCAAACTAGTAAAATGTCATATAAAATATCTAAAGGTGTATATTGCTCTATCCACTCCTATATTGAACTAAATATAAAACTAATATACAGGGACCACATGGGAAGTTGCTAACTATTGGAGTAAAATTTTAACAAATGTTGCCAAGAGTGATATGGATGTGAGAGAAAATTAAAAAATAATATATTTGATGATTTGTCATGGTTTGGCAACTCTATTAGCAACCCCTATCGGAGATGCTCTAATATGTGTTATTAGGATTCTTGACCAATAGGATATATGTTGGCAATGCAAGGGGTTATATCAGTCATCTTCTAAATTTTGGCAATTAGGAGATGCACTGCTCTTGTCAATTTTCAATTTTGGTTCAATAAACTTTATACTTAGAGATATGAAACTACTGAAAGGTTTAGGTCTCATTTAAATTGTCATTTTCGTGTCATGCCATCACGTCATTAAATAATTGATTAAGGATGTTTAATGCACTTGTTTCTTTTTAGTTGGATTTGAGGATAACTGTTTAAAAACTGTTTCTGGATTTCTATAGTTTTCCTAATCCAAGGTCTACACAAAGTTTTGATTTTTAGGTATATTGCTAAGTAGATATGGGTCATACTTGATCCTATTCTTTTGTTTTCTTGGTGTAGGCTGTGGAGCAATGGGTCGTAGACAGGGCTGTTTTACCTATTGAGAATTCCCTCGGAGGAAGCATCCATCACAACTATGACCTTTTGCTTCGTCACAGTTTACACATTGTGGGGGAGGTGAAATTTGCAGTTCGGCATTGCTTGTTAGCCAATCATGGCGTGCAAGTGGAAGAACTTAGAAGGGTTCTCAGCCATCCACAGGTACAACTCAGGCATACATCTATCAAATTTGGCCATAATGGTGAGAAATAATGTGTCGTGTTTCAGGCTCTTGCTCAGTGTGAACTTACTTTAACAAAGTTGGGTGTGGTCAGAGAAGCGGTTGATGACACAGCTGGTGCTGCACAGGTATGGTTTTGCTTGATGGTTTGATGTGAATTAATTGGTGCTTTGATGTTGAACTAGAACGTGTTTATGAAATGTCCTTCACTAAAAGAAGTTAGTAAAGCAGAACCATTACAGACTCAAACATGGACTGATTTCTCTACCATCATTGTTAAACTAGTATTACATAATTATGTTTACTCAAAATTATAAGATGAGTGGTTTGAAAAGGTTGAAGCAATTGAGGCAACTTCCAACTATATGTTAGTATTTAGTTTTAAAATAGAGTTCTTTTTTTCTGAAATAGCATGCTTTGACCTATTGTGTTGATTGATCTTCATGTCAGTTTGTTTCCTTGCATAAACTTAAAGACACGGGTGCAGTTGCCAGTTTGGGTGCAGCAAAGATCTATGATATGAATGTTCTCGCTAAAGATATTCAGGTTTGTAATGTTATGTTACGACATAGTGAGCTTCTGGTTATCTGTAACAATTATGCAGCAACTGTGCAGGATGATTCAGATAACATTACCCGTTTTCTGATACTGGCAAGAGAACCAATTATTCCACGTACCGATAGGCCATTTAAGGTAATTGCACAAAGATAACTACATGATGTCAACATATCAGAATTATATAGTGATTGCATTTGCACTACTGCTTCTTGCTAACCTTGAATTGGTGATACTTATTAAATCTCTATGCTTTATTTCCAGACTAGCATTGTATTCTCCCTGGAGGAAGGGCCAGGAGTGCTTTTTAAGGCCCTAGCTGTTTTTGCTATGAGAAATATTAATCTTACCAAGGTAAAATCTCTTCTCCTTCGAATTTTTAAACTCTTATTGTTTTGGGGGAATCCTTTATTGTTTACTTATGCCTTCTATGGGCTTTTTCCGTGACCAGATCGAAAGTCGTCCACAACGTTGGCAGCCTCTTCGACAATCTGTTGAGAACAGTAATGGATCATTAAAGTATGTGGTAAACTAATATATGATCTTCTTGTTTGTTTCCTTTTCAAATGTTTATTCTGGTCCACAACACTGTTAATGTTTTTGTCATCTGTTAACCTAGTTGTTTTTTGTAATTATTCTTTGCATGCTATAATCTGGTGATTCAGAAATGCTCAAACACTAATGTGATGATTGATATGCAATGAGCAGGTACTTCGATTACCTCTTCTATGTCGATTTTGAAGCTTCGATGGCAGACCCTAATTCCCAAAATGCCCTCAAACATTTAAAGGTTTCATTTTTTTTCCCAAACGCATACTGTTTCCTATAATTAGAGTTTAAAGTGTATAGATGATTTTGTAAAATCTGCAGGAGTTCGCAACATTCTTGAGAGTTCTTGGGAGTTACCCGATGGACACTGACTAGCTTGACATAAGTACATCGCCTATATATGAGGGTGAGTATCAAGTCATTAAAAGTGCATGAATCCATTGAAAATACAATTACCTAGATCTGATTATTGCACTCCTGTTTGGTAGGGGCATTTCCCAGCATAAGCCTAGCCAAACAGGCTGTTAAAAATCTAATAGGGTCTATTGAACCTACATCAATTCTTGTATGGCTAATGACTAGATTCTGATGGGATATGTTTTAGGACTAGTTTAGTTTAAGGTTAGGAAATATTTTTAAGTCAAGGTAGTAACTGTATGCATGTTTCTCGAATGTTGTCTGTGTTTGGCGATGTTCAATGTCTATCTTACTGTAACAGGTCTTCTGGATAGTGAGATCTAGCTATTCTTGCATTAATACAATCATGTTTTCTAATTTTGATATGCCATCGGCTATCTTGTCCTATTTTGAGTATGAAAGCTATAACCAGTGCTAATATAAAGAATTCAAATGGTAGACGATCATAATGCTAATGAGCTTAAGATATGAAATATGAACAGAATTCTTTCTTCATCCTCTTAGAGGGGAATATATGAGTTGGGCTAATATTATTTGGGCATGTACCACAACTCTTCTTATTTTACTTTCTTTCACTGCCAATCTGCCATGAATTCAGGGGCCGTTTGATTGGGGTTAATGAGGAAAGGGAAAGAGAAACAACCATGTTCATTCCCTTTGTTGTTGTTTGTTTTATAAAAACAATCATTCATTCCCTTTGACCTTTTTAAGTTTTGAGTTTACCCAAAACTCCTCCACCCCATTCCCCACCTCTTCCAAGTATTTTTTTTCTCTTTCCTTTTATCTCTTTTTCTCTCTCATACACCCATCCACTTCCATCCTCTACATAATTGTATTTTATATTAATCCCAAAAATAATAATATGCACAAAATAATTTATTAAAAAATAATTATTTATTTTGTTTCCGGATCAAAACCAAACAAGGAAAATAATTCAAACTCATTCTTTTCCTTTCTCTTTAATTCCCTTTCTAAACTCCTTTCCCTTTCCCCAATGTAATCCAAACGCCCCCTCAATGTTTTATGTGCAATCATAAGTCACTAAATTCCACAGCTTCATTGAATTATTTTTGAAAGTCTTAGAAATTGTTTCCGTAATCACAGCACAAGGAATTAGGATTCAGAAGTGGCATCTGTATAGGGCAGATATTATTGAACAAATAAACTAAATTACTATTTCCTATTGGCAAGACACTGTAATACAATTCATTCATATGTTTCAACCCCCCTCCTCCCCCCCCAAAAAAAAAAAAATCAACATATAGTGGCTCATTATATATTTAAAGCAAAATCCTTGCTCAGTAATCCATTTTAATTGCCATGTGTCTTGGGTTTCAGTTTAAGATCTGGATTGTAGGGCAATGGTGTCTAAAGGAGCATACTGGGATCCTAATTTTTGAAGTCAGCGGCCATGTACATATTTCAAGATGTCTTCAGCGGTTAAAAAAGCCTCACTATTTAGCTTTATGTGCATGTGCAAGTGACTATCCTCCTCACTAGTGTGCTGGACTAGGGTTTGCTGGTTTCTAGACTCTTTTCGGCTTTATTTTGGATGTCATAGAATAGTTAGTGGTTTATTGTTTGTGTTATTCATATTTTGTGTGTTCATTATTGAAGTACAGTATCCGTGGGAGCTGGATTTTTGTACTGTTAATGAACTTTTTACTATTGAGAATGGTGCTGCAATAAGTTTTCGATAAATAATATTTTGGAACAATTTGTAATTGCAAATTTCAATAGTACTAGTATGTAAGTACTTTGGATTCAGTACAGTCTGAGAAACCAAAAACCAAACACATATTCTCAACTTGCTAGCACACTGCAGAATTGGATATAATCAATTATGTAAACGAAAGATTTCAAGTTGGATTTAGCTTTTGGTCATTAGTTAAAGCAACATACACTGTATTTGTTACTCTTGTAGCTAATTTGAGGTTTGCACACATACGTTCAATTGGGTGTAAGCCTTACATAGCATATTATTAGAATGAAATGTCCAAAATGGCACAATCTGAAAAAATGGCCCCAAATGGCACTTCAAAACGTTACTTCGAGTATCGTTTTGAGCAGAGTACAAAATGTTACTTCATGTAGCGTTTCTTCCCCACATAACGTTACATTAAGTTGGGTTATAGACCGAAAACGTCACTTTAAGTTGGGTTAACATCATTTCAAGTGAAGTAGCGTTTCTTCCCCACATAACGCTACATTAAGTTAGGTTATAGACTGAAAACGTCACTTTAAGTTGGGTTAACAGCACTTCAAGTTGCCTTCTCTCTCCCGCCCCTCACTCTCTCTCTTTCTCCACCTCTCTCCCTCACCCTTTTTCTCCCTTGATCTTTCTCTCTCACCACAGATACATAAGATACATACACACACAGATAGCCTCTTTCTCCACCTCTCTCCCTCTCCCTCTCTCTCTGTAAGGATCTCTCTCTGTCACCACAAACACACACTCACATAATATATGCACACGCAAATAATGTATAAATGCTATTTCGTGTAGCGTCTCTCTCCCTCACCCTCTCTCGCCCTCGATCTCACTCTGTGTCACCACAGATACATATCCCTCACCCTCGATCTCTCTCTCCTCGTCCTTCTCTATGTGTCACCACAAACATGCACACTCACAGATACATATACACACACAGATAACGTATAAACGCTATTTTGTGTAGCGTTTTCGACAATAGAGTAAAACGGAATTTCATGTTAGAGTTATAGAATACTATTTGGGGCCTTAATTCCCCCGGTTCAACATGTGTCATATGATTCCTTTATTCCCTTTCAATCGACATGGTTTAAAAAGTTGTAATAATTTATAATATTTGCCATAATTTTATTAGCAATAATTTTTTTTTAAATTACTACTTAAGGTAAAATGGGTATAGCTGAAATAAAACATTTGTTATCTTCCAAATTCGGGGAAAAAAACCTGCAACCTTGAATATTTAACAGTTTTTTTCGTTCACCCGTTTTATTTCTACAAATTCAATTCAATTAAAAAAGAGAAAGAAGAATTTAACTCGAAAATATATAAAATTAAAAAAAAAATAATTAAAAGACGAAAATGACTGCCTTTAAAAAATGTATAAATAAATGGTTAATTTCTATTCCTACTATTTGAGTCTTTTTTGCCTAGTCTTAATCACTGCACTCGGTTACTGAAATATCTTTCAATTCGAACTATGGTGGATAAAATAGGTGTTTAATACCAACATCTCCGGTAATCAATCTATTTTCATCTTCCGTGACAGAGAGATCGAGAGAGAGAGAGAGAGAGATCTGGTCGATGTCGAGAGCTAGGCGAGCCACACTACCTCCCGCACAGGAGGTACATATACATACATACATATATATATATATATATATATATATCTTTCTATATATGCAATTTCATTAATCTTTTCTATTCACCTTGTTCTATATCAATTTAAATAATTTTATCATTTCTTATTCGTCAATTTGTTATCTTTATGCTAAATTTGATGTGAAATTGTTACAAATTATCGAAATTCAATAAGGATTATGCATTCTGCACTCTTTTCGAGTAATTCGATATTAAGAATTGAGGTTATTATTATTTGCAGAGTATTGAAAAGCTAGATAATATTGTCAAACAAGGCAATTGTTATGGAGCTCAACAAATGTACAAATCGATTACTGCTAGGTACACACGCAAACACACTATTCGTGTATTTTTATTGTCTGTTTAGATAATTTCGTTGGTTTAAAATTGATACTAATTGTCGTTTTATGCAAATGTGTGTAACAGTTGTTAAGTGTTTGTTTTATTGCTAGATACGTGGCGGCCGAGAGGTATTCGGATGCGCTGGAAATCTATCAGGCTGGTGCTTGCCTCCAGTTAGAACATGAACAAGTGATGCTTCTATTTATGAAGAATCAATATATAGTAGTGTGTATAGTCATGTAAGAGAACAATAGCAGCAGCACCAAATTGTAATACCATAATAGTAATTTCGGTGGAAAATAACTTATTGTAGGATATGAGAACGTAGATTAGCTAATGCTCGGCTAAGTCTTGAGCCTTCTTGCAGAATGTTTGCTCTGTTAGTAGTGAATGTGCTTCTGTTTGCTTCCTAAGTAGGCAGGGAACAAATCTATTATTTTTCTCTCTCCCTAATATAGCTAAATAGAGAAAACGGAAAGATAGGTTTTAAGTCTCCTCTAATTTACGATCGAAATGCATTGCATAGCATCCTCTATCCTTGTGGAATTTGCCACATTAACGTACAATATATTTACATATCATGTGCTCCAGGTCACTTGTGGAGGTGAGCTTGCAGTGCTTTTAGTGGAAACCCTTGTAAAAGGGAAGTTTCCTTGTGATGAAGATACTCTCGGTCAGTTTGATAATTTGCTCTTTCTTTCTGGTTTTATTTCGAGTCAGCACTTTATCTGCATGCTCTTGAATTTTATGATTTAATGTGACTAAATCTAAAATATTAACTTACTATTTGCAATATGGTATATTAGTAAAATATAATAAATCGATGATATATGGTTGATAGTCTTTCATAATGCTACATAGTCCAGAATTACTAATTTCAGTTACTACTAAACGCTTCTGTTGTTTAGAACAATTTATATGCGGTAAGAAGGATGGAGCTCGTGTAAAGTAGGACTGGATTTGTCATATATTGATTATTCACATATCTAATTATTTGTTTAATTATGGTTATTTTAATATTCAAGTATTTCCGGAGTTATTTGTTTTGTGATAACACAAGCTTAATATTAGACCGTGTCAGAAGAATCTATGAAAAGTTTCCTCGAATTCCTCTACCACATAATCTAGATTTGGCTGATGATGACATGCAACAAGTTCATGAAGCTCTCGGGGCAGCAAAAACACGTGTTGACTGTTGTTCATCTTTTCTCAAAGCTGCAATTAAGTAAGATTTCTCTTCTATTAAATAAACAGCGGATGTATTTCATGATGTAGTTTTTATCTCATTTGTTTAGAGTTGATTGGGATATACTCCCTCCGTCCCACCCAATTGTTTACGTTTCGGAGATAAGGTCCGACACGCATTTTAAGGTGCATATAAAGTATAGTTCCATAACTTATTTTTTTTTAAAAAAAAATCTAAATAAAAATTTAAACATTAAATTTTTAAACATCATACTTTACATTAAAAATTTAAACATTAAATTTTTATTCAGAAACATATTATTTATTTATGTATTTAGGTGGTCCGCGGAATTTGGAGCTCATAGGAATGGATCTCCAGAGATACATGACATGCTAGCTGAATACATATACTCTGAATCCCCTGAGGTGGTAAGTTTTGCAGCATACTTTCAGTCCAATATTGCTCAACTTGTTTAGTCATCTACTCTCTCCATCATCTTTTGACTGTCCAGATGTACCCTTTTTTGGGTGTGTAACACCAAATTTAATACATTTGAACTACTTAAATGAAGTGTATACAGATCTTTTTTGCCTAAAAAAGTAGACACTAGTGTGTGCAGATAATACTCCTTCAGCTCGATGACCCTCATATTGTCAATGAGCCTCATCAAAGAAGTTATAGCCGTCAGTTCTGTGAAATAAATCATTGATGATGTCTACATCATGATGACCCCCTTCATTCTAATGATCTTTCCACTCATTCTGAAGTTTTTATACCTTGGAATCGTAGAAATCTTAAGATAATGCTGTGTTGACTAGAACGAATTAGTCAAGTCCTAATGTAATAGCTGACCTCAGCAATAGCAAATAAGATATTTTTGGATGTCATATGCCCAGCTAGTTCCTTAGAGCATCTCCAACCCATTACACTATTTTGGTAATCACACCAAAATAGTGTCAAAGTTATATATTATATTTAAAATCTACTCCAACACATTCACGCCAAATCTAACACCAAAAAGGGACATAGATGGAATGAATCTGTTTTACTTGGTGAGTATAAGGATAATGTTGGAGTTTTAAAAACTCTCAAAGTTACACCAAATTTTGGTGTAATTTTTGGTATCACGCCATTTTAGTGCAATTTTTAGAGTTTGGTTGGAGAGAACTTTACGCCAAAATGGTGCAAAAGTTCAATTTTAGAGTTTGGTTGGAGATGGTTTTATTACCTTTTGCTCATGTTTACTATATTTCCTAGGCGTTAGTTCTTTTCATTAGGAGTCAAGGTTTTACATTGGACTGTTCATTCAAACTGCTATTTTGCATGGTCAAATTTGCACAGTGTTAAGTAGCTAGTGTTGTCCAGTGTGTGAAATTGTACTCTGTTAATATCTGTCATGATCAATAATTTTGTGTATATGGCGCAATCATCAATTAGTGTTGATATGCAGGATATGGCAAAAGTTTCTTTCCATTTTGTTCGAGGGAATGATCCAAAGAAGTTTGCTTCAACTCTTGTAAATTTTATGGGCAAGGTTAGCTGTTTTATTAATTCATTTTGTTTCTCGCAAGTTTGAAATTGAACTTCTATAATTTAAACTTATAATGGCTTCCTGTTTGTTCTTCCCTATGTGCTAGTTCTAATTATATTATCATAGTCAGAGTAAAGTGTCTGACATGTGAAATATATATTAGGTTTAAACATTATGATGTTAATTTCTGATCACTCCCACCTGACCATTTCTTTGTGAAGTCTTTTTACCACCACATATTTGTGCATAGCATGCCGTGCCTAGAACTGCAATTGTTTGTCTATTTGTCAAATTTATGCTTTTGTTTTTTACCATGTTATATGTATCAACACTGAATCTGCAGTGTTTTCCTTTCAAGTTGTCATCACTAGTTAACTTGGTTTTTCTTTGATAAGGATAATTGTTCTTTAATTGTTAACTTATATAAGGTTTAAGTATGCAGTGCTACCCTGGTGAAGATGATATGGCAATTGCACGGGCAGTTTTACTGTAAGTTCAATTAGAAAGAATATATTAAAAGTTTTAATTTGTCATGGGTTTATTACCTTGTTAACTTGTTTAAATAGAAAACTTGTGCACCATCCTTCTTGCAAGACTTTTGAAACCATTTGGTATGGTGTGAGAAACTAACTACTAGGTTTAACGCATTTCATTCGTTAATATTAATCAATTTTAAATGCCTCTCTGAGTTCCCTTATATCTTTCCCTTAAGCCTTCGTCTCAGGCCTCAAAGCCTTCAAAGCCGGTGTTCCCACAAACCTTGATTTTAGTGAGAATGTAGTACGATGAACATGAAGGTGGAATTTTTTTCATTCAAGAAGTCTAGCTTATTGATAAGGTTTAATCTATAACATGGCAGATGTTTTTGTAACAGTACAAGCATGCCTGCGATCGGGGATGGTGGGTACCCCCCCCCCCCCACAAGTACCCTGGATTTTAAAATAGGTTAAATAATATTATTTCTCATGGTTAGATATGTGCATTTCTGTTTTGTTTGCTGTTCTTTCTTCTATGTTGCATCAGTTTGCTTCAAATTCACATAATTGTACATGTACTTGTGTGTGTGCGCGCGCGCGCTCGCGCGTGCGTGTGTTAACTTCCAAATTTCATAATTGTACTTGCAAACCGATTAAATAATGAGAGTATGTAATTTCCTAATATATCACTTTCTTTGTTATAATTACTCAATACTAGCGTGAGACTTTCAAATCAAAAATAATAGTTAGAGAAAACAACAAAAGATAACTCTTTACATACATTAATACATTAAGGTCATGTAAATTACTTGTGCAACAATACAAACATCCATGTCTTGAAAACAAGGCGTTTTTTTTCCAGGTATTTATCATTAGGTAACCTGGGAGATGCTAATGATCTGGTGGATGAAGTCCAGAAGCAACTGCAAGCTAAGGAGAATGACTATCCGCATTCAGATTTGATTCAGTTTATAGATTACCTTTTAGAGACGTAAGCGTGCTTTTATGTTTAATATCTGTATAGCATAATTAGTTGTATGATGGTTTATACTTATATATCTTTTTTTATAAATCTCTCTCCCTCCCTCCTCTCTCTCCCCCTCCCTCCCTCCCCTGTGTGTGTAGGGTACAGCCACACAGGTGTTTTCCCTTATTACGATGCTACAATTTCCTTGTTAAGTTATGTTTAGATTTATATATATGCCATCCCCAAATTGTTGTCATAGCAGTAGTCAGTCGGCAACGAATGCTTGACCTTAGTTTGGACTAATTGTTGATTTTTTTTTTTTGTGCTAAATCTTGTTGATTTGTTTATAAACATTATTCCAGTATTTTCATACAACCATTATTCTTATAAACAAAGGCGATTATGTGTTTGTGTATTTATGTACATAACATAAACTTACTCATATTTGTGTGTATAATATTATTCATGGATGTGCTAGTAATTTTCCTCAGTGATTTGTGTTAATTTTACCAAGTTTAGTCCCCAGTTTAAAAGAGCTGTAGATAAGTTTTATCAGAGTTGAACAGATTACAAACAGTTTACTTCATTTGCCAAATCTTTTAACTTCTTTTTCAAATAGCAATCAGAAGAGAGATCTGAGATCTCCCTCCCTCACTAAAATTGTTTTAAGTTACCTGAATACTAGCTCATGAAAATTTATATTGAAAGTACCATTTAAATGACATGCGTTCGTTTTATTGTTGGTAAATTATGAGTCTTTCATTAGGTAGTCCCGCCTTTTAGGTTAACTACCAGTTTCCGTTTCTCTTTTTTTATGACGGTCTTTCTTTAGGATATCTAGTACTGTAATTGGTATTCGAGGTTTGTAATTGGCATGCCATCAAAGAGAAGGTGAAATAAAAACTAGTGGGTTCATTGACATAATTGTGTCAAATACAGGTTGGAGAGAGATGCTTTGCCGCTATTTAATAGGTTGAGACAGAGTTATGCATCCAGTTTAGATCGAGAACCTGCATTGAATGAGGTGCGTGCTTATTTATTTCTGTATGAACTTGCTATATAGAATTGTCTCTCAAGCTTTGCCAACTCAATATGTTTAGCACCGTGTTTATTTTTGTATTGTTTGAAAAGACTGCCGGATGGCCCTATCATCTTTACTTGTCTTTTTCTTTAGCTCGTAATGATTTTAATTTATTCCTAACTTGTGCAATTTTGTTGGTTTAGTTGCTTGATGTTGTTGCAGAGAAGTTTTATGGAGTACAACGTAGAAACCCAATGCAGGATATGTTTGGAGATTTCTTTAAGGTATTATCTAAGAAAACGTCAGTCTTGTTGCCAACTATAACAACCAAAGTGTGTTTTTGTATGTGCGCGCACCCTTGCTGATTAACTCAGTGGGGGCAGGCGGGCTCAGAAGTTAATTTGCGAGGGAGGATATTTTTTAACGAGGGTTTGCCGCAATGGTTATGGTTGTCTATAAGGAGTATAAATTATGTTGCCGCAGGTCCAGACATTGCCTATAACATTTTTTAATTCTCTAGGGTAAAAATTGATATTTTTAAGAAGGTTCAGACCTTGATTTTGGTCACTTTTTTCAAATTGCTATGCAATCTATCAACCAGAGTACAGCACACTGGCATTATAAAATATAAGGTCAAAAGATTTTATTTTATTATTATTATTATTTTTTTTTTGGGGGGGGGGGGGGTTTGGACCCTCGTGGTCTACTTTGGATTGACTGTATTCTTGTAACAAATTGTATTTTATGGAAATGATAACTAATATTGCCTAATGTGGGTACTTATTATGCAGATGATGGGAGGTAATGTCATGTGACAGACCATTTCAAATTGTCCAGCATAAAAATACTTCGTCTCAAGAGTGACATGCAAAAGCAGACCACCTGTTGTTTCCGATTTGCTATATTAATTATATGAAATACTAGATGATTTGTTATCGCACTATAATTAAATTTTGCTAGCAAGATGAATTTTAGTACTTGGCAATAAAGAAAAAGAAAAAAAGGTGCTTTTTATTAATGGATAATACATCACATGTAACTGAAAATTTAAACTCTCCGTTAATTTTGAGCATTGGAAGAGTTTCTCACATTGTTCGTGGATTTAACTGAAAATGTGTCAAGTATGTTCTAATTAACAAGTTATTTCACTCTTTCAGATTGCAGCCTGTCCTGATTTTTGTATAATTTTCCTATAAATTTTGGTAGCAAGTGCTATATTTCGTGGAAAAATAAGTACTGCAATACACTAATACTCCTACTATGGTAATGAATGTTGGTTTAAATCACAGCTATAATTGACTACCGGTGTTTTGTTTCTGATTTTGGGTCGTTAGCATATCGATTAAATCTGAACTACTCTTCTACAACTTTCTTTACCCTTGGATTTCCCTTTCATTCGGTTCCTTTTTAAATCAAAACGGAGGAAGCATAGCAATTGTACTCTTCGGCAAAAATGAGGTCAAATTAAAACTAAATCATCTTGATGAAATAGATTATGAAAATATACTTGGGTATCTAGGTGCAGAACGACTAATCACAAAACAAAATGAAAATTGGAGATGTTAATACACTTTCAAAGACTGATAAATATCATAAAAGATCAAAAATTGTTTGCACATGGCAAGTGATGATGCTATTTTCAACATGCATGTTATGCATCAGGCAAGTATAGAAGAATTTTGTGAAAATGTGTGCATCTCGATGGACGATGATGCATGTCACCTGATATGCACGTTGAAAATGTATCTACCATGAACAATGCTGGTTTAACAAAATGTATATGTTCTAGTAATATTGTTTAACAAAATGTATGTGTTCATATGACATGCACCATTTGGGTAGTCGCAAATAGACATTTGAAATGCGGGTTCCACGTGATATTTTTCGCATGCGGTACGGGTAGTATGTGGTAAAAGCCACTAACAACTTAAGTATACAAGTGGTCGTCCAAGCATAAACTATTGGCCAAGTCAAAAGATGCAAGTTTACAAAAGATGTACAAAATGGATTATGAAACAACGGATATGTGCATGTCACGGCCTACAATGGCAAGACAAAATTCAGACAACAGAGGTCTACAAAAAGTATAGTGGATACAACATCCACATGAAAAAGGAAGATATTAATTAAACTTTCACTTTGATACTACCTAATCTGGAAGAGAACTAAAATCTTTCTGGTAGCATTCACATGCCATATGATTACTAAGCAAAAAATCCCTCCATCTGGCCTTACCCATTAGATATGTTCTGCTCCTCAGATTTGTCCATGGCCTTCTTTGCAAGCTCATATCCAGCAAAGTTCATAGCGCCTAATGGAGCAATCCAAAAGAACCTAGGCACAGCTCCTTTGAATAAACCAAGGGGTCCTTCGTGACGGAGGATAGAAACGGCTACCAGTGACATTGATACGGGCCGCCCTTGGGGAGCAGTCATCGTTCTAGTTTTCATCACATCAAAAGGTGTCGTAGCGACCGCAGCTAGTCCACCAGATAAAGCCCCGACTAAAATAGTCTCCCATGGTTCTAATTCCCGACCCAGAAGTTGTTGGAAAGCCTGAGATTCAATATGTGATATTTAGAATACAATACTCATAAATTACCAGAATATGATATGGAATTAGAAGTGGTAATTTTTTTGCAGGCCTTTCTCTCTTTAGATCGATCTACCCAAGTTGATTTGTATAGCAGTAATCGATGATTTGTGTCTATCACATTTTTTTGGTGTATTGTGTTATCGGATGATTTTTACAATTGTAATTCATGATTTGATTATTTGTATTATGTTATTGGACACTTTCCACTGTTGCATTTGGTGATTTGTAAAATTATTACTTATAAGTAGTGATTTGTAAGGTTTGTAGAGTTTGTTGAATAAGTTGGTTTGTAGTGGAATATGATCCTACATATTATATTGTTCTTTTTTCCAGCCTATTTAAGTTCTATATAGTCTATACTCAATACTCAGTAGTATAGATCCAATATTAATATCAAGATCACCTATATTAATATATAGGGGAAGGCTCAAAAGAAAACCAGCATATTATACATATACATATATACATAGATATACATATATACATATACATATATATATACATATATACATATACATATATATATACATATATACATATACATATATATATATACATATATATATATACATATATATATATATATATAATCCCATCCCCAGAAGGTCCTCCTTCAGTAGCATCCCCAGTAAAATATATATATATATTTCGGGTGTGGAGAATCAGTTGTGAACTTGAGATATAATAAGGATATTAGTAAATGCAAGATGGAGAAAAATCTATATCTCTATCTACAGGTAAAAAAACTTCATACCTTTTTGGATTCAGCATAAAGTCCCATCCCTGCAACATAGAAAGGCACCTCACGGCATAAAGTAGCACCAGTCCCACGAAAAAACCCCTTTAGACCATCTTGCTGCCAAGTACCAACGATTGCCTCCCCTACATTGTTAAATATGCCAGCCTGCAACCGTTGTTTAAGAACCTCACATGGAATCCGCACTGCTGTCCCCAGGACAGTGCTACAGAATGATGCTGCAGATTGAACCTATATAGGATGCCAAACATATATAGATCTCTAAGCACATATTATTTCTTGACAATGCTAAAATTATTGTGAAAATAAATACAGAACACAGACCCTAATGTGATACAGTGATAGTAATATGTAAGAGTCTACATAGCAATGCAAATGCTGGGATAAACATTTAGCAATGCAAATGCTGGGATAAACATTTAGCAATGCAAATGCTGGCATAAACATTTCGCACCATCACCAAATCTTGTATGCATTCAGTTTCTAAAGTATTGAAACGTGGAATAGTTGAAATATTAGTACTAAGCAAGATTCTGTAGAAAAATGATTGCAAAATCTATTAAAGCACCTTAAATATAGAAATTATATTATCCACCCCTCCCCAAAAGAGGTAATTCAGGTTGATATTACTTGATGTTGTGGATAGACGATTTTTTACCCATATTTTGGTGTATGTGAAAGTTTTAGAGTGAACACGCATGCAATGAAATTGAATTCATATAATATGTTACAGGTAATCAATCGATAATCAAAATGAGGGTTAATTTGATATTTCAAGTTTTGAAACATGCTTGATAGTTGGTTAAGAGAACTTACATATTTCAGACTATCTTGGATATAAGTAATAAACCTACATGTTACCCTCTAACTCTTCATGGTAAGGATCTATTCATCTTTAATTTGTCTGACATAGTACTATTGCTCCTTGTATGACAATATAAAGCACAAGCAAGATGCAACCTATAATAAACCCCTTCACTGATTCATCAAATCAAGTAGATAAACAGAACCTATGCACCCAGTAAATGGCCTTAAGTTCCACGATTAGTATATTCCTATATAAATAAAATCCATATATAGTGAGAGGAACATATTTTTGAGTGAAAATATTCTTGAATCTAAAATGACATAATTTAGTTATAATTTATAAGTAATAAAAGGGATCATATCATTAAAGTTTTAGGTTTCCCACTACAAAATGAGAGAACCTGAGATTCAATGTGGACAATCAATCTATAACTATTTGCCTATTACCATCACCAAAAGGAGGGTTTGCACCAGATGATTTAGAACTAAAACTCAGAATGTCCTGAGAGCGAACCCGCAATTATTTTAATAAAATATATATACATAAAAATCTTTTAGCAAAATAGAAAATTAAATACTTCTATCACCAAAATTAATGAACTTTTAGATCAATTTTGAAGATTAAAACGGCATTATTTCTCTATATAACCGGAAACATATTGAAAACCAAGCAAGTAATCAATATTTGATTGTACTTGTGTGGAAGTACACAGTAAAGGATCTGAATAAGGTACAAATTTCTCTAAAAGTGTACAGCACCATGTGAGACTTACTTGTATGTCAGGAAGTGTTGGAGCAAATTTTATCAACACGAGCTTACTTGCTTCAAATATTCCAGTTCGCAGTCCATGACTGCAATATCAAAACCAAAAAAAAAAAAATTAGATAAGAGAGACAGTTACAAAATAATTAAATAACTATGCAATAGATAGCAAGAGATGATAGAAATCAACCTTGAAAACTGACCAAGAACTGCAGGAATGGAGCCTCTATATAATCCCTGGACTCCAATTTGTGGAAGTTTTGCAATTACTTCTGGAAAGTTGAGTGTAGATGCTTGTACCTGAGTCTGATAAGCATATCAAACGTTGTTAGTTGACCATTTGGACTAGGAACTTAGGTAGGATTTAATATAAAAAATGAATTTACAGTATTTACTCTTGTACACTATTGTCCAATAGCAAAATCAAGATCAGGATTTAGATACAAGTTAATACATAAAATAGTAGGAAAGTAATATTTTAACTCAAGGATATCATATAATAATTACAATACTAAACATATGATATGCACGATACATATTGGATTATTGGTTATTATTTGCCTGTTTCCAAACTAAACATATTCCAAAAAAGTTCGAAGGTAAATGCTTATCGTGTAAATTTTGAAAAGAATGGTATGCTAATAAGCCAAGTACACTGTTCTTGAAAATTTTACTTTTAGCTTTCAGTATCCAGATGTTCATGAAAATAGTGATAAGCCTTTTAAAAATAAGATAACAAAAACTCTATTTTTATAAAGAGCACGTATATACCATCATTCCATCAATGAGGTTAAAAAGTATGACACTAAGCCAGTTCTCAAACAAACTTGACACATTATATGTGAAAGAAGTGCAGGATCTATATTGAGGACTTTCAACAACAAATTGTTATCCGTGCAATTTAATAATGTTCTACTGATGGGAGCTCGGAAATTCAATCTGAGTGGTAATGTAGGACTTGTAATAATAAGATATAAAGAAGATATTTTTACCTTTATTGTATCCATTGGGTACAATATAGATGTAGATAGCGCAGAAGAAAGCCCTCCTGCCAAAGCAGATTTCAGAACATTTCCAGTAGGTAATTCAACAGGTGGTGCAACAGCAACAACCGTAGCAGCTTCGAACCAGATATTCCTGTATATAATATAAAATGCTTTGTAAATAGGAGCCTGGTTTATAGAACATCTATTACATAGGCAGGTAATTGCAAATTATAAAATGTTATCCACCACATCATGCAAATATATATATCATCACACGGGCAAGCAAAACAACATGCAACTTTGCGTGATCAAGACACGTATTCACATACAAGCTCACTCTTTTAAATTCTCAATATTATTCATTTGACATAATTTTCGCAACCAACATTCTTTAGATATATTAAGCCATGAAAAAAAATTAAACATGAGTTAACACGAATACATCAGTTCATTAATACAGGCACGATTTTGCATCTGATTTGGTACACTTAATATATTTACATTCGTGCAGACAACTGACTAGTATCTAAATCAAGATATGGAATCACACACAATATATTGTGAAACAACATGATATTCCTTCTTTAAAATGTGATATGCTAAGCATGTACATTAACACAAAAACATCAGAAAATACTCCCTTGGTTTCAAAAAAAATAGCCTTGTGACTTTTTGGCACGCATGTTTAGCAGTAAAAAGTAATTAGTCTAAATTTTTATTTAATAAAATTTAGAGATTAATATAAAACATAGCATTTTATTTCCCCTCGTTTGTATTTTTCACCAAAACTTACGTAGCATGTGTCCATGATTACCAAACCGACACACCAATATACGGGCACCAGTTATACACGGGCATGTGCGCATAATTACCAAACCAGCACACCAATCCATGGGCGCCAATTATTTAGATGTGAATACTTAACTCATTTGGAAGTATTCACGTCACACATGATATATATACACCAATCACCTAAGCCAAAACTGCAGTTACTAAACAAAAAAAAACAGTTCTGCACCTCACAAAAAAATCCAGTCACGTCTCATATCCTACTTCAAATCTTTTCAACTTGTAATGAAGATCGTGGATATGAGTTTTGTATACCCTTTCCACATATGAAAAATAATTAGTTGAGCCATAGAGACTTTGACTTAAAGGTTTGTACAATGCAAAATTAGTCGAAAAACAAGCATCCATACCGAGGATCTTCTTGAAGTCGATCGGTTGGAAGCAGAAGCAAAAAATTCCTGAAATGCCCATAAGAAATAAATTCTTCGGCGTCTGCATTCAAAAACCGCATCATTGCAACAGCATTGTCTTCATTTGCCGGGAGTCCTGCATTTTTCAACGATGCTAATATTTCACTTTTTTGTAAAGTGCCTGACTTGCTCAAACAGAGACTAGTATATGCTCGAAGTATGGTTGGTTCCTTTTGTTCCATCAAGGACAAAAATTGTTTCCAGCCAAATGATTTTGAGAACAAATGACTCCGGGTTCGACGCATGAGATCATGAGCATATCTTCGAGGCAATTTTCTCTTTCTCATTGCAATTTCAAGATCTTCCAAATTGACTTTGCCATCACCATCCCTATCTAATTCATCAAAGAACCTTCGTCCTGTAAGATGAAATTTTGTATGAGGAGTAAGAATAGAAGTGATTAGAACAGATATCAAAAGTCCCTTTGCAAATAATCATTCACTATTATCATCTACATGGATATTACAATTCTAACTATGGTCTTTCAGGCAATATACAAAGTGGATGGCGATCTAATTAAACATATAGCAATTTACATACAAAGCAACACAAAAAGAGACTGCACTGCACCTTAAACTCAAACCCAGATAATGGGAAAGAAATATTTGTCGTATTCTGTAGACCTTAGTGACCAGTGTTTGACATTCACTATATATTTGTCATGTCTACTTTAGCAAACCACTTGGTGCATCAACGCTTTACCTAATATTTGTATTTTTGTGAACTGCGACTATATACCTCAGGTGCTAGTTAGTTTTACTTATTTGGGAACAATTGGTGCTAATTAGTTTTACTTATTTGGGAAACAATTTTCCAGATGAAGTTGAACATTATTTTCTTTGCCATTTATGGGACATTTACCCTAAAGGCACGACATCAAATTTATTACCAGGTCCAATCCCTAGTTCAATATGCTCCACCCCTGCATGGCACTGAAATTTGAAAGATTTGGGGGTGGAGGGGAGGAGGTTGATCCAGGGTCCATTAATATACTGCACATCATTCAAGGCACCAACAACAAAAATGCAAGACAGAAGAAATCATAGGAGAAAATTATTTCAGATTGTTGTGTATTTAAACTGATATCTATGATATATTGATGGACTAGGTTAAAGGTAGAGAGCCTGCAACGCACAACAAGATATGGACACTTGCACAGTTTTCTTCATATGTTTGTAAGGCCATGTTTGCAGTTTCCTCAACACAAATTGCAACAGAAGACACATATAAACACCAACAAAACATACCTTCTGCCTCGGTGTATCTGAAGAAGTCCTGGACTGAGAATAATTTCTTCTTGTCTGGGTGGTCTTTAGATGCTCGCCCTGCCAACTGTGGAATAAGTTCAATTAGTTCTGTCAACGACACTGTCGACAGAGTTGACCTCAGACGCTCAACATTTGATAGGGGAATACTCAGTAACCCATTTGCAATCCTTTGTGGTGGATTTCCTTCACTCTGCTCCTGGCTTCCACTGTTGACTCCGCCATCAATCTCTTCCTTCTCTTTTTCATTCACTCTAATAATACTTGAAGGAACACCTCCGACTCTAGCAAACTTCAAATTTCCCAAAAAGCCACTGACATCAACCCGCTTACCCTCCAATATACCAGTTATCGCTTTCAGATGATCAAACTTGTTCTCAGGTGGAGCAATGGGAATTGAATCACAACTGCTACATTGAATTTCTTGAACCCCAAGGTCAAACTTCTGAAGATTCTGAACTAACATATCAAAAAGTAAACCTATGCAACACTCAAGCGACATATTATTTCCTCCGTTTTCAATACCCCCATCTTGAAATTCCATGACCAACTGACTTTTTGTCTCTTTCTGCTTAATTCCACGGAAAACACTCGTCTTCGATTTATTCATCATAGAATCAGGACACTCCTTATTTCCGTTAGTTAGTTTCTGAGATCTCTTTTTACCCGTCTTAAAAAGATTCGGAAAAGCCTGAGCAAAGCCATTAAACAACAAAGACCAATTAACCGCAAACTGCAAACAATTTACACAACTCCCGTCCTTCTTACAATCATCCCTCATTACTACCTCTTTTCTCCGCACATCATGTCTTTCCGTAAACACTCCCAAAAATTTCTCCTTTTTCCTATCATCACTAACCACACATTGCCCCACCTTCTTCTTCCTATCATCCACAATCACATTCACTTCCCCCACATCAAATTCAAGATTACTACCACCCCTATTCTTACAACCAGGCCAACAATGTTCAAAATCCTTGGCAACTTTTCTAAAACCCGTTTCAAGCGGCGCAATAACATTCTTAACTAACTCAACAGAATTAAAAAAAGCCTCCACAGGATCATTCCCAGACACCATTTCTAAAACCCCACCTCAAATTCACTCGAATTAGCCCACAATCCCAAAAATCAAAACCAATCAAATACACACTCACCCACTAATCAGATTCACAAGATTAACAAAACCCAACATATAATCACAACACAGGAATGGAACAGCAGAACCCTTCTTGTATTTACAGTTTTACACACCAAGATTGGAACTTTACACTATTTTGGTAGAGTGTATGTATATATGTATGTACATACAAACATATATATGGATAAAATATGTATAAAAAGGTGTACCTGGGAAATTAAGTGGATAATATTTAAGACAAAATCTGATACATCCAAGGAGATAATTGTGGAGGCTGAAACAACCAGAAGAAGAACAAGGGCCTTCTCCTCCAGTTTTGTATTTTTTTCTAATATTTTTCTTTTTTCTTTTTACTAATTTCCCTTGTCCTTAAATTTTATGTTTTTTGTTGTGTGTATATGCTACATTATACATACATTAATATATACACATGTGTGTGACTAGACAAGTGATACATCATGGTCCTGTGGATAAGAATAAAGAGTAAACATGTTTTTCTTGACATTTATATCATGCATTGTCTTGATATTTTGCTATATTTTGCTATATTTTAAATAAATTGTACGAAAATATATTAACATTCGAATTCATAATTTCGATTCGTAAACTGGAATTAGGCTATTGAAAAGTTGGATAAATGTTCCACTATTTTTTTAAGATACAAAGTTTTTGCACCCTCATTATTTCGAGTTACTAATATGTCAACAAATTATTTAGAAATCAAAGTTCATTTTTGTTTTTCTTTCTTTTGTCACCGTATGTATACATATTACATACGGCAACGATAAATATCCACAGGGAAACTTTAAACTCATCTCATAAATTTTTCTAAAAAATTTATGATTTTATCGCCCCAATTTTTCACCAGTTGGACTCCATTGTACTATATATTATCATGACATGGATAAGAATAAAAAGAAACGAGTGTTGTGGATAAGAATAGTGAGTAAAAATGTATTTATTGCAACAATTCATCCATTGTTTCTTAGAAATTGTATATACTCGTAATTTGTAGGGCATATTTATACTAATTTTTTATTTCCGTCACATTGTAATAAATATTATGTATATTTATATTCTAATAATATAATTATTAATAATTACATTTTGCATAATTTTAATGTGAATTTTCATTTAATTTTAAAAATAGTCAATAACCAATTAAAATTTATAAGAATTGGTCGATTTATTGATTGGCGAGCGAAAACTCCAAAATTATATTTTGTTCGTATATGAGTAATTGAGTATAATGTACAATGTTTATCTATCATAAATTTTTATATTTATCATTCCGTACAGAATCTTTTATTTTATATATCCATGAGATTGAATCCTTATGTTTCCGAAATATTGTAAAAAGAAGTGTTTTGAATCATTGCTACTGGGTTTGGATCTATTTTAAAATTTATTTGTTAACACGGATAAAATTTAGGAAAATTTTTGAAATTATTGTAATATTGAATCTTAAACATATAAGAATTTTGAGTCGGATTTTTCTATAAAAAGAGTTTGTCCGCCGTTCAAAGCGGATCGACGCCCTTTTTCTACTTTTTCTCTTTTTTTTCTAGGAAAGGAAGTTTCAAATTCAATTATCATGTTTCAACAATACGATCATTTATAATTTTACGTTACAAAATCTAGTTTAAATTTAAAAATTAATCGACATTCATCTTATTATTTTTTATCAACAACCGACAAATTAGTAGAGTATCATGTTTCCAACATTTTATATTAAATATGCCATTTATTTTTTTAAATCTAAATCAGAATTTTATTAATTTAAGTAACATGTGTTTTTTATATTTAAATCGGAATTTCTTTAATTCAAGTAGTATATCATGTGAATACTATCATTTGTAACAAGGTTGGGTAGCATTTACTTTTACTTCGTGACTGTCAATATATTAGCTCATCATAATATTATACCACAAAATTTTGAACACTGGAAACAATTTTTTTTGGTTAAGTTATATATATCTTTTGGATAATTTTTTTACTATTGAGCAGTAATTCAAAAGGCGTTTTGTTTTTTTGAAAAAATTTAAAAGAGAGCTATATGCTAAAATAGTTATTTTGTTTAGTTTAAAGATAAGATGAACATTCTGAAGATCCGAATCCAAGTATATGGTAGGCCGTAGATATATACTCCTATAACTTACCAAAAAAGGGAGAGGTGAAGTGCATAAGTCCAGTCCAAGACTAAAACCAAAGCCCGTATTGAAATACTCTACCATATACTATCTTTGTGGGCTACTTAGCAGTTAGCAAAGGACAAAAACTTTACGGGCCTGGAGAAGAAAAAGCACGGACTTGTTTGGTTTACATAGACGACTGAGCCGGTGAGCTCAGGAAGAGAAACTAGAGTGGGCCGTGGGGAAATCAACATTCATGCAATGCGCCGAATGCCTATGCACTATGTTGTAAAACTTTTAGTGTTATAGAAATCGTTAGGCGGACTGTTGGGGTACCGTCTAGCACCTAATCGGGTATGTGGAATTAGTCGGACAGATTAATCGGAGCATTAATTAGATGTATTTAAATATTATTTTTAATATTTTTATTTATTAAATATTTTTGCCAAATAATTTTGCAGTTTTTTGAATTTTTCAACGACTTTTACCGATTTTTTGGCGATTTTTGACCTTTTCAACTGTTTTTTTTACCGATTTACGCAAAAAAAATATTTAAATTTCCGCAAGGCTTTTTGGTGGGCCTAGCGCCTAGGCGGCCGTACAGTGGCGGATCCATGAATTTATTTCAGTGAATTCCTTATATAAAAAAATACGATAATACTTAATAAAATATAATATTAATATAAATAAGAGATGTTTTATATTCTAAATTTACTTTCTACTAGTTTTTCAACTTTTTCCAGTGGGTTCCTCCATATATTTTAATGAATTTCTATTATATTAAGTATAGTTTTGTTAGTTTCAAACTCAATTTCAGTGGGATCCTCTCCACCCCTAATCACAATGTGCATCCCTTGCTGCGGGTAGTCCGATTTTTAGAACACTGAAATTTTTTGCAAATGTGGTCTGAAATATTTAGAAAAAGTTTTTTTCTATCAGCTATTCAGTCGGTAGATATAGCCAGTTATGGTTGATAAGTCTATAAAAATAGTCCATAATGGTAATAATCCAAGGCACAAAAGTTGATGTCCTGGACCATGTTCATACAATAATACTAAGCTAAGTCAGGATGTGGCGCACCATCGAGACCCACTTGAATAATGGTGATGACTTGTCACTCCGGCATACGGGAATAATCATGGCACAACACCCACAAAAATAATTTGACACGCGCTAGCCACAAAATCATTTGAACACGCGGCACCATCACCAACGTCTAGAGGTCCTGGACCCCAAAATAATGAAGAGCGAGCATCACAAGTACAAACCCCAATACCCTAATCATTTGCCTATAAATAGACCAATGAAAAAGGTTCGGAGGTGAGCCTCTCTTTTATACACGTATAGATACATCATTCTCTAACTTATTTCCTCTCAAAAGATCACAGATTTATTCTCACGTCGGAGGCGGCATTGTTTTTCAGGAAACTCAGACCTCACAACTACACCGCATCCGGAACCATGGAAGAAGGAAGGTCCTATTAGAATTTGGCATTATCAATAGTCTGTAAAAAAATTGAATCTAATTTTTTTTATTAAACTCAAATTCGATTGTTTTTTTTTCAAATGTATATGCGGGAGATTAACGAGTTCTCCTCTTTCCGAACAACACACACAACGAAAAATATATTGATCAATTTCGATATTTTTTTCTCAGAACGGAATTGAGTTTGAGGCAAACTCAAAACATTGGGTAAGTTCTTATTATTAAAATATAATAAATTGCCCAAGCCCCAAGCCAAACTTAATTCTTATCAATCCGGAATATATAACCGCAATTGTTTAAGTTTTAGTTAAACAATTAGAGTTGGAATTCAAACTAACCCATTTATAATGCAGTCATTGTTTATGCCTGAACATGTGTATACTTAAATCGAAGGCAATGATCAAGTCTACTACTTACTAAAATGCACCACAGAGTCAGAGAGTATAATTGCAGCAAAAAAAGAAAAGCTTTTAAACTACTACTACTACGGACCAGTAATTTGTAAGATCACTTTTGACTAGTGTTATAGAAATCGTTAGGCGGACTGTTGGGGTACCGCCTAGCACATAATCGGGTATGTGGAATTAGTCGGACAGATTAATCGGAGCATTAATTAGATGCATTTAAATATTATTTTTAATATTTTTGCCAAATAATTTTGCAGATTTTTGAATTTTTCACTTTTACCGATTTTTTAGCGATTTTTGACCCTTTCAACTGTTTTTTTTACCGATTTACGCAAAAAAAAAATTTTAAATTTCCGCGAGGCTTTTTGGTGGGCCTAGCGCCTAGGCGGCCGTACAGTGGCGGATCCATGAATTTATTTCAGTGAATTCCTTATATAAAAAAATACGATAATACTTAATAAAATATAATATTAATATAAATAAGAGATGTTTTATATTCTAAATTTACTTTCTACTAGTTTTTCAACTTTTTCCAGTGGGTTCCTCCATATATTTTAATGAATTTCTATTATATTATATTAAGTATAATTTTGTTAGTTTCAAACTCAACTTCAAGTGGGATTATTTTGACCGGAGAGAATATAAATCATTTGCTAAATCACTTTTTGTCAGGGATTAAATAACATTTTTACTATAATGAAGTTAGTTAGCCAAGCCAGTGAGTAATATACAATTATTATTATATAATACTATAATGGATTTCTTTTGTTTACATCTGTTTGCAATGATTCACTGTATTGACCGTAAATTCCTTTACTTTGACATCACTAATGACTAAATACATGTGGAATCTTAAATTACAGTACATGCTACTCAGTCTCGTACAGACATGTGGTCTCACGTGATTTTCATCGATCAATCTTATAAAGTTATAACCGACCATGCAGAGGTTTGGTAATTGCCAATTGGTACCACAGGGACACGGTATTCATGAAACCTATGCCAACTTATAGTATTTTTTAATATGTTGCATTATTATTAAAGTAAAGTAAGTTTGTGAAAGATTAAACCATGACTTTTGTCGCGAAGAGGAAGTATTTTACTACTACTGTTTTTATCATCTATGGCAATGGTTGGGGCGGAATCAGAATTATGATTTAAAAATTTTAATAAAAAAATTATCAATTGTGCGATCTCTTTTTTAATATATATTAATAAAAAAATTTAAAAAAATATTGACTATGAAAAGTACGAAAATAATTTTAAAAAGTACTTTTCGTAGTCGAAAATTTTCACTATCCAATTCTAAATTAATTGTTGTTACTAAATTTAAAAAATTATAATATTTGAGGGGAATAATATAAATTATTTTATATTTTTTCAAAAATTTATATTAATTTTTTATATAATTAGTAATTACATAGAAATTTGGTCCACTTAGTTCCGCCCGGGAAGGATTTGTTTCATCACTCAAATTTGATCTTTCATTACTGTGAGCCTGTACGGGATTAGTTTCGAAATTTGATCTTTGATCTTTCATTACTGTGGAAGGGATTAGTTTCGAATTTTAGATCGTATATCTCGTATATCGTTATTAAACAACAAAGCATTAACACAAATGTTATCAGCGGTAATTAAACACCAAATTTAAATTTTGGGGTTTAATTTTAATTGAGAGATTGACTCTGTCAAATGCATGCAGAGTGCCCGTGAAGATCATTAAGAAATGAAATGTTGCACACTGTTGGAACAAAAAGTGCAGGGAAGTGTCAAATATATATGAAACAGAAACACTCAGCACATACTAGACAGAAACTCCCAGAGTCACCGAATCAAAGCATATGTATGCGACAAGTGCATATATAGTGGAAGAAAAGCCGAAGACAGGCAGGCAATACAACATATATAACACAACATGATCATATAAATGCTTCAAATGCTTACACAAGACCAATTCCACCCCAAACCATTATCTCTACAAGAACATTCATAATAAATAACATTGCTATGGACACAGTGGTTAAACAAGAAAAGAAAACAATACCATACATAATTTACTTCAGTTGCACCACAATCAAGAGTAGTTTTCAAGCAAAATGATTCAATTTGAGGCCATTTGTTTTCACTCACTCATTGTTCGCCGCCATTGCTGTCTAACTAATTTTATATTTCTTTTCTTGTCTCCGTTGCAAGTTATGCCTTAAGGTCCACGGTGATGTCCTTGACAGAGCTTGAATCCATCCTAGGAGGGCCAGAATGCCTCCTCGGACCAACTGTAGAAGATGAAAAGGACAGGCGCTTCTTTGCAGTAGCCGCTGGTGATTGCCTATCCGGTGTTCTATTCTTTTCCATGCCCAGGGGGCTTGGTAGTCTATACCTAGCTTTTGCTGATTGCGTAGGTTCCATGTAACTTGGAACTGCAGGTGAGCTAGCAAGGCTCTCGTCGTCTCCCAGTGATGAACCACCAGCAATACTATGCCTCCGCCATCTTTCTGATTGAACACTACGGAAGCTCCTTGAATCATCTTCCGTGCCACAATTACTCCCCCTTGGGCTTGGTGGCCTCATTTTCCCACCTACTGATGATGAAGACGGTGCTTTGGAGGGGGGAGTGGATGGTGATTGGCGACTGGGAGGACGACTCAACTTTTGACCTGCTGGTGAGAGTAGCCTGTTACCAAAGTTAAGATCACGACGAGCTCCAACAGAAATGGCATGGCTTGTTGCACTGTTTACAGATGCGCGGTCACTGTTAAGTTCTCTGTCAGTTACACTTCTGCTTTCCCATGGTCGAGATGCCATCCATCTCTCTAACCAACTCCATCCCCAGTGAGGATTATTTGGATCCATAAATGTTGGATTTGAAGATTTAGAAGAGTTCCTCCACATTCGCTGTTAAGTGATATTTTATGCAATTAGTTATTAGAACATAATAATTGCCATTACAAAGGAATATCCAGTTGAATTCCTCATTTTTAAGATCTTATGTGGAGAATTAGCATTACATGAGCAAACTAGAAGCGTAGGTACAACGGAAGTGAGAATCGCATTTGGTTTGTTAGTACATTTGCACTGGTCCATACGTATTTGTAAGCGAAGGACACCTGTCTATGATCAACATATAAGCAGATATCCTATATTAACAGAACTACAAAAGGCCGTCCTTTTTCAAAATCCTACAACGTTGGAAAGAAGCATAAACCACCATGACTTTAGAAGTTTTCAAAGTTTCTAGCTTCCGAGAATAGATGCAGAATTGTGTCAGTCCATACACAAAACTAGTCAAAGAAGGCTCTTATATACACCATGAACAGTAATCATTTAAATTTGACACTATTTCAACTACTGGCCAAGAATAGAATGGAAACAGAATACCTGATGGGAGTATGCATAAGCTAATGCTCTTTCTCTTCTAATAGCAGCCTCCTGCTTTTGCTGTAGGTTTGCATCAACTTGCTCCTTAGATTGTGCGCTATCATTCCAATCCTCTCCGGTCTGTTTGTCAAAATGGAAATATGTTAGACAAATAATAACATATTAAAATGTGTAGAACATGAAGGACCTAAAACAAAACTCAATTTATTATGTCTGTCTGTCTTCGTGCTTCATACATCTTTGTGCTAGTATAAAATGAAAACATACTATAAGGAAGCATGCAAAGCTTTGATAGGCTGATAGCTCAACTTTCAGCTAAAATGTAAATAAGACATAGAAAGAGACTCCAAGCAGTGTAAGCTCATGAGGAGTTTTTCGAATATAAGACGTTAATGTAGAAGACTAGAAGCAAAACTAAACGATCTTCAATCTTGTTTTTCATTATAAATTTCTAATACAGAACCTGAATCAATTTCTCCAAGAGGCCAAGACTTGAGACATTACTTGCATAAAGATATGCAAACCTAAAGAAAGTGGACTAGGGTAAGGGAACTCACAGAAGATCTCAATTTGTCAACTTCCTTTTCATGTTTCTGTAGTAGCTGCCGCTGCAGAGCCTGGTTCTCCTCTGACATTCTGAGCCTCCTTGTTCGAATCTGAGACTGCACACGAGCTAAAGTCTGCATGCATCTTAAGGTGGTTGCAGCTTGCCGTTTGACAGATTGCCCTTGAACTAATGTTTTCAGCCTTACTAGCCCTCGTAAAGCCCGCAGTGCCCTTCTTGCCTGAAAATTAATAACCCCAATAAGACGACCACATAATATGACGGATATACATTTTATTGTGATAAATTTAGTGGCTAAAATGGTAAGTTTTAACAAAAAGACCCTTAGTTTGCTGGAAAAGATTAATAAATTAATTAACTTAATAAAAAAGGCTATGCGCGCAACGCGCTCAAGATATAACACATAAAATTAATACTCGTAATATGTAATATATAAAAGCCTGCCAAATATTACAAGTTCTTACCAAGTGTCCACGAAATGCTGTTTGGATTTTGATGGCTGCAGTTTCTTCATTAGATTTACCAGAGTAGCGAGCTGTACTTGTGAGCCGCACAACTTCTGCAGCAGCCTGGGCAGACGCTACTGCTGCTTCTGCAGCCACAGCAGTTGCTAGAGCAACAGAATAAGCATGTTTGCTTTGCTCATTCTCGGCTTCTGTCAACTTTACCTCCTCTGCTGAAGGAGAAGGGTCAGGGATTGCCGCTGCAGTTTCTGTTGGCTGTGAGAATCCTACCTCCAAACTCTTATGTTTCCCAAACCATTTTTTCTTTGATTTATGCTGTTTCTGTTAAAACACAAAAAAGGAAACATGTTAATTTCAAGTTCAACTTGTGCTACTGTATAGCATTACAATTAATTGTAAAAATTAAACAGTAATATTTTTTCAGACCTTGTCTTTCTTTTCCTTGGGTTCAGGACTTAAAGCCTTCTTCACTGCAGAAAGCCAACTCCCTTTCTTCCCCATTTCCTTATCAATTCATCTGAAGAGAGAAACAAAAGGACAATTAATAAATTAGATGCCCAGATCACAGCAATGCAGCAATAAATTCAGTAAAAATGTTATGGACCATTGCACTTATTTCGACATCCATATGAACAATAAATTCTATTAATTGCTCCACAGAGACCATGTTTCTTACCTGTAAGGTAAGTTTCAAAAAAATTTAAAATACAGATCTGCAATTTAAAAAAGGAAAAGAAAAAGAAAATATCTTTCTAGAGCATCTCTTGTCAATACAAGTTAAAGTGTCAAATACATAAGTAATAACTGAAGTACTAAACGTTATGGCCAATCCATCTATAAAGCATTAACTTTACACCCATTCTCTTATTCTTCACACTTTTCATAAATGTTGCCACAAGATCTTCACCATAAACATGTTCTCAACCACCAAATTAACATTTCTCACAAACAAAACTCTTCAATGTTGAAACTTCAAATGTCATAGATACAATTATGCATAATTATGGAAAACGTAGATCAAATGCAAACACATCCATTTATGAAAGCAAAACAAAAGCATTACTCAACCATAAAATGTAATTAAAAAAAAGTTTCAAACTTCCACATACCAAGATGTTAAAAACTCCATTTCATCACATGAAAATCAAAAGCCACCTCAAATTTCCAAAATGAGAAGTACCCAGATTACAAAAATCATAAATTAAAAGAATTAATATAATCAAGTCACATAAGTTTCAGCATTTCTTGCAAATACACACACAAATATATATACTCCAGATGATAAAGTTTATGGGTACATATGATGTTAAAAACACAATATCTTCACATAAAAATCAAAACCCATGTAAAATTTTCCAAATGAGAGAGTACCCAGATCACAAAATCCAAACTTAACATAACCAAACCACTTACCCACACAAAGTTTCAACCTTTCTTGCAAATACACACACAAACACATATATACATATACACAACATTACCTGCAAAATGATAAACTAAGAGATCTTTGAAAAGATGGGATCTTTGTTAAGAATGAAGATAAGCAAAGGAATATCAAAGGACATCAAGGGGAAAGAAAGAGACAAACAAGAGTTCAACGAAGATGAATAGGAGGGGTATTATTGGAATAAATAATTAAGAGAATTTATGGGTAACGGCAACTTAAGGAGTACGGCAAGAGGTGGGGGTGGGGCCCATAACTTGTGATTGTCCCTGTCTTTTAGAGTGGGAGAAGGTAAAGGACAAGTAACAACCTTGCTGTCTTTCAGGTTTATAGGATTTGTTTATTAGTAACTGTAAATGTAATTAGTGCATGTTGTTATGTGTCGTCAATTACTCTATTAATTAAAGTGTTTTATACTGCTAATAATAACGGTTGACAATAACGGATGAGGTTAATAATAATCGAATATATCGTGTTGTCGAACCTCTCATTTGCTGTGTGTGATAATATCAGGATTTGCTATGCGTTATCCCATCAAAATCATTTTGATATGTATTATCCCATCAAAATTCGATTGACATAATAATATTATATTCAGTGTTAGAGTTAGCATGCAGTAAGAGCCAAAGTGTGATGAATAATTAAATGTTAATTATAATTATAATGCAGAAATAAATTTAAAAAATGTTACTTTAATGTATAATTATAATTATCTAAAAAGATATTTATCTATACTATATTATTGAAACCCTATGCACAAATGTTTGGTCCGTCCTCCGGTCTCGTCATTTTACATCCGACTCAGCTTCAAATACACATGTTTGTTTTGTACTCAATTTTAAACACATTCTTTTAATTAAAATATACAGTTATACTTACAATCTATTAACATATTTCAATTTTCTCATTATTCAACCTCTTTAATTTATTTAAAATTATAGCTTATTAATTAAATTTTATGAATATTAAAATACTAATATTATTTTATTTATATTAATTAAATTTTATTACTATGTTATATATGTATTATCTATATTTTTCCTAACAATACAATTTTAATAAAATTTAATTTTAGAAAAGATATGTCATACATGCAACTATATCCATAATCATACAATTTTAATAAAATCTAATCTTAGAAAAAATATATCAAACATACAAATCTATCCCCAATAGTCCTCTTTTTATATAACTGTTCACGGATAATATTATATTATATTTAAATTATATTCTATATTTTCTATTTTAAGAATCGTATTTATCCTATAATTTTTATTTAATATAGTTACTCACATTCAACTCAATTTCATCATCATTCAAACTCTTTTATTTATTTAAACTTATGACTTATCATTAAATTTTATGAATATTAATATATAAACATCATTATATAGAAAAATGTAAAAAGAAATTAATAATTAAATAAATTGTCATATTAAATGAAATATTTAAATTATATAAAATAATTAATATATAATTTATTAATAGCTTCCGTGTTTTGCACGGCTTCTAAAACTAAATACATTTTTTTATATCAGTGTTTTAATTTAAATCACAACTAATTATATAAGAAGCACACCATCCAAACCATTCTTTTCTATGTTTTTTAAAAAAAACCCTTTAAATCTCCATATTTGTTTTCATATCTTTCTGATTTATTTCATATTTTATGAATCTGTTTTCATATCCTCCAAGTAGTTTTAAATGATTTTAGATGGTTTTGAACGATTTCAGTATTTTTATTTTCTTGTATAGACTCTATTTCTAAAAACACCATTTTCGTTTGAGTGTTTAAGTTTAAATCATAATTAATTGTAAAAAAACATATTTTTCAATCAAAACCACTTTTTTCTATTTTTTTGAAATATTCAGCCCTTTTAATTTTCAGATCTGTTTTGTATTTTTTTAGATTTGTGTTCATATCCCTCGAATGGTTTTGATCAAATTTTAGGCATGTGATGACTTTTATGTGCCTATATAATGATTTTGTCGTTTATGACGATTTTGTCATTTGTGTTAAATTAAATAATTATAATATTTGTGTTGTATATATATTTTTTAAAGATTTGATAGCGGAAAAATTATTATGGACAAAAGAGTGAAAAGAGTATAAGAGATAATGATTTAGTTATATCACATATATAATTGGAGTAAATGCATTATTGTTGTAGCATGGTCGTTATTAAATATAAATTTAGAAGAAACAATAAAATTTAAACAAAAATTGTAATATATCAAATAAATTAACATCTTATATGATTGGAGTAAATGGATTATTGTATTGGAGTTGTCATTGTGATCGTGTGTGTGTATATATATATATTTATTTAAAAGATATATTAAAATATAAAATAAAAATTATAATATATCAATAAATTAATAAAAATATATATTTTCATATTTAAAAAATGTATGGTGCGAGATTTATTCTAACTACCACTAATAAGTCATACAAGCTTATAACGCGTGTGAAACACGGGAATACTAATATTTAAATAAATTGATTTTTATTTCTGTGTTTATTGATATTTAATATAAAATTTTATAATATTAAGAATTTACGTTAAAATTATATGTTCTCTTATTTTATATAAATTTATTCTATTTAATATAAATATGTTATAATTTGGATCCATATTATAATAAATATATAATTGAGCCTAAAAAGTAAAATTTTAGTTAATATAAATATGTATATGGTTAGGACCAGTATTATAATAAATAAAATTATATAATTTGGACGCGTGTTATAATAAATATATAATTGGGTTTAAAAAATAAAATTTTAATTAATATAGATATGTACATAGTTAGAACCTAATAAGTAAAATTATATCTAATACATTTATATTTTTTTAGGCTCATGACCCAGTACCGACCGACCAACCAACCAAAATTTTTAATCTTTCAACTATAACCGACCGACCAACCAACCAAATTTTTTAATCTTTCACTTATAATAACATAGTATAGATGTTTTTCATCGAATCACATGCATATTAGATCATGGAGTGCCATCCACTCTTGGGTGCCACTTATTAGAGTCACAAAGGTGTCTAAAGAGTGTCAATCATTCTTTTAAATAGATAAAACACAAACACTTGCATTAAAATTATATATCATATATACTTATTTTATTATATCTAGTTTTTCTTATTATTTATGTGGGGACTATTTATGTAGAGACTATTTAGACACTTATGTTGGTGCTAATTATTGGAATGAAAGGATATGTGTAAGGGTGTGCATGATTTGGGTTAGAATGATTTTATGACCTAATACAATTTATTTGATTAAAAAAAATTCAACTCAATCTATTAAAATCAAATTTATAATCCAATCCATTCGGTTTGTATCAGAGTGGTCGGGTTGACAAATAAATAAAATATTTTTTCTATCAAATAATATAAGTAAACTGAAAATAGTTTTCATATTTTCCATTATTTAAGATAGTAAGTAATTCCTAACCAAAAAGAAGATAATAAGCCATTCATGCATCTCTTCTACTTAACAAAACTACATGTAAGCCAAATAAATATTTTAGCAAGCTATCAATTGTAATCTTGTTATTAAAAGGTTACAGATGGCGTAGTGACGTAATCCATGCAATTTCTCTGCATCACTTGCAGCAGATTTTTTTTGAACATTTCACTCAACCCTTTCTACTTATTGGAACCCTAGTACTTAAAAAGAAATCTAGAATTAGTATAAATAATTAAATAAAGTGTTTAGCACATAGTTTAAAGATTCACTTGCGTTTTGCGTTTTTTACTTGTAGTTTTATATTTAAATAATTAGTATATATATTTTTTAATCGAGTTGGGTTGGATCAGATTGGTTTAAAAAAATTGAAACTCATATGCAATCCATTTAAATCTGACTTACGATTTTTCAATCCAAATATGTTTCGGTTAAAAAAAAATCGGTTTGAATCAGGTAAAATAAGGCGGGTTTGGATCGAATTGATTGATTTAACCAAATCGTGTACACTCTTAATTATGTGGATGAAAGATAAAATAAAAAATTATTATTTATAATAATGATTCTATATATGTGATTGGCCCGTCTTTTGATGCTCTTAAGACTTAAATCACAATACTTAAAGAATTGTTATTGGTTCAAATAATTACATGAAATACACTTGGGGAGCCCAATAACAGCCCAACAGCCTCTAACTAAAGCCCAATACATGTTCCTAACTAGGTTAATTGTCTGAACACACAACGTTGCTTAGTTTGCTCCCTCCATAGCTCTGTAACTTGAAGGTATGTGCTTCTGCACTTTGAATATACATACATGTATATATATATGAACACACATGCAGATAATAACAAATATAATTGGAATAGCCCATGAATATACAATTTTATACTCATCTGTTTTTGTGTGTATATGTTAATGATACATTTTTGTTGTTGGTGTTGTGGTAGATTAATAGTGTAAAATGGGGAAGCTGGGAAAGAAAGCTAGAAAGTTTGCAAAGAAGAATCTTCAATCTGTTCTTCGAAAACAGCGAAAGACCAAAACTTTCTTCAAAAAGAGACCCTCAAGTCAGTTTTCTCATATGTTTTTTTGTGTGTGTGAATAGTATGCACATTAGTTATGCATTCTTTGATAATGTAAGAACAAAGTTATTAAAAACTATAGCAGTTATGAAATTTATTTTCGGGGAGCTGGAGTGAAACAGAATTTGAGTGAAAATTTGCTGGAGAAATCGTAAAGAGTATAAAATATAATAGGATAGACGATATTATAATAATGATCTCTACCAGGAAATATAGAGAGGAAAAAGTATGTAATGGCGGTACTTGTACATTTTTTTCTCTGTATGTGCATGTTTTTTTTGGGGGTGGGGGCTGTTTAAGTTGATCATATTTCATGTTCAATGCAACCATAAAGAAATATATTTTTCACTTGTATTTTGCTATGCTCCGGCCGGGCAAAATATATGAAATGTAAAATAGTGAATGATATATGCAAAGAATTGATGGGTGAGTTATTTTTTCTTGTTCTTTTCTTAATGCTAACCCTGTGTTTGTTAATTGGCTTACCTGAGCATTAAACAAAGTGTTATATTAAATTTCTGATACGTGTCTTCCAAAGAATTCTTTGTAGTCGTATGTTCCAAAGCATGTGTCTCCACATGCTTGTCCGTGTTTGTAGAGAGGGTTTTGGTAGGCGCTATCATTATGTGGTATTGCGACATTTTTTAATTCGATATAATTTTGTTGATTATATTGCCCATTGCCGTAATTACTGCAGAAGGTGGAAAGGATAAGGCCGAGAACGAGGTGGAGAAGACGGCTATTGTTGACAAGGGAAGGTAAAATGGTGAAAGTCATGCACTACAGCTTCTGGCTTTACTTATTTCAATAGAATCTTCAGTCATACTGCAAACTTTCTTATCATCATTTTTCTCTAGGCCAAATTTTCTTCAAATTTGCAAGTAGCCTTTTATTCAAATAAATATTCTATGTTACTCCGACTCTTCTCTTTAGGTTGCCGTACCCGTGTCGGACACTTGGACACTCGGACACGACACTTATTTCGTGTCGGATCCTTTGACTAAAATGTGGACACTTTGACCAATTTAAAAATCAAATATGAGTCAAACTTACGATTCAAAATAAATATGTGAGAATAAAGAAAGAAGCAAGAATGAGATAAGGTTGGAGACGATGCCTAATTTGCAAAGTCCGGTACAATATCATGTTTAATTTGAATTCTATTGTTACTTTTTGTTAAGATGTCTAACTTATCATACTTGTTATTAATATATTATGACGTGTCCCCGTACCCGTGTCTAAAAATAGGACAGTGTCCCCGTGTCCCCAATTTTCAGAGTTTCCAAGTCCGACACACGGATATGTGTCGTGTCCGACACTCCGTACCCGAGTCAAAGTAACATAGTAAATATTTACCTACGGGCTATGACTAAGATGTAATACTTCAATTTCAAATTAAAAAGGTTCTTTATGGTATTGTTGTAAATTTAGCTTATCGATTACAGTAGCAAGAAATTGAATAAAATTACACAGAACCTTTGAAGTTGGAGACCTAGAGTAAATAAAACAATATTATTTTGTACCTGGAATCTATTTTTTTTAAAGTGTAAACTTGCTAATATTCCCTGGAAGTAAAGTTTTTGATTAATATAAGACTCTATTTTACACTATCGTTTTATATGCCAAATGGCCATATATTGTTTTTTATCGAACTTCTAGCAATTATTTTCAGCAGTTTTGATGGTGGAGCTATCGAAGTCACCTCCCTTGATGCATTATTCACAGACAGTGATGTGGATATAGATGCTTCAGATAGTGATGGATATCTATCAGAGGTCAAACATTTGTCTATAATTTATTAATTAGTTATCTGCTCGAGTTTTTGTTTTGCTTAACAAAAATACGATTCTATATAATCTAAGAAAAAGGAGACCTTGATTCAAGAATTATAGCATTTAACTAGATAATCAGCTTGATGCTGATGTTTTTCTCTATTGAAATTTTTACATGGGTTACTATTAACTTACGTAGGACAACAGCTGTTCACATGTCATTGAAAGTGACACTCTAAATGTGTTTGAAGGTGAGATCATGTTCCGTGACCTTCATCGTTCCTTTTGGGATTTGTTCTTATTGTTTCTTTTCCAATTTACACTATTCTGAACGAAGTACATTGTGTAGGAAACAATGATATCGGTACCTTGTCGACGAACAACAGAAAGATGCAGGAGGAACTTGTTATACAAAAGAAGAAGTTGGATAGATTGAAGAAGAAGGTGATTTCTATTACTAATCTCAAAACAACACATATTATTCTAACATTGTTAATAAAATAAGAAATTGTAGAATGGAAATTAAATCTGGCAATATATGAGGGGGGAAGGGGGGGGGGGACTTGGAGTGGGGATTAGTTTCTTCCAGTAGTATTAAGTAAAAGCTTGATGTGGGAATTGTAGTTGATAAAATGATCAACTTAAAAGTGACTATTAAGTGTCATCCTCATTTAACTTGAGTTCCCATAACAATGTATTGGTCTATGCAAAGAAGGATTGGCTTTGCTTGTTCAGTCAGTTTATTGGCTGCATCATTAACATGCAGAGTTGCCGACGTTTAGGGTAACTAATAACTTCAGCATTTACAAGCTTAATATATTGGTGAGTTGTAGTGTATAAGTGTGTCTTGCTGAAAGGCTCCTTACCTTTATCTGTTTAATTAGATCTACTTTATTCATTTTGATTCTTAATATATGCAGTCAGTAGACTTAGGAATCATATTTCCTTTGCACGAATTAGTAAACATCATGTTGCTTGTGTAGTTGGAATTGGTGCTTGTGAGGAGCCTCTGCTGCTATCGTCTTTCTCATTAGTAGTCAAGACTCTAGGCTTGGGTCTAGTAATGAGAGAGTTCTATTTAGATAAGTGAGACTCAGTTCAATTTGTTAGTTCAATATATAATTTTGTCAATCATAAATTTGTTCCTCCTGTGATGGAAGGTTTGGGTTGGAAAATTTTAACAAGTTCAGCATCTAGGGGTGGACATGGAAGGTTGGACCAACAGAGGTGAAACATAGCAGATTCAGCCAAATAGATTAAGCACGAGGAATGACCAAATTGAATATAAATTAGTCAAATAGCCTAACAAATTCATTACATTATGAGCAATCAGAGTGATTATAGTAAGCTATACCAGCAAGAGAAATCATAAGAATAACAACCGCTATACTGTTGTTGGGCTTTAGGTGGATATAGACATATAGTTTTGTTTAGGACTTGGGAGGAGTTTGTCCGGCACTTTTTTTCATTATTATTATATAATATTTTTGTGTTGTTGGTAGCATATTAACAACTGAAGTTGTGGTTAGCAAGAGACCTTTTTGCTGTTTTTAGGACTGCAAAGAAGCCTAGTTTGTCATAATCAGAAATTCTATTTAACTCATAGCCTTATTCAAACCTGTTTAGCCAGCCAAGATTGTACAAGATTTAATACTTGCAAGTTGCAACTAAAGATGTACCTGGCGATATCAAATTTTGAATTGCCTGGCTTGAGTTGTTTATAACTAACTATACACATAAAAATTCTATTTAAACTTGGCTTGATTGGCATGATTCCTTTCATTTCTATGACCTTGAATCCTGATTGCAAATTTAAATCAATTTACTTATGTTCGACATAGGTCTTTTTAATACAAGGTTTATTAAGTCTTAATTTTTTATCAAGTGGTTCATCGTCTTTTTCTGTAGTTGGATAATTGCTTGTTTACACATGTTCAACCCCGGTATTCAATTCTTTTACAAACATTCTTGTCTCCACTCACACTCATAAGTGCGCACACACAACTACACACTGATATATGCATGAATTAACTAGTTATAATTTTTTTTTCAGGATCCACAGTTTGTTAAATTTTTACGAAGCTACAAAAAAGAAGAAGTATTGAGAATGGAAGAGATGGTAACTTCTTTTTTAACTACTCCCTCTGTCCCATTTTAACTCCCATTTTAACTGCTTTTTTAGAAAATAGTTTTTGTTCCAAAATAACTGATGCTTTCTTGGTTCTTTCTTGGTTTACTACTAAAAATTGATTGACTTTTAATTATTTCCTCATTGAAACTTATAAGGCTTATTTACAATTTAAACCATGTGTTATTAACAATATACAATCAAAACCCTCTTTTAATATATTTAGTAAATTTAACCCTACATTTTTGAACTATGTACAATTGAAACCTTTTTTAAAATAATTAGTAAATTTAACCCTACGTTTTAAAACATTTAGTAAATTTAACCTTGACTTTTTAATTTCGGAATAAAATAAACCTTATGACCACATTTTGATTAAATATTCGTCAAATGCACTATTGTCATTTTTTTGTATAGATATTATCTAAGCATATTAGATATATGCAATTATTAGGGGTTTTTCTTATAAAATAGATATTTAGATGTTCTTTTTTATATTAATATATCTATATGTATAATATATTATACATGTTCAATAAAATTTTAATATGTGTTTATATTATTCCCTCTTGCGATCGATCACACTTTCCGCTCAATATATTCATGAATGTTCATTACCGAATTTAATTTATTTTCAAAAAGTATTTTCGAGAAATATTAATATGTTTCTATATTAATATATCTATATGTATAATATATTATATATGTTCAATAAAATTTTAATATGTGTTTATTTATTCACCGAAGAGTATTTTTGAATTTAAATTAAATTTGGTTCAATCCGGTTCTATATATTCACTGAAGAGTATTTTTGAAAATAAATTAACTTCAGTGATGAACATTTATGAATATATTGAGCGGGAAGTGTGATGACAAGAGGGAATAATTTAAACACATATTAAAATTTTATTGAACATATATAATATATTATACATATAGATATATTAATATAGAAAAGAACATTTAAATATCCATTTTATAAGAAAAAACCGTAATAATTGCAAATATCTATTATGCTTAGATAATATCTATACAAAAAAAATTTGACAATAGTGCATTTGACGAATATTTATTCAAAATTTGGTCGTAAAGTTTATTTTATTCCGAAATTTAAAAGTCAAGGTTAAATTTACTAAATGTTTTAAAACGTAGGGTTAAATTTATTATTTATTTAAAAAAAAGTTTCAATTGTACATAGTTAAAAAACGTAGGGTTAAATTTACTAAATATATTAAAAGAGGGTTTTGATTGTATATTTTTAATAACACAAGGTTTAAATTGTAAATAAGCCAACTTATAATTCTCAATGCAATTCATAGTACCCGGTGCAATATTCAATTTAAATAGAGATACAACTCACATTATTGTGTTTGACTACTCTTATAAATATTTCACTAAACACCAAGCATCAAAACTCTCTAATAAATGTAAAAATTGGTCTATGTGCAAATGTCTAAAAAAGTAGTTAAAATGGGACAGAGGGTGTATAAGATGACCTATATAGTGATCACAACTTTATCAAAAGAAGTAGTGTTGCCTTTCGTTGATTGTCAGATTTTTATGCATTTTCTTAAGCGGCAATGAGCAATTGTATAACAGTCTCATCTATTTGTAGCTACTTCTATTAATCGGATAATTGTATAGTTTTTCACAACACTGATTGTCTGTTGTCAATTGTTAGTAGATCAATTAGTCTACCAAATTGTAGTATATGAGACATCTGTCCCGCTGATGGTAGTCGTAAACTTGTGCACAATTTCATGTTTCAGATTCGTAAAATAGATTGTGCTTCCTGTTAAGTGTAAAAATAATTAGCTCATAGTTGTCAAGGCATTGCCTAGGAAAAAAGGTAATAAATTGGGGTAGGTGTCCAGACTACCTTGATTTTAACGGGGTCAGGTGACCCCTTGTGGATTCTGGGCTTCCATGCGCATCACCTAGGCGTGAATTAGGCGTTCAGTTGTATATAAATATTATCTTCTGTATAATTTAAATTTTCTTATTTTCGCTTGCAATTTATCTTTTAACAAATTCATTTGTGAACTTGAACCATCACAACTGAAGCCTTAGTAAATCAATGATAACAGTCAATTTTTGTTGAAGTTAAATAATATAATTTTATATTATATCATCAAAATAATCAAATTATTTTACATTATATATATATATATATATCTGCCTGTATATAGTTGAATGCCTAATATGCTTGATGGATGCCTAATGCCTTGCACGCGCCTCGCCTCCTAGGCGTCAAGACGGTTTGCTGGCGCCTTGGCTCACCTTTACACTTTGACAAATATGATCTACCTTCTGGAGTCCATTTGTGTAATGCTTTTATGCTTCAATTGGACACTGATGACTGAACCATTTGGGGACAAAATTTAAAATAATAGGATATACGTGTAATATGTAATAAATGAATGATGAGTATTTAAAATAATAGGATATATCTATTGATAGAATCTCACAAGTATAAATGAATGTTCTGACCAATAAATCAGTGTATGTCTACATCCTGGTGCCATCAATGTAATGATGAGTTCTGAGAGACCCGTGGGCATTCTATTCTATGTTATGTAATAAATATGTTCATTATACTGACAGTTCTATATGCTTTTGGGAAGTCCCTGAGAGTCTGGAAAATACTTGTAATTTGATCTTTTCATTTCTGTTGTTAAAGTTTCCTGAGGTTTACTTTTATGACCAAAGCAGTCGTTTGAGGTTTTGCTTTGGGATAACAAATCAGTCTTGAATGTACAAGTGCTGTTATGCTTTCCAGTTGTAATTTACCTGATTTTTGTTCGCAACACCAAGTAAATCAATTATTTTTGCTATGTTCAAGTACTTTTTGAATCTGTCAATTAATTGTGTTTTACATTTTAGAAGAAATTATAATGCCACTGTTTAGCTTTCTGTACTCCAATACTATATGTTATACTACATGAGTTTTAAAGACAGATTTTGTGTGTTGTGTAACAGTACTCCGACGAAGATGTGAAAAGTGATCATACATTGCAGCTTGTGGATGAAGATGATTCTAATAAAAAAGAGAGCAAAGTCTTGAGTACCCTATTAGTTAGTTCTTGGTCTGAACGAATTAAAGAAGACCACAGCGATTCTGCTCTCAGTAGTTTATTAAATGCATATCGAGATGCATGCCATTTTGGAACTGAATTAAGTGGTCCCGCAGATGTTGAGCAGAGCTATAGAATTCAAAACAGTGAGGCGTTCTGTAATGTAATATTTTTTATGCTTCAAGAGGCCGATAATATATTCCGCGGGTTGTTGAAGATATCACCAACGACTTTCAAGAAAGAGACGATACTGGAACTGAAGAATACTTCAAAATGGAAAAAGATGAAGCCATTTGTGGAGTCTTATTTGAGGAGCACACTGTTTCTGTTGAATCAGGTCACCGACTCTCAGATATTAGCTTTGTCATTAACCCGACTCAGAGCTTCTATAATATTTTTTGCCGCCTTTCCATCTTTGTTGCGCAGACTTATCAAGGTAGTTTATTTTGTAATTATATATTTGCACATAATTGTATATATTTATTTAAAGATAATGCTTTAGTTGTTGATATTAAATGCATTGAGTATCTGTGGATAATAAGAACGTCCAGGTCTACATGAGTGTTATATAATCGACCTAAATCTTATTGATTATTTCACATTCTAGACAGAAAGTTTTTATATTAAGGGTAACCTCCACTTTCTAAACATTTTAGTATGTTCGTGTTGTAAAGTATCAGACTCCTTAATATTGTTGTAATCTATGCAAGTCAAATAGCTAATATATTACATCAGTGCATTGCTCTTCAGTAAAAATGTTTTAATGCAGATTTCAGTCCACTTGTGGGCCACAGGAAGTGGAGATCTGTCGTCATGTTCTTTTCATGTCATTAAGGATGTAGCTGCTGTATTTAGCTCTAGTTGTCTTGACACCTGCTTTACAAGAACATATAAAGCCTACATTGCTCGCTGCAAAGTTGTAGAGATTGCTGACATTCGACACATAGAGTTTTTAAAGAATTCTTTTATCGAGCTTTGCTCAGTAGATGTGCAGAAATCATGTGGCATGGCAATATTGTCTGTTAAGCAACTCGCCAAAATATTGCAACAGGGTCTAAGAACAAAAAACGAGGTATATATATGAGCTACTTACTTTTCTTAATTGGTTGCAGGAAACTTTTGTATAGGTAATATGTGATTATATCTTATCCTTTAGCTCATCAATACATATTCTTGTGTATGTTGTGCACAGGAAGCCATACAAAGTATATGCAGTTGGCAGTATGTGAACTGCATCGATATATGGGTATCGTTTATAACTGCATACATAGAAGATTATAATCTTCAGTCGTTGCTGTATACAACTATTCAGCTTGTTAGTGGAGTGGCTTATCTCTTTCCTGGTCCAAGATATTTCCCTTTAAGGCTCAAATGCATTAAGTGGTTAAATAGCCTGTCCTGTTCTAGTGGAATATTTATTCCCATTGCATCATTCCTGTTAGATACACTGGAACATAATACTGGCAAGGAAGGTGGTAAAAATGTTAAAGCAATCAATCTTATGTCATCGTTGAAGGTTAGAAGTAGTGATCAAGTCATTATCATTTTGTTTCTGGACTTGTGCATTTATTTTTGCTTCCCGCTCAAGAACTATTTCTGTTTTTCCAACCTTTGTTGATTAATTTCACTGAAGTCTAAATTTGATTGTGCTACAGCTGCCAAAACAGGGGCTAAAATCTCGTAGCTTCCAAGTAGAATGTGTTTTCTTAGTGATTGAGATGCTTTCAGTACACTTTGCCCATTGGAGCTACCATATTTCCTTCCCAGATCTAGCAACTATTCCACTTATCCGACTTCGAAAGTTTTGTGAATTAACAAATGTTGAAAGTCTGAAGCGTGCCGTAAAGCGCTTGATTGATCAGGTATGTCTCCATTGTATAATCTTGGTCAAAAGTTCTTCTGCGTTTTACTCCCTGAGGCAGCCTGATTATGTTATAGGTAATTTGTACAAAGCACAATGAGGTGGATATCTGTTGAATAACCTTGTATGACTAGAATCCCTTTGCTCATGAAATAACTTATATCAGACTGCAGTCGAAAACACAGGACTGTAGACATTATGTATATTTGAACAATTAGATTTGGTTTCTAGTAGTACGTCAATTATTTTGAGTACCTTGTTATATGTCCCATGTGTTCCAAGTTAGCAGGACAAATCACTTCTGACAGAAGTGAGAACAAGTCTCTAGATTTCACTTGAACTGTTACTGAGAACAAGTCTCTAGATTTCACTTGAACTGTTACTTCGGTCTTAAAGTATGTATTTGTTATATATATTGAGATATTGCAAGGTTCAAATCATATATGTAATGTAAAATCTTTAATTTGGGGTACAGATTGAGCAAAACGTTGAGTTTGTGCAAAAGAAAAGAGATGAAGTTTCCTACTCACCTAATGATCAGCAAAACGTTGATTCATTTCTTCAGGTTCGGTTTTTAGCCCTTGGCTTCTGCCTTAACTTTTTTCTTGTAGCTTCCATGAACCTAAGGTGCAGAACTAACTTTTCTAAGTTCATTACATGCTTGTTATGCAGCTGGAGAAAGGAAGTCTTAACAGTCCATTTACTCAATATTACAGAAGTGTCATGGAAAAGGCTGCCTCAAGGAATTTACATATGATTCAAGAGATAAGGTGCGGATTACTTGGATAATATTTTCTTATCTGATTCACTATATTTTAATATAGCAAGTTGAAAATTGTAGCTTGGATGAGTGTTTTAGAGGTATCACAAACATTCTAAAACCCATTATATGAAGCATGACACTACATGATATGAGACAGTTATCCCAATTATAGGATAACATCTGGTGAAGGATGTATGGAACTGTGATTTAGTTCCTAAAAATAAATGTATGGATTGTGGAAGATTTTATTTATTTGATGAAACATAGAAAATTTGGCCGTACACACTGCTAGCATTTGATGTAAAAAACAATAAACACATGGCTTCACAAATATGCATCGTCTCCCACTTTCCTGATAGTAAAAAAGAGGGTTGAAGCATCATAAATCAATTTAAGAATTTAAAATAATAAAATGGAAGTTATTGAGACACAATATCAGTACCTCGAGCGTTTACAGGTAAATTCTCACGGCTAGAAACAGTAAAATTAAATTTTATTGCTTAGCAAATACAATAAAATAAAATTTATCTTTGATTGGGAGTGACTTAGGATATGCTACAGTTTCTTTCAAGTTAACATGCAAGTAGAAATAGTATCATTGTTTTAAGTCAAACTTGATATCGTATATGTTAGAGTGTGTGTTTTAAAACTATGGTTTATAATAAACTAATAACAGTAAAACAGTTCGAGTAGGTTGAGCCTGTCACATCTAATTTTTTTTGGCATTTTGGTATTCCAGTTCATCTAAAGGTAAGTGATAATGATTTTTCTGTGCAGTTTCCCAAAGCGGAAAAGATTGGAGAAAGGACAAGTCAGTAATGATGTGTCAGATGAACCGAAAGGTGAATATGAGGAAAAAATTATATCCGGAAGTGCTGGAACAAACAACTCTAAAAGAAAACGACAAAGGGTCCTCAAAGTATAATGTTGCTGTACATGTATTTAAGACCTCCATATATCAGAGAGAGATGACCTTAGAATCGGGAATTTTGAGTTGGACACTCAACGAGGTTTGTATTAGCGGTTTAGACTCAAATATCATCTGTATTTGCTTCAATGTTGTCTGTAGACTTGATTAAGACATCTTAGTAATCGTAATGTATTCTTATACATCTCAGTCGTTCAATTATGTCTGTTAGGGCTAATGTAGGGGCAGCTGATATGTTTCCGAATAATTTTTAATCTTATCATTGACAATGGCAGGATCAGAGTCGTTAAGCATATACCCTAAATTATATTACACTGTACATGAATTTCATTGCATAGAATAATTGAACTTCAAATAATTTGACGTTAATTCATAGAATAATTGAACATCAAATAATTTGACGTAAAAGTTGTAAAAAAATGTATTAAGAGCTGACCATGACTTGAATTGACATAAAATCGGATAGTAGCCCGAGTAACATAAAATTGAATCTAAAATAAGTGCGAGTGTATTAACTTATTTTTTTACAGATCTTAGAAGGGAACTTCACAATTTCTTCCCTTCATTGTACCAAATTGCATTCAAGCATTGAGTAAACAATACGAAGCTCAATAAAGATGAAACAAACACACTTTCTTCTCTTGATTGCTTTAATCAAGTAACTTTCAGGTTTAGCATACAAGACGAAGCAACTTTTAAGCATAAAGATGAGACGGAAGTCTAGGCTCAACAACAGCAACAAGGGGAACCTTTCTTGGAACAGAAAGGCCAAAAGTTTCCTCCATATTCAACTCCTCCACCTTCATATTCTCCGGCAATTTCCATGCAAATCCATGCAAAAGATTGGCCAAGTTTAGTTGTATCAACTTAAGCCCCAGACTATAACCAGGGCACCTCCTTCGACCTGATCCAAATGGAAGAATCCGAAAATCTCTGCCCTTGACATCAATATCAACACCCATGAACCTCTCGGGCCGAAACTCAGACGGGTCACTCCAAACTTTCGGGTCTCTTGCAATGGTCCATGTATTGATCAACACTATGGTTCCTTCAAGAATGTCATAACCAGATATTTTACAATCTTGGCTAGCCACATGGGGTACTAATAGTGGTGCCACAGGGTGCAAACGAAAGATTTCTTTTGAAAGTGATTCAATGTAGGGTAAGTTTTGAATATCTTTTTCGTCGACCCATCTTTCTTTTCCAATAACCCTATCCAGTTCTTCAGTTGCAATTTCAAATGTTTTTGGATTTTTTAACATTTCAGAAAGTCCCCATTCTATAGTTGTTGCAGAGCTTTCAGTTCCACCTGCTAATAGGTCCTGTAACATAAATTAACTTCTTAATTAAGTCAACACGATCCGATTACCATGCTAACAGGTCCTGTAACATAAATTAACTTCTTAATTAAGTCAACACGATCCGATTACCATGCTAACAGGTCCTGTAATATAATTAAATTACAAGTTGATGGCTCACCTGCTCACCTGCTCACTACATTAGGTCATTAGCTATCAGGAGTTTATTATAATCCTTAAAGTCTCTGCATCCTAAATATTTTTAAGTCTAAAACTGCATACGACAAACTTTAGTGGAACCTCAAGATGACAGGAGCTGTGCTTCCATTGGGTTTGTAATTATCTATATCTAATAAACAATTAACGTTACAATTAAATAAAAAACAAAATTATTGTTAAGGTGTACCTGAGTAAAAGCTTTAACCCCGTCTCTTTTAAGCTTAACTTGAACATCTTGATCATCAGCCAATTGCAATAATACATCCATCAGATCCTTAGCAACATAATCCTTAGCATTGACATTACTCTTCTTTCTAACTTCATTATGCTCATTAATCACACTCTCCAAAAACTTATCCAACTTTCTGCTAACATCTTTCATTCTCTTTACATAACCTTGAAGATCGAAAACCCCTAACCAGGGAATAAAATCACCGATATTGTAAACCCCATTCAGAACAAAAAGCTCTTCGAACATAAACTTGAACTCCTCCGGCTTGATCACCTGATTACCGACTTCACCATCCAAGTAACTCTTCCCCAATACCATCCGTCCAATAACATTAAAAGTAAGCTTCAGGACATCATCTTTTAATAGTAAAGGTCTACCTGATGAGTCGTAAAGAGATTTCATAAGTTTTCTCATTTCTTCAATGCGAATATATTGAAATGCATCTAATCTCTTTCCACTAAAAATCTCCATTAGACATATTTTGCGAAGTTGTACCCAATAAGGACCATACGATGACCATGTCATGTCGCTGTAATTGTAGGTCGTGTACTTTCCAGCAGCAGTTTTAGGCCTTAAGGCGAACAACACGTCGTTTTCTTTAAGAATAATCTCGGCCATGTTTGGAGAGGAGAGAATTACTACAGGGCAGGAACCAAAATATAGTTGCATAATGGGACCATATTTCTGCGACAAACTGTGAAATGAGCAGTGAGGTAGGGATCCTATTAAATTTAGGTTTCCAATGATCGGCCAAGGTTTTGGTCCCGGAGGCAGCTTAAGTTTCCAACGTCGGAGATAGTTTGGCAGCAGGAAAAAAGCCAAGGTTGCTAAGAAAAATGCTAGGAAAATGGAGGCCTTCATTAGTTAAAACAGTGGGGAGCAGGGGACTGATATGTATATTTTCGTTGGTGTGGTGAAAGATTAAAGAGATGTCGTTTATTTATAGGACAAGTAACGAAGTAAGTGACACTTGCATCAAAGGTTTAACCAAATTTAAGCTACAAAAAACGAAATTGTAAATTATATAGACTCTCTACTCTTCCTTAAAAAAAGTTGACTTCATAAATTATAATCAAGAAATATACATCTATGACCTGTACACTTCGAACTATATCAACTACTATATGTTAATTTAAAGTAAATGGTTGTTAGAAGAATTAATTTATGTCTATTAATACGCCATGTTGTAACTTACATTACAAGACTTATACTACAACTAAGTAATTAACTAGTGCTGCTGGTTAATATATGAGGAAGTGGCAATTAGATTATGGATCAGTGAGATTTAACATGAGATTATCAATAGATTTATTGTTAATAGAGAAGCTGACAGTCAAACCAGCATGTCAGGTAATTGGTGATGTTATTAAAGATATTTTTGAATATGCCCGGACTCTTCATTTTGCCTTGAGTATCCGTATCGGACACTCGACACTTGGACATGGACACTTATTTCAATCCAAATATATATAAAATTTTCAAAAATTTACCGAGTACAACACTTGGACACGTATCCATCTTGGACACTTTTAGCCGAGTCCGGGTAACATAAACAAGGACAAAAAATATCCATAATAATTACAATGATTATCAAAGAATACAGTAATTCTCTGTAAATACACGTTGTGTCTACATAGGACTTTGCCCGTTTTTCGCAGCAAGATTTTTTTTTCTTGAGAGCTGTCTAGCTAGAAGATGAATAGTTTTACAGAGGCTGCTGATTCAGTTAGATGTTTGTAACGCATTTTTACATGGCGTTCTGGAAGAAGAAATTTATAAGAAACAGGTCACTGGTTTTGTCCATCCTCGATTTCCTTATTCTAGGTTTGTCGATTACATTAGTCTATTTATGGCTTATGACAATCACCTCGTACCTGGTTTATATAAGTTGAGTCATTGCTTGGATTTGTAGCTAGAGTCATGTATTGACGCCTTACTGCTTATACTAATTTATGTTGTTTTAATGATTTCTTGATAGCAGGGTCTTCTTCTATAAAACTTGACAAAGTTATTCATGATTATTTTCATCTTTTGCATTAAAAGATCTTGACTCTCTCAATTTTTATCTTGGCATTGAAGTATCTCCAACTTCTGATGGTATCTTATTAAGTCATGAAAAATATATTTATGTTCTTTTGCATCGCACAAATATGACAGAAGCTAAACTGGTGGCAACCCCCAAGTCATCTTCTGCTCAGTTATATGTTTCTAATGGTGATACTTTTCATGACACTGCATTCTGAGATTTTAAAGTTTGACGTACAGTTTATGCAAGCACCTAGTACATTACATTGGATCACTGTCATGGTCTTCACATTCGTAGGTTCTTTCGTTTGATTGCAAGGATTTTCTGATACCAATTCATTCGTAGTAGTTGGATTGGATGGATGTAGACAATTGGTATGTTGCAGTAATCAAATTTGGTAGTTTCTTGGTTTGTTTGGTAACTTTTTTTTGGCGTGCATGTTTTTAATATGTGAATGGTTTAAACAGGTAACCATACATCACTGTGAAAATAAGAAACTGATGTCCAGACAAAGTTCTGTATAATTATTACATCAGTTTGAAAACAAGAAACTGATGTTTATCAAGGTTTAACACATCATTTAATTATAACAAATTGATGTCCATAAAGGTATTTCACATCGGTTTCTTAGAAATTTATGAGATGATAAATGTCCTAAGCTTCTACATCAGTTAGTAACTGATGCAATTGAGCATAGTTAACATCACTAGGAAAAAGAAAACCGATGTCAAAGAAAACCATAGACAACGTGTACTGAACAAGAAACCGATGTTAAAAGGGACAATAGAAAACGTTTTGCGTAAAACAACCGATGTTAATGACTATTATAGACGTCATTTCTTAAATATTAGACAACATTTGTCTTACGAAATCGATGTAAAATATATCTGAACACATCATTTTATATTTCCAACTAATGTCAAATGTAATACTAACATCATTTTTTACCAAAATATTGATGTAAAGGCCAAATTATTGCTTATGTAGCATATGTTTAAATTGATTAAAATATCATATTATGATAATATTCAAAATAAGGTTGTGCATTAAAAATTAAAAATGGAGAAATAAACATCAATTTATTATAAGAAAACGATGTAGTATGTACTCTTGCACATCGGTTATAAACTGATGTAAAAAAGCAGCAGCTTTAACATTACCCACGAAGACATCGGTTAAAATTTCTTGAGACATCAATTTTTAACTGATGTCTAATCCAGTTTTTTTAGCAGTGATTGGCAAGATGCCTAAACAAAGTATTTTTTCTTAGAATTTAAATACATAATCATGGATCATCTACCTATAAAAAAACCATGGATCATTTCATGTGATATTATCAAAGATTACATAATAATCCTTAGTTTAGAAGTGTATCTGATTCCATAGCGGTAGATATATATGACTTGATTCGCCTCTAGCCATATCTCTTTCGAACTTATAGGAATGCATGAGTAGATGCTGTGAATAGTTTTAGGACCAAAATACTATTACATATGTTCTTTATATAGTAGCCTAATTAGACTCTATTAAACCTAACAAAGAACTAATAATTTCACTGTACGAGTTCTTCAATATCTGAATCATTTAACACATAAAATAACAAACAAGCAATACCCATACATCAAGACAGGGAAGAACATTCTATTTATCATAAAATGATTTTTTTACAGAGATCATAGAAAGGAACTTCGACCTTCTTCTCTTCATCCTATAATAAGTAACGTTCAAGTAAATAAGACCAAGCTCGATAAAAATAAGTGGAACGCACTTTCTTCCCTTCAACTGTGCATGGGTCTATTAGATCGATCGGCGCAACTGATATCTTTAAAATAATTTTTAATATTATCATTGACAATCAGAGGGCCAGAGTCGTTACATAGCATAGTATAAAGCATGATTTTAATTTCTAAGAGCATCATTTCTAGGTCATTAACATTCAAGCGTTGAGACAAATATAAGAAGTTTAATAAAGATGAGACGAATACGCACACTTTCTTCTCTTCATTGCTCTAATCACGTAGCTTTCAGGTTTAGCAGACAAGACAAAGCAACTTTTAAGCATAAAGATGAGATGCAAGTCTAGGCTCAACAATAGCAACAAGGGGAACCTTGTTAGGAATTCCTGTTTCCTCGTCTTTGCATAAATTGAAGCTAACAATTATCACAGGCAATAATAAGAACAAATAATAATAATAATCAAGATAGATGAACACCAAGATTTATACCTGGAAAACCCCCTTAAAGAAAATAGGTAAAAACTACAGGACCAACTCTGAATATTTCCACTATAATGATAATAATGGTTACAATATTCTCTCTCAAGTTTACAGAGTAATACTTGAGACACACCTGAATAATAATACAATAATTCCCTATTCCTTCGGTACTTAACCGGATAACCTGGACGAACTTCCCTCGTTGCAACTGCAACAGCTGAACGAACTCCTAATGCTGTAGCGGGACAAAATCCGACGACTACAGCCCGACCAAACACTAACACTAACCCACCCGAAACGAAAGAATAGAGTAGCATGGGCCCCCCTATCCTGACCTGCTTGAAACTACCACAAAGTAAGTTACCTACTGGACGAACTATCTAGCAGCTTTAAACTAAGAAAGGAGGGAGAAAAGAAAGTTTTAGTGTATTTATTAAAGAAGAAGAAATGACTTATTTATAGGTGAGAGAAGGTGAGTGCTCTTTTCCTTGTCAATGTGGGACAAAAGAGTGAAAGTGAGGAAACATGATTTTTGGCTTAAAACACAACAATCTCCCCCTTCCGAACTCACAACTCTTCAATTGCACTCCATACCTGTGCCTCGCTTGCACAGCTCCAACTTCTCCTGTGGAACGACCTTTGTCATCATATCAGACGGATTTTTATCCGTGTGTATCTTCTCTATCTGTATCCCCCCATCTTCAACCTGTTCCCGTAGCCAATGGTAACGTACATTAATATGCTTAGTACGACTGTGACAAGTAACATTCTTGCTCAAGTCAATTGCACTTTGACTATCACAATATAACTTAAACTTGTCTTGTTTCAAACCCAATTCTTGGAAAAACCGCTTTGACCAAATCAGCTCCTTGCCTGCTTCACAAGCAGCAATATACTCTGACTCGGTTGTTGACAATGCAACACACTTTTATAACTTGGACTGCCATGATACAGCTTCCCCCGTAAAAGTGAAAAGCATCCTTGACGTGGACTTCATCTCATCAGGATGTCCTGCCATGTCAGCATCTGTAAAACCTTCCAAGACTGGTTCACCATGTCCATACCTCAAGCATAACCTAGAAGTACCTTTTAGATATCTGAGAATCCACTTGATTGATTCCCAATGCTTTCTTACAGGATTTAACAGATATCTGCTCACAACTCCAACAACATGAATAATATCTGGCCTTGTACAAACCAATGCATACATAAGACTTTCTACTACTGACGAGTAAGGAACTTCTTCCATTTCCTTCTTTTCTCTGTCTGTTGACGGAAATATTTTTTTATTTAGCTTGAAATGTCCCGTCAATGGTACGCTAACAGGTTTAATATCACCCATATTGAACCTTTTCAATACTCGTTCAAAACCCATATTGAACCTTTTCAATACTCGTTCAATATAACCCTGTTGTGACAGCCACAACTTTCGAGTTGTTCTATCACGAACAATTTTCATCCCCAGGATTTGTCTAGCTGGACCCAAGTCTTTCATATCAAAGGACTTGGACAAATCCTCTTTTAACTTACTGATCATATTAGCATCTTGACGACTACTAACATATCATCAACATAAAGCATCAGGATAATGAAGTTACCATTATGAAACCTTTGCACACAAACACAATGATCTGAAGTAGTTCTCTTGAACTTTGTGATTCCGCATGAATGAATCAAACTTCTTATACCACTGTCTTGGCGCTTGCTTAAGCCCATACAAACTCTTCTTGAGTTTACAAACCATGTGCTCCTTCCCTTTCACTTCAAACCCTTCTAGCTGGTGCATGTAGATCTCTTCCTTCAAATCTCCATAAAGGAATGCAGTTTTCACATCTAACTGCTCAAGCTCAAGATCCATGCTAGCCACTAATCCGAGTACTGTTTGGACTGATGTCATCTTTACAACCGGAGAAAAGATCTCATCGAAATCAATGCCTTCCTTTTGTGCAAAGCCTTTAACCACCAATTGTGCTTTATATTTTACAAGCTTTTCATCGCGTCTTTTCACTTTGAAGACCCATTTATTCTTCAAAGCCTTCCGTCTGTTTGAAAGAGTAGTCAACACATAAGTTTCATTCTTATTCAAAGAATCCATCTCCTCTTGCATTGCTTTCAACCAACAACTGTTATTCTTATCAGTCTTGACTTCCTCAAAGGTCTCGGGCTCCCCCTCATCAGCAACTAAGATATATTCGGATGAGAGATATCTTGTTGATGGTCTTCGTTCTCTCGTAGAATGACGTGGCTGAGGTTCTTCATTTTCAGGCTGAGATGGTTCCTCCCCCCGCTCAGCATCCTCAGCATCTGCCATATCCTCTCCGTCATCTTCGAATGTGTCTGGATTTCTAGACTTTTGTGGTTGTGGCGTTTTCCTAAAATTTTCATAATTTTAAGACTCATAGAAACCACATCTCTGCTCCTTAATATCTTCTTTGATTCAGGATTCCACACCCGGTACCCAAACTCTGGATCATCATATCTAACAAGTATGCACGGAGTTGATTTATCTTCAAGCTTTGTTCTATGCTCCTTTGGGATGTGTGTAAAAGCCTTGCATCCAAACACCCGCAAGAAGGAATAAGAAACATCCCTTCCTAACCAGACCTTCTCTGGAATCTCAAAATTCAAAGGTGCCGATGGAGACCTGTTGATCAAGTAACAAACTGTTTTTACATTTTCTCCCCAGAATGACTTTGGCAATTTATCCATTCTTAACATGCATCTAACTCGTTCAGCAATGGTATGGTTCATTCTTTCTGCAACATCATTCTGTTGTGGGGTACCGGGAACTGTCTTTTCATGTCGGATACCATACCTTGCAAGGTATTTTTGAAACTCTTTTGAAATATACTCCCCCCGTTGTCACTACGAAGGCACTTCAATTATTTCCCTGTTGCTCTTTCAACCATGACATGAAACTTCTGAAAATACTCAAATACTTGATTTTTGGATTTGAGTAGTTCTACCCGCACCTTCTGAGATGCTTCATCAATGAAGGTAACAAAATACCTATTTCCGCCCAAGGACTCCACCTCGAACAGACCACATACATCAGAGTAAACTCTTTCTAGCATCACCGACTTTTTCTTCAGTGGACTGCTAAAAGATACTCGATGTTGTTTCCCGAATAAACAATATTCGCATGGCTGCAATGCAGTATCTTTAGCAAACGGAATGAGGGACTTCTTTGCTAAGATCTGCAGCCCTTTCTCGCTCATGTGTCTAAGCCTCTTGTGTCAGAGATTTACGGAAGCTTCATTTTCAACTGTATTCAAACTACTTGAACACATCGTTACTTGTGTTTTGTATAATGAACCACAAGTGGAACCTCTTGCAACAATCAACGAACCCGTAGTAAGTTTCCGCCTCTCATTACCGAAGGTATTTATGTACCCTTCCTTGTCTAATGCTATGCCAGAAAACAAGTTGAGCCGTAAGTCCGGAACATGCTTGACATCTTTCAAAGTCATTGAACAACTCGTGTTTATCTCAATACAGATGTCACCAATGCCTATGATCTTTGACTGATCAGAGTTACCCATTCTCACTTACCAAAGTCACCTGCTTTGTACGTCGTAAAGAATTCTTGAGTGGGTATTGAGTGATACGTTGCTCCGGTATCAATCACCCATTCGACATTCTGATCATCAATATGTAAGCATTCTTCTTCCTCAAATGAAAGGATCACAACATCTTCTGTCATAGCAGATGTTGTGTTCTTCTCGGCATGTTTCCATTGCTGACCATTGTTCTGCTCTCTGTGCCAGGCCCTACAATCCTTTTTGTAACGGCCCTTCTTCTTATAATAGTAGCATTCAACATTAGTTTTTGACTTGCTACCAGAGTTCCTGAAATTTCGGCTTTTACTACGCCCCATGTTCAGATCTTTGTGATTGCTTCTACCCCTGTTTTCAGTAACAAGAGCCTGAGAATCATTATTGGCTCCCTGCCCCTTTCTTCTCATATCTTCATTAATGACACTTTTCTTAATGGACTGCAATGATAGTTTTTCACTTGGTACAACATTAGTTATCGCAACCACTAATGTATCCCAACTGGATGGCAAAGTGTTGAGAAGAAATATTACCCGGAGCTTCTCATCAAGCTCCATATTCATATTTGCAAGTTGATTTAATAACCCCTGAAACTCGCTCATATGCTTCGACATATTGTCCCCATCTTTGAATCTCATGTTCACCATCTTGCGAACCAGAAAAGTTATATTTTGTGAACTTTTCTGTTGGAACGTGGACTCTAATGTCGTTCATAGCTTATAAGCATCTTCTTCTTCTTCAACAACATGATGGTACTCTGAATTATCAATCCATCGATGGATCAGACTGATAGTTTTCATATTCATCTTCTTCTAGTCAACATCAGATTTTTCTGCAAGCTTGACTCCTTTCAGCTCCACTAGATCAAACAGATCCTTACTATATAATAAATTCTTAATTCTGCTTTTCCACATCGGATAATTTGAAGCTGTTAAGCTTACCATTACACTGGATGAACTATCCATTTCAATTTATCAAAGACTATGTGGACCTCACTTAGAACCACACAAATTGGCCAGGTAAGTGTATGTGTTTAGGGAGCACTTCTGTATAAATATGGTATCAATCAAATAACCATAGCGCACAAACACTTGTTTAGACACCAACGACGTGGAAAACCAAAATAACTAGTTATGGTAGGCATGAAGGAGCTAAATGAAATATGTTATTTTTGTACATATATGTCTGGTTCTTGATGCCACTTGTTAGGAATTCTCGTTTCCTCGTCTTTGCATAAATTGAAGTTAACAGTTATCACAAGCAATAATAAGAACATATAATAATAATCAAGACAGATGAACACCAAGATTTATACGTGGAAAACCCCCTTAAAGCAAAGATGTAAAAACCACGGGACCAACTCTGAATGTTTCCACTATAATAATAATAATGATTACAATATTCTCTCTCAAATTTACAGAGTAATACTTGAGGCACACCTGAATAGTAATACAATGATTCCCTATTCCTTCGGTACTTAACCGGATAACCTGGACGAACTTCCCTTATTGCAGCTACAACAGCTGAACGAACTCCTAATGTTGTAGCGGGACAAAACCCGACGACTACAGCCCGACCAATCACTAACACTAACCCACCCGAAATGAAAGAATAGAGTAGCACGAGGGCCCCCTATCTTGACCTGCTTGAAACTACCACAAGGTAAGTTCCCTACTAGACGGACTATCTAGCAACTTTAAACTAAAAAAGGAGGGAGATAAGAAAGTTTTGGTGTATTTACTAAAGAAGAAGAAATGACTTATTTATAGGTGAGAGAATGTTGGTGCTCTTTTTCCTTGTCAATGTGGGACAAAAGAGTGAAAGTGAAGAAACATGGGTTTTGACTTAAAACACAACAAACCTTTCTTGGAACAGAAAGTCCAAAAGTTTCCTCCATACTCAACTCCTCCTCCTTCATATTCTCGGGCAATTTCCATGCAGAAGATTAGCCAAGTTCAGTTGTATCATCTTAAGCCCTAGACTGTAACCCGGGCACCTCCTCCGACCTGATCCAAATGGAAGAATCCGAAAATCTCTTCCCATAACATCGATATCAACACCCATGAACCTCTCCAAACTCTGGGGTCTCTTGAAATGGTCCATGTATTGACCGACACTATGGTTCCTTCCTTAATGTCAAAACCAGAAATTTTACAATCTTGGCTAGCCATATGGGGTACTAAAAGTGGTGCTACAGGGTGCAAACGTTAAATTTCTTTTGAAATTGCTTCGATGTAAGGTAAGTTTTGAATATCTTTTACCTCAACCCATCTTTCTTTTCCAATAATTCTGTCCAATTCTTCAGTTGCAATTTTATATGTTCTTGGATTTTTCAACATTTCTGAAAGTCCCCATTCTAGAGTTGTTGCAGAGCTTTCAGTTCCACCGGTTAACATGTCCTGTAATATAAATTAACTTCATAATTAGTGTCCTAGTTTTTTTTTAATATGTGATCACGACGAGCGCACCAGTTTCTTGAATCAGTGAATTGTCTGTTCAAACTTGAAAGATTTAATATTGATGATACTATGTAGATGCAAATAATTTAAGGTGCATTGACAACATAGTTATATATATATTTTTTTAAATTCTTTTAATCTGTGAATAAAATTTCAAATATTAAATTTTTATTTACAAAAAGAAAATTTTTAAAATAATTTATATAATTATGCGGTCCATATATCTTAAATTACGCGAAAAAGAAAAATTTTAAAATAATAACATTGTAGTTGTAGAAGTGTACCCGAGTCAAAGCCTTAACCCCATCTCTATGAAGCTTAACTTGAACATCATGATCATCAGCCAATTGCAATAACACATCCATCATATCCTTAGCAACATAATCCTTGGCATTAACATTACTCTTCTTTCTAACTTCATTATGCTCATTAATCACAATCTCTAAAAATCTATCCATCTTTTTGCTAACATTTTTCATTCTCTTGACATAACCTTGCAGATCAAAAACCCCTAACCATGGAATAAAATCACCAATATTGTAAACCCCATTAAGAACAAAAAGCTCTTCGATCATAGGCTTGAACTCCTCCGGCTTGATCACCCGATTATATATCTTCTTCACCGTCCAAGTAACTTTTCCCTAATACCATCCTTCCAATAACATTAAATTAAACGTAAGCTTCATGAGATCATGTTTCAACAGTAAAGGTTTCCCTGATGAGTCGTAAAGAGATTTCACAAGTTTTTTCATTTCTTCAACGCGAATGTATTGAAATGCATCTAATCTCTTTCCACTTAAAATCTCCGTTAGACATATTTTGCGAAGTTGTACCCAATAAGGACCATATGATGACCATGTCATGTCCCCGTAATCATAGGTTGTGTACTTTCCAGCAGCGGTTTTAGGCCTTGAGGCAAACAAGTCGTTTTCTTTAAGAATAATTTCGGCCATGTTTGGAGAGGAGATAATGAGTACAGGTGAGGAACCAAAATATAGTTGCATTATGGGACCATATTTTCGGGACAATTCATGGAAAGAGCAGTGAGGTAGGGTTCCTACTAAATTTAGGTTTCCAATGATCGGCCATGGTTTTGGTCCCGGGGGCAACTTAAGTTTCAAGCGTCGAAGATAGTTTGGAAGTAGGAAAAAGGCTAAGATTGCTAAGAAAAATGCAAGGAAGATGGAAGCGTCCATTAGTTACAATAGTGATGTGCAGTGGACTGATCGATATATATTTTTGTTGTAGTACGTGAAAAATTAGAGTTTATTTATGGGTGAAGTAAAGAAGGAAGTGATACATCATACATTATCTAAGTTTGAAATTCTTACAAAAATTGAAATTGTAAATTACTAGCAAATCATAGTAAGTTACTTATAAATCAAAAAATACATACATTTTCTTATAAGCTACTTATCAGATAAGTCAAACAGTCCCGCATACATCCATGACAGCTCCCTATCGAAATATATTAAGGTGTCGTTTGTTTATCAGTAGTTACACAAGAACTTTAAGTGTTACTGTCATAAAATTCCTAAATTCACTAAAAGTTTGTGTTTGGTTTATGGCTCTAACTTAGAGTTACATTGTTGTTTTTCTTAAAATTATTTACATATTTTCAAAAAAATTCAATTTTAATAATAATATTAATATTAACTTTATTAATATAAAGATATATGTGAAATTAATTATAAACTATTACAAAAATTATAAATTTTTTATAAACATTGAAAATTAAAAATATAAATATTTATAATTTCAAACATTTAACTTTATTTTTAGTGGCGATAATAATTATATTGATACAAAATTAATTAAAAGCTAATTAAAACTATTTTCAAAATTATATATAAAAGATAAAAATATATATATTTGACATCATTGTTTAGAAAATATATATGTATTATAATTTCATTTAAACATAAATAAATAAAATAATATATATTACTATAAAAATAAATAAAAATTTAATTATAAAATATAATGGATTGAGTATATTTACTCAATGAAACCAGTGACCACGGTAGGCTAGGTAATTAAGGGTCATTTGACAAATGTGAATAATATATATATCTAATTGATTAAAATTTTTGAATAGGTAAAATGAATCAAAAATCTGAATGATGAATGAATAATATTATTTGGTAATTATACTACTTTTTTATAATATCTGAATGATATTATTTTTATGTTATATCAATTATTTATATACAATATAAAAATATTATTATATCAATGCATAAACAAATATATATTTAGCATAATTTAAAATAACTTATTATTATTATTTTATTTGTCATTGACCCTTAACTATATGTATATAATTATTTTATTTTTTAAAATAATTTAATACATAAGTTATGATATATATTTTATCTCATATATACAAATTAGACTTATAATTATTCTTATAAAATTATAAATACATTAATAATAGTATAAAATTAGAATATAGTAGAGTTTTTTTTTTGAACGAAAGAATATAGTAGAGTTAAAACTAGATTGTTACATAAGGTTGATGCATTATTTATTGTTTTGACAAATCTGAATTCGTTCGGGCAGAATTATGAGAAGGAACGAGTCGGCAGGTCTCAAAAATCGGTCAGCACCATAAATGACAATCCAAATAAACTGATTCGGTCAGATTCATTCAGTCCAGCTGATTCAGATATAATGAGAACTAAATAAATGGGAACTAAGTTACGGTGTTTTACATTAACTCTAAATACCTAAAAAGTGTAAGTTTTTTTATTCATTTTAAAAACTATACAACCAAACGCGATAAGGTATATAAGTTCCATGATTTCACTTGCGTGTTAGCTAGATTTGGTAAGTACGTGTTACATAGATTCGTGAGCATATCTCTATACAGTTACCCGTTACGTAATGGGCATCTCGGTTGTAACTCTGGCAATTGGCAGCTTAATCTTGTGATGAAATGGAGTACGTTGTTTAAACAAAGGAATTGAAATGAAAGAAACGTATTCCATATTTTATATCGTAAAGCAAATATATCAACCACAAGTCTATAATCTCTCTTCCTAAACCAATTTGCATGCCGCTCAGGCTATTTGATCCTACACTTAAGTCTTAATATGCATGCTATAGAGGCTGTTAAAATTAAACCAATTAACAATTAAAATCTCACATTCCAGTCAAAAGTCAAATCTGGCATACAATTCATTACGTGGCAACATCCTATTAGCAGCTATAATAAACAAAGCTACCTAGTCAATAACCTTTGTATGATTTTGACTACCGAAACACGAAGCTGCCTTAACCAACCTCCACATCCCACTCTCACCTGACCTCCTCCGTACCGGAACCACCGCTTCACACCCACCCTCCGCTGCAAAAAAGGTCGTCGGAGCATGGCGGCTCTGTCGGTCCCGAAGATCGGACAAAATCTCCGTTTGATCTTTCGGAACCTTAGGTGGCAACCCAAACAAAACAAGTAACAATTTAGATTTCAAAGGAACCGTATAAACAGACGCTTTTGGCACCATAACTTGCTCCCTTGATCTCTCGACAACATTTTTCCTTGACTTGGAAACAATCAAGCTCTTTTTTCCCACTTGATTATTTTTTTGTATAATCTTACCAAAAAACATAAAATTGTCATGTCTCGAAATTGAACAAGGCAGCTTATCACTAACAGTACCATTTGCATTTTTAGCAATATTCCATTCGTCGCTAAAAAACTCGAATAAGCTGTCCTGATCTTCATCGGACGATGATCTAGAATCGCAGCTTTCTTTAAAAGAATCTTCATGGTGATCGATACTGGAATCATGAGCAGTGCTGCTGTTGTACATTGGAAGATCACAAAATGAGATCACATCTTCATTTTCGTAATCTCCATTATTATCTTGTTCGTAACAATATTTTCCTGACATAATAATATATAATATATGGATGTAATTATAGCTTTCGGTTATAAGTTATAAGTTGTTACTAGAGAGCAATGAGAAGAGATATATATACCAGTAGACAAGTGTATTTTGTAAATGTGTCTACATGCACATGTATGTTATATATGTTGGTGGCTTAATTAATATACATAGTACGTAGTACATAGTATTACGAATGGAGTGATGCAAATTAACTTGGGGCTTCTAGATGTACGTGTTGTATAGTATAGTCTACTAGACTTTTGTATGGTACCTGTCTTAGTTTCTACTTACATATATATCAGACTGGCACAGTTCTAGAAGAGCAGGTGGAGTATTGGTGTGTCTTAATTTTCTTGGGGAGCTGCCATATTGTTAGAAGCTTCATTCAGTAAGTGTCAAGTACTCATTTATTATTAGCTTTAATAATCTATAACTGGCTGTCACTTGCATGCACAGCAACACAGGCCACAGAGCCACAGACTTTATAATTAAACAAGATCCAGGATGATATTAATATTAACTAGATAATGTCACATGCTACATACTCTATACATACACGGTTTCTAGAATGATGTAGTGTACAAAAGAGTCAATTGCATATTTGCATGTATTTCATTTCTGGGAACCAACTTTTACGACGACTGACTAGTAACCATAGGCTAGCAGATTTACAGTGCTAGTTAAAAATGGGGTGAATGCAGGCTATGCAGCTACTCATTTAGTAACGATAGAAAACGAGATTGATCATGAGAATATAACGAGATTTATATTTTTGTTTGAAATAATTGTTTAGAAATATTTATAATTATTGGAAATATTCTACTTATATATCGCAATATAGGCAACAAGGGCGGTTATATTCAATTGATAACAATTTCAAGAACACTGTAGGTAAAAAATCAATTTAACAAAATAAACACAAAAGTCAAATAATCGGTAACAACAAATATAAACAAAGAGAGAAAAACTTAACTATCACCGTCGAATCAAACACAATATCAACTAAGTCGTCAAACCCTTGAAAGAATTTAACTGAAGAGATTATCGATCCACCTATCTATACGTGTTGGTAAACCGCGATATCATTTACATGATAAAACAGTAATCTAACAATCCGTCATGTAGCATAGAACTCAACGACGACTACCACCTCAATTCGCCCAAAGGAAATCCAATACAAAAACTTGTATCTATTTTGTGAGAGAATAATTGAGAGATTGAGAATGCTCCAGACAGAATGGCTATGAAACCATTTGCCCCAAATCTGACATATGTGTATATTATATTTACTAGCTTATAATTTGTGCGATACACGGGCTAGCTATTATACCTAATTCATATTTTTTTAAATCCTATTTATATGATTATTATCGATTTATATTTTATTTGTAATTGAATATTATTTTATTTGATATTTGTTGTAAAAGTTTCAAATTGGGCTAAAAGATTTGCTTAAAATTGGCCTAAAAGGTTTGTTTATAATTTATATAATTTGAGTTTATGTATTTTAATTTTTTTGTTTCATTTTATAACAAATAATAATTTATAAATTTATAATTTAAATAGTATTTAAAGAGGTTGAGTGATAATTAGTTGTGTTATATATATAATACTATACTAAATTATAAATAATATTTTAAAGAGGTTGACTGATAATGAAATTGATATAGTTGTGTTAAATATATATATATATATTATAATGTATTTAAGCTATTTTTAGAAGGTGTTTAATTTTTTTGAAAGGTGTTGAACCAACTAAACTAAACTCATGTTCGCTTATAATAATATAGTATAGATATATATTCTCTTGAGCCTTAATTATTATTATTTTAAATAATAATAATACTTACTCAAATATATATTATATAATATATTACATGCTTATTTATATATAAGGAAACATGAGTCTAGTTTTAAATTAGATTCATGCTCAGGGCCTGAACAACTCAGATCGTGAGTTTTGGCTCAGGGGTCCTGAGCTGACCATAAATTTTTATATCCAACATCATGTCTTGAGTATTTGGCTCAGGCCTTGAGAAGATCAAGAAAATTCATTTTAACATGTGAACTAAAACTTGAATAATCCTTATACAATAAAACAACTTTTTTCTCATTACTCTATGAATTTCATTAAAAAAATGTCTTAGATCTATAAACGAAAATTCAAATACTCATAATAATGAAGAATTTTCAATTGTTAGTTTCTGAAAATTACATCCACAGCATATATACATTAGGCCTCAAATTTTCCATTTTTTAACAATAATTTGAACTAACTTATATGTTGAGATATATTATAGCATATTTAAATATTATAAAATTTAAATTTCATTTACAATTTTGAATTCCTAAATAATACTCCCATATCCTTTTTTAAGTTTGATTAGTGGCCAAAGTCCGGTGGTCTTGAAATAATGATAGTAGCTCTGTTTTCAATGAATGACTAGGGAAAAAAATCATCTTACAGAGTACCTAGATGATAATATTTATTTATCTTGTGCTAGCAGCCTCGCATGACAATCTAAAAGAATAACACTGATGTCAACCATTTTCTTTATTTTTGATATATAAAAAAAGTTTCGACTAGAAATTATAAGGACTTGGTAAGGCTGCTACATATGTACATCTGTACTTACGTATGAGATCTCGGGAAAGAATAATTAAAATAGATATGGGTGTGATACGTACTGCGAATCAGCATATATTATAAAGTTTGAGGATTCTAGATGAAGAAGATTCATCAAATCAAAATAGTAACAAGTACTGATCTCAGCAAAAATATATAAAATTATCCTTGCTTAAACCGGCTGATTGATTACTTTTGTCAACTTAACTTTGTGTAACTATCGAGCGTTTTACTGTACTGAATCAATTTTTTTATATCATTTTTATATTTATTAAAATTTTGTAATTTTTTATTTAAAACTTACTGTATATAAATACCAATTATTGAAAAATCGTAAATACCAAATATGAAAAAGAAAACTATTATAATATTACTTTTCTTTTCACAAATAATTATAAATTATTACAAATAACTCGAAACATAATCTAGTTTTTAAAAAATTGCATTAATTAAATATTATATAATAATAAAGTAGGTAGACTGGACTATTATAATAAAGGATTATTATTTTATATTATAAATAAAAAATTAATTATTAGTTCAATGAAAAAGTCTAAAATTAAAATGACAATTAAATATTGCTATTTTGAAAACAATTAATACTCTTTATGTTAAAAGGAAACAAATATTAGAATTAAAAAGATATTTAAATATTACCTTTTTAAAATTAAACTGATGGTTAAATGTCTTATACTACACTTAATCATCTCACTTAAGAAGTGTAAAAAAAGAAGGTAAAAAACTTGGTTGAATATTAAAATATTGGCACCTGATTGACTGAAAACTCTTAAAAAATCATTGATTAGTTAATCACATGGTGGTAGACTGGGCTGTTATAATAAAGGAAGGATATTATAAATATAAAAATTAATTATTAGTTCAATGAAAAAAGTCTAAAATTAAAATGATAATTAAAGATTGCTATTTTAAAAACAATTAATACTCTTTTATGTTAAAAGAAAACAAATATTAGAATATAAATGATATTTAAATGTTACCATTTTAAAATTAAACTGATGGCTAAATATCCTATACTACAGTTAGTTCTTTCAATTAAGAAGTGTAAAAAAGGAAGGTAAAAGATTCGTTATGATTGGTTGAATATTAAAATACTGGCACCTGATTGACTGAAAACTCTTAAAAAATTATTGATTGATTAATCACAAGGTGTGGTTGACTGGGCTATTATAATAAAGGATTGTAGAATTATAATTCTACAAATTTAAAATCGGACTGCATTTAAAATTTATTTTTTTATTATAAGTTTTTCATAAATTAAATCTATCATATAATTATATGTATAATTTAATATACAATCAATAGTACAAAAATGTCTTTCTGCGTCGCATTTTTAGCGTCGGTTTTTTCGAAAACCATCACCTATTCATTTTTTATGCATCGGTTGGATATTTAGCTGATGCTTTTATGTACATGTAGCAGGCTTCTTGCGTCGGTCAGGTGCTTAACCAACACTTTTGTTTCATTTTAGGCGTCGGTTTTGAAACAACCGACGCTTAATATAAATCATTTTGATGAAAAGAAATTTAGAAAAAGTGAAATTTAAATAAAATGGAGGAAGTTTCTGATATAAGTATTAAGAAAAAGTTAGCACCTTTTGTATGATTTTTTTTGTCAAAATAGAAGAGGGAAAGATAAGTTGGAGCATATTTTATAAACTAAATATTGATCATTGTTGTGGTTCATTATAAATAAATTAAAAAAATACATATATCTTTCAACATTACTTATACCCTAGTTTCAAAAAAAAATACATTACTTATACCCAACCTTGAATTATTCTACATACGTATCCTACAATTTCTATATCTGCTTGAAATTAATCAATAATATATGACTTTCTTCTTAGGCTTTTCTGGTTTGAAAGTTAGAGTTTTGAGAAAAAATTAGAAGTTTAAAATAAATTAGATATTTGATTAGATAAATTATCTAATATTAATTTTTAATAATTAACGAATTAAAATAATGATTTAAACTCAATAAGTTAATTTTGAAAAAGTTATTTGGAGTAGTTTTTTAATTAGATTATATATCTAATTAAAATACAAACATCTAAATTCAATAGCTATTTACTAAACAATTCTATTCAAAACTGTTAATTTAATTTGCTAGTCAAAACAAGTATATTTTATAATTAAATCGGGTAACAATTAACCGCTAATTGCGGGCATATAAATAAATCTACAAAATACAAATAAATCACTTTCATAAATTTCTCTATTGATGAGAAGAAAAACTAAAAATAAATAAATCACATGTACCTAATTACAATTATCTACCAAGTACTAATCAAATATTAAGAAAGTTGTGTTGAAAATCCTGAGCTTAGTTAATTATATTTGAACTGGTCCACCAATACCAAAACATGAACCCAACACGCTGTTCTTTCTTTTTTCACTTGCTTTCGATCTGATAGGACTATCCTCAGGCACCACCTCTTCACAACCACCACCACCACCAGTAGTACTAGCGTTGACCGGAAAAAAGGTGGAAGGAGCATGGCGGCTCTGTCGATTTTTAATATCAGTCTTGAGCTCTACTGCATCAGCTGGAGGAACCTTCGGAGGCAAGCCTAGTAACACATACAACCACTTTGATTTTAAAGGAGAACTAAATATCGAAACTTTGTGCTCCTCATGATATTCATGTTCCATACCACCTTTTGCATGCTTCTTTGATCTCGAATTATACAATGATGTGCTTTTCGATTTTTGAAATATCCAATCTTCTGATTTCTTGACGCTACGTTTTCCGGGGCTAGGCTTACTAGAGCTTTTCGAGAGCATGGGATAATGGGAAGGACTTGCTTGTGAAGGACTTGCTTGTGAAGGACTTGCTTGCTTCACAAGGTATCTAATATTTTCGGGTGCCTTGGCTGCGAAACGAGTAGGTTTAGTAAAATAATTTTGTTGATAATTATTCGGACTCGAAAACTCGAACATGTCATGGATCTTCTCGGATGATCGTGTTTGATTACGATCTGCAGCAAAATCGTTTTCAGGCAGTGACAGCTTGCTGTGTTGATGAGGTTCTTGAGTAATATTGGCCATAATCATGTATTAATAAAATGCTATAGAGATGTTTTTTCGTACGTAGCTTGTTTGGTTGGAGATTGATTATAAGTTATAATCAACTAATGGTGTACTATTATATATATACATATATATAAACACGTACGTAGAGATATGTTGTGGAATTAAGAAAGATTCAAAAGAGTTGACTCTAGCTATATATATATATATGTATCTGTTGTTTGGGTATGTATTCATGAAGGTTTAGACGAGTTGATTGCGTCTATGGATAAGTTAATAGGAAACCAAAGAAAAAGAATGAGTAGAAAGTTGCCAAGTACGTAGTTGCATATATAAGACCAGTTCTTGTACCAAACGCACTAGAATGCGTGTGGAAAATGCAGCCCCACTATGTTCATTTATCAGTTTTAGAAATTATCTTAAAATATCTAATAAAATGTATGTGTTTATATTAGAGTTTGATGGGGGAAAGATGAGTTGATTGGGCCATTTTTAAACTGTCCCTAAGAGGCTTTAAAAATATATTTTGTAGCTGCCTAATATATATTTTGTATTTTTTAGAATTCAATTTATAAATTATTTTTATTTATTATACAAACTTAAGTAGTAAATCTATAATTAATTTTCAATTTATAAGTTGTTTATTTATTAAAAAACCGGGCCTAAATATAATCATAACTTTGTTGCTTTTAAATATCAGAAAAATATACTCTCTTTTCTTTGCCCAAGTAGAAAAATACTAGAACTCATGTCACTTATCAGACCTGGCTAGGAGACCGGGCAATTTTGTATACAACATGAAAACGATACGAATATTTAGTGTTTGTGTTTACAGTCGAAAGTATACAGTCGAATTTAGTGTCGTGTTTAGATTTACTCTTTAAGTACACGATACGAAAGTACACGACATAATTAATTAAATAAAAATAATTTAATATATATATATATATATATTAATATATTATAATAAATCATTTATGTATAATTTAATGTAAACATTAGAATTTTATAAATAAAATTAATATAATATCAATTATTATATATAAATTAATTAATTATTAATATTTAAAATTAATAAAATATACATTAATTTTTAATTTTTTCCATTTTCGTGTATTTTCGTGTCGTGTACACAAAAATTACATGAAAAGTTCGTGTTTCGTGTCGTTTCGTGTTATACCATTTTTTTCGTGTCGTGTACGATTTTGGATTTCAGGTACACGAATTTATTTCGTGCCGTGCTAACACGTTCAACTATACGAAACACAAAAATACACGACACGAAATAAATTGCCAAGGTCTACTGGCTACTGGACAGCACTCCTTTCTTAAAAAATCTGTGTAAATTTGTAAGGAGATTGTGTACATTTACGTGGATTTATCTCAGCCTTGTTGGATTTAGCTCCCTTAAACTTTGTATTTAAAAAATTAAGAAAAGTTACGAACTCCGTATTTTTTATGTCACTATATATAATACTGAAATTGTGATTTAAATATTATGATATATTAGATACACTAAAATATTCGAGTTATTTGTCTTTCCCTCAATACGACATGCAAGCAAGACACAGACACCATTCGTCATATAACTAGTACCTTTGCCAGTCAAACATAGCTCTTCCTCCGTCTCCACTATTCATCACTACATCATTTTATCCGCTACGAAATCTCCCATATGCATGTATATATGTAGTTCAATAACAATACTACTTCCACATCAAGCAATTCTCAAATACATTCAAATGGAAGCTAACAAAGTGATCATCGCTGATAATGAGTTAGACTTGCCGGTTGAAGATTCCGATGACGATCTCTCTCTTCGCGATCTCCAAATCACCGGTAACTCTAACAATGGCAGCCCCAAGACTTCATCTGTTTCTGCTCCCGACATTTTCGAGTTCTTCTCCAGCATCGTCTCCGGAGACAAAACCTCTGAGACCACGGACGATATCATCTTTTGTGGAAAACTGATCCCGTATAACAATGAAACAAAGATGAATACATCATCCTCACGCACATTTAATTATCTGATTGATGACGAGAGAGATCGCTTCTCCCGAGGCAATCGATCAGAAAAACTACATATACGTAGTCAGTATTCCGTTCACAAGGTAAATATCACTTCTCTGACTTCAATGTCACCAACAGCACGACAGAGAATGTTTATGTTCGGTCCTGTAAAGTTTAAGCCGGAGATGGAGCTTAGTGCTATTAGGGAGCGGCAGAGCCGCCGTGCTCCAGCACTAATGTTTCCAACCATGGCAGAAGTAAAACTGGAGGTAGGACCAGTGAAGAGTAAGATACACTTGACTGACATATTGGCCAAGTCACTCTGTTACCGTTCTTGATACAGTTATCTGCTAAATAATTGCACCTGCTCATGTATCTATTTGTATTACTGTATGTATGCACTTTGTAATTGAGTGTTGTTGTGATTGGACTTGTTTTTCAGCTTTTCAAGTGAATAAAAACTACTTGGTTGAATAAAATGCTCGAGAACTGAATTAACCAGAATAGAAAAGATCATACAAATATCCAAATAAATATGCAGTAATTGTGCCAACAGGCACGAATAGTTATACAGCACAGCACAGGTAACAAACAAAAACATTCATTCATATAGCTAAAAGCCTGTATCTTAAAACTATAAAGGTGTTGTAGTATAAAACCAAGTTCTTACCCAGCCTCCACAGGTTGTCTAGAATTCAGGGGTTTCTGATACGCCCTTACTATTGCCATTCCATCCTCACCATTGTCTTTAACTCGCCATGACCGATTTTTACTTCTCTGCGGCTTCTTGTGTTGTTTATGAGATGGACCTGAAGGCTTCTTCTTAGTCAAGGCCTTGGTGGAAGCTAGTCCATTATCAATGTCGAATGTACTCAGATCATCCAGCACATGCTCCAGACTCGGTCCCTTTTCATCTTCACCTGTAAGTTTGTTCTCATCATCTGATGAATCTTCTTCACATTCCTCAGGCAAAGTAGTTAAGTACGTGGGATCCTCTGGGACAACTTCCTCATTTGACATTCCTGGAGGAAATTCATAGTGAGGTAGCTTCCCGTCAATGTAATCCTTCAAAATTATTCGAGCAGCTCTAGTTTCATCTGGTAGTCCACTTGAGGCAACATATCCACGAGAGGTGCAATAGGCCCGTAGAAACTCTGATGCCAGTGGGGGTCGATTTTGAGGTTCATACGTCTTTGGTCTCGGCAAAGATATTTTATAGACATTCTCAATCGCATGTCTGGGAACTCGATTTGCTGCAACCTGTATAGCCTCACGATGCTCGGTCATACGGTCAATTGGCAAAACCCCAGATGCTATCATCTCATATCTCGAGCTAGTAAAGGATGGAAACACTAATCCAGGGCAATCACACAATGCAAGTTTATCAGATATAATTATTGTTTGGAAATGCTTGGTCTTTCCCGGGGTGTGAGTAACACCTGTCTTCTTCTCGCCTACCAAGGCATTAATTGTTGAGCTTTTCCCGACATTTGGATACCCCACAAATCCAACTGTTACACCATTAAACTTTGCATATCTAGGAGGAACTTCAACAGCTTCACCACTTGACCTCAATTTCCTCATTGTAGCTATCTCCTCTGCTTCAGATTGTAAACGTGCCAACAGCTCCTCGCGGCCATATACTCTTGTATCAACATCAACTGATTCGTCTTGACTATTTTGCATTTCTGATGAAAAAGTGACCTCTTTCCCATCTGCAGTTGCAGAAGCAGCCTTAGCTGACCAAAATACAAAAAGAATCCCATGAAGGCGGAAGTATTTCGCCCACTTGTCTCTGCATTTATATAGAGATACATAAGTAATACAACATAAAAACTAACTTATCAGTATGAAGATTATCATATAAAATACCTGATGGAAAATGGTAAAAGATCTGCCTTGTTAATAAGTAGTAGTGTTCTTTTATTCTCGTCAATTTCTTTCGCGTATGCCTGCATTTCACCAAGGTTACACTTATATTAGGCTCAGAGAGAACACTGATTTATGAACTAATAAGAATGAGCATCCAACATAGCATCTATGTTACTCGGACTCGGGTTCGGAGTGTCCGACACGACACGTATCCGAGTGTCGGATCCGCCACTCGAAAAAAATCAGGACACGGGGACACTGTCCAAATTTTGGACACGGATACGGGGACACGGAAAATTTTAAAATAAATTATAAATTTTATATGATAAAAATAAATAGGAAATAGATTTTTATTCATATATTATTATTTTAGAAAAATAATTATAAATTTAATTGATTTTTAAAATTAATAAATTAATTTTTTGAATATATTGCTTCAAATATTCATGATATATTACTTATATAATAATAAAAATATAACAGTACATCAATTTAAAAGGTGGATGTGGGTTGGAAACAGCTGGGGTATTAAAGTACAAAATGAATGTGGACTCAATAAAGTCCAGATACACTTTTAATACACTATGCAATTTATACGCTACAATGTATACGTCTCATTTTTGTTACTTTTGTATGTCTTCTTCATTTTTCTCTTTCTACTTTTCATCTCTGAATCTCCCCTTCTTTCATCTTTTATGTCTTCTTTATTATTCTGACCTCTCAATCTTTCTGTCGGCGACCTTCAATCTCCGGCGACAAATAAGTGTTAGATTTTCAATGGACGAATCTGACACGTATTCCGCGTCGTGTCCCGTGTCGTGTCGTGTCGACACGGGTACGGCCGCCGGAATAGGCGTGTCGGAGTAACACAACATAGCATACAATGAATTCAATGCAAGCTAGATAACTGAGCGAAGAATATATCCAAGAAACCTCTGTTTCCCCCTCCAAGAAGGAGATATATGTGGGTATATGGACATCTTTGTTTTAATCAGGTCTTCTACAAATAGCTAGCTCTGAGACGGGCTCTCCAAAGAACTTAACAACTGGTATCCATATGACCATCCATAAACACACACTTGACATATTTTAATTTTCCCTTTTCACTAAATTTATTATTATATTTCTTTGGCAAAAGACTCAATTTAGCAGGGGCTTCGTAACTCTATTGAGTCTCTATCTAAGTTGTAAAATATTTTTACGGGTAAGTTCTAGCAGCAACATCAAGGTTAGAGGATATATTATATGGTTATACCCCTGTAGAGGGCACCTCTCCCTCTCTCTCCTTTGCTTTAAATATATTCTCCATGTATTTCTATCCCTTCCCTGTTTAATCCAAGCTAAATCTGGCAGTGGCAGTACTTACCAGAGCCACATGATTTCCGGCTTACATCACTCTAATAGTGTTGCAACATTTCACAAACTAGATTTCTCAGCTTATATCACCAAAGTTCTTCTTCGCCCATCCAGTTCCACCCAAACATTTTCATGCATCATACTACAATGGGTTTCCACAGTAAGCTATAGTAGTATTTGGGTTCAACACAGAAGATGCTCATTTTTGCAATGATTTGTATACTTTCATTAATTCTATCTCAGTGGGTCAAACAGGTTTAAACTCCTTTGATTAGGTTAGGATCGAAATTCATCTGACTTGGTTGTTAATAATTTTAGTTATCCTTGTGTTTAAAGGAAATACTTTCCCCAAAAACTAAGTTCCTTTATTCACATCAGTATGGTATTGATTCGATTAATTAGTTGATTTACCCCATTCCATGGTTGGGTCTTTACTTGTTAGCGTCCACAATTATAACTCGGTTTTTCAACTTTCCAAAATCAAACACCCCTTCAACTTGTTTAGCATTTTGCAGGTACTGATTTGATGTTAATTTTCTGATTCCAGTCTGTTAAAATATGTCTTAGTTCAGTCCTAACAACTTTAACAATTAGAGCATTTGAAAACGTCATGGCTAGTCAGGGTTCTGAACTTGCTAAAACAGAGTCCCCGCTATAGTACTTTTTGCTTTTTTGTATGTAAAATAAGGGGAAAAAACATGTACATACTGAACAATTATCTACTCCCACATAATTTTGTACAAAGATTTGGAGCTTTGATATAGCAATGCATTTTGAACAAATTACATATTATATCAGGAAATACCTCAAGATCGGGGCACCTATAAAATAGTGGATCTCGTGCATCAACCACCATTACCATCTGCAAAGATAAAAAGAGTTTATTTATACCTTCAAGGAGTATGTAAACTAGAACTATTCTATCATCGACTAGCTGAATGGGCATTTTTAAACTCGTAGCATTTCAGTTTTATAAATTGGTATTTCGTCACATGGAAAAGGAATACTCTCTCTCTCCAACTACTTTCCTCTATATAAGAAAATCTGCCTTCTTCTCTCACTTCTCGTCTATGTTACTCGGACTCTGCATTTTACCTTCGAGTACCCGTGTCGGACACTCAACACTCGGACATGGACACTCAGACTTGGACACTTATTTTAGGCCAAAAACATGTATATTTTTCAAAATGTTGCCGAGTCCGATACTTGGACATGTATCCATGTTGGACACTTCTAGCCGAGTCCGAGTAACATAGATTCTCGTAGGATGTCTCTGCCTGCATTCTCAATGTCTATCCACTTTCTACTTGTTTCTCTATCAACTTCTCAGTTGACACTTAGTCTGTGCAAAAAGTCAAATCTTATATTTTAAAACATGTCTTTACCGCCATGTCCAATCCAAATCTTACAAATATCACAATCGTGACCATGTCTTAGACAAACTAATTGAATAAATTACATTTACAACAAGTAGGCACAACCTGTCACCCCCACCCAAGTATATGTTACATAGACTGAATATGCATATGCGAGTTCACATACTAAGGCGTGAATCTCAAAAAAACATTCATGCTTTAATTCCGTGCAAACCGATTAACAACGTATACCATTATCTCACCAGATCACTGCGTTCAAGTACCCTCCAAAGCTGTCTCCATATATCCAAGTTTTTCTCAAATGGAGTTAGAACGAGCTTCTCATTCTCCTCGAGTCTGCAGGATGAAGTAACGGAATCATATCACTCTGATAGCAAGGACTGACTAAAGATGGCATTTAAATAATATCAAAATATACCATAGTTTTATATAGGTCAGGGCAAGAAAAAAATAATGCTCATTTGTTAATGATTAACAGGACCAAATAAAATACTTATATTGCTTCAAAATTAGGCCCAAATGAAATTTAAAAAGAGTATGGACTTGATCGACAAAAATAATACTGTCCTAACTCCTAAGCACTTGCTTAACTATAAGATGGAACACGAATCTTATAATTCAGATTTTTAACATATATTAAAATTTCAAGGACCTAGCAATAATTTACAAAAAAACAGCGGAAATATGTACTCTAGTATAAACTTTGTTCTTTAATAAAAAAAATAGACACATCGAAATCGCTTGGGTAAAATATTTATATATAGTTAACTGTAGTAAGTTGTAACTCAACTAGATAAATGTTCCATCAAAAAAATGATTTTGATAAAAGATAATTTTACTTTGGAACAGAGGTAGCACTGACTAATAAGAGTACAAAATAGATGAAAGTAATAACTCAAAGCAGCAGCACGAGATAAAGGTTGTGTGAATACAGTATACACATATGTAGACACATAATAGAAAATCATGACACCATTATCATAACTACAAGAGACGTAATAAGTAAACCTCGATGAGGCTCATAAGTATATAGTCATGTGCATGTAAGAAGGCTAATTCAAAGTGTCAGAAATCAGACCTCGCAAGGTCTCGTCGCCAAATTAAAAATGACTGTCTTTCATTAGTATCGAGCTCTTCAACAGTCATTTCTGCAGTCCATGGTGGCCTGAAGAAAAGTCATAATATGTAAGTTATAATAAGACAACCATTTTAGTCCTTGAAAACATAAAACACATGCCTGCGTGGAACACGAAGACTGCTAGCATGCAGTTCCTCTTCTCTTTCCTGTTGCTCCCTCTTTTGATCAGGTGTCATCTCAATAGTATTCGAAGTCGAGTCCCTGTAACCATCCAGTAATACACAGTCATTTCAAAGAAAAGAAAATAAACACACTCGAGACATGAAATAATACCTCGATATTATGTCATTACAACATAATGACAATTCAATTAACTTATATTTGAAGCTGGCATAAATTCGCAAATTCTCAACTCAGACAACACCTCAAACTTCAAAGCAACAAACTCAACCCAAAACACTACATGGTAAAACAACAAACCACATCCTATTTTACGCAAACATAATGATAATCAATAATCAGGAGATTGAATAGACTCATACATATCAATTTTGAGATTAAGAGATGCTTTATCATTAGAATAAAGAAGCTCGGCTTCATCAGCCTGTTCAATAACAGCCTCTATATCAGTGACTTCAGTAACAGATTCCAGGACCTTCTTTTGAAGAGATTTGTATACTTTGCCCTTATCTTTGGATTGTTGTATCATATTGTTGTGGTGCTTCACCAGGCTCCTTCCCAGCCCTGTTTTCTCATTCTTCCCCATGTTTTTTTGTGATTATTTGTGTGTATTGTTGTTGTTGTTGATGAGTTGAATTTGAGATTTATGGGAGATTTTATTCAACGGCGGTGGGGGTTTGTGGAAGAGGGGAAAATGGATTGTCACTCTGAGTCGGGTACGTAGGCGGACTCGGTAGGGTTTAACCGAGCCTTTTAATTGAATTAATTATATCCTATTATCATATTTGTTTGTTTATATCTATACCTAATTTTTTATTCTATAATAATAATAATAATACTATCATGTATTTTTATAAGAAATTTTTTAAACTTTGATAAAGTTATGTGAGGTAAGAATATTCGATCAGAAATTTTAATGAGTCAAAATATCCAACTCAATTCAAAATACTCCTAGTTCACCCGAATCCGGTCCGAAATAATTAAAAATAATTTATTAATAAATATATAAAATAAATTAATAAATATGAATTATAAAAATTATTTAAATAAAATATATATTATTTAAATATATAATTAATAAAAATTATAAAATATATTAATATTTATATTATAAATATATAATTTCATGTCATTTCCGGTAAGTTTTAGATAACTCGAAATCAAACTGAAATTGACCCAACTTTTTCCGGTCAATTTAAGGTTCCTATTTGACCCGAACCCGAATTCATATTTTTCAGATTTAATTTGTATCATATTTTTGGGTTAGGTCTAATATTAACATCATTCGATGCTTCTCGTTCGAACTTGTTGGGCGACCTTTCTTACTCTCCATCACCTGAAATTGTTGATGAGGAACTCCCTCTTCAAGGGTTGTGTTAAACGAGGTTAGTGGAATCCAAGAATCCTAGGAACAAAAGTGGGTTGATAAAGCTATAAATATCCAATTATCGTCGATTCACAAGAAAGGTTCTGGTGGGAGCTCCTCAACTTCACAAAAATCACTCTTACGACAACGATGGTTCATCTTCTGGGGAATCAAGTAGGAAGCTCTCCATTTCGGACCGGTTGGTGGACGACGATAGTTTCATCATGTTCAAGAATCAAGTACCTCTATTAGCCACAAACTCAAGCACCTCTATTATTTCATACTCTGCTGCTTTTGGGGATTGTCTTATAAGTACTCTTGATAGTACTGATGTTGTCCAAGTAATGCTTATGAATGAATATGCCTTAATGAGTTTTATTATTAAAGAATCCTTGCTTACTGAGACTGTCAAAGAGCTTATAATGAGTAGTTGGGACAAATTGGGTCTTATGAGTGTAGCTTACAATTCGAAGGATTTCTATAGTCTTGTTTTTCCCCACAGTCTCAGTAAGAACACTGTCTTAGAACAGAGGAGTCTTGTAATGGATAGGTGTGTGCTTGTTGTTAAACCATAGATGCATATCTTAAACTTCTGTCGCCATAATATTGATGCTAAATTTGATTGGGTTACTATGTCCTCCATCCCCAGGCCTTATTGTAATAAGCAGGGTCTTGAGTTCATAGTTAACATGATTGGTCTGCCTGTTGCGTAAAGGCCCCCTATGGTTGTTAATGGCCCGAGTTTTGTTGTTAGAATGTTGCTTGAGATTTCTTCTGATTGTAAACCTCCAAGAGTGTTGATTCCTCTTTATGGGGACAATGAGGAGATTATTGGTGATGCCCTTGCCTTGCTTGATTATGCCCCTTGCTCTTGTATCCAATTGATTTTGATCATATGGTGTTGGATTCGTCTTCTTTCCTGGGTTTCCATGTTTCATCGGATGACATTAGAAATGATTGGACTGAAGACATTTGGAACGCTTCACTAGTAGACGAGCATGCTGACTACCGAAGACTTCATCGAGGAATGCAGTACAGGGGAAGAGCGGATGACACTTCAACCAAGATAAGCACCACAAGGATGCATCAGAGAAGCACACAACCAAGGCAGTCATGAAGCTTGATGCAAAATGTTGGAGTATGGTTGGAGTAATAGTTAGTGTCTAACAACTTATTCTAACTAGTCATTCATGTTGTAATCTAACTCTAGTATTTTGCTATGTCCTTGAGGCATAATATGTGATTTGAAGGTGAGCTCGCTCACCTCATATCTTCTACATGGTAACATGGATGTATGGCAGATCTCTACCTTTTATCTATAAAATTAAACAAATTAGCTTAAAAAAATCGATCCAAATTCGATCCGTTTACCGGCCCAACTCAAGTCACACATTAAACCCAGAGGGATACGGAAATTTTAATTCAAAGATAGTACTACCAACAAGTCCACTAACACATCATGATATTTTAGAAATTTATGGATTATTTGTTTGGACTAATATATCCTGGGTTTATTTGTGATATAACTTTAAAAGTTGACCCAATTTTAAAAAAATTGAAATTTAACATAATTTATCACACACATAATAATATAAATATCTAAATTTTTCTACCTTAGAATTTTGAATTTAGAACTTTTAATCTTTTAAAAAATTTTAATTCCTTTTCTATAAACTTATAAATAAACATTACATTTAACTTATGATATGTATTTTAAAATAATACAATATCATGAGATGTTCAATCCAATATCTCCTATATATTATAGTTGTTTTAATACATATCTACAAATAATGTAGTATATTAATGGTAAAAATATTTTAATTAAGCCCAGAGTTAAAATACATGTCAGAAATAGCATATACAGACACAATATATACATACATACAAAATGTAATATAAAAAGGACGGAAAGGTAGTTGAAATTGGGTCCTCAATCAAATTAATACATTTTTCGTCCCCTTTCTTCTCCGGTGGACGATCATATTTGACTCGCCGGCGTCAACGATTTTCTTCAACCTCCATCGGTATATACATACATACATGTCTCTATTTATATATATCATATTAATTTTATTATTATATCTCTCTGCTTGCTTGACTCAATTGTATTGTGTTTTATCATTTCGTTTGTTGATATTGTACGTTATGTTTGATTTTCGTATGATGCTTTTGATTTCTAGCAATCGTAAAGCTTTGTATGATTGTGTAGATCTTTCGGTTCGATTATATTTGAACGGTTATGATTTAATTTTGAGGAAATGATTTGTCTCGATATTCTCGTTGATTATATAAGTCTTTGTGTAATTATTGTTGGGGTGGTTGTTCATATAATCTGTCTAATTATTGTTATGGTTTCGTTTTATTTATTTGATCACGTGTTTATAAAAGGCTTTAGAAGTTGTAATTCTAACGTAATTATTGTTGTGGTTGTTTTTTGGTAAATCCGTAAATTATATCCTTTTGTTTATAATTTTGATCCTCGTGACCAGAGCCGTTTAAATCTATATTATATTATTATAATCAAACATGAGAACTTTTGTAGTGGGTTTGGTTAATCCTATTTTTTGGCCTAAATTTTATACTTTAAGAATCCTATTTACAATATAAATTTTATATATAACATAGTTATTCAATACAATCTACTTACACATCTCAATTCATCACCACGCAAACTCTTTAATTCATTTAAAATTGCAACTAATTATATTATATTATTATTCTATATATATTAATTAAAATTTATATTTATATTAGATAAATTTATAGTTATTATGTCTAACTTTTAGTTATTATTAAACTAACTATTCTAATTAACCTATTATCACTCACTTCTTTAACAATTTACATAAAATAAGAAAAAACATATTATATATGTTAATATAAGTTCTCAATCTTACAAAAATCTAATATATAAAAATTCATGTCAAATATCAATAAAAATATATTTATTTAAATATTAGCTCATCTGTACATTGCATGACAAATTTACATAAATAAGAAAACACACACACACACACATATATATATATATATGTGTGTGTGTGTGTTAATATGAGTTCTCAATCCTAAACAAATTTAATATAAAAAAAATCCATATCAAACATCAATTAAAATATATTTATTTAAATATTAGTTCATTCGTGCATCACAATATAAAAAAAATTCATATCAAATATCAGTAAAAATATATTTATTTAAATATTAGCTCATCCTTGCACGATGAATTTACATAAAATAAGAAAAACATATTATATGTGTTAATATAAGTTCTCAATCCTACACAAATTTAATATAAAAAAATTCATATCAAATATCAATAAAAATATATTTATTTAAATATTAGCTCATCCGTGCATCGCACGGTTATAAGCTTGTTTTTCTTAAATTCTGAGGGATGTGATAACTGATTTTGCTGCTTCAATGAAAATAATGGGACCCCAATACATCAACCTGGTAACTGGTTGAAAACCAATCTCAAGGGTCACTTGGCTCACTGATTGTATTACTATGTTAGGTCAAATAAAATTTTTGGTCAACTTTAACAGGAACTGTTTACATTGGCATTTGTCATGGTTTTAAATTAGTAGATATTATTTCTTCTTCTTCTTCTTTATAAACCTTCATATTCTATACTGGAATCTAATATATTGTTCATTGACAAGTGTGATGTTCTTTATAGTTTATGGCATGCACTTTGTTTGATTAGTTCATGTAATTTTATATATTTTACACTAATTATTTAACTATTTAATTGGTATTAAAAATTGCAGGCCTTGGACTAGATGGATGTTGGGAAATCTTATAAATCATTCACATTATATTGAAGTCGGCATTCTTATTTCTATTTGTATGTGCTGCGTAAGCTATTATGCTTAGGTGGTGAAACGAAACTGCAAGGTTATTTGGTATAAGTAACCATTTTGGTACAAGAACGTGAACGCATCATACAATAAAAAGTGGTATGGCAAGGGATACCTAGTTAATATGTAAAACATGGGATGTATATTAAATGTGTTTAATTATTCTTATAATTAGTACATTAAATTCTCTCATTAAGAATAGGACACGTCACCAGTGAACTTTAGTGTTCTAATTAGGTGATAATACAGAGTACTCTCCTGTATTTCACCTGGAAACAGGGAAGACGGTGAGAGAGTTATTTTGGCAGTGAGAAGGACATCAAAAATAGTCTGTTTCATCTGAATTGGATACAATTTTTTGTTATAGACAATAACCTAAAAAATTATATTATATATTCATCGGACCCTTTTGATATGGTGCTTTATAGTTAATCATTATCTTTTCATTTGATCAGAAGTTTATACTTCATGCTTAATCTGGAATTTTTTAAGTATAAGTAATAGTTAGCTTAGGAAACATATTCCATGGAGTTGCAAAAGGAAATATAGGGAACTCATCGATGTTAGTATCGTCTTTATTAGGCTATGATGCTTGGACTTTTATAGAAGGATCCGACACGAACACAAATCAGATTGTCAGATTCTTCAAACTCCAAAATCGAAGACTCCATATGTTGGATCCGATCCGGATCCCATGTCCGTACCCGGGTCGTATCGTGTCGACATGGGTACGTCTGGGTTTTCTGAAGTGTCCGAGAATCATAGTTATTAGGTACATGTTTGGAAAACATTCACTTGTAGTTATTAATCTACTTTTCCGTTCTACAACTTTTAGAACAATTTGCGCATTCTTAATCAGCTTTTTCCCGCATTGTAAAATCTATATAAATATCTGATCCACTAACCTTTCTATAGTGACGATGACTTAGTATCAAAATGATTTTGCTTCAAAGTTCAAACAATTTAACATCTCTTCATGGCTTTTGTCCTCCACTCTTCTTTAAAAAAAAACTATTGATAGTAATTAAAGCATTAAGTTAGTTTTATAATCTGAAAGGATATCTAGATTCTAGCAATCTGTAGAAGACTTTGGTGGGCTTCTATTTGGTCAGTTACATATGTTAATCATAAATGATATTGCATTGCAGGCACTTATTAATCTACGTGAGCTATGGAAGGAGGACTTTTGCTTTTGAACACATTCCATAAGTCTATCATGATTCATATACATATGAACAGCTTTAATCCTGTAAAATTGTCAATCTCTAGGCTGTGAAAGCATAACGTATTTATCTCATACTCAATTCCATAAGTGATGTAGGCTGACATATTACTTATTCCATTGGACCTCATTGTGATGATTTTACAATTTTCTCCTGAACTGGGGATTTTGTATGCGACTCATCATGTTCTATAGATTCTGCTGACGGATATGTCAATATCGTAATCCTTTTTAAGGTGAAAAAAACTGGGACTTCTTTTTGATATGCAGTAATTTAATATCACCATATGACCATGGAATTCTTTAGTGTTCTGTCTGTGCTGATGCTTATTGCCACTCGCTTAAGCAGATGCATGGTCTTCTCTCATACTGTATTTATTCATCTTGGACTCTGGACAGAGTCCAAGCGGTATCTGTATACGTGGAAGTTGACATGTGGCTGTCTTTTTATCTTTGAAAGATTTTGCACAGCTTTGTTTCCACACGTAATGTGGAAAAGGAACATGGTCAAGTTTTAGTGTTTTAAATTATCTATGGCCGCAGCAGCAATTTTACAGTAAGCATGTATCACTGGTCAAATGAATCATTGGAGGTCTCCCCTATATCGTAAGTTCTAACTGTGGGAGCATTGATGGGAGAGTTATTGCATGTGTTCTCACTGATGATAGTGAAGCCTAAGAGAAGGTACCAACATGCAGAGGTGATAACTGTATTACCAGAATTGAGTTATAGATTGCTGAAGTACAGGGGACAAGATGCGGAACATACTATATTCAGTTACTGAAAATGACTACTAAAGAAGGAAGCTTGATATGTCAAAGGTGTATACATGGATCACCGGGAAGGAATAGGTGCACAAAAGTATAAAGAACAATTTATGGCCTGAACATTATTTGCCACTATTCTGCTTGTGTAAAAAAACTGTGAATCCAGCAGCTTGTCCTCCTACTGATATCCATTGTACTACAAAGCATTGTGTGTATCAAGGCTCTAATGACATGCAAACGGACTTTGTTTTTCTCTTGGTTTAGATCAAAAGTCCCATCAAGGAGTGTATAGAAATATCTCAGGACAGCTATCCTTGATTATTTGTTTCTGTACGATGGAAGACTTTCTATATGTGATAATTGATTCTCAGTGGCCGGCAGAATAAAAAGTGCTGTATGCAACTATATATTGCATATAGGACACTGCAGAAATCTTGAATGTGTAGCAGGACTGAGTTACGTTTATGGTCTCTAATGAACCCTGGATTAGTTTTTCATTTTGGGATCATAAAGTTTAGCAAGAATAGGATTTCCACAGATGTATACGGGCCATCAAATTTAAACCTGGGTGGAGAGAAAAAATCTTTGATAGATATGTCCACTGGTAGTTTAATAATAGTGCGGTGTTCTTGTTGCATCATTTCACATTCTTGTTGTGATGCATGTAGTAATTGTAATGTCTTTGTCTTTTTCTATGATTCAAATCTTCACACACTCAAGTCGATCTTTTTATGTAGTAAATGGTACATCCGGCACCTTAAAATGTCAGTTTCTCTCTTCATTCCATGATGTCCAAGTGTTACCGTTTTGCAATGTTTTAAGTTTGTGTGTTCATCAGCTTGTCCTTGAACAAGGTTTAGTCCTCTCTTTTCACCTACCTATCTATAATGAAATATTTCAGAAACTAGTTTGAAGTGTTATAATTTTCTCAGGAATTACGTGTTTTTAAAATCCACCTTCATTGGCGATATTGGTAGAGTAGATAGTTAGTATTGGGGCATATCATAGTGAATGTTCACATATGATGACCTCCATATTATTTTTTTCCTGGAAAGACAATTATGTATTCCTTTTAAGGATTATACAGTTCAGGTAAATTGCTATCTTGGAGATCTAGAAACTGTTTAGAATTTTTTTAGCTATTAGTTATTTCTTCAGGTTCTGTTTTTGGTTAGGGTGTTTCGGGATAATTAACGTCTATAAACTTTTCTGTAAGTTAAGAAAAATCAGAAATATTGATTGAGATATGTATTATCACCTTTAAGTAGCCAAGTTTTGAAGACGTCAATGTAGAGTTGAGAACTGTGAGGAAGATATTTTGGTAAATATTGTTCTTGATTTTTTCCAATAATGGAAAATTTTGTTGGTGCAATGGTTCCGATATTCAGTTGGATTATATATGTAATAGAAGTATTCATCTCTAGTAAAGTTGGATACCCAAATTTCAGAAATGCTTTGGTGTGTTTATAGTTTGGAATTTCTACTTATTTGGACTGCTGAGATTCTGGAAAACCACTCTTTTATCTGCAGGTTGGACCTAGTATTGTGACGACTGCTGCAATCTATATTTGTATTTACTCGAACAAATGGGGCATAGACACTTTCCCAACTCATTTAAAATGTTTGGAGACGATCAAAGTCAGAATCAAAGTCATCATTTAGCGCTCCCTTACCATCCAATGGGTAATGAATTGCATACCTTATTATTAAGTATATCAAAACTGCTGAAGAAAAGAAAGTAAGAATGGGCATAGTGTTCTTGTATCTCCTTTTTATACTTAATGCAGTACTGTCCTATGGAAAAGACTGAACTGCCAAAAGTTGGGTACAACTTCATATTTTGAATTGATCTTCTTGTAATAATTGTATTGTTATTTGGATGGTTATAGGTCGTCTGTTAAGTATATGACATGATATTTCATGTATTCTAGTCCATCGAAAAGATCATGTCAGGCGTTTATTGCATCCAATAAGAATTGGTCATATCTTGAGGTGTGGATCTTTTACAATTCTCTATTGTGAAATCCTCTTATCAGGAGGACCCGTTGCCTCAGAAAGCGGCTCATTTGTCTTGCCACCAAATAATATGTCAAGTGGTGGAGTACAATGTGATCCTCAGTGGAACTTGATAGGCAGAGAAAATAATCAGCATGCTTCCTCAAGTCTTAACAGGGAGATACGATATTTTCCACCAGCATCTCAACTACAGTCTTATTATCCTTTTCCACACTCCACAAATGCCGCAAACTTATGCATGCAGCCAAATAACGATATCGGCTGCATGCACCCAGGTTGCTATAACAGACAACTTGTTGAGGGTGGTATGCCAGACCCTATAATAGGAACTGAAATGGGGTCACATAAAAGGAAAAGCTCAGCAGGCCCAGCCTACACCGGAAACTTCGCAATAGGTAGCACAAGCAGATCATACGAGGTAGGGAGCTCTTCCAGCTCTTATCAGATACCACAACAAAATACAATGGTAAATCAACAAGGCTTATCCTTGGGGCCTATTAGCATACCAGAACACAGAGGTGATGGCCTAACAATTGGTCGTGAAGCCTCATTGAGGAATGTGAGAAGTAGATCTACATTCGATGCTGAACACGCACATCTCTCTAGCTATCCATGTCAGCTTTACAATTCAACAACCTTTCCTAGAAATCCTTCTGTCCAGGTGAAAATTAATGATTCAACTGGTCAATGGACTCATGGACCTTGTTCTGTTTCTGCTCTTGGAAGACCCTCAATAACTCCACCTGGTGATTATTGTTATAGTTATTGTTGAAATTGTTGTCATTGCCGTCATCATATTTACCGATTGTTATTTATTTATTTTTTACAACATGCAGCTCTTAGTGGCATCCACGGAATGAATCAGTTTACAGTTGGTGCGAGTACTGCGAATTCTGTCGTCGGAAATCCTTATAATGTTTCAAATGGATATCCTGTTTCTTCTTCACACAATTCTAGTGGTACCTCTACTCAGGTTTCCAGAGAAAGCCATAGTGCTCATTTTCGAAGGGCTAGAGATGTTACATCAGAGAGTGTGCGTTCACAGCGGCCAAGTTCAAATTCTAGATATTCAAGACCATTCTTGGCAAGAGGATGGCGCAACAGTTACAGGAATGGAAGATCGAGAACAGCTACTCCGAGACTTCAATCAACTTCAAGTGTGGTGGATGCCCGAAATAGAATGAGTACTCAGGTGTGTAGTTTTTATTATTTAACATTTCTCCTTTTGTGTTAAAATTAAGTATTTGAGAGTTTTCAGTTTTTTATTTCATTAACTTGCCTATAAAAACTCTAACATTGATACCTGTTGTTAAATAGTTTGAGGATGGATTTTGTAATTTGGATACCCTATTAATTGATACAAATCTCACTTGGTACTTCATTCTGACTAGGTTGTATGAGTCTTGACGAGCTTTGTATGTGGTGTTTCCTAGTATGAAACTTGATTGTTGGATGTCAAAATATCTCCGTAGTGGTTTATATTGTATTTGGTTCTCATTTTTTTTCTTTTCTTGCAAAATTATCATCAAATATGTGCTCTTTTCCTGATATTTTGATGTCAACTTATTACTCATTTACTATTGTGCCTCTGATATTGCTTAAGACTTCTGTAAGCTCTCCAGTTCCTGGTCTTAACAACTTCTGATGGGCAGAATTAATTTGTTTAATTATTCTTGAAGCTGCAATTGATCTTAATTTTAGTCAGCTAATAGTAAGATTTTTATTCAATCTGTCAGCTTTCGGACCATGCATCAGTTTATAGTGGTTCAAGAGGTTCGTTTGATCGGTATAGAGACATGAGGCTTGACATTGACAACATGAGTTATGAGGTCAGTTCTAATAGTAAATTCTTGTATGCCTGTTATACTTTTTTGTTCTGTATTGATTCTTATTACTTGTTCTGGGCAGGAACTTCTTGCTCTTGGGGAAAGGATTGGGAATGTCAACACTGGTTTGGCTGAAGATATGGTCTTTAAGCGTTTAACGGAAAAAGTTTACCGTTCTGGAGATCAGAACCATGACGAACAGTGTACTATCTGCCTTGTAAGAATCATATTCACATGCTTTGCTCACCAGTATAGCAAACAATTTACTCTTTTTTGGTTATTGTATAGTAATACTGGCCTCGTGTAATTGCATATCTTGTTACCACCTTCAGAATATTAGTTGCTCGGTCAAGTTGATGTAACGTATAGTGAATTACTTTGTTTTGACTTTAACACATAAAAACGGACATCTATAATTTCTTGAGCTGAATTTGCATAATTGTTTTACTCAATGGACAGGACGAGTACAGGAACAATGTAGATACTATTGGGACGTTGAAGAGCTGTGGACATGAATACCATGTAGATTGCATTAAGAAATGGTTAGGGCTGAAGAAGTTCTGCCCCATCTGCAAAGTTGCTGCTTGACATAATTTAATTATTTAAAATATCCAGTTATATGTATATTTTTTAAGTCACCCTCCAACTCCCTCAATTCAATCTTGTACATATATATGTGGGTAAAGTTGGAGACGTTATCTGTAAATAAATCTCAGTTCTTATTATATGTCATTTCATGCTTTTATTTTTATTTGAGGGTCCATTGTCTATATACGTGTAAAGGTTGGAAAGTAAAAGAAAAAGCCGGGTTTGGCCCTTAAATTAAAGGTAAATGTTTCTTTACACACACACACAAAAAAAAAAAGGCAATTGTATATATGCAAGCAAAATTCTTTCAAAAAAACATATATGTGCAGGCGGAAAAAAAGAAAGATGAGTTGAAAATCATGTCCATACAATATGTCATGCATGATAAACTAAACAAAAGATGTTCCCTCCTTTCAACAAACCAAGACCATAGCGTAAGAATTTTAGAGGAGAGAACATATTTTCTTTTAGTAAAGCTGGTTTCTTCTATCATGCCACCATCTCCACCTGCAAAACAAACAAGCAAAGTATAGAGTCAGAAAAATGATTAAACCATGACAATTACGATGTCGAAGAGCCTGCTTGATGTTCTTAAGGCTTAAAACCTGAATATATTCAGACCCTCCCTCTCAAACAGAGTGAAATGAATACTTGACACTGTGTTAGTTGTGGCATGACTTACCAGTGAAAATCCCATCTTGGGTGGACTTTAGACATCCGATTTTCACCATATGGGTAATCGGTTTCAGCCCTTTTGGTGTTTTGAAACGCGCAGCATCCAATTGAATAGATGCCAATGAGGAGGACAATCATGACAATATTGAGGACAGAGAGCTTGTGCCAGTCTAGTTTTACACTCTCAAGAACTCCAGCTTTGCATGAATCGCAGTCGTAGCACAACAAATTTTGTGCATTATTCCAGTGGTAACAATCTGCATCCTGAGCCAACATTGTCCCTGCATAGCTGCATGTAGTTGGTGGCTTGCAACAACCGGACTGCACAAAAAATCACATGATCAACACTACAACTGTATGTACTCTCAAATTGAAAGACATTTTCAACTAACAAAATCCCCAACATAATAATTCTTTGATAAAATAAATACCAATGTCATAGAAAGTTCATGTCAAATATTATCCAATATAGAGTTGTATAAATTGAATCTTTAATTTTGAGATGAGGAGCTATATCCTTTATCGTGAAGAAATTAGCTTAGAAGAAGCTATAGTATTAAATTCATTACATATCCAATAAAGATGATATATATGAGTTTTCATCAAGCAGTTGTGAGACATCGTCAATTGATTTCAACGAATATATCTTATAGTTAATTGCATGGATGAAATGATCACCTGAACAGGAGACATATCTCTGGTAAGATAGTCGAGAGGAGTCCAGTAAGCAATTTGTGCACATGTTTTCGAACCCAAAAGGCAATTTTTGATGGTCATCCAATACTGAGGATCCTTGATTCTTTTCTTAAACCATGGAGAGTAATCTTCAAGGTGATACTCCTTATAAGCCCTACCAGGAACTTCGACTCCTCCACCGCGGCTGGTCACCACGAAACCAAAAAGAGTTAAGCCTAACAAAGTCCCTATAAGGAACAACATGACAACTAAATACACCCAAAGTGCCCATGCAACATTAAAGCAAGCTCCAATGAATCCAGCAAGAGAAATAATGAGAATTACAAAGCCAATCACTAGAAGTGGTGTTTGAAGAAAACTTTCACATGTTGTTTTGCTCCTAGCCATCCATAAACCTCCTCCAATGATCGGTATCGATGCTAAGAGAGTGAACAGGTTCAAGAACCCTATCACTGTATTACTAAACCTATAGCTATACATGTTCTTGTTTTTTTTGTGTGTGTGAATTGGGAGGGGGGTTACATTTGCTTTGTATTATTTTCTTCAGCTTTATCCATAATGGTGAGATGAGATGGTGGTATTGTTGTTGTTTATTGTACTAAGTATTCTAAAAGATTGAAGAATTAATTCTATATTTCATTCACCTTTTATTGCTTTTCCTTAGAATAGGGTGTCAAGAACTTTTATTCTGAAGGGTGTGAAAATGACACAATTGTACTTCTTAGCTATTAAGGAACTTCATTTCAAATTTTAGTTACATTACTTCTCTGAATGTAACAATGAAAATGAAAGACATATATCTGTGGCATTGGCCACACCATACATCTTACTTTTCAGTGCAAAAGTAAAGAGAGATATTGGCAATCTGTATATCCATGCATGATCTAGAAGGACAATCAGCATATATTATGGAGCATCTTCTCATAAAAATGTAAGGCATCTATGAAGACCTGCAAGCAAAGAATATGCATGTAATGGGGCAATTAGGTAAAAGCATCAAACTGATGGTGCAACTTTTTCTGAGATTGGAGCCCAATGTGCTTTTTATTTAAGCATGATCAAAACAAGAGTTGGGATTATCTTTGAATGGTGCTGGAAAAATGGAATACTTTGATCTTTATTAATTTCTCATCTTTATCTCTTTGCTTAAATAGTTGATCTTTATTCGTTTAATTAATTTATTCTCTTTACAGTGGCCACTAGTCTGCTGGTACATAGTTTGACTACCCTCTGTTTGATGATCCGTAAACATATAGAATAGAAACATGGGGGGTCATAACTCATGATTGTTGCAGTATACTTTATCGAGTTTCTGTGCATGTTGTCCCTGATTCATGATTGTTGCATTATATTTACCAAGTTACCGTGCATATTATTACTGTGCTTATTATCAATGATAAAAATTAATACATGTTTTTTATTTGTATACAAGGATCCCGTTCACCCTTGTCCTGCTTAACATGAGCCCATACAAATATTCAGAATACATAATGTTACATGTATGTGAGTGTACAACAACATATACAAATGGGTGCAAAAAATTAGTATATACCCCCCTTCTAACTAATTGAGAGGATGTCCTATCTGATCATTCTTTTACAAAAAATAATCAAGATAAAGGAAAACTAAAGAAGCTTGAGACTTTTAATCATAGTTATGTATGCTTTCTTATATTTAAATGTTGTCTTTATTTCAGGAAAGGTTAGGATTCCATCTTACATTTCTAAGATTTTTTTAATTAATTCAACAAATGAACAAATCTTGTTTAAAAAGCTCTAACAAGACTGGGAAGTCTATAAGAGGATGAGTAGGTAAGCATGCTACTAACAGATAGCAATTCTGATACATATACAAATCTCCATTATTGCAATCGTGTCTGCAAGTTCCTTGGAGTGGTAATGAATTTGGAATGTTGAGTCACCTCTAACATGCATGTTTATAGTTAGTACAACAATTGTAGGCTCAATTTGTGCATCAGTAACATGAAGAGGCACTGCAGATCGAAGATCAGAGTGTAAAGGGATGAAGTGTGTAAAATAACAGTTCATAACATAGGTAGCCATCAACCTTGATAAACTTTAGGATAAATGAAATAACAGTTAAGCATAAAAGCCAAATTTCGGACCTTTGTACATAGCCCATGAGCAGATTTTTCTGGATGGACGGGTTTTCAATAGAGTAATGAGTGGATAAATTTGTTTTCTTAGATCACATGTAGAGTAGCTTGTCAATATAAATTTAAGAAATTGGAAGTGGTGCAGCAGAAGAATTAGAATGAAAGCCAGACATCAAATTTGATGGACATTCAATCATATTAGTTATCCCGGAGATATTGTCATCCATTATATTCTGAGAGTATTGATATGCAATATGCAGACATAATCTAGAGGAAACACTCAAAGACAGGCCTCTAGAAGGTGTGTGCCAGTGAGTGGGATCGACAAACGAGTCGCAACCAATGAAGTAGAGTTCAGATTTGAAACGGACACAGACCTGGCCTAATGAATAACGCCTTGTTTAAAGGTGAAAATACATACAGGATCAATTGGAATCAGCTCTGATATACAAACCATATCTCGAAAGTCAGCCCAGTCATGAGAGGTTGACATAATTGTTCAATATGCTGGCATCCATCTCTATTTTATGCAGCCTAGTGCATGCACAAGATGAATATTTTTTTGTCTTTTCCTCCCTCCAGTATATATCTTTACCAATTGTCCTGTTGAATAACTCATCTCCATCAAAATGCTCATCCTTACACTCCAGTATCTTCAATTTTTCTACCATAACTGCTCGTTGAAGAATTCTGATCCAGTATCTTCAGTCCCTTCCCGTTGCCTGAATAATCCTACTTCCTACTGAAATTCTATTACCAGGGTACTTCTCACTAGTGAGGATTATTATCAAGGCCGTGTCATGTGTCATGGAAGTGAGAATTATAATCAACATAAAAGATATCTCCTATTATAGCATAACTATATATGAATGCTCAAAAAGCATGAAACAGAACAAGTGAAACAGGTAAAAGAAGACATCCTTTTTCAAAGGTTGAACTTATTTATGCCTCTAGTTTCTAAGTACATTCACCGAAAAGTTTCAAAGTTCAACTACTTCAGTCATTGAAAAGAGCTGGGATGTCTGTCTAGCGCAGTGATTGTCTAAATTAGTAGCTGAATCTACGGATATTAAAAATAACAGAGTATTGCAGAATTTGGATTTTGTTTATATTTAAACTGCTGAAAGAGCTCATTACTCATATGTTTGCAGTGCTTCTCAAATATTCAATCAGCAATTTTGTGTAGTCCCGTTAGATCCATAAGTAATGGCACAACTAAACAGAAGGGTCAGAATACCTACCTGATGGGAGTATTACATTAGGCGGTGCTCTTTCCCTTCTCATAGCGACCTCTTGCTTGTTAATCATGTTTGCTTCTACTTGTTCCTAATTAGATTGTGCAATATCATTCCAAACCTTTCTAGTCATCATAAGATTTGTAACAAGTTGGAAGGCAAAGGACTTGAAACAAAAAGAATGATAATAAATCAATAAAATCATATATCAAGTTTTATTCTCCTGAACTCACATTGCTTGGAATCCTTTCTATTTTACTATGCTGTATTTCTATACTTTATGCGAAACAACAAACATGATAGGCTGATAGCAACATAAAAGGATTTTCAAATATTGTTCATATTGTTTTAGCTAATACAGAGAAGGCAAACTAGTTCATCTAAGAGTAGACTTGTCTTCTTATAAGATTCGTAATGAAATAACATGATTCGAATATTAATCCGATAGAATATATAGAAACCTTGGCAAAAACAAAATGGAAAAGGAAGTTGTGAGTCTACAGATGATGAGCATTCGAAATCTAAAGAAAATTAATGGATGTACAGTGAAGGAACGTACATGTTAAGGACTGGTGAGGAATGAGAATAAGCTTGTATATATTTGTGATAACATGAACAATAACAGGAGCAGGTGGTGAATCAGGGAACACAATCTTTGTGTGGGTCAATTTTTTACAGTGTTAATGATCGAGTGATGATTCCCCTTGCTGGTTCACAACAGTTTTATTTTCTTGGCGTGGCATGGCGTGGCATGACTGGCATCTTTTAGCCATTTTATCCAACAATTACTAGACCAAAAATATGTATTGTACGCTTGCCAATGCAGGTCTCAGATTAAAGCACCGATCTTCTTTATACAATCATATGCATTGAAATCTAAGAAGATTACACAATAATGCAAAATAACAAACTTATTCTCCCTCCGTCCCACCCAACTGTTATCCTTTCGGAGAGAAGGTCCGACACGCATTTTAAGATGCATATAAAGTATAGTTCCATAACTTATTTTTAAATTTTTTTTTCTGAATAAAAATTTAATTTAACAATTCAGTGGGACGGAGATAGTAGTACTTGTTTAGTAAACTTATAAATTTATACATTTATATAATAGTTTTTATTCTAATAATTTTCAGAGTGAAATCATAAATGATAAATTCTTGCCCCTAAATTATTATATTCAAAAACTTTCACATAATCACGATTTCATAATAATGTCGAATCATGCAACTCAAAATTTTATATCACCTAATTCCTAATAAATATACACATTTCTAGTGAACATAAAAAAAAAAGATCAACAATTAAAAAAACGTCATGTACAGTTCCAAGTCACGTGATTTGTTAGGCAAAAGTAGATGAAGTGGGGCCCAGCAGTTTGACAAATTCGGGAAAACGGTGAAGTTGGCACGTGCTAAACAGTATCTGACACGTACACGAGATAAACTCAAAACCCATGACGTGTTCATTTTTTTAGTACACTACTCATTAATCCGATGTAGTACATGTACTGTTACTGTGTCTGTGCGTGTGTATATTGTTCTCAAACAACGCGAGGTTGACCCGTATATGTTTCATTTGGCGGGAGTTTTTAACCTCGATTTCCATAATTAATTAATTACAGTACAGTACTAGAGTACTCCGGGAGAATTAATTAATGGAGGTAAGAACTGAATATAAGCCGGAGCCACTTCACTTGACTGCTACCTAGTGTTTTAACCAGATTTTTCAGGATTAATAGCTAAGTTTAATCGATTTCGTGTTTGAAGGACAAGTGACAAAGTAGTAAGACAAGTGCAGAAAAATGAAGAAAAGAACAAGAACACGAGCAATTTTGGTGACGCGGAAAACCCCCGTTGAGAGGTAAAAACCGCGGGTGGGGTGTGCCCAGCCAAGAACATCCACTATAAAATTGTTTAAGATCAATTACAAGTGATTTGAATGAAGAAAAATACATGAACTGCCTACTCGTCAACTATGCAGCAGCTACTCGTCGACTATGCAGCTGTTACCCGTCGGCTGTATGTATTGTGTGTATATCATTCTGGTCTTCTTCCCCTCCCTTTATCCATCTCTTTAATCATATTTATAATGTGTTTTTCTCCTCCTTCGTGATCCTGTTTTCATGCCACAACTCCTGATCACGTTCCTTGAATTATGGGATCGTTTCCTTATCTTCTCATGTGATTGAATTGTAGTTGAATTAGGATTCTTATCCTTTCCTGAAAATTCGCCCGTCGAGTATACTCAGTCTTACCCGTCGAGACCTGGTCTACCCGTCAGCCTGTCTAGTTCCTATTTTAAAGGACCCTTAATAATTATTAATAATTATCCATCTATAATTAAATAATTCAACTGATATTGAATTATTAATGAATAATGCTGATAAGTATAACCAAATAACTCATTGGTCATCCAAACAATGTATACTCGTCAGTTTACTAGTCCATCCGTCGACTATGTCGTTACTCGTCAGCTCGTCCATGCAGTCGTCAATAGAGTTTTTCACCCGTCAATACAAACCTGGACGTGTAAAAATCTGGTACAAACAATTGCCCCTAATTTTATTGGGTGAAGACATACAACCAATAAAATTCTTCTTCATCTCGAATATTATCTCGTTGTTGTTGGTTGCATATTTGTAGTCGTCCATTTAATCAAAATGGCTTGTTGACAGGTTCATGTGATTCCTAAGCTCGTCGTAGTAATATGCCACTTGTAATATGTGAATTGTTGTGTGTAGTTGACAACTTGTAATATGTATTTCGTCAAATGTAACTTGTCGAGTGTGACTTGTAACTCGTCACACGTAATTCATAACTTGTCGATGTAACACGTGACATGTAGTCGAGGTTTGTAATTGTAGTGCATAATAGGGATTATTGAGCCTTGATGTCGTAATGTCAAAGATGTTTGGAAGGCCAATCTCATGTGAGACATGAGCCACGACCATAATACTTGTTTCATAAGCGTAGCTCGTAGTCGTAATTATTTCAACTTGCAGTTGAAATACGTAGATGCATATACGTAGCTTGTAATCATGAAATGTAACCATAATGTGCAATACATATTCGAGATTCGTGAATGTGACATATATCATGTCGATGTAACTTGTAGTCATAATATATGAAATGTCGTAGACTTGTAACATGTAACATGTCGACGAGATGTATAACTTGTAATTGTAATATGTCAAAATGACTTGCAATTCGTAAAATGCCAATGAGACATGTAATTCATAAAACGTCGTGTCAATGTGATACATAAGCTTTTCACGCCGTATGTCAATATGACATGTAATCGTAATATGTTGTATGTCAATGTGAAAACTATTTGTAATATGTCGTATGTCAATGTGACATGTAAATTGTATCACATCGTATGTCGAATGTAATCATAATATTTATTCGTCACATGTAATATGTGTTATATACGTCGATTGTATATCGTCACTTGTCGTAAATTGTCATTCGTCGATTGTATATCGTCACTTGTCGTAAATTGTCATTTGTCGATTGTATATCGTCACTTGTCGTAAATTGTCATTCGTCGATTGTATATCGTCACTTGTCGTAAATTGTCATTCGTCGATTGTAATATATTCGTAGGTGCATGCACAACGTATAAGTGGTTAAAAGGCCTTCCCCTCTTGAAACGACACTTATTTATTCGTAGTTTTTGGTTTTAATGTGGAGAATGCAGAAAATTATTACTTAAAAGTAATTAATTTTGTTTCTCATTTTGTTGGTTTCGTAGTTAAAGGACGGGGCCTTTAGTTTTTATTCGTCGTGGGTGATCAGCCCAATAATAGATAATATCGGGATACAATGCCCCTAATTATCACGTAATTGTAATGGCCATGCATCGTAGAATCGTAATGTATTTATAGTCATGCAAGTACGCTACGTAAAGAAAAACTTAAACATCGAAGATATGTTTAGTAGATTAACAAGAAACAAACGGCATGCATGTTTTACTATATTGCATAGATAAATCACGTAGCTTATAAGCAAGTTGGGCATATAAATTCATATAAGGCATCACACATGCAAGAAGTATCAACACATTACACATAGCGGACTACTAACATGACAATGTATTGCGAAGTAAAACATTTAAAAGGCGGATGAGAGATTACTTGCGGTATGCTGTCAAATGAATTGCATTCTAACTCATTAGAATTGGCGTCCGTCAAGTGTTGATGGCATGTATGCCCCTCGTCCAGCGATGATGTCAGTTAAGTAAGGTCTTTACATGTCAGCAAACTTTCCTGCATTGACGTCAACAGTGTTTGGAAAGACCTTCCTCAAGACGAGGTCTCCCACATGAAATTTCTTGATGTACACGTTGTTGTCATAATCGTCGATCACTTTTTGTTGATACAACGTCATTGTAATTTTGGTCATGTCGTGCAGCTCGTCGTGCAGCTCGTCGACAGTGTCCAGGTCATGTCGTGTAGCTCGTCAACAGTGTCCTGGTCATGAACAAGTTTGTCGTTGTTGACATTACTCGTCAGGAGGCCATAATGAGTTGTTGGTGTCATTACTTCTGTTAGTAGGACTGCATATGTCCCACACACTAGAGAAGCTAGTGTCTGTCATGTCGTTGTTTTGGGCGTCGTCCTCGTTGATTGTTAATGTTGTAATTTTCGCATAATGTCACTGTTGCCCCTTGTCGTAAATGTCATGAGGTACTGCCCCTTGTCGTTGTGTCCATGTATGGGGATCAGAAAAATAAATGTAGATGTCATGTTTATCGACATGTTAGATGTCGTCGGACAGGTTAGATGTCGTCGGATGGGATAGATGTCGTCGGATGGGTTAGATGTCGTCGGATAGGTTAGATGTCGTCGGACAGGTTAGATGTCGTCGGATGGGTTGAATGTTGTCGGACAGGATAGATGTCGTCGGATAGGTTTGAATGTCGTCGGACAGGTTGAAATATTCTGACAGTTGATGTTTGACAAGTGCATGTTTTTGACAAGCATCACACCTTTTGGCATAGTCAACAACATCTTGCCTTGACATCCTCATTCTGAACACTCTGGTCTCGTCATTGTTGGTGGGTTGGACACCACTCGACAGGTACTCCTTGATTTTCAGCGTCCGACTAGTCAGCTGCTTGTCGTCAGCTTTCCGTCCGTCGACTAGAACCATAACATCGTTCAACTCTTCATACTTGTTTGCATCATTGAGAGCCATTACTTCTTTCAAGACATCTTTCTATTCTATGATAGGCTTAAAGACATGTATGCTCGATATTTGGACATCTCGACTTGACGAAAGACTGCCCCTTGTCATGCCAATGCGTCGAATCGACGACTTGTGTATTCAAGTCTTTTAGAACCAGTCGAGCTCAGCGTCGTATCTTTGTGTCATGTCACATTGTCGCGGGTATTTGTGTGAGTGTCCTTCTTCAACATATTGTATTCATCCCAATCAGCATCTACCACATGTATCATGTCATTTTCCTGTTATTTGTCGTCATGTATGTTGTCCATGTTCAGACGTCATACTACATTCTTGCAGTTATCCGTCATGACATCATTTTGTTGTTAGATTTACTTGTATAGAACTCCGCTTTGAGCGTCTCATTCTCTGATCGTAACAAAACCACGTCATGTTGTAATTTTTTCATGGCCAAAATTATGTCATCGTCCGTCGTCATATTGTTGCCTTCATTCGTAGTTTGTTGATTGTCCTCCATCATTCTTGAATTCGTATAGACTCTTAGCTAATTTTCCACAGACGGCGCCAACTGTTTTAACCAGATTTTTCAGGGTTAATAGCTAAGTCTAATCGATTTCGTGTTTGAAGGACAAGTGACAAAGTAGTAAGACAAGTGCAGAAAAATGAAGAAAAGAACAAGAACACGAGCAATTTTGGTGACGCGGAAAACCCCCGTTGAGAGGTAAAAACCGCGGGTGGGGTGTGCCCAGCCAAGGACATCCACTATAAAGTTGTTTTAAGATCGATTACAAGTGATTTGAATGAAGAAAAATACATGAACTGCCTACTCGTCAACTATGCAGCAGCTACTCGTCGACTATGCAGCTGTTACCCGTCGGCTGTATGTATTGTGTGTATATCATTCTGGTCTTCTTCCCCTCCCTTTATCCATCTCTTTAATCATATTTATAATGTGTTTTTCTCCTCCTTCGTGATCCTGTTTTCATGCCACAACTCCTGATCACGTTCCTTGAATTATGGGATCGTTTCCTTATCTTCTCATGTGATTGAATTGTAGTTGAATTAGGATTCTTATCCTTTCCTGAAAATTCGCCCGTCGAGTATACTCAGTCTTACCCGTCGAGACCTGGTCTACCCGTCAGCCTGTCTAGTTCCTATTTTAAAGGACCCTTAATAATTATTAATAATTATCCATCTATAATTAAATAATTCAACTGATATTGAATTATTAATGAATAATGCTGATAAGTATAACCAAATAACTCATTGGTCATCCAAACAATGTATACTCGTCAGTTTACTAGTCCATCCGTCGACTATGTCGCTACTCGTCAGCTCGTCCATGCAGTCGTCAATAGAGTTTTTCACCCGTCAATACAAACCTGGACGTGTAAAAATCTGGTACAAACACCTAGATTTTCATCCTTTTTTCTTTCTCAAATCTTCTGATTTATTCAATACTAATAATAATAAAATGAATGCACTTGAATAGTGTAAATGATCATGGTTCTACTTATTTTGTAAAGTTATGAGCCTATTTATTATATTAACACTCTCTCTTTCCCAGCTCTTTTGATTTTTTATACGCATAAAAAATATAATTCAATAAAATGTTTTTCAAAACTTTTTAAAAAAAATAAAATTTCAAATATTAAAATTTTATTTAATAAAGAAAATTTAAAAAATAATTTATCGAATTATGTTTTTATGCACGTTAAAATATACGTAAAAGATCAAAAAGACAAATAAAAGAGAAGAAATAATATTATTTTCATAAAATTATCGATCAATCCTTCGTATTCATAACTTTTTTTCTAAAATTAATATCAAATTATATATCAAGATGTTGAATTATAAATATTATATATTTATATAATTGTTCATTACCTTACCTTATGTATTCTTTATATATATTTTTACGCAATCCTTTCTTCTTTATAAAGTTCATAAATGGTGGGGGCGGAATTGGCATATATTATATAGAATAACAAATGAAAAATACTAGATATCCAAAAATTGTCTCAAAAATTGTCTCAAATGTTGAATTGTCATGTAGTTAATTGGTATATTTTTCTATAATAATATAATAATATGAGACTACGTGTGTATATACATGCACCCATAAATTAAAATAAGACATATGTTATGACACGTAATTTGAAAAAAAAATGAAATAATTTTGAGATACGTAACATTGCTCCTAACAAATTTAAATCAATCAACAAATGATGCCTACATTTCCAATTTTCCCAAACTCTTATATTTTTCAAGTTATCAAATATAAGATTCATTCAGCATTTTTTAAAAGTATATTAATTAATAATAAATTACTATCACATCTCAGTCTTTGTGCATTTTTACTTTTTTAGAAAAATATATACAATATTAGTAATTATGCCGAAGGCCTAGAATTTAGAAGTATATTTATTACCTTTCTGGTAATATTTACCTTAAGTATCTAATTTATTTCTTATTAACCTTTTATTTAAGGAATAAGACACTCTCTGTCAAAAAAAAGAAGAAGGAATAAGATGCTCAAACATCGATCACTTAAAAGAGCTCCTTTTTTAATGCAAGGAAAAAAATAAAATTATTTCCTTATAATGAAAGAAGTCTTCATATATTCGTGAAAGGAAATTGTTTATGAAATTAAAAATAGAAGGAATCAGCATCAATTTCAATATTTTAGATTTTTAGGACACAAATTGAGGGTATAAGAGTCAGATCCAAATGTGAGAAGAAAACCCTCGATGCACGTCAATAACGGTTAATATAAAATACTCAGTAATCAATTAACCACCAGTTCACCACCATAAAAAGAAATTTCAAAACGAAAAAAGAACACATCAAGTAATTAAATGTAAAAAATATACAGCATGAAGTAAAAGTCAAAAAGCAATGTAATAATTAAAATAAAATTATTACATGTTTGGGCTATTTATAAGGAGAAATCAACAACTAATGTATACTAAAAATTACTAGCTTTTATAGGCTAATCTGTGATAATTTGTTGAGTCCGGTATGCATTCAGTTGTGAGTTTGAGTTGTTATAAATGACATAAAAGTCATACTCGCCCAGAAGTGCAGAAACACTACCCGGGTTCCATAAATTTGTCCGTGGGTGCGAGGACGTTGACCCAATAAGGTTGGTGTTTGGAACATTCCACATCAAATAGAAAAAATAAGTTTGGATCCTTTATAAAAATAATTCAACAATTAATGTGATATATGATATTTACGGCCTTAATTTATCAAAATTTGAAATATTATAGTAAGTTTATTAATATAAATTATATCATATAATATGCATAAGTTTGATATCCATGTATATGTTTAAATTCATGATCCTTTTTTTTACAGGATTTGAATTCACAATCTTAATTTGACATCCAATGCTCATATCAAATATTGATATAACATGATACATGTTTTTCCGTAAAAATTGATACACAAATAATTAAATAATAAATTTTATATATAATTGATATTTGAACGTAAGAAAATAATATAATATGAATAAATTATTTAAAAAAAGTTATATACAATATTATAAGTAGTTTAAAAAATGTAATTTCGAATAAAATTTAAGATATACAAAATTTTAAATAAAAATTATTTAAGAATTACTATACATAAAATATTATTCTAAAAGTAAATCCTAAATAAAAATCAATACATATAAATATTATAAATAATAAAAAAGAAGAAATTAAAAAATTAAACTTATTACATTAAAGTTTTAAATTTAAAATAATTATTTGTTGTGGATTAAAAACTAGGGTGTATTAATTGCGATGTATGTCGGAACTTATCGAGCTTTAATGGCTGCACTTGTGTTTCGTATCTTAGTCATGCCCTCACAAAATGCCTACGTATCTCAATGTGTGTTGAGAATCAAGTCAGACGTAGTTCTAAGAATGGGGGGTTAAGCCATTTATATAGACGTAGAGAGTCTAAGAATTAGAGTGAGTTTATGAACCTTGATGGGTAAGACATTTCCTAGAAGGATTCTGGATCCTACTTTGTGATAGAAGTAGTTTCCATGTAGGAATATGTTTCTTTGTTGATTGAGGTGTCTTGAGTTCTACTCTTTGGAGTAGTTTCCTTATAATCAGACATAATTAATTAGCTGTATATAGCTAATCAATTAATTATGAATTTATTTAATAATTAGGGTTTCGAGCATCATTAAATGGGTCTCCCTTTTAGACCAAACTAGGTCTAATTAATTTTACATTAATTGTGTCTTTAGGACTTACTTTTAGCCCATATCATTTGCCCCCCAACTTCTGTAAAGCGTGCAACACTTTGTAGAAGTTAAGGTCCATAGACTTTGTCTTTGAAGTCAGTCTTTGTAATTTTTCATGTTTAACTAATATCCATCTTGTCTTCGTGGGTTTATTTGTAGGAAATTTTTCCCTTATTTACTTGTACCCACAGGTATTTTCCTAGGAATTTTTCTATATTTATAGAGAATTTTCCATAATTTATTTGTACCCACATGTATTTTTCTAGGAATTTTCCTCTATTTATAGAGAATTTTCTATAATTTATTTGTACCCACGAGCATTTTTTAAGAAATTTTCCACTATTTATAGAGAATTTTCCATAATTTATTTATACCCACATGTATTTTTCTAGGAATTTTTCACTATTTATAGAGAATTTTTCATAAATTATTTGCACCAACAAGTATTTTTTAAGGAATTTTCTTCTATTTATAGAAAATTTTCCATAATTTATTTGCCTTTTAGATCATTTTTAATGATTTTTTGGCATTTTCCAGCATTATTTTCGACCAGGATTCCTCATCGAAATCGACCAGGATCCTGGTCGTTTCTTTCCTCCATATGGAACTCTGGTCGACATGGATTCCTGGTTGGCCAAGGCTCCTTCCTTGGTTCCTGGTCGGCCAGGACTCCTAGTCGTATACGACCAGGATTCCTGGTCGATTGTAGTGCCAATCGTGACATGTGCTCGTAGGGGATTCCTGGTCGTTCATTCGACCAGGATTCTAGTCGATTGCGATGTCAATATTTAGTACCTAGTCGTTGAGGATTCCTGGTCGCTCATTCGACCAGGATCCTAGTCGTTCGTAGAACAATCCTTGATGTTTGATCGTCGAGGATTCCTGGTCGTTTATTCGACCAGGATTCAAGTCGTTCGTAGAACAATCCTTGATATCTGATCGTCGAGGATTCCTGGTCGTTTATTCGACCAGGATTCTAGTCGTTCGTAAAACAATCCTTGATGTTTGATCGTCGATAATACCTGGTCGTTTATTCGACCAGGATTCTAGTCGTTCGTAGAACAATCAGGATTCTAATCGTTTTCAGGCCATTCATTGGCTTCTAGTCGATAGGGATTCCTAGTCATTTGGTCCTTCGAGGAATTTTGTTGTGATAACGGTTGAGCATTGACCCACAGGTCTTTGGGTTTTGTTATGGCCTAAACTTTCATATTTGTTTGTCTTATTTGAAAGAAAGTTCCAGGCCTCGTCGATTTTTGGGCCGTATATTGTCGTGGCCCAAATTACTTGTGGGCTTTTTACCAGCCATGAGAACTTTAATCGGCTGAGTTACCATTTTTCTCGGCTATAAATCAGTGAAGTGAGAAATTCATTTTTCACTTCTCACTTCCTCACTAAAACTCTCTTAGAATTTCTCTCTAGAGCTTTTTAGTCAAGGCGATTTCCGGTGAACTTTTTCCAATCAATCTTCATCTTCTTCGTTTTTTCAGGCATTCATCTGTTGAAGATCCATGACGGATTCCCAGGATGCTTCTCAACAAAGACTTCTTGCTGGAGCGGCAAAAAGAGGTAACGTTGTTACCTTGAACCCTTTTTTTTCTTCGATTTCTGAATTGCTAGAAGTTATCGGTAATGAGTTTCCCTCCATAGCCGAACTAGATGCTTTTAATTATCAAAGTATTTTCACAAACCAAGTCCATTGTGATAAATTCACCAAATTGTATAAATTGCCCCCGTCAGAAATTTGTTTTAGCTGAGCCTGGAGATCGGGCTTGTCATTGGCGGCCTAATAGGTTGTGCATCTTTAGAGACACCCTTATAGATGGGCTTATGTTCCCTTTCCATGAGTTTATCGTTAGGCTGTTAGCTGAAGCTAAGGTCATCCTATGCTAGTTAAGCCCAAATTCGTGGCGAACGCTTCTATGTTTTATAGTCCTTTGTCTTATGAAAAATTATCCCCTTTCAGTTTCTCTTTTTAGGAGCATTTTTCAATTCAAAAACAGCCCATCAAACATATTGGGCTAGATTTATATAAACCATAGACAAGGGGTAAGCCCAATTTTCTGCAACAAATCTTTGCCCGACACCAACCTAGACTGGCGGAGGGACTTCTTGTATTTGGAGTGGGAAGGCGGTGATTGGGGCACCCTCTTCAGGACCTCATTTTGCAAGGTCAAGGATGGCAATCCGGGCCTGATCCAGTTGACCCCGGAGGAAAAGCTCATATTTGATGACTTGGGCCAAGATAAAGGCCAAACCTATTACATGAAGCTTTTTGAAGAATTTTCTTTGAAAGTCGTGGGCCTCTCTCATGTTTTTGATAATGGTACTTTTCTTTTCTTGACTTGTTGTTTCTTTTCGATTTTTCTGAGTCCAACTGTTTATTTTCTTGTTTGTTTTGCAGCTGCGGAAAATATCAACTTTCATTTGGGCGTGGATGATCAAGAAACCCACAAGATGAGGAAGGCCCGCGAGGCTATTGAATGCCCAATTAAGGATCCCAAACTTCCTGGGTTCCTTCAGCCTTGTGACAAGGCCCAAAGAAAAAGACCTCGAATTGACGAGGAGGAGAACCCGAAGACTGCGGCTTGGAAGCCCAGTTAGGGGATTAGAAAATAAGACACTGTTGTTGGGAGCACACTGAATTCCGTAGACTAGTCCCAGAATTCGATCCCTCCGATCGATAAGGTCAAAATTGTCTTGAAGACGGATATTGAAGAGGCCGAAACTCTTGGGGCCCAAGCTGATGCTATGGTAAGGCCTATTCTACTCACACAACATTTTATACTGGGGTCATTTTTCATGTTTTTGATTTGAATGTATTGTGTTGCAAACATGTCAACGCTTATTTTCAGACCATGGCCCATCAGGCCAAGACGTGACATTTTTCTGAGAAGGCCCAAAGGAAGGGCAATGCCAAAGCTGATGCCAAGGTGTCTGTTCTCGAGAAGAAACTGCTTGAGAAGGATCAGGAGTTGATAGCAGCCCATGCTGAGCTGCAAGAACTAAGGGTCCGGAAGGAGGCCTCGATTGACGAGTATATGGAGTCGGAGGAATTCTATGCTTTCATGGATAAACATGACGACATGGTTTTTCCGGTGACTTGTGCTCAGGCTTGGGAGAAGTGTCTCAGTGCCGTCTTGGCTAAGCACCCAGGTCTTTTCGATTCGGCCGACTTCCCTTGCCCTATGGGTCAGCCATTGGCTTTGACTTCTTCCGCTCGAGGGACAGGTTCAGAAGACTTGTCGGGTGGCGAGACCTTGAACGAGTATGATCGGGTCTTCGACTCCACTCCTGAGGCTGAGGACAATTCTCGGAAGGAGGTAGAAGAAGAAGAGAAGACCGGGGAGGGGGAGGACGAGGATATCGAAGACCTCCCTTAGCTTCTTTTATTTTTCCTCGTATTTCTCGTATTCCTTGTATTTCCTTTATGTTTTTAACTTCCTTGAAGACCTCTTTATTTATGAAAAGTCCATTGTTATTTGTTCTTTTCTTTTTCGTGCCTTAGCGTATTTGATAAAATATACTTTTCCAGCATAAAAGAACAAATAAGACTAGACATTACTCAGAGTGCCGACCAAGCTAAAATTTGTTCTTTTTCTTGCCTTAGCATATTTGATAAAATACACTTTTCGAGCATAAAAGAATAAATGGGAATAGATATTAAAGTGCCTATCCAGGCTCGATCTTATTCCTTTATCATAAAGGAACTTAACAAAGATTGTCAATCTAGGCTAAACACACATATTTTTGAAAATGCCACAAGGCTGAAAACTTTATTAGTAATGCCTTCGAGGCTAAAGTGGGCACAACCCTTACAAAATAGAAATCCTGTCTGGAGCAAAAAGCTCTTACATCCTAATAGTTTCATCGAACCTTATTTCTACTTAGTTCCTACTAAATATAAGAACTCATAGTTGAATTCTTTAAGCATAATAAACCTTCTGATTTGAGGCATGCCATGTCCTTGGTACCTCAACATCTTCTAGGGTTTCAAGGATGTATGATCCTCCTCCCTTAACTTGTTTTATCTTGTACGACCCTTCCCAATTGGGGGCTAACTTGCCTTTGGGGCCTATTCCGGAAACTTCAGATTTTTAAGGACCAAGTCCCCTTGTCTGAAAAACCTTTCTTTAACCCTTAGGTTGTAATAGAAAGACAACTTCTTTTGATATTCAATGATCTTTGCATGAGCCCTGTCTCTGACTTCGTCAATCAAGTCTAATGCAAGTTTCATCCCTTCCTCATTTTCCTCAGCTCAAAGGCCTTGATTCTTGGGGAGACATGTGATATTTCGATTGGGACCACTGCCTCGGCTCCATAAGCCAGGAAGAATGGAGTTGCATCAGTAGTGACTTTATGAGTGGTTCTGTATGCCCAGAGTATTGGTAAGAGCTCATTCACCCATGTGCTAGCATAACGCTTGATCCTTTTCTTGAGTCCATCAAGGATGATTCGATTGGCTACCTCAGCCTGACCATTTACTAGGGGATGTGCAACAGATGTAAAACGTAGATTGATGTCATTATCATTGCAATACTCCTTGAATTCTTCATTGTTGAATTGTGTACCATTGTTCGTTACCAGAATTCGTGGTATTTCATACATACATATGATGTTTTCCTAGAAGAATTGAGCTACTTGTTTTGTGGTTATCTTGGCTAGTGGTTTAGCCTCAATCCATTTAGTGAAGCAATCAATTGCAACGATTAGGAACTTTCTCTGCCCGCTAGCCATTGGGAAAGGTCATATGATGTCCATTCCCTACATTGCAAATGAGATGGGGGAATTGATGAAAGTCAACATCTCAGGAGGTTGTTTGACGACTGGTGCATGCCTTTGGCACCTGTCACACCTTCTCACATACTCTTTCGAATCTTTTAATAAGTCAGGCCAGTAAAAGCCAAGACGGGTGATTTTATGAGCCAAAGCTCTACCCCCCAAGTGTTGGCCACAAATTCCTTCGTGTACTTCTTTCAAAGCCTTATGGGCTTCATCTGGCCTTAGGCATTTCAAGTATGGAATAACAACAGATTTCTTATAGAGAATTTCATCAATAAGAGCGTACCTTAATGCCCTCACAGTAAGTTTTCTGGGTTCAATGACCTTGGCAGACGTCCATCCAGATTGAAGGTGGGCTTTAATTGGGTCCATCCAGCAACTTCCCGCGTTTATCGTGGCTACCAGTTTTACATTGATGTTGGGGGTCTTAAAGACTTGAAAGTAGCCACTCTCCATATGTTCATCCGCTTCTGATGAGGCGAACTTTGATAAGGCATCGGCCTTTACATTCTCTTCTATGGGAACATATTCCATTTGACATTCTTCAAACTGAGTCATTATAGCTTTTACCAGTCAGAGGTATTTAACCATGACTTCTTCCCTTGCTTCAAACTCCCCATTTACTTGGGATATAACAAGTTTTGAGTCTCCACAAACTTTGAGGTGTTTGGCATTTAATGCCTTGGCCAAACCCATGCCTGCTATTAGAGCTTCATATTCAGCTTCATTGTTGGTTATTGGGAAATCAAGCTTAATAGCATACTAAATGATGAATCCTTTGGGACTTTGTAGCACCAAGCCTGCTCCACTAGATTTTGTTTTTGATGCCCCATCAAAATTGAGCACCCAATATTCTTTAGGAGCTTGTCCTTCTTTTTTTGTGTTGTTTCCTCACTATCCTGCCCCCCGACTTCTGGTCGTTGGTAGTACATTCGACCACGAAGTCAGCAAGAGCTTGAGCTTTAATGGTCGTTCGAGGCTTATACTTGATGTCGAACTCTTCTAGCTCTATGACCCACTTGATCAATCTTCCACTTGCCTTAGGGCTGTGTATGATGTTTCTCAGAGGTTGATCAGTTAATACCTCGATTTTGTGTGCTTGAAAGTAAGGCCGTAACTTTCTTGAGGCCAATACTAAGGCCATCGCAAACTTCTCAATCTTGGAGTAGTTAAGTTCTGCTCCATGCAAGACCTTGCTTACGTTATAAACTAACTTTTGAATCTTTTCCTCTTCCTTTACAAGGACAACACTCAGGGCCTTATCGGATACGGCCAAATACACGTATAAGATGTCTTCAGGACTAGGTTTGGCCAACAATGGAGCTTCAGCCATATATTTCTTCGGTTCCTCGAAGGCTACCTGACTTTCTTCTGTCCACACGAAATCCTTTACTTTCTTTAATGTTTGGAAGAAAGGTAGACATTTATCTCCAGACTTCGAGACAAACCTTCCCAAAGTCGCGACTCTTCATGTCAATTTCTGGACATCCCTTACTGTCTTTGGGGGTTCCATGTCGAGTATAACTTTAATTTTGTCAGGATTGGCCTCAATCCCCCTTTTAGAGACCATCATTCCTAAGAATTTTCCCAAAGACGCATTTGGCAGGGTTTAACATCATATTGTGGTGCCTCAGCACTTCAAAAGCCTCTTTTAGGTGTTCAATATGGTCGGCCTTATCGAGACTTTTGACTAGCATATCATCAACATAGACCTCCACGATTTTTTCGATGAGATGCTTGAATATTTTGTTTACTAGCCGTTGATAGGTGGCTCCTGCATTTTTTAACCCAAAGGTCATAACAAGATAACAAAATACCCAAATTCAGTGACGAAAGATACCTTGGCAATGTCATCATCGTGCATCCTGATTTGATTGTATCCACTAAATCCATCCATGAAACTTAACATTTCATGTCCTACTGTGGCATATATAAGTGCGTCAATCCTCGGAAGAGGGAAACAAACCTTTAGGCAAGCATCATTTAAATCAGTAAAGTCTACACATATTCTCCACTTGCCATTGGATTTCCTAACCATTATTAGGTTAGCTAACCATTTGGGAAATTAAATTTCTTTGATAAAGCCAACCTTTAAGAGCTTTTCCACTTCTTGCCTTATGGTTTCTTGCCTTTCTGGGGTGAAATTTCTCTTCTTTTGCTTTATCATTTTCCGTTATGGATCCATGTTAAGCTTATGAGTGATTAGTTTGGGGTCAATTCCTGGCATGTCAGCGGTTGTCCAAACAAATAAGTCTCTATTTTCTTGCAAGAACTTTGTTAATTTTCCTTTCATAGGCTCTTCTAATGAGGCTCCAAAATATGTGACTTTCTTCGGTTCTCCTAGAACCAAGTCTTCAGTTGGCTTCCCCCTTCTTTCTTCATCTTCTCTTGAGTCTATGTCATATACGTGTAGGACTTGCCCCCTGACTCCATCGAGTCTCAGGGCTGCCACGTAGCAAATTCTTGCCATTTTCTGGTCTCCTTTTTCCTCCCCAACGCCGTTTCTGGTGGGGAACTTGATCTTCAAGTGATAACTTGAGGCAAAAGCCTTAAAAACATGTAAACCTGTTCTTCCAAGGATTGCATTATACGTAGAAGATGCTTTGACTACCAGAAAGGTTAACATCTGAGTGACCTCTCGAGGCTCTCTTCCCATTGTCATGGGTAATTGAATGGTTCCTTCCACTTTCGACTCCATTCCATTAAAGCCATAGATTGGAACATCCGAAGGGGTTAGTTGAGAATCATTGTACCCCATATTTACAAATGCATCGTAGAACAAGATATCAACTGATGCTCCATTGTCCACCAGGACTCTCTTTACTTCTGAATTTCCTATCAAATGGGCTATAATGAGATAATCATCATGGGAAAACTTTATCCCTTCCAAGTCCAAGTCATTAAAGGATATGACCACCTCCATTCTAGCACGTTTAGGTGCTTCCCCTACGATTTGCATAACTTCTCTTGTGTATGCTTTCTTTGAATTTCTTGAACTCCCTGCAGCTGTGGGTCCTCCGACAATCATATTAATAACTGGTCCTCTAGGCTGGGGGTTCCTATCCCGATTATCGTTATTTCTTCTGTTATCATCGCGCCTATCATGACTTCCATCTTTAGTGTACTTAGAAAGTTTTCCTTTTCTGATAAGAAACTCGATTTCATCCTTCAATTATTTGCAGTCATCCGTGTCATATCCGGTATCCCTATGGAATCGGCAAAACGCGCTCTTGTTTCTCTTCTCAGGATCGGACTTCAGGAGTTTAGGCCATCTCAGGTCTCGATCCCTTTCAATATCCATTAGGATATTGCTTCAAGGCGTATTCAGCCTTGCGTATTCAAAGAACTTTTGCCCTAAGTTATTTTTCTTAGGGGGGATTCTGAATCCTTATCGGTCTTCGAATACTTGTCTCGTGCATCATACTCTTGATCACCTTTTCTCTTCTTGCTAATATTCCCATGTGTCGCCACTGATATAGTGGTTTTCTTCATGCTTTCTTCCGCCTTGATATATTTCCCTGCTCTGTCTTGGAGAAGGAGCATGTTCTCGGGTAGATGCTTGACCAGAGATCTCTTGAAGTAAGGATCAGTCGTACCTTGTTGTAAGGCTATCATATCCACTTTTTCGTCCAAGTCTGGGACTTTCAAGGCTTTCTTGGTGAAAATGTTCAAGTATTCCCTTAAGGTTTCATTCTTTCCCTGCTCCAGATTCATGAGAGAAGCTGAGCCTTTTTCGTGCACTCTTCCACTTATAAACTGGCTTATGAAGGCCTTGCTGAGTTCTTTAAAAGACCCAATGGAGTTGGGGGAAACCAACTATACCAATGTTGGGCCATGCCCCCCAGGGTTTGGGGGAAAGCCCTGCACTTCACAGCATCATTGATAGGTTATAATAACAAATTATTCGAGAAGGTTCGGTAAAGGGTGGTGTCGGATCATCAGGATCTCCGAGTGGTAGTAACTCATTGAGATCAGCCCTTGCAGTTTCCATTCTTCTCCCTCGAGGGGTTCCATCTAGTTCTATGATGTCAGGGGCTTTACGCCTCAGGGCTGGCCTTGTGCCCTGTCGGCCTAAGATTTTCTTTAGCTCTTTGAGTTCAGCCTCGTAGGAAGCAATTTTCTGTGCCTTCTCCTCATAGGATTAATATCGGTGCCTTCAGAGTTTTCATCATTAGTTGAGTATGGTCCTGAGAAATCGCGGAGTCCCTCTCTGCGCCCATAGTTTTGTGGGGGTTCCAACTCTCGGATGTAAAGAGGGGGAAAAGCTTGGGAGAGTCCCAGCTTAGGTTGGGCGACAGTGCTACTAGGAATAACAACATTGGATCCATTGAGTTACCTGGGATAAAGGGTTGGATCCATGTATGACTTCCTCATGATTGGTAGATTGGACAATCTCACTGAACGAGCCAAGCCTTTGAGTGTTAGGACCTTGAGTCTCAGGAGGAATAGTGGTGGTAATAGGGACCTCAGTGGTTTGAGTTTCATCAGGAGGAGTTACAGTAGTCGGGTCTCCTGTGATAGGGACGATGTCTCCATCAGCTCTTCGTGTTCTTGCCATGGTTGATGTTGTCTTTTTTCCCACAGACGGCGCCAAATGTTGTGGATTAAAAACTAGGGTGTATTAATTGCGATGTATGTCGGAGCTTATCGAGTTTTAATGGCTGTACTTGTGTTTCGTAGCTTATTTCTGCCCTCACAAGATGCCTACGTATCTCAGTGTGTGTTGAGAATCAAGCCAGACGTAGTTCTAAGAATGATGGGTTAGGCCCTTTATATAGACGTAGAGAGTCTAAGAATTAGAGTATGTTTAGGAACCTTGATGGGTAAGGCATTTCCTAGAAGGATTCTGGATCCTCCTTTGTGATAGAAGCAGTTTCCATGTAGGAATATATTTCCTTGTTGATTGAGGTGTCTTGGGAGCTACTCCTTCGAGTAGTTTCCTTGTAATCGGACATAATTAATTAGCTGTATATTTAGCTAATCAATTAATTACGAATTTATTTAATAATTAGGGTTTCGAGCCTCATTAAATGGGCCTCCCTTTTAGACCAAACTAGGTCTAATTAATTTCACATTAATTGTGTCTTTAGGGCTTACTTTTAGCCCATATCATTATTATATTACATTATTATAATAATATTTATTAATATATAAATTATAAATTACTCGTATGTGTAGCACGAACAAATAATCTAGTGCATACTAAAAATTGCTAGTTTTTATGGACTGGTCTGATGGGTTGTTGGGTCCGGTATCCATTCAATTTGTGGGCTTGGGTCGTTATAGATAATATTGATGCTTTTCATTTTGTTTGAAGAGATTAGTATATAAATTTTAAATTTTCATTTTTTGCTATTTTTTTCATTTTTAGTGAAGACAATGTTATTTTATTAATTTTTATAAATACTAAATCATATTTTATTTATTAAATATACAATAAACCTGTATTATATATGAGAATAAGAAATTTAATATTATCTCACGATCTCAGATCCGATAATAAATAAAATAACTGTGATTCGATAATTATTATATTCTGATTTGCATAATTTTTATAAATATTATTTTGATTATGCATATCAAAATAATATAATTATCAAAATATAATTATTTTATTAATTATTTGAAAAAAGTTACTTAATATCAATTTTAGATTTCTAATTTTCATTATATACACACACACATGTATATGAGATAAACCCCAACAAGGTGCCTTCCTAATCATAATATTTTATTTTATTTTTAATGTTATTTTTAAATTATATTTGTATATAGAATAAAAATCTAATATATATTCAATTATTATTGCTTATTAATATTTAGGAAAAAAATATACTACCATCTGTACAGATGTATGGGTATAGCATGTCCTAATATATTAATTTTCAAATTTAAATTTAAATATTTTAGAAATGGACTTGAAAGACCAAATCAAATATGGTTTACTAACCTCTTTGAGGTACACTACAAGTTACTTATAGAAAACGTATGTATACATATACACACAATTTTATATCTATAGTCCATATGTATCACTGACTATGTAAATTAGTATTATATATAGATATATATTAAAATAAAATAAAATAAAATTTCCATGATTTCTCTCTCTAGAAAATGAAGAAAGAAGTATAGTAGCCCTATATTCTCTCTCTCCTCTTCCCTTCCTTTCTTTCTCTCCTTGTCCCTTATCAACTCCCCCCAATTTTTCAATCTTTCCCCTCTTCAAAACCCTAATTTTTCATCTTAATTCACTCTCTTTTCCCCAATCTAATCACAACCCATCTCAATTCTCGATCTGGGTGTCAAAGATTCAAGCTTGAAATCAAAGATTTGGTTGATTTTGAGCCCTAGAATTGATAAAGGTGAGATCTTTAGCTTCGATTCGGAGCTTTTAGGCTGTGAATTGATTGTTTGTATACATACATATATTTGTTTGTTTTTGTGTGCTTTTTTGGTTGATGCCGCCGGAGTTATTGCCGCGGGATCGGAAGGAGTTGTTTAGGGAGAGGAAGGACGAGAGGTATTTATCGGAAGGTGGTGGTTCTAACAGATTGAGAGATGTGAGAAGACCTGGTGGTGAGTTTTATCTCATCTTGTATCTATTTATGTTATGTGTATGTATAGTTGTGTGTATAGGTGGTGTTTTTTGTGTGTAAAGATTGGATGTTTATTGGTCTTGTTGAATTAATTTAGGTTTTTTACTTGTTCTAATTGTGCCTCATGGTCTTTTTTTTTATTTTGAATTAATTTGAATTATTTAGAGGAATAAAGTTTGAATCTTTTTACTTTTTATGTGTTTGGAAATGAATATATTTTTTGTTGAGTAGTTGTTGTGTGTAGGTAGATATGTGTAGGGATGGGGTAGATCTAATGTTGACTTTGGGGTGTTTGTGGATCTGGGTTGTTTAGTTTGTTTTTATCTATTTGAGGATGTGCTTTTATGTGTTAGTCGTGTTTTATTGAATTTATGACCTGTTTTTTTACCCCCTGCTGTGAAATTTATTTTTTGTGTTTTTTTGGATTTTTGAAATCGAAGGTTATGTTAGAGGTTTCCCTATGTTATCTGAAGAATCATTTCGTGGGTCTGGACCTTCGAGGTCTAATGATAAGATGTTGGATGATGAGAGCAGTCGGTCGTTTGGGAAATATGGGAGGAGCGGTAGGGAGAACAGAGGCGGGCCTTTTAGTCAGAGAGGTTTAAACAGACAGTCCTCTGATGCTGCTGTGAATTCATCTCTGAATGGCCCTGCTAATATGCATTTTGATGTTAATGACAAGAGGTTAGTGGATGATGTATTAACATGTAATCAAATTGACCTGAAAGACACAAATGATAAGAGTGGTGGTGTTAGTGGCTCGTGCACAGGTCAGAAATTAGATGGGGAGAATACATTGAGCTCCATAGATTGGAAGACTCTTAAATGGACACGTTCTGGAAGCATGTCCTCACGAGGTTCTGGTTTGAGCCATTCAAGTAGCTCCAAGAGCATGGGAGTAGATTCTACTGAAACTAAGTCTAATTTGCATCATCAAAATGTATCACCATTGCAGTCCCTTTCATGTGATGCTGCTGCTTGTGCAAGTCCGGCTGCTGCTGGTGCAAGTGTTGCTGCTCTTACTGAAGAAATAACTTCGCGGAAGAAGCCACGCCTTGGATGGGGTGAGGGGCTTGCAAAGTTTGAGAAGAAAAAAGTCGACAGCCCTACTGATACTGCTGTGAAAAATGGAATGCTTTTTTCTGAAAACAACACAGAACATGGACGTTCTCATGTAATCAACGTCCCAGATATAAGTCCTAGATTAGCAGGTCTCTTGAGTTGTACTTCTCCTGCTACTCTGTCCTCAGTTGCTTGCAGTTCCTCACTGGGTAAGTAAAGTGCTCAATTATCATCGTGTTGCCACTTTATTTTTTAGGTTTCCTTCTGTGCAATTACAGCACAAATTTCGTTACTTTTTAATTGTATATTAAGTATGCATCGGTGGTCTTTAGGTTTTAAGTTAAAATTAAAACGTTACTTGTGCACTGCATAACTGCATTTCATGTCTGAACTGTTTTTTTTATAGTTTCTGTAATGCTTGCATATATATGGGACATCAATGATTTAACTAAGAAGACATCATCTGAAAAGATTTAGAACCCAACATTGCAGTGAATAATATTGTTGTGTGTGGCATTTTTAAAACAATATATATATATATATATATATATATATATATATATACACACACACACACCCAGCGGAGCTAATATATTGAATTTAGACACCCCCGTAGTGCCTTTCTAGCTTCCCCCGATCCAATACTTACCCCTTATTTCATGTTCTTAGTCAGTAAATTGTCATTTCAAACATTTTTCTAGCGTATTATGTTTCTGCAAGTTGCATTTTATACTGCCTCGTTCTATTCATTATTTTGTTAAAATGACGAGGGATTAAACATGGTTCTAATCTACAGTATTGTTTTCAGCAAGTTTAAATAGCAGGTATAGAATTTTATGCAAATAGAATAATTACAAGATTTGTTGCCTGGGATGGATCTAGTAATTAAGCAGCCTCATTATTTTCACAGTGACATTTTAGTGTTCCGATGTTTAACGTCTGATACCTTGGTGATGTTTAACAAAAATTGTATTGGTAATGGCTTATATGGGCAAATCTATCTTATATTTTTATGCAAACATAATAGATTCAGGCTTGTGAAATTAGTGGGAAATGCTTTATAATTGGATTTAGGTTCGTTGTCTAATCATCAAATGTGAAATGTACTTTCCTAACTACTACATTTCAAAATTTCAACTTTATCATTCTGTTCCAATAAATGTACTTGTTGCACGAAAATCTTGTGACAAATTAATATATATATATGTGTGTGTGTGTATAATTAACGTATGTATGTATGTAAGGTGAACACAAACAAATTTGTTAGAATTCAAATATGTTGCATTATTAGATGGCAAGGGGTTCCTTGCTAATGGAACAATGTAGTCAGTTTTTGAAGTTAGGAGCTGGAGGTAAAAGTTGGTGAAAATGCAGAATAAGAACTACAGACAATCAAACTTGTTTTGGAAACTTCTTATTATGATCCCTTTAGCTGGGAACTATATTAGTACCTGTAGTGAATCCTGTTTGGTAATCCATATCTAGCACTCAGCTGTAAATAACATCTGGTATGACTTTAGCTCGATAAGCTGACACAGAGACTCGTAAACCCTGGATTGTGAAAGTATATATTTAGTAATTAACTTGCATAATGTTTACTTCTCTCTGTGACCCACTCCCGCCAGCCTGTCTTCTGAAGTTACTTGGATTTGGATCCTAGGAGTTTGGTGTTAACTATATATTATCACCTAATATTAGGCCTTAAATGTTGCTACCTACTATAAATTCTTTATATTGTTCTCCAACTTGTAATTTTGTATGTGTCAAATTAGAACGAACGTGGATACTCTGTTTTTTTAGTATTTGCTGTTTGACTTTTATGCTCTTATCTCAAAGTGTTTTGAGTCTTTTGACTGCATAGTTACAATTTTTTTTAAATTTTCCTTTCCTAAAAATTTGGAATCAATATTATAGTTCACAAAAAGAAAATTTTAAAATTAATAATTATAACTATGCAGTCAAAACAATTTAAATGCGTGCAAAAAAGTCAGACGAGACCACAAATGTTAAAGAACAGAGGTAGTAGTTAGTTACTATCTCTTCAAATATTGTGCTTTACCTATTTTCATTTACATTTTATTCTACTTAATAATATGCTTCTACTGTTTTTATGGAAAACACCATTTCTATATCGTGCCACTTTCTTTTTTTATGTTAACAGGACTATGATGCATGGTTTCTGATTTTGAGCTCTTTTATCTTGTAACAGGTGTAGAAGACAAGTCATTGGGCAAGGTGGTGAATGTTGAAACTGCTAATTTAAGTGGATCTCCTTCGGAGTCTTTGAATCAATGCGAAGATTTATCTTGCAATCTGGTGACCTTGGAGGAGACACCAATTGCTAATTTATACCCTTCAATTAATGATTTGCTTCAATCTAATGATCAAGGTTCCATGGACTCTGATTTTGTGAAGTCTACTGCTATGAACAAATTGCTGGTATTGAAAGCCGATGTATCAAAAAGAATAGAAGCTACCGAGTCCGAGATAGATTCACTTGAAACTGAATTGAAGTTACTGATTTCTGACACTGCAACTGCCCGTCCACATCCAGCTTCTTCTAGTTCTCTGCCAGTGGTGTGTTTCAACAAGCCGTCAGAAGTAGGTGCGGCATCCAATTTAATTCCTAGGCCAGATCCTTTGCAAACTTCCGGAGATTTGATGAAGGACAGGACTTGTGGTGCCTCTGAAGGGGAACTTGCGGAATGTAAAGATGAGGATATTGATAGTCCAGGCACCGCAACATCCAAGTTTTCTGAACCTACATACACGGGGAAGCCGGTTTCTCAGGCTGATATACTGAATCCTGTTGAAAGTTTATGGAATGCCAGTGCTTGTAGAAATGACAGTGCAGTGAATTCGTTGGTATATGTTGTTGAAGAGGAGGGAACAGATACTGGACCTAGTCAGAGTAATTATCATTTGTCACTTAATAATATTGGTGAACAGACGGAAAATGTATATGATAAAATTATGGGTACTAACAAAGAGTCTGCACATAGAGCCTCCGAAGTGTTTAGCAAGTTAGTGCCATCCAATCTGTCCTCTTTACATATTCCAGTAGTTGATAATATCCCCTGCCTGAAAGGCGATGCTATAGTAGAGGAGAAATTTGCAATGAGGAAGCGTTTCATGAAGTTTAAGGAAAGAGTTATCACTCTCAAGTTTAGAGTGTTTCAGCACCTCTGGAAGGAAGATCTGCGCTTGTTATCCATAAAGAGAAGCCGCGCAAAGCCTCAGAAAAAGTTTGAATTTGGCATCCGAATGCTTCCCTGTGGCTACCAAAAGCATCGTGCATCTATTCGTTCACGATTCTCATCTCCTGGTTAGTATCTTTTCAAATAAAATTCTCTCTTAAATGTTGAAGTTTTAAGTTATGGCATCTATGTTTGACTAGTTATAAATTTATTGCATTTTGTTACTTTTTTTGTTGCCGAGAGACAAGATTTGGAAATTGTTTTACTGTTCTTTTATTTGATTATTGCATTATTGAATACCATCACATCCCTATCCTGGCTCTCCTTACTGCCAAACCATAAGATTTACATTAAACTATATTAACTGCTCTAAAATGTAATTTGTCAACTTTCCTCAGTTTTACAATCGCTGTCTTGATACTTTATCTTGTTTATAGATCAGTTTTTTTTCGAGATTTTGAGCTTATTGTCAGACTACATGTTGCTTATTTTTATTCCTTGGCAAAATATTTACTAAATAGTCTTGCAAGCTCTTTTGTTATGAACAAGTCTTTTTAGTTTACCCGAAGTAATAGTATGGCAATAAGCTATCGCTTTAGAATAATTTAGTAATTTTGATGCTTCATTATTGATTATACAATTGTTGGCGTTCTTCAATGGCAATTAATCTCCTCGTGTGTATATATGTTTTTGTATACTTCTAAAAACTAGGTCTCTTGTAAGGGGTTGTCATACTTGATCACTATTCCAGCTAGAAGGTTGAAAGAGCAAAAATATAATGCTAATGCCGTTGAAAATATCTTGATTGATTGGTTTTTAGTTTTATGTATATCGGTTAGGTAGGTATATACTCCATATAAGAAAATTTATGTAGTTGATGCAAGGGCATGAGAGACCAAGAGAATATTACAAGTTATACCCAATTTTTGGTAATTATATATATAATTGTGCTATGTTGAGCTTGTAAGCACTTAAATGATCAATGTAGAGTGCATACATGTTTTAATATTTTCATATATTTATAACCATGCACGGACAGTCCTATTTATTTCAGTTCTTCCAATCCCTGGAGCCCATCCATACAGTTTGATAGGTGCCTGGTTCTGCATAGGTGAAAGCTAGCTTAAACGATAGCAATGCATGACATTTTTTTGATTTCCCCAACCCTAAGTCCTCACCCTGCCAGGAGTAGAAATCTGGGGTAAAGACTCACACATGCTTGTTTATGTAGATCTGTCGTGGTAATTATCCCTTGTATGTGTATATTTGTAGTGGGTGTGCTGACCCTTATATTGTTGCTTTACGAATCAGTTATCAAAACTCTTAAGAGTAGTGGCATCTTGCATTCCTGGCACTTGTGTCGCATTTCTGTTTATTTTACTCTGCATTTGGAGATGGATATCTGACATGAAATCTTTTATATTTGCTGGAATAGATCTGTATGCTGTGCTGCAATATATTGGCAGAATTTTTAGACTAAAATTTGTTTATACTCTAATAATCTGCTGAGATGAAGCATTTTCATGCATTGTAGTATTGTACATTTGTTTGAATAGGCCCTGTTTACTGCCAATGCTTCAGTTCTCAAGTTCATGGATCTGGGAAGTTAAGTAATATACTTTTCCTACATTTTTCTCAATTGTCATTTTAAATCTATTTTATGTCATTTTGCAGCAGGGAATCTGAGTTTAGTCCCCACCACACAGGTGATTAATTTCGCCAGCAAATTGCTCGAGGATTCCCGTACAAAGGTCTACAGAAGTTCACTGAATATGCCTTCTTTAATTTTGGACAACAAGGAGAAGATAATGTCAAGGTTCATTTCAAGTAATGGGTTAGTAGAGGATCCTTGCTCTCTGGAGAAGGAAAGATGTATTACTAACCCGTGGACATCTGAAGAGAAAGAGATCTTCTTACATAAGCTTTCTATATTTGGAAAAGACTTCAGAAAAATAGCTTCCTTTCTTGATAACAAAACAACTGCAGACTGTGTTGAGTTTTATTACAAGAATCACAAGTCAGAATGTTTTCAGATAGCAAAGAAGAAACCGGAGTTCGCAGAAAAAGGGAAGTCCTATTCTAAAAACACTTACTTGGTTACATCTGGTAAGAGATGGAATCGTGACAACAATGCAGCTTCTCTTGATCTGCTGGGTGCAGCCTCAGCGATAGCTGCTAATGATGATGATGGCTTAACAAATCAGAAGTGTACACCAAGATTAATTTTTGGTTCCTGCAACTCTAGAACACTGCGGGGTGATGATGACATGTCAAAGAGATCCAGTGCTATTAACATCTTGGGTAACGAAAGAGAAAATGTAGCTGCTGATGTGTTGGCTGGTATATGTGGTTCTCTGTCTTCAGAAGCTATGAGTTCTTGCATTACTAGTTCTATTGATATTGGAGAGGGATATCAAGAGAGAAAGTTCCAACCAATGCGCTTGACGAAAAGGCGATCAGTGACACCTGAGGTTGCACAGGATGTTGATGAAGGGACTTGTTCGGATGAGAGTTGTGGAGAGGTAGACCATGCAGATTGGACCGATGAGGAAAGGTCTGTTTTCATTCAGGCCGTGACATCCTATGGCAAGGATTTTGCAATGATTTCCCAGTGTGTTAGGACCAAGTCCAGTAATCAGTGCAAGGTCTTTTTCAGTAAGGCTCGGAAGTGCCTCGGGCTGGATATGATGCATCCTGGTTCTTGCAGTGGGGGAGCATCATTAAGTGACAATGCTAATGGGGGTGGTGGAGCTGACACGGAGGATGCATCTCTTGTGGAGTCTGGTTCAGGTGTTAAATCAGGCTCTAAGACTGATGACGATCTGTCCTTGTCTAGTTCAAAAGCAGTTCAGACTGAAACATCTCATGTAGGGACTATAAATATTCATCCCGATTCTGGCAAGTCAAATAAAATAAACAGTGCAGGAGAACCAGATGTCATAATTGATGAGCTTAGGCCAGAAGACGACGTCTCTGCTGGAAGTAAAAATAAAAACACTTGCCTAGTTCTTGACAGTGACAACAATTTTGAAAGTTCTAATGGTAGTGAGTCTCTGGCTGTGAAGATTCTTGAAAATGGTTTTGGGCCTCGCACAAAAACAAGGCAAAATGGCAGTCAGGAGAAACCAGCAGTTGTTCCGGAGGTTAGTGACGTTGTGCAACCTTGTGCGAATGTAGAGAGTGGTGTGTCTGTTGATAGTTCTCAAGCAGGAGAAGCAGGAACCAAGTTTTTATTACTTGGAAATAGCTTCAATGAGAAATGTCTTAAAGTTTCCCCCCCATCTGATGGAAATGTTCCTGTGTCAGCTGGTACAGATTTATCAGCAGTTGGAACTCTCCCTGGGTCTGAGCACATAAATCCAATCAAGTTGGATGCTGCTTCCTTTTCTGTGTTGCAAACTCCTGTTGTAGTGCAGACTGAGAGCGAGAGGAGTGCTAACCTGACATCCAGTAATACACAATTGAAGATTTCTGTGAACACAGAAGATGGTTATAAAAAGCCTCAGCATCAACAGTCCTCAATGGATCATAGTGATCCCTTGAATAGTCCCCAAGCTTATCCACCATCCATACCAACTAAGAAAGCATTGAACGGGGATATTGGTAGCTATAAACCAACTCCGGGTCAAAGTAATTCAAAAGTGGATAGAAATTGTTATTCTGATCGCCTTTTACCTCAGGATAATTATCTTCCAAAGGCCAATGGTCATGGTCCAAAGCATAATGACACGAGGTCTGAACTTCACTTACTGGCCCAAGACCAGCTGAAGGAAAATTTAAGAAAATCCAGGCCACGTTGTTTATCAGATTCAGATCAACCGACCCGTAAAGGTGATGTGAAACTCTTTGGTCAGATTTTGAGTCACCCTTCAACCCAGCAAAGGCCAAATTCTAGAGCAGAGGAAAAAGAAGGTAGGGATGTCAAACATGCCAAGTCATCTGAAAATTCCTACAACTTGAAAATCACTTCTAATCAGAATTTAGATGGAATATTAGCTTCGGCCAAGTTTGATCATAACAGTTACCTGGGTCTGAGAGATATTGGTGTTCCTCTGAGAAGTTTTGGTTTTTGGGATGGTAACAGAATACAAACTGGCTTTCCCGTGTTGCCCGATTCTGCAATCTTGCTTGCTAAGTATCCTGCCGCCTTTGGTAATTACCCACCTTCCTCTTCTAATGTAGAGCAGCAGCAACTGCATAGAATTAGTGATTGTAATTTAAATGGTGTATCAGTAATGCCAGCAAGAGAACTAAGTAGCAGCAAAGGGGTTGCTGACTATCAGGCTTACATGAACTGTGATGGTGCCAAAGTTCAGCCATTTGCAGTCGATTTGAAGCAGCAACAAAATAGGTTTTACTCAGAGATGCAGAGACAGAGGCGAGGAAGTGAGTTTGATGGCATGTCAAGTGTACAACAGCAAAGGGGGATGGTGGGACTCGATGTTCTGGGCAGAGGGGGGATCCTCCATGGTGGAGGTGGGCCGCGCAATACTGTCTCAGATCCTGTAGCAGCGATCAGAAGGCACTATGCAGGTGAACAGTACAATGGACAGATTGGGGGTATCATCAGGGAGGAAGTATGGAGAAGTAATGGGAATGTAGGCAGGTAGTATAAGTACAGTGAGGACTTCCAAGAGAAGGTCCTCAGGCGGCAAGTAATCCCAACTTGTTTGTTGCCCCTGTATAATAGTTAGTCATCACAACTTTAGTTCTGTTATTTATAGTTCAGGTGTTTTTTGGTTTGATCAGCAATATTTTAGATGTTTGTAATATTTTAGCAATTTGATTTTGTTGTATTCAATGGATGAAAACAAAATAATCCGTCAAATGTTTGGAGGTGACAGCAGTTGTCAGCTTCTTGTGCATTCAATCCAAATTTGCCTAGCCGTCCCTTTTTCTCCTGTGTTTTCACTGTTATTTCTGGAATATGCAAGGGTGCAAAAGATTGGAGGACTTTTGTTTTCCTTGCTAGTTATATATATCAGCTACTCATTGCTGCAATACTGTACAAGCGCACTCTCTCTGGGCCGTATCTTAGATGGCTGTTCTGTTCTATAGCTGAATCAAGTATATGTAATGTAATGTGCCTGCAACATTTAAGGGTGTCGCCGTGTGGGTATTGATAATTTTGTCATGATACTACATTGGTGATGATTTTATTGAATCATAATACTACATGTTCGGGCCCTTGCCCAGTTGTCCTTGCATGCCACAATACTATAAATTAATCTGTGATTGTTGTAGCATACCAAGGGATTGGTTTGGCATGCCCACTTTTAAGTTCACCCAACCCAAAGTTTACAGACAAGTGTAATCTCTATGCTCAAGACAGAGAGATGGCAGAAATTGATATAATTTGCTTTCCTTGTCGGTAGAGATGATTTTATTTTTGAGTAAAGCTTATGTATAAGCTAATAAAGTATTATCCATTTGAGATAATTCTCAGAGTGAGGGAGAATCGAGTTCAAGACCTGAGGCATTGGATAAACTACAACAAAAATTCCTCTTCGTTATTAAAAGTGTGTGAATGATTTGCTTAGCAAAAAAGTGTTAGAAAAGTATATACAAGTCAAGATTTTCGCGAACATCTTAAATGTTACTACATAATTTATGATTCCATAAGCAAACAAAAAATGTAACCTTAATGTATTTTGATAACATAATATTTCCTCAAATTACTAGTTACTAGTTACTAGTATTATAGTCTGAGGCCAATTTCAAATGTATAAAATAAATAAAACACAAGGCTGATACATAGCAGTACATTATAATGGCTTCAGAAGGCACGCAAATCAGTACAAGGCTTTAGCTGGTGAAGCTACTCCAACCTGCAGAGGTACAGTTGTCCACTCGACTATCTCTCCACAACGTCCACCATCAACTCGAACAAAACCAGACTTGCTGACACAAGATTCTGGAAGTGTAGACTTTTTCTCCTCCATTGCCTTCAGTCTAATACGTTCTGCCCTAGACCCAATGACTTGTCCTAGAATTGATGCTGCTATTGTAAATGCCATTGCTGCTTTAGGCATCAGAATTTACTTCCTAAGCATGCCTATGAATGGAACTGCTGCATGGACTGCCACAAACCAACTGGGAGAGAATTTCTCCGTGTGTTCTCTCCATACTCCTAAAGGAACATTCGCTGCCATGCCCAGTGCACCAATTGCAAGTACTTTCGCCGGCAGAGGTTGTGGTCTAAGATTCTTAGCTAGGGCAGTTCGTGAAATAGCAGCTCTTGCTGCAACTATTACAAGGGGGCACTTCATATTCATGCCAGAAGGTGGCTGAAGGGCTTTTGCTACAAGTGGCAGGACATTACTTACTGCCCTATATGACTTGGCCATTGGACAATTTCCAGTTTGTAACCACTCATTGCTCACTGCTTCATGCTTTGAACCTCCTCCCTAAAGAATTAAAACATACACCGTTAAAATAAAGCACTGAATGCAATATTCAATCAAATTGTTAAGAGAATTTATGTGCAACAGTGATCAACCAGATTTCCCTGAGCATCAGAAGGTTATTTTAATATACAACAAGATACTACAATAATTTGCACACAAAATTGTACAGAACTTGAAAGTTCAATTGCAAAGCCAAGTGAGGTAGCATCATGATTTTTCATGTCATTTACCTTGGAAGAATGTTCTTTTTTCGAAGACTTCGAGTTAAATTTCTGTTTTTTCCACATCTCAGAAAAACCATCAAAACCAAAGGGACCGCCTGGTCCAAATGCTGAAAAACTGATGGTCGCTGCTTTGGCTGCTAAAGGGTTAAACTGAGGTTGTACACTTTCAGATTCTATCTTCTCTGATTTGAAGGTTGACCTCTCAGAAAGCGGGACAACACCATTTTGCCCATGAAAAAGACTGAAGGCCATATCAAAATTGGGACCATCCTCAAATATAGGACCTTTTGCTCCGCGTACCTGAAAAGGATAATTAACGTTAGTTGGCAAAAAAAAGGGGGGGGACGATTAATGTTATGAGGATTATTCTGCTTTAACTTGGCTTAATGGAAGGACGATGAATAATTCAATTGTAAGAGAAACATTTGCGACAAATTATGTTTCGACTTACAGGCAGTGAAAAAGCCATGGGCGTGGAGAAGGAAAAATTAGTTGGCTCATTGATATTTTGCAAAAATGGGCACCTAACAATTTGTAGGTGGTTTGGTGAAGACTCCTCACCAACGCCTCTAAATAAATTATCCATTTGTTTTGCTTGGTGAAATAACCTGAAAAGGGAAAAACAATGGTAAGCAATGGCAGTGGTATTAGGATCGCGAATCAACGTTAAAATCTCAAACTTTAACTCCGAGATATCTAGAAGTAGAAAAGTCACTGAACAAGGTAAGAGTACTGTAAACTAGGTAATTAGATATAGAGTGACGTGAAGCAGGTAGATACTATAACCAAAAATTTTCTTAAAACTTAACAACCTGCAACAGAAGTGATGCAGAACCAACAAAAAATATAAATTACAAATTATCTTAGCTGACTTAACAAGAGTTTACATGGTGTATACACAAAAGTCATATATATTTCTTATAATAGATCAGTTTACAGGAAAATGGCAACAGTTCCTGTCTGAACAAGAACCTAACATTCGAACTGGGGAGGCACATTATTTCAAAACATAAATCGGGGCTTCAAATGACTTCTAATTTCCAGAAAGGAGCAACAAAAGATCCGCTACAAAGAAGTATACACAGAATTCTCTCTCAAAGGAAATGAAGTACATTAACAAGTCCCTAGTTCATCAGGTTTCTGTTTCTAGCTACGTATACAGCCAACAAATTCGATACAGAAATTGAACATAAAAAAATTAAGCTAAATTAACAAAATTTAACATGTAGAGTTGACTAATCATCAAATCCCACAACCAATAGCTCTTAAAACATCGACTAAATGTTTTTTGACAATAAATCATTTAAGACATAAAGACACAAATAATCATCACCAGCCCTTAAAACACACACACATACATACATACACATACACACAGTAAATAAAATGAAAAATATTAAAATTGTACAGATCCTAATCACTTGCATCAGCTAACAAAACAAAAAAAACAAATTTTTGTTCAAACAAAAAAATGTAAACTAACAAAATAAAAATTAAACAAAACCCAACAATAAATAACCCCAAAATTGACATGGATTCAGAAAACCAATATATAATCATAATCAAGTGATCAACAAAAAAATAGACAGTAAAGAATAAAAAAGGTACCTTTTTTAATTCAATTCAAGAAAATGATCAAGAAAATCAAGAAATGAGATTTCTAGAAAGAGAGAGAGAAGAGAAAGAGTAGAGATAAATGAAAGAATCAAAGAGACAGAGTAGTTAGAGAATTGGGTTGAAGAAGAATAATAGAGATAAAGAATAGTATGAAAATGTGATTAGAATGGAAAGTGAGAGGAACGACGTCGTGCGAACACACGTCTATTTTGAACTTTGACTTCTCTTTTTTCATTTGGTTCAACAAACATTTTATACACATGTGGTGTGACTTTTTATAAATATTTAATTTATGAATATTTTGTTTGTGACAACCTTTTCATATTCATAATTAGTTTTTTCTAAAATAGACTTATAATTTTATAAATAAATATTTATTTTTAAATAAATATTTATTTTTAAATAAATTTGAGTTAGAGTCGAACCAACAACCCGTCTTATAAATAAATATTTGTTCTCTGATTAATCTAAAAAAAAAAATCTTTAAAAACCGATAAAAATCAAACTCAAAATGTAGAACGACAAACGAATAAGGTTATCATAACAATTAATTTCTTCCATTTGAAGAGTTAAAAACATTTTAAAATTTGTGGGTATTTCTATAGTGTTTACAAATTTAATTATTATTGCATTAATCATCTCCATTCGGATCCTATCTCGGAGAGCTAGAAATAAATTTTAAATTATGACCACAATTTGTCAATATTTTTTTTAATAATAGTGAAACAGAAAAAAGCAATTGAGAAAATAATTTTTTAAAAATAAATTTAAAAATGAAGTTATTTTTTGATGAATAAACGGAATCTTAGTATAAATTATTGTGCGAGTATCTTACATTTTTATAGGTAAAATAAAGAACAATTATTTTTCTGGATGGAAAGTTACCAAGTCCTGCCACCAAGAATAATAATTCTAGAAACACCAAGAGCCGGCGAAGGATCGCAATTGGACAATTGGTGATTGGAGCCAAGCCAAGGGCTGCTATGTTCGACTATGCGCCTGACTCCGTAACCCGGCTTATATCTTATTTTGATTTTAATCTGAAAAAATGTCTGTATATATAATACAAGTCAGAAGTTATCAGAAACGGACTTAAAACCAGAAGTACGTATTAGGTACTTTTTCCAATGACTTATTTTTTTATTTTTTATTTTGATAAAAGTTATCTATATGTTATAAATTACTCATAAGACATTTTTATTTTTATTTTTATATTTTTTAAAACTCATAAATCACTTGTAAGTCAAAATTATCCAAACATACATTTTAAACTCCTCACTTTAAGTAAGGAAGTTTACCCAAACAGGCTCCATAATTGTTTCCTTGCAATGCAATTATACAACTGTTAATCTATTATACACATACATGTGTATGTATCATGTATGTATACATTGTCTGTGCCATTATATACCTGACTGATTTATTTAACTTAATTTATAAATACAAAATATATAAATTCATACAAATTAATATATACGGTGTTTGTTTCTCTTTGTTTTCTAAAAATAAATATTTATCATCTTAAAAATTACATATTATATATATATATATATTTTGAAAATGAATAATTATTTCATAAAGGTAACCCAAATTGAAAATGTATAACAAGTTAAGACAAATATTTGAATCTTTTAAGACCCGATAGAACATAGTGGGTGTTTGGGGTTCCATAAACTTAAAATAAGTAACTTATTTTTTATTTTTTTTTACATATTTTCATATTTTTTTTAAAGATAAATATTTGTTTTAGAATTTTAAAACCAAATATGAACTTACTTTTTTCTGGAAATAAGGGCTTATTTCTGAAAAGTACATACATTCCTACTTTTTTCCGGAAATAAGCCCTTATTTCGATAAGTAGCAGTTTGCCAAACAGGCCCATAGACAGATACAGTAGGTTATCAGGATCTATCCTAAATTCCTAATTCGATTAATTTTTTATAAAAATTATTAAAATAAATAAAATATATATTCCTTCCCTCCAATCCATTTTAAATTTTATACATATTTTAAAGTATATTAACCCACATATCTACGTACATTATTTTTAAAATTTTGTTTTGTGAATAAAAATTTATATTAAATTTTTATAAAATTTTTTGTTAGTCAGTTGAACAGGAGAGGCTTTTCCGGACCGCACTTTTTGATTTTGTAGTAACTACAGTGGGAGAGAGACTGAGAGAGAGAGAGAGAGAGAGAGAGTGGGGAGAGAGAGCCCATTTCACACACAAAGGGGAAAGGTAATTTACTCTTTTGATTGTTTCACCCATTTGTGAGAGAGTGAGAGAGAGAGATGTTGCATATATACTCTCTTTGTTGTATATATATGTTGTCACTATTATGTTTAGTGTATATTTCTTAGACCCTCTTTCAGTTGCCCATAACCTGTTTGATGAAATGCTTCTTTATAATATACCAACTGCTTATGATTCTTAGCATATATGTATGTATATGTATATGTAATAGCTGTGTTCTTGAAATTTTGTTGTTTTTATTTCATTCTTGTAGCTTTCAAGTTGCACACGAGATTTTTAGGCTTCTGAAATAAAAAAGATCATTTTTTTTTGCTTTTCTTGGATCACTTGTTTAATAAACGGTTTCAAGTGCCGAAATTTAACTTTAAAGGCTTCTTTCTAATACAGGCTTGGTTTTCGTATCAAAGAAAATGCAGAGTCTCCAACTGAACTCAAGTAGGTTGGACCCCAGTTCACTTCATTCAAATATGGGATGTTCGAATTTTAGTTGTAAGAGAATGCGGAAATCGATTGCAATGTCTTCATCTGTTTCTGGTATGCTTACTCATATTTTAGTATATTGCATTATGGCTGTGATCGTTCTTTTACGATTGTCAAAGTGCAATTCTATCAGAAAGCATACAATTTTAATTTTACTAGATAGATAATAGTTGAAGTGTTAACAGGGCGTCAAAAGCTATCAGTAACATGCGGAGTTCGTTTTCGTCCTTGCATAGACATACATAAGGTTAGCCAATCTTTCTTACAAGAAGTTCCTTAATTTTCTTGTAGAAGTTATAATGCATTTTTTGGACTGTAAATTGTTTGCAATTCTCTAGCAGTTTGTTTGGTGTTTTTTCCTTGTTATAGTTGCTAGATCTGTTTGCCGAGAGATGTTGCTTCAATTACTATGTGTATAGTGAATCTATTGTGCATTTGTGCATTCCAAAGCTTGGTTACCTCTGTGAATACCAGTCAAGGAATTTGGGAAAAAAATTAAGAAAAGCGTAGTGCTGTGGAAAGCGTAATTACTCGTGCTTTGCAAATAGGCGCAAAATTTGGCTAAAAGATTTTGGAGTGTTGAATTGTTAAAATTTCTTCTATTGACCTAATATATATTATTTTTGAGACTGTGCCACGTACCATTATATGTCGTTAAGTATTTGGATTTTGAACCAGCAGCAAATTTATCTAGCCATAAAATTGACTTTTGTGCCTTCTGTATGCCTTTCACAACACTGGGTCAATAGATGTCAGAAGACATTTGCACTGTAGCTTTCTTCTGCTATGTATATGGCATTTAGAAATTATTAGTTGTTTGCCATCTACTATAAATATAAATTTTGTATAATTATATATTAATATTAGCTTATATGGAGTCGTTGGTTAAGAACATTCACGAGTATGTGGTGGACCAGGAATCTTCCTTGTCTGAAATGTTTTAATATGCTTATGAATATTCATGTGTGCCAATTCCTGTTATTTTTGGCTCCTTAGTCCTCATCAAATTTTTGTTGAGCTTAAGCATAGGTATTTTAACAATTGTATGATGAGGTTTTCATTTCTGATGTGGTAAATTTAAATGCAAGGATCGCGTAGTTTACACTATATGCTTCTTATTATGATATATGTACTTACGTGAAAGTTCAGGGGAAAGTGAAGCAAATAGTAGGGTCCACTCTTTGTGATTCAAAGGATGGAGATATGAGTCTTATAACTAATTTTGAATCCGACAAGTCAGCAGCAGAATATGCTTCTCTATACAAAGAAGACGGGCTCAGAGGTGGTCATGTGATTATGCTTGGAGCTGATCCTTTGAGCAACTCGGCAGCCATGGAAGCTTTACATGCTTATCCTGGTAGAGTAGATACTGTAATATGGCATATTTTCTCTTCTTATCTTATACTATGTATATGCTTCTGCAGTTAATTCGTATGCGTGCTCTAACTTTGGATGCTTTTGCGGGGTGATATGCCTCCACACAGTGTAGACCTTTTTGTTATAGAGTAAAAGATAACTAAGTCACAGAGTACAATCACTGTACATACTAGATCTTTGGGTTGATGGTATGTCTTAAACTTACAGAATTTTCCTTTGAACTTGATGCGAGGACTATAACATCCAGGTGGTCTGCAAGTTGGAGGTGGTATCAATTCCAGCAATGCTATGAACTACATTGACGAAGGAGCGAGCCATGTTATAATTACATCAGTATGTTTTAATTAGTATACACTAAAAATCTGATGGCTTGGAGAAAATGAAATCAGTAACATATCTCGTAGATGTTAAATAGAAGTTTGAAATTAATAATTTTGGTAGATGAATCTATTGACATTCTTCTTAATTAGGTAATATGAAGACATACCCTTGAACTAAGACATCTCAACTGAAGTTATACTAAATTATACTATATTCTGTAGATTTGTAATCAGTAATTTTTTATTTATATGCAGTATGTATTCAATAATGGACAAATGGAAGTTGGGAGGCTTGAGGAACTTGTTCATCTTGTTGGGAAAGAGAGGCTTGTATTGGACCTTAGTTGCAGGAAGAAGGTAATTTTACAATTACTCAGAGAAAAAGAGATTTAAATTGTGCTGAAAAGTAATCATCACATTTAAATGTTTTCTTTAAGTTGGAAGGATAATCATATTTTGTTTCTCATTTTTCTAATTTTCTGATAAACTAATCTAGGTAACTTGAACATTAAGTTCCTTTATAGAATGATATATGTAATAAAATTATTATGTAAATTTTGTAATATTGTAGTTAGCAACTACACTGGTCACGCAGAAAAGCAAAATATAAGTATGCTAACTATTGACAGACTCAATGAGATAGCATTCTTATTCATCAAGTTACCCTTGCAGCAGCCTTTTTCCCAAGTTCTTTCTTTCTTTTTAAAGCATGACTGGTAGCAATCATACTTATTTGCAGAAATAACAGCAATCATATGTTTATTGGTGAGATGTTGGCAAGTGTTCAAGTAGTAGTGTAATACTATCAAAGGTTAAAGTTTTTCCACGTTCAATTTGAATGTCAGATTTACCAAACTATTTAGTGCACTTGTTCTCTATTTTATATTCCAATCTATATGAAACTCAAAGTCTAATGTGAAAATCTGTTACTTGTATGACTTAATAGTGTGCTGCACATGAAGTGAACAAGGGCATTATGTTAGCAGCATTTGTTGTTCCAAAATATGGTTTTGAATATGTGACATGAATACATTTTCTTCACAGAACCAAAGTTATGATGACAATATGCTACTTTATTTTACAAGTAAACATCATGTTGTTGACTCGAAGGTCTGATGGCAGGATGGTAAATATGCCGTTGTCACTGATAGGTGGCAGAAGTTCAGTGATGTCTATGTGAGCAAGGAAGTATTGGATTTTCTTTCCACTTATGCTGATGAGTTTCTGGTTCATGGAGTCGATGTTGAAGGGAAAAAGTATATTCCTATATATCTTTGCATCCTCTTTCTCTTTTACAGTTTTGTTAATTTCCTTCTTCTGATTGATCCCAAACTGACTTGCTCGTGGCAACCTTCCGGCCCCCAGGCCTCTCTTGGCAATAATTTCCCTTTCTTATCTTCTACCTTGATGGGTGGGAGAGGTCACCGAATTAGGATAATACTACTAGCACAGACTTTAGGAGCCCTAGAAAAATGAGCATAGTTCGGGAGAGATTCATTCAATGGGGCTTTATTTAGGGAGAGGTCACCGAATTAGGATACCACTACTAGCCCAATGGTGTTGCTACTGTATTCTCTATATTCCCCATCTGTAGAATTTAATGCACACACTATAGAATGTTTTGCGGTTTTTTTAATACTCCATTTGTGAAGATTTGTTTATCTCGACCCTTGTACATCTGAAGTCCAACTTAATATGTTATTTGAAACTGTAACAATTATTAGTCAATTAAATTTGTACTTAAAATTTCTTTTCAAGTAACTAGAATATTCCTGTCTTGATAGAAATCAAGTCTACAGAAGTACGATCCTATAGAACAGATCCTGTTCAAGTAAGGTCATCAAGTAACTAGAATATTGCGTTATGCCGTTATGAATGGTCGCTATATGCCACTGTTTTTATCATATGTTCTCATTATGTGAAATTTTAATAATTTGGTCAGACATATCTAGGAGTTACATTCACAAGATTCATGGTTGATACATTTTGAAGGGGCTGGGAGCCTGGGAGCCTGGGATGATGCTCAATAAGATTACGATGTCTTCTGAATTGTATTGTCACAAAAAAACAATAAAAAATTATGACTTCCTAATGCTGGGCCTTTCCTAGTTTCCTGTAATGTACTAAGCTGTTATCAGTACCTTCTGTTAAACATTGGTTACAATGTAGCTAGTTGAAGCAATATGTAAACACCAATGATCAGCTTGAGCAGTGCCAATCTGTCAGGTAAACTGAGAGGCTTTCAGTTAGGTCCTGATTATGCATGATGTTTATATATCAATTGCAGGAAAAGTGTGGAATTAAGAAGGAAATAGATGTTTTACAATTTAGATGTGCATCTAAATTCTATAGGAGGCTTGGTTATATAACTAACTAAAGCTTCTCAGTATTTGATGCTTACATGTACTATTTGTATCTATCTGATATTGATTACTACTTTGTCGTAGGCTGGGAATCGATGAAGAGCTTGTGGCACTACTTGGCAAACACTCGCCGGTGTGTAATATATTATTTTGCTTCTACAAATTCATCTGCGTTGTTTTTCTCTTTTAATAGTGACATGATTCTAGAGTTAAATGATCTTGCTGCTTTGTAATTTTATAATTCTACCGGTTTTCATTTGAAATGTCACCCACTGCTGAACCCTGCCTCTTTGTTGGCTGTTGGAAGCACATCACACTGATCTACTATGACAGCCATTATAACTCCTAAATGACTTCAATTGTCCAGTCCGATCATATGCCAATTGGTATAATAACTCTTTTCTGCGAAGGTACTTTTAAACTTCTCGAGTGTCCCACGATTTTAAACCCTAATTATCTTTACTTTTCATTTTCATGCATTGTGTTGGTTTAGATAGATATTTTGGTTATTTGTTTTCTGTAAAATGACTTTTATGCTTGTAAGAACCTGATTTGGCTCTTCTTATGGAGAGTAAATTGTACAGGAGTAGTTATGAGCTATGAGCTATGAGCGTTACTACTAACACATGCTAATTATTGATTCTTTCTTTTGAATGCCAGATACCGGTTACATATGCTGGCGGCGTGACTGTAATGGATGATTTGGAGAGGATAAAAATTGCAGGAATGGGAAATGTGGATGTTACTGTAGGGAGTGCTTTAGATATTTTCGGCGGCAACTTGCGTTATAAAGATGTTGTAATCTGGCATGACCAGCAAGCTGCTGTAGCAGCTTAGTGTTTATTTTTATTTTTATTTTTACCATTGTGTTGTTTTTAATGGATCATGATTGATGTAGTTTTTTTCCAAGTCAATGTTGTAGATTTTTTCCCAAGTCAACATTGTAATTTTGATGGTACCTCAACGTAAAATCGTAGATGTATGGGTTGATTTGTGGACTTCTGCATGCCAAATTTTAATATAAATTTTTTATATTAAGAATTTACATGTAATCTCATACAAAAGGATATAATTATAATTGCAAGAAGCCATATTTATTTACACTAAAAAGTAATATAATATTAGGCAATTTCTTGAGGTCAACCTCAAGACCTTTTTTCTCGTATATAGATATAAACAATTTTAGAAAATGATATTTTTGTCACTAGGAATCACATCTTGAATCATTCACGAGTTGCATTGCTATTATTGCAAGTCATGCAGAGTTGGGAATAACGACATTTCCAATAACTTTTAAAGTGTATCTCTAGCCTGCGGAAGAAAGCGAATGAAATCACATACAATGTCAAAGAAACAAATTCTGCTCTATATTCAGTTTAGAAATTATCATGTGGCCAATATACATATATGCATTTCTCATCTCAAAGCACAATTCGGCACTATTGAGTACTTTTAAAGAAACGATGGCACAAGTACAAAAAATAAACATATATATTGGTTTTTGTTCTCTTCTGAACCAGTATGGAAAAACAAGGTCAAAAAGCATAATAAATTTGCCTTTGGGATCTATTTTCAAAAGTCCAAAATTCATCTCTGCTCTAAACATTATCAGCGGCATCTCTTTGCTTTTCTTCAGTGCTCCCTCCAGAGGCCAGCCTCTCAGCTGCCAACCGCTCTTCCAATGCTCTCGCACCCCTTTCCCTGCAGTTTAGAGAGGAACAACTGGATGCTAAAATGGTGTGAAAGTACAAATCTATTGTGGCAGATTAGATGTTCAGGAGAATAAGCACAAAAAAAAGGTAAACAAGAAAGTAACGTCTTGCTACTATTTTCTAGTTATATTGTTGCTATTAATCATGCAAACTTAAATATGCAATGATCATGAATATCTTAAAAAATAAAAAATAAAGTTAGATATACTTCCTAAAAAGTGGGAGAAAAACAAATCGCAAATATATCTACAAACGAAGAGAGAAACTATGAGAAAATGAGCAGGTGTCCGCAAAATGATAACTGATTACATATATTGAGGCAAACAAAATAATAATATACAAGGCTTAGCCTAGCGGATACTATCTCTCGGTAATAAAAGGTTGAGGGTTCAAGACTCTGTGGAGGCAGGGGGTGTGAGTAATTGAGTATTCAAATTTATGTAATTGACCATAACCAAAAATAAGTAAAACTGAGAAAGAAAATAAGAGAAATTATTATTCCTTAAAATTGCAAGATACAATTAGAATATCTCTCTATCATTTACTCTGTACTACTACTACTACTACTAATAAGTTCGCTGTTGAATTGTGAGAAGCAATTAAACTCGTTTGCTTATATCAAGGCAAATTTAATTTCATTCAAGCAGTTCATTCGGCAAAAGCTTGGTTTGGTTCAAAGTTCTTCTTTAACTTTCAGATATTATACAACTAAAATGATCCCAAAATATTTTAAATGACTTTGCAGTACATTACCTTCTCCTAGATGCCTCAATGGGATCAGAACCAGGCAGAGAAGAACCACCCAGTATATGGCCGCTGTCTTCATCAGAAGTTGCAGATCTTCTGCAGAGCATCCGATCAAATATTGAAGCAACGGGATCAATCACTGGTCTGCATTTGAGCCAGAATAATGAATTCGTAAGTAGGAACTGGGGACTTTGGCGGGAAGAGGGAATTGGACGGAGGTTAAATTTTAAAAAGACTGAAAATCACCTCAGAGGTTCAGGAAAGAAAGTGGAGAATGCAAATTCATCACTTGGATCACCTCTAAGTTTTGTTTCTGGTTTCTTCTGCCAGTATCTGAGGTAGATCCAGCTTATGTACGTACCAAATATCAGGGTCGGTAAGTATATTGCCGATTCCGCTGTAAAGAAGCTTATGGCAGTAGACAGCACTAGGGTAAGTGACGGCAACCACTGCATAGAGCCCAAACAGTGTACAGGAGATGTAAGGGAATAAATTCTCCAACTGTTAAATGCCACACTATGGTTTCAGGGAGTACAACATCAGATGAAGACTTTCAGCAGGTTCATACCTTTGCTTTAATTTTTAACAAAGACAGCTCTTGATCAGGTATAATCTGCTTCAAGCCAACTAGGAAACCTAATAGAACCCCATGGAAACCCGAAATAGGCATGTAACTGTCAAAATACGAAAATAGAAACAAACATAAACATATGGAAGTATACCAGCAACAGCACAAAGGCATAGGCAAATGAATAATATATAGAAATGAAAGAAACTGAGGTGCTAGATAAAATATTATGAATTAATGGTAGTCACTTGTGTTGGAAATATAATATATCAAGACCGAATTAAAGTCAGATTAAAAACAATTGTGTATTATAATTTTAATTTTTAAAGATGGATTACTTACAGATAAGTCTCCAGCATTGTTACGTAGTACAAAAATACAGCTGTGACAAAAACACATACGGATGTCAAGAAGTTAACTACAAAGATGAACTTTAGGAACTCCCTAGTACCCCAAATAGGTTCAAGCACTTTCCCCATTAAGAGGAGTCCAAGTGCGCTAATGACCACCTGAAAACATATTCACAATGTCAAATTGACATAGAAGTCGAACACCAACAATAACAGGTACACAGGATATGAATTATAATATAACTGACTGACAACTGCAGCAATAGATACCAAAAAGGGTGCATACCCCATATACTGATTGTTCAATGTAACCAGCTGTTATAAGGTTCCAACCAAAAGGTATAGTCCTGCAATACATTAGAAAAGCAAAATTTTTAATTTCGTTTATCATCATATCTACAACTGTGAACTGACAATCTGTTGCCCAATGCAAAGGAGATACACATAAATGATGGTAAATAGCCAGAAGACTGCCAAATACCCAATATGAGCGTAGAAAGAACAGAGGGGTACCAGATCAGCCAGGACAGAAAATCCACATTGATTAGAAGATACTGGTAATAACTAATGATTGAATGATAAAAGGAAAAAGAGGCAGGCATGATAACTGAAAGAAGATGGGCGCCTTACATCAGAAGTAGCATTGGACTCTCTATCATATTACTAGTACAACTGGTTACATCAATTGTCTTGAATAGTATCTATTACAATTTGATTGGTTTGAGTTTAGGTATTGAAGACTAGGCCGTGAATTCAAAAATTAGAAGTGCTTGGTTATAGCCATATATTCAAGACTAGACACAAGCTTGAAATTTCAGAAAAAGTAAAATAGCTTCTTATACTTCTATTTCATGAATTTTCTTTCTTCTTTTTTGGGATTCATGAAATTACACGTACCTATTTCCTCTCGTTTAACTTATTAACATACAAGAAAACTGAGAAACAAGAATGAGGCCGCCAGACGGATCATCCGAATGCGAATCGTGGTTTTGTTACTTTGACACCGGTTATTTATTTCATTCATCGGATATTCACCAAAAGAAAGATATTATTTCAACTAGAGCGAAGGGAATATTCTAAGGGTGGTTGCCCCTTGCTGAACCCACAACCTATGATTTCAATTTTCAAATTGACAACCATTTTTTTTAATATGCATTGTAATCTGTATATACATGTATGTTGATTTTGTTGCATGAATCTGCTCTTTCAGCTCCAAACCACAACCAAAAAGAATGACAATGAAGAATATTGTTCCAATCAGAAAAAAATACCCACCCACACACACACACACACACACATTCTTCTTCCCACCTGAAATGCTAAAAAAGATGATATTGCTCTTATACTTTAAATCAATATAACATACATAAACTAACCGTTTTCTAAAATCACCTCTAAAAAAAACCCATATGGCCATATTGCCAGCTACCTAACTACCCTAAATTTTTTTGTCAAAAAAAAAACCACCCTAAATTTTATTCAATCCAAATAGAGTTTAACAACACGATTTCCATTACATCATTAAATTAACAGCCGATCCAAAATAATTCCATCCTACAATTGCTATAATACATAAAGATCACCTTTTCCTTACAATTTTACTAATCGATAAACTCTTCCCACCACAAATGATTAAAAAAAATGCTATTATAAATCAAAATCACGATAACATACATAACTACTACTTATCCATCTTACTCTGAAAACCCACATTGCTAACAACCCTAACCACAATATTTGCACCTAGCACTAAACGTTATTCAATAGAATCAAATTTAACAACACGATCTCCACTGGACCACCAAACTAAAAACCGATCCAAAACAATTCCATTACACAATAACAATTAAAAAAAATCAATCATCAACCAACAAAAAATCAAATATCGAAATCTACCATCTACTAGACACAAAAATACCTGGCAGGAATGAGTGCGAGATACGCAACGGAAGAGGGGAGAATCTGAACAACAATGTGACCAGCAACAAGTACTACAGCAAGGCCTTTACACAGCCTTGTAAATCCACTAAACACATTTGTGCCCTAATTTCACCATTAATCAATCACTGAACAAATCAATTTACAACAGTCCATACACACATATATATTCTAAATCAACACATACACAAATCATCAGATCTAATCTAATCTAATCTAATTAAAACATTAAAATAAAATTGATTTAATAAATAAATAAATAAATGCATATACACACAAATTAAATATATAAATGAATAAATAAAAATAGGAAACTTACTCCAGAAAGGGCCGGAGAACTCATGACGGGAGATCCGCAGTACGATCTGAGGTGTGTGTATATGTGTATGTATATGTGATTGGAGTGGTATTGTTATTACACTTGACTTCAATAATAAAGTCACTTGGGAAAAATAAACTAAAATAATAAATTAATTATCCTTAATGTTCTTAAGGGAAAGATTTATTTATTTATTAAAAATTACTGTATTACTATTGAATAGTTGTTATTTTTATTTTATTGGAATTTATCAAGTATTTATTTATGAATTATGATATACATGACATTCAAGTGTTGTTAATTGAATGAGAATTAATCGGTGAAAATATCTTACAATAATTAATTAGATTTAGGGTTTAAAATCGTATTTTTAAATATAAAATTTTGTTTTTTTTTTATAAAAATAGAGTCTAAAAAATACTTTTTCATTAAACTATATTTAAATTGTATTAATTAATTTAAAAATTGTATTAAATAATTTTTAAATCTATTTTTCAATAAACAAATTAATACAATTATCTGCAACATCAGAATTCAAATTTTGTCCCATATCTTATTTTTATTTCAAAAAATATCATCTTTTTGTTCCAATGTGAATGCAGTGTCATGCTCCTCGACACTACTAGCTTATAAAACGTGCAAATCATAAATGATATTAATAAATTATATATTAATTTTTTTATATCATTTAAATATTTAATTTAATATGATAATTTATTTTATTATTAATTTATTTTTACATTTTTCTATAAAATGTTATTTATATATTAATATTCATAAATTTTAATTATAAGTTATAATTTTAAATAAATAAAAAAATTTGAATGGTGATGAAATTAGGTTAAATGTGAATACAATTATATTAAATAAAAATTATAGGATAAGTAAGATTTTTAAAATAAAAAATATATAATATAATTTAGATATAATATTATCCATGAACAGTTGTATGTATGATATATATCTTTTCTAAAATTAGATTTTATTAAAATTGGAAGAAATGATCGTTTCTATGGTTCACCTAAAATTGGACGGTTACGATTTTTTTTATATGTACATTTGAGTGTTTCAAAAAAAAGCTCTCCAGTTTGGTTATAATAAATGACTATCGGGGATAAAGTTGTATGTATGATATATATATATATATATATATATATATATATATATATATATATATATATATATATATATATATATATATATATATATATATATATATATATATATTTTTTTTAAAATTATTTTTTATTAAAATTGGATTGGATGACTAGGATTGTTTCTGTGGTTCACCTTAGTGTTTAAAAAAAAGAGTTCTAGTTTGGTTATAATAATATAGTATACGTTTTAGAAAATAGAAATCATAATTAATCAGATTTTATAATAATTAATCAGATAATTAGAATATTAATCAGTGATATTTTAATATAATAAATAATAATATATAATTATATTTAAATACCATCAAATTATCATAAAACATACAAAAAAAATATCACATATCATTAGTCCATACTAGTATTTAGGTGTTACAATTTACAAAAAATATAATATATTTAAAATATACTCCCTCCAATTTTTATATTCCAATTTTTATATAGGTCGTCTGATTTTCAACAAATATTTTTAAGTACTTTGATTACATAATTAAAATTATTATTTTTAATTTTTTTTTTTATAAATTAAAATTTTGATTATATATTTTTATTCATTGGAAAAAAACAACAATTTTAATTAGATAGTCAAAACACCTAAAAACATGTGCATAAAAGTCAACCTACCTATAAAAAACAGAGAGAGTATATTAATTATTAATTTTGACCGATTTTTATAAGTTCAATCGTATTAATTTTTTTTTAAAACACTACATTTAAATAGCATAAATATATTTTTTCATCCTAAACTAATTAGAAAAACACATCGGTAAACAACACATAAGAGCATGTCCAACGTGGTTGTACCTGTTAGCAATAATATCCAGATGGCAAGAAGAATTTTAAAAATATATATGATATCTATATATATATATAAAAAGACCACGGCTAAACCTATTATACATATTTTTAGATAACACAAAACAAACACGCTACATATATTGAATGAATAGTCATCATCTATATTAGTCCACGTTATTTCCCTCTCAAATTAACCCTCCCGCTCAACTCTACAATTAGGATTTTAGTTTTTAAAATTAATATATTAATGATAAATGTAAATATATTTAATCAAAAAAGTATAAATTTTGTTTTATTGTTAACCAAATATATTATTTACTTATATAATTATTTTAATATACATGATATATTTATAAAAAATACTAATAAACTAATAAAATAATATAATAAATATTTTTTAGTTTATATGTTTTATAATATAAAATTAACTTGTATTGAATAAGAAAATTAATTAATTTATTTTAATTTATAAAATTGTCTTTTATATATGTATATGTGTGTATATATATTATATATTTATTTAAGAATTTTAATGATACTTAGATTTTGAAAATAATAAAAAATTATTTTTCAAATATAGCTATCAATTATAGTTAATACCACTCAAGCAAAATATCTTACATGTTTAGCAAATTTTACATCGTTTTACCTAATCATTTTAGCTATTTTGGAGATGCTCTAAGATTTAACCTCCGTCGTCCAAGTCGATTCTCATTAACATCAAAAATTTCTTAGAACATATACAAATTTATAAGGTTATAAATTTAAATATTCAAAAAAAAGTTGGCCTTTTCACCGAGGTGTAAAGTGTCAACTATACACGTCCAAAAATAAATAGCTAAGAGTATCTCCGATAGTAGCAAAACTCTTAGTTAAATAGTCTACGTGACGTCTATATGACATGTATGTGACACTTTTAGATAATATGTAAAAATCCTAGCACTTCAACCTTCTATGCTCTTAGCAAAAAATATAGACAACCATGTTTGATTGACTATATTTGTTGAACCAAAAAAACCCTTAAGTATAATTTTATATAGTTACAATTATAGATAATCTCATTGGAGCATATATCAAACCTCTTGGCTAAAATTTTGCATGAATAATCATGATAGCCAACCATTTTAGATTTTACAAGTGGACATGCTCTAAGTAGCTTTGTGGAACATCTTGAAATGCCATTGCCAGCTTATGATTCTTGGATGCAGCATTATCCATCAAGTAGAATTCAATGTCTTATATGCAGGGTTTTATGTTAATTTCTGACTCCAATCTTATGTTTAGGCTAGTTAAAAGTAGGCTGATACTACATTTGGACAAAACGGGTCTGAAATCAAGTAAAATTCAATGTCTTATATGCAGGGTTTTATGTTAATTTCTGACTCCAATCTTATGTTTAGGCAAGTTAAAAGTAGGCTGATACTACATTTGGACAAAACGGGTCTGAAATCGAATAACTGAGTTGCAAAATAAGTAATCGAAATTAAATTCACAAATTGATTTAAGCTGATTTGATATGAAAATGATCAAAACAAAAAATATAACCGAAAATTATTTAAAGGGCTTAATGACTCTAAAGTCGCCTTTAGGTAATTATCTAAAATTAACACAAAATATAATACATTGTTAAGACTATTTTTGTAAATATATGAGAATGAATTATATTATTACAAAAATGTCATTAATTTTTTATACTAAAAATGCATGTAATTTTAGATAATTTATCTATAGTTAACTTTATAAACCTTTTTCTCTTATTTAAAATACAAGATTCAATAATTACATGAAATCGGTCAAATTAGGATAAAATTATTTGAACGGAATATAACAAGAATTACTGATTGGATGCTATTAAATAATTGATTAGATATATAGTGATTGATTGTAATTGAAGAAAATCAAATCGAGCAATGCTACGTACCCCAAAAGTTATTCCAATTTTTTTTCTCAAATGACGTGACATGACATATGATTTATTTTAATTCGTGTGTGCATATGTATGCACGCGGGATCTCATATTATTATAGGAAAGTTATCAATTATACCGATGACAACTCAGTATTTGAGACAAATTTTGGGATAATTTTTTGGCACTCTCCTCAAATCAAAATTATTACAAAATGAAGATTGAATGGTAGATTATTCATCCATTTTAATGCAAACATTTCAAATATGAACATATTGAGCGAGGAGATTAAACTATGTGTGTGTTAAAACTGTAGTTAGCAAAAAAAAAAAAAAAACTGTCCAACCACTGGACTAATAATATCAAGATAAAGTTGTGTTGTGTTTGCACAATTAACTAGCATAATTTTGCGCATAAAGTTGTGTTGTCCTTGAACATTTACAGTAATTATTTCTTGCTTTGTTCGGCTTATTAATTGCTTTGTTCTTCAAGACTTTTAGGTAGATAGACCAAACATGCATTACATGTTTGACTATCAAGCCAGAAGCTACTATATAGCAAGTTACAATGCAGCAAGTTAGAAACTTACAATGCAGAGTCCATGCTTTTCAGGGACCAAACTAGTTTATCTAGCTCGTGATCATTTTGATCACTTCCACCGAACCGATCCTTGACTTGGCATGTACAGTTTTCGATTCTCAGTTTCAGATTAATATTAAAGAGATGCTTGATTTGATTTAAATACGAAATGTTTTGCTAGAGTTCAGAAAGAGATTAGAGATTAAAAAAGAGCATTGGTGTAGTTGGAATGCATAAACACAACAAAGCTAGTGATGTTGAAAACTGATTAGATTAAGACACAAGAAGAAGAAAAACGTCTGCTATTGTTGCTGGCTAAAAGAGAATTAGCACTGGTAATCATAGACATGGTGAAAATAATGTCTGAACCTTAGTGTCAATTTTTTCAGAATATTATATATCTAGTGGCTGAGATATAGTATATGAGACGTTACAACTTGGGCGAAAAAATCATTTTGTATAAAATTGTCAATTTGTCCACTCTATATATCCCCCCAGAAGTTTGATCGTTTTAGCCAATAGCGTTGTTGTGCCAAACTCCCTCTATATACACACACATAAAATTGATTGTTTTAACAACAATGGCTTTGGCACGGTACCAACATAACCAAATAATTATTCCTCTCCTGCTACTCTTTCAATGTTTGGTCGTAAATTATTCGAAAGCAGAGGTAACTCTATTAACTTGCACTATTTGTCCTTTTTTTTTTTTTGGTTTATGCATCATCTTTATACTTGGAAGTAAATAAAGAAAGAACACTATATATAAGACTAAGAAATTACATGCTACATCGTCATTATGCGTACATGATTACATGCATGCTTAATTTTGCAGTTGAAATTCACAGATTTCGTGCTCTTACTGAATATTAATTTGTGGATTACAGTGGCTAACTCATGGAGGTGACATAACGAATGCACGGTATGCCAGAGGAGAAGTGCTGATCAACCCAACAACTATACGGAATAATAGACAAGTTAAAATGGAGATTTCTTACAGGGTATGATGTCACGGCTACACCAGCAATTGCTAATGGAATGGTCTATTTTCCTGCTTGGAATGATAATTTGTATGCACTGAATGCCTTGACTGGTGCTCTTGTTTGGTCAAAAAATCTTACTCAGCTGACTAATATGACCGGTACTGGAGTTAATGTAAACGTGACAGTGTCAAGAACCACCCCAGCCATTGCTGGCGACCTACTGATTGTAGGAATTTATGGGCCTGCAGTTGTCATTTCTGTCAAACGTTCCACTGGAGAACTGGTTTGGTCGAGGATGATTGATCGACGTCCCCTTACTGTTATTACTTCATCCGGAACAGTTTATGCTGGGTTGGTATTTTTTTCTGTTGCTAAGTGTTAAAATATTATATATGATCCTGTTAAGTCGGTATAACACTTGAAATTTTAGGAGAACGGATAGCTTAACACTAAGCATATAATTTTATAAACTCAACAAGAAAAACGTCAAGAACATAAACTCAACAAGAAAAACGTCAAGAACCCGGAGAAAGAGCGTCGAGAACTTGTTAGAACTCATGTCTTTTGTCTTAAATCGAAATTCTTCACAAACAACTGAACTAGAATTACAAATTACAAGATTACTGACTGATGCCTAAGAAATGACAATTGTCAAGTTCAACTTAGGCACTGCATTAGAAGTAGTACATTTCTACATCTAGCATGCTTAAAAACTATATACATAAATGAATGGTATGTGTGATTTGCATATCCAGGGCGTTTTATGTGGGAGTGTCATCATTAGAGGAAACATTATCGGCACAACTTTGTTGTACATTTCGCGGCAGCCTAGTAAAGCTAGATGTTCGAACAGGAGTAATTTTATGGCAGACATATACACTTCCAGATAATGGTGGCAGATTAGGAGGATACTCTGGAGCTGCTATATGGGGAAGTAGTCCTTCCATTGATGTTGTTCGGGGACTTGTTTTTGCTGCAACAGGCAACCTCTACACTGCTCCTCCTGAGGTGCAGAGATGTCAACAACAACAAAATAATCAAACAACACCAACTGGCCCTGACAAGTGCATTGGACCAGATGTTAACTTCAACTCAATGCTAGCATTTGATATTAAAACTGGCAACATCAGATGGTCAAGGCAACTTGGAGGGTACGATGTTTTTTTTCTTGTTTGTCTTATTCCTACTAATCCCGAGTGTCCAGTTGGACCTAATCCGGATGCCAACTTTGGAGAGGCGCCCATGTTGCTCACCATAACAAGAAACAGAAGACTGCTAGATGTGGTTGTCGCAGTGCAAAAGAGTGGCTTCGTGTGGACTCTTAACCGTGAAAATGGTGATATTGTATGGTTCAAGGTATTTTCTTTTAAGACTTGGTTTGATTTCTTATATAACTGTTTCATCATAGAGTACAAGTAACATATAATTCAATACTATATGGTTGCAACTTCTAAATGAAGTTCATTTCATTCAAAGAGTATATACAGATAAATAATGTAACTTACAAGTTAGAAAAGAATTACCTGAAATTTAGTTGCTTCAAGATATATAATCCATTTAGAATTGATACTTTAAATATATAATACAAACAGCAAGCAGGACCCGGGGGGATTTTGGGAGGAGCCTCATGGGGCGCAGCCACAGACGGACAAACGGTTTATACAAATATTGTGAATAGTAACAGGGTGAGGTTTCGACTAGCACCGTCTACTCAAACAACAACAGCAGGTGCATGGGTGGCTTTGGATGCTGACACGGGAGACATTCTGTGGACCACAGCAAACCCGAGCAATGATACTTCTAATGGACCAGTTTCATTAACAAGGGGAGTACTATTTGCAGGATCTGTTGCTGCTAATGGACCATTTTATGCCATGGATGCTAGAACTGGGACTATATTGTGGACGTATAACACTGGTGGTACAATATTTGGGGGAGCATCAGCAAGTTATGGATGTGTTTATGTTGGCAATGGATATGCAGTTGGTCAAGCATTTATTCCTACAGCGACTCGCGGGACTGCAGTCCATGCCTTCTGCATTGGTTGAATCACCTGAACAATATAAACTTACTAAATAAGACTGGTAAAGTTGTGGAATGGATGCATGCATTAAACCTTGCTGGTATCACATGTTAAAGTTATATACGTAAATTAGTAAGATGAAATAAAAATATCAACATTCAAAAGTCTTATTAGTGGAATGTATTGATAAGAAAATTGAAACAGTTAAAGTACTAAGCTATGTTTATGCATGGAATGCTGGTAATAAACCTACCCTGTTTCGTAGTAAGTTCAATTTCTTAGTTGAACTCGAAATTCAGTAAATCATGTAAAAGCAGTAGTATTGTAGTCAAGTTGCATACAAGTAAAGCAGCAACATAGATTAAGGCCTATATATAACTTTAAAGGAAAACCGTATCTCTGATTTTGCAATGTCAGGGGCTCGATTGAATATATGACGATGTCAAATCGTTATGAATCTGGTTGCGCTGAGAGTTCCCCCAAACACTTCAGTGGCCTCAAAATTACTTACACAGCTCTTATTAATATATAGATGAGCGAGGCATCTCTGCTGCTTGCTAGCCAATGAAGTGTTCAAGGGAACTCCAAGCTAAACCTGACATGTTCAAGACTCATGTAACACTTCTTACTCAACAGGTATTTTGTACAGACATTTCTATGTGGTTATTTCAGATATATAGCGCCTCACTCGGTGACTATCAATAACTAGGAATATACATTGTTGGATGAATCTGGACGTGATTATTTCAGTTGTAGGAGTATCCATGTAGAATATATACACTCAGATTTTTCAGCCCCGTATGGGGATCACCAACTTTAGTTATAACACACACAAAAAAAGGAAGAAAAAGATGGATAAGATGGAACCTTGATACTTGCCACTATTTTTTTAATAATAGCTGGCGAGGCCTAAAGAACTAATACAACACTTATATGGAGATCAATGGCTGTTAGTAAGATAATTGATACAGTTAATTATGAAACTCAAATGCAATTCAAAACGTGCTATTAAATAAATGTGAAGGCTACAAGCTGAGGAAACTCATTGTGATAGATTCTGTTGATGAAAAATGGAATCAGATTAGAGGATACATCATGGTAGAATAAAGCACTAGTACTAGTGGGAGAGTATATACCATATTGGCAACAGCCTTACAGAGGTTTTACAATGTTAATCTAGTCGTAAATGCGACTAGGTTCAGTACTGTTCTTTCCCATTACACTTACACATGATCCTTTGCTCAAATCTAAGGAAATACATTCTTCGTCAATTAACATTCGAATAGCAGTGACAATGTACAGGCTTCTCATGCACCAAAAATTGCTATATATACTGGTTCAACATGAAAACTAGAAGCACAACAAATGAAACAAGATAAACACTGATATGGTCATGTACATGAGGATCATAATCATCAGGTCACCCCTAGAGGTTCCTCAAACACTTCATTGGGAATGTTAATTCTGCCTATAGTGTTTGGGGGAACTCCTGAGGTTATTTGATATACTCTGTAATTTTTATTTTTTTGTTAATCTAAAATATTTATCTTTATAGTTTCCTAAATATTTTTCAATGCATCAGGTTTCAAGTACATTTGTATATATATTCAGACGAGTTGTTTTTAATACTTGTTATCTTATTATTTAAATTTGAACTATTTCCCCTAGCTTTTCTACTGACAAGAATATCGTAAGTTGTGTCATCAGGGGTAACACCTTTCTCAAGCATCTCATCATGCAATTTAAATGCCTCCACGAAATTCCCCTCCCTGAAGTATCCAGCAATTATTGAATTATAAATGAGAACATTTGGAACTGCGTTCTTACTCTCCATTTCTTGTACGACCTTTCTTGCGTTTTCTACTTGCCCTCTGTTACAAAGACCACCTATAAGAACACTGTAGATAATGACATCTGGCTTGATACCATCAGCAAGCATTTGTGTGTAGAGATTTGTAGCCTCGAGTACTTTTCCTTCTTTTAGTAACCCATCGATCAAAGTTGTGTATGTTGCCAAGTTCATCAAAAAGTTCTTGTGCACTTTCCATGTCTCGAAGTTTGCAATATCCATCTATGAAGACACCATATGCAGTAACGTCCAATTTTAGGCCCTTGTTCCTCATATCGTTCTTCAGTTTGATAGCCAGATCATAGTTGTTGCTTTTGAGAAGCCCATCAGCCAAAGTAGTGTAAGTGATGACATTAGGAGAGAATCCATTTTCGCACATTTCAGTATAAACAGCCAATGCAGAATTGATGGCATTTTCCTTGACAAAACCATTTATAATGTTATTGTACGTCATGCAGTCAGGAATAAAGCCATTCTCCAACAACTTCTTAAGTCAATCTTTGCATAAACCATTTAAAAGTTCATTGTACGTGAAATTTGTAGGGGCGATTCCTAGAGACAACATTTCGTCAAAATACTTAAATGCTTCTTCAGTCTCACCCTTTTTGAAATGCCTGTCAATCAGTATACTGTATGTAATTACATCAGGCTTCAGACCCTTTTCCAGCATCTCTGCAAAAAAAATTGATGCCGAGTCCATATTCCCTTGTCTTCTGTAACCAAGTATCAGGGTATTATAGGAAACCACAATTGGTACCATCCCCTTATTTAACATGTCATCCCATAGATTACAAGCTTCGCTCATTTTTTCCGCTGTACACAGTGAGGACATAAGAACATTGTATGTAAAAACATTAAAGACACCACACTCAACGGCATCATGAAACTGCGCGAGTGCCTCTTCCCACAACTTAGCTTCTAGAAATCCTCGTTATCAAAGAATTAACATGGTAGACAGTTGGTTCTATACCTATAAGTTTCATTTGGTTGTACAACTCCTTTGCCTTCTGCATATGTCCATGCCTACAGCACCCCTCAATTAGAACAGAGTAAATAACCTTATTTGGGGCAGGACCATCTCTTTCAATTTCCTCAAACAAGCCTAATGCCTTACCCAAATTACCCTCCAAACAATATGTCTTCATCAAGCTTGTTGCAACTATCAAATTTATCTGAATTCCATCCCTAACCTTTAACGCACCAACTCCAATTATCCGATTATTTAGTATCATCTTAACACTACATTGGATTTGGTTTTACACTGAAATAGTGTTATTTTTACATTAAAAGTGATACTATTTTAGTTTTTTAGGGGTGTATTCAATTGAGATTGTGGAATATTTTTTTGGATTTTAAAAGTTGGGTGGTATTCAACTTGGATTGAAAAATATCCATTAAAATCTAGGGATATTCGATCAGGATTTTAAATAATATTTTAAAATTTGGGGTATTCAATCTGAACTTTAAATAATGATTTAAAATCCAGGGGTATTTAATATGGATTATTATTAATCAATTAAAATCTAAGATATTCAAAAACTTATTAATAGTCTGAATTTTAAAAATTCATAGATTGTGTTGAATTTTCCTATATATTTTAGATATTTTAAAATCTCACCTTAATACAAGAGATTTTGCGGGATTTATAATTAATTCAGCGCGGACTCTATGAATTATGTATATAATCTAAGAAATTTTAAATCAAATATAATCAATAAAAATTAATGACTTATGAATAATATCTTCAAATCTGAATTGAATATACCCCATTAGTGTCTCAGTAGAAATGCTCTCATGTCTTCATTTTATTAGATGCAGCATCAAAATTATCATCTAAAAAATGTTATCAGGATTCAGGGCCTCGTTATCTTATTTTGCTTTTGGACCCCGAATCACCTAGGACCGGCCCTGCCATCCATAATATAGCTAACCTGGTTGTTCCCACGTAAATGCAAGGAGCTGACATTCATATTCACTTTGGCTTCAGTGTTGGACACACAAAGACATAAATACACATGTAAGAGATCGTTTGGTTGACGGTAATTATGTATGTATTTGAAATACCCAAGAAGGAAAATATGATACAGTTGTTTGGTTGCCTAAAATCATGGACAATAGATTTAGCTGTCAAATACAAATACCTAGGAGAAGTCAGTTGGTTGCCTAAAATCATGGACAGTAGATTTAGCTGTCAAATACAAATACCCAGGAAAAGTCAATTACTCACCCCGCCTGATAATTCATTAACTATCCAGTAAGTACAAAATTATCAACCAAACAAATTTGTTACACTTCTCATGTTTTTTTTATAGAAAGGAAGTACAACTTCCTATGATAATTTACTTCATGTATTTAACTAAATAAACACTAAGATGTATTTTTTGCCAATAAATTTGGATTGCTCGAGATAGTAGAAGGATAAATAAGGAAGATACGAAACAGATATGACACTGCAGAAGAATGAGCAATTACCATTCCAGCTAATTTTTTATTTTTAACCCAACAAAAGCCAAAAGATTTATTTAGCAAAAAAAAAAACGCTACATATACATATATACATTTATACATTTATATGCATAAATCTACTAATAGAGCAGAGAGAACTGCATCTTTTAGCTCTTTCCATGAAATAATAATCACAAAATTATATTCGCTAGGATATTTTATCAAATTAATTCAGTACTTCTTTTTAACACAGACCGCATCCTCACCGGTCACCACACTGTCAAATCTCCTCCTCCCCTTCTCCTCAAACGTAGGTTATATGCTCACATACAGTAATTAATTCTTCTTGTACATAAAGTTGTGTTGTAATCAAACATATACAGTAATTATTTCTTCTTGTTTTTTTTTTGATTCGGAGAACTACATCCAAAATTGAATCGTATCCAAATATAATAATTCTCAAAGAGTTTCATTCATCCAAAAAAGTTCATCATCTAATCGAGAGATATGCGTAAAATATTTCCGGACGCTTAGACGATAAAACTTTATTGTAAAAGTAGAATACCCCTCTTCATGTGTACCTGAAAAATAAGAAAAATAAATAAATACATAACTATTTACTAAAAAAGATAAGATAAATTTATATGATAGAAGTAACATATATATTTAAAAACATTTATATAAGAAAGTACAAAATTTTGAATTAAAAATTCAATAAAAGAAAAAATAAATTATAAGATTTTTTGAAAACAAAACTAATATAAATTAAAGTGATGAAAGAATTAAAATTCAACCAAAGGAATCCCTTTGGTTGGACACGTCAAAATAAAACACATTACTAGGTGAGTCGGAATTAATATAAATATTTAATGAAATTTTGAATTTTAAAATTTTTATATGAAATAGACAAATCATCAAAATTACACTTGATTGCCTCTTAAAAGACCAAAATATACGTCATCAATCATAATCACCCATAAATGATACACAATAAACTATATATCTATCCCATAAAATTGAGAAATAAATATTACAATTAAAGTTATTAAAAAAACTTCTAATTTAAAAAAGTAACTAAAATCATTAATGTTGTTAATCAAATACAATAAACAAGATTTATAGTATCCAAAATAAAGTAACCCCAACCATATAAATACTTGCTAGTTTTAAGATTAACTAAATTAATGTCGGAAATAGATCTAAAATAATTAACCTAAATTTAAGAAAATAAAATATTAAACTAGACATACCTCCAAATCCATAATGTGAACATATGCATGCTGTGTGTATAATAAAATCAAAAAGCAATAAGATAATATATACTAATGGTCAAAACCAAAACTAGTGTTATTTAAGGCTCCGTTTCATGCATGGTACAGAGACCGATTTTGTCTTTCAAAAATAGGATAGAAGTTCAAAACTTTTCAAAAATGGTACACTGAATCCCCTTTTTTGGCGAACACACTTGGAGTCGGTTTCAAAGTTGTATACAATACCGTGTGGCGAACACATTAGCAAATCTGCCCAGCTTTGTCCACAGTGTTCAATGGCGAACACATGACATTGAACCTCTGTTGTGTTCCCAGTGTGCAATGGCGAACACAACAGATGGGTAAACGACGTCGTTTTGTGTGTTTGCTTTAAAACCTAATTTATCATAACATTATAACAATATAACAGAGCAGCCGCACAGCACACCCAAGCAGCGAACAAGGCAACATAACAGTCTGCTACGGCGAACAAGGCAACACAAGTCTCCTGCAACGCACGGCAAATTGATAACAGGCAATCTTCTTCGTCCCTTGTTTCTTAGTTCTTATTTTATGTCTTGCATATACTGTGGATGTTGCCTGTATCATGTTCATCTTCTTAATCAGATTATTCATATTCTTGTTTGGATTGATGCTTTATTTTGATTTTGTCCTGTGATTTGTATGCTTTATTTCCTCTATTTATTGTTGGGATTGATAACATGAACTCAATTATGGATAGTAAATTAATAAAAATTTGAACGTAATATAATTTTAGTTACTCAATTAATAGGTTGATTAGTGAATAATTAATATGTTGATTAGAGAAAATAATTGATTAATTTCATTGACTTGAAGCACATAATATGGCTATTATAAGTACTGATAATTTGGTTTCATTGAGTTGAAGCAAATAACATAAGTATAGTAATCTTAATTACTGAATTAGTCTGTAGATTAGTGAAAAATTAGTACATTAGTTGATTAAATTTAAAAACAATTATATACAAATCTAAAGTATATAATTATTGAAATATAAAAATATAAAAAAAAGTATATAAATTATATTTTGGAACTTTAATATATAATAATATATTAATTAGTGAATTAGTATGCTGATTAGTGAATAATCAGTAGGTTAGTTAATTATATTTAAAAAAAATTATATACAAATCTAAAGTATATAAATATTCAAATATTCAAATATAAATAAAATTATATAAATTATATTTTGGAACTTTAATATATAATAATATATTAATTAGTGAATTAGTATGTTGTTTAGTGAATAATTAGTAGGTTAGTTAATTAAATTTATAAAATATAATTATATTCAAATCTAAATTATATAATTATTGGAATATAAAAATATAAATAAAATTATATAAATTATATTTTGGAACTTTAATATATAATAATATATTAATTAGTGAATTAGTATGCTGATTAGTGAATAATCAGTAGGTTAGTTAATTATATTTAAAAAAATTATATACAAATCTAAAGTATATAAATATTCAAATATAAAAATATAAATAAAATTATATAAATTATATTTTAGAACTTTAATATATAATAATATATTAATTAGTGAATTAGTATGTTGTTTAGTGAATAATTAGTAGGTTAGTTAGTTAAATTTATAAAATATAATCATATTCAAATCTAAATTATATAATTATTGGAATATAAAAATATAAATAAAATTATATAAATTATATTTTGGAACTTTAATATATAATGATATATTAATTAGTGAATTAGTATGTTATTTAGTGAATAATCAGTAGTTTAGTTAATTTAATTTATAAAATCTAAATTATATTAAAATCTAAATTATATCATTGTTGAAATTTAAAAATATAAATAAAATTATATAAATTATATTTTGGAACTTTAATATATAATAATATATTAATTAGTGAATTAGTATGTTGATTAGTGAATAATTAGTAGGTGTGAGTAAATTTATAAAATATAAATATATAAAATTCTAATTTATATATTCATAGAAATATAAAAATATAAATAAAATTATATAAATTATATTTTGGAACTTTAAAATATAATAATATATTAGTTAGTGAATTAGTATGTTGATTAGTAAATAATTAGTAGGTGTGATTAAATTTATTATTAACAATTACTTGAAAAAATAAATATTTGATTAATTAATATTTGTTTAAATTTTTGCAGAAATATATATGGATTCAGTTAGTTATCATCCTGGTCCTATAGACGGATCTTTACTGACCAGACAGCAGGTGCATCGTTCGGAACATATATGGAATGGAGAGGTATAAAAATTTTCAAATATTTATTGTAAGATTATAGGTATAAATATATTACTGTCATTATGTAATTTATTTAACTGATATAATCATATGATTCTTTGCAGGCATTGCCAGATTTTCGTACTCGCATCAACTACCGTGGATATTGGGATAAAGTAAAAAAATATCCACCACATCCAGATGTCCTGGCAGCTATTGTATCATCTGGTTTTCATGGCGTTTACCAGATTGGAGCAATTAAACATGATCCAGGATTGATTACTGCATTTGTGGAGAGATGGCGCCCTGAGACTCATACATTTCATTTTCGTTTTGGGGAGACGACTATCACTCTAGAGGATGTTTATTATATACTGGGGCTGCCTACTATTGGATCTCCTGTGGTTCATTCATTTCGTCAGCAAAGTTTAGAAGAGAAGCGCCAGATGGTTGGTGATTTGTTAGGTGTCTATCCTGTTGGCGATGACGTGAATAGGGGTGGATTGAAGCTGACATGGTTGGTAGATCATTTTGGCGCATGTGATCGGTTGGACGAGGATTCAGTTGATTTTGACAGACAGTTGTTATTTCACATCCGGGCACATTTGGTTATGATTATTGGTTCTGTCTTTCCCAACGCAACTGGGAACAGGTTGCAGGTGGACTTCTTCGAGTATGTACGAGACTATACCCAGCTACAGGCGTACAGCTTGTATTTGATTGATTGATTCCATACAGATAAATAACAATAAACATAAGAAACAAAGCAAACTTAAGAAACATACTAACAGTAACTATAACAGTAACTATTATTTTGACCATGACTTTTTCAAGAATTTATATAAATAGATTGAATTACTACTCTCAAAGTTTCAGATATTAAGAATGAGATATACACCAGGAGATATATTCAAAGCTATGGGTAGGAAAGAAAGATAAATATGCATTTTAAATACAGATATTAAGAATGAGTTATACACCAGGAGTTATAGCTGATGAAACACAAAGATAAATATGCATTACAATTCTTATCCATAGAGATAAATAGCAATAAATAAATTACATTTTAAATATAAACACTTAATTTGCACGTTCTGGACATCTTACACTACGCCTAGTATGTCCTTCTTGCTTACAACGACTGCACGTGACCGTTATCCTAGGACCGTCCATCTCTGTTCGGATTCTAACTGATTGTCCCTTCTCACCTCTTTTCTTCTTCACCTTCATCAAAGTTTCATCAGCTACTAACGTCCCATATTCTTGCCAACGCCTGGGCAATGCATAATTCCAATACTGGGTAGGTGCCAAAGGAAATATAATAGGTTCTCACAACTTCTGCAACTGTGAGGAGTAATGGTAAGGCTCTATCCACTGCTTCCAGTTTATGTTGTTTGCCATACAACCTGCCACAACATGAGAACAGGGTAAATGGTGGCACGTCCATTTGCCACAGGTGCAACTACGTTTACTAATATCTACATTCTGCTTGTTACCACCTTTCCACACTGATTTAACATGATATCGGTGTGTCGTCACTTGATAGATCCCCGTCTGACGACTATAGGTCTCAACCCTATATGCAGTAGCTTTCTCTAAAATTTTTGATAACATTGTAATCGTCCTCGCGCACAACTCTTCACCCTTTTGCAGGCTTTCCTCGGTAATGTTCCTTTGTGTGTTCACTATCTTCACAGTCCTGTAGAAGATATACTCCATCATCGCCGTCACTGGAAGGAAACGAGCCATTCTAATGTTACCATTAAAACCTTCCATTATATTAGTGGTACTTTGCCCATATCGAGCTCCACCCGTGTCGTGACACAAGGTCCACAATTCTGCAGGAATGTTCTGAAGGTACTGCAATGCCGGAAGAGATATCTGCCCTATTCTTTTCATGTAACCATCATGTTTCCTAACTTGTGTGGTTACCCCAGCTAACCACATCAACTTCTTCAACTCTCCACCAGGGTGCTGTGATGAAAAGTTACTTCTCACGTGGAACAAGCAGAACCTATGCACGCCATACGGTTGCGTAAATCCATTCCTCATGTCCCGCATTGCTGCAAGAATACTTGGTGCACGATCTGATATTATGCACACACCCTGTCTTTCCTTGCAAACATGTTTACGGAGCAGCTTCAAAAACCAAGACCAGTTCTCATATGTCTCCTCCTCAACCAAGGCATAACAAATGGGATATTGGTGATTGTTCGAATCAACACCCATGGCAATAAGGAGTTTTCCCTTGTACCTCCCCTTCAAAAACGTTCCATCTATTGAAATTACGAGACGTGCATGCTGCCAACCATCCTTCATTACTTTCAGACACCAAAATATTCTCTTGCATACAGAAGTGTGCTGGACTGTTTCATGAGGGACAACAGCAATCTTAACTACACTGCCTGGATTAGCATGTACCAAAGCCGTCAAGAACATGGGGAGAGCAGAATATGTCATGCTCCATTTACCATAGACCTCCTCAATTGCTGCCTGTTTCCCCCTCCATGCTCTTAAGTAACTAACACGATGGTGGTATTCATCGTTTACCATGGTCATAACAGTCATGATTGGCAAATTTGGTCTCTCCATCACCTGTTACATGATTTAATAAGATCAAATCAACACAACTAGTATATCTGTACTAAAAAATTCACGAATATTGGTAAGTTATAAAACTTACATGTGGTTTCACAAGTCTTGAAATTAATTTTGCTGAAATACGGCGGTGATCCTGCAACGGCTGGTTGTTAACGCATGTGTGCATTTCTCTCACCTTTGTGATTTCCCACATTCCATGCTTCTTCATCAAAGCAGCTCGCAACCTCCAAGGACAGTCGTCACTAAATTCACACTTGGCAATGAACTGAGTACGGTTACTCCTAACAACTTTATAGTTCCTGTCACTGTTTATGTGAACCTCTCTAACTGCTGCAACTAAGGTGTCCTTGTCACGGAATAATGTTCCCACCGTGAAATTTGCATTCCGAGGATCAAAAACAGTCAACATCTCACCCGGATTAGTAACCGTAATTGGTGTAAACTCCTCAGTCTCAAAGAAGGCTGTCATTGGAACATGGGGTCCTGCCATTAAAACATGGTCTTGTTGCTCTATACCAATCGAATCCAGTCCCAAACCGACCTCATCATCTGAATCATCTTCGGTGTCAGCTTCTAAAAATTCCTCATCACTAGAACTGTACTGCTCATATTCTTCATTTTCATTGATGAGTGCCAAATTTCTACCACCGGTCGATGTAAATGGATCACATGGGGGAGACAAGATCACACCAGCATTGTGTCCATAAGAATGTCCAGCTCCATCTTTATTAGTGCTGAACACATTCCTGCTTGAACCAGCACCATACTCCTCAAATTGACGACTACTTGAACCACCACCATATTCCTCAAATGCATGACTACTAGATCCGCCAACATACGGCTCACTGTTGCCTCCCCTACTAAAATAATAATCTGACCAACCCGTCATACCATAATCTGGCAACCCACTCCTATCATACATTGTCTCGTAAGGAGATTGTGTGGGTTGGCTAGGCTGTGAGTAACCGTCCTGATCATATGAAAACACATCATTTTGTATTATTTTTTCAGCATCCACAAATAAAGATACATCACCCATCCCCATCTGCATCTGCCTAGGAACACTCAGCATCCTCCTCACATCATCATCACAATTAACACCACCAATGTAATATCCACAAACTACATTACCAAGACCTAATTGAGGATATTTAAATCTCATCTTCACATTCCAATGTGAACTACTAATCTGCATATTTCGATACACAATCTCCTTCAACTCATCATAAGAGGTTCCCCATTTAATATACTGCATTTTTTGAGGATCTATAGAATATCTTATATCCTCATCCCGTCGAATTATTTCACCACCCCAGAAAAAATTTACATTCACCAGATCTTCCATTATCCTATAGTTTAAACAATTTTTAAAATTATTTATTAACAAACATATATTAATAAATAATTAACAAATTATCAAAAATATTTTATTCTTATAACTAAACATATATTAAATTATTTTTAACAAACTAACAAATTATATCACTAACAGATTTGTTCACTCCAAAATTAGTCTAATTATTTTATGTATACACATTTTCATCTCAAACTTAGTCTAATTATGGATTCTTTATATTTAACATTTCAATTAACACATCATTAGCAGTACGTATTAATATAGATAGAGCACAAAGACAATCTCAATCTTAGTCTAATTATGGATTCTTTATATTTCACATTTCAATTAACACAGTATTAGGATACTATAAGCTACACAGTATTAGGATACTATAAGCACGTACAGCACAAAGACATAAATGAATATAACTTATCATAGGCAGCAGATAGAAATTAAACAAATATTATGTAAGATATAAAGAGATCGAATAGAAAACGTACCTGGTAAAGGGATAAGATAAGGTGCGCTACTCTGAATGGCGTACACTAGAGGAGATATTTTAAAAATCATTTCAGTGTTCGTCATCTCTAATGGCGTACACAACAGGACTCGAATTTTGCATATATAGACCTGTTCGCCATAGGAGATGGCGAACACACCAGAAGTGAAACCTATACTGCTCGTCATGTACAATGGCGTACATCTTTATATTTTTAATTTTCAACGTTTTCAAGCGAACCAACTGTGTTCGCCATTATTGGGAATTGAGTGTACCATATATGATACATTTTGAACTGCTGTGTCATTTTGGATAGCTGAACATGGTCCCTGTACCATGCATGAAACGGAGCCGTTATTTAAACTATGCAAGAGACTAGGTGTAATTTTAAAAAATAAAAAAGGACCAATTATCAAATAAGAAAACAAAAACAATAAATTAAAAACTCAAAATCACTATCCCTAAAACCTATATTTCAAAATATAATAAGCAACACAATAATGACACTTCAATTAACATTTAATAATGCACTAATCACGAAATCAAAATAACGTAACTAAAAACATTAATGATACAATAATCACGAAATCAAGCAATCAAAAATCCCAAAAATAATATCCCTAATTTTTTTTTATATCTAACTATGGATCAAAACACACGCTACAATACACACACTCAAGCCCAAGAACATTCAAGAACACCAACACACATGCATGCGCACACACACTCACCCATACCTTTGTGTAAATCCTTCTCCTGCACCTAAACCCACACCAGACCACACACTCCTTACAAATACACACTCTATAGATAAATACACACACTGCAAACACACATACACTCCAAATTTCATTCACAAAGATTAAAGACTAAAGTTGACTAATTTATACATATGATTTCAAGAAAGGAATTTGTATAACGAACTGTTCATAAAAATATACGTAAAATATTACAAACAATTCATCAGTAATATATGCGGCACATGGATCAAAACTTGAGAACGAAATATGTAGATTTTTTTTAAAAAAAGACATGGATGAGGAAATATAAAAAAACGAAATAAATATATTAAACCACACCAATATAGATTAATATATTCATAGACCAGAGGCAAGATATTAAAATACATAAACCCTGAATAGACTCACAAAGAATACGAGAACATGATATCAATCAAAATTATGTGTGACAAATTCAAAACAAAGCATATAAAATTATTAACCTAATCAAAGAAAAATGAAGGATACAGATCAAACCGGCGTGATGATTTATTTCTTCTTGTTTTGTTTGGCTTATTACTTTAATTTGTTCTTCAAGACTTTTAGATAGATAGGCCAAGCATGCATTACATGTTTGACTATCAAGCCAGAAGCTACTACAGTATATAGCAAGTTACAATGCTCTAGTTTATCCAACTCGTGATCATTTTGATCACTTCCACCGAACCGATCCTTGACTTGGCATGTAAAGTTTTCGATTCTCAGTTTCGGATTAACGTTAAAGAGATGCTTGATTTGATTTGAATACGAAATGTTTTGCTAGAGTTCAGAAAGAGATTAGAGCTTAAAAAAGAGCATTGGTGTAATTGGAGTGCATAGACACAACAAAGTGATGTTGAAAACTGATTAGATTAAGACACAAGAAGAAGAAAAACGTTTGCTATTGATGCTAAAAGAAAATCAGCACTGTTAATTATAGAGAAAATAATGTCTAAACCTTAGTGTCAATTTTTTTAGATTTTATTAGAAGATTATACATGTAGTGGCTAAGATATAGTATAAGAGAGGTTACAACTTGGGTGAAAAAATCATTATAAAATTGTCAATTTGACTGTAAAAGTTACACAAGTGAATTAACTAGGCCTAGGGGTAGGGGGTGAATGATTATATATTATATAAATTTAGATCTTTTGTAATATACAAATTTGTCCACTCTATATATTCACACAGAAAAGTTTGATCGTTTTAGTATCAATAGCATTGTCAAAATACGAACATATATCAACCCCTCTATATATACACACACAAAATTGATTGATTGTTTTAACAACAATGGCTTTCGCACGGTACCAACATAACCAAATAATTATTCTTCTCCTGCTACTCTTTCTAAGTTTCTATGTTTGGTCGTAAATTATTCAAAAGCACAGGTAACTCTATTAACGTGTACTATTTGTCCTTTTTTTTTTTTGGTTTATGCATCATCTGTATACTTGGAAGTAAATAAAGAAATAACACTGATAATTATATTGCTAGAACATTCAATTATTTATGATTCCTTAGGGAGGAGATGAGAATATTACACATGCAATATATAAGACTAAGAAATTACATGCTACATCGACATTATGCGTACATGATTACATGCTTAAATTGTGACAGTCGAAATTCACAGATTCGTACTCTGCTTACTCAACATTAATTTGTGGATTACAGTGGCTAACTCATGGAGGTGACATAACGAATGCACGGTATGCCAGAGGAGAAGTGCTGATCAACCCAACAACTATACGGAATAATAGACAAGTTAAAATGGAGATGTCTTACAGGGTATAGTGATGTCACGGCTACACCAGCAATTGCTAATGGAATGGTCTATTTTCCTGCTTGGAATGGTAATTTGTATGCAGTGAATGCCTTGACTGGTGCTCTTGTTTGGTCAAAAAATCTTACTCAGCTGACTAATATGACCGGGACTGGAGTTAATGTAAACGTGACAGTGTCAAGAACCACCCCAGCCATTGCTGGCGACCTACTGATTGTAGGAATTTATGGGACTGCAGTTGTCATCGCTGTCAAACGTTCCACTGGAGAACTGGTTTGGTCGAGGATGATTGATCGACGTCCCCTTACTGTTATTACTTCATCTGGAACAGTTTATGCAGGGTTAGTATTTTTTTCTGTTGCTAAGTGTTAAAATATTATATATGATCCTGTTTAGTCGGTACAACACTTGAGGTTTTAGGAGAACTGATAACTTAACACTAAGCATATAATTTTATAAACTCAACAAGAAAAACGTCAAGAACATAAACTCAACAAGAAAAACGTCAAGAACCCGGAGAAAGAGCGTCGAGAACTTGTTAGAACTCAAGTCTTTTGTCTTAAATTCGAAATTCTTCACAAACAACTGAACTAGAATTACAAATTACAAGATTACTGACTGATGCCTAAGAAATGACAATTTTCAAGTTCAACTTAGGCTCTGCATTAGAAGTAGTACATTTCTACATCTAGCATGCTTAAAAACTATATACACTATATACATAAATAAATGGTATGTGTGATTTGCATATCCAGGGCGTTTTATGTGGGAGTGTCATCATTAGAGGAAACATTATCGGCACAACTTTGTTGCACATTTCGCGGCAGCCTAGTAAAGCTAGATGTTCGAACAGGAGTAATTTTATGGCAGACATATACACTTCCAGATAATGGTGGCAGATTAGGAGGATACTCAGGAGCTGCTATATGGGGAAGTAGTCCTTCCATTGATGTTATTCGGGGACTTGTTTTTGCTGCAACAGGCAACCTCTACACTGCTCCTCTGGAGGTGCGGAGATGTCAACAACAACAAAATAAACAAACAACACCAACTGGCCCTGACAAGTGCATTGGACCAGATGTTAACTTCAACTCAATGCTAGCATTTGATATTAAAACTGGCAACAACAAGTGGTCAAGGCAACTTGGAGGGTACGATGTTTCTTTTCTTGTTTGTTTTATTCCTAATAATCCCGAGTGTCCAGTTGGACCTAATCCGGATGCAGATTTTGGAGAGGCGCCGCCCATGTTGCTCACCGTAACAAGAAACAGAAGACTGCTAGATGTGGTTGTCGCAGTGCAAAAGATTGGCTTCGTGTGGACTCTTAACCGCGAAAATGGTGATATTGTATGGTTCAAGGTATTTTCTTTTAAGACTTGGTTTGATTTCCTATAGAACTGTTTCATCATAGAGTACAAGTAACATATAATTCAATACTATATGGTTGTAACTTCTAAATGAAGTTCATTTCATTCAAAGAGTATATACAGATAAATAATGTAACTTTTATGTTAGAAAAGAATTAGCTGAAATTAAGTTGCTTCAACATATATAATCCATTTAGAATTGATACTTTAAATATATAATACAAACAGGGGGGGCGTTTTGGGAGGAGGCATATGGGGCGCAGCCACAGACGGACAAACGGTTTATACAAATATTGCGAATAGTAACAGGGTGAGGTTTCGACTAGCACCGTCTACTCAAACAACAACAGCAGGTGCATGGGTGGCTTTGGATGCTGACACGGGAGACATTCTGTGGACCACAGCAAACCCGAGCAACGATACTTCTAATGGACCAGTTTCATTAACAAGGGGAGTCCTATTTGCAGGATCTGTTGCTTCTAATGGACCATTTTATGCCATGGATGCTAGAATTGGGACTATATTGTGGACGTATAACACTGGTGGTACAATATATGGGGGAGCATCAGCAAGTTATGGATGTGTTTATGTTGGCAATGGATATGCAGTTGGTCAAGCAATTATTCCTACAGCGACTCGCGGGACTGCAGTCCATGCCTTCTGCATTGGTTGAATCACCTGAACAATATAAACTTACTAAATAAGACTGGTAAAGTTATGGAATGGATGGATGCATTAAACCTTGCTGGTATCACATGTTAAAGTTATATACGTAAATTAGTAAGATGAAATAAAAACATCAACATTCAAAAGTCTTATTAGTGGAATGTATTGATAAGAAAATTGCAACAGTTAAAGTACTAAGCTATGTTCTAGCTTTATGCATGGAAGGCTGGCAATAAACCTACCCTGCTTCGTAGTAAGTTCAATTTCTGAGTTGAACTCAAAATTCAGTAAATCATATAAAAGCAGCAACATACAAGTAAAGCAGCAACATAGATGAAGGCCTATATATAACTTTAAAGGAAAACCGTATCTCTGATTTTGCAATTTCAGAGCTCGATTGAGTATATGACGATGTCAAATCGTTATGAATCAGGTCGCGCTGAGAGTTCCCCCAAACACTTCAGTGGCCTCAAAATTACTTGCACAGCTCTTATCAGTATATAGATGAGCGAGGCATCTCTTCTGCTTGCTAGCCAATGAAGTGTTCAAGGGAACTCCGAGCTAAACCTGACATGTTCAAGACTCATGTAACACTTCTTACTCAACACAGGTATTTTGTACAGACATTTCTATGTGGTGATTTCAGATATATAGCGCCTCACTCGGTGACTATCAATAACTAGGAATTTACATTGATGAACCTGGACGTGATTATTTCAGTTGTAGGAGTATCCATGTAGAATATATACACTCAGATTTTTCAGCCCCATATGGGGATGACCAACTTTAGTCATATAACACACACACAAAAAAAAAAAAAGTAAAAGATGAAAAAGATGGAACCGTGATACATGCCGCTAATTTTTTGTAATAGTTGGCCAGGCCTAAACTCAGTTAATTGATAAATGATAGTACAGTTAATTACTGCAATCGGATGCAAGCTGAGGAGATGGATTCTGTTGATTAAAATGGAATCAGATTGGAGGATACATCATGGTAGAATAAAGTACAGCTAGTAGGAGAGTATGTACCATATATATTGGCAACAGCCTTACAGTGGTTTTCCAATGTTAATCTAGTCGTAAATGCGACTAGGTTCAGTACTGTTCTATTCCATTACACATGATCTTTGCTCAGGACCGGCCATAGTTTTGAGATCCTATGTCATCTCAAAAAAATTTACCGTTCCCTATAAAAAATGAGGGAACTCCGCTCGTATTACTAGATACGAAACTCTCATGACTTAAAAATTATTATTATTGCATTTTTATCAACAAAATCATTAATCAATATTTCAAAATTAGAATTTGTTAACATTTCTTTCTCGATTGATAATATAGTCAACTCCTTCAACCATTTTTGTGACACGTTAAAACAAGATACGACCTAATATACCCCTTTTTCTATTCTCTAAATAAGATATGCCTCATTTGATTTTTAAATTCTAACCGGCTTAATTTATGATTCATTTCTAAGCTATTTTTTAGTTTTTTTATAAAAAAAACCCGAGTGATTGATGCCCCATGCCATTGCTTGTATTGTTGGCTCTTGGGGCGGGCCCTGTCCTTGCTCAAATCGAAGACTAAGACTAGATACAGAATGATGAGATACATCCTTCATCAATTAACATTCGAATAGTAGTGACAATGTACAGGCTTCCTCATGCACCAAAAATTGCTATATATACTGGTTCAACATGAAAACTAGAAGCACAACAAATGAAACAAGATAAACACTGATATCGTCATGTACATGAGGATCATAATCATCAGGTCACCCCTAGAGGTTCCTCAAACACTTCATTGGGAATGTTAATTCTGCCTACTGAAGTGTTTGGGGGAACTCCTGAGGTTATTTGATATACTCTGCAGTTTTTATTTTTTTGTTAATCTAAAATATTTCTGTTTTTAGTTTCTTAAATATTTTTCAATGCATCAGGTTTAAGTACATTAGTATATATTCAGACGAGTTATTTTTAATACTTGTTATCTTATTATTTAAATTTTAATATTTTACTTTTTTATTTATGTTTGCTTTTGTTTATTTCAGCAATATATTTTTTTGAAGTAATTCTCATCTTGTTGAAAGAACAATCGTATGAATAATCGTATGAACTCATGTATCTGCATTATTTCATCAGTAGCAATAAATATTTGAATATATATATATATATATATATGTATGTATATGTATCTGCTTGGAACTATATAATGCTGCTTAAACTTGATGCAAATATATTTGTCTCCACACAGACAAAGGCTTGCACACTCCATATGGCTTCTAAAGAGGAAGCAATTAATCAAACAAAGACACACTCTTGAAAAGATACTAGTACAATAGTATATACAACATCAGAAAGGTCTAGTTATGAATGTAAGTGACTATATGTTAGTATTTTGTTTTCCAGAAAGTTAGTAGACTCTATATATATGCAATATGCTTCGGATCGAAATTTGATAACTATTCAGCTCAATTCTGTTTCTCAAGAACCACTTACTGGTTAAAAGAATGTGGCACTGATTGGCGAACTATTTTCGCTAGCTTTTCTACTTGCAAGAATATCGTAAGTTGTGTCATCAGGGGTAACACCTTTCTCAAGCATCTCATCATGCAATTTAAATGCCTCCACGAAATTCCCCTCCCTGAAGTATCCAGCAATTATTGAATTATAAATGAGAACATTTGGAACTGCGTTCTTACTCTCCATTTCTTGTACGACCTTTCTTGCGTTTTCTACTTGCCCTCTATTACCAAGACCACCTATAAGAACACTGTAGATAATGACATCTGGCTTGATACCATCAGCAAGCATTTGTGTGTAGAGATTTGTAGCCTCGAGTACTTTTCCTTCTTTTAGTAACCCATCGATCAAAGTTGTGTATGTTGCCAAGTTCATCAAAAAGTTCTTGTGCACTTTCCATGTCTCCAAGTTTGCAATATCCATCTATGAAGACACCATATGCAGTAACGTCCAATTTTAGGCCCTTGTTCCTCATATCGTTCTTCAGTTTGATAGCCAGATCATAGTTGTTGCTTTTGAGAAGCCCATCAACCAAAGTAGTGCAAGTGATGACATTAGGAGAGAATCCATTTTCGCACATTTCAGTATAAACAGCCAATGCAGAATTGATGGCATTTTCCTTGACAAAACCATTTATAATGCTATTGTACGCCATGCAGTCAGGAATAAAGCCATTCTCCAACAACTTCTCAAGTCTATCTCTAGCCTCAGATGTTCGGCGAACTTTGCATAAACCATTTAAAAGTTCATTGTACGTGAAATTTGTAGGGGCGATTCCTAGAGACAACATTTGGTCAAAATACTTAAATGCTTCTTCAGTCTCACCCTTTTTGAAATGCCCGTCAATCAGTATACTGTATGTAATTAAATCAGGCTTCAGACCCTTTTCCAGCATCTCTGCAAAAAAAATTGATGCCGAGTCCATATTCCCTTGTCTGCTGTAACCAAGTATCAGGGTATTATAGGAAACCACACTTGGTACCAGCCCCTTATTTAACATGTCATCCCATAGATTACAAGCTTCGCTCATTTTTTCCGCTTTACACAGTGAGGACATAAGAACATTGTATGTAAAAACATTAAAGACACCACACTCAACCGCATCATGAAATTGCGCGAGTGCCTCTTCCCACAACTTAGCTTCTAGAAATCCTCGTATCAAAGAATTAACATGGTAGACAGTTGGTTCTATACCTATAAGTTTCATTTGGTTGTACAACTCTTTTGCCTTGTGCATATGTCCATGCCTACAGCACCCCTCAATTAGAACAGAGTAAGTAACCTTATTTGGAGCAGGACCATCTCTTTCAATTTCCTCAAACAAGCCCAACGCCTTACCCAAATTACCCTCCAAACAATATCCCTTCATCAAGCTTGTTGCAACTATCAAATTTATCAGAATTCCATCAGCAACCATCTCATCCCTAACCTTTAACGCACCAACCATAGTTTTCTGCTTCAAAAACGCTCCAACCACACACGTACACGTTCCCTCTGCAGGTGCCCAACCCATTCCCTTCATTTCATTCAACAATTCATATGCATAATCAGCATCAGGTTTCTTGCAAACAGCATGAATAACACAACAATAAACCGACACATCAAGCTCAACACCATTACCCTTCGCTTGCCTAAAATATTTTTCTACTTCATCAAACTTCTCTTCTTTCATACAAGCACGCATAATCACATCTACTGTCACACAATCATACGTCCCTCTAACAACCAACCCCTCATACAAATCTTTAGCTTCTATAATCAAATTATTCCTAACAAGTCTACTCAAAAGAAAATTTATACACGAAACACTCAAACTAATCTTGCATTCAACAATTCTACGAAAATAATCAATGGCATCGAAAAATCTACCATCCCTAACAAAACTATTCAACAAATAATTAAACACAACAAAATTCAACTCAAAATCAAACCTTTTTGCACAATCAACCAACTGATCAACCGCATTGGGACCAATGTCACTTGAGCAATCCGAAACTATTCGATTAAGCATGTTCCAAATAACCGGATAAAAATTCTCAGAACCAGCCAATACATGGAGCAAAACAAGAAAAGGGCCAGTACTAGTAGTCATGGTACACTTCTTTTCAGCCCATTTGAAGTAATTTAAAGCAGAATCAGGGTCATTTCTATGAGTTAAAAGAACTTTAATCACATGGGCAGGGCTTAAAAGTTCAGATTTTGATATGGATTTAGCAAATATATGAGAAGCTAGTTTTTTTATCTCGGGTTTTGGGAAAAATAAAGGATTCATTTTTAGTTTCTGAAGGAAATTGAGAAATGTATGAAGTGTGAGCTAAAAGATTAAAACTTTGGGATTTTGAGTAATGGGGAAGAATATTCCGGTACCGTGATATCGCCGGAAAAAATATAGCCGCCGCGGAGTGGTCATTTTTTGATACCAAGGTCGTGTACTTGTGTACTATAGATACATTTTTTTGAGGGAGATTACAAAATATAGATACATTTAAAATATGTGCACTTTAAAGTCTAATAAATAATTCTATATGATTGCAGTTTTAATATTTGAGTTGAAATGAGATTCAAAAAAAAAAAAATCATTTGAGTTGAAATTTTGAAATTGGTAATTTTAGTAATTTAAAAACATTTTTTTTTAGATTTTCAACAAAAAAAATTATATCTTTTTCATTAAATATTAGCATGAGTTAAATTTTAGAAATATAAAATTTAAACTCTTAAAATGGCTGACCGGAATATTTTTTATATATATACTTAAATATATATTTTCCATCAAAAACAAGTATTTTAAACTGTGTAAAATTAAGAAATTAGATATCTGCAATTATATCTATGAGATTTACATATATAAAATAAGTAATTAGATACATGCAATTTGAAGATGCTCATGATTGGAGGAATAATTATTTATAAAAAAAAAATGAGAATGTGTATCATAATCTTGGATTGTAAATGGCAATATTTTGAAACCTGAAGGCTGAAGCCCCCAACCAGTGCTCAATGATATAATAATTTGTTTCACATCATATGATAATGTGACCAAGGTCCTTGGTAAGGGTCTATTACAACTGAAACTGTGTATATTTGAAAGTAAATCTGAGTGGTGATCCTGAAACAACCATATGTGCTCAGAAGAAAAAGCTCTTTTATAACCACAAGAACACATAATAAATAAGAGATTAGGGAATCTACGATATATCTTAGGTAAATTACCTAAGATGTATAGGATTTTACATGCAAACATGAAAGGGGTGTTTTTGTAATATTAAGATTCATTTAAAATTTTATTAGTACACTATTATTTTGCACTAATATCTTAGGTTCTTTTTTCTCAATAAATAAAGGGAGGCTCTTTTCATTCTGTTGGATGAATTTTCACACAGCATGCTTTTCTGTATTCCCTGTTGGGAGGGGGAGGGGCATCTGAGATCCACTGGCAAATTTCTGCCCTGCAGGTATATTACATTTTGAGGCAAGATGAGATGACCCCATTAAGCTACGGACAAAGATTCGAACATCTAAAGACAAACCATAGTTGATGCTGAGGAACCTTGATATCATAATCTCTTCTTTCCTCGCAGATACTAGAACCTTTAACCAGGGATTTCTCAAGATGTATTCATAACAAGAGATGGGAATGCAAGACCGGGGAGGACTTTGTGTATGTTCCCATTCTCCTATGTAATCTCATTCCGGAACTCAATGGACGGACAATGAAACTTCTTTCACTGGCATCAACCTTATAAAGATTTTGTCTAACAAGAAAACCACTTCCTTGATACCATGGCTTTAGTTAGTGAACCGCTACCCTGTAAAGGCAGACATCAAATTTCAGTCTCTATCTGAAGGATGCAAAATGCTTGTGCCAGAGCTGTAACATGTCATAGTGTCTCTTATTCTTTTTTCTTTCTAAAGAGTAACAATACACATGCTGAGTACATTATGTTGACATCTGTATAATAGATAGATTATATTATATATAAGGAAAACCATAACTGAAGATACTTATTTCAAAAGTTAGACGCGTGTATGTCACACACTTTGTAGTACACAATTGGTCTATAGTTTATACATTAATCACTATTTTACTTTGTAATTGCTGATATAGTAAACTACAGTTACTCTGCAAGTCGACTTAAACTTTTTGTCAATATACATAATCAAATGCTACATTCGTTTTTGTGTTGCTATTCTACCTCTCTTCTCCCCTAGTCCACGTCCACCCTTCCACTTCCCTTCTCCACCCCACTCACACAGAGAAACATCCCCCACTACAATTGCAGTAAATATTGTATTATAGTATTATACAAGGATAGGTACTATTAGGCCTTTCAAAATCAACAAAACCAGTGCCCTAGATCACAGACCCGGCCTTAGGCGGGGCAGGCTCATGCCCAGGAGCCCCCAAATCTTAAAGGGCCTACAGTCTTTTAGAAATGCCAAATATATTTTAATAATTTAATATGGTGGTCCATTTAAAACTAGACTTAGATTTGATCAAGCACATATATTATATAAACTCTTGCATAATCGTATAATCGTATGTACTTCATTTTATTAGATGCAGCATCAAATTATCATCTAAAAAATGATATCAGGATTCAGGGGCCTCGTTATCTTATTTTGCTTTTGGGCCCCGAATCACCTAGGACAGGCCCTGCCATGTTACCTTGTATCTAAATATTTTTTTGCCATAATATAGCTAACCTGATTGTTCCCACGTAAATGCAAGAAGCTAACATTCATATTCACTTTAGCTTTAGTGCTGACACACACAAAGACATAAATACATCTAAGATGTATATTTTCCCAATAAATTTGGATTGCTCGAGATAGTAGAAGGATATGTAAGGAAGATACGAAACAGATATGACAGTGCAGAAGAATGAGCAATTACCATTCCAGCAAATTTTTTATTTTTAACCCAACAAAAGCCAAAAGATTTAATTAGCAAAAAAAAACACTATATATGCATAAATCTACTAATAGAGCAGAGAGAACCGCATCTTTTAGCTCTTTTCATGAAATAATAATCACAAAATTATATTCTCTAGGATCTTTTATCAAATTAATTCGGTACTTTTTTTACACAGACCGCATCCTCACCAGTCACCACACTGTCAAATCTCCTCCCTCCCCTTCTCAAACATAGGTTTTAAGCTCACAAACTGCTATCATGTGAAATTCATTCTAATTAACTAAAGCCCTAAATCAAAATGGTAAATTAATAATTCAAAACTATAGGATATAGAAGATGTGATGCAAAAAAAGGTTCAGAAAAAATCTAGCGCATAATATTGTATTATTGCATTGAGATTAACAAATGGTATCAAGTTCGCATGTAGGTGCAAAAGCCACAAAATAGTATAGTAACCACTTACTGGTTTACAGGGACATTGTCATCTGCCAGGGAATCATTCCCGGTAACTTTTCCTTGTACAAGAATATCATAAGTTGTGTCGTCGGGTGAAAGACCACTGTCTAGCATCTCATCATGCAAATCAAAAGCCTCTTGCATATTCCCCTCCCTGAAGTATCCAGCAATTAATGTGTAATATATAAGAACAGTTGGAACAATCCTAGTACTCTTCATCTCTTGTAACACTTGTCTTGTATTTTCTAGCTGTTGTTTATTACATAGAAAATTTACAAGAACGGTATGGGTTTTGACATCTGGCTTGATCCCATTGCCAAGCATCTCTGTATAAAGATTTGATGCATGGAGTAATTGTCCTTCTCTTAGTAACCCATCAAACAAAATGGTGTATGTTTCCAAGTCGCATGGAATCCCATCATCAATCATTTTCTTATGGAAGGTAACCGCAGCATCAAGGTTATCTACTTGTATGAATCCCCTGATCATACTATTATAAACAACTGTATTCGGTGATAATCCAACTTGAAGAAGTTCATCAAAAAGTTCTCGTGCACTTCCCATGTCATTACATCTGCAGAATCCATCTATGAGGACACCATATGCACTGGCATCCAATTTTAGACTGTTGTTTCTCATATCTTTCATCAGTTTTATAGCTAAATTCAGGTTGGTGCATTTAAGAAGCCCATTAAGTAAGGTTTGGTAAGTACTGATTTTGGGATAGAACCCGCTTTCAAGCATTTCAGTATAGACAGTAAATACAGAATCAAAGGCACTTTCCTTGAGAAAACCAATCAGGACATTATTGTACATCTTCCTGCTGGGAGCAAAGCCATCCTTCACTAAAATCTTCAGTGTATCCCAGGCCTCAGATGTTTGGCCAACTTTGCACAAGCCACGTACCATATTCCTACAGGCTACTGCACTCGGTATTAAACCCTTACTTAACATCTCCTGCCTTAAATTGCAAGCTTTATTCATCTGGCCCTCTTTACATAGCCAGGATATAAGAAGACTGTATGATAGAACATTGATGACGTCACACTCAACACGAAGCACTTTGACTGCATCTTCCCACAAGTTATCTTTTAGAAATCCACGAATCAAAGTATTAACATTTCCGACGGTTGGTTTCATACCTAAGAGCTTCTTTCTGCTGTACAACTCCTTCGCCTTTTTCATATTTCCATATTCACAGCACCCTCTAATAAGAATCGTGTACGTGCGCCCTTTTGGAGCAAGACCATCTCTAATGATCTCTTCAAACAAGTCCAAAGCACTATCCAGATTACCAATCATAATACATCCCTTCATCAATATTTCTGCAACTCGCAGTTTCAAGGGAACCCCACTAGTAACCATCTCGTCCTTAACCTTTAATGCACCTACCATATCTCTCTGATCCACATAAGCACCCAGCAAATGCATAAACATTTCCTTCGAAGGAGTCAATCCCACATCCTTCATCTCATTACACAACTCATATGCAAAATTTACATTCAGTCCCTTACAAACAACAAAAATAACCCTAGTATACAATTCCGCATCAGGTTTAAGTCCATTACCAATCGCTTCTCTTAAATACTTCCCCGCATCCCCAAACTTCATTTCATTCTCACACGCGCGTACAATATGAGCTAACATTCCACAATCATAAGTCCCTCTCCGAACCAATCCATCATATAAACCGCGAGCTACACTAAATCGTTCATTATCAACAAGTCTACTCAAAAGAAAATTAACATCTCGAATCAAATACGCAATATCATTCTCTACCATTCTATTAAAACAGTTAACAGCATCACCAAATCTACAAGCATTAACAAAACTAAACAACAATTCACTAAAAACAACAGGATTCAATTCCAAATCAAACCTTTTCGCAAGGTCAACCAACTGATCAACAATGCCTGAACCAACAAAACCCCGTCTTCGATAAACTAAAAAATTAATCTTTTTTCGAAGTACATGATGATGAGCCTCTGAACTTGCTAATATGTGGAGCAATACACAAAGAGGGTCATTCCTGTCAATAGACTTACACTTCAATACAGCTGATTTGAAGTAATTCAAAGCTAAATCAGGGTCATTTTTGTGAGTGAACAGAGCTTCAGTCACTCGGGTCGGGTCAAAAGGCTCAGAAATACGGGTCGGGTCAGTGAGTTCTTCACATAAAGTAGGGATCTTTGAAATGGGTTTTTCGAGGTGATGTTGTAAAATGTGAGAATTTGAAGAATCGGGTAGTGTTTGATCTGATATTGAAGGTTCTTGATTTTGTGTATGTATAAAAACATTATAGGTGTGAGATACAGAAGAAAGTGAATGGTGGGGTTCCCAATAAAGAGGTAAAAGACGCCGCCAAATGGTCGGAGAAGAGAATAGCCGCCGGCGAGCTATCATTTTTAGCGTATGAAAAGAGATCACTGGACTGTTACTACACTTTGATTGAAGCTTTAATGGGCCGGAAAGCGGTTCAGTTGTTGAACCGGATTGTAAACTAGAACCTGGACGGTTAATGCTGCACAGTAAAATTTGTAATATATATATATATATATATATATATATATATATATATATATATATATATATATATATATATATATATTTATTTAATTTCGGTAAAATAATGATGTGTGAATTTTTAACATTAAGATGAATTTCACCTCTTTAATTTATGTAATAAGTTTATTTATTTATTTTACTAACAATTACTTTTTCTCCGGAGCCTCCAAAAACCCTAATTCGTGTTTGGGGCTATAATCAATCTCTTGGATTGATGATAAGTCTCGTCATTTTTTGTTTTCTTATTCCTTTCAATTTTATTTCTGGTTAATAAGTATATCTCTTCATTGAGAATTTTTCTACCCATTTATTGGGTTTTCTCTACTCAGATTTTGGCTTTTGTTCTCTCATGTTATGAGAGTCATTGGTGTGTTTTTATGTCCGGGATATTAGATTACGAGTTTCTTATAATAATAGTTCATTGTTAAGGTATCTCAATCATGGTCAATTTCTCGAATACATTGCGAAAAATCAAATATACATATTGCTCACGACTAGAACAAATCGTTAGACCGTCTCTCGAAAAAGGCTGTATATTCCAGCGATATAAAGGAGAGATGCACCCTAGTGAAAAATTTAATCAATAATCGTAGTTTTGATAAAGGAAGATCTGATTTGATTTATGATATGTATTCGTTAAATTTTGATTTTATTTATTTTTGTAGATAACGTATGGTTTTTAATAAATGAATTGTTTAATTATCAAAAAAAAAATATTTTATATCCCGAAACTAAATTATACTTATAGAGATATAGAATATTAGTATATTACTACTATTTATTATAAATATTTTATATTTAAGTTGTGATGTTAATGATTTTTCTGTAGAGAAGAAGTGTGGAGATAGGCTATACAAAAATGTAGATAGGGGGTCTGTACAAAAATGAAGCTGGCTGGAGCTGATTAAAAGAAAAAATAGTAATGTTCTACTAATAAACATCGTTATATCTTGTATATAAACTATACAGTATTCACAACATTACAGAATTTACTACTGCTTGCAGATGCACTGAGATGCAGAATTGTATTGAATTACATAGCCATGCACCAAGATGGATGCCAAATCGGTTAGCTCTCATTGTTTTTGCCATCCCAATCACTAAAGACCTAGTTTCTAGTGCAATCAATCCTGCCAATTAATTTTTTTTAAAAAAAATCCAACTATCTATAAAATTAAGCTCGTCCCATTTTGCTTGTAAATTTCCATGCTGCAATACGCATGGGTATCCAAGGTCTATTAGGCCACACATAAACTTATTAGTTAAAGGCAAGTTGCCTACGAGGAAGTGAGACGGGACCCATGTAAGCTTCCGACAAAGATACAACCACCCGGTGACAAGCTATAGCTGATGCAGAAAGAAGCATGACAAACGAAGCCCAGCTGAACCTCAGGATAAGCATATGGTCTTTTCTTGCCGATTCTAGAATTTTGAAGAAAATAACTTTCAGCCTGCGATCTCTCATGATGGACTTGTAACCAGATTTGGGCGTTGATAATCTGGAAAACTTCTCAGCCCCACTTTTCAGTCTTGCTCTAGAACCATATTGGTGTGTGGCACGACGTTCTTCAACAGCATCATATATAGACTCGTACAATATATTAGAAATAATCCTGCTAAGACTTTGGCGATAGATGACTGTCTCCTTGGAAACCATGGCTCTAACTAGTGAGGCTCCATCCTGTACATGAATGCACATACGCATCTTTAGTTTCTAGGCACAACATGTGACATGTATGTGCCACAAGTGTAACAGTTTTTTGGGTTCTAATTAATCATAAAATTTATATTTTTTGTGTTCGTAAAAATGAGATATTGTTTATCATCCTTCGCAATAATCTAAACTTCCAACAATGTTTAAGAAAAATTATTAAATGACGTGATCTTCAGCCAACGATACTCACTACTGTCATTAGAAGTCGTCTCAGAACAGCACCATCCTCAGATTGCAGAAGTCTCAAAATCAAGTTTGTGACGCCAAATATACTGGTTGGTACAGTTGGAGAGCGGCCAATAAAAGTTTCGTCAACTGATTTAATCCCTTTTCTGAAGACATATATCATAATCAAATTTTTTAAAAAAAATGTGCTTGCAAAAAAAGCTGTGTAAATGTTGAATCAATATTTGATAAAACAGGTGTTGGTACTACAAGGAGCTGTCAAACAGTTAGTATGGGAATCATATATATCATCAATCATCATTCTTGATGTCGATGAACAATAATCGGATTACACCTCAGTAGTATGGGAATCTGAGCATTATATATTCAAGTATAAACAGGGCAAAAACAGTAGACTTACGTAGTTGCACCTATTCTTAGGAAAAGAGCAAGCTTTTTCCATTGAAATTCTTTCTTTTTGTTTAACACAACCTGAACAGAAATATACAGATACATTATGATATATAATCAGAACAGCATTGAACAGGTATTGCCTTCTTTCTGACCATTCACTAGCCAATTACAAGATCCCGCTGTTATAACTTATAACCAAGATAATTTAAAATGATAAATTGGAAGCACACGCTTTGTCTAGAAACTAAACTATGTCATTCAGTCAACTTACTTCATACTAACATATGCACCAATAAGGAGGTAATATATCCATACTAATATCAGGATCTTGCCACAGGTTGATGAACTGGGAATTCTGTAAGATTTCATTTGTTTTGGGTTCCTACATCTACTTGAGGCACCTTGATTAGTCTATAAAAGAACGACATCTGTTCCTCAGAGACCTCCCAACTCTTCTTTATTATTTTGGTTTCCATTTACCATAATTTACCATAAAAGAACGGACATTTATGAATGATACTGAAGATCCATTAGAATACATTCCTAAGCAACTACCACATTGGTATGGCTTCTTTGTCCACTGCCTTTTAGAATACATTCCTTCCAGAGAAAATCCATTATGCATCTTCATCAAAAATTTGGAAAATAAATACTTTATATTTCCAACTCTAAGATGCAATTTGTACACATTTATGTCTAAAATTTGTCATTGCACCAGTGTTGTTAAAGGTGTGGCATTATCATTATTTGTATGGCATATATATGACAACATGCTGTTGTGTTCAAAAATTTTGTTGTTCAAAGGCAATGAATACCGAGTGAAGAATCCTCCTCATTTCCAACGAGTTATCCGTGAGAAGTTTGCGAACAACATGTGGGTATGCAGCTTCAAAAGTCTTAAATTTTGGATCCCCAGCTACTGCTAGTCCTGTAAAGTTGAAAAAGGTAGTATATTGATCATGTATTAGAAAATAAATCATGTCAAGGCTGAAAGGATTCCAACACAACAAATTTTAAGTTGAAAATGTAAAATTTAGCACTACAATCTTTGAAACATTTAATAAATATGAACGATAACGATAATGATAAGGATGAAAAAATAAAGCTCAAGAGGCAAACTTGTAAATTTAGATATAAAAAAGAAGCTCTTGTGCTCAGTCTTCACAACCAATTTGTCCTTCCCTTGCCTTATTACTCGATGCAGTAAAATATGCTTGACCTGTTGACCCAGCTTCTGCGACACGGATTTAAACTACAATTGTTACCTTCATGCATGCACTATGCATCACTTTTGTCCTTTACCCTTTTAGACTGATTATTTTGTTTTAAATAAATTTGAAATAGTTTTTTAGGTATTAAAAACATTTTCTAGGGGAAATTTATTTGGTTCTGAAAATTATGCGCTGATGTAACGTTCATTGCACATATGAGGGGATCACAATTGTATACTTAAAGAAACATTTATATAAAGGGCCATTAGTTACTACGTACAATCCAACTGATTGCAATTACTATTAAATTCACTTTATTTATTAATTAGTATCTTGCCGGTTGACAATTACAACATCAAGGTCCAATCAATGTCTGACTTTCTCACAAAAAGAAACCTGTCCAGAAATGCTGGCAGCTGCTATTTAATTGTTTTGAAGCATATTTTTTCAGGTAAATTAGCGCATTTGACCGGTCACAATTTTCATTCTTAAAATTATAAGAGGGGATATATATATGCCCATTTTTTTCTAAAATTAGGAAAACTTTTATTCATGAAATTAACTTCTTTCTCCCTTTCAAAAATCTGCTATAGTAACTAGAGAAAAATAGGTGAAAAGGCAATTAGAATCAGAAGGGAAAAAGAAAAGGTTCAAAGTGATACAACTGATGTGAAAACTTGGGACAAAAATAGCTATGACAAGTTTCTTCACTTTCTAGTGCTTAGATGTTTAATTGTCTTGTTCTTCCCAACTCTATTATAGTACTATTGACCTAAAATATAAAGATAAGCCTAAATCATGTGAAATTTAATCCTCTCTGACCTTAACCTCCTCGTTACATTGCATAACAAGTTCGCAATAAAGAGAACACAGCATACAGCATAACAGGTTAAAAATGTAAGTAGATACAGTGAGTACCACGACATACACTTCCTTACCGTGCTAATCTAATCCAGATTGATCATAAACAGTCTAGACATGGTACTCACATATGTCACTTCAATAACATACCTTCAAATGAAGCAAGTGATCGAAGCAGAAGTGTGTAGTACGGTGGCATCCGGAAGTGATACTTAAAGGCTACATCCCAAATCTTACCCAGCACCTTCAAAAGAATAATGCAGCAATATGTCAGGTGATTGTATATATAAAGCAGTTAAGCAGTACCATAATTTTATCCAACTCTCACATCAGCCCTTACTAGTTAATGAGAATTCATGGTCTGATATTCTGATTTGCAGTCGAAGGAACCCACTACTCAATTTCCTAACCTCGGCATGCTTCTAATCAAGGAGTAGGGGTGTTTTTTTAACTATTTCATCCTGTAGCCTTTATATTGTTTGTAACAAGAAATATCATACACCACCTAAAATTAACATTTTGTAATCTCGTTTTCATAGTACTTTCTGCTGATATATGCAAATTTTACTATGCCACAGAGCTCATACAGCCTAAATTTAACAAGAACTGGAAGGGGCTTACGAGCTTGGGCTTGGTTTTGGTTTAAAAAGTAAAATGAAGCAAGTGAGCTTTCACCACACAAAGTTAGACTCTGGCCTAGCATGTTGAATGTTCAAATTCATACATTTGTTACATTGACCTTGCTACCAAAAGGAAAATTCTAACTTTAATAATGTATCTAATTAAGGTTAAAGTTCTTAGAGAAATGAAAGTAAATAAGTAATTAGTCTACAGAATCTGCTGGGGCACAGCATTAGTGTCTAAAAATAATAGGAAAGATTCTCACCCGGCTAAACTTTACATCAGGGATTCCATCTTTGAATTCTACCTCTCCCAATGAATCCTCCAGATCCTAAATCACGAAAACTGTAAGAGGAAATACGTAGAGGGAACATCTAAATGACGAAATCATTTCTCCACAATAATTTTTTTTTTTTTGCAAAAATTTCTCCACAATAATTAGTATATTTAATGGTTGATAAGGAAGAATGTAATTTTGTATTCCACTATCCCTATTTCATGTGTAACTAAATTACAAGAAGCATAATACAAATCTGAACAACTTACAGTGCGAAATAATAACCGTAATAAAATATGATTTACCATTGTAACGCGGCGCATGTTAGTTCCTGGTCTCACAACATCCATGTCAGTGAGAGCATGAACAAGAGAGGCCCAATCGCCATTAACTATATGCACTATGGACGCGAGCATTGCATGCTGATGCTTCTTTTCCATCCGACAGAGTAAACCAAAGTCCAGAAACCTAGGCATAGATTATTAGGAGACACCAGCAAGAAGTTATAGAGAAAGGAGAAAAAGATCCACAAAAAACGGCAGAACACAATTCTAAAAGGAACTACATATATATATACATATATATATATATATATAGAGAGAGAGAGAGAGAGACAGAGACAGAGACAGAGACAGAGAGAGAATTTAAGACACTTTTGCAAGCAACAGGAACTAGGAAGAAAAAAACTGGAAAAAAACTGGGGAGTACCCTATTTGTCCTGATGATGTGTAACGCAAGTTTCCAGGATGTGGATCAGCATGCAGTAAGCCAGTTTCAAGGAGCTGAACTAGTGTCGCCTGCACTCCTTTATTAACCTAAGCAGTTGTACTCAAAGCAGCATTAGCATAAGAACTTAAATAACACTAACAAAAAAGCCGAGTAGAAATACAATGCTGAATTCTTATTGTTATAATAAAAATTAAAAAAACCCTAAACTATAACGGAATAATATTGAAGCCCCTGAACTATTATATATCAATTTAAGGCCAGACATCATTCAATACTCATGACAATAAAACCCCATCTAATGACATCATTTCCTTTCCAAAAACAGGGGGAAAAGTTGATATTAATAATCATTTAAAAACTATAATTTCACTAAAAGATAGTATTCTTTTAACATTTCCGTTCTTTTTTATATATATAAATTTAACAGAATGATATATATAGTGTTTTGAGTGGTTTAGATGAGTTCATTTTAAGAACAGTGGGTCAGGTGAAATATTTTAATGGAACGAGTGACCACTTTGACATAAAACCCTACTGAAATCCAAGTTCCTTACCTGCCACTTAGGATTAAAGTTGATATTAATGAACATTGAAAAACTATAATTTCATTAAAAAACTTGATATTGATGCTGCAGTAAACTACTCGTACTTACTAACCAGATCGAGAAGACGCCGTCTAGCATCATTTTGCTCCCTTTCTAAATTATTTTCTCCCTTAGGAGCTGGATTTTTGCTTGACAAATAGATTAGATCACTTGGACTCTCACCAACCATCCACTCCATAGTCAGAACCCTCTTTTGGGTCAGGTGTCGAAGAACTTTTGGAACACTCATAAATGAAAAGGGAGAATGAGCATCCTACATAAATATGAAGATAGTTATTGAGGAGTAACTTTTTGTGACTAAGTAAACGTATCAGATAATACCATTGGATAGAAACCTGAAAGCCAGTAACAAGTAGCCACAAGTGATGCAGGACAAGATAGCAAATGAAAAGATTACAGTATTACACACTATTGGGTGACTGAATTGCAGCTCAATCACTACCCCAATAGAAATCCCAAGAATAATGTGTTGATTCTACCGCTAACTCTGATATTCTATACGTATAACATTTGTAAAATGACCCAGGCATGTATTAAACATTCCCATGACTAGCATATTCAATTACAACCTAAAGATCAGCAATATACTAAGCATTATATAAGATTCCAATGATAGTGTATAGGAGTACCATAAATTCTGAGGCATTTGCAGCCTCTAGTGTGTAATCCAACTCCCCAACCAAGCCTTTCCCGAGCTCATCAGCATATAGGCTAAGTTCACTTTTCCTTTTGGCTACCCTTTGCAAAATCCCCAACTGAAGCAGTTTATTAGTTATTTATGAACCTCATGTTCATGCATTTGTAAGTTATAGCAGAGTTTAAGGTTGATACGAACCCCAACGCGAAGGATATAGATATCACGAATCACTACATGCCGCAGATTTGGACGTTGAACTTTCACGGCAACACTCAAACCATCAATGGTACGTCCCTTGTACACCTGGAATGTATGGCAGGCTAAAGAATTAGTTTAAGGAAATAGAGTAGTCACATTTTAATGCTATTCCTAACCCTAGTATATGTGCTTAAAATTGGTGCATAAATATTGTAACATATGACATCACAGGAGGCACCTGACCGAACGAAGCTGCAGCTACAGGTTCTGGAGAAATGTAGCTGAAGAACGTTTCTGCAGGGGAACCTAACTCTTCTTCTATTATTTTCATAGCCAGATTCCTGGGAAAAGGAGGAATTTGATCATGCAATCCTGACAACGCCTGCAATTATAATTAAAAGTGTAAATGATAAAAGCACATTCCAGGTTGACATCTTATGAACTGAAACAAAATCCGGTGAGGAGATAACAATTAACAGGGATGTACTTGATCATGAAAGAGGTGAGATATAAATATCCAGCCACGCTGTAAACTATGCTAAAAAAGATATATACCATAAAAATAATAAACAGCAACAGGACAGCTATTCCGGCATTTAGACACATAAGAAGACATGTATGTCATCTCACCTTTGTAATTTCAGAACCAATTATATCTGGCCTCGTGGAAAGGGACTGACCAACTGCATAAGCATGTGCGAACAGTTAGGATCCAAATGTATAGACACCAAACATGAAAATTGAAAAACAAGATAAAGTTTCAAAGTAGAATTACTTATGTATGACTTCCAATATTACCTTTAATAAAAGTTGGTCCTAGATTGAGCATTGTTTCTTTTAGAACCAAACCGTATTTGTACTGGGAAATGCTCTGGTCATTATCTTTATCCCCACTTAAGGTATATGTATTTCTGATAGACGAGGTTCGTATTTTGATTGCAGCAGCAGTAAAGGAGGACATCACCTACACATTAAATAAATACATAAATTAGGCAACAAGGATGCATCAGAAGAAAATAAGTCACTCTGCAGCTTACACTTTGTCAAAAAAAAATTGATCCAAAATAGTAGTAGTTCCAACAAAGTGTAAAACTCTAATCGATTAATGTAGAGGTTGAAATTCAAGTTTCGGGTTGACAGACTCGCGTCATAATTTAAATCCAACTCGAACCCTACCCAAAAAATTTTCTGGGTCGGAATACCCAAACCGAACTACCCACGGGTAACCCGACACGAAATAATTATAATTTATTAATAAATAATAAATTAACAAATATAAATTATTTTAAATAGCACTTAAATAAGATATATATAATTGTACATAATAAATATATATAAATAATATAAAATATATTTATATTATATATACTAGATTTTATCCCGTGCAAAGCACATGTTCTTTTATATATATATTAAATTAATATTAATACAAATATTTATTAATTAAATTTTTTATCTTTTTTAATTGTTTAAATTAAAATCATTTAACGTTGTTAGTATTTTAGAACTAATAACATGATTAATAAATTTTAATAATACTATTCAAAACTCTAAATCTTGTTAGTGTTTTTATAGCTAATAATATAAATCTTAGATTTTAATATGTTGTTGATAAGATTTGAACATTAAACCTATGATTAATATCTCTACCGTTATAAAAAACTAAATATAAATATGTTTATAAGTATCAAATCCTTGAACTTTGATGGTACTTTGAATAAGATATCTTTTACGCTTATTATATATAAAATATAATAAATATTATATTATGTAAGATATAATATATAGGTATTTGTTAGAGATAATAATATAGATTAATAAATTTTATAATGTTGCTAACGCAATTTAAATCTGAAACCTATGAAAGTGTTTTTATAACTAATAATATACATATAAAATGTTAGTATGTTGTTAATAATATTCAAATGTTGCAAATTTTCTTAGCATCTTTAGGATTATAAGTATTAGATTTAAATATGTTATTAGTGTGAGTTCGAACATTAGATTTTTATTAGTATAGTATTAATTGTAACTTATAATGAATAATATAATATTATATATTTGTTAGGAATCGATTATAAACCTTTGGTACTACTTGGATATAATCCTTTTAGGCTATTTCTATATTATATTATAATAACCAAACCAGAGAACTTTTTTTTTGAAACACTGAGGTGAACCATAGAAAAGCCTAACCTCCAATTTTAGGTGAACAATAAAAATGATCTTAACCATTCAATTTTAATAAAATCTAAAATATTAATCTTCTAACTAAAATACATCTCTATACAAAATACACAAACATTATCTTATTAAAATATAAATACAAATAAATTATATAAAAATATATACATATAATATTAAATAAAGTTTAAATTACTATTATACAAATAAAAATAAATTTAAATTATAAAACAAATATTAAAATAAAAATATTAAAAAACTAAAAAAAATTCATCCGTGCATCGCACGGGACATAAACTAGTAGATCTTATTTAGTATAGTACTAATTGTAACTTATAAATAATTGTATAATATTATGTAATTGTTAGGAATCGATCCCTAGAACTTAGTTTTAATTATAATTATGAGGCTAAGGTTCAAATAGGAACTCATTGTTAGCCAGGGAACTCGGGGAACCACTCAAAAAAACCCTAATTTCCTTAATTTGACCCGACCCAATTAATTATTAAGTTCCAATTATGTAAATTAGATGCTTAATTGAATGTTAATACATGTTAATAATTTTATAAAAATATTAGAAGTATGTTCTGTAAAATTATAGTAGTACAAAACCAGGGGCGGACCCATAGCCTAGGCTATGGGTGCCCAGGCACCCACTCAAATTTTTCATAAGATGAAATTATTATTAATTTTTAATAAAAAATAATATAAGGAACCCATTAATATTACAAATTTAATAGATAGAAGCTTAAAAAAATTTAAAAATTTTAACATAAACAACTATATAAAATTTAATATCTAAATTTTCATATAAATATAGAGTTAAATATATTAAAAATCCGTATTATATGAGAAATTAAGTATAAAATGTAAAAGTATTTTTTATTTATATACATTTTCATATTTTTAATTATTATAATATATATATTTATTTATTTAAATATTTATATAAGGAACCCACTCAAATTTATTTCTGGATCCGCCACTGTACAAAACATAAAAGAGAACATATTAAAAATATGTTTAAGAACATATTAACAAAATAAAATACAGAATATATATTGACTAATATAATATAGAACATAGTGTAGAACATGTTTATATTATAAAAAATATTATTTATTATATGATTCCCCGAGTTCTCCATCTAAGAAGGGTTCCCCATAGAACCTTACCTAATTATAATTTATAAACAATTATATATGACATTTGGTAGTACTTGGATAAGATCTCTCTTACACTTATTATACATAGGATACAATATATATAATTTCGGGTGAGTTTCGGGTAACCTGAAATCAACCTGAAATTGACTCGACTTTTTCGGGTCAGTTTTGGGTCAACTGAAATTGACCCGAACCCAAAAAATCTTGACCCAAATTCGTATTTTTCGGGTTGAATTCATGTCGGGTTGTCAGGTCGGGTCTGATATTGCCACCTCTAGATGAACAGTCCATCGCATGATGATATAGGCATTCTATCCCTAAGCCTGCTACATGCAAAACATAATTGTCCTTTTAACAGTATAGGCAGCATGTTGAACACTGATGATAAGCCTAAAGATAAATTGAGAAGGCACAGGAAGAGAACAATGCAGCATGTCGTCATGTGCAGCTATCAGCATGCAGAATCCTCACAGGTGGAAAGATTGTAATGCCAAAAAAAATAGCATTTAACCAAATTCATAATCAATCAATTAAGGTTTAACAACCTCAAGAAGTCGGAGGGCTACTAAATGAGGCCTGCAATTAAAATAATCCGCAACTTCTTGCGGATCATAAACATCAGGAAGTGGCTTCGTCCACAACTTAGAGAGATAGTAAAAATAGTTAACATATGCCTCCAATGCTTTTAGATCAGCAACAAGCAGATCCATGCCGGTGAGTCCTGTAAAAACATGTCATTCTTTGGGGTAAATACAAGCAAAGGAAGATGGAATGTATTGATGACATATAGCACATGCCTACATGGTTCCTCCATCACATATAGTTGATATAGGGTATATGAGCAGAAATGCATTATCACCATAAAGCATAGAGAGCGTCACAAATATGTGATAAAAAGTATATATATAGACTGATATACATGTTTCGATAAGACGATAACTTGATCATTATGGTGTCTTGACTCAAAATTGGACGTATCAAACACTTTACTAAGCAATGCGTAAAATATCTGTAACTCAACTTTAAGAAGGGAAACAAGTAGATCAAGATTCCCATGAATAAGATCATCCTTGTTTTTGCAACACATTAAGGAAAACATACATAAAACGATATAATAATTATATCTAACAGGTAAATTAGAACAGCCCTATTAGCAATATATATATATATATATAAGAGGCCCTCTGTGAAAGTTGTGGGAGTATATAATCACAATACCCTATTCCTTTCCATTATTTTCTTTATGAATTTACTGAAGCCAGTCACAAGTTTATCGAATTAAAATCCGACTTCCTGATCCATCACTTGGATGATTCTAAAAGTTTATGCAACATCCTCAACCTAGTTAGGTAGCATCTGAGAGTGTTAAGGGCGATAATGCTACATGTAGCAAACATAATATTCATTAACAAAATAAAAATAAAAGTGAACCTCAGCCAAGAGCGACCTTAGGCATCTTCTAAAAAATAAAATGTCATTTTATGTATACATTTTTATCTTCCTCAAACTTTCTTTAAAACAAAATTATGCTTAGTCATGAATAAAGAGTTTCCACACATCGAAGCTCTCAGTGCAACTGCAATCTACCGCCAGTTTAACATATTCAAATATGTTATTTACATCAAAATATTACACTTAACTATATACAAATATGTATTAATAAAAGTATTGTTTAAGAGTACTTGTATAGACTAGAGTGTCAAAACTACAATTTCGGTCTAGGTTTTTTCTCCATTCTACTAAGATGATTAATAGCTTACAACCCGTGCGATGCACGGATTTTCTTTATAATTTTATTATTTTATTATTTATGTTTTAATAATATTTTTATATATTTTACATGTTCAATAGTTGTTTTATTTTATTTAATATATAAAAATATTACAATATTTTTAGAAGCATTAATATGTTAATATTATAAAATTAGCTTAAATAATTAATATATAATAATTCTAATAGGATATTATAATAAGAAATAAATTTTAATTTTTAATAGAGTTTTCTTATAAATTTTAATTTTTAATAGAGTTTTCTTGAAATTTGTTTCCTTGTATATAGGAATAAAGATGGTAGGGATGGTAGAGGGGACATATGTCTAAGTTTGTAATATATAACAATAGGATATATTTGTTTTTAATATTATAATATTTTTTTTATAATGTATAACGGTTGAATATATTTGTTTTTAATATTATAAACCAAACTTTATAGATGTCAATAATGATCTCTGTGAGTATATATATTGATAAATGATACCTAAGCATGTAAATCATATTCTAAGGATAAGATTTAACAACTGTTAAGGTATATATTTTTAACAAGAGGGATTATATAAGTGTATATGAGGGATTATGTAAGTGTATATGAATCTCCCTTCACTATTTCACCCCACTAGTGTATATGAAGTGCTTGATAATGACACCTAAGCTTACTAATCGCAAAAATTCAAAATGAGAAATTATGGTAACGTTGGATCACAACTTCTTGAATAATTAAAAAAGTAACTTCCAACATTTGGTCAAATTGAATAATTATGACTTGTATTCTTTTAGAGGTAATTTTGCAACTTATTAGGAGAAAATTAGAAGTTAAGGAATGCATGCATTTTGAAAGATATAATGAATATGTTATAAGGTGGAGATACTAAAAAAAAGTTTAAGTTAAATGTATCATTATCTATTCAGGAAAAAAGAATGAATGAAGTTCATTCTCGTTAGAACATTATAAAGCCTTAGTACTAGAAAGCGCATGGATAAGGTTGGTCGGGCTGAGAGAATATAAATGAGCCAACCCAATTAGTTCAATCAAAAGAATCTTAAATCATTCTAAGGAAACATGATACTCCATAGGATAAATATTATGATTCTAGGTTAAGTTTATGTTAATTTATTTAATGTTATACCCATCTATGCGGCCACTCATACCCCACCCTTTCAAGTAATGTGTTGGTTTTGGTGTGTGTGTGTGGTGGTGGGGACTAGAGGCAACCCAGACCGAACCCTTTCAAGTAATACCTATTATGGACTTTAGTTTTGAAAATTAATAGTTATGTCTATTCGTGATGTGGAGGAGGAAATAATCAAATTAATTAATAATTATTCTATGGAGTATATTATTACAAGGATATAAGTGTGTTTTTATTAGGATTCTACTAGAACTTTAGATATATTATAATAGTCATCTTTTAGGATTTTATACATATGGTAGTAGTTATCTATTATGCATCAAGATAATTATTAGTATTTACTCCTATCCATATAAGAGATGTGATCATTTTACATTAATCAAACTTGACTATAATGAATATTTATAAAATCCGAGGTTCTCTGCTGGTATAAGTTCTATCCCTGTTTTAAACCTATATTTTAACCTTGTGTTACGGCACAGATGTTGGGTTGTTCAGCCCACCCTCCCCATGTGTAGCTCTACTTCCTACAGAAGCATTTTCTTTTTTCATAGTCATTATTCTTACTTTGTTGCATTTACTTAGTTTGAAGGATTCCCCCAAAGCATTATAGTGAAATCTAAATTAATTAGTGAATCATGTTTATCACATGATCGGAAACAAAAATGAATACCTACTAAACTATCGGATAAAACAAGTATTAAGATACAAGGTCAAGTTACTAAGGGGAAAACGAGAATACATACATTGCACCTTTGATTCTGCGTTCAACTAAATTACGCATATACAACATACTAGCACTAATTCTAGTCAATTAAATTACATAATAAAATACTATTTAAAAGTAAATAGTAGTGATGACCTGGATAATGAGGAAGAGGCCAAGAAGGAAATTGAAAAGGAGGAGCATGAGGATCTTCAAGTGGCCTCATCCATACGATATCATCTATTGTTTTCGCAATTTGCGGAACACGAAAGGCTTCATTCGCCCATTCTAAACCTTTACTCATTTTCGTCTTGAGAAACTCCACATCTTTGCTCACTACTTGTCCGAAATGCCAGAAATTGCTCTTCACCACTCGTTTTTTATTACGCTGCTGCTGATGATAATTATTATCACTGTCACTATTAACACTGCTTCTATTGCTCTTGCTATTGCCACTGCTAGTGTTACTGTTGTTGTTGTTGTTGTTTGTTTTCCAATCAGCTCCGGTTACGCAGAGTACCGGCAGTGATGCCGGCACGACGGCCGGCATTTATCCCGGCGGGGTGCGTGTGTGAGTGTGATTAGTATGGTGAATTTATGTGGGGGAAATGAAGGGTGGACATTGGAGGAGTGTAGGACAACTTGACTTGAGCTTTGTGGTTATGATTTGTTTTTGTATTCAACTATTCACTATTCATCATGTGAGTGGGTTGCTCGGGGTTTATGAATTAAAAAAACCGGTTCCAACCGGGACTCGTGCGACTTGCTCCCTTCATCGATTCTTAATATTCGTGTGTTACAGTGTCGACATATGTGATGTATTGAAGACTAAGCGAGCCAGCCTAGAACAGAACGGAACAAAAAAAATTTCAATGAAATGAAGTACACGCAACTACGCCTGTGCTTGGACAAGATATTCTTCACTCGGACAGGAGATGCAGCGCGCTTAGCGTCGGAAAGATCCCCTTACATGGGTGTGCTATCAAACTAGGAGAAGAACAGAACTAAACGGATCAATTCCTTTGACCGGACCACTGGAACAAGGAAGAGGGCCCCCTCCCTGATTGAACGAGCACAGATCAATCTTCCCTGTCTGTGGTTGAGTCAGACAAGAGAAAAGACCCACTAACCCACTCTTCTTTCCCCCAGTCCATGGTGGGTAAAGATTCTTTTCTCGCGAGTGGAACGGGAACGGCCGACATCTCACTCTAATGTCCTAGGATGTACTTCCGGCTTCCCCACTTCCGCATCTGTCGTATTCGGGAGAGCTTGCTTCGTAGCGGAGCATTTAGCAATGCCAGCAGCCTGGTGAGGGCCGGCTGTCTGGGGACAGGTTAAGTGATTTATTTTTACAATGTTCTGTTTTTGAAAAAAAATCGAATGTTTAAATTTGTATTTATTATGTATATATAATATATAAGGAGAGTTTAAGGGAACTACATGATAGAGAGAAGAGACAATCTTCTATTCATATATCATATATCTAAACAATTTCATACAATGCCTTTATATAAAGGCAAAACTCTTGAGTTACAATAAGATGAAAAACCAAGAGTTGAGAAAACAAAGAGATGAAGAACAAAAGGTTGTGAGAATTACAAAGGTCATCCAATTTATACATAATACTCCCCCTTGGATGACTTGTACGAACATCATGCCTCGTTAAAACCTTACTAGGAAAAATCCTGTGGGAAAAACCCTAGTTAAGGAAAAAGAGTACATGAATTTGTACAAAAGAAAAGATAAAGAGTGTATAATTAATTTATGTCTCCCCCTCATCGCAACATGATAACAATGTCAACATATATCTCGAAATCTTCGCATCCCAATCATGTGTACTAATTTCTCGAAGGGTGATGTAGGAAGTGCCTTTGTGAACAAATCTGCTAAATTATCACATGAATGTATCTGACAAACATTGATTACTCCCATTTGATGTAGCCCGTGAGTAAAGAAAAATTTTGGATCAATGTGCTTTGTCCTATCTCCTTTAATGTAACCTTCTTTGGTCTGAGTGATACAAGTTTCATTATCTTCATATAAGGTAGTAAGAATTCCTTTGTTGAGTGAAAGACCGCATGATTCTCGAATATGGTGGACCAGAGATCTTAGCCATACACATTCCCTGCTTGCTTCATAAAGTGCCAATAACTCAGCATGATTTGAAGAAGTTGTTGTAAGGGTTTGTTTTACATATCACCAAGATATTGCAGTATCACCACGGTTAAGGGGAAAAGAGTGCAGCGCGCAAATACTCCCCCTCATGATGATATCGCATAAAATTTTAAAGTTGATAAGTTCCAGCGTTGTCAAAATTTCCAAATGTAATAATTGAATCGCCTCAGTAAAATAATCTTCAATGTATCCATCTTCGATTTGTGTAGCTATCATTGTATAAAGTTTATAGAGCTTTCATCCCAATGAATATACCGCAATCATGTCATGCTGTTTCCACTTATCAATTTAACCATATACATATATGACCATCTTTCGGAGTTGTCAAAATCCCAATATAAGAAGTGCCTGCAAGAGTCAATTTCATGGTATACCAAAATAATAACATTTTCCATATATGTGAATATATCTTAGTTAACGATCCCAGATCCGAGAATCAAAATAAAAACATTCCTCCTGCAAAATCAATTTAAATCCTCTTTTAAATAGGTTAGTGAAGATCGAATAAAAACGTCTTTATGTACCTTCACTATTTTCATACCTTCATATTGTACCTATTTCAAAACATGTAAAATAAATCTATAGATTTATTTAGGCAGGGATCCATATAATTATCAAAACAAATCAATATTTTAAAATATGGTACTTCAGGACCATTTTTTTTATAACTGTTCACAAAGATCAGTATATTACATCCCTTCAGGGAAAAGATTCTTTTCAATCTGTACTAGATAATTATATAATAATTAGAAAGAATGTCACAACGGTATATATCGTATATTTATAATCCTTCTAGGATTTTTATATTCGCCTATAAAGATATATCATCTACTTAGGAATATATTATCCTTTCACGGTAGACACCAACAAACACTACATAATAAAAACAACATAAATAAATTCTTGTATTTTGATTATGAGGTGCAACTCATTTCAATGTTAATTAGAAACACATTCTAATTCCATCTACTCTGGCCAGAGATTTTATGAATTGTCACCTATAATTCAATATATAAAAATAATAGGCATTTTATTCCGGAATAATATTGTGTCGAACTACTGGTCAAAATCCCTTTTCAATTTAAGGAGGACAATGTTCTCGAGAATTTGATATACTGTTTCAGGCAGTTAAGATCCTTATAAGACACGATGTCAAGTGGGTAAATTAAACAAAATCCTTCTTATATTGTCAGACTATTTAGTAGTCAAATAATTGTATCCACCATAAAATATTATTTTTCTCCATAACCAATACAAGCTCATCATACAACTATATGAGCTTTAAATTCATAATTTCTAGATCTTCATTTTATTTTCATGTAAATAGTCATTCGTATCCCACTGACTTAACACCTTTAGGTGTATGAACTACAGTATCAAATATTTCTCTATTTTAGGAAATAATGATTCTTAGAGCGCGCTATTTTCACAACTTCGGGTGTGCGGACTACAAGTCCAAATATTTCTTTTTGTACTTGTCTCAATTATGTTTCTTATTTTCTTTGGCCAATTTTGTCTACATTCTCTAGTAGAATTCAATTCATGATCCTCATTCTTACTTATAACTTCAAGTATTATGTTAAACATATATCATCGATTTCGATTTGATTTATAGTTCCATTTTATTCTGAGCATGACATAACATTTTAGGTATCTTTACTTCATCTTTATTTTTCCATGTCCATACCATTTTAAGTACCTTTATTTTTTCTCTATTTTGCCATGTCTATAACTCTTCTGGAGATCCTTCATAGTTGACTTATCAATTTACCCATTATCAATCATTGCTACCTTTTACTTTCAAACCTTTTTTTTCCCAGTATGGAACCTTCTTGCCTATCACGCTTCGAGCGTTCTTTAGACATATTAATATCTTGAGGTTGTCCTTCTGGGACATTTAGATCTCATTGTAGCATTTGTAGCCAGTGTATGTGATATGATTATTATTTCAGGTCAGTATAAAATATTCAAATGAATCATCTTATGAACTTCAGGTTCACATTCTTTAATATAAGGATTGAGATTAGATAATGATAATTCATTTCTATAAATATATTCACCGTCTATTTTTCTCCCCCTGATTTTGAGTAAACAGACTCGTTAAATGGAGTCATAAATATATACACATAAATGCTTCCAAATGCACTCATGTGTGATAGATATCCAATTCAAAAAAAAAAAAATCAATCTTATTATTGTGGTGGAATAATCTGAGCTGACCAATAATTTGTTTATAATGGGGAGAAATTATGATAACTTATCTATATAATGCGAATTCATTAATACTTGATTGAAAATAATCAATAATTTTTCATGGACGAAATAATACTCATTGAGAGATTCACCAACATTATGTAAATGCATAATTTAAATAATCAACATCGCTTACTTCAGGTAGCGAGTTAATAATAACTAGGCATATAAATAAATTGTTCATAAAATATCTATGTGGTCTACATTGGGAGATTTTTATCTCATGTCATATCTTCATTTATTCATCCTAAAAAAATGATAGATCACAACTATATTTTTATTGGTGATCAGTTTTGCCTTATAAATAAATAATATTAGTATCATTGAGAAGAATCTTCTGGTTCTTCAACGAAAGTCCATATAAAATTTTAATCACCATTCGCATCGTTATGAAACTGGGATGACTTAGTTAGTCATATTAAACTATGATGTCAACAGTAAACTTCTGGTTTACTTCAAAATCCATTTCAATCGTTTAGTATAAACTGATGGAGGATATTGAAAATTTCTCCAAATTACTTTTAGTGCCTTTGGTTATACTCAAAATTTAAAGGCACTTAATCTTCATGTTGTCATTTATATCAAATTATATTCTCCAATCTTTTGAGAAAATATAATTACATCAATAATATACATGTTCTTCTACAATAAAATTTAGTCGGGGTGTAAAATAATGGCTATAACAAAATATATATATATGCTCTTCAAGAGTCTTATATTAAGAAACATATAATGAGGCATCCAATATATAATACTCCCTCTCTGGATGTCTCATATTCAATATATAACGCATTGACACTAGCCAACTTTATTATAATCAGCCACATGGAGTCACAATACCAACTCATAATTTTAGTAACTCAATTTTATATGCGGGATACATACTCATAATTTTAGTAACTCAATTGTATATGCGGGATACATATCATCATTATAATATTTATTCATTCTATTAAGATCTATTATATCCATACGTTATTCCTTATATAGATCCATCCTTCAGGGATATCATAACTTTTAAGAGAACTCAAATTCAAAATATTATATACATATATATATTATTCTTCTGGAATATCTTGATAAAAAAATTGTAATCAAGTGTTTAAACGCATAACATTTATTATATTGTTCATATCCATAAAAAAAATTAATCTATATCCTTTAGGGATTTCACAAAAACTAAGTGTTCATTTGGTTGCACGTAAGAATTAACTTCCTATAGGAGCTTATAGTTCCTTGGAATTTAAATTAATAGGAAGTAGCAAAAGTTTTTTGGTTGTTGGTGTGAGAATTTAAATTTATATGAATTTCAAATAATCAAGGGATGGGTAGGTAAGCAACTTTCCACATATCATGGGTATTTAAAATTATAAGAAAGTTACACTTCCCTTATTTTGTTTAACCAAACAACTTAATTAAAATCTATTTTCTAGAAACTTTAACTTCCAATGTATCCATATATTAATCAAGCGACCTCTAAACATATCAAAAAGTGTAAAAGTATCATAAAAAAAAATTGTTTGCATAGAGACAACTTCTGGTTGTTATTTCGTGCAACTTCTGGTTGCAATCCAACTTCTGGTTGTTATTTCGTGCAACTTCTGTTTGTAATCATTTATTATTATTCTATCAAAAACTTCACATAAAACTTCACAATATTATATTCTCACTTGCTTGGATCATGCATAATATATAATTTATTTTAATATGTAAAAAAAGCAATTTAATAGAGGTGACATAGTGTGTCTGGGCACAAGTCATCCTGTATAATAATAATAAATCTAACTTTTCCACTAATTTAAATTTTATGTCCTCATAAATCTTGTTTTAAGACAACTTTTTATAATCATTTTCTCCTATTACATACCATTACTTACGATATCCACTCAAATCATATTGTAACAATTATAAAATTTTGAGTGAATTTTAAAGAGGAATAGTAGGTATGCACAAGAACGAGTTTTAAATATGAACAATTTAATATGCATGCCACAAATACAAAATAAAACTTAAAACATATATGGACATTTCAACATGATTGCATATATTGATTAATCCAAAACTTAGAGAATATCCAAAACATAGAGAATAAACTTAATCCAAAAATAACATAACAATATGTAAAAAAAATCAGAATTGACCTTTCAGAAAATAGACAATTTGCATCATGTAAAAGACTTTATTTCAAGATATGTAAAATATGAAACTTATAGATAATCAAATAAGTTTTCCAGAATGTTAAAACTCATAAAAAGTGAATTAATAATGAATTCAAAAAATAAAACATGGGCTGCTATAATCGAAAAACAATAAACTCCTGGACAAATTCTAATTTACACCTTTTAAAAATAATAAACATCATAAAAGGCAGTAAAATATGATTATAACTTAAAGGTCTCGAAAAGATCTTTCCGAATTGATATTACACATAATTTTTGGATGTATATTCAATTTATATGATTTTTCAAAGTTGTAGTATCCTATTTCCGAAGTCACAACAACAATGTATACATATGACAGAATTTCATAAACGTACATGTAGAATCTCAAAAATCTTAAACTATGAAAGTTTTAGACAATTAAGATATCTTTTCGAAAAATCTAAAATCATACAATTTCGAGATAAAACTTACGAGATATGTTAACGTGCATAACTCAAACATATAAATTTAGAATAATGTCATGAAAATGAAGAGAATGGTAAATATGCGTACCTCAAAATCTCAAAGTATGATTATCAATTCTCTAAAATTTCAAATTCGGACCTTAAGCATCCTTCAAGATTAACGTGAGGATTGAAAAGAACCTTGAATCTATGAATAAAATGCAACTCATGTTTTGTCACTGAAAACACTCTTAAACGATTAACCACTTGCATTTTGAACCAAATCAACCCATCAAAATAAATTTTAAACCTTATTTTCTTGAATACAAGATGCACCATCATACTACCAGAATGGAAGAACAAGTCGTGCTGATAACGTATTATGTATATATAATATATAAGGAGAGTTTAAGGGAACTACATAATAGAGAGAAGAGACAATCTTCTATTCATATATCATATATCTAAACAACTTCATACAATGCCTTTATATAAAGGCAAAACTCTTGAGTTACAATAAGATGAAAAACCAAGAGTTGAGAAAACAAAGAGATGAAGAACAAAAGGTTGTGAGAGTTACAAAGGTCATCCAATTTATACATAACAGTATTAAAATAAGTTATGGAATTATAGTTTATATACACTTTAAAATACGTGTCGGACACTCTATTTTTCGCAAGTGAAAATTTGGTCCACCCCCCAATTTACCACAAACATGTCTTCTTCTAAAAATTGATTAATCGGTGATTAATCCCAGTTCAGTAACTCATCGAACTGATTAAATTCCCGATTATTCAATTAATCATTCCGATTTATCCATCCGATTAATCCTTGTTCTGTGTCTTCGCCGTCTAAATCCGATTTACATTTACCGACTAAATCCGATTCACCTTTTTTACAAACACTGCGATTTTTTACAAACACCGCAAATATGTACTAATAATTATGTATTTAACTTTCTAAGCCTTCCTGAAATTCACATCTCATCAACTTATAATAAGCTCTTATATAGTACAAGGAAAACTTAAATAAGTACACTGAAAACTCGAAACAAATAGAACTGCTCAAGTTATTAATGTCAATGGTTATACATATTGTGTCTTTTGTCTTGTTTAGGATTCAATGAATTCATCTTCTTCACTACAAGTCTAGCTCACTCTTCTTTACTCCCGGCCAACGGTGGATAGACCGTACAATGCCACCTGGGTCTCGGTGATGAGCAGATATCTCATTGTGTGAGCAGCTTCGAGTCGCATGCCACTATCTTAACCCGACCAACTGTCTCTTGGGAATCCTCATTCTTAAAGACTGCATTTTGTAGGATGAAAGTCCAGACATTGTCGCAGAACCTGTAGGTGTGCAGATGCCCCTAATACATACATTGGCAAGAAGGTTTATCAGAAAATTTTATTACAAAACAGAATTTGAGCACTTATCTTATGACATTCAAAGTGAAATAAGAAGGCGGATCTAACCAACAAACTAACAGCCAATTATTAAACGCGCAATGCGCACTGAAGCGCAAAGGAAGCACAATGCGCGGATTCATCGAAGAAGACAAGAAAATATATGTATATACATGGTATATAATCATAATGTAAACAATTATAAATTTATAGATAATAGGACATTTATAAGCAACACTAAATTGTCATAAATGATATAAAAAAAACAAACTACTAAATTCAGCACATAAACTCAAAGCGAATAATAATTTAAAGTCAAAGTAACAAAGAAATGCATAGCCAATTCACCATTCTTCATCCTTATACAACAAACTCAAATTCGGATATATAATCACACTCATAATCAGTATATAAAATCAGAGTATACATAACTTACTATAATCAGTGATATATAACTATATATTGCTTAATATATACTAATTGGTAATAAAGAAATAATGAGAAAATAATAAGCATAAATAGTGTGTATAATCAGTATATACATCAGTGCATGTGGGTGGGTGTAGTATACCGTGTATCAGAGCGTGTGTGTGTCTATATAGTATAACAGTGGGTGTGTTGTTTTTTTTTTTTTTTTTTTTTTTGGGGGGGGGGGGGGGGGGGGGGGGGTTAAATACATATATGTGTGTATAGAAGAAGAAAGCTGTGTTTTAGTCGCTGCTAGTATAGATGGAAGGCTATTTAACAAAGCCGCCATTAGATACTGGCTGATTGATACAGTGCATAAACACAATAAAAAAATTTAAACTATTATTGCCAGCCTAATAAAACAACAGATGCTTACTATAATCCTTCCAAAATGCAAACCATAAGCAGGGGACTAATAGACTAACTTTATAAGCAGAAAATAAAAGGCGAAATATATGTACACTGTATACATATGATTGGTTGGTATTATGAAAGGCACATCAATTGAGAAAGTGGAACAATTGGTTCATATATAAAAACCAGGTATGTTGGTCGGCATTTCAATTTCAGCTCAAAAACTCGGTCTACTATATATTGTCTCCCAATCAGATAGTTTATCACACAACAGACAATAAGACTTGACGGACAAAAAGGTGAATAACAAAGTCATAACATAATTAGTCGATAAGAGTTGGTTAAACGGTTGCACAGTAACATATCATAACTGTTTTAAAAAGCAAGAACACAGTCCAGTAGGTGATAGAAAGTTGATAATACGACAAGACAGTCAAGGGGAGAAGGGGCGATGGCAGCAAATTTCTTAACCAGTCAGTTTAACAGCCTGATAAAATTTCACTATTTCCGTATTTTTTACTCCAAATGCAATTCCTTGCAACATTGTCACGACTCATTATAGCAACTAGCAAGACATTTATTCACACATCTCATTATGACATGCCTCACAGGCACACAGCTTAAAGTTCCTATCTAGAAACTTACTTTAGTTACAATAAAGCCTGATCGCATAGAGTGATCCTTGGAAATTTATATTTTCTACTAGCTATACCATTCAGCACTTAGCATCCAAGCTTGCAAGGAAATTCTGGTATAATTACTTCGGACAGTAGCAAATGTAACTTTAATACATAGAAACTTGGATGACATTGACCAGCTTCTAAACAAAGGCTTCAACTATTCAACCAAAAAATTAAACTAAATGCCGATTCAACATGCACATCAAACAAAAGCTGCATAGATACACACACTACCTGGCATGCATTTATTAGTGACCTTAATTAAGAACATACGGGAAGCTTGGCTGTAACCCTTCCCCATAGTCCATATATGCAGTCTCATTCACGTATGATACCATTACTAAAATGCTGATTCCCAGCATACTCCATATATGGAGTGTCATCTAAAAGTTTTAATACAGGTACCTTACATATTTGATAGGATATCTTTACTTATACCATCCATTATTCAACATATCTTACAGAGCAATGGGGCATCAATACGGGCCATCAATTCTAAACAACATTTGTGACATCTCTGCATTTACCTTGATAGACACTTTGCTCTTAACTTGGCTTTCCAGAGCTTCAGTCATTGACTGCACAACCAAAGTACAACATTAATCCTAAGCATAAACTAAAAGATACTAAACCAACCAATATTGATGCAAGCGGCAATCGCCAAGACGCCAACAAAACACAACCTATGCGTGTAATTTTTTGTGTATGCACACACATTAAATCAAGAGATACGAAACCTTATCGAATTGAACAAGGACTTGAATTGCAAGCTCGGGACTAAGAACTCCATTATCAACCATCTCATCCAATGTCTCAGTCAAACACATCCCGATTGTTGACCTCCTATACAGCTCAAAAGTCGCCATTCTTCTTCCTTACTAAAAATCTGCTAAAACAGCAGTCACGTCAATCAATATTCTACGATAACAAATCAACACAATACTAACAGCCCTGATCTCGCAATTACAAATTTGCAACATAATCACATATTCAATCACAAACATATACATATCTGCGACTGTTTAGTGCAACTTAACTGAAACACTCTCACATACGAGACAGCATTGGTACTGAAAGTGAAATATTAAACTTAAATACCTAGACATATAATATAAGATAAAAGTTACGTAACTAAATTACTAACAAAGGTTAACATTGCTGAACAGATTGAATAAAGTTACGGAAATTTACAAAAGATTTTCGATAATTACTCTCATCGCCACTAGTAAGTACAAGTATAAATTACTAACTACTTGCGCATAACAGAGTTTCGATAATTATTCGTAGCACTACTACTTTTACAGTTACGTATCAAATATATGAATTTTTATAGTGTCTGTTTTTATATATAATAAATCTAACAAATTAATATCATCACACAAATGCAATCACAAACATATGCATCCATATCAAACACTTCAGATTGTTCTCTAATTCAATTGAAACAATTACGTATGTTGTGTGTGTGTGTGTGATTAGATACAATATATAGATACAAATCAAAGAGAAATATAAGAGAGATTGGAAATTACAGTGGAGAGCTCTGCGAGATGAGAGAGAGAAACGAGAGAGGGAGAAAAAATTGGGGCTTTTATACCCTAGTTTTGTAGCCGGTGCTTTATATATTGGTGAGATGAATAAGAAAGGACGTTTGAAAAGACTTTATTAGCCTTGTTGTATGTGTACTGTTGAGGATAAAATAGGAATTTTCTGTTTTTGACGATGACTATGGGCCTAGACTAGGCCTGTTAGTCTTACAAGAGGCTTGTGAATGCTCGTACATATAAAGCCCATGACTTTGACCCGTTATATATAGTTGGTAAATTATTCCTCGAATACGCTAGGGAAGGAGAATATTGATCATTTATTAAATTTAATAATATACAAGTTTATATCCGGTGTAATGTACAGTTTAATTAATATTTAAGTTAATATATATTTATATTATCTTTTTATTATTAAGAAGTTTTTTTCTAAAAAAAAATTGGTTGAAAATTTATATTAATATAACTAGTGATCTAGTAGAAAGAAGGCTTATAATAAAAACTACGACCAGCAATTTCGAGTTCTGGGTCGGATTCGTGTCGGGTCAGATTGTACCTGGTTGTTTTGGGTTGATTTTTCTTAACCCTAACCCGTACCTACCGGATTCGTGTCAGGTTTCGGGTCATTTTGGATTTCATCACCTCTACTTTTTTTTTAGAGTGATTGAAAATATCTCTCTCTCCCGATTTATATGGACCAATTGTTTTGCACAAATTTGAAAAAAATAATAATTCATTCCTCTTTCGTTGCATGTGAAATTTACATTTCAAATGTATAATATGTACAGTACTCACCCTATCAGATGTAAAATAGGGCAGAACATGTGTAAAATATTGTTATTATTATTAAATAATTATGAACTAACTAGCGAATATCTATCATTGCAAGTAAAAGTTATTTTATTGTAATTAAATTTAGTTATTTTAAATATAAGGTATTTCAACAATATGTTTATAAATATATGGTTCATTAATTTTCGAGTTTCAGGTTCGTGTCTGATTGTACCGGTTATTTCGACCCTAATTCATATTTTTTCAGGTTGGGTTCGTGTTACATTCGGATTGAATCCAAAATTGGCATCCGATAACAACTGGAAAGTAATCCCATCCATTTATTTTAAAGCTCTATTAAATCTTAACCACACAATATTTTGACATAAACAGCCACTCACTCACCCCCCCTCGCAACTGCTCTCATCCGGCGAGATTTATTCAATTGATGAGTCATTATCAATTCCGATACTAAGATAGTAGATGGAGAGGTATTGATCATAATTGGAAATAGTTGTATTTGAGGTGAAAGATGAGTAGAGCTCGGCAGTCCGATGGTGATGGTGGGGTCATCGGATCTAAATCGGCAACGGCGAAGGTGATTGAAGATGATGAAGGTGATTTTGACGATGGATGATGTTGTGGTGGGGTACGGTGCATGTATATGCGTGTATATAGAGTTGGGTGGGTAAGGATTTGAATTAGTTATTTCTGTAATACAAATTTGTGATTTCACTGACACAAATCAGTGATATTAATAATATAAATTTGTGATTTAATTAACACATATTTGTGGTATAAATATCATGGATTGCGATGCCGGCTTCTATGAATTTGTGGCAACACATATTAGATATTAGGCGTCAATTTTTTTTCTCAATGATGATTGTGGTACATTTTGGGTGTTTGTGAATTAATTGTTTTGATTTTGATTTTTTTAAAAAAAAATTCTTCATAATGAGATGTAATAAATGAAGTCCATGATTTTCATGGAAGATGATAGGTCGGAATACTTCAATTTTTGATGATGGTGAGATCAAAAGTTGTGGTATAATAATATATACCAATGTGATTTTTAGTGATATTAATAATATAAATTAGTGATTTCGATAATATATATTTGTGATCTTTATAATACATATATCTGATTGTTACTGAATAAAAAACAATGGCTATTATCCTATGAAAATAGTATCGAAACAGTGACGGGCAGCGGCAAATCCAGATTAAATTTTCAGTAGGGGCACCAAGCCACCAATTACTTTAATTAGTGGTCATGGCTAAAGATCAATTATTCTAATTTAAAGTAATTTTATCATTAATAAAAAAATTTAATTTAAATTACAATATATAAAAAGTAGGATTTTATAATATTAAAATTAAATTGCTGGGAGTCTAAAAATATAAATATATTTATAATTTTTTGTACTTTACAAGTTAAATAAGCTTATAGATATAATATTACAATACCAGTATAAAAGCGATTAGTGTATTAAAAATAATTTAAATTGATAAAAAATATATGTATATTTATTTATGAGATTAATGTTTCTGAGATTATCTTACATTAAGATTAAAAAAGTCCTCATATAAATGAATGAGGGTATTATTGTAATTATATCATATTAGTATATACAGTTACAAAAATATTATCAATATTTTATACTAAAAGATACTTGTATCTCATATAAATTTGTTAAAGTAATTTCAGAAACTTTATTTTCTTTATTTATTATCTTTTATATAATATATAATTATAATTATAATATTTTTATTTAGTTGAATTTTGTTTAAATTAAATTTTAGGGGGGCATTGCATTATTTTCAGTGGGGGCATGTATATAATATAAGGGTATTTAGGTTTGATATCTTCACTGGGGGGCTGTGCCCCCTCACGACATTGTAAATCCCCCTCACGGGAGAAAAATAATTGTTTATATTTTAATTATTATTTATTTATTTAATTTTAAATTATATAATATTTTAAAATATGTACATAGTTTCTAGGTGCTTTCTAGTCGAGTATATATATATATATATATATATATAATTTCTCCTCCAAATTTCGCACAAAACAGATCAGGAACGGACTACATAAGATATTAAACAAAACTTATAACAAAATTAATAAAAAATATAATTCATTTTAATTACAAAACTGATCACATGGTTTTTACTTGCAATCTTTTGATATTTATAATCTTCCTGATACAAGTAATTTATGAAATTGGGACAATAATCTCCTGAAGAATTCATCGCCAAACTAAATCAGACGTTTCATGTTCCTCTACTCAAAGCCCTGCTTTATTTACTTAATTGAGCTAATTTGGCGTAATGTTTTTTTGGACCAAAATGGATATTGTCAGTATGAGCCCAAAGTAATACATATTATAATAAAAGCGCAAATTGGTAATATCAAAGCATATTGGTAAAAGCCTATAAAACTAATATCAAACTTTTGTATTTCAAGACGGTAGCGCGGAGCGGGCACTATAAAGCATTGGGCTTGAGCAACAAATCTCAGGCTGAAAAGTAGGTAGCTCATTCACGAAGGCAGCCTTGTATATACAAATTATGTATTGGGTCACCAAAATTTGTATTTCTTGCCAATTGCCATAATACCGTTTCCTTCGTCAGAATAAAAGAGGTATTACGTGTAAAAAAAAATTGATATTGCTTTGCTATCCTATTACGCCACCCCATGGATTTCAAGAAATTCGAGAAGTTTAAGGCTAAGATTTTATTTTTTCTTGACACACGATATTTTTTTGCAAACATTTCAAGTTAAAATTTTTGCATGTCTCGGAACAGGACTCGCACGGTACTAGTAGATTGCAGTCTGGAGATCTCACTAACATTCCTGATTCCTCCAGCAGTTCTGCCGTGCGCAAGGATATGGTACTAATTAATTGTTCCATTAATATCTTAATTTTTTTGGCTAACATTATAAATGCCTACCTAGTGATTTATAACAATAATTTCTGAACTTATTTATTTATTAATTTGTTAATAAGAGGTTGATGATTAGATATTTAGATTCCGAATACAACTGAACTGCTTACTAGCACCAAAAATTTGTCATTGATTAATTATGGCCATTCCAATTAGCTAGATTAATGCATTTTCTGTTAACTAGCCATAATAACTTGTCAGGAAAAAAAACTCCTCTATTTTGGAGAAAATCAATTTTATATATTCAATGAAATAATTTTAATATTTTTTCCCTAATAACGGGACTTGTGACTGTTTTCTAGCAGGAGAAAAAAACTTGCAACGAAAGTACTACTTGTAAAGATCTAATGAAGGCAGGAAAAATTTATAAAGATGATAAAAGGGCCTAAAGGCTGTTTACAAAATCTACTTTAAAAAGTAAAAGTAACTTCTATGTTCTGGACAATTAAGCATGCATAATATACACACACAGAGGAAATACCCGGCTCACAAAATTCAAAGTTTTACCTTTTTCTTTTTCTTTTCATTTTCTTGTTATAATTTAAAACAAAGACTGGCAGCTGCTTCATCACTTAATCAACCAGAGGAATGTTCTGTAACACCCACACACTTTCTGTCATTCACCCCCTCGGTTTATATGGTGCATATATATATATATATACCAAAATTTATATATGTGGTTAAAAGGATTACTCACTACTTCATTTGTTACATTATATGCGGAGGCATGAATTATATATGAATATATACAAATCAAAATATATTTATATTATATTATTTAAATATTAAAATTTTAATAATTGATAGTTTAATTGGTATTTGGTTGGTTATGCATGGATCCCAAATATGTTATATGTGTTTCAAAATGTTATTACCTATAGAGACTTATTTATTCTACTTTCTCCCCAATCAATATCTATTTTCACGAGGAAATGGCATAACATAAAACATATATGCATGTACATGTAATTGTCAAGGAAAGAAGAGTAAAAATCATGAGGAAAGAAATGTATAAATCAAATCGATCCTGGGTAGATCTTGGAGGTGGTCCCTCTTAATAGCTAGGTTAACATTTTGTTTACGAATACCCATGCAGCAAGCATATTACATACTCTACTTGTCTGTACTGTTTTGACGTACATTTGACCGTATTCTATATTCTCTTCTACCCAACCAGGGACAAATACTATACACACAGGAAAAATAGCTAGAGATATAGTACATGTAGACCTATCATAATATATATGTGTTGATATATGCTGTCAGTATCATATATAGTGGTCCAGTCTTCCTTGTAGATATGAGATTCTGCAGCACACGCAGAGCCTACCCTCATGATTATCACTGGTAAATACTACTCCAATACCATTCTCCTCTGTATGTTTTTTACATTCTCCACAATCAATATCCATTGGACTTGGGGTTTTTCAACTCTTTCACTAAAATTTTAAATGAGTGAATAAACATAATATAATTTTTCTATTTGTATTATTATTCTACTAACAATAAATTAATAAGAATAATAGTTTTGCAATTCTTCAACCTATGTTTAAAGATTCTTTTTTTTTAAAAAAGAAAGAGAAGAATTTATTCTTTTAACTTGTTCCCGACGATATCTTTGTCTCAAAATTTTTCAATATTCTAATTTGAAAATTTGGAAAGAAGGAGAAAATAAGTAAATATTCATTCGGTTTGGTTTTATTTGACGTTTGACTTTATAGCACACATTTTTAGGAGATTTGACTACGGAGTTAAATTTATTATTTATTTTTTTATTTTTTGAATAAAAATATTAAACTAAAGCTTTTATTCATAAAAAAAAAATTAAAAATAATAATTATAACTGTGTATTCAAAAGCTATTAAAACTATTTATTTAGAGTACAGATATTCTAAAGCTATATATACCTATGCAAACAGTTGATGCTACGAACAGCTGCTTCAGTTTCTTTTCTGTCAATATATATAATATATAGCCACTACAGACCTATATATTGTTTTTATTTAAAATTTAATTCCGCTAGCACTCGTATATATAATAATACTGTGAAATCAGAGGTCACTAAGATTTGACTTCAATTAAAACACAAATCACCTATAATATAACTACAATAAATACATAAATCTTACGGATTGACATCACCTCTCTTGTATAAAAGCCATCTATAAATTTACTAGAGAAAGGGTAATAAGGGTTGTAAGTAGTACACCTTCCACACCCAACTAGGTAAAGTAAGATTACTTTTCCAAGTAATTTCATGCCTATAATATACTCCCTCCCTTCTCCCTCCTCATACACGCATTTTAATATACATATAAAATATAGTTATATAATTCATTTTTATAATTTTTTTTTTTAAATAAAAATTGAATGTTTAAATTTATATTTAAAAAAATTAAAAATAAATTATATAACTATATTTTATATATAACAAAATGGGCCATACTAGAAAATGTTAACAAATCCGTTGGGACGGAGGGAGTAACATATATCACTGTGTGTTAATTCGTATATATATACACGAGGAATTGTTAGATTTTAATGTAGTGTTAATTAAGTGTCCCTCCTTTATAAATGTTAAATATATATATACGAACAGCTAAGACGTGTACAAGCTAAGCTGTTGGTATATATATATTTAACTATGAAGTTATGAAGCTCTATGATGCCTCAAATTCAAATTTTAGCATTCAATATTCTTTAAAACAATAACTTAATTCGAACATTTATTGTTATAGTAATAGTTTTAACCTTGATGATATAACTTTTCATCCAAAATATGAAATTTAAAAAAAAAACTTAAGGACATTGACAATATAAGTAAATATTATGGCTTGCCAACAAGCATAGAAACTGGAAAAACATATATGACCTTTTATCCTAAGTTATTCACCATAATTATTACATTAGCTACAAATTTGCAACACAAAATTCTAAAAACATGTACAAGTTCATCATATATCCATAATTATACCTGTATGTTACTTCCTCATAAGTTTAGCAAAATAAAGTACATAATCAAGGTAATTTTTCTGCACCTCCCAAAGAAAAAGACATAGGCAAATGGCTATCCCTTTACATAACCCTATAACTTTATAAAAGGCTATAATCATTTCAGAACTTAATTGTACATGACATAAAACAAAACTCCAATAACAAAAGATAAAGTACCTGATAGTCATCAGTAAGCTCATACATTGATATATAAATAAACTCGCGTTAATGTTCTTTATAATTGTAAACAAAGAGCATATATAACTTGACGTGCAATCACAGATTCATGTTATTTTAACCAGCATGTGATCTCGCCTTTCTCCCAGCTTAAATTCATATGTATTTTTATGCAAACCCAATATATATATAGAGAGAGAGAGGTTTATAGATCAACTTTTAGTTCAAACTCATACAATTGGCTTTTGCTAACAAACTCATACAATTGGCTTTTGCTAACATCTGCAGCTAAATATAATGATTAGAGAAGACAATAACTAGTGTGTTGCTCATAGTAATCAACAAAAATCACAGTTACATACCCAAGTGTTAACAATATGTATGTGATAGATATCACGTCCAACATAGCCTGCCTAGCTTCATTAAACATCAAATATATAGGCTTTAATCTCTACACAATCTGCATTTGTTTCCAATGGTACCCCTTGTGACATCAAATATACTATAACTAAGCTTCATTGCTATAAAGAAGCTAAGAAAAGGACACATGCAGTAAACATTTAATTTTATCTAGCACAAAATCTTTTGCTTGGCTTGTGACAAAATTTAACTAGCTAGCTACATGCACCAGCTGCAGATAGGGTTTAAATTTCATCACACCATAACTATAGCTGGAATTCTGAGTAGTGAATAGTATATATTGACAGAAGACAAGTATCATAAGTTATTTTAAATATATATATATATATATATATATATATATATATTGAAGTTACACACACAAGTGTGTGTTCTGAGATTAATGGAACAAAATGTAGTGATAAACAGAGTAGATGAACTGTAATTGCTTAAGTTGGTTGGGAAGATGAGTAAATTTCCATAGGCTAAATATAATTACTCAAGTTAGTTGTAGTACTAGGTATATAGCTAGGTTTGTAAACTTTACTTGTTGAGAAATTTTCATATATACAGGTTACATTGGGAATATGAGGAGTTTTCAAGTTGACAAAGCCTTGCTACACATGAATATATCTACAAGATGTGATATATCAAGCTTACATGAATCATTTCCCAGGATAAATCATGATGAAATATGTCATTTCCCAGAAGAAGAAGCAGACCTAATATATATCCTCTGTTCACATAAACATCACATCACGCAGATAAAACCCTAACAAAAAGGAAGAAGATAATTTTATAATTTTACCCCTTCATGATACATATTTTCTGTATTTACTACGAGAGCTAGAGTTATATATTTAAATTAAAAATCATTAATAATAATGTAACATAATATTACCTTGTGAAAATGGCTAGATATATGTGTAGAAATTAAGAAAAACGTAAAGATATATACGATATGATGATTATGCTTGGCTCCTCATACGCCATTCACGGAACCATCGATTTGTCGATGAGATCTCTGCAAGTGGCATACAGGGAGCCAGGCATGTGTATATGTATACATCTCTAGCGGCTATGTCATAATTATAATGTAATGAGCGTGCACACGTTATACACACATACTATATGAAATTTGTAACAAATTTTACCTTACTGTCGATATCACTCTCAGCAAGATGAAGAGAGAGAGAGAGAGAGAGAGAGGGAGGGAGAGAGGGAGAGAGGGAGAGAGATTGAGGGAAATTAAGCTAGGGTCTTTATCCGAATGAGAAACCTAGCTGTGTATATATATACATAAATGAATATATTGAAGTCCCACAACCTTAATTGTCCATCTGAAGAAGATGAAATGTCATGGCCAGAGTGCTACAACAAAGGGAAGCAGATGAGAAGAGGGTTTGATTTTGGTAATCTTTGTGGGGTTTTAACAAATATTTTCAAGAGGGAATGAAGGAAGATGTGGGGTTGGAGTTGCACACCTCAGTCTACCCACTAAATATAGACAGAGAGAGACACGGAGAGAGAGAGAGAGTTTGAGTAGAGAGAAGGAATGTTTCTAAGGAGAGAGAGAGGGGAGAGAGATATAATTAAAATGGTTAATGTAGTGAGCATGCAATTTCCCAAGCTACCTCATTGTTTATGGTGTTTTGAAATCTCTTCTTTTTCTGGGGTCAGTAAAGCAAATGCTGCTTTTTCTCTTCAGAAGTGCATTTGTCTGGGAGTGCTTGGATTACATGGATTCCTCTTCTCCCCCTACTTACTCTCTTTCCTTTAAATATACACAAAGTGAAAAAGATAGACCATAACCATAATTTCTTATCTTCTTTCTCTCCCCCACCCCCTAGCTCGTAGTATATATTATTATGATTTATGTGTGGGTGTTATTTTTTTCTCTTAAATTTGCTGCTTATTATAATTCATTCAATTTTATTACACCCTTTTAAGTTTTAACACATTCGATCTGCTACATTCTTGTTCAACCCCGTGTTCTTAACTCGTTTAGTCGACAAATTAGTAGGCCAACTAGACCACTCAGGGGTCTAAGACCACCTTAATTACTTCTTGTCTAAATGATTGTAAAAGGAAAAAAATATCTTGTCCCAACTCCCAACCGAGTCAATGTTACATTAATATGGTTGATAGAGTTTTGTTCTAAGAATTTAAGCTGTCCACAAATGAAATATGTAAAATATACATCATTCGTAACTTGAAATTGCATATGTCGAAACATATTCCCAATATAAAATTATTGAAATATTGTTAGGTTGGAGCTTCTCCAAATTGCGATTTCCATCTATCGAAATTCTATTGATCAGTCATGCCTATGTAGGATTTTCTAGAGCAATCTGTTTTGCCATACCTTTCAGAATTAGAAATATAGATCACGTACTGTGGCCGGCTCTTAACGCAGGTTTTGATTTTGAGAAGGAAAATAAATGGATAACATCAACCGTTTAAATTCGTGCAGCAGCATCATTAGGATAAATATGCCCGAAATAATATAAATAATTTTTTAATAATATTATTATGGCCATTATTCTACACGGTGTCTTCTTATATAGATTTTAATGTAAAATTTCATAAATAATTTTAAAATTAATCATACTTAAGTCATAACATTGGAAACTTTGATTTTAATATAAAGCACTAATCATATATAATCTTTATAAAAGAATTTAATACTAAAAAATTAAGCGAAAAAACTGATTTTGAATTTGATTAACTGTAAAAACGTTCTACACGATTTGTTTCCACGGTAAAATCATTCAGGATTATTTGTCAATACTTTTTCAGAAAAAAGTTTGTGTAACTTTGTTTTTAATTTATTTATATATGTATTTGATTAATAAATTTAAATATATAAATATATATATATATATATATATATATATATATATATATATATATCTTGTGTGTATATATGGTGGTTCTATCTTGAATTTTATATAAAAGGTTCTCCTAGAATGCTATTCATATTATTATTATTACTGGACAAACATATTTCCTTTCTTTGGGAAAATTAAATTCACGATAAAATTAATCTAGCTATATTATACATTTATACTCCATGCATCCCATTCTAATAGTCTTTTTCGAAAAACAAATTGTTTCATATTAATTATCCATCTTTTTATCTAGTATTCATTTATTAATAATTTCTCAAAATTACTCCCGGCCTCTTACTACTATTTACACGTACATATTGAACCAATATATTAAATATGGGTAAAATGAAAAAAAATATAATATTTAAAATTTTTAATATATGTAAAAAAATTAATAAGATGGAGAGAATAATTGACAATGACATTTTTTTACAATAACATATTAATATTAGTGATCGATGCATTATAAATAGTTAGAAATAAGGTTTAAAAAGATGCCTTGCTGTCAATTTAATATAGTTATTGTCATTTTCATCTTCTAATTTTGTTTTTTCTATTTTCTTTTAACCAAATTTTCTATAAATAAATAAATATACTTGTTGTGAAGGTTCTTTAAAGTTCAACTACTTTTGTTGGTCAAACAAAAGTAAAACACTACATATTGAGATTGGACGAGATGAATGATTACAATTTACACACATCATGAAGAGTCTGTCGTACCTTAATTCCGGAGAATTTATGTCCCGTATTGTCATTCAAAAGTAACACAAACACCAATCTGCCCCCCAAAAGATTCAGATCCATTAATGTTTCTCTCGTTTCTACTAGCATGCACATTCAAATATTCAATGGCTGAAAATCAAATTTAGACCCATTATTTCTGTATTTATCAAATTAATTATTAAATTTTCCATCCTAGTCCAGTGACAAAGATCAAGTTCCGATAGATCATAGATTCGATTATTTCTCTTTAACCATTTGTAATTTGGATTAAATATCAAAATTATCACTCATTGCGGTCAATAATAATGTAAAAGTATTACACTTTAATCATTAATTTAAAAATTAATATCATCCCTATCACTAAATATATCAAATTTGGTATTGAGTTAATTGTTACACCAAAAAATAGCATTTGGATATTTTTAGTGTAGGTTTTAATGTATTTGGGTCACGGTAAGGTGTGTTTTATCAATTTAGGAAGAATGGGTCATCCCGAGCCTGGCGGAGGCCGTCACTCCTATATTAGTCGGAGGTCGGTGACTCCTATGTTGGCCGGAGGCCCGTGATTCAAGACTACATCTTGTTCATAGGCACGCCTTATATTGAGAGGAGGTCGATGACTCCTATGTTGTCTGGAGTCCAGTGACTCCTATATTGACAATATTGACAAGAGGCTGGTGACTCCTATGTTGACAGGAAGTCGGTGACTAGAGGTTGCATCATGTTCGTAGGCGCGCCCTATGTTGGCCGGAGGCTGGTGACTGAAGGCTGCATCTTGTTTGTATGTTCTTAACTCATTTGCTATTATTAAAGTTCCTCCAAGGTTAATTATTATTGAAAGCCTTCCGGCATTTATTATTATTGAAGGCCCTCTGGCGTTAATTATTATTGAAGGCCCTCTAGGGTTAATGGTTGAAGACCATTACTCTGTATTCCATGAATTGTCCTCGTCGGGGAGTTTTGGGATGCTGCTATAACCTCAACTTGGAAGATCATTTCTCTGTACTCAAGCGGGTTATCTTCGTCTGGGGTTTAGGACATGTCCCACATTAAAGGTGAATCTAGTGTTGGCCTCCAATCAACGTTCTGATGAAATAGCGGTAGTGGATTGGCTCGGCCTCATGAAATCCGAGTTTGAGTCGTATTCATGAAGTTCTTGGGTCTTATACTAGGTTTTGGACTATCCAGACAAACCTTAATGTGGAGACCTCTTCCGAGTAGGTTTCGATTGTCGACTTGAATTTGAAGAAGGAAACATTTTTCTATCGGATATGTGCTTCAGCAAAAACTACTTGAGTTTGATCTCTTATAAATAGGGGTATGTAGGCACAATATTAAGGGTTTGAAAGTTAGGGAACTCAAGGAAAATAACTGGAAAATCATATCAATTTCAGTCCCCAATAAACATCACCACCTTACTCCGGCTTTTTTTCCGTCCATCTCAGTCTTGTTAGATCTTATTCCTTCAAGAATCTCAATTTTTGTTGATTACCGGATTTCTCCATCAACATTAATCATTCTCGACACAAAAATTTAAAACAATAAATTAAATAAATGAATTTTACATTTAATGACTCACTTGATATATATATATATATATATATATATATATATATATATATATATATATATATATATATATATTCCGTTGCGAATGACGATTTTAATAATTAATTCTTTATAATTTATACCGTCAAAAGTATCAAATTTAAAAATATATTACAAATGTGGCTTCTGTGCAATGATCTTGGAAGGACAATAATATCAGAAAAACAATCTATGATTGATATATAATAATACATGTATAGACTATTATGTTGATATATATATAGTCTGTGAATATAATTGTGTGATCTTATCGTACAGTCAAAATCTAAGGAATAGGAACAATGTACCTATTGCTGTGAATACAAGGACACCAATCGAATATTAGGGTTTTACATAGGGACAACAAAGCAGTCAGAATTTTTGCACTATACTTGTCTATGCTATGTTTAGCTTAGTGCTTGTTTGTATTCCTATAAAAATATATACTTCTAGTGCTTAGGATTTAATTAGGTCGTGACTTTTATCTTCTGTTATTATGGTTAAAATGTTTTTAACCCTTAAAATTTAGATTCAATATTAATTTGAATGAGTAATACTTTATAATTAATCTATATATCTTGGTTTATATGTATCTGAAGTAGATTAGAGGCACCAAGATTGCATTCAAAGTTTTTAATTAATTACATATTTGTAATTCTTTGTAATTTCATTTAAGACAGTTGATTACGAACGTATTTAGAATTCTTAAACTCTTCCGATTAAATTTATGATTTTATGTTTGACAAATTTATATAAATCTAAATATAATTTATCTTTCTTGAATTTGAATATAGATTTTATCTGCAAGGATTTGTGGTATTTAATTTTTCAGTATGTGTAAGTAGCTAGCTAGCTAGGTAGTGTTGGTTTATTAGGGTGGTCGGAAGATAAAATTTGATGCAAGTTATAAAAATGTTTTCATCAGCAAAGTAACGAGAGTTACAATGAGTTAGGTCAGTGACATCCAATAGAACGAGTTACATTAACGATTTTGAATGAATCCTGTTCCTGGTCGAGTTTACGAAACAAAAGAAAAGAACATTTTTTTTATTATTTTAAAAATGCAGAAAAATTATTGGAATAAATTATACAATGAATTTTTGGTAAATTTTTAATCTTTCCTTTTCTTTTCTTTCCAGGAAAAAGCGAGAACCAATTAAAAATAATAATTTTTTTCTCACTTTTTCCCTTTCTTTTAAAAAAAAATATCCGCAACACGGTGTTAAGAAAAAGTTCATTTCACATAAGGGATATTGTTAGTTGATTTATTCGATTTTATTGGTCTATCTCATTTTTAAAAATTATTTGATCACATAATATCGAAACTAAATATATTTGGTAATTGTCGATATACTATATTGTAATTCAGTGATGGGCAAAATGGTACATAAGACAACCTTAATAAAATTTTGGAATTATTTTTTTACACTTTTATTTTTAAGTTTTACGTTAGGATATATATTTTTTTATCATAATAAATTTGGATTGACGATTATAATTTGAAATGTTGAATCGTTAATACTTTACCTTTGACATTTTCAGCTCTAAAATTTGAATTTTTCACGAATTTAATATTTTACAACAAGCTAGCTAGTCAATGGCCGATATTAAAAATCCAATAATACATGCTTATGTATATTTAAATATTGTAGCCTTGTAGAGTTGTAGGTGTCTGTATAGATGTAGTGTGCATTCAATCTATATGCGAATATTGGAGGGTTTGTGTTATTTAAATTTAAAATAAGTTATTTATTTTCATATTTTTTTATACATATTTTCATATTTTTTTAAGGATAAATATTTATTTTAGAATTTTAAAACCAAATATCATCTCAAAACTAAAAAATAAGTTATTTATTTTTAAAAAAAGTACATACATGCATATTTTTTTCCAGAAATAAGAGATTATTTGCTTTCTATGTGAATTGATTGATTAAAGTTACCAAAAGGGTTAATCATGTGCATAATTTAGGATAAAGACTATACTCAACTTTAACCTAAATTCTAATCATCTCGATCATAAAATCTCAAGACAAATCTTAAGCTAAATTTGCATGTGAAAGATAATTTTAATCATGAAAGTCAAAGAAAGAACAAAGAGAAAACAGACAAGATTTATATTATATACTGTACATTATTATACAGTATAAACAAAGTGAGAAGTTGAGAGCAGAAGTAGCCTAGTTCCAAGTAGGCTCTTGAGTTCCTGCTTCACTGCTTCCTCATGGTGGAATAAAAAGTTAGTCAAGTCAATAAAATAATTTCCCACTAAATAAAAAGGAATGATTATTCGACAATTTTTTTAAAAAAAAGTGATGAAACCGGTAACATGCTTTGTCCATGTTGATTAGACAAATCATACAAAAAAGTGAAATGGCTACTGGATCAAATTTGCAGTCAAATTAAGGTCAGTTTCACGTGTAAAATCGAATTTACAAGTTCACATTAATCTGATAAATATGTTAATGAATTCAAAATAATTTAATATTTATTTATGGGTTGAATACGACATGGAGGAGTTATGGGATGTACTTTGACTTTTTAATTTCACTATTAAAAATTATTTTATTATTATAATGATTCACATAGTTTCGGTTTTTTCTTTATCATTTTTATAATTAAAGATGTGGGAGGAATAATACCTGTATTTATATAAATTCATTCACTATGTTTTACATATTCCACATATCTATACATATTTTAGTAGTATTAAGAGTTGCTATTTAATTAAATTTCTATTTTTAAAGAAAAAATAATTATTATATTTCTATTATAATAGAAAATAGCGTTTGTAGCTTTGTTTGTAATGGTAAGTCTATCAATATGTACGAGCTTAAATCCCGTGACGGAACACCTTTTAAATATTTAAAATATATTTATTATAATTAATATATTTTATTTTATATATTATAATTCTTTTAATATATTTACATTTTATAACATTAAATAAAAAATATTATTTTACTGTTAACTACATTTATTAATTACTTATATGATTGTTCTAATATATATTGCATATCTATAAAAATATTTAAATATTAATATAATAAAATATTTTTAGTTATATATATTTTTTATTTTATTATATATTATATAAATAATATTTATATAATAATTGTTTTCTTATAATTTACTTTAGAATATGTACATATTTATAAAAACATTATAATATTATTATTAATACTTTTATTATTTTCATTTTTATTCGATACATGAAATTAAATGAATTATAATTTAAATTATAAAATTTATAATGATTTTGTAGGCTATTGAGGTTATTTGATATATGATTTTAATTTTATGTGTTTTATTTTCACCTATCACATTAACCCATTTACTCCAATTATATATAGGTATATAATTTACATTTATTAAAGAATCACTGATTTAATCTAATAAACTAATGCAAAAAAGTTGTTTTTTCCATAATAATATTTTAATGCTTGTAATAGAATTAAATTCTCTCTCGATCTCTTGGGCTTACATAAGAAGTAAACATGTGAAATGAAATGAACAAGGAAAGCAGCCCAAATCTAAGTAATCATACACTTACAGAGAACAATATAAGCAATGTGATTGGCCCTGTTTCTTTGGCACAGTCTGAACCTAATAAGTTAGACCTATATCCTGGCACAGTCTAGAACTCTATAAAATTGGGCCTGCCAATGTCATCACTGCAATCAAGTTCAGCCCATTTGGTATTATCGATATATTTTATTTTTAGAATAATCTAGCTTGCTTTGGTTTTATTTTTATCTTTTTTGCTAAATTGTACTTCGATTTTTTGAATTGTGAGAAAGAAGGATTGGTTAAGTATTAACTCCTTTCAAAATAAAAATGTAGCAACAAATGTGTTTATTCGTGGAGACCCACTTTATACCTGTTTTAAGTTCTAACCCTTGACTCTCTTTTTTTGAAATTTAAAGTACTTGCATTACTTAAATCAAATAAAAAAGTATCATAGTTAAACTCAGGAGCAGTATCAACCCACTTGAGATCTGACATAAAATGTGTTACTCTTACTCGCAAATGAGCTACATCATTCGCACAACACAACAATAGTATGAAAATATGATCGTTCTTGTCCTCCAATACACGCATCAGCACTAGATTGATGTAAAATAGCCAACAAGGATACCACTAGTCACTAGATTAAGAAATTATCGGTTTGTTAAAAAAAGAAGAAATTATTGGTTATTTTCTTTATATTTTAAAATCTATTAGATATTCTAGAAAAAGACACTAAACAATGAACATATTAACCTAATCAAACAACAATAATTCGTACTTATCAACAACAGCAATGATATTAATAATCATAACAAGTCCAAATATAGTGATAATGACTCAATTTCATCTTTAATAATTGCTAGTTTACAAAGGCTAATGTTTAGAACTAGAAAGATTGTGTACGTAAGTACAAGTGTATGGTTTATTGGCTTGCCTTTTTTCTCATAGTCTTTAAATCCTTTCCTCCCATTCATGCATTGTATGGAACTCCTTTGTTGTTGTTAATAATTCATATTAACAAAACAGTACCAGAATCACACAAGTGTTCGTATACTACCATTTTTTACGATTATTGTTATTTTTTGCAGTCACATAATGGATATAATTTTATTTATTTATTGTATTGAGACACATTCTTTTATATATTTTTATTTTTTATCAAACACTTTTTTTAATCTGTTATGGATATGCTTTTTTTAAAATTAAATTTTAAAGTAAATTAAATATATATTTAATAATATAGTTTTTTAAATCTTTTTCAGTTATATAATATATAAATTTTAGTTATTTTAATAAATTGGATTATAGAAAAATCAAAATCGAATAATTAATCTGGAAAGGATGAATATCTTTTTTACAAGTTGTGCGCAGAAATGACCGTTGCTCTTGGATTAACTACTCTTATCAACTTAATCAAAGAACCCCACTAGTCATAGTCATCATTATCCGCATCATTATATTAAGCACAAGTTGGGGTTGAAACTTGAAAGCTTCTGCATACATTCAATTATAATTTTAGTAAGATGTATATTATGTACCTATTCATATAAAGTCAAGAATGGAGTGTGAATGAGAACGAGGATTAGTTCATTTTCAATTGCTTATGGATTTAAAAGTAGATTCCATTGCAAAGTTAGGTCTTTATCTTTGTTTATTGATAAAGAACAAAATCATGCTTAATTATAGCATTATATCATGGAGATGGAAAATAGATAATTAAATGTCTAAACATAAACAAAGTAGATTGTGTTATGTATCTATGGAATCACAAATTATATTGTTATCTTATACTTAAATTCCTTGTGTTTCTCGTATGCTTAGAGTGATCACCCGTATAGGTTTACAAGAGTATAAATTATATTTCATCCACACATAAAATTCATCATTTTCGAGCTTTGGATTAAATATTTAAATAAAGACTACTGTTCTGTGCGAACTTAGAGCATTTTCGACATCTTTAAGTACTTAAACTAAAATTTAAAGAATGAAACTGAAACATGGGCTCCAACAGTATTTTAATGATTACTTATATTACTAGAATTCACTAGGATCATTCCTTACTCACTTATTAATAAGTAATCATTCTTTTTTACTAAACATGTTCTAACTTATATTTTATAATAAAATATTATAAATAATATCTTTCTCTCTCTATTATTTAGTACATCTTTAATGAAGTAAAGTGTTTTTAATAATAAAATGAAAAAATGAGGAAAAGATATAAGGAACATTGTTGAAGTTCAAGATACCTATACATATCCTAAATTACTAAGATCCAATATTTTATATTAAATTTAAAAAATGAACTAGGACTCTATTGGAGTTGCTCTAAGTCTTAATATAATTAACTCTGTGTAGAAAAATATGTGCCGCAGAAACTTGTCCTAAAACAAACAGATTTAGGAGGGAACACAAGATGGCAAGGGAAGAAAAAAAGAACATTTTCCCAACATACAAGTCCTCATAATTCATTATGAATTCATTCAAATGTTACATGATGTATTTCCATTGCTTTTGACCTTGAACTAAAACTCACCAAATCTCAATATATTTAAAATTTTCTCCATCCTCTTGGATCTATTTGGTACATAGTGAAAAAGTGGAGTGGGCATAACAATTGCCTGTGCTCTGATAGGCAAAGAATCCCACCAAGATCATCCATTAACATCACATCCCATCCTTTTTTTTCTTTACAATTGCAGTTGAGTGTACCTCCACCTAATTCCCTTAACCTTTCAGGTGCTTTCACTACTTATCTCTATTACTTCTCTTCTCCATTTTTACAATATCATGTGCCCTTCACCTGCATTCATAAAAAAGCCTCTTTTTAACAAGCATGTCAAAGGAGCAGCTTTCCAAAACAGTAACATTTAGTATAAGAATAAACATTATTATCAAGCATGTTGTATCCTCGATCTCTGGTTAATAAGAGACGTAATATATATTCACTATGCTACAGTGCTAGAGATAAATTAACATTAAAATGCGGTAACCTTTAGTTTAATCACAACTGTGATGAATTAAACAGTTTAACTATACACTATTAGACTTTCACCTAGTTCAATAGTACTTTCAAGTGATTAAGTGAACTCAGTAGAGATAATTTCTGCCAAAAGGAGCAAAGTAAAAAGTTTTGAAGTTGGTGTCATGACAGAATGTTTTTACTTTCTCTTCTTTTAAATAAAATGACTACTAGTAGAAATTATTGTCTTTTGACCAACCATCTCTTTGCTGACTTTGGTAGGTAATTGTACAGGTGAATTTTATCCAGAATCTTCAATGAAACCAAAACATTAGCAATCATTCAGCATGCACCAACTCACAATGTACCCTTAATTAATATTTCAATATGAGCATAAACTATGATAAGAAAGAGAAGCAATCAAAGGCCAAACTGATACACTAATTCATTCCGGTGGTTTTTAATTGGCCACTGGTACTTTTAATTAGACATACTTGCTGTGGGGACACCTGATATATATAATAGTTTTGGACTTCACAAGGTGCAACTATACCTACAAGAATTCTAATTTCATTTAATCTTTTTTGTTAAAGGAGGATGTATGTTGCAGATTGTATCGATGATAAAGTAAAAGCTAACCTGGTATATCAGTACACAAAGCTGGAAGCTTGAATAGGAAAGTAATGAACTTTATCTTAAAAGTCATATGGGGTATTATTGAGGAAGCAAAAGTAAGACTGTGTCTTGTCTCCTGGGCACCACAAAGATATGATTCTCTCACAAGTGTAAACAAGGCTCCCTTGCCATTACTTTTACATTGTGGTCTCTCTTGGGGATCTGAATATGTGTGGTAAATGCACATATTGATCATCCCCTAAAATGTTAAGCAAATACTTTTTAACTTGGATTGAAAGTTTGAAACCCATAGACGGAGAGAGGATATCCTTGAATCTCTCTTTAGGGATAGCTTATTCCTTTCAATCAGGTCCTATTTATATACTATAATTACTAGTAATAGTAAGATTAGCCTATGCCCTTTTTGTATAATACTCCATCTGGATGTTGAAGGGGAAAAGAAAATGACAACAGAATAGGAGCCCACCAGGCACAACAATTAGACAATAACAATGTCCCTGTGATTAAAAAATCACGAAAAACAAATAGTTTGAAATCGGCCCGTCTCCTTGACAGGGATGTTAGCCATGTAGGAATAGTGAAATGTCATTAAGATCATACTACGTGAATATATGATATTTGTATAATTGTGTGAAAATAAAGTGAAAATGGAAAGCTTACCGTAATTGAAAGGTTTTGAGAATTTTGCTAAGTATGTTTCTGATTTGATTGTTTAAAAGCAACAGTGGGAGCTATCCTGCAACTCCTCTTCTGATGCTCTGATACAAGCTCTCCTGCAAACCACTCGAGCTTCTCGAAATTGCTCTGCTCCCCGATCCTCTTACCCTCAAACAGCAAAGATTCTACGTTTTTCTGTTTCAGCATTTCATCCCCTATTTCTGAGAGCATTTTTAAGTTTTTAGGACTAGGATCCAAATCTACATTTGCCCTGCAACGACTTGAACTAGATCCATTTGCCTGCCACAAAAGTCTTAATATCAGTCTTCCACACACATTATCAGAATTATAAATATGCCAAGACCCAATACCAATCCAAGAAATTCAAAGTTTAGTTCACCAAAAGATTGCTCATCATGAATTAAAGTTTATTCAATACAAAAAATATATAAAGAAGCAGCCCATGCCTACAACAACCAAATTTCAGGGGATAACTTTTTTATCTGCATAATGGTTACATAGTTAGTATGATGTAGAGAACTGTTCCAGCATCATCACGCTTGTCATACTCTTTATATAGCATGTCTTACAAAAAACAAAGGCATGGCACCTTTCATGCACAAGTTTTAGGACAAGAACAGTACTCTAATAGTAAAACATATAAGAATCAAGTATTGGTCCAAATTGCCAGCATGATTGTGTATGGTACATGACCATACTACCATAGTACTATATTACTTGTGGATCTTCATATAAAAACAGTTGCTAATAATGGAAACTCTGCCTTTCCTAAGTTGATCCATAACAATAAAACAGTGCTACTCATGGTAAAGTTTAACCAGTTCGTTGCCTGCCAAACAAATTATTATAGGATAAAAGGCAAAAACCACCACCACAAGAATAGCACTATCACCATGTTCTGTTTTAGGTGAAAGAAGATGAAAATGACATGGTACCACATGCATGCTCACTTGAGCACAAAATAATTATCTACCACCTTAATATTTTAAATCGCAAGTTAAAAAAATTGTAAAAGTGCGTTTCGTATACTACCAACAAAGATGGAATGGGTCAAGAAGAGAAAAAACGAACTGTACAAGGCCATCAATCCGAAGTTATTTGCTATTGTTTTTGTTGCTTGCCGGGTGGTCTCGTATTATCCGGAAAGAGAACCCTTTTGATACATCGAAAACAACTATTTTCTAGTGGGGTTCTTAGTTCTTGCTGCATTTTGTTTTAAAACATTCTATTATATATATGTATGTATAAAGACATTGCAAATACTGAGGGAAAAAAAAGAAACTTTTTTCTCTTGGGATGAAAATTCAAGAATCAAATCTTCTATTACACTAAATTTCTACCTACCTAGCTATCAGCTTATCATACATTCATGCAGCACAAGACAAATAAACTACCGTCTGTGAACCATGAACATGGCGTGTTTTCATTTTATTGAGCTAAGCAATGTGACTGTTGGTCCTAGAAGAGAGGCAGGGACAAAGGAGCCTAACAAACACTATATTTGATTACTGTGGGCAATTTTGTCTCCCCAGGTTTTTCCACACAACCCAAGAACCCCAAGAATGCACGGGCAAATTATATCTAACAAACATTCCTATCCTACCAAGCAAAGACCCATAAACCCCTTCTCTCTCCTGCCAAGCACCAGCCTGTTTTATGTATTCCAAGTGGCAAAATGTGACAAACCCCAAAAACGTCCAAATCAATTAAAGACAAACACATTATTATCATTAACTTAATAAAGTACTAAATCTTGAGCAAATAATTCGGTCTTTTAACCAAAGTCATAATCCGACTGCCCAACCTCCATACATGTAACAAGTACTGTACTGTTCTTCCCAGTAACTCACTCTTACTGCATTCTAGGTGCATAAATGATCAAACTTGGTAAAATACTCCACAATAAACGAGTTTGACAAACTATTGGACTCGATTACACCCTAGTAGTTGATCTCAAGCAAAATATTCCAAAACATACTATGTAATAACTTGGCATAATAATACTGAAGATATGGAAAATTGTACCTGTATCCGAACATAATTACTACTATGACCACTCCCAAATGCCATGGCAACCGAATGATCAACCAAATCAGCAGAGGCTTCACTGGAAATCCTCGCCATCGGCCTCGCCCAATCCTTCCCCTTCCACCTCCTCACTTGCTCAAACTCGAAATTCTCTTGAACCGCACCACTCCCGACGGAAAGCACCAAAATATCCTCAACTCCCCTCACAAACGGAAACTCCTGCTTATTATGCAACACATGAGTAATCGCAGCAGCTGTCGGATTAGTCATCGCTAAACCACCGTCCACCGCGACACACCGCGTAGCGCCATCCACTGATCTCATCTCAACCGGTTCCAACAAACCCGGTTCAGCTGACGTGGCGCGGCACACTTCCCAAAGACGAAAATCAAAGCTGTCCGACTCGATTGCATCAGCGCGAGAAAATAAAAACGGTGCTGAGCTGGACAAATCGTAACACGGGATTAAAATCGGCTTTAACGTGTTCCGTAACGTTAAACATTTTCCGTTATCGATAAACGCCGATTTAACAACTTTCTCTAACGCCGTCGTGCCGTTATTCTTACCGTTATTGAATATCCGACTCAGCAATTTACCTTCCGGTTTACTTTTACCGTAGATTTTTTTACCGTGCTCAGTCATCAACCGCCACGTGTCATCCGCCGAAAAAATCGGACGCTTGTCATCCTTCGTTCCGAACAACATCGCCGTGAAAATCCCTCCGACGCCGGTTCCGGCAGCGACATCGAAAAAATCAGCGATTCTCGCGTCAGAATCACCGGAAATCCTGCGCAACGCTTGTTCGAGACACGCCAACGCTTTTCCGGCGATGATATTCCTCAACCCACCGCCGTCGATGCTCAAGATACAAACTTTACCTCTCTGATTCTTAAAATTGCTCGCCGCAGCGTCGCTAATCGCCGCGGAAGCAACGCCCGACGTCTTGTCATCGTTCGCCGGAGAAATTTGCTTGGGAATCCATAGTTTCCGGTCGTCGTAGCCGAAGAGAAACTTAGTTTCGAGAATAGAGAAGATTTCATAGCTGAGCTTATCTGTATCTATACTCGGTTCGTTCATTTCTGATGGAACTGTAGCCATTGATGATTTTGATATATATATATATATATATTTGTGCGTTTGTGTCTATATGTGTGTATATATATCAAATCATGTATTGGAGATAGAAGGTGAAGTTTGTTTTGAATGAAATGAAAGTATAGGTTTAGAAATTGTAGGCTAAAATCGGGTGTGAAAATGTGTTGTTGTGTTATAGATGATGATGATGATGATGATTATATATTTATTTATTTATGTTGAATATGTATGTATATTATTATAAAATAAGGTGGGAGCATCTTGGTCAATAGTTGAGCAAGTCTGAACAAATATTTGTCTCTGCATATGTGTGTGTCAATATATAGATCTCCAAACAGTTAAAAATAAATATAATTACAAAAAATATGGAAATTAGTTAATATTTTATACATATTTGATTAATAACTACTTTATAAATTATTATTTTTGGATTAAATATATTAATTGAGTTGAATTTATAAAATTCGAATTCGAATCAAAATTATTGTGAGTAGAGGATATATTTGATATAATTAAGTTAAATTTTGAAGCAGAAATTGATGATAAATCTATACTATATTATTATAATCGAAAGATTAAAAGCTTTGGTCATAGGTATGGTAATGGATGAACTATACAAAAAATCTTAACCGTTCAATTTTATGAGAACCATAGAAACAATTTTAATCATTCAATTTTAATAAAATATAATTTTAAAAAAAACATAATCATATATACAACTCTAATCTCAGTAGTCCTTTTATACAAGATAATAAAATAGGATAATATTATATTATACTTAAATTATATTCTATATTTTTTTTACGAATCCTATTTATCCTATAATTTTTATTTAATATATCATTAAATCTTATGATTTTCCTCATAATTCAAACACTTTAATTTATTTAAAATTAAAATTATATTTTATTTTACCTACATTAAAATATACTCTTTTATTTAAATTTTAATTAAAATATTTCTAATATATTTGTAACTCTTTTTATTAATAAAAAATTCATAATTAAATTTAAAGAAAAATAAAAAGTTTGGTTAGTTGGTCGTCCGTCCGGTAAGTCATTTTTTTATACAACTCTTTTTTATCATCCATAAGTTTTCCTTTTATACGACTTTTTTATGGAATTATGATATAATTATAATTTAATTTTAAAACATATATATTTGACACATAACTCTATAATCAGTGAGTCATTTTTTGTACAACAATCTGATAACATACCTCACTTAACTTCTACTTGAAATTACAACTTATTAATTAAATCTCATGAATATTAAAACTTATTAATTAAATCTCATGAATATTAAAATAATATCATTATTTTATCTATAAATAATTTTTATTATATATTATATTATCATAGCCGATATAATAAAAGAATTTAAATTACATATTTAAATTATATAAAATAATCAATATATAATTTATTAATCCCACCCGACTTGAATCCATGTACAATCACAATGTATATATAGATGTGAAGGGTTCGGAGAATTTTAGTTACTCCTGGGGGGTGGTGTTTGTTTACCAATTCGTTTGTGAAGAGTCAAAAGAATGTTGGAGGCACCCTAACTGCATATATGTATACGTATGTATTGATGTGTAAACCACTCAGCATTATTTTTATTATATTATTATAATTAAAATTATTGTTTATGTTAAAATTAATAATGTTTATGATAAGATTATTGATAATTAAACTACAGGTTCAGCCGTTCAGGTGAATAAAACAAAGTTTGGGCCCAAGTTAATTGTCATTTCATACTTTCACAATTCAGGGTGGCCCAGTTGATATGACTTTAAATATGGGTAATAAAAGCCGTAGAAGAAAGTCTTTAGTTTAGAACAGCCCAATCAAAAGTGAAAGTAAAGAGAGTGAAAAATGAAATACCAAGCAATCAGTCTACCAAATTCAAAACAATTCAATTCCAAAGAAATTTCATATTTAGATGTATCGAGGAATAAATGTATCTTTTGGTCTATATTTGAAATCAAAGATGGATCCATCTACTCTTGTGACATAATCAATAACTATAAATGGGGGCTAAAAGCTAAATGATTATTGTATTGTCTATCATCAAATACGAAAACCATATTGAAATGGTTAAAAGTTTAAAAAGTTAACTAAATTTGAAACTAATTATGAAACAAGTATTAGAGTGCAACTTTTATTTTAGTATCAAAAAATATTTTTTGATACTATATTATAGGAATAGAAATAGATATTTAGCGTATAGAATTGGAATTGCTATGAAGAGAATGTTGTAAGTTTACATTTTTCTTACATCAATAATTTTCAAATTCTTTTGCCACCCCTTTTTTTTTTAATTAAAAATACTATAGAAAGTGAGATTGAGAGTTTGGTTCATAAATTACTCAGAATCTCATTTTTATTAAATGAATAAATTAGGACTGTAAACGAACTTAGCTGATCGTTAGGTTCGATTCGACTCGTTTAACTTGACTCGACTCGTTTAGTAATCGAGTTCGGATTTGAACAAAAAAAATACTCATTAAATTATTAAATTTAACGAGTTGATCCGAGTTTTGTAAATAACCGATTCGGACTCGACTCGAGTTTGACTGGGACTCGACTCGACTCGTCGAACAATATACATAAAAATTTGTAAAAATAATAAAATATACATGAACTTTGCATTACTAGATTTGTGTAATTGTGTTAGTGTAAGCATAAGACACTTGAGTTTAAGGTTTTATTTGTATTTGAGCCTCATTTGGTCCGCTAAAAACAAATCCAAATAATAAAAAAAAAATCAGCTCGAACTCGACTCGGTTCTTAACGAACTCGAGTTCGAACAACAAAATCTGATTGTTAAGATAATCGAGTTCGGCTCGATTCGATAAGAAAAAACTCGAATTTGAACTCGTTAAAAAAAAACTCGACTTGACTCAGTTCATTTACATGCCTAGAATAAATCACATTTTGTATGCTCCTTGAGATTTTATATAATTTATATTTTCATTCATCACTGTTTACGTACTTTTTCTCATTATTTCTCATTATCGACAAATCAATCATCCAAACACCTCCTTAATTTTATTATATTTTATCAGAATAATCAAGTACGGGGTATTTCTTTAATAAATGTGTCATGATTAAAAATATCTGTTTGTTAGCCGAAGAACTAATCGATAAGTTTCGAATGCATTGAATCATAAATGAGTCGTGATTATTTTGAATGATCTTCGAATAATTGTGAAGAAAAAGAAAGGGCTTTGGATAAGTGAAAGCGGGGTATTGTGACAACTTTATATGCTCTTTTTTCTCTTTTCTAAATGAACTATAATTTGTGGTTTGTCAAAACTTTTAAATTTAAATAAGTTAAACATGGAGTTACAAACAACTATGTTGACCAAGCTTATAAAGGTGCCCAAACGTGGTCTTAGCTTTCTCCATCATACTGGCTGTCAAGTTTTCTTGAGAAACCAGCTCAAAATTTGACATACCCCTACCCTAATTAAGGTTCGCAACGGTGGTCCATGTTTTATGTATTACTGTCAACCCTGTTCTTACCTTACTGGATTTTGACATTTGCCCATGTCGCCTGTCCCTTTTAAGCCATATGTACAAAATTAGACTAGTAAACATATACGACATTCTCTTTTTAAAAAAACACATATACTACATTTTCCAAGATTAGGTATTCTTTAAACTTGGAGTGTTGAAGATCCGATGCGGGTATTATTCGCCTATGCATAAACACGAACTTAAAATTAGCTCATAAATATTCGTTCTATCTATCTTAATTGTCAAACCTAGAATTTTCTAGCTCCACCCTTAACTGTTTTGGCAGTGTATAAGGGAAATAGAACTGCTTAATTTCGTTCTAAAAACATATAAATCCTGAAATTAATTCTATCAACTTGTTTAGAGAAAGGTCATTCAACTACTTATATCTTCTTAACTGAATTTGAGGAACAATGCCTCGAGGCATGCCTGACAACGAACTATTGAACTATAGATGAGTTTTGAAAAACATGGCAAGTTGTTACGCTTGAAGCCAAACTCTCCATGATCTCATCCTGTTTGACAATTAATGTCTTTCTCCTCAGGTTGCTTGCAGAGGCCCCCTGTTATCAAAGTGAGGTCCATAATGTCTGTACTGTGTATTGTTTTTGTTATTTATTATATGAACCTAATTACTGTTTGTTACCCTTTCCCTCTCCCATGTCACATATTTCCGTTGGGGGGGTAATTCAGGATTTAAAAACAGGGGACCAACGCCAGCTACTTTAGTAAACAAAATCTCATTATTGTTTTGGCCATTCTGCAAGAAGAATGTGCTACTAGTTGATAGCTACTCTCATTTGTTCAGTTGATGGGATCCAATGTTCCACAGTATCCCAGTTCTTCCTTTTTGGAAGCACTCGCAAGAATCTTGGTGCCATGGTTCGAAATTGAGAATTCAATTAAACAACGATCCCTTGTTAGATAACAAACTTTTCCCGAATTGAGAGCTTAAGATGTATATATCATACTTATGTGTAAGTAAGTTCTCTCGTTGGAAAGCTTAGTTATACTTCTAAATTAAGTTGGTCACCTACAAAACAAAACAAAGAGGTCACTGAAAATTTAACATCACCTGATTGAATCAACAAGTTTTGATGGTAAGCCATGTGCATTTGTTTGTTACGCCAGTCGCCAACTACTGTACTTAACAGCACCCAATTGAATCAACAATTTTTATTGTAATTACTCTAATAGTATATTAACAGCACCTACTTGAATCAACAACTATTACCTATTTGACACAATTTCTATATAAAATGCCCAAAATGGCACAAGGTTGAAAAATGACCCGAAATAGCACCCAAAAAAGCTAGACGATCTAGCGTTTAGGTTTTTTAGCCCTACACGCTACATGGGTGAAAGTCATATTACTAGTCATATTTGTAATAAGTAGATGACAACTCAACTCAGATAAGAAAGCGAAATAAATAATAAATGTTGAATATAGAGGAAGAACAAAAGAAGCCAAGACAGGACATGACAAGACACAAAGACCACTACAGCAGAAATGAGAATCAACATTGTAGTTAGTCATCCGTGAACCAGACCAGTGCACAGGGTGTCAACAATGTCAGTGAAGATTCGTCATCAAAAAGTTCAAGTGGTTAGACAGAAGACAGAACAAAGGCAGAAAGATTTCGGAGCTAACAAAAAGGTTATACAAGTCGAGATAGTATTTTAATTCTACTATCAAATGTTAATTAATTATTTAATTTATCTAATTAAATTAATTCAAGCTGAATTCAATTTAATTTATAAATTATCTAATTAAATTAAGTGGAATTAATTTATTATAAAAGATATGGCTTGGTATGACTTTTAATAAAGTCTAAAAGAATTTATTAAAAGTTATACCGAAATTCTGTTTAAAATAAGTCATACCGAATGCAAACAGAGAAGTCATACCGAGCTTGTTAAATAAGTCATACCGAGAATCTGAAGAAAAAGTCATACCGAGCTGTTCTGTTGAAAAGTCATACCGACCAAGCTGATGAATATGTCATACCGAGCTGCTGTTAAAAGCCATACCGAGCAGAGATTTAATAAGTCATACCGAGCTATTCAAGTTAAAAGGTCATGCTGGAGCAAGTGGATTGATTTTTTATTTAATTAAAAAAGTCATACCGATTTTTTTAATTAATAAAATAAGTCATACCGAATTTCTGAAAGTCATACCGAGCTTCAGTAAGTCATACCGACCAGAATATGTCATGCCCAGCGATTTATTAAGTCATACAAGGGTTATTTTCTTGAAATTAAGTCATAGTCATAAAGGTCATACCAGCCATTTCCATTCTCTATAAATATGAGATGAAGGCTTCACTTCTTCATACTTCCTTGAGTAGAAAAATCAGTTCAAATTCAGAATTTGTCTGCATTGTAATATTCACAGACTTTCTGTGCTGGTTTGATTTTAATTCCTAAAGTAGAACAATTCATGTCAAATTTGTTCTAGGAATTAAAGTTTATTCTACCAGATGTTGTAACACCCATTCAAGTTTAATATACATATTTAACTTGAATCTTGTTTACTTACTTGCTAATTTCTATATCTTAAATGTTATATCATAAAAATAGAAAGCTAGTAAGTCAGCCTCTCAAACACTACAAATACTCTAACCCTCAGCTATAGCAATAATTTAATTCCGCAAAATCTGAAAAGAATTTTAAATTGTTGTCAGTATCGCATTCAACCCCCCTTCTACGATACTTCCGGGACCCAACAATTGGTATCAGAGCAAGCTGATTGATATACAAATCAAGATCCGCAGTCCAGTGAAGCTCAGGGTACCGAAGTTGTTTTGAACTCTGAATGTCTAGAGGTCTTGTTAAATAAATTTAGTTTATAAATTTAAATTTAGATGAATTTATTTTATAAATATTATTTAAAATAAATTTATTTTGTGAATTTAATTTAAATGAGTTTATTATTTAAACTTGAAAAAGTTTGATTTATAAACTTAATTTAAATAAGTTTACTTTATAAATTTTAATTTAAATAAATTTATTCTTTAAATTTAAATAGACTTACTTTTATAATTTAAATTTATTTAGATAATTTTATTTTATAAATTTAAATTTAGATAAATTTATTTTATAAATGTTATTTAAAATAAATTTATTTTATGAATTTAATTTAAATGAGTTTATTATTGAAACTTGAAAAAGTTTCTTTTATAAACTTAATTGAAATAAGTTTACTTTATAAATTTTAATTTAAATAAATTTATTCTTTAAATTTAAATAGATTTCCTTTTATAATTTAAATTTATTTAGATAATTTTATTTTATAAATTTAAATTTAGATAAATTTATTTTATAAATGTTATTTAAAATAAATTTATTTTGTGAATTTAATTTAAATGAGTTTATTATTTAAACTTGAAAAGGTTTATTTTATAAACTTAATTTAAATGAATTTATTTTATAAATTTAATTTAAGCAACTTTATTAGTTAAATTTATATAGATTTAATTTATAATCTAAAGATATTAAAACTTGGTCCATTTTTCCAAAAGGGTTTGTACTTGGAAAATTCTTCGTTTTGGCTCAGAATTAATTCCCAGAGCATATGACCCGATTTCGAGGAAAGTGGTCATTTCGTATTAGTAGGTTTATTCCGGAGCATTTGGATTTTATTGTGGATGATACGATTGTTCATGTTATAGTTCCACAAACTGCTCAAATGTAAAGATAAGATAGATTTATTAGTGGGGAACTCTGAAGATTTTTTTTTTCTGACTCTAATGATCATTCTAGTTTTTGTGCTTATACAAAATGGATTTAAGAATCGTTAGAGGTCACAACTGAAGAAACATATGAGGCTACAAGTAGCAAGACAAGATCAGGGCTGTGTTACACTATTCAAGGAGCTCCCGAGCATTAAAATAAAAGTCTATTCTGAATCTGTGAAGCTTGACATCTTGTCAGAGTCATATTCAGATATTGATGATGAAACTGAGTTTGCAGAAGGAATCAATGTTAATGATGATGATTCAGATCCTAGTAGTGGAAATGGTAGTGAATCTACACAACTCGTGGACTTTAACAGAATCCACTCAATAAGGTGAAGGATCTTCAACACATCCTAGTAGCAACTCAGGGGGAGCAAATAAAAGAAGGATCTACTAGTCATACTCAATACAATGAAGATCAAAGGAATACATTAAGAACATATCTACCGAGACAAAGGGTTTGGAGTCAAAGTCATTCCTGGAGTCTAGTTCTTAGTGATCCAGATACTAGAGTAAAGACTAGAAGTGCTATGCAAAGTAAATGGTTACTCTTCGGGAAAGAACAATTGTTAAACAGTTGGAATCCTAAAGAAGATTGAAGAAGCGCTGATTGATCCAGATTGAGTGATTGAAATGCAAGATGATCTCAATCAGTTCGAAGGCAGAATCTACTGAATCTGGAACCCAGGCCACGAGACAAAGTTGTAATTGGTACTGTAAGGGTTTTCAGAGACTGGATGAAATTTGGCATTGTTATGAGGGACAAAGCCAAACTGGTTGCTACAGAAGGTATCGACGATGATGGAAACAGAATCTCCGGGACTTTCAAGATCTAACTAAAGCACCAGAGACGAGACTTGATACTATTAGGGCTGAACAAATTGATGTACAACAACTCCTGGACTTTGAAGTTTCATATCCACCGGAATTTGTATATCATTCTCTTCACAAAGCTCTCTATGATGGAGGTAAGAGATCAAGCAATCGTCAAGGACATGGTATGACACTCTAACTGCTAATTACTTGAATATGATTTTATATTAGAGTCGTTATACACATATCTCTCTAGAATACAAGGCACACACACATAATGTTTAGTGCAAGTATACCATGATTAATATTATATGTGGGTCTACTGTGCATAAAGACCATATATTTTATTCTCAATATGCCTATGTGTAAGTTTCCACGTGGATACTAGAGAATCTAATCTTATAGCTAAGATATGAATTGTTAGATATCTTAAGGGATTACCAATTCTAATAATCAGGTACCCTAAAGATACCAGGTTTAACCTAATTGGCTATATAGATATAGATAATGTAGGTTATAAGAAAGACAGGGAGGTAATTACCAGAAGCTGTCAAACTCCATCAACTCTGCTGGATAATCTCTTCACCACTCACGGAACAAGCGCATGGACACTAGGTATCATTTATATCGAGAGTAGTCCTTAGTAGAATAACTTGCAGATATTTGCTAAACAGCTTGATGAATTCATTTTGTCTAAGTTGGTTAGTGAAGTTGGGATATTATGTATGTGCATATTTGTTGGAAATCTCATCTGTAAGGAATTCTTAAATGAGTTCACAAGTTTTACATTTTCCATATTTAAAGGACTTGTGAATTTATTTGAAATCCAGAACCTCGTACTTAGTGCTACTATTTTAATTATCATGTTTACAATGTTATATGCATATGTGGTAATTAGGTGTTCTAGCATAAGTTTGAATATTATCTTAATTGATTTAAATTATGATGTCAGACAATTTGATGTCAGATCAGTCTCATGATTTAAATGAATTAAAATAATATACAGTATAATTGTTTGTATGATAAATATTTAATGAGTATCAGTTAATGATATCTTACTTAATTGTTTTGATATTTTTCTCTGATGTTTTTAAATGTTTTGTTACAAATAATTGTGACACTTTTAATATTAGTGACATTATTTAGAATTACTGATCTAAATAATCAATGCATATTTCAAAAACACTAATATTGAAAAACGGAAGTATTTTCTAAGTTATGTGTATATAAAATTCTCAATATTTTATATACTTAGAAATATTTCCAAAATTGTTTTTACTTCAAGGTATCAACCATTTGTAAAATGATTTGTTTTCAAACACTTGTTTCAATGTTTGTTGCGCATTGATTCAAAGTACCTAAACAATGATTGTGCTTTGAAGGCCTTGTACTGTATTGCTAAGAATACATCCACCCCTATTGTCATGAATTTTTTTATTTTAAGTTAGGAATAATATCAGGTGGACGAAAATGATGAATATCATAATTGCTTTATGAGTCGGAAAATCATAGTCCTCTATCTGATAAGGATGGTTTGCAAAACTATTTTCAAATAGTACAGTATTAAGGTATAAAGGAAAAGAGTCATTTTATCGAGATATAATTTGGTAAGAGAGTGAATTTCTTCTTTGGTATAAATTCCCGCGTTTTATTATGGGAAGTTTGCCTTATAGGAAATTCATAAAAGATAGAAACTTTCTTCTCTGATACAACTTTCCCGCGTTTTATTATGGGATATGTATCTTAAAGAAAATTTTGTATCATGCTTTTAAATGATAAATCTTTAATTCTGACAAAACTCTTTTATTGAAAGTGCTTTAATGCAATCTGTTACCATTTCTTATTATATTTTTCCTTCTCTTTGGGATGAAAAATATGTTTTGGAATGTTAAGATGATTATCTTTTGTATCTCAATTGGTTCTTTCCTGTTAGCCCCTAGTGGCTTTAGAAACTGGCCAAGAGGTTGAAAACCCATCAATCTCTTACCCAGGCCATAGTACCAAACACCAATTCATCCACTTCCATATATTAACCCCTGGAGATATAAGGAACTCATGTAAGTTAGAGGTTGATAAGGGAGAAACTGTACTGGATGCAGCAAATAAGGATGATGTCGGAAGTGCACCCACAGCTCTACCTCTAGAGAAGAAAAGGAGTATATAACCGAGGTAACTGTAAGCTCATCTACATTCTCTCAAAAGGATGCAGAGCTGAAAAGGCAATAAAACTGTCTCTGGAATCATTCTCTTTACAGGATGAGTCCATTGAAATCCGCTCGTCAGCCAGAGCACTTTGTAATGAGTCAAGCACACCACCGGCACTCACGCTGATGGTAAGCCTAAATAGATAAATTCTATGAACACATTGCAAGGCGTGCACAGTGAGAGGTACATGCAACATTTTTAGTTTTGTACAGTTTTATTTAATTGGCATACATACTGTAAATATATATATATATATATTTTCCTTAAGAGAATTGAATTTCTTCTTTGGTACAAATTCCCGCATTTTATTATGGGAAATTTGTCTTATAGGAAATTCATAAGTAATAGAAATTTTTTTCTCAGATACAACTTTCCCGCGTTTTATTAAAGGACATGTATCTTAAAGAAAATTTCGTATCATGCTCTTAGATAATAATATTTTTTTTCAACAATTGGCATATTTATTTTTCCTATAAAATTGGCATATTTTATTTTTTATAGTTATTTTTATTTCATTTTATTAAATTTATTTTGTCTACGAGAAATTGTTCTAAGAATCATAAGTATTAAATGTCAATATTTAAAGGACTTGTGAATTTCTTTACATCTATTTTCTCAAGCTTACATATATCTCTGATATAATGTATGAAGTTAAATGCTAATTTTCATTCTTATGATTATTTAGTATTTAGCAAGATTATTTTATCTTATTAAAATTATGAATTGAAGCAATTAAATGTTTATTAGCTTCATAGTTTTAATACGATGAGATATTAAAAGAATAATTACTTGCTTTTTGAAATTATTATTAATTATCATATTTTGATAGTTTGTTATTATTTCATTGCAATTAGTTATGATTTTTGTTGTTAGTGATAATATATATATATATATATATATATATATATATATATATATATATATATATATATATATATATATATATGTATTGTTTATCTGAAAATCACTAATAATAAAAACATATCTGTGTCCTGCCGAACAAGAGCAATCGACTCGAGGTAAAAGCAGGTAATCTCGATCTTGATATATTATCTAATCAATTGATATAAAAATATATACAATTGATATATTGAGCCCTCAGTGGCTATAGGACAAGATCAATGGATTGAAAACATACAATCTCTAACACAGATCATAGAACTAAACACTCAAACAGATACAACTTCATCTACTAAACCCCTAAAAAGAAAAGTGTTATCAACTAAAGAGGGTGAGAGAGTAAGTGCCTCTAGTGCACTAGAAAAGAGAAGTATCTATGAGTGTTCCAGCAGCTCTGCCTCTAGTTAGAATATGAAATTGAAACCAAGGCAACTGCTAACTAATTTATATTCTCTCAAAAGGGTATAGATTTTCAAATGGCAAAACTGTTACTAGGTTCATTCTCTCAACAGAGTGAGTCTATTGAATTCGGCCTGTCAGCCAAGACCATTTGTAAAGAGTCAACTTCATCTGGACACTCTCAAACACTGCAAACCATAAATGTATATATTCAAATGCACTGTAAGGATTGTCACACACTAAGGATGAATTGACGGAAGCAATTATTCTAAACTTCCATATCAAGGAAGGAAGGATGATTGATGATTCTGACTGAATCAACATGCCTTCACAGGCGTAAGGAGGAAACTTGGATCATTTGCTACATTATAGATCCTTGTCTCCCTCCCCAGATGGAACATATCTGGATTCCCAACGGAATAGATCATCTTAGATGATCAGTAACTCATTGAATCTATTCCTGAAGCAATTCAGTTTTTAAAGTCAAATGTTTTTATGGATTCAATTGAGGACGGGGATTTACGAAACCCCATTGCACCACCAGTGACCTCTCTTGAAGGGGCTATGGTGATCTTTCTTGCAGATACAAACGATTGTGTCATCTGTACTGAGAGAGAGAAACAGTGGTGTGAGGAAAGAGTGAAACACAAGTGAGAAAGAGTGAAAATATATATTCTATGAGTGAAACACTTAGAGAGTATATGAGCGAAACACTTGTGAGAAACACAAAGTAAAATCACACACTAACACAATTACCAAATCCCATTCCCAATTATCTATTACAGATTTATAATGTTACTCAACTAAGGGGGATGAAATTTCTTCTGTTATTAAGGATTCTGAAGAGGATTACTCAACTAAGGGGGAGAAGTGTTGAACAGTTCGAACTGTTGAACAAGATCCAAAAAGGGAGAAGTAGATCCAAAAAAGGGAAAAGTGTTGAACAAGATCCAAATGGGAGAATTGTTTAATAAAGACTTTTACTAGAAGAGGATTACTCCATTGTTGAAAAGGGGGTATATAACAACATGCTTGGATTGGATCCATTTGATTTTAGAAAATTCTTGTATATAGGAATTAACCGAATTTTCTAAAATGCATAACATGTCATAGTTTGCATTTTTTATATCTGCGATGGTTTAATGCTGTATGTATGCCATGTCTATTGTTACCTCTATTAAATTGGTTGGATAATTCACGTAAGGGGAGAATGAATTCACCTTGGGAGAGAAGTGAAGACAGAAGTTGGAGAAACAGAGGATAGATGGTAAGAAGAGAACAAGACTTCATCCCTGTCATCCTAAGGGGGAGTAGTGATGAGTCTGAGAAATGAAGATAATACTACGTGTATAATATGTTCAGTGCCAGAGGAACAAACATCTTTCATTTCTAAGTTCACTCAAGAAATCTGGAAATGCAGAATCTGATCCAGAGAAACCAGTAACTGAAGATCTACCAATGACACCTGGTCACAAAAGTTAAACTCTATAAGAAGGTGAAGTTGATACTTCTGAAGCTGGTAATGATAGGTAAGTTAAGATAGAACTTTGTTAAATATGTTCAGTCTAGAGGAACATTTATCTTATTTATCTTTCATAATTGAAATCTGGAAATGTATTATATGATCCAGAAAATAATTTATTATTTACAGTTCTTAAATGTTGTATTTATTTTCTTAGTTGTTAGTTGAGTTATCCTCTAGGAATTTGTGTGTTAAATGTTTAACAACAAATAGGGGGAGATTGAAAGTCATATTACTAGTCATATTTATAATAAGTAGATGACAACTCAACTCAGATAAGAAAGCGAAGTAAATAATAAATGTTGAATATAGAGGAAGAACAAAAGAAGCCAAGACAGGACATGACAAGACACAAAAACCACTACAGCAGAAATGAGAATCAACATTGTAGTTAGTCATCCGTGAACCAGACCAGTGCACAGGGTGTCAACAATGTCAGTGAAGATTCGTCATCAAAAAGTTCAAGTGGTTAGACAGAAGACAGAACAAAGGCAGAAAGATTTCGGAGCTAACAAAAAGGTTATACAAGTCGAGATAGTATTTTAATTCTACTATCAAATATTAATTAATTATTTAATTTATCTAATTAAATTAATTCAAGCTGAATTCAATTTAATTTATAAATTATCTAATTAAATTAAGTGGAATTAATTTATTATAAAAGATATGGCTTGGTATGACTTTTAATAAAGTCTAAAAGAATTTATTAAAAGTCATACCGAAATTCTGTTTAAAATAAGTCATACCGAATGCAAACAGAGAAGTCATACCGAGCTTGTTAAATAAGTCATACCGAGAATCTGAAGAAAAAGTCATACCGAGCTGTTCTGTTGAAAAGTCATACCGACCAAGCTGATGAATATGTCATACCGAGCTGCTGTTAAAAGCCATACCGAGCAGAGATTTAATAAGTCATACCGAGCTATTCAAGTTAAAAGGTCATGCTGGAGCAAGTGGATTGATTTTTTATTTAATTAAAAAAGTCATACCGATTTTTTTAATTAATAAAATAAGTCATACCGAATTTCTGAAAGTCATACCGAGCTTCAGTAAGTCATACCGACCAGAATATGTCATGCCCAGCGATTTATTAAGTCATACAAGGGTTATTTTCTTGAAATTAAGTCATAGTCATAAAGGTCATACCAGCCATTTCCATTCTCTATAAATATGAGATGAAGGCTTCACTTCTTCATACTTCCTTGAATAGAAAAATCAGTTCAAATTCAGAATTTGTCTGCATTGTAATATTCACAGACTTTCTGTGCTGGTTTGATTTTAATTCCTAAAATAGAACAATTCATGTCAAATTTATTCTAGGAATTAAAGTTTATTCTACCAGATGTTGTAACACCCATTCAAGTTTAATATACATATTTAACTTGAATCTTGTTTACTTACTTGCTAATTTCTATATCTTAAATGTTATATCATAAAAATAGAAAGCTAGTAAGTCAGCCTCCCAAACACTACAAATACTCTAACCCTCAGCTATAGCAATAATTTAATTCCGCAAATTCTGAAAAGAATTTTAAATTGTTGTCAGTATCGCATTCAACCCCCCTTCTACGATACTTCCGGGACCCAACAATGGGTAGCGTTTAGCATTTTTTAGCCATGCACGCTATATCGTGTAGCGTTTAGGTTTAGGGTTTTTTAGCCCTACACGCTACATCGTGTAACGTTTAGGGGTTTTTTTTCAGAAACGCTAGACGATTTTTTTAACCCTACACACTACATCACGTAGCGTTTAGCATTTTTTAGCCCTACACGCTACATCATGTAGCGTTTATGTTTAGGGTTTTTTAGCCATACACGCTATATCGTGCATCGTTTAGGGTTTTTTTAACTTTATATATTAAATATTATTGGTTTTTTGAAAAATATAAATTCTTTAAACTTTTTTTCCATTAATTTTATTTGTTTTATAAAATTATAATTTTTGAAACTTTTTATAAAAATGTTAGTTAATGTTGAATTTAAAAAATATTTAAGCTTAATATTTCTAAAACTTAAACCCAATTAGAGAATTAATGAACCCTGAAATATTAAAAATGGTTAAATTAGGGTCCTAACTTTAATGGCCCTAAACCTTAAATCGTTGAATATTATATTACATTCTTATAAATTCAAATACTTTTAATTTAAGTTTAATATTTGTAAAACTCAATTAAGGAATTGATGAACCCTAAAATATTAAAAACGGTTAAATTAGGTGTGTTTGGTTTTGGAGTTATGTTATTATTATTATTTTATTATTAGTAAAATGAAAAAAAAGTCAAATTGTAAACGCTACACGATGGAGCGTGTAGGGCTAGAAAAAACCCTAAACGTTATACGATATATGTAAGGCTAAAAAACCTAAACCTAAACACGATGTAGCGTGTAGGGCTAAAAAAACCCATAAAATGTACCGTGTATGACAATAATAACAAGACGCTATTCTATGTAAGGTATCTGTGTGCCATTTTGGGTCATCTCTCCAAATAATGTCATTTTGGACATTTGAGTTAAAAATAGTGTCATATTGGGCTTTATCTCATTATTGTCTAACAAGACGCTATTCTATGTAAGGTATACGCACTTTGCGAAACCACAACTTTAACAGTAAAGACACAAAAATGGGATCAATATCAAGACCGAATTGGGCAAGTCTGTAAACAATGTAATTATCCTGTTCTTTGGCATCTCCATCTTTAAATGTATCAGATTTCAAGAGCTTTATCGGATTGAACTGAACGAAGATTATGTATACCATTCCATTACCAGCAGGCAGCAGCACTTCCAACTTCTCTATGAACATCTCCAACAGAGGCACCCTCAAGGAGTGTCAAAAATTGTCAACTCACTATAAATAATAATATTTTATATTCTCTTTCTTCCACATCAAATGTGACAACATTTTACTCCAATAATTAGCATCTCATACAAAATGCTCAAATGATCCCCAACAGAGGCAACATCAAGGAGTGTCAAAAATTGTCAACTCACTATAAATAATAATATTTTATATTCTCTTTCGTTCACATCAAATGTGATAACATTTTACTCCAATAATTAGCATCTCATACTGATGTGCTAAAAATATACATTTTAAATTGCAAGTGCACAATTCACATCGTTTTAATAATTTAAAGATTCGTTCCGCAAGGACTAAAATTATTTTTACAAAAACTTTAATTTTCAATTTAGGCGAATTAGACCGATTAATTTTGAGATGAGTTATTAACCAAGGACAACAAAAAAAAGGAATGATAATAAGCTAATTAAAAATTCAAGTAACGAAACTAACTAAACTTTAAAAATTAATTAAAATACTTGACAAATAAAAAAAATGGACAAAGGAAGACTAGTGCTTTTAAATCTAGATCTACAAACTAAAGACCATAATTAATACTACTAAAATTAGATCTAAAATTCAATACAACTCAAAAGCAAAACTACATCTAAAATATCAAACCATTAAAGCTATTTTAACAAATCTAACAACTAAAAAGTAGATCTAAATTCTAACACCCAACAAGAAATAAATTTAGCTCTAAAATGTCAAACTCACTAATAAAATGGAGATTTAAAAGGGGTTCAACTACAACATAAAAAGAAAAGTAGATCCAAGAACATTAAACTAAATAGGCTCCTTTCAATTCTCAAGTACTTTACTTTTTTACTTGATGAAATTGAAATGGGTCATAGCCATAAAGGTGAATGAGACAAGTAAAATATAAAAGTAGATCTAAAATTTAAAGAGCTAAGTTTTAACACTACCAACAACTAGATCTATATCTAAAATATTTAAACAACTACAAGTAAATATCAAACCCAACAACCAAAACTAGTTCTACAATCTAGAATAAAAAAAAAACTAATAATAATAAATTTAGAGATCTAAATCATTGAACCCACATTTAAAATAGAGATTTAAAGGGGCTCATGACAAGATAATAAACAATAAAACTAAGGAGTAAAGTAGAGAGATAAGTAAACTAGATCTAGAATATTAATCTAAAAGGCTCCTTTCATTTCCCAAGTATACAACTTGTGGTACTTAGAAAGATATCATAGCCATAAACTTAAAGAAGATAAGATGAAGACTAACATAAAAATAAATTAAGACTTAAAGAAGATAAGATGAAGACTAGCATAAAAGAAAATAAAGACTTGCATTAATATGAAAAGTGTTTACAATATTTGAGAGAGCTAAAAACTAGATCTAGAAAATTAAAAGAGAGGCTACTACTAAAATTAGGGTAAAAACTAGAGATGATTACAATGAGAGAATGAGATGTATTTATAGGCTAGGACTAGGGTTTTGGGTGGTGTTGGGTCAATCCCCACCATTCAAATGAGGTGTTTGTTGGTAAAATCTACACCATTGATTTTTGATTTCATCCACCAACTTGCTCTTTTGTCTTTTTCTCCTCTTTACTTTGTTGGCTTCCTTTTCTTCCCTTTTTTGCCCTTTCTAACCCATTTCTTCTCCTTTAATTATTTAATTTACTTATCTGCAAAATAAGGAAAATGCAATAAATTAACTAATAAAAATACGAAAGCGAGCAATAAAATAGGCATTAAAATATGTAAAATTATGCACTAATCAAATGCCCTCATACCTATCTTTTGCTCGTCCTCGAGTAAAATCAACAGTTAAAAAGCAAACTAAGAAAAGTTCTAGGCTCCTTTTCGTAGGCGTGACGGGTAATTTTAGGTTTACCAACCCGTTAAACTCATAGACGATCTCTACAAGAGGAGTGTTATCTCCTAAGGGTTTACAGAAGATATACCCATAAAATCTGTGAAATAATTCCTGTAATTGTCCCGACTCAATTTTCACTCTAGTTTTCAATGGTGTAAACAAAAAGATTTTATAGGGAAAATACATGCCTTAGTAGACTTTTCTAATAATAGTCGAATTGTAGGTAACTTCAATCTACTGGTATCGAATCTAAATGTTTACAAAAAATCTCAAGGTGTGTAGTGAATTTAAGGCCTCTGATAGATGAACTGCATACGAATATTTTCTCTTTTTCAACCAATATTGAACTGACCCAATCTCTATTAAAACAAGTATCTAGCCAAATATCACAAATTCATATATATAACCCCTTTTTTTTCTTTTTCTTTTTTTTAATCGACTGTATAGTGTCTGTTTTCTTAGGCTTTCTATGTTACCCATGTAACGAGCTTTGGGTCAGTGACTCCCAAACCAGTTGGTCTTAGGGCACTAGGTTTTAAAATACCCCAACGGACTTAATTACTCGAGTAACAAATGCCACAAAACAAGACTAGTCAATTCTACTTGTGCCCATCATCTCATCTATTTATTTTGAGGAATATTGGGTATTGAAGTAGTTTATTCTTTCTTTTTCTTTTTTTTCTTCTTTTTTTTTTTTTTTCATTTTCATCTTCTTCTTTTTTTTTTGGCTATATATTTATTTTTCGCAAAAATTTGATTCGACATTGTTCTAACATGTGGGTTCTCTCTCAGGTATCGAATAACATCCCTATACAATCTTTCCAACAAAGGTCTTGTGCATATGTGCCGTCTTGAAATTTGGTGTAAAAATCGTTCGACACAAGTTTCATAAAGAAAACCTTACTCGACTAAGTTCAAATTATCTAAAAGGCATTATATATATAATTTTTGAAAACAAATGCTAACACCAACTAGTCCTAAAGTTCAAATATAGGACAGGACAACTCAACGTAAACATTTCTATTTTTGGATTTTTAATTTTCTATTTTTTTTGGATTTTTAATTTTCTATTTTTTTAATTTTCTTTTTAATTTTAACATTACTAGCACCCTCCCCCATACCTAAATCATGCATTGTCCCCAATGTATGCAAATGAGAGATATATGATAAAATAACATGAAGAGATAATACCTGACATGGGATGACCGAGAAGCAAAACTAGTTTATTCTGAAAACTTACTTTATTCAAAGATCGACAAGGTGGATGACCTCTTCCTCGAGATCAATTGGCAATTCTAAAAATGGTTTGAGCCTTTGTCCATTAACTTTAAATATGTCACCATTATTAGGATTTTCAATTTCAATAGCACCGTGAGGGAAAACTGTTTTAACAATGTATGGTCCTTCCCACCTAGATCTCAACTTTCCAGGAAAGAGATGCAGCCTAGAATTATATAAAAGAACTTTTTGACCGGGAGAAAATGATTTTCTCAAGATGGATTTATCATGAAACACTTTAGTTCTTTCTTTATAGATTTTAGCATTTTCATAGGCATCATTCCTCATTTCCTCTAACTCAGACAATTGCAACTTTCGATGACTACCAGCAGTGGATAAATCAAAGTTTAACTCTCTAATGGCCCACATGGCCCTATGTTCAAGTTCAACAGGGAGATGACACGCTTTACCAAACACTAGTCTGTAGGGAGACATACCCAAGATCGTCTTGAAAGCAGTCCGATAGGCCCATAATGCATCTATCAACTTAATGGACCAATCTTTCATATTCGAGTTGACAGTCTTTTCTAAAATTTGTTTGATTTGCCTATTAGAGACTTCAACTTGACCTCTAGTCTGAGGATGATAAGGGGTGGCCAATTTATGCGTGATGGAATACTTTTTCAAGAGAGATTCAAATTGATGATTTTTAAAGTGCTTGCCTCGGTCACTAATGATAGCTCTAGGTGTGCCAAATCGAGAAAAGATATTCTCTTTTAAGAATTTAAGGACGACCTTGTTATCATTAGTCTTAGTTGGTATGGCTTCGACCCACTTAGACACGTAATCAACCGCTAAGAGAATGTAGAGATTACAAAATGAATTAGGAAAGGGCCCCATAAAATCTATTCCCCAAACATCAAAAATCTCAATGACAAGGATTGGACTCATTGGCATCATGTTTCTTCTAGTGATCTTTCCTAAATGTTGACACCTACTACAAGCGGAACAGAATTCGGCGGCATCCTTAAACAAACTAGGCCAATAAAAACCACACTGAAGTATCTTCGCGGCTGTTTTCTTAGCACTAAAATGACCTCCACAAGCTTGGTCATGACAAAAGGACAGTACGCTCCTAACCTCATGGTTTGGAATACATCTCCTAATGATTTGGTCTGGGCAATGTTTAAAAAGATAAGGGTCATCCCAAAAGAAGTGTTTGACTTGAGAGAAAAATTTTGATTTATCTTGCTTAGACCAATTGGAAGGAATTTCACCGGTGGCAAGGTAATTGACAATATCGGCGAACCAAGGAGGACTAGAGATTGAAAGAAGGTGTTCATCGGGAAAAGATTCATTTAAGGGTAAGTCGATAGTGGAATCCACTACTAATCGAGAGAGATGATCGGCAACAACATTTTCTGAACCCTTCTTATCCCTAATTTCTAGGTCAAATTCCTGAAGCAACAAGACCCATCTAATCAATCGGGCCTTTGAGTCTTTTTTGGAGAAAAGGTATCTAAAGACTGCGTGATCGGTGTAAACAATGATTTTGGAACCGATAAGATACGACCGAAACTTCTCAAGGGCAAAGACTACTGCTAAGAGCTCTTTTTCAGTTGTGGAGTAATTAAGTTGAGCATCATTTAAGGTCTTGCTAGCATAGTAAATGACATGAGGTATCTTATCTATTCGTTGACCTAACACCGCCCCTACCGCATAATCCGAAGCGTCACACATTAACTCAAAAGGTTGATTCCAATCGGGGGACTTGATGATCGGGGTTGAAGTCAATTCTTTCTTAAGTTGGTCAAAAGATTGAACACACTCACTAGTAAACTCGAATTTGACCTCCTTAGAAAGAAGGTTGGTCAAGGGTCTAGCTTTCTTACTAAAATCTTTAATGAAACGTCGATAGAAACCGGCATGTCCTAAAAAGGAGCGAATTTCTTTGACAGATTTTGGTGGCGGGAGATTAGCAATAAGGTCAACTTTGGCCTTATCAACTTCGATTCCCTTTTCAGAAATTTTGTGACCAAGAACAATTCCTTCCTTAACCATGAAATGACATTTTTCCCAATTAAGAACGAGGTCGGTTTCCTTACACCTTTTTAAGACTAAGTCGAGATAGTGTAGACACTGATGAAAAGAAGAACCAAAGATGGAAAAGTCATCTATAAAGACTTCTAAAAAGTCTCCTATCATGTCAGAAAAGATGCTAGTCATGCACCTTTGAAAGGTAGAAGGGCCAGTAGTTAGGCCAAAAGCTAATCGACGATAAGCGAAGGTTCCGAAAGGGCAAGTGAACGTGGTCTTTTCTTGGTCCTCGGGAGCAATGGGGATTTGGAAATACCCAGAATAACCGTCTAGAAAGCAATAGTAAGAATGACCCGCTAACCTTTCTAACATTTGGTCCATGAAGGGTAAAGGAAAGTGGTCTTTTCTAGTGGCGGCATTGAGCTTCCTAAAATCTATGCACATTCTCCAACCTGACTGAACACGAGTAGGAACTTGCTCATCATTTTCGTTGGTTACTATGGTAATACCTGACTTTTTAGGCACAACATGAACGGGACTGACCCAAGAACTATCAGAAATGGGATAGATTATCCCATTATCGAGGCATTTAAGGATTTCTTTCTTAACAACTTCCATCATGGCAGGGTTCAATCTCCTTTGAGGTTCTCTAATAGGCTTAGCATCATCAACTAAGTGAATCCTATGTTGGACAATAGCCGGACTAATTCCTTTGATATCTGAGATACTCCACCCTATCGCTTCCTTATGTTCTCTAAGCACACTTAAAAGCTCTTTCTCTTGTGACTCGGTCAAATTAGAGGCAATTATAACCGGAAGAGAATTTTTAGGTCCTAGAAAGGCATATTTAAGAGTGTTAGGAAGAGGTTTGAGTTCTAATTCTGGCGGGCTTGACTCAACGAGTTCACTAGCTTTGAAAATAAGGCTTGGTGTGATCTCCTGATTAGTTGTAGAAATGGTGGACTCTAACATTTGGTTGACCTCATTTGTGTAATTGGAAATATCCCAATCCTGACCAAAGTGTTTTAAACAAAAGTCAAAAGCATCACTAGGAGTCATGAGATCTTGATCAACTATTTCATCAATTAAATTGATTCCCATCGGTTGATCAAAATCATCGGATTGTTTTCCAACATGAAAAATATTTAAGTCTATGGTCATATCCCCAAATGTTAGTTTCATTAATCCATTCCTGCAATTAATCAAGGCATTAGAAGTGGCTAGAAAAGGTCTTCCTAAAATGATAGGAATTTGGTTCTTAGGGTTCTTGACCGGTTCAGTTTCTAAGACCACGAAATCAACAGGAAAGACAAAGTCACCTACTTTAATTAACACATCTTCAACAACTCCCTTAGGAATTTTGACAGAACGATCCGCTAATTGAAGTGTAACATTTGTCTTTTGAAGTTCTCCTAAACCTAGGGCTTGATAGACAGAAAATGGAAGAAGGTTCACACTAGCTCCTAAGTCAAGCAAAGCTTTATCGATGAAGGTATCGCCTAAGACACACGAAATAGTAGGACAACCGGGGTCCTTATATTTCACGGGAATTTGATTTGAAAGGATCGAACTAACGTGTGATGTCAAAAAGGCTTTCTTCGGGACATGATTGGTGCGCTTATGAGTACACAACTCCTTTAGACACTTAGCATAAGAAGAAATTTGTTGGATGGCATCTAAGAGAGGAATGTTTATCTTGACTTGCTTAAAGACTTCCAAAATCTTGTCTAATTGGTCTGTTTGCTTAGATGAAATGAGTCTTTGGGGATAAGGGGCTTTGGGTTTATAGACTCTTTCACCCGGTTCTTCAGAAGAAGGTTTATTGATCGGTTCACTTGTCGATCCTTGACTTTTCGAATTCTCGGATTTTTCTCCACTTGGACCCGGAAAATGATGACTTGGTTCAGAAGTCGATTCCTCATCCTCACGAAACTTATTACCCACTTGGTTATCAACTTACTTTCCAGACCTTAAGGAAATAACTGCATTCACATTGTCATGAGGTCTTTGGTTCATGGGAAACTTAGGATTCACCTCGGGTTGACTAGGAAACCGGTTCTTCTCCCGCTCACAAATCGTGCTAGCTAACTGACTCATCTGAACCTCTAACTTAGAGATGGCTTGAGAATCTTGGGTCATGGTTTGCATGAAGGTTTGTTGAGATTGAGTCAAATTCGTTTGTGATTTCAACAACGCCTCAATACTCTTTTCTAAGGAACTAAGTCTTTTATCCGAATCATTAAAACCGGGTGGGTTCAACGGTGTTTGAGTTGAGTTTGGATAAGGACCAAGACTTTGATTTGAGTAAGAGTTAGAATTGGGCTTTTGAAAGTTGGGTTGAGACAGTTGATAGTTTTGACCTTGGTTCCATGAAAAGTTCGGGTGATTTCTCCACCCGGGGTTGTAAGTTTGTGAAAACGGGTCATTTCTAGGTCTTGGTTGGAACATAGCATTCACTTGCTCCAACTCTTGAAAATTTTGAAGTGCTTGGTTCGGAGAATTATAGTTCGCACACATAGACATTTGTGAGGAAGATCCGATGGTTTCTAAAGCTTCGAGTCGCTTAGTAAGGGTAGCTAACTTGGCCTCGGTGGCAATCGAATTATTAACTACATGCAAACCCCTAGAAGACGAACTTGGTGACTCATTAGACTTAACAGGCTCCCTAGTGGACTCCCACAACATCGTCTTTTCTGCCAATTCCTCAAAAAATTCCCAACCCTGATCCTCATCTTTTTCCATGAACTTACCTTGACACATAGACTCTAACAAAGCAGTAGTCGGACTATCTAAGGCTTCGTAAACAATCTTACAGAGTCTCCATTTCTCTATTCCATGGTGGGGACATTGAGATAGAAGATTTTTAAAACGGTCAAAATATTTCCAAAACGACTCATTTTCTTTTTGATGAAATTGGTTTATCTCATTTGTGATTTTTGTGGTCTTGTGATTTGGAAAATATTTTTTAAGAAAAATTACCACAAATCCCTCCCACGTTGAAATAGAGTTGACCGGTAGACTATACAACCATTTTTTAGCATTTTCTTTTAAAGCGAAGTTGATTAGTCTAAGCCTAATGGAGTCCTCAGTTAATTGTTGGAGTTTTTGTAAGGCACAAACCTCCTCGAATTCGTGAATAAAAAGATATAGATCCTCACCTTCACTCCCGGTAAACTTTGGTAACATGCTAATGTGGTGAGACTTAATCTCGAAATTATTACCATTAACCGGTGGTAAGGTAATACACGAGGGTTGGGCAGAACGGGAGGGGTAACAACGGTCTCTAAGAGAAACAGCCATCTTTACTACGGTTTCACTAACTTCTACGGGTTCAGAATCTGAAGAAGAAGAAGAAGAAGACAACTCAATCGGTCTTACTAATCTAGATGATTCGTTCCTAGCCCAAGCAGTTCGCATAAACACGTAGCAAATAAGTGCAAGAATTTAAACACTCAAAAGAAAATGTGGAAAATCGAAAGAAAAAAAAAAATTCTAAATCTAGGGTTCCCTAAAATTAACTAGACCTTGCTCCTAACAACAAGATAATACTAAAACTCACAAAATCAAAAGTACTCGTCCTGATTGGCCAGGTCGGTGCAAGCATTGTCAAGAGGCTAAACACCTTCCTAAGACACCAATCCAAATGGCCAGGTAAGATTTCGCTAGCCTAGACACCAACGAATGAATACTTCGAGATTTATTCGTTTTAGGTTCTCTTCCTAGTTGAGCGCGAAATCCTAGGGCTAACGTCTAATTAATTTTATTAAAAAGGCTAGGGTATGCAAGATGAGAGATTAATTGTTGTGGGCTAAGGAAAGAGTGATGAATTCTCTCCCCTCATCTTGTGATTGGGTTTTGCCCTTAAAATTTATTTAAATGATGCAACACACAACGAGTTATAAAAAAACGATAAACAATTATGGATGCTTAAACTACGTGTCCTAATCTAAAGAAAAGAAGGAATTTAACATACCTCATTACTCCAGCAATCACCACAATTTACAAGGTATGAAAAATTAAATACAAGAATTTAAATCTAAATGATGTGTTCCTAAGTGATTAATGCATGATGCAACAATTATGTATTCAACTAACTAATTATTTTTGGATTTTTAATTTTTTTTTTGATTTTTTTTTATAACTACGTGATGAAATGACGAAAATAGGGAGATACGGGTTACCGAAAAATGCTTTCCAAAAATTTCTTCAAGTCTGGCAATTTCCACGTTCCAACGAGCTTTCCGAATCTCCAATTTTCTAAAAAAAAACAAACAAAGAGAGCAAGTAAAACTAATTCGAAAAATTAAAAATTAAGGTGTGAAAAATAATTATAGTCCCCGGCAGCGGCGCCAAAAACTTGATGTGCTAAAAATATACATTTTAAATTGCAAGTGCACAATTCACATCGTTTTAATAATTTAAAGATTCGTTCCGCAAGGACTAAAATTATTTTTACAAAAACTTTAATTTTCAATTTAGGCGAATTAGACCAATTAATTTTGAGATGAGTTATTAACCAAGGACAACAAAAAAAAGGAATGATAATAAGCTAATTAAAAATTCAAGTAACGAAACTAACTAAACTTTAAAAATTAATTAAAATACTTGACAAATAAAAAAAAATGGACAAAGGAAGACTAGTGCTTTTAAATCTAGATCTACAAACTAAAGACCATAATTAATACTACTAAAATTAGATCTAAAATTCAATACAACTCAAAAGCAAAACTACATCTAAAATATCAAACCATTAAAGCTATTTTAACAAATCTAACAACTAAAAAGTAGATCTAAATTCTAACACCCAACAAGAAATAAATTTAGCTCTAAAATGTCAAACCCACTAATAAAATGGAGATTTAAAAGGGGTTCAACTACAACATAAAAAGAAAAGTAGATCCAAGAACATTAAACTAAATAGGCTCCTTTCAATTCTCAAGTACTTTACTTTTTTACTTGATGAAATTGAAATGGGTCATAGCCATAAAGGTGAATGAGACAAGTAAAATATAAAAGTAGATCTAAAATTTAAAGAGCTAAGTTTTAACACTACCAACAACTAGATCTATATCTAAAATATTTAAACAACTACAAGTAAATATCAAACCCAACAACCAAAACTAGTTCTACAATCTAGAATAAAAAAAAACAACTAATAATAATAAATTTAGAGATCTAAATCATTGAACCCACATTTAAAATAGAGATTTAAAGGGGCTCATGACAAGATAATAAACAATAAAACTAAGGAGTAAAGTAGAGAGATAAGTAAACTAGATCTAGAATATTAATCTAAAAGGCTCCTTTCATTTCCCAAGTATACAACTTGTGGTACTTAGAAAGATATCATAGCCATAAACTTAAAGAAGATAAGATGAAGACTAACATAAAAATAAATTAAGACTTAAAGAAGATAAGATGAAGACTAGCATAAAAGAAAATAAAGACTTGCATTAATATGAAAAGTGTTTACAATATTTGAGAGAGCTAAAAACTAGATCTAGAAAATTAAAAGAGAGGCTACTACTAAAATTAGGGTAAAAACTAGAGATGATTACAATGAGAGAATGAGATGTATTTATAGGCTAGGACTAGGGTTTTGGGTGGTGTTGGGTCAATCCCCACCATTCAAATGAGGTGTTTGTTGGTAAAATCTACACCATTGATTTTTGATTTCATCCACCAACTTGCTCTTTTATCTTTTTCTCCTCTTTACTTTGTTGGCTTCCTTTTCTTCCCTTTTTTGCCCTTTCTAACCCATTTCTTCTCCTTTAATTATTTAATTTACTTATCTGCAAAATAAGGAAAATGCAATAAATTAACTAATAAAAATACGAAAGCGAGCAATAAAATAGGCATTAAAATATGTAAAATTATGCACTAATCACATACAAAATGCTCAAATGATCCCCACGTTAATTACTCCTCCAATTAATATAATAGAAGAGGTAATACATATATATACATTTCATGTAACATTTGTATTTTATCTATTTTGAAGATGTGCTAAGTGGTGCCAAAAATTGGTAACTTTTCTTAATATCCTCTTAGAGCAACCCCAATGGGGTTACTTATTTTGGCTACCTAATATATGATATAATAATGGTTACAAAAAATATAGGTAATCAAAAAATTGTTTTACTCCAATGGGGTTACCCACACGTGTTACTTATATTTTAAAAGTAATATTTAATAATTATTTTGAAATTTGAAATTTCAACGGTTATATTATAACGGCTATATTATAACGACTATATTTATAACGGCTATATTGTAACGACTATATTCCAACTACTATATTCCAACAACTATATTTTAACATGCATATATAGATGAAAATTTTGTTGAAAGAACATACTATCTTAGCATAACTAAATTCATTTAACAATGTCAAATAATATACGAATTATTCATGAGTTGATGAATGCAGCAGAAGAAGAAACTCAAGTTCTACTAACAATGATTGATGCTGCTTATCAATATCATCAACACCGTAGAGCAAATATGGTATCACATCATGGTGGACCAATCATGAATCATCGTGTATTTTATTGACATAGAGAAGAAGGTCATGATAGACTTTATCATGATTACTTTTCCGATACACCCATATCCGGAAGAATCTTTTCGTAAAAGATTTCAGATGCGTCGATCATTATTTTTACGAGTTCAAGAAGCGGTTACAATTCATGATAGTTATTTTACTCAAAGAAATGATACAGTGGGAGCTCGTGGATTATCATTTCTACAAAACATAACAGCTATAATAAGGATGCTTGCATATGGAACGCCCGCTGATATTGTTGATGATTATGTAAGAATTGGCGAAAGCACAACAATAGAGAGTCTAAAGAGATTTGTTAAAGCAATTGTCGAGATATTTGGAGATGAATATTTGAGACGACCAACGAATGAAGATGTGGCTAAATTGTTGGCGGAAAACAAACGTCGCGGCTTTCCTGGAATCTTAGGTAGTATTGACGGTATGCTTTGAAAGTGGAAGAATTGTCCAGCTGCATGGCAAGGTATGTTTACCGGTCATATTCATGAACCCATTATTATTTTAGAAGCAATAGCTTCAAAAGATCTTTGAATTTGGCATGCATTTTTTGGAGTACCCGGATCGCTAAATGACATTAATGTGTTTAGATCGATCTCATTTATTTGAATAATTAGCAGAAGGTCGTGGACCTGAAGTGAGATTTACTATTAATGGGAACGAATATAATATGGGATATTATCTTGCTGATGGTATATATCCTTCTCGGCCTACGTTTGTTAAAACTATTTCATCTCCTCAAGGAAACAAAAAAAAAAAGAATTTTGCAGTTGCACAAGAAGCTGCTAGAAAAAATGTTGAACGAGCATTCGGAGTTTTACAAGCTCGATTTGCAATGATACGTGGACCGTCACGATTTTGGGACGTCACACAATGAAATATATCATGACGGCTTGCATAATTTTGCACAATATGATAGTTGAAGATGAAAGGGAATTTTATTTTTCAAATGAAAACTATGATTTAGATGAATCTAAACCTTTCGTTTCTACTCGTCGCACTCGTACCAGGGATATTGAGGAATTTATACGGGTGCATCAACGAATTCGGGACCAACAAAGTCATATTTAATTGCAAAATGATCTTATACAATATCTTTGTAGAACATCTTTGAAAGATTCATGGTGACGAGTAATAGTTTAATTTACTAGTTATTGGCATGTATTCCACTATTTATAAGTTTTTTTCTATTATTGTATTGTGATGTTTTCTGCTATTATGTAGGCTCCGTTTAGGAGTGCTGTTGAAAACTGTTGTGCTGTGAGAAAAAGTACTGGTGAAAAAAATGCTATCAGGAAAATCAGATGATTGTTTGATAATTTTTTTATTTATGCATATTTTGAGATATAATATATAAAAATAATGTTTTTGAGAATGTTTGATGATGAAACTGATAGTTACTTCCTGCAAGAGCTGAAAACAGTTTTTTCTAAAAACATGGGGGAACATACTTTTACTAACAACAGTTTTTAGACTAAAAATACTTTTTCAGACAACAGCTTTTCAGCAAAAAACTATTGTACCTGTCAGTAACAAAAAGCTGTTGTACCTATCAGTAACAACAATACCAAACGGGGCAAATTTTCTTGCTATTATGTATTGTTGTATAATTTAGTTTATCATAAATAAATAAGAATTATTATAAAACTAAAGTAGTATTTATCTTTTATGTGTTGACATCAAATAAAAAGTTTGATTAAATATAGGGAAAAGCAACGGGAAAGGAGAGCGAGAGATGAGTCACAGTGCATAGGTTGGGAAGATGTTTCTCTCACCTAAAAGTTTTTGGTAAGGATCCTTGCCGATGGAGTTGTGTTTTTGATATCCAGTACCTATTGTTGTCCAACTATCTCGTGTATTGACAAGGACATAGGGGCGTACGTAGACTTGACACCCCCTACTGGAGATGCTCTAAGGAGACCCTAAACCAACATCAATGCTAACATTACATCATAGTTCTGGCGAAAACAATTACATTAGTTTTAGCATCCAAAAGCACTTAACAAATAAAAATAGCAGAAAATAAATAGATCCAGCAAAGAATAATGAACAAAAAAAAAAGAAATAAGGAAGCCAGCCGAGTACTTAGGCTGTTATTCTGTCTCAGATATATGACAAGACATTATATTTCTACTAGTACATTTCTGGATAAATACAAACAGAGTTCATATTTCTCTTAAAACAATCATGGTCAACCAGATGAAGGGAATAAAATAATAAGATACAACTCGCCTTTTCTTCACCAGTCTACAAATTTATAAAGAAACAGGAAAGCGGAAGATCTAGAACTTCCTGCCTCATGTCCTTAAAAAGGATTTAGTTCTTTACGGTTGTCACATGCTTCAGAAGCATGTGGACAACATCCTGTGAAATTCTTGAAGCTTCAGCCTTTAAGTTATCAATCTTTGCTGCTGTTTCCTTCTCTAGACGCTTCACATTAGCACCTGAATCTCCACTACTCTGTTTATCAAAAGACAGACAAGACATGCCACAGTCAATATGGAATCCTCTTTCCTATAAAAACTAGCACATCTTCTATGCTTGCATGTTTGTAAATTATGAACATCCATAATCCATATATTTCAAGATAGATAAAACCAAGTAGTTTCAAAGCACAGAAGTGATCTTCGCCTTAACTTATAAATTATAATGAACAGATTTCTAACGACCATTTTTTTGGGGGAGCTAATAAACATACTTCGTTATCAATGCATTTTGTATGGTTCTATTACAAAACAATGTTTCAGAGAGAAATATAGATGCATCTATGTTATGTTATATATTTTCTGTGTTTTAACTTGTTGCAAAACAGACTAAGAGTTGCCGAGTGTGCTGGATTGCTATCCAGAAATTAACATACTAAGCACAGAGAAGTAGACACGGTCAAGCTAATTCATAAACATACTACTTAATGACTGGATTTTGTAGGGCTTAATCCTTCTATTACCAAACCAGGCTATAGAAAGAAAGATAGACGTGTCTACAAAACAGACTAAGAGTTTCTGAGGGTGTTGGATTGCTATCCAGAAATTAACATACTAAGCACAGAGAAGTAGACACGGTCAAGCTAATTCATAAACATACTACTTAATGAGACTGGATTTTGTAGGGCTTGATCCTTTCCATAACCAAACAAGGCTATAGAAAGAAAGATAGACGTGTCTACGATTCTATATTATGTAACAAGGGTGTAGATGTGTCTTTATATTACATAATTTATGTTATAGTATATATTTGTGTTAAAGTTACTGCAAAACTAACTAAAATTTACCATGTGTAGATTGCAATCCACATATTAACAGAGCACAGAGAAGTACAAACAGTCCAGGTAAAAGTGATCCCCCCCGCCAAAAAAAAAGAGTGGGGGGGGGGGGGGAGAATAGTTGATTAAATCACCTCTGCAACCTTTTGTTGAAATTCAAGTTCCATTTGAGCACGAAATGCAGCTACCTCCTTCTCAGCCTCATCTTTGGCTTGTTTCAACCTAGCCAATTTTTCTGAAATTAAAGCCAAGAGTACACAATTGTGGATCAGTTTGAGGAGTTACCAACAAGGCAACAATGCGCATAATGATCTAAGTGCATTAATAAGACACAATATACTTGTTGACAATGTGCAATACTAGTATTAACTTCACCAGATCAATTACACACACACACACACACACACTTCTTGCCTTTATATAACTCCATCCATTCAAGTTCAAAAGTCAAACAAGATGTTACAAGCATGCATCATAATATATATAAACCGAAAAAAAAACATTAAAGAAAATTCCCTGTCAAATAATGGACAGATGGAAAGGGCTTCTTATACTCTAACCCAGTGTTTATGTCATCAATATCAATAGCATATGAGATAATATAATATTACTACAACCTAAAAGCCAATCCTTAACAAAGAAGATCTCGAAAAAAGAATGACAACAAATTTCGGCGTGAATACTGGCAGTGCATACAAAATCTCATACCTATAAGAAGGGGTAAAAAGTAGCTTTGAAATGTACCGATAATGCATAGTAAAAAAGGCTTGATATAACTAGGACCTATTGATGAGTGGCAGATTGGAGGTTCTGTAAATGGGATTATATTGAGGTGCTACCCAACTTGTCACTATAAAGGACATGCTAATGACTACTCATGTAGAAAACTCAAAGTAATGCATAAGATGATTTTTCGGGACAACAGTGTTTCTCTGCAACTCAGCAGTACACAGGATAATTCCTATGGGAGGGTATGCCTCGATAAGAAAGAACTATTTTTCTAGTGAATGACCATGTATAATTGGAAATTGTGTCCTAGTAATCCTTTAACTAGCAGTATACAGGATCATTAACATCGAAATGGCCAGACAGGAAAGAAGTAACTCTATGGTGAATAGAATTAAAGTGAATAATCAAATAAGAACTTAGGGGCCGCTTGGTTAGGGGTAATCAGTAAAGGGAAAGGGAAACAACTGGATCCATTCCCTTTGATGATGTTTGTTTTATAAAAACAATGATTCCCTTTGACCATTTTAAGTTTTGGGTTTACCCAATACTCCTCTACTCCCATTCTCCACCCCTCCCAAGGTATTTGTTTTCCCTTTCTCTTATCTATTTCCCTCTCTCATATACCAACTCACTTTCCACCTCCACGTAACTATATCTTATATCACTCCTAAAAATAATAATTTTCTCAAAATAATTATTTATTTAATTTCCAGATTAAAACCAAACAAGGAAAACAATTCAAGTCCATTCTTTTCCTTTCTCTTCCTTTCCTTTTCTAAATCCCTTTCCCTTTCCCTCATGTAAATCAAACGCCCCCTTAAAGTGAAGAATAGGGATATGAATTTGGAAAATCAATCAGATGACAACTAAAATTGCAGAAGTACCATTTCTGGCTGCATTAACAATGCTTTGAGCCTCTTGTTCTGCAGCTAGCAAGAGCTGGATTCCATTTTGCCCTCGGTTGGCCTCCATCTGGTGTACTAAATCAACTACAAAAATACATATATAACAAGGTAATATAAGATTTTAGATGTGAAAACATAAGAGTAGATGATACTGTATCAAAATAAACATGACTTTAAGACATTTAATTCACCGAAAAGAGCCGCAAAAAAAAATGATGATTAGTATAGATTGGAACCGAACAATTAACTTGGAAAGTGGACTACCATATAATTAGTACATAGAAAATAAATATTAGTGGCATATATCAACAAATTGATACTACCAAATAACAATATGATTTCAATTATTGGTATCAGTATATAGTTATAGAAGACGTATACTTGCAAACTAGCTTTGTGTGTATAGTTTGTGTGTATAGTGAGCAACAATTGTCAATCAAATACTGAGGCACTATCACATGCCATTTGCTGTTGTTTTCAAAAAGAAATATCAATTTTTCATAATGTTACCAGGGTTAAATGGTACTTCATTTCACATATTAATATATGCACCGTATTTTATACAAATTTTGTGTGCATCAGGCTACAAAAATAAACTTTACTATTTTAATACGCATATACAGTACAATGGTAGAAAAAGAAGGATACATTTGGTCAACTTTTTGTAGATACTTACATTAATGTAAGAAAATTTTGCACCTCTTATATCTAGTTTGTTACATGCTAGAGTTGTTAATTGATTTATATCTCATGTATTATTTATTATCAGTTTATCACGCTCCTTAAGACACCTTCATTTCCGAAATTAAAACTACAATAGCTATTTCTAATAAATCTCAGATATGGATCCAAAATTAACACGGGTTCGGTGACTTGTCATATAAATTTAACATGTGAAATTATATATAATATAGTATATGACCTTGGCATATATTATTAAGTGTATACAACTTATTGGTAGTAGGACTACTTGTATAAAAAAATACCATGATATAATATAAAAACCACTTGTTCGGATGCCCTTATATTTATTTTTGAACTAGATCCATACAAGGCTAAGTTTTCCGTTACAATAAGCATCCGGCTCAGATCCAACAACCATGTCACGTCCGGTCGGAATGGGCACAAGGACAAAAAAAGAGAGTTCGGGTAAATGGATCTAATAGTTTCTGTGATATTAGCTTATGTTAGCTTGGAATCTTGGATGTAATTAAAACTACTAATGTGTACAACAATGTATATATCCTTTGATTTACGAACAAAAATGCTCATTCCTTTTCTCCACTCAATCTTCACAAGGTCTATCAATGAAACGGAATATTTATCTAAACTTTCACTCACCTCCGCTCGTGTAACATTACTATCCTTCATATATTTCATTTTATTACCAATTCATTCATTCCCAATTTCCATCTAAGTAGACACAGCCTTATATCCTTCCTTAATCCTCAAATATACACAAAACATTAATCAATCAATCCAACCCTATGCTTGACCATCCTACCAAAACCCAATCAATTTAGATCCAAAAAACCAATCAAATCACCCTATAGATTAGCCTCAACTAACGAATCCTTTACAACAAATAATTCAATAAATAAATTCAAAACAAACAAATCTCACTTAATAGAATAACGCCAATCAATTAACGAAAGCAAAATCTTACAAAATACAATTCCCTCCGTACCGCTAACCAATCAGCGAGTAAACCATAACATTAACGTACTGAACACACACACACACACACACAAAAGCTTAAATTACATGGAAATCAGATCGAGTAACTGTAACTGATCACGAGTAAACAGAACAATCAACAAATTTCATATACACATACACTCACACAAACAACTTAAAAGCAAGATCAAGTAAATTTTAATTGCTCATTGATTATAGATCTAATCTAATGATGCAAAATAAGTTAGCATAGATTGAAAGAAGTGATAATCTGTGTGTGTGTGTGTGTGTACGAAATTGAGGAGAAAGATAGTAGAATACCTTTAGATGAGGGAGAGATTAAGAAGTGTTAACCACCAAGATTTTATTATTCTTGTCCTCGTTCATTTTCGACCCTCATATCTCGCATTTATATAAATAAAAAATTGTGATTTCTTTATTTTGATTTTTTAATATTTGATATATAGTTCGTGTTTTGCGCATGTTTTTTTATATATTTTTATTATTATTTTAATATTAATATATATTAATATTTTATATTATTTTTTAAAATCTCCTTTATCACACATAATATTTTTTTCTATATTTATGTACGTTATATATTATTCTCAAGTATCAAATACATTATTTTTTAGATTTTTAGGTTAAAATGCGTTATCTTATTAATATTTTTAGAATTAATAAATTAAATTATAAATTGATCGATTATTAAATCGAATTTTAATATATTCTTTATAAAATTAGATTTTTAAAATCATATTAATATATTTATAGTTATAAATATTATATTTAACTTTTAATTTTATGTTAAATCTATTAGTATTTAGACTTATAAGTCAAAATTTAAACAAATTGTTATTCGCTTTATTCGTGTTCGCATGAAATTTTTCAAGTTGTGAAACATTAAATTACTCTTACAAATGAGTGTTCTAATATGGTGAGCGGAGTCGAACCTTAGATCACGGAGGATAAAGTTTTCACCACTTGGGTTCGGGCCATGTGTTCTTGTTATTTTTAGTACTTGGTTGAATTACCCTCCCGAAGTTGAACATTCTCCGAATCAACTTGTTACAAACAAGCAACCAAAACTTAGTGAAATTGGTGCTCAAAATGACTCTTCATATATTCAACCTCACTAACATTTTCCATCCAAAAAAAAAAGAGTTTAAAATGTGTTGATAAATTATGTTTGAAGTGAAAATTGCAAAAAGATAATCTCAAAATAATGTTTGCTTCAAATCTCTTACATGGTGGTATTACATAACAAGCTCCAAATGACTGAATAAAAATGGAAATATGGAAGTAGATGTAAAATCATATCCTCATGGTTCATGGAGATGGTCTCCTCACGAATGCAGCGCCAAGTTGCACAGATCTAATATCCCGTGATCGTCGAATATTGTGACGACGTTTTGCATACACCATACCTCCAAACCCCAGTAGAGCAGCACCAGCAATGACTCCAAATGCAAGGCCAGCCTTTTGTCCACCACTCATTCCTTTTGAACTGCCTTTAGACTTTGCAGATTGTTGCGGTGGTGACACTGATGGTGATGATGGTGGCGATGGTGGTGTGCCTTCGTCGTTATGATGAGACGGGGTTGGTGAAGATGATGTGGGAGTATATGCAGGTACATATGCTGGAGTATAGGCAGGTACATTTGCTGGAGTAGATGCAGGGGCATCTGTTGGAGCGGAAGCAGGCACAGACGAGAGAGCACATAAAAATGTGGAGTCCTGAAAGATTAGCGTGACTAAAAGAACAAAGTAGCAAAGTCGAGACATTTTTTAGGTAATGGTGGTTAGCAACTATAACTATATTCTCAATATAGAAAGTTTTAAGTGACTTTTTACAAGTTAAGTTTCGGTACAAACGATAATGTGAAGGAAACAGTTGAAACTTTGAGGAGATCCCGATGGTTCGATGACCTTAAATAAAGTGATAGCTTAGTGATTAGGTTCAAACTATTATTTGATAGTGATTTATATTTGACTTTTTCACAAGAACTCTTATATAAAATAAAGTTCAAGGTTAATTAAACAGTTTCCCAGAAATTACACATACCAGACATATACATAGTACAAATTTTAGCCAGGTTTGCTGGAAAACATGAATCCAGAACACACAATCTCGATAAATCAGAAGTGGTTGCATGATCAGCTCTACAATGTATTTTTTTCCCTCCAACCGGCTTCAAGATACCAGGAACCTACTTGAAATCATAGCATAACTTGGAAAATTCCTCAACAGAAAACCATTGATGTAACAGCAACATATGGTTTTAAGGTTTTTTTACCTCAAGAGTAGCGCATAACAGAATTGGTTGATACAGATCTAGTATCAAAATTAACAACAATTATCCATACTTGCAAGTTTAATCAAGGGACCTGATTGGACTAGATGTTTTTTTACAGTTTTTTCTAGCCCAAGAGAATGCTAGCCTTGAGTTCAGAACTTCACTCTGGATATAAAAATCAAAACGAAGCATGCAGTAGGAAATATCGGGTACCTCAAATGATCTGTTTATAATATATATTCTTCCATTTATCAAAATCCAAAAGTGAATTTTGAAATCCTGTGAGGGGCAAAAGTACAATATTCAACGAGATTCATAGAACTAATTACACATACCAGACAGTAACATTTATAACAGTATACAAACTTAAAAAGTTCTACTGAATCATGAAACTGAATAACACAATGTTGAAATATCAGAGGTTAGTTGCATTAGCAGCTATACAATGTATTTTTTCATCAGTCAGCTTAAATATACCAGGAATTACACAAAACCACAACCTCAAATCCCCATGACTTAAAAATTTCTGAAACTGAAAACAATTGATTTAATAGCACCATACGGTTTGAGGTCTCATTTCTTGAAGTAGCGTGACAAAATTGATGAAATATTGATCTAGTGATCTAGTATCAAATATATCTAATGTAGTAGGCCTAGCAGTAATCAATTGATTCCCTAGCAAATCAACCAGTATTCAAACTAGAGTAAGTTGATTTGGAAGTATTAATATTTACACAAGGCAAACGGACGTTTTTTTTACGTATATATGCAAAAAGCAACAAATACCATAGTTCCGAGTTTAATCCAAAACTATTTTCAGCTGATTGAAGAGTATAGCATCTCTTTGTAAAGAAAATATTTTGCACCACGAATGATTGGACTAAATGTTTCCCCCAGTTTTTCTAGCCTAAGAGAATGTGGGTTGCGAGTTCAAAGCTTGGTTCTGGTTTTGAAATCATAATGAAACCTAAAATAGGAAATATTTGTACCTCAAATGCTTTGTTTTGTGATTTGCTACTACCATTTTTTCGAATCCACAAGTGCTTCCTGTGAGAGGCAATAGAAAAATACCCAGAGAAGATCAACATTTATCTAGTATTCGGATGCATATAACCTTTTTGCCTCTTACTCACTAAACTGAAAGTGGTCTCATCTCCAATAGAAGAATCAACCGTCACATTCATTCAGATTTTTGCCATATGTAATATCACTTTCTTTAAATAATTAGTAGAAAAAGAACAATGATATTTGATTCGAGGTTTCTTTTACTCTGAAGTCTGAACAACGATTAACTGATACATTCATACATTCTCTTATAATTTTCTCAAACTCATATATCAGCCTCCTTTTTTTACCTCAAGGGCTTCAACCATTTCTCTACACAACACTATACAGATATTCTCTTTCAGTGACATTAAACAACTCGAGGTATATCTTGATGTTAGTTTATTTCGATATAAGCTTAACTTGTATAGTATCTAGTTGTTTCCTCACAGACAATCCGGTCTAGACAAGCTTTCAGTTACATGACTTTACCTAGTTTCTTAAGTTCATTAACCATTTATCGCATAGAGAATGTACATGCATCCTCCCTCGGTTTCCTCTGCATCCTATAGCTCTGATGAAATCTTGGTGCACGTGGTCCTTCCATTCAATAACATTCTCTAATTTCTACACCACATCAGCGATCCTTCTCTCAGCTTAATGTGTGAGCTTATTTGTTCAATAACAATGTTCCATTCTGGCACAAGACAAAAATCTGTATTTTTCGAAAAATAGCCAATTGAATTCTTTAGTTCTTATAAATGCGCTTGTATAAGATCTTCAGATATCTATAAAGTCTACTAGAACTAGAATGTTTCTTTTCAAATCAAGTCATAACAAGTTAACAACCCTTTAATTGAATTATAGCAAGTCCATAATATTTAGAAATTTTGTGTAAGCACTCAATTGGGTAAGGTTGCGAACTTGAGATTGTGACATAATATAAGTGTTTAGTTTGATTTACTCGATTAGTCCCTCTCTAGACTTATAATTAGCTTTGTCCATGACAGACCTTAAAGATTTCATTAGTATCGAATCCGCCTCTCTATGTACAAGCCATGTCATCTTGATATGCATCCATTTGTATACATGTTTATTTGGTGGAAAGCGAAAGTGTGATAGTTCTTGCATTTAGCTCCAAAATAATGGATCCTTATAACATGTCTTCTCTACATGAATTTCAAAAAAGACGACATAATTTTCAATGCATGAATAGATAAATCAGCTGCACAACATAAATTGAGGGGAAGTTCATGGCGGTAACTTGTTAAGTGGGGCGGAAAGGAGTGGCACAAACATTATGATTTTAAAGACAAAATGAGTAATGAAGAGCAAGTGGAGTTTACTTTCCACCCTTTTCCTTCCTTTTAAATCAAGCAATACTGCAATAGTAGGTGGATAAACTTTAGTCTTTAGTGAAGGCTGGTAAGTTTCATTTTACTAGCCAAACATAAGAAGGTGAAAACATTAAATTCCAACTAGTCATGATACTATGCAGTACACATATACATGGCCATCATTCATTGAATTGAAGTGGACATGCCAGTTATTACATATACATGGCTACATATGATTGTTGCATCATATATACTTTTTGCGGATAATAAGCGCGATAAGATAAAAACAATAAAATTCTCGTGAAATAACAAATACGTCGTGTTACTGCATGTCAATAATAAATGTGGTAAAGTATGCTGCAACAACCATTTTCTCATTTATTTTCTCATTTATATATATCTATACAAAGTACATTACTTAGACTCTTAGATGTGTTTGGCTAGAGTCCAATATATGTCCACTCCATGCTGACTCAGAAATATAGCAACTGCATATGAACAATGGAGAGGGAGATCTTAAACCGTAAAAGTTGAGATTCTTCGAGCATGTACCTAAATGTCATCACCATAAAAAAAATTCCTGACAAAATGATGTGAATATAACCCTGAGAGATACATGACTTGCATAGTTGTTTCTGTCTTTAATTTCTCAAATATGAGAGTACAACTCATCCATAAATAACTGAAAAAGGATTAATGAGATGATCAAATACAATAACTGGTAGATTCAAATACAAAGGCCAAGGACAAAAGAAAAACTTCATATGGTCTCAACTAATTTCACATCAACTTCCAACCTTAAAGAACAGCTGATACTATGAAACATTGAAAAACTACTCCATTAACAAACACAAACATTACATCATTATTCTTCTCCTTGAAAATACAATTGTCTTCCATAAATACTTTCTTGCTAACTTAACAAATCAAGAAGGTACAAAATATCTCTTTCATATTAAAAATCAAGCATTGCTCCTGAATGATCCCAGGGCTTTGACTGCACCTGCTCTCAGGATGAATTGATGATAAAATGCTGCTATTGCTGCACCAATGAAGGGTCCTACCCAGAACAACCACTACAATAACATAACAAAAAAGTCAGAATTACTGTAATTTTCCAAGTAAACAAAAGAAACAAAAACTTGACAGAATTAGTATACTAACTTGATCATCCCAAGCCTTGTCCTGGTTGTAAATTACAGCAGCTCCAAGACTCCTGGCAGGGTTGATGCCGGTCCCGGTGATCGGAATCGTAGCAAGATGAACCATGAAAACAGCAAATCCAATTGGGAGAGGTGCCAAAACCTACAATTTTAATTCACATTCTTAGTTGTTTAGTGTTGTTTATAATGCAAGATCAATTTACATTAAAATGAAATTATTATTCAATAAATCTTAGTTCTTTACTTCTTTATCACCTTTTCCACTTGCAACATATGAGAGTAGTTACTTTATCACCATAACAGTGAAATGAACAATCTATAGTAAATAAAAAGGGTGACTTTTTTCCTTTCTTTTTACTAATTTTAGAAAGGCAGTGAGATGAATATGAAGGATAAGAAATCAAAGGCCAGGATTTTCACATATAATATATAAAACAACAACACAATATGGATTGTTTTGTAGGTAGAGAAAAACAGTGAAGGCATGTCCTGTATCTCTCCTCGCCTATGTAATTTAATCACAGCCACATAATCTCCACCCCAACTCAATACTGCACATGCAGGTGCAGGACATAAAAGTTGCCGTAGATTTGGCCATTTTTTCCTGTGTCATAATATATTTTAAGAAAAACAATACAGTATTTACCAAGCATGGTGTGTCATCGTGTAGACTCCAGAGTCTAGGCCAGGAAAATTATGTAACTCTAATTTCTACAAACTACCTTGAGAGAACTGAACTATACATGTTTAATACTAAATTAATAAATCATATGTATAAGTTTTCGTTCAAATACAAACTAATTTTGTGACAAATTAAAGATTTTTGTACTGAGGCCGATGATTTGTAATTTTTTCTTATGTGACCGGTGAATATGTCGTGCAATTTGTAAAATAAGTAGACCTAAATGAATTGTAATAGAACATAACCACATAGATCAAAATGAGGTGAAGGAATAGAAAATACATACAGGAACATGAGAGTCTCTAGCATTCCTCTTAGGATCGGTGGCTGAGAAAACAGTGTATACAAGAACAAATGTTCCGATAATCTCAGCGGCCAGTCCGGTGCCTTTGCTGTAGCCTTCGGCTAGCTCGTTGGCTCCTCCGCCATACCTCTTGTAGTACGGTTTCTGGAAAGCTTTCACTAAACCAACACCACAAATGGCTCCTAAACACTGAGCCACCATGTACAACAATGCTCGAATTAGCGACACTTTTCGAGCCAAAAATAGCCCGAATGTCACTGCAGGATTAATATGACCCCCTAAAACAAATCAAACAAACTTGTCAATGAAAAATTATTTACATCACGATACAACTGATAAATTACTTATTATAAATCTGATAAAACCACGAAAAAAGTTTTATCAGACTTATAATAAACATATCTTTTAAAATTTATCAGTTGTGTCAAGTCTATTAATAAAAAAAATGTTCAAAATTTACGAAAATGAGTATAAACTCACCAGATATGCCGGCAGTGCAGTAAACAAGAACAAAGATCATGCCACCGAAAGCCCAAGCAATGCCGAGAATGCCAACGCCACCACACTCATCACCACCGGCCTTTAAATCTGTCTGGCTTTTGTAACCAATAACTGTCAAGACAGTTATGTAAAGGAAGAGAAGGGTAGCTATGAACTCAGCAATGAGTGCCCTGTAAAATGACCATTTAGTCAGCTCATGAGGGTCAACAAGTGGCACCGGCGGTGGCTCAACATAATCTTTGCCAGAGAATGAACCTTGCTCAGCCACTTCCCCGTCTTTTGCCATGATACAATATGATCACTGTGTAGTTAAAATGTAATATATGTTTAGAGTGAAAGAGCAGGGGAGAAAACAGAGTTGGTGTGGATAATTTGTGGGAAATGAAAAGGAGGAAATATGGGGTATATATGGAGGGCAAAAGTGAGGTGGTGACTAAAGCTATTTATTATACAGTAATCTCCCTATTATATACTCCAATACTATAGCAGGAAACATTTTATTCGAGTTAAATTATAATTTTATCCTAATATTAATCTCTAATTTACTATTTTAACTTTTAATTATTCATCTTATTTATTTTTTAATCCATTTATATTATATAATATTACTATTTTATTTCTTATTTACTTTTTTATATCTATATTATAAAATATGACGACACACTATTTTAGAAAAATATTTTATTCAACCTAATTTATTTCTATTATATCCTTATATTTAATATATTATTATTATTATATATTTACAAGTACTTTACATCTACTCACCGTAAGATTTAGAATTGATTTTTTAGATAAATATTAAAGGAAACGATGATTATTGAAAAATATAAATCTATGTAAATAAAAAATAATTTTACATTCTAAAATTATTCATATGCATTTTTCATCTTCTAAAAGTGATATATTATATTATTATTATTATTGACAAGCTCTTTTAATAGTCAAAATAAGACAATTACTTAAAAATACATCATTGTTATATACTTATATGTATACTACTCATAAATTTATAATAAAAATTTTAATTATAAAATATATATGATAGATTATCCCGTGCCTTGAACGAGTGAAAGAGCCAGTTATACAAAAGAATAAATGTATGTATTCCACAAAAGAAAAATGTATGCATAATTATGCATGAAATGGGACGGATTATTTGCCCCGTTTTATAAGCTGAAAAAGTTGGTATATATGTACTTTTTCTGAAAATAAGTAACTTATTTTCAAATTTGAAAATAAGATTTGGACTTAAATTTCTAAAATAAATATTAATTTTCAATAAAAAATATGAAAATACTTTTAAAAAAAAATAACTTATTACTTATAAACTAAGCCAAACACCCCCATTGTCTTTTGGAATAAGTGGTCACTAAATCACTATCATGATTTTAAAGACAATGAAAAATGGAGGATTAACCAAACCTTTTGAATAATAAATCTGAACTATCCGTAAAAATAGCAAGCTATTAGATAAAAGTCACTGGAGTAAAGGTGACAAATTATGCAAGACACGTCATAATTATGTCCCTAGTCTAACTCCAAATAATCACACCAATAGGCATAAACTAACCTAGTCTAAAACTAACACAGACGAGAAACAACAAAAAGTTAAATACATATTAAATTATGGATGACCACAATTTTTCTAAAAAAAATTAATACAAGATTAATGTGATTAAATTGTTTCTATATATCTTGACAAAAAAAGTATTTCTATATATCATCAAATAATATAATTTTTTTTTGACAAAATCAAATAATATAACCTTCCTGAAAAAAATATATTATATTTTGGGTACTATAACCGGACTAGATAGGTATAACACTGTGACTCGTATGACTAAAAACTGCACCGACCTAGAAAATTGTGATTATAAGTTTCTTTACGAGAGTATTATATAAAATGGTTGATTTTTTTATATTTTTAAGAGTTTTAAGTATATAATTAAAATTAATATTTTTTTAAATATTCACTTTTTTGGAATATATTTTAACATGTATAGATTTTAATTCAGAAAAAAATATAAAAAATTAAGTTTAATTATATATTCGAAACTCCTAAAAAATTACTTGTCGAATTAATTAATGAAGTAATGAAGCAGATGGAGTATGCAGCTGGCAGCCGGGCACGAAGCCACGAAGTGACTAGTCTTAATGTTAAGTACGACTACTGTACTACAGACATAGGAAGACACGTGTATAACGTTAGATCACTTGTCGGTAGAAATTTCTGGATGTTTCGATATCCGGAATTTAAATTTGAAACTTCACTTTGATTTATATAATATATGTGGCCTATAATTATTTGCCGGTATATGATGACTATATTACTATATTATTTTGTCTAGGCATGACTCATGAGCATACTAAATTTCTATGAAATACTCGTATTTATAGTAAAAAGTATTACTAGTTTTTTCTAATACTATTGACTGAATAAGAATATTTTTATGTATATAAAAATAACCCTAACATATATGATATATATACTCCCCATCATTATTTGTCTTCATATTTATTTAAATTTATCCCCAAATCATGTTTTTGATTTATATTTTATGATTTAGCCCGTATTTTAAATAAACAAATTAAGAATTTTGTACTTAATTTACCTTTGTTAGACAATAAATGTACCATTTTATTATTAGTTTTAATTTTTAATAACACACGTTATACGTAAATTTGAATTTTAATAACCAAATTAAGTGAGGATAATTGAATTTATGAACAAAACAGGCGTGTAAAAATTAAATAATAAAGGAGCAAAGCAGTCTAAATTATTTAAATACTACTACATCCGTCTCAATTGTTATTCTCTCGGAGAGAAGTTCCTGCACGCATTTTAAGGTATATAGTTTCATAATTTATTTTTAATTTTTTTCTGAATAAAAATTTAATATTTAAAATTAATGTTTAAGATCCGAGGCATTAAAGGAGATGAAAATGATAGATATGGTGTAGAAGTGATGGGAAGCCGGGGAAAGCAAGGCGCGAAAAGAGTAGGCGGCGAGGCGACGAAATTAGGGCATGGGAAGAAAAGGGGGGAAAGAGAGAGTGAGAGAGAGCGTGGAGTCGACTCTCATTAACACTGACAATACTTGAGACGTTTAGATACTTTCAGAAGTCTGAATAATGTAAGAAGATTTGGGTCCCCCGATCTCTCCCGTTACTTGCCAACTCAAAGAGCTTAGTTGAGATTCACTTTGTAACGTTCACTTCTTAGTTCTTAGGTATGCCCGAGCTTTCCGATGTTTACGTGACCCTCTGTTCTATTTTTTCCATTAAAAAATTTCATATATTATATAATTAAAAAAATTTAAAAATTATACTATTAAAAGATATGTATAATTTGTTTCAAAGTGTAGTTTTCAGTTTTATAAAACCGACTACGCCGCTGTGTTTAGCAATTTTATTCTCTCATGTAAATTTAATGTTGAAATCATCAAGCTTTGGAACAGTCAATATAATTACTACACCTAACGTACACATGCAACGTTCACTAAACCAACAAGAACGCCGTTGGGCATGGGCCAACACATAACGATGTATCACAACTCACAAGCCACGGCAGCTTGCACAAATCATTTCAATTTTTCATTTCATATATGTATTTATTTTGTATACATGTATGTATAGCAAGCCGTGAACAATCTTTTCAACCCTACACTACTTGTCTCTATCTCCAAATGCATCTTTATACATATATTTTTCTTAATTTTGATTTTTTGCTCTTCATCATCCAATCAATCTATGATGTCCTAGTCGACATAGAATGTTATTTATACGAGAAATTATTAAATAACGAATGTACAAAGTAACAAGTACATATATTTAGTATAGTTTAATTTAATTATTTAACCGACTTTTTTTACAGGAAATTGAAGTTTGGGAAAAATCCACTACAAATGTTCATCATATAAAACAGAATCCTCAATCTTTCATACGCAACATATACATCAGATCGATCGCACTATATCTACGCTTTGTCAGTCATGTCAATCATTGTCTTTTCGTGAATTTCTTAACGTACTCAAAGGTGGAAAATATTAATATTTTCACTCAATCTCGAATATTTAATATTTCATTACCATGAAAAACCTATTAAATAAGAATATAAGTAAAGAAATATAATGATTTTATAGTAAATTTCAGCCAAATTTTCCTTGCTCTTTACAAAATGATTCAAAGATCTTGATGCATGTGCGTATCCTGTGTACGTAGTAGTAGACTAGTAGATGATGACAAAGACATGCAGCAAGAGACATACATACACAAATAGATAATAATAATAATAATAATAAAGTCTACAAAAGAGAAGGAAAATATTGAAGAATACCTTCGTTTTTTATTATTAATTGTTTTGTATTTACTGTTTCAATCATTGTTCTAAAATCGGAGATTAATAACCGACTAGCTCATCGAATTTATTAAATTTCCGATTATTCAATTAATCATTTCGATTAATTCCTAACTTATTCGATTAATTCATGTTTCGTGGTTTAACGACTAAATCCGATTTCCATTTTTTACCATACTAGTCTCGATATATATGTGTAGTCTTTTCAATTCGACATGGTTAAGTTTGCCATTTTTCTTCGTAAGAACGTCACTTCTACATATGTACAAGAACTTTTTTTACAAAAATGGTCAAATCCAAATATCCGAAAAGTTACGCAAACGAATATAATCCGTTAATAAAGTAATTTATAAGTTAGAAAAATATGTATATATTAATTTGTAAACTATTTATTAGATTAATCAAATGCACTCATAATTATATACGATTATCTGCCCGAACTGAATATAAAGAACATGTACGTACAGCCGCTATTTTTACAGCTTGAAACATTACTTTATAAAATTTTACTAATTTTATATCCAACTATCCAAGCTACATGCCATCTCTTTATCCAACTACAGTAATGGCTAATAATGCTAATTATCATTGCAACTAATTTGATGATATTCTCGACAAGTCTTTGACCTTGATTACTACTGTGCAATTTAAAGCTTTTAAGCATAGTAAACTTGGATCTCTAGACACCTCTTAGGGACCCTTTTTTTTCTTAATTTGATTGATGTTAAGTTTTGCTTGTACCGAATACTTGCATATCATCTCTGAAATTCAAGTTGGACGTACACTAATTCAAATCAAATGAGTCGGTGGATGATTATATATTGATTGGTAAAGAGCAGGAACTATTTGATACATCATATATGCACTACTAGTACTAGTACTCGTAAGAAACAAACATATATAGGACACAACTAGACCATGCACCTAAGCTAGCCATACCACAGCCACTATGCCACCCCACCGACCATCAGTGTCAATCTTGTCAAGTCTTGGCGGTGACCCCGTCTCCAACTATTCATGCACACTTAGTTAAATAGTCATATTTTACTCATGGGACTGTGCTCTAACGCCTCTTTCGATCGGCTGTCCACAAATTCCATCCCAATAATATGAAAGCCTTGGCTATTTTCTGCTTCGAATAAAAATATTTGATTCACTTATGTAATATATTCTAGTGTTTTGTTAACTGCAAATAGACTTCTGCAGGTCGACTGGTATAGATTTATATCGGACTCTGTTGATTTATGTACTATATATATATATATATACTAGTCTTGTGGCAATCAGCCAACTATTGATTAGAAAACGTTAGCTTAAATCACTTGTTCTGTTGACCAAATCAAGCAAAACATATGTGTTGTGTGTCGCAGAGTCTGAATCTAACGAAAATTTAGTAAGTATTATAAGAAATCGTTTTTGTAAACCTTGTCGAAATTTTTTATTTATTGTTCGAAGATAACATAAACTATAAAAAAATTTAAGTTGTTAAAGATTTAAAAATCTAGAAGAAAGAATCAAAATTAAGAATATGTGGCTGTTAGGATAAAGGCTAAATGGTCGAGCCATGACATGTTCCAGAAGGGACAAATCATGAACTGGAATCTATGATAAACCTGAAAATGAAAGTCCATATCAAACTAAATGGCGATTTTACATTAAAGTTGTATTCATGGAGAAAAATACCCCACTACTTATTAATGTAAAATCATGATCATTACTTGCATAAAATCATGATCATTACATAAAATCACTCTCCTAGGTTGCCAGGCTCATTAATGAACAAGTCAACTGAGACAAATTACTGCATTAATACCAACCCATCCGAACAAACTTTCCTTTTACAATTACAGTAATTTTTAAAACGACATTGTACAATCTTTAATTTTTCAGAAAAGAATAAAGGCCCAATGGTACCATCAACTATCAAACAAATACTATGATACTAGAGTATTATTTACAACAAAAACCCAAATGACAACCAGATCAGTGGACCAAACTCTGAGCTAATCATTCCCCAAGTATCATATGAGATGGGCCTGGCCAGTCTGCTGAACATTTTGTAGCCCCCGCTGAGAAAACACATCAAGTCATTGCAAGTAACTGTACAAGTAATAAATGAACTACCCAGTGTACACAATTTAGATGCTAGGTGGGAAATTAGTAGCTTCTTTTTTATTCATAAATTAACTAAAACTTGTTAAAATTAATAATATCAACCTTATATAAATATACACTCTTTTATATATTAAATAACTTAAATTTATTGAAAATAAATAATATTAAAGATATATATATATATATATATATATATATATACTATATTATTAAACTCGAAATGGCAAATGTTTGGTCCGTCGTTGGTCTGGTCCTTTGTGTGCCACTCAACTTCAAATACACGTGTCTCCCACTCAATTTCAAACACATTTTTTTAATCAATAAACAACCATATTTTAATTTTCTCATTAGCCAAACTCTTTAATTTATTTAATATCATAATTTATTAATTAAATTTTATGAATATTAAAATAATATTATTATTTTATTTATATTAATTAAATTTTATTATTGTCCTCTATCTATATTATATATACTTTTATATTATATTACTCTAAACGAATTTCTTTTTTAATTAGAATATAGAGTTGTCCTCACATCTAATAGCATGTTTCAATTTTCTCTCTCTCAAACACTTTAATTTATTTAAAATTACAATTTTATTATACAAATTTTTGAATATTAAAATTAAATTAAAATTATATATATATATTAAAACATACTCTTTTATTTAAATTTTAATTAAAATATTTTCTAATATATTTAAAACTCTTTTTATTAATAAAATTTTGTTAATGCTTTGCACGGGTTATTAATCTATATTAATTAATATAAATATATAACAATATATTAATGAAAATTTAAACACATGATATAAATATGATTCAAAAATAAGTTATTACATGTACAACATTACATAAAAAATATTAATAATATAAATAATTAAATTAAATATTTAATTCATTTAAAATATATAATATATTATTTATTACTCTCATCACGTGCTTTGCACGGGGTTATAATATATATATATATATATATGTGCATAATCTAATTAAATATTAATTTCAGTCTCGGAATTCATATTTGGCTTTCAATAGAAAGTCTCGAAGTTCATAATTATAGAGTCTAGAATCATGTCCTATTAAGCCATGCTTGGTTGAGTATAAATTTCGATAAATACATAATTTCTTGCTTTTAATATAAAGGAAATGATATATTTTTAATTTTTATAAATTAATAAAAGAAATTTAATCTTGAAAATAGTTACTCCATTTATCAAATTAATCTGTTATGTGAATAATGTGATTATTTTCTTTCCTCGGTACTAGCAAGCTTTTATTTGCTTTGGGCTTTTATTGTCGGGTTTTCATTTTGGTCATCGGGTTCATTCAGTTTCGGATTAGAAATTAATCCTAAGGCCCAAATTTCAATACATCAAATACTCTCAATTTACTTTCGATTGTTTTTCCAGGTGTACAGATAGATGGTCAACTCTTTCGAAATGTACTTAAATTATTAAATAAATCTTATAGATATCAGTGTATTCAGATCATGATTTATATATTCTATCAAAAACTTAAAAGAAACTATGGTTAATAAACTGGAAAATAAAATTACTAAATATCTCTTACAAAATTTTAATAATACTCCGTAACTTAAAAAATACTGTATCACTAATCAATAACCACATTACTTGTTGAATTGTGAGTTTTAAGTTTGAATAATGTTGTAACATCACATCAAACATTAGTTCAATGATTACTACACAAGTCAACCACTCCACAATTCTACTACGGGATTGTTTGGTTTAGCTTATAAGTAATAAGTTTTTTTTAAAAAAAATATTTTCATATATTTTTTTAAATTAATATTTATTTTAGAAATTTAAGACCAAATCTTATTTCTAAATTTAAAAATAAGTTACTTATTTTCAAAAAAAGTACATATATAACAACTTTTTTAACTTATAAGCTGCTTATAAGCGAAGGCAAACGGGCCCTGTGTTTGTTTAAAAATTATACTCCTTACAAATTTTCTACGTCAGTTTTTTGATAATAAATATTTAAAATATTTGTAAGGTTATGATATAGTAATGAATTAGATTTTATTTGAACTTTATTAAATTACAAGCACTTATCTAAAATCATACTAATATTATATTTTATATTTTATCCATTAACCTTTTCATATATAAAAAACCCTAATAAACTTCAAAATATTTAAATTATTAGTTAATTTATTTGTTTAATCTTATGTTTTATAATATTTATAAATATAATCCTAATTTATACTGTGAGTTGGTTTATTTTAAAATAAAACTCTCTCTATATATAGGAGAATGGTTCAATAGAAATTAAATTTTAAAAAAATTCGGAATTTAATCTTAACCGTTAATTTTTTTCAATTTAAATAAACCTCACACCATGCAAACATTGAATCTGTTTGGTTAAATTTAAAATTTTATTTATGATTTAAAACGAAAAATAAAAAATTCAAATTAGAAATTAATTTACAATAAATAGCTTATATAAAAAACTCATAAAAAATAGGAAAAAAGAAATGTATTCTTAAAAAACAAACTTAATATACTCAAAAAGTTTACTTTAAACATCACAATCACTGAATTATAATATATCATAAAAGAGGTGTAATTTGTGATTTCTAAATTGCTTATATCTTAAATTAACTGTCCTGTTTGTCTTTTTTTTGGTTAATTTGACTTAATTTTGACTGAAAATTAAAAATTATTTTTTTATAATTTCGAAAATATGAAAATTACATTTTAAAATATATTAGATATACTTTTTGATGATATATTTTTATTTTTATTTTTATTATATAGTATATGTAATTTTCATTTAAAATTTGGTCAATTTGATCATTGAAAAGTCAAACATGATAGTTAATTTAGGATGAAGATAGTATTTTTTACCAATATATAATTTCTAAATATTAATGAATTTAAATATACTTGAAAAATAATAATTAATATATGCATATTAGCACAAATTTAAAAAATCTATTTGATAGATACTAGATTTTGTGAAAGTACAAATCTTTACTAGTAACTCGCAAAAAGTACATACCAAAATAATAAGTGGGGTTTTGAATTTGTGCATGTAATTTAATATTTAAAAAAATTTACTTACAGATATTATTTTTCCAATTTTCTAATAATAAGAAAATTCAAAAAATTATATGTCAAAAAAGTCCAAGGGGCACTTTATCGTGGGAGTATAAAATTACCGATCTCGTAACATCAAATCAAACGTAAACAACAATCCAACGGTCAGTACTCAATTACCCTCACTCTATCCCATACACCCAACCACATCCTACCATTTCCCCAACAAACACTAATAAATATTAGAAATGGTACGTACTATTATATTCTCTCTCTCACTCTCACTTCGTTGTTTTCCAAGCTCATCTCTCTAACTTTCTCTCTCTAAACCTATACATACATTATACACACACATATCAAAACCCTAGAGCTCCCGATCTACATCAATGATCGACATTCGCACCGAGTCAACTCGCGATTCCGAATTCAATTGAGTTTGTCGAGTTGAAGTTAGGGTTTAATTGGGGGTTTGAAGAAGATGTATAAGAACCAGCTACAGGAGCTAGCGCAGAGGAGTTGTTTTAATTTACCCGCGTATACTTGTATTCGAGAAGGTCCTGATCACGCGCCTAGGTTTAAAGCTACGGTTAATTTCAATGGAGAGACTTATGAGTGCCCTAATTATTGTACTACGTTGAGACAAGCTGAACATTCAGCTGCTGAAGTTGCGCTTAATGCTCTTGCCAATCGAGGTCCGTCGAATTCGCTTGCTGCTAGGATTCTGGTGAGCTGCTTTTCGATACTTGAGTTTTGCTTTTTCCATAACTTTTCGTTATTTGTTTTGGCATTAAATTATGTAAAATCTGTTTTTAATGTTTGTGTAGTTGTGTGTATGTGGAATTTAGTGGATTTGGTTTGCGATATTATTAGTTTGTTGCGTGTCTGAATGCGGAAAGATGTGATATGAATAATCTAGTCGTGTGGATTCTAGTGTGTTATTTAATGAGTTTGATTATTTTCTGTTTTTATACGAATATGTGAGCTTGGATTGTTATTACTCTAGCTTTTACAAAAGAAATACGAGTAGTAGATATTTTCATTTGGGTATTCGTAAGACTTATTTAGGCAGATTGTTCTTTAATTCATTTTCTAGGTGGTTATAAATGTATGTTAGTTCCAACTCGCGGGGTTATGATGTAAATACCGACAAAGTTTGACGGGGTGTTTAATTTTTTTGACTTATCATCCGAGAATTCTAGTTGACTTTTGTTGGCTCCAAGTTGCAAGGTTATGATGTAGATACCGACAAAGTTAGGGTTTTTAATTTACTTTGACCTGTCGTGGAATTTTATTTGACTTGTTGCGGTGCTTATGTTCTTTGCATAGTTTGCAGATTGTTCTTTCAGAATACGCGATATTCTTGTTGTCAGCTTAAATATTATTTCTCATAAATACCTGTTTTTGATCCAGAAACTAAAATGAAGCTTAGATATTCTAAAATATAGTTATCTTATTTTTCACTTCATAGACCAGATTTTCATGCCCTTGTGTGATCTCTTTGTTGTAGATAAATTCCTTTTTTAACCTGCAAAAGTTAATGCGAGATTACTTTTTGGTTAGTAATTAATTGTATGTTGAAGAGACATTCAGCACTCCAGCAGTACTTAGCATGTTAATTCATGTGTTCTCAACAAATTAAACGTGATATGTAATTTGAAACCTTTGTTTATATAACATTCTGCAATGCTATAGCAGTCACTATGTATTGTCGGTTTATGTATAAATTTCATATCAACTTTGCAATGCTCAGGATGAAACAGGGGTCTACAAAAATCTCTTGCAAGAAGTTTCGCAGAGAGTAGGAGCATCATTGCCGACATACAAAACCTCTAGATCTGGTCTTGGACATTTACCTATATTTACATGCACAGTAGAGCTGGCTGGTGTAACGTTTACCGGTGAACCAGCAAAGAACAAGAAGCAGGCTGAAAAGAATGCAGCCATGGCAGCCTGGTCAGCTCTAAAACTATGTAAGTCATTTGAATATGTAAACTTCTAACTGATGTTGGGAACTTTTTTGTTCTTGATTATTTTGATCAGAATTTGATGCTAAATTCACCGAAGTGGAATCCACGAACTTGTACAAGTAAGGTTCATTAAGGCATATGACATAACTCTTCTGGTGAAAAATTATTGAAAACAGAAATAAAATGGTATACTGGTAATCCAAATTCCAGATACATTTCCACTTTTGGATGCTTCCAGAGTTCCAGGAAGCAATCTTCATCATCCTACTCATCCACCTGATGACAGTATTTCAAGATTTTTTTAATTGTACTTTTCCTATCTTATTTCTTCTTCTCTTTCAAAGCGGACATGCACAATAATATTCTGGAATTATATTTCTTCTCTTTTAAACCAACTTATGGTTAATTTTTGCTCACCTCATTTAGCTGAGAAAGTGAGAAGGATTTCCACCTCATTTTTTTCTCTTTCATTTGCTCAATATAAGGATTCCCACTAATGGAAATGAGTATAATAGTGTAAATGCTATTATTGTTGTTATAAAATGCTATTATTGTTGTTATAAAATAGATTTAAACAAGTTTTCTGACTAATCTCGAAGCCCAGCATCGCATGAGGGACACGTGTCCCCCAAAAATAAATTTTTCTGGGTTGTTTTAATCATTGAAATATTTCACAAATGTAAGGGTTTCCCCACAAAAACACAGGGGTGCCTTTCCAAAACTCATTAAGTGTGTTGTTACTTTGAAGTGAAAATGTGGCAACTCACTGGGACATTGTTTACTACTTTACTACATCATATCTGACATCTTGTTTTTGGTTGTGCAGTAGCCCAGCAGTCGGAGAATTCATCACAAAAGGTCAACATTGATGAACAGGAGCATGTCACTGTAGCACGTGCACTTCAGAAATATCGTATTAGGGCAAAGATGGCTAATACACCCTTCCCAATCAGATATCCCATGCCAAAGCTAAGGCCAGCAAGTACACAACAATCTCCAGCTGCAACATCAAAAATCCTTCCTTTAATATGCGCAAAGCCAACTTCTTGGAATAGAAGTGTTGGAACAGCATCAAGCAACGCTTCCACATGTCCCAAGACAAGCCCTCAGAGTAGATATATGATTTCGACCAGAAATGACATACTCGGGGGCTCATCTTTATCTGCTAAACCTCCAGGTACTTCTGTAAATGAGTGGCCAGCAGATAGCTCTATGTTCCTGCCTCAGAAATTTCCTGCAGCCGGAGCAGCCCCCTACATTCCTTTAAGGCATTTTAGGCCTCGCCATGGAATGGCGCCACCAGTAACTATAAGAAATGCAATCCCAGCATACTCTGCACCACCATTCCCTCCTATTCAACCAGTTAATGCGATGAGGACTCCACCCATGGGTATGGCACCTCCCGTATCTATTAGACAGGTTGTGCCAGCATTTGCTGCTCCAGTTCGACCAGAGGATTCACCAGCTTTTAGGGCTCCGATCACCCAAGTATCGGCTCATGTAGAGGAATCACCGGCTTTCAAGGCCTCAATTGCCACACCATCAGCTCGAGTGGAGGATTCTTTGCCAGCTTCTAGAGTACCTATGACTCCAGTCACTACACAAGGTCAGGAGGAGACTTCACCAGCTTTCAAGTCTCATGTTCTTCCATCACATATTCATTCAACTGCAAAGGTTCCTTGCCATCCAGTTTCTGTTGGAGTGGAGACTGCATCAAATTTAAAGGTTCCTAACAAGACATCAATAGTTCATGTTGAGATTGAGATTCAGCAAACCTCTGAAACTTCCATCAGTCCACCCCTTGTCTCATCTACGACAGTGGAGACAGGGATAGCAGTTGAGACCAAGTTGCCAGAGTCTTTGATGATTGAGGAGTTGAATGACCTGAAGATCTAATGTGGGGATGAGGAAGAAGGTAATAGATTGCAAGAACCTTTACTAGGATTTTGTACTTTATTCTTTAACGAAGTTAATGTAGGTTTTGGTTTCTTGTTAAAGTTTTTTAGGACGAGCTTAGATGGCTTGGTATAATAGTAGTCTTGAGCTGTCTTCAATTCCGGAGCAATTTGTAGCACCTTTAGATCATGGAAAATGCTTGTCCACTTGTGCACATCAAATTAAGAAGGCAGAGAGTTGCAGAAAAGAAGAGTGGAACTTTAAAACATTTTAAAAGAGATCTGGAGGAGGGGATCAACAATGAAAATTACTAAATGCTATGATTTGTTTATGGTGGACTTGACACCAGCAGTGAAATGACGCTCAGTAGACCTTTGGCTGAAGTTTAATAGTTTGACTAATGAGTTTTGGTCCAAAGTCTAGTTTCTGTTGTAAAATTATATATCTATGCATCTACTTGTACATTTTGGTCCAGGGGCTAGTTACTGTGGTGCCGAGTATGTCCAAAAGTTAAATTTGGTTGATTTTAGTGACAATTTATTGGCCCTTCTAATCTTGCCCGGTGATACGTATCGTTTTAAATTGTCATAAATTTTATTTGTAGTTCTGTCAAACTAAAAGTAAAAAATTAATCACAACAATTATATCTAAAAATTTAGTTATGTTATATAGTTGTATAGTTATTTTTATTATTAAAAAAAACTTGTTGGTCCGATAATTTAATTAATCTTGTAATATGATTCAAATTATAGTAAATACTTATAATAATAGGTATAATACTAATGAGCTTTCATTTAAAGCAGCTGAATAATGTTGTCTAAACATTGAGTAATAGCAGTGAATTGATAGAAAATATTATTGAAACCTATCTTTAAAAGAATATATTTAATTTTTAGGTTAAAATAGATAAAGCATATCAAGCATAGAATAACATTTTACATAGATAATCCTATGATAAAAATTAGATAATTAATCCTATAAGTTATGTGATAAAATTATAATCCATTAAATATTTTAATTCTTTTGCAAATTTGGTTAAGGAATTGTTGGGCCGCAAACAAGACTTAACTCCACAATAGTATGATATTGTCCGCTTTGAGTCGAACCCGCACGGATTTGTATTTGGGCATCTCCCAAATAAAGAAAAAAATTATCTCTTACTTACTTGATGTGAGACTTGGGTTGACATCACTCAACAATTCTCTCCTAAAACCCCGTCTCTTAGAACCAAGAATTACAAATCTCGTGATCACTTTACCGCTGCTTCGCGAATATTCGGCGAGTTCACACTGAGGGACTCTCACATTATACAACCGCAGCCCATTACCCAAGGTCTCATATCGAGGACCCGACACGACTACTCGTGTAACATCCCACATCGAATAGATAAAATGTATTTGAGCTCTTTATTAGGACAGGTCAATAACTAATGTATACCTAAAATTACTAGTTTTTTATGGGTTGGCCTGTGGTGGATTGTTGGGCCTGGTATGCATTCAGTTATGGGCTTGGATTGTTATAAATGGTATCAGAGTCATACCCGGCTAGAAGAGTTAAAGCACTGCCCGGGTTCTGTAAGTTTGTTTGTGTCCTCGACGAGGACGTCAACCCAATAAGGTGGGGGTGTTTGTAACATCCAACATCGAATAGATAAAGTGTATTTGAGCCCTTTATAAGGACAAGTCAATAATTAATGTATACCTAAAATTGCTAGTTTTTTAAGGGCTGACCTGTGGTGGGTTGTTGGGCCTGATATGCATTCAGTTATGGGCTTGGGTTGTTATAACTCGACCTGAAAAATACAAATTCGGGTTGGAGGTTTTCGGGTTCGTGTCAATTTCGGGTTGACCCTAAACTGACCCCAAAAAATCGGGTTGATTTCGGGTTACCCGAAATGACCCGAAATTATATATATATAATATAAATGAAATATATTTAATATTATTTATATATTAATTATTTATTTAAATATTATTAAAAATAAATTTTATAATAAAAATAATTAATTTTTATTAATTTATTCTTTATTATTTATAAATAAATTATAATTATTTCGGGTTGGTTTCGGGTTACTCATGGGTATTTTGGGTCGATTTCGGGTTCGGGTTGGGTATTCTGACCCATTAAAATTTTGGGTCGGGTTGAGTTAAAATTCTGACCCGAGTCTGTCAACCCGACCTGAAACCCGAAATTGACACCCATAATCCAAACATTTGTTTTTGATTCCACTTGTTGGTCTGCAAACAAGTCTTAACTCCGCAATAATAAGATATTATGCGCTTCTAGCCGAGATCGTACGGATTTGTATTTGGGCATCTATTAAAAGGTCTCATACTAATATAGTTAACCGGCAGAGAATTATTTCTTGATTACTCGATTTCAGACTTGGGTTGACATCACCCAACATGAATTATAATCTTGAGTTGAGTGAGAGAGAAAAACTGAATTAGGGGAAAGAAATAAAATAATACTTATTTGAATCAAGTATTATGAGTGATTAATTTTATTTCAACAAAATTACTCATACATGGATTTATACGTGTTTTATTCAAGAAATAGTATAATTGCCAATTTTAGAAATTAGTCTTTTAAGAAATTCCTTAAAAATATATTTAGAAGTACGATTACGCTCACAAATATAAACACAATTTTTAAGTTTATTTTATAAATGAGCCGAATTTGAGCATAGCATAGTTCGATTCGAAAATTTGCGAACAAATTCGATTATAATATTCATGAACATGTTTGAAATAAATTTGTGAACACGTGTTTATAAATATTTATGATAAATAATAAATAATTGTGTATATATTTGTTTACAAACTAATTCATTAATTTTTATTTTCATTTATTATTTGATTTTGTTAAATTTATACATTTCGATTTTAAATATTAGTAAGAGTTATTCAAAAATTTCATATATTGTGAAGTTATATTTCACATTATGCATGTTGATTTTAAAATGCTATAAGGTTTTGCTACAAAAAACAACTCTTAAACAAGTTATTTGCTTCCTTAAATCTTAGATTAATATTTTTTATTTTATTATAAATTATTAATTGTCAAGTTTGTACTTTTTTGTACTTGTATTTTAGACAGAAAATGTGAGGATTTTTTGTTAATTTATTATCTTTATATTAGAATTTAAATTTACCTATTTTGTTTGGCATCATGCTCTTTAAAAATATTAGTACTTTGTTTTGTGAGAATGAGTTTGTAAATTAAGGTGTTCTTAAACACAAATTTGTGAACAGTATTAATTAGTCATTCGTGAATAACTCATTACATGAGTTCGTAAGTGGTTCGTGAACACTGACGAACAAAAATTAAACAAAATATTTGGTTTCATAAGCGTTCGAGTTCGATGTTGAAAATTTTTAAACAAACGAAACAAGAACAATCTAAAATTGGTTCGATTCAGTCTCATTTACACCCTTATTTAAAATATTATAATATAAAAATTATTATCCTTAAATATGACCATATGATATAACTCCTATTTGAGATTTCTTAAAATAAGAAATGGATTACTTAATTTTTAAAACAGGTATACGTTTTTATACTTTTTTAGATAAGTACTTATTTTAGAAATTTAAAATTTAATATTATTTTTAAAATAAAAAGTAAATATTGTTTCATAAAAATATATATATTTATCTATTTTTTCTAGAAATAAACTACTTATTTCCAGAGAAAAAGAAACAAAGGATAGTAATATAGACATGCTGAAGGACATGGATAACATTTTCCGCTACAAAGATAATTCAATGGTGTAGGAGGAAAAATAATTAAATTAATTAAGTAAAAGTACGAACCGAATACCTCGAGCAAAAAAGGTATAAACTTTCTTAAATATTAAATTTACTAGTGTAATAACCCCATTTTTGTGATTTAATTTTTATTAATATATTTGCCTTTATTTGTAAATAATAGTCTTATAGTTTATTTTATGGGGTTGACCTAATAATTAATTTTTTTAAGTTGAAAAGGATTTTATTTTATTTTTATTTTTTTTAAAATGGAAATATGATAAATATTAGAAATAGTATTTATGGAATGCTTATGGTTGTTAATGTCAGCAATTGTAACAGTTAGTACATAGATAATATATTATACACACCCATAAAGAATACAAAAAAGAATCAGAAAGAAAAAGAACAAGAAGTGACTAAAGGTAGGAATGAAGAATAGCTACAGAGTAGGTTGTGACCCATCAAAATTATTCTTTGAATCGGTAATCACCTACTTCTGTGTATGTGTGGGTATGCATATGATAATATGTGTAAATGATCTCTTACATGTTTATAGAATGATGGCTATCAAAACCCCTATTTGTTGTATAATTTATGTGTATATGATTTTGTATGAGTCTCTACATGATATTGTATAAATCTTTACATGGGTTATTGTTTTGAATTGTGTGGATATATGTTTATATATAGATAATTTTGATTATTGGATCTAGTTAACGATTTTAGTTTTCGGATCATCGTATGTATATTCTGTAGTGCTTTTTGTCCTTGCTGAGTTCTCACAAAATTCGTATTTAATTCGTTATTTATCGGATTGTCGTGATTTTACTGTCCTTGGAAAGATATTTTAATTATCTAAAACTTTTGTTCTTTGAAATTCGGCTTTAAGTATGTCAAATCTGTCGTTTATCAAATTTGTTCGTGTTAAAATGAGTTGTTGTGTTACAATTTTGAAAATTCATTGTAAATTTATTCTTCATCCAAAAATTATGCGTAATATCATTCTAGAAAGATATTTTCAAAATTTACATTTTTCGTTTACATCCTGTTAAACAAATTATGTGATATTGAGGTCCAAACCATTAAAATACAGGTCTGACTATTGGCTGATTCTACTCTAGCAGCCCGTGTTTATTTATTTTCTGTATTATTACTTGTCCGTTTTTGACTAATTTTACCATTTTGGAAAGATCTCTGAATTTTCTACGATTCTCGTGTTTTGGGTTTTTTCATATAAAATTGTCTTTGTACAGTAAATTGACATTTTTTGGACTGCTTAAGTCTGAAATTATTTAAATTGTTCAGTTTGTATGATATTTGAGTTGTGTGACCTTAGAACTAGTTATTTTCGGATATTATAAGTTTTTGATGTGTTAACTAAAGTGCAAATTAACTCGTTAGAGTCTAATTGTGATTTTATTTGCAGGGTACAATATCGATATCGAGATAAGTGAATTTTCAATGTACTTTCATGTTCAGAAAAATGTTATTACCTCAACTTGTTTTAAAGAGCATGTTAAAGTTTATTGTTTAAAGTTTTATAGTGATTATCAGTTTCGTTTTAAGAAGTGTTTTTGAAAATAAGAACATAGATTTATAGAATTCCCGGTCTCTGCATATCGAACCCGTTCTTAATTTTCGCAATAGTTCCGAAACTAGACATAAATACCCTTTCTAGGCGCACAAGTGTACACTCATAGATACCTAATCATGGGGCGATGTTAATTACTGAACTTATAGAACTATAGATGTCGTGTCGCTGGTTTACTGTGACCGTGGATTTGACTGTGAAATAATATAGTCACTTTTATCGTTTTGATTCATTGTTATATCGAATTATAGATTTTAAGTTAAGTTTTATTCGATTTCGAAAATTATAGTTCTCTGGTAGTTTTGAAAAAATGTTTCTAAAATATACAAGCATGTTTTTTTTCCTTTTTTTGAAATGATACTTAGTTGAATAGTTACTTGATGGGCTTCGCAACTCATCCTTTTAATATATTTTAGGTTCTGCAAATGAGACGAATAAAGGGACTTAAGCATGCTATATAGTTGGAATTGTTATTTCACATTGGATTTCTTTTGTTTATAATGCTACATAGTTGGATTGTTTATTTTGCATTCAGATTTTTATTTTTGTATGAGAGTTGCATCTCCAATATTAGTAGTTTACGTTTTGAATTGACTTTTTGTGTTTGGATTTTAAGAATATCAAGATTGTTGACTTTAAATTTGAATTATTATATTTTAGTATTGTTTTAATATTCCGGAAAAAAGGACGAGATGTTACAATTACCCTATAACCCGTGCAAGCACGGGAAGAAAGTAATAAATAATACATTATATATTTTAAATGAATTAAATATTTAATTTGATTATTTATGTTATTAATATTTTTTATGTAATGTTGTACATGGGATAAATTATTTTTAAATCATATTTATATTATGTGTTTAAATTCTCATTAATATATTATTATGTATTTATATTAATTAACATAGATTAATAACTCGTGCAAAATATTAATAAATTTTTATTAATAAAAAGAGTTTCAAATATATTATAAAATATTTTAATTAAAATTTAAATAAAAGAGTATGTTTTAATATATATATAAATTATTAATATAATTTTAGTATTCAAACAATTTTATTATAAAATTGTAATTTTAAATAAATTAAAGTGTTTGAGCGATGCGAAAATTGAAATATGCTATTAGATGTGAATATAACTCTATATTCTAATTTAAAAAGAAATTCGTTTAAAGTAATATAATATAAAGTATATATAATATAGATAGATCACAATAATAAAATTTAATTAATATAAATAAAATAATAATAATAATTAAATATTCATAAAATTTATTTAATAAATTATGTTATTAAATAAATTAAGGAGGTTGACTAATGAGAAAATTAAAACATTGTTGTTTATTTATTAAAAGAATGGTTTGAAATTGAGTAGGAGACAGACGTGTATTTGAAGTTGAGTGGGAAACAAAAGGATCAGACCGACGACATATCAAATATTTGCCCTTGCGGCTTTAAATTGTACTAGCTTATACCCGTGTGATGCACAGATGATTTTTTTTTTAGTTTTTTAATATTTTTTTTAATATTTTATAATGATTTAAATTTATTTGTATAATAATAATTTAAATTTTATTTAATATTATATGTATATATATTTATATAATTTATTTGTATTTATAATTTAATATGATACTTTTTATTTATTTTGTATAGAGATGAGTTTTAGTTAGGAGTTTAATGTGAGATATTTTAGTTAGAAGATTAATATGAGATTGTATTTTAGTTAGATGATTAATATTTTAAAATTAGGCCAATAATTAATCAACTATCCGTCCTAAATATCGACCGACTACCAAAATTTCAATGTTATCATAAACTTTAATGATATATTAAATTAAAATTATAAGATAAACTTTAATGATATATTAAATAAAAATTATAGGATAAACATGATTTGTAAAATAAAAAATATTGAATATAATTTAAATATAATATTATCATATTTGTGATGAGTTGTATAAAATGAGAACTACTGGGGTTAGAATTGTATGTATGATTATATTCCTTTTAAAATTATATTTTTATTAAAATTCAATGGTTAAGATTATTTTTATGGTTCACATAAAATTGGACGGTCAAGATCTTTTCTATGGTTCACCCAGTACAATACCGACGACCAAAACTTTTAATCTTTCGGCTTTAATAATATAGTATAGATATTTTTACATCAACTGAATTAAAAAATATATATATAAATTATAAAATATTAAAAATAAATATGCATATCGTACAAAATATAAATTTATATTATTAATATACAAATATGTAAAATTTTCTGATTTAAAATATTATGAACATGATTTTTTTAATATATCAAACATATGTATATTTAAGATTATATATAGTAGATTTAAATATATTTTTGATAAGATTTTTATTATGTTTTATATAAAATTTAATGCACATTATGGTATATGAGATATAATATATATATATATATATATATATATTTAATAATATGACAATATAATTATTTATTTGAATAATTTTTTTTATCTTATTAGATTTCCAGCAGTATAATATTAATTGCAATTTATAAATAATTATATAACATATATAATTTAAACCTTGTATTAATAAATAATAGGTATTACTATATTGCTAATGAGATTTAAAATTTAAGTTAATATTAAAAATAAAATGATACATAACAATTACCGTCATAATAATTTTTTCATCCCACTTTTCATACTAATATATGACGGGTTCTTTATTGAACTAAATATATTACTCTTGTAATATCGGGTATATTTACAAATAAATGTTTTATTTAAAATTTAATCATGGGATAATTGGATTTTTTATGTTAAATTTTTATATATATATATAAAGTTTATCTTTTTAAATTTTCGTTAAGATAAGATTTTAGTTAGAGATGATTAGTATTAATTCCATAAGATTTGCTTTCAATTTTTGTTACGTGATTGAGTTAAAATTATATGCTTATGTCTATATATACTAGAGTGATGCAATAGGTAAACAAAAGAGAAAACACAAGTATATGTATGTTTTAAAACTCAGTTATGCCATTCTTTTTTCGTGCAAAATTTCATGTTTCCCATTCTTTTAAGTTTGATAAAATCAACTTATGTGAATCTTGTTTATTATTTAGATATTGGTTTTACTCCTGTTTATATATTTAGCCATTAAAATATTGAGAAATTTATTTATTTATAGAATTTGGAGTATGATTTGTTAATACGCTAATAAATAAATTTGGTTAATAAATTTTCTGGGATTAAATGGAATGTATGATATTATTTTTGTTATAATTTAATGTGCAAGTTTTTACAGTAGTTTTATTTTCTTAAGATATAAATTAATTATGAGTATATATTTGAAAAATAATTTTTTTACTGTGATTGTTTTTATTAAACTACATGTATATGCTTAACCGGGTTAGCACTCGATCATGGTTGTTAACATTTATTCTCGACAAATGCATGTGTAACTATGCTATATATGGTCAGAGATTTAATTTTATACAAGTCCATCAAAGAGTTGACTTTATTTATTTATTAATTGAATTTATTGGTATACTTGTACGAATAGTAAGAATTTGTATTTTTGTTCTCTGATTGTGTCAATTAATATGATTTTTTTTACTATGTTAAATATTTGTATAGGATCTATTGGTGCAATTTAATTAAGTGGTTATCGCAATTAAAGGTAAGTTTACTTTTCGTACTTCCTGGATTATTTTAAATGTTTTATATTTATAATATTTTGTTACGAAATTTGGATCAAGAATGTTATTTTAGATATAAGAAATTCCCAGCTAGCTTTGTCTTTTGAACCCGTTAGTAATTGCGTATAGTTCCGGAACTAGCCTATGATACCTTACTAGGGCGTGCTTTGTATGATACCTTCGGGTGTACACTTTATGATACCTTAGTAAGGGGCGCATTATTGACAACCTATGAACCTATGATACCGTGTCATCGGGTATTTGTGACCTTAGTGAACTGTGGAATTAATTTATATGTACTGAAATTTGAATTATGAAATTATGATCTTTGAACTCTGAAAATTATGAAATTTTGTAAACTTACTTGATCCACTAGTTAGTTCGAATTGTTTTCTTGCTGGGCTGTGTAGCTCATTACTTACAAATTTTCAGGTACTTAGCGAATGAACTTGCATTGGATTTGGATTAGAGCTTTTTAATAATGTTATGAATTGTAGTTAGTTTGAATTTGAGGAGCTGCGCTTCCAATTTAACGTTATATTGGATCAAAATTATTTGACTTTATTCCTGAACTTTTAGAGTTCTTACGAGATTTTGGGATTTTTTTTTGGAATTTGGTTTTATCTGAATATTTGACTAATGATAATAGTCCGAAAATTCGGGCTGTTACAACTCTATATTAATACTTAATGTGTGTTGTGACTGTAATTTTCTCATATACAAATTGATTAATTTTAAAAAATATATTAATATTTATTAATTTATATTATTCTAATTTTAATTTGATTTTTATGTATCAAATAACATGATTCAAATTATGTGATAACGTGTTTTTGATATATTATTATATATAATATAGTAAAAAAAATAGAATGTGTATTTAATATCGTAGGCTAAGGTTGAACTCCAGAAAACTCAAATAATTATTAAAAAAAAACTAATTTCTTTCATTCCTCCAAACCAGCGAATTAATAATTTCTCCCGTAAATGTAACTGGTTCTCCGTATAAAGTTACAACGATATCTTATATAATGTATTAAATATTTGTATAGAAAAGATTTTGATAAGAAAAACTTTAATCCTACATCTCACAAGGAAAATTCACGGTCTCCCCCATCTCTTATTGTATGTAAAACTCTAATATTATCTCTATTATAATATAATAATAATAATATATGATATATGATATGTCTCTATGTAAATCTAATATAAAAAATATTTTAATATTTTAAATCAATTATAAAAAGGTTTCCTAAACAAAATATAATTCTCTGATAAAAATTTGTAACTGTCTAGATTATGGGCTGCTCAAGTTGGATTTTGAATATTGGACCACCTCAGAATTAAAGATAATTTTGTAAGTTTCGTGTGGACTGTAAAATCGTCCAATCCTGACTTCTAAAACTCAATATATAGCCCAAACAATGTAAATAACACAATAATTACGAATTTTTTAATTTAACTTCAAAATAGTTATTTAAGCTCAAATTTATATATTACTAATATATCTAATATAGTTTGAGTAAGAAAAATTATTATTGTTAGAAATTTTAATAACAATAATTATAACTTATAAATAATTAGTGTATAATATTATATACTCGCTAAGAATCAATTCATTGACCTTTAGTAGTATTTCGATAAAATCCATGTTACTCTTATATTATATATAGGATATAATAGTATAGATTTGAATTTTAATAAATAAATTTATATTTATATAATTTAATAATTTATTATGCATACATGTACACATATTCGTATTTTTAATTTTAATTGTTATGTCTATTCTTTCTTTATAAAAATATGTAGTAGTATATCATAAATGATATTTTTTAACAAAGTACTACTAATAATCTATTCTATTACCAAACCTTCCTGAAACAATTAAACAAACTGACTGATCCAATACCTAGTATTTGTGTGTAGAGAAGTTGATAATCTTGATATGTAATTATTCTCATCCCCACCAAACACAATCTTCTGGTAACACTGTTGTCTGTACTAAAACTTTCTTACTCGTTCAATTTCTTTGTTGCAGTCCCGTGCCTTGCTCACAAACTGTTTGATAAAATGCGCAGGTGATATCTGTACTTTTACAAATATGGCCATTATAATATCTCCTTTACCACAACTCGTTCAAATTCATAGAACTGATTTTCTCCCGGTGCCCAACTTGGGAATTAAAAGATTGTATATCAACATTAAGAGAAAGAAATGTCAAGAGAATTATTACTCTTGTAATACTACAGTTTCGGCTCTTAAGCATGTTAAAGACCCTTCTTTAGACAAGAATGTAGTGAAGCAAAACAAGCTTAGGTTTGTACAAAAACTTAAGACACTATTGCTTTCAAAACCTAAGCATTTTATGCATCTCAATGACTTGTGTAAATGTAGGTCTTACTTGGCGGTTTCAAAGCCGAAATCCATTGTTTCCATGATTCGTAGGTACCCAACTATTTTTGAGCTTTTCTGGATTCCAATGCCTGCTACACCGATGAATGCTACAAAACCACTTACTCAACTCTGTGTGCGTTTAACCCCCGAGGCAACAGCACTTGCTAAGCAAGAAACTCAGCTTAAGTCTGATATGGCTGTTTCTTTGGCTATTAAATTACAGAAACTTTTAATGCTTTCGTTGCATCACCGGCTTCTGTTAGGGAAGCTGGTTCACCTTGCCCCTGACCTTGGTCTTCCTGTTAATTTTCGGGCTCGTCTCTGTAATGAACATCCAGACCGGTTTAAGACTGTGGACACTTCGTATGGTCGTGCTCTTGAACTTGTGTCGTGGGACTCACATTTGGCCAAACGTATGCCATCACCGGAGGTAGTCAAACCTAATGATTTAATAGTGGATAGACCGTTGAAATTCAATCACTTGAGATTTCGGAGAAAGGGGTTTAATGTGAAGAGGCGCCACCAAGAGTTTCTGATCAAGTTTGAAGAATTGACGGATGTATGCCCATATAATACAAAAGTTGGAGATTTGGTAAAAGACTCACTGAGAGCTGAAAAGAGAGCTTGTGATGTAGTGAGGGAGGTGTTAGGAATGGCGGTTGAGAAGAGGACATTGGTTGACCATTTGACACACTTCCGGAGGGATTTTGGGCTTCCCAACAAGTTGAGGGGTTTGCTGGTGAGGCATCCTGAGTTGTTTTACGTGAGCTTGAAAGGTCAGAGAGACTCTGTGTTTCTAGTAGAAGGCTATGATGATAAGGGCGTCCTTTTGGAGAGAGATCCAACAATAAAGACAAAAGAACTATTGCTGGATTTGGTTAATGAAGGGAAGAGGATGAGGCTAGAGAGGAGGAGAAAGGGTGACATCACTGACAGTCATACTCATCACCAACAACCTGAAGTTGATGATCCAGATGATGAACTTGATGAGTATGGGGATGATTTAGATAATTTGTTTGAATCTGATGATGATTATGGTGCTGAGAGTAATGATGATGAGAATGAGAGGGACAATTTGTCTGAGATGAACAAGGAAGGTGAGTTTTGGACTGCTCAGAGAGATTCTTTCCATAGAACTGAGAATAGTGGAAATTTGGAACCTTGGTGAGGTATCAGGTATTCGGGTAGTATGCAACTTTCTTAAGTGCCTCTCCAGTTGTAGAGCAGTTCACCTGCACTAGAATTTGTCGCATCATTTTGTGCAAGAGATAAAAGTGCCGCAATCACTTGTAAATAACTATATCTTCTTAACGGTATAAAATTATGAAAAATATGTTTTTATTGTTTGTGTTGTGGTGTGTATGTGGAATTTAGTGGATTTGGTTTGCAATATTATTAGTTTGTTGGGTGTTTGAATGTGTTTTTACAAGGAAAGATGTGATATGGAAAATCTAGTTGTGTGGAATCTAATGTGTTATTAATAAAAGTTAGATTATTTTCTGTTTTATGTGAATATGTGACCTTGGATTGTTATTACTCTAGCTTCTACAAAAGAAATACTAGTAGACATTTTCATTTGGGTATTCGCAAGACTTATTTAGGCAGTTCATTCTTTTTTCTAGGCGGTCATGGAATGTTAGTTCCAACTCGCAAGGTTATGATGTTGATACCGACAAAGTCAGGGTGTTTAATTTTTTTTGACTTCACCGATAATTATATTTGACTTTTGTTGGTTCCAACTTGCAAGGTTATGATGTAGGTCATGAAATTGTAGTGTACTTGTTGCATTGCTTATGTTTTTTGCATAGTTTACAAGTAGACTTGAACTATTTATTTTTAATAGAAATGTAGACTAGCAGCAACCTGGTAGCCATATGGTAGCATACTAGCATGACATGATATGTAAAGACATGAATGACTTGTTTGTGCTGTTAGCCCGTTATCGTTTGGTTATTGCCCATTTATTTGACTTCGACACACCATCAGCTCGACTGGAGGATTCTTTGCCAGCTTCTAAATTAACTATGACTCCAGTCACTCCACAAGGTCAGGAGGAGACTTCACCACAGCTTTCAAGTCTCATGTTGTTCCATCACATATTCATTTAGAGAATCCATCACCTGCAAAGCTTCCTTGCCAGCCAGTTTCTGTTGGAGTGGAGGAGAATGCATCAAATTTAAAGTTTTCATTACAGTCGGAAATGGATTCAATCTCCTAAACTTTAGGGGCACGCAAGAAGTATTCTCTAAAGTAGATTTTATTTATCACTATAAATGAGATAAGCTAGTCTATTATTGTTCGAACACTATAAGATTATTTGTTGGAAGAGGATATATCATATAAAATTAGATATAGAGCCCTAGTTATGACAATTATATGAAGGACTGGATCCTATTATGGATGTAGTTTGCAAATTGCAATGATTTGAGAAATGCTTTTGTACATAAATAGCCAGAGTACAATTTTAGTACTATAATACACCAACTTAATAATTGTGGCAAAAATACATATAAATTTTAAATTTAGAATCAAATATGCTATTTGCAAATGGACAAACATAACAATTTTAAAAAAAAATATATAGATATAAAGTTTTTAAATTAATTGAATAAAATAACGAACATGAGAGGTATTCGAATATCAATTTTACCGATACATATATTTGTTATCCTAGTGAAATATTTATCTATCTATCGAATAGTATTTCATGAAATACATTTTCTATCTCCAACAATTAAGTACATTTTTTTGATATCTATACTGTGTTAAAGCCGCAACACCAAATGTTTGGTCCGTCGGTATGGTCATTTTGTGTTTCACGTAACTTCAAATACACATTGTCTCTTATTCAATTTCAAACATATTCTTTTAATCAATAAACAACCATGTTTTAATTTTCTCATTAGTTAAGCTCTTTAATTTATTTAATATCATAATTTATTAATTAAATTTATAAATATTAAAATAATAATATTATTTTATTTATATTAATTAAATTTTATTATTGTTCTCTATCTATATTATATATGTTTTTATATTATATTACTCTAAATAAATCTCTTTTTTAATTAGAATATAGAGTTGTACTCACATCTAATAGCGTGTTTCGATTTTCTTATCACTCAAACACTTTAATTTATTTAAAATTGTAATTTTATAATAATTTTTTTGAATATTAAAATTATATTAAAATTATATATATATATATATATTAAAACATACTCTTTTATTTAAATTTTAATTAAAATATTTTATAATATATTCAAAACTCTTTTTATTAATAAAAATTTATTAATACTTTGCACGGGTCATTAATCTATGTTAATTAATATAAATATATAATAATATATTAATGCGAATTTAAACACATAATATAAATATGATTCAAAAATAATTTATCCCATGCATAACATTACATAAAAAATATTAATAACTTAAATAATCAAATTAAATATTTAATTCATTTAAAATATATAATATATTATTTATTACTTTACTCTCGTGCTTTGCACGAGTTATAGTCTTAGTGTATATATATACACACACACACACAAAGGTAACAAACATGTGAAAATTTTTTAACGTAAGAACCGTGAAATTTTTTATTAAATTTTGTAGAACCATAATAAAAAATGCAAAATAAATGTTTAGATTAACCTTCTATTATACTTTTGAAAATAAAATTATGGTCCTGCACTATTTTTTTCCATTTTTTGTTATGGTTCTGTTGAATTTAATAAAAGTTTGCATTTGCGTGTTGTATATCAATAATATATCCAATACAAACAGAGTATCTAAAAAAAACTATCCAATTTACTACATTAAATATTTAAAATTGATCTCTATTTTTAAAATCTATTAGTTTTATCAAAAGATTATCATTTTTATTGCCCTCTCACAATCATTAAAATTGACCGCCAACATATAAAAATTACAGTACTATTTTATTAATTTAATCAAGAAATATTATTTTTTGAGTTGCACACTGTATTGTCCTAAACAAGAGAAAAACTTGACTCTCAAGGCGCCAGAAGTGTTCATCCAATTATATTCAACACTCACATGACTAGCTGAGCTCGTATGTAATTAGGGTTTTATAATTGATTAGATATCATACATGTTGCAAGCTCACAAATTTACTTATCTTTTTTATTTTTATTTATTGATGTTTTATAACTTGTTGCACTCCAACTGTTTGTTAAATTTTCTCAACCAAACAAAACCTCAAATTTATATTATTTACCTAATTCAATTCATTTACTTACTTCTTGTGATTGTGTTCTTGACTATTCATGGCATTAAAAAACCATATATGTTTTTTTTTTGAGCTCATATGTAATTTTCTTAAGGTAACTGTGTAACACACACACACACACACACAGATATCACTTTTTAGGGGTTTTGCCTGATACCCAGATTGAGAATTTGCGGAATTATTTAAAGGTGCTCAATTTTTCTAGTTCATCATCTTTAAGTAATGCACATGTATTTTTGGCTTGTATTCGTATATTAGAAGTTCATTCTTTTGTTGTCTAGCTGTTTGGCTAGAGTTCTACAAGAGGCTTCTAAGTTCTAACCTTGTGTGTTTTGATTCTAAGAGATATAACACCGTAAGTCAATACAAAATAGAGCTAGTTGTATAATCTACCCTTGACTTGTATGTAGAATCACCCTCCTCTGCCCGTCACACAATGATTTTTGTCTACTATGTGTGTATATAAGTTTTGCATGACCCAAGGATGCTTGTATATATGCCATGATATAGTGAGCCCATAGACCGTTCCCGCCCTGCACATTGTGCATATATGCTAGAACTAATTTTACAAACACTGAGACTATTTCTTTAGATACTATCCCATTTCTTTAGATGATTATAAGAGACTATTCTTTCCGAAAAGATTATTCTTTTGCAGATTTATCACATACTGTTTTGCTGGTTAGTGTTTGTAATTTCACCAAAATTCATGCATTATTGCATAATAATCTGTTCATGTATGTTAATTACAGAAAGGGAAACCACTTGATTTACATTTGTTACATGATAGATTATATCATATCTTTTTCATTCTTTATTTTTTGTTTGGTTGCAGACAATTTCCTTACAACTGTTTTGTGGAATAATGGAAATAGAAGAAATAAGACCAAAGGCAGAATTGAACGATACTTGTCAGATATTCTCAGATTTTATGACAAGGTGAATTTATAGGCAGCATTTCCGGGGCAGAAATTGCTTTAAATGAGTAAGATCAACAACATAATTACTTTCATGTTCTAAAATGGATGGCGTAGTAAGTAGTAACTGGCATAATTCTCTAAGCACGTGTATATCTTCTAAAAGTAACAAATGTGTGTGGCTCATGTATGAAGATGATAGTCTGCTATAATGGTTAATGTCATTGTTCCATCATGTGAGGTGAATATGACTCTGGTAAATGACTTGGAGATCGCCCCAAAATATAGAATATAGAGAAACATTTTTCACCACAAGGCTATGGTTTATATTTCCTCAGGATGGTTTTGAAGATAAGTAGGTATCACCTGTTCGGTAATTACGGGGATGAGTTTCTTTCTAGCATAGAAGGTTTGTCTTGTCTAAAGTCCAAGGAGGATGCTGTTAGTCTTACGGATTCACAGCTTCCACTATTATTTTAGATAGATTTCCGGTGTATTCTATCCATATTTTAGTAAATCTCACTGTAAGCATGGACTTGAATATACAAATTCCTTCAAGTTTACCAACCTGATGATGTTGCAAGAACTAAATATTGCTGGGTCATCTTAGGTGGTGAAGGGACCTAGCTTCTAGGATGCAGGATGCAAGACAAAGGTGAAGATGAGGCAGAACAAGGGAATAGGACCTTCTTTCCAGATGCAGAGAATCCATATAAACATAATAAAATCCTCATTTGCTACCCACAATATATCATAATTCATATATTTAAATCTGATCAGAATGAGAAGATTACATCTCCTTGTATATGAGTTCATAACATAACTTGGATGACAAGGAAATAATCATAATAGTTATCTAGATTCTTTGTATAATGTAAACATAATATCTAATCAGGTTCAATTTTTTTTATCCCTAATAATAGAATAAAATTATATATTAACAGTTTTGCAGTTCCCTGTCCCATTTTCCTCATCAGCAAGTTCCAGCATCGTTAGCTATCAACATTTGTAAAAAATGGGATCTATTTGTTCTACATTTTTTCTTTTATTTAACGGTCTGATTCTTTTGAAGAGTTCTATGTTTACCATTTGTGCAACCTTTAGGCATCTTCTGCTTTTTTTAATATGATGACTTGCACAGTTGCACCACACCCAAAGTTAAAAGCTCCTATGTCTTCTGTTTGTAAGTTGGTGTGGTGTTTATCATCTAATGGCAGTCCACTTGTGTTAGGGTAACAAAGTTTGAGGAGCTAGTGGACGTGGGATGTAGGCTTCTTATTGGTTTTCAACAAGCACTTGGTAGTTTTGTCTGATTTATTTATATTTTAATAGTTTAATTAAATTGATTACTAGTAAAATGAGATCTATTGTTAGTAAAATTGTTGTGTTTGATGTATACAATTACAGCCTTCCTCCGAAAACCTTCGATTGCTAAAGCATCCAAATTGGTTGAGTCCATCATTAATGCTAATGCTACTAGGAGGGTTTCATCTTATGTAGAAGCTGGATGTGTCAACACTCATGACAGAATTCAAAATATGAACAAGTGTAAGAATAATGCCTGCACTTTCAATATTCGTTTATATTGTATACATGGAGATATTACTTATTATAGAGAAAAGATGCAGTACAATAGAAATGAATGTCTAACGTACACCAAGTCTCCTGTCCACACACTTATACTGAGTATAATGTTATTTCCTTAATATTTGCTTTACTCATCTTTTTATTAGCAATTTTGTAACATATACCCTTTGATCATTGCTGAAAAGTTCCTATGAAGTCTGGGTTTGGAAAATTTATTTGTAACCCAAGCAAATTTAGCTCTAAAAATCTACCTGTATACTTGTTAGGAATCTAGGGGAACTGCATGCATTCTTATCGGTCATTGATTAGTTTGGTTTAGTAAAATCCTGAGTTAAAGTTTTCTCTATTGTTTTGGCTCGTTTTCTTGCCGGATAATTCTCTATATAGTTTTGTCCCTTTGTTTTCATAGCGAATGTGTACAACCACATGTGCAAATTAGTCACTCTTCTGCAGAATTTAGCTCTGTATTTCCTATTCTTATTAAATTTTGTTTTCCCTTCTATGAATCTGGGACCTGCATACCAGTGCATACTTGCCAAGTTGGACTCCTAAAACATTTAAAAGAAGGTAACACTCTCCTCTACTATCTATTACTATATTTGAATCTATCTATAGGTCTTTCATGCCTTTTCATTAGGGTTCCACCGCAGCTGGTATAGTTATATGTGTTAATATGTTAATAGCTTCTGTTGATGAGGGTAAAGGTTTTATATCACATCTGGGACAGAGGCCTAGAAAGTATTTAGATCCAAAAGCTTGTTTTTAATACAATATGGTGTCGAACATTATTGTGAAGTTGGAAAATGCAACTTGAAATTATGAAGAAGTTTAGATGGAAAAAAAGCTATAAGAATTACGGTTGTAATATCAACTCCCCCCCCCCCCTCGTAATTCATAATCTGATTTTAACTGTTGTAATTGCAGCAAAAGAAGCCGTCGACGAACTTGAAGGCCTTATCGAGGATGTAATAGTTGAACTCGGAACTGCTACTGAGAATTTGGCACATTTGTATCATAAGGATACCATACATGTGCTTGATCCTCCAGAAAGTACCTCAGACAAGGTTGTTTCCCCAGTTTTTACCGTCTATATATGTATATTACTTCTATTAGCTATGCATGTTATTCATATTGACATACGCTTTTCCAAATATATTAGGAAACAATACAAGGAACTACTAAGATACATATGAACTTTTCTTTAAAGAAATTGAGAGGGGTGTATTCAATCTAGATTTTAAAGGATTTCAAAAATCCAGGTGTTTTCAATTTAGATTTTTAAAATGCCATTATAATATTGGTGTATTTAATAAGAATTTAAAAAGTCCATTAAAATCCGGTGCTATTCAATAAGGATCGTAAATTATCCCTAAAAATATGGAGTTATTCAATTAAAATTTTATAAAGTCTTTTAAAATCTAGTAGTTATCAAATATTGATAGATTTTTTTGAATTATATAAAATGGTGGATTTTGATGGATTTATTAGTGTTTTTTAATACTTTAGTAATCTCTCGTAAATCCTTGAGATTTTAAAGGATTTATGTCAGGAATTAGTGAGTTCCTGAACTGTTTGAGACTGCTTTTGGTGTTTTCTAGTTATATTCTTAGAATTAACAAGTAAAGCAGGGAGATTAAGGCAGATGTAAAGAATTCAGAGAGAAATGAGAGAGATAAGGGCAGAAAAGAGAGAGATTTAGCAGAGACAGACAGAGATACAGAGATTAGAGATAGAAACCCTAGAGAGAGAGAGAGAATCAGTTATAGAGAGAGAAAGAGTGGTGGAACAAAGTTCCATTTTCATATATTTCAATCATAATCCCAAATTACAAATGTGCTGCTATTTATACTACTCCATACTAACTAACTTTGAAATTACTTAACTACCCTTACTAAATGAAATACTACTACTAGTACTCTATTGCTGCCTTCCTGACAATTTATTAGAAATCTTTAGCAACGAGATAATTCGGAAGGGTTTTAAAAAAAAAAATCTAATTTCTTTGTTTCTCGTTCTCTGTCTTCAATAATTCTCCTATATCCACGTTAAGACACTTCTGCTAGGTTACCAGCTGTGGAAGTGCACGGTGATTGTTTGTCTAGGTCTGTTAACTTACCAACCTTTTCCAAGTCTGCATTCTTGTACTAAATGTTCACGACTTCATCATGGATGTTTTAGGAGAAACCAAATGTGGTAGGTTGCAATTATACTGTGTTCTGAAGTACACAACACTTTCCAAGTGTCATGGTAATCTGCTTGAAGGATAGCACAGGATCATACAGAGAATTTTCGAGAATTCTTCCACTGCATATATTTAATTGATATCTGTTCAGTTTAATATATCATTTGTTTGCCTGTTTATCTGTCCACCGAGGAACATTAAATTGTAGATCATAACATGTTTGTTTTATGTTTTTTTAAAATCATTCAAAGCTATTCTGCAATGACTTATAAATTTGTCATAGTAGCCAACTGATGTGATGTGATCTCTCTTTCTTATTAACATTATAGTGTAAAATTTTGGTTAACCTTTTCTTTAGGAAATAATGCTGTCATCAGACCCTCAGAAACCTGAGATTACTGATTATGCTACCATGATGGCTGTTATCTACAGCATGGTGAAGCAAGATTACTTCATGCAGGTAGCAAGCTTTCCCTAGTACATTATTACAATAGTAGAAAAGAATTGATAAATTCCCCTCTTCTTACAACCTTTGAAATGTTTCACATAAGGTTGACATCTGACAATAATATGTTTTCTTGTGATCATCTCGTCTCTTTGTTCCAGGAAAAGATTGTTTCTGCTCTTAATCTAAACTCTACATTCGAAGAACTGGAGAGCTATAGTCTGATGTGGTCATTGCGTCCATATGTCGATGATGAAGTTATGCATCGAGCATGGAGACTTATTCACTGACTATCATGATTCATGCCTGTTTAAGTTCTCGGTTTTTCTTTTGGTCCAAAGAGGTGCCTTGATCATTTGCAATGTGATGTTGAGCTTAAGGTTTCTGTGAATTTGATTTCATAGTTATCAACAGGAAGCTACGGAGAAGCTGCTTACTACTGTATTGATGTGCTCCTATGCAACTAAGCGCTTTGTCACGCTCCTATGCAACTAAGCGCTTTGACCTGTTCTGCATCGTCATGCTACAAGTACTTTGTTTCGTCTTTATCATGTCCCAGTTTTAGATTGGCTCTTTTTATATTTTCAAGTACAGGTCCAGAAAATTTTGCTAGTCATTAGTCGTTACCATGGTTTAGAGACTTAATGGAGCATTATTGTACAGTATAATATTACTTCCTCGGTTGCTCTGTGAACGTACTTGTGAATGCAGATATTGTTCATCATTCACGTATATAGGATGCTGTGCAGAGTTTGTTTTGGTAGTCTACTTGTCAATCAATCCCAGTTAGAGTTGGTCAGATGAGCGGGTTTGCACGCCCGGCTTGTTGCAAAACTCGTGGGAAGCGGCTCGGACCGGGCCGGTTCACAAACCGGTAAAAAAACCGTGTCGTGCACGAGTTATAATTGAATGAACCGGGCTCGGCACGGACCGACTCGCGTAACTCGCCACAAACCGTGACAAGCCAACCCGGCACGGCCCGGCTCGGCACATTTTGTTCCCTTTGTGTACTAATTGCATTGAAAGAGGATCATTGCATTGTGTAATACTATCTTGGCCAAAATAATCCTCCGTGAATCTCTTTATTATTTAAAAATTGAAGCTTTTTAGCAGTAGAAAATTTGTAAGAAATTTTCACAATCTTAATTTTAAATTAATTGTTATTACTAAATTTAAAAAAATTATAATATTTTTAGCAATATTTTTATTTTGTATTTTTAAATTTGATTTATTTCGTATTTTTTTATATGTGTTTGTTATGTACAAACAGTTTGTTCCATTTTTTTAGAGAGGAGTCTTCTTAAATTATTTGTAAAATATTTTTTAATTAATAAAATTTATAAATGTACCGTTATCTTTTATTCTAAAAATATTTGTATAATTTTTTAATACTTTTAAAATATTAAATAGAATTAAAATTAAAAAAATAATAAACCCGTCTAACACGCGAGCCACACACGAGTCAGCTTTTCTGAGAACCGGTCCGACTCTGCACGGCCCGAGCTGTTTCACGTGTCGTCCACGAGTTAGGAGTTGGTCAAACCGACTCGCCGACGAACCAGCCCGGCTCGCTCGTTCGCCCAGCTCTAATTGGGTGTAATTATTAAATTTGATTAAAACAAAAATATAATATGTTGAAAGCATGCGGGGGTTGATAAAACTATTTTAAAAAATAAATTTTAAATACATGTCATAATTTAATTAAATTTAATTTTATTAAGAATAATGAATTAGTGTAGTTACAGAAAGATCACCATTTCATATTGTAGAAGCTCTATAATTATGAAAGTGTATTCAGATTTTAAAGAATTATTTTTAGATTTGTTTTTCATAAAAAAAACTATTATTATTGTCAGCAACATAATACCAAACACACTTTTACTTAAAATCACATAGATTTAAGTGGATTATAAAAAAATACTATGAAATTAATTAAAATCCACCATTTTCTGAAAATAAAAAAAAACTATTAGGTTTTTAATACTATCAAATTTTAATAGATAATTTAAAATCTAAATTAAATATTATCAAATTTTAATGAATTATTTAAAATTATAATTAAATACAACAAAAATTTAAAAGGCATTTTAAAATCAAAATTGAATACACTTATATTTCAAAACTCTAAAAAAAATTACAATCTTTATTAAATACACCCTCCTGTATATATTTTTTTGAAATTAAGGATAAATTCATATTGAATACATACTAAATTTTCATAGACTTTTTAAAATTCATACCAAACATAACAAGATTTTTTTAAATAAAATTATTGATAAAATTTAAAAACAGCTGAAAAATTGCTCTTCGTTTAAAAATCAAAATTTATAAGAAGTCGGGGCCCTTTTTCGGGGAAAAAATACTTTTCAGATTTTGCATTAAATGAATTCAAATTTTACTACGAAACCTATCTAAAAACATTATTATTTTTATATTATATCTCAAAACATATCCGAATCAAAAATATTACATTTCTCTTTAGAAAGACAGTCGCCCCCTCCTCGTTTATCAACATAGTCGCGGGCTTCCACCGATTTTTCCAGTGAAAATGCCCAAATCCTTTAATTTACTTTGTTTGTTTTGGTTTTCTTCAATAATCTTCCTTTTTGAGAGGATTTCTACCCATTTAGTTTCTTTGATTTGTTTTTTATATTTAAATCATCGAAATTTCGGGTTTTCTTTCGTCTGGATTCGAGTGTGGACCAATTATTTCTTATTGTGGTTTCTTTTGGCAGATTTAAGTTTTTTATTCGGTATTTCAATTGTTTACTCTCATTGATGAGAGAGTTGTTTGCTCTAATTGGTGAGAGAGTGTTTGTTCTCTCATATATTGTGAGTTTTGCTTCTGATTTAGTAATGAAAGTTTGTATTAGATTGTATTTATGGTCAATAACTCAAACAGGTTGTGGAAAGCGCATACATGTAAATATATCATTTTCAACCTATCGCTTAATTGTCTCTGCATGAATACCGGTGATTTAATCTATTATGTATTTGTTCGACTCGATCATTTTTTTAGATGCCGTATGACTTTTCATTATTGACAAATAAAAAATCCAAGATAGAGAAAACAGAAAAATTTGTGAAAAAATATTTATTGCACTTTTAGTTTGAAAGAAAAACAAATGCATTTAAATTAATAATAAAATTTTAATATTAGAAAAAAAACCTAGATAAAGAGAATAAAATGGATTGATTTAGAAAATTATTATTTCATTTCTTAAAATAGTTTATATTAAATTTGAAAATCACATATAAACATAATTAATTAATATTCAAATTATAATTAATTAGATAGTGAAGTCCAATCATTAAAGAGTGAAGTATGATAATAAAATTGAATTAATTGTTTGAATTAATAAATTACTTGAATATCCTTAATAAAATAGATGAAATCATTGAATTGAGGATATAATTGAAAAAATGAAATGTAGGATTAATATGATATATAATATTAATAGATTGTTAATTTATTAAAGAGTAATGCTACATATCCTAAAAATAATTTTAATTTCCCCCCAAATAATGTGGCATGATATATTACATTTTTAATTCGTGGGAGTATATATATATACACGAGAAATCTTATATTATTATTAGAAAAATTATTAATTACACACATGATAACTCAACATTTATGACAAATTTTGGGGTACCTGACATTTCTCTTTATTAAAATGTGATAGTATTCAATTAGATTTTAGAATATATTCATAATTTATAATTTATGAAATTTTATAAAAATCTCAACTGAATGCACAAATATCGACAAAAAAACGAAAAAAAACGGGAGGCATAAGATAATGGACGGAACGTTAAGAATCCATAACGGACGTAAACCCAAAATTCAAAACAACTCTATCCACGCCCAAATTTTGGGGCATTCCCGCTCATCACATCCCGCCTCTCTCTCCACATATACTTACACCTTTTTTATATATACACACAACCCCACTCCGTACCAGCACTCCCCCTCAATCTCTCTCTCCAAAACCCTTATCTCTCTCTCACTCACTCACATATATTCATATCTCTGTCATCTCTCTCTCCATCTCTCTCTCTCTCCCTCTCTCTCTATCTCTCCCTCTCTTTTCCTCTCTCGCTATGGCTCGTAAGCGAGAAGCGCCGCAATCCGCTCCATCTTCAAACGGCGAAGCACCTGAGGCGCGAACATCAGGTCGAAAGAGATCGAAATCGAAGGCAAAAGAAGAAGAAGAGGAGTTTGTTTTACAGATCAGCGATGCCGAGGAGGAGGAGGCGCCGGTAGAGAGCAAACAAGAGCAAATAGAGGTAGCCGAAGAAGCCAAAGTTCCCCGCAGACCTAAGCGATTGGAGACTGATGAACAGAGCTATTTCATCGGCGACCCTGTCGATGCCGATAAAGCCAAGCGCCGATGGCCTCATCGATATCTCGCTGAGGTTTCATCGATATCAAAATTATTAATTTAATTACTGAATTTTTATAATTGATTCATCGAGGATGAAAATAGGCTATTTATATTATGTTCTGGCTCATGTTTTAATTTTTAAAGGTCATTACTTTATCGAGGTTCTAATAGAATTGATTTGATAATGTGGTGGTGTTATGTTTTTGATATCAACAGACTCAAGGTGCAGAGGATGAAACAGTCACGAGGTATTATTATCTTGTCGATTAATTTTTTGGAAGTTAATTGGAGTTGTACTGTATTTTTGGGATTGATATTTTAATTCTTTGAGTTATATTCATGAGTTGACATTTAAGGTGTTCTTGGTTGGTATGCGATAGCTTAGTGATTGAATTTTGTGAGTTGTTTACATCTATGCAATAGGCCTGTTTTTTGCACATTTTTATTGTTCAATTCTTTGAATTTTAAGATCCACTTTTTGGAAATGAATTACCAATAATGCACTTTTTGTATTACATTCTAAGAGCAAGTTTAATGCATAGCTAAATGTTGGTTATATAGCTATAGTACAGAACTAAAAAACTCCACTACAATGCATAGTTATAATTGAATGGAAAGATGCATAAATGGTTAATTGGTTCTATATTTACAACCAAAGATAGCTGTAACTATCTTTGCCACATCATTAAATAACTAAAAATGAAGTGAAAGTTAATCCATTTTATATGAATGTTGAAAATGCTTGCTAAAATATTAACACTGAATTTATAATTAATTGGTTGCAATTTAAAACTAGCATTGGAGTACAAATTCTATTTTAACATCAAAAACGCTTTTGGTGCCATATTATAGTTATGGATATAGCCATTTTCCATTTCATATTGAAATTGCTCTAATGAATTGGCCCCCTTTACAAACATTCATAGTGAACTCTTCACTTTAGTGTTTCTTGTTTGTTCTTTATATTCTGATACATGATATATTTTCCTCTGCAACCTAGCACTTTATATTTTTCTAGACTTTTTGGCATTATGGTCTTGGGTGTCCTTTAGAAAGTATATTAAATCCACAATGTTCATTGCTTGACTGAAAATCTTTCAATCATAATAAACTGACCATGATTCATTCTTGAAATCTAACTTCTGCTTGGATTTCAATCTCTGCCTGCATGTGATGTTCCCCATTGCCAGTTTATAGAGTCATACAAAGAAAATGAGATGACCAACTGATTCTTATCTCTTAGGTACACCTTTTAATTGACAATCTGTGATTTGATGAAAGAGGTTAGGGTGAGAAGCACCCTAAATTCTGGAAAAGGTCCATTTTGTCTGTCCCAAAAATATTAAGAGTTCTACTCAGCTAAACAAGGATTACGAACTCTTAATATTTTTGGGACATACAAAACGGGCCTTTTCCAGAATTGAACTACATTATACTGAGAAGCTTTATAATTATGCAAACTTGGCTGGTCATCTAATATCTATTTAGCTGCAACACAAATATTATATTATAGTTTTATTTGCTATCATTGACTTTCAGACTTGCTCTACCAATATTTGCTTATTTTTACAATTTCCATACATTTCCACAGCCTTTACTGTCCAACTATCTAGACTAAAACGTAGCTTCACTTGACAAGACTAAACATGTACATTTTTTCTTAAAAACAGTATGGACAAGAAATCTCAAGCTCGTAGGCATTATACAAAAGCAAAGGTTGATGGGCGTATTGATTTTGCTCTAGGAGATGATGCTCATGTCTTGGTAAAAACTTGTTCTTTGTGCATATATATCATACTACATGAAGATTTTTAGAATGATTGAATTATGTCTATTACAATTGCCAAGTATTCTTTATAAGCTAGTTGGTGAATGTCAAATTAATACTTGTATAAATAAAGTAATAAGCATTTTCTCTTAATTTGTTGCTAATCTAGTATACTTTAAATCTGTAAAAATGCCAGCCTAGGTTGTGAGGCAATTTGATTTGTAAAAACAATGCATCCCTTTTTAAAAATAAATTTTGATGAATCGGATAGTAGTTTAGATTGATGAAAACAAAGGGAAGTGTGACAAATTCTCTATATCTCTACTCCAATGCACTTTAACTTGCTTTTACACCAAATCCAAAAATTGTAGGTAATGAGCAATGCAACTCACTAAGAAAATAGATTGAACTAACTAGCGGATCAAGTAAGTTTATAAAATTTCATAATTTTTGCAGTTCAAAATTCATAATTTCATAGTTCAAATTCGAAATACATATATATTAATTCCACAATTGTTAAGGTCACAAATACTCGGTAACTCATTATCGCAGGTTCATGGTTGTCATTAATGCGCCCTTTACTAAAAAGTATCATAAAGTGTGCACAATGAAGATATTGTATAAAACATGCTTTAGTAAGGTATCATAGGCTAGTTCCGGAACTCATTATTCACATCCAACACATTATTCTAATGAAATTCCAATTCATAATTTTTATCAAATTTAATCCTTTTTATTATTATTATTAATATAATCATTTGTAATATTATTATTTTATTTTATAATTTTAAAAAATATGGTAGTTTACGTAAACTCCTGTATAATTGTCTTGAAATGCTGAAATCAAAGTTTTGTGTATTGAAACTAATATTGGTTGTCTATATTTATCTCAGGCAGGTGATGGGGAAGATAATTATATATGTAGGATAGTTGAAATGTTCGAGGGAGTCGATGGTGAACCCTATATAACTGCTCAGTGGTTCTACAGGGCAAAAGATACAGTAAGTTATTGTAGAAACTTGAAAGTAGTCCTGGCTTGTAAAAGCTTGTCTTGATGTTTGATAATTTGGCTAACTATCATTTCAGGTCATAAAAGATTGCTCAAACCTTATTGATGATAAGCGTGTATTTTTGTCCAATATTAAAGATGACAACCATTTGGACTGTCTACTTGCAAAGATTAAAATTGTTCAGCTGCCGCTGAATGTAAGACATGTGTTTATTAGTGACAAATTAGTTTATAATATCTATGTGTTATATCTAAACTTAAGTTTTATTATTGTTGTATCAGGCTGATATAGATTCTAAGTTGGCTACTGTTGCAATATGCGACTACTATTATGACATGTTGTACCATGTCCCCTTCTCCACATTCTTGAAGCCACGACAAGGTAAAAAGTACCTTTCTTTGAAGTATGCAACTTGAAGATTATATAAGGGGTGATTGTTTGATCTTGTTTTTTGTTTGTAGATGGCACTGAAGATGGAAATGAGTCAAGTTCTACCATCTCAAAGGAAAGTGATGCCCATGAAGATGAAGAGATCCAGGACCCAAAGGAAATGAAGTTGTTGGACCTCTTCTCAGGATGTGGTGCGATGTCTACTGGACTCTGTCTTGGTGCCAATTTATCAGGTGTTAAACTTGTCACGGTAAGTTGTAATTAAGGCTGGTAAGCTGTCATGCATGTGGGGATCTAAAGCTGTTTGCTTTAAGATATTAATTTTAATTGCTTACTGATTAAGTTATCATATTGTATTAGAAATGGGCAGTAGACCTGAATCAATATGCATGCCAAAGTTTAAAACATAACCATCCAGGAACAGAGGTATATTATTTTTTATTAAATGTGCCTTTTATTTTATTTTTTATTGGCACATTTCCCTGCACATGATTGGCTCACTATTGTGAATCTTAAACAGGTTAGAAATGAGAAAGCTGAAGAATTTTTAGCTCTTTTGAAGGAGTGGAAGAGACTTTGTTCCATGTTTTTGTTAATTGGAGATAAGGGATGTCAGCAACACATTTCATCCTTGGGCCATGAAAGTGATCATGAAGATGAGGAGGAGGAAGTACAAGTAGATAATGAGGAAATTTTTGAAGTACATGAGATTCTGTCCATATGCTATGGCCTTCCCGAAGGGCAGAAGAAAGTTGGACTATATTTTAAGGTATTAATTATTTTATTAGCTTGCATTGGAAAACAGTGTAAAATATATTTAGATGTACACACTAATGCAAATTGCTTCCATCCCTCATGAATTCATTATCTATTGTTCTGCTAAATGAAACATTGTACAACGCGCCACTTTTAGAATCCTGCTAGCATCCTGCATTGCGAATTGCAAGTATGGCTATACTTCTGGTCTTGAGCTCGAACTGAACTTGACTAGCTTGTATCTATATTCAAACCTCTACCACTATTGTTGCTTGATGAGTAATCTGAGTTGTACATTAGCAAGTGTGAGCTCAATATCAATAATGCATTAAAATAACATTATATTGGGGTTGAGCTCTACTTGGTTTATAAAAATAAAGTATGAGTAGCGTAGCTAACTAAGATCAGAAAATGACTGATTAGGTTTCTTATTATTATTCTTAAACCAGTATAGAGGTGTACCAAAGTTCCTAAGTTTTGTTTTTACTATTTTTTTGTTGTGGTCTGTCATTTTAAAAATCTAATATGCAAGGAGTTGGTGAATTAGCTAGTACGTCTAACATAACCTTATCTAATGACTTTAGTTTGCAATGGATAGTTGGGCAAGTAGAATGTATTCTCTCTGTCCCATAATTCTTGCATTGTTTGACTATTTTGGTAAATGACTAAATTTTGACAAAAACATACATTTTATGCTTTTACAATTTTAACAATATAAGTTTTATAATATTTTTTTAAATATATGTTATATGCAATTTTTGTTCAAAATTTAATCAATTTGATCACAAAAAGTCAAACAAGACAAAAGTTTGTTCCCTTTTAACATCGAACAAGATTTTAACTTAATGGATACTTAATTGTTTAGATCCGGTGGAAGGGCTATGGAGAAGAAGAAGATACTTGGGAGCCAGAAGAGGGATTAAGGTATAATATTATAGTTCTTCCTGCTCTAGTTTTACCTTTATCTTCTTGCTTTCTTGTTGATTTTTGTATATCTTTATCTACCAGTGGTGCTCAGGATAAGTTGAAGGAGTTCGTAACAAATGGATTCAATTCCAAGATTCTACCTTTGCCAGTAAGTTAAAAAAAATTGACATCTTAACTATTAGATATTATATTCCACTTGTATAGTGATGTAGCTATCTACAATTGAACGCATGAGCAAGACCAATCTGTCTTATTATATTTAGGGATAATTTACATGAATTTTCGACATCCTTATGACAGATTTAACGCACCAGCAAGACAAATTATTTTCATATTGTACAATTTTGGCTTCTTGACACCATCCCCCCCTTCTTATTCACTGGAAATGCATTGTTAACATCAATCAAGTTTAGATCAAATTATTTTACATCATTACAACTGAACAGGGCAATGCTGATGTCATATGTGGAGGTCCTCCATGCCAGGGAATAAGTGGTTTTAACCGCTTTAGGAACTCCAAAAATCCTTTGGAAGACCCGAAAAATGAGCAACTCCTGGTTTATATGAATATTGTGGAGTATCTGAAGCCAAAGTTTGTGTTAATGGAGAATGTAGTCGATATTCTGAGATTTTCCAAAGGTTTTCTTGGAAGATATGCGTTAGGCCGCCTTGTTGGTATGAACTACCAAGCCCGCTTGGGTATGATGGTTGCAGGAGCTTATGGCCTCCCTCAATTTCGGATGCGTGTGTTCTTGTGGGGTGCACATCATACTATGGTATATTGTTCATGATATTGGTTGATTATTTTCCTCCCTGTAATATTATGGAATGCATACTTAATTAGATTTCGACTTTTCTTATATGCAGAATTTGCCTCAATTCCCTTTACCCACTCACAACGTTGTTGTGAGAGGGCATGCTCCTGTAGAATTTGAGGTATGTTTTCATATTTGTATAATTCTGTAGAATTTGGGGTTTTTAACTGAATCTTATAAAAAAATTGAGTGTTTATAGATGAGGGGGTTTGTTTAGCAATGAGTTTTGGCAACTCCCCTTGAGATAAAGAGAGGGAGTTTCAATAGATTTTCCTATGTGCTCTCCACTCAAGTTTGTTTGCACTACTGTTCTTCTTTCATCACCAGGAGTGTATTCCTGATATTGGGATGCCTTTTAATTGGTTTTAGCTGAATATTGTCAGGGCATTTTATTATGATAAGTGTCAAACATATGTCCAGTCTGTATGTCTTTTAATATCACGGTCACTCCCAATGTTATTAAAGGCATAAGATCACAGAGTTCAAAAATTGATTCTGGAGTGCACCTTTTACATAATTAAAACGATTTTTCTATAAAAAAAAATATAAAAGCATAATTTAGACCTTTTTTTTAAAGAAATTGGTAAAAATAATTAACCATATACAGTACCTAAATGTGGGACAATTGTTTGGTTCAGAATAGAGAAACATAGTTGTGAATACAGACTTGGGGGACATATAAAGTGGAGATGCAAACTATCACCTTTCAGAACTGCATGATAGAAGATGGTAGTTTAGCTGTGAAAAAGTGAGGCTGAAGTATTAAAATTTTTTGAAAGTTGAAATTTAGAAGAATGCTGCCTTGACCAACTAGGCATAACACCTTGCTGTGGCCTTTGCGAAGGGTTATTGAAGTGGATAAAATGTTGAGCAAATTTGTTTCCTTTTTTGATGAGATGGATAATTTAAGAACATCATATTTTGTTTATGATGACAATCCACTTATTTTATTTATTGCAGTCAAATACTGTTACCTACGATGAAGGTTGTGTTCCTAAATTAGAGGACAAACTGTACTTGGGGGATGCAATTTCTGATCTTCCAGCTGTATGTATATTCTGAGTGTTCAGACTTTATGTTAAATTGAGCATATTGGTTTATTGTTTATATATGTTCATTTCATTTCCTTAGGTGGAAAATAATGAGTCTCGTGATGAAATGCCATATGGCACTGATCCCAAAACTGAGTTTCAGAAGTTCATCAGATTGGGGAAAGAAGGTAATAGACTTCGATCATAAAAATGAACAAGAGTTCAATGTTTTAACTTGAATTATATATGTTGCATTTTTGAGTTGGTTTGCATTTTAAGGTTTTCTTTATCATCTATTCAATTGGTTAATTACATGCAGAAATGCTAGGTTCAGCACCACAAGTGCCACCAGAGTCAAACTGCCTTCTTTATGATCATCGCCCCCTCAAATTAAACAATGAAGATTATGAGCGTGTTTGTCATATACCAGTTAAAAAGGTTTGAAAAAGTCTCGACTGATTAACAATATAAATTTCTTGATAAGTTTACATTTGTTAATCTATTTAATATGCATGCGAGCTATTAATGTTTACATGTGAACCACAGGGTGCCAATTTTAGGGATCTTAAAGGTGTCAGAGTTCGATCTGATAATAAAGTGGAATGGGACCCTGAAATTGATCGTGTTTATTTATCTTCGGGAAAGCCTTTGGTATGTTCTGTTAAGTATAGCTTGCCAATTTTCTTATTATAAGTTCCTTTAAATTTGACTACAATAGGGGTTTAAATTACAAGGTTCCTGACTATGCAATGACATTCGTGCGAGGAACCTCTTCCAAGTAAGGAGTCTTTTATTTTTACTTGTTTCCTTGTTCACTTGAAGAAAATCAGTTGTGTAATGATTCCATTTCACATCTTACAGGCCATTTGGGAGATTATGGTGGGATGAGACTGTACCAACTGTAGTTACAAGAGCTGAACCACATAACCAGGTAAATAGTTTAGATGCATGTTTGGTGTTATCAGATTTATCTCTATATTGATATTTGGGCGATGGCTGACTATTTAATATATTTGCTAGATTATTATTCATCCTGAACAGAACAGAGTGCTCACAATCCGCGAGAATGCGAGGCTTCAGGGATTCCCAGATCATTATAAGCTCTTTGGTCCGATTAAGGAAAGGTAATTAGTTAATTGGTCTTGCTACTTTTTATATAGTTATAAACAGCCAAACAACTAACAATTTCTATTTCTATATAACTTAAGGAAAGAAATTTGGTTTTTAAATATCCTATTTTTTTAAATGTTATATAGGTATATTCAAGTAGGCAATGCTGTTGCTGTTCCCGTGGCAAGAGCTCTAGGATACTCATTGGGATTATCGGTCAAAGGCGGCGGCTCTCCATCTGAACCTTTAATAACTCTTCCCATAAAGTTCCCCAGCATGTATGACTGTCCTTCTCCTGCCAGTGATGAAGCCTGAATTTTTTTTTTATTCTTTTAGTTATTTATTTATGTATTGCTATGTTAGAGCAAGCCCATCGCAGGCCTAACTCCTGTCTAAGTCCCACCTTGCTGGGCTGAACCCCTCTCTGCAAAACGCTGTCTTTATAGTAGATTTTATTCTTTATATTTTATTTACTTGTTTTTCATAATATAACAAGTAGGGCTAGATTACTGTCAAACATGGATTCTGCATTGGAACAATTTGGCCAGCTATATATATATATATATATATACATAATGTACCAAGACCAATTTTTGCTTATTGGCATATCAATGGGACACAACAATGTAAAGTGGCTTCTCCCACTGGCCATGTTCTTAGTCATGGAATTGTCCTAACAAAAACTGTACCGCTTGATCTAAATGTTGGTAATGCAGTATTTACATTTAGGAAGGAAAATGTTTTCTCGATTCTAGTCTCTTGTAATGTGTGAGAGTAAGTCTAATAATGTTCTAGTTAGTTTTCTATAAATATTATAAAATAATTCTATAAATATTATAAAATAATGTTTCTATTAATAGGTAATCACTAGGTTATGTGAACTTCAATAATAATTTTTATATTCATTACTTGTCATTATAATAACAATAAATTTGAATTTAACTACTCTTAAAAAGGAGCGAAAAAAAAAGTGAAAGGATGGAAAAAAGGAGAGAAACTTTTATTGAGAAATGAAATAAAGGAAGATTAGAGAATTACTAAAAATAAGGAATGACTATTGAATTTGGGGATGTGATAATGATTTATTAAATCACGTTAGAGTACCATTTTATATCATATTCTCTATTTTTGAGTTTAAGAGTTTATTTATGGAAGTTATTGGACTTTCTTAGGAGAAGAAAATATGAAAAGATTTTAATCCTCCAGTGAACTTCAAAAATACCCAAATGTTTGATATTGAATGTGCTACCAGTAAACACAAAACAATCTATTAAGGTTTCAATTCATAATTTATGTTGTGCTAGACAGGTTTCCTGGGACTTGGGAGCTCATTCAAGGTAGGGAGGGGACAATGAAAGAAATATGAATATAATCATGTAATGTATAGGTGATGCGAAGTGCGGATGTTCATTAAAAAAGAATGACAAGGAAACAAAATTGAACTGTCCTTGGAATAATAATTGCAAATGCAATATGTATTGATTATCAAAGCAGCCATTTGATCACCAATTTCCCAAGTTTATTAAAAACTGGCAGAGTACAATATAATGCATCTAAGAATTGCCATTTGATTAGCTTTCAAAGAAAAAAGAATCGCCACTAGCGTAGGTTCTCTTGCTTGTTTCCTAGGCTTTATCAAACCAGATCCTCATCAATTTCCTATGCCATTTCAATATTTTTACTATGCATGTCTTTCTCTTCATGTTCTGGTGAGAAGCTTGGTTGTCGTTGTTCTGGACTTTCCATTGTAACCTATTGTGTAAATCAGAAGATGCCCACACATCACTATCATTTAAGAGAACAAGACTCTTAACGAAAGGATGTACTAAGAGAAGATTTTGGGCTAAGAAAACAACATCTAATTTCAATTGTTTGGTACCAAGATCATATGAAACTATCTTATTCTCTTCTAGCATCCGACACAGATTAAAACTTACCAGAAAACAATAATCATTCCTCTGGCAACCCGAACAATGCCTTGTGAAGATAACAAGGGAATCGTCATCCACTCCTTGAATGGAGAATGTTTCCAGTGGAGAGCAACAGTTTCTTGTTAAGGCCTCTTGAAACTTGACATTATTCATATCCAACGAAACAATTCTCCTACTACCATTCCCGTGAAGTGCCATCCAGTGCCATGGACGTTTCCCATCCATTAAATATTTGTCAGTTGTTGAAAAAGATGTACCTGGACAAGCATCACTGATTATTCTCCAAGAATTCCTGCTCAGACTATAGACACCAGCATAAGATGACTGTCCGGCAACACAGATTTGCACAACCTCGTAGTCACTTTTCTCTTTACTAAACCAAAATCCAATAGCATGTTTCATACAACAAGAATTTCGAAACCGAGGAAGAATTTTCAGTCTTTTAACAGTGGGGTTCCAGAGATAAATATTTACTGAACTCTCGTGAATCCTGGTATAGCAAATTACTCCATTGCAGCAACCATGTATCCTCACATCTTTTACCCCAGCGGGAAAATTTAATGTGCAACAATTCTCAGATAATTCACTCTCAGAATGTAGTGAAAATTGATTAACCGCGTCAAGATAACAATAATTTTGGCAAAGCAGATATCTGGTGTTGTTTGGACGTGAGAGGTGAGTGTTAATAAAGTGAGAGGATTTAATTGAACAACGCCATAATTTGCAAACTAGGGTGCAATTTACTATAGATTTTATGCATGGTATCCTTACGAGAATAACCTCTATGATTTCTTTGGGTAATAAATCAAAAAAAGATTCGGCACCCATTAAAATTAAACCAATGAACTGAATATATGTTGCTTATAATGATACAAACACATCCATTGTGAAATCCTACATGGTTAAGATTTCATAAGATTGGGTTAGTTGCATGAGTCACGTTTCAAGTGGGATTGCGTATTTGATGTAGGAGACTAATTACATCAACACAAGTATACTAATTATTCAAATAAATTATTTTAAATATTTTTTTGCAGATTATATTAATTTAATTATTATATGACATTTCAATAGAATTTAGATTATTGTTTTAAGTTTTAATATAATCTCTTGTAGATAATATTTTGATGATTTTTTGTTGGATTTGCGTAAAAAATTGCAAGATAAAATTAATAATTTATAAATTTTAGATTTCAATGAGAGTAAAATGATAAAATAAAATGTTTTACATTATAAAAATTAATATTTATCTTATGTTATAAATTATAACTTTTTTTTCAAGACTTCTCAATTTTTATAATAAATCACTCAGAGGAAGAAAAAGTAGTTTGTTAGAAATATATTACTCCTATAATAACAACATAAAAGTGATGCATTAATAACATCACTGAAAATATATAATTTTCAATAATATATCTTTGAATAATACAATCATTAATTAAAATTTTCTTTTTAATAAAATTTAAAAACCGAAATTTATCAAAAAAAATTATAAATACAATCACCCGTCAGGACAATAAAAGTATCTCGATAATCATAAGAATTAAATAAAAATATGTAGTTGAAAATGAATTTCAAACAGTACACTTTTTTCCTTCCAATCAACCGAAAATACATAAAATGACTATGGTTCTCGTCTTTAACTAGTTGTGTCTGGGTTCTGCTCTTTTCTCATAAATTGAGTCCTTGTTTAAAATTGACATGAAAATGATGTTGTTCAAGGTAGCAAACAGCTTTATTTTCACTTTCAAGAAGATCCCCACTGCCTCTGCTTCCAGATTGCCCAGATCAGGTCTCTCTCACACTTGGTGTAATTTTTTTTGGTGTGATCATTGTTTTTATTTCTTCTGCGGTTGGAAAATCCTAGGGTAGTGAGTTTTTTCGCTGTTAATCCACCCAAATTTATTGTGATTCTTGTTTTCAGTTCATTTATTCGTCTTTTTGAAAGTTGTCCCGCATCAAATGGCATCAATATCTACTTGTAAACCATGCTGATCAATCTGCACGAATGCAACTGATCTCGATTGGTTTTTAGTTAAGCAGGTTATGTCATAAGCTTAAAGGAATAAAGTGTGTAATAAGAGAGTCATTTCTGTTGTGTTCGTTTGGATAGAATGAAATGATGAAGGATTGCAAAATTTAAGGAGAAAGTAAGAATTTAGAAATTTTCTGTAATGAAGTTTGTAGGGAAGATGAGGAAGACGGATAATGAAGCATTCCTTTCCAAGTTAGTAATTAGATTTCTAGTTTAGATTGTTGGGAAATGACCGGAAAAAGTAATACAAAAATATAAACATCCCCCGCCCCCTAAAACAGTACAAATCTAATTTCATTCTCTTCCAAATTTCATTCCCATTAAGACTACACAAACTACGAGTTATATTTGGGTTAGTCGAGTCATGCTGTGTCATTTTCGGATTTATATGACTACTTCATGATAGTATTAATGTCTATATCGTTGTTTTTCTCAGGTCCACCTAATATGTACACACCTAATTTCAGGGATATACGTGGCCAGAATGGCTGCATTGTCTTCAGATACATCACCTCCTATCGTTGTCCGGAAAGCTAGAATAGAGGATGGTTGGGAGATGGCAAAGGCCCACTGTGATGTCTTCCTCCCAGAATATTCATTCCCATTAGATCTCGTTATGAAGGTCGATAGTTTGCTAGCTATTGTTTGGGGTTTCGTTGTTGTACCTAGTGGTTGCCAGAGAACCTATTTAGTTGCGGTGAATGATAGTTTGAATGACAAAAGACATCTCAGAAGTCACGGGGATGATCAAAGCTTAAGTCTGAATAAAGGCTACATAGTTGGGAGTTTAACTATGGACACTCTAGCTGATTATCTTCCGAGGGAAGGACCACTTCAACAGAGAAGGTGAGAGTAGTAAGTACTCCATCCTCTCATCTAAAGCTTTTTGACATATAATCTATTTCCTTCTTTGAGGTTTTCATCCTACTAGTTTCCCCAATAGATTCTAATAAGGTACAGATCATAACGAGATATGAAATTTGATAGAGCACCTGTTCTATTATGCTTATGTAAGTAGATATAAAAATCTGTGAAGTTTGCCAAGAACATACATTAGGAAGGGCAGAAAAGAAAGAAAAAAAGAGTCTAATGATTTGGAAGTGGCATACATTTTTGATTCAACAAAACTGATAATCAATAAAATACTTTCCTTGGGTTTTCTTTTTGTATTTTGATTTCATAATAAGCAACAGAATCAACTTCGTTGTTTCAATCCAAGAAGTAGTTTTAAGCAACATAATCTTATCTCTGGTGTACCTAATGGTGTGATTTTTAACTTTCGGACACCGAAAATATTATCAAAAATTTACAGTTTCCTTCCAAAATAGAGTGTTGACTGTTCATACTCATTTTGAGGGTCAAACACAGGCAATTGGGGTAAAAAGAAGACTCGGAGTAACATGACTCTCCTCAACTAAATTAGGAGTTTAAGTCCTACGCACCTATCCGAGGATTGGCTATTACAATTATTCTCTTTAACATATTGACATAGTTGTGTACCTCAATCTCCTTTGCTCTGCCATATGGAATTGGACAGAGGACATTAATGTAAATACTAAACTAAATGCACTTAAAGTTGTAGAGTGCTTCTTTTTTTTTGAATGGAGACATAACTCCAAGGGTGAATTGTATCGAAATACAATAATTCGCAAGGGATTTCATTTATACAATAAAACTCATCGTCTAACCGAAAAACATAAATAGCATGTTATATGGTCAACAAACCATTATGACACTCCCTTATAGGCACAAAAAACCATCATATATGACACACAACTCATTAAATAAGGTAAATAACATCCATATAGTTAACAAAAAATTATCAATCCAAATTTAACATCTTCGATCAAAGCAATTAACTACCATATTTATAAATACTACCAATATTGTCATTCAAAATTGAAAAAGAACAATAATCACTGTCTTTTAAAACAGTAGCTGACTTTTATTACATCTCTACAATTAAATATTGCATTTTTTTTTTAATTTTTAATAACTTGGTTTTTGTTCTATACTTAGCAAAAAAAAAAAAAATATTGCATTTGAAAAAGATTAAAATATTTCAAAAAAAGAAAATAAATGATTACAATTAACTACAATAAATAACATTTGTGGTATTTTAATAACATTTGTAGAGTGCTTTATAATCTCTGACCTACAGTGTTTTTTAATATATTTCTAGAACTGGAGTTGCATATCTATCAGATCTTTTAGTCAGGGAAAAATTTAGACGCAAGGGGATAGCTAAAGAGCTCATAGTCAAAGCAGAAGCTCACGCCAAGATCTGGGGATCTCGTGCCATTGCATTGCACTGCGCTGTAAGCAACTTTGGTGCTATAGAGTTGTATAGAGCTCACGGTTTCAAAAGCATAAAGGTCCCAGAAGGCACACAGTGGCCTCAACCTAAGACTTCAAAGGATATCGACTCCAACTTCATGATGAAGCTCCTGTATACCCAGAAGAGCAAGTGATTGGATTCTTTTTCTTAGGGAATGATGTTACATAAAGCATTAAGGGGTGAAGAAGTATGCCTGACACTTGTTTCTTGCATCTAAATTTGTCAAAAATCATTTGTGTATATAAATAGAGCAATTATTTTTCGAGTAAATATTTATTTAGTTTTATTAAAATTTTGAAAATCCAATTGCAGAAAATACAAGTTAATACACAACCATCATACTATATGATCATATTACAATATGTTCCAGATCTGCAACTGCAATAATGGAGATGTCATTACATGTACACATCTATAGTAACTTCTTGGGCAGACTGTGTAAACACCATTTCATCCAATTGTATTGTCCGTATGACACACACTTTCAAGGACATGATATTTTAGCATTCTGCTAAAGCCTAAAACACTTATTACAGACTTGCACCACTTGAGAAAGTACAGTTGACAAAATTTTGATGGAAAGTCGAAGTTTGACCTCATAAAGCCTCAATCTCATACTTTAATAAAATTTGACAATGAAGATGCATCTAAAGCTGGAAACTCATTTGCGGCAGCCAATACAGCAAGTCCGAGTTTTAGAGCATCATCTCTAGTTGACGCCTAGGAAAACAGTTCCATTGATTTTAAATTTTCAGTTAGTCGTAAATACTTCATAGGAATAAAATATATGATATATCAGCCAAGGCTCATTTTTCAATACCTCGATGTTGAGGGGCAAAACTGGGTCATGCAGGGACAACCTAAGAAGGAACCATCCGCCATAACCGGAAACTCTGACCTGTTAATATGGAAAGAAAGCAGAGGATGCTGATGTCAAACTTTTTTAAACTAATTCAACCTGAAAAATTCCTAAAAAGAATAATATACTGATCTTTAAGTTTTGAACTTGAGATGACAAACAAGTATCTTGTTTATAGATATCTCTACTAACCTTGTCTAGACCTAGTCTTGTAAGTTCGATGTAAGGTTCTATGTCCACTCACCCACAACTCTTTATTGACACAAACTGCTATCATTAAAAGAAGGGTGATCTCATTCTTTTGTCTTTTTGGAATTTGGAGGGGGTGCAGATGCACAAACTTTACAAGCACCACTTACTACAAATTGCTGGAATATTTAGGCGAGAATCATTATAATTTAATGATATGTATTGTTTGTGCAAGTTGTATCTTGCAATAGTGAGGAATAATTTTTGGCATTAACAAAATTTGAACAAGAGATTTTGATCTCATTCCACATCTTTAGGCTGAGTTAACTAAATCATGACTGCTATGATTGCAATGAAATGATGGATAGGTAGAAATATAGACAATCCAGGTAAGAACCAAGGCACAGTTTAATTATTAAGTCAGGGATCTTACGCCTTCATAGTTAACAGGAACTTTCTGAAGCTTTGGATCTAAATCATTAATGTTCTCCAAATGTTTTAACACAGCCTCTCCATACTCCCGGAAAGATCTGGAATATCATTATACCGAGTTAGCAATATATACAAAAGCCTTATATACTCATCCGAGCATTACCACGTCTAATATAATACCTTCCTTTTAAATCTGCATGATCCTGATCAATCTTTATTCTAAGTTCAACAGCCACAGCTGGTTCTTCCAAACCATCCAGCAAATCTGTCAAAACTTGGCTGCCGCCACCTAGTCCTGAAGCTCTAGCTGATGCAAGTTTATTTAACAGTTTGACCTGCAAGTAGTGCCAAAAGAAAACATATCACGTATATGGTGAGGTGTAAACTGAATTACACCCTCCAAGGCCTGCTGGAAATACAAGCGATTGCTATGGAAATCTGCAATGTTGTGGGCGAGAGTTTTTGAGACACATACAAACTAACTTATTATTATAACTTACCATGAGGTACGCACCATCATCGAGCCAGTGGTTCTCCTTGAGTGCACCATGACCACTGGTTTCAATGGCCAAATGCGATTCTTCTCCAACTGAGTTCTGTAAAGGAAACTTTTCTTTATCTTAAATTCTGAACTGTGAATATTAATAAATAAAACAATTACCATAAAAATAAGCACGGGAATATATGAGTGTTGAAACTATTACTATATTATTGGTATACAGATAAACACACACACATATACATATCTATTCTGTTCTGCTTGCAGAGAGAGCGTGGAGTTGGCAGCTAACCATGGGAAGCAGAAACGCGTTCTCTCGTCAGGGAACAAGAGAAAACACAATGGAAGACAAGCTCCCAGTACCTAGATCCAGAACCACCAAGTTCTGACCCTTGGGTTACAAGGAATGCTTAAATTTCTTTAGAACTATCACTTATTGTTGCACTAACAAAAAATCATGTGCAAGTGTGTTTACACTGGTATCTTATGCTTAAGTGAATAGTCCAAGGGGATCTACAATTAAATGACAAACCGCTACGGAAATTTAGAAATTAGAGACTGATGAGGAAGATGCGTAGATACATATAATTTATTAAAAAGTTCCAAAGTAATCAAACATTTCAAAATACTTTTTCCCCTATACTACTACCTCCTCAGTATTATCCAGTTCACTCTTGCGGCATCGCATTCAATAAATTATGCTGCAAATACTTAATTTACCTAAAGCCAAGCATTATCTCTATTAGACATGGATATCAAGACCCATGGGGAGAAGGCATTGCGAGAAAAAAGGGGATTAATCATTTAAATGAGCATGACTGTACAAAACTCAATATCACAACATACTAATAAAAAATGCAGATAACAACTGTACAGTTGTCCACTCCAGATTTAATTTTCTTTACTCAACAAACTGCCACAAGGCAAAATAACATTTAAAATTTAACTTAAGATAACCCTTAGGCCTTATGAGATGATTACTAATCTTACCAAACGAATTGCTTCATCAATGACATTTTTATATCCTCTCTTAAACCGATGATGCTTGCCTCCTGTGGAAAATTAAGACATAAAAACACTTCAAGGTGACAGAAATTTCAATCTGCTTCAATTTCCTCTTACCCAGCTTCTTCTCAATAAATGTAGTTAATCCATCCGATGTCACACTGTCGGTGACAATAGTTGTTCCGGGATGCTAGACAAGGAAATGAAAGTAGTAGATAGTTTAGACTCAGGTCTGAAGTAGCAAACTGAATGACAGCTGTGATTAATAAACACTTACTTCCTCTAAAACAATAGCAGACATTAAAGCAATCAGGCGATTCCGATTCAACTCACAACCAGCAAAATCCACAGCAGCAGATCTGGGAAGAACTTGTATCAATAAAAACCCAACAAAATTTATGAACATCAACTTTAGGCATATCACCTGTCAACGTCTGTATCAAAAATGATCCCCAAATCAGCCTTGTTACTAAGGACTGCTTCTGTGATAGATTTCATTGCTGCCTTATCCTCAGGATTAGGAATATGATTGGGAAATAAACCTGAATAAATAGATTTTTTCCACAAAATAAGGAAGGATGTCGAATTTTTAATTGTGAATCTAGGGTTTAAAACTGTACCATCAGGCTCCAAGAACTGACTGCCAGAAGTAAGAGCCCCAAGAGGCTCAAGGACCTTTCCCTGATAATCATTACAAACTCAGTTACCATCTTGTACTGGCATGGCAAAGAAAACATATTTTGTTACAAAAACAACCTGTCGTATCTTATGAACACAACTTGTATTAATCATGAATGAGTCCCACTTCTATTTTAAGGGAGTCAGATTATATCATATATAGCAAGATGTGAAAAAAATATTCCCTCCTTTCCGCATAATTACCAATTAAAACTAGTTCTCAATCTATATTGAGGTCCATTTATCATATACGATAGTATAAAATGACATCATTGCCTCAAATTTGACATCAATATTTCATTATCAGGCCATATATCACATACAAAGAAACTCACTTTCTTAGGCGTTAAATTCTGAGGGATAAAAATGAAGCGTTAGTACATCTAAGTTTAAAAAATGGGGGAGTTTTCGTGAATGGAGGGAGTCTGTCTATAAACAACAGAAAAAGGCTGGTACATATGTTGAAGTTACAAATAGATGGATGATGGATCCAATCAGTTAAATTATGCTTGTACAGATTTCAGAAGTCACAAGAGTTGTTGAAGTAATTAAAAATTAATGATCAGCATGTGGGTGTTGTAGTTTAAACTGAAAAAAAGATGGGTTGGACTATTGTTTATTTGACCACATATTAACTCTATCGTGGAAAAAGACACGTGAAACAAAAATTATTGAAGTGATACAGATACTGTTACTCACAGCAAAAAAACCTCCCGCTCCATTGCCTGCATCAACAATTATATGGAAACCCTCCAATGGCTTTTCTGGGAATCCAAGAGAATTTAATAGGATGAGTACAGTATCTCGTGTAAAAAATTATGAATGATAAAACTAAATCAGAAGAACTGTTAACAGTTACCAACAGAAAGAATGTTGATGCCCCCATATAACTACACCAATTTCCCTATAAATTCCATGATATTATTACCAGTATTTCCTGAAGCTTTGCGAACTGCTGCAACAAGATCAGATGAATAGACACTCATGTAGTCGACTCTCTTTATAGATGAGGAAGCTTTTCTCTCAGAATCCATTAAGGATTCCGTCGTGAAGCCTTTGTATATATCTGCTGCCCGTTCCAGAATGTCTTTAATGTCAGGTTTCCCAAGCCCTCCAGCATTTGTGAAGAACTTAAAGCCATTTCTGTTGTAAGGAAGATGACTTGCTGCGGGAGATCGCTTAAAGGTATTATTCAGGTGATCTCATGACGTAGGCAATTAGAAAGCATGGAACCAATACCAAATCACAAACGAAGTGCAATTCTTTAATATATTAAATTTTAAATTGAACTCTTTAACTATGAAGATTACAAGCTTCATTATTAAAAGAATGATAATCACTTGCCTGAAAAAATAAGAGAAGAAGATAATCAAATAATATGTTCTAAACTGATCACACTTGGTTTGATGGTTTATATGGGAAATTAGCATTCGTTTCCTTTCTCGTTAACTACTTTTTGTAATGGGTATCCTGTGAGACCAAATCCCTTGCATTTTTGGTGCTTTTGTTGAATATAATATTGATCCAATTAAGGCCTCCTAACACCTTTAGGTTTCGAAGAGTTGGTTACTTGCATGATAACAGAGAACAAATTTAGGAAGAGGGACCAGCCTCCCGGATTCTAGCCCTCCAGCCTAACCCCCTATTGTTTAAATTTATTTGTTCATTTGTCTGCTAGCTTGTTGTCCGTACGAGTGAGAGGTGTTGAATATAATATGATCTAATTAAGGGATCCTTCTAACACCTTAAGGTTTTAGAAGAGTTGGTTACTTAACAACTTTTAAGAGACTGGGAGTCAGATACAGAGAAAGACATGTTGCATAAGCATAAGTAACACACAATCCAAACACGGGAAAGGAAGCAATAAGAAGCAAGTTATTCAAAGAACTGACCTGTTATCATAATGGATCCATCAACAGGGCATAGTAAGTCGTCTTTTTCAGTCAGCGTGCTATTAAACATTGCTGGTGTGGATGCTAGTCTATCAAAACAAATATAGAAATTTTCAAATTCATCAGTTTGAGAATTATATGATAAATTAGATGCACACACATGTTTTTTTCTTCAAAACAATTTGTACTGAATTCATCTAGCCCAAGACCTCAACAATAAAACAATTATAGTCTTTGGGCCTTTTAAAGGCTTTCCCTGTACGCCTAGATAGGTTTTAGCCTAACCAGCACGAAAAATAAATACTGCTACTTGCATTGTATTTTCTAAATGGTCGGTGATAATAAGTTTAAACAAAAAGATTGTCTTAATCTCTGTTACCCGGACTCTTCATTTTATTTCGAGTACCCGTGTCGCACACTTGACACTTAGACATGGGTATGGACTCTTGGACACTTATTTCAAGCCAAAAACATATAGAGTTTTCAAAAAATTGCCGAGTCCGACACTTGAACACGTATCCATGATGGACACTTCCAGCCGAGTCCGGGTAACATAGGTCTTAATTATCCCACATGGAGAATCGCTAATTCATCATCACGATACAAAATCATTAAAAATATGATACGTTGTTAATAAGAGGTAACCAAAAAATGTATAAGAAAGTATATTGCTCCTGCGTTCTAAAATAGAAAGCAATCTCAATTTTGTTGAGAATTTCAGCATAATTAATGGTCAAGATCACAACCCACTTCGAAACAATGACATCTGGAGCATTAATTCTGAAACAAGCACTTCTTCATTAAAGTGTTTCTTTAAACTAGTTAATTACATAATATAACAATCAGGTTTGCCCCCAGAACAATCACAACCAGTAACTACTGTGAGTGGGCAAGGCAAAGGCATCGCCTAGCATAAGATTGTCAAAGAATGAAATTTTCCAGGTAATAGAATTGTCATCCATCCACCATAAAGGAATCACAAAATTGTGAGGCTAGGCTAGTCTAGCCTCAGATACAAGCTTCAAATACAACTTACAAGCTAGGCAAGACACTGGATTCAAAAAAAAATTAAGTATCAACTTTTTGACTTGTCTTCACTCTTCACGCTCCAGCCCATCTGAATACAAAAATAGATGGGAGAGACCCAGAGAGAAAAATTACTTTAAACAGGTTTATAACGGATCATTTCCGTTCTTTACCCCCATTCAAGCCGAACATATAAACACCGCATTTTGGAATATTAATAAGAAAAACTCTAGATACATAAAAATAGAATTATGATTAGACAACATTTATATATTGTAACATCATGCCCACCCATACTGAACAACATCGAGACCAGCTCCTGCAATTCCTCGAGAAGCTGCATCCTGAAAGTTATAATGAAATCATAGTTAAAAGAGTAAAATAGTGAATCTTGAAACTGCAGGCATATGCGATACATACAATCTCTGTTATCTATGTTTTTACTCAATGATGAAGAAACCTAGTGTTTTTAATATCAAAGACAATCAAATGATGCATAAGGAATTATTCACATCTTTATTAAGCTAAACATATTAACAAAACAATATTGTATAATATGTCAAGCATCAATGTAAGAGCTTCGAAATATTATTGCTATTAACGAGTCTAGTATTTCTCTTTAGAATAAGATTCATCACAAATTAGCTGTAACACAAACTTCAAGCAAAGGGCGTCTTATATTTAAGCAAGTCTTAGAATCTACCGGTTTGCTGAGACACAAAATTAGTGTTTTCTATTTTTTTTAGGTTATTTAATTTCATAATCATCATCCAAGTCAGATATAAACTCTCGCATAAAAATTAATAATAATAACAAAGGGTTTAGCCACTGCCTGTGTCTGTGTAACAGAAAAAAGAAACCAGTTAAACTGAAATTGCCAGCCGATATCTCTTATACCCTTTTTATGCAGGTGTAGGTACAGAGAGTCTAAGATAGCCTATGCCAAGGAGGCTCGACAGCGTTTAAACTAGGGGATTATCAGCTTAAAAAGGTAATGAAAAGAAAGATATAAAGAAGAGAACTGATGCAGTAGAAAATAAAATAACAATATTTATATAAAACTCATCTTCTGAACCCTTATTAGATGATCCAAGGCCAAGTGCGTAGCTTCAGCCGGCTCTTTTTTCTATATCTATGGTCGATAATCTAATGAAATCTGTGAATTTCTTATTACTCAAGTTATATGCAAGCGGCCCAATTCATAAAAAGAAAATTTTATATAAGAATTGGGTTGCGCCATAATTTTAAATATAGAATTTAAAAACTCTTAATATAAAGGAAGCGGTATGAGTATCTGTTCTAAATAATCTCTGGGTGAGCCAGAGTCGAACCCAGGACCTGGGACGACAGAGGATAAACCCATTACCACTTGGGGTATCCAATCGTGCTCAAATCAGGATGTTAAATATATAAGCTAGTGATAACTTGGTAACTAAATATAAATCTGGAAAATTGAGATGGTAAAAGTAAACTTATCACATGGATGTTCTTATTTGACACCTCGTTTGGGCTACTCGATTTATGTTCTTAAAATCGTGGTGTGGCTATTGGCAAGAATTGGTTGAAACTTTAGCATAAGCTCATGAAAGCACAACTTTGGCCAATTTGATTCGTTGGTGAGATAAATTGGCGGATGGATTAGTCTATTTTTACGTAGGTTATATATTCACATATACGGCTTTCTTGACTGCCTCTAGATCGGGCAAATTTTTTTAATATCTTATATTATATAATCTCATTCTTTCAATGAAGAAAGTGAAATGGTTAAATGAGCATTGCAGTTATGGCACCATGGTGTTGGAAACATTTGTCGTTTGTTATGGCGAGTTGGCGATAAAGTGTTTGTGTGGTAATATGGCATTCACAATATAGAATATCACAATTGCGCTCACGCACAAACACATATATTTTTATTCTATAATTAAAATCAAGTTATTATGACCTTTTATTATAATTATATTCCCCAAGGACCAAACTAATATAAAAAGACAAAAATAATGCAACATTATTCAGTTTAATACTCAGTATTAAACTCAATATTAAACTCATATTGATAACAAATATATAACAATAATATATATATATATATATTACCCTATATATTATATATTATAGGTCATACTCAGTAGCCACATTCATAATTGGTTAAGTATCTAACTTAACACATCATAAATTATATAAATAAAACATTTCAACATGTATATATAAACCAATTGTTAAAACATAGTTAAAAAGATTATAAGATAAACCAAATAGACTCGTATAGTGACTGCCGTCAGCATTTAGAAGGAAAAGAAAAAATACATCAAGAAACAAATAAGTAATGAAGTCAGAGATACAAATTTATAAGAAGAATGATGAATACGACTAAATGGGAATGAGCATATCGGGTCGGTTGGAAGCAGTTTTGAGCCGGGTTGAAGAAGATCTGGCCAATTGATAAATCTGCAATGTTGCCTAGTCCTTGAAATTAAGGATGCAAAGAGTTGACAACAGCCACGACATAGAGATTTAGACACAGAGAGAAAGATGTCGTGACTTGTTAAAGCCCTAGGATGCCATGACAAAACTGAAAGTGAGGAATATACATTCTCTACATTCTATCTATTAAGAACCTTTTTCTTCCATCATATTATTCCAAGTCCCAACTTCAGACTTAGTAAAGAGTGAAAAGCAAGACAACAAGTCAAAAAGCATAAAGTAAAGAGAATGTATCCAATGACAACCTGATGACATATCTCATGAATCTTGATCATATTCAGTTACTATTAATTATTCAGACATTAAGTAGAAGTAAATATATTGGCAACCGATACCTGTAATTTCTGTGCAGATACACGAGAATCTTGGCCAATGGAAACTCTCAGCTGCCTAGATCCATCAGATTTCTTTTTATTCAAAAGCCATGCAGAAAAGGCAGCTGCTATTGCTTCTGTTACTAATTCAGTAATGTTAATAGGTTCCCCCTCTACACCAGCAACAGAAACACCACGAATGTCACTGCACCAAAAAATGTTAGCGAAGGTGGTTTTTTCCTATATCTCTCTTCAGTATTGCACACTGTTCATATAATGTCTTAGTATTCTCATTTGTGGCTACAAATAGATTACTTACCCAATTTTCTATTTTACAAAAAGGATACATACACACATTAGCTGATTTTGAAACATGCACTCAATTCTCGATGCGCCCTAGCTCTCTAATGATGGATCACAACGATATAGGCCTCATTCCAATTACAAAGAAAAACCAGACCATTTGACAGGACCTAAACATATTATTCATAAGTTGTAGTATTTAAAGTTGTGGTGGAAGTCTAGATTTACAAGCTAAGTGGATAAGCAGATCATTCCCTGCCATTTAATATTAGATCACTTATAATTTTTTTAAAAAGATTTGTTTGCAAGATGAATCGAACACATAACCTCTTTGTCACAAGAACACTCTCATACCATTAAAGCAAACATACATATTGTTAACAAATTACAAACATAATATTCACAAAAAAATATTTTACAAAAAGGATACATACACACATTAGCTGATTTTGAAACATGCACTCAATTCTTGATGGGCCCTAGCTCTCTAATGATGGATCACAACAATATAGGCCTCATTCCAAATACAAAGAAACACCAGACTATTTGACAGGACCTAAACATACTATTCATCAGTTGTCGTATTAAAGTTGAGTGGTGACAGTCTAGATTTACAAGCTAAGTGGATAAGCAGATCATTCCCTGCCATTTAATATAAGATACAAAGGAAGCAGAGAACATCATAGAATTCTGTGGAATTAATATACAACATGTTTATGTATTAAAGAAGATAAGTGGATGATGTAAGAAAATGTTGTACCTGCCATTTTGAAGTTTAAGGAAATCGACCCTTTCAAGAGATGGTATTGCTGTGGCAGATGGAGCAACTGCAAGGAGAGTTCATTTGAATTGTAACTTCATAGTTGAATGAGAAAAAAATCAAGAACAGTAACCACCACAGCATTTCATACTCAATGTAATAAAGTAATCATATGTGCCGATAAGTGATGAGTACAATACATCTGGAAAAAATACCAGATAACTAAACTATTGTAAGGGTTTCAAAAACTTTGGTTGATTAAAGTCAACTAAAGAGTGAGAATCTAGCACAAACCGTTGCAGTAAACAATTCCTCGGTTAAGTTTTGAGAATCTATGCGATTGCATGGTGGAGGTTCCATCCCATGACAATTTAACTCCTTGAAAGGAAAGTGATTTGTGTGTGACATGGGCAAATCTATCCCTCTGACACTGGGGACTGAATTGTCTGTTCTGCTTGCAGCACTGTGCAACCAAAACATTTTGTGATATTTTTCCAGAAATTGCTGCATAAAAAAATTCAGTTCTATCAGATTCCTCATTAGAAATAGCTGCCACAAAAATTCAAATCATTTTTATTCCAAAGTCGCACTGGGAGAATTTATTTTGATGAATTGATGGAAGGCAACCATCCAATGAGTTACACTTATTAAGTTCTGCTGCAATCTTTTATCATGTTTGCAAATGAATTGGTGATTCATCACCAACTGGTTTAAAAAATTACAAGATCGTCATCAAAGGTCGATTCCATGCCTAATTGTTGAAAAGACTTTCTATAATTGCAAAAGATCTTTACGCCGCATTCTCATAGCTATAATGATCACTTCTATAGAGTGATGAGGATACACCTAACTGACTACAGCACTCATACAGGCCCCGGGTGCATAACACCTTAATTACTCAAGATTGAGTTGGAATATTTAATACACTAGAATACCATGAGGCAGTTATTACAACAATCCAAGTATCCAACGACCACAGCCAAAAACATACACTCAAGAACACAAAAGGGTAGAATCTAGCCCTTGAATCAGAATGCTATAGCAAGGCAACCTGCATGCAGATTGACATTTGGGGTTGCCACAAATGTAGTTAAGACTAAAATAAGCAGACTTGAAGAAGAAACGTTGAGGTGTAATTGTAAGGCTGTCAATATCTACTATCCACAATCTACATTCTATGGAACTATTAAAATTTCAAGTCCTACAAAAGATATCTAGTTTTTCATTTCATATAAACTCCGTCCATTCCCAATTTTTTATTTATTTTTAGGACTGGACTGTTCTACTAGTCAAGCATCTCCGTTGTCATCATCATACACAATCTACCAATTCCGTAATAAAATATCAGTATATTCTCTATTTCTCATTCATACATTAGAACTTAAATTTCACGATATTTCTAAATCTAATACCAACTACTAATCCATCTCTTTCAGCACACCACTGAACCAACCAGGCGAAAGAGCAGTAACATAAATTTTGCATTACGAAACAAAGTAAATAATCATAAATCCTTATCAATTGTAACCGAATATCAACTAGCATATATATATAATTAGAGGTTAATAACAACATGAAAAGCTCGAAAACACTCTAGACTCCACTTTAACATTCACTTGATTCAACTTAAACAAACAATAATGAACAGAAATGTCTAATTTAAATCACACAAATAATCGAAATCACAAAACAAATAATTACACGTATTCAACTGGAATCATATTAAAACTAACTGAAACCAGTACCACAATAGATATATGTATAATTGAAGCTCACCTGCCATTTGATCGCCGAGAATTGCAGTTATATATGTACGTATATGTGTGTGTATATAGATAGGGAGCCAAGTTGGTCGAGTACAAAGAGCGGTCCGAGAGGAGAGTACGAGAGAGACAAAATTATACTCTATAAAACAGATTGAATTTCGAGCCTGTAGCGCCAGCATATTCGTAAAATGCGATGGGCCCGGGCCTTAATTTAGTATGGTCATGTTTCAGGGTAAAATAATGAGTTTTAATAATTTAAGTAATAATCCAATTTATTTGCAACCCCAATAATCTCTTCCAGGTTCATTACCTATTGTTATTATTATGATAAATTTGAATTTAACTAATTTTATAAAGGAGGGAAGAGATAGAAAAATGAAGAAAAAAGGACGTAAATGAATGTTTTATTTATAAAAATGAAATATGAGATATTTAGAGTATCCCTAAAAATAGGACATGTCAGTGATTTTGAGAATATTCTAAACTTCTAATGATTTACGGGATTATTAGGATATTGTTGAATTGACATTTTGTGACACATATAAAACATTATAAAAGTTAAATTCTAAATAATAAGTAACATGTATAAAGAAAATATTATTGATCAATATTTGATACGATTTGATCTCTATACAATATTATAAATATATAAATTGATCTATATGAAATAAGAATAAATAAATGAGAGAATAAAGTTTCTGAGATTGAAATTATCTTTCTTTTTGTCAGAGAAATGAAATTTTATTAATTAATCAAGTCGTTCTTGAGAACATGAATGAACTTTGTGTGTGCATTTCCCACCCACCACGTGCGATCACCAACACAAAACAACTATATCTAGCTAAATAAGCTAAATAGTGAGTTACATTGTTCGCGGACCGCTTAATAAACTTTTGAGACACCATTCGATCTTTGAATTCCAATAGCTACTGTTTGCATTCTTCAATAGATGCAAGTATTTTTTTAGGATAAAATAATAATGATTTTTTAATAATTGCATATAATTTTTTATAATTACAAGAGATTGAGGATCCTGAGGTCGACCTCACATAATTTCCATGAGGTTATACTCAAATCTCATATTAAAACATGAGTGTGCTATTATAATTTCAGAATATTATGTATAATTACGTTCCTTTTTCTCTAATTACAATAACATTCTCCTATATTTGTATGGAAAAAAATTTAAACACACGAAAATTATGTGAGATTAATCTCAATATATGATTGCATAAATTTGATTATGAAAGAAGATTGACAAACACAGTGTGAAGAAGTTCTTAGCATAGCTGGATGATGTTTTAAATCGATCGTTGCATTACTCGTGCATTTTCTTCATGACTCCATTGTGGTTTCTATTAGGGGTTTAGGGGAGTTACTTTCAAAAGTTTATAATAGTCTGTTGATGGGTCTGTGTTTCAGTTACTTCCGGTGCCAAAGTAAACTATTAGCTAAGCAGACTTTGGTGCTTCGATGAATGTTGTGTTCTATTATGTTATCATACGTGTTACCAATTTACTTGTATAAGATTGCTCATGATTTTCCATAAAAGCTTTCCATACACTATAAGATTCAGGTCATTCAGGAAAGAAAAGAAAACAGAGGTTAGTTTTGTATATGAAATGAATTTTTGTGAAATGTATACTTGTTCTTTCTAAAAAATGTCTTTTATGAGACTAATACACATTGCTTATTGCTGTGAGATTTTTTATAAAGCAAAACATTTGTTAGTGATAGTAGATAATAATAATAATAATAATAATGTTTGAAACTACCCGTGGCATGAATAATGAGATGAAGATAGAGACAATACTAACGCAAATGCAAGCTCTATTATCATCAAAATGCTGATTGACACCAGAAAACCACAAACACATATGAACAAAAAATCTAATATTAATTCCCCGTGACCGCCCAATCATCTCTAAATTTTCCTTCAAAATTTGCTTGCAAGGAAAAGAAGAAGAAATAATGTATAGTAAGCAAGTAATAATACTCTGATCTTCCATATCACAATAGTACTAGTTTTTTTTCTCCTCTCCTCTTCTTTTCCTCGTAATTACATATAATATAGGAAGCTGGTTTCAGAAGAAATTTCCCTCATTAATCAGGTATCTGGTCACTGACCTTAGTTAGCTAGCGATCAAATAACCAAGATTTAATGCATGCATGTGTGTGTATATAAGTATAACTTTGTTAGTTAAACTTGATGTTCGCTTTCAAGATGTATATTTATATACCATGTAGTGCATCTCAAGATTACTCGAAAAGATGAGTGGATGAACGATAGAGATCATAAGGAGCCCACAAATGATCAACAGTGCAAGGTTTCCTAGAATCCAACCTCAACCATGGCTTACCTTTCCCACTCCAATGCAACAAACTAATAGGCCCTGGATGCAAACCTCTGCAATTCCCCTCCAAATTATCACCACCTAACCCGTGTTGATTCCATCTATGATCTACCCCTTTTATGTTTCCTGCCAATACCAACAAAATTGGTGGCATTGACCCCAAGTGATATATTCTCTTTTGCTTCTGCACTAACATCCATTCCTCAACTTTCTGTGTGTACCCTCCTTGTCTCCATCTGTCTAGGTCTACCACCATCACCCCTGTGTTGAAGTAGCATGGATTTCGCCCTTCAAATGTCTTGGCATATTCCAGGTCAGACCAGAACCCAGTCGTGAAGTATTGTGTGAAATTTGCATGGCAATATTCAGGGGCCGCAAGTACCTTGGCCTCCAAGTCAACTTCCCATAGCTTTGTAATGTCATCTACCACCACAAGATCGGAGTCTAGGTAAATTACACGGTCTACTTGCTCTGGTAAGATATCAGCCAGGTAGATTCTTGCGTAGTTTAGAGGCTGATCGAGGGCTAGGCGAATGGACCTTGATATTTTATCGCTGACTCGATTAGAATCAAAGAGGTAGAGGTTGAAATTGAGGTAAGGGAATGTGGAGTTGATGCTAGAATAGATTTCGGGGTCATCTTGGGACCAGAGGAAGTGGAACACAACGTTTTCTGGGCAGGTGGAATGCTGGAGAATGGATAAAACAGCAGCAATGGTGCCTCGGAGGTAGTTTGCATCAAGGGTCATTGCCACATGGATTGAAGAGTTGGTGCATTCTGCCCCATTGATGAATGCCGGGGCCTCACGAAAGGTGTTGGCCGTGGTGGCTGTGGCAGTTGTAATAAGGGAGAGAGACAGGAGGCCCAGAGTTATCAAATAGCTCTTAAAGGCCATCCTGTCTTTAGTTTGTTAAAATACAATCCTATTAATAAATAGGTAATTTGGAGATTAATCCTATAGGAAAGAAGGTGAAGCAGCCATTGGGGCTGGCTGGATGAGAAAGGAGTTCGAGGAAATGAAAGAAAGAGAAAATTTATAAATGAATGGATCATTTTATTTATGCAAAAAAAGGGGGGGGGGGGGGGAGAGAGATGAATTGGTGTTTGAAGATTGTGAGGAAGAGAAGAATCCTAGGAAGGAGTTTAGATTTTCAGTTTCACTATATATACTTAACAAATTTGTATGAAGCTAACTTGTGTTTGTTTCAGAAAAATATTTTAGTGCTAATATAGGCTAATAAAGAAAAATAATTTTACAATTATATGACATTTGAACCCGTAATTATCTCTAATTTTTCCTTTTTATCTTCCTTTGACAATTATTTTTAGATATTTGAGATCTTGTGGGACTAAGTTGGATGAGTTTGAAAGAATAATGTAAAACCTATACATCTTAATGTGTTTGTTGTTGAGGCCACACCAGTTATAAATGTACACACCTTGACTCTCCCTGTTTATATTAAAGTTATAGTTTCCAGTCCTGTTATAGTGTACCAAGTATAATCTAGAAATAACTCAATTATAGTTGTGGTTTTATGAAAAGGTGGTGAAAATTGGATTACTAATTCAACTAGGTATCAGCTGAGTTATGTCCCCAACCCCAAACAAGTGATGAACTGGTCATATGTACATACCCTAGCATGCAAACTGAGTTCGTTGAGAAATCGTACTGCGTTTTTAAAGTTGTCATGACCATGGCCCTTCCTGATAATTCGCGGTGAAAATTTTAAATGAACTCCTAAAAATATTTTTCAGTATAACAATAAAAACAATAAAAAAAATCATACGGTAAATTTTTCTAAATCTTTATTTATTTCCACTAAATTTTTATCAAGTTTTCTTGAAAATCTACTTTTTGGATAACAAAATTATCCATAACCCCTTTTTGTGTCTCTCGTTTTTTTTTCTATTTTCACATCGAGATAATTATTTTTTAGGTAACATCATATAATTCAAAAATCAAACAATTAACTTATAAAGAAGTAATAACACCAAAATTCTTACTGAGAGTTTGAAAAAAATTGAATTTTTATATCAAAATATATATGTCAATATGAGTATTGAGTCATACAGTATAAGTTTAAAGACAAAATTTTACGGTTTTTCAATCTTTGCACAATCTTCCCACTAACTCTAAAATATCGTTCAACTTTTTTTTTAATAATGAATTATCTAGTTTTTAAGAATACACACATATATATTATATATATACACATATGTAATTAGTACTTATTTTTAGTTTTATGAGCCCTATAATAACATATATTTTTAAATTATTAATTTATATATTATGAAAATTATTGACTTTATAATTTTTTTAATTAGGTAATATATATATATATATATATATATATATATATATATTTTTTTTTTAAATGGCCCAAAATTTTTTGAGCCCGGCAGTCACCCCGCACCCTTCAGGGCCCGTCCTGGTCATGACTTGACATATTTACTCGGGGACTTTCTACTTGACTCATTGAATATAAATTCATTTTGCAAAGGCATGCATTTTTTGGATATTAACTTGGCACTACAAACAGATGAATGTCATAATTGATGTTTGATCAAATAAACTAATTTTTATACATTTCGCCCCAAATTGTAAAAGTGTATTAATCTATGGTTATGTATGCGTTAACCACCTCTATGTAGAGCTATTGATAAGTTACAAGTAAGTTATTTGGCACCTTATCACTTGATGTTCAATACTTGTTCTAAATCTCTCAAATCAATTGGTCTTAAAGATGCATGGGGTACTGCTAACATGTTTAAATTTGTCCCTTTTATTTTGCGGTAGAGTATTAAATAAATTTAATGTGTCAATAAAAGTGGAGCACTACTTTTCATAGCCACAAACCTCTTATTGAGTTTACATGCCTTGATTTCATGTTTTAGTTGTCCCAAAATTGATAATTGGGGTAGAAAATACTAGTTGGGCCAAAGGTATTGTTTGGTTAGAATAAATTTGTAAACCCTACTTGGGCCAAAATACCTCTTGGGATAACTTGAGATTTCAAGCTGCACTCAACTTTTCCCTCTACAAAGACCCAACAACTTGGTCTCCGTCACTTTTTAGCCTACATTTATTTGTTGAGAAATAACTTGATTTTGAAAAATAATTTTTGAGGAAATATTTTTTATCATTTGAAAAAGAATATGCAAAAGGGTTAGAAAAATTTCCTTTTTTTTAAAAGGAAAAGTCATTTTTCAGAAATTCATTACTCTTTTGAAAGAATTTCTTTATTTTGAAAACTACTTTATTTTCATGAATACAAACGAAAAAAAATAAAATCTAATATATATGTAAGGTTTACGTCCATTGAATAAGCAATTTAGTTAACTGAGAAATTCAATAAGTACCTGTTGCATTTTATTCACACAAAAAAAAGTACCTGTTGCATTATTCTTAAGCAGAGGGCTGAGATCATCACATGCGTGCGGAAATAACTCATTGCAAATTACTAGACCTTGAATTATATATTACATAACATTAAAAAATACAAAAAATAATTTCTAAATATAAATAATATTGTAGAACATAAATAACATACAAAATATAAAAAAATGTTGAACAAATGTTAAAAAAAAACAAAAAATCAAAAAAAAATAACAATAAATCAAAAAGACAATTATTACCGCAGTTTTCAACAAAATCAATACTCTAGTGGCCGAGAATGTAGTTCTTTAATTGAGTTACTCCATATATATGTAGGTATGTTTGTAAATTAAATATTTTTATTTATTATAATATAATTTTAAAAAAAATTAATTTTATAAAATTGCTATATATGAATGCGAGTATACTAGTTTGATATTTATTCAAATCAAATCGAATCAAATATAATTATTATTATTTGAATTCGATTCAAATTTAAATAAATTATTAAAATTTTAATTCAAATCCGAATAAAATGTGAATCAATATATTAATCGAACCAACTATGATCAGACTCATACTTAGTCGACTCATAAACCGGCAAGTACAAAAGTCACTACAAAAAAGTCAATACCCAATCCGATCCGTTTGACTTTGACCGACAAACTCTTAAATTACCACCCTGGCTAATCTTTGGTTAGGACAGTGTAATTAAGTTTACTACGAGTAATAATTAAATTTTGCAGAGTTGGACTCCCAACAAAAATCCAGAACACTATTTGCGGCATAGTAGAAGCCTTCTACACTTGGGGTTTAAAATAAGCACACTAATCACAGTACACTGTATTCATTAATTTACTCGAAACGTGGGGAGAAAATTTGCAAAACATAGTCTATTTTATTTTGTAGATTTTCTTTTCATTTTTCTTAAATGAGCCTATTTTATTTTGTGAATAATCTCTCCATGTAGGATGAAGTAAATAGATTTAAATTTTAACTTAAAATATCCTCCAAATTTCGAAGATATATCCATCTGCTTGGTAATATTTGATATTTGACTTTTTGACACACTCTTTTAAGAGTTTTGACTACATAATTAAAATTATTATTTTTTAAATTTTTTTATGAATAAAAGTTTTATTTTAATATTTTTATTGAAAAAAAAAATTTAAAATAATAAATTTAACTATGTAATCAAATTCCTAAAGATGTCTGTCAAAAAGTCAAGCGCCAAGTAAAACCAAAGGGAGAAAATATGTTTTAAATCATATTTCAAAATTTTAATTCCTCTGCCGTTTTACATATTTGTTTTAAAAATAAAATTTCTTTTTTATAAACTGTTCATTCCTTTTTAAATACGAATGTAAGTGTAAATTTTCAACAACCACCCCTATATTTATTGTTTCAAAAATTCGACTATTTAAAACTTGATTGTATCCTCATTTTTAAATATAATAATTAAAAACATATATTATAAAATTTATTCAACTAATGTTCTTTATAATAAACGTAATTTTTGGAGGAGGTATGTAAAATATAACAAGTCAAGTGCAAGTCAAGTGAAGGTCACTTCCCAGCAGCGTGGCGTGTGGACAGAGGAACGTTCCAGCAGACAAACTCTTTAAATCTCGTTGAAGAGCAGTTAATTAGCTCAAAATTCAATGGTTTAATAAACTAAACAAACTTAAGTCTACGATTAGTAATTTATACAAAGCTCAAATCCACATGCATTACCCAACCCGCACTTGCGGCATTGAAGGACTAGCTTTTACAGTTGTTGAAAGAAAGACATACGCACTTATGTGGATTATGGGGATCATGATCAACGTTTCAATCCCAAGTTTGTTTGGATAACAAGGAAATAATTAAAATTTTGCAAAATTGAGAAGAGGAGAATCTCGAAAATATTTAGCATCAATATTCGAGTTTTAGATTTTGTGTTGGGTTCGTGTTAGTAAATGGCAAAAATAGTGGCTATAGCCTTTACAACTGTTTTAAAAAAAATTCGGAGTGAGTTAGAGTCGATCAAAACCAGGACGATGGAGAGTAAACCCTTTATCATCTCGACTATCCAATCATGCCCGGTTTTTTGATACTTAATGTTTATGATTAGTAGAAATTTTACATGGCTTAAGGCTCTAAACATCCAAGAACCTTCATGATAAAGACTAGCATTACTAATTTACTCTAAACAAGACCGAGAATTTGTCATACTCATAGAACAGTGGTCATATAATTCATTGAAGCAGTCTGGTCATGTTGTCATATTAATCTATGCAATATGACAATATTAAACAGAACATTAACACTTTAGAAATTAACCATTCAAAGACAATAGAATATCATATACAAAAGTCCATAGCTACGTCTGCAGATGTCTGAAACTCCGAAATCCAAGAATACAAATGCAAATTAAAACGAAACAATGTAGTAGTAATTCACTGTACAATTGATGTAGAGTTTAATCTTTCTCTATCTTCCCATGCTGTCGCTGCTCGAATCCATCAGAATTGTTATCCTTCTTGCTGTCTTTGAAAAGTTACTAGATGATTTGAAGGGAAAAAAAGAGTCAGTATCTAATGTTGTTCATATATCAAATGATAGTTTGTAAAGAAAGATAACATACCTGAATGGTTCGTCTCCGGTGTGTTTAACTGCACCAGCTTCGTCCCGGTAAAGCACATTGCTCAACATCTCCGAGCTTTCTAAGCTAAACATGTTGAGTAACTTTCTGTACAGTTCTTCGTACGAACCAAGAGCTGACAGATCAAGTATCCGACCCACATCCTCCGATTCCATGAACACCTTACAATGGCCTGTAGTTTCAGTCTCACCAAACCCTGATTTTTGTTCATCAGATGAACTTTCTAGTGTACCATTCTGAACAACTGCTGATCCAGAACCATCCGAGGGGTTTGCTGTCCCATTTAATGAACTGCTTCTAACAGTGTCCCCCGAGCAGCTTTGAGAGAGCTGCTGCTCGGTCAGAATGGGTTGTCCGAACAAAAAGAACGAATGTGTTGCTTTAGAATTACTATTATTGTTTGAACTAGGACTAGAGTTTCCGATGGTCAGCAAACAAGAGATATTTTCATTGTTTTCGGGGGGGTTATTGAACTCATGGATGGGGATTTTAGAAGGTAATGCAGCACCATAATTAATCTGCTGGAACCCAAATGGAAAAAGACCCGACTGCAGTTTGTAAAAATGGGGATCATGTGAAAACAATCCATATTGAGCATGCCTGGCTCCCTGTATGCCTGCAGGAATATTAAGGGGGTTGCTGAGAACTGATGGCATTGAAAGCTGCCCCATAAGGGAACAATCTGGAGGCTGTGGAACCCGCAACTTCTTTCTTGGTGGCGAGAATGGCGACTGATAGATTGCAGGCATATTTGAGACAAGTTCAACCAACCATGGGTTGACTCGCTTCACATTCTGAAGTAAATCTGGCTCATCCCATGCTACCTGTACATGTTTTGGCCAAAAATGTTACAACCGATATATCATAAGATCCCTAGTTTGTTGCAGTTTCACATTGTTGAAAAACAATATAACAGGCTCAATTAACTGCTGTTAATTGATCATTGATGTATATGATAAGTTAAAATTTACGAGGAAAATGAAATGAAAGCTGCTATTGACGACCAAAGAGAGGAAGGATATCTTGTGATAATACTAACATCCAGTCTCAAAATTTCTATACACAATATGAAAATATAGTTTCTTCGATACTCTTATGAAGTTTAAAATTTTAACATCTATTGTTAACAGCAGTGTCAATAAATATGTGAACTGCCATCAGTATATCACCAGAATATGCTTCACATTTTACGAACCATAAATAAATTTGGATATAATTTACCTGGAGAAGCCTCCACAGAGAGTTGGGCCAGCGAATAGGATCATCGACATGAACAGAAGAGATGGTCCCCATGAACCAGCTTATCCTAGATGAATCTTCCGTCTCAAAAGGCATTTTAAACCTCATTCCAGAGCACCATTGGATTCTCATTGCAGCCTTAACAGATGAGGCCTTCACAAAAAACTCTGGTGTGCTTGCTCGGGGGTAATAAACAACCTCAAAGGCCTTTCCCTCAGCCACCCGAGTGGCTACCTCAGAAACAGATTCACCACTTACTTTTCTCGTACCATTTTCACCGCCATCAAAAGCTCCACTAGCATGACCAAGAAAACCACTATATCTAGGGGCACAATTAGTCGTATTCCATCCACAAGGTGACTCTAGACCTCCACCAATACCTCTCTTTGCGCGACGAATACCAACACAAAGATCTCCATTGTCTGCCCTCAGAAACACAATTGAATCCCCAGCTACAAGCTTTTTCTGATTTACAAAATTACTCCACCCTGTAGTCAATAGATGCCTACGCGGAGTCCCTCTATAAATATGCCTAAACTTCCACACCTGACCATGAACATCCTTGGCTAAAATGGTTTGAACAGGAGGCTCAGCAGAGTAATCCAACCTAGGAAAAATTGTCTCAGCACAATACCTAGGCACCGAAAACCCTCCACCATTATTAGCATCAGATTGTGTCAATGTCTTAGCAAAAGAAGCCGACTTTTCCTCACCTCGACTCTTATCAAATCCCACAAAACCCTCTTCATCATATTCAGACTCACTACTTCTCAAAGGCACTAACCTCACTTTTGCATAGACCTCATCAGTCTCAATATCCGCCATGAACTTAATACAAGATACTCTACAAAGTACGAGCGGAGGAACTCTAGGGAAGTTCTTAAAATCAACATTATTTTCTTGGGCATGTTCAATGTGGCCTTGTGCAAAATAATAGACTTTAGAATTAACTTGTGGCATTTGAACCATACCACCAGCACAAGCATGCCAAAACTGTGAATCTAAGCATTTCTCTTGTTCATTCAAGGGTCTATTCATACTATTAATCAAAGAAATCATTGTTTGATTAAATTTGATCCTTCTTTGCTTCTTTTTAAAAACAAGAAATTGAAATCTTTCTTTCCTGCAACCACAAAAATATTACAAAAGATTTAAACTTTTTGCAACAAAATGGAAGCAAACAAGTAACAAACTAACAAACATACAAATATATCAGTACAGACCTTAAGCATATAAACAAGAATGAATCACTAGTATGTCAAAAGGCATACATACATACATACATACATATTTGTAACTTTGTATCTATGTACCTTAAAATTGAGATGAGTCAAGATTAGAACTTGAATTGAAACAACACAGCTGCAACCACAAAAAGATTACAAAAGATTAAAACTTTATGCAAGTAAACAGGTAATAAAACAAGAAACATACAAGAATGGTGTATGTACCTTAAAAATTGAGATGGGTCCAAATTAGAACATCAAACACTTAGTTTGAAGAACAAAGCTGCACCAAAAAATCAAAAACAAAATGACCCAAATCAAGAAATGATCATAAAAGTACGAATCTTTTGATATTTTTTACATTGACAAAGCAAAAAAAATGAAAAGGGTAAAACAGAAAAGAGAAGAAAAGGGGGTGTGTGGAGTGTCTTACAAGTGAACGTAAGTCAGAAAAAAAGCAGAGGGGAAAACAGAGATATAAAGCAGGGGGGGGGTGAGAGTACAAGTGTAGAAGAATAGATACAAAATACTCGTATATATACAGAGAGTGAGTTTGAGTGAAAGTGTGTGAAGGGAGACACAAAGACTGAAACCAAGACAGAAATAGTCACATCTCAAAGCTTCCTTGCCGACCAGACGGTGACACAATCAGAGACAAACTTATTCCTTTTTTTTTTTTATTTTTATTTATTGTGCTAACAATTCTTTCATATTACTAAGAGTATATTTTTTATATTTTGTTATATAAATAGTTTTGTCATAAAATAATTTTGCTACTGTTTTTGTCATTCAATAATTTTGTGTATATTAGGAGTTGATTTATCAAGTATTTATTGGGTACACCGTACACGTAATGTCAATGATATATTATACATTTGTTATGTAATATATTAATTACATCAAGTGAATTGCGTTTATTAAAAAAAATCGTCTTAGTTTTTTTGTTTTTTTTATAAATTACGGTTATTAATTGAATTCGTTTAAACTTTTTCTAATTGTAACTGTCTATTTCTTGACCAGATTATTTTGAATGAATATGTTAAATAACTAACTTTTTACATGTAATTGTCATGAATCATAACCTATTTTTATTTAATATATTTATTATCATTTTTTATTATTAATTGATAAAATTACATATAACATACTTATGATATTACGGATATATTATTGTTAGTAGTAGTAGTATGATTCCGTAAATTATAAATTTCAAGCGTTTTGTTCTTTTAACCAGATAAGTGAATATTTGTGAACACAGATTCATAAATATACAAGTCAATAAAACCCTCTCCACAAACCCTAGCCCCCCTCTCCCCTGTCCCATCGTTCCCATCTCCCCTCTTCTCTCTCCTCCTTCTTTTCTTTAAATCCTAGTTTCAAATACACTATTTAGTGTTTGAGTTTAAATCATAATTCTTTATATAAATAATATCTCCTCTTTTTAAATTTGAAATTTTTAATCTTTCAAAATCTCCAATATCTGTTTCTGTATCTTTCGGATTTGATCCATATCATCTGTATCTGTTTTCACATCTTTCAGATCTGAATTTTGAACGAGTTTAGTGTCATTTGTGATGATTTTTGTATCTATATGGGGCATGACCATTTTTATGGCATTTTGACCATATATGTGGTGGTTATATGTCGTTTATGACATGTTGTGTCATATTAGACGGCTTTAATTATGACTTGAAAGTTTAATGATATAATTTTATATTACATATTTTTGTTACACTTTCATCTTCTTATTTGTCTTTGTTGGTTTGTTTTTATTTTTTAGATTTAATTGTATGGGTTATTGCGTGTAAATGAAAGATAAATGGAAGCAGTATTTTAATACTCACTTCACCATGCTGATCTAAGTATCTAAAAAGGATGAGAAGAAGGGTAAAAAAGAAGGTGGATGAAGACATGAATTTGGATTTAATGGTCTCATTGTGCTTAGTTGTTTTTTCCTTGTATTTAGTTATTTTTAGTAGATCACACTTTTTTCCCCTTTTGAACTATTGATTTATGTATTTGGAAGCAACCAATTAGGATTTTCTATAGGGTTTTGCTTATGTGAGGTTTTTAACGAGACTCCTTTTTGGTGATGTTTTATTTTGAGATATTAAAGTGTTATTGTCTAAATGTTCGAAGGCATACGTGTCTTTCGGTTAGATGATAAATTTGGTGAATGAAATAAATTTATTTTTAGGTTATTGTACTTTGTTACAATTCATTAATGAATTTTTTTTTGTCAAAAAAAATTCATAAATATACAAATAAATATCAGTATTTTTTTAATGAAGACAAGAAGGTCAAGGAACCCATAGGCCATATGCCATATTTTCAGAACGAATCAACCTGAATGGCCTGATCAATTGAACATAGTTTAGCAATTTTAAAGATAATTTTAGTTTCATTATCATATTTAATTATTTATTGTTTACATATTTGTATCATAATAACAGTTAAATTGTCCAGCTCTAAAAAGGCCGTACTTTATTGCGTTAATTATTTTTCAAATGATAAAAAATGACCTAAATATAAAATAATATAAAAAGTAGTTTATAATTTAAAAGTTAGAACAAATATTTCATCTTGCATACGTAATTTACTACTCCCTCCGTCACAAAATACTTTTCCTGTTTTGACTTTTTATACTGTTCATTGTAAGCGATTGACTACTAATTTACACATAATTTATAAGACAAAATATAGTCATGAGTGCTTTTGTTTGATTCGTATTTGTGAGTACTTTAATACAGTAAATTTTTTATATTTAATACTAATACGAAATTAAAGATATTAACGATCAAAAAATATGTATTGACAAGCGTACACATGATTAACAGGAAAAGTAATAAGAGACGGAAGGAGTATGATTTTACCTGATTTCCAGAAAAATGTTCCTGTTATGTTGGCTGGAAGGTTGCAAGATCTGGTCAAAAAACAAATGTGACAGGAGAATTTTATGGAAAAAAACTTTATTATTTTCATTATTAATTTATTATTACAGTACTCTCTGCAAAGTTTACTGTAGTCTGTACAATCCAAAGCCCTACTGTTTTCATTTTATTTTACCTTTGCTACCACTTTCTTTATTCTCGTTTGTTTTTCATATCTTGTCACATGGTGAATAAATGATTTTTTCGTGATAAAATTAAAATTTTAAATAAATAAATATAATATATTTTATTGGCATGTCATTCATTTTTTATCAGGAAGAAGGGCGGTGGTATCATTAAATATAATATATAATGAATTTTACAAGTTAAAATTAATCTCATTTATATTCTCATATTACACACAAAAAACATGCAGCAAACGAAATTCTACCATCTTTCTCTCAAAAAGTTCATAATTTTAATTCAATTCAAATAATTAAATAATTTATATATTTCATTTTAATGCAAATTGTCCGAGTGATTGTCAAACTTTTAATATTTAAAAGTTCAATAATATTATATAATAATATAATATATTCACAGCCAAAGAAAAAGAAATTTAAATTTTGACATATGTTTTCCACACTCGAATATAAAAGTGCAACGAGTCAATTAATTGATGTGGTAGTTTAAGATTTGCTACGAAGTAAGAAAGTTGATTAGTGATCACTAAATTCCTAGCATTACAAACAAAAGTTACATTATATTTAATCCTTTCCAAACTTTTGAGGAACCCCCAATGTTCAAAATTATGGTTTTTAATTATGCATAGTTACAACGAGGTAAAATAAAAAGATTATGGACATTAGTTTATGACTATGACTAAATCACCATCCTCGAATTCCATGAGTTCAATTTCAATTGTTATTCCATCGATCTTCTATCCATAAATAGTTAACACAACTATATTTTTTAAGAAAAATGATGAGTATTCAAAAATTAACCTAAACTGTGTTGTCAGGCATGTAATTGATAATTTTATAATATGAGACCATATATGCCCCAACTAATCAAAACAAATCATATATCATGTCACTTTATTTTAAAAAAATTGAGATTATTTTTGAGATCTAACATTGCTCTTTTTGTAATTTTTTTTTTGAAAATTGATTTGATAATTTTCTGACATATTTTTGTGTTGAACTAGGTTGGAGACAATCTCGGCTCTAATTCCGGTGGAATTTTGAAAATTATTAAAATATTATTATTTTGAATCTAATTATATATCTTTTTAATTTTTTATACATATTTGGACGTGTATAAAAATAAAAATGATTTAATGAATTGATTTTTATTTTTTAAATAAAATATTAAATTTCATTTTTCAAAAAAATATTTAAAATTAATTTATGAAATTAATTTTTCAATATAAATTGAAATATGTATAAAAAAATTAAAATAATAAATAACTGGAGATATAGGAGTAATGTTAAATACACTTATACTTAACCTCCGTTTTTTTTAACCAACAATTAAACTACTTTTATAATACTTATAACCCGTACAAAGCACGGATGCTATTAATAAATTATATATTCATTATTTTATATAATTTAAATATTTCATTTAATATGATAATTTATTTTATTATTAATTTCTTTTTACATTTTTCTATACAATGATATTTATATATTAATATTCATAACATTTAATGACAAGCCATAATTTTAAATAAATAAAAGAGTTTGAATATTGATGAAATTGAGTTGAACGTGAGTAAACTATATTAAATAAAAATTATAGGATAAGTAGAATTATTAAAATAGAAAATATAGAATATAATTTTAATATAATATAATATTATCCTAGTTATATAAAAGGAGAAATATCGAGATAGAGTTGTATGTATGATATATTTTTTTAAAATTAGATTTTATTAAAATGGGAGGATTAGGATCCTTTGTATGAAAATTGGACAGTTATAACTTTTTTTATAGTTCACCTTAGTATTTCAAAAAAAAGTTATCTACTTTAATTATTATAATATAGTATAGATTAAGTATGTTTTGTCGATAGGCCAATAGGAGCAGCATTAACGCGTTGATTATGTATAGCATAGTAGTACTAGTACAGTAGTTGTTAATAACGAATTTATGTTGATAGTAATGTTTTTTGCGACATTATGAAAATATCATTTTGTCATACTATCTGTAGTTCTATGCACTAACTTCGACAAATGACTAGTTGTAATTAAATAATATTTTTTTAATCATAGGTAAAATATGCTTCCAATATTTTACTTAAATTTGATTAATTAAAATACTCAACAAAATATGAATAAAACTAATATTATAATAATATTATTTAATATGTGATGCCAATCGTATTTGTCTAACTTTTTCATGCACTATTCTTGTCTATGTCTTCTAGTGATCAAATGCAGGATAATTAATTCAATGGGCAACGACCATGTAAATATATGAAAACTATGATTCATAATATTTAAAAAATTAGATATATAGAATGAAATTGTCCTTGACTTCTGTTGCTAGTGAATGGCAAAAAAAAAAATAGTACCTCGTATATGCTCATACTACTAGAAGCCTAATATAACCATTCACCACAGTCCAACCGAAAGAAAATAATAATTATTACTATTTATAATATTATTTTTATAAAAATAATTGTTATTACTTCTGTCCTCTTTTACATATGTTTTTTTAAAAAAATATTTTTAATTATTACGATGAAAAATGAGAATATAATTAAATTTCAAAATAAACGCACCTTAAAATAATTTGAAAGAGAACGAGGGAATCCTGTTTAAGAACCCTTCAAAAGATGTAGTGCGGCGTGTCTAGAGTCTAGGCCATGGTTTGGTCAAGAAAACAATAAAGAAGTGGGCACATTTTCCAGATATGAAATGAACAAAACAAAGATGCGGAGTTGTTAGTGTGTTTCTGGTGACAAAATATGAAAACAAATGTCAAACTATACACAGCTCAACCCATCTTCAATGAATTGGTCTGCTGGGCGAAAAGTATGGGCATAAAATTTGGTGAAGTCCAAATCAATGATTTTACACCTGAAATTTTTAATTTGATAATATTCTTTTTTGACTAGATGCATTTGATAATTTTTGTATATGTTCGAAATTTATTTCTTCTCAAAGATGTACAAGTTAGAGCCAAAAATTAAGTTGAGAATTACTGTGTACGTGCAAATTTAGGATGCAGATGCACTGTACATGTGTGTGCATACATGGTGATGGTCTCAAACAAAACAAGTACTAGTAAAATATATGCACGCATGAAGGCATGAACATGTCAATTGCTTGGGAAATTGATTGTCTTCACATGGTGGGAGATCCCGGTGGTGATTGCCGGGGACGGCGGCGCCGGCCGTGTGCTTGTGAATTACTACAACAACTAGTGTCAAGTATCTCATGCTTATATATATATTTGCAACTGATTTGGTTTGGATGCCTAGTGATTGCCAGCTGATTTTCTTGAATATTGTCCCTTTTAAAACAAGAATATCTTCTCTTATATTTAAATTCTTTTGGCAATTAATGTAAACACGGTGTTCTTTAAATAAAATATTCCCTCCGTTTCCTATTATTTATTTGTTTGAAAAAATCATGCATGTAAGCAAAAATAATTAAATAAAATATTTATATATGTATTCCTAATTATTATATTAAAAATAGTTTTAAAATAAATATAAAGATAGTTTTAAAAATTTATATTTAAATTATTCTCGTATTAAAAAGGTATACATTTTATTTTCAAATAAATTTTAGAAAAAGAGAGGGAAACGAGGATAGAAGAGTGTTGCACAATGTCAGTGTATTACACATTAATTAGTTTAGACTTTTAACTAAGTGGCTTGGGAGGAATGGACGGGTCTTGGTTGTGTTCAGAACTTCATTGTTAGTACAGGTCTGATGCTGGATGTTATTGTTATAATATAACATCAAAAAGTGTTTTTTGTATTAAAATAAAAGTTACATTCCAATACTATTTTTATAACTAGTTTTAAATTTATATAACTTTTTTTAAATTTTACTCATTTCAATATATTTTTGGTATTAGGTGATGTACAATACAAGTATTGTTTAACTTTTTACTCTTCATTTGTAGTTATTGATGATTTGTAAAGTATGAATAGATTCATCCTTGGTTTCAAATATAGAACTAAAGATGCATTTAGAGCAATTCCAATGCAATGCTATAATTGTTTCTATTCCCATATTATAATATTAAATGCTAAGAATCTCAACTACAATGGAGTGCTATATGCTTATATTTGGATGCTTACATGCAAATATGCATACTTGGTTTTATATTTGAAACTAATGATGGATCCATCATTCATTATCACATCATCAATAACTAGAAAGTAGGTAAAAATTAAAATAATTAGTTGAAATATTCAATTAAAGTAATAAATGTTAGGAGAAAGTAGGTAAAAGTTAAAAAAGATATTTAAACATGAAACTAGTTATAGAATTAGTATTGGAGTGCAATATTTATTTTAGTATCAAAATGCACTTTTTGATGTTATATTATATCAGTAACAATAGATATTTAGCATCTACTGGTAACAATAGTAGCCTGTCAAGCCTACTACTGCAACTTGGGAGAAGACAAGCAACAAGACAAGATGTGCACCACGAGTCAAAGATTTCTGTCATCTCAGCACAACTTTATCTACAAATGGAATGAAGCCAATGTTGAACCATAAAAGCACAGTTTCTATTTTAAGCTTTATTCTAGGACAAAGGAAAAGTGCACATGTCAGCGTGATATGTGTTTTAGTATAAATATTGTATGCAAACATGATTTAAATATATTTTATATATTTTATAAAAATTTACCTTAAAATCTTTTATTTTATTTTATTTATTTATATTTATATTCAATTTTACACAAAACACGACGTGAGAACGAGGTACACGAATACGAAAGTACACGGATTCTAAATGGGTCGGTTTTGTGTTTGGTCTTTGAGTACACAATACGAACGAATTGCTAGGTCTACATGGATGTATGCAAATATGAAATCCCTAGAGTTGGAGTTTTTTGTATTTGATGCTATAATATAGCAATAGAACCAAATATAACATTGCATTGGACTTGCTCCTGGAGATCATATATTCATATGAAGAATAAACAAAATGGGCTTCATATTCCTGAGGTGACCTTAGATAATTAACTGAGGTTAAAAAAAAATTCATACAAATGCACGAGAGCATATTTGTAACTACATGAGATAAATTTTAAAATAACAAAATTGCATTTAGTATTACATACAAACTTCTTATAAAGTTCCCTGAGATCTGAGGAACATTTTTCTCATATAATATATATATTAGGTAGTTTAGATTTTTCATTGATTCGGAAGGAATGGAGTGATATATTTTACAATACATTTAAATGGATTTGACAAATTTTGATTGCGAGAAATTCATAGATTTAAAATGATTCATGAGTGGAACATACAATAACATACAAAAATTTAAATTTAGCCAATTCAAAATCAAAACATCGAATTACAGTCAAGACTAAAATTGAGAGAGCACCAAACTGAAGGTGTCTAATAATTTAAGGTGAAGATCTGTAGTAGACAGCCCTAATTTTAATTTTAAAGTATTAATTCTTGCTTAAAATGTAAGGCTTTCAACTTAATATAATGAATAATGACTCAATATGCATTATAGTCTATTACAAAACACTCAAAGCGCACTCTTAAGGTTCTGGTTGCTGAGCAATCATTGGGCTCGATCGGTCCGGCCCAACTAAAATGAAACGTGACTTGTTACTGCTAATCATTTCTCTTATCATAACCACTACGCAACATTACTTTTTTTTAAAAAAAACCAACCAATCAATTCATTAAACAAAAGTCACACAGTATCTATAAATATAATCAAAATTGGACAGACGCTTAATAATATCGCTGTTGATTTTTTTTTCCTGGAGAGGCAACCAAGCGATTTAAAAATGATTTAAATAATGTGCTTGTTTTCACCCGACTGTGAATGTATATACTTACTTTTACCCGACTGTTGTGTGCAACAATACTTGCTTGCTTGACAGTTGACACGAACTAAATGTAAGCAATTATTATTTAGTTTATGGTAAGAATTAAATTTAAAACATAACTATATTTTTCTAATTTAAAAGTGGTTTTTTAAGTTGCATAATAACTATCGATTTATAGCTATATTCATTATTCATTAGATATAGGAATATATTTACAAGAGCAATGTTTTAGGATGATATTTTTTAGAAGTGAATTTTTCTTTAATGAAATTCTAGATGATATCAATTTAAACAATTTTGATAATATGAAGTTATATACACATGATAAAATGATATAAATGATAGAAAATATATTTGAATTAGGATTTGGCATGATATGTGTGGTAGGATTTCATTGTCTTAAAATTAGGGTATAACAAAATCGTATAATTTTTAATTCAGTTCTATTTTATAAAGGAAAATGCTAGAGATTTCAAAAGTTTTATTAAATTTTTTCTTAAATATTAATATATCAAGTATGTAATTGGTAAGTTTTCCAATAATAATATGCGCTCACTAAACAAAATGTGTCGTATCTCCTCTTATATCATTTGGTAAAATATTTTGCAATTTAGACACCTAGCACTATTCATTTGTAAAATTTGATTGGTTCAGTTTAAATTAATCAAGGAAATTTATATAATATGTCCCAAATTAATGATGTCATTTATCAATATGTCCCTTTTTATATTTATTTTATGAATATGTCATATTATCTTATTAACACACTTAAATATAAGTATTAAGACCAATACACCCTTAGCATTATTTAACCTATTTTATATGACTTGTAACTAATATTTTAATGAGTTTATATATAATTATTTTATTTTCACAAGTCTTTATCTTATAATAATTCAATTTTTTTGAAAATGAGTGTTGTAATATATGTTTTTTATTATGAGGTTATTTGAATAGTGGTATTATTAAATTCTCGAATCTTATTATATGTATATATAAAATATGGGTTGGTTAGATTTTAACATTATTTATTTTTTTATTTTTATTTGTAATTTTTTGTGAAACCAAAATTTTAAGGAAATTTTTTATTTTAAACTTTATATTTTTTATGTATATTAGAATTATGCAATAAATTAAGTAATTTGGTCTCAAATTTAGATTTAGAGGATTGAATTTATAAATATTATTTAAATATTACATTTATATTATAATTATATTACATTTATTTTAAAATTCCAATTATTAGAATTATGCAAGGATAAAAATGTCCTTCTAAAATTATTAAGATAAAGAAAATTGTATATATGACATATTTGAAAATATAATTAAAAATAGGACATATTTATGAACAAGTTTTAAACTTGGGACATATCAGTAAAACACCCTTAAATCAAATCAAATATCAATTCAGTTTTCAAACATAAGATTTTGATTGAAATCCAACCGATCAAATTATATACTATATTAGTTTTATTTGGTATGACTCTTAAGGCCTTCCAAAAAATTTAACACATTCCAAAAATAACCTAAAAGTATAGTATTATATATTTAACACAACTACATCAGTTTTATTAACACTCAACCTCTTTAAATATTATTTATAATTTAGTATAATATTATATATCTAATACAATTACATCAGTTTCATTACCACTCAATCTCTTTAAATACTATTTAAATTATAAATTTATAAATTATTATTTTTTATAAAATGAAACAAAAAAATTAAAACACATAAACTCAAATTATATAAATTATAAACAGACCTTTTACGCCAATTTTAAGCAAACATTTTAGCCCAATTTGAAACTTTTACAACAAATATAAAATAAAATAATGTTCAATTATAAATAAAATATAAATCGATAATAATCATATAAATAAGATTAAAAAAATATAAATTAAATATAATACATAGTCGTGCATCTCTCGAACTCAAAAGCCTAGTTGCCTGAATCTTTGCTTCCTTCTACTACCAGCGGGCTAGCCTTAGTTATGATTTGTATATCGATCCCTTTTCCTTGGTTTGAGGATGGACGGATCTCGCTACATACTAGAAGGATGTTTATCGCCGCATTGGAACTACCTACCATGAACGTGCATCGCACGGGGTATAAACTACTATTTATAATTTGTATTTTGTATGTTCATCAGTCGACTCATTGTATTTTAACTCTAATTACACAAAAAAAAACTTCATTCCTAAATCAATTTCCTCCCCTCATTTGCCTACATTCAATTTCGAAAATCATTAACTTATAGTATAATACCTTTTTTTTAATAATTCGATTTTCAACAGATCGACCGAACGAAATGAAAATTTTCAATTCAATTTAGAAGGGTAATTTGATTCGGTTCATTCAATTCATAAAAACATTATTAAAAATATAACAATATCATAAAACATTAATTTCACTACATTCATAATTTTCGAAAATTAAAAATTTAGAAGGATATAACAAAAATTCGGTTATCGGGCATGCTCATCCCACTTAAAACATTGATTTCACTACATTCATAATTTTTTCGTTTACAAGTTAGGATTCCGTTTTAGTAATTATTTTGACAGTACAATATCATTAAAATATATATATATATATATATATATATATATATATATATATATATATATAAACAGTTATGTGTAGTTAATTTTAAATCATGTTATATCCGAATCAACTTATAAACTTTCATATAAAAACACCTGCTTTTCAAGATTTTCTTTAGACAAGTACAATTACCGACTGCCCAAAGCTTCAACATTAACGGTTACCTTTTGAGATGATTTACTGTGATCACATGCAATGCTATATTTGATTCTATTGCTATATTATAGCACCAAATGTTAAAAAACTCAACTCAAAAGGGGTGTTATATTTGAATGCATCCATGCAAATATCATCATCCTTGGTTCTATATTTGAAACCAAGAATAGATCCATCTTTTATTACCGCATTATCAATAGTTAAAAATGTAGGGGAAATAGTCATACTTTCACATCATTAAATATTTATTGCATTTATAGAACTAAGAATGCATCAAAAAGAGTAAATGTTAAAAGAATTAGTTTAATATGAAACTAGTTATAAAACTAGCATTGGAGTGCAATATTTATTTTAGCATCAAAAAACATTTTTTGATGCTATATTACAGCAATAACACATATTTAACATCTAGCATCGGACTTGCTCTTTAGTAGCTTTTGAGTTCAGGTGAAAGTTCCATTTGACAAACAATACAAGTTAATTTGGACTCCCTCTGCAAAACAGACCCATAAATAGAACCTTCTTTTTGCAACACTGTAGTTTTGAGAATGTAAAACTTTTGGGTTGGCAGTGGCACCAGTGTTTTGACAATAATGGTAGCAATGTCACCATCCAAGAAAGCCTATAATTTTTGTTGGTTACGAAACGTCATTATCAATTTTTTAAAATTTTGTAGGAATGTCACTATCTACATAAACTTGTGAAAAATCAGCTGGGATACAGCAAGGCTACTTGACAAGCAAGAGGAGCACAGCCTGGAGAAGCTTTAAAGTTAAAACTGCTAATCCATAAGAGTGTAAATGTAATAGAGCTGAAGTTAACAAGACATGGTAACCAAACTATCATCCATTCATCTCAAGAGTTCTCTAAAAGAAAATAAACTGCAAAAAACTTCTCATACAAGAAGGGGCAAAGAGAACAAGAACAACACTGACTCAAGACCTAATCAAAATACTAAAATCTAGACACTAAAACTCGAAATCCTTTCATATTCTACCCTTTCTTCGGTAATCAGTACTCTCCCATCTCATTCCTCTCACTAGTAGCTAATATATGCTCCACTATAGATCCTACCCTTATAGCACATCTCTTTATACAAAAGAACAATTGAACAAATAAAATTTAGATGAAACTAGTGAATAAGATGAGAGCAACCAATGCAGACACGACAAAGATTAGACTAACCAAAACCCATTGTCTGCATGCATTCCTTCCCTTCTCACATGTACTCGAGTGAAGCATTTGGGATCATTTCTGGCTCGGAACTTATCGGGGGCACGATTGCATTTATGAACTTTTTCTCACCGCCTTTGATTCTCATCTCAACAACCTTCTTGTGAGAATTGGAGTGCAAAGAAGGAACGAATGTTGGACTGGCTGCAGGGCGGTACTCGGGGAAGAGTCTGCCGGATTTGTAACGAACACCACAAGCATTGCAAAGAGTTTTAGGACCTAATGGGCCAGCCCTCCACTGGGGTGTTTTTGTTATCTCACAGTGCAAGCATTTCCTAACTGATACTTGCTGCTGCGGTGGTGGACTGCAGTTCATCTCTGCAGAACCTGATGGAAATGATGGTTTCTGCTTCTGCTTCTTCTTGTTCTCTGACACAGGCTTCCGTATCTTAATACGAAGAGACTCCACAAAGTTCTCAGCTTCTGAAGAAATCATTGGCATATTAACTAGCCGAGAGTTATCAGTAACAGAGAAAGTTGGAGTGACAAATGGCATTGTTGATCGAGGCTTGAAATTTGCAGGGCGAGGGCGCTTGCTACGAGCACGCTGAGGGCCACGATGAGATGGGCTAAGAGGAACAATCTTCCCGTCGGAGCAGGAGCTGCTGCTGCTGCTCTCAAGCACTGAAACAGGACTAGAGGTGCGAAACTGATTCTGAGATGCATTATTGTTAACAGGAACATTTTCTTTGTTGAGGGTCATCCCTCCACCAGAAAAAGAATCTTCCACAAAGGTTGAAAGCCACTCAAGCTGCACAATGTCCTCATACTGTAAAAAATAATAGAAGACAATCAAACAACCATAATTCAATCAGATAAAAGGAGTTGTCCTCCACTCATATAGTAAAGTTTAAACAGTTGGAACATTAAAAGTTTCAAATATTAATCCAAGTAAAAATGCTTTAAATATGGTATGTTATTAGTTACACATACAATGGAGATGCATCTGATAGTTGGTTTAATAAGTTAGGTGTATGAAGGTGGGGCAGTACTTGTAGGGTATCAAGTTAATCTAAATCACCGCTGTATGATCATAGCAAGAAACATTATTGCATGGCAAACACTTTCATACCATCCATGGAAATATGATATGTTGCTTTAGTCTAAAACTTTAACAACTACCACTGGTTCCACTTCATGCTAAGTTTTAGCCAAAATTCCTATGCCGATTCCAATCTTGTCTAACTTTAATGACAAATTATTGACACCTTCCAAATTTTACTCAATTGCTGTATATGGAGTTTTTCATTAAATACAAAAGTGCTCAATAATCTCAGTCCGGATCACTTGTTAAAATATATTTTTATGTGTCCCACAAAAAAAATGTTTTTGTTTCTATTCCAGATGTCTTTCTATAGTCCTAACACTAATACCAATAATCCGCTCCGAAAAATTGAAAATCTAGAAACTCTGTATCTAGTAATTTTTATCTTCTCCCTTTAAGCTTTTTTACTCCTATTCCAGTAAATTACTATAGCTGAACTGTAAAAAGAAGAGAAATATATGTAAAATGAATCTCTGCAAGTGCATAGAAAGTGCAAGGGGTAAAAATGGAAGAAAGATTAAGTTAAAATCTTAGAACATTGCAAGTAGATATACAGACCAACTACTTCAGTAAAATGGAATCTTGAAGAAAAATATTTATTTTATCTAGTAAATTTTGTGTGTGTGTTGTTGGGGGTGGGGGTGGGGGGTGGGGGGTAGAGAGTAAGTAGTAGTTTAGTACCAAAATAATGATAATTGTAAATTAATGAACCAACAATTTTTTACCCTGAATGCACTGGAAAAAAACAAAGAAATTTCAAATTAAATAGTTGCAATTGATACAATTAAATTACGATCATCAATCAATCATTTATTATCTATCCATGTCATATGAGACTCACCGGAACAGCAAGTTCTGCTGACAGGTCAGAAGCACTATCGCTCTTCATTTCGGAGAACATCGGTTCTGGACCAGGTAGATCCTCAACATTGTTGGTCCAGATGCTCGGAAAGTCATTGCCGTTGCCGGAATTGAAGCCAATGTCATTATCGGAAGGAAAATCAATCAGATCATCAATGTGATCAAAGAAGCTGCCACAGTCCATCTCGTCGTTGAAATTTGATCCCATCATATATTTTCTCCAAACAGCTGCAAATGAATGCCAAAAAAAACTTAGATTATATAAGCCAAAAAGCAAAACAAACGGTTACTCATTTTTGTTAACTTGCACACGCGTAGCCAAGGTGACGTTGCTAGTGCACTGCGTGTCAAACGTTTGAGTTATCATGCAGAATTAGTGGCATGCATTACCCAGATTTAGAAATTCAAATTTTAAACGGCACATAGCACCTCATTTCAGCTACGGCACCGTAATAAGAATTAAGAAATAATAGTAAAACATGGAATTTATGAGCTAATTTTTATAAAAATAGGAAACAAATTTGATGAGATAAAATGGTTTATTATTATTCTTTTCTTTTACACTAAGTTGATGCTTTGAAGAATATTCAATAGCAACATTGTTTTTCTGTTCAAACCCATCAAAACAATTCAATTTCTCAGAAAACATTGTGCAAGTAATAAGTACAGTATATATTTTACTGAAATGATTGGTATCTAAGAAAACTTGGTGTTAAAAGCATAAGAAGTACACACCTTGAAGAAGACAAAAACAGAGGTACAATGCAGAGAAAGCTTTGGATAGAGTGAAATTTTGAAGACAACTTTCACAAGACAAGACTAATAATGCCTGCAAGAAACAAAGACAAATTTCAGTATAATTATGAGGAAAAAATAATCAAGAAAACAGGACCTTAATGTAACATAACATTGTACTCTATCATTTATCAATACATAGTTGTAATTGTTTAAATCAAAAAAAAATATCTGTCCCATTGTAAATTCTTTGATTCTATGATTATACATTCCCCTACCCCCTCTTCTTTTCCAAGCCTTTCATTTTTTTTTTGCTAATTAAACACTCATGTCGCCTTCGTTAAGTCTTGAACCCTCAACACATGTAAGGGAGTGATGGGGGAGGCAATACAGCTAGAATTCGAGCTTTTTCATTAAATCTTTCATTTTTCATGTTATGCTAGGCTATAAACAACATTTTCATCAACAAAAAATCATGTTCCATGACTCAAAAGTAGAAAAAGATTTTAACTTTACTCTTCTTTAAGACCAAAATTACAAATAATTCAACTTCCAGGACTAAAATGCAGTGAAAAGCTGTAACTTCAAGAACTCAAACATTCCAAAACCACATAAACATCTGCAACAATCCAAGAAAACCCCACAATATTCAAAGCACAAACCTGAATTTTCAATTAAACCCCAACAATTTCCCGCCAGAAAACCAAAAAATGCTTCAAATATGAATTCAAAATTCAGGGTGGGAAAGTCAAAAACTTGGAATGTGCCCAAGAACCCTAAAAGCTATACACACAGCTACAACACATACATATAGCTCATAGCACAACACTCCTATATATATATGTACATATATCCTCTTCCTGCACACTACTAAAACTACAAAATGAGTGTTATAAAATATATTCCCTTCTCCTCAGAATATATATATCACTTCTACCAATGGAATGGAATTGAATATATATACATGTATGTATATGAGTAGTGAAGAAACAAATAAATGTAAAAAAATATATAGAGATAGAGAGAGATGATAGAGAGAGAGAGAGAGAGAGAAACCCCACCTAAAAGGAGAGAGAGGTGGTGGGTAAGGTAAGTTGATGGGGAGAGGCTTCTTGTTTCATCTTCTTCACCTTCATATTCATTGCTAGCTGTTTCTTACCATACTTTATTTTTCTATATTATTGTGTCTATTTTCTATTGTATGTATATTTATAATGACTGTATGTAGTCTAGAGTATAATATATGCAAGAGATACTAATAAAAGAAGAGACATACTACGTTATCGAGCATGCTACTACCCAATTTTAATGACTCTCATATTATTATTGATAAAATTATCAATTATATACGTGATAAATTAAGATTGTCAAAAATTTCTGAATTTTTTTTGGTACGTGGCATTTATTCCCTGTTATTTGTACATTGAAATAGTTCACTCTTGATTATTACATAGGGTCCCACTCTCCATGCCATCTCATGTAGTTTTTGACCATTTTTCTTTCTTTTTACGCTCTCCTAATAATCTAAATAATTATATTTTATTATATACCAAAGATTTTTCAAATATTTTGAATATTCTACACAAATTTGGAAAATTCGGAGAATCGAGAACCTTTTCTTCGGTATGAATTGATATTATTATGTTTTAATTTTAATATTTTTTTGATACCTCTCAAACATATTTAGAAAACAAATATTTTTTTGATATTTCTCAAATATATTTTAGAAAAATTAAATAAGTGTTTAGTAAAAAATTTATAATTCACATGTTTTGAGATAAATATAAAAAGGTAATATTTTTGGAGAGGTTTTATAATTAATTCATATAAAAATTGAAAAACAGATTTTTGTAAAAGAGCGACATATTTTTTCTGTAATAGTAGTTTCTAGATTATTTTGTTTGAATAATTATGCTTATAAAGTGAGTATCTCTAATAAATTCTCGGAATGAGACAAAGTAGCGACTGAGGATAAACACTTACCACTTAAGCTATCGAATCATCCTCACATAACAATTTTTAGTTTCACTAAATATTTTTTAACTGTTTTTCAGAAAAAACTTTTATTATTATCTATTATAGCAATATCAAACAGGTTTATGATATTAAGTATAAATTAAATACAAAAAGTTTAAATTAATCGATGATAGTATTTTACTAGTGAGAATTTTCGTAATTTACCTAAAAACTTAGGGATAAAGCGCGTAGAACAAGAGGTGCAAACGCGTGAGTCCCTTAATTTCAGTCTGTAACCGCAGTAGTTTTAGACTTTTAAGTTGATGTCAAGAATCAATACTGTTGACAAAAGTTGGACTAGTCCAGTTCAGTAGCGCGTGATTACACGGGCCAATCAGGTGGGATCTTGCACTCGTTTTAACGTCACTACCGAGTAGCAATTGGATAAAATATTAGAAGCGCGTGGATAGATTTCATGACATGAAATGAAACAGTTGTACATTTGGAATGTACTAAATAAAAACGCGTGAATAATTTCGTCTGCACGGAGTCTTACTACGTATTGTAGTTACTTTTATTACCGTACCCTGTAGCAGGGTTGAACCACATAATTTATAAAGGTTTCACTCGCCTTACTTTATTTTCTAAGAAATAATGAAAAATATATATAATGTAAAAATATTTATTTTTACAAAATAAAAGAAATAATACCTCCAAAATGGCTAACCACAAATATAGTTACTATAATAATTGTAACTACAAAATGATCAAAAGTGTAATTTCCCCTCGTCCCATTTTATGTGATATTTGACTTTTTGATACGCATATAAAAAAATACTTCATCCGTCCCATATTAAATGTCCTAATTTTTTTTAAAGTTTTTTTAATACATTTTCACACAAATAAAAAATATACTTATAAATATTTTATTTTTTTTCATTTTTTTCATTTTGTATAAAAATAGAATGTTCAAACTTTAATACAAAACGAAAAAAATAATATCTACACGTATATGTTTTATTTGCGTGGAAATACGTAAAAAAAATTTTGAAAAAAAATTAGGACGTTTAATATGGGACGAAGGGAGTAATAGTCTGTATATTTTACACAAAATTTCAATTTTTATATCAAATTAAAGTTTAGAGTCTAAACTTTTATTTTGATATAAATTTTATCAAAATTAATTATGTTTAGATACAATTTTTTAACACCTTAAATTACGTGTAAAAAAATCCAAAGCAATTAAAATGGGATAGAGTGAGCACTTAATTGCAATAATTTAACTGTAAAATTATAATTAGCATAGTCTAATTTGCGATTCAATCGCTTATTATAAATTATATAATAAACTAATTATAAATATAATAAATCAGAATAGTATTACTATCTATACATTGTAACATAAAAATTAATTAACATATTTTTAAAGCTCAATAGCATTGCTAAAAATAAATAATAATATATAATATAAATTATTTTAGTACTCTCATTGATTATAATATAATATCCCCCTTCGTGGTGGATTATTGATATATATATATATATATATATATATATATATATATATATATATATATATATAATCCGGAATGATATTCCTAAATTAATAAAAATATATTTTTAGTCTTGTTTACACTTCAAAAATTAGATATTTAATTTTCCATTAGAATTCTCATTAAGGTGGTAACTTCAAAACTTCAAAATAATTCATAAATGAAGTTAAACACAAAGAATAAGGCAATATATAAATTGAAAAACCTAAACCCTTTAAAAAGATAACAAAAACGGACCCAACAGCTAAACAAAAACTTGCTTGGTTCAACTTTTGCCTTCACAAAAATGATGGATTGCTCTGGATTTCAGTCTTTAAACTGCTCTTTCTTTTCTATTACTTGGTTTACACTCTTTGAATCACTGATCTTCCTTCTAATTTACATTTTCTTCTTCCCTTCACTAAAGTAATGTGTGTGATATATATATATAAATATCTATATATACGCACAACCTAATTCTTAATAATTCTTATAATGGAGTAGTAATTATTAATTTTGTTGAGGTAAAGGGGGTCCCTTGTGATTAGGTTACAATATATATACGTGCTATAGTGCAGCAAATGGCTTCTTTTTTCATTTCATAAAACGTGATTCTGTAATACATAGGTGGTGATTGGCCATTATAACCTGTTTATAAGCAGAGAAATTTATATATTTTTTGACTTATAAATTATTATGTAAGTCAGTCGTGTATGTTTTAAAAAATGAATTATATATATGGATTGCATCTTTAAATTTTTGTCAGTCTCATTCTATTCTAAGCACAAGTACATTGAGTTATCATATATGTGTTTCCACAAATGTATTACGTGATCATTTGTAACAAGATTAATCGTAACACCTCAGTTAACGTCGAATATATTGAGATAATTTATTCAGTATATAAGCAAACGTATTACTACTAAATGTACCAAAAAATCATGATTTTTTGGAGACTTGTGGTGAGTTCGTGGATTACTCAAGTTGTTGCATTTGAGTCAATTTACTCTACGTTTATTCGGATTCAGAAGTCGGGATTTGACCCGATTTTCAAAAAATACTCGGGATTTTACTTAGATTGTCGCTTATGATATTCAGAGCCAACTCTTGAAAACTTGATTCGTCAAGTTGTCGGAGGTGGGGACACGAAGACCGGTGGTATTATGCCGATAATGGACAGAGGTCCAGAGGTGGGGATACGAAACGAGCCGGTATTATCTGACAATGGCTAGAGATGTTCGATTTGGGCCTATGGGCTATCTGTTCGGCCAGACGAGGATGTCAAAAATTTAGGTGGGAGAGTTGTAACACCTTAGTCCCATATCAGTATATTGAAATAATTTGTTCAGTATATAAACAAGAGTATTATCACTAAGTGTACCAAAAAATCATGATCTTTTGGGGGTCTATGATGAGTTTATGGATCACCCAAGTTATTATGTTTGGACCAATTTACTCTGCGTTTATTCGGATTCAGAAATTGGGATTTGACCCGATTTTTGAAAAAATACTCGGAATTTGGCTGAGTTGTCACATTAATGTTGATAATTATGTATCACCTTCTCTTGTAAGGGTCTTTCTTGCTTCAAACGTAAGAATTATTGTCGGTCAATCTAACATATTTAAATTTTTAAATAGATGTTTGTTAAAAAGAAAAAAAGAAAAATTTTAAATAGATGTAAATTTACTTTATCACCTATCTTCCTTTTAAACATTTTCCCTCGCTGGAAAGAAGTCAAGTTAGTGACGGTTTTGACCTTTTGTTTATACCCCGTTTATCGATAGTAGGGCTAAGTGATCATAGACTGGCTGTTTATTTTTTCATTGAAAGTTACTTGAACTAAATTAAAATGTATTATTTGATTATTTGTGTATAAATTAAAATGAATCCTAATTAAGTTAAATTTTAAAGCATAGAGTATGAATTTATTATAATTATATATTTTTATTTTACATTTGCAATTCTTGAAATTAAAACTGTTCCTTAATTTAAATTAGTTTAGTTATAATATATTAAGGTAAACACCCTAAGTCTAAAATTAGAAAAATCAAAGAACCAGGAATTTGGTGCTATGTAAACAATAAATTCTATGCGTTTCTATGCAACTATAATTTATAATTAGGACATATGTTCATTAATCTAAACTCCAAAAACAATCTATATAAGAAGTCAAATTGATGTTAGAATCTTTAATAAATAATTTTAATATTGAAGTTTGAGTTTTTATCGCTAACCGAACTCGAGCTTGAGCTCGAAACTATTATATGCGACTTTAAATTCTGTTGAATTTTAAAATAAATAGCACCACACCGGAGCACAATGATTTAGCATACGTGCATGATTAAAAATTTTAATTTGAAATTGACAATATATTGCAAGCTTGTAGCCTATTATATTTTTCATCGTGTGCGTGGGTTTTAGTTGTTCCTGTATGACTTTGTCGGTAACGGGAAATGTATTATTATTCTTGCAGTATGCCAGCGTCGGTTTGAAAAAATGTATGGTCACTACAATATTAATTTTACATCGAATACATAGATTGAGCAACGAGGAATAAATGATACAACTTACAACTATGAATTCATGTGTCATAATTAATCAGTTTATTTAAATGATAATCAAAAAAACTTTTATAATAAAATATTTTAATTAAATTTTAATTATAATTTGTGAGAATATATTTTCATTCTCGTTCCTATTCATAACTGAAATTGTTTCATGATCATTCATTCATTGGTGTATTGGTGTGTAAATATAAATATTGACTAATGTGTATATAATTTGTTGAAACATTAATATTATTCGAAATGAAATTAGTGTAGTTTAAATGAATTGCAGTAATTTTAACTCTATTAAGTGAACTGAGGCCTTTTATCTCATATATTTTATATCTTCGGAATGAAATCAGTATAATTCAATTTTAACTCTTTTAAATCAAATTAAAACAAAGCCACGACATTCTTGACTATTTCTAAGTAATCACAATATCCCACTCTTTATATATTTAAATGAAAAATCCTAACACAATCTATTTCTAAATTCAAATTAATAATTCTTTATTTCTAAAATTAATTGCAAATTTTTAAAGAAAGCATATCACATTTTTTTTTAATTATATATAAGCAATAGCATACAACCTTTTATTTGAATAATAAAAATTTATTTCATTAGATAAAAGCTAATAATATCACTAAGAAACATACGAGACTACTATGCTTCCAAGTCCCAATATATAACCTAATGTTATAAAATACCTATTACAAATTTCAAAATATATATTACATAAATATTTGTAATAGATAATGAATTCCTATCAAACTTATATCAATTTTCATTTTATGAATATCTCAAATGATCAGTTAATTAATAAATTATATTATAAATTAAATTTATAATTCCTGGTATGAATTTTCTCGTTACAAAGTGGAACGTACCCTAACTTTGCATTATAATCAAATTAGTCAACCCTAAAATACAGATCCCAAGTGATCTTTGAACAAACATACATATGCATATATAACTAACTTGTTCATGTCTCATGTCAGATATATAATATTTATTAATCAACTTACTTAGCGACAAAACAACAGATCTAAACAGAATTGTTTAGTTCAAGTGCCACCAAATTTTCATACCCTCCACATGTTTGAGATGGGAATCTACCAACAATAATTAATATTTATAATTTATTTTCTAATGTTTGAGATGAAAATAACAATGATTAATACTTATAATTTCTTTTCTATTAAATATATACTAACTTATATCACGTGCGATGGACGATCGAATTGTTTTAATATTTTATTTACATATTTTGAATATATTTTTAATTTTATAATAATTTAATTTTTATTTAATTTTATATGTATATATTTTATATAAATTTTCATATACTTTGTTTGTATTTTAATATGATAATGTTTGTGTGTTTTATTTAGAGAATGCTAAGGTTCCGCAAAACTCGGGGAACCACTAACAAAATAACCTAATTTTAACAATTTGATCGGACCCAATTAATTATTAAGGTTGAATTATCTATATTAGATGTTTAATTGAATGTTAATACATGTTAATAATTTTAAAAAAAATATTAGAAGTATGTTCTGTAAATTATAATAGTACAGAAGACAAGAGAGAATTTATTATAAAATATATGTTTAAGAACATAATAAAACATAAATTATAGAACATGTGTTAATAATATAGTACATAACATAGTATAGAACATATTTACATTAAAAAAATATTAATTAGTAGGCGTTCCTAGAGTTCCTCATGTACAGCTGAACCTTATCCAATAGCCCCATGTTGTATTATATTTTGTTAATCTCTCAAATTAACTGTCTTGTTTGATTTTTGTGTGGTCAATTTGACTAATAATTAAAAATTATTCTTTTATAATTTCAAAAAATTGAAAAATACATTTTAAAATAAATTAAATATACTTTTCGATGATATAATTTTTATAATTTTTTTCAATTACATATTATATATAATTTTCAGTCAAATTTTGGTCAATTTGACCATAAAAAAGTCATACAGTTAATTTGGCACCGATGAAGTATAAGCTTAGATAATCACCTAAGGTAATCACAGACATCAAGCTCTTCTATTAAATTTTAAACATTTAACTTGCATATAAATGTATTCCTTCAATCATAAAATAATAGTTTTATTTTAATTTTTATTAGTTAAAGTGATAAAATTTTGATTGAAAATTACACATATTTTATAATTAAGTAATTTTAAAAATTAGAAATTATTTGTAATTCACCGTATTTTTCAACTTTTTAAAATTCTAAATAATAAATATTTTAATCAAAATCAAATAAAATTATTATTTTGAGATGAAGGAATAATATACCGGCTCGTCTTTATTTTCTTAAATGGACATATTTTCCTGATTAGTTTGACCAAGATTTAACTTTAATTATATATATTCTATAATTTATTATTAAATGATTTTAGATAGTATACTTACGAATAAATCTCAGTATTATATAAATATATGTTTTACTTGAATTATCTCTAAATTTTTAAATTTAAAAGTGATATTCATAGGATTATTTGAATATTTCGCAACTTTTTGTTCCTATTTAAAATCCAACATAATTCAAATTTTGAAATAGGACTACCGCGATTTTAACTTTTACCAAAATTTTCCATAGATTTTTTTTATTAGCAATCAAAATTCAAAGGGAAGGCGACATCTTAACTTTCCCCCATAAAATTTATATGACAAATTTACCCTCTAAAACAAAGCGATTTATGTCACTTATTCCCCTATCCATGGGCATTAAAGTAATTTCACAGAACATAGTTTGACGGTGTCACAACGCGATGAGCGGAGCAGAAATCCGTTACGGCGTGCTCACGCACATAAACCACGTTACAGCGGGGACCACAATCGCACGTTACGGAGTCGAAAACATGTCAGCCACGTGGCAGGGTGAGCTGGCGGGTCCCACACGTTAAAAAAATGCTGTCGTGCCAGCTGACAAGGGAGAGATTATGCGGTACAGTAGAAGAATCACGTGACTTTGCTTGGGATTTGAGCCTTGCCTTTTAATTAAATAATCATGCTTTTGAATATTTTATACATGTAGAGTGAGATGTCACTTTGATGTAACTTCAACCAGACCAAAGGCGTTAACATTTGTTTCTAATTTTCAACCCTATAATTTGGTTCCCGTCTCCTTCCAATTGGTCTCGCATTCATCTATCTTCAAATTTTTGGTTTGATTCATTAAAAAAAATTTGTTATTAAACATGCTAATAAATAATAACTTTTGAGGTTTGTAATCATTTTATAAATTTTATAAATTATTATATTTAGACTAACGTACTTTAATTTTAGGTTAATTTGATTAAAAAAAGTTGGAGTTTTAAACAGAACATCGATCCAGCAAAAATACATCAATATATTTAACATATATATGTATTTATGAAAAATATTTTTCCATCAATAATTTTTTAATAATATAAAAGAAATGTTGAATTATATTCAGGGGCATATCAAATATTTTCGGAAATATATTTTAATATATATTAAAATTATTAAACTATATTTTTAAATAAAATAAACTATCGAAATATATTGTAAATAAAATATAAAGTCCAGCAAATTTTATTTTAATTATAATATTATCAATATTTCTCAATTTTATTAATAAATTATAATTTTTTTACAAATATCTATAAATATATATAAAAATGTATAAATTTAGGATCCTAAATTTCCGAGGCATGTGCGGTAGTGGCCATTATAGTATATATGATGATGTCTATGTATTACATAGATTTAGTGCAACTCACATTGTTAAAATATATTAGCTTGAAATTTTTATGATACAACGTTTAAATAAATACCGTACAAAATTTGATAGAGGTAAGTTGTGATAAAAAAACATAAATTTATAAAATAAATGCAGTTGGGTTATGTAGCTCTGCGACTAAAAATAAACCATACTTTATATAATGTTTGGTTTTTATATTATAAATTTAAATATATGAATTTTATTTTGTTCTGATAATCTGTAAAAACTATTAATTCATTTATAACATTAATTAGATGGTTTAATTTAATATATATATATATATATTTTGTGAATTAAATAAACTCATTCTTTTGTGTGACCATATACACCTCTATTTTCTATTAAAAAAAAGTTTGTTGTTGAATCATCAAAATCAAAGATGTGACATATCGCTTTAATTGGTTGTAAATCATGTGCGGGACCCGTAAACAAAATACTCCCTCCGTCCCATTGATTTCTATACAAATCAAATGGGCACGGAGGACAAGAAAAAATAAAAAAATGATAGTGTAATGGTAAAATTAGATAAAAAGTTGGTAAAGTGGTGGGATCTATTAATATTTAATAATAGATTTGAGATAGTGGAGGAAAGTAGTGGGTGTAATAGTATTTTTATATTATGAATTTGAGATAGTGGAGGAAAGTTAGTGGGTGTAATAGTATTTTTTATTATTAAAACTTTACTATTTTTGGAATGTATAACATCCAAAAAAGGAAAGTGTATAGAATTGAATGGGACAGAGGGAGTACATATACATACACACTCTATTTAAAAATATATTTAATTCTTGCTTTGTAAGCAGCTTAACTCTCTGTACTATATATTTCAAAACATAATGTACAAATTATATTACTCTGTAAGATATACGCATGATTAATCAATCAATTTGATCTAACACTTAGCTTCAAAAAAAAAAAATTTGATCTAACACTTACTAATTTTTTATATAAAATAATTAAAACTTGACTTTTTATTTTTACGGCAAAAAAATAATAACCTTGTTTACGATGGTTCATCATTGATGGAGATTAAATGTATTAGTTAATATTATATTTTAAACCGTCCGATACACAAATATTAAATATTTTTTATTATTAACTTAATTATATATATTAAAATTATTAACACCTTTACAATTTTAAGGAGTTTTAATGCATTAGTATATTATAATATTTTTAATTTATCTAAATTATATATCTACATATATCAATTGGAGATTATAGATAAAATAATTAATGTTAAAATAATTAATAACTTTTAACTGTAATATGAGTTGTATATATATATTTTTTCTATATAAAATAGTGAAATTAATTTATTGTGGGTTATTTGATAAATTTATATTGAATTTAAAAATTAACTTTATAATTTGAGTAGTTGAAGTAAAAAAACTGAATACAATAAAGATGGATTTGTCATGATTTAGAATAATGTATATTTGAAATCGACTCATGGTTGAAATTTTAAAACAATGCTTCATCCTTATTTACTTTTACTTATTCTTTGTGTCTTTTATATTAATTTATTATATCCTAGTTTTGGTTCAGATCATTAATAATAATGATAATAATAATATAAAATATTAATATTTTATTGATTAGATACAAATTTTAAATTTATATTAGTATATATTTAGACTTATAAATATGTTGTTAATGAATATCGAAGTTAGACTTATTATACACGGGATATAATTAATTGTAGGATTAATATATATATTGAAAGGACTATAATTAAAATTAATATTTATATAAAATATGTGGGAGGATGATAGTTATAGAAGCATACAATGATGGCATGTGATATGGAGGCATTAACAAAATCTGAAAAGGAGTCTGTCGTGTCGTGTGTCGGTGGCGTCGTGCCGACAATAATGTCACCGACGGTGTGACCGGAAGTAGCAGGTCACAAACCGCTTCAAGTCGCAATCTTAAACGGACAGCTGGAGGTGGTAGGCACGACTCCCCATGCACCACCAAATAAAAATTTATATAAATATCTACCGCTCCTCTTGGTTTATTATACCACCGTTTCTCCAACGGTTTCCCGTTTCACCTCGATTCTTTCACATTCACATTTTCTTTTATCAATTTCGTATAGGGAAAAAAAGAAGCAGGCATGGGCAAATTATATATATTAATATCGTCAATAATTTTATATAAAACAATTTTAAATTAGAGTGAAATTAAATGGGAAACAAATGTGTACCAACTAAGCGACATGTGGTAGTGTTGTGCCCAGCATTATAGATTTTTGATGGTACTCGTATGAAACTTGAAAAGGACACCTAAAATATAGTTTTTTTTTTGAAAATAAAATGCATGTAAATTTAAATGATCACTGCAAGAATGCAAAAGATACACAACTTTTTCGGCTTCACAATTAGAAGGTTCAATTTCAATCTCCTCGGTTTATAATTAGAGTTCAGGTAAACTGTTAGTTATTTGACCAATAAATTATTCAAATTAAACCAAAAATGAAGAAAATACTTAAGTACCAAATATATCCGCACATTAATATCCCAAAAATAATTCACTGAGCATTCAAACTATCACCACATTAATATATAATAAGTATTTATATCCAAAAAATAATTCATCGAGCATTCAAACTATTTTCTAAAATTTTAACCAATTCAAATTTAACAAACAACCTCTTAATAATTCTATTTTCGAAAACAAATTTGACTACATTTATTTTATCAATTGATGTCGCAAATCTTTCACATTTTAGTTGTCATTTCATCAACTAATAACAAATGCATTTGCCATTTACCCACAACAACTTAACCAACCTACAAACCAAGAGAGATGATATTCCACTGAGCCGTAGAACTTGCTATAATAACATTCTTGTATTAAATGACAGAGTGTGTAATCTAACAGAAACTCTTTACTACTATATACATTTCAAATTTCACCACTCTATCCACAAATTGCATGTATCAATTCAACTTTTCCTTGTATTATGACCTTCACTTGTGGAGATAAAAAGAGCAATGCACATGAAGCATTGGAGTCAATCTTCTGCTGTTGTTTTTTGCTTTAATCTGCACCTTTTTATCTATTGTTGAGAATGAATGCTATTAACCCTGATCACGCATAGTATCAATTGGAACTGATTTTGCGGCATCCAAATGGTTAAGCCGGCATGTTCCAAGAAGAAATTCTGGTAGCTCCTCATACGTGTCGGCCTGCAAAAAGTTATTGTATTTTTCACAGTTGAAATCTATAACTATAATGTTCAACGTGAATGCAATCTTCATCATAAACTATATAATCCCCTACTGTTGGTCTGGTTGCTTTAAAAAATCATATAAAAGATCAACAAGTACTGATAGTGGCAGCCACCCTTTCTGCTATAAAGACTAAAAGAGTAGTGTAAATACTTCTAACTAGTTTTTCACAAGCGCAACGTTTCTATGGTTACCGGTTGTTATCTCGTCCTCCATAATTCCATATAGGTAGAGAATAGAAAGCAACCAACTAAAACAAACCATATATCTTCAAACGCAGTTGCTAGTCTTAAAACATGAACAGGAAGCTAGCTATTTCCTTAGGTGCCAAAGCACTTGGACAATTTTACAGAAGGGCAAGAACTTGAGTAAACAGTATAAAACCTTTATTTTGATAACGTAATTTGGAAAACACACTTGGCTAGATATCAGATAATACTTGCTCTCTACCGGAATAAGAACTCAATTCTGATTCTTTAAAGCTAGATGATGCATCGCAAACTTGATGTTAATGCAGATCCTTTCCAATTTAGTTGATACAAATATTATATCACATACATTTGTCTAAAGTTCTACTAAACACAAATGCTATAAATCTTGTTAATTTTAATGATTACTATGCCATATAAATAAAATGACTTTTATCATTTAAAGTGGGATTATCTGCACAATGAAAAGAGCGGATTTTACCTGTATTAAGAAAGCCATTTCTATCACCAGATTGTTCAGGTACCCAAGAACTAGACTGACTACACCCCTTGCCACGGTTGATGACCCCACATCAATATCAAGCTGAAATTCAAAGACAGTTTCAAGATTAAAACTGTAAATGCACCTAGAATTGACCTAGTTGCGCATAGAAAGCTCTGTCTGTTCTATTTTTCAAAAATGAATCCAAGTACTAAAGCTGTTTTTGCGCACATGATATACAGGATGAGAGGTTTACTAATACATTATCTTCGAAGATTACCTCAAAGTAGTTTTTTCCTCGAAAATAATTAACTTGAAGTGCTTGACCCACCAAACAAGCTTTCTTTCCTACACTCTGCTTTACAATCCATGATCCCTGAGATAACAATTACAAATAGTAATCAAGTTGAATTCGTTTTAGTATATTGATACTATATTCGTTGGAAAAGATTGAAGATACTATCATACAAACAAAGCCTGTGAATGAAACAGATATTGAATTCCAACAATGATGGGGTACAAGCTATATCACACATTTTAATTGCTTACTTCTGGACACCAACCTTAGAAATATATGGTATGAGTTTAAACCTTGAATTCCTGTATGCATCATCTCCATTAACAAAGTTCTGTAGCAAAGGAGAATCTTCCAAAGGAGTACTCATCATGTAATAAAAGGCCAAACTGTACATAGGCGTACCAGGGACCTAATTAAAGGAGTTATGGATCAGAATATACAGTTCAATAATCTCTAACAAGAAACAAAAGCATAAAACTGGCAACAAAATTACCTGTATATTAATAATAAAGAAGAATTCTGGTCCACCATCAACAGCATATTTCTGCCAAATTACCAATTGAACTTTCGTGAGGGATTTAGTTGCATCACTATGCGTATGACAATGACCTTTTATCATTTCTATATATTGTACACCGAAGCTTTACAAATGACTCACAAAGTTAGAATTAAAAACATTGCAAACAACGAATTAAACCTGAGTAATGCCACCGGGACGGCCACCAAGATCATCTTCACGCTTGTTTGATTTTATCCAGTCTGCACCAATAAATTCCATCAAAGTGCCTTTTGCCTTGCCCTGGTGATGAAAAATTTAGATGAAATGTGAGATGCACAATAGTAGGAGAAATCCAAATTGTCAAGACTGTTCTTCCAAGAGCAATAACAGATAAAAATGCATATAAGAATTCTACAAGTATCACAGCATAATGTTGTTTTTTAAGTGACAGGTATCTCTTCCTTTCCTGAAACACATTCGTCTTTACAAATTTATAATACCACAAAAATCTCTTCATTGGTATTATAGCATTGCTGATATTGATTTTAAGTGACACAAAATCGTTGAATCTACGATCTCAATATCTCTTCATCTCCAGAAGAAAATTGTACCCAGTGCACAAGACTCCCTCATCAGCAAGTCAGGGAAAGGTCCCAATGCACGCAGCATCGCAGCCTTACAACCTTAATTTTCACAAAGAGGACCCTTACACTCATCGCCTCTTTATCTCCTCAATAATTTAAGCAATTGTTTTAACAGGCCAAATAGCATCAATGGTAAATATAAGCATACGAGTAAGCAGTAATAGTCATTCCTTACTTAAATGTACTGAAACTATAGTATTGCCGGGGTGGGTTTTGAGTTTCTTATTTAGTTTCTCAGTATCCTAAAAAGAAGCATACCTTCTGACCATCCTCAAGATAATTCTTTTCTCGGATTAGAAAAGTTGAAGGCTCGGCAGCTGCCCAACTGCAGGGAAGAGTACAACTTGAGTCATTTGGAAGAGTTGCTCCGTAAATGTGTGAAACATTTTCTTCCCAAGACAACTCTTGTAAGTCTTTGTAACCCTTCTTTTGAACTGCATGAAAAATAAAATTTTAATCACTTGTAATTGTATGTAAAAAATCAATAATACCTTTATGTGTTATGCTTAGACTACCACCATATTAATATCTCCTATTTTCTTACTTCTGTTCCTGTTCATACATTCATAATGCTTTACGTCTTTGTAACTTCCCAACATAAAATGAGGGTACACCCCACACTTTCTATTTAATTTATCTTAATAGCCGAAACAAGATTAATAAATGGACTAACCTGCACGGTCATGAAACTTTTTCACAAAATTGGCAGCTTTTGAAAATTTAGGCTGGGTTGTCTCCTGTAATATTAGTATTAGAGAACTATGTCAGCATGAAAATTAACAAAAGAACAATAACAAAGTATATAATTAATTCTGAAGAAGCTTTACAATCAGATTCAGCTACAGTACTTATAAGACTATTTATCTTTACATCTGGCATCACTGTTGAATATACACAAAAGCCTCACTTCAATTACGTACAGATATACTACTATACTAGTACACCCACATAGTTGGAAAAAATGTGTCAGCCAACATAAGGTGCCAAAAACTACTAAAAGAAGATTAAGCAAGAAATGCTCAGTAGGTTCCAAAATCTGTCAAAATAAAGTATACTTGGATATTAATTTTCTTGCAATTATTTCCACTTTTACATAAATGTTATTAATTGGTGCTGGCAATTTGAAGGGTATGTGTGTGTGAGTATATACATTTGTACATATTAGCGAACTAACTATGTAATTGATGTGTGCATCATGAAATTCCCTCCTTTTGAGATAAGTGGCAAACTCAATCCAGGAAAATGTGAGGTATTGTTTTGCGCATATGATATATTGTAAACTGCAATCAGGCCTTACACATTGGCTGCAGAAGTGGATTTGGCCTTACATTGGATTGACTGATGTTGGTAGTATATTGAGTAGTTAGTAGGGCTGTAATTGGGCGCAGAAAGATAGAATGGGTGTGGGTCACATGGGCAACCCATATATCTAACTTTATCATGTATTGTTTGATCATTGTTGTTGCAACATGCTTGTGTGCATAAATTAAATTAAGAGACATCTAGCAATAAATAAACAGGAACTGGTAATGCTCTATAGATCTTGGTATTAAACTATGTAGTAGATTAGCATTATGAGACGGGCTAATTAATATCATATATTTTATTCATGTCTTCATTGCAAAAGATTTTAGCTTACAACTCAATTTTTAAGTACATTTTAAAGAAAATATAATTATATAAATTCTACAATCAAAAGTGGAATATAAATTATCTAGGAGGGTAAAGCTTTATGGGTAACCAAATACAGTCCACACTTATGAGGGTAAATATGAAATGATCACATACACCAACTCAAATATGTTAACACATCGTGTTTAAGTAGACAGGTCAAACCGATCCAATTCTAAATTAGAGGTAAGCCAGTCGATCTATATTTAATTATCTTCAAGACATACCCGATAGTGACTTTCTTGACTCATATCAGAAGTCCAGTCATTGTCTGATTGGTACTCATCAATTGGATCTGGGACATCATAAAACTCGTCTGACATATTATGGAAATCCATGAGACTTGAACACCCTGAAAGTTTCTCCCGCTCACTTCCTGCTTTTTCCTCTCCAATCACTATATTGACTTCTTTGTTAATAGTCCCCTTTTCTATTTGAGGCAAATCAGTATCACTAGCAACCTCTGATGAACATTCAGAAGAAGAGTTCCCTGCTTTTGTTCTAAACATCTCTCTCAAAGCTGCAAATTAGAAAACATATATGGGAATATTTTTAGCACAACTCTAATTAAGATTTTGTTTGATTGAATGTGCAAGTCTGTCTAAACAAAAAGTGAACCTGCAACTCTCTCAAGCATACGGACAGTTCTGGATCTTGCATAGGGTTTTGGTAGGTAGGGTTTCCACAACTTCCAATCAATAGCCAACATGTGTTTTACTACTGATTCCTTTCCATGGTTCACAGGTGTTATAACGTATCCGCCGCCTGCAGATTGATACAGCCGGATAAAAAATCACTTGATGAAAAACAGTTACGCTAAGCATGCATTAGTAGACGAGACCACACGTTAGAAGAGGAACACTTTACAGTAATGACATGTTTTTATGACAAGCTTAATGCAGATTCTGAAAACTAACATGATAATACATTTTTCTTTCATGACTAACTAGTTAAGTTGAATAAATCTTATAACGCACTCATCCATCAACACCGCATTATCAAAGAATGATTAACAATGGGAAACTGAACTTTTGCTGCTCAAGACCCTGTGAGCAAAGAATAGCATATGTTGCATATTAGAATGCTAACAAATTTAGTAACATTCATTTACATAATTTATGTTTTAGTGAACCGACGTCATGTTTAGAGTTATAATTTTGAAAATCATTCATTTAAAGGGATCTCAAGAAACATGAAGAGAAGAAATGCAAACGAAAAGTAGAAAGTGACAAAATGAGAATGTTGTAGCATGTTCTTTTTCAAGTATGCACAACAATTTGAAGACATATTTCAGATGTCAGTCACACTGCATCAGCTTAATCGAGATCAATGACTACATGATTGTTATTTACAGAATATTCTAGTTCCCAATTTAAAGCATACATTACTTTTAAGGCACGCACGAACATAACCACGATGTGGAGGACATCTTCTGTGGTATACAGAATGGTAGAGTATAACTGCAGAAAACCATCAGAAGACCGTTAATGCATCAAGAGTCATGACACACATATCTAATTCCAAACTTCTCAAAAATTAATACCGTAAGTTCCATCATCTTCCCTCCTCCAGTAGCGCCGCAACAAAAAATCTCTTCGATGGGCGCCCCTGAAAGTTTTCATGGTGTTAAAACTATAGCAGATGTCGTATTTTATTATCTTCTATATGTTATAAATCTCACCATGCTAGCCAATCATTATATACTTTCATGTGAATTATATCTGTATGACCATTAAGGTGCTCAATCACGCTGCCACCACAAAAACAGAAGTCCCATCTGCAAAGAAAATTATCTTTCAACCTCTCTACAAGGGGCAATGCCAATATAAAGAATTAAGTCAGATAATTGGAAGGAAGACATTTAGATAGCATCATTTTTTTCCAGGTCAATCACAGAAAATTTAAATACTCATGCGCACATGCCTCCACCAAGGCTCGAATCGTCGACCTTTTGTTACCAAGAGATGAGGGTATCCACTTTGTAGGCTATAATGTTGATGCTATAATTTCATAAAAGGACTCTGGATAACTGGAGTTGAGCCAGGAAGATTTGCCTCATTATTGCAACCATGTGGGGTCAAAGTAAATTATTGTACATTGGACCAACTACTACTAATTAAAATTTTAAAACAGCCTTATGGGCAGCTAAATTATGCATATGTATAACCCAAGGGTTATTGGCTATTTCCACGAAATCTAGTGTTGATATACCCAGTGAGCTAGTCTTAGGTACACACTTCTCAATAAAAAATACCATCATTTTCAATCACCCGAAGGACTAAAATATGAAAAGTGTAGATTATGCTGAACCCATACTGCCTTTTGAAAAGTTTATCCCAAATGACAAGTATAATTTGATAGAGTTCAAAACTAGGTATGTAGCTTACTAGCTTTAGATGTTTATGCACCCATGTGCCAGTGTAAAGACCAAACCTTATACTAGGATTCTGAATCATGCTGATGGGAGAGGTTAACATTCTTATACATATAATTAACTTCTAGTAACATATTATCATGTGGGAAACCTGTTTCTGTCAAATAAGGATTTCTATATACGTCTGCCATTGAGCATCCCACTATTCTTTTTTCCTTAAAATGTAGATTCCAGCCTACACTGCCTCATTCTTCTCATGAAATACATACTAAATCATATCCTTCTTGCACGGGATTCGATTACCTATATAAGAGAAAATGAAAGATATACGGGTGGAGAAGGTAGAAGCATCAACTTGAGTTAAAGGGATATATATATATATATCTTCTTATTTTCTTGCTGCTTTATAACTTCTTTCCTCGTTAAGGATTTTAAGTATATCAAACCATCATAGAGTAGTTCACAAAAAAATTACATAAACCGGTGGGGGTTGTCAGGTTATGTTTAAACATAGACTGAGACTAAATAGTCCCAGGTCCTCTTTTCAAAATACTCAAGGTCACCAGCCTTTGCTTAATTAATATGCATTACAAAATAGTGCAATATGATTAAATACAGATAATACAACAAATTTCATATTTCAACAAAGATCATTGTGATCAAGCAGGCAACTATGATATCACATCAAGACAGATAGAATCAAACAATTTTGAATTTTTAATATGAAAGTTGCAATCTCACCAAATGCAATTACTTATTCTGCATAAATAAAGCAGTTACAACAGTGGCATCTGTAAGATAAAACAGTGTGCAATTTGTGAAAGTCGTTATATAGAATATAGTTCTACTTCTACAAATTGTTGGTAGAACTGAAGCACTGCGCGGATAAATGTCATCAACTTACTCTGATCTAGAAGAACCAAGAGACATTACGGTTTGAAAAATTGCCTCTGAAGTTCCATCTACCACACCAACAGCCATCAGTGCTGGAGGATCATCCCGGCACTGAGAAAAGTTACATGTACACATCAGTGATATAATGGAAAACCTTTAGATCCTTCAACTAAGAACATACATTGACCTACCCTTCTTCCACTGGAATTCCTATCTTTTGATTCTTTAAACAGTCGTAATCCTACATAGGCAACAATTTGAGAACACACACATGAATATATGTACACCTAAATAAGCTATTCCGTCTAAAAGACAAAGACAAAACCTAAATGTACCATTTTGACAGCCAAATATTTGCCATGGTGAAGGCGCAATAACGTCGGAAGTCATTGCATGTACATGCATGGAAGCTGCAGAAATCCAGTCTATGGATTCTTTCTTGGAAGTCCTCTTCAAAACACCATCAAAAGCTCTGTAAACAATAGTAGAAACCACATTATATCATAGTTATGTTCACATGGACTGTGGAGTTTATTACAGATCAGATGGATACAAGTCTGATTCGGTTTCAGAAAGGGTAAGTGATAAAATTGCAATGTAATTAAGAGCTATATGTCAACCCAATTTTCAGAGGTTCTTAGACAGTTGGTTTATTAATTATTTTTCCAAGTTGGTGACAAGTTGTTCTCATCATTTTTATCCTGACTCTATTATTAGATGATAACAGCAGCAACAAACTCTGTAGATCAAAATCTGGACTTGATAATTAATCATTTTTACATTTCTGAATTTCCTAATTTATGGGAAATCACATGATTAAATTTAAGGGTAAGTATTTGATAATTCTAAAAAAATGATCATTTTTAGCACCCAACATAAGCTTAAAAATATTGTTAACTGATAGAGTTGGCCAACTAAAAGTTAAACATATTAACATATACATTAGATTATTCTTGTCGAGACATATACTACCATTCCGGCTGGGACAACATATTAACAGCATTTTCAATTTTTTCATATTACTAGATGAACTATGTTGATTTTACCTAAATGGTTGCCACTTTCTCTTTGAACAAGACACAAGGTTGCCTTCTGGGTTTAGTGCGACGTCCCGTAAAGACCGGATCCATCTTGCAGCTTCTTCTGGACTAGTTGCTCCCAACTACAAAATTAAAATCTTAAAAATCTAACATAATGGAAGCTAAACTGTAAAATGTATTAATCTTCACAAGTAAACTGTTTCACCTTAAGCTGATCCTTGTGATTACAAGTATTATGCAGGGAGAAAATGAAGAATACCTACAAGTTAAATATAAAATAATATGTAAATAAATATATGATAGACAATTAGTCCTCGTAGGACCATCAATGTAGGAGAACATTTCACGACTATATACTTTTCTGTAAGAACTCTCTCTTCCTTCGTCTGTGACTCGAATGCAAGAGTCTATAATAGCACTTCTCACTTGCTCCTGACATAATAAGACGGGGAAAGAAAGAAAATTGAAGTGACTGAATGTAATTTCTATATATCTTAGGCTCACACAATTAAAATAAAACAAACATGTACCTTGAGTTAATAGGAATCAATCAACAAAATTTCAATTTATTAAAATTCTGCATTAAGGCTTCTAGAGTATCTTCCTTGTGCTAGCCAAATTTAGTGTCAGGAACCAGTTTATATGTTGTCACTGAGGATAAAAGTACTAAAAGTTCTTTTTAATTCGATAATTTATAAAACACATAGAGGACAAAATCAATAACTAGAAATAGAAATGTAAGTGAATTGGGACCGGAAGAGATGATGAGTGTAAGCAGAAGATGATTACATTTGTGGAGAATAAGACTAGAAAAATGTATCTTACAGCAATTTTACGGAGTGGAATGAGCTTAAAAATGAAAATTATGACTTTGAGTAAAGAAAAAAGCCTAATAATTCATCCCATCCTCATCTCATTCCATTTCGACCAACCAAAGTTACCAAACATAAAATCATGATTTTGTAAATTCAGGTATCTAGTGTTTGCTTCTTTAATTTGTACTTAATATCTTTGATATAAATAATCCCGAGTAAATCTATAAGCTAGCGCTTTTGACCAAAGTGTCCCATTATATGAACAACTGTGACAAGAGAGACTTTTCTCAAGTATACCGACACTGAAAATCATCTAGGGCAATTCTATGGCTTTGGACTGCTTAAAGAGTTCATCTTAAATTTGGTCTGCTATGACATTCCAGGATATGAAAAAAAAACCCAGCTCAAACCTGTCTGATCATTAAACAAAGCATTCCAGTTGTTATTTGATTCCCGAGTTAGAGTGTTGTTGGCCATCTTACTGAATCAGAAAGATCAATTAGGACAAAAACTCTGTTCTCTCCCTGGTTGAAATTGGGGTATGACCTAGATTTAAATATATAATCCTGGTGTGTATAAAATAAGTAAAGATATAAGTCTACGACTTTCTTATTTACAAAATTTCCAGAGAGTACTAGTAGTCCCCATTTTAGCGGTTAACCAATTGGTATTGCAAAGACAATCATATAAAATGCAATAGGTTATCATATCAAATACAATACAGCAAAATGGTTGATATCAAATTATCAACACCCCCATAACCAACACAAATATAACTAAAACCCCATAAAACCATAACCAAATAAAAGAACACATGTCAAAAAAATAAATATCCACTAACAAGAAAAACAACACAAATTCGCAGAATCATAATCGGATAAAATAATCATCATGCAAAAACCAAGTGAAAAAATCACCATTATTATGTAGCTTAAGATATTCAAATTTCCCAAAACCCAAGAATACAACATAACCATATATCAACATAAGAAATCACAAATAAAACACAACATTACATTTAGCAAAATTTTATGTGTGTGTGTGCAAGAACCCTTAAAGATACAATCTTTCACTCAATAAAACAGAAAAAAAAAACTGTCAAGAGCCCTTCAAGAAACAAGATGGTTATATATACATACATACCTGTGAATCTAAATTGGGTGTTGATTTGAAGCTCTTGAGACAATTACCATCAAGAATGAAGTATCTTTTACGTGAATATTGAAGCCCAATTCGATTATAACGTATTATATACAGCCAACCCTCCATTTTCCCTTCAATTTTTTTGAAAATTCATTTGAAACCCACAATGTAGAAAAATCTTTTTTTTTGTATTATATATATTTATTATATGTATATGCAAGAACCCTTAAAGGTACAATCTTTTTACTTAATTTTGAAAAAAAACTGTCAAGAACCCTTCAAGAAACAAAAGGGTTGTATAGTTATACATCTTTTGATGAAAACAACAGTGCACATACAACTATTCCATACCAGTATAGTATTATTTTTGTACGTATGTATGTATGTATATGGAGAGAGACTTGTAAGGTAAGGAAGAAAAGAATGATCCTCTGACCCCAGACAAGGGAATCAAAGAATCAATATGAAGAATCCTGGGATTGTTTGGATTTTCCAGAAGAAAAAAAATATTTTTTTTGTTTTATTTTCTTTTTGGGTTTCTCTATATCCTCAGGTTTTTGTATAAAAGAAGGCTTGGCTTTTTAGTTGGTGACCAATGAGAATTTTCCTCTTCTTTATCACTATTATTATTATCTGAATTTACTAATTTTTTTTTTTTGGATTTAGTGCTTAATTGTTTCTAGATTTCTGGATTTGTAAATAAACTGATGTAAAAAGCAAAGAGAATATTAGGATCTGTTTGATATTTAAAATTTAAATAATTGGTTATTAATTTTTTTGATTTACATATATTTTCAGATATAATATATAAAAAAGTAATCTTTTAAAAAAACTTGTACTTACTATAAAAGTCAAAAAATAATTTCTTTTAAAACGCTGTCTCCTAATTTTATGAAACAATTTTTATAAATGCTTTTCAGTAAAAACTTATTATTATTATTATTGTTTACTACAATAATATCAAACAAAATTTAAATTTGTATCATGAATCTTTAAATTTAATATTCAGAATTGAGATTAAATAAATTTAATTTACAATAATTTTCTTCTTAGTGGTTTGGTTATTAACTTATTATATCACCGATAAAAGTGTCAAAACCTTGTTAAGATTACTCTATCTGTCCGGTGTCCATTTTGATTTTTTTGGAGTCAAATAGAATAATTTTTGACCAGAAATTAAAAATTATTCATTTATAATTTTAGAAAACTAAAAAATATATTTTAAAATAAATTTTATATATTTTTTAACAATATAAAATTTTAAAATTTTTTGATTATATATTATTATTAAATTACAGTTAAAAATGAATCAGTTTGACTGTATAAAAAGCAAAATGGACATCTAAATAGGGACCGGGGGAGCATTAGACTAGATTGATGTAAGATTAGACAAATGAACAAAAGTTAGACATGAGATTAGACATCATGAATAAATATTGACGTGCAAATTATATAAAATCAATTTAATCCTCCAAAATACAGTTTCAATTTAGTAATAATGAATATGGTTGATAAAAATTATAAGGAATTTAATTTTACGGTATGTTTTAAATGAATAATTTAAAAGACAATGCCATGCGGCTTGAATTATGATGGTTCCCCGACTTTGGTGGTGAGAAATTGGGTTGATTAATTGTGGATATTGCAGGTTGGGTTGGTCCGACGGTTGGTTTATTAATCAGTTCTTTCAATTAGTTCCCGAGCTCCTCATCATTTCTATCCTCAATGCTCTTCGGATAAATTAGATTAAAGTGATACGAGGGTTATAGTTTTATTTATCTTAATACTTATTATGTATTTATTAAGTATAAAAGTAAATTTATTTTATTTAAAATATTATTAAATTATTAGTTAAATTAATTTATTATATTATATAAAAAATATATTTTATTAATAATAATAATAATGTTAATAAAATAGGATTAACGATCTTATTAATAATTCGCGTCAAAAGTCTTCTTAATATTGCGATAATTAACCACACAGTGCCGTAAGCCATATATAAATAATGACGATATAAAAGTCACAAAATAAATAATAGATTGAAAAGGTATTGTAGAAAGATATTCAATTCAAATTCTGTATTAAAGATATAAATAAAAAATATACTAAATATAAACAATCAAATAATTTTATTACAATGAGACTTTTGAAAATAGTCTAAAAATAAATATGTACGAATTTAATAAATTGAACAATATTATGATATAGAATGAACGGGTGTTGCATGTGAAGAGCATAGAGTCCCGGTACACTCCTAAATATATTATAAAATATTAACATCTTAGCAAGTTAACACATTTTTAAGAAGATCAACTCTAACAATACTCTTTATATTCACTCTCTATTTATATTTTATTTATATTTTAAATTCAAAAATATGTCATGTAGTGGGAACCTATTGAAAAAATTGGAGTTAATGAATATTTTAATGATATAAAAAAGTTAAGAATCATGTAGTAACTCTTAAAATAGAGGAGAGAAAGAGTAGACTCCTAAATGTTTAGGAGCTTGTTCACAATGTTTAATTCTTGACACATACATTCAATTATTCTTGTTGAAACGTGCTCTCCCAACCCCAGTCCTGCAGAGTATACCATCTCTTTCTATTAAATTAAATGTACCAGAATATTTAAAATTTTATAATATAGACTATTTCCTAGAAAAAAGTAAACAATAAATTGGGAGTACAGTGGGTATAGCTCTGCCCCAAACATTTATGATAATTTTGAGCAACAGGTACATTATAGTATGATCTTGTGGACTCTGAAATTAGTTATACTACAAAAAGCGTAACAGAATGTATAGTGCAATTTCCTCTCAACTATTTTTTTTAACAGTTCTACAGTGACCTAAGTTATGGTCTTGGAGACATGTAGAAAAAGAAACATCTGTGAATAACTCTGCCTGCTTCAGAAACTTTTACAGCCCTAGCTCTTGCGTATTGAAATATCCATGTGCAAATATGCTAAAGAAGTGACAAACAGTAAGAAGAATACAGATGTTAACATCAATGGCTCTGCAAGCATGAACATTGGATGGAAGTCATAATAGACCTGTAGAAGATTTATGAAAAATGAAACAAAATTAATAGCCATAATTTGGTACATAACTGTGGGAAACTGGTGATATGCATTGAGATGGACTTGATTTACTCAATAGATCTACCTTCACCACTAGGGCATAGAGAATCACCAAGTTTGAATGCAATCATATCTCTTATAGTCTAATAAGAACTACAGAAACTACACGGTCCATTAACTTCAGTTTTTAAACTTAATAATAGCCAATATCATGTAGCAACATAATTCCCACTGTGAGTTTGAACATTTTTCAAAATGAAGAGCCAATTCAATGAAATTCTAGAACATGTTTTGACTATTAAGAGGAAAGAATATTTACAAAGTATGAAAAGACAAACAAGAGCATCTTAATGCGGTGATACAAGTACATAACACAATGAAAATACAGATAATACTTGCACAAGTGGGACAGAGGATACACAAAATACCTGGAAAGGAATGTTATGCTCCGGGACTACATTTTTCTTTTTCAAAACTACCACAGTCCTTCCAACAACATCTAGGTACGAGTAACTGGTCTGCAGATGTTTACATGAAAAGGTATACCAGTAAAACTATAATGTTAAAATTCTGAGGTTTTGAACTCGTAACGCAAAAAAACCGAATGATGATACTGTAAGAAACGTCACTACATTATCTACCAATGAATGACATATGTCTACGTCAAGATAGGATCAATCTCCTAGGATAACCAAAACTAGAGACGCCAATATATAAGGTAACTATGGCCTTTTGCTAAATGTCTGTAAATGACAAAGAAATCACCTCTAGATTCTGCTCCACAGGAAAAGACACCAATGCAGAAGGATTTTTTGATCCCTCCGGCAACATTACCTGAAAGTAAAATAAATTCTGTGTCAGTACATAACTGAGAAGGGTACATCAAAGACACAAGGAACTGAAATGTAAATGTAGTAAAATTAATAGAGTAAAGTGCATTTCATGTACCGCACTTTGTGTGTCAGACCACTTGTGATACTACACTTCAAAAACTACCACATGCTATACTTGATTTCTAACTTTTTGACACATTACATAATTCCGTCAAATCCATCGAACGCCATCTATTTACTTGAGGGTATTTGTGACCTTTCATAAATTCAACTGCTCAATATTTTCAACAGATGGCAACACATTTAGGCCAACATGGACTCCTAATATATACAACCAACCAATAATTCCGTACACATATACATACATAAATACATATATATTACACTCAATGGCGGTCTTTATTCTAGCCGTGAACAACTGTGCCGCCTTCCGTTTCGCTGCCATGCCGCTGTGTTCTATATTCCGTTCCATCGTTGCGCCGCCGTGTTCTATACATACATATATTATACCCAATTGGCTCCAGAGTTTCTGCTACTAAAAACAAGTATTCAATTGCTATTTCAATTTAATGTGTTGTGTAAATGTATTTGGTTTCATTTCGGAGAGAGTTGATTCAGAGATAGTTGAGTTGTCGAAATGTTATATGTGTGGATTATGTGAATATGAGCTAATGGAGGGCAAACAAAGTTGTGAATATACTCCTATGTCTACATCTTTACCTCCACGGAGTTTCCCTCAGATGGATTTAATTGTTAACCAAGTTGAGATCCCAACGGTTTATCACAAAAGCATGATTATCTATACTTCTTAGGCATAGTTATACAATCAACTTCCATCTCTTGCAGTATTTGGGAGAACTGCATCTCTATTTTCCCTTCTTTTTGTGTTTTTAGTTACAGCGATTAAAGATGGTTATGAAGATTGGCGAAGACACATATCAGATCTGTTTGTGAATAATAGAAAAGTTCTGGTGCTTCAATTTGGTAAATTCTAGAATAAGAAATGGAAGGATATAAGAGCATGTGAAGTTGTGAAGGTATGTGTTGAACCGGAGTTTTTAGCTTGATTTGGTTATTTAGATTGACTTTTTTAGTAGAAAGTCACAAATACCCTCAAGTAAACAGACGGTGTTATATGAATTTGACGGAATCATGCAATGTGTAAAAAAGTTAAAAACCGAATATAGCAAGTGGTAGTTTTTGAAGTGTAGTATTTCAAGTGGTCCGACACACTAAATGCGAGTACACGAAGTGCACTTTACTCAAATTAATATCATAAACTTACAAGGATTTAGGCCATATGTAACATAATACTAAATCAGTGTGATATCAGCTTAAAGATAAATAATTCAAGGAAACGCCCCCCATAAACGATCAAAACAATGTTACTTATGTGCAACAATTAATTTCCTGCAACTAAAGATAGAGTCCAATAGCAGGGAACATATATTTAGATGTAATATATTAATGTAGTATCCCACCTTGACGGTCAAATTATCCACCACAGTCTCAGCTATAGGACATCCAAAACTGAAATTCAAGTACCGCCTACCATCATCTGATTCAAAAAGAAAGTCCTGCAACGGTAGCCCATATCCAATAGTAAAGGTCGCTTTCCAGCCTCCAAATAAAGGATACCGTGGCTCGATCTCCAGCTCTGACTGAGAATGATGTAAACACCAATAAGAAAGAAATAACCATGTATAATGATTTATAAGAATATAAAAGATCAGCTTCACTTAATGATCACTAGTGGCTGCATCATGTTTTAGAAGAAATAAAAGATCAACTTCACTTGATCAATCACAAGTGGATGCTGAGAAAAAGCAAGGGATAGGACCACCCAACAAGTAGGAAAGAGAAATACAAAAAATGCAGGCACCGTGGTAGTATTTTGTTCTCTACGGTTGGTTTAAAAGGTGAGAAAACAAATGAGCCTGCACAGATGCACTCCACAAGTTTGTCTCGGAGAAATAAAAAAAGATCAGTATTAATATTTTTTTATAATGTTAAACTCCACGGAACCCGTGCAAGTATGCAACTGAGAGCCAGATCTTCCAGTGTCAGTACAAGGCCAAACAACTAATGTCTAACCATATCTCATGGCAAAGACACCTTTTTATTCTAAGGAACACAGCTCTATAAAAAGAACCAATAAAAATAGTATATTAGTCTATTGCTTTCCGGACTGTTTTCAAATGTTGGCATTAAAAACTTATGTAATAATGAACTCCAATACCATTGCGGGAAACCATATTAGCAATCCATATATTTTTCGTCTTGATTTTTTACTATTTTTCTGCTGAACTTTTTTCTGCAAAAGCAAGGATAGAGTGTGGGAGTGCATAGGTCGTGGGAATTGGAGAATAGGGATAACAAGCCTACACTGTAGGACCTTCATGTATTATAATTACATATGCATCCGAAGATTAAACAAGGAGGACGAGATGATAAAGCTTACAAATAAATAAAACTTTAATCCTACACTAGTTTTCTTATTTTAGCTCAATTACAAGTGCACAGATTCTAAAAGATAACACAAGTACCTTTCTGAAATCAGAACCTAAGTGGAATGACAACATAATCAATATTCCATTATGGCAGGAGAGATGAATCATACAAGAAATAATACTTCTAATCAGATCGTTAACTAGTTATCTCCTTTTCTTTTTTTCCTTTCGGGTAAGGTCAATTACAAGAACTTTAAATACTCACATACACATTTGCCTCAACTGAGACTCAAACCCTTGACCTTTGGTTACTAATGTTGAGGGATATCCGCTAGGCATTCACAGATAATTAAATACAACATAGGGTACCTTCTTGAAATCAGAACGCAAGTGAGAAGATGAAATATTCCCTATTCCATCACGGTAGTAGACAGAGTGTACCCTTGGCGGTAATTTCGCAAGAAGATGCTTGAATGAAGAGGCACCACTGCCAGATGGCCTGCCTTGATATTCAACTCTGCCAAAGGAAGCTTTAATATGTGAGAAACAAATACACACATGTGTTTTTTTGTGTGTCATCGCCAATAAGAGAATCTAAACATGCATATGTGCATAAATATATATATATATATATATATATATATATACAAGTTTATGCGTAGATATGTACACATATAATAAATTCAAGAAGAATTAACACGTTTGCAATAACAGGTTCAATACACTAAATAGTAAATAGTCTATATTAACATTAAACAATATGCTTATACCGCCATTACACAAGATTAATACATATGTTCTAGCAACAGACTTGAACATAACACCAGATTTAAAGACATATTAATTAGATTTTAACGATTTCCAACTACATGATCTTTTGGTCCATTTGTTATTATGAGTACATCAGAGTTGATAGCCACGTTCTGAGAACATATAGTGATTTCGACCCCTTTTGCCCCATCAAAGGCTTGAACGTATAGTGTTTGTTATTTGATAATGCAAGTAAAAAGGGTCTAAAAGTCACAAATAACCAATGGGACATACAAAGTTTCTTTTTTCAGGCGATGTCTAAGTTATATTTCAATATCGCACAATCTTACGTTTAATTGAGTCAATCGACCCTTTCATGTGGTTTTGTAAGACACCATGCCTTTCTTAATACAGGCCATACATTACTTGTAACTTATAATAAACATTGGAACACTCGATTCTTGTTAACCTACTTGTACTTTGGCTAATTAGATACAATAAGCTACAATGGCACTCAAAGATTTCAAATATTTGCAATGCTGGGTATATCAATAAGCAAACCTTGAAAATACGCCCTTATGTCGAGCACCGCCATGAGCCAACTTGTAATGTTCTGTAATCTGAAGGTTACCCCAGTGAGAAATTTCAACTTCACGAACGAGCTCCTCAATGACAGCAAAAGGGTTGTTATTCTCAAAATGAATAATTACAGGAGAATATGAATATGGTGAACGGTCCTCATAAGGCCCATACTTGAGTTCTGTGCCTTTACGGTTAGTAGGTTCCACTCTTGTGAATGATTCCACCTTGTTACTTGGTGTCCGAATCATAGTTTTCTGCTTTTTGATATAATAATGTGACAATATTAAAGCACTGTCATGGTAATACACCAACTGAGGCTCAGATTGACTGATTTCAACGGGGAAGGGTTTAAGGGAATGAGTCAGTGTATATAACACTTCTATTGTTACGGATTCACCGGTACTCAAGGGATTTATTAAATACGCAGTAAAGTATTTGGTTCCATTTGGCGAATCAGGCAGGTCAGTTGGGCTGACTTTAAGAGGAAGATATGACTTTTTCTTCTTTTTCCCAATGACAGCTGCTGCTTGGAGATTAGCTATGTGTTTAGCTTGTTCAGGCGAAAAGGCCAGAAGGATTTCCGAAGCACTAGACTTCCCCGTGTTTTCAACCTAAAAAAAATCGCCGGTTAAAGAAATTTGGATGCGTAAAAAAGGTTTTTAACATTTTAAAGTTTAACTTGTATTGTTCTGTAGAAAGAGTTTCAATGTCAATTAATCATTAGCATATAATCATCTGATAATGATGAACATATTCTTAACCTGTTCGCAGAAAACATAGTGAATTTAGTTATGAACTATTTTTGCGGAAACTTGAACATTGAAACTTGAAAAACATATAGATACAACTACTATCATCTAATTACAAGATTCACGTTTTTTGCCTTATTGGTTAGTTTAATGTTTTTAGAAAGATATAGAAAAGATATGTTACTCAACTTAACTCCATTATAAATTTAGACAAGTTTATTTTTTAGCTACAATTTCTGTGCGAGTAAAAAAAATTACTTAAAGACCACACGAGACTTGAGAGATGGGTACAAAGGGAGTTGATTTGAGACATAGGATCGGAAATATATATTCGAGAGATGGGTACAAAGGAAGTTGATTTCAGGACTTCAAGTTTTGTTATACTAAACTAACCAAATAGAATCCATCTATCCTATTTGGGTCCACCATCCATGCGGTTAATTAAGATTAGGGTGAAAGTAGAAAAACATGGTGCTGCTTTGATGACAAGTACACAGGGATTACATGACTTTGATAGCAATAATACCAACACTAATCGAAAGCACAGGTTCATGTCTCACAGGCCACAGCAGACAACTGACACACTCTATACCGCTATGCCGAGATTAATTAAATTTATTCAGGCTGTGGCATGGGTATCTGTCATGGTTATCATGGGAGTTGAGCTTATTTGTGCCTGAAAGAGCCGAGTTTGAACTAGGTGCTTCTTAAGTTTGTGGCGCTAGCTTAAATGCAAAATGCAAAATGCAATGCAAAAGGAAAAGAAAACTGAGTAGGCCCCACTTTTAAAGAAACTTAAAGGCATGCCAAGTTGAGGTTTTTTCATGACTAACCCATCTCTTAAGGCATATGAGAGAAAATCAACCAATTTGTTTTTTACAAGAATGACCCAGTCGGGACAGAAGCTTACTACTTCCAGCCGTGCACATTATCTATGCATTAGTGGACTATAAGATACTTTAAATACAGATGTGAAACACTCAAGTACAGCTTAGATGAAACATCAAAAGAGTACCTTCAGCGTCAAGTAAACCCTGACAATGTGTGAGATCACATCAATCTGGAACAATGATCAGAATGTCAGTGCCACACCTAAGTTAATAGTATATACCATATTAAAAGCACTAATGATCTCGGCTGAAAAATGAACACTTTAAATTAGTATGCATAAGCAACATATCAATACTTCATCCCCTAGGATCAAAATTAAAGGGGGGGGATTAAGCCTCCGTACTTTAATTTCACTAATTTTCGCAAAAATAATAATAGAATATAAGTACTACCTCCGTCCTACCCAATTGTTATCCTTTCGAAGAGAAGGTCCGGCACGCATTTTAAGATGCATATAAAGTATAGTTCCATAACCTATTTTTAATTTTTTTTTTCTGAATAAAAAATTAATGTTTAAATTTTTATTCAGGAAAAAAAAGTTATAGAACTATACTTTATATGCGCCTTAAAATGTGTGCCGGACCTTCTCTCCGAAAGGATAACAATTGGGTGGGACGGAGGGAGTATATAACAAAAACCAGCAATTTAAGCCATTAGTGCACAAACTGACACACACAATTCCATGTTATTTTTCACACTTAATCAAGATCAAACACAGCTCACTTTCTCATAACAAAACAAACTAAAAGCAACAAGCATAATAAATGTACTCAATTACAAGTATTATAAATACACACATCTATGTTCGATTAATCCGGGAAATTAAACAAAACAAGTCACAATCCGTCGAAAAATAAAACATTACCATAAACAGCGTAATCGATAACAATAACAAACACACACAACTTTCATGTGAAAATGTAACTAACAATACAGAGAATCTAGCAGACATTATGTTGAACACTGCAATCAGTTATAATAACAAACACACACACACGCACATCAAGTAACAATTAAGATAAACAGTGTAGTCAATTATATATATATATAATATAAAAGCAGTAGGTTTGAGAATAAGTAGATCTTACTCTACGTTCAGCGTCAACGATCTGAAGATCAGGTGGAGAAGATGTAACTAAAGTAGAGAGATGAGAGAGAGTGACGAGAGAGACGAGTAGTAATATACACATTCCATGTTTTGCTATACCTACTTCCATCGCCAGCATCATTCAACGGCCTGTCAAACTGTTGTGTGTATAGTTTCAGTTTGTATGTATGTATACACGAGACGACTACCGAGTCAATACGCGACTGGACTCGACTAGACTGGACTGGACTCACTCAACTGACAAACTATGTCTGTTCTTTAGACTGGGCTTTTATTCAATGTTACGGGCCTTACATTTTTAAATTCCCAACGTGTATTAATAATAATATGGTTGTCATGGCATTTCTAAGCTTCACATTATTTAAACCAACAAGAACTATACTTATTTATAGGTTAAATGACATTTTCAATACTCAACTTATATCCAATTTGCAAGTGGGTTATCGAACTGAAAAAACTTACAAACAAATCATTAAACTCTGTTAGATATGAGATTCTCAAAAGTAACATAGAGGGGGGTGAATGTGTTTTGATTTCTTTTATTTTTCCTTTTCTTTTATGAAATGTATTTGATGAACTTAACTAACAAGATATGTAGCTTATGAAAGATTACAGTGTTCTATAAGATTTGCGGAATATAAATAGAAACATAGTTAACTTTCAATCTAATATACTTGAATTAATGCAATCTGAGATTCTTGAGTTGAGTCTCAGCTTCTTGTTCTTAGAAGTTACAAGGTACTGAAAAACACTTGCTAATTTGCTAAGATGTTTACTAATGATGCTGTGCATAGGCTATATAGACAACATGTCTTTTGACACATGCTCTCACTAGACAGTTTAGCTAAAACTAGAAATAGACAAGAAACATTTTACATTTTACTACTATCTATTTCTAGCTAACACAATCTGTTGACAGTCTTTTGCTTTCAGCCTTATCTCTTCTGCCTTTTGTCTTGTTCTTCTTCCAAGTTACATTGTAGACTTGTCTCTATCTCCGCAGGTTTGACTGATCCTGTGATGACAGAGCTGCAGATTATTTGTCTTATTCTTCTGCAATTTCCCTTGAAACTAGTTCTTTCAAGCAGTCAAATACTCTGTTGATTTTGCTTCGAGAAGTCATGGTGATTGACTTCTCGATTAGGCACATGCTGAAACTTCTCGATTAGTCCCTGAGTGGCTTACTTCTAGAATGACTAGACTTCTTGATTGCATACTTCATTTGATGACTTCTCGATTAGACTAGACTTCTCGAATGGATTCTTGAAACTCAGACTTTCAATAAGATTTGCGGAATATAAATAGAAACACAGTTAACTTTCAATATAATATTTTATTAGACTTGAATTACTACAATATGAGATTCTTGAGTTGAGTCTCGGCTTCTTGTTCTTAGAAGTTACAAGGTATTGAAAAACACTTGATAATTTGCTAAGATGTTTACTAATGAGGCTGTGCATAGGCTATATAGACAACATATCTTTTGGCAAATGCCCTCACTAGACAGTTTAGCTAAAATTAGAAATAGACAATAAACACTTTACATTTGACTACTATCTATTTCTAGCTAACACAATCTGTTTACAGTTTTTTGCTTTCAGCCTTGTCTCTTCTGCCTTTTGTCTTGTTCTTCTTCCAAGCTACATTGTAGACTTGTCTCTATCTCCACAAGTTTGACTGATCTTGTGATGACAAAGCTGCAGATTATTTGTCTTATTCTTCTGCAATTTTCCTTGAAACTAGCTCTTTCAAGCAGTCGAATACTCTGTTGATTTTGCTTCGAGAAGTCATGGTAATTGACTTCTCGATTGGGTACATGCTGAGACTTCCCGATTAGTCCCTGAGTGGCTTACTTATAGAATGACTAGACTTCTCGTTTGCATAATTCATTTGATGACTTCTCGATTATACTAGATTTCTCGAATGGATACTTGAAACTCAGAATTCTCGATTGGTTCAGCTCTATCTGCAAGTACATTGAGATATTCTAAGTACACATCATAATACTGAAGCAATACATGTGTTACATCCAGACAAGTAATTTCATAGAGTAGACTTGATTTGGTCCAACAAACTCAATATAACTTGCAATTTAATCATCAAACTCCAAAAAAAATTCACGGCCGTTAAGTCCCCTTTGACTTTAACAGAATCTGTTAAATTAATACATATCAACAGCCACATCAACAAATATCCATATAACTTTACCTGATTCACACCATGAAAAGGCACCCAACCCTAAATTTACCCTAATTTTCACATCTACTCATCTGTGACCTTCCATCCATCGACCATCATGATATGATTACCACCTTAATCTCATCCCATCATATCAGTTGCACTTAACATAACATAAGTTTAGACAATCAACATCAAAAATTTCAAAACAAACCTAAAACCTATATATGGAGTAGAAAACATGTGTATATATATAATTATATATATATTACACACAACATATATCATGGCTGAAATTCATAATTAGAGATTCTGTTTCTAATTTGAATTAGATGATTGAATAGTAATATAAACATGATATAGATGTGATGCATGAATGCTAAATTGATAAAAGAATAATGAAGAAGAATAAGGTGGGTTAACTTCATTAAAATCGAGTTGGGTTATTGCTGCTAAAGATGAGTCAAGTTAACATGCCACTTCAAAAAGAATTAGCCACATAAGCTTACACACTAAGCTTTCCGTCCAAAATTTAACTATTTTAACGGTAGAAATCTGATTGAAAATTTTTAATAGTTAAGTGATTTGACTGAAAACTTTTTCAGTTCAATGACCCAATTGCAAATTGGGTGTCAGTTGAGTGATGAAAATGTCATTTAACCCTTTATTTATATTTAAATTTAAATTTTAGATTATAATCATATTAGTATTATTCATCTGAAGTCAAATACTATTTCTTGGAAATAAAAATTATGAATATCAACTTACAAAATAACGTAACTTATAATTTGCTAGCTCTGATTCAAATTTCAAACACTTTGAACACGATTAGATGTAAAGAGTTTATCCGTTCCAAGGTATTGGTTGGATTTTGACTCTTCCGATATTTTTTACAACATATACTAATTTATAAAGTTATAAGCCTACTTATTTCAAAAAAAAAATCAAACACTTTGACCTTGTTTGGTAAATTTAAATCTAAGTCTTGTTTGGTACACCACGACAATTTACTTCCTATGCTAAACTAAACTTCCCGTCTTTTTTAACTTTTCAGAAAATCAATAATTTTGTTTGGTTGATTTGGTGGTTTTTCTATTTTCTAGGTATCTATTACCCGTATATTGTTTAGTTTAAATTTTAATTTCCTGCATATTATAGTTTAGATGACCATAATGTCTTTTTTTTAAACTACCATAATGTCTTTTATGTTAAGTTTTTCCCCCCAAATATTATTTGTTTTTCACAACTAATTAGTGAACTTAACTTTTTTTATCTTACAAATTTAAAAAAACATAAATAAATAATTTGAAGAATGTAATCACGCCATTTCTATAACTCTTAAAAAACATAAATCTAAAATATTTTGTAAAATGTTCAAATAAGCATCTAATCAAAAAATAAAAATAAAGAAAAATAATACTTCAAATGACAAAATCCATAATCCTATATATAATTACCCGCCTTTCTGAATTTATGAGGATAAAATTGTCTTTTCATCTTGCATAACATCCTAACATCCTGGAATTGTAAATAGTCAAGGGGATATTGGGTTACTCACTTCCCACACATTATGTGGGATTTAACTTTCTAGGTAAGTTGTATTTCCTGAATTATTACCAACCAAACAACAATCTATTTTTTATTTCCTAGGAAATGGAAATGCCGGAATGAAAAACTGTAAACCAAACAAGCTCTAAGGTTCAATTTAAAGTTAAAAAATTATGTGTTTATATAATAAAACAGGAAATTATTTAAAATTAAAAAATTACTTTAAATCACAAATTTTTAGGACTTTTAAATAACTTATATTTTATGATTAAAATTAGTATCATCGTTAAATAACTTTTTAAATTGCATCCAACGGGTTCTAATTAATGTGATTGAAAATGTTAGGCGGGTTGTGCCGAGATAATTCAATTTTTATAAAACTTATAGGGAGTATTTTATATTTACTCCCCCACCAAATAATACCTACCTATCTGGCTATCTTAGAGTACCATTTTAAGAAGAATAGTCAAGAAAATGGTTGCTTAAAGAAGCCATTTGTGCTAAAAATGAGCAAGCCAGTTTCACAATTCATACGCCATCAATTAATACATATACTAAAATAATGGTAAAATGGTTAGGTAAAATGATGGTACTACTTATTCATTAATTCGTCTTCTCTTTCTGGGCATCATATTTTTACTTTATGATGCCTCGCTATCCATTTTCAAATTTGGTAAATTAAATTAAATTATTACATTTTTCGATCCAAGTCCAAGGTAAAATGATTAGGTAAAATAATGATTTATTAAAATTTGCTAACATGTAAGAACTTTACTCCAACGACGTGAGCTACGTTAGTTATATTTAAAAATAATATTTTATTATTATTTTAATTAGTAAATATATATATTTACATGAGATTGATGACGTGTCACAGTATGTAACATCCCATATCGAATAAATAAAGTGTATTTGAGCCCTTTATAATGACAAGTCAATAACTAGTGTATACCTAAAATTGTTAGTTTTTTATGGGCTGACCTGTGGTGGGTTGTTGGGCCTGATATGCATTCAGTTATGGGATTGGGTTGTTATACAATATAAGTGAATATGATGTTTTCTTGGAAGCGAGAAAACATGAGAACCGGGAACGGAGAGCTCCCCGCCTTTCCAATGACTCTTTGGTCTTAAGAACGCAAGTTTAAAAATGAGTGATTGCCCTTCTCCGACCCTTTTGATCTCTAGAAATCTCATAATTTTTTAAATATTGGTTAAATATAGAGGATATGTAACTTGTTAGGTAAAAATTTTGCTAACAGGAAGAAAAAATATAAATATTAAGTAAAACACAAAGTCTCACCATTGTTTTAAGAGTAAAGAGCACTTCGTGTACCCGCAGTTTGTGTGTCAGACCACTTGGGATACCACACTTCAAAAAGTACGACGCGCTATACTGCACTTCTTAACGTCTTAGCACTTTGCTGTTTTCCGTTAAATTGGACTAACGCCGTCAGTTTTTTTGTTTTGGAGAAGAAGATGTTCTTCGTGTTCTTGAAGATCAAAGCAATTTTTGAAGATGATTCTGAACTTAGTTTTCTTCGTATGAGTAACCAAATTGAATCCCATGTGTTGAAGTACATGACTACGTGCTCCGTTTTCGTTAGAAATTGCTTGATTTGTAATTCATGATTTTCGGGTTATACTTGAATTTCTTATTTATTTTTCCGTTGATTTGTTGCATAAACTAATTACATGGGTACGTAGATCGGTGAAAGGACATGCTAGTGATATTTTTGTTTGTGTTTATGGGTTGTTTTTGGAGCTCGTCGGAAAATTAATTTTCCGGTAAAACTCGTCGGATTTCTTCAATTTACGGCCACATGGTTGCTTGTTTGTATGTATAATTGTTATATACGTACTCCTGGTAAGGCTAGCGTTATTTTGGTATAAAAAATGACAAGCTTTGTTTGGGTTTTGTTTTGCCGTCGTTCAAAGTCACCGGAGACGATGACGGCGTTAGTCCAATTTAACGGAAAACAGCAAAGTGTTAGGACGTTAAGAAGTGCAGTATAGCGAGTCGTATTTTTTGAAGTGTGGTATCCCAAGTGGTCTGACACACAAACTGCGGGTACACGAAGTACTCTTTACTCTTGTTTTAATTAACGCGGAGTTAGCAGAGGAGATGTTGGGTGTTTGCTGTGCATAACCATAAATACCTATTTTGAAAAATAAAAACATGTTTTCGTTGATATTATTATAATGTTGACTTTTTTTAACGATAACATTTCATATTTTTAATTCATTAATAGTAAATTTAAAATTTTTATTTCATTAATTTTATATTCTTGTTAGTAATTAAAATAACATGAAAAGTAGTTAATTATTAGTAAATATTTTAAAATAAAAACTACTTTAATATCGTTCTGTGGTTTGATACAACAGTCAATCTCGTATATTCAACTTCAATGATCATCTTAACCAGAAAAGTCAAATATATTTATTTCACTGTTTTTTTCTCTCGCATTGATTTGCAACTAGGGTATTCTTAATAACTACTACTTGGTTGCGGCCGGGTACCATCCGGACATTTGAAATGATCAATACAATATTTTAATCTCGATCAATTAACATTTTAACGGTTAAAATGATCGAAATTTAACTTGCAATTAAAAATGACTTTTTTTATAATTATAATTACTTTTAAAACATAAATTAAACAAAGTATTTTATAATATAATTAATTAATTAATTAGTAAAAACTAATTAGTTTAAATTTTAAAAGTCAAAATAAATCTAAAATTATGATATTTATATATATAGAATGATAAGCCAAGCATGCTCCATAAATAATAAATATAGTAGGTCGAAAATGTTGTTTAAATATCGATAAAACAAATAAAGATATTTATTACAGTACTACTATATATAACCTACACACATGACACAAGTACGTAGACATTTCTCCAACTCATTACATAGCAAATCATCAACTATGAACAAGACACACAAATACATGTACGCCATTGTCTTGAGCTCTATCTTCTTACACTTAGTACAGTGTCAAATCGTCCCCGGAGACAACGATATAAATAATCCGGCGGTGCTTCCGGTGCTTACACAAGTCATATACTCTCGGCTATCAAATGTTACTTCTTCAGTACTTTCTTCAAATATCACTAGTCAATTCAAGTTCTGCATCAAGAATCCGTACGTGTATTCGAACAGTTGAATTTACTTTACTTACTTTACCTTGTTGTTCTATAAATTTGATGTTTCAAGACTTGACTGATTGATATTGTGTGTGTTTAATTATGATACAGGGAAGCTGACTGGGATAGAGCTTTTAATTTTTCTTCTAATTTGGATTTTATAAGTTCTTGCATTCAGAAAACTCAAGGTATCACATGCTCACCACCATACAAATATACGAGTAAAGTAAACTCGAGGGGATGTAATGAAATTTGAACTATATATATTATGGATAAATATTTAAAAAAATTATGTTGTGCTTTGACCTGTTTCTTAAGTTGGGGATGTGAAATGTGATGCGTGATACTAAGTATTTAGAATTGCATTTGGACTTTGGAGCAAAAGTTGGGAATGCAAATTTACGCTAGATATAGATGTCGATTATATTTTTATGATTTAGGACAAAAGATCCAAGTTCTAATAAGATGGGCTAATGTAATATTAATATCCAAAGAAAGAACGAGTCAAGAGGATAGAAAAGTAGTTGAAGTGATGTAATTGTCCGAAATGTATGATCTATGTAAACATGCAAAATTTATGACACTTGAATTAATCAATAGCTGAATTTTCTTGTTTTTAACTATAGGATGCCTTTAATTATTGTACAGGAGATATTACAAAACGCTAGATATAGATGTTGATTATATTTTTATGATTTGGGACAGAAGATCCAAGTTCTAACAAGATGGGCTAATGTAATATTAATATCCAAAGAAAGAATGAACAAAGAGGACAGAAAAATAGTTGAAGTGATTTAATTGTCCGAAATGTAGAATCTATGTAAATAAGAAAAATTTATGACACTTGAATTAATCAATAGCTGAGTTTTCTTGTTTCTAACTATAGGATGCCTTTAATTATTGCACAGGAGATATTACAAAACGCTTTTGTACAGCAGCGGATTTAAGGTTTTACTTCAATCAATTATTTGAAACGGGAAATGCTAATCATCTGAAGCCTAACAATAACTGCAATTTAACCAACTGGGGAGCTGGCTGCGAGCCAGGATGGGCTTCTAGTGTTGGACCAGATCAGGATGTTGATCTTAGAAATTTTCGTGATATGCCTGCTAGAACATTCGAGCCCCAGCCCTGTTGTGAAGGTTTCTTCTGCCCTCGCGGCATGGCCTGCATGATCCGTAAGTTTTTCAATCAATTAATTGCTTCCTTTTCTGGTGTTTCTTATATAATTTCATCTGCTTGCAAATTTATTTAATTGTTATTTGTCTTAAAGCATGCCCCTTGGGATCCTATTGCCCACTTGCGACGCTCAATAATGATACTGGACTATGTCAACCGTAAGTTGAAATTTTATAAAATGCTACCTCAGATAGGCCTCCCCTCGCCCCATCTTCCTTTCCGATTGAGAAATGTTGTGCCACTTAATAATTAATGACTGTACGCAGGTACAATTACCAACTTCCTCCTGCGCAGAAAAATCATACTTGTGGTGGTGCAAACATTTGGGCAGACCTTCGAACTAGTAGAGAATTGTTCTGTTCAGGAGGAACATACTGTCCAACAACTACACAGAAAACTTCTTGCAGCAACGGGTACTAGTCTTTAATGCTACTTTAAGATGACCATTAAGTATATCATCTGCTACTTGCAATCTTATGTGTTGACATAAGTTGGCCTTTTATTTTGGTTGACTTTTTGACAAATCTTAACTGTTGCTTACTTGAACTCTTGGATGATAATTTCTAATAAATGTAATAATACTACTGAACAAAACTTGCTGTTTTTTCGAGGAAACATTAATGAAACAGTGACTATTACTTTCAAATTGGCTTTTCTATTTCTGTCCAAAATACATTAGGTACTGGGGATGAACCCTTTTTTTTTCGAAAAAGAGACAGAGGCCGGGTTTATTATTCTGTATTAGTCACTTATTGTTGTGCTGATGCCATTTTTTTTTGGATGGTCTTCTTTTCCAATTTCAGGCATTACTGTCGGATGGGGTCTACATCAGAAAAACGTAAGTGCCATTTTAAAGTTTGTTGCCGTGTGCCACAAAGATAAAAACCATTAGAGCATCTCCAACCCATTACACTATTTTGGTGTGAAAATTACATCAAAATAGTGTAAAAGTTACACTATCTTTAAAATTCACTCCAACCCATTTAGACTAAATTTCATATCAGAAAGAATCTTTCTTGTACTATAAAAGTTATTTTATTACTAAAGTACAAAAACAATAAAGTTGTTAGGATACAAAAAGAATAGATTTGTTTTAGTTAAAGTAATGTAATGGTAATGTTGGTATTTATAAAAAGGTAAAGGGGCAAAAACACCCCTATGGTTTAACCATAGGACCAAATACATCCCTATGGTTCAATAAGGATCAAATACACCCTAAACTATCATTTATCAGGATTAAAAAAACCCCTATTATCACAATAGAGTTAACGGCGTTAAATATAAAATAATATATTGGAAAGATTTTGCACACCATAAATACTCTTGTGAAACATATCCATTTAAATGAAATAAGAAGCTAAAAATAATCCAAAAATTGAAACTTGTCTACACCAATATGCAATACTCTGAACAAGTCAGTCCATATATATATATATATATCGTTCATTTACTGATAAAACAAGTCTTTGTATGTTCACTACACCTCCATTTTTTCGACCAGTTAGCATAGATGTGTCTGGCACACCATCTATGCTCAGTTGCCGATTGAATATCAATAATTGCTTTTACCAGACCCTAGTCAACAATCATAAATTAAATAGCATGAGAAAAAAGTCTAGTCACGTAACAAAATAGCAAAAAGAATTAATGCATTAGTAGAAATACTAAGAAACTTGGTGCACAAAAATGCTGCAGAAAAAGAGCAAAATCTGCAGGAAAAATGCTGCAGAAATCTGCAAAAAAATCTGCAGAAACTCGTAGAAAAATGCTAAAATGTGCTCCAGAAAATTACAATATCTGCGGCAGAAATTCCCTGAAAACTGTTGCAGAAATCTGCTAGAACAAATGCTGCAGAAACTTGCAGAAAAATGCTAAAATGTGCTCCAGAAAATTACAAAATCTGTTGCAGAAATCTCCTGGAAATTTTTGCAGAAATCTGCTGGAAAAATGCTGCAGAAATCTATGGGAAAATGCAAAAATGTGGTCTAGAATATGCAAAACCTGCTACAATTACTGCAAAAGATCCTAGTTGAAGTAGAAGGACAAACTCAATAACAAATATATAGTTCCTAAACAATTACTAACATACAATATATAGTCTACATTCAAGGTACCTTTTGCATATCAGAGATGTAAGTGTAGGCAGCTCCATCACCCAAGTCCAACGCTTCAGCTAGCAATGTCAAAAACCACCTCCAGTTGACCTTAGTTTCCTTGTTGACACAAGCCCATGCTAGAGGAAAATTCTGGACTGGAGCATCTTTTGCAACAGCAACAAACAATTCACCCTTGAACTATGTTTTTAAGAAACATCCATCCAAACCAATGAGTGGCCTACATGCCTCTTTAAATCCTTTCTTGCAAGCATCCAAACATACAAAAAATCTCTTAAAAACTCTTCTTTCATTTCTTAATTCATCCTTACATAATTCAAGACGCACAAAAGAACTAGGATTTGAGTTTATTAACTCTGCAGCGTATGGTTCAAGTTCACTAAATTCAGAAGTAAACCTCCCATTGAACTCATTTAGAATCAATTTTCTTGCCCTCTTACACTTAAAAAAAAGACACGTTGCATCTTAAAAAATCATACATGTTAGTTGTTTAGTTCATGAGATGAGATTTGGAAGAAAAGAGATTGAAAACGTAATTCTCATTTTTCTGCTTTCATGTGTATATTGTAAGTTTAAACCTAATGGATACATGCATAAATATATATAAGCATATGTGTATGAAAGTATCATTAACGTCTGTTAATAATTAACAGTGAGGGCTTTTTTGATCCTGATAAATGATAGTTTAGGGTGTATTTGGTCCTTATTGAACCATAGGGGTGTATTTGTTCCTATGATTAAACCACAGGGCTGTTTTTGCCCCTTTACCCTTTATAAAAACTCTAAAAGTTACATCAAATTTTGGTGTTGCACCAAATTTGGTGTCACACCATTTTGGTGCAACTTTTAGAGTTTGGTTGGAGAGAATTTTTACACCAAAATGGTGTAAAAGTACATTTTTTAAGTTTGGTTGGAGATGGTCTTACAAGTACTTCAAAATGACACATCTTGCTGTATAAGCTTTATATATTATGTGAATAATTACCCTAGACCTGAGTTTTACAGTTTGTTCTACTTGCATTATACTGATGGCTTGCTTCACAGAGAATTTGACATCATAAAACTTGCAGGATGCTTTAAGTTGACATCATGTGGACCAAGTACTGAAAATCAAAAATTACATGTGTATGGAATACTGTTAATCGTAAGTTCTTCTATCAGCCAACGATATTGCCTTGATAAAGTTCCCTGCTTGATTGTTTGCCACCTGTAATTCTTTATAATGCCCATGCAAATATAATTATTTTGGCTCCGGAAATATGAGCTTGAATGACTTAGCATCAGCACGTCAGAAGAGTAATAATTGTAATAGTACAAATGTAATTTTATTATTTGCTCTGTTACTATCAGTAGTTGCTTTAAGTCAAGGGATACTTATAATTCCTTATTGCTTTAATACTGATGCATGCACATATAATACCGCTACAATCTCAGTAATTAGATCAACATTAGAAAATGACAATAAATTCAAGTATCTTGCAACATAATCTCATCACTGCTCATTGCAGGTTGGTTTAAGCACTCTTCTGCTAATTATGTACAACTGTTCAGACCAAGTTCTCTCCACTCGAGAAAGGAGACTTTCCAAATTTAGAGAAAGGGCAGCATTAAGTGCACATGAGAAAGCAAAGGCACGTGAAAGGTGGATATCTGCAAAGGAAGCTGCTAAGAAACATGCCAGAGGATTACAAGCTCAAATATCTCGCACATTCTCTCGCATAAAAAGTGTCAAGTATCCTGAACATTCTAGAACTGAAATGGAAGATGAACGATTACAAGTTGAGCACCATGTAATTACAAGTGCCTCTCAGCAACAGGATGCTGGTAGTGACAGAAAGGAAATGAATGCAAGTGATGTAGTGAATACGGTACTTGCAACCGAAGAAGACCCTGATAGTTTCAGCTTGGAGAGTGGATACAAGAATAAGATAAAGAAAGTGCTCAAAGGAAAGCAAATTCACACTCGTAGCCAAATGCTCAATTATGCTTATTCTCAACTCGAAAAAGAGAAAGCAGTTCAGCAGCAAAATGAAAACCTAACCTTCTCAGGATTAATTAACATGGCTGCCAATACAGAAACAATAAAACGACCTAAAATTGAGATATCTTTCAGGGATCTAACTCTTACTTTAAAAGGTACAAGCAAACAAATCTTGAGATGTGTTACTGGGAAAATTATGCCTGGCCGCATAACTGCTTTCATGGGGCCATCGGGTGCTGGAAAAACAACATTTCTTACTGCTTTGGCAGGAAAAGCAATTGGATGCACAGTCACTGGTTCAATTCTTATCAATGGAGAGGCGGCATCGATACAGTCATACAAAAAGATTACTGGGTTCGTGCCGCAGGATGATGTTGTACATGGAAACTTGACTGTAGAAGAGAATATTTGGTTCAGTGCAAGGTGCAGGTATGTGAATAAATTTTAGCTGCACATCCCAGTACTGTTTTCCTCTAATATTTTTCTCATCCTGTTCAGGAAAAAAATCATCCTATATCTAAAAAATAGAAATTGTCATGCGAGGATTTTATCTATGTATAGTCTGTTTATCACATGTCACTACATTATTCCTCAATTTCAAGCACCACCAATGTCTCAAATGTCCAAGAAACACTATAAAGGTTGCCTTCATATTTTATCTTATATTTTGAACTATGTCATTATTTTCACTCGTTAATCTTTTAAACAGTCTTTCTCTTTGTATAATTTTATAATTCATTTTCAGCCTGCTTTGGTTTTTTTGAGATTAAAAGGCATCACTGACCTAAAAGTTGATTTATTTTTATTAGAATTCTTTAACAGATTCTTGTGTAACTACAATATCAAGTCATGAAGTTTAATAAATCAATTCAGACTAATTTCAGAGTATGTTATTGTGAAGTTCATATTCTAGTTGACAAGAAAGCTCACTGGAGCTCTGGAGGCCTGTTTTGCTTATTAAGCGATTTTTGTGTGAATGAATTTTGTCATTCATACTTCTATCAAGTAAATATATTCAATGCATTAAGACTATCATTGGTTCATCACTTTTCTATTTGCAATTATAATGACTATCACTTTTCTATTTGCAATTATAATGACTAGGATCACTTTCTAGATTGTAATATATCTTTGCTCTGGGCTTTGTTGAAGATTATCTGCAGACTTGCCAAAGCCAGATAAAGTTCTGATTGTTGAAAGAGTTATAGAGACTCTGGGATTGCAGGAAGTAAGGAATTCCGTGGTTGGAACAGTAGAGAAGCGAGGCATCTCTGGTGGACAGAGGAAGCGAGTGAATGTTGGCCTTGAAATGGTGATGGAACCATCACTTCTAATCCTAGATGAACCCACGTCTGGTTTAGACAGTTCATCATCGCAGCTACTTCTCAGAGCACTTCGACGTGAAGCCCTTGAAGGGGTAAACATTTGTATGGTTGTACACCAACCTAGGTAATAGCTACATTAACATAACTACAGATATTGAAAGTTATATCCATATTCACTTTTCTTATAGTTTGCTTGTTAATTATATCTCTCCTTTGGCACATTGGCAGTTGAACCTACTCACAATTCTTCTGTTTCTTTTTACGAGTGGATAAAACTATACTAGCTTTAAGGTTTCCATCTTTAGTCACCCTTCGTGTCTTTAGACTATTTTTTGTGGGTCACGAGATAACTTATGCTTCCATATGTAGCTTCACTTTATTAAAGACATAGTAGAATGTCCTCAACTAAGATCTTCTTATTCTTTCAAATGTGACCAAGAACAGCAGTACATGATGTTGTGGCATGTCTTCTACATTAGCAGTGATAATGCATCATAAAGTGTTTATGTCAATGTACACTTTGTGGTAGATATATCAACAATAAGAAAACAATAACTAATTTAGAAGGTCTACTATCTTATTAAAGAGAGGAGAGGTCAAATACTATGAAGCACTGTTTAAACTCTTAAACTACTTGCACATGTTTGTTATAGCTTTGTTTAACTCTTATCTGGTATATTTTATTTTTCAGCTACACCTTGTTTAATATGTTCGATGATTTGGTACTTCTAGCCAAAGGCGGTCTTACTGTCTATCATGGACCAATAAGAAAAGTCGAAGAATATTTTTCTGAAATTGGAATTGTTGTCCCAGATCGTGTTAATCCTCCTGACTACTTTATTGATGTTTTGGAAGGAATGGTTAAACCAAATTCAGGTGTGAGTTATAAGGATCTTCCTGTCAGATGGATGCTTCGTAATGATTATCCAGTGCCTGCTGATATGAAACAAGCTTCTATTGAACTTGCTAAGTTGACACCAGTTCTAGATTTAGGTAACCAGAAAAATCTTGCAGATAATGTAACTATTGAACATTCCTTTGCTGGAGAAATTTGGCAGGATGTAAGGTATAATATGGAAAGGCAGCGCGACAGAATAGAACAAAACTTCTTGAGGTCTAAAGACTTATCTAACCGGAAAACTCCAGGCATTCTCCTTCAATACAAATATTTCCTTGGGAGGTAAATTGTTCTTTTCCACATTCCATATTAATTCTTTATTAGGTTACTCTGCATGTTAAACACTGCACCTCATTTTATGCCCCGATAATCTGTTTATTAGTGTTAAGCTTTATGTACATGTGCATTAGTATGAAATGCTTACGGTATCCCCTTGCTAATATATATTTGAATCAGATGTCCAAGGAACCTAGTTTACCAACCATTATTGAGCAACTTCTTCCTTTTCAATAACATTCCAGTTCACTTATGGTGAAAATATTTTCAGGGTTGGTAAGCAGCGATTACGGGAAGCTAGGATACAAGCAATAGATTATCTTATATTATTACTCGCCGGAGCGTGCTTAGGATCTGTTACTAAATTCAGTGATGAAACCTTCGGCACACCTGGTTATACATACACCATCATTGCTGTCTGTAAGTCACACTGCCACTCAGCAACCTTTTTATATGATACATTTCTATAACAGAGTCTGTCAAACCAAAGACCATATTCTAGGCAGGGCAATGGGTTGGTAATTGCCTTCTTTGGGCTTTTGTGACTTGTCATGAGTTCTGTGAACAAATTAGCTGGCGTCTTTCCCCAGGGAAATTAATAAGGATGACAGAAGATAAAGTTCACTTCAGGATATCCATAAAGAAGCCATCAATAAAAATTTTCATACGGTTTTTCTAATGTGTGCTCATGGGAACACAATAACTACTTATTCAAAAGTGCAAGTCAGAAGGTTTACTTTTAGAGCAAACGAGCAATATAACAAAGTATCTATGCTTTTATTTGGTCCTGATCATCATGCTAATTTATCTATCTTCACTTTGTGTTCTTATTTATTTCAGCTCTTCTATGCAAAATTGCGGCTTTGAGATCATTTTCATTGGATAAGTTGCAATATTGGAGAGAAAGTGCTGCTGGCATCAGCAGCTTAGCCCATTTTCTGTCGAAAGATACAATAGACCATTTCAATACGGTTATTAAGCCTTTGGTGTATCTGTCAATGTTTTATTTCTTCAGCAACCCTAGATCTTCTTTCACTGATAACTATGTTGTCTTGCTCTGCCTTGTATACTGTGTAACCGGTATGGCATATGTCCTAGCCATATTCCTAGAACCTGGACCGTCTCAGCTGGTAAGGGAACTTTACTAAATGAGTTCTACAAGATTTATAATCTACTCATATAAATTGGAGCCAATTTCACATCTTGCAGCTCTCCGTACTTCTTCCTGTTGTTTTGACTCTCATATCCACTCAGAATTCTAGGACTAATGATATTGTTAAGAAATTGGCGAACTTGTGCTACACAAAATGGGCACTGGAAGCATTTGTGATTGCGAATGCAGAAAGGTACAGTAGAATATCTCTAATTATAGCTTTGCTTATAATTGAATATAATGTAGGATGATATTTAACACAATTCTGAATTTTAGTCAGCAGAGTAAGGTTTGGGGATAGATTGGTTCTCTGAAAAGTGATTTGAATCTTAATTTGGAATGTATTTATATATAATTTACGGAGTTCTCGCATGTTTGCTCGAGCTTGATTGATAGTAATCTCAAATCTGTAATTCTACATAATAGTCAAAAGATATATCCTTCATCACTTCTAGAAACAAGGAACAAGCTGAACATATGGACAGTGCCAGTGTTAATATGTAAACGTGTCTTTAATTTTTAAACAGGTGTTGGTAAAAAGGTGAAAAGGAAAATAATCACCAAAAATATATTATTCAGATGGTAATGATAAAAAATATGTGATAATGCAGTAAAAATCGAATTTAATATTTGCATCAAGTTTATATCAAACATATAATTGAATAAAGTTTAATATAATCTGTTTACAGGTATGACGGAGTGTGGTTGATAACTCGCTGTGGAGCACTTCAACAAACTGGCTATAATCTTAATCACTGGGGTCTTCGTATATCCTTTCTCATCCTTGCTGGTGTAGTTAGTAGGATCATAGCTTTCATTGGTTTGGTCACCTTCAGAAAGAAGTAAATTCAGAGTACCACTTTTTGTAACATTCATTACGATGAGTATGGTCATTGCAGTAGTAGCTTTGCATCAAAGACAATAATACCGCGAAAGTATACGCTGCCATCAAGAACCGATCAGGTAGGTTTCCTAGGATTAATTAGGAGTTTGGAGGATAATTATACATGTCATCTTTTATGATTATATATTTATCACACCTGTACAGGCATATCTGCGATTCTAGATAACACCCTTGTATATTACAGTAGCGTTCATATGTTAAATGTTAAAGATTTGGTTTTGTGTCAAACAGAGAAGGGACCGAGTATTGCTTGTTATAGTTTCATAGATGTTTAAGGTGAGTCACTGTATCAAAACTTGTAGAAGTCATTTTATGGATGTTCATGATTTGCGGTAGCTAGTAGCATTTTCTGCAAGAATTTTTTTTAATGTACATACTGGTCGTTTGGATTAGTTCATCACTTTATCGTGTTTTTTTCCCAAGATTAATACAGGGACAGAGCAACCTCATAATCTTAGTTGCAGTTTAGAATTAGGTTGTAAGAAATAGATTTAGCGGCCGTGTTTCAAAAGTGAGCATTTTAGTGGCGGTCCGGCCACTTAGTTACAGGTTGTTGCAGGGCAATCAACTCAAATTACTACATCCGCATCTTAATTTGAGTTGTGGCACAGCAGCGACCTGTGCCCTGCCAACTCCCTTTGTTTTCTGATACAAGTCCTTGTGATGATCTATAAAAATATATGAAAAATTATATTTTATAATGCGCATAGAAACTACCATTTCTAGATCTTGAACATTCCAGGAATTAAAAAGATAGATGACCTTACCTCCGGCCATATGTGATATGACAATAATTTGTTACTAGGAGCTCCTCAGGATTAACCTAAAAAGAAATTAAATAACAATCTTGCAATGTACATCCTACTGCATTATAACTTTTCACCACTGCAAGACCACCTGATGAAACACATAGATCATGGTTAATCTTGCAACTCCTGACATTAGTCCATTTAAAGGGAAAAGTAAAAAAACCTCCACCAAGACCCATGCTTGATGCCAGAGTATTATGAACAAAGTACTTTTTGATGTAAATTCACATGTACAACTACACACATGACATCGGATTTTTTGCTTAAAGGATTAGCACTGATGTATTCATCGGGATCCCTCATGATGGTTCAGACATGATTATGAAGGTGGGATAGTAGAAAAACGTGTTGTTGTTGGACAACAAGATGGGAGATGACAGCATCGGAAAGTTCATTCACAGGAGGATCTGTTAATACTTTCCATGATTTGAGTTTGGTATCATCATCGAGCTTAAATGAAGATTGACAGAACACGTAGAGTCGAGAATCTGCAACAAAGAGGGTAAACATATCTTCAGTTTATTTCATACATGGAATAGGGATTACACACTTTTCCTTTCCCAAAACTCTTCAAGCGGTGAGATTTTGACATTGACTAGTCAGATTCTGACCGAGAGGGTGAATATGAGTATGATCTGCTTCCACCATTCGAGTCTCTTGAGGTGTCACAGCTTGCACATTTAAGCATTAAGCTAATAAAATCCTATTTTGAGTGCAACTATCATGCAGAGCTTCTTCAAAGGAAGCAGTGTAAAAAAGAATAAAAAAGATGAATAGGAAAGGCAAGCATTCTGCAGCTGGAATGGAATGTGGAATGGGTGAAAATAAGTACAAAATAATGGAGTTGAGAGGGAGGATATGAAACAAAAATGAATTAGAACAAAACTTCTATGATGAAATTTGAGAAGAAAATGGTTACGAGGGAGAACGGAGTATTTATCTCAAATTGATGAGTTTTATTTTTAGTTTACATTGTTATGAATGGAATGAGAAATAAATGAAATTTTTGAATTTTTACTCATAATATAGTTCAAATCTCATTCCATTCCATCCATATTCATTCATCTCAACCAAACACAACCTTATATTGCGGGACTTGAACCTACCACCTTCGTTATATGGTGATAATCCAGCGCACAGGTACAAGTTTCTAAAAAAACTTGACAATCTTTGGCAATGACATCTAGAAATCTACTCCGTGTTATCCATATTTGAATGCTTAAGGGTTTATTTGGATCGGAGGTTGGGAGGGGTGGGGTTGGTCGGGATTTAAAAAACCATGTTTAGGAAGTTTTTAGTCGGGAGGGTTGGGGTTTTGAAGGGTCAAGGAGGGGTTGTAATCTAATAAAAAAGTGACACATTCGCAGCACCCCAAATCGGTAGGATTAATTGACAGAAACATGTCATTTATATGGAGTTAAATGATTAATTGGTGACTCAACCGAAAGACACATGTCATGATATAAGTAGGAGGGAATATTAAAACGGGTCTAGAAAATCAAGCAGTTGAGTCCGGTGTAAAAAAAACTCCTGATAAAAATGATTTTCGACAATTATAAAAAAATGTATTCATACCATTGGAGTGTTACTAACAAAACATGTTATAGTCAAAACCAGACCACTAAACCGCAGCACTAGCTTTTACACATAAAAAACTCACAAAAACACATTAACGCAACGCCAAACTCATCATAATAACCGTGCCGGCAACTCCTCACGACATGTTCTCCTGGGCCCCACACTCCAAGTCTTCTCCCTCCTTAACTGTCTGAATATAAATATATGCGTGTCTCTCTCTACATATTTCTCTCTCTTCATCAACTCAAAAATGAACAAAACAACCAAACAAATCCACTCATTATCAGCCGTTGTCATATTCTTTAGCTTCTTACACTTGTCACGGTGCCAAATCGGCGCCGGAGACGGCGATGTTTCCGGCCAAATTGATAATCCGGCGGTGCTCTCGTATCTAACACAAGTCATATACTCTCGTATATCGAATGCTACTTCTTCAGTACTTAGTTCAGATATTAGTAGTCAATTCAAGTTCTGCATTAATGATCCGTATGTGTTTTGTTCTAATAGTATATTATAATACATAAATGTGTTGTTAATTTTAATTTACTTTGTTTTGTTTTATTATTGATAGTGTGTGTGTGTTTGATACAGGGAAGCTGATTGGGATAGAGCTTTTAATTTTTCGTCGAATTTGGACTTTTTGACTTCTTGCATTCAGAAAACTCAAGGTAGTTTGATTTTTCAGCTATGTTTTAAGTTTAGATAAGCAGTGGTATACGATAATAAGGAACATTACATCTAGGATTATATTTGTGATTTTCCAAAGTAATAAGGAACATAGTATATAGTATAAGCTAAAAGCTACAAGGAACATGACATCTAGGAGTAAATTTGTAATTCTCTCAAGCCGTAGTATGCTTTATGAATTTTCCTTTTGTTGCTGCTGAGAATAGAATGATAATGTAGGTTTACTTGTGAAAAAGATATAGAAAGTTCATGACATTTGAACTAATTTTTCAGCTGAGTTGATGTCTTTTTGACTATAGGATTCATTTATTTGTTGTACAGGAGACGTAACAAAACGGTTGTGTACAGCAGCGGATTTAAAATTTTACTTCAATCATTTCTTCGAATCGGGAAATGTTGATTATTTAAAGCCTAATATTAACTGCAACTTAAGCAATTGGGGAGCTGGTTGTGAGCCAGGATGGGCTTCTAGTGTTGGATCGGATCGGAATGTTGACTTGAGAGATTCTAAAGATATACCTGCTAGAACATCCGAGCCTCAGCCTTGTTGCGAGGGCTTTTTCTGCCCTCGCGGCATGACTTGCATGATCCGTAAGTTTTTCAATCACTCAAGTTCGTTCTTTTTGTTTACCAGATAATTATACCTGCTTGTTATTTTTATCAAAGATTCTATTGCAAGCTGATATGTTGGGAAAAATTAGAGAAAAAAATATTAGAAGTTTAATTTGATTGTTGTTTTGTCTTAAAGCTTGCCCTTTGGGATCCTATTGCCCGCTTGCGACTCTCAATAAAGATACTGGAGTCTGTCAACCGTAAGTCAGAACTTTGTAACATGCTACCTCATTTGGGCACCCTTCACCCCATCTTTTCTGCTTGGGACATGTTGTGCCTCATAATAATTATTCGGCATATGCAGCTACAATTACCAACTTCCTCCTGCACAACAAAATCATACTTGTGGTGGCGCAAACATTTGGGCAGATATTCGTACGAGTAGAGACTTGTTCTGTTCAGGAGGATCATATTGTCCAACATCTACACAAAAAAATTCTTGCAGCAAAGGGTATTACTTATTAGTCTTTAATGCTACTTTAAGTTGTCTATTAGATATATCTTCTGCCATTTTGAATCCTATGTCATCTAAGATTTTACGTCTTCAGTAAGTCAATTTCACTTTGGTTGACTATTAGACCAATCTTAAACTTTCTTTTCTCTCATAGTACTTTGATCATAATTTCCTAAAAAATGGTATAACAAAACTTAGTATTTTCGGGGAACCATCGACGTAACGCTGACTATTACTTTTAAATTGGCTTCTCTGTTTCTGTTCAAAGAACATTATGTGTGAGGCGATAATTCTTTGTTGGTTGATTATTTTGTATCACTTCTTGATGTTCTGATGCCATTATTGTTTTGATGGTCTTTCTTCCAATTTCAGGCACTACTGTCGGATGGGATCTAAATCGGAGAAGCGTAAGTGTCATAAAAAAGTGTTGCTGTATGCTAAAAAGAATAGATCATTATTACAATAATTTAGAGTGGCACAATTTTACTGTATATGCTTAATTCTTTACGTGAAATATTATTACCTAAGACCTGAGTGTTGCAGCTTGTTCTACTTACATTATACTGATGGCTCGCTTAACAGAGAATTTAACATGATGAAAAACTTGCAGGATGCTTTAAGTTGACGTCTTGCGGACCCAACACCGAAAATCAAAATATACATGCATATGGAATACTTTTAATTGTAAGTTCTTCCATCATCAACTGATGTTGCCTTGATATAATTTCCTGCTTATATGACTGCCATCTGTAATTCTGTTTGATGTATAAATATTTTGACTTCTATTAATAAAGCTTGAATGACAGTGTTAGAGCTGAATATCTTTTTGAAATTTATGTATTATATTATCTTCACTTTAAGAGTCACAATAGGAATGTGTGTAACATATTCAATCTTTAAGTTTAGGAATATCTTCACCACAAGATAAATTTGAATTATCAATTTGGATACTGATGAACAGTTAAACTCTACATTAAAACTAAATCAAACATACCTAGTGTATCCCATTCGAAAGTAATGGAGGTGTAGGCAGTGTATGTTCCAGGTTAAAGAAATTTTTAAGATTTTTCGTTGGTTTTTAAGGCTTCAAAAAAGGCTTACATATATTGCGTGTGATATGATAATACGACGATACCAGTAATTTAAATAAATTTGTAGAAATGAAAAAGCCCTGAATACCTAGCAATGTGATCTCATCATTCTTCATTGCAGGCTGCTTTAAGCACTCTTCTGCTAATTATGTACAACTGTTCTGACCAAGTTCTCACCACTCGAGAAAGGAGACTTGCTAAATCTAGAGAGAGGGCAGCAAGAAGTGTACATGAGAAAGTGAAGGCGCGTGAAAGATGGAAATCTGCAAAAGAAGCTGCTAAGAAACATACCAGTGGATTACAAGCTCAAATATCTCGCAAATTCTCTCGCATAAAAAGTGTCAAGTATCCTGAACATTCTAGAATTGAAGTGGATGATGATCAATCACTAGTTCAGCACCACAATACAAGTGCCTCTCAGCAACAGGATGCTGTATTTGATGGAAAGAAAATGAATCCAAGTGATATAGTTAAGATGATACATGCAATTGATGAAGACCCCAGTAGTTTCAGTTTGGAGAGTGGATACAGTGATATGAAAAAGAAAGTGCCCAAGGAAAAGCATGTTCAAACTCATAGCCAGATATTCAATTATGCTTATTCCCAACTTGAAAAAGAGAAAGCTATTCAGCAGCAAAACAAGAACATGACCTTCTCAGGACTTATTAACATGGCTGCCAATACAGAAACAATAAAACGACCTAAAATTGAGATTTCCTTCAGGGATTTAACTCTCACTTTGAAGGGGACAAGCAAACAAATTTTGAGATGTGTTACTGGGAAAATTATGCCTGGACGCATTACTGCTTTCATGGGGCCATCTGGTGCTGGAAAAACAACGTATCTTTCTGCTTTGGCAGGAAAAGCAGTTGGATGCACAATCACTGGTTCAATTCATATCAATGGGAAGGCGGCATCAATCCACTCATACAAGAAGATAACTGGGTTTGTTCCACAGGATGATGTTGTACATGGAAACTTGACAGTTGAAGAGAATATTTGGTTCAGTGCAAGCTGCAGGTATGGGAATACCTTTGAGCTGCACGTCTTGATGCTCTTTCATCTAATATCTCATTTGAGAACTTTCTCATCATTTCCCAAAAAAAAATTGTGAACAAAAAGATTCATTATATTTCAAAAAAAAAGAGAAAATTGTCATGCCAAGATTTTGTCAAATATCAGATAGTGTGCATCATTTTACGAATTCAAGCACCATTCATGCACATACATACAATGCAACAAGACTACAATTGGTTTACCACTTTGCTAATTGCAGTTATAGTAAATGACTAAATGTACTTGGTTCACTTTATAGATTGTACAATATTTGCACCTAGATCACACTCTGCTCTAATTCTTGCTTTGTTTTGAAGACTATCTGCGGACTTGCCAAAGCCAGACAAGGTTCTGATTGTCGAAAGAGTTATTGAGTCTCTGGGGTTGCAGGAAGTAAGGAATTCCATGGTTGGAACAGTAGAGAAGCGAGGCATCTCTGGAGGCCAGAGGAAGCGAGTGAATGTTGGTCTTGAAATGGTGATGGAACCTTCCCTTCTAATCCTAGATGAACCCACGTCTGGTTTGGACAGTTCCTCATCCCAGCTACTTCTAAGAGCACTTCGTCGTGAAGCCCTTGAAGGGGTGAACATCTGTATGGTTGTACACCAACCGAGGTACTATTTACATTAACATAACTACAGATGTTGGCAGTCAAATTCATATTCATTTTTCTTATAGTTTCCTTGTTGATAATGTCCCTCCCTAGGCACAGTGATAGTTGAACTCACTGAGTCACTGAACGTCAGTTTTTTTTTCCAACAAGAGTAGATGGAACTATACTAGCAGCTTCAAGGTTTTCATCGTTAGTCATCGGCCATGTCTTTCAACTACTTTCTTTGGGTCATGAGAACAACTTAAGCTTCCATATGCAGTTTCACTTTTTTAGTCATGTGGTAGAAGGTCTAGAACTAAGATGGTCTTAATCTTTAAATGTGCAATTATTGGTAGATATTTAACAATAAAAATGTTGTATAATCTGCAAGGTCTACTATCTTATTGAAGAGAAAAGAGGTTGAATACTATGAAGCACTGTTTAAACTCAGATACTACGGGCACTTGTTTGTTATAGCATTGTTTAACTCTTATCTGGTAAAATTCATTTTTCAGCTACACCTTGTTCAATATGTTCGATGATTTGGTACTTCTAGCAAAAGGCGGTCTTACTGTCTATCATGGTCCAGTAAGAAATGTCGAAGAATATTTTTCCAAAATTGGAATTGTTGTCCCAGATCGTGTTAATCCTCCAGACTACTTTATTGACGTTTTAGAAGGGATAGTTAAACCAAAATCAGGTGTCAGTTATAAGGAACTTCCTGTCAGATGGATGCTTCATAATGATTATCCAGTGCCTCCTGATATGCAACAAGCTTCTGTTGAACTTGCTATGTTGGCACCAGGCTCAGATTTAGGTAACCAATTAGATCTTGCAGATAACATAACAATTGAACATTCCTTTGCTGGGGAAATGTGGCAGGATGTAAGGTATAATGTGGAGTTGCAGCGAGACATACTACGACACAACCTCTTGAGACCTAAAGACTTGTCTAATCGGAAAACTCCAGGCATTCTCCTTCAGTATAAATACTTCCTTGGCAGGTACATTCTCTTTCGTATTCCATTTTGATTATTTCTCAGGTTCCTCTGCATATTAAAAACTGTTTCCCAATTTATCCACGGGTAAGTTATTATAATGTAAAATTCAACAAAAGAATTACACTGTTCACTTCTGTATAAACCAACTATTAAGTTTTCAAAATGGCTTCCTTGGGATGGGAATTTGCAAACCAGGTAGATGTACTTCATTCCAGAAAGTCATACTAGAAGTGGCATTAGTTGATCCGGCAACTGTTGTATCTGTATGTACATTAATGGCGTTTTTTTTGTTTGCATTATGACATGTCAACTCTGGGATGAACCTGGCAATGGTGACGTCACCATGTTAAACTTTATGTGCATGGACCTTAGTCTTATATGCTTATGTTTAATAGGTGTTAAAGAACCTAGTTTAGAATTTTGTTGAGAATTTGCTTCTTTTGCATTAAATTCCTGTTCACATATGATGGAAATATTTTCAGGGTCGGTAAGCAGCGATTACGGGATGCTAGGATACAAGCGATAGATTATCTCATATTATTACTCGCTGGAGCCTGCTTAGGATCTGTTACTAAATTTAGTGATGAATCCTTCGGCGCGCCTGGTTACACATACACCATCATCGCTGTTTGTAAGTCAGATGACCACTCAGCAACCTTTTATAATGATATATCAGTTATTAAAAAAGGGTTTATCTAAACACACACGTCAATCCAAAGACCAAATTGGCAATTAGTAGTACATAAGTTAACTAATAGTAAGCCTTGAGAAGTTTGCAACATTTTTATCTGCTTGTAGTAAAACCTAATACTTACATGTAACTTTTAGGTACTATAATTTTGACTTGGTGTTCTTATCTGTTTCAGCTCTTCTATGCAAAATTGCGGCCTTGAGGACATTTTCATTAGATAAGTTGCAATATTCGAGAGAAAGTTCTGCTGGCATCAGCAGCTTGGCTCATTTTCTCTCAAAAGATACAATAGACCATTTCAATACAGTGATTAAGCCTGTAGTGTATCTGTCAATGTATTATTTCTTCAGCAACCCTAGATCTTCCTTCGCAGATAACTATGTTGTATTGCTCTGTCTTGTATACTGTGTAACTGGTATGGCATATATCTTAGCCATCTTCCTTGAACCTGGACCGTCTCAGCTGGTAAGGGAACTTTACTATTTGAGTTCTACGAAAAATTTATTCTACTCATATTCATTGTGAGCCAATTTCACATCCTGCAGCTCTCCGTACTTCTTCCTGTTGTTTTGACTCTCGTATCCACTCAGACTAGGACCAGCGAATTTGTTAAGAAACTAGCGAACTTATGCTACACAAAATGGGCATTGGAAGCATTTGTGATTGCAAATGCACAAAGGTACCATGAAATATCCTTTATTAAAGATTTTTTTTGCTAAATTTAATTAATAAATTATACATAGTTTTTTGCTTATACCTCAAATTTAACGTAGGATGATATTGAACAAAATCCGAATCGTCAGTCACTATAAAAGAATATAGTTTGGGGATAGATTAATTTTCTAAAAAGTGATTAGAGTCTTAATGAGTAGTCACATGCTTGCTTGAGCATGATTGATAGGAATTCTAAGTGATTGGCGAAAGATATATCCTTTGTCTCTTCTAGATAGAAGGAGCGAGTTGATCATATGCAGAGTGCAAGCTGTAATATGTAACTAATAGGGGTTTATATCTGACCAAGTGTTAATTAGAAAGTGTGGAGGAGGATACAAGAATAATTATTATCTAGATGGTGATTAAGATAGAATATAATAATGCAACAAATACTGTTCGTAATAAATGTCTATAGTTTATTATATTTATTCATTAAATATAACTCAATGTAATCTAATTACAGGTATGATGGCGTGTGGTTAATAACTCGCTGTGGCGCACTTCAGCAAACTGGTTATAATCTTAATCACTGGGGTCTTCGTATATCCCTTCTCATCCTTGCTGGTGTAATTAGTAGGATCATAGCTTTCATTGGTCTGGTCAGCTTCAGAAAGAAATAAATTCCAACTACCACTTCTATGACATACATGAAGATCAATATGCTCATTAGACTAGTAGTTTTGCAGCAAGTTAACATGGCTATGTAGTTACATCAAAGAAAATACTGCCAGAAAGTATATGTTGTATCTTCAAGAATCGATCAGGAGGCTTTCCTGGGATTGAACAGGATGCTTTCCTTGGATTGACCAGGAGTTTGGATAGTTATATATGTTATCATTTTAATTATATATTTACTTATCCCACAACCTGTACAGGCATATATTCAATTCTAGAGAACAAAACCCCTGTACATTACAGTAGCATTCATACTTTAGTTGTTAAAGGTTTGGTTAGTATAAAATTCCAGCTTACTATAGTTTTGTAGACGTATCAGCTGAACCACTGCATAGAAAATTTTGGAGTTTTTCTTTATATTATTTCGATTTATAGATGTTATGATTTGCAGTAGCTGGTACCAAATTTCGACATGCAAATTTAATTTACATTTATACTGGTGGATTATTTTATCTTGCTCTTTGCGAAGGTTATCAAAAGGGACAGAATTAACAACCCATATTAGTTGCTTTACAATTACAACGTATACATTGAATCTGTTATACCATGTGATTGGCCAAGTTTTTACATGTGCATGTCTTTCTGTTTGAAATTATTATACATGTAATTAGCTATGATCTCACATGATAACATGCTTCATTTTTTACTTTGTAATTAAAACACACTTGGGCGGACGCATACTGCACGTCCCCTTTTTCATGCTACAAAAGTCTACTTTCTCGAATTTTATTTTTAGACCGTAAAAGCATTACTTTAAGATAGAGCTAACTTTGTTATATAATGATGTATGTGAAACTCACTGAATTCTAGAATTTATTTTCACCTTTAAAACTTTTATGCTCCATTCTGAGTTCTAGTTATGAAAATTGCTAGAACACCCAAAATGTACACCATATGCTCAGGTAGGAAAGTATTTAAACATAACATCACTGTACTAGTTTCCTCATGTGACGATTCTGGCAATTTTTTTCTTCTAACTTTTGCAATTTACAACATGATTTTGTTCAAGTTAAACTGTCTCGTTGAAACGTATAAAATTATTGTACATTTTATATTTCTATGAAACCTTAAAAACTGTATTCTATTTTTCTCAATCCTCCTGGCTCATCTGGGCAAGTTTTCCAGTACTGGTAAGCGTGCTGTGCATGGTCATTGTGAAGATCACAAGGTGAAGCAGTGAAGCAGCAAGGGAGCACTTGATAGTCAGTATTAACACATGAATTGAATTGTCTGATTCCACAAAGTCTGAAACAGCATCCATAATCCTTTAAGAGATTAATTGCGAAAACAGCATAACTCACAGTTGAGCAGGACATCTTGTACAATTTGTATTGATTGAATTTGAACCACCATTATTTTACCGGGCTTTAAAACTTGTCATCGTCAGCTGATAATGGAAGAGGGAACATGCACACATATCAACAAATATTACAATTTATAGACTATTAATCACAGGTAACCATTTCCATTTTACAGTTACGAACCCGAACGGGGATATACAGATTTAATAATGCCATCTTTCTTGCGTTCATTAGTCCTGCATTTATTCTCTCTTTAACTACCCGTCCTATCAAGATATACAAGACTTGACCACTGCAGAAGATGGAAATTTAATAATACTCCCAACAATTCCAAAGTGTCTATCAAATTAGACATGAATCTGTATCTAGACTAGAAGATGATGCGAAGTTCTCAATATATCTTTACTGAAGTAAGCCGTGTACTACCATAACACCCCTACTCCAATTTATTATTATCAATAATCTATTTGGGCAAGATAAAAATATTTATTTAAATGTCATTTATTAAGTGCGTAGCTAATTGTAGAATAAGGGAGAATATGTTTCGGTGAAACACAGAATAGTCGATTACTAATTTTTCGTAATGGTCCAACAGTTGAATAAGATGGCAAGTTGAGGATCAATAGAAGTACCTGGGATTGCCGGTGTCAGGTCATATCTTCATTTCCATAACATATCCCCTAAAAACTGTAGAGCTGGAATCCCTCTGATTTCTATGTCAACAAGTGGAGCTTTCACCACTGTCAAGGAAGAGAGTTCAGGATCCGTCTCTATCAAGTCAAGAGCACGTGTCTGGTCCTAAATATGTAAATAAATATTATGTGATTGTGGATTCGGTCCTCAATGAAAGCAGAAGAGCAAACAATAAGCTTCTTTATTTGCATTCTTTAAGCATTTAAAGAGGCATTCATCGGACTTCTACTCACATATAATAAGGTGCAAAGATATAACAAGTGATGCACCTAACCTAAACCTAAAGAATAGGTTGATTAAAAAACATGATCTGTAATGTCACAAACTATTAACAGGGCGAATCCCACAACCCCTACACACTGCAGTTTACCAGAGGTTGAAAAAGGCCCTACTGAGTACGCACCAGTCATACAGGTCGTGAAATTTATCTACAGAAAAGGAAACCACCATGACTAAATCCTTGCACCTTTTTAGAGAAAATACAACACATAATCATCTATAACAACTCTATGAGTCCTGCCAGGTAGTATTCAGAGAGCAGTAGTACCTTCAGATGCCTATATGCTAAATTATCTTACATGGGAAACAATATAGTATCAACCTAGTTGCATGAAGATGTATAGAATTGAGTTTTCTTAATATGTACACATAGAACTTAATCAAGTACGCATAAAAATACCTTTCTCTTCATTGCACAAAACTTGCAGTCCGAAGCTGATGGTGGAAGAACCTGATTAACAACAAGCCTCTTGACAGGAACATTTTCCTTCTTCAGGGAAGAACGCAACCTTGATGACTCATTGATTGCCATAACCTCCAGAAGATAGATAGGAGTGAAACATGTGTTAAGAGTATACTATAATTTAAAGCAGGTAGCTTTTACAACTAGCAAAATAATCAGCTGTCAGAAGTTAGCGTGCCTTCTCATAGTAAAAATAGGTCTATTCGACAACTCAATCAGCACAAAGAACCAACATACCTACCCCATTTGAGATGTATGAACTACTTTGGCTTTTGAAATTCTTAATTGATGTGATTCTTTTGAAATTCTCCTATAATTGACTTTGTAAGTAATAGTGCTTTATTCATAATCTACAATATAATAACTGTATTGATTATATTAATATTAACACGATAGTCAAATCAACTAAAATCAGTCAACTTTTTCAGACAGAAATGAGTAACAAACTAACAGATTATTCTGGAAGAGTAGTAAAGGGAACAAGCAGACTCATTGTGCACAAAGCAGATAAACATTAAACTTAAAAGCATAGAACCAAGGCATTTTATTGCAAAGTCAAATACAATCATATTGACAAGATGATTCAACCAGTAAGGAGCTCTATGCAGGTTTAATCTGTGGAGAGTGTTTTACTGTTTTTAACTTGCTTCATTGTTTTGTACATGTTTATACTTTCTGGAGGAGCGGGAGAAAGAGTCTCTACCGTGGGGATCGTTACAATGACAAATTCTGTTGATTCTGTGTCCCGGAAAAGGTCTCGTACTTTGATCATCCTCTCTCTTAGTTTTTGTAGCTTGTCAGCCTGCATAAGAAGTAGGAATTAAAGCTTATCCTTTAATAGAACTTGAAACAACAGTCTAACCACAGGCACTACTGGGCCTTACTGCATCAGGCCGGTTTTCTTCTTGACCAAAGACGGATTTGATGGCTGAAGTAGCTGATGATATTTTCTGCCTAAGCTGCAATAGGCAATGTGGTAAATAAAGGAATCCAAAAATAAATTAACATATCAGGGCTAAATAGTAAATAATACACACGCACATCCTCATCTGATCAGTTGTGACTTGAGCATTAAATTTTAAAAGATTTCAACCCCTGTTAAAAACAATGGCATACCATGCACTACTTTTAAACAATCTTTTTGTCTAAAATTACAAAAAAAAAAGTGATAACTACTTATAACTATTTGGTCGCAGGAGAAAGTTGTGACATATTGGCTTCTAACAATGGACTTCTTCAATTTCACTTCAAGATGTATACCTTCAGGATTTTTCCAATAGATGCATCCAAAAAGTCTGGCAAGGACAAAAGCCTCAGTGTATGACCCTGTAATGATAATAGTTACTTTCAGGAAGTAATTTCTATAAGATTTGACACAACAACAACAACAACAACAATAATAATAATAATAATATTGTTTTACTAACCGTGGGAGCAGTATCAAATATTATTCGGGTAAACTTATTATACTCTTCTAATTCAAGGAACTGAATAACCTGCCAGGGGTTTAGAGAATTGGCAGTTAGTACAAGAAAAAAAAGAGGGGGGAGGGGGGAGCAAATCCTTTACAATAGGTTAATGAACCTTGGATATTGCAATAGCTTCATCCAAGCCAGGTGGAGGTGTGTCCAAAAGCTCACCTAGTTTCAGCTCTCCTAGCTTTACGGTCAAAATTTAAAAGTCAAAGATAATACATAAAGTGTGCATCGAATTGCCAATCTACAATTTGAGCTAACAGAGGGGACACAAAAAGAAAGTGTAGTGCCAAACTTATAAGTGCGACGTTGATGTTAGCCATTTGTGACTAACACAGCAATATACTAATGAACATTGTAACCATATGAATACTTTCTGTCTTAGATTCTAATTTGTGCTACTGCAGCACTAAGAAATGTTCATAGTCTCATCATAAATATATGCTACCCTCATTGCCATACCAATCAAATTGTAGGCAACCATCTTCACAAGTAAACGTCTTCTTTTTATCCATTGACTGTTCGATATATTTTTGTGGTCAAGCAGAAATCCATCATATTCATTAATACTTGCTGCATCACCACAAGAACCATTCCCATTTAAATGAAATCAGACAACTGAAAATGTGTTTACCTGTTCTACAATCATTCCCAGTCCCATGCCATCCATAAAGTCCTTCACTCCAGTACCTCCATTTTTCTTGCTTGCGTTGCGAAATTCTTCCTTAGCTTGATCAGGGTTTATCTGTGATAATAAATTACATGCTACTCAATTGTTAAGAATATATGATAGTACGGTATTGTTAGTTATGATTAAATTATGAATGGTTGACATTGTATACTAAATGCACACCTAAACAATATCCATGAACCAGAATCTCTAGCATGCCATATATAGTTGAAAAATAAAATAAATCAGGACATAATTAAAGGAAAGAAAAAGGGAATATATTGTTCAACAAAAAATATTCATAGGAAATTGATGCCTACATGATAATATGCTTTGTATGAAACAATAAAGTCAAATGGTCACCAAGACCACCATGAAGAATCATTGAAAAGTAAGATTCGAATTAGCAAAGATAAGGAAGAGGAGTTTAGAACACTGTAGACTGATTCATTACATTAGCAGGTCTTATTCTATGGTATTACCAATTGCACATCTTAAAGAAAAAGAGTATATGTATTCATACTAAATTGATCTTTACAAATAAAAAACACAGGATAAAAACGGGAACAATGTTTAAATAAGTAAACAAGTCTTAAGTAAATAGTATAATTATTTAACTAACTCAAGAATTAGCAATATTATTGCTAAAATTTCTGCACACACCTCAAGTGCGAATAGTGGAGCGAGAGGTCCCTCAACTGGTACAAGTGTCCCTCCTGTTAAATCCTACTAGACGAGAATACACAAATACTGTGATTTATCACATGTAATATACGCAAGGGAATTAATTTTCCAACTTAATTAAGCAGAGGCATCTAAAACCTGTGCAAAAGAGTCGCTCAAAGAGTGAGCAGGATCAGTTGAAACCACTAAAGTGGGATGACCATTATTTGCAAATTTTACAGCAAGTGATGCTGCACAGCTTGTTTTCCCAACTCCTCCCTTTCCACCTAGCAAGTAATATTTCCTCTGGGTCCCAGAAACCATTTCATCGAATCCTGCTGTCGCTTCTTTAGAAGCGGCTACAGATTTAACTGCACAGAGTGTAAACATGAAAGCAGTCTCAGACACTCAATACTACCATAAAATTCATAATACTAAATCATTTTTTTGTCCTGTTCTCTTAATAAAAAAATTTCCTCTAAACTTTAAAGTTCATCTACAGCAAAAATTTCAGCTTCGAGTATATAACAAGATATGTCGCCAGATTTGACATTTGACAGCTCGAAAGTTCGAGTTTCAGCTAGTTACCATTTTAAGTATGATAAATTTGCCACTTACCAAAATTGCATAGAGATATTCAAGTAAAGGAATGTGTAAACTTTAGAATTACAAAGGACAACATGTTAAAGGTCCTTGAAGCCATGTCACAACTGAATCCTCCACATATTTGTATTCTAAGCTGGATAAGTACCTTCACTATAATATTTACTCTTATTATTCCTACATGGTGCAAGAGTAAAACAAATAAATTTATCATTATTATTTTGGTTATGGGCAATTACAAAAACTTAAATACCAGACATGCCTCCAGTGAGGCTCGATACCCCAACCTCTCATTGCCAAAAGAACAAAAGATTATCACACTGTACAATATGGAATTTTCAGACGACGGGTAAAAAAGCCACTCAAGCTCTCATTCAGTCAAATGGTTACACCTAAATTGGAGTGTTATTTTCCATTGAAACTTGGTGTGCTGTCTGTTTGGTCAACACTTAGTCTTAGTGTTAGGAACTCCCCTCGGAACTGAATTTAAATCAACAAATCTTCTATGATCCATTTCCAAACATTGTGTATGCTATTTCCATGGAGACAGGATACGAACAGGAATTTCCACATACAACCATATCGAAGCTCGTGTCTAGCTTAACTATAGTTTTTTCATTCCATATTCTGCTTAGAAATTTTTTAACGTTCTTATCAAGTATCAACAACTATTTTTCTAATCTACTACTAACACATTCACAAAGGTATAAAATTATAACTATCACATAAATATGTCTCCAAATCCTATAAAAGTACACCCAAACTCCCACTATCCACAATCACTCATCTATAAATCAATAAACATTATAGAGTTAAACATCTACATATCAATAACCTCAGGAGTCAGGACCATCATATATTATTAATTTTATTTTAATCTACACTATCTCTATTATGCCGGGACCGAAAAATATATTGAAAATATTAATTTATCTTGGGTTATTAATTTATAGGTTCTACTGTACATTAAATTGAAATCAAGAAAAAGTTTTTTTTTTTTGACAGTAAATCAAGAAAAAGAATGAAACTTTGGAACCTAAAGATACAAATTACCCAACATTAAATTAATACTCTACTTAAAAACTGTTGAAATCAAGCAAAAACATAGCCAAAAACAGGGTTACACACACACACGCACATATTACAAACATATGCAAAACCACTAAAGATTGAAACTTTATAATCAAATAAGAAAAGGGGTAGTGTAGAATGACCTTGAAGTGATTTTCTTGACTGTTTTGTTGTGAGATAAAGAGAAAAAGAGGTGGAGCTGAGAGGTGTACTAATTGTAGAGAGAGAAAATGAAAGGGCACGTGATTTATGGGAGTTTTTGAATAATGATATACGATTCACTGAAGCCGAAGAAGAGAAAAAGATGGGAGAAGAAGTGAAACTAGTCGCCATTGTTGTTTTCTCTGTGGGTTACCAAACTCACAGATGAGAAGAAGTGGCAAGTTTTTTTACACGCTGCTAGACTTTTTTTTCCAAGTAATTCGATTCGATTTATTTTATGAGTTTTTGGTTTCTTTTTTCACCAAGAAAATAAATTATACTGTACATTACTGGTGCTCTCAAATTTTTACGTGGGAAGATTGTCGAAAAATAATAAGTGGAGTTAAATTAGAAATGGGTACTATTTATAATAATTTTTTGATATACATTTATGGATTATTTTATCATATCCACGTTTGTGCGGTGTTTTTAGGATTTTTTCTATTCACGAAAAAATATGCAAATAAATGAAATGATTGTCTTATCAGTTGCTTTTAAAATTACAGAATTTTTTATTAATTGTATTATCATAAATGAAATGATTGTCTTATCAGTTGCTTTTAAAATTACAGAATTTTTTATTAATTGTATTATCAAGTTTATTACATAAAAAAGGAATTTTTTTAAAAAATTATTTATTTGAAATTTTGGAGTATAAAATTTTAAATTACTTCTTTTTTTCCTCTGTTTTTTGGTTCAGAGATAAAAATAAATTATTATTCATGATAAAAATTATATATTATATTATGATGATAAAGAATAGTGTTCGAAAATTGGAATAATAAAATGAAAATAATAATAATAATAAAGAGGGCATGAAATATATGTGAATAAAATTTTTAATATTAAGTAACTTTTTATTATAATTATAAATTATTATTCATAATAATATTTTATTAAAATGATAATATATTATGTAAAATTTTATTGAATTCTGTTCATCGCCTTCTTGTAATAAATATAACAGATTATTATTATTTTATTTAAATTTATACATAAAATAAATTATAATGTATTGAATAATAATTATTTTAATCAATATATATTATCTTGGTGCTAAAATATTAGAAATATATGATTATATTTTCAATATTTTTATAAGAACTTATTAATATGGAGAGAATTTTGAGATCCAAAATTTTATTTTTAAGATTTAAAAAATATTCCAATATCTTAGTAAATATAATTAATTTATATGAACAATATATTGAATGCAACATCTTCCCATAATAAATTTAAATAATTTTAAAAATACACATATAGCCTTGAAAAGTTTAAAAATTAGGGTATTTATGAAAGATATAACCTTTTTTTGCAATTTTACTATCTTTTAATTTTTTTTTAAAAAATACGGTCTGTAACTAAAAGTAATCAAATGCAAATTTTGTATCTAGAATTTGTAACCAAATGTAACTCAATGTAATTTTTTTTTGAAAAAATTTGAAATTGCTCGTGGTTGGATTTGAGATTGATTTTAGTTACATCCGTGGAGAATAGTATTTTTGCAAAAAAAAACTTTAAAATCATATTTTTACAAAATAAAAAATAAAAAAATGTATTTTTACAAAAAAATATAAAAAATTAGTATTTTTCAAAAAATTCCTAAAAATTATTACTATTTCTTCTTGATTTTTATAAATAAAGATATTTTGTTGTTGAAAGATATATAGGTGATGTAGATCCGGAACTTGAACCCGATTACCCGACCTTCTCTTCCTCTCTGTAACTCTCGCACTTGTTCGTCGTTCTCAAAACCCTAGAAATTATTTTTATAATTTCTTGTATCTCACTGTCCAATACGCAAGGTTCGTTCTTTTTGTATCTATTGTATATATGTACTCTCTTACTCTATTTCAGATTTTACATAAATTCAATTAGCTTTTACATTCTTTCGCTTATTTTAATTTCACGTTCTGTTTATACTCTCCAGCTTTGTGTTTGTATTCATTAATATTGAGTGTATATGTCTGTATGTATGTATGTATGTATGTATGTATGTGTAAGTTATAAGCACAATCTACCACGCATGTATGCCGCGAAATCGTAGCAGTGTACTAGTTCATATATAGCGAATTACGATTATATATGTTCATAATTAATTAAGGAGTATCGTAGTTGATATAATTAAGGAGTATACTAGTTGATACATAAGTAATAGGGTGAAGTGATTGGTTGATCATTGATGCAATGTTCGTTATGATAGTGGGGGCATCTACGTAAATAATGTTTGTTTGGAATCATTTTTTTCATTTTCGTATTTTAATTTTATCACTATGAAAGTACAAGTAAGGAGTAAGAAAGCGATTGTGGTGCTAGATCCATGATTAGAATGCCAATTAATATTCTCCTTGATAATTGCGTAGTATGTCTAGCGATATCTAATTTGCGGTACTAGTTCATATGATTATTGTGTATGTATAGCGATATATGATTGGTATACATGGAACAGTTTTGGTTACGTAATCTATTTACGACATGCACGCAGACAATGCGTGTACTCTGGAGAATTATAACTAAGATTGACTTGTTGTTTATTGGTAGTCGTGGTTGTGTATGTAGGTGATTCTTGGCATTTTTCTGTGAGATTGCATATTAAAGACTAAAGAGTGGTGACATCAATATATATAATAATGTTGTAAGATCTTGTGGACCGTGCAGACAGTGGAGGCATTTTCAGATTGATAAAAAATAGAATTATTGGTTGATGATATAATCTTTGATTGGTATTGTTTTCATTTTTCTTATTCACATGTTATCACTATAAAAGTACAACTAATAAGTTAAAAAGCGATTGTGGTGCTACATATATGATTAGAATGCTGATTAATATATATAAGTCTAGCTTTTCATTGATATCAATTTTTGTTTCTAGTGAAAGGATACTGAGGTTTTATGTTTTTCAAATTCTTTACTCCCTAATTTTGCTGAAAACACCCCTTTGTGTCATTTCAGAATGGTTGCATGATCCGGCCTCCTGTCAAGTGCATATAGAGAAGAAACACATTTTTCAAGGGGGTTTTGTAGAAGTTAAATGGTTTCACCTGGACGAATTCGGAATTCAGCGAAAAGGGATGTAGAGGAAAACCCAGATTTGAAGATTGATAGAATGAAAGAGGAGGAAGAATGGGATGGCGATGATAAGAGGAAACACAGGTCAAGTAGGTCTAAAAGGACTGGGAATGGAGAGGATAGCGAAGGAGTGGACAACAACAGTGGAAGAAAGAGAAGTAGTGGGGATAGAAATGACAGTAGGAAGAGGTCAGCTGGCTCAAGCAGAATCGGTGGTAGTGATGAAGATGATTATCAAACTAAAAAAGAGTTGCGCTCTAAGCAGATGAAGAAGAAACAAGATGAAAGTGCACTTGAGAAACTGAGCAATTGGTATCAAGATGGAGAAGCAGCTGAGAATAAGCACGATGGTGTCAACAAATCAGGCAAGAGAGGACATGGTCGAGCTGATGAAGAACATGAGAGAAAAAATTCTACACCAAAAGTCTTAGATCATGAGAACATCCAGAGCAAAACCAAAGGCAAAAATGAAAGAGTAAATGATGTAGAGATTGATAAGGGAGATAGATCTAAAGGAAGAGATGATGATAGCTGGAGTAACAGGCAAAGGGACAGAGAGGGTTCTAGAGACAACTGGAGGAGGAGGCAACCCAGCATTCATGACAAAGATTTCAAAGATGGGGACACAGTTTATGATCATGGCAGAGAAAGGGATTCGCAGAGACGTGGCCGTGACTGGATCGACAATGAAAGGCCTCAAGGTCGATTTGGTGGTAGAAAAGATGGGAACAGAACTGAAGCTGTGAAAACCTCGTCAAACTATGGAATTGAAAATTATGATGTGATAGAGATTCAAACTAAATCCTTTGATTATGCCAGAGAGGAACCTATATTCACTTCTGATAGGAGCAATGAAACTGGTCAGCAAGTTGCTGATACCAAATTGCCACCCAATGATGAAGATGATGCTTATCCACAAGATAATAGAGCAGGAAAGGTTGATATATATGGCCCTGGACAATCTGTTGAAGATTCTAAGGATAGATTTATAGATGATGGTCCTTCACGGGATCAAAATTCCTGGAGGGGTGAGATTGACTCTCCATCCGGGAATGCAAGGGGTGAGAAAGGTGCTAGATTTAATGCTGGTAAAGCTAATGGCCAAAGTTCAAGTGGTGGTTCCCAACCTCGACATGTAAATGAGGAAGGTTCCTTCAATAGAGCTGTGCCGGGAGGAAATAGAGGAAATCGAATTGGGAGAGGAAGGGGCAGGCCTACTGGGCGAGAGAACCAGCAGATTGCAATGCCAGTACCCATGGTGGGATCACCTTTTGGACCACTTGGAATGCCACCGCATGGAGCATTGCCACCACTAACTCATAACATGTCTCCTGGTCCTGGTCCTCCAATTCCCCCTGGTGTCTTTATCCCACCATTCTCTCCTCCTGTTGTTTGGCCTGGACCTCGTGGTATGGATATGAATATGTTAGGTGTTCCACCAGGTATCTCACCTGTCCCTCCTGGACCATCCGGGCCCAGATTTTCTCCAAATATAGGGGCTCCACCAAATCCTGCTATGTTTTATAATCAACCAGGCTCTGGCAGAGGAGGATCCCCAAATATGCCTGGAGTTAATTTTAACGTCATGGTACCATCTGGGCGTGGACAGCCACAAGAAAAAACCACCGGGGGTTGGGTTCCTCCTAGAAGTAATGTCCCTCATGGTAAAGCTCCTTCCAGAGGAGAGCAAAATGATTACTCACAAAACTTTGTAGACACCGGTATGCGTCCACAAAATTACATCAGGGAACTAGAACTCACTAGTGTTGTGGAGGACTACCCAAAACTTCGAGAGCTTATACAAAAGAAGGACGAGATCGTTACCAACTCTGCTACTGCTCCTATGTATTACAAGTCTGACCTTCGTGAACAGGTCCTGTCACCAGAATTCTTTGGAACGAAGTTTGACGTCATACTTGTGGATCCACCATGGGAGGAATATGTTCACCGAGCTCCTGGTGTCACTGACCATATGGAGTCTTGGACATTTGAAGAAATCATGAATCTTAAGATTGAGGTAATACATCTGATATTCATTATGTGTGTATCCCACTGCACTAAAAATGAGTGAAGTCACTTGGATACATTATTAACAGGGCCACTGATGATGGGTTGTGATACTGTCATATATGTGATAACAATTACTATAAACATGTGAATTTTGGTTTCTAAATAGAAGAGAAGTATATACTGAAGAAGAGAAAGGGAAATACATTTGTGAATAAATAGCTAACATTATATTTATGGCACTGCCTAGAGAGATTAAAGGACATACTACTTTATTTGAGTATCACTGTATCAATGATCTCTTGAACAAATTCAGTTTTGGTGTTAAAAAATTTAGAAATTTTAGATAATATTTATGTCGTGTGTATACACACACATCTTAGTTTCTTTGTTTCACATTGTAATATTGACATATAAACCTTATCTCTTTCTCTCTTGTTTTCAGGCAATAGCTGATACACCTTCTTTTATCTTTCTCTGGGTTGGTGATGGTCTTGGCCTGGAGCAAGGAAGGCAATGTCTGAAAAAGGTATGTTTAACTCCTGGTGAGGCACCAAGGCTGTCTTCTGGGTTATATCACATTCAATTGTTTGATGCACACCCTTATTTATTTATCGACTCCCTGGGTCCCGAAATGGTCGAAATGGATGTATAATTTGACTTCTCAAAGTCTGTTAGTCTGAATGCGAAGATCATAATCGGGCATCTGTTTATTATTATATTATATTTTATATCTTATATAAATTTATTGTAGTTTTTTTAGAGGTTTTGAGTTTTTTTGCTAATATATATAATATTTATAGAATAAATAAACACATCTTTGTATATAAATACTTTTTTAAATATAGTAAACGATGTTAAATTTAGTGAAATGTAAAACGAATAGTAATAAGAAATGCCTTGTATAATTCAGTCAAACATATACTTGTTTTAAAATATACTATCTATTGATTTAACTTTTTTATTACAATTGTATATATGTATAACAACCATAAAGAAATTAGTACAAGTTAGTAATCTATTAAGATATTCTTACAAGGGTACCTGAATTTCTCTTACTAATCAAAATTAGGAAGAAAACCTAATAGACTTCAGTAGTAACATATAGGCTCGTCAACGGACTGGAGATCCATTTAGATCCGGGTCTTGGTGAGTGGATATGTATTGTATTAAAAAATTCAGCTGGACAAGGATTGGATCTGATAAAAAGTGGATATGGATGTTGTTTAAAGACCTGATATGATAATATATAATACTCCTCAATCCCATTCATCAAATTGACCAATTTTATAATTAAATAAATTTACTTATATTATATGATAAATATAATTTTTATAAAAATTATCGCCAAACTATATTTATTTTATTATAAGATCCAATTTTCAAATTTATAAAAAAATTAAAAGATAATTTTTTATTTGGGGTCAAATTTTGGTCAATTTGACCAACAAATTTAAAATAGGACAAAATGAATGGGATGGAGGGAGTAGTATATATAATATATATTACTAGTCCATGAATAATTCATTTTACATTAGAAGAGATTATCAAATTATAATTGTCCTTTCATTTGAAAGAATCATCTCATTTGTATTTATATTGGATCGAACCATTGAACCAATGATTGTTTGTTTTTAATATATTAGGATTGATTATAAAGGATGCTTTTGTAAGTTTTGCAAGCTACTACTAGCTGCAAATTTGCTATTGCGAAATGCATATAAGTATTATCAGTGTTGAATTTGGGAATGGGTTGAATTGACTTTCAATAGACAAATGGATTATCAGGCCTTGTATATTATATGCTCGTAGTAGCCAGGAGGTTGTTATGATCTAGTAGTAATGGTGTTTTTTGTTTCCTGCAGTGGGGATTTCGTAGGTGTGAAGACATATGCTGGGTTAAGACAAACAAAACCACTGCAACTCCTGGGTTGCGCCATGATTCACGTACTTTGTTTCAACGCTCAAAGGTTGGCAGTTCACTCTTCTGTTTTGTCACTTCCCTGATATTTTTCACTTTCTTTTATGTGTTTATATTTAGTTGCTTATATTTTGCTGAAGGAACACTGTTTGATGGGCATAAAAGGAACTGTTCGCCGCAGTACAGACGGTCATATAATTCATGCAAACATCGACACTGATGTAATTATAGCTGAGGAGCCTCCTTATGGTCAGTGTTATAATTTTCCTCTTGGAATTTATAGATCATGGACTGTCATCATTCTATTATGTTATACATGGTTTTCTACGTACAAGGCATTTATGTGGAGTGGCTATTCTACACATATCTACGATCATATTTTATGTACTACAAAGTTTTTTTAAGAACTCTTTTTGCAAATTAATTGCAGGTTCAACTGCAAAGCCTGAAGACATGTACCGGATTATTGAGCATTTCTGCCTCGGTCGCAGGAGGCTTGAACTATTTGGCGAAGATCACAATATTCGGTCTGGCTGGTTGACTGTTGGTAAAGATCTCTCTTCATCGAATTTCAACTCCGAGGTACATGTCCAAGATCCTAATATTATTGTAATAGGAATAGGAGAGCCGGATTGAGTTGCAAAATGTTTTGTAGTTTTCACCTAGCATATAGCTTTTGGAATGATCATGCATTTAATATATAAATTGTAAGTTCCTATAGGTCCTGTAGTTTTTTGCTACTATCAAATTAGAAAAAGGCCACCTAGTAGAAGCAGCAATACTCATGCTCAATTTCTAACTATTAGAAATTAAAACTTCAAACAGAAGAACGGAAAAATATAATTATTTGAAGGGATGTCAGGATCTATATCAATCTACTCCCTGTACTCTTAGAAATTGGTCCAGTAGAACTGCTATTTGATTCCGGCTGCAAATTTACTTCCAAAAGTAAGAAGATCTCAGGACATACTTCTGGAAAGAAAAGCAACATTGTAATACATTGTAACTTGTAACGTAGTAACTACCATGGAACCTTTCAAGTGGTAAACTAAAATACACACATAAATATATATAGTGTTATATATTTTTGGTGTATGAGCCATGTAGGAATAGAATACAGGATTATTGGTTTGGTTTTAATAAAGGAATCTTAGGCCGGAATCAATAAAAGATGTGTTAAGTTTTGACTTATCACTATAACATGTTATGATTGAATTATATCTAGGTTGAAGTTTTGAGTTCCAACATATTTGCACATTATTGACACAAGTGTCTGGCAGGTGTAAATTTGGGTTTATCAGGTGATTAACAAAGCAGTTATTTGTGTTTATGTAGAAAATTAGGATTGTTTTACATGATTGTTTATCAGGTTCTAAGAAACTGATAAATACATATATATATATATATACATATATATATATATATATACATATATATATATATATACATATATATATATATACATATATATATATACATATATACATATATATATATACATATATATACATATATTACTGTTGTTTTTGAATAATTTGATAAATGAAGATTAATATTTGCATGTTCAGGGTTAGAACCCAGTATGAACTATTATAGATTGACATGCTTGTTTGGTAGGATGGGAACATTTGGACATTACTATTTACTAAGTTGATAGCTTGTTAGATTATGCGAAAGGACCAAAATATTTAATCTGCTCTGCTTGCATATCTGTGCTGAGTTTTTCTTAACTGGGATAATTGCATCTTTCAGGCATATATCAGGAACTTTGCAGATAAGGATGGGAAGATTTGGCAAGGAGGTGGCGGACGAAATCCACCACCAGAAGCTGGTCATCTTGTTGTCACAACTCCCGATATTGAGTCTCTTCGTCCCAAGTCACCAATGAAGAACCAACTTCAAATGCAGCAGCAGCATTCCAACTCTATTACACTGACGTCATCTAATTCAGCAAATAAGAGGCCAGGGAATTTGCCGCAAATGTATAATGGACCTGGTATGAGTGAAGAAGCATCTAATAGCTTTAACAATCCGCCTCAAATGCCTTGGCCTCCACAAATGGAAGGCTTCAGAGGAGGTGATGTAGGGGTTATGGGATCCGAGGATAAAGTTTTTGAAATGTATGCATACAATGCACCATTTGTGCAGCCTCCTGGAGATTATCCAGATTATGAATCTCACAGGGTAATGAATATGTTGTAGTAAATTTTATCGGCATAAGATGTGCCTTGAGGAATTTTCTCCATTTATAATTTTATTTGTTTCAATTTATTCATAAATAAATATTAAGATATAGAACTTGTTACATGTTAGATACAAATGCACATTGAGGTTTGTTGTTACTTGTGGGCCTAATATATGCTGTATGATGTCATTTATCTACAATATATAGTCACCGGTGAATTATGTTATAATTCACAGCACAAGGTGAGCCTAGTTGAATCCTTGACTTGGTTCCTGAATATGATGGGTTTCACACCTGCATAATGATTGACTTCATTTGACTGGGTCTTAGTGTGTATTGTGGATAACTGGATATGTTCATCACCTGACATTCATTTTTTAAGGAAAAAGGAGCGTTTATCGGCATATTTATTACTGTACTTATTAGCTGTATTACCGTATATTGTCGAAACAAATTTGTACATATATTTGACTAACTGAGAAATGATCGATGCGAGTAACAAGCAAACACCAAGCAACGAATCACAATTTTAGTTATGAACAGTGTATAGAGTATATCTTCTATGTGCTCTTTTACCTGGATTGCGCCTTGCTGACAACTCTTGAGCACACCGAGTACAGATAGCCTCATTAATCCAACCTCTGGTGGTAAGAATATGTGTTTTAAGTGATGCAGAGCTTCCGATTTTCTATCTCGTGTAGTACGAGGCTCAAATTTTAAATTACCATATTTAAAAATAGGCATTACCGAATTAGCTTTCAGTATCACTGTATCAGCGTCCTTTCCTTTAATTTTTCGAAATTTCAAAAGCATGTTAGTATCGATTATAAATTAGCTTTACAATGACCAGACTCTGTATTATGTTTCTATCATCAAATCTTGGCACCTAGAATATCATATTTGGATTTCACTAGAAGAATACCAAGGAAAATGAAAACCACAACTACGATTGTTACTACAGTCTATATCGACATTGTTTTATATGTTACCGTGGAGCAAAAGAAGCAGTGAAGTCAACAGGAATCGCCATTTTCTCCGACCATGTCAAAGACTCCAAAAACAGTCTCGATATCCGACCAGCAACCCACCCCATTTCTGGTCTCTTATTCTGATCCTCCTCCACACACTCCAACCCAATCCTTGTCAACTTCTCTGCAACCTCCACCGGATACGAATCCTTAAGCCTCTTATCCATCCACCGTCTCAATGTACCAGTTCCACCATCCACAGCCTCTCTCGCTGTTTCAATCACCGAAACCCTAACATAACCTCCATCACTACCATAACTATACTTGAAAGGCTCCGCACTAGAAAGCAACTCCAAAATCACCACTCCAAACGCGTAAACATCACATTTCTGAGTCGCAACACCACCACACTGGAACTCCGGAGACATATAACCTCTCGTTCCTTCAAACTTCATCACTCTACTATCCGATCTCTTCAAATCCAAAGACCCAGACTCCTTAACCTCACCTACAATCTCACCACAAAGCTCAGCAGTACCGAAATGACATATTTTCGCATTCAATCCAGGCTCCGTAACAATAATACTCGAACTCTTAATATGATTATGCACAAAACACGTATTCAAACCAGTAGAATGATGAATATAATCCAATCCATGAGCAATATCAGTCGCGATTTGCATCCTACTCATCCAATTCGACAAAACAGTAAAACTAGGGTTTCGAGAATTTCGCAAACAATCAGACAAACTAGCTCCCTGTACAAACTCATAAACTAGATAAATATAACTACCAGACATCGAAGCACCTAAAAGCTTAATCACACTAGTATAATGACTTCTACATATCAACATCAATCTCTCCACTAACTTTTCAGAGTCAATTGCACGACGAAGCTTTCTTTGAAAAACGACGACGTCTCGGCCTCTAAGTCTACACCGCCAGGCAGTAGACGAAGAGGATCGAGAGAACTGCGTGCTTCGAAAATTGTTTGTAGCTGAACTAATTTCCGAGAAATCGTAAACGTGAGCGTGCTCGGAAGGGAGAGCCTCGCGGAGACTCGTGAGAGAAGCTTTGCTTGAAATTGAGGATTCGTACGAGTTTTTGATATTGTAACTTGATCCGCCGGAACTGTAGGTTTCGCCGGAGAAATTGTGTGGAGTCGATGGATTGATTGAAGATGATTGGAGGTTTTGTGAGTTTGAGCGGTTGCGTTTCGGTGATGTTACGGCGGCGAGCATCTTTTTCTTCGATGATTTGCACATTTCCGGCGGCGCAGCTAAGATGCGCAGTGGTGCGTAAATTACTTAATTTGTGTACGCATATATAGGTGCAGTGCGGTCATTTTCTGTGAAAGTGGAAACGACGCGATGACATGCGTCACAATCGACAAATTTTGTTTATGTTTGGCAGTCGGTCCTGGATTGGTGCGTGCGTATCTATTCTGTTTCTATTTTTTTACTCGATTCGAGAATAATTCTTACCGATAATTAATCTATTTCCGAGTAGTTTATTTTTTAAATGATTGACATATTCTTATTTTTGCATTGCTCTCGGATCAACTATTGGAACTTATCTAGGACAAGCCTCCCAGTGATAAAATCTTCTTGTTTTTAATTATAAAGAATGTTGAATTTGTCGCAAGGGGCTAATAATTTGGAAGGAGGTTGTAACTGCTTCCCATTTATTTATTTTTCAAAATATTCCTACGATTTGTTATTTTAACAACTTAATAAGCTACATGATTCTACTAATAATGTATACTTGAGGTTTGATCAAAGTGTTGTTGACATTTTTTTATTGTTTTAGTAATCATAACTTTTTTTATTGCAATTTAACAAATTTATTTAAAATTCTATATGTAATCAAATATAGTATAATTTTTATTATATCATAAAATACTATGATCTTTGGGCAACTAAAGGAGCAAGAGAGCTGCAAAGGAGAGACATAGAGGGTTGTCGTCTAAATTTCAAAGAGCTTATTTGAAAAAAGTTACTACTTTTTTAGATAATTTTTTTAGTATAATGGGTGTCCGAACTAATTTGCACACACTTTTATTAATCCTCATTCCATCGCTAAGAATAACCATTTAAAATTTTTGAATGATTGTCCTCAAGAATTGAACCGTGTGTTTAATGATACAATTTCGCATTTCAATATAAATTATTTCAATACAATTTGTGTTTTGATACCAACTTTACATTTTTAAATTTTCATAATAACCAATATTATTATTTATTAAGTTATTTTTTTACGTCAAATGCATGTCCTTATATATTTTTAATTTTGTTACTGAAATTTTGTTTTTACTAAAAGATAAGAGTTATAAATTCTAGGAACCCACGTATTTCTTTTATGGCTTTTATAATTCCAAGTTAGAATCGATCCTCCGCAGAAAAATTAAATTAGTGATAATTAAAACAAGAGCACAATTTTTGTTAAATAACAAGTTGAAGTAGAATCATTACAAAACGTAAATTTATTCATAGTCGTATGTGTATATTACTACTATATTCCATGTTATACTAGGAAACAGTGGTCTAAACTGTCCAGGTCTCTGAGAGGGTGAGACTGAGACTGAGACAGAGACAGACACTGATACATACATGTTTCCAACCACTATTTTCATACTCAAGATATTTCATTGACCAAGTAAACTTTGAATCAAAATCCGAAATAGAAACGCAGTGTTGGAATTATAATGATATGTATAGATAAAATTGCCAAGATTTGCGTGTATATATAATTAAGAAGGATGCATTATTTTCATCTTTCAAGTTTAATCATTTATATTTGGCTTGCTAACATTTTGACCAAGTTTGTTTCACAAATTTCCTATTTAGTAACTTAAATAACCAGGTTACAACGTGTAACTGTGTAAATAAAATATACTCCGTATATGTTTAGTATATCAACGTATAACTCAGGTAACTATTTTATTATTTCACAATAATAACAAAAAAAATATTTATACAAACAAATAAGATAAATTGTAAATAATATAATATTAAAAAATATTTCTTTGATTTTTATTATATAACCATACAATAAATGCATTATATATATGTCATATGAAAAACAAAAAATATTTTTCACATTTAATTTATATTCAATATTTTTTGTTTAGATTTATTATATATTATATAATTTTAATAATCAATACTCCCTCTGGTCCTTTTTATAGAGCGCTGCACGCAACTCAAGATCTAACTAAAACGAGTTCTACTTATTTTTTTTTAATAATTCATTTTTTAAATAAAAGAGTTTTAAAAATACTTTTATTCAAAAAGAATAATTAAAAAATATTAAGTAGAACTCATTTTAATAAAACTTATGTTGTGTTTGGTTGGGGAGAATGAAATGTAATGAGTAAAAATAAAGGAAATTTATGTAGTTAGAATGTAAGATTTGAAAATAAAATAGGTTAATGCAAAATTTCTTTGATAAGAATTGGAAAGAAAATATATATTAGAGAGAATGGAGCATTCCATCTCAAATGAGAGATTTATGTTAGGAATTATGAGTTTTGATGATAACAAATTACTTAGAATTTCAATAGGGACTCAAAATTAATTTTGTAACTGATCAATGGATATGACTTATAAATATCCATTGATTAGGAAACCAGCTATCAGTTGAAACTTGTTTCTCAACTGATAAACTGGATTGTAGCATTGATTTATGTTTCACTATCAATTGACTGTATTACCTCGATGGATGCAATGATGTAGTCAACTGATGTTATTGACTTCAATTTCTAGCTTCTCAACAGATGTGAAGAATGGCTGATCAATTGTAAATATTCTAAGTCAGAATTCTCACAAGTGAAGTGATCAACTGATGTTGAAGTCGATGGATGAAGACACTACTCAACGGATGAAAGCTATCAATGGATAATTACAGTCAACGGATAAAGAATCATCAATGGATAAGGAGTCGATGGATAGCTCAATTATCCATCGACACATCAACTGATCAACAGATATCCTATCCATCGATGGATAAGCAAAGGTGAATCAACTGATAAGCTTAACATCATTTATCAGTTGATTAAAGTTTCCCTATTTAGCTAAAAGCCAGATTTCACGGGAACAGTGCAGAAACTGAATCATTGGAAGACAGTCCTGTCAGGACTGTGAAGACTTTCTAGGCAACACAGCATCCAAGGAATATCTTAAGACAAAAGACACTTCCAGAGCTAGTAAGTTCTACAAGGAAAGCTGTGAAAAGGAGCTAGTTTCTATTTTTATGTAAACAGTATAAATTGTAATATTATATTGTTATCAGTCGATAGAAAACTAGAGGAGTAGTTGTTGTTTATAAAAAAAGCAACAACACAGTAGCAAAGAGGTAGTTGTTTTGTAATAGAACTCAAGAAAAGCAAAGTAGAAAATCAGGCAGAACTTGTAATGCTTTTCTAGATTCTACATTCAACTTTGTACGCAGCTTAGTATTTTTACTAAGATCAATTGAAAGCAAAAACACACTAGTGGAAAAACAATCCACTAGTAATTTTTAATCTTGTTGTTTCTGTTATCAACACTTTAGTTATCCAGTTCTTAGTTACATCAATCTTAATTAAACACTCTCTTTGTACAAACTTATTTCCGCAAGAAGTTGACTTATTTCTTAAGTTTGTATTCAACCCCCCCTTCTCCAAACTTAGTGTACTTAAGGGCGAATAACAATTGGTATCAGAGCAAGCTTTCGACAAACAGAAAGTCAAGATCTAAAAGTACATCAAGAATGGGTCAAAGAGAAACAGGAGTTAAGATTCCAGTTCTAGAGAAAGATGAATATTTTCCCTGGAAAGTAAAAATGCACTTGCATCTGCTATCTATTGATCCTTCCTATGTTCATTGCATAGAGAAAGGTCCACATGTGCCTATGAAAATAGTTACAAGTATAAATGCAGACGACACTCAAGCACCAGACAAACTCATTCCTAAATCTGTGAGTGAGTATACAGATGAAGATGAAAAGGAAGTACACAAGGACAAAAAGGCCATGAATATTTTGTTTAATGGTCTTGACAAGGACATGTTTGACAATGTCATCAGTTGTACAACCTCCAAAGAAGTCTGGGACACTCTTCAAACCCTCTGTGAAGGTACTGAGCAAGTAAGAAAGAACAAGATGCAACTCTTGATTCAAAAGTATGAGGCCTTTCACTTCAAGGGTGGTGAAACAATAAATGATAGATATAGTAGGTTTCAAAAGCTGTTGAATGAGCTTAAACTATATGGAAGAGTTTATGCTGTTGAGGACACCAACCTCAAATTCTTGAGGTCCCTACCCAAAGAATGGAAACCAATGACTGTCTCTATAAGGCAATCTCCTGACTTTAAAGATTATACCTTGGACAAGCTGTATGGCATCTTGAAAACCTATGAGTTGGAGCTACAGCAAGATGAGGAAATTGAGAAAAGTCAGAAGAGAGAAAAGTCCATTGCTTTGATGGTCAAGGAAAAGCAAGTTGCAGAAACAGATGAAGATGCTGATTTCAAAGAAGGGAAGAAAGAAGGTCATGGCAATGGTGCAAATTATGTTAGATATGATGAATCTTCTACTGGTAAAGGAAAAGAACTTTGTGATAGTGATGAGTCACTCATCAAAGATGAAATGGATGAAATAGATGAGCATTTAGCTTTTCTATCAAGAAAATTTTCCAAACTCAAGTTCAAAAGGAATCCAATGCAAAGGCCTGGATCACAGTTCAGGAGAGACACTCAACAAGGCAAAAATCTTGTTGACAGAATTCAATTCAGATGCTTTAACTGTGGATTGGCTGGTCACTTTTCAAGTGAATGCAGAAAGCCCAAAGTTGAAAAGAGGTCAAAGTCTAGTGATGGTGTTGACTATAAAAAGAAGTACTTTGACTTGCTCAAACAAAGAGAGAAGGCTTTTGTGACAGAAGAAAAGGACTGGGCTGCTGAGGAGGATTCTGAAGAAGAAGAAGAACACATCAATCTTGCACTAATGGCCAATCAAGATGACCAGGAAGCTAGTTCATCTAGCAATCAGGTAATTTCTACAAATCTATCTGAGTTGTCCAAAGATGAATGCAATATTACAATTAATGAAATGTCTAATGAATTGTATAATTTGCATGTCACTCTTAAGTCTTTGAACAAAGAGAACACTAGGCTCAAATTAATATTAGAAACTCTCACTGAAAGAAACAATTTCTTAGAGAGTGAGCTAGTGCAATTGGACAGACTCAAGATGGAAAACAAAGATGCTAGAAATGAACTAGTTGACAGTAAAAAGGAAATAGAGAAGTTAAAAGAAAAATTAGAGGATGAACTAAGAACCATTGACAAGTGGAACAGGTCAAGTAAAGCCAGTAAGAAGATGAATGACATTCATGGAACAAACTCTTTCACCATGTTGTCTGAAACTCTTGAGAAAATAGCCATTGATGAAGATCAATCTTTAGAAAAGAAGCAATCGATTGATAACTCTGAATCAACTGATAAGAATTATCCATCGATTGATAATGCTATTTCAACAGATAATTATCCATCGATTGAGAAGTCATCAACTGCTAAGAAATGTAATATTAAAACTAAGTTTAACAGACCTATTAAATTTGTCAAAGAAAGTAGCTCCTCTGAAGCTAAAATCGAAGTTGAAAAGGCTAATATAGGATTCTTATCTAAAAATCAGTTGAAAGAGAAATTGGAAAAGATAGAACCTAATATTCAGCCAAATGAAAAGAAGAAGAAAAATAGAAATGGTAAAGTAGGCATAAACAAGCACAATAACTACACACCTGACAAATATGCTCCTAGGAAAGTTTGTGCTAAGTGTGGTAGTAAAAATCATTTATCTGTGCAATGTAAACTCACCATGCCTACAACAACAAATGTACCTGCTATACCCAACATGCATACCAGTTCTGTTTTTCCTCATTCAGTTGATTCTCATGCTGTTCATGCTCAGTATGCATCAATGCCTTATATGTTTAATCCATATCTTGCATTTGCCAATATGAATATGCATGCTATGCCATGGAATATGCTTAACAGTCTTCATGCACCAAATTTTTTCAACTCTGCAAGCATGAGCATTCCAAATATTAGCACTGAGAATTCTGAGGTAGGAAGACCAACACCTAAGGTTGAAGTGGAAGTAAAACCACCCAAACCAAAGGTACAAAAATTGGAAACCAAGCCAAAGATAACAACTAATAAGAAAGGACCCAAGGCAACTTGGGTACCAAAATCAACTTGATTTGTTTTGACTGTGTGCAGGGAAAGAGAAGAAATCTTTGGTACTTGGACAGTGGATGTTCAAGACACATGACTGGAGATAAATCCCTGCTCACAAAGTTTGAGGAGAAAGCTGGCCCTGGAGTAACTTTTGGAGATGACAGCAAAGGGCACACCATGGGATATGGCTTGATTTCAAGAGAGAATGTCATCATTGAACCTGTTGCATTAGTTGATGGCTTAAGACATAACTTGTTAAGCATAAGTCAACTATGTGACAATGGAAATAAAGTCTGTTTCACAACAGAAACATGCATAATTTCCAACAAGGTAGATGGAAGCCTGGTCATGACTGGGAATAGAAAAGGGAATGTGTACATAGCTGACTTCAACTCAACAAATGCAGAATCAATGACTTGTCTTCTCTCTAAGGCAAGTACAAATGAAAGTTGGCTGTGGCATAAGAAATTAGCTCACTTGAATTTCAAAGCCATGAATCTCTTGGTTAAGAAAAATCAAGTGAGAGGCTTACCACAAATGGAATTTGTCAAGGATGGACTTTGTGATGCTTGTCAGAAAGGAAAACAGAGGAAGGCATCATTTAAGTCGAAATTGGAATCTTCAATTGAAAAGCCACTTGAGTTATTACATATGGATTTGTTTGGTCCTGTAAATATTATGTCTATTGCAAAGAAGAGGTATGCTCTAGTCATTGTGGATGATTTTTCAAGATTCTCATGGACTTATTTTCTACATTCAAAGGATGAAGCTAGTCATCTCATCATCAAGCACATAAGAGAAAATGAGAAAAATCTTGAATTGGATGTAAAGAAGATAAGGAGTGACAATGGAACAGAATTCAAAAATTCCACAATGAAAGAGTTCTGTGAATCAAAAGGAATCATACACACATTCTCTGCACCCAGAACACCTCAACAAAATGGGGTAGTTGAAAGGAAAAATAGGACATTGATTGAAGCTGCTAGAACCATGTTGGAAGATGCCAAACTCCCAACATACTTCTGGGCTGAGGCCATAAACACAGCATGTTTTACTCAAAACATCTCCCTAGTAAATAAAGCTCAAGGGAAGACTCCTTATCAATTGATCAAGAAAGACAAAAAGCCAAAGGTGGGATTTCTTCATGTCTTTGGCTGCAAGTGTTATGTACTAAGAAATCAAGGTGAAAATCTAGGAAAATTTGAAGCCAAGGCTGATGAAGCTATATTTATTGGGTATGCACTATCAGGTGTAGCCTATAGAATCTACAATCTCAGACTACACATTGTTATGGAATCTGTACATGTAGTATTTGATGATAAAAAGATTCAAGGCTTGTTTGATGAAGGAAATCATGACACACTGCATTTTGAGAATGAATCAAATGATGTAAATGATGATGAAGAGGCAGAAATTATAAAACCTCAAGTGTTCAGAAACCCAATATCAGTTGATGTTACTGCATCAATGAATAATTTATCAGTTGACAGAAATCCATCAACTGATAATGCATCAACTGATATCTCCTCAACGGATAATCAACAATCTTCATCAAGGGTATCCACTTCAGGGGGAGGGTTTCAGAATCATTCTACAAATTCAGATCACTTTGAGTTCAATACAAATGATCATGAAGCTTCATCATCAAGGCAAAATTTGTATCCTCAAAGAAAATGGACAAGAAGCCATCCATTTGAACTAATTATTGGAAATGCAGAAGATGGTGTCAAGACAAGAAGTGCTACTCAAAATGAGTGTCTGTATAGCAGTTTTCTATCTCAAGAAGAACCCAAAAGAATTGAAGAGGCTCTCATGGATCCTGATTGGGTTTTGGCTATGCAAGAAGAACTGAATCAGTTTGAAAGAAATAAAGTATGGAAGCTGGTGCCCAGACCAAAAGACAGATCAGTAATTGGTACAAAATGGGTATTCAGAAACAAAATGGATGAAACTGGTATTGTGACTAGGAATAAAGCAAGGCTTGTAGCAAAGGGTTATTCACAAGAAGAAGGAATTGATTTTGATGAAACTTTTGCACCAGTTGCAAGGTTAGAAGCAATTAGAATCTTTCTGGCCTATGCTGCACATGCTAATTTCAAAGTCTACCAGATGGATGTGAAAAGTGCATTTTTAAATGGAGTACTAGAAGAGGAAGTCTATGTGGAACAACCTCCTGGCTTTGAAGATCTAAAATTTCCTAACTCTGTCTACTTTTTACTCAAAGCACTTTATGGCTTGAAGCAAGCACCAAGGGCCTGGTATGACACTCTATCTCAGTTTCTCATTGAGAATAATTTCACAAGAGGTACTGTTGATAAAACTCTATTCAGTAGACATGTTAATGGCTCTATCATTCTTGTACAAATTTATGTGGATGACATTATTTTTGGATCAACAAATGAGGAACTTTGCAAGAAGTTTGCCAAACTAATGCAGAGTAAATATGAAATGAGCATGATGGGAGAGCTTACCTACTTTCTTGGGTTACAAGTCAAACAGGTTAAGGATGGTATTTTTATAAATCAAACAAAGTACATTCATGATTTGTTAAAGAAATTTGAGTTAAGTGAATGTTCTTCTGCAAAAACTCCCATGGCCACTGCCACTAAACTTGAATTAAATACCAAAGAAGCTAAGGTGGATATTTCAAGTTATAGAGGCATGGTAGGCTCACTTTTATATTTAACTGCTAGTAGGCCAGATATAATGTTCTCTACATGCTTATGTGCTAGATTTCAGGCTGATCCTAGAGAATCTCATTTAGTAGCTATTAAAAGAATTTTTAAATATCTTAAGGGTACATCAAATTTAGGTATTTGGTATCCTAGAGATTCTGGTTTCAATCTAATAGGCTACTCAGATGCTGATTATGCAGGTTGCAAAATAGACAGGAAAAGTACTACAGGCACCTGTCAATTTCTGGGAAATAAACTTGTGTCATGGTTTAGCAAAAAGCAACACTCAGTATCAACTTCAACTGCAGAAGCTGAGTACATTGCTGCTGGAAGTTGCTGTGCACAAATTTTATGGATGAGGAATCAACTATTTGACTATGGGTTCAACTTGAACAAAATTCCCATCTTCTGTGACAATACAAGTGCCATTGCAATAACAGAAAATCCTGTGCAACATTCCAGAACTAAACACATTGACATTAGGTATCATTTCATTAGGGAACATGTAATGAATGGTACAGTTGAATTACATTTTGTCCCTAGTGAACAACAACTTGCAGACATATTTACCAAACCTCTAGATGAATCTACTTTTAATAGATTAGTCTGTGAGTTAGGTATGCTTAATTATACTCATGCTTAAAATGTCTGTCAAGTTTTGCAGCCATTGTTTACAATTCAATGGATATTTATCTATCGACAGATAATTACCTAAGTAATTGTTTATCGATGGATAAATCCCATCCTATTTGATCAACAGATAAATGTTATTCCTATCGATGGATATTTATCTATCGACAGTTAATTATCTTGGTAATTAGTGATCGATCGATAAATGATTAATTCTCTATTTTTATCCGTCGATAGTAATAGAATTTCTACAGTTTTATTCATCCGTTGATCAAATTATAGCCGTTGGAGAATTACCATCAAGGGTAATAAATTACAGTCTTTTATACATCAACGGTTATCTACTAATTAAAAAGTCATTTCAAGTCTTTTTAATACTAGGAAATATAAATAGCAGCAACAATTAAAAATTCATTCTTACCTGCTATTTTTTTTCTATTCATCTCTGTCTCTCTCTCAAGCTAATTTTATCTAATTCCCACGAGCTCTCACAAATTCTTTCAAGTTCACTTTAATTTCTTGAATATCAACTGAAAGAATGGCACCACAAAAGAAGATCGTCTCTTCCACTGGGTTCACCTATGAACAGAACAACTTCACAGCATGTCTAACGGTGAATGATGCTCCTGTGGACTTTCATCCATTGATGCGATTCCTAGGAGATTGCAAAGTTTCCAAAGCTCTCAGCGAAGCACCAACAATCGTGTGTTCCTTTGTTGAAGAACTGTGGACCTCTGCAGAGATTTCATCAGATGGGAAGGTAATTTCTTATTCTTGCAAAGGTAATACCTATACAATAAATAGTACTTCATTATCTGAATGTTTAGGATTGCCTGCAAATAATTGTGATAAGCCCCCAACTGAAGAAGAAATTAGGGACATGTTAGAATCCGTTAATTATGCAAATGCTGAAACTGGATTAGGAGAAGTTGTTAGGAAGAATCTTAGAAAAGAATGGAGTTATTTCTTTGATGCCATAATTAAAGTATTTTCTGGAAAAATAAGTAATTTTGATGCAATTACAATAAGTATGCAAGAAATTGCTTATTCTGTCCTATTTGATAAATATTTTAATTTTGGCACATTACTCCTAAATGAATTGACTGCCAAATTAGGACCCAAGTCATCTAGGAAACATAATATCTACTTTGCAAGATTTTTCATGATGATTATTAATGCCTCTGTTGGAGAATATGAAATAAGTGCAGATATGGAGTCCTTGGAGCCATGGATGCAAAACAAGAGGGTCTTCAAGGATCTTGTGAGAATCAACTTACACCCTAAGTTGTGCCTCATTTATCCTCCTCTTGTGCAGGTATATCTTCAAAATCTCAATCTTTTACATTCTTCTTCAAAATATCAAATTTCTTTGCCTTCTGCAACAATGGAGGGAGATGGAAATGCCCCCATTCCTCCTACCCAAGTTGCACAACCTTCAAAACCCAAGTCTAATCAAACCACCTCAGTAGTTTCTCAAAAGACTACTGTTGTAAGAAGTAAGAAAAGAAAAATCACTGAGGGGAGAGTGAAGGTGGTTGATAAGGGTGAGGGAACTGGCCAACATCAAGAAAGCCAGAAGGATAAGGAGAGTGAGATTGAGAGGAACCAGCCAGCCTCCAGTCCAATCTCCCAACAGATTGAGGCTGTAGTAAAGGACTTGAACACATCCCTAGTTGCATCTTCTCAAAAAGATGTAACTATTGAAAAGAGGTCTCAACCAGGACCATCAGATGGGGATAAGGGTCACTAAATAATACAACCATACAAAAGAAGAAAGAAGGTTACAAATACTGCACAGGGCACACACACACTTGCAAAGCCAAATGAAAATTTGGTGGAGCCTTCCGTTTCTTCTTTTGATGTGTCTCAGAATCTTCCTGAGGCACAGCCCCATTCTTTATCTGAATTTTCTTCTCAATCTCCCTCAAAAACTATTTCTTCAGAAACAGTGTTGATTGACAACTTCATTGTTTCAAATTCACCCTCTTTGCAACTCAGGGTGGAGCCAACACTCTCACCTGCATCACCAAATAAGGTTAACACCTTGGTTGATCAGGCAAATACTGTTAGTTCTCTCCAGTCAATGGATATTATGCAATCAACTGATAACTTCCAACATCCATTGACTAGTTCACTATCATCGATGGATATCCTTACATCCATCGACGAGCTCCCATCAACGGATATTCATCCATCGATGGATACTTCTTATCCATCGATTGATCCCTTAATGTCAATTCATGAATCATCCATTGAAACACTTCAAGTGGCCAATACCCTATTAGGATTGAGTGGAGTGGGTGAGGTGTGTGAGAGGCAAGGTTTGCATACCTTGGCAAAAGGAGAGTGTGTGACTGAGGGGCCCTCAAATTCTTCTGAGGTGGCAAAAGGAGAGGGTGTGAGAAAAGAGAGTCCTACCTTAGCAGCTGATGAAAAAGGAGAGGAAAGTAAGGGAGAGGTGAGAATCCAGGATGAGATCCTGATGCAAGAAAAGAGAGAAGAGAGTGAGAGAGAAAAGAATAGAGAGAAACAAATTTCACCATCTCATGAAGCATCAACTTCTAAAACTGAGCAGAATGAAGCAGGACTCACCCAGAAGTTGGGGCTGGAGTCAGGGGGAGCTGTAGACTATGAAGTCCCTGCAGGAGGTGCAGAAGTCAACTTGGAGGTGGAGGATGAAATTGCTGTAAATCTTGATGCTTCAACCTTTCAACATGAAGATCCTCATTATCAGGAACTAGCAGCAGCATCTAATCAAATAGCTGAGCAAATGCTGGGTTTAGTGCAGACAGAAGAGCAATTCAGGAGTGGGAAAGAGTTTTTGGCCAGTCAACCTGATGATATATCCCACATGAATCCTGAAGATTTTGATGACAATTCTGATGATGACCTTCTAGATCCACAAGTGGCTAGTGATGAAACTAATTTGGCTGAAACAGAAAGGGCCATTATTTCTCTTTACAGAAGGTCCATGGCTGAAGTAGATGTGGTGGATCCCCTGCACAGGAGAATTCTGAACTTTTACAGGGATAATTTGAAGATCCAGAAAATGCATGTCACAAGCTCCAAGTATGAATTGAAGAAAATAAGAGAAGACATTGACAGCTCAAGGATGCATTTTGACACCACCATTGACTCCAGACTCAGCCTCACAATGCTGACTAGAATCAAGCAAAGGTTGGACACTGAGTTTTCAGCAAAGGACAAAGTAATGGAATTGGAGAAAAGAGTAACCTCCATGGAACTTAGCATGCATCAAATTTTGAAGAATCAAGTCACTCAAATCAATCTTCTGGGTAAACTCTTAGAGACTCCCATACTCTCTCAGTCAGTAGCACAAGTGCCAGTTGCTGATAACAAAAAGGGGGAGAAACAAGAAGCTGATGCATTGGAGAAAGCAAGTGGTACTGAAGATGTGGTAAAGACTACAGATCCCAAGAAGGAGTTGGCTCAAGACATAGTAAGGAAATTTGATGCAATTGCTAGCAAATTCAAAGAAACAAGTACCAGCAGCTCACAACCTGGTGACAGGAAAGGAAAGGGAAAGCTAATTGAAGATGATAAAAAGAAAGCTGTCACAGGTGGAGGGGAAAGTGAAAAATTATTGAGCAAAGCCATAGCAGTTGGCATAAAAGAAAAGGAGCAACAAGAAAGAAGACAAGAAGAATTAGCCATTCAATTGCAAAGGGAATATGATGAAGAGGATAGGCTAATAAGAGAAGCCAGAAGAAAAGAAGGTGAAAGGAGGCCAAGGATGAAGCAAAGAGCAAACAAGCCCAAAGATGCACCAAAATCATCTGGAGTTAAAAGACCATTAGCTGATGAAGACAAGGAGAAGAAGCCAAAACAAGTCAAGACTGAAGGTCAAGCTTCTGGGAGTAATCAAGCCAAAGAAATAGAGGTGTTCAAACATAAATCTGAAAACTTTGTGTCAATCAAAGCTGAGGGAATGATTGCAGCAAAAGGGCAAAGGAAGAAAGATGTTGATCTTCTTCACATTGAGTATGAAGATGGATCACACTCAACCTTCACATTCAACCAAGTTTTGGATCAAGGATATGGCATCTTGAGGAAGATCTACACTATGCTCAACAGGAAGTATTATCTAACTGAAGAGCTAGGAAAGGCCATCCTTGAAAGAATGAAGAAGATAAGGGAGGCACCTGTTCAAGAAGAAAGGGATGACACAATAAAGATCTGGAATCCTGAAGGAAGAAAAGTGCTTCATGAGCCCTTCTACTTGATGATATACAAGGACAGGGAAGGCAGAGAAAAATGCATTGATATTTGTCAAGAAATAGACAAACTTCCAAATCTGGAATTAAATCATCTGGCAAGTCAATTGGACTACAGGATTGAAGATGAGAAGATATTGAAGGGAACCCTCTACAGGAAGATGAAGGAGAATGAAGACAAGATGAATGAGTCAAGGGGAAGAAGGAGAAGATAGGAGATTCAACCTCAATCATCAAAATTATCAGAATTCATCCCTGTCTGGTATCTGATTACTCTGTCTAAAACTTTACTTATCAATATTGTAATTCTTGCTAAGAATGAAAATGTTCAGGAGTTTTGTTATCATCAACAGAAAATTTATGCATATTTTAAATATTCATAAATAGGGGGAGATTGTTAGGAATTATGAGTTTTGATGATAACAAATTACTTAGAATTTCAATAGGGACTCAAAATTAATTTTGTAACTGATCAATGGATATGACTTATAAATATCCATTGATTAGGAAACCAGCTATCAGTTGAAACTTGTTTCTCAACTGATAAACTGGATTGTAGCATTGATTTATGTTTCACTATCAATTGACTGTATTACCTCGATGGATGCAATGATGTAGTCAACTGATGTTATTGACTTCAATTTCTAGCTTCTCAACAGATGTGAAGAATGGCTGATCAATTGTAAATATTCTAAGTCAGAATTCTCACAAGTGAAGTGATCAACTGATGTTGAAGTCGATGGATGAAGACACTACTCAACGGATGAAAGCTATCAATGGATAATTACAGTCAACGGATAAAGAATCATCAATGGATAAGGAGTCGATGGATAGCTCAATTATCCATCGACACATCAACTGATCAACAGATATCCTATCCATCGATGGATAAGCAAAGGTGAATCAACTGATAAGCTTAACATCATTTATCAGTTGATTAAAGTTTCCCTATTTAGCTAAAAGCCAGATTTCACGGGAACAGTGCAGAAACTGAATCATTGGAAGACAGTCCTGTCAGGACTGTGAAGACTTTCTAGGCAACACAGCATCCAAGGAATATCTTAAGACAAAAGACACTTCCAGAGCTAGTAAGTTCTACAAGGAAAGCTGTGAAAAGGAGCTAGTTTCTATTTTTATGTAAACAGTATAAATTGTAATATTATATTGTTATCAGTCGATAGAAAACTAGAGGAGTAGTTGTTGTTTATAAAAAAAGCAACAACACAGTAGCAAAGAGGTAGTTGTTTTGTAATAGAACTCAAGAAAAGCAAAGTAGAAAATCAGGCAGAACTTGTAATGCTTTTCTAGATTCTACATTCAACTTTGTACGCAGCTTAGTATTTTTACTAAGATCAATTGAAAGCAAAAACACACTAGTGGAAAAACAATCCACTAGTAATTTTTAATCTTGTTGTTTCTGTTATCAACACTTTAGTTATCCAGTTCTTAGTTACATCAATCTTAATTAAACACTCTCTTTGTACAAACTTATTTCCGCAAGAAGTTGACTTATTTCTTAAGTTTGTATTCAACCCCCCCTTCTCCAAACTTAGTGTACTTAAGGGCGAATAACAATTTAAGTTTTAGTTTAGATGGTTATGAATGGAATGAAGGAAATAATGAAATTTTTAAAAATTCACCCATAATGTAGTTCAAATTTCATTCCATTCATTCCTAATTTATTCACCCCAACCAAACACAACATTAGAGTTGTGTGGTATGCCCTGTATAAAAAGGAGGAGAGAGAGTATAATTTAATACTTCATCTGTCCTATTTTAATTGGCTTATTTAACTTTTATACACATATTAAGAAAAAATAATTTTTATCTCTACTTTAATTATAATACCATTGTGATTGCATTAATGTATATGCATAAAAGAGGAGTTCTTGTCTTGAATAATAAAAATAGTATATTATCAATGCATAATTAATAAGGATAAGTGGAACTTAAATATATATTAAAGGAAAAAAAACATGTTTTTGGAACAAACTAAAATAAAAATTCAGTCAAATAAAATGGGACATAACATTATACTCTTTGCTTTGATGGAAAACAAAAACATAATATAATATATATCTATACACATATGTAACTCACAATGACACTTAGGTTACGGTGTTTTGTAATACCACGGAAGTTTGAGTTACATAAATTAAATTTTAAATTCACATAACCAAACACGATAAATGAACACCTTCCAAGAAAATGTGAATTACTGCCGGTTACAACAAATCAAACGAGACGTTTTTGATTCTCCGACGTTATGACTTTGTTTGATTGTTTCGATATAATTTAATTAATTTATGTGATTGATTTAGCAATTTATCAACTAAATATAATAACTTCAATTTAAATTTAGTCTGTGTTACATAAGATTGTGATTAAGAACATGTATTTCACTTAAAATAATAAATTTTAAATTATAAAATTTAAGTTGTTATTTTAATTCTCAGTTTTGTGCTGGTATTTGAATATCTTTTAGAATTCAAATAAAATTTAAATTTATATCTTTTTTTATTATCCAAATATATGATTAAATCCAAAATTTGATATAAAATTTCCAAATAGTCCATAATATAATTATTTAATTAATCAAAATTAGTAGACTTGAAATTACATAATGTTAAATCATATATAATTATTTCAGTTTTCATGAACTTAGTACAAAATGTAATCAAGATTCAAAAAGGGGCAAATTTCATAAAGAACCATAAAAATTTAGTGCAATAAACGAAATATGTATGCATTGCGGAGCGGTCATACGCGGTGTGTTCGATAAATGACGAGAAAAATGCGTCACACTCTTAGATGAGCATATTTATTATTTATATAATATTTTATTTTTGTCAGAATAATTTTTTAAATTAATCTCTATAGTTTATTCCTTTGTTATTTATACTTGAATTTGTAATCAAGTCTTAAAATTAATTACCAAGTCACAACTCATAAGTCATAACCGTAAATATTTGATATAATCTAAACTTTAAATAATATTGAGATAGTAACCGTATATGTTAACTAGACATAATTAGATCATTTAATTTTCTTATATCATAGCCAATATGTACTTGCAATATTTTTTATCCATTTAGTCTATCTTTTTATAATACAAATTGAGTAATTGTTAATTTGTTATATCTAGTAATCTAGGTAATTATTAATGGGCCAGTGATGTAGGGAAGCTGAACAATGAATTCAGATGATAGCTAGTGAGCCAATAAGGTGAGTAGGTTAGGGCGTCATCTTATCTTATTGTTAAAACGCGTCACCTTATTGTTTGGACGTGTCTTCCAAGCTAAAATTGGCCTAATTTGTTAGTTGAGGAGACCATGACAAGGAAGTGTGTTACCTTGAAATTATTATGGTTTATATGGAATTTTATGTGTTTGAAAGACATTTATTGCAGCTCAACGAGGAATTACAAGACTATTTTATTATATTTTAATGACTAACTATTTTAAAGGATATATTTTATATTTTGGGGTAAGTTACGATTATATCTCTTATTATGAAATTTAGACAAATAAATTAATTTTGATTTTAAAATATTTTAAAAAAGTCAAAGTCCAATTTATAAAATTCTTAAATTTTAATTGAGTCTTGATCTTTTCATGGCGTTTTTATTCCGCCTGTAATAAAAATCTAGATCATATAAGTGTTTTGCTCTCCACAAATTATGTTTAAATTGATTCCTATAAATAATAAAATATACAAAAGCCCAACATTAAAAAAATGAAAAAACTAAAGTCGAAGGAATTGAGTTTTCTCTGTTTAAAAAGCAATAATGATTAATCTTCGTATAATCTCATTCACTAATATTCATCGCCCTCATATTATGATCAATTTTTAATTTTTAATCGATTTTAAATTTATTATATATTCTTTTTATAAAAATTTCAAATTCTATTGATTATTAAATTTCTCCACCAGTAATATTCTTAGCCCTTAAAATGTAAACTAAAACTGCATATGTATGTACTTTATTAATTTTCTCGTAATATTGGATAAAATTTGGAATAAAAATAAGACGTGTATATAGTGCACAAGTAAATGCATCTGCATCTATTTATAGTCGTAACTCGTATGTATATATTTCCGTTCATACCGTCGCAAGAGAGTGAGATGTGCGTTTCAAGCTAGTATCTGTCCCGTCAACATCCCTGTGGGTAGGGTTGGAGGTTGATCGTATAATAATATTCCTTATCCGCACCGCATTTAAATAATATTATTTATTCTTATTTATTATATTAATAAATATTTATATTTAACTCATGTAAATATGGGTAGTAATGGATATTATTCACTAATCATTTATTTTTAATTTTTAAATATTTATTATTATTTTTAAAAATACATATATGTCTACTGTTACTATTTCAAATTCTTACATTTTATATATTTAATATTAACTAAATAAAATTTAATATATAAAATAATATATATTCTAATTTTATAATTATAATTATAAATATGAGAATAAGGAATCTAAGATTCATCTCATTAACTTTTCCTAAGATAATCAATAAAATAACTGTGTTTTCATAATTATGGTATTTTAATATGCACAGTTAAAATAATATCTACAAAGATTGTGCATATCAAAATACCATAATTATTAAAATATATTTGTTTTATTCAATATCTTATGTTCGTGTAAATCAGGTAAATCGTAAAAGTGTGACAGACTCTGATTCAAGATGACATAATCACACATTTTGTAGGATTCATATTGCTCTTTAATCAATTGAGTCACCCTTGCTCGCCACATAACCGTTCTGGTGTCCACGAACTATGTTTTAGATCGATTCCTATAAATAAATATACAAAAGTACAATATGAAAATAAACACCTAAAAATTAAAGGAATTGAGTTTTCTCTGTTTAAAAAGCAGTAATTATAAATCTTCGTATAATCTCATTCACTAATATTCATCGTCATTATATTATAATCAATTTTTAATTGATCTCAAATTTATTATATCTTCCTTTTATAAAAATTTCAAATTTGATTGATTATCACATATTCTTAACCCTTAAAATGTAAACTAAAATTGCATAGGCACGTACTTTATTAATTTTCTCGTAATATTGGATAAAATTTGGAATAAAAACAAGACGGGTAGGTAATGGCGGATTCAGAAAATATTTTTATGGAGGGACCGGATTGTTTTTGAGAAAACACTATTATAAAATTAAATTTTAAGGGAGCACTCCTATTTTTTCTAACAATTTTAATGATAAAATTTTGCAGAAAATAATTTTAAGGGTCACGTGTCGCCGGTACACTTTACTAGATCTACCCCAGCGTCCAGGGCAAGGCACAAGACAAGTAAATGCCAATATTTCTTCAGAGAGCGAGAGATGCGTTTCAAGGTTGCTAGTATTTATCTAGTCAAAGATTAGGGATGGCCATGAGTGAGTTCAGGTCGTACACTCTATCATCCGCATCTAAATAATATTATTATTCGTTCTTATTCATTATATTAATAAATGTTTAAATAATATATTCCTATCTAACTATGCCTATAAATGGATTAGGTTCGGATCATATCAGCTTATATTCATATCCATTTATTTTTTCAGGATTCGGATCAGATCGGTAGTCGGATATTTGATAGGACGATCAATATTCGGTCCGTTAGGATCACAAATTATCGGATCGGATATCCGATCCGTTTAAAAAATAAATTTTTAAAAGAAAAGAAAATTGCTTAAAAAAAAAGAAAAGAAAAGAAAATATTAGATCTTTTAATTTAATAAAATATTTTAATTTCGAATTATGTTTAATATTAAATATTTTATATTATTTTATATATAATATAGTATTATATAAATATTTAAATATTATATATAATATATTTCATATTTATATATTAATATATATATATATATATATATATATATAATCGGATCGGATCGTACTAAATCCATATCCGCTCTTTATCGGATCAGATCTTTAACGAATCGGATTTGTTTAAGGATTCATATCCATTTATTTAGCTACGGATCGGATCAGATCAGGACTGGTGATTAAGCTTTGCAAATAGCACCTCAAACACAGGGCCCCAATATTGAAGGGCCCCAGTATTTATATTAATAATATTATATAAAAATATTTACTTGTAACTTTTTTCTAAAAACATATTTGTTTGTAATTTAGATATTTAACTAGTGAAAAAAAATGCGTTTCGCGGCGGACTCATAATAAATTTTAAATTTATTAAAAAAAAATCTACAAGGTTACATTACTGATTACTGAGCTGTATACGATAAAATTTGATATAACAAAATTATATTAAACCAAAATAGTAGTATTAAATTTATAAATATTATAAAATCAAATAATAATTTCAAAATATATATGTGTATTATAATTCACAACTTACTAATTTGTTATGATTTTAATATCTCTTTTTTCCCCATCCGTCGCTAACAATATCAATGTCACCAATGTAGGTCAAGTAGTCCACGACATTTAGATAAGTATTAGTAACATTATATAAATATTAAAAAATATAATTTAAAATTATATATATGTGTGTGACTTATAATATCTTGTTTTAGTAAAATATCTGACAGTGTATTATTGTCATTAACACGTGTTTCAATTATATCAGGACATATGAACTCAAATCCATGTAGTGGTATCCATGCAGTGGTATATTAATGATTCCTTCTTCCAACTTTTTTGGGGTCGTTGTACGTAGAAACATCACTTTAAACTAACATGATAGTGATCTTTGTCGGCCGGTTCTTGCAACTACTTTTAAGTTTTTAATGCTATATAAAGATCATTTTTCCAAAATATGTTTGAATCGAAAAAATAGATGATTTTGAATTGTTGCATGGATAAGATTTTCCTATCATAAATTAAAGAATCAAAAAATTAATCCGAATGCATAATTGCAATAAATATAAATTGATAAATAACAAAAATTTTTTAACTTTCTCATCAATTAAAATCATGTCAAGACTAAGTTGATCATCTGTTTGTGTATTGATTACATCCACATCGTGCATACTCTCACTCTTATCATCTTATCGCCTCTATTGTTATTCAAAGCATTCAATAGAGTATAATTCACGATGTATTAGTCGTTGAATGTAAATAGTTCTGTGATAAATTTATTATAATTTATTTTTTTATACTTGATCTTTAATTTATATAAGTGACGGTCTATTATTTTTTAGATGGAAACACATTTAATTTAGATAAAATAATAAATTAACTTTTTAAATATAGATAGCGTCTTTTTGAAAAATCAAAATAGTTTCGATTTTTAATAATTTAATACATTTTCTAAAATTTCTAATTATCTTACGTATAATAATGTCTTTTCTAAAATTTTAAAACTTATCTTATGAATAATAATAATTTACTTGACTTGAGGAGAAAGTTTAGGAAAATATAACGTAACTTAGTTTTTTCATAATTTGGAGAAAGTTTAGGAGAATATAACGTAACTTATATTTTTTTATAATTTTTAATATCTACTAATTCAAAAATTCGAGAAAATTAGAAAAATACATTGAGACGATTTGAGAGCGCCACCTAACCGTCTCCGTCTTCTCCTTTATATATATATATATATATTGATTACTTGTAAATTTTTTTAGTGTATATTTTTTTATATAAATTTTTTTTAAAAATTAATAATTATTGCAATATATAAGGAAAGTTTTTGAAAATTAAGATTTCTTAATAATAAAACTAAATGTTTTAAATATTTATACATACCATATAGTTATATATATAAATATAATATTTACAAATATATAATTATTATTTAATTTTTATATATTTTAAATAATAAAAATAATTTATTTAAATTATTGAGCCGGGTCTGGATTGGATATCCGATCCACTGACAGGCTTATATCCAACTCATATAAATACGGGTAGGGGATATTATTTACTAACAATTTATTTTTAATTTTTAAATATTTATTATTATTTAACTTATCCGTAATTTTTTAATTTATCCATAATTTTTTAATTGAATATTATCCACGCTGCACCTTTACCCGTCACGCGGGTAATCGATACGAATGTAGTTTGAATGCCGCATGGCGGATACCGATTATCATCCCAGATATCATCAATCGGAAGCAGTAAAATCTAAGATATCTTAAACCTCTCCAATTTTGAGTTGGATTAAATAGTCCAAGTAATAATGAGTTTATAATCTGTTGTTCCGGATTTTGGACTAGACTCTGACTACTCGAAAATTTCTTAGAACAAAGAAATAATTGAAAGATAAATAAAATAATAAAAAATTTACTCATATTTGTGTTTTCGAATATTTTTAAAAGAAAAAAAAATTAATGGAAGTATATGAAAATTATGGATACTTTCCTCCTAAAATTTTCATTTCAAAAATAAGATAAAGAAGAAAAAAGTTAAAAAAAATATTAATATTACAAATATATCCTTACAAATTATATTAATTTTTAAATAAAAAATAAATTTATAATCTGATAAATAATAATTAATTATATACTTTCCTTAAAATTCAGGAACACATAAATGAAACAAATTTCACTTTTAAATTTTTATATTTAAAAATAAATTAATAAAATTCAAAATACTTATTTTCATTTACTTTTTTTTATATTCATCTGTTTTTTCACCAAAAAACTCAGTAGCAAGCTCTTTTAGTGGAGGCAATTTTGAGCCTCAAATAATAACAGGAAGTCATCATGAATTGCATTGGCGCGGATTTAATAAAAGGCAATTTTTTCCCTGAAGAAAAGTAAAACACAATTATTTTGAGATTTCCCATGGTGTTGGCTAAAATAGTTGGCTAAAACAATATAAAATAATGATTGACTAAAATTTATCAAAGGTAATGTACTGACTATAATAATTAAATTTATATATACAGCTTTGTTCCAGCCCTTTAGAGGTTCGATGACTATTTTTTGACTAATTTGGCTTATATGCCTTGCAATGTGAGTATCTGTTCTAACAAATCTAGGGTGAGCGAGAATCGAACCCAGAACCGGGACAACAAGAGATAAAATCGAACCCAGAACTGGGACAACAAAAGGTAAACCCTTACCACTGGGACAACAAGAGATAAAATCGAACCCAGAACTGGGACAACAAAAGGTAAACCCTTACCACTGGGACAACAAGAAATAAGTCCTTACCACTTTGAGCTATCTCATCACGCTCAGTCAGGATTATGTATAATATCTAATATCTATCACGTAGGATTTTTTAGTTAAGGATTTCTCCCATTGAAGATGCTCTTAAAAAAAACAAAGAAACAATTATGATTAAGCATTCATATTATTCAAAATTAAAATAAAATAATTTCAGTATTATTATAAAACATTCCTAGCTTGATTCAACTACTTAATATCAATAGAGAATTGATAAATAAGTTGAACCTTTTTATTGTTTATATTTTTTGATATGTAAATTATTTAAGAGAAAAAATTCATGAGATTAACCTCAAGAAATTACGTCGTTTTACAATATAAGATAGTAATTATATTTTTGTAGATGTATATAATTTTCTGTAATTACAATAACAATTCTTATATATTTATATTAATATAAAAAAATTGCTATCTCAGGTAACTGATGTGAAATAACATCAGGATAATGAATCTCATTATATAATTACCCATATTGATTACTGAGTTGCATAAAAATCATGTGTAATTTTGCATGATATATGTCAACAAATTGATATTCAAAGTTTTAAATAGTAAAATATAGAACTTATTTATCAATTTTCGAGGTTCTATTATAATTTTCGTTCATATTTTTATTCTATCATGGGTGTTTTGAGTTACTCCCTTGCTCCTATCTAGCAAGTAACATCTATACATGTCTAGGTTCACCTTTGAAGAACAACAATGGTGTGTGTTTGCCTCGAGCTCAACCTAAATATATGCTACTTAGATTCTTGAATACTAATAATTATATATACACGAAAGATAAGCCATCGATTGAAATGAACCGGTATGTTTGAGCATCTTCAAGAGACTAAGCTCTTAACTTTAAAAATAGAAAGTCATTCATAAATTAGAGTTTCAAGAACTCCCATAGAATTTTTAAAAAGTTAAGAACATTTTTGACCGTTTATGATTTCGACTGATTTTCACAAAAAAAATGTCTAATTCCGATTTTGACCGCCTAGGCCGTTTAATACCTATTTTTTTTTAAAAAACCTAATTTTCCGCCTAGCACCGAGTCATAGCATTTCACTCCTGGGCGCGCCGCCCAGAACCCATATTTAAAACACTGACTTAGGTTCAAGGTTCACAAATAATCAACATGGATGAATGAGATTGAACATTTGAACTGGAATGGATTTGTTCTATCTCAATCTTTCCATGTCAAACATCAGATCATTTTCATTTTTCAAACCAAAAGAAAATTAATAACCATCCTAATATTTCAACAATCTTTTGTGTTTTCCAAGTCGAAAGGTCTTTTACGAGCTAAACAACCAATGTACTCCGTAGAGTGCAGGTTATGCACATCTATGTTGGTTAATCAATCATCAATTCATCATCTACTAACAAAATAAGAACACATTATCGACTAGCAAGAAAATCGAAACAATAACTCGTTGTTATATAAGTTCAGCTAATAGCATAAAACTCATGTCATACAATAAGTCAATAATAACTAGTAAACTTAACATACTACATTACTCAAAAGCAATAATAATCCCGAAACATACTATCAAAAACACTAAGACCCCTCATTCAAGAACACAAGCATAAGCATCATTCATTAATTAGTACGATAAGCTTCGAGAGCCTCACCAGTCAATCGACAGGTCCTCCACTCGGGCAAAATCTTAGCACCCATTTCTTCGTAAAATTTGATAGCATTCACATTCCAATCCAACACTACCCATTCAACTCTCCCAAACCCCATTTTGGCAGCTTGTTTCGCAACAGCAGACAACAACATTTTGCCTAAACCCTTCCTCCTATAACACTCCCTCACAAACAAATCCTCCACATAAAACCCGGGTTTCGCTAAAAATGTCGAATAATTAGGAAAAAACAAGACAAACCCAGATACAACCACGTCATTTCCATAAGACCAGAACAGTTGTTTTTCCGGGTCGGGTACCGGGTTATCAAGAATTAGGGTTTTTTGAATTGGGGTGAAATTAGGGGTTTGTTGAATTGGGGGAAATGGGTTTGGGGAGGTTTCGAGGATGAAAACAGTGAAAGAGTGAAATGGGGTTGGTGGGTTTGTAGTGGGGAAGAGAGTGGAAGCGAGTGATGACTCAGTGGTGGCGAAGAGGTGAGTTAATTTCTCGAACTCGGCCATTTGGTGGATGAGTTTGTGGATGTAGGGGACATCTGATATAGTGGCGAGTCGGATCTGGGCGAAGAGTGGGTGGGTTTTGGGTCGGGTGTTGGTGGGTGTGGGTGGTTCTGAGGGGTGGTGGGGTCCAGCTGCGGCAGCCATTGTTGGGTTTTGTTTGTAAAGGGTGAGTTTGTGTGTGAAATGTGGTGGTGGTGTAGTGTGAGAATGGTAGGTGTTTATGTAGGGCCTATATATAAGCAATAGGAGGTGGCTACGTGGATAGAAAGTTTACTTTTATATTCCGTATTACCAAAATTGTGTTGTGATATTTTATTTCGTTATCTAAACTGACACGTGGTTCATTTTTCCGTTAGTAAAGTGTATTTCGTGTATGCGTAGTTTGTATGTCAGATCACTTAAGATACCATCCTTCAAAAAGTACCATGCGCTATACTGCATTTCCTAACTTTTTATACTTTGCTGATTTCCGTTTAATTGGGCTAACGCCGTCAATTTTTTTAAGGGTATTTTTGTCAATTTATATTTTAATGAATCTATCAGCACAGCTTCCAATCGGAATAAGAAGTTCGACGATCGGAAAATTTTTCCGGTGACACCAGACTCACAACCAAACTCAACAAACATTACATCAACTACTTCCTAGGCAAGTAAACAACTTAACCATATAAACCAGACCAAGAATCAAGCTTAATTAAACCGATACTGGCCAAGTAGTCAACACTCCGGCAACTCAAAATCACAGTAAAACTTGAAATAAAACACACCCACAAGTTGCTGGCATCAAATACAAGTTAACCAAAAGATTCAAATCAAGAAACCAAGCTATACAATCAGATTCCGGCCAAAATAGGTTGGAGAAGACGACCGGTGACAAATCCGGTGACCTCCAACAATGATTAAACTCGACAAAAATATGGCGAATCTACCACTACTAACAATCTATCCATGTCATTTAGACATATAAATAAACAAATAATAAGCCGAAAATAGTGAGGTCGGCCGATTATCCGGCAAATCTTCCAAACCTTCTCAGAGCAGGGTCAATACTATTAGGACGATTAGTAGCACCCATAACAATTACATGGGCACGAGATTTAAGTCCGTCCATAAGTGTCAACAGTTGGGAAACTATTCTCCTCTCAACTTTATCACGGGTCTTCTCTCGTTTGGGGGCAATTGAATCGATCTCATCAATGAATATAATGGATGATGCATTCTTTTTTGCTTCTTTGAATGCTTTCCTCAGATTACTCTCACTCTCCCCAACCAACCCCAACCAACTTTGACATAATTTCTGGTCCATTAATGCAGAAGAAGAAAGCACCAGTTTCATTAGCAACAGCTCGGGCTATCAAAGTTTTTCCGGATCCAAGAGGTCCATAGAGCAAGATTCCTTTTGGTGGTTTGACTCCAATAGACTTAAAGAGCTGTGGATGTCTTAATAGAAGCTCCACCAACTCCCTAATTTGAGCCATATGCAAATGCCGAAAATGGTTTTTTTAACTGACGAAAATACTCTTAAAAAAACTGACGGTGTTAGCGCAATTAGACGGAAATCAACAAAGTGTAAAAAGTTAGGAAGTGCAGTATAGCGCTTGGTAGTTTTTGAAGAACGGTATCCCAAGTGGTCTGACACACAAATTACACGTACACGAAGTGAACTTTACTCTTTTTTTTGTTAATTGAAAGTTCAGTTTAACATGACCTCATCTTCTGACAATCGACCTCCTCTTTTATTACTAAAAACCCTAGCTAGCTGCCCTTTCCTTTCTTCATATCTACTCCCTCTTTCATTAATTAATCCTTCATCTCTTTTCACAAATCCATTTTCATCCATCCATCCTCTCATATCTCAAGCTTTTGTCCCAAAAGTATCGAAAAACTCTGTTCTTCGTTTACCTAGAGCTCGAAATATCAAATAAAATACATTTTTAGATTCAAAATCTCTTACTTATTAACATCATATATTTATATCAACATTTGATGTCATTATGAGATCTTTGATTTTTCGAATTTTTGTCTCACTTTGTGCGTAGTATCGTTTTATGTGACTATTTGTTTGTCTTGCTCTATCACTTTATGCGAGTTTAATTTTGATGTTAATTTTATTGAGAATGATTTAAATGGTGTATTTGGAAAAATAATATCGAAACTCGGTCGGTGACGAATATTTCAAATGCTCACCTTTCATAATCAAAAACTGTTCATCATATGAGGATATCTATTTCTCCTGAAAGTTATGAACACTGGTCTAAAAATGGTTTTTATTGTGTGAAGGTCAATTGTGATGCTAATGTATTCAAGGATGTTGGTGTAATTTGGATTGCTTGAGATGCCATCGATTTCATTTTTAATTTCAAAAATATTTGTATTCATTTTGTTAAGCAATCTGGAAACAAAGCGGTTAATTTAATTCATTTATTTGTTTTTCTACCTGGTTGCATGGTTAGTTGAAAGTTTGTCTCGACTAAGTCTCTTTCAAGTTATTAATGGAAATTTATTTTAAATTTGTCAAAAAAAATATCACTTTGACATTTGATAATATTAATGCTGAATAAATGATATATGATTTTATCTGGATTTTGAAAAATACTGTATTGAAGGGGAAAAATATAGGTTTCTTGATTCAATGGTACTTGTCTCACTCTATCCTGCGGTATTTATTTTTTTTCCAAAATATATTTTCAATAATTTTTTGAATTTTTTACCGTTCAGATTTTGAAAACTTTTGAATGTAAATAATGAATTAAAGTATGATACTACAAGTCCTCCACTCGGGCAAAATCTTAGCACCCATTTCTTGGTAAAATTTGATAGCATTCCCATTCCAATCCAACACTACCCATTCAACTCTCCCATATCCCATTTTGGCAGCTTGTTTAGCCACAGCAGACAACAACATTTTCCCTAAACCCTTCCTCCTGTAACACTCCCTCACACACAAATCCTCCACATGAAACCCTGGTTTTGCCAAAAACGACGAATAATTTGGAAAAAACAACACCAGTCCCGATACAACGACGTCCCTTCCATGCAAGCAGAAGAGTTCTTTTTCGGGATCGAGTATAGGGTCATCAAGATTTAAGGTTCTTTGTATTGGGGTGAAAGTTTTAGAAGTTTCTGAAATTATGGGAAATGGGGTTGGAGAAGTTTCGAGGATGAAGACGGTGAAAGAGTGAAATGGGGTTGGTGGATTTGGTGTGCTGGGGAAGAGTGTGGCTGCAAGTGATGACTCGGTGGTGGTGAAGAGATGAGTTAGTTTTTGAAACACAGCCATTTGGTGGAGGAGTTTGTGAATGTGTGGGATATCGGAGATTGTGGCGAGGCGGATCTGAGTGAAGAGTGGGTGAGCTTTTGGGCAGGTATTAGCGGGTGTCGGTGCTGCTGACGGTGGTGGTGCAGCAGGGGCCTGCATGGTTTTTGTGTGTGTCAGCTGAAAGAAAAGTTGGCGATGAGTGTTTGAAAGGCGATGGTGATATATATATATATATACTTGTGGGAGACTTGTGGTAGGGTAATTTATGCATGCGGCGAATATGTAGAACGTATGAGCTGCTACTACTACTTTATACATATATGATATCTGTATTGGTAACCAATTTCAAAATTCTAAAACATAACACCTCAACATTGAGTAGCTCCAAGTATGGTTGTTTGTTTGTTTGTTTGGACAATATCTATATTGGTACGTTGTAGCAGTTTTTAGCAGATGTAACCGTGCAAGAAACTGACATTTCCCCAAGTAAAAAGAATTAATGTAAACCAAAGTAATGCAAAAGTATCTAGATATTCCAATATGTACTTGTATTATTTTTAATTAAATTGCAATTAATTAAAGCACAACTACCAGATCTCATACTATTACACATATATTGTACAAGGAATTCAGTAGACCTGTGCGCTGCCTCATACCTTGTTGCACAGTTATTTCCACAGAGTATTCAGTTTCGCACGTCTCAACATAAACCTCAATTACTTAAGAGAGACTTGGCAATTTTTGTGACATTCTCTTCTGTAAAACCAAATTCCTTGAATGTATCCAAGTAGGCACCGCTCCTCCCAAAATCTCTTACTCCTACCACCACTCCTCTCTCACCCACATACTCCCTCCAACCGATCGGTGAGCCTGCCTCAACGCTCATCCGCTTCGACACACAAGAAGGCAGCACATTCTCCTTGTATTCCTCCGGTTGCATATCAAAAAGCTTCCAACAAACTAAAGATACAACTCTCACTTTTTTCCCTTCACTTCGCAAGACATTAGCGCTCTCTTCACAAAGACATAGTTCGGATCCCGTTCCAATTAGTATAAGATCAGGAAATGAATTTTCTGAATTGTCACTGACTATATATCCACCTCGTGAAACTGCATCAGCAGATGTTCCTTCTATGTTTGCTGCCACCTTTTGCCTTGACAATGCAATAAGACTAGGCCTGTCACGATTTGCAACTGCCACTTTATAAGCTCCAGCGGTCTCACTGCCATCAGCTGGTCGAAAAACTAGTAGGCGAGGAACTGCTCTTAGGCCAGCCAGCTGCTCCACCGGTTGGTGGGTTGGTCCGTCTTCCCCCAGGCCAATTGAATCATGTGTCATAATGTATAGAACTCCAGCATGGCTTAATGCAGAGAGACGGATTGCATTTTTCATGTAATCAGAGAAGGTGAGGAAAGTGGCTGCAAATGGTATTAATCCGCTTCCATGCAATGCAATGCCATTTGATATTCCAGCCATTGCATGCTCTCTGACTCCATAACGAATGTTGCGTCCCCATGGGGATTTTGGTTGCTGAAAATCTTCATAGCCATGAAGATAAGCTTTATTAGAGGTTGCAAGATCTGCACTTCCACCAATTAGTCCCGGGAGCAGCTTAGCAAGATAATTCAAACATTTTTCTGAATAACCTCGAGTAGCATCTAGTGGATCAGATGTTGACCATTTCTGTCATCATTGTAGTATGAACAATATCATTAATTGACTTTAAATAAATGTAGAATCTAAAAAATGAGACGTTATGACAAGTTCTTGAGAGATGGCAGAAAATAAGATAATTATACCGGCAATGAGTACTCCCATCCTGGAACCATGCCACCACTAAGTAGGAGTTTGAATTGTGCTGCTTCATTGGGGTATTTGCTTTGGAAGTAATTAAGTGTAGATAGCCATTCCTTCTCCAATAACTCTCCGCTCTCTGCTTTCACTTGCATTTCTCTGCAAAAGGTAACTTTATATCAAGTATGTTTTTAGGAGCGTAACATTATGTATATTGAGTTGTTACCCTACTTATACAACATGGGAATGACATGAAATGGCTCACGATCATCCCAACAGACTTTGCCTCTCATATGTCTTGTATCATCTTCATCGAAAGTACCATGATGAGCTTTTGATGTTCCTTCTTTCTTTGATAACTTCCCTATCACAGTTTTCACCTAGAAAAAGACAGGAACCATCCTCTAATGTAATACTTGATAGCCAACTCTTCAACTAAATAATTTTCAATTAAGGATCCTCACTCTAAATTAGCAATCAGAGGCAACAAGAACGCAAACCAGATTTATTCCACATACCCGGATGAATGTAGGTTTTCCGGTTTCACTAAAAGCATTATGAAGTGCATTCTTGAATGATCTCATATTTTCGTGAATGTCATTTACTGTGATTGTATTCCAACCAAGAGCCTCAAATCGTGCAGATATATTTTCAGAAAATGCAAGATCAGTGCCTCCATCGATAGTGTTTTGGTTATCATCATAAATTAGCATAAGCTTGTTCAGTTTCCAATGAGCGGCTAACGATGCAGCCTCGTGTGCTATACCTTCCATTGCACACCCATCTCCCATTATGCAATATCTGCATGAAAAATAGATTAGCTACAGTAAAAACATGTACATATTCTAAACAAATCAAAAAGTAGCAAGTGAAAAAGTTGGTGCTATTACGTTCGATGATCTACAATGACAGCATCCGGTTTATTAAACCGAGCTGCCAAATGAGCTTCAGCCAAGGCAAGACCAACAGCATTTGCTACACCTTGTCCAAGGGGTCCTAAACAGAATGAATAAACACTCTATAACTATAAACTATACATATAAAATTATCTTACTTAACATCAGATTGTTTATTTATAGGTAAACCAAAAAAGCTAGAACATTTATATTTGGGAATTAATTAAATATATAATTGTAATACCAGTTGTGACTTCAATTCCGTCTGTCACCACATTCTCTGGGTGTCCAGGGGTGCGGCTCCCTAGCTTGCATAAGCGTTGTAGATCTTCAATCTGATAGATAATGATAATCTGACGACTAAATAAAAAGATAATCTTCTAATTCACTCCTTTCTATATATAAACCTCACACCTCAACTTTATATTAAATCACCAAGCTACATATATATATATTGGGAGACAAAAAAATCTAACCTCATTACCTCAAGTACTAAAGTTGACTGTGCGTGCTTAAAGAGAGTTAGAATATTTATTGAATACAAAAAATCAGTCACTGTTCAGGAGAAATCATAAGCAATGTGTATATTTAACTAGTGATCATAAACAGTGGGGGGGACCTCTTTGACAACCTAGCTGTGCTTCTATTGCTTAATCTTGAATAGTGCTAAATTCAGAGCATAGCTCATAGCATTGAATTTACAACAAATCATTGACAAGACAATTTAAGTATATTAATACTGCAAGAGCCAATAAGTCACTGCAAAATATATTATAACTAATGCACATAAAAAAATTACCTGAACAGATTGAAAGCCAGCAAGATGGAGACAAACATACTGAAGCAAACAGCCATGTCCAGCACTCAAAACAAATCTATCCCTATTAAACCACTTAGGATTTTTAGGATTATATCTCATTACATGTCTATACAAATAAAACCCTACTTGAGCCATTCCCAATGCCATCCCAGGATGCCCTGCTTTTGCATGATTAACAGAGTCTACTATCAACATCCTCACATTATCCACACACCTCTTGTCAACCATTTCTTGATACTTGTCTTCATCATCTAATTCTAGTATCTCATCATAATCAATATGTTTTTGTTTATGGGTTCTGAATTTTTCAGGTGGGAATGATTTTATGATCTCTTTTTTCCATGAGAGTTTATGATCTTGAGAAGGGTTGCTTTGGTTCGTTGTGGTGGAGCAGAGCTTGGGGCTTTGGTAGTTGTTGTGCTTGTGAGAAAGAAGGGGAGTGTAGTGGTGGAAGAGATTGGAGGAACATGCCATGGTGATGAGGAGGACTAATGGACTATGCTCTGAGGTGATAAACATATATGTGTATGTGTATGTGTATGTGTAGTTGCGTCTTTATCATGCTACGTGTGTGTGTTTTAGTTTGACACGTGGTGGACATGCAATGAAACGGTGCATGTAACGTTTACTAATCCTTGAAAGATCAAAGTTTCTAAGTTGGTGGTTTTGACTCTGTGTAGGCTATTCTTTCTTTAATATATTTTATTATGTTGTCTTTCATAAATTATCATCTTACATTTTGTACTATCCTTTTTAAAAAGTTTGTGTCACGTATAAAGGTTTTGCTTCTAAAATACATCATTTAATCATGCATCGATTTCATACATTTTAAATTTTAAATATATTAATTAAAATATGATTTACATTAAATCTTAATAATCACAAATTAAATATAATAATATTTTTGTGTTATGTAGAAATCTGTCTTAATTTGAAATTTCTGCATTTTATCTTAATATTTACAAATTTAATGAAAAACATAGCTAAAATAACTTGTATAATAATTTTTAAAAAAGGTAACCTATATTATTAAAAGTAACTAAAACTAAACCACATAAATAATGTGGAACACTTTTATATTTATATATAAAAAAAAGTATTTTAGGAACAAATAAATGAACTATTCATCTATTCAAATGCAATTTTTAATTTAAATACTTTTATTAAATATTAGAGCAAAAATAATAAATTTAATTTCAGTAACACCGAGCATTAGAGCATAACAAATAAAAAAGAGCTTTTTGAAGCAGGTAGTACAATTTCCGACGCCATAGCATGAACAAGAGATTAAGAAGTGTTCTTGTCTTGTAACCGCTGCTAGCATTATAGCATGAACAAGAGATTGAAAACTTTTGTCTCAGAAAGCATGCGTCTTACTAGTAGTGTAACTTGGTAAGGGTCACCGCTAAAAACCTACTTGCGTTGAAACAGAAACAGAAACACGTCCAATAATCCAAATATACCATTTTTTTTATACAAAAATGATAAAACATGAAAGACACCAATTATATATACTAAAAGATGGCATCTCAAAGTCATTACTTACATGTGATCTAGATTCTACTAGCAGTACTTGCTACTTACAGATTGCAAGCTGAACAAAAAGGAACCAAAATTCGATTCAGCTTTATTTACAATTTTAGGTACATTTCCAAAGAAAACAACCCCCGATCATTATTCACTCTGTTCATTAGCTGTGCGCACGGCAATGCATCTTATTCTCTAGGTTGAAATGCCTCGGGAAGAATTAGAAGAGGATAACGCAATCTGCCTTTCTGTAAACAGAGTAGTAATTTTATCAAGAATAAAAATCAAGTTTTGTGGTTACAGCTATCGTAGGAATGTAAAGATGAGCTTTCATATAAGAAATATTTCTCACCACCAGCAGTCACAAGCTTTTCGACGCGAGAAACAATATGCTTTCCATAAGTATACCTCTTCAGAGCATTTAGATGCACCTTAATGCGAGATAGAATTATTTCACGGCTATGATCATCACAAGTCTCTAAAACTTTTTGCACCACATAGTTGCCAAATTGATCTTTCATCATAGCCTGCATATTAATATTTTACAAAGTTGATTACAGATTCGAGTAAGCAAGTTACCTTTCAGTTTTTCTCTTAAAAACATAAAATTTTACTGTCATTTAAAGAATAACAAAAAGTCTTCTATGTATCACATACCAAAGGAATATATCAAAATATGATGGGGAAGAAAAAGAAATCGTCATTACTTGTAAAGGCTCATTTTCATCTGTGGAACCAAGCATCTCATTCACCAAAAGTTGCCGTTCTTCTGGACCACCAAATGTCAAGCACTTTTCAACAACATTAGAAGCAAACTTTTGTTGGCTCATCTTTACAATCTGTCCTGCGAGCTTTTCTATTATAATAGATCGTTCATGGGGTTTCCCGTGTTGTAGGACATGCTGATCAAGAAGAGTAATTAATTTTATTCAAGGACAAAAGGTGACCAAAATACTCTTAGTAGTATTAAATGGTCAGTGTGATGTAAACAAGTTGAGAAGTGAAACACTACACTTTAAAAAACTACTTCCTTGATATGGATACACATATTTTCTAAAACCTCACTTCATCAAAGCAATAGATTTGAATTTGCAGAAGCTACTCTATGCATATAATATCTAAACCTTTAACATCTTTTAAACTTGGGTTATAGGGATCAACACTCTTTTTTTTTTTTTTGTCTCCCCCCACATGCATCATCATCGTAGTACATTTAATACTACTTGCATAAAAAAAAAACTCCACATCTGGTAGTAACTAAGAGGACCTGCTCGCCTAATCTCCATTTATGATGAGGGATGCAGATATGCATAGTATATGAAATACAAGTGTCCGCAACACACAATTCAAAGTCTCACACTCACTCCAAAATTACATTAAGACAAATTATTAGAACAAGTCATACATGTAACAGTGAGGGCCTTGAAGTGCATACACAAATTTTTATATTATTAATAAAGAGAACTTTCCAAGAAGTCTTGACAAAAGTTCAAGAAGCATCAAGCACACATATATATACAGCATGAGTATCACATAAGCGCATACAATGTAAGAATAGATCATTTGTCTGCAGAGAGACTGTAACATCTCACAATGAGTGTACTTCAGCCTAAATGTGTAAATATACATGCAGAATTACGTCTAAAGAAAAGACCAACTACCTGAATAACATAGTTTCCATACTGATCTTGTGCCAAAGTGCAGATTGAATTCATGATTTCATCCATTATAATTTCTTGTGTCTTAGGATCATCGCAATGCTCAAGAACCCTCTATTCAAATCAGAAAGTCATTATACATCCATCATACAAAATTTAAGCAGCATAACAGAAAACGTAAGTAGTATGGAACCTGTATGACGCGACAGCCATATGGATGAGTAGAAAGAGGCACAACTTCCCCAAAGAAAGATGATATTACAAACTGAATTCGATCTTGAGGAACATATTCAATACATTTTTGGATAACATGATTTCCATTCTGATCGCGAACACATTTCATTATAGAACCATCAAGCTCTGAGACCAGTTTGGTTTGCTGATCAGCATCAACCACCTCCAATGCCTTCAATCAGAAAAAGAACGCCGCAATTGAGATCTCTCAAAGATAATGTCCTAATAGGTTAATAATTATATCAAAACTCCAGCATGAACTCGTGGAATTGGTAACCAAATGATGGCCTGCTTTTTAGAAGAATTAGGAATAATGAAAGTTTGAGTGGGAACGTGTTCGAGGGGAATGAAAAGAGGTTGAATCTCTTGTAGTAATACCGGTTAAACTTAAAACATCAAGGTTATCAAAAAATGTAGAGAATTATAATCTCAATACAATCTAAACTAACCAAATAGTATTTAGTAGTAAATATTTGAGATTATCCTAGTCTGTTAATAATTGGACACAGACAGTATAATTACAAGGTGGCACAAGTTAATGTTTGACTCATCAGGTGAAACTATATTGGCCAATTTCAGCAGGATATGGATATTTAATTTAAGAGTAGAGAGGTTAGCGCTATATAAATCCACAAGATATAAATCCACAAGCAGATGTTATCTAAAATCTTTTCTTAATGTCTTGTAGAATAGAATGGCTCATTCACACTTTTACCTGAAATGGGACAAGTAAGAACTAAGAATAATTTTAAGTAGGCTCCTACATTAAGAAATGTTTGACAATTGCCGCTTAGCACTAGGCTAATAATTATTGAAAACCTTATGCTTCAGGGTGTACTAAAGTATTATAATATGTATTCGAGTCAGTATATCTTCTACATTCTTATTTCTCAAATTGGCTTCTATTTCCCTGGCCTTGCTCAATAATGCTCATCTGAGATCTCCAACTAAAATTATCATATTTTAGCGGGCGGTAAAAAAAAAAATTAAGTTATTTGGAAGGACGACATAAAATCAATGAATCATGTGATCTCTCGATGAGATCTACAGATGACCACCTATGAAGAATATGGTATAACATCTTTGCATGGCTTGATTAGAAACTAACAAGGGTGGATCTCTATATAAATTATAAAGTATAAGATACTGAGATTCATTAAATGAAACCAAATCTGAACCAAGCAACACAGTAATGAAGAGTTCACTTGTCCTTTCCAGATATATACCAAATCCACGGACAAATAAACATAAGAAGTTCTAAAGATAGTGTAACACTAAGAGTCTAGAGTAAAGTCCAAAAATGAACCTTTTGGATTACTCTGCAACCATATATTTGAAGACTAAGAGGCAAAACATGTCCAAGAAGTTGATTGGCCAACTCTTTCCTTTCACTTTCTGTGCCATGCTCAAAAAACTGCACATTAACCAAGACACTTGACTGTAAATATATTCTACATGCTTCTTAAGAACATTAAATAAAACAAATTACCAACATACTTTCTGTATGACATAATTCCCAAAGACATCAGTTATCAAACTACGAGCATGTGGAAGTATTTCTGAGAAAATCTTCATTTTCTCTTCCTCTGTGGCAGTCTCAAGTTTCTGCTGAATAAACCGGCTACCGTACTGATCCTTGCTGGTGGAAAGGGATAACAAGTTAACATAAATTTATTGAGATGCATTTATACAGTAAAACCCTTTACTTAACGATTACAACCACACCTGAAATCAACAACATGATCAACAACATCCAAGAGTTCAAAAGACCTGGATTTGTTGTTTTTGATCTCTTCTAGCAGTGATGCTGCAAAACTTCTTTCCACATTAATCCCAGTTTCAGGATGCCAAGACCCTGAAGATCCTCCTATTTGATTTTGCAGCATAGAAGTATAACTTGAAATTCTATCATCTTGAAGCATAGGACCTTTGGTTCCAAAGGAAGGTACAGTATTTGGAATTAAGTTTCCTTGGTATGGCATGGGGCCAAATGATGGATTTGCGAAATACTGATGGTTCAAGCAGCCGGTTTTACCCAAGTCGTACTGTTGCTTCTGTTGAGCGACCAGTGCGGCAAGATATGCTTTCTGAAGATTTTGCAGATCTCCATGACCAAAGGACGGACCTGAAGCATTTCCACGCCGAGAAGGATCACTGAGAGATGCAGCATGCATTGCATGATCTGAACATTGCTGCAAGTACTGAATATAGCGTGGATCCATAACTGGTGAATGAAGGTCAAACCCAGCCTGGTTGCTACTTCTTAACTTCCGCCCCATTCCAGTATTACTCAAAGTTGCAGCTGGAATTACAGTGTAACTTATTACTAACTCCCGTGCAAAAACATTTATAACGATAACAATGAATATGATAAAGGCATAAAGTGTATTTAGCAGGCAGGAAAAAAAAGCAATGTAAAGGAGAAAAACCTGCATTTAATTGATTATTGGCCATTGCTTTTAGCTCCTGATCAGTAAAATATCCACTCTGCAGATGACCCTGAAAATCTGGATGGGGGTAGTTCTCAGGTAGGTAGCACATGTTGGGATTTTCAAAATTCACAATGCCAGAAGAGTTCAACTTTGATTGCAGGTTAGCAGAGGAAGATGTTCGCCTTGGGAAGTTTGCTTGTTCATTCAACCCTAGCTTCACACCATTCAGATCTGTCACAAGTCCATTTTCCTTCAGTAAATCAACATAGTTGGTAGCAAGACCTAACTTCTCAGCTCTTGACACTTCATTAGATTGCGACAAGCTCTGACCATAACCATTTGTCATATTAGACTGTTTCCCGGATTGCTTTTCGAATCTATGCGCGAGCTGAGTTTGTAAGGGATCCAGATCATGTTTGGAAAGACTTAAGCCAGATAAAGAGGCAGCCACATCAGCAAGTTCAGTCATACTAGAAGAATGATTTAGGGAATTTCTGCCAGTCTTATCCTCGACAAGGGAATTCCTACTACTAACAGGAGCAATACTAGGGCTTAAAGATCTCCCAACCAGATGCCTCTCAGGTGTTCTATTTCTTGACAAAGATGATCCCACAGCAGGTGCAAAAGAATTAGGCAGTTGAGAACCATGGTTCTGGACTCTAGGAAGACCTGTAGCAATTGTCCCGGGATGCAACCTCTCAGAGGTTTCCGGTCCATTAAATAACTCTAATGAATGGGATCTGGACACGCTACTTGCATCTTCAATTTCACCAAATGAACCATGATTTGCAAGTCGTGAGTGATGACCTGACAAGGAAGATGGTTGCTCAATTCCTTCCTGCAAAAAAATATATATGCGCTCTTTTAATCAGCAATTCTCGATCATAGTTGTCAAAATCAAAAAGAAAAGAGAATTACCTAGGTGCAAGACACAGGCATGGAGCCTGGCCCTGCCCAAGGCAAATACCCTTTATAGAAGCACCTTGCCATGGGCCTAGACACATGAAACGTACAGCTCTTAAGATTTGAAGCCCTCAGGATCTCAAGTATCTATGTCATATTGTGACTGGATATTGAGCAACAAACTCAAGCTACTCAACCCAGGTACTTTAACTTCTTTGACAACACACTATTCATGTATATACTCGGGGGTTTCCTTAAAGACTCATATTTCTTTCCATGTGCTTTAACATTCTATTAATTTTGATAAAGAGCTCAAACATTCTACTTTCTTAGTTTATAATTGCGATTTTTTTTCACTTTTATGATTAAAATCACAACTCAAGAACGCTGATACTGTTTGTTCCCATTCTCTTCTTATTATTGACCAAGTTACAAGTGAAAAATATTTGAATGAGCAAAGTATGAAAGTAAATTTAATTAGACATCTTATGTGGACCTATAGAGGATGCACAACTACTCAACTCAGATATGATTTATATAGGATTGTAGGAGGTTTAAACTTATGACTGGAATTACATCATGACATTAAGTGCTATATGTTCAGTGCCTTAAGTCTGTTATTAACAGTTTTAAGTTCATCAAAACATGGAAGGAGTTTGACAATAGCTTACAGTTCCTATCGGACTATACAAATTGTTATTTTTGTATACACATGATGACTGTTCCTCATTTTTATATTCTTGCCCTAGTAAATTTGTCTTTCCTATTGTGCCAACTCAAACTAAGAAATTCATATGCAGAAAAAATAAGGTCAAATCTGATACCGAGAGCATTATAAAGTATACAGCAGATCAATCACCTGAAGTATGTCGGCGAAACTCTTCCTGCGCATACCCATTCTAGCTCTTGGCCCAACAATTACCCCATCAGACCCTCTGTCTACAAACTCAGCAGAGTTCTTCCGTGATATATTATTCCTTGCAGCAGTCTTTCTCAATTCCATTAAATCATCTCCGGCACTCTTTACAGGCATGCCTGGCTGCATTGAAAACAGTGAACCAACACCATCATCAACCATATTCTTCCTTAGGTCCCCTATCCCACCAAATGAAGACCCACCTGATTGAAACCTCTGCGCCACTCTCCAATCTTCTTTCGACATCAAAGGTGGTGGTAGTCGAGGATTATGATTTTCATGTGAATAATAGTACGATAAGTAGGCTGGATGAGACCTAATTTCTTCTTCCGTCAAGACCCCATTAACTGTACTACTACCACTAGTACTATTATTACAATTATTGTCAACCGGAACAAAATTTTGATTATGAAACAAACTGCCCGCGGCAGTCAAAGACCCTTCCACAGTTGGTGGAGCACTACCACTCCTATACATGTTTACATCCCTCTCCGGTCCAATTGCACCTCGATTATGTCGTCCTCTCAGCAGTAACTCAAGCTCACTCTCCATGTTACTATTCTCCATATTCCTATTCGAACCCCTCATAATCACACCATTTATATTACTTCCTACATTTGCATTATTAAGCACATCTCCTTGATTCCCATTCACCATCTCCAAGTAAAAACCCCCAACTTTATAAACGCAACAAAAAACAACAATAAAAAAAAATCAGTAACATCTATTATCAAAACATACAATTAAACTAGTGGCGGAACCACAACTCTAAAGAACCCGAAAATAATATAATATTCCAAACAAGGTCTCTAATAAAAATTTCACTAATTTTAAATCAAACCCAAATTGTAAGTTTACACAATTTCAATCAAACAAAGTATATACAATGCATGCACCCAAACTAAATAATATAAAGAACTAAAATTTATTCCAAAGACAAGAAATAAAGACTTACAAATCAACAAGAAAATGAAAGATTCATACTTACAGAGATGCAACAAAGATTCTTGTATGTATACAATCAAGAATCAAGAATGGTGTGAAAATCAAAGGGGGGTTGTATATGATCGAAAATATAGGGGAAAATATGATGAAATTCAAGAAAATAATAAATAAAAATAATATACTAATAGGGATATAAAGACGCGAACAAGAAGGAGATTTTTCGAAACAAACTCCTCGAAAACCTTCTTGCTTCAACGTCTTGACGGTGTTATACAAATATTGATATTGATGATATATATAAGCTGTGTCTATCATTTAACATTCTTCACGTGCATGAAAAAAACAACCCAATTTATCGGTTATCGATTCTTATTATTTTGCTACCGGTTTTGGCCCGTGCCTTGTGTGTTTTTACGTGAATTTTTGATAAAAAAGAATTAAATAATAGTAAAAGTATTAAATTAAAATTATATATATATATAAAATAATTTTTTTATTCATCATTTATTCGTTTACTGTTATTGTTTATTTATGTAATATGTTTTAGTAAATATTAAAATATATATTTAATGAAATGGACAAAAAACAGTGTCATTATTTTATCACACTTTAATCATTTAATTTTCTTTCATGATCAAGAATCATATTATTAACTCTTATTTAATCAATTAAAATATTTTATTATTTTGGTTGAGTTTAAACAGATCCAATAAATTGTAAGAGTAAAAGGATGAAATGAGGAAGAAAATACAAAAAATGGGTGTTCTAGGGGATAAAATTAGCTATTCAAATTTCATAAGTATAAAATTGGTAATTGTTCAAGGCCTTTCGTGAAGGTGCACGATTTTATTGCTTCTGGGCGATGGACTTTATTTAGGCCATCACCACCGTAATGTCTTTCTTGGCAATTGTCCGGCATCATTTAATAGTCCTACTTTTGATTTAGGCTCCGTTTGGGAGTGCGGTTGAAAATTAATGTGCTGTGAGAAAAAGTACTTGTGGAAAAAGTGCTATGAATGTTTGATAATTTTTTTTAATTTATGCATATTTTGATATATAATATATAAAAATAATATTTTTGAAAAGGTTTGATGATCAAACTGATAACTACTTCCTGCAAAGGGTGAAAACAACTTTTTCCAAAAACATGGGGAAAATGCTTTTACTAACAGTAACTTTTAGACTAAAAACGCTTTCTTAGAATTTATCAAACACCATTCTAACAACTTTTCAACAAAAAAATTGTTGTAACTATTTGTAACAGTAATATCAAACGAGGCCTTATTGAGTTCAGATAAGCTGTTATGGGATGGTAATTCCAAAGTCTCTACAAAAATCATTTGGGATAGTGCCTTGGGCTGAGGCCGTTTGGTTGAAGCACGGCATGCCAAGGTATCGTTTTCGTCATTGGCTCTTGTGTCACGGTCTGCTAAACACGTTGGACAGGCTTGTTTCTTTTGAGATTACTGCTTCACCCCATTTTTGTCTGTGTATGGGTGGTAATGAATCTGCAGATCACTTGTTTTTGACATGTACGTATTCCAGTTATGTGTTATTTCATTTGCTCATAGTTAACATGGGTATTCCGGCAGAACTTAAAGTTTGCATTTACATAACAAACATTTGGATATCTTTGGAATTCAAAGGGGGATTAAATAACTTTTTTATCTTCTTTTACCACACAAGCACTTTTGTTCCTAAATGGCTAAATGTACATACCAAACATTTGGATAAAGCTGTATTGTGTTTTTGACAACTTCCATCAGTAACTAACATAACAATACATGGATAACAGAAATAATATAATTGTCTGTCAAACCTCATCACTGGCATTGGATATACAATCCTTGATGTTGGGAAATTTTATCGGCAAAGTAAATAATGGTTCAGACGGAGAGCCACCGCCTAAGACTGATAGCCCTAAAGAGTACCCGAGGGCTCTTGCCACAGGAACAGCAACAACATTGCCTACTTGAATGTACCTGTAAAATATTAAATGGATTTTTTTGTCAAGTTATATATAAATGGTAATTGTTGTCTGTTTATAATGATATAAAAGTAGCAAAACCTTTCGAACTAATTACCTTTCCTTAATAGGACCAAAAAGCTTATAATAATCCGGAAATCCCTGAAGCCTCGCATTCTCGCGGATTGCGAGCACTCTGTTTTGTTCAGGATGAATAATAATCTAGCAAATACGTTAAATAGTCAGCCATCACACCAAACATCCATATTTAGATTAATCTCATGAAATCAAACATACTTATACACTTGTACCTGGTTATGTGGTTCAGCCCTTGTAACTACAGTAGGCACAGTCTCATCCCACCATAATCTCCCAAATGGCCTAAGAAATAAAATGGAACCATCATACAACGGATTTTCTACAATTAAACAAGGAAACAAGTAAAATAAAAGACTCCTTACTTGGAAGAGGTTCCTCGCACGAATGTCATTGCATAGTCAGGAACCTTGCAATTTAAAACAATATTTGTGTCAAACTTAAAGGAGTTTAAATTAAGAAAATTGGTGAGCTATATTTAAAGAAACATACCAAAGGCTTTCCCGAAGATAAATAAACACGATCAATGTCAGGGCCCATTCAACTTTATTATCAGATCGAACTCTGACACCTTTAAGATCCCTAAAATTGGCACCCTGTGCTTCACATGTAAACATTATTAGCTTGCATGCATATTAAATAGATTAAGAATTGTATACTTATCAAGAAATTTATAGTGTTAACCAGTTAAGACTTTTTCAAACCTTTTTAACTGGAATATGACAAACACGCTCATAATCTTCATTGTTTAATTTGAGTGGGCGATAATCATAAAGAAGGCAGTTTGACCGTGCTAGCACTTGTGGTACTGAACCTAGCATCTCTGCACATAATTAACCACTTGAATAGAAGATAAAGAAAAGCTTAAAATGCAAATATAACTCAAGATGAAACATTAAAGTCTTGTTCATGCTTATAACACTTAGGTTACCTTCTTTCCCTAATCTGATGAACTTCTGAAACTCAGTTTTGGGATCAGTGCCATATGGCATTTCATCACAAGATTCATTATTTTCCACCTAAGGAAAAGAAATGAAAATATATAAATAATAAACCAATCTGTAATTTTTAAATAATACAAAGTTTGAACACACATAGTATACATACAGCTGGAAGATCAGAAATTGCATCCCCTAAGTACAACTTGTCCTCTAATTTAGAAGCACTACTACCTTCATCATAGGTAACAGCATTCGACTGCAAAATAAAAACAAGTGGATTATCATCAAAAAACAATAAAGTTGGAATAATTTGTGGGACTGGTATTTTAGTTTTTGTCTTATGAAAGGAGATATGAATCAACCAAGTGGGAATAGAAACTAATAGAACTTCACATTGAAGAACCAATTAAAAAGAATACAGTTCTGCTGACTGGTGATGAAAACTTGATTGCTTATGAGCATACATGTATGTCCCCTAGACAAATTTTACACAATTAATTTTAGATGAAAAACCATAAAAACATCAACAATATATGACCCAAGTGGGGCCTCTGCCACACTTCCAAATAAAGGTGCTAAGCTTTAACAAGTCTCAGAAGTGCAAATCTTCAAAGAAAGAAAACAAAAAATGGCGTTCTTAAACTATCCATCTCATCAAACAAGGAAACAATATGCTCAATGTTTCGCCCACTTCAATAATCCTTTGGGTTATGTTTAGTGCATTCAGCATTGCGAAGGATCATTTTTATCATGACACAGCCACGGCATGGTGTCATGCCTAGTTTGTCAAGGCAACATTCTTCTGTTTTATGTGCTAATAATAAATTTCACCTGTTGCAAAATTCTAATTCATCAGCCTCACTTTCTCACACATTACTATTATCTTCAATCATGACAGGTAATACGTAATAGTTTGCAACTCATCTCCACATCTATGTTCCCCAAGTCTGTGTTCACAACTATGTTTCTCTATTCTGAACCAGACAATTGTGATACATTTGGTAGTTGAATATGGTTGTTGGATGTCTTGCGAGTGATTGCTATTATGTTTCTAACCATAAAGTCTACTGATATGTTAATTATTTGTACCAGATTTTATGCTTTTTACAAAAAAGTGAAAATTATGCTTTTATACTAATTTTTATAAAAAAAACATTTTAATTATGCTAAACAAGTTGCACTCCAAAATCAACCTTTGAACTCTGTGAATTTACACCTTTAAACCGCAACATTAAAAAACAAACAGAATTGACATATGGTTGATGCCTTGAATTGTATTCTCGTTTGACAAGATTCACTTAAAACTAACTAAAGGCAGCCTTAAATTCTACAGGAGTATACGAATATGGAAACATACCTCGAATTCTACAGGAGAATGTCCTCTCACAACAACATTGTGAGTGAGTAATGGGAATTGAGGCAACTTCTGCATATTAGAGAAGTCACAATGTAAATAAGTAGACATTGTACAATATAATCACACTGAGGGAATATTAAACCAATATCATGAACAATATATTATCATTGTATGATGTGCACCCCACAAGAACACACGCATGCGAAATTGAGGGAGCCCATAGGCTCCTGCAACCATCATACCCAAGCGGGCCTGGTAGTTCATACCAACGAGGCGGTCTAATGCATATTGTCCTAGAAAACCTTTGGCAAATCTGACTATATCTACAACATTTTCCATCAACACAAACTTTGGCTTCAAATGCTCCACGATATTCATATAAACCAGAAGTTGCTCATTTTTCGAGTCTTCTAAAGGATTCTTGGTGTCTCGAAAGTGGTTAAATCCACTAATTCCCTGGCATGGAGGACCTCCACATATGATATCAGCATCGCCCTATACAATGGCGATAATTTAAATTAATATGACCTAAAATGATTAATTCCTCTAACAATGCATTTGCAGTAGGGCTGAGCAAAAAACCGAATCGAAACCGGTAAAAACCGACAAAAACCGATCCGTATAAAACCGAACCGAAACTGAAACCGAAAAATTAAAAACCGAACTGATAGATCAGTTCAGGTTCCAGTTCTGGTTATAGGTTAAAACCGAACCGCAAAAAACCGAACCGATTATTAAAATAAATAAATAATTTATATAGATTTTTAAAAATAATAAATACATATATATTTTTTAATATAAATTATAAATATATAGTATTACAACTTTTTGAAATATAGATACATCAAAAGGATAGTGAAATAATTTCATTTCTTTTAGATTTTTGTTCATATTATGAATTTCAGATAATAATTTTAGGAGAGAGAAGATTGAGACATGAAAATAGTACAATTGATTGATTATTAATTAATGAAATTAATATTTATTTTATTATTTAACCGAGACAATTATGTACAATTATATACAATTTTAGTCAAGTTTAATATAAAACTAACTAATAAAAAAATAGGTTATAGTTTTTTATAAAAAAAAATCGAGAAGATTACTATTTATAAATTTAAAGTCTTATAATATTTTTATGATTTTTTCGTTCGGTTTTATAACCGAAACCAAACCGTTAAAAACAGAACCGGGCTTTTTAAAACCGAAACCGACGGTTCAGTTGCGGTTTTTAATTTTTAAAACCGAAGAAATGCGCTTTCGGGTTCAGTTTCAGGACAAAACCGCCCCGAACCGAACCGTGCTCACCCCTAATTTGCAGTGTAAAAGAGGGGGGATAATGGTCTCAAGAAGCCAAAAGATATTTTTCTTTTATGCACAGGGAGGCAAACAGACAGTTGCTGAAGCAACTCAGAAACTGTTTCAGAGATTGCTTGAATTTATGTGTATTTCTTATTGTCAATTATATCCAATAGCAACAGAGTTCTCCATATCCTTAGTTTTTGCCTAATAACATTAAGACTATGCTGAATCCATCTACATATTAGATGCGACTTGTTGCAATATCGTACTCACTACTCAGTAACTCTGTTACTAACACTAATAAATAAAAGACAAACATCAAAAAAATCGGCCAGCTTAGGCACTATAACATAATATTAAAATATTAATAAAGTACATCAAAAAAAAAATTGTGTTAACCTGTCTTTATATAAAATAAGAGGGCAGTTGGTCTCGCTCATGCGTTATACTGTAATTAGCTACAACAGTAAACAAATGGAATATAATATTTATTTATTGAGAGTTTGAGACTTCCATAATTAACTTTAACTTACAGGCAAAGGTAGAATCTTTAAATTGAAGCCATCTGTGACAAACTTCTTGAGTTTATCCTGAGCGCCACTGGTAGATGAAGATATACAATAATCAACAGCAAAACAGGAAGATATAGGTAAAACTAGAGTAGGAATTGCTATAATATAATACCTTAAACCCTCTTCTGGCTCCCACGTGTCTTCATCTTCTCCATAGCCCTTCCAGCGGATCAAAACAGTTAAATATCCATTAAGTTAAGATTATGTTCGATGTCAAAATGGCAATAGCTCTAGTCTTATACATTGTATTTGCACAAATATCCATGGAAAACTACAGTTATTAGGCCAGACTGCCAGAGGATATGTTTGACAGATTAAACATGTTTCCTGAAACATGACAGACCAGTACAAAAAAATAGTAATAATTGAACCTAGATACTCTGGTACACATCTATTCTGGTTTAGAGTTATACATATACGTAGACCCGGTAATTTTGGACACGACAAAATTTACACGACACGAAAATTTAGTGTTTGTGTTTGCATTTTTAGTACACGACACGAAAGTACACGAACACGAAAATACACGGTTTTGTGTTTACCCTTTGAGTACACGACACGAAGTATACGACATAGATAAATATATAAATAATTTTTAAAAATAAATAATATTATAATATAACTTAATAAATTTATAAAAATATTTTTATAAGATATTTCAAAATTTTAACAATTTCGTGTAACAGTTCGTTTCCATTCGTTTCGTGTACACAAATGGTACACGAAAAAATTCGTGTACTTCGGGTCGAGTCGGGTACAAGTCGTGTCGTGTTCGTGTCACAGTTCAAACCGGTTTGTAATCGTGTCATTTTCGTATATATCCAAAAGTACACGAAACACGACATTACACGACACGACACGACACGGTTTGACAGGTCTACTTATACAAAACCTACCGACACATTTTTTTGGTTTTAGTTGTTAGCAACACTATTCATTTTCATAGCAGTTCCATCCCAATGACTATACTGTCCTCAAACATATCCCCATACCAATATTACACAAGTAAGGCTACTATTTGTTTGAAGTAGATTTGTATATTAAAACAAACCTTGTTCATAGTGGTTATATCATTATCCGTCAAAATAATTAAGAGAAAACTAGACCTAAAGTGGGCATTTTTATAAATATTAAATTCATTCATCTGCATATACATAAATACCCTTATATTTGTATTAAAAATATTCTAAACTAAGTGTGATACATAGGGTCATGCTCAAGCACATCAAACTCTATAATTAGATTTTTCTAGTATGTGTACATGGGCGCACACTAACAACTATATTTTAATGAGTTCATGGATTTTTATTGGGGAACTACGCAGAATGTAATATCATGGCACACACTACCAATTAGCTTTTAATGAGTTGGCAGATTTTTATTATGGTACTCCGTACAATGTAATACCATTAAGATCGCCTCCTATATTAATTTCCTCCTATATTAATTTGAAGAATTGAACACATATTCCCAGGCATTGTACAACTACAATCAAATTCATAACCATAATCACGAAGGCAATAAAAATACCTTATGGATCTCCTAGCCTCTCCACCACCTTTAGTCTGTTCATATTATAAACAAAACATCACCTTTGGCGGATCGGAATTCTTGTGCTAGCAGAATCCAACAAGCCTCCGTTCAACCCTCAAACCAACACCAATGACTCGGTTTGACCCCGTTCTATATGCTGGCATGCGCAAAATCTTTCCACAAACACATACCCAGCAACAACATCAACAACCCAGACCTGAAAAATTTTCCGGTGACTCCAAAATCAAACTTAACCACAAAAACACGCATACCCACTAGTTGTTACAACACATGCTGTCATCATCAAGAACCTAGCTATACCGATCCATCCCCGGTCAAATTGGACAAAATCCGATGAGTCCCGAATCTGGCAACTAAAACCATCATAGAGCTTTAATAAAAATGATGCAAAACGAAGCTAGTGTCATCTAGAACGCAACCACAACCCACGACGCAAGCCACAAACTCAAAATTAAACTGTTCAACTCAAACCAGAAAATATTCCGGTCAAACTCCAACCGACTGAAATCGAACACCAAAAATCAAACAAAAATAGTAGACATACCTAGCATACTACATACTAATTATTCACGTAAACCAACTAAATAAATAATCAACATAAAACCTATAGAAAAATTGAAGCAATCGCAGGTGTATATGAAATAGAAATCAAAATATTTTCAACTACTAACAACCACATAATCATATAGAGTCAAGTGTGGGATTCGATTTGGATATTCATACTTGAATAACGGAGTCCGAAATCACTCTCTAATTGACTTTGATCTCCAAGAACGATATGAACCCTAGGTCTTGATGTCCTTCCCCAAAATCAAGTTAATATATTTAGTAAAAACCGATTTTTAATAAAAATTTTGTTATAAAATTTTATGTTACTCTTCTTATTCGGTATATAAATAATAATTATATAATATGTTTGTATTAGTAAGAACTTGAACTAAAGCTATAAGAGACGAAAGATGATTTTGTATTTCAATCATAATGCCTAAAACTAAAACTCTATGTCCTATTTATAGGACAACATTGATGAACTAGTTTAATATAAACTGGAGTCTATTCTACAATCAATCCGCGTATGTAGTTATTGTTCCGTATGTTGGAACTACCATCCAGCTAGCTCGTGTATTGAAACTATCACATCAACAGTTGGTTGTATCAATTCTTCTTTTGTTCACATTGTCAATCATAAAATATAACACTCCCCCTTGATTGTCAATGTGAACTATTACAGAGATTGACTGCCTCATTAAAACCTTGCAAGGAAAAACCCAGTGGGATAAAAACCTTGACGAAAGAAAAAGAGTACAGTCTCCCCCTGAATAAAGTATCTCACACTTTGACATCTTGTTATAGCAAGTTTCTCAATCTCCGCATGCCAATATTATTTCGCAGCTTTTTAAATGTTGATGTGGGTAGTGACTTTGTAAGTAAATCTGCCAGATTTTCACTTGAGCGAATTTGTTGTATATTAATGTCACCATTTTGTTGGAGCTCGTGACTATAGAAGAATTTTGGCAAGATGTGCTTTGTTCGGTCTCCTTTGATGTATCCTTCCTTGAGTTGCTTAATACAGGCTGAATTATCTTCAAACATAACTGTAGGACTGTCTGAGATGTTTGATAATCCACATGATTCCCGGATATGTTGAATAATAGACCGCAATCACATACATTCCTTACTTGCTTCGTGAATTGCCAGTAACTCTGCATGATTTGATGAAGTTGCCGCCATAGTCTACTTTACAGATTTCCAAGAAATAGTAGTTCCACAATATGTGAATAAATAACCTGTCTGAGATCGTCCAAAATGAGGGTCTGACATGTACCCAGCATCTGCATACCCAATCAGCTGTGATTTTGAATTGTTTGGAAAAAATAGTCCAAGATCAATTGTCCCACGGAGATATCTCAATATGTGTTTAACTCCATCCCAATGTCTTTTAGTTGGATTAGAACTGAACCTCGCCAATAGATTTACAGCAAATGCAATATCAGGATGAGTGTTGTTTGCAAGATACATGAGAGCACCAATATCACTGAGATATGGAAATTCAGGTCCAATAACATCTTCATCTGGTTTTCTGGGACGGAATGGATCTTTTTCAACTTCAAGTGACCAGACAACCATTGGTGTGGTTAGTGGATGAGATTTGTCCATATAGAATCGATCAAGAACCTTTTCTGTGTAAGTGGACTGATGAACAAATATTCCTGAAGATAGATGCTCCACCTGTATACCTAAACAAAAATTTGTATTTCCAAGATCCTTCATTTCAAACTCATTTTTCAAATAATTAGCAGCGTTAGTAATATCTTCAGAAGTACCAACAAGATTCAAATCATCCACATATACATCAATAATAACAAAACCAGTTTGCGATCTTTTAATAAACACACATGGACTCACTTGATTATTAATATACCCATCATTCAATAAATATTCACTAAGCCTATTGTACCACATACGACCAGATTGTTTTAAATCATATAATGATCGTTGTAATTTAACAGAATATAAATGACGAAGCTTAGTTTCTTCTAACTTTAATCCTTCAGGGATTTTCATATAAATATCACTATCATGTGATCCATACAGGTAGGCTGTCACAACGTCCATGAGACGTGTTTCCAATTTTTCCATACAAGCCATACCCATTAGAAAACGAAAGGTAACTCCATCAATAACAGGAGGGTATGTTTCCTGGTAATCAAATCCAGGCCTTTGAGAGAATCATTGGGCTACCAACCGAGCCTTATATCTCACGATTTCATTTCTCTCATTTCATTTTCGTACAAATACCCATCTATTCCCAACAGGGATCACACCAGTTGGCGTTTGGACTGCAGGTCCGAAAACATTTCTCTTGCGCAAAGAGTGCAATTCTTCCTGGATTGCAACTTTCCATTTTGGCCAATCATCTCTCTGTCGACATTCTTCCACGCTTTGTGGTTCAGGATCGGAGTTTTCAAGAATATCACATGCCATGGAAAAAGCATACACATCATCAATTTCAGTACTCCCGCGATCCAATAATTTCTTATTATGTACATAATTTATCGAGATCTCATAATTTTTAGGTACCTTTGCTTCTATAAAAGCATGTGCCACTTCAGGGGAAATATCCTCTTCTGGAGGCAATACCACTTCTAGAGTGTTTGTTACAGCCACTTCAGGGGCTCAAACATCTTCAGGAGGTAATACCACTTCTGGGGTATTTTCTAGAACATTTGCCACTTCAGGGGCAAGTCCAATTAATTTCCATTTTCGTGGTACAATATCTTTTGCACCAACAGGTCTACCACGCTTCTGGCGTGGTTTTGAATCATCAACCAATTCTTCAGGAATTGATTTGTATTTAGGGATTTCAACTCTCGCTGGAGCATTAACAGCAGGTATATGTGATTTTATTATGTGTCTAGAATCACTAAAAGCATCTAGCATTTGATTAACAATGTTTTGCATATGAATAATTCTTTTAACCTCATTTTCACATTGATTAGTACGTGGGTCAATAGAATTCAATCATGATTCATGTCATGATATTTCAGAATTTAATTTATGCAAAACTTTATCTCCCCCTAATGAAGGGAACACAGACTCATCAAAATGACAATCAGCATAACGAGTAGTAAAAATATCACCAGTCAATGGTTCAAGATATCTAATAATAGATGGGGAATCAAAACCAGCATAGATACCAATTCTTCTTTGAGGTCCCATTTTTGTTCTTTGTAGTGGAGCTATAGGGACATATACTGCACTACCAAAAATCTTAAAGTGGGAAATATCATGTACTTGTCCGAGAACTAATTGGTGTGGAGATTCTTTATGATAAGCAGATGGTCTAACCCTGATTATATTACTGGCGTGTAGTATAACATGACCCCAAACAGATGTAGGTAATTTAGCCCTTAATAATAAAGGACGAGCAATAAGTTGAAGTCTTTTAATTAAAGACTCTGCTAGACCATTTTGTGTGTGTACATGAGGCACAGGGTGTTCGACTGAGATTCCTACTGACATACAATAATCATTGAAGGTTGATGATGTAAATTCAGCAGCATTATCTAATCGAATTGATTTAATGGGATGATCAGGGAATTGGGCTCGTAATTTGATTATTTGGGCTAGTAATTTTGCAAAGGCTACATTTCGCGTAGAAAGTAGACAGACATGGGACCACCTAGTTGAGGCATCAACTAAAACCATGGAATATCTAAATGGACCAGAAGATGGGTGAATCGGACCACAAATATCACCTTGGATTCTTTCTAAGAATTTTGGAGATTCGGTTTGGAGTTTCATAGGGGATGGTCGGACAATTAGTTTTCCCAAGGAACATGCTGAACAAGGAAGTTCATCACGTGGTATGACCTTTTGATTTCTAAGAGGATGTCCCATAGAATTCTCTATAATGCGACGCATCATAGACATTCCTGGATGACCGAGTCTTTCATGCCAAAGGATAAATGATTTTGGGTCTATAGTTTTAGGAATGGTGATTGTGTGAGATTCGATGACTCTAATTTTTATAGTATATAATCCGAAGGAAATTGAGAGTAGTTTTTCTAAAATCTTCTTATGACCTGAGATGGTGGAAGTGATAAGGAGATATTCTTTTTTATCCTTATTAGTAGTTTCAACATGAAAACCATCAAGACGGATATCTTTAAAACTCAGAAGATTTCTAGTGGATTTACTAGAGTAGAGGGCATTTTGTATGTGAATTTGTGTCTCGTTTGGTAGGATAAAACTGGCTTTCCCAAAACCTTCTATTATACTAGATGTACCCGAAATTGTCCAAACATCTGAGTTTGTTTTAGTCAACTGTGAGAAATATTCTGGACTTTGTAAAATAGTGTGAGTGGTCGCACAGTCAGCAATGCATATGTCTCCCATATTTATGCTGTATATATATGTAAACAACGATTTTATTCAGATAAAATTAGTACATAAAGTAAGCATATAAAACAAGTACATGAAAATAAAAGAAAGTACATATGAAACCTAGCCATCTAAATCATAATAAAGATTAGCACCGGTGTCTAATTTGATTGATGTCTCGTTGGTTGGTACATTTTCTATATTTTGATTATATTCAGCTAAGTTTGTTTTCATCCTCTTTCCATTAGGCCTTTTCGATGATTGGTAAAGTTCAACAAGATGTTTAGGAGTACGACAAGTATGTGCCCAATGCCCCTCAGCCCCACACCTATGGCAAATATCTCTAGCATCTCCTTCTTGTGGTGCCTTCCTTTTATTTGGCACTGCATGTTGCCACTTCTGGTGGCCAGAGTTGTTGTAACCATCGTGTTGCCACTTCAGGTGATCAGAATGATACTGATTTCGAAACCGTCCACGAAAATTTCCACGTCCGCGGTTTCGCCTATAACCTCGTCCTCCTCTATGCCCTTTCCCACGTTCATTCTTCTGGAATGACGTGTTATGTACTTCAGGTAACTGGGCAGAGCCTGTGGGACGAATCTGATGATTTTTCATTAACAACTCATTATTCTTTTCAGCTATAAGAAAGAGATATATCAACTCGCTGTACTTTATGAAATTGCGCTGCCTATATTGTTATGCTAGAATTATAGTGTTGGGGTGGAAGGTTGAGAGGGTCTTTTCAATCATTTCAGCATCAGTAATTTTTCACCGCACAAAATTAATTTTGAACTTGTTTTAAACAACATAGAATTATACTCAGAAACAGATTTAAAATCTTGGAATCTTAGATTAATCCAATCATATCGGGTTGAGGGTAAATAAACAAGTTTTTGATGATCAAATCTGTCTTTAAGATTATTCTAGAGGGTGGGTGGGTTTTTGACAGTTAGGTATTCAGATTTTAAGTTTGCATGAATGTGGTGCCTGAGGAAGATAATAGATTTTGCATTTTGTTTAGCAGTTGGAGTTTTCCCTGTTTCTATAGTGTCTTTTAACCCATTTGCACTCAGATGTAATTCAGCATCAAGCACCCAAGACAAATAATTATCCCCAGAAACATCCAAAGCAACAAACTCTAATTTTGCAAGATTCACCATTCTGATTTACAAAATAAATATTTAAAATATGATATAATAATATGCATGCTAAAACATAAACAATTAACCACGTACATATAATAAAATTTATAACATAAAATTATGATGACGCAACCAACTATAAACTAGTAACTAATAATATTAGAAGCATAGCAATTATAATATATATATATATATATATATATATATATATATATTATATTATATATTATTTAAGAGTAATATAAATTTATAAATAATAACGAGAATAATTATAACAGTTATTTATAAAATAAAATAAATAAAGTTAAAGCGTACCTCTTTTGTTAAATAGAACTTATTTGGGCAATACCTCCTTCATAAATAAAGCTTATTCGAGCAACACCTCCTTCGTGAATAACACTTACTCGGGCAACACCTCCTTTGTCAATACCTTCTTCGTAAATAAAACTTGCTCGGGCAGAGACTCATGCTGATAACGTGTTATAAAATTTTATGTTACTCTTCTTATTTGGTATATAAATAATAATTATATAATATGTTTGTATTAGTAAGAACTTGAACTAAAGCTATGAGAGATGAAAGATGATTTTGTATTTCAATCACAATGCCTAAAACTAAAACTCTATGTCCTATTTATAGGACAACATTGATGAACTAGTTTAATATAAACTGGAGTCTATTCTACAATCAATCCGCGTATGTAGTTATTGTTCCTTGTGTTGGAACTACCATCCAGCTAGCTCGTGTATTGAAACTATCATATCAATAGTTGGCTGTATTAATTCTTCTTTTGTTCACATTGTCAATCATAAAATATTATAACAATTTTGAAATTATTTATATTTTTGGAAAGTTTTGGGGCTCTAATTTGGTTAAAAGATAAATTATCCCATAATTAAAATAAAAAAGTCAAAAATAATTTTTATGGGATAAAATATAAAATATTTATTTTCAAATATATATAATATATATGTCAAAATTTCTAAAAAATTATGAATGTTTCAAAAATAATAAAATAAAGTCATTTTGAGGATTTTTACCATTTTCATAAAAATAAAGGTATCAAAAATAAGGTCTCAAGTCTACTATAGGGGCTGGGTCCAATAATCACTAATCGAAATAACATTTTTCTAAAAATACAAAAATTGCAGCAAAATAGAATAAAATATTTTAAGTTACATAGAAGTCACATAACACATATCAGATAATTTTTCTATTTAATAAAAATCCAAACACAAATAATTGTATTAAAAAAAATCTAGCACACAATAAATTATAATAAAAGCATATTTAAATATTATAAAATACACGTAATTTTTTCGATCGTTACATAGGGTATATGAAAAAATATATCCAATATATTAAAAATAGCTTTATAAATTTGAGCGAGATGAATTTAGTGAAAATGATACTTTAAATTGATAGATTAATTAAAAATTTGTAATGAATTTTATTAAGAAATTAATGTTCTTGAGGTTTTCTCACGTAACTTTTTTAAAATTAAAAAAATTCTCACATATATGTGTGAGATGCGTAAGAGTGTTATTGTAATTACAGAGAATTATATGCAATTAAAAAAATACCCACAAAAAATACATCTCAGAACTTTATTCTCTATTATAAAACACTATAAAACACCATCTAGTTGTAAAAAAAGATGTAGTTAATTGTTTTTTTTCCAGTTAATTACTAATTTGAAGGTCATTTTAGTTAATGAAAATATATTTATATGGGCAGTGAAAAATTCAACCAAATAAAACATGAGAAATAGATATCTAGCAAGTATAAATCCAACGTGTGAATCAAACAGAATTATTCCAATTCCTGCTAACTTTACAAAGATAAGCATTAACTTAACCGAGGAAGTTTATTCCCATATACGGAGTACCAAACAAGCACTAAGATAATAATAAATTAATAACAGTGTTTAAATAAGATCTAATTTTGGGAGTATATGTAATGCGTCACACTGCCAAATGCCAATAGCTTAACCAACAGTAAATATTCAGACAAACTGCTGGATAATCTGGAATATTGCCGAGTAGCTTCCAAAAGCTGATGATATTGTGCCGACTGTAAGAATCAGCATACACAGAAATCCCTGCAGTGGAAACAAGAAACAAATGCTGGTAACACCAGTATACTCGTATACACTGTACATTTAAAAGATGGGTTCATAATCAAACTCGCATACACTTTGCAAGTGGATCACTGAACTCAAAAAATTTGCATTTACATAACTCAAGTAATTAAAACTTGCATTTAGTAACTGTCGTTAACATCGCTAACAAAATAAAAACTGAACTTGCAACTTACAAAATTGAACTCAACCCTAACATGCATTTACATTCCTAAATTAATAAAAACTTGCAACTGGGGTATTGAACAAAAATAAACTTGCAACTGGGGTACTAAACAAAAATAAACTTGCACCTCACAAAACTGAACTCAACCCCGTCTCTGCCTCTCTCAATCTCTCACAATATCTATCAATCTCCTAAACTATCACCATCTCTCTCCTCTATCAATCTCTCACATCTTTGTCAATCTCTCATAATCTCTCTCAATCTTTCAAACTCTTGTCCTCTAAATAGGTAACTTGCTCCATGATTCCAGCACCCTCCGAAATTACTGTTGTACCAGTTTCTCCTTACAACACTCTATAAATAAAAATATGTGATATTTTATAACTTTTTGACTTCGATTACCCAGTTGCAAGTTGAGGATCAGTTCAGTTAGTCGATTTCAAGTTTTTATTAGTTCAGTTAGTCGATTGCAAGTTTATATTAGTTCAGTTAGTTATTGAAGTGCAAGTTTTTTGAGTTCAGTGACCCACTTGTAAGGTGAGTGCGAGTTTGATTATGAATAAGTCATTTAACCCTGAAATACATTTTCCAATCTATTTGGATGCTGATGTTAGCTGAGCAAGTGGAATCATTTTTTTTTTTGGAAATCATCAATTGCATGAGCTTAAATGATCACACATGCTACCGAGCCTAGAGGCCGAGTCGGCCTCTTGTTATCGAAGAGAAGCTATCCACCCCACCTCTTGCTTACCAAGAAAACAGGGTATCCGCTAGGCTATAAGCCCAAGTGGAATTATTTTTTCCCTTTAAAAGTAAACCAGCCCACAAAAGATTTAATTGAAAAAATTAGCTTTTTTATTCTGGCAATAAACACAAAAGAAAAAACGAAACTAAAGTAATGTCAGTACCTGCAAGGGGGTAATTTTTGCCCTGAATATGCTCAGAAAGCAAGCGCAAGGGAGTATGAGTGTCTGGGGAAAAAACCTTTCTATCAACAATTATAATATATATCCAAATGTACGAGCAATTGAAGGAATGAGAAGTTATTGTTTTGAAATAGGAGAAGAAAACTTACTACTAGCATCGTTAATAAAGATCCAATTAATGACATCACCAGCCCTGTAAAATTAAAATCAAATTGGTCATTTTTGAAACACGGAGGTAACTAGAAATGCATTCTTTTAGTTTTCAAATGCTGCTAATAAATTACACTCCACCGTTCCGCAGCAAAAGTCACCTCAATTTTTCTGTAGTACATTTGTTAGCTAGTAACTTAATTTGATATGAAATAGTCAATTCCGATTTAGGTAAAACTATATGTTAATGTGAATATGTACATGTAGTTGTGTGTGCGCGAGAGAGCGCATATCTGAATATTAATGATTTTACAATCATAGTGCAAACAAGTTAATTGTGGTTATATTAATAATACCGCGATTTAGTATGCCAAAACACTAGAACACTTGATGCTGATGCAGTAAAATAATTAAGCTGTTGAACCACAAACATATAAACAGTGTACATGGCTTACCAAAAAAGGGAACGCTGAGACCCACAAATAGAGTCGAGAGCACCAGTGCCGTTCTAATCATAATCGAGTAGATTTGAAATTGGGGATTGTCTGATGGTATCAGCTCTTCCAGACTCATAGCCACCGGAGACATAATTAATGCATATGTTCTTCTCATTAAAGATAACAATAATATAATTTTGCATCATAAAGCATAATAGAGCGACAAGCAATAATAAACTTGCAAAAGAGGGTAGAATGGTTATGCAAAGAATTAACAAATTGCTGCAGTTACTTTGTTACCAGTCCATTCTACCTGTTCTACTCCTAGAGAGCAAATGGAATGGTAACCTAACTAGAAGTCGTAGCATGTTTCTGCAATATTTCTGAGGCTATATATCATAATCAAACAGTAAAAAATATTTTCAGAAAAAGGATATTTTGTCAATGGATTGACCACCTGCAAAAGAAAAACATAGACAAAAATGTTTCTTAACTTGCTCACTAGATTTTGAGCATTATAAGGTATGCAGAAAGTTGGTTATGACAACTAATACAGGATATCCCTTTTCACACCTAAAAACTAGATAATAGAAGTTTTATCTCCTTCGTAAGCAGTGAAATGAATTTTATTAGTAGACAACTAGACATGGCTGTTGGACATTGTTAAACTCATAGTATGGAGCTTGAAAAAGAATAAACGTCTTGAGCACAGAATACTCGTATACATGCATAAATAGGTAAAAGAGAAAACTTTCGATTAATCATGAGTAAAAATTTATTTACTCCTCCGATCTTATTTTTATGATAGATAGATCTTTAAAAGAAATTTGATGAAAGATATGTGAAGACATGCAAGTTGCAGCAAGAAGATACGAAACCATTGCAGAATTGAAACTCTTATATGCGATTTCTACTTGTATTACCGTAGTCCATATAGCAATTTTGGAGGCAACCAAATCTTTAGGCATATTAAGGGTGAATTGTGACTCTGTCTCTTCGCCAAACATGAAGTATCCGAATACTGCAACTCCAGCATACAACACCGTACACAAAGCAAAACTGCATTCAAATAAACTTTAATTCTTATAAAACAAAACTTGCATGAATTCGATATGAAGTTCAGTCATGTTTTGAAGTTCTAAATATCGGGAGTTAATTACAACATAGTTCCATATATAATAAGAACCATGCCTGCTTCCTACAACAGGATCTGTACCACGATGCTCTCACCACTCAACTTGAATATTCAAGTACATTGAGAACCTAGACCACAATATAGTACACCTAGTTGCAAAAACAAAATAGTTGAGTACGTTCCACTCTTGCTTTTTAGATTTTTCTATAACCAGAATTGTTTTACAATTTGAACCCTAAACATTAATATTAGAGCTTAGACTGGTAGCGGATAAACAAACCTATACACCATCAGATTTGGCTGGAAGTAAAGATAGTGCATCATAATTTCACCTAGTAAAGAGGACAAGGGGAAATTGGCTCCGGTTTTCCATTGAAGTGTAGATATTTGGAAAGACGGCATGTCCTGAGTAGCAAAAACCATACAGACCAAGAGCGACAGGCAGAGTAGCAAAGTTCAATGTTGTCCCTTTTCCATGAAAACCAACATCATCTACCAATCCAATCCAGAATAGACAGAGAACCACCAATATTGATGCAATGACTCCCCCAGCTGAAATTAGAAGAGAAGCAGTAACTATATATTAGAAAAAACACTGATCAACTAGTCATGACCTCTATATGAATTTACTTCAGCAGAATTAAACGTGCAAATCAATATAAATCACATGTGTATGAACCAAAAACTTTCCAGAAAGAGAGAAGACCTAAATAATCTAAGTGCTTTGTTCTATGAATAATAACAAATTCATCTTTTGACAGGATTGTTTTCTTGCATAATCATACTTGCATTGCTGTACTATATTTATTATCAGCAAACGCTGCAATTGCATAACTAGAATCTGGGACATAGTAATAACTAAACACCAATGAAGATCGTGAAGAAAAAACACCCTAATTACAGCTTAATATTTTAACAAAGAATTTCACCATATCTACTAGAAAAGACAAGATGCATGGCTAATAAGGACCTAAAGTTTATAATAAAGAAATGGAAAACCTCAAAAATACAAGCTGTATGAAAAAAAATTAGCACCTACCTGAGAAGTAACTTAGAATGCTGAGGTCTTTGAGCCAAACCGTAGGAAGAACAGTAAGGACGGTTATTATTGCAAACAGACATCGTGAATTTAAGTCAAAACCTGCCAAAGTTAAGTTTGCGTTCGGAAACAGAGATGACAAATTATCACTCTCCAAAATTATATATTCAACACAACTGGCCTGCAAGGAGAGATTTCGGAGATAATCTCAGTACAATGTTTGGAAAGAAACACCAACGTTTGAAGGAAATATATCGAGGAGGGGGGAGGGGCTCGTAAATCTTAATTTGTTGAAGCCTTCAGTTCAGTTGGCGATAAAATTTACAAAATCTGGTTCGGAGAAGACAAGAAAATTATAATAATTTAAAAATTAAGCAAACATTACTTACATACAACTCCACGTATAAGATTATCTGCATTCAGAGATTAGAAAATACCAAAAAAATATCAGGAATCTGAGTGTCATGTATCTTTCTTGTAAGGAAGGCAAAAAAATAGTTTTGATACAGAATGTAATTAATTACAAGACTGTATAGCAAAGAAATTCAATGACTAAATAGTTCCATTAAAAGCACAGTGCCAAATATTTAGCCTTCAAGTGTCATGATCTTTTCTGATTAAGCAAGAGAATAGTTAGATGATATAAAACAATTACAAACAAACTTATTAGCTAGTACTATAAAGAAAATTATCTAACATCAGTAATAGAATGAAGAAGATTGCTGAAACTAATACGCCAGATTCAATAATCAATACTCCTCTTCTACAAAAACGAGAATATGTAAAACATCTTCGTAAATGTTGCAGAAATAAAATAGCAATGCTGATCATGTCATATGAAGAAATGGCATTAAATAAAAAGTAAACCACTAATTTTCTTGCAATCAGTTTTACAGAGGCCATTTTCTTTGATTGGCTATAGCTCATGGCTTAGATTTTATAGTTGTATAGGCTTATCCCACAAAAAAGAAAAAGAAAAGTAAAGCATCAAAGTTCTGCAAGGTTTTGAAGTGACTTTGTTAAATAAAAGAACTTACGGAGATGGCAATGCGGCCTGTAGTGCCGAACGCAGCTTGGCCGATGTCGGGGTATGTCTCAAGACCAGGTTGACTGTCCAAGCAGTGACGTAAGAGAATCCCTGTGTAGAAAGATAAAATTCCAAATATAAACAATAAAGAAAGCCCAGACCATCCTCCTTCTTTGACTGCATAAGGAGTAGAGAGGAGTCCTACTCCACATAAAACATTCACACCTGCATAAATCCAAAATACAAGTTATCTGGGCGGTTAGAAATAGAAATAACTAATCCTGTTCTTTAAGACCAAAAGTGAATTTATATATACTAGCTTAGGTATTCATCACACTATTTTTACATACTTCTAGCCTGAAAACCATTGCCAACAATTAGCGTCTTCAGAAACATACCATTTAGTACAGCCTGACCATATGAACTCTTCCGAGAAACTGGAATTTCATGTGAGACCTTGGAATATTTCTGATCAGAGGTTACCCTCTTTGAATGTTTTCTTTCTGTGATGGGAGGAAGAAGAGAATGAGAACTACGTCTTAGTTGAGGCTGTTGTTCATCTGCTGCTGCTGACAACAGAGGTTTAGCTGTTGATTGTATTATTTCAGGAGTTTTTCTTTTTGTAAGAGAGGATGAAAGGAATGAATTGCTTAATCGTGATAATACAGGCGTCCCCAAAAAGTTGAGGCTTGGAGATGGAACACTCAAATCAATTGATTGCCTGGAAAGTTTTGAATGAAAATACTTGTTCAGACCACATAGTGCATGGATTAATATTAAAGGTAAAACTAGCACGAAGAATTCCTTGTAAAAACTATATACTTATATGCCGAAGAATATAGCAAACATATATAGTAAGAGTCTTTTCTTTACTCGTGTCTTCCATTTACGCAACCATATATATAAATCAAAACTTTTATGAACAAGGATAGTGGAAAGTGGAGTATTTGGTGCTAAGATTATTTCTAAAAAAATTCCATGTCTTCCAGAAACGTGGTAATAATTAACAAGTATATATTCAAATTACAACTTAATAATATGGTATCCCTAAATATGCTTTGTAACTCCTGCAAACTAATATCGTTTCAATCAACAATTATCACTCATAACGTGACAAGTCCATGTACTCATCAAGGAGCACATATACCAGAGTACCAGACTGGAAAATTAGTTGAGATCCGCAACTGGCATTTATTTAATTGATGACCACTGTCCGCAATCAAGTACACGGCTTATCAGGGATGCACTTCATTCATTGGTATTAGATCAATCGAATCTTTGTTTATTTTCTTAGCGGGAGTTCGATACCAGTTCGATACCTCAACTTGTACATTTTTACAAAAAATTGAAACCGAGAGCAGATTCCTCAATGGAAAACCTTATCAAAGTCTGCTAATTTCTTTTTTCAAATTTAACTATTTCACTTCCTAGAGAAAATTACTGAGCAAGAGATTCTAAATCCGATTAGCATTTCATACAGTAGTTGCTAGTGTCTTCAACAGATAAAGAAAAGTAGCTGATCAAGGAAAGGGAAACGTCATAACCTGTAACTTTGAGGCCATGCACTGGTCACGGAACTTGGCCTGCTGTTGTACTCGTTGTTGTGGGAATAGTTTGAAGAATCCGAATCATCTGAATACTCTATATTATTCCTCTCATCCTCGCCTTTATCATACACATTTTCACCATTCTCCTCACTTTCAATAGATAAATACGAATCTGAAACTGAATTCTTCATCTTCTTGAAATACTCTAATCAAAATTCAAATATATTTTCCCCATTTAGGCAAATTTCAACTTGGCAAAAAAAGAAAGAAAAGAACTACTCTTTTAAGCAAGATAAAACTGCCATTATTAATTGTCAATGAAACCTAACCCTACAAAACTTTCTAGAATCTCGATTTATTGGAAAACAGCTGAACTGGTTTAAAGAAATATAGGAAATCAATCATTACATAGTTGTTATAGTTCTTATGTACATATTACACATACATATAACATTTGCATGCAAAAATGACAAGTCTGTAAGTATTCAGATTTCAGACATGCTCATAAATATGACACATATATTAATGAATGTGAACCTGTTCAATTATGTTTTAAATGGAAAACATCAGCTATACTTCATAAATATAGACACTTCTAAAAAGACATGGGTCAGATCCAGATTAGACACTGAAGTAAAATTAATAAACAGGCACAAATCTAATTGTTGTGACATATCACAAGAATGAGACATATGTCACAAGTACCATAATTACTTATATGATATAACCATGATACATAAAACAAATAATCACTCCCCATATAAAACTCTATTGATAAAAATTGAGTTTGTGTTTTGTAAAAGACTATGCAAAGGACACATAGACTGCAACCTTTTCATGAACACCATGTAAAGTTGTAATTGAGCAGAGAAAGATTGGAGTGTACTGACCTTTTGTTTTTACTGAGTCAATAAGTGAGTGAACGAGAGAATGTGTGTGTGTGTGTTATAAAGAGAGACAGAGAAATCAATCAGACTGTCACTAACTATATGCACTTGAGTATGCTAGTACAAATGTCGGAGTTTGTGATATCCCACAGGGGAAATGTTTTATTCTCCGTACTTTTTATTGGGCAAGGTGTCTATTCGAAATATAATTATTGGGAGCATAAAATTGAAAATTATTATGCTACGGCCTACGACGGCTTGATTTATTTTGTGCAGAATTTAACAAATTCTTATTGAAATTACCTTGGGTTTTTCTACCGTGTACACATGAACACACATTAGTCACTTATTTCTGTAACATTTTGATGAGGTGGCTTTTTTTTATTAGTGAGATTTTTTGTACATAAGAGGAGTCCATCATCATTAATACGTATGAGCTAATTATAATTTGACAACTCATCTCTTAGGGTGTGTTCGGTTGGATGATACGAATGAATTTTCGTGAGAATAGAATGACCATTCCGTCGGGAATGAAAAAGAGTTATTCGGTTGAGTATTTGGAAATAAAATCACTCACCCTCATGTTATTCATACTCACCCTCATGTCATTCATATCCTTCTTAATAAGTCAATTTTGTTTCTCACTCTCCCACATGGGATAATCATTTTTATTCTTACTAATAATAATTTTTTATCTTTAGTTTTGCTCCTGAATATGATATATTTGTAATTCAATATATTTAATGAAAAAAACTTGTTTAGCTATTTAAATTTTGTAATTGTTAATTTTTTTAATTTAAATTATAAATATAATCTTATTTCTCATGTAAATTAATTTTACCTTTTATTTTATATATTATTTAGTAAATTTATTATTGAATAAACTTTTTTTAGAATTCATTTTATCTATATATTAAACAAATAAATTAATAAAAATGATCATTCCATTCTCAATAAAATTAATATTACTAAACGAACAAGAGAATGCAATGAGTATTCTAATCCCACCTCATTCTCATCCCAACCCATTCAATTCGCTCATTTTCATTCTAACACATTCATATCCTTCTAAACGAACACACCCTTATTGTGTGTCCATGGACACACACTGGAAAAATCGGATTACATAATATTTGCTATTTTTAGAAATCCATTTTTTAACTTGGTGTGTGTTGGTGCTTAATCGTCGTGTATGTTCTCCTTAAACTAGCTTTAAAATGTAGGTTCTCCTTCAAAAGGAAATAGAACACACTTTAAGGGAACCATATTATTTGAACCGACAAGTTTAATTGTATGCTTCGAGTCATAAAACTTTAGTGCCCATTTTTGTTATTTTTAGACATCCATTTTTTTAAGAAGTTTTAATATTCGGTATTTAATTTCTTTATGAAGTTTTTTAAAAACTGAAAAACATAGACGGTTGAGGAGGTTGAATTTTTCAAGAAGTGCAAATTATTTGAGCAAGTCTAATGTTAATATTAAAATAAATATAGTTATTGTTGTAATACAAAATCAAAAATTATATTTTAGTGTTAAAATATATTTCATCCTATTTTAAAATATAACCAAATATAATAAAATACAATTCTTAACAATTTGATATTTCATTCTTTGGCACGTACGAACTTTAAAACAACTTGTAAAAATTTGTAAAATCATTTTTGACTTGTTTGAACGTGAAAATAATTCCTAACAATTTTAGGTTTCATTCTTCACTCGTTCGAAATTGAAAACAACTTGTAGTTTTTTTTTGATTTGTTTGTACATGAAAATAACTCGTAAAAAAATGTAACATCATTTTTAAGTCGTTTAAATACGAAAACAGTTTGCAACAATTTGAGACTTAATTATTGACTCGTTTGAATTTGAAAACAACTTATAGTTTCATTCTTGACTCCATTGTACATAGAAACAACGTGTAGCATCATTATTGACTCGTTTGAACATGAAAATAATTCGTAACAATTTGAGACTTAATTTTTGACTTTTAAACATGAAAACAACTTGTAATTTCATTTTTGATTCTCTTGTACATGGAAATAACTTGTAAAAACTTGTAGTATCATTCTTGACTTGTTTAAACATGAAAACAATTCGTAACAGTTTGAGAATCTTAAAATTCCAATGGAATCTGTATGAGACGTCTGTACAATAAACACGTATACAAAGATAAATATTATTATACCATAATAACTAGAAAAATTAAAAAATATTATTTTTTATAAATTTATTTACAATTTTACTATCTCTTTAAATATTTATAAATATATAGTTTGCTATCAAATGTAATTTGTTTTTATCTTTTTAAAAGAAGAGTTAAATTATATTTAGTTGCATTTCTTGAATAACTTATTCTTTTATCAAGAATTATTTACTTTTTTCATATAATTATATATTAAATGAAAAATGCAAAATAATATGCATTATTATTATAATCACGCATAATTGGAAATTTTCTTGATTTGTTGTACTCCTATACGTAGTAGTTCCTATTCTTTATTTTAACAAATGTATTGAAGGAAAAAAACAAAAAGAGTAGGCCTATCAAATATTTAAATGGATTCGTACATGAGATTTTTCAAAAACTGCTGAGAGAGGGCTATAATTATTTTGAATTGTCAAGTATCAACCGTTGTTGTGCACTGTGCAGTGTCCATATATTAATATTTAATAATATAATAGCTATACATATATATATATATATATTGTTTTTTTATTCTGGCCCCGGCATAACCCCACGTGACCACGTCACTATAGTCAATAGACTGTTATATTAAAGAGTAATGTTAGATGTAGACTCTCGTTACACTTCTAAATATATTATAAAATATTAAACTCCTAGCAAGTTAATATATTTTTAACAATACTCTTTATATTCATTCTCTATTTATATTTTATTCATATTTTAAATTCAAAGATATGTCATGTACTGAAAATCTATTAAAAAAATTGGAGAGAATGAATATTTTAATGATATAAAAAAGTTAAGAATCATATAGTGACTCCTAAATAGAGGAGAGAGATTAGACTCCTGAGAAATTTAGGAGTCGTTAAGAGTCTTTTGGAACTCAATTTTGTATCATGCTCTCTATATTTTCATTTAGGAACTTGTTTAGAGAATCTATTGAAGATTCTCTTAGAAATCCCAAATATTATCCCAAATATAACAGGAGCTTGAAATAATTTTTTGGGTTCTCTGACATTCCTCTATATTAAAATCCCTCTATTAACATGTTCCAAATCTCAAATAGTATCATCTCTTTATTAAATCATTTTTGACGAAATATTAGAGCATAGGTAAGAATGTAAGATACTTCTAGTTTTATAAAAAGAAATAATTTTTAATAATTTAAAGGGTGTGTTTATCTTTATTGCTTATTTAATATTTTATTATTTAATAAGATTTAAATACACAAAATATAAAAGAAAGTGTAGACAAAATGGTATTTCTATAAAATATGAGTTAAAAATAAAATGTTATTCCTTATAACTAAAGAAGAAAGAGAGATCGGTAATAATTGGAAGAGTGGCTAAGATTTTTTTTACAACACTATTTTGTCATCCACATTTTAAAAATTAACTTAAGAATTAAGATAAAATGTCTTCGGCTCAAATATACTCTTCAAATCAACTGCTGTTCGTTTTTTTGCTAATAAATATACGTAATATTCACATTTAAAATATGTTTAACTAGTATAGTACCGTGCAGATGCAAGGTTATTGAGAAATAATGTTATATAATATTTTTGAAAATATTATTCAATTTAATTGTAGATTACTTTTGAAAAATATTTTACATATTCAAAATATTCAATTGCACAAGTTAAGTTTTATATTTAAGACATGCCTTAAATAAAATTTTAATTAATTCAATAAAATAACATAAAAATAGGTTGAGATTATTAAATATATTATTATTTTACCTAATCATTATTTTAGATAATCATTTTATCTAATTCTTTTAGAGATACTTTTATTTACATTATACTCCCTCCATCCCATTTTAGATGTCAGTCTTGCAAAAAAATTATCCCAAATTAATTGTCTCTATCTTCTTTTAATGTGTATTTACAAATAAACTTTCAAAATTACCCTTTCTTATTTATCATCTCTAATGTAACATTATTCAAATATTATAATAATTTAATATAATAAATTAATACTTCTTAATATTATAATAATTTAATACTTCTTAATATGTACGAAATTTGCAAAAGGGCCTGCACACCTAAAGGGGTGAATATGTGTTATGGCTAACAATGAACGATTTTAATTTTTATAAAGTTATCAACCTGTCAGCTAGCTAAGTTCAATTTCAATTCACTGTCACTTATCTACTATATGCAATGCAGTACAGAAAAAGTAAATAACACCAGATCTTTTAGTCAAATTCGACCCCTATGTAAGAGATAATATTATTATTAATCACTATAAAACCGATTACAAGATTACAATAATATTCATCACGTTTTCCCTTGCAACTGATATTAGTTTGTTGAAACATATGTTCCTTGAACACTCTAGCTCTCTAAACTCTATACTACCATAGTACAGATTTATCTAGCTTTTAGTTCCTGAACCCTGTTTCACAAGCTCAGATATTCAGCCACAATAACAATTAAAACTCAATAACACAAGTGAATAAAATAATACAACTCAAATTATAAGCTCTATCACGTATATATATAAGTATATGAAACACTAGAGCTCGAAAGATGTTAGCTAAAAACGTTTGTGTTTGAGAATATGTGTGTTTAGATTTTGCAAATCAATATAAGTTCTTCACTTGGTGAAGATGAAAGCAATACACACTGAGTATATATATTAACACTATATTCGAATTAATAAAGCTAAAATAATGTTGGAATTACAACGTTCAAATTGATTATGGTAATTCAAATAGTAGATGTTCAAAACTATGAATATTGAGATTTGTTGAAGATAAAATAAACGTTTAAAATCAGCTTCAATATAAGTTTAAATATAGGATAAGAGTTTGTGTAAAAGATAAGACTTTAAGATAAAATCCAACTCCTATAAAGTAGGAAAACTAATTTGAATAGGAAAATAGGTTTGGATAAATAATATTTGAACTCTAATATAATATATACATACATATATATATATATATATATATATATATATATATATATATATATATATATATATATATATATTAGATAAGCTTGTACATAAGAAAATTCTAATTAATCTCCAAGAAATTCAAACTTCAATTTTTATCCAAACAGTTTATGCGCTTAACAGCTTGCTGTTACAACCAGTTAACTTGTTGTCTATGTTATAACCTGTTATACTGATATGTAATATCAGTAAGCTAATTTTATGCAATCACAAGGTTATCACAAATAATAACAACTTGCTATTTTATATCAATTACAAGTTTTCAGCTTACTCACAGTGATCATCAAAATTCAAAAGGGTATCAATCTCCCCTTTTTTAATGATTACACAATTCTTAATTTAGGAGAATAAAATACTCCCCTAAATTCTTGCAATCCTGTAAACACGTGATATAAAATTGCAAATATAAAATAATATGCTAAATAATTAACAGATAGACATTTTAGGCCAAATATCATTCCATAGCATAGAATTAAAAACATGCATACTAGTATGTACCAACATAATTATATTCTATATATAATAAGAGGAAGATGAATTTTATCTAAATACTACCGATGGTTAAGAGTTTGATTCTCATTAATAACTTATTTATATTTAATTAATATTTGTAAATTATACTCGCTCGGTACCACCCATTTGTTTACGTTTTGGAGAGAAGGTCCGACACGCATTTTAAGGTGCATATAAAGTATAGTTTCATAACTTTTTTTTCTGAATAAAAATTTAAACATTCAATTTTTATTCAAAAACAAAAAATTGTAAAAATAAGTTACTGAACTATACTTTATATGCACCTTAAAATGTGTGACGGACCCTCTCTCCGAAGCGTAAACAAATGAGTGAGATGAAGGAAGTAATTTTTAAAATATTAACAAAAATTTAAGATTCTATCTATGCTAGCAAATTTGATAGAATATCATCTATAGATTGGATGTCAATATATCATGAACAAAACATGCAAACCAATAATTCATGAATCATGAGATAAGATGCATCAAATAGTCATGTGCATTTATAGGAGATATGTCATATAGACCATATAACTCATGAGATTAAAGCATAATTATCACATAATTGTATTAGGAATTTAAACATATGATCATATTAGCAACATTGCTACGAGAATTGAGAGCAAAATCTTGTGAGTTTTGCTGATATATTCCTCACATATATCATATTTAACGGTTCTTCAAACTTTAATAGACTAGTTTGATAAATTTTTCACGGACGTTTAGTTGGGGTTAATGAGGAAAGGGAAACAACCATGTTCATTCACTTTGTTGTTTGTTTTATAAAAACAATTATTCCCTTTGACATTTTTTAAGTTTTGCGTTTACCCAAAATTCCTCAACTCTTATTCTCCACATCTCTCAAGATATTTATTTTCCCTTTTCTTTTATCTTTTTTTCTCTCCCATACACTCACTCACTTCCATCCTCTACATAATTATATTTTATATTAATCTCAACAATAATAATATGCACAAAATAATTTATTAAAAATTAATTATTTATTTCGTTTCCGGATCAAAACCAAATAAGTAAAATAATTTAAACCCATTATTTTCCCTTCTCTTTAATTCTCTTTCTAAACCCCTTTTCCTTTACCCAATGTAATTCAAAAGCTCCCTAAATTTAAAGAGAAGCTGAAGGGTTGAATATATAAGTTTATTATAAGGCAAATACTTTGACGACAAGAGCACTTCCTTTGCACGCCAAATCAAACGATTCCAATAGGCTCTAATTTTATTCATTCAAACTCTGCCCTCACATTCATTTTCTCAATTTCTATAATGTTTTTATTCATTTGAATAATCATATTACAGTTAAATCTCTATAAATGAATACGCTCGGTACTGAAAAATTATATTCATTAATCGAGATTATTCATTTATCGAGATTAAAAATACAATGTCTCTATTATGTTGAGACCGGAAAAAATTATTTATTTGATGAGATTATTTATTTATCGAATATACATTTATCGAGATTCTACTATATTAAGTATTAGGTAATTTACTTGTCATTAAGAATAGAAAATTATTTCATTATCATATCGTATCTATACTATATTATTATAGCTGAAAAATTAAAAGTTTTGGTCGGTCAATCGGTACCGGACCACGGGCCTAAAAAAATATATGTATTAGATATAATTTTACTTATTATAATATGTGCCCTAACTATATATATAACTATATTAACTAAATTTTTTAATTTTTAAGCTTAATTATATATTTATTATAACACATGTCCAAATTATATAATTTTACTTATTATAATACGGACCTTAACTATATACATATCTATATTAACTAAAATTTTACTTTTTAGGCCCAATTATATATTTATTTTAACACGAGTCTAAATTATAACATATTTATATTAAATAGAATACATTTATATAAAATAAAATAACATATAATATTAACATAAATTTTTAATATTATAAAATTTTATATTCAATTTAATTAAATATTAGTTATCTCATAATTCGCACGGGTTATAATCTTGAATATAATAAGAGTAAAGTAGATATTATCCAAATATTACCAAATATCAAGAGTTCGATAAAGAACGTATTTGTGTATTTTTTTAATAATATTTTCTATCTTATATATTTTATTATACTGTATATATATATAATAAATATTATATGAATATTACTAAATAAATATCTAGAATCGTTCTTACCAACTATGTAACACAAATATCTCACAAAAACTTAAGCCATTGCGTATAAATAATTTGATTAGAAAAGCTAAAGTAAGCTAACTTAAATATGATAAGGGGGTTTTTCAAAAATATTTAAGGATAATTTTTTTTTGTAAAAATATTGATTTTTTTAGAAAAATTGCAAAAATTCAATTTTTTTTGAGTTTTTTTTGCAAAAATACGGTTTGCAACTTTGCAACCATATTTATAAATGAAATCAATCGAAATTAACCACAAATGCAACTTTAAAATCTAGTAAAAATAATTATTTTTTGATTGTATAATATGCTGTTTAACAAGTTCCACCGTTAAAATTAAAATGCAATCAAAAGTAACTTCTATTATATTTGAGAAAAATAAGTTGCATTCGGTTGCTTTTGGTTGCAAACCGTACTTTTGTAAAAAAAATCCGAAAAAGGTAAAATCACAAAAAAAAACTTTAAAAAGTAGTATTTTTGGTAATTTCTCAAACTTTTATGATTGCAATCACTCCGTGGTGGAGAGGTGGTAATGAAGGAGAATGAAAGTTAGAGATGTGATAATCGATAATGTAATTGCATAGATGGAGCGAAAGTGGATGACCGTTAGTGTAATAAAAAGAAAACGAAGGAGATTGTTAATGAGATTTGAATTGTATTAAAAACATATTAAATATTATTATAAATATTATTATTTTAAAATAAAAATAAAAATAAAAATAAATAAATATCAATTTAAATGACTAATTTTTTTAAAAAATAATAAATAAATATTGATAATAATATTAAATTATTAAATAAAATATAAATAAGAATCCGTGCATTGCACGGGTTTAAATCTAGTATCCAAAATAACGAGACAAGTACCACCACATATAGCAAATATTCAAAACAAATATTCAGAAACCAGCAGAAACAAGAAAATAGTTCAAAAATCATGGTATTTATATAATTAATAAGATTGATGTTAGTGGCGGAATTGAGAGACGACTTCCCCATCAATTCCAATTCCGGCTGATCTTCGAAAGTGAGTCAAGATTTTAACATTACAGTCCATGCAATACTTTAAAAACTAGTAACATTCTGGTATTAGTAGTTCACCCTAAGTTTAAGATTATTTCAAAAGATGGTTCTTGGTTCTGGTTCAATCAACCTAGTTGATGTTTATCCGATCATAGGTGGATTCTATGGCCACCAAGTCTCTAATAATCCATCCATACTCACATGTTCAAAAATGTTGTGTTTTGCGCTTGAGGTGTACCTCACATTCGACAGTCCAAGGAATATAATATGATTCCTGATTTAGATTTATATTATATATATATGGCCCTATTTGAAAGTTAGAGGATTGAGAAAAAATTAGAAGTTTGAGCCATATTAGAGGTTTGAACATGTGAATCATCTAATATTGGTGTTTTGTAGTTAACGGGTAGAAATAGCTGTTTGGAATCGAAAAGCTAATTTTCAAAAAGCTACTTTGAAGAGTTTTTTTAATTAGAGTATTAACATGTATATAGTTAAAGTACAAAAAACAACTCCTATTTATCAAACAGTTTCATATGAAACAGTTAATTCAATCAGCTAATCAAAATAACTAATTCAATTAACTAGTTAAAATAATTAATTCAATCCGCTGATCGGTAAACATTAGGGGTGAACATGGGTTGGTTCGGGTCGGGTTTTCGTCAAAACTCGACCCAACCCGATTAGTTCGGTTTTATAAAAAATCAACCCATTAATTGTAAAAAAAAATCGTAACACAACCCAACCCAACCCAATTAGTTCGGTTTTTTATAATCGTAACCCAACCCAACCTAGAAATTTCTGCACTGTTGCAGAAATTTGTAAAAAATATTCAGCACTGTTGCAGAAATTTATATAGTGCAGAAATTTGTAGAAAATATTCTGTACTGTTGCAGAAAATTTATATAGTGCAGAAATTTGTAAAAAAAATTCTGCACTGTTGCAGAAAATTCTGCTTGTTGCAGAAAATGTTGTAAGAGCCGGAAAATGTTGCAGAAAATTTATATAGTGCAGAAATTTGTAGAAAATATGTAAAAAATATATAGAATATGCAGAAAATATGCAAAAAATTCTGCATTTTATGTAATCGGTTCGGTTCGGGTTGGGTAAGGGTTAAAATTTGTTAAACCCTTACCCAATCCAATTAGTTCGGGTTTTTTAAAAATTAACCCATTTATATTTCGGTTTCGGACGGTTCGGTTTATTCGGCCGAAAAAAGGGACGGGTTGATTCGGATTGGCAATTTAATCGAATTTTTGTTCACCCCTAGTAAACATGACCTTATATCCTCTCTCAAGATTCTAACTATACAATGAATATAGTATATACTACTGTCGAGTGGAGATTGACAATTACTTGCTTTCGAATCAACATCATTTGCTATGTGTCGAGTATACATTGGTTAATTTGGTTTCATACCATATTTTAAAATGTAGCGAAATGACGTTATCAAACATTTTGAAAAAAAAAATATGTTGTCTCAACTTCATGAACTGTGCAACGGAATAAATTGAATCGAGATTGAATCTTTTTAAAGTTTGAGAACAATATTCTACTAGTACTTGTATCGTTTACATTTGGGTTGAGTACGAAAGTTAAGAAAATTATACAAAGTATTTTGAAAGAAAAGGAAAAGTGTATGAAAGAGAAGGAAAAATGAGTAAAGTGGTGGAGTCAATTGATATTTAATTTATAGATTTGAAAAGGAAAGTAATGAGTGAAAGTAAATTTTATAATATAAAAATTTACTATTTTTAGAAAGTTTTAAAATATAAAGAATTAGATGGAACATTTAAAAAAAATGTAAATATTTGGACAGAACAAAGGGGATATTGGTTTATGACCCCGTTTGACGCAGTTTATAAGCTGAAAAAGTTGGTATATATATATTTTTTTGAAAATAAGTAACTTATTTTCAAATTTGGAAATAAAATTTGGTCTTAAATTTCTAAAATAAATATTATTTTTTTTAAAAAAATATAAAAATATTTTTTTTAAAAAAATAACTTATTATTTATAAATTAAGCCAAACACGCCCATATCGCGGCAGATACTGCTCCATTTTGACACTTTCATACAATAACAAGCTGTTGGTTGGAATCTCGATACATAATTACATACTCCGTACCTATTACCTATGTACATGTCCCTATATTATAGACTTTACAAATTTGCAGCTCAACGAGATATGTGCACTTTATTACCTGTTTAACTCACATATTTATTAATTCAAAAAATCCGTAGTTTTAATAAAAAATATTGTAAGTACAGTGTTTGATCGATTTTGTTTTCTGAAAATGAAAAATAAAAAATAAATTTCAGAAATAAAAATAAGATAAATACTATTTCCTGAAAATATAAAATTATTTTTAAAATTTAACTCCTCCTTCCATCTCATTGTTCCGATGATTCATGATACATTTGCTTACATTCCACATTATAATACTTTATACACTATCTCATACTTCCTCCGTCTTTTATTACTTTTCCTGTTAATTATGTGCGCGTTTGCCAACACACATTTTTTTATCGTTAATATTTTTAATTTCGTATTAGTATTAAATATAAAAATTTTACTGTATTAAAGTATTCACAAATACGAATCAAACAAAATCACTCATGACTATATTTTGTTTTATAAATTATGTGTAAATTAGTAGTCAATCGCTTACAATGAACAGTACAAAAAGTCAAAACAGGAAACGTTTTCGGAGACGGAGGGAGTAGTGGTTTTTGGAAATCATTATCTAAAACATTTATCAAAAAGGTTCTTATCCCTCATAATCGATTGTCTGAATCATCTATTGACATTTTTTCCCCGTGAATAGTATTAATACGTGAAATTTTTGTGAATTCAGGGGAGTCACGTCATCTATCTGCACTTGTGCATGGCTAGTTAAGGTTTTTCCCTATCCGCAGAAAAAAATCGCAGATAGATGGTTGCTCAACTATCCCTACCAAAAATTATCAAATTATATAAATTATAAATACTATTTTTTTTAATTTTGTTTTAAAAAACACAACTCTAAAACTAAAAGTTAATACCAAACACAACTCTAAAACTAAAAGTTAATACAAAACACAACCTTAATTTGAAAAAAACTCAAAAATTGTTACCGAAAACGAAAGTACTTCTGAAAATCTAATGGTGCTGAGTTTCATTTTGGGGATCCTGGCCCAACAAATTACATTAAAAGGCCCAATCTACTAACCTTTACATTATCCAACTTTGAGCCCACCTTAATAACTCTGAAGCTCAAACCTCATCAATGGCGAATTGCACACGCGCCACAACATTTCTCACGCGCCTCCGCATTCACAGGTACACTCTCCACAAATCTAAATCCTCAACTTTCCAATCACACTTATCAACCTTAATTTCACCGTCAATTCACACCGCCGGCGAATTTTCCGATAAAAAGCAAATAAACACCACCGAAACGCAAATATTAAACGAATTATCAAATCTATTACCAATTCGTCACAAAAACAATCAAATTCAAACAAAATTAACTGTAGATAGAGATGTTACTGTGAATTCTAGGTCAGTGGATGATTTTTTGTCTCCTGAAGAGAAATTAAGAGGTGTATTTCTACAGAAACTTAAAGGCAAAGCTGCAATTGAACACGCTTTAAATAATGTTGATGTGGAAATAAGTAGTGAGTTAGTTGCGAAAGTCGTAAATCGAGGTAGTTTAAGCGGTGAGGCTATGGTTAGGTTTTTCGAGTGGGCGATAAAACGATACGAGATAGGTGAGAGGATTGATGTTTATAATGTGATTGTTAAAGCGTTAGGGAGACGAAAGTATTTTGATTATATGTTGGAAATGTTGAGTGAGATGAGAGTGAGAGGCGTGGTTCTGGATTACGAGACGTTGTTTATTGTAATGGATAGTTTTGTGAAAGGGAAGCAAGTGTCGAGAGCGATTAGGATGTTTTTGTGTTTGGATGAGTTTGGATGGAAATGTGATACGGAGGCGTTGAATGTGGTTTTAGGATGTTTGTGTAAGAGGTCGTATTTGAGTAGTTTGAGTTTGTTGGTTAAGAAGATGAAGGGGAAGGTGGAGTTTAATGAGGAGACGTATAATATTGTGATGAGTGGATGGTCGAGGTGTGGGAATGTTGGTGAATTTGAGAAGTGTTTGGAGGCGATGGTTGGTGATGGATTTGAGCCGGATAGTTGTACTCATAGTTATTTGATTGAGTGTTTGGGGAGGGCTGGTCGCATAGGTGACGCTGTTGAGATATTTGAGAATTTGGAGAAGGATGGCTGTGTTGCTGATGTTTGTGTGTATAATGCAATGGTTTCTAATTTAATGCAGATCGGAGATTGTGATGGATGTCTGAGGTATTATGAGCGTATGTTGAGTATGCAATGTGATCCAAATATGGATACGTATGTTAGAATAATTTATGGCTTTCTTAAGGCTCGAAGAGTATCGGATGCTATTGAAATGTTCGATGAGATGGTTGGTCGTGGAATAATTCCCACAACAGGGATCATAACTTCATTTATTGAACTCCTAGGTACCTATGGACCTCCTCATGCTATGTTGATGATTTATAAGAAATCTCGAAAAGCTGGTTCTAGCATATCACTGACTGCTTACAAGCTGTTACTGACACGCTTTGCCAGATTTGGCAAATGTGGTATGATGTTGAATATATGGGATGAGATGCAAGAAAGTGGATACTCTTCCGATGTGGAAGTATACCAGCATATTATAATTGGGCTTTGCAACAATGGACAGCTTGAAAATGCCATTCTAGTCATGGATGAATGTCTGCGTAAAGATTTTTGTCCAAGCAGACTTGTTTGCAGCAGATTGAATAATAAACTATTGACTTCGAACAAAGTAGAGGCTGCTTATAAGCTCTTTATGAAGATCAAGGTTGCTCGGCAAAAGGAGAATGCAAGAAAAAATTGGCGTGCTAAAGGGTGGCATTTCTGAGCTTTTACCTCCTCTGTCTTTTTTGCACAAGTGTTCTGCAGGGGATGTAATGTTGCCTAGCTAGGTGGACAGATAAACATTGTAAATCCAACACATACTTCTTCTTGATGATGTAAAGTGTTTTATCCTTCTGTTAAAGTTACATACTTGAAATTACACGCCAATATTCCCTTAGGAAAGCAGCAACATACTAAATTACTAATTCCATGTCACTTGCAGGCAATGGCTTGGCTCTTGGTGCTGAATTTGTTGGTGTTCTCAGATGCTGTATGTTTATGTAGTTTCAAGGTAAGGTGATCTATGATGACTACAGTTGGAGCTATAAATACGAGAATGATGTCTTGACAAAGATACGTTGTTCGAACAATGTATACAGACACACATGTTTGGGTTGCGAGGTCAATTTTTAAACCCAGAAAAATTACCTGGAGTTTCTAAACACAGTACTGATTTGAGGCGCTTACGTGACTGCATAAATTATTTTTTCGAGGACCTATAAGTGGAGGAAGATGCGTTGCGTAGTTTAAAGAAAGAGCGTAAGAGAAAAAGTGCAGCACCATGAGAGGAAGTTTACAGATACAAAGTACACTATGTCCAGGCTATGTCCAGGCTGAGACGGCTATAAAAAGGTATTAGTTGTAGCCAATGGAACAGCGTAAAAGAAAATAATGATAGGTTGCATCATATCGAGCACAGCAGTCACGAGTTTTTACTGCAATTTTGTTTTTATTGGACAATATTATTGTGGAGATCACTATGCTTGGCTGGTGTCTTTAAGAAGGCTATGAAATCGGAGATCAAGAAATTGATATTTCTAACATTGTCTGTGCAATATTTACGAAAATGTTTGATATCTGCACTGCTCCCAGCTATCAAACATATGTGTAGTGCTCCATCAAGATCTTCTGCATTCTAATTAAAAAATTAGATCTGCATGCTGACCTTGGTGGATAATGGTGGACGGATGTGCAGTTTTCACTCGCAGATATAACTAAATATTTGTTTCAAAATTTTAATTGGATTTGCTCTTTGCATTTTATAGCTATGATACTCATCCATGTCTTTTTCGATTAAGTGAGGGTAACATATTTTGCCAAACAAAAAAAACACAGAAATAGAGGGATATAGTAGTATTACATAAAATGTCCATCGCCATTCGCCAGTTTATCATATATGTTCAAGTCCGAGTCTAAAATTTATGTTAGAGCACTTGTAACATTAGTTAACAACGGTTTTCTGATAATGTTATCTGTAAAAAAATATCTGAAAATCTCGTAACATGGTGCTAATTGCTAATATCAATTAATTAATAACAGTGATCTAAATTTAAACCACAATAATTCTCATGTTGTAACCAATAGATTGCTTTACAAGCATTAAATCATTGCAAAAAAAAACAAACTATTCCATATACAAAAGAGATCCTTTGACAAAAACATATGAGTGCCCTAATCATCCTAAATGCAACAGGGAAGCAAAATAATTTTGTTCGCATGAGGTAACCCTATAACCCTGTAGCTTATCACATCACATTAACAATAAGCAACCCCAGTTATATCATGAACTGTACTTGAAATCCATAACCTTTTCATATTGTATTCCTCGCATGAAAAAACCTTGATATGTCCACTGATGATGCTAAGAATGCTATAAGCTATCTCGGACAGTAGGAAACTGGATACCATCTTTTAAGTGACTTACTGCAGTTGGGAATAACCATTTCAAAATGTTTGGTCCCAATATCTGACAAACATGAAGATGACGTGTCAGATGGGGAGGATATGCTATATATTTTCATGCTGAATATAAAGGGATTAAAAATTTAAACAAGAGAGAGAGAGAGAGAGAGGGAGAGAGAGACCAGAGTTATATTTTTGTAAAAACCAACATCAAAAGGATGATGATAGCTCTGCCCAGATTTCCTAGCCAGCCATTCTGCTCGTACTGATTCGTAATACTGACAAAAATCCAATATTAAGAACGTAACCCATAGTGGAAAAAATATATCATAATAAATCAACTTGGCACATCAGTTCATGATATTAGACAGTATACCTCTATAGTTGTCTTATTGCGGGTGATGAGATATATATGCCAGCCCAAGAGAGTGCCTAGTGTAAAGCTAAATCCCACTGTCATAATCGCACTGCAAATCTGAAAATACAGTTCTGTTAGCTTTTCCCGAGTTGAATCAAGAAGATACAAAGGAAAACGTACCACACAATACAAAATCGACAAAGAGGTGATTTTAGGGGGGGGGATTCAGCTAGCCATTTGAACAGCATCAGATAGAAGTCTCGCGTTTTAAGTGATACAACTCAATTTTACTTGCAGCTCTTTATTTTTGCTAAATACTTGCAGCTCTATCTGTTTTTTTAGCTAATTTACTTGCAGCTCTTTTGACTCCAATAAAATACAAACTTCATTCATTTATACTTCTAGTCGTTTGAAAAGGGAAATGTCCACGTTAAAAAGAGTTCATTTCCTAAATTGATGGCAAGGAGACCAGCGTGGTAAAAAAAACTAGTATCAGCAAACCTTACACTTGGATCAGCTGCCATTAATAGTTGGTAAGAATTACACATTCTCTATGACTCGATCAACACCCAAAGCTCTTTAATTTACGTCGGTTGAACATTTTTAGTGGCAAAATCACAATGCCCGAAATCATCTTTTATATTTAAGTAAGCTGTATGATAGCACTTATGGTGCCCTTTATATATAACTAAATACCTGGAAAGTGCTTTAGATCAATATTACGCCTAGTCAAAAAAAAATTTAAAAAAATGTTGAAAATCTTAAAATACTTGCTAGAAAAGAGAAGTATTAATCAGCCTTTGTAAATTTTTTTTTATAAAAAATCTGAGATTGAAGTCCTGCATAACTCAAAAGAATATTATGGATTTTTTTAAGAAAATTTCTTGCCCAAATGATTACTAGCATGTTTTTTCAATTTATGTGTAGTACAATATCATGGTTAAAGCAGAAAGTTGGCACCGACCTGTCTAAATTGTGCAAGGACAAGTCTTTATTGACCAATGCGAAAAACTAAGGTGCAAGAAAACACAATAGCATAATTACTTACAATCCTACATACAAAGATCTTCTTGTAATACACCATTAACTCATTAAGCTACTCAGTCAACAGAGAACTTATTCTTATAACCATATTCAGAAACTCACATAAAAAATCTTGAGGGAAATTGTTCCATTGAAATCCCAGTCCTTCAGAATCGCAGAGCAAACGATAATAACCTATGAGTGCCACAATTATAAGTCACTCAGGTTGTTTAAAACGTTAATTTGAAGAGAGGCTACAATATGCATACCGAAGAATGAATGTTCGTCACTGTTGAATAAAAAACAAGAATAACATAGGCTTTATAATTTTTGTGCCCAACACAATTATTTATCCACAAGCAGTGGTGATCCTGCATTGAAAGTTTAACCAATTAGTATTTACTTTTGATTGGCGAATCTTAAAATATTTTTCTTAGAAAAGAAAATAAAAATGTGTAGGGACCTACCATCCGTAAGACACACCTTTTGCAGACACGACAATGATGGGCTCTAGGTGGTTTGAATGAAGAACACTTCTCACAGCGCCTCAATTGTACATCCTGAACAAGCTTTAAGAATTTTGTGAAAAAATTTATACCAAGATAGAGGAAGTTCACATGCTCAGAACTATAAGATTCAAGCAATCATAGTTTGCAGGACACTATTAGTACCGAAGAAAAAAACTTGTGAATATAGTAAGAAATAATAGAATATTAGAAATGGAAAAGTAAAAGAATGAAACAACGAAGATGGTTTGGAAATTATAAATAAATAGTAAGAAATAAACAAATGCTCGATAACAATGGATTCCATCCTCCTACATTAAAATTTTTGAAACAACGAAGATGGTTTGAAAAGTTAAAGAATGAAACAACAAAGATGGTTTGGAAATTATAAATAAATAGTAAGAAATAAACAAATGCTCGATAACAATGGATTCCACTCCTACATTTAAATTTTTGAATACTTCACAATTTACAAGAATAAATGAACTCAACTTAAAAAACTCCAGTGAGTTAACTTGGAAAGAATGTGTATGAAGAATTTTAACATTTACTTGACATGGAGACCCTTGGCCCTTATTCTTTGCCTAAAGTATAAGGACAATTAGTCGATTAGTATTATAATGCATAACTATTCTCATCATTGTATGTCTTACATCTCCCTTCAGAGGCTACCTACGACCTATTCTCTTTATATTTTTAGAGCCTACGGTACAGTATAGTCATAACCAAAGATCTGTTGACTTACATTTGTTGAAGCAGGAGAAAAGAAGAAAGAAAATTTTGCTCTAGGAAGTCATTGAAATATTAATCCCTACTACCCGAGAAACAACCCAAAGACATCCATCACTACCCATAGCCCAATCATCCATAATCACCAGATATAGTCAATCATCAACTAAAAAATAGTATCAGATTACATATATTTGAGCTCATATCGGAGATAACAAAGAGCATATTGCAGATACCATTAAATGGAGAGTATCTAGCTTTTGATTAAAAGGAGAGAGTGATTGTTACCCCAAATCTTTATTTTGCCTCAGGTACCCATAGCAGACACTTGACACTCATACAATTACTTCAGGCCAAAAAATGTAAATTTTTAATAATATTGCCAAGTCGGACCCATGGACATGTATCCGAGTCAGAAATAAGTGATCAAGTTATTTACAGAAAGGATGATTCAAATGAAGAATGTAGCAGTTAATGATTCGCCTAACATCTCTTATCAATTCTTATAATTTTCACAACCTTCACGTCTCCATCCAATAGTAGAACGAAGTGCACAGGGAGTGGTGTAAATGTTAGTGCTAAATACAATAGTAACACAATCACTCCCCATTCATAGATAAAGGGCTAATTCTTTATGTAACACATATAAATCAGAATCTGTCTTTCACCCACTATCATCAATAGCAAACAGCGATGGAGCCTTTAGGCCCTTTACATGTGTATCATTCATCCCAAGTGAATGGTGGCATAAAACATACACACCTAACTTTTTCAAAATTTTGAAGGCGGTTTTTGGTTGTTCCACACTAAATTCAAGAATGCAAATACTTAAAACTATTAGGATAACATTATAACAAAATGGTTTCATCTCAATCAACATGAATTCCATCCAATTACACTACCTCCTACATTACTAAACAGTACATAAAAAAATCACAAAATCACACAATCCGGGCTCAATAACAAAGCAAAAATAACACAATCAATCACAAAACTATTCCATATAACAAAAAACCCAAATGGGTTTCATCAAAATCATTCCTTTAATCAATCCAACAAATCAAAACACAAAAACTCACATTCTTTTTAGATTCTTGATCTGAAGTATCACTATGTTCAATATCAGGAACATACCCAGATGGGACCCGACCCGGATCAGTAGTAGCACAAACCAAGAATGAGAAGAGAGTAAAAGAAGTCAAAACAGAGAAGATTAGAGTGTTTAAAGAACCGGATGAAGAATGTAAACCCAACCAATCTTCAAGAAATATAAAAATAGTGATATAATATATGAAACCCACAAGCACAAACACTGCAATTATGGGGAGTGATAATAATTTTCTAAGCTTCACTGATTTAGTTTTGGAACTCATACTTTTTTTGATTATGAGTAAGTCAAATTGGATCTGCAGATGAACAAGGGGGTAAGTTAGGAGGTGGAGATGTATATTTCGATCATATTCCTCGGTATGTAATTTGCTAGAAGCGAATGACGTGGATTTACAATAATTTTTCGTATTAAATTTACTAGCTCATAACCGAAAGTATAGACAATATTAATTATTTTATATAATTTAAATATTTAATTTATTATAATAATTTATTTTATTACTAATTTATTTTTACATTTTTCTATACAATGATATTTGTATATTAATATTCATATAATTTAATTATATGTCATAATTTTAAATAAATAAAAGAGTTTGAATGATGATAAAATTGAGTTGAATGTGAGTAAAATTATATTAAATAAAAATTATAGGGTAAATAGGATTCTTAAAATAGATTATAAATAATATAATATAATATTATCATTGAACAGTTGTATAAAAGGAGGACTATCGGTGATAGAGTTGTATGTATTAGGAGAGAGCGCGGTTCGGTTCGGTTCGATTTGGTTTTTGGTTAAAACTGGAACCGCATATCTTCGGTTTTAAAAATTAAAAACCGCAACCGCAACCGAACCATCGGTTTTGGTTTCAGTTTTAAAAAGACAGGTTCGGTTTTTATCGGTTTGATTTTTATCGGTTCGGTTTCGGTTAAAAACCGGATAAAAAAAATGAAAAAGTATATAATTTAAATTATTATATATTTACATTCAAATATTTGAATCACATTACGCATAATAACACTACAAAAAAGATAAGAAACTGTAACAAGTTAAACTTACTGTAACATGTCATAAACTTTAATGAATTTATATAAATTTTATATCATCAGAATCATGTTTTCTTATAGAAATATTCAAATATGCAACTCTATCAAACTATCGAATTTTTAATTGTGAAGTCAATCAGCATTGCATATACTAATCAGGAGTTTTTCAACAGAATAATTTACTTTAAACAATGAATCATGAATATGTATTGTGATTTATATTGGTTCATTTATAAGAGAGACAACAACTCTTGTATACAACTATAACTCAAAATTAATTTTAGATTTTTCTGATAGAGTCTAAATGATGTAGTTTTATATAATTAACTTTAGGAAATTTTCTAAAGATAACGGTAGATACCTTTTACCATGTATATATATATATATATATATATTATATAATAAATTTATTTATTTTAATTATCGATTCGGTTCGATTTTTTTCGGTTCGGTTTTAACATATAATCGGAACCAGAACAGATCAATCGGTTCGATTTTTTATTTTTCAATTTTGGATCGTTTTTTTTGTTTCGGTTTTCTTCGGTTCAGTTTTTATGGGTTTCGATTCGGTTTCGATTTTTATTCGGTTTTTTGCTAACCCCTGGTATGTATGATATATCTTTTCCAAAATTAGATTTTATTAAAATTAGATGGTTAGAATATTTTCTATGGTTCAACTAAAATTGAATAGTTAGGATCTTTTTTATAGTTCACACGGTGGAAAGATGATTTTTTTTATCTTGTTTGGTTATAATAATATAAAAGCTTATAACTTATGCGAAGCACGGATGAATAACTAATATTTAGGTAAATTTATTTTTTATATTATATTTATATTTATTATAAAATTTTATAACGTTGAGAATTTATGTTAATATAATATTATTTGCGAGAAGTTGTATAAAAGGAGGACTATCGGGGGTTAGAGTTGTATGTTATTATATAATGATATTTATATATTAATATTCATAAACTTTAATGATATAGTAAACAAAAATTATAGTATAAATAGGATTCTTAAAATAGAAAATATAGAATATAATTTAAATATAATATAATATAATATTATCTATGATATTTTTCAAAATTTACTATTATTATATTTTATTCTACTTGGATACATTTCCATATTTTTATTCTTATTTTAGAAATTATTTTCGGTTCAGTGGGGCTTGGTTCAGTTTAATTTTTTTTATATCATTTTATTGATCGAGTCAGTATCTCAAGTTGATATTTTGTTCAGGTGAAAATTTTATTTGATTAAATTATTAAAATATTTAAAATTTAATATTTTTATATTTTTAAATATTCGGAATATTTGAATATTTTGAAAAGTTATTATTTTTAATTGGTTTTGAAAATAATAAAAATTATAGTTTTACCCTAAAATATTTTTATAAATTTTGGGATTATTTAAAATTATTTAGAGATTAAAGGTGATATTAAAATGTTTTTTTTTAATTTATTAAGATTTAAAAAAACAATACCAAAAACAAAATTTTATATATATACATTTTTATCCTACACCCGAACCCCCCTAACCCACCTGACCTACCCTCTACCCAATCCCTTTTCTCCCTCTCCTGTTGCCCAGCGCTACTGTCTTCCTTCCCTTAACAACCCCCACGCACTCACTTTCTTTGGCGCAGTTTCTGTCTCTGCTCCTCTCTGTATCGTGGTACCGGGTACGTATATATATGTATTTATAATTTTCAAAATTCATTACTTACAAATCGTGCATCCAATATTCGATATCTATGTATATAAATGACCAGCGTTTTAAGACCCACGTATATGTATAAATTTGGATAAATTTTGAGAAAATTATTTTCTGACCATATTTTCCTTTTTAATTTATTTAAGAGCATAGAAAGAGATTTTGATGATGATGATCAAGTCATGAGGCAGTACACCACGTGTATATGCATGAGTATTAATCTCGATTTTTTTGAGCATATTTCCCGGCCATCAGAAAAGACTCGTGAGGTGTTGATCTTACGTTAAGACTTTTATGATCTTGACTTGACGGTTGAAAATATTCGGGCATGTTAGTTTATATATATTAAGTTCATAATTTTTAGATATTATTTTTATACTACAGATCGTTTCATGTTAGCCGAATTTTTAGGTTTAGATGATTGTATTCTCCGTTTCTGGCAATTTTATGTGTATATGTATAATTTGTTTTGTGGTTAAATTTGTTTAGTTTATTTTAGTATAGTTTGAGATTGATTTTGAGGGGCTGTGACCCCGAGAATTTTATTTTACAAAGACTTTATTTCGAAATTTTTTCTTGTAATATGATATTTATTTCAGATTTCAAGTATTATTTGATTAAAAATATTTTTTTTAATGTTTAATGTTATGTTTAATTGTTTAATTTGATAACGTCATCGATGGTAGACATTATAAGTTTTAATGTATGAATTAGAATTGTTAGTTTTATTCCTTTTGTTCGAGGATTAATTGTTTATTTATATTAGAGTCTCGAGGATTGTTTATTTATTTATATTCGAGTCTCGAGAATTAATTAATTATTTATATATGAGTCTCGAGGATTACTTTTTTATTTATATTCGAGTCTCGAGGATTAATTGTGTATTTATATTCGAGTCTCGAGGATTAATTGTGTATTTATATTCGTTTCTCGAGGATTAATTGTTGTTTAATATTCGAGTCTCGAGGGTTAATTGGTTGTTTGAGGATTAGTTAATAATGAGGATATGATATGTATTTAAAATTAAGCATACCTTTATTTTATTTGGGTTGCCCTATTGAATTGTAATTTTAGTGTAAGAGGTTCAGAGATAAGAGTCCAACATTTGAGGATGATATGGTAACCAATCCATCTTCCTATATGCTAACATTACTTGCCTATTTTTGTACTTATATTTTGAAATCCTTATTATATCTATGAGTATAGAAATGTACCGATGAGCTATAAAGGGGTGTTATTGCTTTTGAAATCTGATCAGTGGACAATAGTGTTTATTTGTGTTTATCCAATCCATATTGCCTGTGTGGCTATTATATATTGATTTTGAGCAGTTGGTTCATTTTGATGACATACTGCATTGTTTCAGTCGATATAAACTGTGATTTATTTATTGTTCAAATTTTATAATAAGCTGTTTTATATTCCGTTCTCTATACATATCTCATATCTTGACTATATTTCAATTGTTCATATACTTGTTGAGCATTTCTTTGGCTCACTCTTGTTTTTTATCTAAATTCTGCCAGACTGTCAGTATGAGTCATTCCAGCAGTTCTAGCAGGCATAGCGAGAGAGAGGTGTCAGGACCACTCGCTTCTTGGGCCTCACATGTATTTAATTGTTTTAGTATGTCTGTAGATATTGCTTGTTATAAAACTGAATCTAGACTTAAAATCTATTTATACTTATGGATTTGAGTTTGTGTATTAGTAGTGAGCTTGCAATAAAGTATTTGGATTTAATTTTAGTTTCAGCTGCTTAATTGCACACTATAACCTGTTAGCGATCCTTATTTGTTAGCGGGGTCAGTGCGCCTCTGATTTATTATGTTATTATTGTTTGTTGTTGGCGGGCCAGTGTGCCTCTAGTTCATTATTTTATTGTTGTTATTGGTTGTTGATTGGTTGGTGACTCCCAAATCTAGACCATGGATTTGGAGGGCGTCACAATTACCGGGTGTTAGAGTTGTATGTTATTACACAATGATATTTATATATTAATATTCATAAACTTTAATGATATATTAAATAAAAATTATAGGATAAGTAGGATTCTTATAGAATATAATTTAAATATAATATAATATTATCTGTGAGAAGTTGTATAAAAGGAGAACTACCTGGATTAGAGTTGTATGTATGATATATATTCTTTTATAATGAGATTTTATTAAAATTGAATGGTTAAGATCGTTTTTATGGTTCATCTAAAATTGGACAATCATGATTTTTTCTATGGTTCACCTTTTAATCTTCCGGTTATAATAATATAGTATAGGTTATAGACGAGTTCTGTAAAAAAAAAGTATAATGAGTAATTTGTATTTTGCACCTTATTTTTAATTTTTTTGGGTCTCAAATATAATAGTGGTATTTTACATTTTACTAATTTTTTATTTTTTTTTTAAATTTGGTTTTAAACATTATTTAATGACACTTTAAATCTCATTGATATTTTTATCGCTTTAATTTACATCTTTTTGACCATTTTCCATCCATTTTTACCAACAATTTTGTATGCATAAAAATATACTCCCTCCGTCCCGGCCAAATGTTTACATTTGGTCCGGGCACGGAGACCAAGGATAGTGGGTGTAATAGTGATTTTATTGTTAAAATAAATGAAATAGTGGGTGTAATAGTGTAAAGTGTTGAAAAAGTGGAGTGAAGTAGTGGATGTAATAATATATTTATTGTTAAAAGTTACTATTTTTAGTAATGTAAAGAATTGGGTGGGACGTCCCAAAAAGGAAAGTGTAAAGAATTGGTTGGGACGGAGGGAGTATATTTTGGACAGATCTATTTATATTTGAATCCGTATCCGAATTCAAATATTATACGAAAAAAATATATTCGAATCTGAATCCGGTTTTGAACCATCCACTTAAACTGTCAAAAAATTCAAAACATTTAATATTCGTTTGAAATATCTGTATTAATATTCGATATAAAACGAATATTATCTGTATTCAAAATAAATCGAATATTATCCAACTCCGATAATTTCGGACACGAATATGAATATATACGGGCATAAGTAATTGCGATAATATCTGAATCCGAAATAATGAGATTCATCTACTTATATATATATATATATATATATATATATATATATATATATATATATATATATATATATATATATATATCTAAATTCAGATTTGGATACTATTAGATTCAGATTTACCCATATTTATATTCTTATCTGAAATTGTCGAATTCAGATAATATTTGATTTATTTCGAATGCAGATAATAAATATTTTGAATGAATATCAAATATTTTATATTTTTTGACATCTTTAAGTGGATGGTTCATAATCGGATTCAGGTTCAAATATTATTTTTGGATGCAGATTTAAATTTTCGTATTCGGATATAGGTAGATCCGTCCGAAATATCCATTTTTTGCATGGATAGACGAAAATGCGGGGGGAAATGGATGGAAAATGGTCAAAAATGTGTGGATTGAAGCAGTAAAAAAAACTAGTGGAATGCAAAGTGTCATTCAATGATGTTTGAAATCAAATCGTGAAAAAACAAAAACCAGTGAGATGCAAAGTGTCAGTAAATAATATTTGAGATCAAATCGAAAAAATCTAAAATTATAAGGGGTGCAAAATATAAATCACTCAAAATTTATTTATAAAAATTTATAGCGGAAAAATGGCCACAACATTCGTTTGTCAAATATTTGAATTCTTTATTTAATATATATATATTAGTAGTTAAAATAAACCATTACCTTATATCAAGTTAATTTACAATTTTGCCACCGTATTTCTCCAAAATTATGTTAAAGAAAATATTTGAAATTAATTTTTTAACATTGTCTGGAAATGACTTCATATCAACCAATATTATCATTTCTAAATATAAGTTTTTGAATTTTTTATTATTTTGTTAATTATAAATTTATCCAAATTCATACTACTTTATAAGTAAATAATTATATTTACTAGTAAAAATGAAAACAGGGAAAAATAAATTTTGAAGATAACTCAATGAATCGGGTTGATGATTTGATTGTATAAAACTTGGAAAAGAAGTATAACTTGTTTTTGTACATAATTATAAATGTTATAAATTCGTAGGGGTGAAATAAAAAGGCAAAAGAAGAGGCAACGCAAGTTGAGAATGTAACATATAAGTATTTTTAATTTATATATTCCGAATTGTGGAGAAAAAATGATAACAATGATTATTTTATGATAAAAATTGATAAAAGATTGCAATTTTGTATTGTATAATACATTTCTCTTGTAGGCAAAAATTCCATGAAATATCTATTTAAGTATTATTTGAAAATTATATATGTTCTGAATATTTCCAATTTGTATTCCATTTACTCTCCCGAACAAAACCCTTACCTGCTTTGGTTGACAATTAAATCTGGTTGCACTGATCAGCCACTCACACCCAAGTATTGTTTGTCCAATACACTTGTTTTGAATGTCAATTCTAGAAATGTATGCTCCCAAGTCCCCCACTTATACTTGAATACTACCAAGTATATTTTATTGTTGTCGAGATTAGGTTAGTATATATCCCCTACTTTAGAGATTAGTTACGATCAAAATTAGCTGTACGTGTGGTTTATGACTGAGGACTTAAGCAGCTGTTCGAATTGAACTCGAAATTTATATACAAAGTGGTTGTCGAATTTCAAACTATATATGCAAAGTACGTGGTTTTTGGCCAAAGAATGGGAATGCAAATTTTAAGTCCAATATATCAACATACATATATAATAATAAGAAGTGTGTGATTGTACAAATATTGTAAAAAAGCAGTTGAGTGAGAAGAGTGCATTAAGCGTTGCAAAATGCTGAAGCAACTATATATCATGAGTAAAGTTGAGCTTGGCACAGTTACTAGAGCAAACGAGAAACTGCTGGTAGCTAGACTGGCATTGATGATCGATCTGCATTTCATGCGAGCAACTGTGAGGAAACGCGACGCTTGCATGCATCCACCAGCTACACTTGGATTTCTTCTTAGAAGAATGATTTCATTATGAGATCGAAAACTCAATTATTAGTAATTTTGGATTTAGGCTAGCTAGTCCAGTGGCAGGAATTCATAGTAATTTTGGATTTCAAACTGTACGTACACTGGGCCATGCCATTAGGAAGTCATCATACTCCTTCATTCCTAGTTCGCACTTAGAACTGAAATGTGTAACATAGTTGACACTTTCATTTATAACTTAATTATGCTTATGCAGCAAGTGTGTTTTCTCTCCCAACTATACTTTTGTTGAAAATGGCTAGCTATCCAACAAAGTCGAATGTTGAAAAGTCATGTTCGTGGGTTCACTCTTGGTTTCTATTCCGAAATGACAAAATCTTAATTCGACAACGACAAGAGAGGTCTTCTTGTTCAAACCTACAGATAACGTCACTCCTCTGAACTGTCACCATGCAAATACTGAACGATTTACACTATGGACAAATGAAATATTTGCACAACTTGTCTACATAATAATTAAATGAAGAAGTCTGCCTGCAGGCTAATCATACATAAAAAATTTAATCAATTATGTTTTGGCATGCATCATTGGCCTGTGGAACGATAACAACAGGGTGAGATTGAGGATATATATATAAGTCGTGACATTTTTGTGCGAGAGTATTTAAGTATTACTAAAAAAAGAAAGATAATAAATTTTTGACCGACAGGGTGTAAGTTTATACTCCGTATTAGATACAATACAGTTTGAAAAAGTAAGCAGATTCCGGATCACTTTAGTCGGCAGGATTTGAAGCTTTGTGCAGGTTGACGTCTGGTTTTTGTTGTCTTATAACCAACAATTCATCAGCTTCTTAGCATATTAATTAAATACAGTTAGATAACATAATTATTCCTTAATTCATACAAGAAGATAACATGATTAACATATATAATATGATGGAAGGATCAAAATATGTAATTGGTGCTACAATTTTGCCTCATACGTAATTTCGAAATAATTGCAATCTGTATATGGTAAGAGGCTAAGAGCTAATTCATCATACCGAGGACATCTACAATCATACCTTCAAACCTCCGATTCCTTCATATTTTACTTCAAAAATGAAGTAATTTCACTCCAACCATCCATTACTCTATCTTGATCAAATATAAAGAAATTCATTATTCAAATCCAAATTTAAAGCAACAATATTCATTTGAAGATATTGATTTTATAATCAACTATCACACAACTTTATATCTCTATCTCTATGATCTTTATATATTTTATTATTGTTTATAGAAATAAAGTAGTTTTGGAGTAAAATTTGAAGGAATGATCGGAGAAGAAATAGATATGTGAAGTGATTTGTAGATAAAATTGATTTATATAGAGTTACCCATTGGAGATGGCCTGAATTACCTCGACTCAAATTACAACTAGACCTATCTGTAATTACACAAGTTATTTTCATCATCAGCCTGTGTGTTCTGTGTGCATAAAGAATAGATTAAAAAAGCAATGATTTGTCAAACAAAAATAGAATTTACCTTTTCCAAATCAATGGCAAGCTATGAGCAAGATTAGAACTAGTTTCCAGCTGAGTGATGGAGATTTTGTGTATAGTCATTGACTGCTGATGCAGCATCATCAAGATTCTCATGCTCTCGAGAAAAATTAATTCAAGTATCTAAATTAACAACGAGAAATCGCCATGTGAATCTTGATGATGCCACTTCAACAGTTAACAACTGTTTGTAATTACCCTCCTGCTGCCTCTAGCTCAACTTAATCAATGACTAATCTCAGTCATTTATATTTATGTGCTAGCTAGCTAGTAAGGCGCGCGGCTGAGCTAGAAATTAGGAGGGGAGAAATGAGGTGAAGATGTGAATGAAAGGGTTGATGGGAAGACTAGTATATATACACACACACAAACCATCTGGTAATATTATACATACTATATAAATTTGGAAAGCAGGACAAGAGAGTTGAAAAATGGTAGAAAGAAGTAAATTACACAACAGAGACTTGCATGTGAGTTGAAAAGTATGCATGATATTCTTGTTTCAAACTTAAGTAAAACTACAGGGAAAACAAGGCAGAAATATTCAATTTCTTATCATTATTTCTCTAGATTACTCTATGGCAAACGTAGGTTTTACTCGTTCTATCCAATTCGTAAATGAATTGTTTATTTCTTTTTGCTCTATACACGCGATGATATACAACTAAAGTAATTAAGTAAAATTTATTTATGTGAAATCGTAATTAGCATATTTTTTGTCCAACTATAAAATGTAAATTGTTGGGGAGCCGCATACTTAATCTTAAAAATATACCTAGCTAGCTAGAGTCCAGTCTTAGTTATAATATTAGTGTATGTGTTACTTAATTAGTACGTACGTAGTTCTAAAATTTTCATTCGTCATTGATTACTACGCATACTGTTTAGAAAAACAAACAAACATATCTCTGCACATCAAAATTTGATTTCAAATATTACTAGTACGAGTACTATTACTTAATCTTGGAAAAGAGATTATTGGTACTACAAATTAAGTACTCAAAATTTATAATATTTATTTATCTAGATCATGTTTATTACTAGAATTTTATAAAAACTTGAGAACCTGATTAAGTTGAATATAATATTCCTAGAAATTAACTTTTTTAAATACATAACTAATTTTAACTACTCTTTATTTTAAAAATGAGATGTGGAGTGTGTTTTTGCTTTCACATTAGCATAATTGATTAATCTTAAGCACATGTACACATTTTTCAATCACGTAAGATATATCCAATAAAATAAATACTAGAGCTTGCAAAAATATATAAGTTAGATTTTACTCGATGAATGGTGGTAGGAATTTTTTTAAAAAATAATTGCTAACTTTTGAAGAACCGATAATTACGGGATTTAAGAAATATGTGTGATAAAAAATTATGATTTAGGAAATTTTTTTATTGATTTTTAAAAAAAATGGTAGAGACCCCAAAAAATCATTCCAAAATTTTTACCAAATGCTGAGTTGTCATTGTATAATTGATAACTTTTCTACGATAAAATGAAACCCCGCGTGCATACATATGCGCCCACGAATTAAAGTAAGTTAAATGTCAAGTCACGTCATTTGGTAAAAAAATTTGGGACAATATTTGAGATCTCTAGTATTACTCTTTTAATTTAAAAACTAATTAAAATATTTGAAAAGGTTAACTTCCGTAAATTCTGCCGCCTAGTAAAGTAAAAATGCAAAGTGATCCAATTTCTAGAACTAATCATTCAGCTCTTGTAGACCCTATCTTCTTTTTGGTAATAAGCAGTAAACAAAACATTAGGGTATAATTAAGAGGATCTCCGGACAAAACCTTTAACTAAATTAGTCTATGTGATGTTTATGTGTCAATATTTAGACAATATGTAAAAAATATAGCATTCCAATCATATAAACCCTTAATAATAAATATAGACAACCATGTTTGGTTGACTATTTTTGTCTAACCAGCAAAATTTTTAGGTATAATTTTAGCTTATGATAATTATACATAACACTATTGGAGTACACATTACACCATTTAGCTAAATTTTTAAATTTCAACATTTAGCCAACCATTTTAGCTATCACGAGATGCTGTAAGAACAAAAGCCAGCAATTCACTGGACAGTTCACTAGCCAATGAAATATATAAATAGAGTGTTAGTTAAAGAGGAAACGATAGCAACTGATCACTTTCTCATTCTTCATTTTTTAAGTATACATAAGATATATATATATATATATATATATATATATATAGAATATAAATTGCATATCGATCTGTTACAATATTCTATATACTGTATGTGATGGTGAGCAGGGTTTATGGATTCATATAAAAAATTTGTTGCTTCTAATAGTTGTGACAGTTTGATATAATTAAATGAGTTGAATTAAATTTAAAATTGCATATTTGCTTATATGGTTAATATTGTTAATTAACCTTTAGCCCAAGTGTTCTCATGGCCATCGAGTATTAATATCCATCAAAAAATAAATAGATGGTTCGAAGAATTTCTGTGCCAATTTTACAAAATCAGATCTCGACAAGAATGACTTGTGAGTTAGATAGATAGGAAAAACCTAAAATCTGACGATTTCCGCCCAGTTTTTTTTTCTTTCCAGATAATTTCATAATTAATTGCTAGCTAGTCATTAATACATTTGCATTGAACAATGATCTAATGAAAAACTAGAATATCATCGCTCGAGTTACGCTTGTCCATATCTGTTCTTATAATATATGCACACAGTGTTCGTAATTCAATTTTCAGTTTAAATTGTACGTAGTACTGTGTTATACAAAAATAATTAACAAAATTTTATTAGAATCGTGACCTCTTTTTTCGTTATACCGGGAAGAATCGAACCCCGAATCCATCCGGTGAATGATTATAACTCACCATCTCATCGCCAAATTCATCTACTTAAATTTGTATTATTGTCGTGAAAATTTAATATGAAACTATAGTCTAAAAATTCATGACCTCTTTATTATATTATTATAATCAAAAGATTAAAATACCTTCTTATTTATTTAGATTTGATTCTCCTTATCATATTTTTCCAAAACTATTTCAATCAATCTCTTCCATATCAAAATCTCTCCGCCATAACAGCTAAAATTCGTTTTTATCTTTAATTTCCTAGTTGGAAATTGATATTACCTTTCTAAATTGATTTATTAGAAGATTTAAATTATTTCAAATTTCAAAATTCAAATCTTCTAATTACCTAGTTGTTGGAGAATATTTTATGTTAATCAAATCTTTTGTTATTCCATAATTTATTCACAGTCGTTGTATGCTTTATATATTATGTATATATGTACACTTGCAATCTTTGTTGTAAGTAACCAATCGATATATAATGTCAAAAGTTTTGCGGCCCGAATATGCACACTTTCTCACTTCTCTCTCAAAACACTTTTATTTTATAAACTCTGAGATTTATTATTATATACAAGAGTTTATAGTTTTAGTTGTAACACTTTTATTCTTTGTAAACAAAGTTGTATTGATTAGTTGTTGAAGTAGTGGCAAGGGATCTAGGTGATCGGGAATATATTTCTCAAGAGAACTCTTTGTACTAGATGACAGGTTGTTCGGAAACTAAGGAATTCAAGTGAGTGGTTTGCTCGATGAATTCAGGGTTCAAGAGGAACAAGCTTGTTAGAGGGCCTTGGAGTTCAAGTGGGCTCATTATTCAAGGGGAACATAGTGTTTCAGCAAGTCTGGGTTAAATGGAGATATATTATTGTATCGTGTAATTGATATTTTTATTGATCAATAATATATTCTCTTACCGGGTTGGTAAGGGACCAGGGCGTATACCATTAGTAGATAGTGGTCGAATCTGGTTGAAATTCGATGTTCTTTATTATTTTCGGTATTTACATTCTGCATGTACTGCATCATAACAACAAATTATTATACTCTGTAATGTGTAATCAACAAGCTAACAGTTCAGCAGTATACACTATTTTGTTTATAACCGTCTATACAAGTTGATAAAAATTAAAATTGGTCTCAGTCATATACACATATTCACCCACTAGCCTCGTTTGGTTGCCTGTAACTCAACTAAGTAACTTCAAGTTCATGGAAAGTTATATGAGTTACACTGTTTGGTTATATAATTTTTGAAATAGATAAGGTACCCGGGTATTTAGGATTACACCATTTACACCAAAATGGTGTAACCTAATTACATAGCTATAGTCATTTGAAGTTACAACGTTGTTTTGTATATTATTTTTATATTTTGTATTTTATAATAACTTATATTTATTTTTATTAATCTTTATAATATTTTATAATCAATATATATTTATTTTTATTTTGTATCATTAATTTTTTATTTTAACATCTTTAAAAACTGTTTTTAAAATTTTGATATTTAAAATAGATATATCTCTATTATATAATAGTTTTATATTTTTATAATAATTTATATTTATTTTTATAATAGTTTATAAAAAATATTTGTATTCTAAATAATAACCTTAAATAATTGTGTTTTTGAGTTAATCTTATGATTCATATTGATTTATATCATAATAAATTATTATTTTTAGTATAAATTTTTATCCTCACTTTATAAATATAAAATCAGCTAATTATAATTAAATTTTGTATTTTTGTTATCGTTATTTTAAGAAAATTCCTAGTTAATAATTAAATTCATTTTTTTATCAGTATATTGGTCATGTCATTTACCCAATTGTAATTTCTTATATAATATATATATATATACGTTTATAATTAATATTTTTTCACTTATTTATATATATTATTATTATTATTAAAAATAAAATTTAAGAAAATATAATAATGAAAGTTGAAGTTACATAATTATAAACCAAACATGTGTTTTTACATAATTCTATTTGTGCTTTTTATTTGAAATAGAGTAATATTATATTAATATATTGACTCATTTTAATGGTTATTTTGATTTTTGAAAATCTTAATATTTGTTTTTTAGTTTAAATGTTATCGAACAATTTAATATTGTATATTGTATATTTTTTTATTTATATAAATAAATTGCTTGTATTATTATACATAAATAATTAATTATGTAATTTCTCGTTTATAAATCAAACAAATATCTATTAAATATTGCATATTTTAAAATTATATTATTTATTTATATAAGTAAAAGTCCTTTGTTAATGTATTTTAATTAATAAAATAAATGAGTTGCATACTTATAACTCATAATCAACCAAACGTATATTTTTCATTTATGCACTAATCTACACATCATAACCTAGTTCCCAATTTCCCAGGAAATTGCAATTAAACCCTTGCAAACCAAACGAGTCCCGGGTGTGCATTCACATGTTAATCATTCTATACTTTTTCAAAATGCCGCCAAGCATTCTTTTGCTTTTCACCAAAAAAATGCCCCATCCATTGTTGCAGTTTAAAAGCAAGACCCTAATCACAGTTATACTATTCAGTTAATTTGTTTGGCAATTAATGTTCAAACATCATATCAACGATCAAAAGATTAGGAATCTTAATCATGATTAAACTACACATATTCATGTGCTTTGACAACAGAGTTTCACGTGATTCGACGAGGACGATGAATCTGCCTGCCGACCATTGTGTTTGTTTACATTGGTTTTAAGCATCAAATTATCATATACTAAGTATACTCCATTAGTTGATTAAATTCTTTATTATACTTAACTATAATATATAACACGTTAATATCTTTCTTCACGATGAGGAAGTAGTGGTAATCTAGAATATTAGTAGTTTTCTGTTGAAGTGGTTTTGATTATTATATGGTTGCTTTTTGAAAACCATGGGCTGATTAACAATTTAACATTATATTATACTGTTCATTATATAAGCTCTGTTGTACTCCAGATTAATTAACAAACCACACTTAATAAAATACACCAACTAAATAAATTAATACATCTAAATATGTACGCATTAACTTTTTTTCACAATTTTGTGTGAAAGCCTGAAAGGTCAACTGATATATTCATGTTCACATTGTGGGAATATAATTCAAGTTAAAAACATTACAAAACACCTTGGCTGCTTGCTCAACTGAGAGCTTTATTAGGGCTACAATTTCAACTAATTCATACTTGTTCACATACATTTGTGTATGGGGATAATATTATTTTTGGATATTTTTATATTATTGTTAAAATTCAGATGAGAGTGTAATGACCAAAAGCTTCTCCTAAACTATAATAATGTTATATATATATATATATATATACACACTAGCTTTTATCCCGTGCGATGCACGGATAAATTTTTTTAGTTTTTCAATATTTTTATTTTAATATTTTATAATGATTTGAATTTATTTGTATTTGTATAATAATAATTTAAAATTTATTTAATATTATATGTATATATTTTTATATAATTTATTTGTATTTATATTTTAATATGATAATTTTTGTTTATTTTGTATAGAGATATATTTTAGTTAGGAGATTAATGTGAGATATTTTAGTTAGAAGATTAATATGAGATTGTTTTTTAGTTAGAAGATTAATATTTTAAAATTAGGCCCAACAATTAATCAACTATCCGGCCCAAATATTGATCGACTACCAAACTTTCAATGTTATCATAAATTTCAATGATATATTAAATTAAAATTATAGGATAAATTTTAATGATATATTAAATAAAAATTATAAGATAAGTAGGATTTGTAAAATAAAAATATAGAATATAATTTAAATATAATATAATATTATTCTATCTCTGATGAGTTGTATAAAAAGAGGAGTACTGGTGTTAGAGTTGTATGTACGACTATATTCTTTTAAAATTATATTTTATTAAAATTCAACGGTTAAGATTGTTTCTATGGTTCACTTAAAATTGGACGGTCAAGATCTTTTTTATGGTTCACCCAGTACCAAACCAACCGACGACCAAAACTTTTAATCTTTCGGCTTTAATAATATAGTATAGATATATATTAAGCAGTTTGTTTTCCGATAAATAATCTTACAAATTATTTAGCCGTTTATGTGATATGTAAAATTGACATAATTAATAATTAATTAAGTTGTAATCTGAAAAGAACAAAATATGTATTTATTTTTATTTTTGTTAGTTGAATTGATTAGAAAAAACGAATAATATTCATTCTAAAGATTACTTTAATTTATTGTTATTGTATATATTTTTTATATTATAAATTATACATTATTAATAAATTTATCTAAATCGATAATAATTTACAAGTCAAAATTACTTTCTACTTAAAAAATGAAAATAACTTTTTTAAAGATAACCTAAATTGCTTTTATAAGTCGATATAGGAATCAATGACATCCTTCAGATTTGGAACATAATACATTTCCCGAAACCTAGTACAGACTGATTTAACCATGCCAGTGGTTGCATCAGCCAACAGATAGAAAACAGTAAAGCACTAAAGCACTGCCCTACAGATTAATTTACTATAATAAAACAAAGTTAATTTTTTTAAATAATTTATTAAATCAACATAAAGCTAAAACTAAAAGGAAAAGTATAATAAAAAAATAAAAATATCGTCTCGGGATATTAAATTATACATCTAAGAGCATCTCCAATACTATCATGTATAATGGTTAGAAAAGAAAAGGTGGTTTGTTCCGATGGTATTATGTATAATAGTTAACTATTATTCAAAATCAATATTTTATAGTTGGTAGTAACAAGAAAATGGGAGAATTGAAAAAAGAAAAAAGGGAGGGAGTCTATGTAGAACCTATATATGTAGACAATTATAGATAATAGATTGACTAACAAATATAGACAAGGCATATAGAGAATTGTAAAAATTTATCTAAGAGGTCACATGATTGTAGTTGATAATTTTTCTATAATTTTCTAAAACTTGTGTCACATAGATATTTTACCTAAGGGGTCTTTACCCTCCGAGATGCTCTAACACTAAGATAAATGATCGTAATTGTTGACTATTTTGTATTCAATTTTTTTTTGCTAAGCTGGTTATGTTATAGCAATGAGTGAGAAAAATTCATCCACTCCGGAAGGAGAAAGTCATGGTTACAAAGGTACCAGAGACAAGCTCTAGTACCCCCAAGAAATCAAGTCTAGATAATAAGTCTTAAGATTACAATCAAAATCTCCAAACAGATTTGGAGGGAATAACAACACTAGGATTAGAATCCTACAACAGCATTAACAAGAAGCATAAACATCATGGGCACCTCTAGCAACCCTCTATATTACCTGGGATTGATTGTTAAACAAGCTGGCTTTGGTCCTGCTTGGTTCAGATTGAAGGCTTGATGGTCCTGTTGAGGAGCTGCACCAAATAGTTACTCTGGATCGGAGCCTTGATGAAATGAACTCTGCGGCACTACAGGAGGGGAGGTAGCCTGAACAACGTTCAGATTATCAAGAAAGACATGACAACCCATGAACAATTCCCGATCGAAAACCAAGTCGTCAAAATGTGCAGGTTTTATCCAGCTAGGAATTCGGGAGGCGTGCACAAAGCTAAGACCAATAGAGACATCACCAATGAGTTCTTCATCATTCCCGTATAGGGGTACCCAGATTTGACTAGGTTTGACCTCATAGAGAAGTTACACAAGCATCATCACAACATGCTCTAGTTCATGTGCAACATCAAAATGCTCAACAAGCAGCAAATGCCCAATTGTGTTAAGATATTGTTAAGTTACCAGTTTTCCTAAAATCTCAAAGTGTTAGGAGACTGACTTACCAGGATCTTATATTGTATTCTAACATTCCCCCTCACTCGAAAGCCCATTTATGGGTCGAGAGTGGATCACGGGCACCCATTTTTTGGGCAATAACAAGCCTTTCGTGTCCATAATTAATTATGAGAATATTGGGGATGGTAGGGAGACTGACTTACCAGGATCTTATTGCCCCAAAAATGGGTGCCCGTGATCCAAACTAGGATCTTATATTGTATTCTAACATTCCCTCTCACTCGAAATCCCATTTATGGGTCGAGAGTGGATCACGGACACCCATTTTTGGGGCAATAACAAGTCTTTCATGTTCATAATTAATTATGAGAATATTGGGGGTGGCAGGGAGTCGGACCTTAGACACTGCCAATTGGAGCTCTGATACCATGTTAAGTTACCAGTTCTCCTAAAATCTCAAGGTGTTAGGAGACTGACTTACCAAGATCTTATATTGTATTCTAACAGATATCATTAAATTCATCGAATCTTGTCAGATCGATCTACTGTTGTCTTATAATCTGATGAAAATTTATTGAGTTACCGTATTGAATTGAAACACCGAATCTTTTCAAATCTAATCTATTGTTATGATCTGTATCAATTAAACATGATTAAATTATTCGATATTGTTGAATCGTCTATTAGTGAGAATATAAAGATTCATTATCAACACAATATATATTCAACTTTCTCATGTTTAGGGTGGATTTACCATACAATATAATTAGTTAAAACCATGGGCGGTTTATATCTTAAACTTTGGTTTGGCTCCATAATCTAATCCCTAATTAATGAACACTAAGATGCCTGCAGGAACATACACAAGTACCCACAATCCCGAGCACAATAACAAGGCATGGTTTGGTAACTAGTGAAAGTAGACTTTCGGTGCTCCTGGTTTATTTACTAAACAATGTACAAAAAGAAAATTTTGAGGTGCTTCGAAGTTGTAATTTAAGTTGGATAATTGTCTGATAATGTTATTCGATTTGAATGTTCTTTTTAATTCGTACATGCTATTTCATGTATTTGTAAACTTCTCAGATACAACTACAACTAAACACAACACATAGATAAGTATGGCATGACACAACATAAGTGCATCATAATCTAGTACCTTTCCCAAAACCTAGTACGATGTCAGAGGAGGAGAGAGAGCGTGTTTCATCGAGAAGATAGAGACTTTTATTTATGAGTTATTCCAGCAACAAAAAAATAAACCTTTATATAATTTTAATCAAAATTTAAGATGAAAGAAAATTAAAAGCTATAATCAGCCCATATAAAAAGTTGTGATCCATGGTATTGAATGATTATGAGCCTGTTTGGGATAGTTTTAAGCCGGGGCTCAAAGCTCTTTCTGACTTTAAACTGAAAAATGTATATTTGTGTAATAAGTTATAAACTGACTTAAAGTCAAGAAATAAGTCAGAAATTGACTTAAAAGCCCGAAATAAGTATTATGTACTTTTCTCAGTCACTTATTTTTTATTTTTAAAAGTTATTCATGTGTCATAAATTACTCATAAGTTATTTTTATTTTATTATTATATGTTTAAAAGCTCATAAGTTACTCATAATATAAAATTATTCAAACATGCATTTTAAACTCTGAGCTTATCAGGTTAAGCCAGTTTAAATCATAAATCACAGTTTTAAATTTAACAAAACACTCTATGTGTAGTATCAATTATCGTAATTGTCGACTATTTGTCTCTTATATTTAATTAACAACAGAGCGTTTTACTCTTAAATTTGATAACTATTGATGGGACGTGATTAAATATGCACAATTTTATCAAATTTATTGTCATTTTACTGATCAAAAGTGATATATATTGATTGTACGCATTGAATAACCGAATCTTTTTAGATCTATTATTGCATTGTTTATCGATAATATTTGATTAAATTATTAATTATTAACTTATATAATATAACAGAAAAAATAAACTTTGTACTTATTAGGGCGGATTAGCTAAAACTATGTGCGGTTTATTTCTTAAACTTTGTATCAATTCATAATCAAATTCTTAATTATGAACACTAAGATGCTCAGGGAATATACAGACCAGTACAATTACGAGGGTACGACCCACAAACACGCGCACACATACAGAACAGCATAGTGATGATATCATTGTTTTGTATATAGTGAAAGTACCTTCGGTTTCCCTAGCTTGTTTACTAACTTACTTCAGCAAGTTTTATCACTTTCATGTATATCTTCTTTCATATTAATTTACATGTTCAATAATGTTACAATGTTAGTAACAATTTAGCATGAACCATTCATAATTAACTAATGATCCAAATGTTTCAAAAGTTCGCGACATGTAAGTTTTAGAATAATATCGATACTCCATAATTAAAAAAACACTTATCATTTAGCCAAAAAAAAACACTTATCAAATTTAGATTCTTCGATCTGTTGATGGCTCATAAAAAACCATCTTCCCCTATGGCGTCCGGAGTTGCGGATTTGTGAGCTAGACCAGAAGAAGCCCTGAACCAACGGCCCAGCACAACTGCAGATTGATGAAAGTGATGTGTTGAAATACTGCAAGCGCACAGTGGTTAATTTTAGCAATCACAGGTCGATCCTCAGAGACTATGAAATTTCCAAACCCTAATAAATAAATCAGGCAGACTAGACAAATAATGTTGAGATGAGATTTGTTTAACCTAATAGGCAAATAAAATCAAATAAATATGAAGAACCTAGGAATTAGAATCCATCAATTAATCACAATTAATATCCAACTTGCCCTAAAAATCAATTCTCTTTCTTCAACAAATAAATATCAATTAACGAGACAAGCATATACTATGAAACTTATTATCTAACAATAACCCATCAAAATTTCATGGAGCAAGCATAGGCTATGAAAAATAAATTCGGTAACAATAATATATCAAAATCACTTTGTTAATCAAATAATTAAGCACCAAGAAAAATCATGAGAATCAATCAATAAAAACAAGTAAATACTAAAAATAATCAACTAACTTCACCTTCATCCTAGGGCGAGAGAATTAGCTAGACATGCTTGAAGAAGAAAACAAAGCAACTAATATAAGACGTGTAAATAACGAATAACATAAAAAGTGTTTGAAATATAAAAACTTGTTTTATTGAAAGAGCAAGAAAATAAAAGTACTTTACTCCTACTCCTAATTATTGAAAACTAAAATTAAAGTTAAGGTTGAAGGTCAAGGTCTTGAAATACAAGAGAGGAGACCCATATATATAGGGGAAATAATGTAGGTTTTCTATATCGATTATAAATTGAATTTTAAATATTTACTTCTATTCCTTTTTCTTCTCCAACAAGTATTCGATTTTATCTCCTTTTTCTTTGCCTGCAAGTAATCTCCACCTCCTTCCTTGTATTTTCCTTTTTCTGTTACAATTCTGATTTTAATTAATTTCCTACAAAACAAAATAAAAATAATTAATTAACTAATAAAATTACAAAAATAAACATAAAATAGGTATTAAAGATGTATTAATTATAGACCCATCAAATACCCCCATACCTATCTTTTGCTCGTCCTCGAGAAAAATCAAAAGAAAGAAAAAAATATTATAAAAGTCCTATTCTCCTTTTCGTAGGCGTGACGGATAATTTTAAGTTTACCAACCCGTTAAACTCGTAGACGATCTCTACCAGAGGAGTGTTGTCTCCTAAGGGTTTACAGAAGATATACCCATAAAATCCATGAAATATTCTAGCAAGCATCCCACTCTATCAATAACGTTCTTCGGTGTCAACAAAAGAAGATTTTTAGGAAAATACATGCCTTAAAGACTCTTCTAATAATAGATAAGATGTAAGTATCTAAAATCCACTTATATCGACGCAAACGTTTGCAAAAACTCCCAAGGTGTGTCGTGAAAATAGGTCTTTGAAGAATCAATTGAATAAGTACATTTCCTCTTTTTCAACCAATATTGAACTGACCCAATCTCTATCAAAACAAGTATCTAGCCAAATTTCATAGTTTTTTTCCAATTGACTGTGCAATGTCTATTTTCTTAGACTTTCTATGTTACCCATGTAGCGAGCTTTGGGTCAATGACTCTCAAACCAGTTGGTCTTAGGGCACTAGGTTTCAAAATACCCCTACGGACTTAATTACTCGAGTAACAAAGGCCACAAAACAAGACTAGTCAATTACTACTTTTATCTTAGCTCGTCAAGTAATTCTCCAGTAACCAAGGGCAGTGAAAAGTCACCAAGAAAAATTTATTTCTCATACAATCGCACTTAATACCAGCACATGTACATGGATCGTTCCTTTCATATAACATTGTATTTTCCACCCATTGATCTCAAAGGAGTACTTGATGCTTTATATATTTTTTTCACAAACATTTGATTCGACATTGTTTTAACATGTGGGCTCTCTCTCAGGTATCGAAAACTTTCCCAGACAATCTTTCCAACAAAGACCTTGTGCAATAAGTGTCATCTTAGACTTTTAAGCAAAAATTTGTTCGACACAAGTTTCATGAAGAAAACCTTACTCAACTACATTTGAATTATCTCAAGGCATTACATATATATAATTTTATAAAAAATTATTAACACCAACTAGCATCATAGTACAAGGTTGGAAAACTTAGCTAAAACATCTCTATTTTTGGATTTTCTAATTTTTTAATTTTTTTGGATTTTTGAATTTTTTATAATACTACTAATTCCCTCCCCCATACCTAAATCATGCATTGTCCTCAATGTATGCAAAGAAGATAAATGACAAAGTAAAAGAATGAGAATACTTGATAAAAGCATGATGGAGGAAGCAAAATGAACTATTATACAATACACACACATAGTTACTCCCCCATACCTACACTGGACTATGGGAGACAATCAAGAATAACTTACTAACCAACACCACATCGAGGAAAAACTTCTTTCATCGTAGAGTAAACACACTGTTGAAACACATTCTCAAGAACAACATTATCCACTAGAAATATACGATATCGCAACAAGATAAAACTCACATCACTAACATAATCCATAACCCAATTAGACGCTTCTTTAAATTGTTTAAGCAGATTGATTACTTGATATTTGTATTCATGGACTAAGTCACTAGATATAAAAGCATGATGAGTTTCATTAAAACCTACAAATGACTGACCAAAAGTGGATATAAATAGTTTTGAATCAAGTGGGGGTGGCTCACCTACAGAAGTCTTAACAACGGACCTAGGCTCAAACGCAATATCCTTCAATTGGGTTTCATGTTTAGAACAAATGATATTCAATTCATCTAACATCTCATCAGAAGTGAAATTTTGGTACAACTCACGAAGTTCTCTATTACTCTCATACTCTAACAAAATATCATGTTCAAGAAAAGACTCAATCAAACTATCCTCAAGATTCGACCATGAAACAACGTCATTAATGAAATTAAGTCCTACATGTTGGTCATATAGATCATTGAATTGACTTCCTACATTAAAAATATTAAGATCTAGAGTCATGTTTCCAAAAGTTAGTTTCATTGAACCATTCCTACAGTTGATTAAAGCATTGGAAGTAGCAAGAAAAGGTCTTCCTAAAATGATAGGAATTTGATTTTTGAAATTTTTGACAAGTTCGGTCTCGAGAACAACAAAATCCACGGGAAAGATAAAATCACCAACCTTAATTAACACATCCTCCACTATGCCCTTAGGAGTTTTGATAGAACAATCAGCTAACTGAAGAGTGACATTAGTGTTTTTGAGTTCACCTAAACCCAAAGTTTGATAGACAGATAATGGAAGAAGGTTCACACTAGCTCCTAGATCAAGTAAAGCTTTGTCAATGAAAGTATCACCTATGACACAAGAGATTGTAGGACAACCAGGATCCTTATACTTCACAGGAATTTGATGTGATATGATGGAACTAATATGAGAAGTTAAGAATGCTTTCTTAGGAACATGAATGGTTTTTTTATGAGTACACAAATCTTTTAGACACTTCGTATAAGAGGGAATTTGTTGAATTGCATCTAAAAGAGGAATGTTTATCTCGACTTGTTTAAAGACTTCCAAAATCTTATCTAATTGAGCAGATTGTTTGTTTGAAGTGAGTCTTTGAGGAAATGAAGCTTTTGGTTTGAAGACTTTTTCACTAGACATATCAGATATGGGTTTTGAAGGCGCTTCATCAGATTTGAAAGGTTCACTAGATTGCACTACTACTTCAGAATTCTTAGGAAATAAGGATTGGTCAAGACTAGGATTTAAGAGTAAAGGATTTGGTTCAGAAGTGAGTTTTTCTTCCTCTTGAGTATTATGACCAGCATGATTGTTGAATTGATTACCGGACCTAAGAGAGATGACAGAATTCACATTTTCATGAGATTTTTGGTTTGGATGAAATTTAGGATTAACCTCAGGTTGACTAGAAAATCGGTTTTTCTCTCTCTCACTGATTGTGTTGGCTAACTGTTTCATTTGGACATCTAGTTTAGATATGGCTTGAGTATTGGAATTTAGTAACTGCCTATCTTGGGTCATAATTTGCATGAAAGCCTGTTGAGATTGAGTTATATTAGCTTGGGATTTCAATAACGCCTCAATACTCTTTTCCAAAGAATTCAATTTCTTATCAGTTTCATTAAAATCAGGAGGATTCGAAGGAATTGAAACAGAAGTTGGATATGGGCCAAAGTGTTGAGCATGAAAAGAATTAGGATTTTGGGTTGGAAATGGACCAGTATTGGGATTTTGAAAAATAGGTTGAGAGGGTTGGTTAAACTGATTGTATTGACCTTGGTTCCATGAGAAATTTGGGTGATTTTTCCAACCAGGGTTGTATGTGGGTGAAAAGGGATCATTCATAACTCTCGCTTGAAACATGGCATTAGCTTGTTGAATTTCAGGGCAATTTTCTATCACATGATTAGACGAGTTACAGTTTGCACAGACAGACACTTGTGAAGACACATTGTTGGTTTCTAAGGCTTCTAGTCTTCTTGTGAGTGTAGCTAATTTAGCTTCATTTGTAATAGAATTACCAACTACATGTATGCCTTTAGATGAGCTAGGTTTTTCAGTTTCCTGACTCGGTTCCCTAGTTGACTCCCACAACATTGTTTTTTCAGCTAACTCCTCAAAAAATTGCCAAGTTTCTTCTTCATTTTTATCCATGAACTTACCTTGACACATTGACTCTAACAAGGAAGTGGTTGGACTATCTAAGGCTTCATAAAGAATTTTACAAAGTCTCCATTGTTTTATACCATGTTGAGGACACTGAGACAACAGACTTTTAAATCTATCAAAATATTTCCAAAAAGACTCATTTTGATTTTATTGAAATTGGTTGATTTCATTCCTAAGTTTATTGGCCTTATGGTTTGGATTTTTTTTTTTTAGAAATATGCTTACAAATCCCTCCCAAGTTGAAATAGAATTAATGGGTAAACTATATAACCATTTTTTAGCATTTTCTTTAAGAGCAAAGTTGATAAGTCTCAATTTAATGGAGTCATCAGTCAATTGTTGAATTTTCTGTAGGGCACAAACTTCCTCAAACTCTCGAATGAAAAGATATGGATCCTCTCCCTCTACCCCATAAAACCTAGGTAACATGCTAATGTGGTGAGATTTGATTTCAAAATTATTACCATTTACTGTTGGTAGGACTATGCATGAGGGTTGGGCGGAACGAATGGGGTAACAACGGTCTCTAAGTGGGATAGACATGACTTATAAGTAAGCAAGTAAGCACGTAGCAGACAAGAGATAGAACTAAACACCGAAAAAAAAATACAAAAGAAAAATCCTATGTCTATGTTAACCTAGAGAAATTCTAGACCTGCTCCTAACTTTAAGATAATACTAAGAGTCACAAATCTAGAAATATTCAAACCGATTGGCCAGGCAGATGGAAGCATTGCCAAGAGGCTAACCACCTTTCTAGACACCAATCCAAATTGGCCAGGTAAGCTCTCGCTTTCCTAGACACCAAAAGTAAGAATACGTAAAGATTTGTTTCTTCTTAAGTTCTCTTCCTAAGTGAGCGCGAAATCCTAGGGGCCAACGTCTACTTGATTTTATTAAGGTAAGGGGAATGCAAGATGAACGTATTAATGATTTGTGGGCCAAGGAAAGGGTGATGAAATCCCTTACCTTATCTTGTAATTGGGTGGCACCCTTAAGATTGATTAAATGAATGCAACATACAAAGAATGAGAAAATAAACAAATATGGATGCACTACACTACGTGAATTAATAATCTAAATTGTACGTACCTCTTTCCTTTAGCAATCACTACAATTATAAGATAGAAAGAAATAAAATACAATAAAGAAAAACTAGATGATGTGCTCCTATGTGAGATATGAATGATGCAACAAATTGGTTTTTAACAAGACAAATTATTAACTATTTTTTTTGATTTTTTGAATATTTATTTATTTTTGGATTTTTTTAAAAATATTTGTGAGAAAAAACAAAATTTAGAGAGGTGATACGGAATACCGAAAAGTGCTTTCCAAAAATTTTTAAGGAGACAACGATGTCTTCTAACGATCTTCTTGTCCAAACTTTTCTCCGCTTCACAAATCCCTAAAAAAATACAAAGAAAAACAAGAAACTAATCCGAAGAATTAAATATTAAGGAGTAAAAATTACCAATAGTCCCCGGCAGCGGCGCCAAAAATTTGATGTGTTGAAATACTGCAAGCGCACAGTGGTTAATTGTAGCAATCACAGGTCGATCCTCAGAGACTATGAAATTTCCAAACCCTAATAAATAAATCAGGCAGACTAGACAAATAATGTTGAGATGAGATTTGTTTAACCTAATAGGCAAATAAAATCAAATAAATATGAAGAACCTAGGAATTAGAATCCATCAATTAATCACAATTAATATCCAACTTGCCCTAAAAATCAATTCTCTTTCTTCAACAAATAAATATCAATTAACGAGACAAGCATATACTATGAAACTTATTATCTAACAATAACCCATCAAAACTTCATGGAGCAAGCATAGGCTATGAAAAATAAATTCGGTAACAATAATATATCAAAATCACTTTGTTAATCAAACAATTAAGCACCAAGAAAAATCATGAGAATCAATCAATAAAAACAAGTAAATACTAAAAATAATCAACTAACTTCACCTTCATCCTAGGGCGAGAGAATTAGCTAGACATGCTTGAAGAAGAAAACAAAACAACTAATATAAGACGTGTAAATAACGAATAACATAAAAAGTGTTTGAAATATAAAAACTTGTTTTATTGAAAGAGCAAGAAAATAAAAGTACTTTACTCCTACTCCTAATTATTGAAAACTAAAATTAAAGTTAAGGTTGAAGGTCAAGGTCTTGAAATACAAGAGAGGAGACCCATATATATAGGGGAAATAATGTAGATTTTCTATATCGATTATAAATTGAATTTTAAATATTTATTTCTATTCCTTTTTCTTCTCCAACAAGTATTCGATTTTATCTCCTTTTTCTTTGCCTGCAAGTAATCTCCACCTCCTTCCTTGTATTTTCCTTTTTATGTTACAATTCTGATTTTAATTAATTTCCTACAAAACAAAATAAAAATAATTAATTAACTAATAAAATTACAAAAATAAACATAAAATAGGTATTAAAGATGTATTAATTATGGACCCATCAGAAAGCACCATTCTCTATGACTTGCCAACTCAACACCTACTTAACACGTGTCATTCCCACATAGCTCTCTAGGCAAGTCGCCAACTGCACTTAGAGCACCCACAATGGGTGCCCATTTAGTGCCTCAGGAAAGTGACTTGGCCATGTGAGAGAAGTGATCATTTGCATTGCATGCTTATCACAAAACTGGTCAGGGCCACGAGGGCCACGTCTCATTATTTTAATTATTTTTAAACAAACTTTGGGGTCATTTGTTTTTTTCTTAATCCTTCTTAATGGGTTTATTTGAATGATTAAATTTATTAAAATTGTTTGGATATTATATAAAATCTTCTTAATGATTAATTTTCTTCTTAACGATTCAAATGAAAATTAGGTGCTGAAGCGCTAAGTTAGCATTGTAAACCCGGCTCATTTCAATACACATATTTTTATTATTATATTATTCATGTATAACTTGTATAATATAAGCTTAAATTGTAATTAAAAAAAATATTTATCAAATTATACTCATATAAATATTTTCTATTTTCTATTTATAATTTATAATTTTTTATAATTACTAATTTAAAAATTATTTATTATTATTGTTATATTATGTAATGAAATTTTTTATAACACGTGAATAATTTTGAAACTAGTATAACTCTCTTTCATTAGCATATGAATTAATTTTTATATATAGATAATAGTTGAAAATTTGAAAACATATAATTTAATATTTTTATAAATTAATTTCAAATTTTCATTTTTTTATTTTATAATATAAAATTGATAAATAATCTCATTCAGATAGTTCATAGAAATTAGTTACCAAATAATCTTATTCATTCTATATTCAGATTCTTATTTATTTAGAATATTATTCATTCAAATTTAACAAATGACCCATTTCTCAGCCTTTAGTACTTTCCTTGCTTTTACTTTATAACTGTATGTTAGCCGTTTTATTATAGTTGTTTAATTGTTAACATATACGGAGTATATGATTAGCAATTATATTTTCCTTCTATAAATACACAATTCTCATACCTTATTATTCATAATCTTTACATCTTCTTAAAAAAATGAATTTATTTTTTAACAAAAAATGAATCTAAATAATCACCCCCCTTCAAATTCTCAAAATCCAAACACTCAATTTCCATATTCATATCCATATTCCTATTTTCCAAATCCACAAAATTTTAATTTTAATTTTCAAACTCCGAATTCTCAATATTAATTTCCACATTTTCAAAATTCTTAATTTTCATTTTCGTATCCTCAAAATTCTTTATATCAGTTTCCATTTCCTCCATTTTCAAATCCACAATTTGAAACCCAACAATCACCTACTCAAAATTATCCACATTCATAAATGGCTGCCTTTAATAACTCAAATTTTATCGATCATAATAATTGTTAATTTTTTTTTTCATATTGTAATATTTAAAATTTAATATTTTATCGTGTGGTATTTTTTAATGTAATTTCTTTTTGATAATATGATGCATTTTAATTACGCAACATGTCTTTTATTTTAATGATATTTTTAAAAAATTTAATCACTTTAGTTTTATTATTATAAATTTTAATATTATTAAATTAAAATAATATTGAATTGTAAATTATTATTTTACTATAAATATAATTGTAGTGTTTTATTTATTTATTTCAATTAATTATAAATATATTATAATAGGATATTTATAATTATATAAGAAGTATTGTGAAAGAAAAAATAAAATAAATCAAAGGAGACTCGTTTATAAGTGGAAATGGACTTATGTATCGGAGAGGAGTGAAACTTATTTGGCATAAGAAAGGCCCCACTTGTAAGTGGAAACGGACTTCCCCAATCCGTTTCCACTTTAAGCGCTAACAGCAATATACTCGAGCACATCTTCCATCATCGACTTTTTGCCGGTTTCCCCATCTTTATCAGTAATTAGACTAGGTTTTCTCCACATATGCAATACACCAGCCTAATTGATACAAGGGTAGCAATTTTGGCTTCTGGGTCGGGTTCGTGTCGGATCATATTGTACTGGGTTATTTTGGGTTGATTTTTTCCTAATCCTAACCCGTACCTATCGGGTTCATCGGGTCATTTTGGATTTCACCATCTCTACTTTTTTTTTTAGAGTGATTGAAAATATACTCTTATATTATATACTCTCTTTGTTCCGATTTATATGGACTGATTGCATTTGCACAAATTTTAAGATAAAACAGTTCATTTCTCTTTCATTGTACATGAAAGTTACAGTTCAAATGTATAATATGTACTGTACCCACTTTGTCAGGTGTAAAAAAAAGGCAAAACATGTATAAAATATTGTTATTACTATTAAATAATTATGAACCAACTAACGAGTCTCTATCATTGTACATGAAAATTGTTTTATTATACTTAAATTTAGTTATCTTAAACATAAAGTATTTCAAAAATATAATTATAAATAAATGGATCATTAATTTTCGGGTCATTTTCGAGTTTTAGATTCGTGTCTAATTGGTTGTTTCGGGTTAAATTTTACTGACCTAAATTCGTTATTTTTCGGGTTGGATTCGTGTCGGATTTTGGTTGGGTCAGAAATTGCCACCTACGTCCCTGACCAACTGAATAATAAGGAACAGCCAAACAGCTGAGAATTTTGCGACCTTAAAACTCCCCTGCGTGCGCGCATACACACGAATGCAATCAGGCCAACAACTTTTAGCAATAAATTGACGAAATATTATCTTAACCTATGATAAATGTCAGTTTGATCACTTTGCAATTGAATGATCAAAACTAGTGCAGTAGATCTACTTTCCTGTAGAACAAGTAATGCACAAAGCAATACATTCTCATCCCAGTAGCATTATACTACATGGTTAAGAAATTTAAAACTCAAATTTGTACTGTATCACTGCATCTTTGGCATGTCTCATACGGTATATTACAGAAGAGGTACATATAGAAAATTAATGACTCCTGCAAGAATCAATGCAACTCAAATGGAAGTCAAAACTTACTAGACAATAGATTTACAGGATTATAGTAATAGTTAATAGACAACAGAGTTACAGGATTATAGTAATAGACATTATAACATTAAAATACTGACTAGAACCTAACTATCCAAATATCCAGAAAACAAAATTAAGGCACCATTAAAAGGTCTTGCAAGCAAATTTCGTCCTCTGAAAAGTGAACTAATATAGCAAAATTTTTAGGTTATCTATTAAGGATGTATAGAAAACTGGCTACTTGATTGTTTATGCTGTTAAAGTATCTCTCTCTCTTCAAGGATGCCAAAGTCGCAACCTTCCGATATATCATTCGGTTTTCTCACGAGCAAGTCTTGCCCGGTGTCTAAGTTCAGCTCTTTTCCATCTCACCATCAATTGACATGTAGAAAATAGGGTATTCACCTGAATGCAAAACATAAGGAGCTGGTAAGGAAAGAAAACAGCAAATGGGGGAAAAGAAAGCACAGGCGAAAGAATCTGACCAAGATTATGACCGCAACAACCAAAAGGGGTCCTGACCATAGGACTGAAACAAATACACCATGGGCATCAAAATAGTTCTGCCCGGCAAAGCTTTGCCAGTTGTAAGCCAAATGGGCATTAATGTTCTCAGCAAGATATACACCAGCCACTGAAACACCTTACAGCTTACTGTCAGAAAAAATTTAAATTTAAACAATACGAGGTAAATTTAGAAATAGATACTCAGTCTAGCTGAAGAATATGTAATTAAAAACATCAACAAGTGCAATTTGTCAATTAAAACTTCCTATAATGGTAGACTAGGTATAAGCAAAAGCTCCAATATTTTCAGCATGTATTTCTTGGGTTTAATTAATCTGTACACAAAATACCTTCAAGGGTTGCTTGAATAAAACTCGACTATTGCTTTTATCTGATAAGTTTGAATGCTTGATTTAGAAAACGAGTAAAGAAAACCAAGGGTTGAAGAAGAATGGTGTGACCTTTTGTAGGAAAGGATCGTGAGAAAAGAGGAGCTGTCACCCATCTGAAGGTTTTTATATATATCAAAACCCAAGTTCTAAAATTCATTTTAGTTCTGGAGAGAGTAATAGGAAAAGTGATGTATAAGAGGAGGATGATAGTTATAGGCTCAGCAGCCCACGTCCTCTTCATTACTTCATAAAATAATGTCAGAAGAAAACAGATGCTGCTCATCAGATTAAAACAAAACATCGGTTAATCTTCTTTTAAAGCCAGAATGTAACAAGGACAACAAAAGCACTTAACTGTTTTCCTGTTTGTTGTACGATGAACTTCAGCATGTGAAGATTGAGCACTACTACATACTAAACCAGATACTGTATTGTATCACTAACTTCAGGTAAATCTATGATTTTGAACTTATTTGCAAGAATTTTCTGAACGTGAAGTGTCAAAAACTTTAAGAATCATCAATCAGATGAGTTTAAGTTAAAACTCTAACATATCAGCGCCACTCATGATATTGAGAGTCAATGAAGGAATGGACTTGACACTTAGAGAAAATAGTGTGACAACACTAAAGAAAACAGGAGAGGAGTTAAGTGATATAAGAGTCTAACAGCAATAGGAGCAATGCAATAACTTTAGGAGCCCTAAAAAATTGTTCATGAGCTGAATGATATTCCAACAGAATCTTATGGTAAAGACCAAAAGTTCAAATCAACATCTATGCAAATTCATGTTGCATATATTCGTGAGGACTTTTAAGGATGTCTCGTGATAATATATATCTTAATCTATCACTAAAGAAAACTAAACTTGACAAGGAAGCAGCAGTCTGTTGGAGAGATGTGATACTTTTACTGGATCAGTAACACAAAAGATAGATATATACATAATTATTATCACGAAGACGACTAGTCGTCGACTAGTTGACACGAAGGTATTCGGGCGCCGAGACTTTTCGACGCCCGACTTGGCGCCGTGATAACGATGATTATGGTGTACAATCACATTATTCAATCAATGACAATACACAAGAAAGGGATAGAGATAGAGATGAACTTAATATTGAGATGGATTACTTTGTTTAATTTTCGTCATTACTTATGTTTTTATTTGCTTTGACATGTTTAATAATTGGTATTTGCATGTTATTATGTAGTAAATATGCTTAATTTGAACTTATTACTCTATTACTTTTAATTTAAATTATGAAATTGACGTGTTTAGCAATGCTATTTATTAAATCTAGTAAATATATGTATATGAACAAGTTGTCGACTTTTTACAACTAGTCAAGCGACTAGTAGACTGGTCTTTACGAAGGTAGTTGGGCGTCAACGCTCGATTTGTCGCCGTAATAACCATATTTGCCGCAATATGATAGTTGTGCATAATTTGAAAAGATTGAAACTATGAAAAATACACAGTAAATCAGTGTTCAAAAGAATTATATTCATAACTGATGTTGAAAACATGCATACAATTGAAACTTCCACATCTATCAAATGATGCAAAAGAGTTTGTTTACACATGTAAGTGAGTTGTTTGAACGCTTGTATGGTTAACAAACCAAACTACAGGGATAAATTTTACGATATATAATAACTACGTGACTCGTGAAAATAAATCAAACTCATGTGTTCCGCACTTAATAGAAGGAAGAAGCCTTTATTGGCTTAGTATTTATTATTAACACATAAGCGTGATATACATATTAAGTCCCCCTCCTAATACCTCAAGGTTTGGCAACTTAACATGGTATCATAATTCTTTTGACCCAGCTGTCTTAAGTTTGAATCTTGGACACCTAGAAACTCTCAAAATAATTAAATATAGATGCACAAATTCGGTACTCCGCTCACAGTCAATCATAGATACCGATTTCACTCAAACCTATAAAGATGCTGGAGGGGCGGAGAGGGGAGGGGAAATTTAATAATCCATAACCATTTCAACAGCATGAAATGCCTATATTTATACAAGAGTCGGTTCTAATCATGAAAATGTCATTTTTCATGTCATCTTAAAGTAGATGCACAATCTAACTTTTCCAAACGTATTACTCAGTTATTCAGTTTCTATCACTGCTGCAAATGGTCATTTCCCTTTTTTTTAGTTCACAATTCATCTTCTTTTCTCGGCTAGTACAGCAAAATTAAACATAATAATGCATATATGAAAGTTATCGATTAAGTATCTGGTGAAATCACAAAATCCTTAATTGCATGTTGAATATTCTAAGTTTGAAACAAGGATTATACATTGATAAAGAGGTGGATGCAAATGCTACTTCTTATATTTCATTTCACATAAGAATTGACAGAAATTAAATGTTTGAGATTTTCCTTCTTTAATAAGAGAATGCTGTATAACCATTCAAATCAGAAATTTGGCTGAGGTTCTCTTATAACATTAAATCAGAAATTTTATAGCCCTTCAAAATCACCATCATGTCTGATTAGTAGAGAATGCTGGCATAAGAGACAAACAGGGGGTAAAATGCACTTATAATAGTATCAGTCTCGCAAAACCCAAGAAAATGACACTAATCTTTCATAAAATAAGCAGAACAAGAAAGCGATTAATCAACACTTCAGGTAACAAAAAAAGGTACTTATTAATTTGGAATTGATATACTTACATGAGAGAAGGAATAGGAACATCTGAAAATTGATATTTTTCCTCGAGAAAATTGCTACTAAGAGCAAAACAACATAGAACCCCATCAGGCACATCAACCAAGGCTCCTGAGAGAATGGGAGGGAGGAAAAGAGATAACAACGAGATCATGTAAGACTCAGCATTTATATAAAGAGTGAACTGTTATGCATAGTCATAATATAGCTAATTAGCTGCATAAGCATGGAATAGAAATTTAACATTTCAACAATAGAACATCAGAACATGTATATGTGATGTGGAGCAGCAGAGCAAGGAATTTAACATTACCAAAAATCATCCATTCGCCAACTGCTTATGGATTTATGGGATATTTGTGCTAAGAAGTAAGTAACGGCATCAAACAAGATTGAATTCATTGTTGCATCCATGTAGCTATATGATTAAACGGGATTATATGGAAAAAGGGATTCTTTTACTATGATTTGATTACACATTTGGAGTGGAAGTATAAAAATACATTGACATAAGTAAAGTTCTCAACGTTAGATCAAACAAGTAATAGGCTAATAGCCCTCCTTGCAGAGTCCCAAGCTGATTACAAAATGAAAGTCCAGGTTGACAAAATAATTCTGTTGTCAAATATAAAATTGTTGAGGTCTCCATCGATTGCAATATGTTATCTTATACTTCCTCCATTCCATATTTTTTGTCTCAGTTGACTTTTCAAAAGCCAAAGTGACCAAGTTTTGACTTACGATTAGAAATTATTGATTTATAATTTTAAAAATTTACAAATTCCTTCTTACAATAGATAAACCAGAGTTTTTATGATACTTATAAAAAAAAAAGGTTATATTAACTATATCATATACTTAATTTGTTGGACAAAATTGTTCAATTCGGTCTTTGAAAGTCAAAATAAGACTAAAATTATGGGACGGATGGAGTATTTGCATATAATGCCTATGAAGTCTCCAAAAATAAGGGCATGTTTGGAAGTTAGAGGGTTGAGAAGAAATTACAGAATTGAGCCAAATTAGAGATTTGACTAAATGAATCATCTAATATTGATATTTGGTAGTTAGCGGATTGAAATAGCGTCAATCCGCTAATTTTAAAAAAGCTACTTGAAGGAGCTTTTTCAATTAAACAATTTTCATGTGTCTAGCTAAAATACAAACAGTTAATTCAAATTGTATATACCAAACAGTTTCATTCGAAATATCTCCTAGTCAAAACAGCTAATTCTGCTACAGCTAACCCTAACAGCTAATTGCTAATTGCCAAACAGGGCCAATGCTTATGTAATCTACGATAGCGAATATAGCCTAAACCCTCAAGGTATTCAAAACATGACTTATAAGATCATACACGTATTATCATCAAAGTACCAAAACATTTCAATCATATAACTGTCAGGAACATTTACAAATAAAATATTTTCATTCCACACTAACATATCGAAAACAACTAATCTCGACACTCCAACTCATCATTCTATTCTTCAATTCTACAAATCTGAGGCTCCTAATTCAATATCATAAACTTTAAACATATAATCAAGTAAATACCTTCCAATCAATAGCGTGAAAGAAGCCGATAAAATTATCCAAAGCAGGGCGCATTCCCGTACCAAGTTGAGAAGATAGGTTCTGGAAAAGATGAGAGACCAGATCCATGTGTTCATCTAAAGCTGTTCTCAACTCATCCATGATTATACTAGTAGTGTTGTGTGTTATTACAATCAGATCTGTAAGAATTGAATCAAACACAATTAGAATGAATCAATTATAAGTACAATACATACAGTTTTACTTACAAAATCAATACTGCCTATCTAACTTGCACACTTAGGAGATGCAGCAGAGAGAGAGTAGAAACGATGTATTGAATATTTTTATATAATCTATTTTATAAATAAAATATACTACCCGTATTCTTCTATAAATCGGTGAGGGTTCGATACATTCAGCTAATTAAATAATTGATAATTTAATTAGCTGAATGTATATGTTTGGTGTTTTTAACCATTAAGTTTAACCATTTAATTAGCTGAATTTAATTAAATTTTTAATTATTTAATTAACGATTAATTTTCAATTTACCTCATTAATATATGTTTGGTGTTTTTAACAGTTTATAACATTGTTTATAGGTTAGATATTATCATTGTAGTCTTTTCTGGATTAATGAGTAGACAGTTGATTAATAGAAAATCGGGTGAAAAGAAATATTTTCTAAAAATTAGTAAAAAATCATGCGAGACGGAAAAAATCGGTTAGAGCAATAAAAAAACAGTTGAAATGATCAAAAATCGGTAAAAATAATTTTTTTAAAAAAAATTAATAATTAATATATTTATATTACAAATTTACAATAAATATGGGTTATATAGTCCTAAATCCTTCATAAATTTCAAATACTCTTTCAAAATTCTAATAATTATATATATTTTGTGTAATAGCTATTAAGATAAGTGGTTTTTTTTAATAAATTTTAACACCTAAATATGTATGGACTAATGATATATGCTATTTTTTTATTATAAACTTTATGATAATTTAAAAATATTTAAATATAATTATATATTATTATTTATTAAATTAAATTACTTCCAATTAATGCTCTGATTAATCACTGATTACCTAATTAATCACCGTAAGATATCTTCATTGTCTAATTCTGATTCACATATCTTAGAACACTGAATATTATAATTAAATGTTTTAGATATTTTCAAATATTTTTTTTGGTTTGAAACATTGTGCTCCTAATTAATTATTTTAAACAAGGGGATAAAAATGAAAAAGGAGGGGGAATTGTGGGGAATGAAAATTGAAAAATATTCATCAAATTTATATTAATTAATTTGAAATAAAATTATTATATCAAATTTAGATTATTCCACTTATGTTTATAAATAGAACTTAAAGACATAGAGATTTATTTGTACCTTGGTACGGGTTGGAAAATTGATTAATCCGATTTAAATCAATATTATTTCGGCCTATTTTAATTATTTTTTTAAATCAATAGATATTTAAATTTAGAAAACATTAATTCATTTGGGGTGTGTTTGGGATTGTTGTCTTATTTCTAAAAAGCAGGTAAAATAGCGTTTGGTAAATTTTAAAATTAGTTAAAATCTGCTTTTAGATAAAGTAGATCACCCATACTTTTGAAAAATTGTTTTTCAACTTTTAATTAAATGTCCAAAAAAATTATTTTTAATATTATATTTCAAAATATACATAAATTAAAAAAAATTACCAAGTGGTTATGTGATTCTAAATATCAATCTTAAACGGAGCCTTAAATAGATTACGTATAAGTTTTACTTTTTTTATCTCAATCTAATTCAACCCGATTTAAAAATAAAATAATTTAATAATATATAATTACCAAATTACAAATTCATCGACCCATTACATATTTACGTCCGACTTTCTTATTTTAAAAATATATAAATGCACTATATAATTTTTTTATCACATATTCATATGTATATTTTCTAGTAACTTGATTTGATTAATTAGTTGAAGTATGAAACACAAACTCTAATTTTATACTTGTTTATATGTTACTTCAAGTGAACTAAAATTTACACTTTGACATTTCTGTAAAGGGTTCCGGTTCATGATCCCTTGCCCTAACCAATTATCCGTGTTTTTTTATAGCGAATAATAATAATATTTAATTTTTTTTAATTCAGGAATCATGTCACTTATCCGTATTTTTTTGAAAAGTTCTAAGATTTTTATTATCAGCGTTTTTCTAGAATGGATAGATGATTACTTTACAATTGCTAGGACTAGCATCCAACATTATAAACTTATGTAACATATTTACGATATAAACAAGTTACTCTCACTAAGTTTTTCCGTCAAATTATATGTATATAATTTTTTTATTTTAATTATTTATTAATAATCCATCCAAACTAAATAAATTAAATTATAAATTTATTTTTAATAAATTATATTAAAAAAAATTCAAATCAATTAAATTGAGTTGGATTAAAAAAAAATTTCATCCAACCCACACAACTCATGTGAGAGTTTCACATAATGGAAAGACTTCTAGGATCGGTGTTCTCGTATACTCCAATCCTAAAAATCCTTCGATTATGTGTGATTATATTATATTGTATAAAATATAATTTTATATTGTAATTGTAAATGTTTCGGGGTGGGGTGGTATTGTTTCATTTAATTTATATTTTTTTATTTTAAAATTAAATTATACTACCTTATAACCCGTGTAAAGTACGGGCGAGATTAATAAATTATATATTAATTATTTTATATGAATTAAATATATAATTTAAATTTTTTTATTATATCGACTATGATAATATAATATATAATAAAAATTATATATAGATAAAATAATACTATTATTTTAATATTCATGAGATTTAATTAAATAAGTTTTAATTTCAAGTAGAAGTGAAGTGAGATATGTTATTAGATTGTTGTACAAAAAATGACGATGATAGAGTTATATGTAAAATATATATGTTTTAAAATTAAATTATAATTATATCATAATTGCATAAAAAAGTCATATAAAAAGAAAACTTACGGATGATAAAAAGAGTTGTATAAAAAGAGGACTTACCGGATGGACGACCGACTGACCAATTTTTTTATTTTTCTTTAAATTTAATTAGGAAACTTTTTATTAATTTTTATTAATAATTTGAGTAGAGTTTGTGTTTTGATAAATAATTTGTTTTATGCGATTAAAACAGAGAAATAGATAAAAACTAAAAAATACATATTGTTTATCATAAACTTTAATGATATATTAAATAAAAATTATAGGATAAGTATGATTCGTAAAAAAATATAGAATATAATTTAAATATAATATAATATTATCATATCTTATTATCATATCTTGTATAAAAAGAGGATTACGGGGTTAGAGATGTATGTATGATTATATTCTTTTTAAAATTATATTTTATTAAAATTAAATAGTTAAGATTGTTTATATAGTTCAAATAAAATTGAACAATTAAGAATTTTTGTATGGTTCACCGAGTACCATACCGACGACCAAAACTTTTAATCTTTCGGTTATAATAATATAGTATAGATAGATAATAGTTTTTTAATTTAAAAATCAAATTGGAATATGTACATGTTACGTAGATATCATTCAAATAGTTGAATAAAAAATACAATTTTAATTACCTAAATAGTAGATATATTAACATATATACGAATGTAATTATAAATTTTATATACGTTTAGTTTATGTGACTAATTTTTATTATAATTATATATTAAATTATTAAGTATTAATTATATTTATTAATATTTTAGGAAAATTATTCATTTTAATTTAATTGTGCATCATATGTCAAAATTATTAAAAAATCAATTAAATTTATACTATCCGAATAACCAAATCATTAAAACAGTTTCATTGATTATAATTTTAACTTACCTGGATTGTCTTGGTTCAACTGAGATTATCGAACTGACGGTTTTTTGATCAACTTTATGACCGGCTTACTAATTCATTGAACTGATTACATAAAATATAACTTGTGAATTAAAATAAGGTGTCTATTTAATATTCACCTTTTTTTTGGTAAGCAATAGAAATATATTAATAAAACAGATCAGAGACATTCTTGAGTTTTGACCCAACATCATAAATAGTACAATTGAGCTTAGCATAGCAGACAACTTAAAACTAGAAGACTAAAATGCTATCCTGACTGCTTGCATGCGAATATGACGATCCCCTCTTAACCTCTTTGCTCATAACGTTCCTCGAACTTTGCCATTTCCAAGAGGACATGTTCTACATCCATTAAAACATCTGGAAATTGAAAAGGGAAGCACAACTCATCTGAATTACACTTGGACCCATTAGCACCAATGCTCAAATGAGTGACTCCTATTCATACCAACTTTGGCTAAAGAGTCTGCAAAATTATTTAAGTCCCTTGGCACAAAATTAAACACAATATTCTCCTTGAGAATACTTCTAAAATCACTCTCATTGACGTAGATTGGAGACCACATCTTCTTTCCTTCTCGAACTAAAGCCAGGGCTTGACTGGAGTCCGAACAAACCACTACAGTGCTTCTTGGACTACTATTCATCAACGACAAAACCACTTGGACTATATAAATTAATGCTTCTATTTCTGCTTCTAGTCCGCTTGAGACCCACAAAGGTGCTGCAAATAGATAAACTAAATTACCTTTTTTTGACCGAATAGTACCCCCCATTCTTCCAGTCTTACTACCCCTATTATTTACACCACAAGCCCCATCAACGGTACACGTAAATTCATTTTCTGAGTACCTACTTTCTCAGAATTGAATACCTAACTTATGAAAGTATACCTTAATTGCTCCTTAGGGATTTAGAGACCAAAGTGGATCATTATGAAACGGAACCAGTTTCGACGCTTGACCCCACTTATTAATGCGAATTCTGGTTAAGACTTCCAAGGCATCCCGGGATAGCCTCTTATTCTTGAATGAGTGCTCATTCCTTGCTAACCATATAGTCCAGCAAGCAGCAGCAATCACTGACCTCCAAATTTGTCCTGCCATGCCACTTTTAAATACTTGAAACATGACCTGAATTGAGAAAGATTGGATTTTTTGAAACTCTCTTCTGATGCTCCACCACTTTTCTATGAAGTCCCACACAACTTTTGCCAAATCACATTTCCAAAAAAGATGCTCAATATCCTCCCCAGACACGTGGAGATATATGATAATTCTTCATTGTTCGAGCTAACAGACTTTTTGTAGGAATGATACCCCACTGAAGCTTCCACAAAAATATTACCACCTTGGAAGGAATTTTTGACTTCCAGATATTCGACCATGTATTTATGACCTGATGATCCGGAGAAGAGATCAACTGCATACACCTATTAGTGGAAAAAACACATTTGTTAAATGACCACCATAGAGAATCTGTAGTGTTGTTAAGAACAACATTCGAGATAAGAGACTCCAACTGGTGCATATGATAGTCATCTCTATCTTGAATGACCTTTCTCCAAAGTAAGCTCGTGGATGAAGCACCATTTTTCCAAAGCCTTAAGAAATCGAACACTATGATATGACTACACTTGGCTATTGAGAATAGTATGGGGAGTTGAGATTGAATAGTCTCATTTATGTGCCAATTATCAAGCCAGAACATGATAGTCTTGCCATTATGTAGAACCCACTTGAAAGATTGCCCCTGTATTAATCTAAAAATCCTTGGAAGATGAGATAAATTGAGAATATTTCCTAATATATGAGAGATATCTTTGCTAACTACCATTGAGGGGATATCATAGGTGATCATGTTACCATATTTTTTACACAACAAATTATTCCACAGATGATCTCTCTCTGAATAAAATCTTCACCACCACTTTACCAATAAGGTCATATTCTTATTTCTCAACAGAGATAGACTTAATCTCCCTCCCCTTTTGAATTACAAATTTTACTCCATTCCAAAAGATGCAGTTTTCTCTTAATAGAACCATCCGGATTGAACTCACCCCATAGAAACTGCTTCCTCATTGCCTCTAATTTAACTTCAATATTTTTGCGGATTCTATGGAGGTTAAACCAGTAAACTGGCAGGCTATCCAAAGAGGCCTTCAACAGAATCAACCTCCCAGCCAATGAAAGCTTTTCAGCCTTCCATCCCAGAATCTTCTTCTTTACTTTATTGACAAGAGGCTCCCAATATGTTATCTTCATAGGAGACTCCTCCAAAACCGCTCTCAGATACTTGAACTGGCCAGAACCAACTTGACAGCCTAATGTTTCTGCCCACAACTTCATATCACATTCCTCATAGCCAAACCCATAAATAGAACTTTTGTGAAAGTTGATTTAAAGCTAGAGATCAGTTGAAAGCATTGAAGTATCATCTTTACTCATAGTACTGATTTCATATAATCTTTGAAGAAAAGAAGAACATCATTAACATATTGCAGATGAGTCAGAGAACCTGTAGCCTTGGATAACTTAATTCCTTGAAATACACCCAAGTCACTTGCTCTTGACAGGAGCTTTACAAGTACTTCCCCAATAATATTAAACAACAGAGGTGATAGTGTATTTCATTGTCTTAACCCACGTCTTGGACTAAATTCTTTAGTAGGAGATCCATTAATTAGGATAGAGATTCTAGAGGACTGCAGAATAGCTTGTACCCAAGAGATCCACTTTACATCAAAATTCATATAATGCAAGGCTTCTAGTAAGCAATCCCAACTAATAGAATCAAAAGCCTTTTGAAAGTCCAATTTGAGAATGAGACCTTTAGACCTTTTAGCTTTAAGAGAAGCAATCACCTCATCTGCTATTAGAATATAGTCAGAAATTTGTCTTCCTTGTATGAAGGCCGGCTGATTTTACGAAATAAGGCGATTCATTACCTTCTTCAGACGGTAGGCAAGAACCTTCGTGAGGAGTTTCGTCAGGACATTTATCAGTTTCATCTGTAATCTTGGGTGTACTGTGGATCACTATTCTTTGGGACCAATGCAATAAAAGATGATTTTAGCCATTTCAGGATAAAACCTTCTTCATGAAATTTCTCAAAAAACCGTAGTACATCAACTTTAATAAAATCCCATATTGCTTTAATTACTCCAAAATTGAGCCCATCTAGGCCTGAGGCTTTTGATGAGTCAGTTTGCTTAAGCACACATTCAATCTCATCCAAGGTAAAAATCTTCATTAGATCTCGTTTTTGATCGCACGAAAGCTTGTCCAGGATACCATCACTCAGAGAGAACACTTTGGGATCCACATTCTCTGCTAAAACCATTTTAAAATGAGCAAAAAAGCCTCATTTATAAGTGCTTGGTCATAGCTCTAATTATTCCCAATTTTTAGACCCAATATCTGGTTTTTCATCTTTCTTCTAACAATTGCTAGATGAAAAAAATTTATATTCTTCTCCTCATTAAGTTGACAGTTTTCCCGAGACTGTTGACATAACATACTAGACCTGATGGCATACAACTCATCTAATTTAAACTTAATTTCTCTCTTCACACTCTTATCCACAAATCCCTTGTCAGCTCCATGTTGATCCTATTCTACTTCTTTAATCTTCAGATGGATGTTTCCAAATTGACAGCTATTCCACAGCTTAGTTACCTCTTTAAGGTGCCTGAGCTTTGAATGTAAGTTAACAGAAGAGGAAACAGACTGCCAACTAGTCTTGAGGAGCTCTAGCAGACTCTGTTCCTTCAACCAGCAGTTAAAAAATTTGAAAGGCTTAGGGCCTCCCTTGAGCACAGTAGATTTGAGCACTATTGGCCGATGATCCGAGTTCCGACGACTGTGAGTTGAAACCTGCCAATTAGCCATCATGTCCCAAAATGAATTAACAAGTGCTCTATCTAACCTACTCTTCTTATTGCCTCCACCAAACTATGTGAATTTGGAGTTTATTATTTGAACATCTATCAATCCCATTCTATTAATGAAATCATGGAAATCTTTAGCTATAGACTCCATGTGCACACAATTTTCTCTCTCCGAGGCCCCTCTAACACTATTAAAATCACCCATAATTAGTGTTGGAGTACTTGGCTCCTAACTAATTATTAGACTCAATTCATCCCAGAGCTTGCCTTTGTCTACCTAACTTTGTGGGGCATAAACATTTATACAAACAAAAGGCTGCATTCCTACCATACTTACTCCCTTGGTATAAATCCATCATTGGGCAGTGACCTTATAAAGAATTTGGATCTGATTTCTATCCCAAATGCATAACAAACCTCCTGCTTGACCTGTTGCAGGAACTTCAACCCATTCTACAAATGGACCCAAGCCTAGATTCAATAGATTGCGTTCAGACCACTCTGTACACTTTGTTTCCTGTAGACATAAGAATGATGATTTTACCTCAGATACTAAGGATCTTACATTGCACCTATTCACAAAACTTATAGCCCCTCTAACATTCCAACTTGTAAAAATGAGTTTATCCATGACAAACACAATATTGAGTGAAATCTTTGATCACACTTTACCACTGACTCCTAGAGACTCACATACTCAGACCAAGGTTTTTTTTAATAAGATGAATGGATTCATCTTCATTAGAAACTCCAACCAGTCCCAACATAAGTCCTGTATCAAAGATTTCTCTAGCTTCTTCATCCGGCATGTAAGAATTCAATGAGATGAGAAGAGAAGAAGGTTTTTTTTTTCTCAAGGCTTTTAAATATTTCCTTCTGTATGGGACTTTAAAAAATTTGTTCTCATTTCTCTTACTTATAATCTTCTATTTTCTACCTTTATTGCTTTTTAATTTTAGTGACTGGAATTTGCTGTACAATGACGGTTGTGTCAAATCTTCAACAGAGTAAACCTTGTCATAGCTAGAATATTGTTCTTGAAGGGAGGTGGGAGAGCTGACCTTGGGTGATTCACTTCTTTCCATCTTTCTTGGTACCCATGATGTAACATCCAATTTCCCAGCATTATTTTCCTTGCCCAAGTCCACTATAGAAGACGACTTTTTGATCAAGCTGGAGCCCAATTTAGACCCAGAACTAATCTCAACCTCCTTATTTAAATCCACTACCTGAGATTGGTTTGAAAATACCCACCTTCTTGGTCACTAACATTCTTATTCTCTAAACCCAACATTTATAAATGAGTACCCACTTCCAATATATGGCTAGAATGACCCTTTTTGGCAATACCACCCAATTTTGAAAGCACTTTAAAGCAATCCCCAGAATCTTGTACCATTATTTTTTTTATCTCCCTTTGCCTGCAACTGGGAGTAAAAAGATAGTGACTTCCTAAAAGAGCATGTCTCTTTCTCCCAAGGGGCTTGACATTCAACAATTTTAACAGGCAAATTATTTCCAGAAAATCTAATTAGTACTTGATCCTCGATTCTCTCCACCACCTTAGTTTCAATAAGAATTTTCGGATATCTAAGGAATCTTTTCCCATCAATAAACGTAGTATATTCGACAACTAAGCCCCACTGGCCTAAAATTTCTTGAAAGTTTTCCTCTTTCCAAAGTAGAACCGGAAGCCCCCTGCATTCAACCAACGTCCTCCTAGACACTAAGATATCTTCTATTTTAACTTTCTTAACCTCAACAAAACCTATCTTTAACAACTCAAATTTATCTTTGCTCAACTCTTCGTTACTCTGGAAAGAAGCTAAAAACTTTTTGGGGGACAAACCTGTTATTCGAGCTTCATGAAATCCCAATCCTTCACCTATCATCATAATTGTCTATACTTCCTCTACATTGACTGTCTCCAATAACTAGCTATCTTGGATATATTCCAAGAAGCTCTCATTTGGTTGAAGTCGTAATTCCTTGACTTGACTCTGAAGGTTCTCATTTACCTTATGAACATTTGCCTTACCGCTCAGTCTCGTAGGTCCCACCTTTTTTGGAACATCTTCCCTAGCAATAGCCAAATGTAGCTTATTTAGTCCCCATTTCCCAGTTCTAAAAGTGTCCATAATCTTCATAACTTCTTATGCGCTCTCAGTCTTCACGAACCCATATCGCTTATTAAAGTAATTTTTTTAGGAAGAATAATATCTTCTAATTTTCCAACCCTTTTAAACAGCATCCATAAGTCCTTAGCTAATATGTTATCAGGAATCCCAGTAACATATATAGTTTTCCGTTGACCCAATCTCTTCTAGCTCGCATTAGAAGACTTTGGACTATTAAGCACTTTGCCCTTTGTAACCACCTACTTAGGAACATCACTAGTCAAAACATCCTTATATGATTTCTGCTTAAAGGTATGCATTTCTTCCTCTGAGATATTTTCCAATGAATGATGATGGATTTAAAATCCCGAACTTATTCACTTAAATAAAATTCTTTAAAAATCCAATGAAAATTATAGTTCCTCAATATCCCACAACTTACAATTTACAAATAAAAAGTTACAACTAAATTCTCCAAATTCAAATCTAAATATAAACGTTACAACTCCTCAAAGCCAACAACTCGCACTCTTCCCAAAAAGTAGCCCACCTAAAAATGAATACATGTCGGGAAAAATCAAGAAACATAGACCGACAGTGAGCGAAAGGCTCATATACGGATATAAAATGATGCAAAGAGTACAAGGGTTAGACATGCTGATAACATAAAAAAAATATCTGAATAAACAATGATAAAACAAATAGAAAGAGACAAAAGATATTGAGCATACTTAACTCACAATATAAACAAATAACAAAAAAAGTAAAAAGACGCTATAGATATCTTACAATATTAACTTACATATATACTCTTAAATCACAAATATTCATACTCTTACACATACTCTTACCACTTACTGGTAATAATATCAAATAGATCAAAAGTGAACTTACTTACGGATATGGGAGATAATCTTACACTTACATGATGTCCTACATTTCGGTTCTCCAGAATATGTAGTCATCAACACTTACATGGGCTTGCATAGAACAAATCAAATGATACCCAAAATCTTGCAGGGGCTTGCATGGTACAAAACACAATGTTACCCAAATGGCCAAAACACACATACACAATAGTCATGACTCAACATGTCTCATAACTCCGACGACACGCACATACAATTTAAATACACCGTATAGGTGGTGTCAAGCACGAGATTATCTCCACTTATGACGGAGTCTTACAATGTCTCTCAAGTCATACATATATCACAAAAAGACCGAAAATATCTTATTCAAAATATCACACACGTTAAATAACATTTAATACTGACTATTAAAATAAAATCAGAACTGACCAGTCTAGAAAACTAGCAATTTACTCTATCAGAATGACCTCAACTGAAAAAGTACAAAACACAAACTCGTAGAGGATTCCGAGACCTTTCTAGAATAGTAAGCCTCGTTAAAAACGGAGAAGTAACGAATGCAGAAAACAAATAAATATGAGCTGTTAGAACAGAATTAACACCTGATTACAGTAGTATTTCGATATTTGAGATATCGAAATCACAGAATTTGTCAACGGAATGTAAACAAAGAACGAAGAGCTAGAAAAGATCTTTTCAGATGATATTAGTCACAATAATCGAATACAATTTTAATTTACTATATATTTTTGAAGGTACAGCAGAACAACTCCAGATAACCAATCAAATTACACAGAAGGCAGATTTTGACATACTTGCAGGCGAAATTTCAGAAAACTCAAAGAACGAAAATTGTAGACAAGTGAAATACCTTTCTAGGCACAATAAGATCGTAACGATCTAATATATAACGAAGGAAATACAAGTTTTACAAGAATTAGAATTGATACAAACTATACACAATATACATACGATTTTGAATCACAAAACGAGAATAAAGAAAGTATTACGAAAACAAAGATAGTATAGTGAAGATATTTGTACATTAACACTATGAGAATAAAAAGAGTGTGTAGAAATATCAGTACCTTAATAATCAAAGATATGAATGATTATCAAAAAATTCATATGACCCCATCACATGAACCCTAATTCAAACCATAAATTATCCTCTTGAGCCATTTCCTCTTCTCCCTCTCCTTCTCTTTTTCTTTCTTCCATATGGCTGCTCCTACAAAACTTACGTATCTCTTGTTTTTCAAAACCCTAACTCTTTTTCCTTTTTTTTTATCTATTCTTTTTTTTTCTCTTATTGCTAATAATATCTTCTAAAATATTCTAATAATAAAATAAATATAACTAATAAATCAATAATAACTCAATAATATTATTCCTAATATTAAATAATATACCTAAATATATTAATAAAAACACGGAATGCTACAATGGATCTGCCCCATTGCTAAATCTATAGAATGCTTATTTCCTTTTAGTGCATCCCTGAAGCAACACTCCTTCACCAAGTGCTTATTACTCTTGATGAAATCCAACACTAATCCATCCACCTTATTCTCTACTATTTTAGGGGTATTCTCTTTTGTGCCCTAGGCATTTGTATTCCTATGACCAGCTTTAGCCCTTGCCCAATCTTCTGGCCCCCTTTTCCCTAGAAGTTGTGCCCTTAGCTTCTACTCTTCATAGATCCCTTCCAATTCAGTGCCTCCATTTTCAACTCCCCTCTTAGTAGAGTTAGTCTTACAGCTCACTAGGTTTTTGAGATCCCTAACTTCCCTTGATAATGAAAGAGACCCGTAATGGATTTGGTTAAGAGCCATTCTGATGCCTTCTGTATTCCCTAGTCTAGCCTTAGACAAAATATTTGGATGTACAAGATGACTGTATTGCCAAATGAAATCTTCCAAACTTTCATTTCCAGTCCTTTCATTACTTTGAGCATTGGTAGCCACGTGACATTCTTCTAATTTTAGATTTCTAGCCTTCTCCCACTAACCCTCATTCACCGGAAACCACCTAATCTAACATAGAGCTTCCTCTTCACCTTTCAATCCCTCAGAAAGTAGTGATGGGTTGATTAAATCCTTAAGGGAGCTATAAGGTGTTTATATTGAACTTAAATTTAATTTATTCATGAATCGAGTTTAAAATTTATATTCCATTCATTTATAAATTAAATTAAACATAAGGTAAAAAAAATTCGAATCGAATACTAACCCGATCGTGAATATATTCGGTCAAAGAACAACACATTTTAAAATCTTGAAGAGTATACGAGCCCATGAATATTGTAACGTTGAAGACGTGGAAATTTGTAGTTAATTACGTGTGATCTTTCAGCCGGCCCAAATATTACAGTAACATCTGTTCAATGTATATGTGGCACCTAGTAATCATTAAGCTGCCTGCCGTCCACGGTACCTCGTTATGTCTCCTTTTCAATCAAACACTCATTTAATATTTAAAACTTTTAGTACATAATTCTTGTTTTTTTTTATTTTAATTGTATTTGTCAATAGCTTTTTATAGTATTTTTCGGAAATAAGATACTAGAAAGTTACTCAATCGTTTAAATTTAATTTATCTCATTTAAAAAATGATGTAATTGAATCTATAATTTAATTTTCATTCATTTTGATATCACAAATGTGCATATATATATATATATATATATATATTATATCAATCTTTAATTATTTATCCATTTTGATTGATACATAATTTCATAAATTATTTATATTTTTTTCTGTAAATAAATATAATAAAAATATTTTTTATTTATAATAACAAATTTTAAAAATAATATATGAAATTACGTAAACAAATATATCTTAAAATATGTGTTTAAAGTCATGTGAGCAGCGGAAATAATGAATTTTAGTTTGGACTTAGACATCATGCTTTTTATGTGTATTTTTTTGGATTTAAGTAATTTTGTCTTAAGTTTAGTGTTAATAAATATGAATTCTTATTTTGAATTCAAAAAATACATCGATATGATTGATTAGTATATTTTTCTTTCCTATTCTTTTATTTTTGGGTCAAGTCGATAAATAAAAACATTTAATATTATTTGAATATAATTACATTTTTAAATTTAGTGAAATTTTACTTTAATATAACACATAGAGATGGAGTTATTCAAATGTGAATAATGAGAGAATTATTTTTCAATAATTCTGATAAGGTGTTGCTGCTTTCAGGATGTTGGTGCATTGAATCGCTTGAGATGTTTTCGATTTCGTTTTTAGCTTTAAGAATTTTTAAATTCTATGTATTAAACGATAAGGAAACAAATCAGTTAATTTAATTGTTTTTAGTATGTTATTTGTTTTCCAACCTGGTTATATCATTAGTTGAGGTTTGTCCCGATTATGTTCTTTTTTATTTAATGAAAACTGATATTTGTTCATCAAAAAATAACAGAATTATTTTTCAATAATTTAATTTGTTCAATTTAATTTAATCCAATTAATTTAGTAAAATTAAAATATTAAGATTAAATATTTAATTAAATATTAATACATGTTAATAATTTTATAAAAATATCGAAAATATTTTTTATAAAATTGTAACGATACAAAACATAGAAATAACATATTACATAATATAAATTTAAATATATAACAAAAAAAAAATTACAAAATGTATATTGAATAATACAATACAAATATAATGTAGATTATATCTATATTATAAAAAATACTAATTATTATATAAAAAATATTATTTGAGGTTTTAGGAAATCAATTACAATTTTTGCATATATCTAATTAAATTTATTTGATTTATTGTAATTCGGGATCTCTCTAAATAAGTTTCTAAAAGTGGTAGCGCGTTAAATATTACTGTACATCATCTCTGCTTCCCCGTTCCCTCTCACCAACGTCAAGAAGCAGCTGTATATATATATATTTACATTTACATACAAAACAAAACAATGACTTGGTAATCTTTAACTTTCTTCAATAATTTCCCTTTATTTATTCCCATTTTTCTTTCATACCCATTTAAATTCACATCTTTGTTTCATCTGGGTTTCTTCTAAATTTCTTTCAAACTCATTACTTTGTCTTCAATTTTTCTGTATTATTACTGAGTCAACTCGCTCATCTGACCACAACCCATCTCAAAATCTCATCTTTTTCATCTGGGCACCTCTTATTTGTGTCAAGAAACTTGGGTTTTGTGTCAATTTCGAGAAATTTAGGTGATCATTCATATGGGTCTATCTGATGAAGCAAAGGCTGTGGTAGTGAGTCAACTCGTTGAAGCAATTAAAGATATTTCTGCTTTACCTGAGTGCAAAAATGCTTCTAAGAATATTTGTAGTAATCTAGTTAGGAGAATTAAGCTGCTTAGCCCTCTTTTTGATGAGATATATGATAGGTATGAAGAGCTTGGTTATGATGAAGTTGAAGGGCTTCAAGAACTTAAAGTTTGTTTTGATACAGTTAAGGACTTAATCAAATCTCTAAATGAAGGAAGCAAGATCTTGCAGGTATACACATATATTGTATTTGGTTTGTGTGTATGTTGTGATTCTTGATTACTTGTTTCTTGAGTTTTTGATTACTGAAATTTTGTTTGATTAGATATGTTTGAGCCTATTATTAGGTGCTTGGTTGAGATATGAACATGTCATATGATCCATTATTATGTTGATTTAAAATTTTATGTTGGAATGTGTCGATGTTGTGTAATGAATGCTGAATGCTCATTGATCAAACACACACAAACACATGCTTCAAGTGAGGCTCAAAATCTCAAACCATCAACCTCTTGTTGATGGGGTATTCACTAGGCTACAATGCCCGAGATATGTCTTTATCATTTTGTTAAGTTATACTTGTATTTAAATTGAGAGTGTACATGAGACGGAGCCCGGAGGATTTTGCATGTAATACTGTGCATTGGCACCTTAAAGGAAAAATTAAGGTATCTTCATATGCAGGGAAGAAATTGTATTTGAGACTATGTAATATTTTGATGACCTCCGTTTTTCTCTTAGTTTGAATCTTCCTTTGTATGGAGATTAATATTATTTGAATTTATAGCAGTTACATTGCAAAGAGGTCATTGTGTTGACTTGCCTTGCATTGTATTTATTTTCTTTGTGGACAACTGGCTTTCTTAGTACTGTCTAGGTTTCGAATATATGGGAACAAGAACTATACAAGGTCTAATATTATAGATGAATTGCCACCAAACTAAGGTGTTTAGAAAGAACTAACTTGGAATTTGTGGCTTCTTCGTGTATAAGTTTTAAGTTCTAAATGGGAAGTGATGATTGTCTATATTATAGTTGGTGATTATATTGAAATGACATAGAAGCAACTTCTGTTTACATATTTTATCAGCACGGACTAAATACTTGGACATAAATTAGTACGACTCTCTCTCTCTCTCTCTCTCACACACACACACACACACACACACTTGCATTCAATGACACACACTTGTACTCAAATTAAAATGTAACTGGTCAGGAATTCTTATAACTTATAAGCAGGCTAGTAGTATTATGGTGACATTTTGCTGACCGCTAATACTAGAAGTTAAGCTTTATAAAATTTAAAGGAAGCTAGTATTATGTGTCATTCTTGGGTCTTGCGTTGCGTCGTTTGTGGCTTAAATTAATCCTTTACGATTATGTTTTTACATTGTATTTTACCCTGTCACAGGCTCTTCAAATTGACAAAATTGCGGGTAAGTTCCATCAAGTAACTGTACAGATTGAAGAAACCTTAAGTCAGATTCCTTATAATCTCCTAAATATATCTGAGGAAGTTCGGGAACAGGTATTTTGTAATTTTGTAGTACTTCTCTTGCTGATCATATTCTTGCTGATCATATTCTTGGGAATTATATTTCAGACTGAACTCGTTCATGCCCAATTTACAAGAGCAAAAGTGAGAATGGACTCACCTGACCCACAACTTCAAACGGATTTGGCCATCGCCCAGAAGGAAAAAGATCCTGACCATGCAATCCTGAAAAGGCTTTCAGAAACGCTGCATCTCAGGACTGTAAATGATCTAAAAAAAGAGTCACTTGCTATCCATGATATGGTTATATCAAGTGGTGCAGTTTCAGATGACTTATTTGAGACCATGTCATGTCTCCTTAAGAAGCTAAAGGACTATATAGTGATGGTAAACCCTGATGTCAGTATGTCTGAGGGTGAAAAGAGTGTGATCAGGTACAGGTCTCCTGTTATACCTGATGATTTCCGCTGTCCAATATCACTTGAGTTGATGAAAGATCCAGTGATTGTCTCTACTGGACAGGTTCAAACCTTAATTGACTTTAAAAAATTCGGTTTTATAAATCACTGCTGGTAGCCTTTATCTAATTATATTTTCTTACTTATTTGCCAGACATATGAACGATCCTGCATTCAAAAATGGCTGGATGCAGGGCACAAGACATGTCCAAAGACGCAACAAACTCTGTTGCACACAGCTCTAACACCCAACTATGTTTTGAAGAGTCTAATTGCTTTGTGGTGTGAGAGCAACGGTGTTGAACTCCCAAAGAAACAAGCAGGTTGTAGAAACAAAAAGTCGGGAAGCAGCAGCTCAGACACTGATCGAGCTGCTATTGAAACCTTGTTGCAGAAACTTGCAAATGGGAACTCAGAGCAGCAAAGAGCTGCAGCTGGTGAGCTTCGATTGTTGGCCAAGAGGAAGGCTGATAATAGAGTTTGTATCGCTGAGGCTGGAGCTATTCCTTTGCTTGTAGATCTGCTTTCTTCTCCAGATTCCCGTACCCAGGAGCATGCAGTTACTGCCCTTTTAAACCTTTCCATAAATGAAGCCAACAAGGGAACAATTCTGAATGCAGGCGCTATACCTGATATAGTTGATGTGCTAAAAAATGGCAGTATGGAAGCCAGAGAAAATGCTGCAGCTACCCTCTTTAGCTTATCAGTTGTAGACGAGAACAAGGTGGCAATAGGAGCGGCTGGTGCTATCCCAGCTCTTATTGATTTGCTTTGTCAGGGGACTCCAAGAGGGAAGAAGGATGCAGCCACAGCTATATTTAACCTCTCAATATATCAAGGAAACAAGGTGAGGGCTGTACGGGCAGGAATTGTACCACCACTCATGAGATTGCTCAAAGATGCTGGTGGAGGAATGGTAGATGAGGCATTAGCGATATTAGCTATACTTGCAAGCCATCAAGAGGGAAAAGTGGCAATCGGTCAAGCTGCTCCAATGCCAGTCCTGGTAGAGGTGATACGAACTGGCTCACCAAGGAACCGGGAAAATGCAGCAGCTGTACTATGGTCCTTGTGTGCAGGTGATGGGAATTACTTGCAACTAGCGAAGGGGCTTGGAGCAGAAGAAGTGCTGAAGGAACTATCAGAAAATGGAACTGACAGAGCAAAAAGAAAAGCAGGGAGCGTTCTAGAACTTATGCAACGAATTGAACCAGTTGTGGTTCCACAAGTATAAAGCTGGATGCTTAAGTAGTCACTTTAAGGTACAAATATCTCATACCCAGCCTGGTAATATTGTTGCATTAGGTGCGTCTCTTGTAAGTGTTGTTACATAAGTTTCTATTTATTGAACATGGTAATATTATTAGAGGAATTTGTGTCTGTACAAAGGTTTTGACAAAGATGAAAGTAGTTTTCTATTGAACTGGTGTTTGGAATTGGCATATGCCTTTTGTTGGTCACGTATAAGGGTTGGTTAGAAGGTGATGATTCTTCTGGTTCCGGAGCATGTTAGTATATTCTTGTAACCTTTCAGTTTTAAAGGATTGCCGCTTGCATTTAAATTATTTTTTTATCAGTAGTTTGATATATGTATTATCAGTGTAGGTTACTAATGAGTTATGTTGTTCCGTGTTAAAGTCAGGCAGGATTCAGTGTGAAGCCTAAGAACGTGATTCTTTATCTTTGACTAAATTCGTTATTCACTTCTGTTGAATTACAATGTGCACCCCTGCATGAAGTTCCTGACTACCCCACTAGTATATGTTTCTACAGACTATATGATTCCACTTTTTTCGTAACTACTATACAATTTTTTTTTTGGTTGGTTTTCTAGACGATAATATATCATGAAAACCTTACATTTTATCATTTTGAATTGAACTCTGATTCTCAACTCCGAAACTAAAACTTTCAAGTCAACCATAGTCAAGCTCAATAATGACTATTAATAACAATTTAAAAAAATATACTTAGCAAACACTGCACCTTAAAATTATTCTACATGTGAATTAAAATTCACAAAATCAGATAGGATATAGAGTTGAAGTTATAGATGTTACATAAAAATTCTGAGCCATCCCGTAGAATGGAGCTGTTGCGGAGCAATTCATTCCAATTGGGGTGACAACGTTCTGGTTTTTGAAAGAGTAACAAAGTTTAGCTAAAAGTGACCGAATGTTAAAGCCAAAATTGATCTAACTTGTTATTTATCTGGAAATCATCATTGTAACAGGCAATTTGATCAGTTATACCAAAAACAAAGAAACTATGACTATAAAAGTCACGATTAACAGGGGGGAAAAGGCCACAAACAAACATGTAGACCACAATATTTTTTTAGGCAAACTCTTAAAAAACTTGTTCTATTCCATTAGCTAATCTATCGCCAACCGAAAAGAAAATTAAAACCCATATTACAATATGTATGAATCCACTCTACACACAAGCAAGAAAAAACAATGCTTTACAAACTAGCCAAGTTTCTCTACAAATGTTTCTGCCAAAGTATGTCCATTGACAATATTTGTTGAAGCTACAATTAACTCATGTGGCATTCCTTCCTGCAAGCAAAAGATTGACATAAATGAGTTTCATAATGTATAAAGCGTAAGGACTGGATTAATTAAAATAGCATTAGCACCCTTCACTCTTCACATCCTAAATAGAAAGTAGACTTTTGTATATGATCTCTACAATTACTAATATTAATTTATAAGATGTTTGAAAATTGCATAAAATTGAGAACATAAATTGCAAAAAACAAAAAAGAAGAGAACTCATAACTTGGAGGAACAAAATAGAGAACTTGTCTTATCATATGACTTATTGCTTGCTTCTATAAAAAGGAAACAAAATGGAAAACCACGGGGATGCAATTAATATTTACCAAGTTGTAATTATTTATAACTTGAGACAATATATTTAGTTTTTATAGGTGTACTTTTAAAAAAATGCAAAGGTATGTCTCTCTTTGATTGAGAAAAAGAGTATGATTTATTGGACAAGAAACAGATACAAATACTTATCATTTATTGTTACCTCAAAGACAGTAAGGGTGCCAGGACCTGACCTCTATTCAACTTTTAAGATTTGAAAACACCATTGGATGTAATTTTGACACATAATTCATCAACACAAAATTTATCTCAAACAAGCATGAGCCAAAGATCCCCAAAATACCTGAGAACTAAGAAAACGAAGAGCGGAAATCTCTGCATATGTTATCCCTCCAATGAATACAACTAGCGCAAGCGAGCGCCTTCCATCACCAACCCTGTAAGAGTTAAAGTTATTGCCAGATAAGTCACTGCTAGTTACAACAAATATAGGCTCACATAAAACTTAAAAGCAACTATGAAAGTCCCTGAAATATTTCAAATTTGAACTCATCTTATCAATACTTATTTTTATATATAAATCCTATCCTCTCCCTAGGTAGGTCTTATTGATCTCATATAAAGAACTAAAAAGTGATTGAATTTTAGCCTATGGGAGAATTTGAGGACTAATTTAAAGCAAATACGCCGATAGTCTAGGGAATATTAATCCCATGAAACAAACATGTTAGACTAGAATAAAAACACAATAATTATTGTAAATAATGATGGATAAAAATCACAGCTGAGGAAAATCGAACAATACATATCTGTCGTATGTTGAACACAACAAATTGCGAGTAACAATCATAATAGCCATAAGCAGTACTGCAGGCTTCCTAGAAATGCCATGTTCTATGCTCCATTAAGCATCGTCACCAAGATTGCAAGAGGAAAGAGCACCTGAGTTGGGCGTACCACTGTCTCGTATATTACACTTTTTAGACATAATATGTTTCTTCGAATTACCCTTGTGCAAAGCTACTACTTTTTCGTATGTAGATTATGTAATTAATTACAAGTACAATAAATACCATTTTTGCAACTTTCTACACTCTGATGCTATTCCCCCAAATCTTCCTCATAACTTTTCTTTTTAATGAAGTCTCTCGCCCATTCTAGAATCCAGACACACATAGATTTATATATTGATAAGAGGTGCAACAAATAAATAACTAATTTTTTTTATATAAAAAAAACACTAATTAGAAGGTATTGTGTTGGTCAGTTTGTTGAAGTCCCACTAATTCAGAAACGAGGACATCTAGTTTGGGACAGAGACCTAATGGAAAATTAGAAAATATGATAGAGTGTGAGAGTTTTTTTTGCAAGTATTCAATCTTGATCTACTCGTGTGAATAGTATCCTACTTTTTCTTCGCCGCCTCTTAATGGACGGCCACTAACCCACTCAGTATAGGGCAACCTTGCCCTGCTAGTACAAGAAATGGGGTTGGCATGAAACATGAAGTTTTTGCCCTGTCGGCATGGTCTGCCACACATATTCAATTATGTATCTTTTAATGCTTATTTTAAAATACAGTGCTAACATCGAATAAAAAGATATTTTTTAATTTAATATATTATATAAATTTTATAGTATTTACTGACTAGAAAATACATATAACTTGCGAAAGAAAATAGTTTTGAAAAGTTAATGGATATTAAATATAGGAATGTGGAGCGGGGCAATACGAGACTGGGAGTTAGAAAATCCCCATGGGGCAGGGAATCAGCAATTCCCCGTGGGGCAGGGAGTGAGAAAATTCATGTGGGGCAGGGACGGGGTGAGAGGAAAATTCCCTGCAGGTATACTTTTCACACTTGTTATCATAAACTAAGTATCAACCTCTTTGCGCTCTAAAACAGATTAGTTATATATCTTGGTCCACAAAAAAGCCAAGGTTTTCTAATCTTATAGAGTAGAAATATATTTAGGGAAAAAATATAAATTACATTATTTGTAAGATACAGAAGGATAAATAACTAAATTGTGTAGACACTAAGGCATCACAAACATATAGTAAATCTTACTTGTTTGAACTGTATGCAGCCCCTTGTAGAGAGTCAAATGATGTACTGCTGGCAAACCCACTCTATAAAATGAGAGTAATCAATAAGCCATCAAAACATCGGATCACATTACAAAATGAATTAATTGCATGACAGAGTAAGGGTGAACAAAAATAGTGGAAGGAAAAGATAAACTCTACTCACTCTCTTTGTTTCCGAATGTGGCCCAGGCAACAACTTTAGTAATTGTTCAATTGGGCGCCTGAACAAGCAATTGTCAGATGGAGTTTAGACAATATGAGAATCAATTATACCGCAACAAAGTTTATAATTTGTAGAATACAATCTACTCAACACAAGAAAGAATGTTCATGAAAAGATAAATTAAGCAAAATTATCCTCCTCCAGTCCTACCAACTTTGGTATGAAAGGGTAACTCAAGTCAAAAAGCATTATACATACTTGGCACAATCAATAAGTTGACAATTCTACCTACTATTGTTCTCATGTTGTCATAAGGTAAAATATCACTATAGCCTAGGTTATAATTAAATTTCTTATGAATTCTGAAATCTGAACCACACAAAGATGTAAAACCAAAATGACTTTATTTATAGCCTCGGTAAAAAAATACTGATATATAAAAAAACAAGATCTTTTGTGCCAAAATAACATACACATGTGAATACCATGCATAAGAAATAATACGAGATCAGGAATAAATATGAAGTGAAGCAAATATGATATGTTGCTCACCATCCATATCGAATAGCTTTGTCAATAAGACGTACACTGAGAGGAGCATATCCAGAGAAAACATATGAAATATCTTTGGGACTGTTACACAAACAACATGTCTGTAATCAGGCTGAAGAAGATAAGAAAATTCTAAAAGATTGATGTACCGGATGCTACCAAAATATAATAACAATGTTCAAACATCATAAGGTTGCTTTAGTTATAATTCTTTCTAACGCTATTTTGAAGTATTAACTACACTTGATGCCAGTTTTGAAACCACTTCAATCTTCTATATTTGATTATCTCTGCACTAGCAGATGGCATGTGGCAGACACTAAAAAGTGACAGGCAGATTTCCTATAGGACCTATACGATATCCAATAGTTTGATAGATGTCAAGAAATGGAAGAAGACATTTATTTATTGTATAGAACATATGTAGACATACAATTGAAATGTCAACGAATAAAATGCCATGATAGAATATGAAAGACCAGACCCGGACCCTGCTCTCTGAGTGGGATATACTGAGTACGTTTGGTTTTTGAGTTCACTTTTTTATATAATAAATTTTTCTTCACAAAATATGTCAATATCCTGAACTGAGTTCAAATGTAGTCTTTAGTCTTATTGAATATATCATACTAATAGTAATTAGTAAAGTCTATAACACAGCTAACATATCTAATCCTTAAAAAAAAAGGAATTGAAACTGTAAGTAAATCCGTAGACGAAACCACATAAAACGATGTTATGTAGTTGGATTCTGGTATTATCGAGTTGAATTTATATTGTGTTGGGTCATAAATAAGAGAGCACTCGGGGACAACAAAAAGATGTGGAGGCAGAAGGTGTCTAACCAAGCAGATTTTATGTCTTCTAAAAAGTGAAGAAGAAGATATCATCCATCTCAATTATATTTGTCCAAAAATATAAATCCATTCAAATTGATCACAGTTAGAGGAAACAATACTTGGCAGTGTTGGTATCCTCAACTATAAGTTGCAGATCATTTTTAATTATCGGCCAATTGCTCTTTGACTCCTACAAGGAAACATATAGACACACATATTCATTAGTAACCTTAAGATGATGAACTGAAACAATTACTGATAATATTCTCATAAAATGGGGGGAAATCCTGACCTGTTTTCTAAGCAATCCGGCCTTTTCTAAGTTACTGAGAGTAGCCATGTGCTCAAAACCATAACTGTGAAGCAGCTCTCTCCTAAATCATAGTTTCACACATAATGTTTAACAGGATGTTAGAATTACAATTTGAAAAGTCATCTTGCAGATTTGCAAAAATTAGTATTAGAAAAGAATTAAAATTTACTGCATTCTTTATAAACTTGCCTCAAGTAGTCAAAATTCCTTTTGGGTAAGCCAGAATTTGTGACAGAAAACAATATAAGTAGACGCAAGACATAAAGAAGAGGCTCTTGTTTATGAATCATTTCTTCAATGTACTCGAAGCATCTGCATCCATGAGAAAAGTGCCTCAGCTCTGGTAAATTAAACAAGTCGGTGTAATCTTCAATAAAGTACATAAATTATTGAATAACAGAGACTCCTAATGCAGTAAGCAAAGATATATACATATATATAATAGACAATAAAAATCTCCTTTACTTGATTAATCACTATGTTACTCGAATTCGGATATGGAAGTCGGACACGACACATATCCAAGTGTCAGACTGAGAAAAACTGAATAACTGGTGACATGGGGACACGGTTCTTTTTTTGGACCCGGGTATGGGGACACAACATGATTTCTGAGTAAACGAGCATATTAGATAATATCTTGTAACAAAAAATAACAATAAACTCATTTTAAACATGATTTTGTGAAGGACTTGGCAGATTAGGAAAATTAGGCATCTTCTTCTCATCTTTGCATATTTCCTTTATTTTGTTCTTCCTTCTCGTCTTTTTCTTTTTGCACCCTACATTCACACTTTGTACTAACAAACAAGTATATAGGAAAAACCAGTTAATCATAAACTGGAAGCAGCTCAACTTCTTTTACTAATGGAGGAGGCTTGCATGTGAATATTTGATAGGGGATTGGGGTTTGCACATTAAACATTTTAATTGAGTAAAGAAAACTACTATAAAAAAGACTAAAATGCAACTAAGCAAAGCGTTGTCCTTTTGGGAAACCACTGTAAATGAAATGCAACTAAGCTAAGCGTTGTCCTTTTGGGAAACCACTGTAAATGAATGTTTCCCAGGATTTTCTAAAGTATCATTTATGTGTATATAGACTCTTTGGAACCATACTACTACAGTGTTCCATGCCTTGGTATCTCTGCATTTTTTGATATGATAGACAGATCTTGCCGATTAAATATCTCTATTATCAGTATTTAAACATATCCCAAACATGTTATTTTTTTGGTGGTCGTTAAAAATGTTATCGTTCAAACATAAATTAGATGAAATAAAGCTTACATATCAAAGCTCTCAGCTTCCACAATTGTATGTTCCATGTCAAGTTTCGCTAGAAATGAAGCTTTTGACGTAGATGTAGACAAATGCTGAGCAAGATTTATGTGCCTCTGTCGAAAGATCAAAATAAATTACAGTTCGACTAGCGCACAGTATGTTAGGTTTGTAATATATGTTAAAAGGAGACACTTACAGTTATTTCAGGCAATGAGTTCAACTTTCTGACGAAGTCCTTTAGTTCAGAAACTGTTTGAGACTGTACGTGTTGAAGGAATAGTTAAATTATATATACCCTCCAACCTAATTCGAATAACTGGCACAGAAGCACTGGAGTTTTCTACTAAATAATGTTTCCATAAATTGATTAGACATCACTAAATATAATTCTAATATAGTAATATTCAAAAATTGAAATATGACACTTTTATCAACAAAAAGTTAAATATATTATAAAGGTTACTTATTAACTTACTGTAGTTGTCATATCTGTGTAATCTTGCTTCATTGATGTTGCTTTCTGACGCAAGACCTACATCTTGCAAGTAACAGCAAAAAGTTTAATATACTAACAAGGAAGGCAACTAAGATGCAGAGGCAAGTGAAAAATAAACAGCTATGATAGTCTAATAGATTGTGGGTTCGTAGTTTTATACATATATAACTGGTAAAATAGACTAACCTGGACTACGACTTCAAAGTTGAGATCCCGTATCTCCTTGAACAGCTTGTCACTGGAAGAGGGAAACAAAATACAAGTTGTAAGAAGTTTAAGAGCCAGAAAAAAGACAAAATATACAACCAGCTTTGAAGAGACATGAATTCAGAACTAGCTAAACTATACTGCAATCTGGCACATATGTAGTTTAAAAGTTCCAGCTATACTGGCTACATAATTTTGCTAAACATTTGAAGTCTAGTGACGTCATACTACAGAGGCCCAGACTAATTAAATTGCCTAATAAATATGGATCCCAAAAATAAATAGGTATTACAAAGAAACATCTTATACTCAATCCGGAGCACAGACACACACACACACATACAAGTAAAACCAGACGATCCATCTGACTCACTCACTGTAATAAGATGCCTTGAGGAAACCCATAATTATTTCTTGCATCTTATCACATATAAAAGATAACCAATTTCTACACATCTTCCCTTGTGGAACACTGGATTAGCAATTTGACATGCCACTTAAATGTCAAACTACAATTGCATAAAAACTACCTCCTCAAACTCCAGGTCAGTGAAAACGTGTTGTGAACATATCAATTCCCATAAAGAACAAGACATTGCGCTAGATTCTATCTGTGCATGTGATAACTGGATATTTTTCCCATACTATTCCAAGATACCATATTAATAAAAATCAATATGCAGTACTCTATAATCAATCTCTTACTTCAAGAGTCTGAACTAATAAGCATTTGAATACCCTTGATTTTGCATGTCTATGATCACAAACAATTATCCACACCTTGATGCACCCTAAAGCGCTTTAGATCGCATTTCAAATTTGAATACCCTTGATCTTGCATGTCTATTATCACAAACAATTATCCACACCCTGATGCACCTTAAAGTGCTTTAGATCCTGAGTCAATGTATCTTAGAGAGGAAAGAAATCGATTAAACACACTAACTAGAAAATGATATATCTAGCCTAGTCAATAATTCAACATAAGATAATGAATTATTCCCACTTCAACATGTTTCTGGGTTTTCTAATTGATCTCATTTGGATGTATTCCATGGCCAACCCTCTGCGTCCTGACACCAAAAGACATGTTTATTAAAGGAAGTCAAATGCTTCTTCTAAGATAGAAGACTACCAACATTAAAGTGAGTCGCCTGGAAGCCCAAAAAATATATAAATTTCCCCAAAAATGTAGCCTGGACATGTTCATTACGAATGACTTGAGAATTTGTAATCTTCTTCATCATCTCCAGTATAACAGTAATTCTGAGAATTTGCAATCTTTTTTATCATCTTGACAGGTAGTAGTCGAAAAGGTGGACCAACTTACCTATGGTGCCACAAATCTAATAACTAGTCAAGCAGCATTGGTCGAGTTCGCACAAGATTAAAAAAAATGTTACTTAAAAGTCTGAACAAGAAAATATTATATACCTTGAATTAAGTGGAACCTTTGCCTTTTTTCCATCTTGTTGGCCACCCATGATTGACGCATCTATCTCCACGGCACCATTATTAATGCCTAACAACTGCATCATACTAATTACTAATTAGTCCTAGCTTGTTAAAAATTATAAGAATAGATAATTGTTTATCTACAATTACTTTTTGCACCGAGCATATAATACTCATTGATTTTTCTAACCAAGACTAGCCTTCTCCCAACTGGTAATTTTATGACAACAATATTGGATAAAACTACTCTAATTCTCTCTGCTTGTTTATTACCTCATCCAACAGTCCTTCATACGTTAACTGAGTACACATAGGGGTAACCATGTCTACCTGCATCCAAGGATTACACATGTCTCAAGAAAAGATTATATAATGATCATTAACATGAGTCTGCAATACTGACAACAATATACAATAGAGAATATTCTATATAGTAGTAGTACGATTTAAAAGCCAGAGTATAGAAACTTACTTCTCTGTCAATAAGTATAAGAGTATTTATCTCTGGCACAACCATCTGTAGTAAAGCAAAAGACAAATCATTGAACTTAACATGGAAAACACAAACTTCAGCTCTAATATGATTTCAAGATGCTATTAGAATTACATCAGATGTGTTAACAGGTTCTTCTACTTGCATTCGACCTAAAATGTCAGCAACACGGACTGATGATTTTCCTTTGGCCCTTACATTTGGTATCAACCCGAAAGAAAACTGCAAATGATCAATTTGAGAAATAACAATAAAAGTATAACGTTGATGGTAAAGCTATGAACTTCTAGAGATTAATGCATCTTTCAAGCACTAAACCTCTAGTTGCCAATGCTAAGCCAGTTCAAGTAAGTAAACTGATAAAGTGAACCTCGAGCTTGTGAATGGCTTTTGCTATATGCCAAAGAGAGGTTGTATCACCATCAACCAAGCATTCCTGAAGGACAAAATCACCAACTTAAGTATTTTCTCTAGCTTACACAATTAATACGAGTATTTGTTTACTAATACTAGATAATAAGGTACCTTATAAGCAAGGTCAAGTTCGAATGACAACACGTCCTCGTCACATGGAATGACATATAAAGGACATTCCCCTATAGTCATCATGTGATGCACTTTTTCCTCCTCGAGAATCTACAACATCCATATATACGAACCATTAGAAAAATGTAATTTTAACCAGATGATTAACAGGATTGTACATTACAGAATCAGAAGAAATAGACTACCTTTTCACAAGCAACTGCACGGCGAGGAACAAAATAAACATAGTACTCACGCTGCAAACCCTTTGAACTATCATTATGTATATGCAAGCAAATCAATTTCATCAAATCAAGCTGACTGCGCACAAGATAAACCACTTTTGTACAGTCAGTTTGAACTGGGTCTGCATTAAGATGCCGCACTTCAGCCCCATGTTCCTGTACAGTATCAATAAAATTTTGAATAATTAAAATCCCACTACTCCCTGCACTTCCAAACATTTGGTGCTAAATTTGACATTAGTGAAATCTACTAAAAACTAGTCAAAAGTAAAGCATCTCTTATCCTTCATTATATGAAACCACACCGAACACACATATCTCACTTGCATTCACAGGGAATCATCTTATATCCACACATTTAAAGCATCTATAGTTCTTCATCATAAGAAAACACGCACCTACAAACACACTTATGCACTCACCCACCCGCCCCTAACTTGCATGACACAAAACGATACTACTAGTCAAAGGTAAAGCATCATTTATCCTTCATTATAAGAAAACACATGTGCCGGCGACTGTGCGCGCATGCATACACACACACCTCACTTGCATTAAAACTAAATCATCCAAAATTGACACCTAATTACAACACAAATATTACTAGTCACCGGCAAAGTATCAATTGTCCAAAATTCACTTCCATTCAGACTAAATTCATCCCGAATTCACACCTAATTACATACAAATACTACTAATTAAAGCTCAAGCATCTCTTATTCTTCACTTAGAAGTGTTAACAAACGCACACAAACACATCAATTGTGTTCCAAAATTCACACCAAATCACTAACAAATACTACAACTTAAAGCTCAAGCATCTCATATCCTTCATTGAAACGCGTAAAAAAGCGCGCGCGCGCGCGCACACGTCACTTACATCCAAACTATATAATCCAAAATTCACACCTAACTGCAAACACATACCACTACTCAAATCTCAAACATCTCTCATTCATCATTTACACACGTAAACACACACCTCACTTGCATTTAAACTAAAACAACCAAAATATCAGCAAAATTTATGAGTTAAAGCGAGTAATTACCTTAAGAAGCGAGGTCTGAACAATCAAGGAGAGCGATCCACCAAGCTTAGGATCAACTACCAAACACTTGTTTCCTCGAATCTACACATTCAATTAGGGCTCAAAACACATCATTAACTTAATCAAATCAAATTCATCAACAATATAAACAAGTCATATACATACATGATACAACACACAAGTATATATATATATATATATATATACATATATAAGTAGGTAATTATACTAACATTTTTCAAAATGTTGATGATCTCCTTACGCGACTGATCTCTGTAGCTCAAATTAGCATCGAATGAGTAAATAATGATCTGATTATATAGAATTGAATGTGTGTGTGTGTGTGTATATGTTACCTGAGAGATGAGAGATTGAGAGGAGCGTTGTCTAAGTTGGGAATTTGAGCCATTTTTTCAATCTCTCTGGATACTTGCTTTCACAGATAAAAATGAGATATATAGTTATACTTTTAGTTGGTTTATTATTATTTATTATTATTATTGATTATTATTTTATTTTTCTAACATTTTCGAGAAAAATTATTTATACCATTCTAATATAATAGCTCTAATAATAGATTTTGGTCTGTTCGAAATTTCTGATAAACAATTTATAAATTGAAAAATATCCGAATTATAAGTTATTCATCAGGAACTTGAAACGGGTATGGTTATAATGGGTGTTGGCCCTATATGTCACAATTTGGGGATAAAATGCCCTAAATGGCACATCCCGAAAAAATGGCCCTAAATAGCACTCCAAAACGTTACATCATGTAGAGTTTTGAAAGAAAAAAAAATCTCCCCAAAACGCTACTTTAATTAGCGTTTTTTAGCCCAAAACCCAAGATAAAATAGCGTTTTTCCCAAAAAAAATTAAAAAAAAATGCAAAACGCTACAAGAAGTAGCGCTTTTCCCCGAAAAAAATTAAAAAAAATTGCAAAACGCTACACGAAACAGCGTTTTCACTTTTTTTCCAGCACGGCGCACTATGTAGCGTTTTGGAGTGCTATTTAGGGCCATTATTACGAGTTGTGCCATTTAGGGCATTTCCACCTCAAATTGTGACATATAGGGCCTTTTCTCGGTTATAATTTGTAGAATTTGAAAATTCAAACGGGTAAGATCATAATTTGAAATAATCAATAATTAATGACATTCGGTGATTTGTACATGAGTGACTTTACTAGTTATATCTTTTAGATAATAAAATTTACAAATAATTCAGGTTTGCACTGGGGCAAAGATGTTCTGTCAGCTTGGGTTTGTCCATTAGCAATGATCACACAACAAAAAATACAGTAGGATCAGCTTGAAGCATTTACTTTATTTTATGAAAATAAGCAAATAATAAGAAAAGGTCTGTGAATGCAAAATCTGAGACCCAACTGACAGTTGTTGTGACATACACTGAAACTTCTGAACCTGTTATATGTGGTTGAGAGCCACAGATGCAACAACAAAAAATCTAAAATAATAAAAAAATTATTGATCGATGATTCAAGATCAGTCGGAGCTGAAATGAAAAAATCTACTACTTTCTGCGGACAAAGCATGATTCAATTTTTTGTTAAAACAATATCATTGATTTTTCTAGCTTAGCTGGGCTTCAGCCTGGGTTAGCCCCTCCCTGGTTCCGCCACTAATGATAAGTATATCCTCGGCTTCTCATTTCCCTGCTCCTAAACTTGAAGATGAAAAACTTTGGAAGAGCTGGCTTGCCCATGGAAACCCTTTCTTGGAAGCTAAAGCTGCATATGTGCTCGGAAAAAGCACAATGAATCTGCTGTTAAACACATGGAAAAATATCTTGGTAGAAGCAAGAGTTGAAGAAAGCTAAACAATTTTCGGAAACTTGTGAGTCCTTGGACGGATACACAATTAACAAGCACTCCATTCTGTCAATTACACAGTCTCTTCACGTGTTTATGAAGCTGTTAAGATTGCTGGAGAGCAGAAACACATTCAGCATTTATGCAGCAAAATTGTTGAGCCATTTTACTAACTTCACGGTCCTTTAGAAACGCATACCATTTTTTTAATATATATATGTAAATGCAATGCAATTTTAATTAGTACTAATATTTAGTGTTAAACATTGTTGTGTTCAATTGTTCATCCACCTACGACGTCAGAATAAGTTAATACAGTTTTGCCTTCGAATGGAGCTACTAATTTTGGCTCAAACCGATTTTGTTTATATTAATATATAATATGATCGACTTGTGTATAAATTAAGATTTGAGGTCTAAAATTGAAACAATTGTGTCAATTATTGTGCCAACAGTACATACCAATAAAACCACAACTAGCAGGTGATAGATCTCTTCCCATCACGCCGTTCTTGAAGATCCAACGTTCCCCAAACAATAAAAATCTAAAGCCAAGAAGAAATAAAGTGGAAACACATACACACAAGTAGGAGTAAATAGTATGTGCATCCACGTGCTCTTATTTGTAATCTCCATAATATGTAGTATGAGGATGAGTTTAAGAGAGATTAAGCTATAAGATAGGATTGTTATCCAATAAGCTCTTGCCATCTTATTTTCTTTTTGGCTTACAAGTTTTTCTCCAAAGATATTTATTTGATCCAATCATCCAACAATATGTATATAAAGCATCCATGCATGCCTATGCATGAAATATATTGAATAAATTGTGGAGTAGCAAAACCAGGTCTAGATTTTAGTAAATTAATCGAAAACATATATGTGTAATGATCTCGTAGATATATAGAGATATCGACATAGAATTGTGAAGAAAGCAGGAAGAAGAAAGAAAATGGAGAAGTATGATATTGTGAAAGATATAGGATCTGGGAATTTTGGTGTTGCCAGGCTTATGAGACACAGGGAAACCAAAGAACTTGTTGCCATGAAATATATTGAACGTGGTCACAAGGTATACAGCAACTATATGTACATGTGCTTCTTTTAGATTTCTATTGATATCGGTTTCTGAATATTGCTTAATTTGGTTTGTGTATTTTGTAAATTGATGAAAATTAATGAATTATTCAAATGATTTGCTGATAATCAGATTGATGAAAATGTAGCAAGGGAAATCATTAATCACAGATCACTTCGACACCCCAATATCATTCGTTTCAAAGAGGTGACTGTTATTCTCGGTTTTCATTCTCAATTGCACAAAAATATACTTTTATCAATTTTTAGAAGAAAAAATATATTGACGGAAGTGATGATGATGATCAGGTGATATTGACACCAACCCATCTGGCAATTGTGATGGAGTATGCATCTGGTGGAGAGCTGTTTGAACGTATTTGCACTGCTGGTAGATTTAGTGAACATGAGGTACCTACATATCTGCAGTCTCTCTATTTTATATGCACCCTTTTTTACTTTCTGCATGTTGCAGTATCTCACATCCACATTCCTTTCCTGTAAATATGTGTATGATTATCCTATACTTTGACAACTTAATTTACAATAGCTTAATTTTGTTCTTGTTATGAAAATTAATTCCAGGCTAGGTATTTCTTCCAACAACTTATATCTGGGGTGTCTTTCTGCCATTCCATGGTAATCTTTTATTGCTTCATTTTTCTCAAGATTGTTTTTGGGTCTGTTTGTTAATAAAGATGTTTCTTTCTTTGCAGCAAATATGCCACAGGGATCTAAAGTTGGAAAACACGCTGTTAGATGGTAGTCCAGCTCCTCGCCTTAAGATCTGTGATTTTGGTTACTCCAAGGTTTAAATTTTTCTATTTTGAATTTTGTACTGAACACTCATATGTTGCGACAGCTACTGCATTTCCCTCGTGGTTAGCTATAGAAGTTTTCTTGCTTATGTTATGTAATTTTGAGACTCTGTACATAATAGACCATTAACCTTCTGAGTTTTTATGGCTTGATTAAGGGTATGATTAAACTACTGTTATTGTACAGTCATCTCTGCTGCACTCGAGGCCAAAATCAACTGTCGGAACTCCGGCTTATATTGCTCCGGAAGTTCTCTCTCGCCGTGAATATGATGGCAAGGTAATATGTCACAAAAAATTTGCCAATTATTGCATCGGATGATGATTCGATCCAAGAACCATGTGTAATTTTACTTGACAGAATAATTAATTATGCATGACTTACCATCACACCATTATCCGATACACCATTTCTTAAATGTTCAAGGAACTCAGTATTTTTCTTTATCATTGTGAGCAGTTGGCTGATGTATGGTCTTGTGGGGTGACTCTTTATGTTATGTTGGTGGGAGCATACCCTTTTGAAGATCCTGATGACCCTAAGAACTTCAGGAAAACAATTGCAGTAAAATTCTCTCACCGCTGTGTTTGGTTCAAGTCCTCATTAATATTTTATAAACTCGTCTAACTGCAAGTAAATGTCTGTTTTTCAGCGAATTATGGCTACTCAGTATACAATCCCCGACTATGTTCACGTTTCTCAAGATTGTAGACACTTACTATCTCGCATATTTGTTGCACATCCTTCTAAGGTATGTACTGCAAAGGTTGTCATATCTGCTATCTTGCATACATCCTTCTTCTGAGGTAATTATTTGTGGCTCCAAATGTTCTATGTCATTGTACGTGCGGCAAATAAATGAGTACATATATGCATTAGTGCAATAGTGCTATATATACTAAAATCTTGGATCAATTATGCAGAGAATTTCAATAAAAGAGATTAAAAATCACCCATGGTTCCTAAAGAACTTGCCAAGGGAGCTCACAGAGTCAGCTCAAGCAAGCTACTACCAAAAAGACAATCCTAGTTTCTCCCTTCAATCCGTAGATGAAATTATGAAAATCGTGAATGATGCAAGGACTCCACCGCCATCATCTAAAGCTATAGGAGGTTTCGAATGGGGAGGTGAAGAGAGAAGGGAACAAGAGGAGGAAGATGACGAGATAGAAGAGGAAATTGAGGACGAAGATGAGTATGAGAAAAATGTAAGAGAAATTCATGCTAGTGGAGAATTTGATCAAATCGGTTAACTTGTTTCATCGTGGATGTTACAGTTCAAATTATGTCAACTAATCATGCGGTCTGTAGACTCTGTACAATGTACTTATAATTATAGTTATAAGTGTAAACAAGCTTCTGCTTGCTGATTTGTAACTTTGTTTTCTTGTTTAAGAATTAAGATGGATGTAATTAACCTATGAATCTGTGATCATGTATCATGTTATCTGAAGAGGCCGGATTTGCAAGTGCAGCAGAAATATTTCATGTCCTTGTAATTGCACACACTTATCTTAAAAATTGTAATATACATGAACTCAGTGTTTCTGTTTTTAATATCTAAAGTATGGCAGGAGCCATCATCTTGGCAGGAATTCCTTTAAAATTGGAAACCTATGTGTTTTTAAGATTAACTAATATGTGACAAAACTTATCAGTGTGTAATCTTAACAGATAGACTCAAATTCAATAGTTAGCAACAAGACATTTGCACATTATCATAAATTTTAGCTAGTAAACCATCAGTGATTCAACAGTACATTTTCTAAAATAAAATTAAGAATACTGCAGGTGAGTGAGAAAACAGAAAAAAAATGGTGACCAAACAAAGCTTCAAAACTCTGATTGTGTCCATCTTTGTTTTCTCATTAAGTTCATTTTCCATACCAGCTTCCTCCTATGAAATACCAAACATGCCTGATCTGTCACACATGCCCAACATTCCCTATATGCCTCACATGTATATGCCCAAAATGACTAACATGCCTGCAATGCCGCCATGAACATGCCTGGTATGCCTCGTACGGGTTCAGAAGCTGTAAAACTCAATCAACTACTGTGGGAACTAAGTCGACGAGAGATGATACTGAATCAAGCATAGAATTCGGAACAAGTGGTGAGACTAAAACAGAAGAATATGACAAATGCTGGTCACGTCTTAGCAATATCGACAATTGTGTGAATAATATACTCTCTGCCTATTCTTTTCGAAAGTTTGATAAGATTGGTTCAGTTTGTTGTTCAGCTATTAACACTATGACTAAAGATTGTCATGCAAAGACACTTGGAAGCTTCCATGATCACTTCAGTTAGCAAACAATGTCTCGGTATTTGAAAATACATCGGAGTATTTAAATTTTAGTTAGAGATACCATCTGCAATATTAGATTTGTCATTTGTGTGATTTTGATCATGGTAAAAACAGAACATTTGGCCGACAGAGAGTGAGAATTTGGAGGGTTGTTTTGACTTGGATTTAGCCAACAGTCACCCATATAATACAGTATTTATATATGAGTTGATATTTTTTTTACTAATTAGGCTTATATGCTTTACAAATAAGTATTATAAAAAATAGAATATTTATTCGGTTGCTTCAAATAAACAAATGGGTTGTCCTGGCCGTTGTATAATGGTCGGCAAGGCAAGTTGTGGAGCACATGTCTTTCGATTATTTATGAAACAGTGTGACATGTTAATAATATATTTACATTCTATTCTAACTTTTTCCCTCTTGGACATGTAATAAACAGGTAGAGTGTATGTAGGTTGGCAACTTGGCATGAATGTTTGTTTTAATTAAAGGGGCTTGATTCAGGCCAATCATTTACCGATAAGCCTTTTCTAGTAAATGTTGTCCTAACCATCGGATCATCCAAGGATTTTAAAAAAAATAGGTGTGGCCCGCTGTTATTAACCGCGGTCACGAACCGCTGGTAATAATCACGGCTCACCTATCTTACCTCAAAAAACCCTAAATCGAACCCAGTTTATATATACACATGCCATACATGAATAATATTAAGAGTTACATACGCACGGTAAGACTTGGAGAAGATAACGATGGAGTGAGAAGAAATTGTCTTCTTCACGAACTTCGATGCACCCGATGACGATTCAACCCTAATTGACAATAACACCAACACTGTCAATACAACTAGGAATGTTGTTGATGATTTTGCTATCATCGCCATTTTAGTTTACTTGATTTATTATTGCTTGCTAGTTGTGTACATATTGGATCTGTATCTATAGCTTTTACTTCAAAATGCAGCACTAGCTTGGGGTCAAATTACAATATTTGTGTATATAAATCTATAAATTGAGGGTAAAATTGAGTTATAATTTTTTGTTAAAATCGAATCGAAACAAATGTCAAACTTCCGGGGTAGGCAGAGCTTAATTTGAGGAGAAACGACAAGGGGAGTGAAGAATACTAGTGGTAATAAATAGTGAAACAGAGAGGACAGGGAAAGATATATATGTAAAAAGTAACAAGAGGGAATCGTACTCTGTCCATGTTTCAATAACGTGTGTGTAGTAGTGTGTACATATATGTATAGATAGATGTAATAATAATAATAATAATAATGTAATAATTGTACTTGCTATGCTAGTACAGTAGTAGTATCTTAAATTTCTCCAGCAGCGTATCTTGTTGTTTCCTTCTTCTTCCAATCGTGCCGGCCTCAACACTCTCTCTATACATGACTATATCAATATCAATATATAATAATTATTATTATCGTTTAATTATATATCTGTAATTTATTTATTTATTTATTATTAATAAAATCCCCTCAAGTCAGTTTTTGTTTAAGATAAACAAACATTTCATCTGGTGTGTTTTTTCAGTTTTTGTAATGGCGGCAACAACAAGTTCTTCACGCACTAAACACACACTACCCCCTCCTCCTCTCCCTTGTTCATCTTCTTCAAATTCTTCAACTGTTAGAAATGGCGGGAATAATAATAATAATAATGGGAATGCTAATAATTCGTCTCGTTCGAAGCTTCTTGTTTCTTCTAGACGTTCTGTCACTCCCACTTGTCGCTCTCACTCTCCGTCCCTCAATGACCCAGGTACCATTTCCCTCTCTCTTTTCACTCAATGTGTGTGTGTGTGTGTGTTTATCTGTATTAGGCTATATATGTGTTGTGTATGTTGGCGGAACCAGGATTTCAAGGATTTCGAAGCAGCCAGAGCTAAAAAAACTATTGCCAATATTTTAGGGTAATCGGTGCTTAAAATATTTTTTCCCCCCAGCTGCTTTTAAACTAAAAAGCAGGCTCGGAGGGGGGGGGGGGGGGGAGGGGGCGGCCCGGGAAGGGGAGAATTGAAATGAGAGTGGCAAGGAATTGACATTTTGCTTCGGCCGACCCCGCTCCTATTCCTTACGGTTTTAGGAAGAGCACTTGCGGGATATTTGGATCTTATAATATATTCTAACACTCTTCCTCACTCAAAACCCCCTTTTTGGGTTGAACATGTATATAATAAATTATGAGGATATTGCGAGTAAACGGGAATCAAACTCAAATTCGTCAATACTGAGCTAGTGAGCTCTGATACCATGCTAAATTACAAGTTCTCCTAAAACACTAAGATATTAGGGAGAGAACTTACCAATATCGTATATTATATTCTAATATAAAGGTCAGCTGGGTTGTAGCCTAAGCTGCTTGGAATCTGCCGCTGGTCATCAGGTCATGTTTGTTTGTGTAATGTGGTTTTGGGCGGTGGCCAAAAAATTTAATCACTAGTTTTTGAAGGCCATTATAGGCTTAGAAAATTTCAACTGATATTTTAAGACCTGTGCAGGATTAAAAATTTTCTTTTTATTGATTTTTGAAAGTCAGTCGGGGCCAGAGCTTAGGTTTGCCTCACTGGTTCTGCCATAGCGTGTGAATGTGTAAATTTTATTTAAGTGTGTCGATATTTTAGTTTAATGTTGTCAGTTATTTGCTGATGAAATGCCTATGTCAAATTTTTTATATTGATTTTTTTTTACATTTTTTAGTGTTGAAGGTGATGATGTACCCACCCCTTTATCTATTAACTTTAGTTGGATTCAAGGGTTTTGGTTTTTTTTTTTTCAAAAAAAAAAATATACGTTCACTGAATTATAATGCCATTTTTTTTGGTTACCAAGGAACTAAATTCTATGATATGACTATTACATTCCTAATGACTCAGTTTGTCTTGTAGTTCACTTTTTGCCTATATGAAGTTTATATGTGCCGTGATCCTCAAATTCTAAAACTTGTGCAGAATGTTCTATCCCCCTATGATATCACACTATCAATGTGGCAGATAGGGTGTAATTTTGGGGATTTAACATGATTACAATTGGTTGGGTGGTTATTGGTGGTAGATTGGCAGTGCTACCAATTCCAGTTATGCCTGGATTTCATATACTGTAGTTGTTAATCTTCTTGGGGTTCATATACATATTTTGTAGCTATGTAATCCTGCACTTTGAGGAGCATTGTCATTTGTCATGTTGCAGACTAATCTCGTAAACACGTGCACTAAGATATGTTTGAGACTGCAGCATATTTGACTATTATGATATTTATTTGCATGTATAGACCATTAAAGATCAACTTTTGTGATAAAGGCTATTTAGATGTTTTGTCTTTTCCATTTTTGATTTCGATGTCATGTATCCGATTACGGAATAAGCAATGATTTTTTACATGTTAAAAATTTGGTAGTCAGAGGCTCAAAGCTGTGTCAGTTGTCAAATAATATTTATATAAAAACCTTTATATATCTTTGATACAGAAAATGGAAGAGTGCGTGTTGCTGTTAGACTTCGGCCCAGAACTGCAGAGGATCTTGTTTCAGATGCAGATTTTGCTGATTGTGTTGAGATTCAGCCAGAGGTGACTGGCAATAACTATCATTTACATATGTTTTTTGTATCTAACAAATGTTTTGCTTCTAGTTCATTGCAAATATTTTTCTGTAGAAATGAAATCACCTCTTATCAGAAGCATATATTGCAGCACATGTAGATTTCATTTGTGCACTTTGTACAATGTAGAATAAAGTATCTTTTTCACCTCGTGCAGCTGAAGAAGTTGAAGTTGAGAAAAAATAACTGGAGTTCAGAGGCTTATAGATTTGATGAAGTGTTTTCCGGAGGTGCTTCACAAAGACGTATTTATGAAATAGTAGCAAAACCGGTAGTTGAGGTAAAATATGAGCAAAACCATTTTAATGTCTAAGATAAGTTCTATATTACTTTCGAAGTTTTGATATCATGTCTAGAATGTCTAGTAGATGCTGAAATATATATGTATGAAAATTCTAATGCTGCAATAGTAGTTAGCTCTGGCTGTGGGTTTTCTATCATAAATTACTTATAAACTAATGCCTCAACTCTTATGATTTATATATATAGTTTGCTTACCTAGTTACTTGAGATAGGTATAACTTGCAAGTTCATTATGATCCTTTATATTTGTTGACCATTTATTATTTATCGATATACTTTTGCAGTGCATTATACTGTTCTTCTGCATTGACATTCTCCCTTCTGCTCTCGTATGGTCTAGTAGAAAGTTCGTCATTTACTTTAGTAGTCAATTTATTCTTACACACTAAAGCGTTGTCTTAGTACATGGTCCAGAGAAATATATAGAGTCCTCTTTTATCTTGTGAAGAATAGTAGATTATATTTGTTGGTTGCTGTTGATTACCTGTAGTCAATTTGAATATATTTTTGCAGAGTGTGTTAGATGGGTATAACGGGACAATTATGGCTTACGGTCAAACAGGTACCGGAAAGACTTACACACTCGGCAGGCTAGGCGAAGATGATGCATCTGAGCGTGGTATTATGGTTAGAGCTTTAGAGGATATGATTGCAACTACATCAGCAGCATCTGATAATTTGGAAATATCCTACTTACAGGTATCCAGAGTAGTTTCAATTTAGATTCATAACTTTTTGGGGGTTGGGTGAGGGCCGGGAGGCAGGTTTTTTGGATGGATGACGAGATGTTCGAAAACCTATAGATAAAAAAGTGTATACCATTTAGAGTAATTTTTCTAATGACATTATCACATTTGCAGTTAAAAGATTTTAAGTTGAGTAAAATGAAGAGAATTTGCTAGAAAAACATAAATTAGGCTTCTGAACTCAAATCAGTAGTCAACCTTTGTCAAATTTGCTACATTCTTTAGTTTACTATGTTTTTTAAGCATTCGATCAATCTGCAGTCCAAAAATAGATGATGTCAATACACATGTAGTCATCATCTATGTTAATTTTGTTGACTATTAATATGAACTTTTTCTTTGATCCTTATGATATGAATTACACTTATCTTATATATATGCCCTAACTCTCACATTCTCGTTTTTCTTGTCTCTTGCGAGTTGAGACTATCTTGCAAAGTACACACAATTTTATTCTTGATCTTTCTGTAGTGCAGGAGGTACCTCTGTAAATTTAGATCAGTCATGCCATGCCACTATGTCTGGTAGTTGGTTACGTGTTTTATAGGCAATTCAATATATTTTTCTTGTTAAGTGTGCTACTTTTATTTATGAAGAAACTATGCATGCCTATATGTTCTGCCAGCTGTATATGGAATCCGTGCAAGATTTACTTGCACCGGAGAAGATCAATATTCCAATTGTTGAGGACCCGAAGACTGGGGAGGTTTCAGCTCCTGGTGCTTCAATAGTTGGAATTCAAAATCTTGAGCAATTTTTACAAGTTCTGAAGGTTGGAGAAACAAATCGTCATGCAGCAAACACAAAAATGAACACAGAATCTTCGCGTAGTCATGCGATTCTTATGGTGCAATTGTCTCTCTATCTCAAAATTTCTCTACTTACCCCCCACTCTTTAGGTCTTACAACAAAGTATAAGAGATTCATCCTTGAATCTTAATAAAGAAAAAAATTCAGACCTTTTAAATAGTCAATGAAAGTTTCTTACGATGTATGTTCCTCATTACTTTATTGTTTTTATACAGATTAGTGTTAGAAGATCTGACCACGAGAACGAGAAAAATGGTACATCTATTCAAAACAACGGCAGAAGTGATTTATCCAGTAGCCATGCTATACCTACTGTCCGGAGAAGCAAGCTGCTCATTGTTGATCTTGCTGGATCCGAGCGCTTAGATAAATCTGGTTAGTTTCTAAAATACAGACGAATTCTGTTTCCATTATTTTAAATTTGCATTAATGAAACTAGTAATAAACTTGTACTTGATTTAGTGGTTAAATGATTTTTCCAAGGAAAAACTTGCAAGTTCTATGGAATTCATGTTCATTTAATGAATTAAGGACAGTTGTCCATGCAAATCAAATGAAATAAAGAGAGAATTAAACAACATCTCCACAACTCAGTTTGGACCTCACTGTGACCTAGTCACCTAGTTCCACAAATTGCAACCCACCTTAACTCATTGTAAAAGCTGTAACCGCCCCCCCCCCCCCCCCCCCCCTCTATATCAAACTTTTTCCTGATGAAATATTTGAAAGACCTTCTGTCACTTGGTTACGTATTTAAAGTTGGTTGTCTTATGAACAAGAAAAATACCTACACTAGATTCTTTTTCATAATTAAATACATATGCATGCATATAATTATTTTTCCATTCATCTTCTGTACCAATTTGGTCTCCATAAGGTCATGGTTTCAACTTATTGCAGGGAGTGAAGGTCACACAGCCGAGGAGACCAAATTTATCAATCTTTCTCTGACTTCTCTGGGAAAATGTATTAATGCATTGGCTGAAAATAGTCCTCATATACCCACTAGAGATTCTAAACTTACAAGATTGCTCCGTGACTCTTTTGGAGGTGATGCATTATTTTCTCTTTAATAATCTCGATGCCCTCTTCTTTATTTTTTTCTTTATGTTAAATATGAAGTGATACACTATGTTGAAACTCGTGGTGTAATCACTAGATCTGTTGAAGTTTCTATACATCATTGTTATAATTTCTCTGACTTCTCTGGGAAAATGTATTAATGCATTGGCTGAAAATAGTCCTCATATACCCATTAGAGATTCTAAACTTACAAGATTGCTCCGTGACTCTTTTGGAGGTGATGCATTATCTTCTCTTTAATTATCTCGATGCCCTCTTCTTTATTTTTTTTCTTTATGTTAAATATGAAGTGATACACTATGTTGAAACTCGTGGTGTAATCACTAGATCTGTTGATGTTTCTATACATCATTGTTATAACTTTTTCTACATGCGTATTCATTCATTTACCAATTTTTATCAGACGTATTTCATTGCATATGCAAAATGTTTGGTCGATCTTTATATATTGTTTGCAAGGGGAAGTTTTTTGTTAATAATTAGGTATAACTACAATGTATTAGTAGAGTTTTGCTTTGTTGGTGACTTGTTATATCTTATTCGAGATTACCTATGTTACTCACATGAAACTTGGACACGCATTTTTTCCAATTTAAAGACAGACATATGACATGAACATAAAATGTCCAGTGTTGCACATTTTATTTTATTGATGTGTTGCACGTTTATAAATCTATGAGTCCTATTACCAGTGTTGTGTCCAACACTTCTTACCCAAGTCTGAACAACATAGCTAAAAACTAGTCCTCATCATACTTAATTCATGTAGTTTTTTCTGTAATGATGCTGACAGTTATGCGACTTTGTGTGCTGTGTTTATTGTATTGCAATTATATCGAACTCTTATAAAAAACAGGTAGTGCACGAACTTCTCTAATCATAACTATTGGCCCATCATCTCGGCATCATGCAGAAACCACAAGCACTGTCATGTTTGGCCAACGGGTGAGCTAAATCTGCACACAAATTGTAGCATTTCATATCATTTTTGGCATTATAGTAACTTTTTTAATGACAAATTCCTTTATGGCCTGTTTGTGAACATGTAATTCATTTGAAATTCTGGAGTTCTGGATTGGGTCAAATGACATGTTTGGACAAACAAAAGAATTTGGATTTGCCAAGACATTCAAATATAAGCTCAAGTTTGTGAATTTTAATTGACAACTCAATTCATGTCATTTGAAATGAATTTCATGTTCCTAAAACAATCTGAAATAAATTTGCAGTGATGTAGTTACAAAGAGTTCAATGAAGAAAATATGTTTATTTTTCTTAAATGTGAAGTTGAAATATTAGGATATTCCACAAATTTCTTTCCCTATTCATATATATATAAAAGACCCCCAAAGGGAATGGGAAGTCATTTGCAAATATGCGATATTCTAGTCTAAGCGTGTATCTATACGTTCCTAACACGACTCCTGTAAACCCATAATTTCGCATAGTCTAATTTAAGTGTGTATCTATACCATACATTCCCAACACGATACTCCTGTGACCTATAATTTATTGGACATAAACTTCAACTGATTATACATTACTTGAACACTTTGACGGCTAATACAGTATTTCCAGTATTAGGTAAGTACGACAGAGATTTCTGTGACCAGCTACAGTTCAAGCATATAATCTTAGTCTAACAGTCACGAGAGGTAGGCAAAAGGAAAACAAAACTTATATCATGAATTTGTCATGACTTGTGTTAACGAGCATTCCCTTAAAATAATGTTTTTTGATAATACTATGAGAATTTTTACAAAACAAGAGAAGAAATATAATTTGCAACTGGATTCACTCCTAAAAGCCAGTATAAGTTAAACCAATCTACAGGCCCGCATTCACACACACTGTGTTATGTGTTGACACATACTTATGTGGAACTTTGGTTGGCTATGTATCGTACTTCTTGCATATCTCTTTTCTTTCATTTTCTTGATGTCTTTTTTCTTTTTACATTTTTGTCACTCTCCCAAATTATTAAAGACGGTATGATTCTTGTTGACTGATCAGGCCATGAAAGTAGTAAACACAGTAAAGCTAAAAGAAGAATTTGATTATGAAATCCGATGTCGAAAGCTTGAGAAGGAAGTTGATCACCTTACTGTGGAAACGGATAGACAGCTGAAGATGAGGGATAATGACATAATTAAACTAGAAAGAAAGCTTGAGGAATGTAAAAGTTCGTTTGCTGAAACAGAAAATGGTTTGGTAGCAAGATCTAAGGTACTTCACACTCCTTGACCCATGGTACTATTCATGCTAGATATATCATAATATATATGTTTTCACAAGGTGATAATGTAAAATCTTTCACTTAGAAGTATGGTACCACCAGCATCTTCTTATATATAATCTAAGATCTTGGACTCTGACTGCAGTTACTAGAGGCGGAAAATATTCGTCTAGAATCAGAAATGAAAGAAGTGCTAAAGAAACTCAATCTTCAGAAAGATCAGAATGATTCAATTTGCAATGAGGTTGTACGACTGAAAGCTACTATTGAAACTAATAAGGTACTAGAGAAATTAAAAGACTTTTTTTTGCCATTTTCTAAACATATACTGTCAATTTCTGTGCTTAAAATCGTCCCCTTGTTTCTTTAATATTGATGCTAGATTAGATTACAACAATAATGATTTATCTTCTATTCACAGTTAGTTGAGAAAGAAAATTCCCGATTAGAGGCAGAGATGAAAGATATATTGACGGAACTGAACCTGCAGAAAGATCATAATATTCTGATGCAGGACGATATTGCACGCCTTAAAACAAATCTCAACCATAGCTCGGTATTTACATTTTTTTTCGTTTACTTTTTTTCATTGTGTTCCCTGGGACAAAAGGCCGACTCTATTCCTCATCTATCTCCTAGCACTACCTGATATTAAACTGCGATGATTTTTTAACTTACTATAGAGTGGTGTCTTCATAGTCCCTGATAGGGGATCGTAATCACGTAATCAGCATAACGTGAAGGTCCCATTCTAATTGTATGCAAGAAATCTTCTATAAACTGGATGCACTAAGAAGTTACAGGTTATGCTTGTAAGAAAGGAGCAAGAGAACAGGAAAATAAATTTATGAGGAATGCCTTGTAGATTTTCAAGCTTTGTATGTATTCTCAAACTCACGGTAACGACATTGTCTGCAATATATTTGTTGACCTACATGCTGGTTAATATATAGTGACCCTATAAGTGGCAAATCTTCTTGGTACTGGCCGATTCCTTAGCTCTTTATTCTCCGATTCTACTTGATCTTTGTCCGCCACTAGAGCAAGAGAACCTCCAGTTAATGAACTAGAAGGACCTCATAAATTAACTGGTCTGGTATAACTTGTTTCAAAAGTGATAAAGAGCTCTCACTAATTTTGATATCACAACTTGCTCCAGTAATCATATTACAGATTCTTTTCTAAGGACACATGGATATTAACACAGAAACATGTTATACATTAAAATTGATGAATATTGTGCAATAATAATTTGCAGTTCAAGTAAGAGGTTCGAAACATTGTATATTTGTACATCTATCTATATATATCTTGTTTCTTGCTTAAAGAACCTCCCCAAAGGTTTAATTCTATTTTACTGCAAACCCATTTAGACAGAACACAGATACTAATGCTGTTTTTGGGGCTGTTTCTAGAAACACCACCTTGAAGAGTCTACAAACCGGAAAGTACTTGCAGAAACTACCCAGATTTATGAGAAGAAAATAGCAGACTTGATGAGGCAGTTGGAAGATGAGCATGCATGTTCCAAACGTGGTAAGGAACAATCAGATGTGATGGAGAAGAGAATAGCAGAGTTGACGATGAAGGTAGAAGATAAGCGTATGCAGTCTGAAAGTGCTGAAAAGAAGTTAGTTGTGATGAGGATGAAAATATCGGATCTCATGACAAAAATGGATAATGAGCGCTATCGATCTGAGAGTGCTAAAGAACAAATAGATATACTGCAGAAACTCCTAAGTGATCATCAAACGTCAACTCAGGTCAAGCTCCGAAGCTGTAATTACTGGTCATATACTATCGATGCTGAATGTCATGTGCTATATCTCTTTAGTTATTCATTTTCATTCAGGCTCTTCTTTTGTTCTTCTGAAGGGAAACTCTCATGTACAGTTTGTTTTTTAATCAAGTTTAGAGATACATGTTCCTTTTGTTTTATAATTACAAAATAAAGATTCATCAATAAATTTGGACGGCAATGTAGCATATATTCTTATCACATGGATTTACCATTCAGCTTGTTGCATCTACGGCATGTAGTCAACATGTCATGACGCAATTTTGAGAAAAGATTTTCCTTGCTCCTCTTTAAAATAACTTTGAATTGTGAAGTTGATTTTTCTTGACTATTCCCTGTAACAGGTAGAACATAATACATTTCAGAAGGCACAAGCAGAAAGCACTCAAATGTATGAGAAGAAAATAGGAAACTTAATTCAACAACTAAAGGACGAGAAGGCTCGTTCTGTAGCTGCAGAGGAACAAATGGTTGCATCAAGGAAACTACTCGGTGATAATCAAAATATTATCCAGGTCAGGTATATAAATATTGGAACTGTATGCATGGTTCCATTAATTTAATATCTGCAGCAGTGTTGTTTTAAATTTGATTGTAGTCAAATTCAAGATTTCATGCCTAGATTTGGTAATTTCATTGATTGCTACACTTTGCAAACAATATATGTAAGGTTAGTGAGTAGTACATATAGTCATATACATACTAACTAAAGATTGTCACTGGATACTGGCTAAAGATACATAGCTCTCATGTCAGTGTATCATTAACTTCATACGCTATACCTGAGTTATAATTTTAAAAATAAATAAATACATATATCTATCAATTGAAAATATATATTTAAATTTGAATTCGGAAATTATAGGATACGGATATACTTGTTTAAAATATGAATTAGGCATTTTTGGTTTTATAACCCTGGATAAAACCGGCCTGTCTTGTTTTATATCGGGGGTGGTGTGCATAGCCCATCTGCATGCATCGTAGCTGTTCTTCATCTTCTTCTTCTTTTCTTGTGCAAACAACACAACAGCAGTAAATATCTTCTATACGACTAGAAAGACAAAGATCCGCTGCCATCTGAAAGAAGAAGAAATCAAGAACCACCTATTTTCTTATGGGTCGTTACTATCCGTCGCGTCTGTTCCGGGATCGGGAACGAACGAACTGAGTCGCCATTCGTGCCCACGTTCCACATTCCTTGTTACCCTTCTATTGAAACACACCTTACCCTGTTTCTTTGCTGTATAGTTTTATTTACACTCCTGTTTTGGTTCCTAGTAATCTCCTCATTAAATATATTTCTTTTTCTACTCAACTAATTAAGTTTTAGTTATCTTTTCATCCTCTTAATTACAGATTAAAGGAAAAGATGATATCCACAGCCTCAAATTGAAATTACAAGAGATGTCACAACTTCATCAAGCAACAGTAAATGAACTCCAATCCTTAAAATCACAACACAGAAATTTGTTGTCTGAGAAGGTGATCAGTTTGGAGTATTGGTATATGAAATTTGAAATTTAATATAGCTGTTGTTACGTACAAGTACTTTTTTAACATTATACTAATATTTAGGACAAGGTGAATGACGAACTCTGTGTCACGAAACAAGCACTTGTTGCTGAGGAAAGACGGAGGAAGACTGTTGAACATGATTTGGATGTAATAAAGAAGGTTGTTCCTGTGAGTGAAGATGAATATGAGGTATGGGTTCCACAGAAACTCAATATTATCAGTTTTTTGGTGTCCTAAGTTGTTCAATGTGAATGGTCCACAGGATAAGAGATCGTATATGAAAGAAAACATAGCTAAAGGATCTTCAGCTTTCAGTACACCTTTGACTCTACAAAAATCAATGAATGTATCTAATGATATATTATCTGGGCAAAGAACCACCATAGCAAAAATATGTGAAGAAGGTAAGATTCTTCTTGACAATCTATTTGTATATTACCATTTGATTTTTGCACTAAAATCTATCTTTTCTTTGTCTAATGATGGATCCTATCAAATTATATAATAACATTATTTTATTTATTTTTTAAGTTAAGGGTATGCCCACTAACCATGTGAATAAGCTTAGCATTGCATTTTCAAGTAATTGTCAAATATTGCTTTGTGTTCCAGTGGGGCTTCAAAAGATACTTGCTTTGTTAACATTCAGTGACATTGATGTGCAAATTCATGCTGTTAAGGTCATAGCCAATCTTGCTGCTGAAGGTACATGGCTATCTTACTTTTCTCTACGATTGCCAGAGTTTGTGTGTTGTGTAATGTGTTTAAGGTAAGCAAATCAATAGATAATTTTGTCATGGTAATAATCTGAAATATACTCATGTTTGCTTTATTGCTGCTTAGTAGCTTTTCTCGTGAATGCTAAAAAATTAATAATAAGAGTTCAAATACAGCATAATTTTAGCATGAAGAGTTTGTAAGCCTTTCTCATGAAAATCCTAATAAAATAAGAGTTTAAGCATGCCTTGATATTTGCATGAAGAGTTTGAAAACCATTTTGTGTATCTTTCCATCGCATGTTTTATCATACTTTTCATCAATAGAAAAATAATATATCTATAGATCATATATGTCAGTAGCGTTCACACTAACCAAATTCTTTTCTTCACCATACGCTTGTCAGTTGCCACAAAACATAACCAGGTTGGGCCTGTTATCCGTCTTTACTTGATACGAAACGAACAAATTACTATATTTTCTAATTGGTCTTCTTTCTAGAGCTGTAATTCTTAATTACTGTAATGCATAACTATATGAGACAGGAAAAGATACTAATATCTTCATATAAATACATACATGATGCCCTCAAATTGATCAAATATTTTCAGACATTTGCCGCAAATTTTATCATTGAGTTGCTAATGCTTTCCCTGCTCTAACACAATAAGCAAACCTCATTAGAAACAGTGACATTGTTCATGTGAAACTTGATTTTACATATAGAAGCGTTCTTGCCTTTTTAGAAGAACTAATATGCTCAATACTTGGAGCTGAAAACATGTCATGTCCACAGATATGATAAACAAATAAGAAAAGATTGGACTGTGAATATTTGTGTGTTTTCTCATTGAGAAGAGTACCCTTTATATAGTAGGAGTACTAGCTAATTTCTGGCATATTACAAGCAAATTAGAGGCTAAATAATAGTTGATTACATGCTATTAACAAGTTGTCCTATTATGTACAACTAATCAATTAGTTAGTCAATTATAACACAATATATGCTTTCAAATCTTCAAATAAATCTAGGATATCACAGAATCTGTTATGCCACAAAATATTCCCTGAGATCATCATTTAATTCCTTTGACATCCCCCCTCAAATTGATGCTGGTGAAGAAACTGTAAGCATCAATTTGCTAACAAGAAAGTCATGTCATTGGCGTGGCATAGATTTGGTGAAGATGTCAGCAATCTGTAAAGAGGTGGAGATGTGTGGTAGAGTAATAACTTGATGATCATAGGCTTTTCGAATAAAGTGACAATCAACTTCGATGTGCTTTGTGCGTTCATGAAAAACAGGATTGGAAGCAATTTGGATTGCACTTGTGTTGTCAACATATAAAGCAGTAGGTTGATTTTGAGAGAAACCAAGCTCTGCTAAAAGACCTCTCAACCAAATGATCTCTGAACATGCAGTAGACATGGCACGATATTCAGCCTCAGTGGAGGATTTAGAAACAAAGTCTTGTTTTTTGCATTTCCAAGAAATAAGGCTTCTGCCAAGAAACATACATCATCCTGTAGTAGATTTCCTTGTGTCCGGACAACCACCCCAATCTGAATCACTATAAGCACTTAATTGTAGTGGAAAACCAGCAGAAAAGAATAAACCACGACTAGGTGTCCCGAGTAGATATTTGATGATGCGTTGAACTGCAGATAAATGGAGATGTGTAGGAGCTTGCATGAACTTACTAATAGTGTGAACAGCATAGGAGATGTCTGGTCGAGTGATTGTGAGATAAATCAGACTACTAACTAGCTTTCGATATAAAGTAGGATCTTCCAATAGTTTCCCTTCATCGCGCCTATATTTTATATTAACTTCCATAGAAGTATCAGTGGTTGTAGTATTAGCAAGGCCTGCCAACTGAACCAAATCCATAAGGTATTTACGTTGATTCAAGAAGAGACCTTGAGGTTGATGATGCACCTCCAAGCCCAAAAAATAGTTCAGTTGGCCTAGATCTTTCATTTGAAAAGTAGAGTGCAACAATTGTTTAACTCTAGATATAGCTTCCAAATCTGAACCAGTGATAACAATGTCATCTACATAAACAAGCACAACAACAATTCCCTTGGATGTCTTTTGGAGAAAAAGAGAGGGATCATATTGACTTTGACTAAAGGAAAATTTGATAAGTGTTGTGTGAAACTTTTCAAACCAAACTCGTGGTGATTGCCTCAAACCATACAAAGAACGTTTTAGCTTGCAAACATAGTTATGGGAAGAAGGCATGCCATATGGAAGTTTAATGTAAACATCCTCTGTCAAGTCCCCATGTAAAAAAGCATTCTTTACATCCATTTGGTGTAAAGACCATGATTGTGATGCGGCAAGAGCTAGCACTGTCCGTACAGTAGTCATTTTTGCGACTGGCGCAAAGGTTTCGCCATAATCTAAGCCATACTGTTGTTTATTGCCAAAAACCACCAACCGTGCTTTGTAGCGATCTATTGATCCATCAGGCCGATGTTTAACAGAAAATATGAACTTACTACCCAGTGGTTTCACTGATGGGGGACATTTAACGATATCCCAGGTTTGATTTTCCTCAAGTGCTAAAAGTTCTGTTTCAATAGCTTCTCGCCAACACTCATCCTTCATTGCCTGCTTATAAGATGAAGGAATAGGAATAAAAGAAATGGTAGCTGACAAAGATAATGGATCCTCAAAGCCATACCTTTCGGGAGGCCTACGAACACGAGTACTCTGTCTTTGTGGCCCGGGTGCATGCGAAGGATCAGCATCAGGGGAATCAGATGACAAGGGGGCTGTAGAGGCAGAGGTATGACGTCTGGCATAAACTTGCAAAGGGATAGCAGTAGTAGAAGAAGAATCTGTTGCAGAGTTAGTAAACATAGGCAAAACAGAAAATGAAGAGGAAGAAAGATCCTGGTAAGAAGGAAAGAAATATTGTTTTTCAAAAAAAATAGCATTCCGTGAAACTCTAATACGACGTAAGTTGGGATCATAACACAGAAAACCTTTTTGGTGTGTAGAATATCCTAAAAATGCACATTGAACTGCTTGAGATGTTAGTTTTGTTCGTTCCTGTTTGGGAAGATGAACATAACAAACACAACCAAAAATACGAAGGTTTGTATAATCTGGTGTCTCTCCAAATAATCTAAAGAAAGGTGAGGTATTGTCTAATGATGGAGAAGGCAATCTGTTGATAAGATGTACAGCAGTGGAGAGAGCTTCACACCAAAAATGAGATGGTACAAATGATTCTAAAAGAAGGGTACGAATAACATCAAGGAGGTGACGGTTTTTTCTTTCGGCCACCCCATTCTGTTGTGGGGTTGAAGGACATGTTCTTTGAGAGATTATGCCATGGGCTTGTAAGAATTCTTGAAATGAATAGGACATATACTCACCCCCATTATCAGAACGAAGGATTTTGATATCTGCAGAAAACTGAGTACGAATATGTGCATGAAAAAACTTGAAGACTGAAAATACTTCGTCTTTTGAATGCAAAAAATAAATCCATGTGAAGCGGCTATAATCATCAATAAAAGTAACAAAGTACTTATAATTTTCATGAGAAGTAACTGGTGCCATGCCCCAAACATCTCTATGTATTAAATCAAAAGGCTTAACAATAGTTGTTTGGTGAATAGGAAATGGCAAAGTTTTGCTTTTCCCTAGCTTACAAGAGTGACAATCAAAGTTAATATTATTGAGAGATAGTGACCCTTTATTCCCAAGTGAACCCAATTTAAGTAAAACACGAAGTACATTATCATTTGGGTGTCCAAGACGTTTATGCCATGCATGATAATCAACAACTGCAGAATTACAGATGATAGGTTGAGATAATTGTGGAAAGATTGGAAAGTGGATGGGAAAAAGTCTTCCTTCCTTAGGCCCCCTTGCTATCGTCATCCCTGAATGTTGATCCTGCACAATACAACCAGATTTTGAAAATTCCACTTTACAATTATTGTCAACTAATTGTCCAATAGAAACAAGACTAGTGGAAAGTTTAGGTGAGACTAGAACATCAGTTATTGAGGAAGAAACATCACCAGTGGCCATGATAGGTAAAGAATTCCCATCAGCTGTATGAATTTTTAGATTTCCAAGATATTTATTAATATTGGTAAGAATATCCACATTATTTGTCATGTGGTGGGAAGCTCCAGAATCGAAATACCAGGGAGCAGATGTCATGGAAGGTTTACCTGAGATTCCCAATGCAGATAGGGAAGAAACAATCATTTATTGAATCATTTCAGGGGTCATGGACTGAACTGCAGCAGGAGCACTTCGTGTGAGAGGAGCTGTATTTGCAGAGTTACCGGTAATGGATGAACCAACTGAAGCCGAAGCTGTATATGCTGTTTGATATTTCTTTGGAGGACGAGTAAGGCATTCCTTAATGATATGACCATCCTTTTTGCAGTAATTGCAGAATTTTTTGGAACAATTTGAGGAATAATGACCAAAACCTTTGCAACAAAAACATTGAACATTATTCATATCCCTACCTCTTGACTTACTTTGAGCTGCATATGCAATAGGAACAACATTAGATTTATATTGTTCCATGTTGGATTGTGTGAAAAGTCGTTGTTCCTCACGAAGTAAATCGTTGAGACAAACATTTAAAAAAGGGACAGATTCTCTATTCATAAGATTGGACCTGGTACTTTCAAATTCAGATCTCAATTTCATAAGAAATTGATCCCTTTGAGTAGTTTCATGAACAGATTGAATACCACTAAGACTTTCCGATGGTAAGGTAGCATAAATAATATCAGTATATTCAGCCCACAGATTCATAAATGAGGAATAAAAATCTGAAATAGAGAGATTTCCCTGTTGAAGAGAAGATATCTCATGTTCAAGCTGAAATCGTCGAGCACTGTTTTGTTGATAATAGACTTTCTTCATATAATTCCACATCTCGGCCGCGGTCTTATAAGGTCGCAAATTCAGAATGATGTTTGATTCCACAGATCCTAAAATCCAAGACATGATTTGGGCATCCTTGACTTCCCACGCAGCATACTCATTTTTTTCCTTTATTTTATCTGGAGCAGGTTTAGTGCCATCAACATAACCCCGCATATCTTTGCCTTTGACAAATATTTTGAAATGAAAGGACCAAGCTGAGTAATTCTTGCCATTGAAACGAACTAAGCAGTTATCGTACTTCTCTGAAGACATGATCTGATGATTTCTTTGACACTGGAGAAAATCGTAAACTTGGACTAGGAAAAAAACAGGTTCGATGAACTTGGATTTAAAAAGACTCTTGAACTAGGACTGAAATTGGAAAATCATAAACAAGGCTCTGATACCATGATAAACAAATAAGAAAAGATTGGACTGTGAATATTTGTGTGTTTTCTCATTGAGAAGAGTACCCTTTATATAGTAGGAGTACTAGCTAATTTCAGGCATATTACAAGCAAATTAGAGGCTAAATAATAGTTGATTACATGCTATTAACAAGTTGTCCTATTATGTACAACTAATCAATTAGTTAGTCAATTATAACACAATATATGCTTTCAAATCTTCAAATAAATCTAGGATATCACAGAATCTGTTATGCCACAAAATATTCCCTGAGATCATCATTTAATTCCTTTGACAAGATACTGCTCACTACTATTGCTCTCCTTCTAAATAAAGCATTGTCGTCATTGATAAAACCCTATGTGACATACTCTAATATTTTTCATATCAGATGTGAATCAGGAAAAGATTGTCGAGGAAGGAGGTCTAGATGCACTGCTTATGTTGTTACGATCATCCCACAACACAACAATACTTAGGGTGGCTTCGGGGGCAGTTGCAAATTTAGCAATGAATGGTATTTAAGTCTCCATATTCTTTACATACATACAATATCGTGATATTCTTAATATTTTGAATGTGGTACATTATAATTTTCCTTCCATTTGGCCTTGGTATGCCTCATGACACTACAGTTTCAGTAAATTATTAAATGCTTATTATTTTGGAACACTGTCCTAGGGTTCTGAACTTTGGTTTTAATCTTAGAGAAAAATCAAAGCTTAATCGCAAGTAAAGGAGGTGCTCGACTACTAGCAAATACAGCATCCCAAACAGATGATCCCCAAACTCTCAGAATGGTGGCTGGAGCAATTGCAAACCTATGCGGGAATGGTGAGCTCAAATTCGTTATAAAAAATTAGCAATTTTCTCAGAATTTTCTTTCCTTACGATTATTAGTTACTCGGTTCCTTTTATTACATGGGGATCAATTTCATTTTTAATAAACACCTAGTTTGTGCGTCTTGATGTCGTAATTGTTGTAGCAGTTGCTGAGTTAATTCTGTGAAGAGTACAACAAGATCTTGTTATTCATATTATGTTGTTAACGTAATGTGAGGCACAACTTTTTCTCCTTTAGATATATATAATAACTTCTTATAAATTGATGCAACTTTGTTTGTCTTATGACAGAGAATTTGCATATATTGTTGAGAGAAGAAGGTGGTATTAAAGCACTCCTTGGAATGGTTAGATTTGAGAACAGTGATGTCATTGCACAGGTTGCCAGAGGAATTGCTAACTTTGCTAAATGCGAGTCTCGAAGAATTAATCAAGGTCTGTACTCTGTAGAAGTATATCTAGATCAGACTATAAGCAGTTTCCCAGACTAACATTACCAATTGCAGGCCACCGGAAAGGCCGTTCCCTTTTAATAGAAGATGGTGTGCTTGAATGGCTGATTTCCAATTCGAATATTGCCTCAACTTCGACACGACGTCACATTGAACTTGCTCTTTGCCATTTAGCACAAAATGGTAAGCAACAATTTTTTGTTTGTTTGTTTGATATCAAGTACATTTTACATGGATAATAATATTTATTCAGTTAGATGGATATTTGGTCGTATATTTAGCATTATTATCGAATGTGGATTTGTGTTTTTAGAGTTGGAATGTACTGATGCATCTAAATAATTGCAGTGGACAATGCCAAAGATCTTATATCCTCTGGAGGGTTGAAAGAACTTGTACGAATATCTACGGAGTCCAGCAGAGAAGACATCCGCAACTTAGCAAAAAAGACTCTAAAATACAATATTATGTTCCAAGCACAAACATAATCTGGATAAAAACATCTAGTAGCGCAGTAAGTTATATTAGAAGAAATGATCATATATGTTCATCTTGTCTTGTCTCCCTGTTCTCATTTCTGGAATATCTTTCAGGTGAGACAGGTACAAAGTGCACCTGAACAATAGTCTCTTCTTTTTTATATATATAAAACAAATAGTGAAAAAAATGTGCAGTGTCTGGGATCAAATGTAGCTTGTTCTTTGTTTTCCCGCACTTATGAATGTTATATATACTCATTTATAAATTATAATATTACTAACTTTGGAGCTGATTGTCATTTTTAAATTAGGATAATGTGAGGGGGGCAATATTATTAAGGAAGGCTTTAGAAAATTCCTGCTTTTTCTTATTTAAAATAAAAAATATTAGTGCTTCCAAACAGGCATATAAATATATAATATCATGTTAGTATATCTATATTATAATGCTTCATTAAAATCGAAAGTTTTGATTTATTTAGAGTAGAACCTTGATAAATGAATATTCGATAAATAAATAATCTCAACAAATAAATAAATTTCTTCAATCCTAATTTAGGAAAATAGGCTTAATGAATAATCTCGTTAAATATATAAACGAATAAATAAAAATGTAGTTTTTATAAGTCCTATTTAAATATAAATGGATAATTACTATATTTTAAATAATATATTTTTATTTATATAATATATGTATACATTTTATCCAATAATAATTTTTAAATATATTAATAAGTCATATCTTTTCAAAAAATACTTCTAAAATTGATTGTTTATTCTCTCCACCAAAATACATCTTATCATTAATTTTATCTAATATATGATACTGCGCACTTTATCTATTTCATAGCTGCACGGTAAAAGCCCTCAACCCTCAATAACGTATTTTTAGTTATGATTGCTCAAAATAACAATGTGCGGAAGCAGTGCCTTTAATAACCACTCATGCACGCATCCAAAGAATGCGAATCTACACGCGCATTATAAAAATGCGATGATCGTCTTTCCATGTTTTCCATGTCTAGTGCATACACATTTTCAAGATATGAACGTTTGACAACGCATAAGTCAAATGTGTGGTTGGTGTTTGAAGTTTTTCCTCGTTACTGCACCTGTACGCGCCATTACAAAGATGAAAGATGTGAAGGTCTTTTATATGAGACACATGCATAATAAAAACACACCTAACACAATACGCATAAGACATGGCATACTTTCATAACCACCCTTGGCCGAAATCACCAAAATCCTGTACTAATACAAGAACTCAAAACCCTAATTTACAAATATGGAATATAATACACATATGGAATATAATACACCTACATATATGGGTAACTGAAAAAACCTCAAAATATAAAATTGAAATTTGTTAAATAGGAATCAGGAAAGACAATGGTGGTTTTGCAAAAAAAATTATAAATAATATACTTTTATAATTGTATGTAAATTACAGATGTGGTGGCGTAAATATTTAAAATTAAATATGATGGGTGACAAAAAAGTGTATATAATTATATATATGATTGTACATAATGAGATAGATTGAGAAAAGATGAGTTACTCATTTAACAGAGAAGAGAGAGCAAGCTTTTTATTCAACTACCATATACGCATTTTTCTGAGGTTAAATAGGTTTTATTCAACTACCATATACGCATTTTTCTGAGGTTAAATAGGTAAAAATGACACGTTTTCTGATATTCAATATTTTGGGCACAAAATACTGAAATATGAGTTATTTTGGTCACTTTCTCTGTATGGTACAACTAATCTAGAATTTTAAAAAATTGAATGTAATTAAAATTTATAATAAATAAATTAAATATCATTCATTAATAATACACGGGTAGGGTTTTTAAAGTTCCCTCCCCCCTCTTGTTTGTGCCGCCGTTGTTGTCTCTAATTCCGGCGGTGATTTAACCACCGACCGGAGGTCCCTTTCCTAATTTTTTTATTATTTCTTTTTCAATAAAATCGAGATTTAGTTATATAAGTTTCGAAAAATTCAATTGGGTTCTTAACTTTAGTTTTTAGATCTAATACTGTTAAGAGTTCGGATTTTTAAATAAAAATCAATTTTGGATTCAAAATCTTCGGCCGAACATCATATCAAAATCTGGTGTCATTATGAGATTTTTGAATTTCTAGGTTTTTTCATATTGCTTTATACGAGTTTTGTTTATGTTGCTAATTGTATCACCTTATGCGAGTGTTCTTGTGTTTGCTTCATTGAAAATGAATTATATGGTGTATTGAGAGATCTGGATATCCTACATCGACAACACTTTCGGGACTAAGTTTGAAGTATTATTTTAAGTTAAGTTGCGTAGGTGTGAAATTAGTCAGCTTGTGGTTTGATTATTTATATTTAATTAAATGGAATTGGATAGTAACTTAGTTTTAGCATGTATATGTCTAAAGTCTGTCCAACATGTATGTAGTCTACTCTGAGGATATATACTAGAAAAGCATGAGTCATTGGATTTAAATAGGAAAAAACACCGCGTGTTGAAAGCATAGCATTAGAAGAAAAAAAACATACCAACACTAGCCACATAAGTTGACAAACATACATAAACCAAGTCGGTGGTGAACTCTCATTTTATTTCCATTACCATAAACCATCTCAATATTCGGATAGAGAAGAAAACACAGAGATGATCCAAGTACTACAAAACTTTGTGATAATCAACAAGTTGAGAAGATTGGGTTGGAGACGGTGTACGAATTTAAGAAGTAGAATTAAAAACGGAATTTTAATAAGAAGTGCTACATATTTACCTAAATTTTTATTAATAAAAAGATTTACAAATATATTATAAATATTATAATTAAAATTTAAATAAAAGAGTATATTTTAATGTAGGTAAAATATAATATAATTTTAATATTCAAAAATTTTAATTATAAAATTGTAATTTTAAATAAATTAAAAGTGTTTGAGCGATGAAGAAAATTGAAATATATTAGTAGATTGTGAGTACAACTATATATTATAATTAAAAGAGAAGTTTTTTTTAAATAATATAATATAAAAATATAGATATAACACAGTGATAAAATTTAATTAATGTTAATAAAATAATATTATTATTTTAATATTCATAAAATTTAATATTCATAGAATATAATTTAAATATAATATAATATTATTCTATCAGTGATGAGTTGTATAAAATGAGGACTATCGGGGGTTAAAGTTGTATATAAGATGTTGATGTCGGTCATCTAATTTGAATATACAGGTACTGATGGGAACTGGTTGTTCTAGTTTGAGCAAAGTTCTTCTAATTTGAGTAGAGCTTGTGTTTTGATGAATAATTTGTGTTATGCGATTAAAATAGAGAAATAGATGGAAACTAAAAAAATGCATATTGTTTATCATAAACTTTAATGATATATTAAATAAAAACTATAGGATAAACTTTAAAGATATATTAAATAAAAATTATATGATAAGTAGGATTCGTAAAAAAATATAGAATATAATTTAAATATAATATAATATTACTTTATTTTGTATAAAAGAAGGACTACTGAGGTTAGAGTTGTATGTATGATTATATTCTTTTTAAAATTATATTTTATTAAAATTCAATGGTTAATATTGTTTCTATGATTCACGTAAAATTGAGCCATAAAATTGAACGGTTAAGATCTTTTCTATGGTTCACCCAGTACCATACTGACGACCAAATTTTTTAATCTTTCGGTTATAATAATATAGTACAGATAGATAGATAGTATAGATATAAAAGCAAGTGATCAAATAAAAAACAACTTAGAATAGAAAAATAGAAAATATGATCTAAACCACATATTCAATCTAATCTAATGACAAAGAGGGGCACCCACACACTAATTAAATAGACCATCGCACACACAATCTCACACAATCCCTTCATTTTTAATTTGATTTTTCCCGTTAGTTAGTGAGCTTTTTTTCAAATCTAACTTCACCACTTTTTTCTTCGTATCTCAACAATCAATTTGCATACCATATGTGATATATTCTGGTGACTTTTATTTTTTCGACGATCTCCATTATTTTTTGTGAACCCAGGATTTATAATTTAGTCATTGCTGTAATATAAATTAGTGATTTCTATGATACAAATTAGTAGTTTTGTAATATAATTTAGTGATTGATGTTTGGATATGATAAGTGACGAATATATTTTAGTTATAAATTATATTCGCTGAAATATAACACATATAGTATGAAAATTGATCGCTGGGAGATTAAGAAAAATGCGATGAAGTTAGATTTGAAAAAAAGTTCATCAATTGACGAAAAAATAAAAATAAAAATGGAGGAGAATAGATGAGATTATATGTATGAGGGTGTATTTAATTTGTGTGTGTATGCCGCAGGTATAAGAATAATGTTTTCTATTTCTCATTTAAGCTATTTTCTATTTGAATAAGAATATATATATGCAAATGATCAAATAGAAAATAGGTTAAATGAGAAATATATATATATTTGTATATATATATATATATATATATATATATATATATATATATATATATATATATATATACACAAATGATCAAATAGAAAATAGGTTAAATGAGAAATAGGAAATAAGCTTATCCACTACCTCTTCCCTCCCACTTGTCCAACCACCTGCCGTGCCTCTATTCATATCTTCCCTTATACTTGCCCAACCATCTGCCTTTCATAAGATTCTCCACCCCGGCCCAAGCCAGCCCAGCGCAGCCCAGTTTCATTCTCCCACCCCTCTCCCCAGCAACCCCTCGCCCCCAACAACTAGCTATTCAACATCTCCGCCCTCCGATAGTCCTCTCCGCCCTTCGATCGTCTTATCTAGTGACTTCTTATCGGATAATAACCTTAGTCATCATTGATATACCACCAAATCGACGATTCATCGATTTTCGTAGCAATGATAGTTTGTATGTATATGTATAGTATATATGATAGTTTGGGTGGCGTGGCGGTGGTAGTGGTGGATAATATACTATAATACATAAAATATATGAGTTGAGACACTTATTTTCTATTTCTCGTTTAAACAATTTTCTATTTGAGTAAGACTATATATATATATATATATATATATATATATATATATATATATATATATATATTAGGCCTATATAAATACTATAAAATTCGATCTATTATCATTCTTAAATTTATATCGTATCGACTAGTCTTTTAAAAATTCAATAAATAAATGGATGAATTCCGAGTAATAATAATATTAATTTTAAAAAATTTAATTCCCATTTTCAAAATTAATATATATTCAAATAATCTAATAATTAAATTATTATTATAATTACCTAAAAACCTAATATTCATATAAACAATAAAAATATTTATATAGTTGTGTTAAATAAAATAAATTATTATATTATACTACTCATATGTTAAGATAATATGGATGGGTGAAAAAAGTTGTTGATTTGATTGTGATTCTGGACCCTCCCTCGACCCTCGCTCGCACTTTTTTATTACAGGAAGAGGGTTTTAGTGGTTCCGTCAATACCCGAAAATACACACGCACAACTCTTTGTAATTGTGCACACACACATACATACTCAGAGAGAGGGAGAGAGAGAGAGATGGTAGCGAAGAAGGGAGGACATAGAGATGAAGCAGAGGAGGATCTAGCACGAGATCCATTACAAGCTATCTTATTAGCCGACAGTTTCGCCCAAAAGTTTCGTCCTATCACTCTCGAACGCCCCAAAGTATTCTTCTTTTTCATTACGCTCTCTCTCTCTCTCTCTCACATATATATGTTGTGTATATTAGTTTTGTTATTAATTGAGATGTTTGAGACAATTAATTGATTATTTAGGCTTTTTAATTCGAAACAAGCTATTTAGGAGTATAATTTAGTTGTGTTCATTGGGAACTAGCTACTACGGCACTAGTATAATTTAGGTGTGTATTTTAATTACTTAATTGGGAAAGTAAGCTACGTTTCGTTGCTAGATGTCAAATTTCGTTATATAATTTTACATATTATATTATTAATGCTAGCAATATTTTTTGTTTTAACTTAAAACAAGCGTTTAGGGCACATTCTAATTTTTATTATACTAATAAAAAAGTAGGGAATCTAGGATTGTTATTATATCTAAATGTTTCCAGCTTTAATGAAATTATGTTTGGGTGTTTTTCGTGTAGCTTCCCGTTCACAATGACGTGCATTTGATAGTAATTGAAATCAAGTTATTGTTGTTTTTTGTGCTAACAGTTTTCATTCTTGTGATGCCTCTTATTGCTATTGAAGGTGCTGTTACCTATAGTCAATGTTCCCATGATCGATTATACTCTGGCTTGGCTTGAATCTGCTGGCGTTGAAGAAGTTTTTGTTTTCTGCTGTGCTCATGTAAAACAAGTTACCGAATATTTGGAGACGACTAAGTGGCTTTCCCAACCAAATTTTAAGGTCTCAACAATAGAATCACACAACTGTGTCAGTGCAGGAGATGCTTTGCGGTTGATATATGAAAAAAATGTGGTAAGTTTTGATGTGATTTCTCTACCTAATGAAGGTCCTTTTTTTTTTTCAAGCCATTCATTTGTAATTATTTTCTTGTAAAGTTACTTCATTTTATTAGTACCTATCACGGTCCTTATAAACCTATCTGAAGCTAAAAAGAGAAGGAGCATATTATATTTGATGGGTAAAAAACTCAAATAACCAGGAAGTAATATTTGCCTTCGTTACAGTCTTATTATATAATCTTATATGCCGGAATGTTACCGTAATTCTACAAAGGGAACTTAAATAAACTGGTTGTCACAAATGGAGGAAGCATGCATTTACATCACTTATTTATTTTTGATATATCACTGTGTAATTACTATCTGTTGAACGATAAGAATTATATTACAAAATAATGTAAGATAGTTGTGAGAAGTATAATATGGAAGTGAAGTATAAATGAAATAGCTGATTCTAGGATTTGGAAAAGTTTAACAGACCTATAATCAGAAAGAGGCCCTTTGCGTTTTACTTCAAATTTTATTACACATGCAAAATAAACTTTGTTGAAAGTGTACGTACTTTAGTAACGTTGGTCACAGATTATGATTTTATGATAAGTAACATTGGTGTGTCAGTAAGTTTTTAAATGTTTTTCTGTTGATAATTTACTTTAAAATATAGATATTTTTAGAAGAGGAGTTAGTTAGACCGTCTTGAGGATAATTTTGACCTGAGTGCTACCACCACCTAGTTTTTTGGGCCAAGCCTGTCAACTGCCTAGTGCTTTCTTGAACATCTTTTACTTAACCATAAAATTCTATTGAATCGTATCTAGATGGTGCATCTTAATGATGTTGAAAATGTCTTAGTTTCCTTCCAATGAGCATCCTTTTTTTGGTTATTATAACGTCTCTAGCCAGATTTTTTTATAAAAAATTATATATATATATATATATATATATATATTACCTTTGAAGGTACGCGGAGATTTCATTCTTATCAGTGGAGACACAGTAAGCAACATGTCGCTCACTGAGGCACTTCATGAACATAAGGAGAGACGGAGAAAGGATAGCAATGCAGTAATGACAATGGTCATAAAACAGTCAAAGCCTTCTCCGGTCACACACCAATCAAGACTTGGAACCGATGAGCTAATCATGGCGACTGATCCTGACACAAAGCAGCTCTTATATTATGAAGATAAGGCAGAGCATCTCAAAGGGATATCCCTTGACAAGGAAATGCTTTCTGAGAATGCTTCGGTTTCTCTTTACAACGACAAACAGGTTTTCTTTTCTTCTTTAAGATTTTCATGTCATTTCATTTGACTTGGTTAACAAAATTCTTTCACCATGGTGTTTGTGCTTGTCCTTGGCATCTGTTTTTTCTTTGTTGGTAATGTGGGTATGAAATATGAGTGGGTGAATAAGGTTTAGCTTTTCTATAGACTTTTGTTGCTCTGTGGTTTTGGAAAGTTCAACTTGTTTTGTCTTGACATAAATTGATTGTTGTAATCGCCACCAAGATGGTCAATAGGGTGATCTCTCAGCCGCTTTTTTTCTGATTCCCTAACCCACTCTGCGCGGTGCCTCAGGAATCTAAGCCTTTTGAACTAGTTATGGCTTAATAAACATGTAAAGATGCATGTCTGCCAAACATAGCGTATAAATGTCTTAATAGGTTGATATTTTCTTTTTAATGTACTTGGTATATATTAATAGTATACCAAGCTTGTGTATAAAAGTGAATGCCGCCCGCAATGGTTGGCTCAGTTGGTTAAAGAGAGGAATATCATCCTCTTGGTCACATGTTCGAATCACACGGGAGGAGAATGTGTGATTATGTCATCCTAGGCCAGAGCCTGTCGCACTTGTGCGGTTTACCTGGTTCACGTGGTTTGGAGGCTATTGCGTGATCCCGTGGGTTTACCCAGTGCGCACCCAAAAAGGGTAGCGGCTGCGGGTTCCCACAGTAAAAAAAAGTGAATGCCACTTTTCTACTTAACTTGGTTTCTGTGCTTTTAGACTCATTAGTCTACTCAAATATGAAGATCTGTTTTGCCAGTAGTGATGTGTTTAAAATTCTCAATTGGTTCCTGGTTATGCACCGAGCCTCCGACCAATTATGTTGCTTATGTTTGAAGCAACTCAACTGAGAACTGAAATGAGGTTTAGTCCGGGTAAAATACAATGCGAAGAGTCTGGAGAACTAGCCTTTTTGTAGCATAGTTTTCATATGCTAAAGTTAGGGGTCTGCATTCTTGTTTATAATTGTTGTGCTGATCTCTTGTATAGTTGTATCTGTCCTGTCCTATACTGCTGTAGCTGTATTTATTTAAGTAGTTTCTTTATTATTACGTATCAGCGTGGTTATTATTTGTAATATTGTTATTGTTAGAATAATATAAGATACTGGTAAGTCAGTCTTCTAAAATCTTAAGGTTTTAGATGAGCTAGTTACTCAACTTGGTACCAATGCTCTAGTGTGGGCAAGGGTCTCAGGTTCGACACCCTGCCACCCCACCCGTGATCCACTCTCGACCCATAAATGAGCTTTCGAGTGAGGGGGAATGTTAGAATAATATAAGATCATGGTAAGTCAGTCTTCTGACACCTTGAGGTTTTAAGAATCGGTAACTTAACATGGTATCAGAGCTCGGTTTGGGGGGGTGTCACGAGTCGACTCCCTGCCACCCCCAAAAAAATGGACATGCAGGCAAAACTATGCCAAAAAATGGGTGCTCGTGATCCACTCTTCAACCCAAAAAAAGGGATTTCGAGTGATGAGGAATGTTAAAGTATAATATAAGATCCGTTTGGGGCCTTCCTCCAACACCTTAAGGTTTTAGATGAGCTGGTTACTCAACAAAAATGTTGGAGAAAAATTGGGGGGTCACAAGTTCCCCTAATATTCTCATAATTTATAATGGACATGCAGACAAAATTATGCCCAAAAATGGGTGCTCGTGATCCACTCTTCAACCTAAAAAATGAGATTTTGAGTGAGGGAGAATGTTAAAGTATAATATAAGATCCATTTGGGGGCCTTCCTCCAACACCTTAAGGTTTTAGATGAGCTGGTTACTCAACAAAAATGTTGGAGAAAAATTTGCAAAAAAATATTTTATTTTTTTCAAAAAATAAAATATTTTTTTGCAAATTTTTCTACAACATTTTAAAGACGTTTCGCGGTTATACCCAAATTAGTGCATGTTCTTCGCATATCACTTCATGATTTGTTATTACCATTACTAAAAATGGTACTTTTGTGGGAAAAGGGTATGCCATAGATGGTATGTTCATGTTGAATGCTGAAGTAAAATATACATAATTTTCTTGCAAAGGTTTTAGGAGATTGACTGACTTACCAGGATCTTATATTATTCTAACAGTTATTGTTATTACTCTTTTTTCTGCAGGATTGCTATATAGACATCTGCAGTCCAGAAGTCCTCATTCTTTTTAATGACAACTTTGACTATCAGCATATACGCCGTCATTTTCTCAAGGGATTGCTTCAAGATGATGTATTTACTGTACACTATACTTCTGTCAATTCACTTTGCCAAACCTTCTTTTGCAGTATATCTATCACTTGAGTTTCATGAATCATATCTATCACAAATTCCCATGCATTCACAAAAAGGTCAATATAAATTATAGCTCTACAGGGATGTGTTGTTTGTATATGCGCTAAACTAAAATAAATTAGAAAGAAAACCACATGGATTATTAGGATTTTGTAATCTGTATTATTTATAAAATTTTAACTCAGAAGTATTAGTCTTGATATCTCTATATATAATCAGTGAGTAGGTAAAATGTTTAGAAATTAAAGTAGTATGTAATTTAAAGCAACGTTTTTTTAACAGTTTGTTCTTTGATTAGATATATTAGTTTCATACTTATATTTATTACAGTTAACATGCCAAGTGAAGAGAACAAGTTTTTTCATGTTAAACAAATAAATATAATAATCTTAAAAGTATGTAAAAAGATTTGCACCATACTTGTTGCTTTTGTAGTCTGTCAAGTGACGCTTAACTATTAAATTTGATTTTCCTGATAAATTTATGCTTTCAGATTATGGGTTACAAAATTTTTACATATGAAATCCGTTCAAGCTATGCTGCTAGAATTGATAATTATCGAAGCTATGATGCCATCAGCAAAGACATAATTCAGAGGTGGACATATCCTTTAGTGCCAGATGTTCAGTTTTTCAAAAACTCTGCAACAAAACTTGAAAGACAGGGCATGTACCGGGCATCTGGTAATGATCAAATTAGCTCCATACTTGAATATTTGAACTATTGTAAGACCAGATCATCTTCTAGCTATCCATGAGCAGTACTTGTATTGCTTGTGTTACAGGAAAAGCATGATTTCTGCAAACATTTATCTTAGGTTAGATGGATTAATTCTTAAAAGATGGTAATGAGATCTTTAAAAAAAAATCTATATATGATGGTTATGAGTCTTTAATTGTTTCCTCTGCCTATTGAGCTAAACTAATTTCTATAACTGTGACCTCATTCTGTCAGTGATGCCTTTGTATTTCATTAAGGAGTAATAGGTGGTTGTATACTTGTATTATCTGCAATTCTGAAATGATTTTTGACTATATGAAAACTTGTTTTTGTCAGAGATAGGACAATCACGTTCTGCGCAGGTTGGTCCTTCTACTGTGATTGGAAATGGCACTACTATTGGGAATAAAACTGCAATTTCTAATTCAGTTGTTGGGGAAGGCTGTAGTATTGGATCTAATGTTACCATAGAGGGTTGCTACATATGGCATAATGTTACAGTTGAAGATGGCTGCAAACTAAAGCATGCAATAGTATGTGATGGGGTGATATTAAAGGCTGGTGCAGTTTTGGAGCCCGGTGTTGTTCTGTCTTTTAAGGTATGTGGCAGTTGTTATTCCAACCTTTCTTCAAATAGTACGTTTTTTTGGTTTTTTTGTGACATTTGGTTGATCTGTAACTATGTGAAAAATATAAAAGATGCACACCTCTGCACATGCTAAATGGTAAGAAGCAGCTTTAAATGCTTTGTACCTGGTACTCAGATAGGCGGTTTCTGGTAGTCTATGTGAAGAATAAGTTGGCTACTATTTGTATATATATGTGAGAGTTTTCTATATCCAAATCTCGGATACTCCTATTTTGGATTCATCAGTCATGTCATGTCCAGTGTCAATTTATATTTATAAAAATCCAATGTGATGTCCTTATGCAGGTTGTCATTGGGGAGAAGTTTGTCGTTCCTGCTTACTCGAAAGTGTCTCTCTTAAGGCAACCGATCAACCAAGACAGTGATGAGGAGCTGGAATATGCAGATGATAGCAGTGGGTTAGCAGATAATTTACGTTAGTCCTTGTGCATTAGATGTGTCCTTTCTTATGCACAATATTCCCTTTTTGTTAGATATGCAAGCATGGCTGATAGTAGTGGGAATGAAATGTATGACCGTCTCTTCAAGTTGCATTGCAACACAACACTTCCCTTTATAGAATTAGATTACACAACATTGATGAGACATACACATTTATTCTTCAACCTTAGGGTGAGGTAAAATTTCAAGGTTTGGTCTTTTGAACTACTGGAAAGTGTTCTGAGACTTCCTGACACAATATTACTGAATGAACTCAGTATATGAAAGAGTTAAACTAAGCAGTAATCCTGTGAACCAAACCCGAAGATCACTCTCAATATACCCTGTTCAAATTTTGTAGCAGTCCCATGTACCGCACCCCCGACTCCCTTACATGAATATTTAGTAAGAATAAGTTTCCCCCACGGCCCCACTAAAATGATAATTCATGATGTGGCTACAAAGATGAGCAACATTGTAGAACTTTCAATTGAACAATCACGCCTAGGCATGGTAAAGCCTTTTTTTTCTATGATATTTTTACAATAATTTTAAAATCTCTAGAGTTTCTTCACTTTTATATATGCTTCCTGAATCATCTTTACTTTCTATTATTTACTCTTATATGTGATTTTGCTCTGTACAAATTATTATTATTATTTAAATTTGTCGTTACATGGGCATGTCAAACAATTAGACTTTTAAAGGATAAACCGTATAATTACTGAATCATTCGGAAAACCTGATAAATTAAGCAATGTAGCAGCCCAGTTTCTAACAATTTGACTTTTAAAAGATAAACCACATATTTTGAATCATTGGGAAACCTGATAAATTAAACAATGTAGCTCATAGCTTCTATAGTGATAAATTTTCTGAAATTTTTGGTATGCAGCAATTGCTAATGGCGCAATCACGAATGATTTATCTGAGATGGAAGTTTGTGCAACATCAGAGGTTAGTCTATATATGACGTACATCTTGTGGCGCTAGCCAAACCTTAAGCCTATTTTACATCTGTGTTAATTTTTTGGTCACCCCTAGTAAGGTCTTACTATTCAATAGTATATGTTCATATCTTTTACTTATAAATGAGTCCCACATAACTATTATTGACGCTGGAAGAAAAAATAGAACCAAGTACAGAACACTAAATGCGTAAATTAAACAAATTACAATGTAGTGAAGACCTAGGACTATAGAAAGTGCACAATTTTCTATAGATTCTTCAGAATCAAATTTACAGTATACTGAATATTTAAAAGATGGTCTCCGGAGGTGATGGTCGTCGGAAATGGTGGTCGCCGGTGGTTGGAGGTGGTGGGTGATTGGATTAGAAAGAAGATGGTGGTGAAATATTAAAATATTAATAAAATTAATGAGTGGTGGGAAATGAATATAAGGTATATAAATGCGTGGCTAGGATTAGATCTCATATCTCACAATAGTGGGGGTTCTCATTTGAGCAACGCCCTATATATATATATTCTGTTATAAATGGATGAATGTTATATCTTTAGAGATTCCTTGAGGTATACACTGTAAATTTTTTCAATAGGCCTCTATCAGTCTGTCATTAGCTATTATGTAAATAGAATGTTCATTGAAAGTTGTTGTCTCCCTGTGTAGACATCTATATAAGCGTTTTAATTAATCACTCTACCAGGTTGGTTCCAGTGGGGCTGGCTTCATTTGGTCACCTAATGAAGCCGCGCTTGAGGAAGAATGGAGACACTCGGTGGCTCCAATCCCTGTTGATAAACTTGCTGCTATCATGCAAGCTGCAAATGGTGATCCAGATTTATTGACTCGTGATGATAATATTCTTCCACCTTCAGGGGAGTTGGAACCTGAATCTTTGACTAATGATTCTGATACGGAGGATGCTAATGATGAAGCTACATATTTTGAGAAAGAGGTTTGTTGTTACATGAACATTGTTAATGAGTTTACACGGTCCAAACTGAAGTTCATACATACATTCTCTTTGTAGGTTGAAGCAACTTTCCTTCGAGCTGTTGAGGAAGACGTAAAAAATGATCATGTTATTTTAGAAGTAAACTCACTGAGGTATGCGAGAGAGATTATTATTAGGGACTTGATATTTCCTGAAAACGAAATATTATTTAGAGGGGTTTGGTGCACAACTTATAATGGACGGAGTAGAATCATATAATATGTTCGCTCGGTTCTGTGCATGTAACTGACTAACTGGTGTTAAACAGTTAAATCAAACATGTATTCTACCATTCTAGTATATAAATTTGGTCTGCAAAATAAGTAAATAAGATCTATACTGAAATTTACTTTGTAGATGTTAAAGAAATTTTTGTTACATATGTATCCTATCTAGATGGGAGTTGGGACAGGATTTTTCTCGTTATCGCATCTGATGATTTAAATATCTCAGATGATTTTTGTGTGTTTGTGTGTGTGCGTGTTTATCCTTTTAGCAATCTCTTATCATATCTTATAATTTCTTTGTTTAACTCTTTATTGCATCAGGTTGTCATACAACATGACTGCGCTAGACTGTGCTGGTGCTTTGTTTTATTCAGCAATGAAATTGGCACTAGATATGCAACATAATACGACTAGTAAGTTTAATAATCTAGGTTTCTTCTCCTCTGTCTATCTATTGTAGATTGTTTTAGGTACTGTTTTCTTTGAATTTGAGCCAACCATTCTTATATTTACTATATTATGCATTTAAACTATTGTTATATTACTTGAGTTCCTTAAACACATGTGTAAGTTCTGCAGTACTAAATTACAGTAACATCAAAGGAAAATACTTCTGGCTATGCATTTTATAAGTTTTGTTTTGTTGAAAATATTCCTGGCATTTCTACTCAAGCATAGGTTGATCACTTGCTCTGTTACTGTATGTGATGCACAACTTCTGTATAGCTCAGGCTGATTTGTTGCTTCCTTTCCTTTTTCTTCCTATAATACATTCCTCATCCTGATTATGGACATTTCCATAGGCTGCATACAAGCTGTCCCTTGGTACTTCTCTCTGACATTGGAATTTTTATACGACTGTTTGTGCCAACGTTGTTTTGTCTTACACTCACAACAGTTGGGTGGAATGCACATGGTTTAAGCTTGTGATACTGGTTAATGTTTTGCTGCAGTATCCGGAATTTGAAAAGTGGCAAATTATAGCCTGACTTTAAGCAAAAAATTATATATTTCACCAAAGAAAATGCAGATGATAACAGTAAAATAACTATTGAACTAATTATATTATTATTGTGTGCATTAGTTTAGCTAACATTGTATAAGTCTATTTATGCTACCTATAGTATTTGTCTAACACTTTCCAATGTAAAATAAAAAAGAACAGTAAGATTCAAGTTGATGCATTACGTGCGGGAGACCGGAGGCATATACCTTCAGTTAGTTGTGTGCCTTTTTTCAGGAACCACCTTAGAGAAATGTGTTATATGCTATTTATTCTTCTAGTATATCCTTTTTAAAATATTCTCAAGGGGGTAGCTTGGTTTAATTGATTTTTTTTCCGCCTTAGAGCTTGTTTAGTTCGTGTCCATGAAAAGGTTTCAGTCCCACTTGCTCTGTATGTTCACATGCCATATCTAGATAGTAAATACTCTTTAAATTACAATAAAATCCTTCCAACAAATTGTGCAGTTGTAATGTAATGCATCCTTGCAGGTGAACTGTTTACAAATGTTGCTAAAGTAATGGCCAAGTGGAAATTGCTTTTAAAGTCATACCTGTTAACCATAGATGAGGAGGTCAGTGTGCATCCAACTTAGTTATTGTATCTTGCTTGTTATGTTTGATCTTTAATATTTGTTTTTTTTCCAACGGAAATTATGAATTGGTAAAATCGGCATCCTTACAAATTCTTTTCAAAATTTACCATTAGTTTGCATTTCTGTTGAGCCAGAGTCCCTTGCAAATTTAGTACCTATAATTCATTTCGTTCTATATTTGCGGAAGATTTCTTTTTCTTGTTATATCCATCACTCATCTAGTCATCTGACAGAAACTTGTAAGCAGCTTAAACCTTTAAGGGGTTAAATTTTCCCTTACGTACACAAAGGAGTAAAAAAAGAAATAAATATCTTGGTGAGAGGGGATGAAGGAAAAAATTGTTAAAGGCTTTATGTAATTACAACTAGGTTTCATACAGTACACAACTAGAATTCTAGTGTCGAATTATAATCTAATCTCATAACCCAGCTTAGAGTTTTAATCAGTAAAACAACATCCACATCCTGTGAGAAAAAAAATGTATTTACTTTTTTGAATGAGAGTAACAGTTTAACTTGGTTTCAGAAAGTCATTTGACTTTATTTTTTTTACCAAATATTATTCAGCTTCCCTAGACAGCACTTATTTGCACATCAACTTTTCTACACATCACATTCCCCCATAACAGGTTGGGGACTGGCACAAAGTATTTACCGGTCCTATCTGCCTCGTCTATATATCTGTTCTGATAAGAATTAATAGAATTACTTCTTTTCTTTTCTCAGGTCTATTATTTTTCTATCTTATCTTTTTTTAGTCTGATCTTCTAATCTTCATTACAACTCGGGCATAGGCCAAACTTGACATTTGTTCTTTTCAACCAGTGCATTTGAATATGAATTCCAGCTCCAATGCCCCTTCCCCACACTTTAATGGAGAAAATTAGGCATCAGACAGTTTATGTATGTATATTAAGCACATCCACACAACTGAAGTATCAGTATACTGTATATTTATGTTGCACATTCTGTGACATGAATACAGTATACACCCCTGCCTTTCAGTCTTAAAATAGAAATTTTGCTCTTCTGACAAAGTTGATCCGTTATACATGTTAACATCAAGGTAGCAATATAATTGGTGCACGAGATTTTTGCTTGTAAGGTCGGACTCGGGGGAACCGAGTTGTCTGAGGAGGTAGAGTTTTCTTAATAAGTTCAGAAGAACTGAGAGGCTAAGCATCTGCTTGGAAAATAAAAGGTTTTTGTGAAAATGTTAGAGCCTAGAGGATCATGTCTTTAGTTCATTACTTCTTTAAATGATAGTGGGAAGTGTTTTATCCATTACAGTACTGCACAGATAAAATATAAGTGTAGCAATTTATTAATTCTGAAACTTTAGAAATTCATGTAGCAGGAAAATAGGAACACATTTCTCGTATGCCACCTTAAAAATTGGTCTTGTATAGTTGTATAGATTATAGAGTAATATAAATTTCCTTTCAGGTAAAATATGAAGTAAAAATAAAGTTGATTATGAGAATGCAAGGACGTACTTATATTGCAAACTGAATGAAATAACTCAACTCAAGAAATTATGTAATATTTGCTATATATGATGGAATATGAAATCAATGTCGTCAATTTTGACTGACTATGCATCTGTTTCCGTATCAATGCAGATTGAAGTAATAATGAAATTTGAAGACATGTGCATGGGTTCAGGCAAGGAATATGCCCCATTGTTCGAACAGGTATATTTTCACTGTCAAATTATTCTGAATGATGCGACTGATTCTAGTGGAAACCCTCTTTGATGTCATGATACTGAAATGTACAGTTGTCAATATGTTTTTTATCCATGGTCGTTGAAATGCCGACTCTTCTCTTTCATGTGCTAGACATTGACTGAGTAATTGCATCTCAAATACAAAAGTGATACTCGATTTTTAGCCTTTTGTTACAAGTTAGCTGATTATATCGAGATTTGAAAATATAGTGTAACCACAATACATCTGTATACTATCTGGTAATTTTTTTTGTGTATTTAAAAATCAAAGAGAACTTAAAGCTACTGCTGTTTGGCTGAAAAAATCTCCTCAACCACAGAAGAGTAATACAGTAATTAATTGCAATCAATACAAATTTATATAATATAATTAATAACAAATCCTTGAATTGTTGATCATTCTATTAGATCTAACAAGGACGAATCCAGTAATGGATCCTAACAATTTTAGCAAATTGAGTATTGAGTTTCTACAAATAGTGGATTTAATTGACAACGACGACATTGGTTGGGCTTTAAGTTTGGGGTAGGTCTAGGGAGCTGCTGAATTTTAATTAAAATTTATTTTTTTAATTATCCTTGTAGTAAGTAGTGTGTTTTTGGGGGTGTCAGTTGTGTCACTACTAACACATCATACCCTCTCCTAATTGTGGTAGGCCCACTCTCACTAACTAAATAAGTCACGTTCTTACCAGTTTGATTGGTTGATTATCTAAAATTTATCAGACCCTCTATGAAACATTGGAATATAGGTACTCTTTTTGATAATGATAAGGATTCCACCATGTAAGTCATGCCCTTGTTTTTGCGTGTGCCAGATTTTGCATCTTCTATATGACCAAGAAATTATACAAGAAGAGGCCATTCTGAACTGGGCATCTGAGAAAGAAGAAGCAGAAGAATCTGATAAAGTTTTCGTCAAACAATGCGAAAAATTCATCCGAGTAAGCATGTTGTTGCATTTCTTCATAACTGTTATATATTTCCACCATTTTTTGGTAAACATATATTTCTCTTCAAAAAGTAATATTGACACTCATGGAGCATGTTTACATTTTAGGCACATTGCTTTAGCATCAAGGATCCATTGCTTCCACACACAATTTAACATATTGTAGTGACGTTCTCATATGTTTATAATTTTGTGGCAGTGGCTTAAAGAGGCATCTGAAGAGGAAGACGAGGAATCTGAAGAGGAAGACGAGGCATCTGAAGAGGAAGACAAGTAGATTTTCTTGGTACAGTCATTCGGGTATCATTTCACTTTTTCTGTGAAAAATGAAGAACTCATCCGTGTATCATAAGTCCGGCTTTTGTACATTCGGCTGACTAGAGGACCTGTCCTGTCCCCAGGTGTTTGCCTGAGACATTCATCCACCTCTCCCATAGATTATAGGTAGTTAACAGAGATACTGGAAGTTCATTGTTCAATTTTTGCTCTCAGGAGATATTAGGGTTTGAAGAGCAAAGTAATGCAAAATTATTGCTTTCGAATTATTCTGTAGTTTTGATAATTTGATTCCTAGTCTTGTGCATTTAGTTATATCTAGCAACTTGATTTAGCTGACAAGATGCAAGAAATATCCATATAAAAGCCATCAATTTTCAGTCCACTGCTACTGCTGTTTAGATGCAAATATGCAAACTTACTCATGGATTTCTAGCAAGCAAGAATTATTCAGTCCACCCTCCAATCCACTTTCTTCAGAGATTGTAGCTTTACTCCACAGATGCATTATCTAGGTTGTACTTGTTTATATGGATTTTTTTTCTTTGCCTGCGCATGGGATGCTAATTACATGCATTGGCCTGAGATTCTGGTTGCACACTTTGGTTTTAATATTTTCTTTTGCGGCTAAAATTCTTAGCTCATGCCTAGCCAATTATAGTTTTTCACAAATATTTTGTTTATAAAGAATCATTGATTATTGCTACTGGATTGCTCGAGACATCCTTCCGGTCTAATTCTTGTTAGCAAAGGGGGATACATCCTTCCTAGCGGGTACATTTATGAACAAGTTTTCGTAATAACTCTTGGCAAGACATGAATCTATAATTACTCGATTTTATTTTTTGAGAACATCTCACCAAATTAGAAGGTAAAATATTAGAGGGAAATCGAAAAATCAACGTATTTTATGTTATTTTATATATTATACTTTACAAAAGTTAACAAATTCAATTTGAAGTTAATATTTTTTTTGTCAGTAGTTAATATTAATTTTTAGAATACATAAGAATTCTTTATTTTTACGAGACAAGATGAACATGCATGCGATTTTGATTCAAACAACCCCCCATCATATTTTGTATGCGGCATCAATTTAAAAAAGAAAATTCAAATTAATATCGGAAGTCTAAAATTCAAAATTTACTAATTATGTGTTTAAAATATAGTGCATATTCTATGAACTCCAAAATTTATTATTCAAATGATTACAGACATGTTTTTTATCTTAATAATTAATTCATATTTGTTAGAATTTATAACATAACTTTTTGGGTTAAAAAAATTCAAAAATTAAACATTTTAAATAAATTAAAGTTCAATGCTTGACATTTTATTCATTAAATAAAGTTGTATAATATTTAATATTTTTCGACCTGTTTGATAATCTTATGATATGTTATTTTTTACTTATATAAGATAAGTGACAATAAGTGATAAATAAATGATCTGTTGGATGATTTAGTTATAAGTTAAATAAAGTGTTTGGTAAATTTTACTTATAAGTTAGTAAAAAAATAATTTATAAAAATTATAAAATATTTTTTTGAAATTAGATTAAATAGTGTTCAGATAAAATATAATAAAAAAAATTCTAATTGGACGGGGAAAATTAAGTTCTTGTCGAGTTCTAACCTCAGCTATATGCAACAAAACATCACAATAATTTATCACAATTATTTTTAAAAAAAGAATGAAATAAAAAATACTGGTTATTCCAGGCATCAATACTTCAAAAAACATTTAAACCAAGTCACTCAAAACTAACTGCGGATTATCTTCAAAACTAACCCAACACCTTATAAGTTTCCAATACTGGTATTTTTTATAAAAATTATTAATTATGATAAAATTAGATATATTATTTTGGCCGAGTTTAATTTTTAGTCTACATATTGTCCTGTGAGGGAAAAAATCAAACCAATTAACAAGAACTAAGATTTTAAAAATAATATTAAATTATACAAAATTTTGATTTATATTTGTCTTGGAAACTTGATTCTTGTCAATTTGAAAAATAATTAAACTAAGTAATAAAAAAGGCATCAAGCTGTGTTTTATCAAGTGAAAAATAAATGAGTCGCTGTTGTTTACTTTTACTTGTTAGCCATATAAGTTGTGAAATCTCTTATTATAGGCATGGTACCCAAACACATGTCAGTAAGTTGAAATGGACTTATATATGCCGCTTATATGACATTTTATTCATTAAATTAAAGTTCAATGCTTGACATTTTATTCATTAAATTAAATAAAGTTGTATAATATTTTTCATAAATCATCTACAATCACAAAAGTATCTACATACGAGCTAAATACCTTCTTCTTTTTCTCCAATCTATACATACACTTACCTATCTCTATTTCTTACAGCTGATAAATCAAGAAATTCATAATAACAATGAACCCCTCTTCTTCTTCAGATCAAAACCCACTTCAATTTTCAATCTTTGTTCCCCAATCAAATCCTAATCCTAACCCTAATTTCACCCCCAATTCAATTACAGAAACCGAAAAAGACCCAGATTACTACCCCAGTTCAATCTCAAACCCTAATTTGACAAACTACATTTCACTCTCAATTCCCAAGAAACGTAGAAGGGGAAGATCAAGAACCAATGCTGCTTCAACCCCATCTCAAAATCAGGTTTACCAAATCCCTAATTTGATTTCTAGTGGCAATAATGTAATTAATAGTACTAATAGAGTTGGTAATGGGAATAGTGGTAATGGGGTTGTTGATGTTTCTGATGAAATTATTGTGATTAATAAAGATGCTACTAATGAAGCTTTAGTTGCTTTAACTTCCGGGTTCCCGGCTGATTCGTTAACTAGTGAGGAGATTGATGGTGGGGTTGTTAGTGTTGTTGGTGGGATTGAACAAGTTAATTATATTTTGATTAGGAATCATATTATTACGAGGTGGCGTGAGGATGTGTTTAGTTGGGTTACAAAAGAGATGTTTGTTGATGTTATACCTAAGCATTGTAGGGGTCTTTTGGACAAGGCGTATGATTATTTGTTGTCGAGGGGGTTTATTAATTTTGGGGTAGCACCGGCTATTAAAGAGAGGATTTTGGGGGATGCGAGTAAGTCGAATGTGATTATTATTGGTGCGGGGCTTGCGGGGTTGGCTGCTGCGAGGCAGTTGATGTCGTTTGGGTATAAAGTTACGGTTTTGGAGGGGAGGAAACGGGCAGGTGGACGTGTGTATACGAAGAAAATGGATGGGGCGAGTAAGACGGCTGCTGCTGATTTGGGAGGGAGTGTTTTGACAGGTACTCTTGGTAATCCGCTTGGGATATTGGCTAAGCAGTTGTCGTATCCGCTTCATAAGGTCAGAGATAAGTGTCCGCTCTATAATGTGGATGGAAAACCGGTTGATCCAGATTTGGACCCGAAAGTGGAAATTGCTTATAATCAGCTTTTGGACAAAGCGAGTAGTCTTAGGCAGTTGATGGGAGAAGTTTCACAGGATGTTTCTCTTGGAGCAGCGTTGGAGAGTTTTTGGCCCGTTGATGGAATTGTCGGGAATGAAGAAGCCACAAAATTGTTCAATTGGCACATTGCAAATTTGGAATATGCAAATGCTGGCCTGGTTTCTAAACTTTCACTAGCATTCTGGGATCAAGATGATCCGTTTGATATGGGAGGCGACCATTGCTTTTTACCAGGAGGAAATGGAAGGCTAGTACAAGCTTTATCTGAAAATGTGCCAATACAGTATGAAAAAGTCGTGCATACCATTCGTTATGGTGGTCATGGCGTGCAAGTTATTTCTGGTGGACAGATTTATGAAGGTGATATGGCTCTTTGCACTGTTCCTCTTGGGGTTTTGAAGAGTGGCTCTATTAAATTTATTCCCGAGTTACCTCAAAGAAAGCTCGAAGGAATAAAACGATTAGGATTTGGTTTGTTAAACAAAGTTGCCATGCTTTTTCCATATGTGTTTTGGGGTACTGATCTCGACACATTTGGGCATCTTACTGATGATCAAAGCAGCCGGGGGGAGTTCTTTTTGTTCTACAGCTATGCAACTGTAGCTGGCGGTCCACTCTTGATTGCTTTAGTTGCAGGAGAAGCCGCACACAAGTTTGAGAGCATGCCCCCCACTGATGCAGTGACCCAGGTTCTCCAAATTCTAAAAGGTACTTACATTTCTGTTGCCTTAATTTATATTCTTTTAACATTGCCCTGATTTTAACATCAATCAAAGTTGAGGTATGTGTACTTGTTTTCTCACGTGTACTTATTTCATCCTCAGCTTTTAAATGATATTTATGTGTGTGTCTAACTTCTTTTATATTCTAAAGTGAAAGTTTAGCAAATCGTTAAATTTTGATATGGATGCCTTAGCAAACGATAATATTTATCCTCGGTGTTTGTGATAGTGTAAAGGTTAACAGAATAATTTTAAACCAAATTACTTCTACTACCCAGATGTTTTTTCACCAAGTAATTCTTTTACATGATTTTTTTCGAGTATCAATGATTGTTCGCCTTCCTGGAGTGGTGGTAGGGAGGCCTTGCTAGTAGTCTCTTGACATGGTGCGTAGAGGTTTTTAGAAGGCCATTTTAGCTCTCTCTCTATTCATCCATAAAGTAGACTAGAACTTTGAAACTAGGTGCTAGCTAAAGCTCAGTGATCATGTACAGCATCCCACCAGGAAAGCTCAATTTTCCTTGGGTTGATATAAATTCTACTTTTTATCTTAGCTGGGCAGCAGTAGAATTTATTTTATTTCAATAGTCTAATCTACAAATAAATTGTACTCCCTCTGTCCCTTTATATTGTCCATGGATAAAAATTCACCTTTAAATTAGTTACATTAAAAGAACTAATAATTGTTGAAATATGTATTATTTTTCAAATAGTTAACAAGTTTACACTTAGTTTCATATTAGCTGAATGTGGACAATACTTTTGGGATTATTTAATTAGGAATCATGGCCATTATAAACAGGACGGAGAGAGTAATAACCTAAAACATTATATAAATCCTATTGTATTTGGTGATAACTAATATTCTGCATAGCGCTACTGGAACAAGTACAATTTATGAATAATCGGAACATCGTGTCTAGCATATTCAAATTACAAATGCTATCAGATCGGTGTAGTGGAATGTGCTGCACTAGCATTGGCCTAAGATCCTAGCCAAATCGAGGCAGTAAATGTCCAGCTTTTCACATAGATAGAAGCTGCAACCTGGAAATTAAGATTACAGAAACGTGTAACAGCCATTTAAACATAGGCTCTTGAGAATTTTTTAGTAAAGAGAATAAAAAGAAGCTTAGAGTATTTTTCAGTAATTATGCATGTTAATGGCTTTGATCAAAGGCATGAGGTACTGGGAGCTTCTAATATCACCTAAAGTGAAAGTATTCGAAACACATTACCCTATGTGAATGCTTAGCCGACATAATGTATTATTTAAAATTAGTTATTTCTATTAGTTTCGTGAATGATAAAGAATACAATAAAACTATTATCGTCTTGTGATATATTGATCAATATTAACAATGTTCCCTTTCCTGTGTGTTATTCCCGTATTATTCACTTCAGCCATCTCTCTATTATGTATAAGTTAGGCCTGAAACCCATTTTTAAAGCTATCACAGAGTATTACATAGCCGACTTAAGTGTCCGGTTCTTATGTTTGATGGCTATAAAATTTTTATTTTTTGCCTCTGAATATAAGAAAATCAATAACAACCCTCCGCTCTATTTACAATTGCGTCGTATGCAAGTGGGGACTAGTATATAATATATTTGCCTTGTAATATACTTACTTTTGTTGCATGCATGAGGATGGATTAGTGACTTAAAAATCTCAGCGTTGGAGTTGGTGGTTTGAAACATGTGAAATGAGAACATTAATTATTCATTTTATCCTAAAAAAATTAGACACAAGGATGTCGATAGAGTTATAGTTTTTCTTTATTTACCTTTTTTTAATTATTGGTTTAAAGTTAAACTGTTCTTTTCCCTTAATTTTAAGTATATATTTTTTAGTTCTTGATATTATTGAATCGTGTGGCACTTCATAAAAATAAGAACATTGGTGAAGTGTCTTTAAGCTAACACCAATCAGTTATATAATTTGTAGGGAACAGCCCTTAACTGATGTGTGCAGAACCTGGGTGTTATAGGTTTATACTTGTTAATGGTAGAATACTAGAATATTAACTCTTGAATTGATGTTTCCGTAATTATGTGATATCCCTATTTTACTCTACTGATATCATTGTTGCAATTACACATGAAAATATCAATCAATGCATTTTCAAAAAGAGTGTTCACTCAAGTACTTTTATCTCTACGACTAAAATAATAAACTTGATTCAGTACTCAACTACTCATTATAAGACTTTGGGCTACTCTCTGCAGGCATTTACGAACCTAAAGGAATTGATGTTCCAGATCCCATACAAACAGTCTGTACAAGGTGGGGTAGTGATCCCTTCAGCTTGGGCTCGTACTCAAACGTTGCTGTGGGAGCATCAGGAGATGACTATGATATCTTAGCAGAAAGTGTGGGAGATGGGCGACTTTTCTTTGCGGGGGAGGCTACCACCAAGCGTTACCCAGCAACTATGCATGGGGCTTTTCTTACTGGACTAAGAGAAGCTGCAAACATGTCTCATTATGCTAGCAATAGGGCCATGAGGACCAAAGTGCAGAGGAATTCATTAAAAAACACACACTCTTGTGCTTGCCTTCTGGCAGATTTATTCAGGGAACCGGATCTAGAGTTTGGAAGTTTTTCTGTAATCTATTGTAAGAAAAACTGTGATCCCAAGTCAGTGGCAATTTTGAGGGTCACATTTGGTGAACCACAAAAAAAGAATGAAGGTTCAAGGCCAGATCAGCAGCACTCCAGCAGTCTACTTGTTCAGCAGCTTCAGTCTCACTTCAATCAGCAGCAGGAGTTTCATGTGTACACGTTGTTATCAAGGCAGCAGGCACTTGAGCTGATGGATGTGAGAGGGGGCGATGAGATGAGGTTGAATTATCTGTGTGAAAATCTTGGAGTGAAGTTGATTGGTAGAAAAGGCTTAGGGCCTTCTGCAGATTCTGTTATTGCTTCCATCAAGGCGGAGAGAGGTAACCGCAGACCTACTTCAACTTCTTTGACTCTGAAATCAGGTTGGTTTGTGATATTTAATGAAATAATATTCTGGTTTCACATTTTATATATGTTTATGTATGCTTTATGGTCTTTACCATATTGTAAACAGGTGCCTCAAAATTTAAGCCTGCCAATTCAAAGCAAAAGATGATTAGGTATGAGCTTAAACCTTTATGCTTTGTTGATTACTTCATCCTTATCAATGTACTCATTTTGTGATTGGTTTCAGAAAGGCTAAAATACTGAGTAGCAGCAATGGCTCGACCACTTCAAATAAAGGTGCAGGGGTCAAGATGGTAGACCATGGAATTGATTCTTCTACTACAAACTTTTCCTCTACCACTTCCAATAAAGGCCTAGGGCTAAAGATGGTTGACCATGGAATTGATTCTTCTACTTCAAACTTTTCCTCTACAACTAACTTTTCCTCTACAACTTCCAATAAAGGCCCAGGGCTCAAGATGGTTGAACATGGAATTGATTCTTCTACTTCAAACTTTTCCTCTATCACTTCCAATAAAGGCCTCGGATTAAGAATTGTTGACCATGGTGTTGATTCTTCCACCCCAAAATTTTCCATTACGACTTCGAATAAAGGCCTAGGGCTTAAGATAGTTGACCATGGAATTGATTCTCCCCCTCCTTTAAGCTTTTCGGTTGGGACAACGGCTATAAGCAATGGAAATAACTCTGCTCCTCATCCTGATTCAGATGGTGGGGCTACAGAAGAAATGTGTATTACCAGTGGTCCTACCCCTGAGGATACTAAACCCTCCTCTATTACTCCACCTTCCAGTTCAGATATGGAGACTGTTGTATATTTCGGGGAATTACAATAACAGAAATTGAGCATATCTCAGCAAATGACTCGGGTAATCTCCTCTTTACTCAAATTATTATATTTTCAAGCTTTTTGTAGATTGTTCATATTTTTAGCTATTAAATTTCCTTCATGTAAATAGTGAAAAATTATTTGTTGCTGTTGGACTCTGGGAAGAGTTTTATAGTTGTATACTAAGTGGCATCATTTTTTGTTCACTGATTAGTGTTTTATAACTGCAGTTGGTATTCCTTGCTCGGTATCCTCATAACAATCAGTTTGGGGCTGGAGAATTCCTAAAGCACCTCTGTATGACATCTGCATCAAGACACCTTGGTGTCACTAGGCCTCCAATCAACTAGGCGTATATCAGGGGTCACCTAATCCCCACGTTTAAGGAGTAGAGCCTGATTCAACCAAATGGCCAATGGGTTGCATATCAGCTTAGAAATGCCCATCGGCAGTAGACTCTCACTTTCACCCAAGTGAGGGAGAATAAATATGAAAACAAAGTGCAGAAGAGAGAGACCATGCACGTGCTTCATTGTCATCTGATTCTCAAGCAACGAGAAATCTATCTTTTGCAAGTCTGACTATAACTGTTACACTCAGACACCATGGTTTCAGCATGTAAGCTTCACCATCCTCAAGACTCATCTTCGTTTGATAACTTTTTGGATGCAACCTTCTTGGCAACTGTCATCGCAGGGAATCCTGTCATTGGATAATTTTGGATTGTCATTTACTCTGCAAAAATTAATTTGATTCTTTATTGTCAGTGTAAATAGTTAATTACAAATGAAATCGTTACAACAGATTTTCTTTTCTTATGTTTTTCATTCTGTTATTGTGTGGTTTTATTTTTCAGATTATTGAACTTCATGGAATACTTTCAGCATCGATCAGTTCTATATATTAAATTTTCAAGCAGATTAGAGTTTATTGTTATTCATTTGTTTGGCCCCTCGTAATTTCGCGATTTTTTTATCCAAAAAACCAACAATTTTTTTTAATTACGTCTTTCTGGTTGAAGAAATAAATTATGTTATATTCAGAAGACTATATAAATTATATAATTATATGTAAGTAATTAAGTTTGTAGTTTTTTTTTTGACAGAGTTTGTAGTTATTTCAAGTAAACAACATACTGCATGTTCTAATAAAATTATTTAAATTGCTCCGGAGAACTCGTGTTTGTTCTTTCTTTATACAATTGAGAATAATTTTTTTAAATCATATAAATTATTTGATAAATATAGGTTATGTTGGAAATTTAAATGGCAATGTTTAGCAAAAATTTATAAGATACATTCTTTTTAGAAATTAAAGCAATTTTAAATAATACAATAAAATGTCTTGTAAAAATAATACAGAAAGTAACGGGATAGACTTTTGATAATCTCTAATAATTCAGGGGAATAAATTGTACACAAATAATATGAGAAATGTTAATAAAACATACAAGGGAAGTAAGAAAATTATGACAAAAATTTACTTGGGGGTTGGGGTCTATATTAGAACTGCAACTGAGCTGTAGAAGTATTAAATAGAACACCTACCAGATATGATATAAGCAGCTACTATATTTGCATACAAATTTGTAAGCAGATAAAAGATTATGAAACACAAAATATAATTTACAACAAAGTACAAAATGTAGGAGATGAATGGAAATCCTGTGGTTGAACCAAGTAATCTGTATTCAGCAAGTGATAGCAATCTAAATCTGTCAATGATGGAAAAATGTGTACAACATCACAGACGACGGACATTGAGCGACGAAAGTTAGGTGAACATGTCATGTACAAATACAATGTATGTTATATATTAAACTTTTATTTGTCGCAACTTACAAGTAGCAAACACAATTGTATAGTAGTAAACTAGTAATGTTATTTAGAAGTCAAGACCTCACCGGCATCTGAGTGTGTCGTCAGGTTATCTGTGGTAATTTTTCCTGTACCAGAAAGATGATTGCTGGTCCCTTTCAACCATTCTTCTAGTTTTTCTTCTCTATCAGTTTTAAATGCAGCAAAGTTATCTGATCTGAATGATAACTGACCGTTGGTCAAGTTTGCATCGGTTTGAGATTCATCTTGTAGCTCCTCGGCAATTTGACATGATACTGGTAATTCCTCAACTTCAGTTTCAGTTGAAGAGGTGGCATCTGCATCTGACAATGCTAGATTTACATAGGATGGAAGCTTTTCACCAGTTTGGCTCGATTCACTAGAATCATACTGAAGCAAATTCAGATTGCCTGCTCTTTCTTGTGCTGATCTGAACACTGTCGTAAAATACCTTCTGGTGCTTCTACTATTTTGTGGTGATAAATCTGCTTTCCGCATCCATGGGCGCGAAGCCCAAGAGCTTGTTCTTCCCAATTGAAACCCCTTTCTCGATTCCTTTGTTGACATAATAGCCAGAGATTTCGTGATGTCATTGACCATCTCATCAATAATTGGAAAGCCACATTCTTTTATTGATCTTACCATGGTGACAGATTCATCTGAATCTTCTGTTTGCAAACTCATATCATTGGACTTCACCTTTATATGATTCTTGAGATTAACAAGATTAGGCACAGTATTCTGGGTATGCTGCTGAATGTAGAAAAGCCCTACAGAGGGTTCATTAGCGAGGTACTTCATCATTTCTGCTAGGCATTCTGTTATCTCTACGAAGCCATCAACCGGGGAGAAGCCGTCCATCTTGCTGGAGATTCTTAATTCATCTCCGGTTATGTTAGAGATATGCCTGAGAATTGTAAGACAAAGCAAAGAGTTAGATGCATTCCAGAAGTTTTATGCACCTTCAACTTTTCAGTAGATATGCATACATAAAAGGCTTAACCACTTCAGATTGCTTAATAAATGACATGCTCATTCTCCAGAATGAACAGCTTACTTAATGGAAAGTAATAACGAAGCAAACAGTGCACACGATTTATTAAAATAATTACATCATACATAAAAGGCTTCTCTACTTCAGATTTCCCGATAAATGATATGGTCATTCTCTACAAGGAACAGCTTATTTAACAGAAAATAATAACGAAGCAAATAAAGAGTGCGTACCATTCATTAAAATAATGACAAACATCCAATTATTTTATAATTTATTACAGAGTACTTCCCCATTTTATATTGTATAATATTTATATTATGTTTGAAAGATGTTGATATGATATATTGGTGCATCCCACAGCAAAAATTCTCCAGTTAGATCTTATAAACTTTTATGTAGTTGCATCACAGACCTATATAACATGGTAAGACATTCTGTAATCTGTATCAATAATGTATGTTAAAATATAATTATATATTTAGCACACGACATGATGAGGTAAATAACACCGAAATTTATATAAGCCTGATACCAATATTACTTCCTACCTTATTTCATCCTTTCTATTTGTAACAAAATTACGGTTTAAGAGTCCTCACATAATCACATTATGTAGAGGTTTTGACTTTTGCCTCATAATTCCCATTTCCCACTTTAACCTCCAAAATTTTTAGACAGTGCTAACCTAAATCCTGCTCCCGTTGAAAAAATGTGCATACATTGTGCACAGGTTTTAGGCCTCATACTGCCCACTTTGATAACCACCTATTCTATCCAAAGGTCCGAAAGTGTTTAGCTAAGTTCTGCTCCCACTAAGAATAATGGTGGGGGTAGTTTTTCATATATGGGATATGATCAGGTTTTATAATATGGCACCTTAGCACCTGCATAAATGAAACCATAACTTTAAAGAAGGATACTGTGCAATTGTTATTTGCATCTAAAATTCCTACAGTCTATAACTTTCGCCCAATAATTACTAATTTCTGTGTGGTCTCATAATGTGTTCTGCGTTGTTGAACACTGGATCCACTAGAGCTAATTTGATGTCAGCAACCACATCATTCAGAGGTTGGTTCAGCATATGGGGGCCAAGAAAATAATCATATTTGTTGGATTTGAAACTAACTGCTGCATAATATAGCAACACAAACTGATAGTTTTCTTTACACAAAACATAATGATACAATACCAAACATAACCTATCTTAAATAGTGGAAATTATAACCACCACAATAACTACTAATTCAAATCACACTAATCCTAAATATAAGGTTTGCAGTTGCAACTCCCTGAATAACTATCACAAATTCTATCTTATTTAAAAACACTTAACTTCTAGCAACAAGTCACATGACACTTGAACTAAATAAACACACTTCACACATAATAGTTTGCAGCAGCCAAGGCATATGTTAACACTCCTCCTTGCCGTTGATGCTGCAAACTCCAACTTATGCCTCATGATGGATTCAAATTTATATGATTGTACCAGGCCTTTGGTGCCTGTGTAAGACCATACAAAGCTTTTTTAACTGGTACACCTTTCTTTCCTTGACCTTGAACAAGAAATCCTTCTTGTTCAACACCGATTTCTTCATCTAAGAACCTGCTTAAAAATCCAGACCCTCCTAAACTTTTATGCCAAAGATGGGTAGTCTTCATGTATGCAGCTTGCTCTTTTTCCATGAGATCAAGTTGAAATCTTTTTCCCTTAATCTTAACACACAGAATAATTTAAGCCCTTCTGCATCTTTAATCACACACTTCTTGTCCTCAAAATGCACTTTAAAACTATTCTCAAGCAATTGTTCAACATTCAAAATTTTTTGATCGATTTCAAGAACATACATCACATTAGTAATAACTTTATTACTTGTGAGAGTTTCAACAACGATGGAACCTTTACCTTTCACAAAGATATATTGTCCATTTTCAACTCTTACCTTTGAACTTGTACTCTGATCAAGTTCTTTGAAAAGTCCCACATTATTTGTCATGTGGTTTGTACAACCACTGTCCACTAGCCATGTTTCACCTTAGTTGATGCTTGCATCACACGATGCCACGAACAACTGTTTTTCTTCCTTTTCATTCACAACTCGGGCCTTGTCCACTAGACATGATTCACCTTGGCTGATCTTTGCATCACACGATACCACGAACAACTGTTTTTCTTCCTAGAGATTTCACGCCTGCAAATACGCTGTCATTTTGACAACCCACAACCGGTAGTTTTCACCCGTGAAAATAGGGGGTGGAATGGGATAATAAGAGTTTGAACTCGGGATGGAAGCACTTCATTTACTAATCAATTTCACACAGATCCCTTAAGAAATCAGGCTTTGGTACCATTTGTTGGATTTGAAACTAACTGTTGCATAATATAGCAACACAAACTGATAGTTTTCTTTACACAAAACATAATGATACAATATCAAACATAACATATCTTAAATAGTGGAAATTATAACCACCACAATAACTACTAATTCAAATCATACTAATCCTAAATATAAGGTTTGCAGTTGCAACTCTCTGAATAACTACCACAGATTCTATCTTATTTAAAAACACTTAACTTCTAGCAACAAGTCACATGACACTTGAACTAAATAAACACACTTCACACATAATAGTTTGCAGCAGCCAAGGCATATTTTAACAATATTCCTTGAAAAATATATAGAAAAGCTTTTCAAAGTATCCTTGCATTATACATAATTGCATATCCAGTATCCCACAATGTATCCTGATCTCTTTTGACATGAGGAATACTAATTCTAGTATCATGTGTACCCCTCCGATGACGTAATACAATCACCATCTCAGTACATACAATAACTTCAACAAACATGCAGTATTATTAATATATATTCGAATTATATCAGCCATACGAGGAAACGATATATATCAGCCATATGATGAAATAAACTTACCTAAACATGGATCATAAGTTTGATAAAAAACCAAGTCGGGATCTGAATGAACTCTGATGCTCTCTGCATAGTATGAACCAGTAGTAATTAAATGCTATCACAAAGTATAAAGACAAAGTCAGAAACTTCCACCATCTTTCCCTTTAAAACACATGCAGAGGTGGGGGTGGAAAACTGAAAGTTTAGACTATGGACGACAAGATATTAAACAATAAAAGATAAAGAAAGAAGAAAATGCAAACACGGAATATACCAATACAAACAAGTAATATACCAATATAAAAAAAGGAAATTTTTTTTGCATAAATTAAAATAGATGAACAACAGAAAGTACCTAATTAGCTACACTTGCTCAGGCAATAAAACAATTTTATCAATATAGTGAATTGATTGATTACATTCTTCAAGAGGATCACATCTCATGTGATCATGTCAATCAAATTACATTTTATATATTCTTTCAACGAGCTGTAATAAACTGCTAACTCTTCACACTTCTAAACCAAGCCAAACGTACCGTTTGCAAAAAAAAGGTTTTTTCCGTAAAGACCATGGGACTTTAAGAGTGCAAATGTGCAATATCGTTAAAAACACAAAACAGGTTAACATTTCTAACATATACATTTTCTAATTCCAATGTACACTTCAAGCTTGGCCTCTTCCTAATAAAAAAAACAATAAATCCAAGAGTTTATAGGAGAAAACTATAATTCTTTACATCCAAATTAGCTTAAATAACAAAAAGACACAATCTTTACCTAAAATTTGATCAGCCCATCATTCAATAAACATAATCAGAACAAAACGAATGAAGAAAACATCAAAAAAACAAGAACTCATAGTAAAGATACATCACAAAAACCAACACCCATCAACAAAAGATAATCAAGACCCAAGTCTCAAAATGCAAACTTTTGGTCATTTCTTGCATCTACAGTGTGTGATCAAAGAAGATTACAACAACTACAAACTCAATAAAAAAATAAATAAAAGAAAAATTGGGGTTTTAGTAACTGACCAGCAGTGTGTTGGAGAGGTTTAATCGCGGGAGACATAAACAGAGGTGAATCAGATGAGGATATATTAATCTTTGCTTGATATGTGGCCTTAAAACTCAAGTACTATAATATACACAATATATACTTACACGTATAAATTAAGTAATATTCTACGCAGAGCAAAATGTAATTCGTTTACGCATTTGTGTATCAGACCAATCGGAATAGCACACTTCAAAAATTACCCCGCGCTATAATGCGTTTCCTAATCTTTTACACTTTGCTGTCTAATTGGACTAATACTGTCAATTTTTTTAAGGATATTTTTGTCAGTTTATATATATGAGCTTCCTTCCACTCTTTCAAACATGGTAAATTTAGTCGGATTTTATGTTCAACAGAACAAAATTTCGGGTCATATCGATGAGCTCCTTCATAATTCCATGGTTTGGAGAATTGAAGTTGTGGATTTGAGTAATAATATGTTTACCGAGAGCTTGCCACAATCTATAGGAAATCTGTCCTATTTAATGTCTTTGGATCTTCAGGGCAACAGCTTTAGCGGTGAGATCCCATCTGATCTTGGAAATCTGATGCAACTTCAGTATCTGGATGTTTCTGACAATGGTCTTTGCGGAGAGATTCCAAAGAAGTTGTGTAGCCTTGAAAACACACAGTTGCTCTCAATTTGGCGGAGAATAGGTTAGAAAGGCATATTCCAAGGGTTGTAATTTGCTAAAACCTAAAAAGGGTTGAAATTTGCTAAAACCTAACGAATATAACTGTAGTTGGGAATAGGATCTATGTGGAGGATTAGTTGGTCTAAGATGCCCTTTGAAGAGTTTTCATAAGCGGTCACGGTTGATAAGTATATGGGTTGTAGCAGTGATTGTTGTTGGTGGCGCGTTAGCTACTCTTTTTACAGCTATTGTCTTATGGATATGGGTTCACAGAAGCAACAAGCAGAGTGATTTAGAGGAAAGTGAAGATTGCAAGTTAAACAGTTCTGTAAATCAGAATCTCCTTTTCTTGAGTAGCAGCAGATCAAAAGAGCCTTTAAGCATCAACGTGGCAATATTTGAGCATCCACTCTTAAAGCTTACGTTGGTAGATGTTCTTGAAGCAACCAATAACTTCTGCAAGACAAACATAATTGGCGATGGAGGCTTTGGAACAGTGTATAAAGCCACTTTACCAGACGGTAAAACAGTAACAGTCAAGAAGCTAAACAGTAGCAGTCACAGTAACATGTGACCTAAATACCCTTGCAAAAAGTCATGGCGTTAGTCCAATTAGATGTAAATCAGCAAAGTGTAAAAAGTTAGGAAGTGCAGTATAGCTCGTGGTGGTTTTTAAAGTGTGGTATCCCAAGTGGTCTGACACACTAACTACGCGTACACGAAGTGTACTTTACTCTTCTATATATATGAAAAAGTAGTTCGCCATTAATTTTGTGAGCGTTGCGAACTGATTGTCATTGTCAACAGTCAAATAGTGAAGTTAGGCATAGGCGAAGAAATTGTTACATTGCATTTAATTACCTTGCTCCCTTACCTATAAATAGCTTTATTCGTGAATGAAAAAAAATACACCACAACACTATTTGCTAGTATTGTTATCTGTTCTATCTCTGGGAGCCAGTTCTGAGTAACTATAGTAGTAATATTTGCTTCTAATTTATAACACGTTATCAGCACGAAACTCCGCCAAAAAAATTGAGAAGGTATAATCGTTATTTATTATATTTAAATATTTAATATATATACATATATTTAATTATTATGAGACTTGGCTACGCCGTCTACTAACAATTTAAATTTATATGGTCGGATCACCGCCTACTGCAAATTAAATTATTGTTTAGCGGTACCATAATTTTTTGGTGACACCGAAAATATATTGGGAACGTTTTAATTACACTGTTATTAACTGTTTATACGTAATTGATTTTATTATTATGGTAACATTAATCTTTAGTAATTACTAAGAATAGTGGAAACCTTAATTTTATTGTTTTAAAGTGGTACCATTTATCGCAAGATATTGTGGGAACATTTTTATGATTATTATATAAATAATTAATAACCTGTTTATACACGAACTAATTTCTACAGGATTTCCTACTTAAAATTATTTATCAGTCGGAGATAACCTGTATACACAAACGTCCATATGGCGGGTGAAAATCCATTTGTTGTTTTATATATTGATCTGTTTATAGTATCACTGATAATCATGATATATACATTAATTATTGTGTATTTGTCGACGCACCCGATTCAATAAAGTTTTATGTAATATTTACATCAATTATTTAGTTTAATATTTTATATGTTACAATTCAGATTTAGTATGACAAATCTTACAAGCTTGTCATTCGTTGCATTGGACATTTCTGGGGATAATTATTTGTCATGGGTACAAGATGTAAAATTACACCTTGGTTCAAAGAAATTAATGTTGGGATTCGGGCACACACGCAGCGGAAAAACGTGAAAAATAAATACAAAATAACGAATCCCAAATGCAGGATCCGTGTATAATAAGCGGATGATTATGGAGAATCGGATGTGTACCTTATTAAAACTTTCCTTATGATGATTATAGAGGTCCAGAAGCGATGAATCACAGCATCCCTTCACAGAAATCTGCTCTCTATCGGTATCCACACGAACGTCGTATCGTCTAACGATCACCGGAGTTAGGTACTAGCCTGTTTCTGCCTCTTTGTCTCTCTCTTTCTCTAGCCTCTCAAATAACGTAGAGCTGCTAGGGTTTTATTAAAAATGAAATTATAAAACTGTTAACCCTAAACTATACATCTTTATGTATATATAGGGGAGAGAGGGACTTGGGCCAAAACCCTATTCTGATTGGACTTCTTAAAACTCATTCAGATTTCGGATTTATATTATTAATAAATTCGAATTCTAATATGTATATAATTAATCAAGTCTCGCTTAATTAATTAAATAAATAAATTCGAATTAATAATAATATTTAAATTCATAATTTAAATAACACTTCGTTTAAACGTTCTTTGTGTGTGACCCTATAGGTTATTATTACGTTGACAATAATTTTATTTTTTACTAATAAAATTATAAACAATGAGCGGCATCTAGTAATACATCATTGCTACCCAAGTAATAATAATAATTGGTGATTCAATTAAACCTTTCGTGAGTAATGTACAATGTAATATAATCCCTTTAACCTTATATTATAGATCAAACTCGAGGCATGTAATGTGTCATCCTCTTCAACGTTTAATCCAGATTTCCATGATCAATGAGTAGACTATTAATCAAATCAACATTTGAGCATGACCATGCATTTTATAGTCTCACTCAATCAAGAGGCCAATAATATCGCTCCTAAAATAGGAGGGTTAAATCATATATCTATCATTCATATTTCTCATACGATCCATAGCATACCCAATGTACACCTTTATCATTACACGGTTAAAGATAACTTTGAGTGTAATCAAAATATATTAATTCTCGTATAGAAATATAATGATTTCAAGTCTAAGGATCATTACATCATTATCACAGTAAGAATTTCTTATGACACTTATCAACATGTAGATTCTCACAGCGGGTCTGTCCAGTGCCATGCATTGAGACATGCACTTATGTTCTTGACTTTAGTATCACCATACCTATTACCAATGAGATGTGGTCATCAGTCAACAAACATGCTAGTCTTATTGCATTATTATTGTCCTTAAATAATAATACTCGACTAGGGACTTTTAAGAATAAAACACTATTCATATAATCTCATTTTTAAGTCACATACTTAAAGATATATATTACGTATTACTATTCCAAGGACATTTATTATTCTTTCAATTTATGACGCAGTAAATAAAGACATAATAAATATTAATTAAATAATCACATAAAACATAATTCTTAATTGTTTTTAATAAAACATTAAAAGTATTGTCTCTAGGACACCAACACTAACAATTAAGTGATACAATTAAGCCATAAAATACAACTACAGTGGAAGAAAAGTTTACCTCTATTATATTTCTCTAACACCACATGCATGAAGATTTAAAATCTGAGTATCTAGAAGTTGAGGATCCTTACATTTTATAGGAAAATCTAAAAGATAGGTTTGATCATCAGAACCTAGTTTATCTACCTGCAGCTGAAAATAATTGAGATAATTTAAGACTTCAAGATTTTAAAAGTGTCCGAGCATATAGCTCTGCTTTGTTCAAAATAAGTTCTAGGCTTACTGAGAAAAGACATTCCTTGTTCAACATGTTCTTTAGGAAAATTGATTACTCGACCATTTCCTACTAAAGTCCAGCTTGAAAATCCAGGTTTTCTAGAAAGAATCCAAGGCGACATATGTGGACCTATACATCCATCATCTGGTCCATTTAGGTATTTCATGGTCTTAATTGATGCCTCAACTAGATGGTCTCATGTTTGTCTTCTCTCAACTCGTAATGACGCTTTTGCAAAATTACTTGCTCAAATAATCAAATTATGAGCTCAGTTCCCAGATTATCCCATTAAATCAATACGTTTAGATAATGCTTAAGAATTCACATCTGCAACTTTTGGTGACTATTGCATGTCTGTAAGAATCTCAGTTGAACACCCAGTTCCTTATGTACATACACAAAATGGATTAGCCGAGTCGTTTATCAAAAGACTTCAACTTATTGCAAGACCTTTATTGTTAAAAGCAAGATTACCTGCATATATTTGGGGTCATGCAATACTTCACGCTGCCAATATTATTAGGATTAGACCAACTGCCTACAACAAACATTCTCCGTTGCAATTGGTACTTGGCCAAATTCCTAATATTTCTCACTTCAAGGTTTTCGGAAGTGTTGTATACGTTCCAATCGTTCCACCACAGAGATCAAAGATAGGAGCTCAGAGAAGAATATGTATCTACGTTGGTTTTGATTCAGCATCCATAATTAGATATCTTGAACCACTAACTGGAGATTTATTTACCGCGAGATATGCAGATTGCCATTTTGATGAATCTATGTTTTCTCCCTTAGAGGGAGATAAACCCTTGAGTAAAAATAATCCTGAGATAACATAGAATGCATCATGATTATATTTTCTAGATCCGCATACCGGTCAATGTGAACTTGAAGTTAAAAGAACTACTCACATGCAAAATATCGCAAATCAAAGGCCAGACGCATTTAACGATTCTATAAAAGTAATAAAACCTCATATACTTGCAGTAAATACTCCAGCTAGAATAGATATACCAATTCAAAATTAAATTCTAAGGAATTGGTTACAGAATCAAACCCGCGTTTGAAGTGGGGTAGACCGGTCGGTGCAAAGGATATTACAACACGAAAATGAAAAACAAAGAAAATTACCCCAGAAGTGGCACATGCTCCAGAAGTAGCAATTACCCCTGAAGTGGTATTATCTCCTGAAGAGATTTTAGTCCCTGAAGACATGGGATTAAATAATTATGAAATTTCAATAAATTATGTGCATGATATGAAATTATGGGATCGAAGTAAAGTCATAATCGATGATGTATTTGTGTACTCTATGACACTAGATGTCGACATAAATTCTGATCCTGAACCAAAATGTTGATGAATGCTGTCGACAAAAAGACTGGCTTAAATGGAAAGATGCAATTCAAACAGAATTAAATTCGTTGCACAAGAGAGAAGTATTTGGACCTGTAGTCCAAACACAAATTGGTGTGAACCCTGTTGGAAACAAATGGGTATTCATAAGAAAATGAAATGAAAGAAATGAAATCATGAGATATAAAGCCTGACTTGTAGCTCATGGGTTTTCTCAAAGGCATGACATTGATTATCAAGAGACATACTCGCCAGTAATGGATGAAATTACTTTTCATTTTATATTAGGTATGAAATCTAAAGAAAAATTAGAAACACGTCTTATGGATGTTGTTACACGTTAGGGATTGTGGTGTTAACATTATAATCAACTAGAAGTTACTTAGATTAATTAGAAATTAACTAAGTAAAATGTACTGTCATATGTATATTGACAGTATGTTTAGTTGTCACTTATAACAGTATGTTTAAAAGCCAAGTAGGTGACAGTAAGTCTCAATAGTTATTGTCTTGTACAAATACAATAACATGATCCATGAAGTAGAAGTTCACAAAGTGTTCAGGCACAACATGGGTCAAGACTTTGATAGTAACATTCTACAACTGAAGCCTACGACAACATATTCAAGTGACAGCACAAAGGAACAGACGACATCAACTATTTCAATGACAGTAAACTTGGCGGAGAATGAAGATTCACAGACAGTAAGTTTTACTGATAGCACGTTTAGCGGGGATAAGTGACAGCAACTTTGGAGACAGTAAAGTTCAAGGATCTATCGAGGCTTGACAACAAAGTGTGCAGAGCCAAAGATACTGTCACCATAGTGGAGCTAGAAGTTGACAGTATACTTTTAGTGAAGCTGACAGTCTGTTCCAGGTAGCAGATTAGATAGTGAAAACACAAGGAATGATTTAGATATTACTATCTAGTCTGTCAAGCCTACTACTGCAACTTGGGAGAATACAAGCAAAAAGATAAGGTGTGCACCAGGAGTCAAAGATTTTTGTCATCTCAGCACAACTTTATCTACAAATGGAATGAAGCCAAAATTGAACCATAAAAGCACAGTTTCTATTTTGAATTTTATTCTAGGACAAAGGAAAAGTGCACATGTAAGTGGGATATGTGTTTTAGTATAAATACACATATCTCATAAGTATTTTTCCTAATGCAACTGAGCAAAGTTTTCTCTCAATCAAGAAACTTTAGCAAATCTATTGCTCATTGTTTCTTTGTAGCTGGAATACTCATTCCAGTCAGTTGTAGCAAAACAAAAAATAATAAAATTAATTTTTTAAGTTAAACACATGTCTTCAACTGTTTGCTTAGTTATTTGCATTTCATAACTTGCTTTTATTACTGACTTGTTTGTTGTTAACAAGAATAATGATAATTTTGTAAGTTGCATTCAACCCCCCCCCCCCTTTTCTGCAACACCCATATTGTTTAACATTACCGCATACCTATATAGTTCACTTGATAGTAAAATTTATATGAAAATCCCTGAATGATTGAAAATGGATGGGTTCAAGAAACCTCGTCATATATACTTCATTAAACTGCAACGATCATTATATGGATTAAAATAATCTGGTCGCATGTAGTATAGCAGACTTAGTCGTTATTTATAAAAGAATGGGTATATAAGCAATCAGGTATGTCCATGTGTTTTTATTAAGAAATCACAATCTAGTTTTGTGATTATTGTTGTATATGCTGATGATTTGAATCTAGTATGAACATCTAAAGATGTTGATGATGTTGTCATATATCTAAAGATAGAATTTGAAATGAAAGATCTTGGAAGAACAGAATATTGTCTTGGTATACAAGTAGAGCACTTGTCATCAGGAATTCTCCTACATCAATTCACATATACCGAAAAAGTCTTGAACAGATTTTACATGGATAAATCTCATCCTTTGACTACTCCAATGGTAGTTCGATCTCTAGAACCTGACAAATATCCATTTTGACCACAAGAAGATGGTGAAAAAAGTTCTTGGACCTGAAATTCCATATCTTGGTGCACTCATGTACTCGGCAAACAATACAAGGCCGGATATTGCATTTGTCGTGAATTTATTGGCAAGATTCAACTCTACACCAGTAGACAGACATTGGAACGGGATCAAACATATATTTCGTTATCTACGCGGAACGATCGATTTTGGGTTATTTTATCCAAATAAGTCGACATCTCAATTGATCGGATATGCAGATGCCGGATATTTGTCAGATCCTTATATTGGAAAGTCACAAACCGGATATGTATTTACATACTGCGATACAGCCATTTCCTGGAAATTCACAAAACAAACTACGGTGGCAACCTCATCAAATCACTCAGAACTAATTGTAATTCATGAAGCTAGCAGATAATGTAATCAAGAATATTCAAGAATCATATGGATTACCAGACATCACGAGAAATCTCACTGTTATGTTTGAAGACAACACGGCATGCATTGATCAACTTAATGAATGTTATATCAAAGGAAACAAAACGAAGCACATTTCACCAAAATTCTTTTACACTCGTGAACTTCAAGAGAATGGTGAAATTAATGCCCAACAAATTCGGTCATGTGGCAACCTTGCTGACTTGTTCACGAAATCATTGCCAAATTCAACATTTGAAAAACTGCGACATAACATTGGAATGCGCCAACTCAAAGATAAGCTTCAACAAAACTTCAGTGAATGATTAGTTAATTCCAAAGGGAGATCGTACTCTTTTTCCTTCATCAAAGTTTTTATCCCACTGGGTTTTTCTTTGACAAGGTTTTAACGAGATAGTCTATGATCCATACTGTAATGACAATCAAAAGAGTGTTATGAACTGATTGTCATTGTCAACACTCAAATAGTGAAGTTAGGCATAGGTGAAGAAATTGTTACGTTGCATTTAATTACCTTGCTCCCTTACTTGCCTATAAATAGATTCATCCGTGAATGAGAAAAATATACCACAATAATTGCTCAACTTCTTTACTCTATTTGCTAGTATTGTTATATGTTCTCTCTCGTAGCCCGTTCTTAGTAACTATAGTAGTAATATTTGCTTCTAATTTATAAAAGTGAGCAATTAATATGCTTTTTGGCATTTTCTAAACCAAAAGCAAATATATATACTACTACTTGTAACATTTTACTTTCCATGTAATTTTAAATTTTTTTTAGAAATAAAAGATAGAGGGGACAACCAAAATGCGAGCTCTCAAATAATTTTTAAAATGTCTAATAAATATCGTGTGTTATATTTTGATTCGGATTTCTTTTATTCACATAAATTTTATCTATTAAAATATTTTATAATAACATATATTATAAAGTCATGTCATTTGAAAACATTTTTTTTGAAAGACAACAAATTTTTTTTATTGGATATTTGAAATTTGTTAATACTTAATAATGTCATAAATTGGAAATATTGTTATTTAACAGATCGAATTTAAATGTGAATTTCGGACATTGACATATCTTAATAGATTATACAATTAATAGAAACTAATAATTTCTATAAAAAACGAATAATTTCAGCAAATTCAGTTTTTATCCTTTTCAATCTATATATTCAATAAAAAAAATTTAGACTTCTATTAGTATCGTATTTGTATATATCACTCAGAATATAACAAACAATATATTTCTTTGACGTAATGTAGACATGGAACATGGACCTTGTGCCCAACACGTTTTAAGAATGAAAATTTTGGAAATTATAATACAAGTTCGCGTTTAATCTCACTTGTAACATGATTATAATATTTTGTAGTTGATGTTGTCCATTTACCCGTTCACATTTCTGGTTATCATACTCTGATGAAATTTAAGGTGTGATGGAATGAACGCCTATATCAAAATTATAAATAAAATGATGATATCATAGTACAAATTTTACTTTATTTTTCATCACATTAAATTGCTTCCAACAATGAAGAGAATAAACCCGTCTGAATATTTCAAAGATTTTTTATTTTAGGTGACAGTTAAAAATAGATAGTTCCCAACTTAAAGCCAACTACAACTACTTATCAAACAAACTTTCCTCTGCGCATAAAAATTAAAATTCAACATTGCAAGTCCGCCAAGAAGCTTGTATTCCGAAAAGCTCGATCAAAATACATGATCAAATTCGCAACCCACCAGAAAATGACCAGCTGCAGCTTAATAGTATTTGAACATCTTTTGGAGTGTTTAGCGGTACATATTTACGAAGCTATTATTAGAAGTTCATAAATTACTAATCAGAAATCAGATTGAAGCAACCAAATTTCCTCGATCACTTATCTCTTCAGAAAGCGAGCCCCGTGTCCACCTTCTTAGCATTTCGAGTGCAGCCTTGGGCTGATCCATGGGTACCATGTGACCTGCATCATGCACCTGCCAATACAAACAAGCATGTAAATACATCCACAAGTAATCGACAACACAATTTAAAAATAGAGGCAGACCTTCAGAAAACTGAGAGGCCCATGACTTTTGAGGAGTCCAGCATTGGAACCATCGACTTCAAAATGAACTTCAGGAGATGCTACAAACTCTTTCTGCCCACTCCATTCCATTGCTTGAACCCATCTCGAATTACCTACTCATATAAATGGTATGTTAGCTGCGGTTATCATGGAATGTGTTGTTACAATAAAACTCATTATAGCTTCTTGTGAGGCTTATTATGTTTAACGTGTGCCAAGAATTTTAAGTGACACCAAGAATACAGGTGATCACTAGGATGTCTTTGAGGCATGCTTGTTTTCCTACGACATGTTGGTAGTTAGAAATATTACATAAAAGACCAAAAGTCCTAGGCCTTGCAGCCTGCAGGTTCTACTCAAGTGTGAATTTGTACAGTCTAATACTATAATTGCACCTGAGGCGCAGAATGCCACCTTAGTACCTACTAATTCCTGCATTATCACAAAAAGTTCAAATGTTGTATTGGACACAGTAACTGCTGAGGCTAGAATATATTTATTGTCAAGCTGGCTTCATACGGACCAAACCCTAAAGAAATAAAGTATTTTTTATAACATGCCAAATATATATTAGGTTTTTTTTAGGAAAAATATGTTTTAAGTTCTCCTTTACAAAATACTCTGCTCATATTGACTTCTCAAAGTCAGGGAAAGTCCTGGCAGAATTCAAAGCTGATATATGGTCATGTCATTTGCAGGCGATACAATCATTACTGTTACGGATGATCTAAAAACTAAAAAGTAATACTACCTTCCATTTTTTTATTATCATTTTAGGACCGTACTTCTGAGCTGAGAGTTTGAATATGAATCAAGTTGACTTACAAGAGTCTAACGGGTTCTGGGAAAGAGTATTGTTTAGGTAACTCAAAGTAAGACTTACCAAGCCAGTTGCAGATAAGGTCATACTCTCCAGCATATACAAGCATCTTCACTCCATCCTCAAGAAGGGCAGGAATTCCAACTTCAAGATTCCTCATCCAGTCCACAAGCATTGCCTGATACACAGTAGGACTACAGGAAACAAAATCTATGTCACCAACTCCAAGAGCATCCCTAACAGAATCCTGGTTCAAAAATTTCTCCATGTTTGAGAAGTCATAGCAAAGGCTTCCCACACACTTCTTTCTGATGTCATAGTACTGCACATGAACACATCAGACATTTCATATCCAGGGATAAGCTTTGTTTTCCCACAGCAAACACAAAATTGCATACTTGTTTACTTCACGTCAAAATAAACAAATTTGACTGAATACTTGTGATGGAGTAATACAGATGGACACGAAAACAAGGCATACAGTAGTAAAAATGGGTGCAATATGGTGAGCAGTGACTAATCCAATAAGTCTCTCTGTTGTGCAAGCGCATCTCCCCACCCTCTCTCTGTCCTCCCCTCTGTGTGTGTGTGTCTGATTCGGGTCATATCCGCATATTACACATAACAAATGGCTGGAATTACATATTTAAAAATTAAAACTAAGTAAACCCGGAAGTTTGAGTTGGTTTAAAGTCATAGCACCTACCAAAACATGAAGGATAAGGTCCTATGTTTCCTTAATCAAAAGGCCCAAATTCATTTGTAATAGAGATCATTCATTTTCTCCAGGTCCCTAGGACCAATATCGAGAAATCTATCATTGCATAGTAAAATATATATTTCGAACAAGTATATAGAATGTTACATTGTAAGAAGCAGACCACAGTTAGCAAAGTAAGAACAAGATGAAGCATATCAATCACACAATAGGACAAGATAGCATACTGGAATCCCTTCATGCTGTGATATTTCTAGACAATCACAAAATTTGTTATGTTACATAATTGATAATACTGAAAATAGTATTTCACACTACCAAATATGTGTTGGCAAAGTCTAGGTGCCCAACACAATGTCATTTCTCTACAAGTTTGCATAAAACCATTTTCAAAACAATTATGTTTACTAATATTGTCATAACAATAAGAAGAAGAGTCTTGTGATGAGTTTCTTACATTGATACCGCTACCAGCATGCATCAAGATAGAACTGAATACAAGATTGCAAACAACATATGAAGCCATACATGCTACAGTTCCATCAGTACCTGTATAAAACACATTTTTAAGATTAGAAGTACAATGTTCACTTTAACCAAACAAAGAAACATGAATATTATGTTTTTTAAAAACTGAATATCAGATAACGACCAAAAACTACTTTTTTAGAATATTATGATGGCTCCTGAAGTGACCCCGTAATTGGACAATCTTTAATGTTACATTACAAGCAGCAAGTGCTTATTTTGGTAGGACAACATAAGGATATTACAAATTTTCATGTGCAAATATTAATCCCTAAACAAAGTAGAAAGGTATCTGTGTTCTGTGCAAAGTGGCTGTCTAGTGATAGTTTACTTGTACGATGTCCGCAATTTAGGTTTTATGAATGCTATATTTTTTTATTGCATAATTTAACACGATTGAACACGAATTTTTGAGCAACCGAAGTTTGGTATTAACTTCTTTTCTAATAATATTCAAATACAACTGGATAAAAATTGCTTCAAAATTTGTTTTATGTTATATTCAACCTCCTTATTTTTTCATCATAAATTTAAAAAACTCGACTAATTTGTCCCTCAACTATTTGAATTCCTAGGGATAAAGTGTCTAATTATTTTTTTGATTTATAATCTCTCTTCGTCACTAAAAAAAATCTTTTGGTCGCATCCCCTAATAACCTTTAAAATCTCAATATCTCATGGACACTTGGCACAAAAATATGCTCCATACAAATTGTGTGACATTAGAACATCTCCGAGAGACTCTTGAACTAGGCTCTTAAGTTAGGACTTATAAATCATTGGTAAAATGGTGCTCCGAGAGACTCCTAATTGCTTCACAAAGTTTTAGGAGATTCCCTCCCTCATTCTTAAGAGGTCTCATTCACTCTCAAGTAATCTTTTATAATAAATTATTAAAATCACTCTATTTCTTTTTGTCCACTTCATATTGTACTTTTTACGATAGGAAGTTCTATAAATTATATATTAAACCAGGAGTGACTATAAGGAGCATTGTTGGAGACGACACATATCCATGTACTAAATTTCTAAAATATAATTAATAAATATTATATTTGATATGTGTGAAACACAAGAGACAGATAATGGCTTTAAATATGAGTTGGATATAAAAGATAATGTGGTATCTCGTCTTTCTTTCTCCTTGTCTGTTTTAGTAGATAAACAGATAATTATATCTTATAAGTTAACTCACTCGCGAGGAACAAAACAATTTGGTTAAATATCATATAACTTATATCACTCTTCTTGTTATGCCCTTTTGGATAAATACATTAGAGCAGTATATAAAGTTTAGCAGGAATGGTAATATACTGTTATACACAATCCCAAATGTTCTGCCCGAAAGGAAAAATGGAAATGTATGTGAGAGAGAGATGAATTTGAGTATGAAACCTACCACAAAGCTTTATTGATGCTTCACAAACTGGAACAAGCACCAGATTCAGACGTTTATACTCTGCCGTTGTGATGAGGCCCATATCCAGTGCATAATCTGGGTAAGCTTTGTATTGAATCTCTGGATCTGTGAGCCCGTTACCAATTGCAAATCCCTGTTCGGACACTAACAGGTTAACAGAAACCTTTAACAATTCCAACAAAGGAGAGATACATGCCAGAATGATACCTTCAGATTTACATGAATTCCTTCTTTGGCTTTGTTTCCTTGATAGACTCGGGCAGCAAAAGCAGGAATGTAATGTCCAGCATACGATTCTCCAGTAATGAAAAAGTCATTCTTAACAAACTCAGGATGCTCCAAAAAGAAAGCCTATTTATTAATTAAATGACAAATTAATTCACCATCAGAAAGAGAAAAAGGGGATGCAGAGCCAGGTGTGTAATAAATATATACAAAGATACATCAATATTCTACCTCGTTTAAAGCGGTCATTTCTTTCTAACATACATGTAACAATTCGCAGTTAAATAGCAAAGCTAGGAAACTGCATATCAATGAATATCGTGATCATCACCATGCTCTATTCTCTAAGGTCTGTTTAAGCATCGAATTTATGCAACTGTTGCATGTAAACACAGCTCTTCTTGTTACTAATATATAAGGTAAGGGAATTATCAACATTACAATATACCCCCCATTGCCATGTTCATTAATATTTTTGTCCTTAAGCGTGTCTAAGCTCACAAGTATCATTTTGATTTCGGAGTAATCGATCTAATATAACTGCTTTGTGAGATAATAAGAGTGACATAATTACATTACGTGTGCAACTGTACAACTTCGTAGATAATTAGTTTTTAGCAAAAAAGCTCTTTATGATTATTATTAGGCATATAATTTCCAATAGTTAACTTGCAGGTCATAAATGGTTCTATAAATTTGGTGACACAATTAGCCACCAGTTGCTTCCATTCCATGGCATAAAATACAGTAATATTAGACAAATTAATCCTCAGAACTGAAAAGAAATTTACAATCACAAGCAAGAAACCTGTAAGAAATCATATAAGTCATTGCTAACACCATCTTCATTGTGGCGAATGTCACGTTTGTCAGAGGTATAACTGAATCCAGTCCCAACAGGCTGGTCAACATACAGTAGGTTTGACACCTGCAGATTACCATAGCAGTTATATCACTTTATTCTTGCAAAAGTTATGGGCGCTACATATATGGTGATATTTTGCTAGGAAAAAACACTATTATATTCATTTCCTAAAACAAATTAATCTGCATCTGAACATTCAGAATCACCAACATCAATAAAAATAAGATAAAATACACCATATATTACAGTATAATAATACAGTAAACACAATATTCTCGCGGTGTAAGACAACAGATTGACCAAAAGAAGGCTCGGAGCTTCTGGGTAACATAAGAGACATATTTAGAATGCTACATAATAGTCCAAGGTACCATCTTTCTCCTTATTTATCACGAAAGAATCCAATATCCATCAAACTACTGCCATACTTCTTAGTAATCAAGTGTCTAGCTATTCCACATTTTCTTAGCTGTAAATTGTAATCAGTTTTTACTTGAAGAAGAAATAAATAAATGTAAGAGATCCCTTTTTTCATAATTCTCAACTAATAGGATCTAAGCATTAATCTATTCTGCACTGAAAGTGCAGAACACCCTAAATACGAAATTGTTTGTCAAACAGTGGACATAGCATTTCAAGTATATTGCTATATACCTTGTCCCACCCATAATCGTTCCACACGAGAGATAAGTTGTTTGCAATAGTGAAAGGCCCATTTTCGTAAAAAAGTGCCAACTCACTGCTACACCCTGGTCCTCCAGTCAGCCAAATAACAACGGGGTCGTCTGTGCTGTTGCGCGATTCAAAGAAAAAGTAGAACATCCTACAAACAGAAAAATATTTACTTAGCAACAATACAAACATGAATAGAATTACAGAAAAATTGAAACAGGGAAACCCAAATTTTAAATGGAAAACTTAACAGCCTAATTATGACATATTAATTAACATTTCATTCTAGTACATCTAGGTCCTGTTTGGTTAAAGGCCTTGCAAGTCCAAAATACAAATCAACTTATTTCATCCGACATAAAACTAACTTGTACATTATATTTTTAAAAAGTAAGAAATCATAACAAAATACGATATAAAGTTTGTGATCTAAGTTGAGAAAAAAAATCGTTTTGGTCACCGTAATTTTTAACAACTTAAAAGTTACACATCACTAATTGAACTATGCAAACAGATAATTACCGTAACATGTACTTTCCTTCCAAGGTAAGTATAAAAGATCAATAATAACCCAAAGCATAAATGCATATCTCCTGAAATGAAGTGGCATAGAGATTATATAAAGAGCTTGAACTTCCCTAAAACTAAGTTACAACTTATAGTCCATAGGAAAACAAAGTATACGCATTTAATTCCTCGGAAGTTGAAACTTCTCCTCCTTACTTAAAGGCCTTACAAGACAAAATTGCCTTATAAGTCCAAATCAACTTTACTAGTCCAATTACAAAATAACAATTATGACTTAAAAAGTTAACATAACTAACAAGTTACTTCCTCTTCAAGGTACGTAATCAACGAAATAAAGTTGCATTGCATACGAACCATAATAACTCGAAGCACAAATGTCAAATGTTTATTTCACGGAGTTTAATAAAGTCGCATAAGATACATGAGTATATATAGTTCAAATGTCACAATTCATATAAAAAACACAATATATGCACATTCAATTAAACCTCAATAAACTCGAGAACTTCATTCATTTATCGAGGTTGTATGTATATCTAGGGTTTAAGAATGGGGGATTACTTAGCAGCATGAGAGTGTTGAATTTGATAATAACCAGCATGATGACCTAACTCCTCAACGGAAACATCATCTGATACTAAATTAGGGAACTTGAATTGCTTCTCGACGATGCGATTAGTGTTGTGACTCAGTAAAGGAGGAGCTGAGTGATTAGAATCGACGATGTTGATCAACTCGTTGGGGAACAAATTGAGCTCTCTGATGAGCTTCTGCGCTTGAGATTGGGGGAGTGTTGAAGAGTTTGTAGTAGAGATTGTAGAGAGAGAAAGTAGGATGAGGAGAGAGATGAGATGATTCTTCATTTCGAGAAACTGGGAGACTCTCTTTGAGCGAGCGAGAGAGATATGGAGAGACTGTGTACACGTATACGAGTGCAGAGAGAAACTCAACGCAACGTATGTACTGTATATCATAACTTCGAAAAAAGTTAAAATATCTAAATACATTATAATCTGACTACGTCACAGCATCAAATTTTGCGAAAACATTTACTGGGTAATTCTTATTATACCCTAATATTAAATATATAATTTACTATTTTAATCCTTTGAGTTTCATTAGTTATTATAATTACAATATTAATTTTATTATTATTATTATATATAACAACTATGGATACATACAAACTCTAATATAATCCTAGATACTCTCCAACTATTCATCTCAATTTAATAAATTTATTTTTTTATTATCAATACATCATTTTATTATCAATAAATAAAAAATTATGGGAACATTAATGAGTACTTCAGTATGTAAATATTATAAAAAATAATATACATAAATGTGAATTATCAAATCATATTTTATAAAATTTAAAAAATGATATGTTAAAATAACGTATAAATATAATTTAATTTTTAAAGATAGTATATGTGGTGCACGGGTGTAAGAGTTTTTATATATAATATCACAACAAATTCTTTTATGCAGTAATTTTATTTTACGTTATCGGTTACACAAAATTAGTCATAAATTACAAACGATTACGATATTAACTTTTTATTATATAATATTACAAAAACTCTTTTAAGTAGTGAATTTATTCCACATCATTTGTCACGTAAGATCATTCATAAATTATAAACAATTATAATATTAACTCTATTATTATTGTCATACATATTTTGTATGCACTTATGTATATTTTACAATTTTAACATTTCACTTGTTACAATTTAAAATTAATTTCTCTCATATTCGATTTAAACACAATTATCTCACATGTCTGGTAAACTCTAAACTTCCATTATATATAAACTCTTACTAATCCTTTTTTTTAGTTATGAATACATATAAGTTATAATATAATTTTATACGCTCTCCAATTCCTTCAAGTTCACAATGTGAATAATCGATAGTAGTCATCATGTCGATCAACAATCAACTAATAAATATATCTTTTACTATCAATGCATCATTTTACGATCAACAATTAAAGAATCGGGAGTACATTAATGAAGAATTCAGTATATAAGTATTATCGAAAATAGTGTGCATAATACAAATTATCAAATCATATCTCATGAAATTTATAGAATAATACGCTAAAATAATGTATAAATATAACTTATTTTTAGAGTTCCCCGTACCTTTCATGGGTATAAGAGCTAGTATCATATAATACAACAACATTAAATTTTGTGGAAATATTTTATTCAGCATAATTATTATTATATCTCTTGAATTCAGTGTGATGTTATTGTTATATCCTTTAAAATATTAATATCACCCACATTCGGTGGCGGATTGGTATAGAGATCGGGGTAGTCTATAGCCCCCCCTTGGATTCTTAAAAAAAAATGTGTGTGAGTACAAGTTTTAAAAAAAATTAGACCTCTCTAAATATTTTAGTACACACTAATTTATTTTTAAAAAATGAAAAATATTTTCAAAAAGTCAAATAAATACATAAAAAATATTTTTATCAAACTTTTTTAATAACTTTTTAGTTTTATACTTTATTTTATACTTTAATAGTACATTTGTAATAGACTAATGATTAAATACATATTTACTTATTATACTAATACTCAGAATACATATTTACTTATTACTTATTATACTAATAGTCAGACACAACACATTACACACGACCTAAGAAGTAAGAAAGAAAAAATCATAGCCTCTCTACTCTCTCACTTGCTCTCTGCCTCTCTCACTCCGTGAGATTGTGACTCTATGTCTTCTTCAACGATTTACAAATCTTGAGGTTTGATTTTAAATCTTTTTATGAATTTTTTTCTTTTTTTCTTGTGTATTGAATATATTATTCCACTTAATTGATTCATAAATTGTAATTTTCTTGTAGACTTGTAGTCTGTTATTGTGTATTTTGTTGAATTAGTTTGTCATTTTACCCTAATATATAATAATCTAATATTTCAGAATTAAAATGGAGAAATTTTTGCTCAAGTTTTAATCCTAATATTTTTGCCCCTAGTGTTACTAATAATGGGCCTAATTTGGAAGAATTTCCTGCTGATCTCGGATTGAGAAGAGGTATTTATGAGTATGATGTTAATATAAGGGAGAAAGTTAGAAGAACTTATTTTCAAAGAGGGCCTTTTCAACCTAAAAATCATGATTTCCTTGGTCGCAACTTGGAGTTCAGAAACGTAGATTTATTTCAACGTGGTTTAATGATTATAAACCTTGGCTTGAGTATAGTATTGCAAAAGATGCTGCATTTTGCTTGCCTTGTTATCTTTTCAAATATGTTCAGGGTAGACAAGGAGGTGCTGATATTTTTAGTGCAGAAGGGTTTAGAAACTGGAAGAAAAAAGATAAATTTACCATACATGTTGGTGAACATGATAGTAATCATAAAAAGTGTATGCGTACTTGTGAGGATTTGATGTATCATCGTCAACACGTTGAAGTTTGTTTGTCTAATCATTCTGATCAAATAAGGATAGACTATCGTGTGAGGTTGATAGCTTTTATCATGTTGAAGTGTTTTGCGCGGTGATAGATATGCAACTTCAAGAGTTGAATAATCGCTTCAATGAGGCAAATACTGAATTGTTGTTATGCATGTCATGTCTTGATCCAACTAATTCATTTTCATCATTCAACAATGGAAGCTTGATTCGATTTGCTGAGTTTTATCCAAATGACTTTTCTATGTATGATTTGATGGATCTGGCACCTCAACTTGATTGTTATATCATGGATATGAGTACAAATGGTCAATTTCAAAATCTTCACAGTCTTGTTGAGTTATTAAAAAAGTTAGTTCAAGTAAAGAAGCACAAGGTCTATCCATTGGTTTATTTGCTTGTGAAATTAGCTTTGATTTTACCCATAGCTAGGGGTGTGCACGGGTCGGTTCGACTCGGTTTTTGATAAAAACCGCTACCAAACCGTATTTGTCGGTTCAATTCAGTTTTTACCTATTAACCATAACCGAACCGTCCGGAACGGGTTTTTTCGGTTCGGTTAACCGTTCACCGATTTTGAATTTTTCAATTTTTTTCTAATTAAAAAGTGTTATATAAATTTAATAATATTAAATTTGAAAAAATTATAACATAAAAAAATTAAAATTTATAATAACACAATTTCTATTATTATAAAATTACAAGTGAGTTTATTTTCAAATTTTGAATTAAAGACTACAATATTACTAATATTAGAAATGATTTGGAGACATTAAAAGAAATAAATAATAACTTCTATTAATAGCAAAAAAATTAAATAATATTGTTATTTTTATTATACCTAACTAAAATAGATTTTGTGTAGTAAATAATATTATATATATATATATATGATAATATTCAATTATATATATATAATTATATAAACGGTTCGGTTTTTCGGTTAGGTTATAATGATAAAACCTTAACCGTTACCAAACCATTTCGTCGGTTTGGTTACGATTTTTTTTCAGTTTTTATCGGTTTTGATTTTTTTCGGTTTGGTTTTTCGATTTTTCGGTTCGGTTTCGGTTTTTTGGATTTGTTTCGGTTTTTCAATTTTTTTTGCTCACCCCTACCTGTAGCAACTGCAACTGTGGAATATGTGTTTTCTGTGATGAAACATGTTAAAACAAAATTGCAGAACAGGTTTGGTGATGGGTTGAATGGGAATGATGCTTGGTGGCGTATATTGAAAAAGATGTAATGAATTCAATTAATGTTGAAAACATTACAGCGAGGTTTCAAAATATGGCACCTAGGAGAGTGTTATTGTGAGTTCGTAAGTTGTAACAATAATATGTCAAATTTAATTATATATTATATACCCAAAAAAATAAAATTCTCAGTGGGACATACGCCACTACCAACATCACAAACCATATAATTAATATATATCTAAAAAATAATAAAATTGTAAGATATATAACTAATATATATCTTAAAATCATAAGATATGTCATCAAATTTTTTCTGAACACATCTTTTAAAATTTGAGAAGGAATAATTTTAAATTGTATCAAATAATTTTTTTTTTGTATTTTTTACATGTAACAATAATATATTGACAAATGCCCTGTATCAAGCATAACCATATATTCTACCTATTATATAATACCACGTCAAACACTTTTGAGAAATGATTTTATTTCACGTCATTGGCCACATCACTAGTCACGCAGTCTCAATATGTCATGTCAGCAATTAATTAAATTTAATATCTACATTACTATTATACCCTTCTATACATTTAATTAACTTATTGTTATACTCTTGCATATTTTTAATTAACTTACTATTATACAATTAAACATATTTAATTAGTGTACAACATCATATTTTTTTAAAATGATTTTATTTAATATGTTATTACTCTTATATTTTTGTACACATTCTCCAATTAATTCAACATTTTATAAAATTAGTTATCTGAAAACAAATCGTAAAGAAAAAAAGTATAATTTCTCTCTGATGAACTTGAGTAAAATATTTTGATTCGAAGAGTTTAAGAATATACCGGTCACAAAAGAATGACAACATATTTTTTTTTTAAAATTAGTGTGATCACTGAATATATATTTTTAAATCATCAAATTATATTTTATGAACTTTAAAAATTATACATTAAAATAAATTACAAAATATAACTTTGAATTTTAGAAACTACCGTCTCTTGCACGGGGTAAGAGGTGGTTGCAAAATTTTCGAAACACGTTAAAGTTATTATATTCACACATATACACTAATGACTAACCAATGCATGTCCCCGTCGATAATACTACCATGTGTTGTAGGACTTCGACTTGTAGACCACTAGACATTAATTTTCTAACCGATTATTTAAAATTAATTCCGAATTCAATACCAATGTTTTATCTGTTTAATTATATGCAACTTCTAGATATTACTGTACTTCATTAGGGAGTCGCCTTCTGTGTGGCTCAACAGTAATTATGAATAATATTATATTGTAGTTAGAAAAATATAATTTATTTCAAGTGATAGATTTCATACGATATGAATTGAGTTGTTATTTTAAATTATTAAATTTATATTAATATTTAACTTTTTTGAATTTTAAATAAAATTCAAAAATTTTAATTATTCATATATATATATATAATTTGACCAAATCTAATAAATCAAATCTGAATTTCCAAACAAAACATTATTTGAATCTGGGATTGTATTTGAACACAAAAGGACTTGTGAAATAGCATTATTACAACACAACACCTGATACGATACAATAATAGGAGCAAGCTATAGTGAGCAACAAAAAGACATGTGAAGCTAATGCCTCTTGATAAATTCACTTATTGCTGCAATCAATTCTTCAGTCCTTGTAGCTGTTAGTGGATCAAATTCAACTCCAATTTGGTTCAAATAGAAACTATGACCCATTCCAGCACTAAGGAACAGCTCAACATCTTTCCCTGCATTTTTCATGGCCTCATAATATTCCATCTCAGTGTCTTTGATCAGATCAGTCTCCGCGACACAGAGCATCATTGGAGGCATTTTTAGGCTACCAACAGGGGGCGCAGCGTCCCCCATTGGGCAAGTGATGGGATGGTCCTTTGTCGATCCCACTGGCAATGCAAAATTTAAGAATTTGTCCACCATGTCTAGTGTCAAGAATGGAGATTGTGGCTGCTCTAACTCAGATTTGCTTCTCGTAGCACGGACGAATCCAGGGTGAATTGGGATCCCTCCTGCCAGACACAAGGGGCTAAGATCCTCGTTTCCTGCACGAGCTGCAACTTCGTGCACAAGGTTCCCACCAGAGCTGTCTCCTATTAGGAACACTCGGGTGAAGTCTGCATGTGCATTAAGCCATGCCTCGTGCATCTTTCCTCTGGCTAAAGAACGGAGCCAGAGGAGTGCAAAAAAGCTCTCATCGCAAGCTGCTGGAAGGCGATGCTCTGGTGCTCTCGGGAGGTACACTGACACAATTATGGAGCGTGAGATGCGAGCTAGTCTAGTGTACACAGCATAGTACATGAACCAACTGGCTTCGCTAATGCAAAAGCCACCTCCGTGGAAATGTACAATGATAGGCAAAGTTTCGGAGTCTGTAGATTTTTTTTCAGGCAAGTAGATACGGACTCGAACCCCTGAGTCCGTATCTACGTCCTTAACAGCAACACCATCGACAAATTTTTCATGAGGCATGACCGGTTCAGCCATAAAACTGACTTGAGGTGGACCGGTCCATGTTCTGTCGACTGTACCGTCATCGTAAACTCTGAGCCAGCCAGAGACTTCCTCAACTATTTTCTTTGCCTGCGGGACCATTTTTTTTGTATGATATGAGAGTACTAGAGGCTTTGTTAGTTTGTATAATGATAGGAGTTTGAGTTTGATGTAATGATAGGTTAAGAGTGAGATATTGGGGTGTTTTTATAGTGTTTTGGTGGTGTCAGATGTGTGGAAAAATAAAGGAAATGGGGCCATTATGTATTGTCAAGTTATTTCCAAGTAATTTAGCTAACAATTCATGGAATATTGTTATAGTTTATTTCAGAAAGACTATAATTTATTTCAGAAATACTGTAATAGTTTTTTTTTATGAGAAAAAATATTGTAATAGTTAATAACAGTTCAGGGTGACCCTAACTATACCCTCAAATTTCTGAAAAATTATATAGAGTATATATAGATTAAGGTCTGAAAACTAATTTTGTTTGAAATACCGTGAATCTCACGTATTAATCAAAAGAAATAATGAAGATGCATGTGTTGCTAGAAGTTGGGTCGTACGCTGTTGGATACTTGGATTCGATATACTGGGGTAAAAGTTGATCAACCGCAGCGTATTTATAAAAATTTCAACCATACTTATAACTTACAAGTGTGCACGCGTAATAGTTTTAATCGCAAAATTGCGATTTTAGAGAAAAGTGTTATTTAATTTCTAAACTACATATGAAAATTTTATAATAAATTAATTATAATAAAATAAATGTGACTAATATAATTATTCATTAATCATAACATAAATAATAATATTTTTTAAATCTCAAGGGTACTGCTAACAATAAAAAATAATAACACATTATGTATCTTATTTTAATATTCTCATCGGCAAAAATGAATAAAATATAATATATAGTCAGGGTCGTCCCTTAGGTAAGACGTCTTAGCAACCACCTTTTCATCCACATCTTGTTGCATATTTTTGTAGACTTTGATCTAGTAAATTCGATAGTTTCTGATCAGAGGTTTAATTCTGTAGTATATATGGATGATGACTGATTAAGTGCTTAAGCAATATTATTCCGTCGAATCGTGATAAGTTATGGAAGTATATAGACTTAACTGTCTTATAGTGTTTATTAACCACTAAATCAATCCGTTTAACCATGCGATCCGCTAGTGCACCAGGGGCAGGAAAAAATTTATATACATGCATTATTTATGAGTTTTTAATTTTTTTTAGAATCTTAAAAAAAAAGTCATCATTTCACAAATTCGTCTACAACACTCAAATCTATAGCATCCACCGTGTATATAGTTTAAAGAAGATTTAATATTATCACTGTATAGTGTAGACGTTTACTTTGACAATCTTTGGCTAGAAACTTCACTAAACTAATTAGCAAGTCAGTGACAAGAAATTGTGAGGAAAATTTGAATTTTATTACCAACTAGAATATTCGACATAATTACATGCATAATTACAATCATATACTTAATCAGAGGCACTCAATTATTCCAAAATTGAAGAACTAAGTTACCTAAAAATTTATGATGATCGCACATATTATCAATTAAAAAATGGGTTAGATATCAAATTCGTCACTCAAATGAATACCAAATATCATTTTTTCACTGATTTTAACGGGTTATCATTTGAATTACTAAAGTTGTAATAAATATCAAACAAATACCTCTAAATATGTGTTCGGAAAGTAAAAATAATCATTTATTTTGTTCTACACATTTTTTTTCAATGCTAGCATAACCAAATGAAAAGCTATGGATTCTAATATTTTAGATAATATATCTAGATATTAAGAAATTTATTTACTATTTATTTTTATTTAAATCAAATAAAATAACTGTAAAATTTAACATAAATAGTAAATAAATTTCTTAAAATCTAAATATATTATCTAAAATAATAGGATTCACAAATTTTCATTTGATTATGGTAATATTGAAGAAAAATGTGTAGAATTCAACAAATGATTATTTTTACTTTCCAATCACATATTTAAAGGTACATGTTTGATATTTATTACAACTTTAGTGATTCAAATAATATCCGGTTCAGATTGATGAATAAAATGATATCTTGTCACAACTTGAGTGACCAATTTGATATTTAACTCATTAGAAAACTAGGGGGTATATTCAATCGTGATTCTAAAAAAAATTTAGATTTTAAAAATCCGGGGTATTCAATTACGATTTCAAACTGTATTTTTAAAATCCATGGTATTTAATCAGAATTTTAAACAATAATTTAAAATCAGAGGTATTAAATCTGGATTATTATTAATCTATTAAAATTCAGGGGTATTCAAAAACATATTAAGATTCGTGGATTTTATTGAATTTTCCTATGTATTTTTTATCTTTCAAAATCTTACATAATATAGGATACCATCAACTCGGCGTGGACTCTGTTAACTAGCTATAGAATCTACCGACTTTACGTGAAATGTTAAATCAAATACAATTAATAAAAATATGTGGATTGTTAATAATACTTTTAAATCTGAATTGAATACACCCCCTAAGTTAACTAATTTTTTTTGTGAATGTTATAATATTTTTTTCAAAAAAAATATTTTTGTCGTTTTAGTTTAGTTTGAAAAACTTAATTCATCTATATTATTAGTATTTAGCATCTTATTCTAACAAACCTTAATTCATTCAAAAGACTAAATATATATTTAAAAAATTCATTTTTTTAGATAAAATTGATTTTAAATTTGGTTAAATCGTTCACATATTTTTTGTGCTCATACAAGAAAATGCAAATAAATTCTTGGTCACAAAATTAAAGTACCTTAGTATAGCAATGATTAAAGTCCCACTTGTGCCGAGACTCTTTCTTTCTTGTGTGATTGCATTTTGTTTTCTGCTTTGGTACTCATCATAAATAAAACAACACATTATTTATTTATTCCAAATTATTTTAGCTTTACCGTGCCCGTTTTACAGTAATAGATAACATTTTGTATTCTCAGTTTCTCACAAATAATATTTGTCACATTTATATTAATGATTTTACGTGTATAAGGTTTTTTTATTTATGAGGGAAACGTCAATTATAAAATAATAATTTTTAAAAGAATTTTAAAATAATAATTGTAAGCTTATATATATAAAAATATTTTCAACAAGTCCGCCCGTGAAAGACTCGTTGATTTAATGTCGTACATACTGGTAAGATAGGGCTAATATAGCTCGTTTGATATGAGTAACTTATAAATCGAAAAATATATGTATTTTTCAATTTATAAATTGCTTAGGAAATGCCAAACAATGCCCGCGGACTTGTAGTACATTCCACCCGTGTGTGGGGGTAAAGAAATGGAGACTATACACACGGTAACGAACTAATGATGACAAAACACTCGTATCGCTGCTGGCAACTAGAAGTTTCTAATTTGATAAAAATAATAATTAAGAAACCAGTTTTAAGAAAATTATGATAATAATATATAAAGACGAAGAACCATGTAAAATTATAGAAGTGAGTGAGGTGTATGGATAATAAATTTAACTTTTTAAATATATATTATGTCGAATATGCAATTATTCATGACGTTTTTATTCATAACTTTATGATTATCCTGAAAAATTCAATCACATAAAAGTTAAAAATCCAAACATATTAAAAACAAACAACATAAATTTATGTTGGTTTATGAAATTTAAAAATTTGAAGATTATATATATTTTACAAGTAAGATAAAATATATTAGCTTGTGTATATCTTATTATTTTTACTTTAAAGTTTTATTTATATTTGTTTTAATATAATTTATAATGTCTTATAAAATAAATATATATACGCATACCTCATATTCAGTCCGCCTAAGTTTGTACGACCCATATATCCTACGGCTTTAAGTTATGAATTTCAATATTTAATAAACTTCATACAAGTACTTGATATTGATATGAGTTTATATTATTTAAAATTTATATTTGATACTAAAAATTTAGGAACTAAATATTGATATGAGTTTATATTAAGTTTAACTAAATATTTTTAGATTTTAAAAGACTCATAATTTAACCGTCACTAAATTTCAATATTATTGATTTTGTTAAATATTTAATATAAATTAAATAATAATAAAAAATCCGAATTTCTGACAACAGATTAATATAACCATTTATTTTTTGGAAATTATTTATCATAAATAAGTTAACACGAAATTATTTATTTAAATTCAAGAGGACACATAATCCATCCACACTTTAAATAGTTTTTTTAAAATTTAAAATTATTAATTATTAATTATAAATATATTATTGCGAATAATTATTTATGAGAATCTTGGATGATAATAAAAAAATGTTAAATTCTAATTTCAAACACAATATAACGTAAACAAAAACGTCTAATTTGTGGAATGGACTAGCCCAAGAAGAACGGCTGGACCAAATATGAAAATGGAAGAATATTGTACGCTAGGTGGGGCCCAATATGATTTGACAGTGGGACCCAGTCTAAAACGCGTGCATGGGTTGAAGAATTCCCTCCAAAATAGAGTTGGTGTTTAAACGGTGGAATGGAATTTGTAGGCCGTTATTCTTTCCCTCCAAATTATCACTTAGTTGTAAATAATAAAAAAATGAATGCTTTGAAAAAAGGTAATAATGATAATTACCACTTTATTCACTCTAAAGTACGAGCGAGTAAAAAAAGTTAAACTTGAGAAAAAAAATTGAAAATTTATATAAGAAATAAACCAAAATCAAATATGCCCAAAATAAATCAAAATTTAAAAACAAGCTAATATTTGATATTAAATTATTGTAAGATTGAGATTTTATGTGACTAATACTATGGTATATTCTTTTACATAAATTTGTTAAAAAATTAAGTGATAATAAATTTATGATAAAAATTATTTTGATAATAATAAAGAATTATCTATAATAAATAGAATTTTACTAGTATTTTATACTAGTGATGATAATTAAAAATTCTAGATTGTTAGGAATGGAATGAGGGAAAAATGAAAATTTTAAAAATTCACTCAAAATATAGTTTAAATCTCATTCCATTATTTCTATATTCATTCATACCAACCAAACACAACATAATATTATAAACAATTCGATGTTCATCTTCAACCGGTAACAAAAAATATTACATAAGAAAAGATCATTCGCTTTGAACCTAATTTGACAATTGGTTATCATCCAATTCAGTAATTTTACGGTTAAATTATTAAAAATATTATATAAACTATAAATCATATTTTGACCGTTAAAATAACTAACAAATTATAAGAAAATAACATGGATTGCTTCGTACATGATACAAAGATTGAGATTTTATGTAACTAATACTATGGTATATTCTTTTATATAAATTTGTTAAAAAATTAAGTGATAATAAATTTATCATAAAATTATTTTAATAATAATAAAGAATTATCTATAATAAATAGAATTTTACTAGTATTTTATACTAGTGATGATAATTAAAAGTACTTGTATTTTACTAGTGTTAATTAAGTTTAGGGGTTTAGTCTAGGTTAAAAACTCAGCAAGTCTATAACGGTAATTGGAGTAGACATTTTGTTGCTAGCTGAGTGATTAGAATAACTCAACAATATCTAATGTTGTGGGTTGGTTGGAAAGAATGAAATGAAATGAACAAAAATAAATGAAATTTATGTAGGTAGAATGGAAGATTTGAAAAAATTTGGACGAGTATAAAATTTCTTTGATAAAAATTATGAAGAAATTGTATACAAGAGAGAATAAAACATTTTATCTGAAATTGGGGATTTAAGTTTTAGTTTGTTAGAAATGGAATGGGGGAAAATGAAATTTGTAAAAATTCACCCAAAATATAGTTTAAATCTCATTCCATTCCTTTTATATTCATTCATAACCAACCAAACACAACATAATATTATAAACAATTCGATATTCATCTTCAACCGGTAACAAAAAATATTACATAAGAAAAGATCAATCGCTTTGAACCTAATTTGACAATTGGTTATCATCCAATTCAGTAATTTTACCGTTAAATTATTAAAAATATTATATAAACTGTAAATCATATTTTGACCGTTAAAATAACTAACAAATTATAAGAAAATAACATGGCCATGATACAAATATTGAACACACATTTATTTTCCGTAATAACTAATAACCATTAGTTATTATTATTAAATCAAGTATGACTTTTAAAAAATATTATAAAGTTTAACTTTTTCTTAATTATTTTTAAAGAATTAATAAAAAATAAAAAATATAAGCTCTTAAATTAAAAATAAAATAAATAAATCATTAATTTAAATTACCCTTTCATGTAAAATTAATAATTAAAAAGGTTTAACAAAATTAAAATTATATAAACTAGGAAAGCAAAATAAGATGAGGATAAATTAGTAAAAAAGGATTACAATATGTGATGCTGTAATTTAAAAAATTATTTTAATATAGAGAATTAACACATGTGCAGAATTAAAAAATTCATATAAAATATATTCGTTTATGAATTATCATTATATATATTGAAAATATTAAAATATATTAAATAATAATTTTAACTATAACACAAAATCTCTGATTATTTAATACTCTTTAATCGTCTAATCCTGTAATGGAAAAAAGAACTTTTATGTTTAATATATTTCTAATATAATATTATTTTATTATAAATAATTTAATAATATTAATTTAATATAAAAATAAAGAATTTATATATCTACTAAAAAAATAATTATAAATTTAGGATACTTGCGACTTGATTAAAAAAAGGATACTTGCGACTTGCGAGGCCCCACGCCTTCATTCTGCCAGATTTAACCACACTACAAAAATCTGGTGTTGTGTTATTATATAATAGTATAGATAAATAGATAATTGAAAAATTGTCAAAACTTTGAAATTTTAGTTATTTTTCCAACAATGGAAACTTAATGAAAAAAACGAGATTAAAGTCATTTATGAAAATTTCTTACTTTCATATTTTGATAATTGTTTGGCTGGGCTTAAAAATAAGTCCTTTTGGACTTATTTTCTGGTAAAAATTTCATATTTTGATAAATGTTTTTTATACAAGTATTTAATGTATATTTGAGATTCTATAAGTTGCAAAAAAAAGTTAACTTATTTCAGAAAAAAGTTAGGAATCCTAACTTTGTCTTAAAATAAGTTGACTTATTCTGGAAAAAAAGTTCCCCCAAACACCCCCGAAGATACGGGAAAACATGAAATACAGGCCACGGCCCAGGACCATGAAACACATGCATACTCTTAATCATATAACAATGAAACACATGCATGCTCTAATTAGTCTTAATCATATGACAATTAATCATATAGATAAAAAAAGTAATTACAGTGAAATTGAAAATGATTTTAAGTTATTTTTTTGTTTGGTTGTAAACTTTTTATTATTGAGTAAAATTCAATAAAAATTTAAATTACATATGTACGAGATTAACAGACAACCAACAACAAACTGTATTCGAATAAACTCAACGATAAAGTGGTTCAACTCCGATTTTGAGATTCAACAAAATTTATTCATTTATTGGATATAGGCATTTGATCGAGTAGAACTATAGGAGAAACTAGAAAGTAATCTATATACCTTATTTATTTTAATTTTATAAAATCACAACCACGTATTTAATACATACATAAAAACATATGGGTCATGTATCGATCTTCTCTCACCTCCTTAGCATCATCACCATCGACAGTCTCTCTCCGCTCAATCTTCTGGATTTATTCTCTCCTTCTATCATTTCCCAGATCAAATTTACACTTTTTCATTTTTTCCGTAACCACTTTCTCTAAATATGTTATGTGTATATATGCATTATCACCTATAACTCACATCCTAGTATGATTTACAACACCACCATCATTAATGAGCAAATCTACGATCAGTTATAATCATTGCATCCCAGGTGATTGCTATAAATCGAATTTGTATGTGTACGAATACCACTTGGAATTGATGGTTGTTTAGAAGTAGGGGCGGACGCAGACTCGATAGAAGAGAGGGGCCAAATTTTTTTTACCACATACGAAAAGAAGAGCAAAAAATTGTATTATCAATAATAATATATTAAAATAGAGATTTTCGCTATTTCAAGTCACGAAAATCATCTATAATCGAATCTACATTGATAGTACGAGCAATTTCTTTCTCAATATATAATATAAGACAATCTGTGAGGTATCCATCGTCCATTTTGTTTCGAAGCATGTTTTTGACAAAACTCATAGCTGAAAATGATCGCTCTGTGGTAGCTGTAGAAACCGGAAGAGTTAGAATAAGAGTTACCACTCTGTACACAAGGGGATAGATGACAGCTTTCCTTGTCTTTACTAACCATTGAGACAAATATGAAATTGTTGACAATGTTTCAAATGTCTGATGTTGTCTTTCATGATCAAAATGCTCAAATTGCATCCTTAATTGAGCCATCTCAAATTCAACAATATCTTGTGGATAAAACTTTTGTACTAACTTCTCAATATCATCAATTCTATATGATACAAGCATCTCTTTTGGATCTAAAGCAGGACTCAAAACAAATAACTCCATTGTTTGTTCATTGAACCTATTGTTCAACTCTTGCAGTTGAGAGTCTAGCACATCAAAGAATATATCAACCTTATAGTGATGCTCGAATGTAAATTTGTCTTGTTGATGTCGAGCTCTTCCTTTTCTTGCAACATACTGAATACTCAAATCTGGTACATCAATATTAACTGATTCACAAAAGGTCTTCACATCTAATAGTATCTTATCCCATCCTTCATCTCATAACTTTTGAATTAATGACTTTGTTGAAGAAACAAGTTGCAGTGCATTTAAAATGTCTTGGGATTTATTTTGCAAAGCTTGACAAAGCAAATCAGTGATCTCCAGAATTTTCCTCATGATATGCAAAATTAGAACAAACTCAAATGAAGTTAATGCCTCATACGCTGCATCTGCATCTCCACGCTGAGTAGGCGTAACTCCATCCTCGATGATATTGAGTAATACTTCACATGTAGCACTAAACATTTTTAACAAACTGAAAACAGATTTCAAATAAGAACTCCAACGAGTATCTCCAGGCCTTTGTAAAGCACCAATCTGATTTTTTCCTTTACCACTCTGAAGTTCACCATTTCCAAGTAAATAAGTAAAGTTAGAGGCATGGGCAGCTTTCAATTGATCGCTACGTTTACAGGAGGATCCAACAATATTGATTATGACGTTTAACTTAGTGAAAAAGTGATGTACGGGAATGACTTCTCTTGAAGCAGCAACTAATGCCAATTGTAGACGATGTGCCATACAATGGACATAATAAGCATAAGGACAGTCTCGCATAATTAAAGCTTGCAATCCATTCCATTCTCCCCTCATGTTACTTGCACCATCATAACCTTGACCCCTTATATTTTGGACATCAAGATTGTTATGAGATAAAACATCAAAAATTGCTTCCTTCAATGTAATCGATGCAGTGTCCTTAACATGAATAAGACCAAAGAACCTTTCTCGTACATAGCCATCTTTGTCAACAAATCGTAACACAATAGACATTTGTTCACTTTTAGATTCATCCCGAGCTTCATCAACGATCAAACAAAACTTCGCATCGCCTATTTCATCACGAATGGCCTTCTTTACTTTGGTTGAAAACACGTGTAATATTTCTTTTTGCACTCTTAGTGACGTATATGTTGCATTCTTTGGAGCATTAGAAATTACTTTTGCTACTTTATCATTGTAAAAGGCTATGACATTTAAAAATTCGATAAAATTTCCACTATTTAACGAATCTTTAGTCTCATCATGACCTCTGAAAGCACATCCTTGGAATGCTAAGTACTTGGCTGCATTTATTGAAACTTCTAATCAGAGTCGGTTTTCAAGAATTTGTTCAGAAGTATGTCTTTTAAACCTTTGAACAATATGTTCCGATTGATTCATAAGGTCGTTACATGCTCGCTCAGCATTGCAATGAAAAGAAGATGTATCTTTGCCAACATGTGCCAATAATGCACAATTTTTGCCATCCCTGACTTTTTTCCAAGACTGAAAGCCATTGACAGTGAATGCATCAATTCCAGAAGGCCCATATTGTGGCCGAAACAAGTAACATGGAAGACAGAAAACAGCATCCTTTGCAGGAGAATATTCTAACCAGGACGAATATATCTTAAACCATGATGATTGAAAACTACGCGGATGTTTTTCTTTCGATCTCGGATACTTTGAAAGAATGATTTGATATTGACCGGCCTTAATGTACGCTCTTCGAATTTCATCACGTTTGTCAATTGGATGATCCCATATTTGACGTCGTAATCCGGGATCTCGCTCCAATGAATTAATATCAGTTTGGTCAATTCTTGGAGATTTTCTACGCTGATTTTCAGAATTTAAATTATTAGAATCAACAAGAACATCAGATTCGGGATCAACAGATTGAGGTTGAGAAGTTTCAACATTCTTCCTCTTAAAAAATAAATCAATTGTAGTTGCCTTTACCATCTATAACCTGTAACCATTATTACAAGTGTGAGGCAGTGATAATAATCAATTAATTCAGGTTCAAATTTAATAACTTACCATAAGAGACTAAGACAGTAAGACTCACAAGTCACAAGTCATAAACTCAATCAATCAGATATAATCAATAAACTTGTATAAGATAAGAAAAAAAAGCATATTTAAGATTTAAATATACTAAATTAAGGGAACCAAGAGCAAGTAAGTTCACATAATCACAGTGTTAAACAAAAAAAAAATGAGTTGAACCCTAGTTCCCAAAATCTTATCAAATCAAATAATTCAATTTAGGGATTACAACAAAAAGCAAATTAGTAGTATGAATATAGTGTACCTTTTTGATTTTGTTTCTTATAGATTAATTGCAGAAAAAAGCTTGTGAAATTGCTCCGGAGACAGCCACAGGAGAGTCAGGAGTCTCAGAAGACGAGCGGCTCAGTGAAGTACCACTGTACCAAGTCTGAGTGTTTTCCAAATCTTTTTAATTTGTACCTTTCTATTACATTAAGTTTTTTAATTGTTCACGATCATTTAAATGGTCTATCTAATTTGTATATTGGGCTAGTCTCTTTAATTTCTATATTGAGCTCTTATGTATATGAGCCACTTTTAATTTTGTTTGAACATATGTATGGACCAATTTTATATGCGGGAGGGGCCAAATTTCAACTCAAAGATAATTTATATATAAAATACATACTAGTACTAAGAAGCTCCTACCAAAATGGGGGGACCATGGCCACCCATGGTCCCACTGTGCTTCCGCCACTGTTTAGAAGAACGTGGTGTCGAAATCAGTTGGAGTGATCAGAGATGGTGGTGATAGGAGGTTTGATGATTTCAATTATAGAATGTGATGATGATCGAACAAATGATGTATATTTAATTAAGGTCCTGGTGGCGGTGGCGAAATTTATGGTAACAGTTATGGTATATTCAAATTATGTTTTAGAGTGATTGATAAAGAATTTGGGTATTATACCCACGCAGGCTGCAAGTTTTAATTGTACAGATGACGCACCTAGAGATATGCAAGAATTTGGGTTGCATTCTTAAAATATTGTTGGTTGAGATGAGTTTCTTGTTTCTATTCTAATTTTATTTCTATTAGAGTAGGACTGTTGTGTGTGTATATATATATTGTTTTATTTATTTATTTATATATCATATAACTTGTTTTGAATATAACTTTGTTTAAATTTTGTAACTGTATGATGTAAATTATGATCTCCATGCACCAGTATTCTAGAAAATGACATTTTTTTGATTAATTGGTAGACGGATGAGTTCTATCTCTATCAAGTGGAAATCGGATAAAAAACATTTTCTTTTAAAAATTGGACAAGGAAAATCAGTAAAAATAGTCAAAAATCGATTGTAATGGTAAAAAATCGGTCAAAATTAACATTTAAAAAAAATTAAAATTAAAAAAATTTAATAATTAATATATTTATATTAAAAATTTATAATAAATATGGGTTGTATGACTCTAAATCTCAAACACTCTCTTAAATTCCTAGTAATTATATATATATATATATATATATATTTATGTAATAACTACTAAACTTAAATATTAAATAATGACTATTAGATATAATCCCCTTAAATGCTAATAATAAATCTTTTTTTGGTAAATTTTAACATGTAAATATATATGGACTATTAGTATATGATATTTTTTATATAAATTTTATGATAATTTGATGACATTTAAATATAATTATATTTTAAATTAAATTACTTTCAATTAATACTTTGATTAATCAATCTGATTATATTTAAATATAATTATATATTATTATATTCGATTAATCACTATACGATACTTTCACCGACTAATTCCAATTCCCGTATTTTAGACATAGATATAATGAACAACAAAAACATTTTTTTAGTAAGAAAAATTGTATTATTTGCCATTAAATTTTTAAAAATTATAATTTTGCAAAACCATTTTTGAATAATTGCAAGAAAAATTTAAAATTTATTTTATAATGAATATATCTCTAAAATTTATAATGAACATATCTCTAAAATTTATTGTGAAAATAAAAATAATTGAGTTTAGTAACATGGATACAGCCCGGGCCCTGTTCAATGATTCAATTCTATTGGGTTAACAAATATGAGAAGCCCAATAAAGTTTCTACAGTGTTTAAACAGAGAGTGTTAACAAAATAAACTTTGTAGCTTCAAATATATATACAGAGAATCACTGAGAAGCCACTTCTACAAAGGTGTGAAAAGTCTATTTCTTTGATTTTCTTGAGTGATTATGTGATTTTTGAATTGGGTTTTATTTAAAATGCTAAAGTTTTGATTTTTAGCTTGTTTCTTTATAATCTGCTATTCTAATTGTTGTGAAATCTTAATTATTGATTATCGTGGAGTTTAGGATTTTTACTTAGAAACTTGTAAAATGAATTAGACTGGCACTTACTGATATGTAGACACAAGTATGAGCTTTACAAAAATGTAATCTTTTGGAGGTTTCATGCTTAGGTTCAAGAAGAAAAGATTGTTTTTCTTCTACTTTTCGGGTTTAGTTCATGGCCAACCGAGAGAGACAAATAGGATAGATTGAGTTTAAGTTTAGTGTTTTTGTATTGTAGATTATTTTGATGTTTAAATTTTGGTGATGTTTACTTGTTTTTGAATTTTTGATCGTATGAGAGCAGTTTCATGGATAACATTATTTATGAGTGTTATTTTGTTTAGTAATGGTTGCATCTTCGTTTAAGAGACATGGTAGATCTTATAGGATCAGTTTTATACTTTTTTGGCAACTGGAAAGATTAAAATAGTATTTGTGATTAAAATTATCCTTTGAATACAGTAGCTTTCAATTTCAACTGGAGGTTTCTTCGTACTATCTAGAACTTGAGTACTTGACACTCATCAAAAAGAAAGGACAATCTCGTTGATAACTAGGATCCCATCTAAAATTTGCTACCTTCCATGTAAGGCTTGTGTTCCTCAGATATTAGTTAGTGGATCATTGATTTTAATCTATTTGCTAGAACTTTGGCCAGGACTTTTTATAGAGGATATTGAGGTGGCTAATTGGCCCAAGTCTTTTGGGACTTGTGTTTATTTTATGGTTGGAATGAGGGTGAAAAAATAAGCATCACCATTTAGAATTTCATCAGCTTCATTGAAATTTTGGAAGAAATTCATGAAAGCATGCTTAATGATGAGCCAGAGGCCCAGAATTCTGTAAAGAAGTTAGCCTATTAGGCTTTGTGCCCTATTTTGATCACATTTCTGCAGAGCCTGAACTTCTTCCATGAAAGGTTCATTCTGAGTTGTGATTGATTTCGAGACTTTTCAAAGAGAATCCGTTGTTTAATTTGTTTCTTTAAAGTAGTTAAAGAAGCTATCTTAGTGTCTTTGAGTATGCTTATGGGTCCTCTTTCCAGATTCCACCCATCCTTTTCAGTCCCCATAATGTTATTCTTAGCCTTAATCATATCAGGTTGTCTTTGACTGGTAAGTTGGAAACTCTTATATACTGTGATATCCAAATCACTCTGAGTTTTTATTTTCAAGAAGTATTTCACAGCCAACTATTAATTTTTTTGAAAGGATTTATCCTTTCAACGCTTGGCCGGCTACTAACCATACAGAGTATATGAGAACTCTATCCAACTTGCGACATATATTTTTCTGTATAAAGCAGTTGTGCTGAGAGTTCAAGCTTATGACTTCTGACGAGCTAAGTCTTTGAAGAACTCAGACTCTCTATACTGTATGCAGTTTCTTACTTCCACCATTGTAAGAACACAGTTCAAATCCTCCAATTCACAACAGGAAATATGTTGATGATTAGTGAGGACTGACTACTGGGCTACTAGCTAGTTCTTCAAAGATTACACTTTTTCCTGCTAAATATTGTGGAACTTAAACATCAATGGCTCAATGCATAAAGATTCTTTCTTTAAAAAAATCAGTACCTTTTATTGAGATCCAATTTTTTGCTTTCGATCTTTATGATATTAATATTGTTGATGTTATCCTCTGTCCAAGTATGTTATTTCAAACTTTTTCCGTTGATCAGTATCATCCTACCCCACCTAGATGCAATGCTGTTGATGTTATCCTCTGTCCAAGTATGTTGTGTTTTTTCATAGTACAATGTAGGAGCCAGTCGTTCATTGCTAGCAGCCTAGCACTAAATATAAGTACTGTTTTTCTAGTAATGCTCACTATATGAGCAATTATACGGCAAGATATAGATACTATTATATCATAATATTCTATCTCGTAATTTTTTTTAATTCTTCATTCAAATAACAGTTGAGCTGAGTTGTTCATGTAAAGTATAATGGTTAATATAATAAAAATTAAGTCAACTTTCTGGATAAAAACTAGCTAATTAATCAAATTCTCAACAAAATCATTTTAGATCTTGTTATTTTTATTGAAAGCTAAAAGGAAGTTCAATCTTACAAGTTATAGTCACAAAGTGCTTCTAATTCATGTTTATTTCTCTAATTTTCTACTTGGTCTAGCGGTACGAGTTGTATTTGTTATTGTCGATATACCACGATCAATTTTAGTAAAATAAAAACACATGTTTAACTGGTAAAGGTAAGATATCCCTTTCCTACTTGCCATTCTCCGTATTTCTAGGATATAGTCTGTTGTAGAACTAAGCTAAGCAATCTTTGCTAATTAAAATCTTTCTCTGAAAGAATAACTTTCCTAATCTTGATGTAAAAGATAATTATTCTAATATATGAAGTAAATAAACTTATTTCTTTTTCATAATTCTATAGCCTATAATACCGTCAATCATGTTTCCTTGAGTCTCTTTCTGGGCTGTCCTGTATTGGATATAATAACACTTTTATATTTGTGCCAATGGGGGTCCAATGACTTGAGATTGTGATCCGCTTATGGTTCAAATCTGATGTCCTTTTGGATCTTATGCCGCCTTGGACTAATGATGCTATTGTTCGGCCCAAACATTGTATAACCATTGAAAAAGCAGTTTTATGGCGAAATTTTAGGCACTTGGTAATTATTCCCAAAATTATATTGTTTTTTTTTTGGAAATTTGGGCAATCATGATTTATTACAAGCATATTAGAAGAGAAAATGTTAATTTTTTTATTAATTAGAATAAAAATTGTGAAAATATCGTGAGTAGGGGACTAAACCAACCTTAACCTAAGATGTATTTAGGTGCCTATATTAGTTACAGTCGCCGCCTCTTGTGTTCACATCCCTGTATCCCTCTGTATCCCTCGATCGCCTAATTAGAGAAGAGAAAAAAGATCAACATGTCTTCTGATAAGAAATGGCTAACCTTTAAGACCTCCGACAACCAGGAATTTGTGGTCGAAGAATCTGTTGGCATGATGTCTAACACAGTTAAGAATATTGTTGAAGATGTAGCGGAGCCCTTTGTTATTCTTTTGAAGCATATCAATGGAAAAACCATGAGCAAAATTATCGAGTTTTGCAAAAAACACATTGAGGAATCGGATGAGAATGTTCTTAAAGAATTCGATGCACAACTTCTGGATCTTGATCAGGAGGATCTTTTTCATCTCTTAACTGCTGCTAACTTTCTTGATATAAAAGACTTGTTGGAAAGGGTTATCCAAAAAGTTGTTGATATGATTAGAGGAAAGTCCTCGGAAGAGATCCGTAACATTTTGAATATACAAAATGATCTAAGTGCGGAGGAAAATGAAGAAAGTCGCAGAGAGAACCATTGGGTTCGTCAGAAGTAATTTCAATATTTTTTCAAATGTTTTTGGTGATCTGTGACTGGTTTAATAAATTGGATGATTATGAATTCAGTGAGTGAGTTCTTCTGTGATGGTCAGTCAACATTGGTTTGAAAATGTTACTGGTTTTATTGTTTAATTGGATTTTGCAATGTTATTATTTTGTTGTTTGGGTTTTGTTATTCACTTTGGCAATATTATGCAATTTCGGATGTTGGTTTTGGTTTTCATTAGTTGAAACTCCAAAGGTATCCCTTTTCTTTATAAACCTTTTGACATCCTTCTCCTTCCCCAACCCTCAAGCATACCAATGTAATATATTTCTTAGAGTAATTTTCTGATGATACAGAATAGTAGTCACTGAGTTGGATATTGAGTTGTTTTGAGTGTAGGTTCCCCGAACTCGGTGTTGCTGCTTCTCCTTCAACAACTTGGTCACTAGATATGAGGCCATGTTGATCTTTTTATTAGACACTCTGACTATGTTGCGTGTATTCCAATTGTGATCATACTGCATCTTTAGAATTCTTATATTTTCACTTAAGTTTTAATTGTATTGTGTCTGTCCTTGGTATGAACTGTGTAGAATGCTTCCTCAAGTTCTAAAAGGGTGAACTTATTGACTATTTGTGTTTTATGGATGGAAAGGAGAATTCGTTGGGGATGGTGATTTATACCAATCTCAGTTGATCAGAATCATGCCACCCCACCTAGATGCAATGCTGTTGATGTTATCCTTGTCCATGGTAGGCTTCTGCATTATAGCCAAATTACTCTACCAAGTATGTCGTTGGATTGGTTCCCCTCCCCACTAAATTAGTACTTTTTTAAATTTTAATCTTTTGAGTACCATTTTTTAAGAACGCCCCAGTTAGTTCTTTTCATTATTGACATATCCTCTTTTTCTAAATATGTCATTATGTCCTTGCATCGAATTTCTTGTCAGAGATGAAATTGATATTATGTTCCTAAAGGAGTTCTTTAATGCTTTGCATACTTCGAAGACTTTCCATGTATCCAATGACACTTCTTTGGAGAGCTTGTTTGATCAATCAATTGATCAATGTAGTAGGTTGCTTTTATCTCCATCCGATGTGTTAACCTGTTGTTATTATCTGGAAGCAGTTCTATGAAATTGTTTCTTTTAAAGTAATTTGAACCAGTCTTTTTACCAATAGGTCATTCACTAGCAACACATATTCTTTATAGACATATAAAAAATCCTTACCTTCATTGTTTTATTTTATAGACATATCATTTTTCTGTGAGTACTGTTTGTGCAAGGAGCTGTATTCGTTCTTGCTGCTTTCCTTCAATTTTCTTTAGATGCTTCTTGGTATTTTGGGGTGACATACATTTTGTTGCATTCGTCTCTATCTTTGACTTTATGTCATCCAGAGAATATATCCCATCATGCTTTTGCTGTTACAACCTCTGTTATGTATTGTTTGTTTGGATCCCATTTTGCTGTCCACTAGTGATATGCTCATCTAATGTTCCCTACTTGTGATTACCTCTTCTGTCCATGAAGATCACCTTACGGACCTATTGTCTGATATTTGATCTGGTTCCAGTTTTTGGTATGAATTAAAACTAAATAATGAATAATTTATTGAGAAAAAGGAACGTGAGGTTGATCTCATGAAATTACTCTCGAGGTAATAGGCATAAAGTAGGTTGGACACCTGCATGTTATCATATAAATAGTTACAATCTCATTACAAAACTTAGAACCTGTAAAAGAAGAAATGCATAAATACAGAGGGCAGGAGAGTCTTAGGCTCAACTTCAGAATGGGAAACAAAGTTTATTGATATAATCATCCGAGAAAAATTCGAGATAAGTAGCATTACCTTGTCCCATCCATACTCGTTCCACACAAGAGACATGTTTTTTTGCAATACTGAAGGGTCCATTTTCATAGAATAGAGCCAACTCACTGCTACACCCTGGTCCCCTAGTCAACCAGACAACAACAGGGTCCTTGTTGCGCGATTAATCCAAATTTGATTAATTTTTATACAAACTATTAAAATAAATTAAGTTAAATACACACATATATACACATACATACATAATCCATTAACATAAATATTGTTATTTATTCATGAGAAAAGTGAGCCTAAGGATGATCTCAAGGTGCTACCTAAGGTTATATTAGTTTCTAGTATAAATTCTGAGTGACATTTTTGTAAATATAAAGTTCTTTCCAGTGTATTTATATAAATATCCTTGTGTTTGTATTATAAAATCTTTTAACCTAGGATGCTATCTGAGGTCATCTTCAGGCATATCAAGCCCTTTATTCATTAGTATATCGGTTTTAGAAAAATTAATTAATTAGTAATGTATATGACATATGTTTCTAAATTATTTTTAATTTATAATAAATAAAAATACATACATACATAAATAAGTAAATATATTTTAATAATTGATTTTTATTCAAATTTTTTCATGTTTTAACCGGCTGTTATATAGGCCGAGTTAGACTCAAGCTTTTTGTCGGATCGCAGGGCCTCATTTGATTAAATTTTACTTTATTATTTCTTATGATTTTATATAAAGAATTGTTGTATTTGACTTATTTTGTCAAATAAATAAAATAAGAAAATACATAAATAATGTATTTAAAAAATTAAAGAAGTTACAAATATATGTATTAATTTTAATAATACATGAGTTACATAATAAATTGAGTAATAATGTTTGTAAGTTATATTGATTATATATTAATATGTATTATGTATTGAATAAGTAATGAATAAGGCAATTATAATTTTAGAGTGGAGGTGGGGAAATAAATGCCCATATATAGTGAACTATGTTTAATGAAAAAGGAACTAAAAACAAGAAGATGAGTCTATTCAATTCAAACCCGAGACTCTAATATTATTCTACATTTTCTCTCTTTCTCTACTCTCTTTAATATTATATATCATATATTTTTTTTGCAGGAATATAACATTGGTATCAAGAGCTAGGAATGGTTGATCGGGTCAAAGCAATTTCAATATTTTTCTCCCTCTGACTTGACCATATTTTGTTCATGACAGTGGATTACCATGGTTTTGTTTCATCGATTTGATCATTTTGTCTTGGGCTTCATATCTTTGACTTGTTGGGAATTTCAGAGAAAATTTCTCTCTCTCTCTCTCTCTCTCTCTCTCTCTCTTATGGTGAGATATAATAGCACCAATATGTGTGGAGCCGAGAAATAAGAAATAAATTGTCTTGGTACAATCAGAATTAGTCATTAAAAAAGATGGCATTTATGCTCAGAAAGAAAGCACGATATCAATTGAGAATGCATGATGCATGTTAGGGAAACAAGAAATAAGAATAATTTTCGATATATATATTAAAAAAGAAGGAGATGTTAGTTTTGGTTTTTTGGCATAAAACCATGCACAATCTATTTATTAGATGAAAATTATTTTTGTGTGATTTATATTGCGAGTTACATATCAAAGAAATAATGTTATTAATTAACATTGATGTGTAATAAAATTGTACTGGGAAGTTACACAGTGTTTTGGGATGAACAAGTGTCTAAAATAAGAAAATTTAAATACATTTTTTAATGTATTTATAAGTTACAAATTGATGTTATATTGTGGAAGTTACAAATCAAAATTGATTATGTGCATGATGTTGAGAGATATAAATTGTGTAATGAATATATTGATTAATGAATAATGGAAGCAATAAGATAGTAAGAATGTGGCTCATGGTTAGAAGATTTGAAAAATGAAATTGAGTCCATGAAATATAGTTAAATGTATGAGTTGTGTGATGTACCTAAAGATAGAAAAATGATCATACGGTATGTGAATTTTTGATATAGAAATATAAGGGTTGATGGGTATATTGATTAATTTAAGGATTGTTTAGTTGTAAAGATTTTATACAAAATTGAAAATAGATTATTGAGAGATGTATTCTCGGATAATAAAGTTTTATTGATAATAGTAATTTGTTATATTGATTTAGAGTTCAACATGAATGAAAGATAGATTCTTAACGAGAAGTTAAGAGAATAAATATATATGGATCAACATGAAAATTTTAGATTGAAAAATAAGTACACAAGGGTTATAAATTAAGAGAGATGGTTATAGACCAATTGAAAAATGTGTAGAGACTATAATCTAAAGTTTATGTGATCATAGTTTAAATTGATTTTGGTAATAATAAGTTCAGATAATTGTTTTCTACAGTTTAAAAAGTGGGAGATACTTACCGTGTGATCAGTATTTGTCGATGATATATTGTTAGTGGAAAATAATAACGAGATATTGAAGAATACCAAGTTGTGATTTAGTATTAAAACTTTAAATTGCTCGAATTGTTTCGAGGTTCGATTTAAGAGATATGTATGATATCTTATATGTTAAAGGAATCCGGATTAAATGATATTTGAATATTGAGTATGAACCAAAAAATGTATTTAAATAAAAATATTAATCGTTTTAGGATGCAAAAGTGCAGTCCGACGCCAACCTCATGGGAAATGATGAAAATAAATTAGTTATTTTTATCATATATGCAAGTAATCGGAAGTTCGATGTGTTTTATGTGGTGCAATCAATTGACTTGACTTGGTATATAAAGTTAATCCTGTAAGAGGATAGTAAAACAATCTTAATCAAACCTATTGTGAGGTTGTGAAAAGGATAATAAAGTTGCACAAAAGATTGGTATACTAGGTAGATGTGCCTGAAATAATTAATTATTACAGTGCATTCAAATGTGATAATGATAATAAGAATTCAACTTCTAATAGCTATTTTTTTGTTGGAGCTGAAGTTTGAAAAGTAAGAAAATGAATGTGTTTCAATTATATATTATACATAAAGTGGGAGTTATGAAAAGTATTTGACAAATATGTCAAGTGGGAGATGGTGATGTATTTAAAGAATTAATTATTTGTATCAATAGTTGGAAGCTACAAATATATGTATTAAGTTTAATAATACATGAATTACATAATAAACTGAGTAATAATATTTGTAAGTTACATGTTTATATATTAATATGTATTATGTATTGAATAAATAATGAATAAGGCAATTATAATTTTAGAGTGGAGGTGGTGAAAGAAATGCCTATATATGTGAACTATGTTCAATGAAAAAGGAACTAAAAACAAGAAAATGAGATTCATACCCGGAACTCTAATATTATTCTTACATTTTCTATGTTTCTCTACTCTCTTTAATATTATATATCATATATTTTTTTGCAGGAATATAACAAGAATATTATAATAAATATTTTAGAGACTTATTTTTTTATTTATCATTTTTATAATTTCTAGTGCACTATCAGTTTTACAATTTTCGAGACAGGATATCCTGATTTATTTTCTGAGTGAAGTACAGTTATAGGCATATGCATGTTTGGTCTACAACAGGTCTAGCTATCAATAATTATACTTATATCAATTTTCAGATTTTAACATATATATAATTTTTATTCAAAAAAACATATATATAATTTTATTACGAAACTATTCTCTTTTCAAAACATTAAACTGTTATTGTTTAAATTTTTCAAAAATATCTTTGCAAGCCTTTCAGTTAAATGACAAACCTTTTGAATGAAAAAAAATATTTCTTCAGGTTTTATATTATAACTCGAGATATAGTATTTCAATATGTAAAGGCATTTATTGTCATTTTTTGTTGAGCAATCTAGTTATCCAAAAAATACTGAAAGTATAAACCTTTTGCATCGGTTACTTAGACGATGTTTAAATATGTGTCATCTCTATGACCGACGCAAAACTAACAATAACTGACGCATATTACTTAGTGATATTCATTTTACAATTGCTTAAAAATTATATATATTACAATTATTATATATAATAATGATATAATTTGATAAGCTTAAAAAATAGTTTATTTTAAGGCTTGGGGTTAATAAAAGTCGCATATCATGATGTCACCAAGCCCATAGCTTGTAAGCTAAGATTTTTTGCGTCTGTTCCGGAAGAGCGACACACACAAAGTTTATATTTTATACGTTGGTGGCTGAAAACCCGACACTCTCGTTTTTATGCGTCGGTTGCTAAAAGCCTGACACAAACAAATCTAGAAGGTGTCGGTTATAAAAAGTCCGATGCAAAAAATATTATCAAGTGTTGGCTGTTTTAAACTTGATGCCTAAAAGTAACATAAGCGTCAGTTAAGCAGTCAACCGACGCAAAAAGTTGTATATGTACATAAAACATCAGCTAAACGTATACCGACGCATAAAATAGGAGTATGCGACAGTTCTTGACAAAACCGACGCTAAAAGTGCTATACAGAAAAACATGTTTGTATTAGTGCTAATTCAATTAATTAAATCCAACATTATTAAATCTAGATCTAGCCATATAATAGAAAGCGACCTCGATCAATTACAAATCATTGTAAGAATCAAACCAAACCAAACCAAACCAAACATATCCAATATATATCGTTCAGAGCGGTGTTTAGAGATGGTAAGATGTACGCAGACCATGCCTCTATTCGAAAAGAGTAGGAATGCTGTTTCCGTGAAGACCCCCGGCTTAGTGCATTACAAAATATAGTGAGTGATATATATATATATATACAACAAACACTACTCACATACAAAATTATATATATGAATATAATAATTTTAAAACTAATAAAACAATTTATGCAGTCAAGATTATAAATTATAAATGAATTTCGAGAGTTAAGAAACGTGTACCTTTTACTAGATGAAAATCTAGTACATGTATATCGAATTCAAAAAAAAATTGAAATGTTACCGAATATTTGTAGAACCCTTGAATCATTGATTACGGTACGTTACGTAATAAACTCTATTGTGAATTCTTAAAACTAACCATATACCAAATCCAGAAAAAAGTGATTTTGTCGTGAACTATTAATGCCAACACCAAGCATCCCAACACCAGAAACAGATGGCGAAACGTGTCTAGTGCCTGATCATAGGACCTCTTAACAATTCGATGCAGCCTCATGCACCAAACAATGGCCAATGTGGTTCCAATAAACACCACTTTCATCATGGTATTATAAACTGAAATAAAATCCGTGAACAAATCGAAATAGCGTGTCACGAACACCAACGCATACAATTCTTGCGTCTTCAATGAAATCCCTTCCTATGTTAAGCAAATAACAAGATAAAGGTAATACAAAGTAGCAAATAACAAGTAACGGAGTATGACAGAGTCAGTAACGGATCTGACGTCTAATGGACCTAAATATCATATATTTTGAAACTAAATGGACCTTTTATTAATATCAAAACAAGTGTTAAGAATTTACTATTCTAACCTAACTAAAAGCACAACTGCCATTTAGGGGAAAAGCCGGCGATTAATCACAAGTCAGTTTGATTATTAAATCCAACATTATCAAATCTAGATGTAGCCGACATTTACCAATTACAAATCACTGCGAGAATAATGATCCTAAATATCACATATTTTGAAATTAAATGGTCTTTTTAATCATACCAAAAGAGCACAAAAAATGCGTTTATAAACTATCCAAAATTTACTATTCTAACCTGACTAAAAGCACGTACAATTCATTCTAAACTTTTTGAATTTTCTAACGATGAAAACTGATGTATGTATATTATCTTTGTATGTTTTCTGCATACATATAGAATTCTACATAATAGATAGAAGTATACACACGCGTATATATTGTTTGACTGTATTTGTTGAAAAATTAAAATGAGCTGGTTTAGAATTTAAAAGGGTAAATAAGGATATATATATGAGATTTCGTATAGATCTTGCTAGCTACGAAAGGGTTTACGTTACCAGCTCTAAGCTAGGATCGCATTTTGCTGGATTGCTGCTGCCGTCATCTCTATATATTTCCTTAGTGATAGTTTACTACTATTCGGACGGAAATATAGAGGAGTAATACCTAGAAATTAAAGAGAGGGAGACAAAGGTGTATTATATATATATATATATACATACATAGAAAGAGAGGGAAATATTACTCCAGTGACTGGAATGAGGTTACTGATCAACTGGGATTTTAACTATATTCTACGCCAAGTCTTGATGAGTCCTGTTCTTCTTATATATACAACTGAACTAGGGGTAAAATAAGAGGTCTTAATTAAGGTAGAGAGAAAACACTATGAATTATAAGGCCTTAATTACTATATAACTGAATTAGGGGTAAAATAGGAAGAAATATATTGAAAACTAATATTGAGGTCACAATATACAACTGATAAATTTTAGGAGTACATAGGCGCGTTTTTGTATTTTAAGGATTAATGCGTATTTTCGTGAAAGTTTTGAGGGGAAGGATGGTATTAACCCTATATAAAATGCTTGAACCCTAGCCAGTCCTCTATTAGAAAAAGTTAAGTAATTAATACTACTTACTAATTGGTCTAACGTACTGTACATTCTCATTTATATATATAGTAGTGGATCCAACCGGTTTTATTCTTCTAGCTGTACACTCCATAAAAAAATCCATGTTAATAAGCCACTTGTAAATAAAGATAAATAGAACATACAAGGAAGAAGATTGCTTGAAGTGAATAATTTTCAATTTATATATATGTAGTTTCATCGAGTCACGATATTACTTGTGTGCATATTATACATATCCTCTGCATCCATGAAAGGAGTGAGAGAGCCTATAATGATAGAGAAGAATCCATTAAGATAGCCAGGATGACTTGCCTAAAACCAATACTACCAGGCCATATAGCTCAAAAGCTATATATTAGGCTTGGTTTGAATACCGGAGGCAAGTCATCCTTGGCTACCAAACAAACTCTTATCTTCATTTCAGGCATCTCCTCCTGTTAATTTTGCTGAACACTCTATTTAGTTAATTTGCATCATAACATTGAGCCAAATGTTTTGCATGAGAGAGAATAACCAGTGAAGCTAGCCAAAAATGCCTGCCTAGCTATAAACCAAGTAAAAGGCTTAGCTAGCAACACATGCATGGCTAAATCTTTTGGAGGAAGCATGCAGGCAAGTCATTCTTGGCTACCAAACATGGTTCTTCTCTTCATGTAAAACATTGATCTCTACTTGTTTTGATGTTTCTTATTGCATATCAATCTTGGGATGAGTGACTACTATATTTATAGCCATATATATGGTCAATAAACCAGAACATATTTAATCAACCGCATGATCATAACCTTTATCTGCATGTTTGGAATATATTCTAAAAATCTTGAAGAGGGATGTAATGTCTGACTTTGTGCAAAGCATCTGTGTCAAAATGCTCGAAATCTTAAAGAACAAAAAATATGATTCTCAACATGGAGCCTTGAACATGCATGATGACTTTGTAATAAGGTTGACATTCAATGTAGGATAGGGATGCATCTCTATCGTATTCAAGCCTATATATAATATATATATTGTCAGTGGATTTTATCTTATTAAAGTTGATCGACAAAATAAGAAAATAGCAACTTATTACTGTAAGTCTAATTTTTTTCCCGCTTTATTTCAATAAAAATAAATCCAATGTCTCTGTATTTTTGTCTGATGTCTTTGTTGGTGATGATCATAAAAGTCATCCACATATATACGTTGGATTGCTCGTAAATAACTATTGTCATACATTTGACATCGATTTTATTTTGAAAAATTGATATTGTTTTTGCTTTTTACAACCAAGAATGCTCCAAGATATGATTCCGAAGTTATAAAAACCTCAAAAGAGGAGCGTTTTATTCTAGCACATTACGTTAAGGAGACATAATTTATGTACACGCGGATTGTAAAAAACCTATAATATTCCGAAAATCACCGATAGAGTAACGGATCCCTGCATTCACATTAAGTTTTAATCTCATCCACTATAAAAATCAACGAGATTGATATATACATCAATCGATTTCTAGGATATATAATAGAGTTCGGTATGAAAACCATTATCCTGGACCACTTTAATAAACTTGCAATTTCGGGAATCGTGGCCACACATTAATTGTTATAAAGAATTTAAGATAAATATGGTTATTATTGCTATAACTTGACATGAAAATGTAGAATGACAAAAAAGAAGAGAAAAAATGCATAATTTTAGCCCTTTCTTTTAAAACGGATAAACGTTTCATTGATAAATAATTTTCGAAGTACATGTTCCCAAGAAAATTAGGTGTTGCGAGGGTTTCTTCCATCCATAAAGTTTATCGTCTAACCGAAATGTATCCTAGAAGAAGGAGGCCTGGTAAGGAACCCATGAGAAGTCGATGTTCACAGTTCCGTAGGACATTGGAGGATAAAATCGCTTCCTATGAGGCTGAACTCAAGGAGTTAAAGAAAAGCTTAGGTCGACAGGAAGTAAGGCTGAACCCTAGGTGTGAATCCCCCGGAACCCCTCGAGAGAGGAGGCGAGAAATTTCAAGGGCTGATCCCAATGAGTTGCTACTGCTCGGAGATCCCGATGATCCAACACCCCCTTTTACTGAAGCAATTATGAATGTTCGTATCTCAAAGAAGTTCAAGATGCCTACCATCAAGACTTACGATGGAGCAGGCGTCCCGGCTAATCACGTAAGAACCTTTTCGAATGCTTTGTTATTGCAACCTATCAATGATGCTGTTAAGTGCAGGGCTTTCCCTTAAACCCTGTGATTCATTGGCTCAACGTTGGTATAGCCGGCTTCCTCCCAACTCTATTGGGTCCTTTAAAGAACTCAACAAGGCATTCATAAGCCAGTTTATAAGCGGAAGAGTGCACAAAAAAAGTTTATCTTCTCTCATAAATTTGGAACAAAGAAAGAACGAATCCTTGTGGGACTACTTGAACCGTTTTACAAAGAAAGCCTTGAAAGTACTGGACTTGGACGAAAAAGTAGCTATGATAGCCTTTCAACATGGGACGACTGATCCTTACTTTAAAAGGTCATTAGTCAAGCATTCCCCAGAGAACATGCTTCTCCTTCAAGATAGGGTTGAGAAGTATATCAAGGCCGAAGAAAGCATGAAGAAAACCACCATGTCAATGGTGACTAATGGGAATAAAAACAACAAGAAAAGAAAAGGGGATCAGGAGTACGATGCCCGGGACAAGTATTTTAAGACGGATAAGGAATCTGAATCCCCTCTTAAGAAGAATAACTTGGGGCCAAGGTTTGCTAAGTATGCAAGACTGAATACGCTTCGAAGCCAAATCCGGATGGATATTGAGAAAGATCGGGACTTACGATGGCCAAAGCCTCTCAAGTCGGATCCTGAGAAAAGAAATAAGAATGCATTCTGCCGATTTCATAAGGATACCGGACATGACACATATGATTATAGACAACTGAATGATGAAATTGAGTTCCCCATCAGGAGAGGAAAACTTTCTAACTTCACCAAAGATGGAAACCGCGATAGGTGCGACGATAATGGGAAAAACAATGATAATCGAGATAGAAATCCTCAGCCTAGAGGGCCTGTCATTAACATGATTTTTGGAGGACCTACAGCTGTAGGGAGTTCAAGAAACTCAAGGAAAACATATGCTAGAGAAGTTATGCAAGTCGTAGGAGAGGCACTTAAACGTGCTAGAATAGAAGTAATCATATCTTTTGATGACCTAGATCTGTAAGGGGTAAAATTCTCCCATGACGATCCCCTTGTCATAACACCTTTGATAGGAAATTCAGAAGTAAAAAGAGTCCTAGTGGACAATGGAGCATTTGTTGATATCTTGTTCTATGATGTCTTTATGAAGATGAGATATAATGATTCCCAACTAACCCCTTCGGATGTTCCAATTTACGGTTTCAAAGGGGTGGAGTCGAAAGTAGAAGGAACCATACAACTACCCATGACAATGGGGAGAAAACCTCGAGAGGTCACTAAAATGTTAACCTTCTTGGTAATCAAAGCATCCTCTACATACAACGCTATCCTTGAGAGGACATGATTGCACGCTTTCAAAGCCATTGCCTCAAGCTATCACTTGAAGATTAAATTCCTCACTAGAAATGGTGTTGGAGAAGAGAAAGGAGATCCGAAGATGGCAAGAAGTTGTTATATGGCCGCGCTAAGACCTAATGGAGTCGGGGAACAAGTCTTGCCCATAGAAGACATGGACGTAAGAGAAGATGAGGAAAAAAGGGAAAACCAGCTGAAGACTTGATTCCAATTTCCTTAGTTCAGGGAGAACCTAATAAAGTCACGTATATCGGGGCCTCACTAAAAGAGCCTATGAAAGACAAATTGACAAAATTCTTGCAAGAAAATGGAGACTTATTTGCATGAACAACCGCTGATATGCCAGGGATTAACCCCGAACTGATCACTCATAAACTTAATGTTGATCCAAATCGAAAAACGGTGAAGCAAAAGAAGAGAAACTTTGCTCTAGAAAGGCAAGAGGCCATAAAACAAGAAGTGGAAAAGCTCTTATAGGCTGGTTTCATTGATGAAATTTAATTTTCCGAATGGCTTGCTAACCCTGTAATGGTCAGGAAATCCAAAGGAAAGTGGAGGATGTGCGTGGACTTCACTGATTTGAATGATGCATGCCCAAAGGATTGCTTCCTTCTTCCAAGAATTGATGCACTTATAGATGCCACAACGGGGCATGAGATGTTAAGCTTCATGGATGGATTCAGTGGGTACAATCAAATCAAAATGGACAAGGATGACATTGCTAAGGTATCTTTCATCACTGATTTTGGTGTATTTTGCTATCTTGTTATGGCCTTTGGATTGGAAAATGCATAAGCCACTTATCAAAGGCTAGTTAACAAAATATTCAAGCATCTCATTGAAAAAACCATGGAGGTCTACGTTGATGATATTCTAGTCAAAAGCCTCGATAAGGCCGATCATATTGAACACCTCAAAGAGGCTTTCGAAGTGTTGAGGTACCACAAGATGATGTTAAACCTGCAAAATGTGACTTTGGTGTAGGTTCTGAAAAATTCTTGGGAATGATGGTCTCTAAGAAAGGCATAGAGGCAAATCCCGACAAGATCAAGGCCATACTAGACATGGAACCCCCTAAGACAATGATGGACGTCCAAAAATTAACGGGAAGAGTTGCGGCCTTAGGAAGGTTCGTCTTTAAGTCTGGAGATAAATGCCTACCCTTCTTCAAGACATTGAAGAAAGTAAAGGATTTTGTATGGACGGAAGAAAGCCAAAAGGCCTTCGAGGATCTGAAAATGTACATGGCTGCAGCTCTGTTGTTGGCTAAGACTAGTCCCGAGGACATCTTATACTTGTACTTGGCCGTATCAGATAAAGCCCTGAGTGTCGTCCTTGTAAAGGAAGAAAAAAAGATTCATAAGCTGGTTTATTATGTGAGCAAGGTCTTGCATGAGGCAGAACTAAACTACTCTAAGATTAAGAAGTTTACATTAGACTTAGTAATGACCCTAGGAAGCTACGACCATACTTTCAAGATCATAAAATTGAAGTGCTAACTGATCAGCCTCTAAGGAGCATCATACATAGCCCCAAGGCCAGTGGAAGACTTATTAAATGGGCCATAAAGCTAGGAGAATTCAATATTAGGTATAGGCCTTGAACGGCCATTAAAGCTCAAACTCTTGTTGACTTCGTGGTTGAATGTACCATTAACAACCAAGAAGTAAGGGGAGGAGGACAAGGAGGAAATACCTCAAGAAAAAGAAAAAGAGTAAGCTCATCCTAAGGAATACTGAGTGCTCAATTTTGATGGAGCATAAAAAACAAAGTCTAGTTGGAGCTGGTCTAGTTTTGCAAAACACTGAAGGATTCCTCATTAAATACGCTATCAAGCTAGACTTCCCGACTACTAATAATAATGCAGAATATGAAGCTCTGATAGCTGACTTTGGCTTGGCAAAGGCTCTGAATGCCAAGAACCTCAAAGTATGTGGAGATTCGAAGTTAGTCATATCCCAATTAAAGGGGGAATTTGAAGCAAAAGAAGAAGCTATGGCTAAATATCTTCAATTGGTAAAGGCCATAATGACTCAGTTTGAGAAATGTCAGATGGAATATATTTCTAGGGAAGAGAATATAAAAGGCGATGCCTTATCAAAATTTGCATCATCAGAAGTGGATGGACACCCGGGAAGTGTTTACTTCCAAGTCTTGAAGATTCCCAGTATTGATGCAAAGATGATAGCTCCCATAAACTTGGGCAATTGCTAGATGGATCCAATTAAAGCTCACCTTCAGTCTGGGTGGACCCCCAACAATGCCATGGAGGCAAGAAAGCTCACTGTAAGGGCATTAAGGTACGTTCTCATTGATGGAATTCTTTATAAGAAGTCTTTCGTTATTCCTTACTTAAAATGTTTAAGGCCTGATGAGGCCCACGAAGCTCTGAAATAGGTGCACGAAGGCATTTGTGGCCAACACTTGGGAGGCAGAGTTTGGGCTCACAAAATTACTCGTCTTGGCTTTTATTGGCCTGACTTATTGAAAGATTCGAGGAGTATGTGAAAAGATGTGATAGGTGCCAAAGGCATGCACCAGTTGTGAGACAACCTCCTGAGGTGTTAACGTCCATCAATTCCCCCAACCCCTTTGCAATGTGGGGAATGGACATCTTTGGGCCATTTTCTACGGCTAATGGACAGCGAAAATTCCTGATTGTTACAATTGATTACTTCACTAAGTGGATTGAGGCTAAACCACTAGCCAAGATAACCACAAAACAAGTAGCTTAATTTTTCTTGGAAAACGTCATATGTAGGTATGGAATACCACGAATCCCGGTGACAGAAAATGGCACACAATTCAACAATGAAGAATTCAGGGAGTATTGCAATAATAATGACATTGATTTACGATTTACCTCTGTGGCACATCCCCAAGTAAATGGGCAAACTGAAGTAGCCAATCGCATCATCCTTGACGGACTCAAAAAAAGGATTGAACGATCAGCTAACACCTGGGTGGATGAGCTTTTGCCAATACTCTAGGCGTATAGAACCATTCACAAAGTAACCACTGACGCAACTCCATTCTTCTTAGCTTATGGATCTGATGCAGTGGTTCTAGTCGAAATATCACATGTATCCCCGAGAATCAAGGCCTTTAAGCCTGAGAGAAATGAAGAAGGGATGAAGCTTGCATTGGACTTGATTCATGAAGTCAGGGACAAGGCTCATGCAAAGATCATTGAATATCAAAAGAAGTCATCTTTCTACTACAACCTAAGGGTTAAAGAAAGGTTTTTCAAACAAGGGGACTTGGTCCTCAGAAAAGATGAAACTTCTGGAGTAGGCCCTAAAGGAAAGTTAACCCCTAACTGAAAAGGACCTTACAAGATAAAGTAAGTTAAGGGAGGGGGATCATACATCCTTGAAACCCTAGAAGATGTTCAAGTGCCAAGAACTTGGCATGACTCAAACCTGAAGATTTATTATACTTAAAAAATTCAACTACGAGTTCTTATATTTAGTCGGAACTAAGTAGAAATAAGGTTCGATGAAACCATGAGGATGTAAGAGCCTTTCACTCCAGATAAGATTTCCATTTTGTAAGGGTTGTGCCCACTTTAGCCTTGAAGGTATTATTAATATAATAAAATTTTCAGCCTTGTTTAGCCTAGATTGACAATCAATCTTGTTAGTTCCTTTATGATAAAGGAATAAAATCAAGCCTGATTGACACTTTGATTAATATCTATTCCCATTTGTTCTTTTATGCTCAAAAAGTGTATTTTGTCAAATATGCAAAAGCAAGAGAAAGAAAGAAAACAACAACACGTACTTTTTTTAAATAAAAAGTTTTGGGGTTACATAAGTTAAAAACAGAACATGAAATGCAAGGAATACAAGAAATACGAGGAAAAGTAAGAGAAACTAAGGAAGATCTTCTATGCCATCATCTTCATCCTTCTTTTCTTCCTCGGTCTTCTCTTCTTCCTCTACCTCCTTTCGTGCATTGTCCTCAGCCTTGGAAGTAGAGTCGAAAACCCGATCATACTCATCCAAGACCTCTCCACCCAACAAGTTTCCCGAATCTGTCCATCAAATAGTGGAAGTCAAAGGCAATGGTTGACCCATGGGACAAGGGAAATTGGTCGGATAAAAAAGACCCGGATGCTTAGCCAAGATGGCATCAACACACTTGCCCCAAGTTTGGGCACCGACCATCACAAAAACCATGTCGTCGTGCTTATCGATAAAAGCGAAGAATTCTTTCGACTCCATGTACTTGTCGATTAGGGCCCTCTTCTCAGCCCTCAGCTCCTGCAGCTCAGCACGAGCCGCCACCAATTCTTGCTCCTTTTCGAGCAGCTTCTTTTCTCACATAGCCACTTTTGCATCAGCTTTGGCCTTGCCCTTCCTTTGGGACTTCTCAGAAAAATGCCATGTCTTGGCCTGCTGGGCCATGGTCTGAAAATGAGTATTGACCTGTCAAAAACAAAACACATCAAAACAAAGGCAAAAAATCGACTAAGCAAGGGAGTATGAGGAAAGAAGTGGGCCTTACCATGGCCACGGATTGAGATCCCAAAGTCTCACCCTCCTCGATATCTATCTTCAAGACAATTTTAACTTTGTCGGCTGGAGGAATCGAGGTTTGGGACCAGTCGACAGAGTTTAAAGTACTCTCAATGACGGTGTCTTGCTTTCGAATTCCCCAGTTGGGCCTCCACGCCGCTGTGGCTGAATCCTCCCCATCGACTCGAGGCCTCTTTCCTTGGGTCTTATCACAATGTTGAAGGAACCCATGAATGTTGGGCTATTTGATTGGGCCTTCAAGAGCCTCACAGGCCTTGAGCATCTTGTTGGTTTCTTGGTCACCCACACCCAAATGAAAATTAATATTTTTAGCAGCTGCAAAACAAACAAGGAAATAAAAACCGGGCTAAAAAAATCGTAAAGAAAAGACAAGTCAAGAAAAGAAAAGTACCATTATCAGAAACATGAGAAAGACCCATGGCCTTCAAAGAAAATTCCTCAAGGAGATTTCTATAATGAATCTAATCTTTATCTTGGCCCAAATCTGCAACTATGAGCTTCTCCTCGGGGATAAACTGAATCAGGCTCGGGTTGCCATCTTTCACTTTGTAAAAAGAGGTCCTAAAAAGGATACCCAAATCTCCTCATTCTCACTCCAAGTAAAGGAAATCCCTCCTTCAATCGGGGTTGGTATCGGGCAAAGATCTGTTACAAATGATTGGGCTTACACCCTGCTTGTGGCTAATGTAAAATCAGCCCAACATCGAAGATGGGCTGTTTTTGAATTGAAAAATGCTTCTAAATACAAGTATAGAAAGGGGATAATTTTTCCTAAGACATAAAACCATAAAACAAAGAAGGGTCTGCCACGAATTTGGACTTAGTTGAACTGGGCTAATCCTAACTTCAGCTAAAAGCCTAATTATAAAGTCATGAAAAAGGAATCTAAGCCCACCTAAAAGGGAATTCCTAAACACACACAACTTATTGGGCCTCCAATGACAGACCCGATCGCCAGCCTCGGCCAAAACAAACTTAAAACCAGGGGGAAACTTATACAACTTTGGGAATTCATCACAATGAACCTAGTTGGTGGAAATACTAGTGTACCTAAAGGCATCTAACTCAGCCTTCGTAGGAAATTCATCACCCATGGTTTGTAGCAGATCAGAAATTGAAGAAAATACTGGATTTACGACGACTACGTTACCTCTTTTAGCCACCCTGGCTAGGAGTTTTTGTTGAACAGCCTCTTCATCCGCCATTTATCTTCAACGAATGAAGGCTTGAAAATGGGAGGGATGAAGATTGATCGGAAAAGATCACCGAAAATCGCCTTTGCGAAAGCACTCCAGGGAGAAGTTTTTGAAAGAAATCTACTAAGAAAGTGAGAAGTGAAAAATGATGTTCTCACCTTAATAATTTATAGCTGATAAAAACGGAAGCTAAAATCGGTTAAAATTCCTATGGCCATCAAAGATTGAGCCAAAAAAATATGGGCCATGCATGCCTTTGGCCCTAAAATCGACGTGGACTAGGTCTTTTCACATGGGCCAAGGCCGATTGGACAACCCACTTCATGAATTTCTCAAGAAAAATCGATCAGGAATTCCATTCGACTAGAAACCAGTTGTTGGTCCAAAATCGACTAGGAACTACTATATACTATAAGCTAGTTGATGGCCCAAAATTGACTAGGAATCCCCATCGATTAACTCACATTAATCACCCAAAAACGACCAGGGTCCTAGTCGAATTCGACTAGGAACCCCATTCGACCAGAAGCCCGTATGTGGCCTAAAAACGACCAGGATCTTGATCGAATTCGATCTGGAATCCTAGTCGGCCAGGAATCATCAAGGGAACTCTAGCCGACCAGGATCCCATGTCGACCAGAGTTTCAAAAGGTCCCAAAACCGACTAGGGTCCTAGTCGAATTCGACCGGGAATACTGCTCGACCAGGATCTTCACAAGAAGCCTTGGCCGACCAGGAACCCCTATCGACTAGGACTCCAATGCAGCCTAGAATCGACCAGGATCCTGGTCAAAATTCGTCTAGGATTCCTGGTTGAAAATATATCAGAAAGATGTCAGAAAATCATTAAAAATGATTTAAATGACAAATAATTTACGGGAAATTCTCTATAAATAGAGAAAAATTCCTAGAAATTAAGGAAAAATATATGCGGGTACAAATAAATTATGGAAAATTCTCTATAAATAGAGAAAAATTCCTAGAAATTAAGGAAAAATACTTGTGGGTACAAATCAATTATGGGAAATTCTCTAGAAATTGATAAAAAAAATCCTAATAATTAGGAAAAAATACACGTAGGTACAAATAAATTATGGAAATTTCTCTATAAATAGAGAAATATTCCTAAAAATTATGGAAAAAATACATGTGAGTACAAATAAATTATGAGAAATTCTCTACAAATAGAGAAAAATTCCTAATAATAGGGAAAAATACTCGTGGGTACAAATAAATTATGGAAAATTCTCTATAAATAGAGAAAAATTCCTAAAAATTAAGGAAAAATACATATGGGTATAAATGAATTATGAAAAATTCTCTATAAATAGAGAAAAATTCCTAGAAAATAAGGAAAATATCCTAAAGGATAAGATGGATTTCAACAAGATATTAGCCGTGGAGGCTAACTTCAATGACAAGAGTTGTGAACCTTAACTTCTACAAAGTCTTCAACGCTTTACAGAAGTTGGGGGGCAAATGATAGGGATAGAAAATAACCCTAAAGACATAATTAATGTAGCATTAATTAGATCCGATTTGGTCCAAAAGGAAGGCCCATTTATTAAGGCTCGAAACCCTAATGATTAAGTAAATTTATAATTAATTAATTAGCTAATTATACATCTAATTAATTATGTCAAACGACAAGGAAACTATTTCAAAGAGTAGCCCTCAAATCACTTCCAACAACAAGGAAACATATTCCTACATGAAAATTACTTCTATCACATGAAGGATTCTGAATCCTTCAAGGAATTGCCTTGTTCGCCAAAGGTTCCTAACCCTATTATAATTCTTAGACTTCCTATGTCTATATAAATGGTCTAACCCCTCATTTCAAGAACTACGTCTGGCTTGATTATCATACATATTGAGATACACACTGAGATACGTAGGCATCTTGTGAGGACATTATTAAGTCACGAAACACAAGCGCAATTATTAAAGCTCGATAAGCTTTGACATACATCGCAATTAATACACCCTAGTTTTTAATCCATAATATATATATATAGTATAAAATAATTATTTTATATAGTTTAAATATTTAATTTAATATGATAATTTATTTCATTTTATTATTACCGATGATAAAGTTTTATGTATAATATATATGTTCTAAATAGAGTTATATGTATAATATATATGTTTGATAAAGTATATTCTAATTAAAATTTAATTAAAAAAGTGTGTTTGAAGTTGAGTAAGAGAATTATAGTATAGATATTATTTTAATTATTAAATTATAATTTTAAATAAATTAAAGTGTTTGAATGATGATGAAATTGAAACATGTTAATTAGTAGATTAAGAGTATAACTCTATATTTTAATTAAATTTAATTAAAAGAGTGTATTTACAGTTGAGTAGGACACAAAAAAACTATAACACCCAAACATTTGTCACTATAAAAGAATAGATAATATAGCTATATCATAGTAATAAAATTTAATTAATATAAATACAATAATATTATTATTTAAATATTCATAAAATTTAATTAATAAGCTACGATTTTAAATAAATTAAAGAATGAGGAAATTGAAACATGTTAGTGAATTGTAAGTACGAATGTATATTTTCATTAAAAGAGTGGGTTTGAAATTGAGTAGGAGATAAACACGTGTATTTGAAACTGAGTGAGAAACAAAATGACATGATCGGACGACGGACCAAACATTTGCCCTTATAGTTTTAATAATATAGTGTTGATTTCATTGTTCAAAATTTTATCTTTTCTTTTAATCTCTAATAAAATGGTGTCACCTCCAATTAGGGATAACCATAGGTATAGGGTTTGGTTGGTTTCTATATATAATATCCACCATGCGACCCCCCACTTATAATAGTATATTACCTACTCCTATATCCATTAATACTAATGGGTATTAATATAGTGTATCCATATCCAATCCATGTGAATACGGGTAGTAGCGGGTATTATCCGCTAATTATTTATTTTTAATTTTTAAATATTTATTATTATTTTATTTTATATAAAAATATATTTTCTTAATGTAATACATATATGTTTATAATTATTATTTCAAATTCTTACATTTATATATACTTAATATTCATTAAATAAAATTTAATATATAAAATAATATATATTCTAATTTTATAATTATAATTATACAAACTTATAACATGTGTGAATCATAGGATGAATGACTAATATTTAGGTAAATTTATTTTTAATATTATATTTTTTTGATATTTACTATAAAATTTTATAACGTTGAAAATTTATGTTAATATAATATAATATTATCCGTGAGGAATTGTATAAAAGGAGGACTATTGGGGGTTAGAGTTGTATATTATTATACAATGATATTTATATATTAATATTAATAAGAAAATGTCCAGGAGTCACAGTTGGATAAGTACTATAATACAATCAACCTATCTCCTACCGTTAAAAATCCAAATCAACAGCTGAGATTTTAAAAAAAAGTAGCATACGCTCTATAATAGAGCGTATGTAGGCTCTATTATAGAGCGTATGTTACTTTTTTTTTTCTTTCCATTTTATCATTTTAATGATATGCTCTATTATATCTCTCCCTAGAATACACACTCATATCTCCCAGCAACACACTAGTTCTTTTATCATACCTAATTTTTGGAGATTTCTATGAGCTCTCTAAAATCCATTTCAATTTTTCCCATCTCATACCCATTTCATACCCATGCTCTCTAAAAAAATCTAGATTTTAGAATCGTTTGTTCTAGGGTTGTAATGGCGAATCGTACAATGAAACAAAGCTTAAAATATGTGTTCCTCCGTTGCTGTTACAAATCTGTTTCCTCCATTCGTTCCATCTCGCCTCTATGCTATGTATCTCATATTCAGCCCTATCGCACCGTCTTCCGTACGATATTACACTAGTGCTTACATTGTTCATCACTGGCCTGATCATATTCCAAAACCTGATATGATACTTCCACTCGAGGGAGTGGGTTTCAATCATTGATTGGTCGTAATGGAGCATCCTCGGCCTATGATGATTTACTATGTATCTACCAAGTATTACTATGCATTTGGAGTCCTCATGTCTGAAGAACTGGCTTACAAGATGAGCATACATCCGCTCTAATAGAGCATATGTATAGAGAGATTGGCTGTGAAGCTGTTTTGACTTAGAATATTTTCCAGCCATATAGGTACGCTGACATCCGCTCTATAATAGAGCGTATGTACAGAGAGATTGACTGTGAAGCTGTTTTGACTTAGAATATTTTTCAGCCATATAGGTACGCTCTATAATAGAGCGTATGTGATTTTTTTTAAATAATTTACACGTGCCAAATTAAGGGCATAAATGGAAAAAAAACATTTACATACGTTCTATTATAGAGCATAGTACGCTCTATAATAGAGCGTATGTCAATTTTTATTTATTTAATCACAACCGTCCTTATGTATCATGTCTTGGTCATATACATATTCGCACATGTGCTAGCTTTCTGCAATGCATATGGATGTGGATTGATTGACTGATCACTCGCTGCAACATATGGAAAGCTTGCCATTTTCATAATTGGAGCATGGGCAGGGAAAAATCATGGTGGAGTACTTGCGGGTCTTGCTGCTTGTGGGGTGATGATGAACATAGTCTCAACATCTTCAAACCTTACACATGTATAGGATTTAGATTATAATTCTTTTCTTTCCACATGATCTAAATATTAACATTGATATGTGATGTTATAAATCATAGAAATTTAAGTGTCTATATTTTAAAAGATTGGGAAAAGGAAATATATAAAACTATAAAATGTTACTCAATGCAGGATTTCAAGATAGGATACCTGACCCTTGCTTCATCAAGGTCCATGTTTGTTAGCCAATTCATTGAGACTGCAATGGGATGTGTTATCTCTCCTTGTGTGTTTTGGCTCTTCTACAAAGTCTTTCCCGGTATAGGGATTCCAGACTCCGAATATGCAGCACCCTATGCACTAGTGTACAGAAACATTGCAATCTTAGGAGTAGAGGGATTTGATTCACTACCAAAAAACTGCTTAACACTCTGCTACATATTCTTTGCTTGAGCAATTATTGTGAATGTTGTTTGAGATTTTGGTCAGAAAAAGCATGAAGAGGCAGAGAACGTAAAGTAAAACCTGATTGGTTTGAATGGTCGAATTATGGTAGTCCAGTTGGTTTTTGTAAATATTCTTAGTTGGTTTGATGATAGTTATTTTGGTTGTAAATTTGGAATATATGTAATGGTAGTTGTGTATGGTTGGTAACTAATTTATATTGGTGGTGAATGAGTGAATGTTACTGGTGGTGAATATATGGGTAAATGATATTGATTTTGGTAATTTTTGGCTTTTTGATTGGTTTTGGTAATTTTTTGGATTGTTCATTACTTGTTATGGCTCTTTTTTTGTATAAATGAAACCATTGTCTATTCTATGTTTAGCTAATGCGTCATCTATAAATATAAATATTATTAACCACATCAGACAATAGTAAGGCTTTATAAACTAAACCTTTGTCTAAAGAAAACACATACAATATAAAAAAAAGAAATGAAACCATTGTCTGACTAAAAGAAACACAACAAAAAATAATTGTAGACTCAATTATGCAACAATGATATTCATTGATAAAACTGTTATGTAAATGTTGATAAAAACAACTCTTTCTATTTAAGGAACCATTGTCTTAACTCTTGAAGAACAACATATGTTATTTTTAAAACACTTGACTGATTTCATTTCACACAAGTGTTTTTAATCATATTGTTGTTGTTTCTAGGTGTTATACAATAGTTTCTAAAACATGGGGTGTTGTCTTGCTCTCTGTTGGACAACAGTTAGCGTACCATTGTCTGAGGTGCATATCAGACGGCGCCTCAATACTCAACGGGAAAATAGGGTCTCGGACAATAGGAAAAAACCGTTATATGTTTCAGTTTTCCTTGTAGTGTGAGAGATGGGTTGGCTGGATTATGTTACATATCCAACTGTGGCTGTAGAAGAGGACCCATATTAATATTCATAAGCTTTAATGATATATTAAATAAAAATTATAGGATAAAGAGGATGCTTAAAGTAGAAAATATATAATATAATTTAAATATAATATAATATTATCCGTGAGAAGTTGTATAAAAGGAGGACTATCAGAGGTTAGAGTTGTATGTAAGATATATATTCTTTTTCAAATTAGATTTCATTAAAATTGAATGGTTAAGATCGTTTCTATTGTTCATCTAATAGTTCAACTTGGACCAAACTTTTAATTTTTCGGTTATAATAATATAGTATAGAAGTATATATTTATATAAAATATATGTAAATTATGTATATGAATAGGAAACAGGTAGGGTACGGGTGGTGATGTGATATCCATATATCCGTAGTTTTTAAATCGGATATTATCCGCTCCGCCCCCTTACCCGTCAACTCGATTGATTAATTACCTCGTTGACTGGTATGGATCGATGTGGTTAGGAACCCGGGACGGATACCAATTGCGATCCCTACTGCCCCAATTCCGGTAAACCTCATTCAAAATCTTATCTGCAGGTAATCTATTTTGTTCTTGATTTTAAAACAATACTTTGTGTTAATTATTCAAGTTTATATCTACTGTATAATTTAATAATGGGTTAAAGCTCACACGAGATCCAAACTCTAATCCGAGAGAGTACTTGTACGTTTTTAAAGTGTTGATTTAATCTTAAAGAATGAATCAGTAAATATAATTTAGTAGTCCAATTGTGCTTCACACATTCTATCAATAAGTGATTTCTCATTGTCACGGCTAAACTACATATTTAATTGTGTTTCATCATGATTATCCTTGATTTTGTAGCATAAAAAATCCTAAATTTTCCTACATTAAAATAAAAAACTGCTACTCTAAACAGTCATACGATACAAAATTTCCCATGTACGTATTAAGAGTATTAATCAGAAAAACTTCATACATATTCTTGGGAAACAGATATTCATGCATTCAAATATGATAAATTAACCCTAATACTACTGTCACAAGAATGCTCTAATTAACTAGCTAGTAGCAGACTGAGAAGTTGACCCCCCTTTTCTCTTTCCACGCTTCTTAGGTTTTACATACTTCTTGGCATAGATATGCTTTCCATTGATACAGTACATAGATTTGTTTCCAGGAGGAGCAATTTTAGGAATGATGGCAGATGAACGACAAACCATTCTTGCGTACAGTGGCTGGCTATCACTTGAAACCTCCTCCATATGTATCTCTTCGATGAATTCACCAAAAATCCTGTTACAAACATAGATATATAATTAAAAACCATTTTAATATATAAACATATATGTATAATCACCACAAATTAATAGCTATTTACTCAACTTGACATGTGTGAAAATGTACATATATATGGAAATAAAATTTAACATATAATATATACCTAGTGAAGAATTCTCGAATTTCCGGTTGAGGGATGTAGTAACCCCTGGAGAAAGTCAAGAATATTGTTCTATCATCCGGTTCCACATCCGTGTCATCCTCGCAAGCATCCATCAGCTGCAACCCTCCAAAAATTTCACTAAGATCGGCATTCGGATCTTCTAGTATATATGCTAGTTGATGGCTGCGGGGCATGAAATTACTAGGTCCAGGATTTTCTCCAAACCCTGGTTGAGGAAAGTCACCTTCAATACGATGGTAAACTGGATTATTAGAAACATGCCAGATTCGATGTCCTTCACCACCACTCAGCATGTCTCTAAATGCCCTCATACAAACTTCAAAAACAATTTTCTTAACATTTCCAAGAATCCTAAACCTGTTCTGGTGGAAATGAACCAAGTTAATCGAACGATAATATAATATTCCAAGCAAATACAGATTAATGTACTCAGGACCGATAAAAGTTCTCATGAGGCACATCGAAAACGCAGCAACTTCGTCAGCGAGTTGATTAACCAAATGCAAAGGCCAAGCAATGGTCTTGAAGACAGCATCGTGGCTGTACCGAATTTTATCCAGCCAAATAAGAAATGCCACCACATGCATCGATTCCTCAACATTTCGACCGAGTTTACGGATTAGCATGTAGAACAGCTTTCTATCAATTGAGTGAAATAGATTAAAATGCTCGTCACTAATTTTTTCTTCGACCCGAAAAAAGGCTGGATCATACAAAGCATGACTATCGTAGTCATGCACAACAAACTCGCTACCCATTCCCTGGACTTTTGACATAACTAGTGATATATATATGTGATGTAATTGAACAGGAATGGAGGATAGAAATGAAGGGTTTTAGTACTGGCAGAAGTTGCTGAGACAAGGGGGTTTATATAATAAAATTTATGTCATTAGAGGGATTATTTGAGTGGATAGGCGTGACTGTAATATTCGATAGCTTAATTATTATATATTTTTTTAAGGAAAGATTTAGAATTTGGTAGATTCGATTGAATCAGAAGTACTGTGTACTTAATTTATTTTCCTTAAAAAGCAATAATTTCTAAATATGTTCAAACGGATATAGAAAAAACTAGATACTAATTGATAGCGTATAGAATAATTACTATTTTAGGATTTATATGAATTGCTTTTCTTAAAAAAAATGTTTTTTCTTCATTCTCCGTAGTATTATAGAAATCGATAGGTGGTCCAGGGCGGTTGCGGTACCGCCTGACGTCTAATTGGGTAGGCGGAGATTAATCGGAAAGATTAATCGGAGTATTAATTGGCTGTATTTAAATATTATTTTTAATATTTTTATTTATTAAATATTTTTGCCAAATATTTTTGCCGATTTTTGAATTTTTCAATGATTTTTCCCGATTTTTTTGTCAATTTTTGACATTTTCAACCGATTTTTGACTTTTCTAACCGTTTTTGACCGATTTAACCGTTTCCGCCTAAACCTGTCTCGGGACGTTTCGATGACACCTAGGCGGATTTTTAGATTTTGAAAAATATATTGAAATATAATAATACTCTTTTGGTATTAAAACATTTTTGTTCTCACATCTCTCGGTGTCAGAGAACTCTGCATGTTATATGAAATCATGAATTGTCACTTCATACTACAATTTTCTGCATTAATTTATATATATTCAAAAATTGTCTCTAATAGACTTTGATTAAAATACATTTTATATTAAAATCTGTTTCAATAATCATTAAATTTTGAGTTTGAAAATTTCTCTCCGATTGCATCGTGTTCAATGACAACCCGGCCTCAAGCGACGACCACCAAAGTACCAAACTACCATCGATTAGCGCCGACAAACATAAAGAGGAATCAAAGATGCATACTTTTTTTCTTGTCCCGAGACTATGACCCCGAGATTCAACAGATCGAAGATGGTTCATCTCCCATCTATTTAATTAGTTCACATGACATATATAGTCGTTTTGAAAAATAGTGCACCGTTTAGAGCAAATGGATGCCCATGTGTAAAATCTCCTATTGACTTTCTCCATGAATCTTCTTTAATTTAGAAAAATTGATGTTATGGTATCTGTGATGATGTTAACTTTGATTTTGATTCTGTTAAAAAAATTGTTATTCAGATGTATGGATTTGTTGGTCTTATAAATGTCTTGAAATACTATGGAGGCTATTTGACCTTTAAATTTTAAAGAGAAAGTTGTATGTTGAGTGCGTTGAAATTTAGCCCTCTTAAAATTAATGAATTGCTCTTTAGATTGATACCCTGACAAACTTTGTGCATCTTACCAGCCTAGTGATGGACAAGGTAACCATTTGGATAATCTTCACATATGTCCCTTTCTTTTATTGTAATGTCAAAGGTCTCTATTATGTCAATAATGTTCTAGGTACACCCCTTACCTTTTCCAAAAACACGTACGCATCAACTATCCAACATGACCCTATAACTACAATGCATGTTCTTATGAAAATTGATGCTCTACATATTCTTGTTAAAATGCATGGTCTTTCATATGATTATATGTTGGATATCAAGAATCTTTGCTCTGCTCCTTTTGTCACTCTTCTAAGCATGTTGTATGTTCTTGCAAAGATTTGCAAGATTTGTTCCTGGCGACTACTTCCCACTTGATGACAGTCCCACATGCCAGCCTTTATATTTTTTAATATTACCCAAAACTCTGATTCAAGTGTTTATCAGGACGAGACCTTAATTAAGCTCAGAATCTTCTAACTCGATAAAAAGGATACCAAAAGATTTGGAGGAGGTCTAGCCCTATTCAATGAATTAGAAGCCTAAGTCTCATGATGTAACACCTCCGTCCCACATCAAGTAAATTGAGATAATTTGTTCAATATATAAGTAAAAGTACTACTACTAAGTGCACCAACAAATTGTGATCTTTTGGGGCCCTGTGGTGGGCTTGTGGATTATCCAAGTTGTTGCATTTAAGCCAATTTACTTTGGTTTATTTTTGGATTCAAAAGTTGGGACTTGACCCGATTTTCAAAAAAGACTAAGGATTTGACTAATGTTGTCACATATGGTATAAGAGCCAACTCTTGAAAACTTGATTTGTCAAGTTGTCGGAGGTGGAGAAACGAAGGCTGATGGTATTATCCCACAAAGGACAGAGATCTGGAGGTGGGTACATGAAACCAGCTGGTATTATACTACAATGACTAGATAGGTACGATATGGACCTATGGGCTATCTCTTCGGCCTGACGAGGACGTCAGAAATTTAAGTGGTGGAGTTTGTAATACATCAGTCCCACATCGAGTAGATTGAGATGATTTGTTCAATATATAAGTAAAAGTACTACTACTAAGTGTACCAACAAATTATGATCTTTTGGGGGCCTGTGGTGGGCTTGTGGATTACCCAAGTTGTTGGGTTTGAGCCAATTTATTTTGGTTTATTTTCGAATTCAAAAGTCGGGACTTGACCCGATTTTTGAAAAAGAATCGGGATTTGACCCGGGTTGTCACACATGAGAATTCAGGGGATTCTCTTACTCTGAATTTGCATGACAAAAAAATGTTCGCTGGCACACCCTTGAGGATGGAAGATGATGGATGATGGACACAAGGCTGTGTTATATACACTCTGAGGTGCCCGGACTTAGCATAGCACATGGACACAAGCCTTTAAAGCTCAGGAGAGTGCATACGATTGACAGACTAAGTAAAGAAGGTCATGATATTGGGCTCTAAGGGTTTTAAGATGTTCATTATTATGTTCTTTAATTAAGTTATTAAACTGTAATTTTGATTGGTGGTGGTTAGGAGTAATACTTGAAGTTCATTCATCCCGTTTTCTATAAAATTATAACTAATTAAATCAACTAAAGAAAATGATGTTGCTAAGAAAATTTAATCACTTTTAACTTCGATCACTAAGCAATGCATGTGTTTTTAAATTTTTACTTTTTTGTCTATATGATTTTTATGCAACTGAAAATTAATTTTGTGCCTTCATAAAAAAACGTAACAATCTAAAGAACATTAAATATGCATGCTTGCAAAACACATATTCAAATATATTTTCATGCATTAATCAATAATATTGGTAAAAACCTTAATTAATACACATAGAGCAGTTCCATATATATATATATATATATATATATATATATATATATATATATATATATATATATATATATATATATATATATATATTCATAATAGTAAACCCTAATTAATTAGTATCAGATTGAGAAGTCGACCCGCTACTTTTCTTGACATACACTTCTTGGCCTCAATATGCTTTCCATTGATGGAGTACTTGGATTTTGTTCCCAAAGGAGCAATTCTAGGAATTATCGCAGATCAACATGTCTTCTGATAAGAAATGGCTAACCTTTAAGACCTCCGACAACCAGGAATTTGTGGTCGAAGAATCTGTTGGCATGATGTCTAACACAGTTAAGAATATTGTTGAAGATGTACCGGAGCCCTCTGTTATTCCTTTGAAGCATATTAATGAAAACCCATGAGCAAAATTATTGAGTTTTGCAAAAAACACATGGAGGAATCGGATGAGGATGTTCTTATAGCTAGAATTCGATGCACAACTTCTGGATCTTGATCGATCAGGAGGATCTTTTTCATCTCTTAACTGCTCTGCTAACTTTCTTGATATAAAAGACTTGTTGGAAAGGATTATCCAAAAAGTTGCTGATATGATTAAAGGAAAGTAACAGATCCGTAACATTTTTAATATACAAAATGATCTAAATCGAAGAGAGAACCATTGAATTTTTTCCAGCCAAATAAGGAATGCCACCACATGCATCGATTCCTCAACATTTCGACCAAGTTTACGAATTAGAATGTCGAACAGCTTTCTATCAATTGAATGGAATAGATTAAAATGCTCGTCACTGATTTTTTCTTCGACCCGAAAAAAGGCTGGATCATACAAAGCATGACTATCGTAGTCATGCACATCATACTCGCTACCCATTCCCTGGACTTTTGACATAACTAGTGATATACATATGTGATGTAATTGAACAGAAATGGAGGATAGATATGTGATGAACAATAAAAACAAAAGCGTTTGAGGAAGAAATGAAGGGTTTTAGTACTGGTAAAAGTTGCTGAGACAAGGGGGTTTATATAATAAAATTTGTGTCATTAGATGGATTATTTGAGTGGATAGGCGCGACTGTAATATTCGGTAGCTTGATTTTTTAAATTTATTTTTAAGGAAATATTTAGAATTTGGTAGATTGGATTGAATCAAAAGTACTGTGTCCGTAATTTAATTTCCTTAAAAATCAATAATTTCTAAATATGTTCAAACAGATATGGAAAAAACTAAATATATACTAATCGATAGCATTTAGCAAAAAAAATAAAATAACTAATCGATAGCGTATAGAATAATTACCATTTTAGGATTTATATGAATTCACTTTTCTTAAAAAAAATGTTTTTTCTCTATTCTCAGTGTACAAGTTAGAAATATATGTTGGAATATAATATACTTTTTAAGTAATAAACATTTTTTTTGAGCAAGTACATATATTTGAGTGGATAGGCGACTGTAATATTCGATAGCTTATTTTTTTAAAGGAGAGATTTAGAATTTGGTAGATTCGATTGAATCAGAAGTACTTAATTTATTTTCCTTAAAAATCAATAATTTCTAAATATGTTCAAACGGATATAGAAAAAAATAAATACTAATTGATAGCCTATAGAATAATTACTATTTTAGGATTTACATGAATTCATTTTTCTTAAAAAAATATTTTTTTTCTCTATTCTCACTGTACAAGTTAGAAAAATATATTTGAATACCGTATAATATACTCTTTTAGTAATAAAACATTTTTGTTCTGATATCTCTCGATATATATGAGAGAACTCGATCTGCATGTGCACGCAGCACACGTATATATGACATCATGAATTGTAACTTTATACTACGAATTCCTGCATTTTATAAAAACTCAAAAATTATCTAATTTCAGGTCTTTTTTTAAGATTGACCTCAAAAAATATCATTCCATTCAGTTATTAGTATTAGTCAAAAAATATTATAATATATGATGCATATATCTTAATATAGCTTTGATGAAAAAAATCTAGTCTTTCAAATTTTAATTCACTCAAGATTATATAAACTGTGACTGAAATACATTTTACATTAAATCTGTACCATACTCACTAACCATCAAATTTTGAGTTGAAAGACACATGATCGAGTTATTAAAAAATAATTTGGTTTCCATTCAAAAAATAATACAGTAATAATTTAGTTTTATGTTCATACGGGCCCGTGTATATAGGTCATCCATACTTGAATTGAATATTTAGTTCTAGACTTTTAATCTCACTGATATCATTAAAATTTCAGTCAAAATACATTCTGGCCATCATTAAAATTTGAGTGAAAATAAATTTCGACTCTATCCCATATGTATCACTGAAGCAAATGTATGAGATCGTAAGCATCGATCAGAATTTATTGAAGAAATGAGGTCATGTTTACAAGAACAATCAAATGCAACCAAATTTATATTGATTAAGGACTTCAAAATTTTCTATGCACAACAACTTTACATACAAAATATTAACTACCACTCTACCATTAACCAACTAGCTAACCAAATTTCGACTATCATTTACATCCATTCTTAAACTCGAGTTTTTTTTTTTGAAACTAAAACTCGAGTTAAATGTAATATAAATAATTGTTAGTGTAAATTGGTTTAGGTGTAATATTTTAGTTGCTTGGCTTAGGTGTAATTTTTTTAGTTGCTTTACTTCTTGATTAGACTGCATGTATAATATTTGTGAAATATCAAAGTGTGAGAATTAAATGTTTTTCATTTGTGTTTGCCCTATCGAATTTTGTCTATTTCATCTGAATGAAAAAGCTGTGTTGATTTAAGTATAATTTTTTAATACTTATACTTCGTAATTATATTGCATTGGCTAGTTTATATGAAATATCAAAGTGAGTGTATTATTGGAATTTTTGTACGTCATGGGCTAGCGCTGCAGGGATGTTCATTAGTTCACTCGTCATGTTGGGTTACCTAGTATTTGTTGCTGTTGTTGTCCAAAACCTCGAAGACCATGCCAAACAAACTTGAACTCCATCTCCAAATCCTGTTGAAATATCGATCAGTCATGCTGTTTAATTTCACCTACAGGAGCCAAGTACGTAAAGATGTAGCAGGAACAAATCCACGATCCAAGTGAATTACATGACCCTCCTGTACACACCATAACTCCTTATGATTTGATCATCCTCTGTTAAAGAATAGTATAAGATTCATTTGAGATTATCTCTAATACTTTAAGAGTTTTAGATGAGCTGGTTACTCAATATCGTATCACAAGGTTGAACCCAACCCAAAAAATGGGATTTCGAGTGAAAGAGAATGTTAAAGAATAATATAAAATTCATTTGAGTCTCTCTCTTAAGCTAGGTTTCGCTAGAATTTCGGATATTCTCTATTGATGAAGGAAAATGTGTTGCTAGGAAAAGGTTGTTCCAGCATTACTTGAGTGTGTACCCGTCTTTTTAAGGAGTGGAAGAGAGGTCCTATGGATGAAGGAAAATGTGTTGCTAAGAAAATTTAATTACTTTTAACCTCCATCACTAATAAGCAATGTATTTGTTTTCGAAGTTTTTTTTTTTTTTTCCCCTGTATGATTTTTTATGATGCAACTGCAGATTAATTTAGTGCCTTGATAATTAATACTTAAAAATTTAATATAATGCAGATTTTTTAAACGTAACAATCTGAAGAACATTAAATCTGCATGCTCGCAAAACACATATTCAAATATATTTTCATTCATTCAGTAATGGTAAAAACTCTAATACACACATAGAGCAGTTCCATATATATTCATAATGGTAAATCCTAATTAATTAGTATCTCTCTCAGAAGTCGACCCACTACTTTTCTTGACATACTTCTTGGCCCAAATATGCTTTCCATTGATGGAGTACTTGGACTTTGTTCCCAAAGGAGCAATTCTAGGGATTATTGCAGATGAACGGCAAACCATTCGAGTAAACAGTGGCTGTTCATCACTTGCCACTTCTTGCATGTATATCCCTTCAATAAATTCACCAAAGATCCTATAACAATTAAGAGAATTGATTAAAAAATCTTGTCACTATATATATGCACATATATGGATATGTAAAATAAAGTAATACCTTGTAAAAAATTCTCGAATTTCTAGCTCAGGAATGTAGTATCCCTTTGAGAATGTCAAGAATATAGTTCTATCATCAGGTGCCACATCTGAGTCATATTCCTCACAACCATTCACCAGCTCCATACCTCCCAAAAATTCACTAAGATCAGCGTTGGGATCTTGGAGTATATTTTCAAGTTGGTAGCTAGGTTGTATATTAAAATTTCGAAATCCCGGATTTCTACCAAACCCTAATTGAGGAAAATACCCACCTGCAACTTTAGGTAAATATGGAGGTGGCACAAAAACTGAATTGCTACAAGCATACCACAATTGATCTTCTTCCATATCGAAAACTCAGCATCACCGGTCACTATGTCTTTAAAAGCCCTCATACAATCTTCAGCGACGATTTTGTTAACACTTTCAAGTATCCTGATCCTTTTCTCATGGAATTGAACTAAGTTGATGTGTCGAGAACATAATTTTCTAACCAAATAAAGATTAATGTACTCCCTACTCAAATCAGTGTCCATTAAGCACATTAAAAACGCAGCAACTTCATTTGCAAGTTGATAAACCAAATGCAATGGCCAAGCAATCACCTTGAGGACAAGATTGTGGCTGTACCGGATTTTTCCAGCCATAAGAGAAATGCCACTACATGCATCGATTCATCAACATTTCGACCAAGTTTACAGATTAGCCTGTGGAATAGCTTCCGATCAATTTTGTGGAAAAGATTAAAATCTTCGTCGCTAATTTTTTCTTGGATGCCATAAAAGGCTGGATCATACAAAGCAAACCTGTTGTAGTCATACAAATCAAACTCCATGTTCATTAATTCCCGTGACAAAAACAGCGTGGTAATTAAAGAGAAATCGAGGATATATATGTATCGAACATTAATACAGAAACTATGTTTGTTTGAGAAGGAAATGAAAATTTTTTTGTTGTGAGAGTGAAGATATATCAAGGGGCTTTATAATAGACTTGGTGTCGATTGAGGGAATATTTGAGCGGGAAGATGCATGGTTTCGGAGAGGTGCCGTCTATTCAAAATTTAGGGATATTGTAGACACGCGGTGCGGTGTAATTAAAAGTCATGCCTCTGAAGTATATATGAACTAAAATACACATGCAGTAAAATCTGTGTCATTTATTAGTTTATAAATTACAGTAATTATTGTTTTAAGATACATCTTCTCTAATCCAAATGTGCATGTCTAGTCGTTTAAAAACAATTTTGAATTCAAGAAATATATTCATAAAACAATTTCTCAATGGAGTCTTATACAACCGTACCATAGATAAGTTGTAATAAGTTTTGTACCACAGAATTATCTTCTTTAAAAGAGTATATATATATATATATATATATATATATATATATATATATATATATATATATATATATATATTTAAATTTTCGTTCATTCACTGCAAGAAAAGCGGTCTTTATCGATCGTGATTAACAATTTTGTTTTTCATACAACATCGGTCGCAATTAATTAAAATAGGAAAAGTTTATATTATTTTTATGCTCTTCGAATGATTGCGACCAAATTGATCGTAAATGAATAGCGATTGCATTATCGCCCAGCATAGTGATCGAAAATTGATCGAATGAGTCGAATGAATTATGAGCAGAGAAAAAGACCGTTTTACCGAATTATAATTCGATTACTAGATAGTGATACTGCGTAAATGAGAGAGAAAATTTAATATTGAATTATGAACCGAGATAATTTCGATTATTTTATAGAACCGCATTACGTATTTCAATCAAAACTGAAATAAAAATCGAATTACAAAATTAATTTAAAAAACATATATGATAATATGATATATTTTACTATATATAATATATAAAATATGTAATAATGCCTAAATATATATCATATATATTATATAATAACACATAAATAATTTTAGCACATATAATATATTATATTATATATATTTTAATTAATTCGGTAATTTCAGTTAATTCGGTAAAAACCGAAATAATCGAATAATTGAATGCAAATTTTTATAATCAAATTTTTTTGATTTGTTTAACCTACCAAATTATATTTGTTATTTCAAATCAAATGCTCAGTCCTAATCAGAGCCGTCATAAAAAAAACGACCAATTGAGTGGTCGATAAATCAAATGCTCAACCCTAATCAAATGCTTTGACCTGTTTCTTGTAATGATTTTCTTTACAATAAAAAATATTCAATAAATGTTAGATGTGCATTTAATAATTAAAAGAAAACTTTTATGAAAATCACTCTTAAATATATTTTACAAACAAAATATATATTTAATATATTACATATTTTACAAATTTTCGAACTCAACTTTTGAATTAAATATACAAACTTGAAACATCCAAACAGTACTATACGTGGACCGATGAGATGTATATACAGACATACAGTATATTGCAATTACCCTCGATGTTTAATTGTAATTGCATCACGCTTGAATGAATGTCCCGTGAAAGTAATGTCACAAAAAGCATTTTTAGCATAAAATCTGCTGTTACAGAAAACATGTTATTTTGAAAAAAGTTACTATAAGTTTTATTGTCAAAACTCCCCAAAAATATTATTTATATATATTATATCTCAATATGAGCAAATTAAAATAATTAACAAATAGTAATCTGATTTTTCTAACCGAATTTTTTCTACTAGCAATTTTTCTCACAATACAGCAGTTTTCAACCACAATGCTAAACGGAGCCTTAGTCTCATCTCAAACGGTCTTTCAAAATTAAAACCTGTAGTGGAAAATTCAGCCTAGCTACTAGATGTTTCAACCTACTGGATTATTATTAATTATATATCTTCTCTTTCTATCTCCTTTGCATTTGGAAATAGAAAGCCAATATTTTCCATTTTCACAAAGGTAATTAATCTCTCGTCATTCTTAAGTGTATACGGACATAATATTAATTAAGAAGGTGAGGGAACTCAAATGCTAAGTTCATGTGTCGTTAGTCAGAATATTAAAATGAGTATTGGATATCTGCAAAACAATTTACATGAATGATCACAGACCAATGTACATATATATTTATATAAAGAGAGATTTGTGAATACGTACTCAGCCTGGTTAATTAGAGATTTTAAGGCAAAGCGTGCATTAATCATTATATATATTTCTCAAAAAATTCAAGTTAATTTGGTTGAGACAATTTCAGGCTTGATCGGAACATTGTCGAAAAGGGATGTTGGGGGAGAAATTCTGTGCATTAATGAAAGAAGAGAGCAGCCAAGAATGATGGAGAAGAATCCATTAAGATAGCCTGGGATGACTTGCCTAAAATCCAATAATACTAGCTAGAGAGGTACAAGCAACAATACACTTATATGTTGTCACCCCCTAGCTTAGTTTAGAAATCAGAGGCAAGTCATCCTTGGCTACTTAACAAACTCTTGACTTCATTTTAGGCATCTCTTCATATTGATATGCTTGAGGAGACGATGTTTTGCATGAGAAAGAACAATCAGTGAAGCTAGCCAAAAATGCCTGCCTAAATACCAAATAAAGGATTAACCTAATTAAGCATGGGTAAATCCTTTGGAGGCATGCAGGCAAGTCATTCTTGGCTACCAAACATGATTGTTCTCTTCATGTAAAACATCTCTACTTGTTCTGCATATCAATCTTGGGATGAGCAACTACTATATTTATAGGCATGTATATGGTCTGAAACAAAGGGAGTAATTAATTAATTAACACCAGCGTGATCATACAAATAAACTTTCCAAGAGCGGAAGAGGCCATGCTGCATGTTGGAATATATTCTGCTAATCTTGAAGAGAAGTTATGTTTGACTTTGCACATAGCATCAGTGCCCAAATGCTCCAAATCTCTAAAGGAACAAAAAAATAGATTCACAACTTGGAGCCTTGGACTTGTAAGTTGTAATGGGCTAATGTGTAGGTTGACATCCGATAGTAGCTAGGATATGATATGGATACAAAGCATCGATAGTAGATTGTGCGGAATAAACAAACTATTGCAACTTACCTTTTTTAGTATATATATAACTTAGCTATATATGCACATAAAATTACCAATAATTTTATTGGTAAGTATTGCAAAATTAAAACTAAAAAAATAAATGTAAACAACAAGATGCTCCAATTTCACGACCGTTAACTTGCCTTTGACTTTAACAAAACTCCGTTAAGTACTTACACACTAGTTACCAACTAAACACTGCAGATAAGAGTAACTTGTAACGGACCTATTTGCGCAATAAACCCGATCTATTTACAATCACATTTTTAAATCTTTCTATATGCATATAGCTAGATACATACAGATACACAACTCTTTATAACCCCAATCCAGTAGTTGAAAAGATAAATGAAAAATATAAAATCACAAATAATATAATACTTGTAATAGACCAATCTTTATAACATTATTGTCAATACAAAAGCCAAAACATAAAATTTATAATTAAAAAAAAACTATTTCCATTTGGTCACCTTGTATTAATTCATCGGAATCATATTCATATATTCAGTTTCATAGTATGAGACTTGAAAGATTAAATCTTTCCGCTGCTATGAAGCTAAAAATAAAGCCGTCTAACCCGCTAACCCACCGAATCGCAGACGAGTCACCTTTTTTAGAACCAGTCCTACTCGGCTCGTCCCGTTCGCTCATTTGACCATCTCTAATCCCAAGCACCCTAATCCTAAGATTAAAAATTTGAAGTTAGGTTGTAATGAGTTAAATTTGACTAGTTGTTTTTGGGTTTTTTTGTTGATGTGGCTGAGGGTTTTGTTTAAAAAATGATTGGAAGTTTCAAGTCCTTGTGACATCTCAGATCACTATCGAGATGAAGATGTATAGATATGTATATGGAATGAAAATTTGGGGTTGGTTGGGGGGGGGGGGGGGGTGAAACAAAGATAAACATACCGGGTTTTGCAATATGAAGTTAGCGTGTTTTTAAAGTGATTTTATGTTTATCTTTTTTGGTTGATTAAGATTTTCAATAGAAATAAATAGGATGTGTTTAAGGCTTTAGTAGATCGAGCTGTTCATGCCATGTTGGATGCATTTTCACCGGATATGTGAGTCATTTTTCCATTCAAAAGTTAACTTTAGTAACGGCTGAGATAAATTTAAGTAGTGCAGTGATTTGACTGCAAACTTTTTCAGTTAAATCATACACTTACAAGTTAGCGATAAGTTGAACAACTAAATAGTCATTAAACCCGTTTAAGATCGTTGATAAAAGAAATGTTAATGATAATAAAAGTATTTGATGATTATTTGATAATATTATTTATTTATTTATTTATTATAAAATATAATATTAAATAATAATGTATTTAAAAAAATTTAATAATAAATTAGCAATTATTATTTATAAAAGTTATTTTTTTAAAGTATGGAACTATTTTTTAAATTTTAAACTAAATATGCTTTTTAATTTTTTAAATTCTATTAAATAATATATTGCATATCTTTAGTTGTTTATAACAGAATATTCAAATGGAGTTTATGGCTTCGTTTGGATTTACTATTTAAAATTGCGGTGTTGTTACAAATAATGTAGGTGAAAAAAGTTTTAGAAAATTTAGATGATTATTTGATAAAAATTTTAATTTATGTATATTTTAAAATATAATATAAAAAATAATAGTTTTAGAAATTTGTTTGATAGTAAAATTTGTAGATAATTTCGGTAAAAGTTGAAAGACAGATTTTATCAAAAGTATGGATAATCTATTTTCTTTAAAAACAACTTTTAGAGAAAAATATTTTGCAGAAGGTTACTTTCAAATTTTATTAAGGGTTTATTTGTGAATACTGTTCAAAGTTGTGCCTGTTGTTTGAAAAATTAAATGATGTTTGATAATATTTTAAAATATAATATAAATAATTCTTATCAAAGTTGAGAAACAACTTTTTTATTTTAAAAGTACAAAGACCTACTTTTTCTAAAATCAGTTAACTTTTCTATAAAGTCGTTTTTAAATAATAAAAAAATTGTTATTACTAGACCCGTGAGAGCTTGGTATTTGGTTGAAAAATTTTTAATTTTAAAAGTCATATTTTAAACCCATAAAATTTGAGTTTTTGATACCTTAGGGGTGGGTATGAACCGGCTATAGAAATCAAATCAAAAATTTATTATTTTTATATTTATTTATAAAGTTACATGTTAATTTATAATATTCTTATTTAATATTTAATAAATAATAGTGATTTATTTTTAAAATTAATTATATATTATTTTATTTATTCAAAAATATTAAATCAATAAATTCATTTAACCATTTAACCGAACAATAAGGAAGGATACTCATCTATACTATACTATTAAAATCAAAATGTCAGCGATTTTACAACCTATACGCAAGTGTACGTATCTGAACAAGTAGTATATAAATTTGTTCCCACGAGGACTAACTTTAAGTTGCTAAATACCACACAATATTGTTCAATTAATTCAAGTCAAATAACAATAGATTTTAGAAAATAATAATTATCACTAAAACTAAACTAACACAAATAAATTACCAAGATTAATAAAACTAGGCCTTCAACTTCATCAAATATTCTTTAATAAATACTTTCGCATCTCTATTTTAATGCTTCAATTGCTAGTCCAAGGCATATAAATATCCACAAGGATCTTCCGAATCTCAAGTGATTCTAACTCATAAGATTAACTCCCATATTCATATGTAGAATTTAAATTCATGAGCAGCATTAACACATAACCTCAATATGACTACCTAAGGTATTTAGGTATATTCCTATCCTAAACACAAATTAACATATTGTTAATCTCAAGTTATAGAAATTGGGTCTTTATTTAAGCTACTTTTCCAAGTCAACCTAAATAACCAATTCAATTTCAAGATTGATCATTCCTTGAAAAGCATTAAGAATAAATTACTATAAACAATTGTAACCAACACCAAAATAGAGAATTAAAGAATAGTTATATATAAACACAAGAATCCATTAAAGGCCTAGATAGAGATTTAGTTCAACATCACACCAAAGAGTACTAAATACAAGAAGAAAGACATGATATCAAGTTTACAATAAAGAAAAGTGAAGAAGAGAAGATAAAACTCAAGAATCCTTCTTCTCTCTATTGCTCTTCTCCCTTGAATGTTTCACCTCTGTTCTTCCGTGTAACTGCTAGGGCTTTGTGCGTGTATCTCCCTCTCTCATCTCACGTCCTTATCTCCTTAACTCAATAAAAAATTATCTCATCTATTTTACAAGTGTTTTTAATAAATTATTTAGAATACAAGAAAGAATTCCTAATTAGAATATAATTCTAATTAAGAAATTCGTAGACTTCTGTTGTTGGGATGTTCTGGGCAGATGATAGCAGATTTAAATATTGAGCCCATGGTACAAATAAAGATCTTCTTCTAAGCTTTCCAATGACTGTTTATGGGCCTAAAACGGAGTTATAGAACTCTAGATAAAGCCCAAACAGTAAAAACTGTGCAAGCTGTCCAAAAATCCTAATTTTGCATTAATTAAGCCCAAAAATTCCACTTCAAGCTCCAAACCATTAATTTCTTGTAACCTGCAATAAAATATTAAAACACATAAATAAAATTCAATTTCATGCAAAATTACTTAAAACTATAAGGATAACTTATAATAAATATCTACTTATCACAAAACATTAAAAGTTTGGTAGTCGGTCATTAAAAGTTTGATAGTCGGTCGGTATTTGGGCCGAATAGTTATTACTTAATATTGGACCTTAATTTTTTTTAACATTAATCTCTTAGCTAAAATATATCTCACATCATTAATCTTCTAACTAAATTGGGCCTTAACTTTTTTAATATTAATCTCTTAACTAAAACACATCTGACATAATTAATCTTCTAACTAAAACACATTCCTAAACAAAACACACAAATATTATCCTATTAAAATACAAATCCTCTTAACTAAAATACATCTTACATTAATCACCTAATTAAAATAGATTTATAAACAAAACACACACACATATATATATATATTATCTTATGAAAAATAAATAAAAATAAAGTATATAAAAAATTATATAAAATATACATGTATAATATTAACTAAAATTTAAATTATTATTGAAGAAAATATTAAAATTAATATAATAAAATACTAAAAAAATATCATCCGTGCGATGCACGGGATATATCCAAATATTAAAAGTTTGATAGTCGATATTTGGGTCGTATAGTTATTATTGGCCTTAACTTTTTTAATATTAGTCTTTTAACTAAAACATATCTCTCATTAATCTTTTAATAAATTATAATTAAAACACACTCCTAAACAAGACACACAAACATTATTCTATAAAATTACAAATACTCTTAATTAAAATAAACATCACATTAATTATCTAAATAAAATATATTTCTAAACTAAACACATAAATATTATATTATTAAAATATATAAAATTTATATAAAATTCTCATTATAACATTAAATAAAATTTAAATTATAATTAAAGAAAACATTAAAATTAAAATACTAAAATAATTCTATCCGTGCATCGCACGAGATATAAGCTAGGACCACCGATGGACACATAATGATAATTAATACTATAGTTAATACTTAAGAGTACTCTATATTTTATGTTATTTTATATAATACTAATTTTTGGAATAAATTTTATATAATTTTTAAACTAAATAAAATAATAAAATTTATTTAGGGTCACGGAGCGGTGGCTAAGACCAAAAGAAATCGCTGTCAAACAAAACCCTGAAATCTGAAATCCCCCCAAATTACACCAATTAGGGTTCAGGGATCCAATTTGACACAAATTAATTGTTGAGTAGAGGTTTAATTAAGAATGTCCGGAGCTAAAGAGGGTCAAGAATATCGCATATTTGTTGGTGGGTTGTCTTGGGAAGTCACTGAGCGTCACCTTCAAGATGCTTTTTCTCGTTTTGGCAAAATTATTGACTCCCAGGTTCTTTCTTTTTCTTTATATTTGTTGTTGTTATTATGTGTGTATGCTAAAATTTTGAGATCTGGGTTGTTTGATTTTTCGTCATTAGTTGTTTGGTTTAATTGATTTTCTGTTTTTGTTTTTGTTTTTGTGGTGGCTTGTAAAAATGAAGTGATGTATCATAAATTTAGGGGGTTTTAATATCCAAGAAATTGACCAACCGAAACAAATGTTCTTTCTTAAACTATTGTTGCATGCAGTTCTATATTACTATATTGGATAGGTAGTTGCTTGGTTATGTTAGAAAAGCAAAACAGTTTAACTGTTTGTTAAAATTCAAAAGGCGTAAAAGTTCTTTTGATTTAAAAGATGCTTTTAGACAGGTCCACTCATGTTTTTGGTAAAAGTTGCCAACTACAAGTTCCACAATCAAACATTTCCAAAAATATATATTTTTTATATTATATCTTAAAACATGAGCAATCAAAATTATTACCAAACAATCATCTGATTATTTTGAGAACACTTTTTTCGCAGCACACAGTTCTAAACAGGAATCCCAAACCGAGTCTAAAATTTTAAAAACGGGTATTTGACATTAAAAGCGAAACAATTTTGCCTCATTTTGTGGAGCATTTTATATGTTGTTTTATTTATGTTTTTTGTGATGCATATGTTATTAGTCTATATGTGAGAAAATTTGAGCTTAATGCAAGTTTCTTATTAACCAGTGCATGGATATATGTTTTTCATATATATTATTCTTAAGTAAATGAAATCGGCATGTTAATGAATATGACATACAGCAGTTTTGATTCATATATTTTGTTGACATGTGTATATCTAGTATATTGATACCTTTTCTGCTGTATAAATATAGTTTTGACTACGTTTTTATTAAGTTTACTCATTTGTGGCCTTTTTTTTGGTAATGTTGCTGCGAGGTTTGATTTGCCTTCAGTTGAATTTTAAGGAGCTTTGGTAAATTTGATTTGCATCATTGAAGCCGAGTGTTAGATGTTTGATTGAATTTGCTCAGCTGGTTATGTTCAGATTCTAATGTATAGTTTTGCACAAGTAGTCACTGTCTCTGTCTCAGAAGGCTGATTGAGCTGAACATCAGATTGGCTTGTTATATCTGAACAATTTCTTCAGTGTTTAATAAGATATGTGGTTAAGGTGTCCATTAGGGAAGACCTATGGTAACTTTGGACTGCCTCTAGTCTGGGATGAAGTTAAATAATTGATAAGATACTTTTTGCAAAGAACTGAACTCCTTCTATGTTCATTATTGGTCCGAATTGTGGCAGTGATAATCATAGTTTCCATAAGCTGAATTAATGTTCATCAGATGATATGCAGAATTGCCCTCTGTTGGTTTTTGATGAAAAGAAAAAAAAGACAATAACGAAGTGTATTAGTTCAAAGAATATTACGTGTCTGACATGCAAATGAGCTTGACCAAGATTGCATGAATGTATAATTTCACGCACTGAAAACATCTTGTTTGAGGTATTTGTTGACGGCATTACATATTATAGCCAAAACAAATTGCTACCCGATTCGCCAAGCTCGACGCTTTGTAGGAAGTAGAAACAGAAGCATGCAAAGGATGCAGATTAGTTCTAGATTAGTTCTGCAAAAACAATTGTCTTATAGACTACAGTTTAATTCTCCGTGTTGACAGCTAATTCCTCCCTCATCGTGGTGACAGCTATCTTTCACGCTCTTTGTGTTGACGGAAATCCTTACTCAGCGAGATAGATATGATATTTGTTGTGGTTGATACTGTGTATGCTCTGTGACTATATGATAGGTAATAAGTTTAGTGGCTTTGCATTTGTGACTTTTGGATATCATTTTTCCATGCCGTGAAGACATCTAATTCTAACTGGGATGAATCTCATATTTCCTTTCGTTGTAGAATACAGAGTCTCTTGTTTTGAACGAATTTGTTTATGTAGTCATCTTGCAAAAACCCTCAGTGGATGGGAAATAAAATTGGAGCCTGTTGCTTTCTGTAGCATTCTTCTAGATGCACCAGTGATTTTAGTTTTAATGAATTTATTCTAGCTTCGTATCCCGGTTTAGTATTTTATTTAGGTCTCTGCTTGTTGAAGTTATTAGCCAACATGATTTGAGCTTTTAGTGGAAAGTTCTCATGTAAGCTGTATCGATATCTGAACGGTATAGAAGCTGATTACAGTCCTGCATCTTCTTTTTCTCCCTGTTCTTTCATAGCCTTTCTTGCCTGCCCCATTCATGTTTATTTGTGATGGTCGTTAGGAGTGGTTCTTCAGATCAGTTGATGCAACTGCCCTGTGATGCCTGATTATATATGGTGATCAGTGTTTGAACTTGGCCTTTTGAGATGTTTCTGATTACTTACCAATACGAAGAAATTCCCCAAGTCTGAATGACGTTGTGAATAAGTGATTCATTTGGTTACAACACTAGTTGTTCAATGTGTGCCTTGATTGAGAAGTATTAGAAGGAAAACTGTTTGACACCGACTTTTGACGTAAAGACAATTTCTAAGTTAACTTGTTTATTAGTGTCGTGTGGTGCCGTTGATTTGCCGTATCAAATTATCTTGATGGAATTTCTTACTTCTTGTTTCCTCTGGTTCATGGTTACTTCTGGAATTCACTTTCTGTTCATGCTATTTGAAATTTAGTGGTTTACATGAGAAATTTGAATAAAATGTACTGAAAAAGTCGAGCAACTGATGTCTGTAGTTATTTCATTGAGGCTTGTAACATACTGTGCATGCATGATTTATACTGGGGTTTGAGTGTTCTATATCATGTTGAGAGTGGAACAGAGTTAAGTTATTGCAAAGATTGAATTGTACAGTATTCTGGACTCCTATTCAAGTAAGAAAATTTTCTACTTCTGTAAACAATTAATGCTGGTTGTCAATGAAATGCTTATTTAATGAGTATCGGCAGAATATAGTACCTGACCCTATAACCTAATACTACTTGAAATCAATTATATAAACTTATGTTACCCGGACTCAGCTGAAAGTGGCTAACATGGATACGTGTCCATGTGTCTAAGTGTCGGACTGACTTAACATGTTTTTGGCCCTAAATGAAGTATCCACTGCCCATTCTTATGTTCGAGTTCAAATGTTTGACATGGGTAAAGGTGAACTAAAGAGTCCGGACGACACAAATATAAACTTTAGAACCACAATAATGCTGCCCAAATATTGTTGTTTTAGCTCCTTGGCTTGTGTATATGTGATTATAAGATAATGTGGTTTATTAACCAGTTCGTAGTGAATCTTTGCAACTAGAAGATGAGATCATGCTGTCATGCCACAGTGGCAGTTAAATACTTTTCTAAAGTTAGAAAGGTGCACTTTAGCTCATTCTTGTTTGCTCTTGCACATTGCTGAGTGTATTAAGTAGGTCCAAAACAGGAAAGTCAAATTGTGTTTGTGTGATTTATGAATAAATACTTTAAGCACAAAAAACCAGCTTTCGTGGCTGCAATATGACTGCTAGATGATCTAGTTATTATATATGTGGTATTCTTATATAGTTAGACTCTGCCCTAGTTGATATAGTTATAATGTATGTGTTGGTCTTACATGATTATTCATTTACATTATGTTAACATATAATTTGAGGTTTTAATATGTTTATATGTCTGTATGTTAAGCCCGATTTTTTAAATTTAGAAAAGTTATGTTGACTAATAATTGCGAATAGTCTAATTTAGCTGAATACAATTACTTAGATTTTGGAATGAAGGTTTACTTGAGTCAAGTTACTAATAACAGTCTCTAAAACCAGTATAGCCTATGAGTGTTTTCACACATGCATTATATGACGAGGATACACTTCTCTTTCTGTTTGCCGTCACAAAAATGCTTCTCTATTAGTGCTCTATTTATAAATTATGCTTTCTGAATTTCAAAACTGCAGATCATGATGGAAAGAGACACTGGGCGGCCTCGGGGGTTTGGGTTTCTGACCTTTGCAGATCGTCGTGGAATGGAAGATGCAATAAGGGAAATGCATGGCAGGGAGTTAGGTGATCGGGCTATCTCAGTGAACAAGGCCCAGCCGAAGATGGGTGGGGATGATGCAGGTCGTGACTATAGTGGAGGTTACCCATCTGGTGGCAGGGGAAGCTATGGAGGTGATAGATCGTCAGGGCAGGACGAGTGCTTCAAGTGTGGGAGGTCTGGGCACTGGGCCCGAGACTGCCCTTCTGGCGGTGGTGGTCGTGGTGGTGGTCATTTGTCATCAGTTCCTAGGTTTGGTGGGTCTGGTGGCCGTGGAGATCGTTTTAATGATCGGTATGGTGAACGTGACCGTTTTGTTGATGATAGATATGATGGAGGACGTTATGGTGGGGATCATGGAGGACGTTATGGTGGGGATCGCTATGAAATCAGAGAGACAAAGTATGGGGGTCGTGATTATGTTACAGCCAGGTATTTTAATTCTAATATAAAGTTGTATCATATCTTTAGTAATATACTTTACTCTTTATTTCATTATACAAGTCTAGCCTTCTTGGTTGGTTGCTAGAATTAATTTGTGTTGGTGCTTTGGTTTATAGTACTAGTAAATGTATGTTCATTATGTTTCAAAGTGTTATTTTGACACCTGTTGAAACCAGTAAAATAATCACTTTTACGATGTAAACATCCAGGTATCCTCCCAGCAGTGATCGCCTTGGAGGTGATCGCTATGGAGATTCAGATCGCTACCCAACAAACGGATACGACAAAGAGAGACTGTATGCTGGCCCAAGGCGAAGCACTGAAAGGTATGGAGGTGGAGGTCCAGCACGCTATGAAGGAAAAGGTTACAGAGACAGAGCTGGTCCCTATGACCGCCCAAGGAGGGGAGGACAACCATCTTCCTTTGACCGTTACTAGATTATTTAATCAGTTCTAAATTGTACTTGTACTTTCTGGGTATCAGAATTTCATGTGTGTAGGATGTTTTGCAATTTTTTCAGCAGTTAATATTCGACCCTCGACAGTGATGATTTTCGTTTTGTATTTGCAAGTTAAACTTGTACGTCTTTTCTAATCCTTGATCCCCATAAATTAATGGATTGAGAATCATGTAGACATTATAGATGTAGACCTGATATTCTAAACTTTTCATTGTTGAACCCATGCCGATAGGTTATTTTTCTCTGCAACTAGTTACTTTGGGGGACTAGCAAGTGTGTAGGTTATTTGTCTCTGCAACTAATTACTTTGGTGGACTAGCATGTGTGAAATCAAAGTCAGTATAGGTTGCAAATGGTTGATTAGTCTTTCAATCTGATATGCAGGCTACAAGTTCATACAATAGGATAACTTTTTGGGAGGAAGCTCCACCAGGACCACCACATTAGCTTTCTATGGGGTCTTGTTGAGTTGTCGCATTGCTCCTCGCTGCATCATCAATTGAGATCTAGTACAAGTTTTCATATCTACTTGACAGACGGGAAGAACAATTTAATTTAAACATTGAAAAAAAAATGTTCAATTATTTTTGTATCGATTAAATTGTGTGGACGGAAAGTCTTGTGGGACAATCTCTTCTTGTGATTGGGTGGGACATGGGAGAGATAATCCAGAAGAATATAGAAATAATAGAGTTGTTGGTCTTGAGTGTCGACTTAAAATAAGTTTAATCTTTGAAACATTATTATATTTAATTTCATACTATATTTTTGTTGAAAGTATTCATTTGGCATTAAACAAAATAAACATTTAGGAGCCTGCTGTCCGCTTATACGGGAACTCAGGGAAATACATATATTTTATGATACTATGGTATACATATACATGTCATACCTTACATCGGATAAACTTGGTAAACTTTACCTGCTATTATCTTAGAGATGGATAATTGAATTAGTCACAAGTAATTTTTATTTTTTTTGAAAGTTATAGGAGTATATTGTTTAGAAGCTCCTTGGCTTAAAATTACAAGCAGTAACCCATTAATATATATAGTCAAAACACATGCGTTCCGTATTAATCATATCTTTATTGAATTATTGCTTTCAAGTATCTTTCCCTGGCTTCCAGGTATCAATCTGAACCACCCAACCCACAGCCCTCTTTTATTGACTAGTTTTTGTGTATATATCTACATCTTTAGTTTTCAGTATATACTCACTAGTCCACAAGTCCCCTCCACTTAACTAATTAATCTCAAATTTTCTACAATCAAGTATATATATCTATCAAGCTTTCCCTCAATAATATTCTACAAGTCGAACTTGCACAGAAGTCTCCACTCTCCACTACAATTCTCACTTCTCTTTCAACTTCTTCTTTATAAGAATCCCTCAAGTTTTCCCAACCATGTAGGGAATATCATTTACTCATGAGTATTATATAAGGACTAATTGTCATTGAATAATTATTAACATGCCATTGTCTCCAAATTTATCAAACTAGCTACTTAGCTAGTACTAGAGAGGTCTCATAACAAGTCACTTACCACACAATAAACATGGTATTCGCCGGCACCAACACAAGCCCTAACATGAAAACCCTAACCCTACAAATCCTTGCCGGTAGGTGGTTCATGATGTTTGCGTCATTTCTAATTATGTCGGTTGCCGGTGCAACCTACATGTTCGGCCTCTACTCCGGTGACATCAAAACCACCTTAGGTTATGATCAATCAACCCTAAACCTACTCAGCTTCTTCAAAGACTTGGGAGCCAACGTTGGAGTTATCTCTGGCCTCATCAACGAAGTTACCCCGCCGTACGTAGTCCTCTCAATGGGCGCAGTTCTAAACTTTTTCGGATACTTCATGATTTGGCTCGCTGTCACTAAAAGAATCTCAACTCCACAAGTTTGGCACATGTGTTTATACATATGTATAGGAGCAGACTCACAAGCTTTTGCCAATACCGGAGCTTTGGTCACTTGTGTAAAGAACTTTCCGGAGAGTCGAGGCGCGGTACTTGGGATACTCAAGGGTTTTGTAGGACTAAGTGGAGCGATCATCACACAAATTTACCATGCATCCTATGGATTTGATACAAAGTCTCTTATTTTGCTTATAGCCTGGCTTCCTGCAGCAGTTTCCTTTGCATTTCTACGTACAATTCGGATTATCAAAGTCGTTCGACAAGCGAATGAGCTCAGAGTTTTCTACAAATTTCTATACATCTCACTTGGCCTTGCGGGTTTTTTGATGGTGGCTATCATTGTAGATAAACAAGTTTCATTTACGAAGAAACAGTTTCGTGGTAGCACTGCCGTAGTCGTATTTTTTCTCCTGCTACCCCTTGCGGTTGTTATAAAAGAAGAATATAAAATCTGGAAGGCTAAACAAGAAGCAAATGAAGTTTCTATGTCTCAAGTAAATGTCATTACTGAGAAACCATCTCAAGAAACTCCGGTACCAGTATCAACTCAACCGGAAAATGTTTCTTGCATGCAAAATGTGTTTAGGCCACCAGCCCGAGGAGAAGACTACACTATACTTCAAGCACTTTTTAGCATGGACATGCTAATCCTCTTCATTGCAACAACATGTGGTGTTGGTGGTACATTAACAGCTATCGACAATTTGGGACAAATTGGAATCTCACAAGGATACCCCAAACACAGCATTAGTACATTTGTGTCACTTGTTAGCATATGGAATTACCTTGGAAGAGTTGTAGCTGGTTTTTTATCCGAAACCTTACTAACAAAGTACAAAATTCCGAGGCCTCTCTTGCTTACAACCACTCTAATATTATCATGTGTTGGTCACCTTCTTATTGCTTTAAATATCCCTAATTCCCTTTACTTTGCATCGATAATCATAGGGTTTTGCTTTGGTGCACAATGGCCATTGCTTTTCGCCATAATCTCCGAGATTTTTGGCCTAAAATATTACTCCACATTATATAATTTTGGGTCTGTGGCAAGTCCAATTGGATTATATCTGCTTAATGTAAGGGTCACCGGACATTTATACGACAAGGAAGCCTTGAAGCAAATGAGAGCTTCTGGACGGACTCGGATTCACGGAGAGTCATTGGAATGCATTGGAGGTGAATGTTTCAAATTGGCTTTTATTATAATCAGTGTTGCGACAATGTTTGGTGCCCTTGTTTCAGTTGTTTTAGTGCTTAGGACTAGAAAGTTTTATAAAAGTGACATTTACAAGAAGTTCCGGGAGGCTGCTGAATCGGAGAATGCTTTGGCCGTGAAGAATGATGTTCCGGCAATAAAAAGTTGATATATATATATATATATGATAATGATATTCAAACAAATGAATATATTGATAGTAATACTTGGATGTACACAAAAGCTCGATCAATGTATGCAGTACATGTGAAAAAACCCTTAGAAAAATGGATAAATATATGTTGTGGAATTGTAAAAGTTTGTACTATTTGATTCTTTATTTGCTCTACAACTTGTCTTGTTAGTAGTAGTTATAATATTTCTCTTTATTATCATTGTCTTGGAGGTATAACAAAAGCGGACTTGGTTAGTAATGTTTCATTTTATATGTCTAAAACAGCTTTGTTTGTTAGCAATGTTTCATTTTCTATGGTTAAAACTGCTTTGTTTGTTAGCAATGTTCCATTTTCTATGGTTAAAACAGCTTTGTTGTGTTCCCATAGTCTACTTGCTTATTGTGATGCTCCATATGTATTGAAGTTTGCAGCTTTATTTTGAAAGGACCATTTCTTTTGTATTCAAGCAAGTATATACATTCGATACGGGCCATACGGCATCAATTTAAAACAAAGTTACATGTGCATTAGTGCATTACTATATAAAATAAAGAGTAAATTACATGATGGTGATTATATTTTATACCCATTTTTAAAATAGTGGCAAAATTTTTGGATTTTCAAAATAGTGGTCAATTTTTTTCCGTGTTTTAAAAGAATGGCTACCGTTAACTCTCGTTAAATTTTCACCGTTAACTAATATATGTAAAGAGTAAATTATAACGGGGTGACTGTACTTTACACTAATTTTTAAAATAGTGGCTTACCTTTCGGTGAACAAAAAGATGCAAACACAATTCGAATCATTCATTTTTTTTCTTTTCTTTTTTCACTTCTTGCAATTTAATCAAGTGCTCAACTTCCATTTTCTTCAACCTCCTCGATCACAAGATTAGGAATCAAAATTTTAACTCGATTATAGAGAGGAGCATCCATCTATTGAATAAATCGACAACTAACCAGACAATAAGAGCAATTTATGAATCGACGCCTATTAATATTAGTATCAGTCCAAGAAACTCTCTCAACTGCAACTCTACTACAATGACAATATGTCATTGTTTGGTTTTTTAAGTTAAAAACCTAGGTCTATATTAAATATATATATAGTATGACTATTTGTACTTTATAAAAAAATGCATTTTACGTACCACTGTGTGGGCAGTTGATGAGAGTCATTTTTTAAAAAGAAGAAAATAAAGATTAACCACTCTTTTAAAAATCTGAAAGTTTGATCATTATTTTGAAATTCGGTGTAAAGTATTGTCACCATTCTATAATTTACTCTTTGAATATATTAGTTAACAATGAAAACTTAACAGAATTAACCGGAGTCATTCTTTTAAAAGGGAAAAGAAAGATTGGCCGCTATTTTAAAAATCTGAAAACTTGGCCACTATTTTAAAAATCGGTGTGTAATTTACTCTAAAATGAATTACATATATTTTTTAGCGAATCATTTTCTATATTAAAATTTAATTAGATTAATATCAAGAGAGTAAAATATTTTTCAAAATAAATTCAGTGGAATTAATAAAAAAATTTGAATTCAATCAAACCTAGGTAATATGAGTTAAATTAGTATCAATAGAAATAATTATTTCAGTTAAATTAGTTCATTTTTAGGCATAAAGATATCATAAAGGATAGAGGCAGTGATGCAGGATATCTTTGTTTCTGCTCTAATAACTTAAGTGGAATACATTTAGGGAAGTAACAATATTTGAGAATAGATGGAGATGAAAGAAGTGAAAGTCAGTCTGAAGTCTGAAGTATTATAATTAATATGGTTTATATATGCATGTTCCTTTAATTTGCCTATTCATTGCTTATCCATTTGATCATGAATGTATAAATGAGATTTTAATTGCTTTCAGATTCGTGGATGGTTTCATAGCGCATGGAGCAACTGCGAATTTGCAGGATCGCCTCTTCACACTAGCTCAATGACCTCTCTCATAGATGCATAGCATATGTAGTGAAAAGTTCAACCCGATAAAATCAGAAAGTAAGAACAGATAATGATTATATATTTTGTTTGATTTCTACAACCTTTTTTCTTATTTCCATAACCAAAACATAAGTATTATATAGGTGTCCAACAGACATGTCTAAAGACATGAGACATGTCTAAAAACATGAGACATGTCTAAAGACTTGTCTAAAAACATGTCCAAACGACAGTGATGGGTGGGCGAAATTAAGGTTCGTGGCCCATACTGCGTTTACTATGAGTCGTCTGAAGATCGAGATTGTCAAAGTGAGTGTGCCCGCCCGCCCTATGGGGCTAAGCTAGGCGCTTTTCAGCATGCGCATATTATGAATTTCGAGACCCAAATGCAATTGTGTACGTTGAGATCCTTTCCAATCGTATATATATTGTGGTCTTTTTGACTTGGTGAAACCACTGATTATTACACTACTAGTTAGTTTGGGGTTATTTCAGCAGTAGTTCATTGACAGAGAAGCTCTCCTGGTACGTAGATTACAATACTACTCAATTTTATAATCCAAAAACTCCCACTTTTACCATAATTTTGTAAAATAAAAAGATGCAACTAGCTAGATTGCTCATGTGAAAGATTTATATATGTGATGCAACTAAATGTTTTAATACTAATATTTTATGTACTATTATTCAATCAAAATGTTTTAGAATTAGTAAAATATTAAGTTTTGATTAAATATTTTATTACTATAGACTCTGAGTAGATTTTTATAATATATTTATAAGAAACAAACATATTTGTACTAATGGAGAGCAATATAATATATCGGAAAAATAATTATGTTACATTTTAATAATAACTTGGAGAACACCATGTTAATTCTCGATTTTAATTGATCATAACTATTAAAGAGGACTATACTGTAATTACAAAAAATTTAATTACATAAATTATTAAAAATCTCAGTGATAATCTATAAATGTTTGATGAATCTCAGCTCATTTATTATACTCCCTCTATTTTTTATTATTTGACGTTTGACTTTCTGAACACACATTTTTAGGAGTTTTGATCGCATAATTAAAATTATTACTATATTTTTCAATTTTTTCTGAATAAAATTAGCCAATCATCCCAATATTCGTCCACCTAGGCACCTAGCTATTGACCTGAAGATTATATGGTCGAAATATAATGTCAATGATTGTGTTTATATACGGCACAAAACAACTCAAAAGATATTCTTTAATTTCTTAGTAACTAATACCGGAATAAAACAGTGCAAAGAAAGAAACAATATAATCCCGTTTAATATGGTTTCCATAACTACCTGATCACATACGGATTAGGCGTATTATGCTCATGATACTTGTGTGATCTTATCTAAATAACTGATCCCATGCTGATACTTAATTAATTACACGTCTATTTTAATTATGAGTTATAAACGTACTGGTTAACTGCAACACTACAATTATAGATATAAATAAACTAAATCAATAGATATTAGTGTTCTTCATCATAGAATGAACATATATTAAGTAAAATTCAATATCTGCAATTTTTTTTATTAATCTTGTTGTAGAGCTAGGCCATCGATCATCGACATGTCGAATGCAAGTTCATCAAGCTGTGGACCATGCAGCTTTGTACTACAGGTTCTTCGAGGCCGGTGGTTCATGATGTTTGCATCAATCTTGATCATGGCAGCTGCAGGTTTAACGTATCTTTTCGGAGTTTACTCGAAAGAGATCAAGTCTACTCTCGGTTATGATCAAACAACCCTGAACCTAATTGGTTTCTCCAAAGATCTTGGAGCCAATATAGGAGTTCTCTCCGGCATTCTCGATGAGTTTGCTCCAACTTGGATGGTTCTCTTGGTTGGTTCTGTTATGAATTTCGCAGGTTATTTTGTTATTTGGTTAGCAGTCACAAAAAGGATACCTAAACCTAGTGTGTGGCAAATGTGTGTTTATATCTGCATTGGCGCGAATTCTCAGAATTTTGCTAATACCGGATCACTTGTTACAATTGTCAAGAATTTTCCAGGTAGTCGAGGTCATATGTTAGGGTTGATGAAAGGTTATGTAGGGCTTAGTGGTGCTATTTTTACGCAATTTTATTTAGCAATTTATGGGAATGATGCCAAGTCTTTGATTCTTTTGATTGCTTGGCTTCCGGCTTTGATATCGGTTTTGTTTATTTTTAGCATTAAACCGATGAAAAGCTCTAGGCATCCTCGTGAGGGAAATGTGTTCTTTCAGTATCTTTTTATATCTCTGGCCTTGGCTTTTTTGCTTATGGCACTAAACATTGTTGAAAAGAAGGTGAATTTCTCTCACGCGGCATATGTAGGAAGTTCAGCTGCAGTTTGTGTGTTACTCTTTTTACCATTGCTTATAGCAATCAGGGAAGAATTCTTTACATCGAAGTTGAAGCAAAAACAGATCGATAGCATCGACGGGGCAAAGGTAATTATTGAAGAACCACCCTTGACTGTCTCTGAATCTGAAATTTCGTCTTCTTCATCTGAAGAAATCTTGGAAAAATCGAAGGTTACTTGGTGGTATAGTATTTGTAACAAACCAAAAAGAGGAGAGGATTATTCTATATCGCAAGCTTTACTAAGCTTTGACATGATTTTGCTTTTCGTAGCAACCTGTGGTGGACTAGGTAGCAGTCTAACAACATTGGATAATCTTGGTCAAATTGGTGAATCATTAAGTTATCCACCTTTAACAATAAGTACATTTGTTTCCCTGGCAAGTATTTGGAACTATTTTGGAAGAATTTTCTCTGGATTTGTCTCTGAAAAGCTCCTCATGAAATGGAAAATTCCGCGTACATTAGCCATGACATTTTTCCTTGTAATTGCTGCCATCGGAGACCTTATGATTGCTCTGCCTTTTCCTGGTTCAGTCTATGTAGCATCATTGTTAATCGGTGCATCTTTTGGAGCTCAATTGACGCTACTTTTCATCATCATTTCTGAGCTTTTCGGATTGAAGCATTATGCTGTTTTATTCAATTGTGGACAGTTAGCAAGCCCCATCGGATCATATGTACTTAATGTGCTTCTTGTTGGGAGGCTTTATGACAATGAAGCGGTGAGGCAGCTCGCACTCAAGGGGATGACACGATCAATGGTGAATGATCTAACTTGTATTGGAAAGGAATGTTATCGTTTATCGTTCCTGATACTTGCGGCTGTCAATGCTTTTGGGGCTGTTGCATCATTTGTTCTGGTAATGAGAACTCGTAGTTTTTATAAATCCGATATATATCAAAAGTTTAAGGCCGAGTTTGAAGCAAATGAAAGATGTGAAATAGGAGTACTCTCTGCAGAAGTTGAGAAACAAACACACTTAGAAGGTGTAAATAAAAATGAGTCACACTAGGGGTAATTACTTTTTCATTGTTAATTCAAGAATTACTGTCCTTATTTTGTTTTGTTTTGTAAAGGTTGTTACTTGTTATGCATTTCTGCTAAGTTCAAATTTTTAATCTTTATGCAGCTTCGAACAAAATTTTCTGCATCACTTCATACTTTTTATGCATTTAAATATAACAAAATCTCAAGCCACCATGAGCGACACACCAAACTGTAAATTAAAATGATCTTCAACTTAATGAAATACAGGAAGAAGAATTGTTGGGATGAATAGAGGAACCAATGTAAACGGGCCAATCCAATGTAAATAACAATATTTGATGACCATGAGTCCATGACCATCAACCCATTGAAGTGTAAAGCCCACTTATACGGGCTACTCTTAGTGAGCCAGCTTATGCACAAATGCCCACCATGGGGATCTCATGGGAATATGTTTCTTCTTTTTTAGTTGTTAAAGTAATTGTTAGTAGCACTTTTTCATACATCTGTTTCCCAAAAACAGACTACATTTGTTATTATTATTAAATTACTATACTATATTTTTATTGTTCCAACACAAGTCACAAGATATGCATTAGCAGTGTTCCAAGTCAAAAGCAGGGTTAACATTTGTGTGTGTGGGGCCTGGGGGCAATATTTTTAACATAAAAAGTCTGTGTTCTTTTTTTCTTGAAATCAGCCAGTTTAGAGCTTGTGTAGTTGTGTTAGCCTTTCCCAAACTCTCAGAGTCTCAGATTCCATATAGAGACACACAAGAGGTGTGTTACAATGCTACTAAAAAAATATTAATGAAATTACTAATAATTGCACAAGGACTATTTTTACAATAAACTAAAGAGCAAAGCCTCAAAGCCATTTTATAAAGCCACTGCTGTGAGGTCTAAGCTCTGAACACCAAAATGCTGTCCAAAGGAAAAGAAATAGTGACAGGGAAAGGGAAGAGGAAGCTGAATTACTCCGATACCAGCTCCGGTTTGCGAAAAAGAAAGAATTCTGATGGGGTTCTCAGATTCTTGGACATTGCTGCAGATGTAGCTGATGGAGACAGTGATTCCAGCTGCATTGGTAGTTTTATCAATGATCATAATGGTATGCATGCAGCAAATCATCTGTTGTATATGTGTTTGTACATGTGATTTCTTATTTCTTGCATGCTTATTGTTTCTGGCATCTATATGTTTATCTTTATCTGTGAAACCATATATTTAGTTCTGAACTTTTGTTTTCTTATAATTGTAAATGAATTGATGATGAAAAAATTGCTAAATTGTGATGAATGCATATCAATAATCATAAGTTTATCAGAATACTTCTTGGATGTTTCTTGAGGTTTTATATACACTTGATAGCAATGATATGTTTCGAGGGGTGTCTATTTATAAATTTAGTTTTATATGCAAAGCTACTTGCAGATCTTGTTGATTTTGGTTTTTTTGAGTTGTAGATTTAATAAATATGATTGCTTGAAGAAGTGTACTCAAGAACAGAGGTTGCATGCGTATATATCTCTTTCTTTGATGAGAAAGCACCCGAAATATGAAACGAAACGTTTAATCCTTTTTGGTGCTTTTTAGCTATTATTTTTATGGATGATTTATTACTTTTCTTTGTTGAAAACAGATTATCTGGAAGAGGAAATTCAAAGTACTGCTATAGTAAAGCAAGAAACCGGAACAGCTATTGACCTTCCATTCATACAAAATGTGGAAGATATGAGTATGGAAGAACTCGAAAGAATGGTTTTAGAGCGTTACAAGACAGGGTCTGGTCTTATTACATATGCTGAAGATGAAGCCGAAGTGTTGATTGATCAGAACATAGATATTTCTTGTTTGGAAGATAAGAATGCATCTAAGGTTCCTATCATCTGGAAAGTAAAATGCATGGTACTGTGGTTGATTTCCAATGCTCAACTTCTTATATAAAAATAAAAGTATCACATCACACTTGTTTTGTATCTTTTATTGTTTCTTGATCATTTTCTACATTGTAGGTTGGCCGTGAGAAGCATTCGGCTGTCTGCCTTATGCAAAAGTTCATTGAGTTTCAGAATCTCGGGAAAATGCTACAAATTGTTTCTGCATTTGCAGTTGAGAATGTAAGAGGTTTCCTTTACATTGAAGCTTTCAAGCAATGTGATATTTATGAGGTACTTTTCATGGACTCTTGGAGCAACTGCTAATTATTTAGGTCTTTTGTACCTGCTGTTATAAACTAATTATACATTCTTTAAATATATAGGCATGTAATGGGATATGTAGTACATATCTGCGAGGAATGATTCCTGTTCCAAAAAAGGAAATTTCTCGTTTGTTTAATGTCCGTATAAGCTCGAGTAACATTTCTACAGGCACTTGGATACGTCTGAAGAAAGGGAAATACAAGGGAGACTTGGCTCAGGTATTTTTTTCTCATTTAACTTTCACAGCTTTGCTTCTAGTTGCTTGTTTAGTTATCTTTGCATATATATAAGAGTTTTAACTTTATATATAAGCTATTTTTTGATGCTGTAGATAGAAATTTATAACTGTTCTAATGTTGTTTTCTGGCTATGTTCCAGGTCATGGCAGTGAATGGCTCAAGAAAAAAAGCTACGTTGAAACTGATCCCACGGATAGATCTTCAAGCTGTTACACAAAAAATTGTATGACATCATCTGGTCTAATCTATATTTGTCTTATAACTGCACTTGTCATGTCCATATTTTTCTATATTTAGTCTATCAATCACTACTATGTCAAGTCTAATTGAGTAAACACTCATCTCTGTCCTAAAGACAAACCATATTGTTATAATAATGCACATCTGAAATATGAGCACAAGACGTATCTTTTGATCAAATTTACTTAAAATGTGTAAACATATTGGGTTCTTACTGAGTACGGATATCAAATGAAAGTTCCTAGAGATTTGGTCTAATCAATATAGATCAGTATCTGGCTTGTTTGAAAAGGTGTATTCCTTCAATATGAAGATTATCTTTTATTTCAGATTTTGAGTAGATCGTCCGAATGTAGCTAACCTAGTGGACAAAAATTTCAGTTTTTATAATTGTATTAATATAATGTAGCAAGAAAAAGAAAAGCATTTTGTTTATCATTCAAGATGTCTTTTGATGTTGAAATGTCTCGCTCTTGCAGTTTGAATTTCTTCAACTGTTAAGCGAAATTGGGGTTTTCATAAACATTATCCCTTTTAATTTGTTGTGGGAATTGAAATGTGTTCTCGTCTTTTCTCAGTTTTTTCTTCCCTCTTTAGTCTATGATAGATTGCGAAGAATGCTACAACAACTACGAGTTATGTGGATAAATGGTTGATCTTTCGATAGATCTCAGTGAGTTCCAGACATAAATCATGAATTTACTTTCTGCAGTAATATTTATATTTTTACTTGCAGCTTGGAGGAGTTGCTGCTCAGAGAACTGCTGTCCCAGAACAAAAAATGATTAGTTCAAGTGAACTCGAGTAATATGCATCCTCCTATCATTTTCAATATATTTCCTGCATCAGAATTCTGACATAAATCTTTTTGTATTGCTCAATTGCAGGGAGTTCCGACTTCTAATTAAGAATAGAAGGGATCGTGACACTGATGAGGTATTTGAAATACTTTGTGGCATGATGCTAAAGGACGGTTATCTATACAAAAAAGTTTCTCTGGACTCCTTAAGCTGCTGTGTTGTACAACCATCAGATGATGACCTCCTGAAATTCAGAAATTCCATGAACGAAGATCCCAGCGATCAAGAGTGGCTTTCTGAGCTTTTTGGAGAACAGAAGAAAAGACTTATGACAAAGGGTGATATTTTAAACGGGGAGGGAGAGGATTCATCGAGTATTAGTATGGAAGATGTTTTCAAGCTTCATGATATGGTCCTTTTCAGGTAGCTGTGGCATTATACATAATGTTTTGTGCTTCCAAATTACCACTTCGATGCATTATTTTTTAGTTGTCATGACATAGGAAAAATAGCTACATTGCGTTCTCTGACGTGAGTGATATTTGTTGAAAATATTCGATATTATATGATCTTTTATCCTTAACATTGCAGAGAAAAAGAGTATGGTTTAATTATCAGCATAGAGGGTGATGATAGCTGTGAGGTATATAAATTAGAATTCTGAAAACTTTTATCGCATTAATTTGGCAACTCATCCATAATGTTCATCTTTAGGTACTAAATGAGAGTTCACAAGGCCAATCAGTGGTTGATCTTAAGCTGTGTGAAATTCAGAAGTTAAGCTGTGAAAGGAAGTTTACTACCTGGGATCACCAGCATAATATCATATCCACCAACAGCAGGGTAATTGTTATCGAAGGTCCATTACAGGTTTGTTATAATTATTTAATGGGAATCATGTACCTGAGAATGACCTTACGCTACTACCTAAGGTTATAACACTTTCCTCTATAAACATATAAGGGTAGATTTGTAAATTCAGAATAAATTTTTAATATTTACAAAAATGCCATGAAATTTGCATGGAAGGAGCTTATAACCTTAGGGGAGTTACCTAAGGTCATCCTCAGGCCCATTTTTCTCTTATTTAATAAACCCAGCTCCTAATTTTGTCATTGTGTAAATTGTAATATAGAAATATAAATCTGAACTACAGTTTGCTCTCTTCAGGGTAGGGTAGGGATCGTTAAGCACATTTATAGAGGGATCGTCTTTGTATATGATAAAACTGACCTGGAAAATGGTGGTTATTTCTGCTGCAAATCCCAAAATTGTGAAAAGATCAAATTTTCTGGAGTTTCTAGCAAATACAAGGTCTTAATATTTTAAATGTTTATACTACTAAATATTTTCTCTGATCAGTCAACAAACAATCCATTACCATCATTTTAGGGAAGTTCTGCAATTTATTTTTACACAGGGTGAAGAACTAGTGCCTTTGGGTACTGATGATGTCTCCTCGTCCTCCAAATCCCATTTATTACCTGCAAAATCTCCGAAAGACAGCATTAAGAGCTGGAAATGTAAGTTCAGAAACTGTTTCTTGCTTTTATAGAATGTTATTATCTTTGTATATGATCAAACTAACCAAGAAAATGTTTATTTTTGTTGTAAAGCCCAAAATTGTGAAATCACTAAAATTTCTGGTGTTCCTAGCCTGGATAAGGTTTGTGTGCCTATATATATTCTATTATTAGGCCTTCCTTAAGTCAACCATTCACAAAGTAGTAATTCACAATCATTTAAAAAAAAATTATGTTTTTTATATAGGGTGGTGAAGTCGAGGGATTGGGTACTGATGATATCCATTCATCCTCTAAAGCCCCTCTATCAACTAAACAGGCTCCTAAAGAGAATGCTGACAGCCGCAAATGTATGTGTACAGTTCGTTTCTTGCTTCCATCAAGTCTCATTCTCTGCACTAAGTTACCAATATCTTTACTGCAATGCAACTTTGACTTTATTTTTTTCTCTTTTTTTTTGGCTAAAAAGAAGATAGTGAGTACAAGTCTGAGTAAATTAACCAAAGGCTTATGTGTGTTCAGATTATCTGGGAGGAAAGGATGTAATCTTCACAGTTGGTCAGTCACTTAAAATTCGGATGGGGCCTCTAAAGGGCTACTGCTGTCAAATTATGGCACTTTTGAACTCTGAGATCTCGGTGAAGCTGGATTCTCAGCCAAATACTCTTGCAGGTTTGCCGATGCCTCTCATATGATTCTTTCTTTGCGATAGTTTGGATCTAACTTTAAATACATTACTTTGTGTTAGTTAAACCTGAGCATCTTATCGGAGTTCATGAAAGGTACCATATCGTGAACTCTAATAACTGTTGTGGATTCTCTCTTTCAAGTAAATCCTTGATAATGTCCAACTTCAATTTTCATGTGCTATTTACTATCTATAGAATTTCTGCAAAATCATCTGGTCTGGCAGGAGGTCAAAACTGCTCCAGAGGTAGGGAAATTATATTATCGCTAAATATGAAGTCTTGCTTTTTTCCATGTGCACTGCTGTTTGATACAGGATATCTGAAACATATCACTATATTGTTCCATCGATGCTCTTGCAGGTAAGGAAAAAATTCAGAGAAAAAGTTGTGCTGGTAGAAACGCTGCAACAAGTTTTGGTAGCGAGGAGTGGTTGAGAAATGGGAACAAAACAAAGGCATTCATAAAACAAGTTGATGGGCCACAAAATAAACAAGGAAATGGGGTGTTTTGGAGTAAGCAAACAGAGATATCTGTTGGGAATGAAGGAGATAGAACAAAAGGCATATTGGAGAGGACAAAAACATTTGTAAGGGGTTGTGGTTCAGGTGAAAGAGGAGGTGGACGAGGTGACTTTGGAAGGGGACGAGGAGGTGGAAGAGGAGAGCCTGGAAGGGGAAGAGAGGGGAGAGGAGGTGGACGAGGTGAGTCTGGAAGGGGAAGAGGAGGTGGACAAGGCGAGTCTGGAAGGGGAAGAGGAGGTGGACAAGGCGAGTTCGGAAGGGGAAGAGGAGGTGGACGAAGTGAGTTCGGAAGTGGAAGAGGAGGTGGACGAGGCGAGTTCGGAAGTGGAAGAGGAAGTGGACGAGGCAAGTTTGGAAGGGGAAGAGGAGGTGGACAAAGTGAGTCGGGCAGGGGTAGAGGAGTTGGCCATGCTAGTAAAGCTCTAAGCGGCAGGGGAAGAGGAAGTGACCGAGGTAGTAAAGAACAGTTCCACATGGGACGAGGAAATGGACGAGGTAGTATAAATCAGTTCAACACTGGACGGGGAAATGGACAGTCTAAAATGGGGGGAGGAAAGGAAAAGTTTAACATGGGACACGGAAATGGACGAGATAGTATAGATCAAGCAAATGAACGAGGTAGTAACATGGGACGAGGTAGTAAAGATCAGTTTATCAAGGGACGAGGTGACAAAGATCAGTTTTACATGGGATGGGGAAACCAAGGTAGAAAAGAATGTTTTAAAATGGGACGTGGTGGTAAAGAACAGTTTAACACGGGACGAGGTAATGGGCAAGGTGGTGCTAATCAGTTTAATCTGGGACGAGGAAATACCGGAGGTGGTATGAAACAGTTTGCAGTGGAAAATGGAAATGGACAAGGTGGTCAATCTTATAGCCGAGGAGGTAGAACAGGAAGAGGAAGTACTAGAGGTGGGAGAGGACAGTTTGGAAGGGGAATATCATGTGATCGGGGCGAATCCTCAGGTTGGAAAGGAGAGGATAAGCAGAAATATTGTGCAAATTCAGGAATGCAAATGGGAAGTCTATCTCATAGGAACGTTTGTCAAGCTGGAGCTATTGGCTGGCAACGTGCTGCAGGAGAGACTGGAAATCAAATGAGATCTCGATTTTTGGGTGCCTCAAATGCTGGCATGCAGGGCAATGCAGAAGCAGTTGGAAGGAAGAGAGGTGCAGAAATGATGGGAGATCAAACTAAAATCTGGGGTTACAAGAAATTGAAACAGTAAAGAGTGAACAGCAAAAAGTTGTTATTGTTCTTTGCATTTTCCAGCCATACATGGAAAAATTGACCTGAGAAGTTTCTTTAAATAATATTACCTACTGATTTCATTGTGTAGATTAATCAACTTTTAATGGTTATTGTGTATGGTATCATGATGATTGTAGACTAATTTCATGAGCTTAAGATTCTACTTTACTGTGTTTCTCAGTTAGTTTGAACATGAAGACTATTTTCATTTTAATTATCCATTCAAATTATGTTCGTATTTATGTGACTCATAACTAATTACAGAGTGAGATTATTATGTTAATATTAATGATTTCAGTTGAGAACAAAACTTGGGTGGATGATCTATTATCGGAGCCCATATATATAACAAGGTACAAGGCAATGAACTAGAGCAGAAAAACTTCGAATCCTAATTAAAATTTTAACCACTTTTTCATCTCCTTTTCTTACTATATTTCAGAAAAGGCATCAATGTAACAACTGGAACATGAAATGTACGTTCTTTCAAGATTTACTATGATCACTCAATAGGTTAAATATTTTCTAAGTAATTGCTATAATAGTTCTAGTTGTAATACAGCACCATTTCTGGTGATCATCTCCAATGTTACAATAATTATAAAAGACAAAAAGAAGCCTGTACTTGGAGATAGTGGTGGATCGCTGCTCCCAAAAGCCATGCCAGCGCTCCCAAAAGTCATGCCAGCGCCACTTCCAAATGTCATGGCACCACCATTCCCATTTTCATCAGAATTTGTCCCGCCGTTCTGTGAGATATGATCACCATTGTCCCTGTCAAAGTAGATACATTGTCGCATCAAAATTGAAACTTCATTATTTCAAAGATTTTGTGGATGACTAAATTGGAAGTTGACTATTTTAGGGATAGTTAAAACACTAATGTAGGATACCATTTGTTTGCTATGACAAATTATCAAGCCAATCGAGTCCAACTAAATTTCGTCTGAAACAATATATGATAAAATAAAATAGTTTCAACCTATGTTACTAAACTAATTCGATGCCACACAAAAGAAACATGGCAGCAAAAATCAAACACATAAACAAGTGTGATCAGAAGTTATCACCTCTATACCAGTACCACAACATGAACAAGTGTAGACCAATATATATACCACAATCTAGAAGGAAATCCAAAATTACTGCCTAGAAAACACATCAAATATGTGCATCAATCTGCAAGGTCTCAAATTTTATTTAAAGATGTGCAGGTATTGTTGTGTATCAACCCTTCTTGTGATATACAAGTCTTACATTCATGATCCATGTCGAATCTAGAGTTCCTTTTCAATTGTGATGTATTGGACACATATTTTCCTCTCAAGTTATAGTATTTTAGGTTCTCATGTGAACCTAAATTTAGATTTTGAAATCCAAAACCAACCCAAACCTCTTACCTACGGGCCCTAGCTGGGGAGAGAGGACCCTGGAAAGGGAAGTGTGCAATAATACTGGATTTCATGTGGTCAAAAAGCAGGACAGAGAGCAAGCTTCTGTAAGTGTCAAATGTCTATTCAATAACAACCAATAGATTTGAAGAAAATAAAGAAAGTTGCTAAAATAAACAGTCAAGTAACATACAACCCAAGTGCTAACTGTTAACAAGAAAGCTATATCACTCGAATATTCAAGGCTTGGACTACGATGATCTGCAGAATCAAGTATAATACAAGACTATCGATCCTTGCAAATAAACATATCAGGTTTGTTTTGAAACTTTGATGGGGATTATTAGTACAGGCCCCAAGGACTATTTATGGATTATAAAACAAGCTAAAGCGAGGATTAACAGATTTTAAACATCATTTGGGCTATGACGTCCTTTGCCAATTTATTAACTGACTAGCATATGACTACCAATCCATATGTCTATACCAAACAAACAGGGGATTTACAATCCAAAATGATATGTGATCGTCCATGGACTGTGGGTATAATTCAATTTCCACATTTTGTAAACCTGGGAAACAAACATAGCCTAGGAGGTTTAACATCATAAGCATGTGAAAGTAAAAATGTTAAACATGAAGACGGAAATCTGCACGATAAATAAAGGATTGCAAGTCAAGATGTTGAACATGGAGACAGAAATTAGCTGTACGAGAATAAAAGGCTTGTTACTGACTTCTTTGACCATATCCATGCATGTTGAGCATGAACATGGCCATGTTCAACCAGCTCAGTTGTTATTTGTACCAAAGCCCATGATGTCTTAATATAAGGGGAATTCGATACTTTGTACTTGTGATCATAAAGGCGGGGTATTGTCCCAACAACTTGTGCAAAGGAGTGGTCAAAAAGCTTCAAATATATACTATATGTCTTGTTAGAATCTTGTCCCAGGCAGAGCACACCATGAGATAGACAATGGATATGGGCCCATACTCACATGGTTCAACAATATAGGAGGATGATGTAGATGCAAAGCATTTATATTGACAAGTGACAATATAAGCCATAGTCATGCTAAACAGCAGTAGGGGTTGAGGTGATTATGCTTGATGGGAGTACAAGAAGTCAACAATAAATGTTGCTTTGAGAATTTGGCAGAGAAAACTAATCAAATAATTACATAATTACAAACCCTCACTCAATGCAAAACTTCTTTAAAACTGCAGATCACATACTGCATCCTGCTGGTAGTCTAATATCGTCCTGATCAAGAACATGTTATTCCTGTGCCTCCTTAGACCTTCTACACCCTATATATAATGGTCTTAGATCTTACTACAGATTGTTAATTATCTTTTTCCTTTTTCCTTAATTTGGGATGATAGTGGTAACGCTAGCTACTAGGAGAATCATGAATTGGGACCACAAATAGAAAGCTTGATATTCTGGTAGCAACTTGTAGATGAAGCTTTTACCAAAAGGGATCAAAAAATTTCTTGAGGAGAATAAACATAGTGTGTAGCTGATACATGCATTTAAAAGATTCATCAATCCACAAAGTACTTTTGTTATATTACAAAAAAACACTTGTAAAATAAATTGTGTGAAATTGAATTTTCTGCACATAGAACTAATCAACAGGTTGAAGGGGGCAGGCAAGTTAACTAAAAACATGTACAGAAAAATGATTGCCAATGAAAGACAAACCGATAAGATTGCAGTTAAGTGACAGCATATATAGAGAGGGAGCTTGCATGTACATATATACAATAGTTGTATACGGTATACCTCGGGCCACCAAGGACACCAGCAGCGAAAGTGAGCCGATCAATCATAGCAGCAGACTTGGGCTCAGCACTAGAATCCTTGGTATAGAGATTGTTAAGACCTTGACCCGAGGGAACAAAGTATGCTCCATTTACCATTAGATCCCCATCTGATCTCCAATCCCACCCTGCCCAACTGCCCTGATCCGCGTCCAGCCTTTTAGTTACCTGCAAGTATTTTAAAACAACTTAAAAACTTATAGCTTCTACTTTTCAATAAGAAAATACGTTATCTTATCTAATTGCCAAACTAATTACTTTTTCCAATCTGACTGGCAACAACATACTTTGTTCCCCATCATTCCTCTCACCTTTTGCAGTTGCACTGAGCCTTATTGATGACTAATACCATCCCTTTCCAGAGGTATATGTTTGAGGGATACTTTACCATATGAATAAGAAGTAAAAACTTATAGATGACCCCTCACAATTTATTTAATTTAATTATGCTACCCATTTCCATATCAGCTATTGGGGGCACCTTTTTTTCATTTATTTCATTGACATCATCATTTCTTATCTAAAGACTTATAATTCTCACCAACTTCAACAGCAAAGCTTCGGTTGGGGAATCATAACATCATCATAGCCAACCAACTGATGAAAACTTTATCTTGAACCTCCACTAGGTGAATCGACTCAGGAGGGGCTTATACTTATACACATGGTATAGAAGAGGGCACAATTGAAAACCTAAAGTAAAAGAAAAGTATATATCACATCTTTTCCAAATTTTATCTGAAGTAGGAAGGCGATGATGCACTATCGAAGAGGCCTTGATATATAGACTTTGAACATGTCGTGGGGCATTACCCATAAGTAAATATGTTCCCAACCATACTATGGTTGGGACATGACATGTCAACAAGAGACTTTTACATAACAAACACACGAGTAAACCATGACACTGCACTAGTTTCACATAAAAATGAGGTTCCCATTTTAAGCAAATAACATACTCCAAAAAAGATTAATTATAAACAAATTAAATACCTGCTTGGAGGACGCTTCATTTGGCGCAGTGTAACGATTGCCCTGACTAATAATTGTTGGATCAGCACTACCACCAATTGCATACATCTGCCATTCAGTGTAATCGTTGTTCACAAGATGGAAGTATCCATGCCTACACCGAGGCATGCGTTGTATCAATTGCACTCCAAAATGATTAAATGCTATGGTCACCTGTAATTATATGCAAACAGATTTCAATAATTACATCAATATGAGCAAAACAGTGGTACGCCATTAAACCGATATTAGTTTGAACTGTGGAATTCAGTTACCTGCATACCCTTATCAGGCATATACTTATCACTGTGACCTAGCAGCATCACTTTGTCATGATGCGAAAAATAATTGTTTGAAATTGTTATAGCTGTGGATCCGAGTGTAACATCAACTAAACCATCTGTGCAGTGTGAAACAGCACAATGATCAACCCAAATATTTCTAGACCCCGAGATGCTTATCCCATCTCCATCTGATCTTCCTTTATGTTCAACTTGGGTTGGATTTAACCGTATGTCAGCACTCCCGGATGGAACACAATTGTAAACATGAATATTATGAATAATAACATTGCTAACGTCTTGGATCGTAATGCAGCCTTTTCCAGTAATGTACACATTAGCACCACGACCGTCAATGGTCTTGAAGCTACTAACAATGAGCTCATGAGAGAGCTTGATTTGCATATTGGCTGAAAATATAATCCAGAGGGTCTCAGCTTGGACCACGCCAAAACGTAGGGTCCCTGCTTTCGGATCCGCCACATCATTGTCAGAGGAGTCAGTGACCACATAAATCTGGCCGCCTTTGCCTCCGCTAGCACCTTGCCCAAAGCCTATAGCACAGTCAGCAAGGCGCTCCCGGTTATTGCCCCAGTTTGGATCACATTGCCAGCAGTCATCTATCGGGTTCCCCGTAATACACGATTGCTGATCATTTAACTTTACTTTGGAAGTGGAGGTTAGTATTCTCCTGCAGAACAAGAAACATAAAACACACACACACACACACACACACACACATTACTACACTAGCAGTACTACAGCAATGAGAGGCACTCAATTCATTACGGAACAAAAAGTAGAGATACAAAAATGTCAAGTGCAGTGTTGTCCTGACCTTTGAACTTGTTGAACTACAGCTTCAGGGTTAGAATGTTGATGAGATAAACTAGTAAAATTATCAGTAGCTCCTCCACTGAGAGAACAAGAGACTAAAAGAACAAAACACAAGACAATGCAGATTAATAGGATCATATTTAAACAAGTTGCATGGTTTAGAAAAATAGGTGTACTATATATACCCACACAATAATCCCAACAAGTCACACATGTAATAATTTATAATTGCTATTACTGTACAATTTTATTTAAAATGCAATCAATGTGACACAATAATCCCAGAAATTACGGTTTGTAATAATAGAATATGATCAGAGAGAATTTGAATATTTGAACAAGATCGAAGAGAACAAAGAGAGATGGGTCATGGGAGGTGGTGATGTAGACTTTTTGATGTTGAGATTAATAATATATTATAGCCTGTAAATATATACTATATTATACTTAGCTTGCTTCATAATTAATCTAAAGTCAAGAAATCATACTAAAAAGTGAAAAAGGGGTGGAAAATTGAAGAAAGAGATTAGCGTTTTTACCCTTTTGGCAGAAAGATGAAATCCCCTGTTTTTAAAATTTCTTTTTCTCATTGAAACTACATTCTTTTGGAGGGTTAGGGTTTCTACTTTCTACAGGCTACTCAATGATCATAAGAAAATTGTTTGCGGGATTTAGGGAGCGTATTCCATACCCATTTTACAGTATTCTTTTCAATTTTAAAAATTCAAGAGTATTTAATCACGATTTAAAAATAGATTTAAATATAATTTAAACCTTATGTTATTAACCATATACAATTAAAATTCTCTTTTAATATATGCTTTTTTTTCTACATGTTTTATTTTAAAAACTGATTTACTAATATATCTCATTTATAATTGTATTTACAAATATATCCTAAATTCAAAATATTACCAATTTTAAAATAATCATGGTTAATTTCATTAGTTTATTAATTGTAAATGACATATATAACCTTTCTACCCAACAAATAAATAAGAGAATTTATATAATATATTCCAAATTAATGATTAATGGAATAGTTTATGAATATGTTCCTTTTTATTCGATAATTATAAATATGTCTCATAATTAATTTTTAACTCATATTTAATTTATATAAATATAACTAAATTATAAATACTAATATTTGTCTATTAAATAGGGCTAAAATACTACCTAATGCAATATTTCATATAGTGTTTCACCCTTTCTCCCCTCCATTGATACTCTCTCCCTCTTTCTCTCTCTCGATCTCCCTCTCTCTCAAATCTCTCTCACTCCCTCGTCGGTAGTAGCAAGATGAGGATCACAGTGAAAGAATCAACACTGATCCCTCCATCACAACCCACCCCATCTAAAAAGTCATGGAACTCAAACCTAGACTTAGTAGTCGGAAGAATACACATACTCACAGTGTATTTTTACATGCCAAATGGGTCTTAAAACTTCTTTGATTCACGTACAGTTAAAGAAGCTTGGAGCGCTCCAAATCTCCTCAGTTTCTAAGTTATTATTTTTCTCCTGTGTCTCTGTAATATGTATTTTTAAGCCACATTGTTCTCAATATTTTGAGGATTGGAATATGACATAGAGATATGTTTGGGAAAAAAACAATCCCACGTGTGCTTTTAAAATTTTCCTTGGGATGTATAACTCCAAGGAAAAACACTTCACATTCAAAGTTGAAGATTGATTTATTCCTCCGGATATTTTAGATTATTAAGGTTATGTTTATAAATCCTTTATTTATTGGATTTTTTTCTAATATCTCTCATTTTAAAAACTGATTTACTAATATATCTAATTTATAATTATATTTACAAATATATCATAAATTCAAAATATTAACAATTTTAAAATAATCAGGGTTAACTTCACTAATTTATTAATTGTAAATGACATATATAACCTTTTACCCGACAAATACATAAAAGATTTATGAACATAACCTTTAATGGTTGGACTCCACTATCTAATTAATTATAATTTTAATATTAACTAATTATGCTTATATTTGATATTCAAATTTAGGCTCCGTTTGGGATTAGTGTTGAAAACTGATGTTCTTTGGAAAAAAGTGCTAATGGAAAAAGTGCTGTTAGAAAAATCAGATGATTGTTTGGTAATTTTTTTGATTTGAACATATTTTGAGATATAATATATAAAAATAGTATTTTTGCGGAGGTTTGATGATAAAATATGTAGCTACTTTCTGCAAAAACTGGAAAACAGTTTTTTTTCAAAAATATGGAGGGACATGCGTTCTCTAACAATAGTTTTTAGGCCAAAAACATTTTTCCAGACAGCAGCTTTTGAAATTTACCCAACACATTTCTGACAGTTTTTCAGCAAAAAACTGTTGTAGCTGTCTACAATAACAATACCAAACGGGCCCTTAATATAAACTATTTTAAGAAATGGAATAATAATTTTTTAAATCAATCCATTTTATTTTATTTATCTTGGTTTTTTTGTCAATATCAAAATTTTATTATTAATTTAAATGCATTTGTTTTCTTTCAAAATAAATGTGTAGAAAATATCTTTTAACAAAATTATTACAAATCTATTAATATAATAATTCCTACTAATCATACATTACATTTTTCCAATTATATCCTCAATTCAATAACTTTTTCTACTTTATTAAGGGTATTCAAGTAATTTACTAATTCAGGCAATTAATTCAATTGTATTATCATATATTATTCTTTAATGGTTGGACTCAATTATCTAATTAATTATAATTTGAATATTAACTAAGTATGTTTATATTTGATATTCAAATTTAATATAAACTATTTTAGGAAATGGAATAATAATTTTCTAAATCAATCCATTTTATTTTCTTTATCTTGGTTTTTTTGTCAATATCAAAATTTTATTATTAATTTAAATGCATCTATTTTCTTTCAAAATAAAAGTGCAAAATATTCATGTTTCACAAAATTTAAATGATTGTGATTACACACACTATATTTATATTGTTGATTTATGTTTTCTCAAAAGAAAAAATTAATTATTAAATTTAATTCATTTATTTTTGTATGTTAGGGATTGTGGTGTTAACATTGTAATCAACTAGAAGTTACTTAGATTAATTAAAAATTAACTAAGTAAAATGTACTATCATGTGTATATTTACAATATGTTTAGTTTCAGTATGTTTAAAAGCCAAGTAGGTGACAGTAAGTTTCAATAGTTAATGTCTTGTACAAATACAATAACATGATTCATGAAGTAGAAGTTCACAAAGTATTCAGATACAACATGATCAAGACTTTGACAGTAACATTCTACAACTGAAGCCTACGATAGCATATTCAAGTGACAACACAAAGGAACAGACGACAACAACTATTCCAATGACAGTAAACTTGGCGGAGAATGAAGATTCACAGACATCAAGTTTTACTGACAGCACGTTTAGCGGGGATAATTGACAGCAGCTTTGGAGACAGTAAAGTTCAAGGATCTATCGAGACTTGACAGTAAAGTATGCGGAGCCAATGATACTGTCACCATATTGGAGCTAGAAGTTGACAGTATACTTTTAGTGAAACTGACAGTCTGTTTTAAGTAGAAGATTAGATAGTGAAAGCGCAAGGAATGATTTAGACGTTACTATCTAGTTTGTCAAGCCTACTACTGCAACTTGGGAGAAGACAGGCAAAAAGATAAGATGTGCACCAGGAATCAAAGATTTTTGTCATCTCAGCACAACTTTATCTACAAATAGAATGAAGTCAAGGTTGAACCATAAAAGCACAGTTTCTATTTTGAGCTTTATTATATGACAAAGGAAAAGTAAACATGTAAGTGAGATATGTGTTTTAATATAAACACACTTATCTCACAAGCATTTTTCATCAAGTAATTGAGTTAGGCTTTCTCTCAAGTAAGAAATATTAGCAAATTCATTGTTCTTGTTTCTTTGTAACTGGAATTATTTTTCAGTCAGTTATAACAAACAAAAAATAATAAAATTATTTTTTGAAGTTAAACACATGTTTTCATATGTTTCCTTAAGTTTGTTTGCATTTCATACTTATTACTGTCTTGGTTGTTATTAACAAGAAAAGTAATTATTTTATAAGTTACATTCAACCTCCCCTTTTGCAACATTCATATTGTTTAACATTGTACTTTTCCTTACTAAAATTATTGAAGATATTCAATAATTCAAATAATAAAATAATATATTTAATTATTAACTTAATATTTAAACAATCAATTAATATCTATGTACTGAACAATTCGTTTACATGTATACTTATACAATCAATATATATGTATCTAAAAATATTTGAAAATTTGATAATGATTATAAATTTGTAATCCTATTTTATTAAAAAAAATCTAATTTTTGAACATGTGGGTTGATTTAACAGAAAAGAAATATTTTTAATGATTTAATAAGATTTATGAAAGTTTGAATAAGATCAATTCTGATTAGTTAACTTATTTTTTCTTTGATTAGACCATTTTTTAAATAATTTTTATTAAAAATGATTTAAACTGAATTTCAAATTAATAATAATAGAATACCTGCATGTTTAATAACTGACTAAACACTCACAATATAAATGTAGGTTTGCAATTCTATTTAATTAAAAATAGTATACATATGTTCACACACACACATATATATATATATATGTGTGTGTGTGTGTGTGTGAACATATGTATACTATTTTTATAAAATAATAAAACACAATTTCAATGTCCATGCGAAGCGGGCAAAAAATTCTAGTAATTATAACTGGTTGTATAGCTATAATATAGAACTAAATTTGCAAAATCCATACTCCAATGCATAACTATACTTAGTCCTATAAATGCATAAATTGATAATGTGTCCTATATTTAGGACTAAAAATGGCTATAGCCATTCTAAAATATGAAGGAAAAATGAATTTTATTCATTATCAGAAAATGTTAAAATACACTTTGAATATAGTTAGTCCTATTTTAGAACTATGTATTGGAGCAATGGTTATATTTTATAACCAAAAGCTACTTTTTAGTGTCAAATTATATTAACGGGTATAGTGGTTTTAGTTTTAGTATTGGACTTACTCTTGCATGGACGTCATAATGACAAACCGTTCACAATATTTTTAGTATAGATATTGATCTTTTTTTACTGTAGTTATTACTGACAACTAGTATTAATATCGTTAACAAACTTCCTCCAAGAATAGAAACATTTTTGTTTTCAATTTCCTTGAAGAATAGAAACCTACATTTAATTCAGAAATAAAGATTCAACTACCATAATGCAGAAACATTTACTAGAGTATTTGTTTCTGGATCTTATAGTTTTATTTTCCTAGAATTCTACCACCTTGAACTTGAACATGATCGATCACCAAGTCAGTATTCGTTATGATATTATCAGTAATACTGTTGGAATCACCTCCATTAACTATTGCAAAAACCACAAACACAAAGCCAAACAGATTGTCATTAAAACTCTTGTATCGCTCCTCCATGCATCCCGTCATTCAAAAATGAAAATTTTCAAGATTTTCTCGAAAAAAATAAACAGAGTTATCTAAAGAGTTCCAAATTTAGTACATCAGTTCCTTTGTTTATGGCAGCCACAGTTGAACGCCTCTACTTTGTCAATGTGAAATCAGATCGGTGTATGTATAAAGCTTGGTACCAAGACCAAATTCTGGATTCTTATGGTAATCTAGGTTTCGACCGTTTTACGTTCACAAATGACGAGTAGTGCAGTACTTTAAATAAATGTGTTTTTCGGTGTTTCTATAGCTACAAATGGTGATTTGTTCACGGAATCAAATGTTAATGGGATTTTGGGTATTAATGGTCCTTTACCTATACATCATTAGTGCGCAACTTGACTCCAATGTTATCTTATTGCATTGCCGATATTTATGACAAGGACTCCAAACTAAGTTTCCTCGAGTTAATTAGGTGATGATTGGAAAAGCTAGCGGTAACAAAAGTATGTACGTACGCTTATATTCGATACTGGAACGATTATGACCTGGCTACCAGATGTGGCGTACGACATACTTTCAGTGCAGGTGGATGATTTTATGTTTTCAAAAGGTTTTGAGGAGGCAAAAAGTAAGAATAATCGTTGGTGCTACTATGGACGATGGGAAGATAATTCTGATTTTCCGCTACTTTCGTTTCACTTTGTTGATAATGATAATAATGCGGACTTAAGCCTGAGAATTGGAAAGAGAAGTTTATTTTATAACACAAACTCTGAAATATGTTGAAGACCTCCTCCTATGGTAAGCTGCTGAAAAACTTAACTATTATAGGCTTGGCGGCTCAGCAGAATCACTCTATACTATTCGACATGGAGACTTCAAGGATGAGCATTGAGGTATACACCCCCCCCCCCCCCCCCCCCCCCCCGCGGGGTTTTGGGAGCTTATAAGTACTTATAATGATGTCTAGTAGCTAGCTAGCAAGGGAAGAAGGTGCAATAAGAATTAATTAACCGCACTGTACGTTTATGTGGAATTTATTATAATATATATTACTTTATCTTACATGAGTGGGTTTAAGTTCATACATAGGGTATAATCCATTCTTAATTAAGCACTGATTGATAAGATTATAATTACTACTGCAGATCGAGGGCTTAATGACATACCCTTGTATATACAATTGGTTATTTATGTTGCCTTTCATTCAATAGGTACTTCATTAGTAAATTACTAGAGTAATATATATCAGAATAAAAATAACATAATTTCCTGATTTAGTCGTGGATAAAATGATTTAATTAATGTTAGCTAATTACCGTTAGACCATTAGAGCTTGTTACAAATTTGATACAGATTGTAGATATAAAATATACTTTAGCTTTATCATATTTTGGGCAACCTCGCCCCAATTAAGGAACCTCGCCCAATATGCGGCCATTTATTTTGAACGACATGTTTTGGGCCATTGGTTCTGGCCCGATGTGTATGGGTTTAATGTTATCGTTCTTCGACCTCGCCTGTTTTGCGGAAGGTTTTTATTATGGAAGATCTGTTGTATGGACCTCGCCCAAATCGAAGGGTCACGCCTGGTTACATGTACTCTGACCTTGGATGATATATTTGGAGTTGTTGGGCTAGGTTGATATATATGGGTTCAGACATCATCGATAATCAACCTCCCCCACTTTACGGAATAAACATGGACATTCTTCCTAGAGAATTTATTTATCAAAGGACTTATAGATTGGGCTTCGCCCATATGTATTCAACCTCGCCCAATGTGGGCCTAAAACATATTATCTTCTGAAGAACTTGCTGATTATGACTTTTATGAAGGCTAGGTTCCATCCAGGCTAATTGGGTCTAAGCCCAATTAGGGGGATCTAGTTCCCTCGTCTAAGATAACATTTCTAGAGGGTTAGCCCATTAAGGTTATGATATGAGGGGTGATGGATTGGGTCTAGGCCGGTTTGCGACGTTGTCGTACCGATCACCTAAACGCCACATTCCTTGTACGTAGACCCGAGACTAGGTGTATTCTAGGCGGTGGACCAAATCAACTTTGGAGAATGAAATCTAACCCTATTAGGACCCCGAATAATCACTGGCACGCAAGAACCCTAATTCTTGTGTGTTAGCCTTTTCACCCTCCGCAATCTCACCCTCAAAACAACTAACACCACCATCAACCTACGTGGTTCATTATCATCAACCACCACCGTAATTCCAGCAACCCTCCCCGAATTTATTATCACCAGATCCCTCCTTTAACAATTTTCAACTGTTATAATTTTCTAATGTTTTTTATTTTTCAGTTTTATATAATTGTGCTGAAATTGATGAATTTAACTTAATACGAGGTTTCGAATCTCCCAGCTGCTACCTATATGTGTATACTGTACCATTGAAATGTTACTGTCATTACGCGTCTCGATTAATCTGTGTTTAGGTTTCGTAATTCGTAGTGCTTCTGATGTTATTGATTTGTTACTGGTTTAATAATTTTGTAACTGAATCAGATCGAAATGAACATACAGTTCGGAGATCAACTATGCTTTCTCGAAATTTGGAGAGGAAAGGTCTTCGTAGTATAACAAACTTGCCGCAACAGTTTATGCCTTTGATTGTAGATGAGAAATTAAAGTTAAAAGCAGCTTCTAATGAAGAGTGTATTAACAAACTCGACAAGGTGTGCTTTAGTGAACCTGATACTTTCGTGCTATATAGAGTTCTAGTGATACCTATTCCGCAGATGTAATTATAATTGTTTTCTTTTTCAGGAAAATATGAGCTTACTGAACCTACTTGCTGTTGAGGAGTATCCTTTTGTACTTAAACTTATTTATCTGTTATGTAAATTGCTGTTTGAATAAGTCGACATCGTGTGTCAACAGCTGGGATTGTCAGTTATTCTCTTTTTCGTTGTTCTTCTTAACCGTACATTTAGTAAAATCATCGAATCGAGTGGAATTGAGTTGCAAAAGCTTAAAGCTGAACTGCATCAAGTTCAGCAACAAAATGTTCAACTTGCTCAATCAAACACCCAAATGCTTGCGGTTTGTTTGCTTTATTTTCCTCATTTCAACGTCTCTTATGTTTTGTTTTATATTTTCTTGATCAAAATTTAATTACTTGGTGACGTAAATGTGTTATTCTTTCAATAATGTAGGAACTGAATTCACGTAAAGACGGGGTAAGCTTCTAAAATAACTGTGATAAAATATATTTGTATCCTGGCTTTTGCTAGCTGGGGTGTCCTCTATATTAATATTGCTTTATTTCAGCTGAAACTGCTGCAGCATGAGCTGGGTTGTAAACACGGGTTGCTAGTAGCAAAAAAAGTTGAATTAGAGGTCAGTGTTGCTAGTCCATCGTTATCAGCATTTACGAGACATAATCCGAACTATCTTAATCATATGATAATTGTTATCCAGAAAAATGTAATGATTACTGTGTAAGAAAGTGGATCTTATAATTGTTTCTCGTTAGTTTTCTCCAAACAGTTTTTTGAATCTTATTATATGACATACATTTTTTGTCTTCAGGTGGAGATGCCTAAGTGGAAGAAGACTTCAAAATTCTCAGGGGCAGCTAAAGATGATGATAGATCTTGTAAGATAAACAGGAAACAACCATCCAAAAGTGAGTTTATTATTTCAAATGGCTATCATATTACATATTTACATCATCAAAAATGTTTGCTTGTAATGAATTATTCATTCATGGTTGTAGGTTTGGCCTCTTTTACTGTTAAACAACTTGAAGATCATAAAAATGAAAAGAGGTTTAATTTTTAATTGCATGTTTTCTAACCAATGTGTTGCTCATGTTTTCTTCTTAAAGAATTTTTAGAAGGAAAAAAAATAATGTTTGCAACATTTTCTTACAGGCTCTGCATAGGAAGCCAGACTACAAATATTGAATCTGAAGAAATTAAAAATGTTAAAGACCTGCTTGAGGTATACTCTACAAGGCTTCCTCCCGGTCCTCTCAACGATGATGAAACACAAGAGCATATTATCACTTCATACCTAGCGGACAGAGGATAAGAAATCTGATAAGAAAAGGTCTGTAAAATCAAGTTTCGTTGGCAGAATACTTATTTATGCTTTTTTAGCTTATGTTTGTGATAAAAAAATCTAGAACAGAACAGACTAATTAGTTTTTTATTTCTTCTTAAGCCTCCGATTGAGAAGGCAATCTGCCAGATTTACTTCTGAAGAATCAAAGTTTGATGAAGACATATTTGAGGTGGAAGCCACTAGATTTCCTTCAAGTCCTCAAGGCGATGGTCAAATTCAACATGATGATGGCAAATTGGTATCGACCAACTTAGTGCAAGATCTTGAAAGATTATCTATCTGAAGGCCATCACGCCAAGTAGCCAAAAAGGTCAGCTCCTACAAAGAAGTTCCTCTGAATGTAAAGATGCGTAGAATCTAGATGAGTAATTTAATATCTATAGGTCTATTTCTCGTGTCAAAAATATATAACAGGCGTTATTAAAAAATATATATATATATAACTGAACCAAGGGGGCAAGGGATCAAAAGAGTTTGTGCAGAGAATCCTTTGTGTGTTGTACTTGATTAATATACAAGTTAATTAGCGGGGTAGCTTTAAGTGGATTTTTGCTGTCAAGAATTCTCTTAAAATCCAATTGCAGCAAATTTCATACAAGAATTTTAGTTCCATCAACAAGTTGATTATAATTTGGTATTAATATTTGTATTTTGTTTGCATCCACCACTATGTTCGATGGCAGTAAAAAGCACAGAAATATGTGGATACACTAAAATTTGATCTTTCAGCATCACAATTACCAATTTGTAGTTTGCTAGTTCAGTTAAATTAACTGATATTGTTGGCATTGTTAATCTATTTTCTTTGGAAATTGTTAGAACAGTGATTAGTTGGACCTAGCTAGCAGGTTATGTCAATTACATGTTTACAATACACAAAACACTCGAGGTTTCATGTGAAAGCAAAAGCAAACCTGTATCTATTGATTTACCAAAATAAAAAACTGTATTTTTTGAATTTCAGTATTTGAATTTTAGCTTTAGCTCCCTTCTAAATGGAGGAAACCATGGTCGAGCTCAATTTGTGCAGCAGTTGTCCGAAGTTAGTTCTTCAGATTCTAATCTCTACAGTTTTTAGGTTTTGCACTTGATGTATAGCATGTGTACGTTCTGTTTGCTGTTGGTATAGTCCACAGAGTATACAAATTGAACATTAACCTTTTTTAAACAAAAGAAGAGGGGTATCTAGTATCTACTATGCTACAATGTTAGTGATTGACCATTCAATGATAAAAAGCCTCCTATAGTCCCATGTTGTATACCACAGGAGATAGGGAAACGTGGGAGTGGTTTTATGTACTTTGTACTGGACATTGTTACCTTGTGTTTACTAGGTTGGGTCTTACTCCATTGGTTCGTCAAAGTTTATCTTGAGAAATCATTATAGAGAAATATAGGTGAACATTAGGTAGTTTCAGGTTTAAAGAAGATTAGGTAATTTGTTGTTCTTAACGTTGGAGACTCGGAGTAGGGCCTTGAAACCGAATCCATAGGGATGTGTAAAGTAGAATAACTCAGAGAACATGGTTAAATGATTAAAAAGGAATTTAAGAAATATATGTTGTGAAAGGGAACGAGTATAAAGTTACTGACATCCATATATTAGTCAAGTTTGTGGTATGCTGTTTAAATTTTACAGATTTAAGGTTTGAAAACCTATAGATCCATTGGCCCATTAGATCTTATATAGGCTAAATGTGTTAATGAGATGCATTGAATTGAAAGGCTCGATACATTGCTTTCGAAGGCAGCCTTAGAGGGCTTTTTAACGTTTGGAGCTTAAGATGAGTGGAACTCCTAAACCCTCAGACCGCAGCAGCCTAAGAAATGCAGATATTATATTCCAAGGGTAGTTTTTACTTGGGCTTAGGAGTCTCGAAATCTGTTATGTATTGGTTTTGGGCTTCAGTTTATCAACGTTTTCTGCCATCTGTTATTCCTAAGAACATATTCTTACTGTGTAGGCCCTCTGCATGACCATCAAGTAGAATTTAGAAAGACATGCTTGACAAGGTGACTTGTGTTCTCATGTCCACACGGAGAAAGTTGGCTAGAAGTGGGAAAAGTATTCTTAAAATTGTGCCAAAATAATCACATTTTGCGAGAATTTAAACGTCAAACATTTGGTCTATGTAATATGCTCATGAAAGGGGGTTGTTTACTAGATAATTCTTGAACTATTACGGCCAGTTTTGCATCCATAAGTCTCAGTTGCTTCAATGTGGATAATCAAGTCTTATCTTGGGTCGTGTAAGACAATGTCAGCGCTACACCTACAAGTTGTCTAAGGTTGGATCTGCCTGTAAAGTAAATGCAACAACTTGCATCGAAGTCGAATCAGCTAGAACAGTCTTAATCTTGTTCAAAGATGCGTACAAGTCACATGTGAATGAACAATGTGAGTTTTGTTGCGGCATGATAGCTGGAGGGAAACAGGAAGCTAGATTTTAGTGGAAAGTTGCCCAGTGCTTTAGTAGAAGTCATATCCAAGTACACTATATAGCTCCATATTTAAAATGTAGCTGTATTATATGATTATATCTATCATGTATGTGAAGAAACTCTCCAATCATTATGAATTTGTAGGAGAAAATACAAAATTGGCATAAGAATCTTGATTATTTTCTATGTTAGTTTGGTGAGTTAAGATAGGGACTGTCTATAAACGCGTAAGTATTGGGTGAGAAGATGCTTGAAACTTGAAAGGGAGATTTCAATGTATAAAAAGGTCTATCACTAACATGATTCTCTAGAAATAATCCACAAAATTCACATCTTATGATTTATCAACAGCTAGTTGTTGGAAATTTGAGGGCCAGTCATTAACAAGTTGTTTAACATGATCTCTACAATTAATCCACAAAGCACATGTGGGAATTATTAGTTAACACTTTCTTCTCATTTTTGCTAGGTCTTGATGCACACTTAAATTTACTAGTGCTCAAGTGGGGGTCAAGGATTTAAATACTCCTATTTGACAACAGTTTAATTTATTTATTTTATTGAATAATCGTTTTAAACATATACTCCCACAGTCCACTATTCCAATTTAATTGTCTGTTTTGAAAAGGTGGGGGAGGGGATTTATCTTTTTCTTGTTTCGATATATTTTTTACAGATTTGTCTAAATTTACTCTTGCATTCTTATTTTTCAATATCTGATTTTATAACTAATTTTATTATTTAATATAATAAATAGGGAGAAATATAAAAAATATTATATAATTAAATATTTTCTAAAATATATACAGTAATATTTTTAAAAGTGACAAAGAAATAAGGACGGAGAAAAAAAAATGGCTTTTTAGATTTAACATTATCCTTGTGTGTATAACTATAAAAACAAAGGGGTCCAGCAGGCAGCAACCATAAAAAATGTCACATGCAGCCCAAAAAGTAAGCGAATGACAAAAAATATGTAAGTATCCTCACACGGGCCATCGTAATCTTCCAGATATCATCATAACCGCGTTTTTGCATTACGGGAAAGAAAAATAAATTTGAATTATTTACTATGTATAATCATAATCCGCATCGCTTTTCTTATCGTTATGGTGAATTATTTTCACGCCACTAATACAGATAATATAATTAATTTCGTTGCTCGTAAAATATTTATATAATAAAATGACACAAGAACTTTTAGTAAAAGAAATATAGAAGTTGAGATATGTGTAAGCTAGATGAAGAAAATATATAAATCGAGAAAATATTAAATAATGAATAAAATATGTTTAAAAATTTGTACGGAGGAAGAATATGTCTGCAATATAATATATATATGTGTGTGTGTGTGTGTGAGGTTATGTTCTCTTAATCCCCACAAATAAAAATGCTTGGAAGTGTAAATTTCAAGTAATGTAATGAAAATAGCATGATAAAAGAGCAATAAATACATCAACTATAATAACGGTGCAATCTAGTCCATTAACACCCAACATTCTTAGTTGAGAAAGGAATTCACATGCTGTTTCTTAGTTCAGAATATGGGGTTTTTTGATTTTCTTTTTGTACCTCTTATAAAAGAGGAGCTGTTTTTTCATGTGTTTGAATTTATTTTTATACCTCTTATAATGATAATATATATACAATAATAATATCATTTTAAATTTTTTTAGATTTTAATATAAATAATATATTATAATTTTAATATAATCTTATTACAAGTAATAATTTATCATTTTAATAGATATCTAATTTAATATAAGAAAGGTCTTGTTATTAATATAAAAAGTAATAATTTAAATAAATAATGATCTTATTTAAAATTCATAAGACTTGTCGAGATTAAAGTATCATTAATTCAATTTTAATATATATTAATATTAATAATAATAATAAATATAGATTTCTTTGGAATATGATATGTTTAGATTTATATTTTTACTTTTATAAAAGGAGAAAAATGCTTAATTATAAATTCCTTTTTCTATAAAATCTCAAAAAATAAATCCATATACTGTACCCTCAATATATTTAATAATATATAGATATAATTAACCCGTGCAATCGTGGTGAAATTAGATTTGAAAAAAGGTTCGCCGAAAAATTAAATTAAAAATGGAAGAAGTCAGATGGGATCGTGTGTGAGGGTGTATTTGATTTTTTGTGTAGATGTCTCTGTGGAGCCATTAGATTAGATTGAATATTTGAGTTATATTAATTTCTATGTTTGACTTGATTTCTATTTAAATATTTGCATATATACATATTAAAAAAATTAACCTTACAAAAAAGAAGCATCATTTAAAAAATTCATTTAAAACATCTAAATCTCTAGACACAGGCTGAATACAGAGATGGACATTATCACCGCACCGCTCGATCCCGATCCGATTCCCGCAGCGAACGGGCCGGGGATTCGGAGATATTTTCAGGTATGAGCCGGGGAACGGGGTGATTTCATAAAAATGTCTCCCCGATCCGATCTCTGTCCCCAATATTTATATCTAATACAAATAATATATTTATATGCCTATTAAATAAAATATTGAAAATATATATACTTTATATATATTATTATGCTTTTAAATTTTGTATTCATTTTATTAAACTAATTTTTTTAATATAATATCATTTTATTATAATAATTTTATTTTTGTGCTTTATTGATATTATTATAAATTAATATTAATTAAATTAACACTTAAAATATGTTATAAATTTAAAAAATATTATATATGATTAAGTTTTAAATTACTATTATTAAAAAATGTAAGTTGAAATATAAAAAAATTAAAGAAAAAATGAATTCCATAATTTCTCACGGGATCCCTATTACTTGTTCTGGACGAGAATTGAGGGAATAATTATTCCCGTTTGGATATCGGGTCGGTTTAATTAAATTAGTATTTGGAGATTTGTGTACCTGAAATACAAACACGTAAATGACACGAAAAAAACAACAAGATACGAAACGTCACGAAGTATACGAACTTTCCGTAAAATTTTCACGTACACGACACGAAACTACATGAAATGGAAAAAAATTAAAAATTAATATATATTTTATTAATTTTAAATATTGATAATTAATTAATTTACATATATTAATTGATATTATATTAATTTTATTTATAAAATTCTAATGTTAACATTAAATTGTACATAAATGATATATTATAATATATATATATATATATATTATTTAATTAATTATGTCGTGTACTCTCATGTTGTGTCGTGTATCTAAAGAATAAACTCAAACACGACATAAATTCAATAGTGCATTTTCATGTTCATGTACTAAAAATATAAACAAAAATATTTTCATGTCGTATACAAAATTGTCAAATGTAAGGGGATAGCACCCAATATTCCATGTTTCATTGCACTTGAATGAACACACCCCGTCACAGTATATATATGTAATACGATATATACATATTATAGTAATAAAATCGGGTTGTTGAGGATCGTTTGTTACGTCTGCGGAGTTAATATTATAAAATTAAGAATTAATTGTTCATTTCATCTAAATTAATAAAAATTTGTATGAAAAAATTATTTTTTAATTTATTATTATTTTTTAATATATATTATATTTTTTACTACATTAAATACAAAAATAAACTCATTTATTCATATATAGTCGTCTGTATTGAAAATGCAAGTATTGTAAACTCGTATTAAGCACGAGCCATATTTAAAATAGTAAAAATTTTAAATATTAAGTTGACATAATCAGCAATATAAAATTAAATTTTTTAAAATTTTCAAATCTGTTGAGTCCATGATATTAATTGATGAATTATCTTAATTTCAATTTTAATAATATAATATTAATTTATATTGATTTGATAATATGTCTGATTGACCATGCTTAATTGTTTATATTTGAACGGACTACTAAATTAAAGTGTTCAACCTAAACAGTAAGATCAAGAAAAGTATAAACAAGAGGCTGCGGTTAACGAGAAAGGAATATATTATCTTTTTGTTTGGAGCTTTTGACTTTATTTTTGCACCATTTCTTTTTGCTATCTGTTTAATTTATCAAAACTTTTCTTCTAATGGTTATTAGTTATTACGGAAAATAAATGTGTGTTCAATATTTGTATCATGTACAATCCATGTTATTTTCTTATAATTTGTTAGTTATTTTAACGGTCAAAATATGATTTACAGTTTATATAATATTTTTAATAATTTAACCGTAAAATTACTGAATTGGATGATAACCAATTGTCAAATTAGGTTCAAAGCGATTGATCTTTTCTTATGTAATATTTTTTGTTACCGGTTGAAGATGAATATCGAATTATTTATAATATTATGTCGTGTTTGGTTGGTATGAATGAATATAGAAAGAATGGAATGAGATTTAAACTATATTTTGAGTGAATTTTTAAAATTTTCATTTTTCACTCATTCCATTCCTAACAATCTAGAACTTAAATCTCCAATTTGAGATAAAATGCTCAATTCTCTCTCGGTATACAATATATTCACAATTTTTATCAAAGAAATTTTACACTCATCCAATTTTTTTCAAATCTTTCATCCTATTTACATAAATTTCTTTTATTTTTTCTCATTTCATTTCATTCTTTCCAATCACTCACTAGCAACAAAATGTCTACTCCAATTACCATTATAGACTTGCTGAGTTTTTAACCTACACTAAACCCCTAGACTTAATTAACACTAGTAAAATACAAGTACTTTTAATTATCATCACTAGTATAAAATACCAGTAAAATTCTATTTATTATAGATAATTCTTTATTATTATCAAAATAATTTTTATGATAAATTTATCATCACTTAATATTTTAACACATTTATATAAAAGAATATACCATAGTATTAGTTACATAAAATCTCAATCTTACAATAAGTTAATATCAAATATTAGCTTGTTTTTAAATTTTGATTTATTTCGGGCATATTTGATTTTGGTTTATTTTTTATATAAATTTTCAATATTTTTCTCAAGTTTAACTTTTTTTACTCACTCGTACTTTAGAGTGAATAAAGTGGTAATTATCATTATTACCTTTTTTCAAAGCATTCATTTTTTTTTTTTACAACCAAGTGGTAATTTGGAGGGAAAGAATAACGGCCTACAAATTTCATTCCGTCGTTTAAACACCAACTCAACTCTATTTTGGAGGGAATTCTTCAACCCATGCACGCGTTTTAGACTGGGTCCCACTGTCAAATCATATTGGGCCCCACCTAGCGTACAATATTCTCCCATTTTCATATTTGGTCCAGCCGTTCTTCTTGGGCTAGTCCATTCCACAAATTAGACGCTTTTTTTTTTTGAAAAACAAATTAGACGTTATATTGTGTTTGAAATTAGAATTTAACATTTTTTTATTATCATCCAAGATTCTCATAAATAATTATTCGCAATAATATATTTATAATGAATAATTTAAAATTAAAAATTAAAAAAAAACTATTTAAAGTGTGGATGAATTATGTGTCCTCTTGAATTTAAATAAATAATTTCGTGTTAACTTATTTATGATAAATAATTTCCAAAAAATAAATGGTTATATTAATCAGTTGTCAGAAATTCGGATTTTTTATTATTATTTAATTTATACTAAATATTTAACAAAATCAATGATATTGAAATTTAGTGACGGTTAAATTATGAGTTCTTTTAAAATCTAAAAATATTTAGTTAAACTTAATATAAACTCATATCAATATTTAGTTCCTAAATTTTTAGTATCAAATATAAATTTTAAATAATATAAACTCATATCAATATCAAGTACTTGTATGAAGTTTATTAAGGGGGTGTTTGGGGGAACTTTTTCCCAGAATAAGTTAACTTATTTTAAGACAAAGTTAGAGATTCCTAATTTTTTTCTGAAAAAAGTTAACTTTTTTTTGCAACTTATAGAATCTCAAATATACATTAAATACTTGTATAAAAAACATTTATCAAAATATGAAATTTTTACCCAAAAATAAGTCTAAAAAAACTTATTTTAAGGCAGACCAAACATGCCATAAATATTGAAATTCATAACTTAAAGCCGGAAGATATATGGGTCGTACAAACTTAGGCTGAATATGAGGTATGACGTATGAGTACATTTTTATCCCGTTGCTTGTACGTATATATTTATTTTATAAGACATTATAAATTATATTAAAACAAATATAAATAAAACTTTAAAGTAAAAATAATAAGATATACATAGGCTAATATATTTTATCTTACTTGTAAAATATATATAATCTTCAAATTTTTAAATTTCATAAACCAACATAAATTTATGTTGTTTGTTTTTAATATGTTTGGATTTTTAACTTTTATGCGGTTGAATTTTTCAGGATAATCATAAAGTTATGAATAAAAACGTCATGAATAATTGCATATTCGACATAATATATATTTAAAAAATTAAATTTATTATCCATACACCTCGCTTCTATAATTTTACATGGTTCTTCACCTTTATATATTATTATCATAATTTTCTTAAAACTGGTTTCTTAATTTTTTATATATATCAAATTAGCAACTTCTAGTTGCCAGCAGCGATACGAGTGTTTTGTCATCATTAGTTCGTTACCGTGTGTATAGTATCCATTTCTTTACCCCCACACACGGGTGGAATATACTACAAGTCCGCGGGCATTGTTTGGCATTTCTTAAGTCATTTATAAATTGAAAAATACATATATTTTTCGATTTATAAGTTACTCGTATGTCAAACGAGCTATATTAGCCCTATCTTACCAGTATGTACGACATTAAGTTAACGAGTCTTTCACGGGCGAACTTGTTGAAAATATTTTTATATATATAACCTTACAATTATTATTTTAAAATTCTTTTAAAAATTATTATTTTATAATTGACGTTTCCCTCGTAAATAAAAAACCGTATACAGGTAAATACCATTAATATAAATATGACAAATATTATTTGTGAGAAACTGAGAATACAAAATGTTATCTATTACTGTAAAAGGGGCACGGTAAAGCTAAAATAATTTGGAATAAATAAATAATGTGTTGTTTTATTTATGATGAGTACGAAAGCAGAAAACAAAATGCAATCACACAAGAAAGAAAGAGTCTCGGCACAAGTGGGACTTTAATCATTGCTATACTAAGGTACTTTAATTTTGTGACCAAGAATTTATTTGCATTTCCTTGTGTGAGCACAAAAAATATGTGAACGATTTAACCAAATTTAAAATCAATTTTACCTAAAAAATTTGATAATATTTTGTCACCAATGACCTTTTGATTCGACAGTATTTCTCTCTTCTTTTTTTTTTTATTTTTACAGAAGGTAGAGTGTTTAAATTTTATAATACAAATGTGTGATTATGTACTTTTTTGCATTAGGCTAGCAATTAATCCCGACAATTAACAACATTATTTCCTCCACCCAAGAGTGTGTATAGTGTTTATTATATATTTATATATTCATACCTGAAATTCGAATAGCAAAAAGATTTTTGCACTAGCAAATTTGGCCACTTTTAACCCTTTTGGCCTTTTATGTTTTGGTCCTACCCTTGGTCCTATGAAAAGCATAGAGTTTAAAGATGAAGCAAATTATATAGGAAAAATAGTACTCTAAATCCACCACTATATAGTCTATATACACCTCTACATCTCACTCTCATATTCATTCTCTCTTTAAGCCACTTGGAACACAATGGAGGAAGAATATGGCTCTTTAGGTTGGGCTTGTTACTTTCAAGAAGAGGTAAGAGTGTATTTAAGCTACTTGCCTACATATTTATGTGCTAAATTTTCAAAATGTTTAGAAGTTTAATAAAATGTTGCATTTTGTTGTGCACAGGGCATAGAGGAGTTGAAGCATTCTCTAATGTACAACACTTTGGAGTTGGAAAATACAATTGTAACTTGCCATGAAGAACTTGCAAGAAAAGAAGATGAGATGATGCATCTTCAAAATCTGTTGATAAAAACAATTCAAGAAAGAGATGATGCACAAATCAAATGCCGTATGCTTAGTGTCGAAAATTTTAACCTTCAACAACTACTACAAACATCTTCACTAACTAGTACTATTGAAGATCATGAGGCACCTATAAAAGAAGGCTCTCCTTCTTCCAATTGCGACGAAAATTTCACTACCTCACCACCACCACTAGGACGGCTGCAGGCACCTCTAGCGCCATCACCGGATATCGTAGATGGGACCGACAAGTTAGTTATGGGAAAGACATTGCCAGAGAATGGAAAATTCTTACAGGCAGTGATGGAAGCAGGGCCACTTCTACAGACACTTTTGCTAGCTGGTCCACTTCCACAGTGGCAGCATCCGCCACCGCAACTTAACTCTGTTGAAATTCCTCCTGTGACAATCCTATCGCCGCCTCCTAAGCCCGGAGTTCCGCTCATGCAGCAGCAGGACTCTTGTGCAAGTACAAGTGGCTGTTTGTTCACTAAGAAGAGGAGTTTAGCTCAATGTGAAGACTTTGATTTTTCTCCAAGTGCCAAGAATCAAAAAGTTGTTCAACAATATTCATTGACCAGCATCTAGTGCTACTACAACTTTACTTGTTCAAACTTAGTCCAGTTTAAACTGGCTTAATTGTTTCGGCTAAATTAGCCAATCCGAAAGGGTTCTAATATCATCCATCCTTTTCAAACTGTTAATTAGGCTTGAAAAGGTGATGGTTAATTTGCACTTAATTATTAATTATAATTTGTATCATAGTTTGTATTAGAATGATCAGACATCCTAACTACTAAAAATAGAGAGGAAAAGGTGTCTAATCAAAGCCTTGTTAGCTTATAGCAACTCCTGTCATTTTTCTTTGATTTCCCATTTTTTGTTGTTAAGAGAGTTTTCTAATGGCTTACTCTTTGATTAGTCTTACTGTCTTAATTTAATCCAGTTGAAGGATTAGATTCTTACTATCACTCTTAATTTTACTCTATATTGTAACTTGGGAATCTTGCTATGATTCTCCAAAACTGTGTGAGAATCATGATTCTGTATATATAAATATTAATTATGTTTGATATATCATAATATAATGTTGGCTTATGATCTTAAGCAGGAAAATTAGTTAGTACTATAATGCAATCAAAGTTGTGCTAGGAATGATTATCCATTTGGTGCTTTTTATGTATGGTATAATGTAATACAACATGACACCAATGAGTGATCAGTTGGAAACTTTTGACATAGATTTCTATATTTCTATGAGGTGTACCTACCATGCATAATGTGTGTCTGCCATTAAAATAGCATCTAATTTCATTCTTTTTTATGTCAAGAAAAAGTAAATTAACTATAGCCCTTTTGAAAATCAAGGTTTAAGTGATCAAACAACAGGAAATGACACAAGAAACAACCAAAGTTGATTCTGTAGTTCAGCAATCTCACAGTTGTTTTAAAGTTGAAGTCATGCTTGGCGCGATAATCTAGTTTCGAATCGAACCCTGTTGAGGTGAAAAGCCTTGTGTACACCCCTATTTTAACAATGTTGCAGTTCATCGAAATTAATCTCAACATGACACAGAAAAATCATTTTCTAAAGGGGTTTTCATGTATGCATTTCTATAAAATGAACTTTCATGTCTTATTTAACCTACAAGAGTAACTCCAATTTCAGCATTAATGAATACATATAAATTACAAGTGACATCAAACACGCATTACAAAAACTCCAAGCACTATCAGATATTCTCTGAATCATTTCAGAGTACTAGAAGTGTGCAGAGCAATAGGATGTGGAACCTACAAGTTTCAGATCAGAAAGAAAGCAAAAATCAGAAAATGTTGCTAGTAATCTAAAAAAATGAATCGTAAAATAATGTATATTCAACAGAAGAAAATGTATCATTACCATTTCATATGTGAAGTTGCTGCACCACTGCTAGGAGAGCCAGGGGGTGGAACTGGCACGGGTTGTGGGCCGGAAGGAGGTGAAGGCGGAAGTGGTGGTGAAGGCGGAAGTGGAGGTGAAGGTGGAGGTGACGGGGGTGGTGGAGGTGGAGGATCGATTTTACCTTGAAAATTAATTTAATAATACATTATTAGTTAAGCATTATCTCAGCAACAAAATTAAACTCAATAGAAGTTAACTTTTAACAGATGGAAACAATGAATACAGTACAAAAAAACCATTACAGAACCACTTCATACAAAGATATAGAATGACATTCTAAAAGGAATTTTTTTATTACTTATAATGTATCAATGCCGTAGGAAAGGCGTGACGATCTAGGCACAGTTCCAAAGAGAGGATTTGTAAAATAGACACATCTATAGTGAAGCTACTTAAGGGAATAGCTATTAAGTGTAGTAGTAGAGAATTCATATTGTCTACATGAATTTGTATGTTAAGTAGGTGAACTAAAATCAACATAGTTAAATTAAATCAATGTACAAAAGAGATACTACTCTCCCCTTGATTAGCAAAGTGAGGGGCAATTAAAGTAAACACAATTAAAGTGTAAACTTACCACAATATAACAGGTTTTGGGGACGAGGTTTCTCTTTGATTGGGTTCGGATCAGCATCATAAACCCTAATATAAAGCTCTTGGCCCAGGTACCAATTCTTCAGTTTCTGAGACCTTAAATTCCACATGCCTGGATTGTCAAGATAAGCATAAACTGCACTCCATCCTCCTGGGTAGACCTGCTCATAAAATTAGTTCACGACTCTTTAAGTTTCACATACGTATATCTTTAGGTAGTACATCAAAAATGCTTGAACCAAATAGTCCGCGTATGTACAAAGTGTAATTGCATGTATAAATGCACATGACATGTTGAACCATATTGATATTGGACAATTACTTTAAAGATCAGCTACCAACGTTCTGTAAATATCATTGTAGCTTATAGTAAATGGCGAGATACTAGTGTAGTAATGTATTTGAAAGGCTCAGTTGCTTATCCTTTAGTAAATGGCAAGATACTAATGTATTTGAAAATCTCCATTGCTTATCTTTTAGATTAACAGTTAACATAAGACATGTATTACTGTATATCATAGAACAATCTTCATAACACTATGTGTAAGCTACAATATGATCTAAACTTTAGCTCAACACATGTACTATTTACCCGCTTATGCATTCATAGCAAAAGACTTTACTTGCATTTACGTAATGAGAGAATTGACCTGAACAGTAGAGCGGACCACGGGATCATAGAGATTGTAAGTTGAACGTAGTCCAGGGTTCCACTTCCCATTACCAAACCTAAGTATCAAGAAAGTGAGAGATATGAAATGCAATTGTAAGCTCGATGTTAGTTAAGATTGCAATTCATTATTCGATCTTGCCCAACTGACTTCACTCCTACAAAATTGACAGGCATTATTGAAATTTAGGCCATTACACTTACCCTACAACATAGAATCCAAATCCATCTAAATGCCAAGAATCCAAAACTTGTAGCTCATTCGTGAACACAATTTCTACCCATCCTTTATGGTTGCCAGATTGAACGAAAGTTCCATTTACTGCATTTGGATAATCCGCGTAGATTGGAAATTTGTCAAGTTCATAAACACCGGTACCATTGTTGACAAAATCAGCAAGTTTTAATGGGGTGCTCGGGATTATATACGAGACATTATTCACAGTGTAGCGAGGAGCTCCATTGATCTCAGCAATATTTGCATTTATAATAAAAGTTTGTGATAATGTCACATTTGTTACATTAAATGTTCCTTGTGGATTAGGTCTTGAAGCTCCTGTGGTCAAATTCCACCTATAAATTAAAACAAAATTAGCCAACTTAAAAGTATTACACCGCAATTTTCATAGTAAACAAAATTAAACGTACCCGGTGTATTAAGTTTGAAAAGCACGAGAGTGTAAAATTTACGAGACACTAGCCTACTTCAAAGAGTAGATTAATGTTACATATAATGAGTTGTTATTATATATGATTTACCTGATGGATTTTGCTTGATTCAGTGAAAAGACCATATCAAATGGGTCAGGCCCTCTTGGTATAGGCCCTGTCGGATTTGTAGTAGAATTCTCATAATGTAGCACAGCAATGGCTTCGAGAGTACTATGATCAGCGACATTGACCATTTTTGGAGTTGCTACTATGTAATAATCTGCAGTATCTTGATCCGCTGTGACAAGAACAGAGTAAGACTGCCCCACATGAACTTCGAGTGAATCCAGTGTTAGCTGGTTAGTGTATGATCCTTCGGTTTCAACCAACACCATCAGATGATTTTGAATTCTGAAGTTGATGCTCCACACTATCCCAACGTTGGATATTCTTAGTAAATATGTTTTTCCTGAATACATTGACAAGATCACGGCTCATAAAAAAAAAAAAAGATGAACTATACCGTAATTGAATAACCACTGGTAGGTGTTACTGTTTTATTAATTATTACCTTTCGTAAAATTAAATGATTCATGTGTTGTTGCTAGGGGATCTCCATATGGTCCTTTGCCATTTATAAGAATCCTATCAGGAGGTCCGTCATACGCCATATACGGATTGTTCAACTCAGACCGGATATCCTGTTGCATGTTTTCAGCATTATTATCTACTTGGGCCTTGTTCTGAGTTATGTTAGAATGAATGCAGCGAATAATAAAGGAACACAAATGAAATAATTTATACCAAGTGTACTCACGTCGAAGATGAATTACCTTGAAGCTTCGTTGATACCAGTCGCCAATGAGAAGATCAAATTGAGCTTCGGGCTTAGAAAAGGGTATGTCGATGACAATACGATTGTTGACACGAATCGGCCCATATCCGCCACCGGCCTTGTGGAAGCCCGTGGATGGGAAGTAGGAGAAGGTGCCAATCTGGTCCTTGACTTGGAAAACATAAGTCCAGTTTGTCTTTGGCTGAATTTGACAATTGGTGCCAGAAACTCCATCTTGCCATGAGTTTAGTCTTTGTTGTATTCCATTCCTATACAAGTATACAACATTGTGACATCTGTTAAGAATATGTTGATAACTAGTTATGTGTGTCCTGTTTGCATTGTTTTTATCTGAAAGTGAACTCTTACTCTGTTTTTAAGTTTATAGTATTTAGTTGCAACTTTCTGCCATTTGTATATACTTTCTTCATTGAGCATGAAGTTGAAAATTAAACATACTCAGTATGTCTCACTCGAAAGAAAGTAAGATCTGGGAGGGTGCAATGTGTACGCGTGCATTATTGAACTTTGATTAAAACCTTATACACACATTTGAATAGTAAGTGAGATAGAGCAAATTGAGAAAGCACCATGTCATGAGAAGAGGCTCATCCATATCATTAAACACATTGATATGGACATCATCATTTGTTGTGACATTGAGGAGAGGTCCAGGAAATAAACCATTGACAGTAATAACCTAAAGAGCATGAAATCCAGATCAAAGATTACTAGTTTGATACAAGATGTCGAAAGAAAACAAAATCAAGAAATCCTACTTCACCAACAGATAGAAACTATCGAATTGCATTTAAATCATACCGGTTGATCCATCGTCAGTGGCTTAATAGTGTTGTTGATTTCAACATGCCACTCCTCGAAAACATCCTCGCCATGGCTAGATGTTAGTCTTACAAATATGTAACATACAAAACTCGCCCAATAAACCAACCCCATTTCAAGGGTCAAAGAAGGGCACGAGAGAAGTACAAGTATCTAAGATTGTAAAGCCTTCATTTAAAGTTAGAAAGAATTGAAAACTTCAGTTAAGATAAAAGACATATACTTGAAGACATAATGAAGTTAGAATATATATATATTCTTCTACTTCTCTTGTTGATCCTCTTGTTTTTGTAACCAAACTGGCCGGGCTGGCAATATAGTGCCACCTAACCCTTGGTCTTTTGTAACTTGTGAACACTACAACAAGATCACAGTCATTAACCAATGCAGCTACATCCCCAAAGTCCAAACACCATAAGCTTATGCAACAGCCAATGTAACAACAATATACTTTATGTGCCAAGTTTCTCTTTTGTCCTCAATAACCAACTGTTCACGAAACTTGCATGGAGTGTCTCAAAGTAATCTATAGCGCAATTTGCGACTCCTTTTCTATTAGACGACCAACTCTCCCAAAACCTTAACTCGTGATTTTTTCGCTTCGTCCAATAATCAAACTCCAAAAAAAATTCAAAATCAAAACCGTAATGTGGTAAAAATCACCATAAACATTGAAATGGTTTCAACTTTTAGTGTAGAGTTTAAAACCCCATTTACTTCACCCTAACGTCAATGCTATGTCTCTACTGAATCCAATGTTTCGTTCTGATAGTAATTTTTGTTCTCTTTTTTTTCTACAATTGTCACACCTTTTTCTATGCCTACTTTTATGTGATACAAACAATCAAACTGATGAAATGTTCTCTTTCAGCTGCTATGTAACCACTTATTTAGGATTTTGAAAATTTTGAGTTATCTGTTACCGTTATTAAATAATAATAACAATAATAATAATTTTTCTTAGAATCCTTTTTAATTTTTTTTGGTAAGAAACTGGAATTGCACTAGCCTATACCTTTTTTTGAGGAAGGCGAAGCATGTATCTCATTATGTATCGTATCTTATATTATATTATGGGAAAAAGATATTAAGGTAAAAAGGTACTAAAGTTTATAAGAAGGGGATGACATTTCTGCAATGATAGAATCTGTCCTCTTGTATTTATTAAAATAACAACCTTGATATTGTATTATAATAGATATTAATTTTAGATTTATAAAAATAACATTGATATTTTATTATAATAGATGTTAACTTTAAATATTTATATAAAGGTAATTTTAGGATCATTAAACCATTATATTAATTAATAATTTATCTATCAAAACAATTAATATTTTACCAAAAAATCATTTAATTTAGATACGAGTAAAGTAATACGAGTATTAAAGTACATTCACCTTACATTCACCTTAGATAAAATTAATAGTTTTTTAAATACGAGTAAAGCAATATCAAAACAATTAATATTTTAAATAGATTTTTTTAACGGTGTTGCATTTTGTTTTGGGAAAAAAAACGGTGTGGCATTTTAGTATAAAATTTTGTTTTATTTCTCTAATTTAATAATTCATTTATATCTATAATTATATTATTTACCAAAGTGCTTTTACTCTTAACGATATCATTATCGCTCTCCTACTAAGAAGTGAAAAGGTTCTTATTTTGTCAAAAATAAAATATGTGTATATTTAAAAAAACAAAAAATGAGACTTATAAGAAAATGATATTGTGAAAAATAAAATTACTAAAAAAATAAGCTATAGGAAAAACTAAAATTGATTGTTAATGATTTAGCCAAGAAAAAAAATTGCTTGCCAAATGCCAATGCATGGATATTGGATAGGAGGAGCCATTTTCTTAGGCTGGCAAATTCTCTGTGGGCCCAATTTAGTTTATTCCGGCTTTGTGCTTGGGTTGGATTCCCAATTTTAGAATGTAATTATTTTGAGACTTTTTGGGTTGGATTAGGTTGGTGTAGCCCGCGATAAAATATCGTATATATCAAACAATATTCTTAGAAAACATTGTGTCAATATTTTATTTCATTTAATTGTTTTATTATTGGAGTAATTAATTCTAAAATTATCAAAATTATGAACCTATGCTAATATTTCAATTTTCTCTTTAGACCCGTGTCTCGTTTTCTTATTTATTTTGATGCACGAGATAGGTAGTAACACAGATCTAGGAAAACGTGAGATTTATCATTTTATTCGAGGTCCCGATATTTTTTGCAGAATCAATCATAAATTATTATTTTGAAATTTAATGAAATGTAGTTGCATGCATGCAGTATGTACCTTTGGGCAGATCGACAATCATGATGAAGTGGAGGAGTTAGCAAGTTTGTAGTTTCTTGGAAGACAAGTAATTAATCTACTACTACTTTCAGATGTGTAAAGCCATTTCTTCATTCTTACACCTTGTTTGATATATATATATGGATTACTACAAGTTTTACTCTCATTTAGTGACCCACATTTCTGGGCCCTTAATTCAATTCAACCAACAAATGATAGCAACCTTTTCTGTTCTCCGGTTATTTTGTACTTGACCATGTTACACAAATTATTATATGTTAACTTATATTTTTTTAAATTTTATAAATATATTTTAAATGAAATAATATTTTTGATTTCATAGAATTTTATATAAAATTTTAATAAAATTTAAAATAGATAAATGAAAAACAATATTAAAATATTCATAAAATGTAATTAATAAATTTTAATTTTTAATAAATTAAAGAGTTTAAGTGTTTATGAAATTGAAAAATATTAGTAAATTGCATTAAGTACAAATTGTAAATGGATTTTTAGAATATAAAATTTAGGCTATAATTTAAATATAAGTTAACATTAATAAAATATTGAAAAATTTATATTATAATAAAATTCTTATAATATAAAATTTAAGTTATACTTTAGATGTAATATAATATTAATAAATATATTTAAAGATAATATCTGACGATCTATATTCTTTGTATAATTAACTAAAAATCTAAAAGATTTAACTATTATTGTATATTTAGATAAAATTTGACATCTTTTTTATAATTTAGTGATAATCAAAAATTGTGTAACCAAAATTTTAGATAAAATTTGAAGTTTGCTTATTACAGTATAATAATAGTAATATAAATAGATGTTATATATATATATATATATATATATATATATATATATATATATAAGATTTTTGGTTTTGATATATTTAACTAAGTAGACATGCATAAGACCTTATAATCTACTTGCTTAAATCTCATTTTTAAATATTTAAAATATATATTTATTATAATTATATATTAATTTATTTAATATTATACTTTTTATATTTTAATAGTTTTAGTTGTATACAGTACTATGTGAATATATTTTATATATTCACACAACAAAAAAAAAGAGTCAAATTCAGATAAAATATCTAATTTAATAAAAAATCGAGTTTTATTTAAAAATAAATAAATTAAATATAAACAATCTGAAAGTCGACTTGATTCAACTCATCTACATCCCTCCAGGAGTTTAATAATAGATAACAAAATTACAAAACCTGGTCTAATTTATCATCATTCATGGATTTTTGGCATGTAAAACATATCCATAATTTTAACATTTTATCAAAAAAATTATATTTTTAATCCAATTATTTTTATATAGTGTGAAGCTGCTAATTGACCAATAAAAAAATTATTTTGTAATAATAATTAATATATATATAATCATTTTAAATATAAAATTTTCTAACCTACAAATCCTATGAACTAATAAAATTCTATATATTTTGTAACTTATAAATTATATTTAATTAAGAAGAAAAATAGGCGGACAAGTACTACTCACGTATATATGTATGTGAATCAAGGCTGAGCAACAAATCGAAATAAAATTGAAACTGAATCGAAATCGGTAAAAATCGATAAAAACCAATTCGTATAAAATTGAAACTGAAACTGAACCGTTTGATTGGTTCCGGTTTCGGTTATAGGTTCAAACCGAACCGAAAAAACCGAACTGAACCAATTATTAAAATAAATAAATTTATTATATAATTTATATACAATTTTTAAATTAATATATTATATATGTGTAAGTAAATAATTAAATATATATAAATTTAAAATTTGAACCTAACATAATTGAGCATGTAAGCACATGATGATGAGGTTACTACAAAAATTAGAATTAGTCTGTTATATCACTTGAGTTGTTGTAAAATTGAGTGGATAACACATTGAATGGCAACTGCTGGAGGAAATAATGGCAATTACAGGAGGAAATAACCATATGATGTAAACCTCTCTGAAAAAAAAAAATTAGTTTACACAGTCTATACGTAGGATCAAACACATAATTTGTTGATACTCCATGTCCCCAACAATCAGTAGGAGGGTCAATTTCTGCATAGTTTTTTGTAATTGATTTTCAAAATGATACCGAGAAATGGAAAAGTTTTGAATTAAAAGAAAAATAGAATAATGTGAAATTATTTTTATAGTATTGCTATTTATATTAGAGACTTTTATTTATTTAAATTGTATTTATTTAAATTCATTATTTCATTCGGTTTTATAACCAAAACGAATCGATAAAAACCGAACCGATTTTTTTAAAACTAAAAGTGATGATTCAATTACGATTACAGTTTGTAATTTCTAAAATCGAAAGTATGTGATTTTGATTCCGATTTTATCTAAAAACCGATTCAAACCGAGCCACGCTCTACCTAGCGTGAATGAGTATGTCACCTTTAACAAGGTTTGCTTGAGAGGTTTATGAAGAAATAACTTGATAAGGACGAAATGTGTGGATTGTTAGGAGTAGTTGGTTGACTGGTTGATCAAGAAAGGAACCAGGACAGAGGTTACTTGCGAAACAAATTTATGTCTTTTTCTCTCATTTTATATTATTACAATACTTTTGGATATATATACATACTACAAAGGTCATTGTTTTATAAAAACTTATACTTTAATTTTTTTAGTAAATATAATGAGCCGTCAGTAGTTTATTGTCCAAATTTTCTGCTTTTATGTAGCAATTATCTCACCAACTTGCTTTCTTATCCATTAACAATCATTTGCGGAACTAAATTTATAAATATACTCTCATACTAAAAAATTTCATGAAATAGCAATTCACGCGAATTAGGATCATGATAGATGTCGATAAAGCAATAACAGAATAACATGATCATGCCAAGTAGTACCGTATGATCATTCCAAAGTTGGGATGTCTTACAGTAATTTAACGGCTTTAATTGAGAGAAATGCATGATCATGCCATAAGCTCTGCATGCTCACACTGTTTTATTTAATATTTTATTTTAATCAGAATTTAATATTATTATTAGACTTTAATTAAGATTTGGTTTTAAGATTTTTATATCCATATATAAAAAACATTATGATATATTACCTATTATTTTTTGAATTATTAAAAACTCTTTGAGAGTTTTCTCATCTTTTCTTGTAGATTTCAGAATTATATTAATCGAATTCGTGCTTGCGGATTCCTTTGTGTTCTTAAGAATTAACACTTGTTTATTATAGGTTTTCATGATGCGTCAAATTAAAACTTCTTTTTGATCGATTTATAACTTCTCGTCAGAAAATGATCTCCTCTATTCAAAGATCAACTAATTAAAAGCTGGTTTTAAAAAAATTTATGCATAAAACATTTAGAGCAATCACAATCCTTCTCTTCTATTATGTATATCTGACATAACATACAAAATATAGATAATGTAAGTTGATTTTTCCACTCCAAAGCAGTCTTCTCTTTGTCTATAATTTTAAAATTTTGTATATGAGTTTTCTATATTCACCAGAGAAACTCATTCTCTAAAACTCTCCCACTAACAATATGAAGAATAACGAAACCACCTTTTTGGTTCTTTATAATTTGAAGAATCATTATTATACATTATTTTAATTAATTAATATAGAAAATGTGGTTGGAGATGCTTTTATACGTTAGGTGTTTGATAGATATACGAGCATCACAATCGGGTGTTTAAAGTGTGTATTTGAATAGTAATTAATAAAATTATTTAAATTTAAAAAAGAACTAATATGAATTTATATTTAATAAAAAGTTACTACCTATTAAATTATAGTTTTTTATATATAAAAAATGATATTATTAGTAATATATCCTTTGAGCAATAGGAGTTTAAATTATTATAGTTTCTCGTTTGAGTAATGAGAGTTGTTACCCATATATCTCGTATACTTATATAGTTTTGCGTGGTGGTTAGTAGTAATATATATAATTTGTTTATTATTTTAATAATTGATAATTTATTTATTAATATTAATTATTACAATAAATTATATTTTGAAACTAAAATTTGAATTTTTTTATTAACTTCATATCAATTGTAATTTTCAAAATATATCCAATAGATAAATTCTAAATCTGATTTTTGTTCAATTGAAAATTTCAATTATAAAGATGAGAAAATAATCAATTTTATGAACATTAAATTTTTCGCACACGATATGACATTTTAGAGAATCTTGCTACTCTTAAAAAGATTCTTGAAAATATCAGGAAAAGAAATATTATTTACGTTTAATATTTCATATCGCTTTCTCGTTTTCAATGTTTTTCTATAAGTAATAAATTATCTATCAATCTACATATCCAAATAAATATTTATTCAACTTTTACATTATATATAAAAAAATTTGTAAAAAATAGGAGTATATGAGCAGAACAAAATGAAAAAGAATATAAATATGAAGAGAAAAGAAGTGGTGGACGTTACGCACGAGGGAGAGACTCTCAGAGAGAGTTGAGAGAGAAAGAGAGAGAGGCTTCTCCAAAAAGTAAGTAAAAAACAAATGTATGCATATAATATACGTACATGTCTGTATCTCAACTTTGAAGGCAAGTAATCCCCAACCCCATTTCTATTTAATGCACCTCATATATATGCTAGATATTATAGATATACATACACACTGACTCATCCACCCCATTGAAAAATCAACAACACACACACACATATGTGTTGTATATAATAAAATCCAAAATTCCCCAAAGGGGCTAGCACCGATTCTCATCGATTTCCGTGTCAAGCAAGCTTCCAAATCAACCCCCACCCATCTCAATTTCTTCCTTTTTAATCCACCCCATCATGTTATTTCTCTGATTTAACACCACCCCACTTCAAGATTTTCTCCATTTTCATCTGGGCTTTGCTTGTTTTTGTGAAATTTTTGGTCATGGATCGAGACTCTGTGACTGTGACGGTGCCGGCGGCGATTGTGGCTCCGGCGCCGGTGAATAAGTCACTGGCACCTGGGTTTAGGTTCCATCCAACAGATGAAGAGCTTGTGAGGTATTATTTAAGGAGAAAAGCTTGTGGGAAGCCTTTTCGATTCCAAGCTGTTACTGAAATTGATGTTTATAAATCTGAGCCTTGGGAGCTTGCAGGTAGATTTATCAACCTGTGTCTATAGTTGCATATAGATGTATGTATATATGTGTGTATAGATGTATAGATTGTATACTTGTGTTTCAAGTTAGCCCCTTTTTTGTTTTGATGAGTATAATTTGTAGTCTTTTTTTGTTGTTTTCATTTCTTTGGATGTGTTTCAGTGTCTGTAGACTCTGTACTATAAATTTATTTCAAGTTTGTACCTTTTTCTTTAGGATTTGAGTTGTATAACATGTATGTAATATATTTGATTGTTTAATTTTCATTTATGTGGTTGTTTAACTTACTTTGATGATAAGTTTTGTTTTTGTTTATCAGTGTGTGGGAACCTTGTTAATCTGTAATTGTGATGAATTTGGAAATGAGATTTTCGGAAAAGTGGTAAAGATTGATTTTTTATGTTGGAATGCAAAACAATTGTAGGAGAAAATAAACATGGGTGTAATGCACTGTTAATGTGCTTGCTTTTGTTACTTGGTGTGTTTAACTGTGTTTATCTAAAATTTGTATATAGTCTTCCATGTCACTTGACAAAGTTCTTGACTTTATGGATTTTAGGTCATTCTTCGCTCAATAGCAGAGATATGGAATGGTACTTTTTCAGCCCCGTTGACAGGAAGTATGGTAATGGGTCTCGACTGAATCGTGCCACTGGCCAGGGGTACTGGAAGGCAACTGGGAAGGATAGGTGTGTACGGCACAAGGGAGAGACTATTGGGATGAAGAAAACGTTAGTCTTTCACAGTGGGCGAGCTCCAGATGGCCAGCGAACCAACTGGGTAATGCATGAATATAGACTTGTCGACATTGAACTACAGCAAGCAGGAGTAGCACAGGTGCCTGTTGTTCTTATTTACATTTTAAAAAGTACTAGTTGAATGTTGTACTGTAAGTCCGTAATACTTAGGCTAACAGAAAATTATGATCCTTGTTTGGGAGGAAAAAGGATGCATTTGTGCTGTGCAGAATTTTTCAAAAAAGTGGCTTAGGACCACCAAATGGGGATCGGTATGCTCCATTCATCGAGGAGGAATGGGAAGACGATGCAGCACTTTTTGTTCCCAGGGGAGAGGCTGAGGAAGATGTGGCTAATGTTTCTGAAGGAAGGGCAGGGGGAAATGATATTGAGCAGGTTATTTCTTTACCCTGTTGTATAGACCAATACATGTAAACCTATGCAAGTGTATATATGTGTTAACAAGACACTTTTTGTACAATGCTTTTACTTGCTGCACTAGAGTTGGCGATTATTGGCATTGGTTCCTGTGGTTCTTTAATTAGGCGCTTCTGCTCCTTGTTCTACCACTGGTATTTACATGAGGTGCTTGGTTTTTTCATGCACGTCTATATTGTTCGTGTCTTCCCCCCAAATTAATATCACTCTCACAAGTATAAAAGGCATGCATTTTTCAGCCCTAAGCAATTATTTACACTTTCCATAGATTTGTAGCACAAATCACGAAAGATTGAGACACACGTGGCATTGGCAGAAGTCATTCTCTATAGTAATTTGTACATGCCTTGTAGGTAGACCCGACAATTTTGGACACGACACGATTTACACGACACGAATCGACACGAAAATTTAGTGTTTGTGTTTGCATTTTTAATACACGACACGAAAGTACACGAATACGAAAGTACACGAGCAAAATTTAGTGTCGGTTTTGTGTTTACCCTTTGAGTACACGACACGACACGAAGTATACGACATAGATAAATATATAAATAATTTTTAAAAATAAATAATATTATAATATAACTTAATAAATTTATAAAAATATTTTTATAAGATATTTCAAAAGTTTAACAATTTCGTGTACACAAATGGTACACGAAAAAATTCGTGTACTTCGGGTCGTGTCGTGTCAGATTGTGTACAAGTCGTGTCGTGTCACAGATCAAAGTACACGGTTTGTAATCGTGTCATTTTCGTGTATACCCAAAAGTACACGAAACAAGACATTACATGACACGGTTTGACAGGTCTACTTGTAGGGTGGGGGGTGATTCAGCATCATGCATGCCAATAAGATATGAGCTCGACACCACTAGTTCTTCAGTTAGTTGTTTCCCCATTTGGCATTTCTACCTGTCTTAAACTGCCTGCTTGTTGTTTGCCCCCATGTTGGCGACATCCCCTGTTTATCAGCATGCATTTATAACGAAGCTACAATTTCATTCGTAAGCCCATCAAGCAACTTGAAAGTTGGTTATATGTCTACTTCTGATTGCTCTTTTTCATACAAAGGGCTGTGTTTTGTTGGTTCTCTGTCTGACATTAAAAGACACGTTCTTAAATGTGTTGCATTCTCTATTTGAATGTTTTCAGTATATATCTAGGCAAAACCCATATGGTATATTTTCATCTTAACTTCTAATACTTTTACAACTTCGTCTATTTTAACGTTTTCAGTGTATAGCATATTCTTCTTGTTATTCGATTTTGTGAAGTGGCTGTCTGCCATTACTGATGATGTGTCAAGGACTCGAGGACTTTTGCTGAAGTCATTATATTTATCTTTATTATCCTTATGTAAAGGTTAATTCTTCTGGGGTGACTTGAAAAATAACATGATTATGGTAATTTTAGCTCTCCGCCGAAAAATTTCATTTACTTCCAAAAGCAGAAAAGTTCTTGGTTTAGTCAATCCACTAGTTCAACATTGTAATTTGATTTGCTGTGTTCAATGTGGTATGTTGTTGTGGTGATAATGTGTTTCTCTCATTTACTCGTCACACTCTGTACACTACAGTATTTTTCTGGGTAGTCGCATGCTACATTACTTAGATTTGCATTCTGCTTATCACATGACAATATGGCATGTCTGTATCCTGGTCTTCATTTGCCAATCTGAACGAGGAAATATATCACTTATTGTGTTTTATCATGGGCTCACAGATACAGGATGAAGACAAGGCTCCTCCCCCAAGTGAATCTTTAATCGATTATCAGACGATTCCATTTGTGTGCAAGAGGGAACGGACAGAGGATCACCAAATGAATAATGAAGCGGATCCAGAAGCAGTCAATTTGTTCGAACCTAAAAGGGCAAAGCAAAGCGACCCGAACTCTAGCCATCAAAATGGTTCAGAAGATTCTACTACAACAAGCCAAGAGCCAACAGCCGGACCAATGAGTTTAGCCCTCATGGAGTTCCCGTTGTTGAAAACTGTTGGAAACGAGACAAGTCCTCAACCAGTCAACCCTCCTACATTTGATGCTGACAACCTTGAAAAGTCTGTGCCTCCTGGTTACCTAAAATTTATCAGTAATCTAGAAAACGAGATCCTTAGTGTTTCCATGGAGAGGGAGACATTGAAGATTGAAGTGATGAGGGCCCAAGCCATGATTAACATCCTTCAATCCCATATTGAAGTTTTGAGCAAAGATAATGAAGATCTGAAGAGGGCCGCCCAGAGTAAGTAGCCATGTTCACAGACAAAACACTGTGCATAATGTGCTGCAAGTGAGATGACTATGCCAATATCATTGTCTTTCTATCCTGCATCAACTTCTGCTATGGGTTTTATCTCAAGGTATGTAGCTATGCCAAAACCTTGTAATATTAGCTTTCTAGTTCTAGGCTCTTGAGCCCTTTTCATGAAGGTTTTATCGATATTACTGATGAAGGAAATTGAGGATCAGAAACTGAGCTCTCCTTGTGTACTCTGTAGCTGTACCCTGTAGCTTGTTCAATGTTCCAAACTGTGTAGGAGGGTCTGTAAGACTGTGTAACCTTGTCTTTCAATAAATTTCCGTTTCGGAGTCATCCATGGGGTTTTTACATGATTATAGCTAATTAATTATTTATGAATATTTGATAAATAAATAATGTTTTTTAATCCCAGCAATACAAGAAGTATAATATATTTTTAATCTCGATAAATAAATAATCACATGTGTGCGCATATTTATATCATTTTTCGTTTACCGTATATTGAAATTGTTTTGCACCACTTCCATTTATTCAGCAATTGGGCTGCTGGTTTTTTTTAATTATTTCTAAATCATTGAGAATTTGAGACCAATTGGCGTGCATATTCAAACAAGTAGGGGTCGACTATCAACTACAATTTGCTGCTAAATAGCTTTCCTCGCACCGTCTCCTTTATATCTCCTTCAAATTTTCTAATCATGTTCCAAATAGTGTGTAACTTAATATTTGATGACTGACCAGAAATATGTTGCATAGCTAAGGCTCTAGCATTTATAATTTGCGAAATGTCTCCCAGGCCTAGACCACCTTCAAGCTTTGGTAAACAGCATTCATGCCAACCAACTTTAAATTGGCAAGGACTGTTGACTTTAGCTCCCCTCAGATTGAATTTTCTTTAAATTCTACCTTTTGGGTAGCTTATAAACTTAGTATTTATAAAGTAAAAACAATAATAACCTTGTACATTTATTAAGTTATGATGCATTTAATATATATATATATATATATATATATATATATATATATATATATATATATATATATATATATATAAGACTTTAAAAATAATTTCTGTTTACTCCATAAAACAATTTCCGAATGCATTACCGTTATGAAATAGAGTAGTAAGTAAATTAGGGTTCGATAACAAATCCCGATAACCCCATTTTGATTTCTCAAACTGCATCACAAAACCCTTCAATTTACAAAAACAAAGTATAGAATGAATCAAACCAGGAGAATTCTCAGCTCACTTAAACTCGCCAACTCGCTCTACCCGACTCGGTTCGTTACAACTCACTCACTCTCCCATCAGGTAACTCATCTTTCTCCTTCAATCTCACCCCATTTTGCAATACCCATTTGTATATCTACCCATAAAAATGTCTTCTTTTCATCGAAACCTGAGCCAATTATAGAGCTTGTTGTATCTCAAGATTGGTCAAAAGAGTTGGAACAACAACTGTTTGATACAAAACCTGAAATGACCCATGGGAGTGTTATTTATGTTTTGAAGAGACTTGATAAAGACCCATTGTAACAACCCGGATATTTTTCAAAAGTTATTTTTGTTATTTAAATATTTTATTGATTTTATCAAAAGAGTAAGAATAAAATTTTTATGTTTTATTCCAGTTGGATCTATTTTTATATTTTTATTATTATTTTAGAAATTATTTTCAGTTCAGTGGGACTGAGTTCGGTTTAAAATTTTTATATTATTTTACTGATCGGGTCAGTATCTCGAGTCGCTATTTTTTTTCGGGTGAAAATTTTATTTTGAGTAAATTATTTGAATATTCAAAATTTAGTATTTTTATATTTTTAAATATTCGAAATATTTAAATATTTTGAAAAATTATTATTTTTAATTCGTTTTAAAAATAATAAAATTCATATTTTTCCCAAAAATATTTTTATAGGATTTTTGGGGTTATTTAAAATTATTTAGAGATTAAACGTGATATTAAAATGATTTTCAGAAATATTTTTTTTTATATATATTATAAAAGTAATATATATATATATATATAAATATATAGACGACCAATTTTTTTATATAAAACATGTACATGTGATATGCACAGCGTTTTTTATTATTATAACAAAATCACCCCCCCTTCACGCAGCCGCCTCTGTCCCCTTCTGTCTTCTCTCGTCTTTTGTCTCTCTCTCCTTTAAATTTCTAAATTTCTGAAAATCATATCTTATAAATCGACCGTCCAAATTTCAATATCTATATATATAAATGACCAGCGCTTGAAGGCCTACACATAGGTATAATTTTGGATGAGTTTTGAGAAGATTATTTTCTGGGCAAGTTCTCCTTTTTAATTTATTTAGGAGTATAGAAAGGTGATTTGAAAATGGTGATCAAGCCAGGAGGCAGTACAATACGTGTATATGCATGGGGATTAATTTCGGATTTTTCTGAGAATATTTTCAGGGCATCAAAAAAGACTCGTGGGGTGTCCATAATCGATCTTGCGGTAAGACTTTTAAGATCCCGACTCGACGTTTGTAAATATTCGGGCATGTTAGTTTATATATATTAATTTCATAATTTTTCGGGATTATTTTTATACTATGTAAAGTTCCATGTTGACCAGATTTTTGGGTTTAGATGACCGTGTTTCTTGTTTTTGGTAATTTTATGTGTATAAGTATAATTTGTTTTGTGGATTAAATTTGTTTACTTTATTTTAGCATAGTTGGATTGTATTGTTTGAGATTGATTTTGAGGGACTGTGATCCCGGGGAAAAGTTCATTTTACAAAGTCCTTATTTCGAAAAATTTTCTTATAATAAAAGATTTATTTTAAGTTTCAATTATTATTTGATTAAAAATATTAATTAGTTAAATATTTATAAATAAATGTTTAATGTTATGTTTAGTTATTTAATTTGATAACGTCATCAAGGGTAGACGTTATAAGTTTTAATGTATGAATTAGAACTGTTAGTTTTTTTATTCCTTTTTGTTCGAGGATTAATTGTTTATTTATATTCGAGTCTCGAGGATTAATTGTTTATTTATATTCGAGTCTCGAGGATTAATTGTTTATTTATATTCGAGTCTCGAGGATTAATTGTTTATTTATATTCGAGTCTCGAGGATTAATTGTTTATTTATATTCGTGTCTCGAAGATTAATTGTTGTTTAATATTCGAGTCTCGAGGTTAATTGGTTGTTTGAGGATTAGTTAATAATTGAGTTTATATTTTATTTATTGGTTTTGGGTTTGAGGTCAGTTTTCTTGTTAATAGGAATATGTCTAGGATAAGTATATAAATATAGTTAAGTTATACACGCTCGTGGAATATAGCGACGTACCTTAAGGATTAAAGTAATGTCTTATGTTTGACTATAGAAGTAGACGCGCAGACTCGATCTCGATAGTTCAGACTCGTAGCAACCGCAGGAACGTCAGATCAAAGAATTATTAAATGGTGATACTGTGAGACAGAAGAAGAAATAATTACGTTACTTTGACCATACGTAATTGCTAAGGACCAAAGGCAAATATTTTCTCCTTGATCATCCTAAACACTTTTGTTTTATTGTTTCGATTATTCATATCATGACAAATAGTTATTGTTCAGAACTATTTGTGAATCTTAAATATTTTTATTGTGCAACAGAGTTACCTGATATTGGTACTTTTGATATTGGAAGTTGATTATAATAAACACATCATATCTTGTATTATCGTAGTAAATAATGAGGATATGGTCTGTATTTAATACTAAGCATACCTTTGAGTTCGTTTGCTCTATTGGATTGAAATTTTTAGCGTAAGTGACTCCGTAGTTGGGTCCAGCATTTTTAGGAGGATATGGTAATCATTCCATCTTCCTATAAGCTAACATTACTTGCCTATTTGGTACCTATATTGAGAATCCTTGTTATAACTACGGGTATAGAAATGTACCGGTAGAATATAAAGAGGTCCTATTGCTTTTGAACTGATCAGGTGGCAATAGTGTTTATATTTTTATCCAATCCATATTGCCTGTGTGGCTATTATATATTGTGATTCTACAGATGATTCATTTCTATGACATACTGCATTATTTCAGTTTTGATATAAACTGTGATTTAATTAATGTTCAGTTTTATAATAAACTGTTTTACATTTCCGTTCGTTATTCAGACTTTATATCCTGATTTTTATTTCAATTGTTCATATACTTGTTGAGCATTTCTTTGGCTCACTCTTGCTTTTCATCATACACTTTTTCAGACAGGATGAGAAAATATTAGCCTTTCATAAAAAGTAGATCGACGAGATTTATCCGCGTAGCTTGGAAGCAGAAAGTAAGATGTTTTTACGAAGAAGTTTTCGATCCAGAAAGTCTGTATCTGGAGTAAGTTTTATTTATATATTGGTATATTATATATTATATATATTCCTTGTTATAGACCCGTCCTAGCTGCTGGTATACTTTTTCTCGAAGTTATACCGGTAATAGAAGATTGGTTTAAAGAGATTGTTGAAATCAATTGTGGAATTTTATGGATAGGGTCACAAACGAGATTTGATTTGATTATTTAAGGTTTATAATAATTGATGTTTCGGGTTTGGATTCTTGTTTCTAGAACTATAATCTAAAAGATCTTGGTAATTGGGGTCGTAAATGTAGAATTCAAATATTGAATAACTACATGTGATTTAAAATATTATTAAACAGGTGATTTTATATTGAGGATTTTCACGTGACGACCAGATCTCCGACCCCGGATTTGGGGGCGTTACAAGGTGGTATCAGAGCTGATGTTATAGAAACTTGAAACGAGAGTGTGTAGGAGTGTGTATAGTTAAGTAAGGAACATCAGAGCTCATGTAGAGTTCGTGTTGGACTATTAGATATAGTACCAATGAATAATTTAAGATTGGAACGCTTGTTTGAGACGGTTGTGTTGAGCTGGATATAACTCCTTGCGACTGTATATATCTATTGTGGAATCTTCAGAGACTATTATGAGTCGACGACGAAGTAGGGTATCGATAAATTTCGAATGTGAAGAAGAAAATTTTAGAATTGAACGACGATCCATCAGAAGAGCCGACAGAAAAGAAATTGGTGAAGACCTTGGCAATACCTTCCCCATCAATGATTTATTTTGATTACCTTCCTCATCAATGATTTATTTTGACATCTTTCCCAGAAAACTTTTGATAAAGAATATATCCCTCACTTGTTCGTTATGTACCAATATTTTCTTTTTCGGATATTCTTTTCTCCAGAAATAGTACCTTTGGAATTTGTTCAGTTTTAATCCAAAGTGTGCATCAAAAATATTATTCGTCAAAAGGCATCAATTATTAACTTGATTTTAAATTTCTTTCCTATTTCTCTACTCCAACTGAGGTGAACAACCTTATTTATAGAGGACACAAAGACTATCTGTCTGTGTGATAGAAGTTTGATGGGACGCCATCACTTGTGAGTTGTGCATTACAAGAAGGCTAATTACCTTTACTTGTAAGTGTCTTAACCAAGGCACACAACATTAATTTCTTTTGATCATATTGATCACTCAGTTATTTTTACATTTAAAATGCGATTTATCTTAAAACTCAAAATCTTGTGATCTCAAATTTTGTGACATTTTCTTTGACACGAAATCTTTCCTCTTCATAATTCTATGACTCTTGTTATCTCTAAAAGTTTTCAAGGTAAGCCAACCAGGTCGGAATGAGTTAACTTTGCTGACAGAAATTTAGAGCTGCGATAAGGTTATTAACAACCAAAGCGGATCACGATGCGTTTTCATCATACACTTTTCCAGACAGGATGAGAAAATATTAGCCTTTCATAAAAAGTAGATCGACGAGATTTATCCGCGTAGCTTGGAAGAAGAAAGTAAGATGTTTTTACGAAGAAGTTTTCGATCCAGAAAGTCTGTATCTGGAGTAAGTTTTATTTATATATTGGTATATTATATATTATATATATTCCTTGTTATAGACCCGTCCTAGCTGTTGGTATACTTTTTCTCGAAGTTATACCGGTAATAGAAGATTGGTTTAAAGAGATTGTTGAAATCAATTGTGGAATTTTATGGATGGGGTCACAAACGAGATTTGATTTGATTTGATTATTTGAGGTTTATAATAATTGATGTTTCGGGTTTGGATTCTTGTTTCTAGAACTATAATCTAAAAGATCTTGGTAATTGGGGTCGTAAATGTAGAATTCAAATATTGAATAACTACATGTGATTTAAAATATTATTAAACGGGTGATTTTATGTTGAGGATTTTCACGTGACGACCAGATCCCCGACCCCGGATTTGGAGGCGTTACACCCATTTAAAGCTTTCAATTTCTTTATCTGGGTTGTCGATAAAATTGGATTTCAGCCAAGTTGTGCATTGTATAGCTTGTTGTTTCAAATTTTGGCTAGTAATAAGTCGATGAAAGAGTTTTGGATTGCTGTGAAAATGATGCAAGAACAAGGGTTCTTTATCGACGACGATACATATAAGAGTGTTATTTGGGTTTTCAAGAGTTTTGAGATGAGTAGTGAAGCTGTGGCTTTTAAGCATTTTTATTATAAGATGATTCGGGATAATGCTACGGATAGTGTTGTAAAGGAGGTTGTTAGTGTAGTTGTGGGTTCGGAGTGGAGTGATGAGGTTGAGAAAAGGTTGTTGGATATTAGGATTTCTATTTCGAATAATTTTGTTCTTAGGGTGTTGAAGGAACTTCGAGAGAGTCCGTTAAAGGTGGTGAGAGTTTTTAAATGGTTTAATGAGGGTTGTGGATGGAAACATAATGAAGTGACTTATAATGCGATTGTTAGAGTTCTTGGAAGGCATGATAGTATAAGTGAGTTCTGGAATATTGTTAAGGAAATGAAGAATGAGGGTCATGACATTGATATTGATACGTATGTGAAGATTTCTAGGCGCTTTCAGAAGATCGAGATGTTAGAAGATGCAGTTAAGCTTTATGAACATATGATGGATGGCCCATATAAACCGTCAAGAAATGATTGTAGCTTGCTTCTGCAGAGTATTTCTGCGACTAGTAATCCAGATATGGAGCTGGTGTTCAGAGTTAAGAAGAAGTATGAAGCAGCAGGACATACCCTCTCGAAGTATATTTATGATGAAATCCATAGGTCTCTGGCTAGCGTGGGAAGGTTTGAGGAAGCAGAGGAGATTATGAAAGCCATGAGAAAAGGAGGATACGAGCATGATAACATAACCTACAACCAGTTGATGTATGGACTTGGTAAAGCGGGAAGACTGGAAGAGGCATGTAAAGTGATTGATATTATGGAAGCAAACGGATGTGTCCCTGATCTTAAGACTTGGACGATTCTGATACAAGGACATTGTGCAACTGGTGCAGTTGACAAGGCAATGTTTTATTTTGCAAAGATGATGGAAAACGGCTTTGATGCTAATGCTGATCTCTTGGACATATTAGTTGAAGGGTTCCTTAACCAGAACAAAGCTTCTAGAGCATACAAGTTGTTGGATGACTTGGTGAAGAATGTTCGTCTAACACCTCGGCAAGTTACTTATAAAAATCTCATCGACAAACTTTTAGGAGAAAGGAAAATCGAACAAGCCCTGGACCTTTTAAGGCTCATGAAAAAACACAATTATCCACCTTGCGCGAAACCTTTTAATAAATATATTTCAAAATATGGAACTGTGGAGAATGCCTTGGATTTCTTGAGGGCGTTGAGTTCAAAAGATTATCCAGCTGTTTCAGCCTATCAACTCATGTTTCAATCTCTCTTTCAGCAAGGTAGATATTCTGAGGCAAAAGATTTGCTTTCCAAGTGCCCCCTTCATATCTACAAACATAAGACTATATGCAAACTTTTTGGTTCTTATTATACTCCTCGTGATTACAGCAAGTTCAATAGCTCCCTAGTAACTTCCTTGTAAATATTAAAATATTTTGTTTAGGAATAATTTTTTATTAATAAAATTTAAATAAAGAATGGCCAAGACATTTTTTTTTTTGGCCACAAAATGAAATTTCATTAATTAACCAAATTATTCATCATTAGAGAGATGAGCTCCGGTGGATATTTCTCACTCGCCAATGATCAACAATAGAACAATTATATCTCGCTAAGTAATGGTCTACATTGTTCGCCGACCGTTTAATAAATTTCAAAGACACTCCTTGATTTACTAATTCAGATAACATCTGATTGCATTCATCAATTGTCCTGCCTAGGTACGAAAATTTGACGGATGAGCTCCTTATAGCTTGGACCACTATAAGACAATCCACCTCCACTTCAACATTGTGTCATCCTTTCTGCTTAACCCAACTTAGAGTTTCACGAATCCCCATTGCCTCAGCTGCCTTTGGAGCGATATTGCCCCGAATGCATCTCGATGCTGCTTCTATTAGTTCCCCTGTGATCTCTTGCTACCATCGCATAACTATAGCTATTAGAAGTTTCAAATAATGCAGCGTGACATCGTCGATATTAACCTCAATCTTTCCTTCGTTAGGAGTTCCCCGGTGCTCATCAGCGTCCGCTTGAGCCCTGAAACCATGACAGTGATCAAACGTGTCTTGTGCACTTGTCCATTACTCAAGGACATAAATATACTAACATTTTAAGAAATTACCGAAAAAGCGTCTTGGACTTGCTCTTTAAGGGCTGTTTGGGCCTCTTTTTCAACTAGCGAGGCCTGAGTTTAGCCCATCCCTGATTCCCTGAAAGTAAGAGAACTAGACAAGTATAATTTTTTTTTGTCAATTAGACAAGTACAAACTTGTACAATAATAAAACCCTTTTTTATTCTAAGTATATAAACTATTAAGATTCCTTTTTATAAAAAGTCTAATCCAATGGATTAATTATTTAAAATAATATTGATATAGTCTCGCCGTGATAATTGTTATGTTCAGTTTATTTTATAAATAATTTATAAGTTAAAAATATATGTAATTTTTTATTTATAAATTGTTTAAAAACATTTTCAAATAGGACCAATATCATCACAATGATTTTTTAATGGATGTTCAAAGCTTTATTTTTAATATATATATATTTATTAAAAAAAGTTTTAAAGGCCCATAATAAAGAACATAAAGTATGTACAATAATAAAATAGCAATACTGTAATATAATATAGTACATATATTTTAATTAATAAAAAAATGAAGGAAAATGTATTAAATAAATAAATATTCGCTTAGGGGGTATCGAAAGGTCAATGGTCTGCATTGACGGGCAGAAAGAAAACACATAGCACGGCAGCCCACCACCAAAACACAGCTAACTTTACTTGCACGCACCGCAAACTTTGATTCCTCCCTGCCTTTCCACCGGCTACCGGGCTCACCGGTTACCCTCCTCCTAATCCTCATTTTTCATCGAATTTTTTAAAAATCCGGTCAAACTCGGATGATTATAATTTTTTTGCTCGATAACAAAATGTAAGCTCACTTTGTTTTTTTACTGTGAAAACCCGGTCGCGCATGCTCTGAACCTGGCATAATCTCTCGGGGTTTGAACCTGTGACTTCTCTTTAACTAACTGAGTCAACCCTTGCGGACTCACTTTATTTTTTATTTAAATTTGATTAGCTTATTTTAATAAGAAAAAATCTATTTTTATAAATAAATAATTACGTTAGCCCAACATTTATACACTTAATTGTTGCATTAAACTCTCATCCAATTATGGTCCATATATTTTATATGACAATACTTTATGGATTGAAAATTGTTTATAGTTTTATTATTTAATTGTTTATATAATAAGTAAACGTAACTATTTGACAAAAATAAATAAATAAACGTGACTTAAATTCTGAAAATTATGAAATATGTATTATTCATGTAATTTTAATAGTTTAGTTTCCATTAATTCCTTGTTACTTTGTTAACCTATATACGTTCTTTTTTTTTTTGAAAAATATAGATATACATTCTTAATAAATTTATTTAAATTGATAATAATTTTTAAATGAAAAAATACTTTTAAAATAATGCGAAGGTTGAGGTTTCAGCGTGTCCAAGAAATTCGCTCATGTGTGACGAATTTTCATGCTTATCTAATTTAATGATTACTAGATTTTAACTCGTGTAAAACACAGATTTTTTTTTAATATTTCTTATTTTTAGAATTACAAATTCATAAATATTAAATTGAAATATATTACTCCTTCGCCCCTATTTAAATCTCCACTTTATTTTTTGTGCAAGTCAAACAAACTCATCTTTAACCGTAATTTAATAATAATATATAATTGAAAAAATTTTAAATTTTATATTATTTAAAAATATATATGATCTAGTTAAAAAAATATTTTTTAGTTTTCTAAAATTATAAATGAATAATTTTTAAATTCCAGTAAAAAATTAGTCAATTAGTCAATTTTTAATTTTATATATTACTCCTTCGCCCCTATTTAAACAAGGTTTTTTTTACTTTTATTATAGGTAGGATATAATAAATAAATATTGTTAAAAAAATAAATATAAATGATTAAGTTTTAATATATTACTAATATAATTTCAATCTAAAACTTGTGTAAATATTTTTAGAGGATGTCTGGGTCTAGAATTGGATTCATATTTTAAAGTAATTCCTCCGTATTTTTACTCAATTCTTATTTTTTTTGTAATTTAATTAATTTTCAAATTTATAATTACAAAATTTAAATATGTTGTTATTGAATATCGAACCCTTAACTTTCGGTAATGTTTGTATAAGATCTCTCTTACTCTTATTAATAAGATATAATTTTTGTTTCCCGAGTAAATAATCTAATTTAAATCATCAAATAATCACCTCAAATAACTGTCAAGGCATATAATTTATTTTTTCTGAATAATAGTTATATTACAAATGTATTAGATATATAATAATAACAATTAATCTAAAACTGAATACAGAATGAGGTGCAATAACAATATTTTGAGATGCAATTTGAAGATACTTATAAATTAAAAAGCATACATATTTATAATTTAATTTATAAAAAGAAATAAACGGACCAATATGACAAAATCTCTTTAATTTGTATCCTATATACAAATATAATCATTTTTCTTGAACTAAAATATACAAATATAATCTAAAAAGGGAGTAGTATCGTATTTTAAAATTTACCGTCAGTGACAGAGTCATATATAACCAAGCAGTCACCCTTATCAGATACACATACACACACCCTTTACATATTATACATACAAACCAAAACCCTAGACATCTTGAAAATTCACCAAAAACCGTGATTAAAAACACAAGCTCGTAAAAGAATGGATTTGGATGGTAAAGTGACAGCAGTGACAGCATCATCATCATCATCATCACTAGCGCCTGGATTTAGGTTTCATCCAACAGATGAAGAACTGGTTAGGTACTATCTCAGGAGAAAGATCTGTGGAAAACCCTTTCGGTTCGATGCCATTTCTGATATCGATATTTACAAAGTCGAGCCTTGGGATCTTCCAGGTTCGCAAACCAAACATACCCACCCGCTCACGTGTAATTGTGTATATGCCCGTGACTTGCTTTTGTGCATTTTCATTTTTTAGTTGTAATACTAGATTAATTTTGATTTAATTTATTTTTTAGATGCAAAATCGTGTGTTCTTGTTTTAGTTTTCGATTTTGTGGGAATTATTTTATTGAGAGGTGATACCGTGAAAGTAATTGGAGATTGTATATTAATCGGGTAATTATAGGTGATTTAAAGTAATTGTTGTGTGGAGTATACGTTCGTACATAGAATTCAAATGGCTCGAGAAATGTAGCTAGAGGTGAATAATTTTAATGTCTTTGTTACGTTGAGTTGCTGTATATGGATTTAAATGTGATACAGTGTTGTGTTATGTATTGTGAGTTGGTAACAATCTTCTGATAGCAATCTTGTTTTTATTTGTATATTTGAATTTTATACAATATTTAAATCTTTGTACATTGTATATGTACAGTGGCATTATGTGCTCTAACTTTAGATTGATATGTCGAGTGTTTTATTCAGGTAAATCGAGACTGAAGAGTAGAGATCTGGAGTGGTACTTTTTTAGTTATCTTGATAAGAAGTATGGGAATGGCTCAAGGACTAACCGAGCAACTGATGGAGGGTACTGGAAGACAACCGGGAAGGACAGGGCTGTTTACCATAGGACTAAGATTGTTGGTATGAAGAAAACTCTAGTGTATCACAGTGGCCGGGCTCCTCGTGGTGAGAGGACTAATTGGGTCATGCATGAATACAGACTTATCGACGAGGAGTTGGAGAAAGCTGGAATTCTCCAGGTGAGGGTTTATGTTTGTATATGTTTTGCTTCTAAATTCTAAGAGGAATTTTTTTGATAAGCTCCGGACTGTAAAAGTATGAATGCAAACCAGACGCTAAATACAAGAACTTAAATATGGTGGTTTGGTGATATATCTTAGAATTCTTTAATTCGGTTTTTACATCTGTCTGAAATTCTTAGTATGTGAAAATTCTTGTTTTGACATAGTTCTTGAATTGGGTGGGCAGGATGCATTTGTTCTATGCAGGATATTTAGAAAGAGTGGTTCTGGACCTAAGAATGGAGAGAAGTATGGTGCACCATTTGTTGAAGAAGAGTGGGAAGATGACGAGTTGGTCATGGTCCCGAAGAATGAGTATGGGGATGAACAACAAATTAGCGACGATGCCTATTTGGATGAAAATGATCTTGAGGAGGTTTGTCTCTGTCATACAATATTATATGCTCATCTGAGTTTGTTGTCGCAGAAGATTTATTTTATTATCCAAAATATGGTCTGTTTGAGTTTAGTTCTGTATATTTGCTCTACTGAAGTTTAGGCTAACCCCTTTGAGTTTTGAAGACTCCCCATCTCTCTCTCTCGCGTGTTCTATTATTTTTTGGTAGGGTTGTGGAGAATTTTCTTTGTTGAAATAGGTTATGTATGCATTGCTTCTCTTTTTCATACTTGCCACGTTGTGCACATTGGCCACAACCAGACAGGATAGGAGATCACCCATCCTTGCTATCCAAATTACCTTGTTTCCCATCCTAAGCGAGAACATTAGATCATGGATTAGTGTGAGTGGCAGACCAAGCTTTATTTACGTCATTATCAGAGGCCCTTCATGCGGCTTGACCGAGAACGGAGCGTTCAGGCAGAGGCTGTCGGGATTTTTCCAAGCCCAGCTCCTCAGCCAAAGGCTTCTTTTACGAGTCAGGGGTGGAGCTATGAAAGTGTTGAGGGGGTGCTGACCACATGCCATCACCTTTTTTTTCTTCTATATATATCACTTAAATCTGTAAAATATATGAAAATGTAGCACTTATATTTCGAGTACGCAAGAAAATAATTCCTTCTTAGCGACTGGTTTGAGTTAATTTTGTTTCCTTCTGCAGATTCTTAGTGCTGCTGATCCTGTGTATGAGTCTCCTCTTCCCTTGAATGTAGTTTATGGGGCTGAAAATCAATATCTTGGGGGGTCCACAAACTTCATTGATGAAGCTCAGGAGCCATTGGGGGGTGTCGATGAGAATAATTACTTGCAGGAACAGCCTGATGGCACAACTTTATGTAATTTGCACAGTGTTGATGAAAGTAGTTACCTGCAGGAGCAGCCTGATGGCACAACTTTATTTAATTTGCCAGTGCAGTCCAACATGGATACAATATCAGTCAAGCATGAATATATTGGTGCATCAAGCAATGCAGAGAATCCTGCAGATGTGGAATACTTACTTGATGAGCCACTTTTAGATGCTATGGATAATCCTCACTATGTTGATGGGTCTTTCAATGAGACTAGTGATATTAAACCATCTGTTGAGGCGGATCCTTCAAGTTTTGAAATGCTTGATGAATACCTGCAGTTCTTTGATTCCACCGATGGCAACTTGGATTATTCCAGTTTTGACTTTCCAAATATTGATTCCGCTGATGGTAACTTGGAGTATTCAGGCCTTGACTATTCAAATATGCTGGAAACTGGGGATCTCCCTCCTGAACCAGCAGCATTGCTTTCACAGGATGTGATTCTTAAGGTACCATCTCAATTAAAATCAAATTTGCATTTTAAGAGTATCATTATTATTCGGTTTCTTTTGGGACATAACTAAATCATTCTCTGTCTGCCAGGATGTAAACGAAAATATTAAGCAAGAGACTGAGGAAGGATTGCTTGTGCTAGGAGGGCAGAACAACGATGAAAATATCGAGCAAGAGACTGTGGAAGGATCACTTTTGCCAGGAGGGCAGAACAATGATGTTCCGTCTTCTTCAAATGCAGCAGAATCAGGTGGTGTCATTGGTCCTAGTTTCATTCAACTATCAGGATTGATTACATCCTATATCATTGCTACATACATGATATATTTATACTCAATGAATAGATTTGTCTACAATTTCTATGGTTTTTGTAATCCATCTAATTAACTTGTTGTCACTAAGTTCTCATTTAAAGTCTGTGTTTGTGGCGATGCAGATTTCCCCTATCAATTCAGCAAGCATGCCAGTCGAATGTTGGGGAATTATCCTGCTCCTCCGGCATTTGCGTCAGAGTTCCCCAGAAAGGATGCAGCTCTACGTTTCAATTCTGCTTCTCCCAGTTCAATCCATGTCACTGCGGGTATAATTCAGATAAGAAACATGAGTTTGAGAGGCACTGGCATCAGTTGGTCATATGGTAAGGATGGCCGTCTCAATGTTGTCCTTTCTTTTGGCCTGTCGAGAGTTGATGATATTTCTGCAGAGGCGGAACCAGCCTCCAGCATCATCCCTAACAAAGCTCATTCAGCAATATATCGGGGTTGGTTTTACTTCATGTGCATGTGGGTGTTGTTTTTAACAATGAGCTTCAAAATTGGATCCTACATCTGTGCCAAGTAATGCTCATTAATCTCCCATCAACTAATCAACCTGATACAACTGCTCATATTGCGAATTCACATATTTTTAGTTTTAATTTTAGAACACGTGGTGTCATAATTATATCGAAGCATGGAAACCCTGTGATGGTGTTGAATGATTGCTTCCATTTGAGTTGTGGATTCTGCTGTGTAAGGTTTTAGTGTGCAAACTTTGCACCTAGTCACCTATTGAATATAGATTGCATATTTATTATTTATTTTTAATTAGTGTTAAATTAGTCTAGTACTCGTATTTTCCCGGTTGGGCTTTTAAAGGTATTCCTATATTTTGTTGATTGTTTTGACATCTGGTCATGGTCTCTTGGAACATCCAGCCAAATTTAATAGGTTTAATTTACCCGTCAAGAGATGCTCTTTTGCTGTGGGGGTTTGTGTTGCCAATGAAGCTCTGTGGTCAACACTAGATTAACTTTTATAATAAAAAGTCTGGCAGTTGACTAATGATGAACTTTTTGGAGGGGGCAGGATATAAGATGACATACCTGAAAGAATTTGGTTGGTGGGAGTTGCTAATGATGGCAGTGATTGTCTTCATAAAAGTTGATGATTTTTGCTAAACTTGAAGAAAAGGTTCCGATGCAGCTAATCTAATGTAGGCAAACTCATGATATATTAATGTATGCAAACAAACCTTAATTAGACCCTTATGATTTGAAGTCCGATTTGTTTCCAGAACAAAAAGCTAAACCAACCCAACTGGCTGATCAATCTCAAAAGTATTCTGGATAGCCGTGAGGACTCGTGACGGGGTGGCAGAGCAAGTCCAATGCAATAATATACTTGATTTTATTGTTATATATATTGCATTAAATACAAAAAAATGCAACTCTAAAGCGGTTTCATATTTTATTCATTTTTAATAAAATAATTAAAAAATTACAAAACAAGAAATTTAAAATTAAAATTAACACATAAAACATAATTTATTATTAAAATACCTTGCATAATAGAATTTTTTTTTACAAGAACTAGATCATCAAATAATTAACATTACATTTCTGCATTTACATTTTACGACAAAAAAAAAAACGAGTCTTTTTTTTAAAAAAATAAATAAATAAAAGAAAGGTTTTTATGGATCAATTCGTTCCTGACAACATATTATTCTCACTCGGACTAGGACTAATCCAGTCTCATCACTGACAAGAACATTTCAAGCATGAACGAATAGGTCCATGAGATAACAGGAGGATATATTCATCACTTGAACGATTAACTGAAGCCAACTGAGCGGCCTACATGGCCTGAAAGGCTGAAAGGAAGAGAATCAATATTCTGACTGCAATGTTCACTGTTACTGAGATTGAAGGTTGTTTTGAATGTTTATAGATATTAGACACATGTTCGATCACTTAACATACAGTATTCAATCTTATTTTAGATATCAGAAACAAGACAAGACAAAATTTGAAATAAAATTAACCATTTGAATTTTGCAGACATTGTACCCCTCTAGCTAGAGGTTCGAAACACCTACGCCTACTCACAGCTTAGAGAGATTCATAAAGTAAAATAAAAAATATATATACAATGGATTATAAATTAACTAAATAAGGCAAGAATATATGTTTATGCTACTGTACATATTTTCAGAGAATTTTATGGTAACGATATTGCTTCCTGATGTAAGAACTTGGAGTATGTCTGGTAGGTACCAGGCAAAAATTCTAAATATGATTTGTGTGCAATTGTATCTACATTTCTCCAGGAAGCATGGTGTCCGCGGGTAGATCACAGACTTCAATACCCTGCGAAGATAAAGAAGAATTTCTTCAATAACAAAATACATCAAGATGGATTAGCATACTGTATTTGTGGTATTGGTGCTGGTGTGTGTGTGCATGTGCGCGCAACAATAAGATGATTATAACCTCTACTGTAAGATATGACCCACAATTTTGTTATGCCTTTCAACATTTATATATATATAATTGGGGGACGTAGGACTTATTTTGAGGTATATAATTAATTTTGAATTTTATAGTAGCAAAGAGACATGAATATAAGCGTGGACTCCTGAGTTCCTCAAGACAAACTACTAAACTGATAGATATATGCATGTTCCAACCAAAGGTTTCAAGGAGAACGGACCACGTCAAAAAAGAGACTAAGCATCTTATTTCAAAATTAGGATCTTTACTTGAAAGAAAGATTGTAATAGTATCTAACAATATTCTATACAGAAGAATTCACGAAAATATTACTAAAACAAAAGGCATGTAATTGTTATTATGATGTGTACCTGTTTGAGGCAAGCTGAATATCAACAGCATTTTCCACATGACTGAGGTGAAAGATCTGAAATTTCAGATTCAATATTCAGTAATCTACTATCTACAATCATCTATAATATAATATTAACCAGTGAGTAACATATAAAGTAGTAAAAACAAACAAGGAATTCCACATCAAATCTGAGCTTCAAAATCTCTGTACATGATGGTTTAGCATCTTCACTGTATTCCTATGGTTATATATCACATTTACCAAATAAAAATAAAAAAATCAAACAGTTTATAAATCAATTACCAGTACATAATACTCATTTACAATCAGTATGGCAAATTAAAAAGGAAAAAAAGAAAGTAATAGAATCAACTGAGAGGGAGAGATAAGCAAATTGGAGGCTATAGTGAAATGCATAGCTAATATGAATTTAAACGCACTCTTCTATTTCTCTCTTGGCCAGTTTTTTGGTCCTGCTGCATTTCAATATATCATTACAATTTTTTTTAACATAGAATCGACTACAGCTCTTAAAACACACAAGTTAGAAGTAGGCAAAGAACAATATTGCATACACTTTGAAAACTATGTGTAGTTTAAACATGATTTTTTTTTATATTGGAAAATCTTTCCAAATGTTTCCAAGAAAGGGTTAGACTGCAAAAAAGAAAAAAAGAAAAAAAAGGCATACATATATTATCCATGTATTACGCAAGATGTTTAACTGAATTACATTGCATAGCACAGAGATCCAGTTTCAATCTCACCACTTTTGTAACTCACCTAGTAATGACTTTGTCTTTAACAGCACATAGAAAAATATACAGTCAGTTCAGCTAGTAAAACATAAATTAACCTCATCAACCTCATTCAGAGGAGAAAGGGAATTGGAGATATATAATATAATGACAAAGAAAAGCCACTTTGACTTCTAACACTCTAGGATAACAAGAGGTTTTAAAGGAAACATGACTGTTGGCTATCCATCTAGCATTACAAAATTCTCATCAGCACACAATAGGCAACCGCGAATGATTCAATTTGATTTTTCGGGAAGATGAGCTGTTTATATAATATTGGTACAAAAAGGTAAAAACAACATTTTTCGTTGAATTTATATAATAGGATTCTAGCTGTTTATACATTAGACTATGAAACACATATGCCTCTAGGATGCTATTTACAATCTTCAGCTTTAATAGTAAAATGTGTATCAGCAAATATAAATGATCACCCAACAAATAAGATCTAAACCCAGGTAATATAATCGAATTTTATAGTCCGCATATCAGATGGGTTACCTCTTTCCTCAATAAGACTACATTATCTTCTTTGGTCATCCCCTTTCTGCTTCACTTTAAGCTTTGCATTTTCATTACAAGCATTTAGATACACTTAGCTTCCGCAACATAGATGTGCTTTGTCAATTTTTTCATCTTATAGTTCTGCAATTAACTCAATCAAATCATACTTCTCTCCACAAAAAACACAAAGATTAATCAACATTTTCAAATTTCAATAATTAATTAAATTCGTTACTATTTTGCGTATACATCGCTAGATAACAGCAATATATGTGTGTGCGGATATACCTTTACACATAACATCACATACATAACAAAAAAAGGGACACGAATACAACATACCACCAAAGGAAGATCAGTTTAGCCGAAGCTTGCTCTTTCACCAATTTTTCAGCATAATTAGCGTATAATAATGTATTTCAGTAAAAACCTAATTAACAACCTCAAATTATTTATACACATATACAAGGGCGAAAATATGTGAAAAACTGCCGTGAGCTTCAAATTAGCTATACACAAACCAGCAGTAAGTATCAAATCAGTAAAACTTCCAAGTGAAATCGAATCTGAAGGCCTAGACTATTCGAAAATGTTTTCACAGCAAATATGTATGTATTGCATATGCAAATATGATTAGGAAAGGGGTAATGACATGTACATGCCCAGTGATGCACCCGACTAGCTGTATCATGTATAAGGGTATAAAAGTAAAAATATTTTGAATAGAATGTTTCCCGCAAAATTTGACTCTGCAATATTATATATTAGAAAGATAAATACTTAAGAATACAATCACATGTCATTAAATTGATATCGTAGAATTACAAATGTTATCCGTTAAAACGCGTATTCAATTGAACTAGTAATCATAACATTTTTATGGATGATTTTTTAAACTCTCCGAACAAACTTAACACATAATCCAAACGTGTAAAAAACAAATGGCATAAAATTATAAAAAAAATTATTTTTGTTTTTATTTTATTAAAATCAAAATCTTCTTCAACTTTCTATAGCTATCAGTTTTTGATAGCTTTGACAGATTACATTCTCGGAAGATTTAATTTAGTTGCTTGATAGATAAAATTCGGCATGAATATTTTGTTCTTAATATTTCTTTTATTATATATATAGGTTATACCACATGGCGAAGTATGATTCGTTTAATATATATTTAATAATTTAATATTAATATAAAGAGAATAAAATTCATCTCAGGAAAATTAACTAAGGTACAAGTATTTTTTAGTGTGGGTATTTTTGTAATTGTATAACGTATATGATTCTTTGTAATTACAATAACACCCTCGTGTATTTATATGAGAATGTTTTTTTTAACTTCGGGAAAGTTACGTGAGATAACCTCAGGAACATTAATCTCTAATATAAATATCTATTAATCAATTTTTTAATAAATGAAATTCTTTATTAGTATTCTTATAATTAATAATACATACATTAAACTTTTTTGTGTTATTAATATGATTGCAATCCTAAATTTTTATTAGTAATTTTAGTCATAATAATATAAATATTAGATTTATAATTATTAAAATTTTAAATATATTTTAATGAGTATCTTAGATAATATACTTTTTACGTTATATATAGAATATAATTTAGTAAATCTTCAACAAAATCAGATGCAAATAATATAATCTTAATTGAATATTGACTAGCTTTTTTTGCCATACATAACTTTGAAATATTAAAAATACTATCAAGTATATAGCTACTACCTTTAGTGTATTGATCTTTGTACTTGTTAATATAGTACATCATCATCAATTATCAAAAAATCATCAATATTGAATTTACTTTTTAAATTTTATGGAAGTGTGAGAGTTGTTAATTAAGGAAATCAAAATAAAAATTATATCTAGAAGGAAACTAACCAGTTTAAGAAAATATTACAGTTACCTTTTAAGATAAGATTGAAGGAATATAAACTACCTTTAAAATAATATATAAATATGTAAAGAAATCAAAATAAAAATCTTACATGGAAATCAATCAACTTAAAGAAAGATTAATTGAAGAAATACAATCTTTCTTAAACAATATAATGCAGTCAGTTCTTAATTCTCTCTCTCTGATTTTAACTTCCTCTCTCTCTCTCTCTCTCTCTCTCTCTCTCTGCCTTGTGGCTCACTTGCATTGTTGGTTAAAGGAATTCAAGACTAATACGAAGTTTTTAATAACATTTTCCGGTAAGCTATTTTGTTACCTAACTTTCTTTGTACTTTTTATAAACTTATGATTATTTCATATATCTTGCTTTAATGATATATCTTTGTATATTTATTTTTGCATGGATGTTTCTTTTGCAGACCAAACACACACTCGTTAGTAGCTTCTAACAACTAAGCAGCAGCAGCAGCACTTTGGAAAATAAAAAAGGTCTTGTATATATGTGTATGCACATACATTTATTTGCAAATTTTACTTGGTATTGAACACATCTATATGCAATGTTTTTAATATATGGCATGACCCCGTTTTTAGCTCTAATTAGCTCTTATTGTTAACTTTTTTACATGCTCTTTTTCTACCACTAGCTTGGTTACTATTATATATCATTTTTAATAGAAAATGATATGTTCTTATAATATACTAACTTTTTGCTTTTTCTTTTATTATCTAGTTTGGAATATTTACAAACTCCAGTGACAATATGTTGCTAAACGATATGATAGTGTTTCGACCACTAATGTTCTTCTTGATTCTGGTAATCTCTCTAAACTTTTCTTAAATCATATCATTACACTGCTTATGTAGTTTTGTATATATATAAACACAAACATAGAGGTGGTTAAAAAGTTTCTCATCATAAATTACACGGCTTTGATAAAGTATTTCAAAAAAAAATCTTGGTAAAAGGAAATATTTGAAATCTCGAAATAGATAATTTACTTGCATGCATGCACTACAGGCAGGGATAGTAATGGTGCCTCCAAGTTTTGTGTTTAATTACTGGCGCACTAGAATTCGGAGTATAGAAGATGATGTGAGGTTGTTTACTCAAAACCTTCACCAAGAAATACTGTCGGGAGTTGAAGTAAAAGCAGAATTTTTATCACCACTGCATTCATCCACAACCAACCTAGCAAGAATGCTAAGCTCCTATGTGAACGAAACACAACTCTCGATTTCCAACATTGAAACTCAGGTAAATTTATCTTTCTATCTCTGTCTCGTAGTTGCTATATAAAAATTCCTAGCTAGCTACTAGCCATGTTTGCTATTGGTTTATTAGCTGGCCCATGTTTCATTTTGCAATTGTCTTTCAACTGTGTAGGTGGCTCCTATGTTGTTTCAAGCATTTTCAACAATTCCATATGTTTCACAAGTATCATACATACGAAGAGATGGTTTGTTATTCTCATACTACAACCAAGGCAATCAGCAACCTGTTGCTGTTTATACAAACACCTCATTCATTTCAGTGGACAAAGAATTGTCTACAGCAAATAATAACTTCACTTGCTACTCTCAGCCTGTGAATCGCGACACTGGGAAATTATACGGAGTTGTAACCTTGCATCCTCCTAGTACATTACTTGATCCATCAATCCTTCAAGTGGCCCTGGGAAGTACAAATGGAAATGCTTCACTAGGACCTTCGTGGATTGACAACAAAGATCTGTTATTCCTCAACACAGCTGTTATGGATGGGAGAGGAGCAATATCTTTGGGGTTTGAAGCAAAGGTGATAGTACAATCCTTAGCTGGCAACATAAGGAATGATGGAAGTTTGTTTTTGGCTACGAAGAATGGTCAAGTACTTAACGAAGCAAAGATTCAGAACACTCAAATTGTTATTGATAGTAACAATACTGTTGCATTTGAGTTGTCGAATCAAAGTAGTGAAAAAGCAGGCGATATTGTTGGTAAACTCACATGCCAAGAAAATGATGGTACACTACGACCTAAGACTATAACCATTTCTGGAAAAAAGTATGATGCATATTGTTCACAAGTCCAAATCCTTGGGGTGGAAGCAGTACGTATATCTTTTTCTAATCTTTATTCTTCAACAATAAGATTCTCACCAGCACATTTTAATCGAACGTTGTAGTTCAGATTTCATTATTGTTTAACCACTTGTTTAATCAAACTAATTTCTAGCATTGAAGGTTAACATTAAACACAATTCATCACTCACACATACAAATTTCTTAAAAGGTAAAGTGTAAACTATCTTGGACTTTTTACTGATCAATTTATTTGCAGGTTTTCGTATTGGCTATGCCACTTGAGGGACCGGAGAGATTCCTGCACAAGCACTTCAATAGATCGTATCATTATCTCCTTGGGACGATTTGCCTAATATTCTTTTTTACTATTGTTTTTGTGATCCTAATTGTTGGAGCATTACAAAGAGTGACACAGATCCGTGCTGCATTAATGAAACAAATGGATGCAACAGCTCAAGCAGAAAGGAAATGTATCAATAAGAGTACTAACTATGCCAATGCGAGCCATGATGTTCGTGCCTCTCTAGCAGGGATTACTGGTCTGATAGAAATATGCCTGACTCAAGTTAATCATGGATCCGATTTGGAGGCAAATATAATGCAGATGAAATCTTGTTCCCAGGATCTTTTAGGTAATAAGACGTTTAATTTTAGTTACTATAATTATAATATATTTAGTTGATAATGTTTCTTTGTTTATTTATAGGTATTCTGAATAGCATTCTTGACAGAAGTAAGCTAGAAGCAGGAAAAGTGACTCTTGAACAAGAAAAATTTGAGGTGTCAAAGTTAACTGAAGATGTTGCAGACTTGTTTCATGCTGTCGGCTTGAAGAAAGGCGTAGATGTTGTGTTGGATCTCAGTGATGGCTCTGTTAATAAGTTTGATCATGTTAGAGGTGATCGCAAAAAGCTGAGACAGATATTATCAAATATAGTCAGTAATGCTGTCAAATTTACCTCAGAAGGATATGTATCTATTCGAGTTTATGCTAGAAAGCCTAGTTTTTCAAGTTCAAGTCTCAATTCAACTCGAAAAGGTCCCTTGTCATGGTTATCATGCTTTAAGTTTCAAAAAAATGAAGCATTCATCGAGCACGAAGCAACTGTGAACAATATTCAAAAGGATGAAAACTGCATGGAGTTTGTCTTTGAGGTAGATGATACAGGAGTTGGAATTCCCAAAGATAAGCAAGAAAAAGTTTTTGAGAACTATGCTCAGATTAAGGAGACATCAGCTGGACAAGAAGGCACGGGCCTAGGACTTGGTATTGTTCAGTCTCTGGTACGTATAACTCGCTTATAATGTAAAGTTATACACTAATAATTGATCCTACCATATACAAAGAATGCACTTTTTTGCATCAGTGAGAATTTTATTTTAGTAATTTTTTTGTTCATCAGGTACGTTTAATGGGTGGGGAGATAGAGATTGTAGATAAAGAAGTAGGCAGAAAAGGAACTTGCTTCAAGTTCAATACATATCTTCCTATATGTGAAAGAGACCAGAGGGCCAGTAATGCAAGAGATCAATATGAGGACATTGAATCAAATGTTTGTGGTTACATGTCATCTAACGAATCATATTCAGCACGAAATATGCACTTCAGTAGCCCTAACACAGAAGGATCTCAAGTTGTACTTTTCATCCAAAACGAAGGAAGGCGTAAAGTTTGTAAGAAATTTTTTGAAAGACAAGGAACCAAAGTGTTGGTGGCTAGGCACTATGAAGAACTTTCCACTATTTTAAAGAGAATTAGACACAGGAGATTTCTTTCTCTAAACCGGTCTTCCAAGAGGTCTGATGCACTTCTTCAAAGTATAGCTGTATCACGCAATTCTAGCACAAGATCAAAAGAAGTACCATTGAGTTCTCTAGATGGAACTGATCAAGAGATGCCTCATACACACAGAAGGTCAAGTGCTAGAGGGAGTGTTGTGCCAAATTTTATATTGATTGTAATTGATACCGATGGTGGACCATTTCGCGAGCTCAGTAAAGTTGTAGCTGAATTCAGAAAAAACATTTCTACTGGTTGTAACAGTGTTGTCTGGTTAGATAAACCTGGATCTAGTAATATTCTGTTACAAGGCCTAAATGAAGACAAACTTCCTCCTAGTGATATCATCATTTCCAAGCCTTTCCATGGATCGCGTTTATATCAGGTATTAAAGCTTCTGCCTGAGTTTGGAGGAGAAATGCCAGAGGCCACTCCACCATCGATAAATAGTGATAAATTAACAATCATCTCAGCAACAAATAATGCTTCCGATGAAGCTAGTACTTCTGTATCTCAGTCAAGGCCAGTAGCATCACCTTCTTTTGCTATTAATCTCCAACCTCAAAATGTAGAAATCAAAGAAGTTGATAAACCTTTAAGCGGGAAGAAAGTGTTGCTTGTAGAGGATGAGGCATTGCTACAAAGAATAGCTACTGCTGTTCTTTCTAGGCTTGGGGCAGTTACTGAAATATGCGCTAATGGGCAAGAGGCTGTGCAGACTGTCCACAAAGCCCTTAATGACCAGAGGGCATCTCATGCTTTGCCTTATGATTGCATTCTCATGGACTGCGAGGTGATTATATGACGTCTAATTTATTCTTCTTGTGGCTAATTATCGAACATTAGAAAATAATCTTATGAACTGCAGAATGTTGATATTGAGACAAGATTACATATGACACACACATATCACACATGCATGCACAACAGACACAAATGCGCATATATAACAAAGATGTTATATATTTAATTAGATGCCAGTCATGAATGGAATTGAAGCAACCAGGAGAATTAGAGAAGAAGAAGCCAATTTTGGAGTGCACATACCCATTTTTGCAGTGAGTGCACATACGGATGGTCCAGAGATAAGGCTGATGAAAGAAGCTGGAGTGGATTATAACTTATCCAAACCCCTGAATGCTGCAAAAATAGAAGAAGCTATCAAAAAATTTCAAGACAAATAAGAAAAGTTCTAGGGTAAGCACATTATGCATGTATCTCTAAATTTGTATGCAAGTATGTGCGGTACTGTAGTAAATAATAATATTGATTGTTGGAGTAAATATGTATGTAGTAATGTAGGAAGGAAATGGCTTCTTGAAAACAATGCTCTACCTTGGCAGGCTGCTGACCGAGGAGGACGCTACTTCCTGACTAATCACTCCCACAATGCAGGACTTGTCAATTCTCCTGAAAAATCCTAAGAGCAGCAGAATTTTAATAAACTTTTCATGGTAGTTGGCCTTGGTGGCATCACTGAAATTTTAGAATACTTGAAGAACTTGCCTAGTCCGAATATTGATCTGATAGAACTGGTTACTTTTGATTCAGATGCATCTAGTTCTGTTCAGAATCTGTGTTCTTACCGCTACTGTAAGTGAAAGTGATGACAGCCAAAGGAAGGGGAGACATTAGAGGAAGAAACTACAGATATGTCCTTTGTTTTACTACGATTATTATAGGATTCCTTGCAAAAAAATGCTAAAATACTGATATTGAAAGGAATTTCTCCTGTATTTGTAGAATCAATAATCCATTCAAATTGAATTGTATTTATACATATAAAAACTCTTCTCAGACACAGGGTATCTGGACATGAAAGAGTACTCATATCTTACTTTTTCTCTTCCTAAATATAAGTCTGTTTGACTTTTTTACATAGTTATAGCTGCTTAATAATTCTATGTATATATTTATAGAGTTTCCTACTTAGCAAGGGTAATATTACCCTTAATTTTTTAGTACTTTGGCATCATATCAAAATTTAACCTTGTAATGTCTTTTCAAAATCCTGTTAAGGAAATTAGTTATTCATGCACCCAGACAAGAATTCCCTTATCTAGTGGTAGTAAGAACTCTACTAAGAATGTAAAAGGGTGTAAAGAAATTACTGTTCAACATTCAGGAGAAAGTTTTACCTTCTTTAATCTCTCAAAAAGGTAGTCATCAAATATTATATCTTTCACTAGTTCATAGTCACCATCACCCTGAAATTAAATCCTCCTCTTAAATGAGAAACAAATTTTCCATGTTAAAAGTAGCAAAATTCGTGTAACTGAGGACCATTGTACCTTGGATCTGCATGGCGTACTGAAAACTATATCGTTGGCTATACCATATGGATTCCCATTAGTATACACCTATATGCATTGTAAATTTCAGATCAGCGACTGAAGATTAACATATAGCTAAACTAGTGCCAGAGCGTGATTGCAACCACATAAAATATACAATCATTAATGATCGTAAGATAGTTTCAGCTAATCTGTTGACCTTTTTTTTTCCTTTTGCTAATTACTAATCTGTTAACTTTACATACATATCAGCATAGCATGTCTACTTTCTGAGAAAATTTAAACCATGTCGTTTTCTCTCCTCTTAATGCACTTTCTATCTTTGTACAATATTCAAAAAATAAAGCTATAGTACATGACTACATATCATAGTCAGCAACAAAAAAGTTGTTTATAACTTACAGACTACAAAAGAACTGAATAGCACAGATAACTTGATTACTTGAAGCTTAGATTACAAGAAAAATGTTAAAAAGAAGTATGGACTTACTCCAGTCGAAAACCAATCACCCTTAGGGGTTAGAGTGACAAGTGACCTTATGCCATCAACAATTGATACAGCAGTTAAAGCAGCAGAAGATCGTCCCCATTTTTTGATCTGAACACCGCCTCTCTATAAATCAGTTCTTCTCAGATTAATAACTAAATCCCCGAAATAGAAGACCCCTAAAGAAGAAAAATCTTGATAAATCATACCTTCTGGAATCTGGACCATTTGAGAGAAGTCTTCTTCTAACCACTTGGTATCCTTGATGACCTCTTTTTTTTTTGCTAAGCATCTATTTAGCATTGAAGAACTCCGGAACCTGAAAAAAGTTTAATAAAGTATCTTGTTCAGGAGAACCAACTGATTTTTTTACCATTGTTCATACATTCACAAAATTTCAACTTGCGGACCTGCGTAGTAGAGTGATTTCCCCAGAGGCCAGATGGACACATTAGAAACTTTATCATAGAAGACCCCTGCTTTAAGAGCTAGCTGCAGAACCATAAGATGAGCATATACATATCACAAGACATATTTGACATTGACAACTAGTACATAATGTCAGATAACTAGATAAGTGAATCGATGGTCAACCATACCTGACACTTTGCTCTATTTTCATCTAATCTAGTCAAATCATGAAAAATCTTTGCAGGAACATTTGGAGCATTTTTCAAGCAGATCAATGGACTGCAATGACAGTAAAGGGGGCAAGAAGTTATATTTACATGGCTAAATCGTACAGGGCATTAAGCAAAAGAGCTGGTAATGATTACTTGGTATTACAACGATTGCCCACAACTCTCACTTTGACATTACGTGAAACAACAGCATTTACAGCTTATCCCCGAGCAACGGAAATAAGGAATCCTCTAGTTCCATGGCAACACCTGCATTACTTTGGCATTACAGCGAGCAAAACATGGTCTGGAGTATCAAGACTCAACAACTAGATAAGACACTGTTTTGTTCCACTAAACATCAGAACAAACACATACATGCTTAAATTTCTCAGGGACCAAGGTCGTGTTCGTAAATGTGTCAATTTCATCTTGTTCTCAAAATTACTCAAGGATGTAAAAATGAAAATATAAGTTTCAAGAAATGAAGATTTTAATAAATGCTTCTGGTTGTATTCGAGTTAACAATAAATATATCGCATTTTAATAAATCTTGCCAGACATTGTCATCGACATGGTGCTTAACAATGAAATAAAACTATCAAGTAAAACAGCCAAGTTTATGACATACAAGAGAAAGGAAAATACTTACAGCCTTTAGATCATAAGTTAAGGGGAAACCCCCAAACGCTAATCAAGTGAAATGAATCTTTGTAACAAAAGAGATTCTTGTCTTGGGTCGTGTGTTCGTAAACTGCCACGTGTTACATATATTAGGGATGCTCTTTTCTATTGCAATTTGAAACGAAATGTTCCGAATATCATAATTTTGAAAAATGGCATTTTCTATCATTGAAAAACGTAATTTCATCTTATATTTTTTTTTAAATGCATTTTAATGTTACATTTATTATTATTAAAAAAATATTTAAAAAAAAGTTTTTTTTTAAAAAAACGCATCTCTGATATGTGTTATAAAAAGATAGGGTTTTGGTTAAAAATATCCATTTTTTAAAACTTCATTTTGAAAATAATAATTTTGAAAGTAATAAGTGATTTATAACAGATAGGATACTAAAATGGTAATTGGATATCTCATTTTTAATGGGATACGCATTTATGAGTTAGGTATCTCAATTTTTTTATTTTTTTGGATACTCATTTGCAAATGGAGTATCTTATACAAATGAGATACCCAATTAGCAGTTGGGTATCCCATCCGCTAAAAATAATCATATATCTAAAAATTGTTATTTTTATCATTTTAAACTCAAAAATAGATATTTTTATCATTATTTCAAAAAAAATACATAATTTTAATGAGAAAACGCATGTTATCATGCATTGTCTGCCCTAGCCTAGCCCATTACTACTCTATCTCTTCGCCCATTAAAAAGAAATGCATGATTTTATAAAATAAAAAACAATAACTGGACTTTAATTCACGTTATTGTGTGATAGTGTAGGGTTGATTTATTAATTAGTGATATTTTAGGTATTTTATCTTCAAAATGTGATTAAAAAGGCTATTTCTCCGTATATTAAAAAAAATGTCCTTTTAATCACAATTTCATGGTAAAATGCCTTAAATATCACTACTAAATAAAATGGCCTCTCCTATTACTCATAAACATAACTTCTAATTGCATTTATAAAATTGTGTAGATCTGTGATATAAGCTTGCAAATCTATGGACTTTTGTGCATCTTGTTTGTGTGGGTTGGTTGATGGATTTTTCTATATTTTACTCCCTCCGTCCCACCCAATTGTTATCACTTTTTTTTCACTTTCTGACACGCATTTTAAGGTGGATTTTAAGGATAGTTCCATAACTTATTTTTAAAAATTTCTTTTTTTGTATAAAAATAGGATTGTTCTATTTTTATACAAAAAAGGAAAATTTTAAAAATAAATTATGGAACTATCCTTAAAATTCACCTTAAAATGCGTGCCAGACACCCCATTTTGAAATGATAACAACTCAACGGGACGGAGGGAGTATTTGTTTGTGGGCTGTAGGTGACAAGTGACTAGGGAGTGAACTTTTCATGTAACGTATCTTAAAAATGCGTTTCTGTTTTTTTAAACGCAAACTGCACTTGCATTTTCAATTTCTTTAAAAGAAAAAATCAGTAAAAGCATGACATAAAGTTGTGTTTCTTGAAAAACCAACATAAAGTTGCGTTCTTAAGTGATAGAAAGGGTCATTTTCATGAGTTGTGATATTTTGGATCATTTCTCTTTAATTTGTGACTATAAGGTCCAATACCCCATATATTATGTGACCGTAGAGGTGTAATTTAAGAAATTGATAAATTTTGATAAAGAGGAATGTACACCTTTTTAGATATTTTATACTCCCTCTATTTCAAATTAGTTGTCTACTTTGATTTTTACGCGTAGTTTAAGATGCATTGACCGCATAGTAATTTTTATTCACAAAAAGAATAATTTTAAAATAATTTATATAACTATGCGATCAATGCATCTTAAACTACGCGTAAAAGTCAAAGTGTACAAATAATTTGGGACGAAGGGAGTATGGATTTTTATTAATTTAGGAAGTTGATAAATTTTGACAAATTTAATAAATAACTTTTTGATAATCTCCCAATTCTGACAGATGTCATGCCACATTAAACAATTCTATTTGGAGATACTCTTAAATATAAATTGTTTTCTTTATAGTTTTTACAATCTTTTAGCCTTTATATATATATATTATACATTTATTTTATTATAATTTTACATGATATTATTAAACTTATCATTAATTTCATATACACCTTTTCTAACTAAAACAATATATATCCCACTCTTCCGTAAAAAATATATATATATATATATATATATATATATATATATATCTCACTCATGAAATACCGTTCACAAAACAACTAATGGTTAGAACAATCGTAGCTCATAGTCCCATATTTTATTTTGTTTGTATGTCAATATGTCATGTATGCTAAAGTGTTTTCCTAGAAAAGTGGGCAGCATCCTCATGATGTGGTGAATCCCATCTCTCAAATTCGGTAAGCATATTTTATTCATTTATTTATATTATGTGATATTAATGTGCAAGGGATACGTTTATAAAAGAAAAATGTTAGGCAGTGGCAGATTCAGAAATTTATTTTAGTGAGTTCCTTGTATATATATATAATTTTTATGGTGAGTTTCACGTAACCCGAAATTAACACAAATCCGAAAAATCCTAACTCAAATTCGTATTTTTTGAATTACATCAGTATAATGTTTTTGAGTCGGGTCTCATATTACCACCCCTAAATCTTATAGCTTTTAATTTTGTTGTTAATATTTTTAGTTTGGTTTTAATTTTAAGTTAGACTGCAGTTTTATTTTGGGCTCAAATAGTGTAATGAATTCTTAAAATTTTTTAGAGGTTCACTTTATTTTTCTGGTGAGTTCCTGCACATGCAAGCTTGATTTTTTGAACTTAAAAGCCCAACCTGAGTGGGTGTCTCCACTCAGGACAGTATAGATCTGCCCCTGATGTTAGGTATCTCAAAAATTGTCACAAATGATGAGTTGTCACATGTGTAATTGATAATTTTCATATAATAATATAAGACCCTGCATGCATATATATGCGCCCACAAATTAAAATAAGACATATGTCATGAAAATTTGGGATTAATTTTGTGTGCATGTAAACTGTGTGGGGCCAACTAAACACAAGTGGTCCGTACCTTTAATAATTAGAGGGAAAAAAACTGACTATCCTTGTTTTATGTTTTCAATGCAGCAAATGGGATTGTGTTGCGGCTGCTGGTCGGGTCTGCCGCTCAGTTGAAAGCTAAGAGCAACTACAATGCTACAACCCATTTTTCTCTTTTTTTAGACCCCACTATATGCCAAATCATCTTAAAGTGGATAAATGAAAAAAGTAGCCAATCTCATACCATGCAAAACCCACTTCCCACATTTTATAGGACTCATTATATTCTTATTATATTATATTTATAATAAAATGATATTTTATAATTCAATTTTAAAATAAAATTTTAAAATGATTAAATTTTTTAAAAATATTATTAAAATAAAATATGTACCAGCAAGGACGCATGATTTAAATAAAATATTTAAAAGAAATGACATATGCATAACTGGACATTGCCCACTACCCTGGGCATTGCCCACTTTTTATTCATCTCATACAATGCATATAATGAAAAAGTTCGTTGGCCAAGTCCTTTTGAAAGTCCCAACACAATGAAATGGGCAGCATTGTAGGTGCTCTAAACCCAGAAAAATCTGTAAGGATCGTCTATTTGAGCTGCCCATGTTTCACTTGGTTGAACCAATTCATGATAATCATCGACGATTTCATCTTTTTACGACAAATTAACAAAAATAAGTCTCATCATGCACATGCACATGCACGGCCTGAAAGGAAGAAAATTAATATTTTGACTGCAATGTTCACTATTTCTGGGATTGAATTTATAAACTCCCCGTTGTTTGGGATGTTTATAGATATTAGTACATGTTAACGGTAAATAGAGAACTTGGGAACAAGTATCCAGCCAGCTGCATTGTGGAAATATATTGAATTGTAAACTGCGAGACTTCTTCTTTATTTCCTTTTTATTGTATTTTATCTTAATTAGATATAAGAAACGAGACAGATTTTGAAATAAAATAAACATTTGAATCTTGTAGACATATTGTACCACTACAGTCTACAGCAAGAGGTTCGAAACACATGCACCTGCGTGCGTCTACTCACAACTTAGAGAGAGAAAAAAAATATACAATGGATTACTAAGAAGGCAATCATACATGTTTATGCTATTGTACAAATTTTCAGAGCATCATTTTTAACTTGTCAAGTCTCTCAAGTTTGTAACTTTACTACATTCGAGAATTATTAACTGCAAATTTATTCTACTGCATAAATTTTGTGGTAACCATATTGCTTCCTGATGTAAGAACTTGACGTATGTCGGGTAGGTACCAGGCAAAAATTCTAAATTGGACTTTTGCACGATTATATCTACATTTCTCCAGGAAGCATCGTGTCCCCGGGTAGATCGCAGACTGCAATACCCTGTGAAGATGAAGAAGAAATTTCTTCAATAACAAAATACATCAAAATGGATTGCATACTGTATTTTGTGGTATTGGTGTCGGTGTGTGCGTGCATTCGCGTCTCAACAATAAGATAATTATAACCTCTCCTGTAAGATGAGCCACACATTTCTTCTCAGCAAGCAACTCCGCTTCACTCTGTAGCATCAATAATCCATTCAAATTCAATACAATTTAAATATATAAAAACTAGGATAGACATGAAAGAGTACTCGTATCTTACTTTTTCTGTTCCTAAATAAAAGTCTGTTTGACTTTTTACGTAGTTATAGCTGCTTAATAATTCTATGTTTATATTTATAGAGTTTCCCACTTAGCAAGATTAATATTACCCTTAATTTTTAGTATTTTGGCATCATATCAAAATTTAACCTTGTAATCTCTTTTTAAGATCCTGTTAAGGAAATTAGTTATTCATATATCCAAACATGAATTCCCTTATCCAGTGGTAGTAAGAACTCTACTAAAGAATGTAAAAGGGAGTAAATAAATTATTGTTCAACAGTCAAGAGAAAGTTTTACCTTCTTTATTCTCTCGAAAAGGTAGTCATCAAATATTATATCTTTCACTAGTTCATAGTCACCATCACCCTGAAATTAAATCCTCCTCTAAAATGAGAAACAAATTTTCCATGTTAAAAGTAGCAAAAGTCGTGTAACTGAGGACCATTGTACCTTGGATCTGCATGGCATGCTAAAAACTATATCGTCGGCTATACCATATGGATTCCCGTTAGTATACACCTATATGCATCATAAATTTCAGATCAGCGACTGAAGATTAACATATAGCTAAACTAGTGACAGAGCGTGATTGCAACTACATAAAAGATACAATCATTTAAATTTTAATTATCGTAAGACAGTTTCAGCTAACCCGTTGACCATTTTTTCCTTTTGCTAATTACTAATCTGTTAACTTTACAATTTACATACATATCAGCATAGCATGTCTACTTTCTGAGAAAATTTAAACCATGTCATTTTCTCTCCTCTTAATGCACTTTCTATCTTTGTATAATATCAGAAAAATAAAGCTATTCTACATGACTACATATCATAGCCAGCTACAAAAAAGTTGTTTTCAACTTGCAGACTGCAAAAGAACCGATCTGTAACTTGAAGCTTATATTACAAGAAAAATGTTAAAAAGGAGTATGGACTTACTCCAGTCGAAAACCAATCACCCTTAGGGGTTGGAGTTACAAGTGACCTTATGCCATCAACAATTGATACAGAAGTTGACGCAGCAGAAGATCGTCCCCATTTTTTTATCAGAACACCGCCTCTCTATAAATCAGTTCTCATATTAGTAACTAAAAACAAGAAATAGCAGACCCATAAAGAAAAACAATCTTGATAAATCATACCGTCTGGACCATTTGAGTGAAGTCTTCTTCTAACCACTTGGTATCCTTAATGACCTCTTTGACTGGTAAGCCATCTATTTTAGCATTCAAGAAATCCGGAACCTGAAAAAAGTTTAATAAAGTATATTGTTCAGCCGTTCAGGAGAACCACTGATTTTTTTTACCAGTGTTCATACATTCACAAAATTTCTACTTGCATACCTGCGTAGTAGAGTGATTTCCCCAGATGGTCACATTAGAAACTTTATCGTAGAAGACCCCTGCTTTAAGAGCTAGCTGCAGAAGCATAAGATTAGCATATACATATCAGAAGACATGTTTGATACTTACAACTAGTATATACTGTCAGATAACTAGATAAGTGAATCCATGGTCAACCATACCTGACATTTTGCTCTATTTTCATCTAATCTAGTCAAAGCATGAAAATTTTTTGCAGGAATATTTGGAGCATTTTTCAAGCAGATCAATGCACTGCAATGACGATAAAGAATGCAAGCAGTTATATTTACATGGTTAAATCATACAGGCCACAGGGCATTAAGCAAAAGAGCTGGTAATGTTTACTTGGTGTTACAGGGGTTGCCCACAACTATCACTTTAACATTACGTGAGGCAACAGCATTTAGAGCTTTTCCCTGTCAATGAGAGCAACTACTGTATGAAAAACCATGATAAAATATTATTTGAATTTCCAAGTGAAACATATTACAAGTACCTGCTCTGCAAAAATCTGACCATTAATGTCTAACAAGCCAGCCCTCTCCATTCCAGGCCCTCTTGGCTTTGCTCCAATTAAAAGTGCCCATTCAGCATCTTGGAACACTTCATAAGGATCTATGCCAATGCTCACCTCTCTAAGCAACGGAAATAAGGAATCCTCCAGTTCCATGGCAACACCTGCATCACTTTAGCATTATAGCGAGCAAAACTTGATCTGGAGTATCAAGACTCAACAACTAGATAAGACAGTTGTACATTCAAATAAATAGTATATCTGTTATATTTAGGCAAAACATTGTATATTAAACATCATCTTGGTGGAAATAGCCACCATATGCAATGCCAGTCCTTTTCCTTCCTTTTCTTCTCATTGTTGATTAATGTTGGAAAATTCAGAAGATGGACAGTGGGCATCTAGTTCTATACAACAGTACAAGATGGCAAGCCTTGACATGAAACTTTATTACATGACTTATAATTTTATCCGACACTCAGAGTACAATAAACTTGTTCTTTTTTATCAATTAGTTGTTATGCACATACAAACTATTAACTCCAATAAATATTCTTAACAAGCAGTTGTAATTCATCTAAATGCAATACTGCAATTATTGGTTAGATGATCATTTATAGTGTGTAAATGACATCAGGGATGGAGCTGAGATTTATTAATTTTAATTAATATATATTTATTGTGTTTTTAAAAATTGTTAAGTAAAAATCTACAAATATATTCTACTTTCTATATTTGAATTTATAATTTTTTTTAAGAGAAACCATCATATTTATCAAAATATTTATAAATTATACATATAGATAGACATTGGGGGTAGGGGAATTAAATATTACAAATCTACTCATATGTTATATTATTATTTTTTACCATATTCTGGATCTTGGGATGGCGTGGCGCACAACCCTCTAACTTTATTTTTCAGTGATGTGCAGTGGTGATAAAATAATACTCTAGAGACATACCTTCAAGAGCTTCAAATGACCTTGTCGATCCCAGAAGTTTCAGTGCAATGGGTTGATCTGGACCAAAAACCTCACCAGATGCGAGCTGACATGATAAAACAAGTGTTAAAAATTGTTCATATAACAGATTAAACGAGTTTAGACAGTTGTGAATTTAATGTTATATTGCAGTGACCATGACCATGAAGATGACTCGATGAGTGAATGGTCAAATAAAAGTGAATCCCCGTTGCGCTAAACTGTAACTGAATAACAAGTAGACTGTCCAGCATAAACCCCACAACACTAAGGTTGTGTTCACTTGGCAGGAATGGAATGACGATTTTAGTCGGAGTGAAAATTCAGGTTTTTTGATTGGGACAAAGGAATAGAATGAATCAGAACTATTGAATTTCATTCCATCAGAAACATGTGGGGATAAGCTCATTCCTTCCAGACACTTCACACCATATCCTTCTCTGATTTATTTTTTTTGATAAAAATCTCTCTTCTATATTTCAATATCAAAATTAAGCATCTCTCTCCCACTCCCTCTCTATCTCTCTAACACACACAGAAATGTATATTACACATATCTCCCTCTCCTTCTCTAACACACACATAAATGTATATTCAACATCTCTGCCCCCCCCCCCCCCCCTCTAACACACACAAAAATGTATATTACACATCTCACCAATCCGAAATTCTCCAAATTCGGAAACTTTGATAAAAATAATCTTTAACTCCATTTTGGAATTTTACGAGAGAGTGATCATATTCAAAAATTAAATTTTATAAAATTAAAATGTTAGAAAATTATATATTATTTTCATTTCATTCCAATTGAATTTTACCTAAACAAACAAATGAATGCAATGTTTATTCCATTCCTTTCTCATTCCATTCTCATATGTAATGGGGTTACGGGGTGTTTTTTTTCCTTCGGACGGGGAAAGGGGTCCACGGTTAATTAAATTTTAGTTTTATTTTTGAAATAAATTTTTTTAACAGATTTGCTGTAAAATATGAGATAAGATCACAACTAAAAAAATTCCAATCAAGATGAGGAAAACAAAAGCCTTATCCAAACTCAAGAATAATATTTATTCTTCTTACTGTGGAAATGAAAGAGGAACAACACTAGCTTTTAGAAGTTCTCTTAAATAAAACTATGTTTTGAGAAAAGTAATACACTTCCGCATAGAAGATTGGTTGTAGACCGACATATTGAAACTAAAATGTACAATGAACCTACTAATTTGACACAAGAAAATAATACTAGGACAAGAGTGAATGAAGTGAAACTATCAATATAAGTTATGTGGTGACGTGTGTTAAGACAGTATGACACAACTTCAAAGCTTTCCCTGCGCATCAACTTGGCAAGATGGTAGAAGCCATATCTGTTTTCAGTTCATATGCTTTACCATGTCTGAAATTGGTAGTTTTTTCTTTACTTTATATTTTAACCTTGGTTCAGATGGCTGTAATAAATGGCCAATTTGAGAAATAAACAAGTTCGTGTTCAACAATAGTTCAGAATTTTAGAATGTCTTACTTTGAAAAGCAAATGATTAGATATCATTCCTGCAGCACCTGATACAGCAATGTTGATCATTTTCTTCCATGATTTGGTCTCTTCTTCCTGTAAAGGGAATAAAACAATTACTGTTTATAACAGATTAGCATTATAATATTTCATTTAATTAAATGCAAAGCATATGGCTATGAAGTGTAAATAAAATAAGAATACTGATGATACAATTTTTAAAAAATTTCGTGTACTATTTTTCCCCTTTTGAAGCTCCTACCTGATACCAATTCAACAAACTAGAGTGACATCTTAACTGTCTTATATATTAGGGATCCGGATCACTGACAAATTAACACATGGATGAAATTAAGATTGAACAAGCCAAGAAACATCCGAACAGGAGATTATATCTTATTTCTGCTCCATGCGTATGCATACTTTCGCCAGCTGTTCGAGTGGTTTACTGTCTCTTTAGAGGAAATGTTTTGTAATATTGAAAGTGGAGAGATACAGACATAGAATGTTTGGATAATGGGCACTGAGGGCACATCTGAATATTGGTTAAAAACTTTCAAATTCTGAACGTCAATTTGAGTTGATAAGCTTGCAGCTTTATCTGTCTATTGAACTCTAGTCCTAGCCGCAGAAGCTTGAACCACCCAACTCTCCAAGGAGGGGTAAGTACGTTTCTGCAGCTGACCTAAAGTGCCCGAGTACTGAAAAGATCTCCACTTAGCTAATAGTAAGTCAAAAAAGTTTGTAAAACATCTGGAACAATGGCATTTTTCATAGACAAGGAGCAACATCCTCCAGTTTTTAGTATGATTTTTGTTCTTTTAAAAAAAATATAACATATTAATTACAATCACAACTGACATTATGTGAAGCCAAGATATGCTCCTCTGGAGACTGAGACACTTGCATAACTTATTTACTTGAAATTGTCATTATAAATAATCTTTCATGGTAAGTTGAGTATTATAATCAATATATTACGATTACAAATATGATAATATACACTCTTCTATAGCACACTAATATAACACTATCTTAAGTTGTTAGTACTTGACATATCCTAGCAGGGCTAGCACAGTTGTCACTTGAAATTCCAAGCCTGCCCTGGCAGCTTGTTATGCTAAAACTTCGAAAGAAAAAACAGAGGTAACGCAATTATAAGATAGAACCGCATTTTCCCTATCAAAACTGCAACCAAATTTCAATTAGTACACTGTTTTGTTCCACACAGTGGCGGATGCATTATGTGCAGAGGGTACTATGCTAAACTTTCAACAAAAAAAATATATTTTGCATTTGGCTATGTTAAGTTAATGTGTAAAATAATAAATTTTAAAATTTCATGAGTGATTCTAAAAGTTTATAATATTTAGCATATATTTTTACATAATGTATATCATTTTATTTGTACAACACTATAAAAAATAAGGTATCAAATAATATTAAAACAATATTCAAAATCTCAAATAGGTCCTACTGGAAGAAACTCATACTAAATATATCGATAGTCATTAGAATTTTTTTTCCTGCCAACGCACGTTACTAGAAAATAAAATTGTCAACTTAAGCTAAATTCCCAGCTTCAAAACACAAACAAATTCCTACATCCGCCATTGGTTCACATATGAGTTTCATTTTCCGATAAATGTAAACATATTTCTACATAGAATATTGTTAAAGATGTAAATACCAAAATAATGTAACTAAACATCACAACAAACAACATACATGCTTAACACTAGGGGTGGAAATTTCTCAGGGCCCAAGGTCGTGTTCGTAAATGTATCAATTTCATGTTATGTTTACTAAACAGGATCGGAATGAGATGCATGTGAGAATGGAATGAGAAAGGAATGGAATAAGCAATCCTCATTTGTTTGTTTAGTTAAAATTTAATTGGAATGGAATGAAAGAGAGGGAGGGAGAGAGATGCTTAATTTTGATATTGAAATTTAGAGAGATATTTTTGTCAAAAAAAAAGTTCAAAAAAGGATATGGTGTGAAATGTTTGAAAGAAATGAGTTTATCCCACATTTATGATGGAATGAAATTTAACCGTTCTAACGAAATGGAATGGGACTAGAAATGATTCATTCCATTCCTTTGTCTCAACCAAACAACCTGAATTTTCATTCCGACTCCCACTGAATTCGTCATTCCCGTCAAAATTCATTTCATTCCTTCCAAGTGAACACAACCTTAAGATTTTAGGAGAACTGATAACCTAACATGGTATCTGAGCGGGTCCCTCCAACCCCCAATATTCTCATTTATTGAAATATTGATATTGTAGTATGGTGACCCAAAAAGGGGTGAGATCTCATAGTAATTAAAAATTTGGATTGGATTAGGCCCAAAAAGGGACGAAACCACCTAGTGATCCACTCTTCAATCCAAAAAAGATCCTCATAAGCTCGTTTCCTAACACCTCAAGATTCTAAAAGTTACGTAAGTATGTTAAAATGAAAATATAAGCTTAAAGAAATGAAAATTTTAATAAATATTTCTGGTCATATTTGGGTTAAGCAAGTTGGAGCCGTGTGATTGTCGGATTTTAATAAATCGTGCCATACATTGTCATCCTACTTAGCAATGAACTCCAGACAACCAGCCAGTACTTGAGGTGCAAAAGAAGAAGTAAAACAACCAAGTTTATGACTTCTAACCACAAACATACAAGAAAAGGAAAATACTTACAGCTTTTAAATCGTAAGTAAGGCAAAAGACACCAAAGCATTCAGGTTTTCTCTTTTCATTACTTTTCACAGCAACTGATGCTTCAACTTGCCTGTAAAATCATCAAGAATCAACTATAATCATTAATCAACAACAACACAGCCCCAAATGCTAAACAATCCAAACAAAGTGAAAACAATCTTACTTTGATGTTACAGAGCAAGAGATTCTTGTGTTTTGAGTGTGAGCAGAAGTTCTATAACTGAGCTGTTTATAGAAAGAGTGTTGAATTGATGACTTGAAGAAAGAAAGCTGTGAGTTGGCAAGACTTGTTGTTGGGGAGAGCTCTGCTGCAACAGCCATGGCAGAAACCAAAGTATAAGGATAGAAGTGGCAAGTGTTGTTTGGAGGGAGAGTGTTGTGGTATGATACAACTCAGATTATATATATGTATGTATGTATAGAGTAGAGACACACAACTAGACAAGGTGTCTGGCAAAGTTAAGTGATATGGTAAGTAACACTGTGGAGTATTTATTATTTATAAGGCTGTACATATGACACATGTATATGTTGCCTCATCCTCATTAATTTTTAGTGTTTGGACTTTGAAGCTTTTCATTATTGAGTATTTACATATATAGATTTATTTATTATTGACATGCATAGATTTATTAGTGAGTGTAAATTATTGATTCTAAGAGCAACCACAGTGGTATGAGTCCATTTTCTATTTTTTAGGGACCCAGGCAGTACCACATAAGCAAATAAATAGATTTTGAAAAAATTAGCCAATGCGAGGACCACTTCCCATTTACTATTATGTTATTATAAATTGACATTTGGCAATTTAGTACACATGTGCAGGTGCTTAGCAAAAAAGTAACACTTAAAATATGAAATGGGCACAGCCCACCGTCATGGCCATGGCCAATTTTTTTAAAACCATACAATGCAAATAGCCACTTTTTTCATTAGGCCAAGTCATTTTCCGTGTCCCAATGTATCAAGTGGCCATGCATTGGAGGTGCTCCTAGACCTCTCCTTTAATTAATTGAATAACAATAGCATGTTTCTTCAATAATATGTGAATAGTATATTATTTATATTTATTGCTTGAATCGAATGTTGGTCACCTTTTTAAATTGTAAATATTTTTTTAATTATAATTATAAAATATTTTAATCTTATATTAAGAAGTAAATTGTTTAAATTCGATATTTTGTTATTGGTTTATAAATTAAAATATAACTAATCAAGGTAAAATTGTTACATTGAAAATTATATAATAATTTATATCTACTTAAAATAATATTGTTCCAGGTCTAGAAATTTATTATAAATCATAGATTTTAAAAAAAGTTAATCACATTTAATAAATTAGATTTTGGCATAGAAAAATCAATAATTAATTTGATGTTGGTATGCGGAATAGCCGGACCGGATTTTAAAAAATCCTGAATTTTATTGAATCAGGTCGGCCGAAATTTTCTAACAAAACAGGTTTTGATTGAGGCATGAGATCGGGCCAGGTTTTTTTAATTTATATATTAATATTACTAAAATTTATTTAAAATATTATATATTTTTAAATTTTCATTAAAAATTCAGATTTTTTCGGACTTCGAATCATGCCCAATTTTAATAAAAAATATTAGGCACGTTCAAAGTTATCGGGTTGGACCGAACCAGATCAGAATTTTTCCGAACCGAATTTTTTAAATATTTTTCTGGACCGAATTTCAGATTTTGAATTTTTTAAACAATCTCTAATGCAGAGACAACATATATGTGGCCTGAGGATGATTAAATAACCCGAAATGTATTATTAGAGGCCAATACTACTAAAACTCTGTCCATCTTAAAGGAGTGTTCACAAGTCTACACAAACAAACAAGATTTAGACCCACATCTCATTAAAACTGTCTCAAGCCCACTACTAGTCACAGTCAATATGACATGTCCGTGTTATTTACGTTTTTAAAATCAAAGATTTGATATTATTATTATTATTATTATTATTGAAATTTTAAAATTAATTCTCAAAAAAATATTTAAATAATTTTTTTTATTATATTTGGGTCGATATTTGTATTTTTTATTCTTTATATTTAAAGAATGCGTTTTCATACTTCACACTTTGACAGTTCACATGTCAAAATGTACAAACCATGCAACATGTCGCCACATAAAATTGCATACACTTATAAGACTGAACTCCAATAGTAGATTCTTTTTAAGAAGAACAAGTCGCTCTTATAGCCGGCTACTTAACAAATATACATAGAATATCTCTTTGAAGCGGATATTTCAATGTTATAAATTGACATCTAATCTTCTTTATACCATATTTAAATGGTGATCATTCACCCCACATTTTACAAACACAAACACATTCTAAGTTTCTTTCAAGATGTCTGGTGAACAAGGATGGATCACTAATGTCAATAAGCCCGAAAATATTGATTCACGAAGCGGATTTAATCCGCAAACTGGGGTCTATAACCCTCTGTTTCGGCTCCCAAAAGGGTATGAAATACCGACAAGTCATGTCTTTGATACGGCAACATATGTGCTCTCACAGTTTCCACAACTAGATGTGGCCGAGTCACGAATAGCACTCGTGGACTCGACCACAAAGCAACAAGTGACATATGGACAGCTTCGACGTTCCATCAAGTCACTTGCTGCTGCCCTCTTTACTGGACTTGGGATTCGTAAAGGGGACGTGGTTTTCCTCCTCTCCCCAAACTCGGTCCTGTACCCAACCATTTGTCTCGCGGTGCTATCTATTGGTGCGATTTTAACAACTGCCAATCCACTTAACACAGCATCAGAAATTGGAAAGCAAGTACGTGACTCTGGCGCAAAAATTGGAATAGTTGCCCCAGAATACCTTGATAGATTATCACCAACAGGGATTCCTACATTGCTCACAACAAGGCCTGAAAATGACACTACACTTTCTGTAGAGAAACTAATTGATGATTGTGAACCACTTGACTTGCCTAAAGTTCACATCACTCAGTCAGACACTGCAGCAATTTTATACTCTTCAGGAACCACTGGAGTAAGTAAAGGTGTAATTCTTACACACTCAAATATTATATCAATAATGGCGATTCTCAAATGGTCCGTTAAAGTTTCATCATCCGAAAATGATGTGTTCTTATGTTTCATCCCCATGTTTCACATTTATGGTCTGGTTTTTTTTGGTTTGGGCTTGTTTTGTTCCGGAATCACAAATATCTTAATGCACAAATTCGACTTCAAGGCAATGCTCGAGGCTATACAGACTTATAAAGTGAATAACCTCCCCGCAGTTCCTCCAGTTATTCTAGCGCTTGTAAAGTATGGAAACTGTGGATATGACTTGACATCGTTACGAGCAGCAGGCACAGGTGCTGCACCACTAAGCAAAGAGTTGGGGGCGGAATTTCGAATGAAGTTTCCATGGGTTGAGCTAAGGCAAGGGTATGGACTAACTGAGAGCTGCGGTGCAGCTACTTTCTTTCCTACAGATAAAATGGCGTTGGCTCATTCAGGCTCATCGGGAATGTTGCTTCCAGGTTTTAGTGCCAAGATTGTAGACACAGAAAGCAGAATTCCATTGCCACCCTATAAACAAGGGGAATTGTGGTTGAAAAGTAGAGCTGTGATGAAAGGGTACCTGGGAAATGAAGCAGCAACAAATGTCACGATTAGTTCGGATGGGTGGCTTCAAACTGGCGACCTCTGTTACTTCGATGAAGATGGGTGTCTATACATTGTAGATAGATTAAAAGAGCTGATCAAGCACAATGGATATCAGGTATGGTAATAATAAAACAGGAATAAAAACAGTAGAAACTGTTAACCAAAACAGCACTTTTTACGAAAATGTGACATGTTCAGTAAGATGTTGTCTGGATAACTGACAACTTTTTGTTTAGCTATCAGGATTGTGCTGTCATGAAACTTATGTTGTATATTGTAGGTAGCGCCAGCGGAACTAGAAGCCATACTTCTGACTCATCCTCAGATACTTGATTCAGCAGTTATCCCGTGAGTTCCAAGTTTTTAAAAAAAAAATACTTTTGGGGGCACACATGATCATATAAAACCAAGCATACCCAGTATATCACACTCAAAAGTAGGGTCTAAGAAGGTTAGGTGTATTTAGACCTTCCCCCTTCCCGAAAAGAGATTGTTTCCCTCAAATGCCCCGGCTTAGAAAGCACAAATGATAAGATGAACGTAAATTGTTTGTTCATGTATTACTTTAAGTTGTAAAAGGATGATTAAATTAAGTTTTTGCAGAATTGAAGATGAAGAGACAGGAGAAATACCGATGGCGTACGTGGTAAGGGCACCTGCTTCTGAACTCACTGAAGAACAAGTCATTGAATTTGTTGCCAACCAGGTTCTTCTTCAATCTTTCTCTTTTTCATTCTATAGCTGTTTAACAACCGTAAATCACACACACTTCTGAAAAGTTAAATGTATATTGCTAAACAATATTTCAGGTGGCTCCATACAAAAAAGTGAGACGAGCTGCATTCATCAGTGCTATACCAAGATCAACTGCAGGCAAAATCTTGAGGAAAGATTTAGTGTCTCAAAGTCAACAGAAAGTAATCTCCAAAATGTAGCAGCTTCATATATATTATGAGCGCGTATTTGTAAACAAAGAACTAAAGAATATTGCAACTCATATTTAAGGTATTGCATCAGAAGAGATACTGAAGCAGAGTAGCAGACACAGCAGAGTATCAAGTTACTATTTCAGTGCATGTGATTGAACATTGTCTAGCAATAATAATTTTCTGTTCTTACAAAATATTCCATATGAGCGATAAAAATGTCATATTTACACGGAATTGGTCATTTTTACCACTGTCAGCAAAGTTGGCCCAGAATACCACAATTTAAACAGCTGGCCCTTTTAACCATTTGGATCCACATTTGCATCATTATCTTCGGTGATGCATATGTATTATGTGGAATGCACATTTTTAAGAAATTGTTTATGGTTCGGACATCCATAATAATCACATTCCTACATGCCGTAAACAATCCTGGGTATTTCAGTTGTTACATCCATTCACCACAAATATATATACAACTCTTTCTTCAGAAATACTTTACAATCAATTATTTGAAAAGAACACATCAAAGCTAAAAAAAGAAACAAGCATGAAGGTATAATTATGCCATAAAAACGGTATACAAGTCTGTTCAGACCAATATTCAACAACTCAATGTTTAACAAATAAAAATTCAAACTAAAGTATGATATAGAATGTTGCAAAGTATCAAAACTAGTTTCTATGACAGTATGACATGCAAACTTTGGGACCTCTGTGCAAAAGAATAGTTTTGTCCATATAAATAAAGAAGCCAAATATCAGTTTAGAAGTTAGAACGCATCATATATTAATTATCATGATTAAGCTAAAATTATAAGATTACTATCAATTCTTAAATCTGCCTGACAAAAAATTTGCATTCCTTTTACTCGCAAAATAGCAATGTCAGATGAAAGATTTTGTCTGCAGAGTGACCAGCTCAGTTTTTGGAGATAAATCTAACCGGCCACCCATCTCCAAACTCCACCCGAACTTTGTCTCTGATCAGATGAAGCGACCTCTATATCACGATCAAACTCTGCTTTTTGTCTCCGGATCTCTTGAACCTCCTCTTCTATAGACTGCAATGACACAAGCATCTTCTGTAGCTCCGCAATTTGTGCCTAAAATCCATCAATGAAAAGGTAAATAATATGTAGCAGCACAAGAATATGTTTCAAAGAACTTCCCCATCTACTTCCACTTGGCATAAAAAAAATTATCCTAAATTTAAGGCAATATAACTGATCCACAAAACCCGCACTCAACATGAGTAATAAAATAAAAGGAAAGGCTGGATAAAACTAAACAAAATATGGAAAGAACCTCAAGTTTAGCACATCTGGACCTCTCAGCTACCAGCTGACCTTGAACAGATTGAAGTTCCTGAAGGAATGCAAAAATTAGTATCGACTGGTTTCCATCCACCAAATAATAAAATCTGACAGTTTCATATTAATTAACAATTAACTTTTATTATGATTATAGTGGGAGTTTTTTTGTGCCTACCAGAAATTAATTTAAATTTTTAATCAATTTGATGACTGACAACAACTTATACTAAAGATTTTTTTATACCTTGGACAACTCAACATGAGTACTATTAGTATCATCAAGTTTGGCTTGGAGCGCAGAATTTTCTGCCTGTATATCCGAAAGAGAAGATTCCAACAGCTTCTTATCTTCATTAACTGTACTGATTTCCACTGAAAGATCCACCTCAATATTTGAACCCCGTGTATCAGTGAAAGCCACCTTCTCAGATGTGGTTAGAGCATATGCAGCTGTAACCGAAGCTGCTGCAGCAGCAGCTGCTGGTGATCTAAAGATCTTGGCATGGGCAGAGTCGTTTGGTTTTGGTCGCATAACAAACACCTATAATTCACGGTAAAATATTTTTTAGAATTGACGATAAGGGCAACAGCATCACATTCATCATACACTGAGTTCTGTTTTCCTTTTCTCTTTAAATGATTAGGAAGGTTTTCTGTTTACATTTTTCAGTATGAGAGTCAAAATAAATGCCGTCTTAAGCCTCTGCCTCTCCATTTATAAACAATGTGTGCAGTTAGTAAGTTTCATCTATAAACCAAAAGTAGGATTTTGCACCTCCACGGATGTTCATACTGAGACTTGCAGGAGAAAACATAAAGTGAGAATTTGCACTACAGTTATCCCGATGACGTGTTATGCAAAATACTAAATGTATCTCTCAGAAAAGCAATGACACAGATTATGACTCCTTTCCACAATTTAACATACATTTATCTCTCTGTCTGTTTCATAATTAGTTGTCTATTCATAATTTAGGAGATAGAATAAAAAAGTTTTTAAAGGCCACTAGTTATTCCTCTGAATATCATGAAAATGAGGATGTATGCAGGGATTAAATTACACATTAAAGTCATAGTTTAAGTGTTCGCATATTGTTGAACTAGATGGTATACCAAATTTTAAGAATCAGGTAATCAATATGCTCAATATACAATTTACTAGAAAACCTCGACAGTAATGAACCAGTTGACAAAAGAAGTACAAATTTATTAACAAAAAATGTAAAAAAATATTTAAAAAAATGTACCTCGTTATTATATTTCCCGTTGTAGCCACCAAAGGCGACCAAAAACTTCTCACCGTGTATAATTGACGACGAGATGCTCAGCCCCTGTTTCAATAAAGATGACATCATACACATGGTATTCAAGTACATATTTATGGGCAGACATGTCAGAAGCTTAATACTGTGTGGTATGAACAGTAAACTATGAAGTTCATAAACTATGAAACACGATTTACTTTCGTATACTACATCTCAACTCTAGAGTCAGTTTAGTGCACAAATAAGCTGAAAGAAAATACATAAACAATTGCATACCCTTGACAAATTTTTTTGTCAAATTGTTCAGATTCTACAGATGAATTTCAATTTTTTCTAATGCAGGGAACAAACATATGCATTTCATTAAAATACAAGAAAAGACAGTCAGTTCCTGCATGTCAGATAACTTATTAAAATAAAAAATCCTTGCACGCAGAAAGTTCACAGAGGACTTTGAGCTTTGTGTTTTATTCAGATTAAAATTGTTAATCAGCATTTTGGGCTGTGGTCGTGGGCTTTCATAAAGCTGCATACAACTAGCAAAAGGCCTTTTAAACTATTACTAATTAATAGCAGCATGTAATTATAAACTGAGATGCTAGAATTGCACCAAATCAGCTGTCGGGAAAATTTAGAAATTCGAACTTCACTCAATTTCCTCCCGTCGAAATTTACATGAGTTTTCCGGAATTTAAAATCCTATTCAATCGTTTCATTTCAAATTTACCCCCCTCCATCGCAGTCTGCATGGCCACTCCTGATGCAATTCACCACCACCGTCCATTATGTTCACCACTCCACCGCACTTATTTCACATCCAGCAACACAAACCGATGAAACAAAGTTTGCTTTTCTATGAGTGTCCACCAAGTGGTTGATGGTGTGACTCAATTGAATTTTGTTTGTAATACATGTGTTCTATTGGGATCTGAATTCTCTAGTGCTGAAGATGTTTTGGAACAGAAAACTAGCAAATGGATTCATATTTGAGGTGTTTTTCTTTGCATCTTCTGCGATATATATAAACATATGCTCCCTCCAACCCATCATTTTGTCCTCATTTGAATTTGTTGGTCAAATAGTGTTGTAGACACTAATAAATATCCATGGAAAAGTTACCTTCTGTAGCTTTTGTTTTGTGTTTATTACAGTGTGTGTACATAATAGGTATTATGCTTATTATACTTATGACTAGCTGTCTAGCTACCATATATGAATTTTTTGGTAAGAAAACATATGAATTTCTTGTTCGGGATTTAATTTTTATGAAACAGGTGTTTAAAAAAAACCAAATGTGTTTCTTGAGTGGTGGTCAAGGAAAATCAATTAAAAATAGTTTTTCAGTTTCTAATTTTCTTTAACAGCTGGGTTTTTTTATTTGATTTTTAATAAATTAAATACAAAAATAAAATATTTAAATTATACAAAGATTTGAAATTCTATCCTGTTTTTCCCAAACCTAGAATTTGGAATTGAATTTCAAGATTACAGATTCTGGAATTGAATTTCAAGATTACAGATTCTGAAATTGAATTTCATGTTCCCAAACACAACCTTAAGGCACTAATGAGTGTACATAAAGCACCTAATCTTGAATGAAGAGAACCTTTATATCACACTTACCGACTGAAATAGAATGGCTGAAACAGGCCGTTAATGGGCAGTCTTAAGTCTATAACTGCTAGCATTTGATTTTTAAGAAGCTCCCACTACTGAACCCTACCGACAACTACAACTAGCTATAATGTATTTTTATGTAGTGCAAATTTCAGTGACAGAATAATTACCAACCTCACTAGCCAGTGGATCTCTTCCTTTTACACTGGTTAACACTGAAAGAACAAGCTTTGACATATTTAATGCTAGAGTTTCTGGAGCACCTGCATCATAATAGTATAAAAAATGGTTCATAAATTCTAGTCGAACAAAATAAAAATAAAATACGTCGCATGCAAATAGTTCAACTAAACAATCACAAGTAGCTCATACCACTTCTGTTATCACCGCCACCAACTATATACCACTTATCATCAACAGTTACACCAGCATGACCCGCTCTGGGAGCCACTATTTCACCCTGAACTTCTGGTTGGGACCATTCCAGCTGCAATACATATGGACTTTAGCATGGGCTCATGAGAATTCTGTAACTGTTTTATCATAGTTATTAGGCAATAAAATAGTATTAAATTTTAGTTTGCTTGCCAAACAACTGGTTTCAAATGCCACAATAGCAAGAAAATTTACTTCCATGTATCTGAGAGGATATCCTTACTAGTTACTAATGCACTTTTTTGGTTTACAGCCTACCTAATTCATTTTTTCCCTCCACAGCCTACATAGGTAGAAATAGCAGCTTTGTGACTTTAAGTGCAAAAAAAAAAACTAAAATCTTCAAATGTTTATTCCTACAGTAACTTGTGTACATAGAAATTCAAATTTTCAGGAATTTAAAACAAAGCAATTCGCATACAGCTGTCAAGGTAACACAAATGAATATCATATTTTAAGCCTACAACATACACAGATCAATATGGCCTAAAAGAAGTATAGAGTGGAGCAGCACAACAGATAGACCCGGACCTTTAAAGTTAAATGCTTTACTTGATATACACATGTATGTCCGCTAAGAGAAAACAGAACTAGATAATTAGAAATTTAGCACATCTTAAGTTTTTTTCTAAGGTAGCACATCTTAAGTTCTTAAGTTGGCAATTGGAATTTAAAAGGCTTTTTAGAAAATACCTATATTATAACATTTTATCCAAAAAGACCTATCATTTTTCCTTTTTTTCCCAAGACTTTCCCCCCAAAAATATGGGTTTAAAACAATAGAATTTGTTAAACGGCAGGAAACCTACAAAAGCTATTACAACGATATGCAATTCCCATGAAAAACACATTAATAATACTTAAAAACTCTAAAGGAGCACAGTTATTCTTATTTTGATATTCAAAATAAAACTTGCATGGTAGACGAAATTCCTCCATTTATTCGTCACAAATACGCTCACAGATATAGCATTCCATGTGGAATTTATAATAAATAGCATTTGAAAAAATTAAACTTACGGTCTCTAAGTCCAATACATGTAGATCACCAAAAAAAACTGAATGAGAACAGCCCCCAAAGATTAGAAGGTAACGTCCTGCATGCACTGCAGCTGTGTGATCAAATCTGGGAGCTGGAGTTGTCTGCCTAAAAATGTACAAACATAGATACACAGACTTCAAGCGCATGAAACTGGGTGACATTTAATGTAAAAGCAATACTTACGTTGTTTCTAAGTCACTCCAAGACATTGTTTCCAGATCAAGAACATGAACATCATTCAACAGTCTTCTGCTCTTGTCCTCTCCTCCAAACATTATAAGTTTGGAGCCAACCAATGACACAGATTGTCCACTGCGAGATATCTGAAAATTTTGGACCATACACAGACAATAGATCACTTTGACGTGTTATGGAAGAACTGCAAATCACCAACAGTGACAAAAATACTAGACCGAGTCTCCAAGCTTGTCTAATGATGAATGCAAGGAAAACTAATCAACTAGAATTTAAAGACGAAGCCCCGAGGTATAGTTATGATTTATAGAAAGGGAAGTTGGTCAGATACCGGAATGTTTCCTGTCGTCTCTATCACACCACACAGGTGTGACTCGAGGTTGATGAATCTCACTACAATAGAAAATTTAGACAGCATTAGATTCAATAATAACAGAGTATGTGTAACTTTACAGGGAAACAAACCTGTTACTCGATCAGATATGTTCTTTGATTGACCACCTACAATAATGAGCCGGTTTTCCCACTTAATCTGCAAACATATTTGTACATAATGCATCAGCGATCTAAGATATAAAATTTTAGAATATGTTGGGTGATCAAGATGGAAATATTTTTAACCACCTTACCATGTGGTGACTGGATATAGCTGGAAATGCTATCTCTGGGCTACTATGCTCAACATTTTCAGAATTTGGGTCCACAATCAATTTAATTAAAGACCAGGTCAAGTTATTAAGATCAAACACCTGGAAAATGGAACCACTTTCAGAAGTCTTATTAATTGAAGGAAAAAGACTTGAATATGGTTATAGGGAAGAGAAGATGGGTAAAATTATTACCTGGAAATCAGATAAATACCGACCATTACGACTTCCACCAACTATGTACAATTTTTCACCAACGACAGCTGCAGCATGCTATTGAAAAGAAAAGAGTGCCAAAATTAGACCAATCCAAAGTAACAGGTAAAGCAATGCAATACAAATCTGAAAATTGTCAAAAGAAAATTCAGTTCAATGTGTTTCCACTAAAATATATGAATAAATGCAAAGAAAAAAAATTCTATAATCAAGAAGCTACTTCAATTTTTCAAAAGAGAAAGACAATCTTAATTAGTCTCTTGCATGGAAAACCTTGTATCGAGCTGATGGCCTTGGACCAGACACAGGGAGTGCCATCCACCGGTCATGGTCTAATTCCAAATGCCAATTTTGATTTTCAGTACCCATTGCTATTTCCGGGATCGTTAGACTATCTTCAATAGCAATTACCTGCAACAATCATACCAAAATACAAAAGTTTTTATTAGAAGCTTAAGAGACAATAAATATTCCAATTAAGAAAGAGAGTTTCACTAAAAGTTAAGCAAAAGCTTTTGCCAGTAACAAAGAGCTATTAATTTTTATAATTTTTACAATTGCATATGTAAGTATGGTTGTTGGAGGATAGAGAGTACTATTTTAAGGGTGCTTTGCATGGTTATCACGGCAAAACAAATTAGCATATCCTATTCACAAAAACAATAAAAAGAAAGGGTCGTCAAATTCCATCATGGGTTGATCATATTTGATCTACATAAGCCAAATCCCATAGCACTGGCAAAGTTGCCCGCACAAATGCAAGGAGGTATAAGTGTATAATTCATATAGGATTGTGTGAAACATGATTTGATGTTGCAATCATTAGGTACTTTTGGTGCAGGTTTTAGAGTACGATTGCATCTACACTCTTCTCCATGATCATCAAGTTGGGACGATTATTAGTGGTAATCTGTCTAAGAGACCTAGTTCCTCTCAATTATCTTCAGAATTGTAAAGAACATTGGTGGTGGTCTAACTCTGTAAGAGACTTAGTTCGTCTCAATTATCATCCAAATGGTAACTTGTTCTTTCAGGTACTTGATAAAGCATGTTAAATGGATCATGGGTTATGGGAAAAAAAAGGTTGTACAAATTGCACAAGGCAACATCATCAGCAGGGTCTGGGAAGGGCTCACTCTACATAGTTTTACCCTTATTGTTGTTTCAGGTTGTTTCTGGAGGTTCAATCACAAGTAAAGCATTTATTTGCAACATCTGCAATCCATCTTCTATTACAATGAGACTCTTTTTAAAGTTCAGCGTCAGTATCCTGGGTACACTAATACGCAAATGGTGTACAGACAACAGTTGTAGTCACTCGAGGTAATATTCAGAAAACATTCAGAATTTAGTGTGTTTGGGTGTCTAAAAACTTAAAACTTCCGTAACTTTGTTCTTTTCTTTTTGGAGTTATTAAGCCCATATTACACGTATCAAAGAGCTCCTTTAGACTTGAACAAATCATCAGTTCTAAAAATGACTAATTCTAAATTCAACCAAAAAAAGACCAAATATTACATTTTATATATTTAATATTATAAAAAAATTCTTATTTGGATACACACTAAAAAGTGAAAGGGTTCCAGAGTATGGCAACCTTACAACTCCGCCACTAACGCATGTTCAATGACACTCTTTTTGCCACCTGTTTTAGATATGCTCCTAGGAGTATATTCACCTTTTTATGTGTTGCGTTTTTTTGTATCATACTATTTTGTGTAGTATCATGCATATACAGAGCACATTCTTCTTTTGTCATTTTCTTTTGTACATTGATGTCGTTCATTTATTTTCATGTTTATTGTACCTTCTTAAAGTAAGAGTAAAGTTTGCATACATATCACTCCTCCCCACACATCTTTGCCCGTTTCCAAACTCAACATCGAGTAAGCATGTTTGGTTTGGTTTGGTTTAGTCTCCTTTCATAATTATTGTTTTCTAATTATTATATTTAGCAAGGTCTACATCTACATCTACTCTACCTCCACCTCTCCACACAAAGTTAAAAAGTTTCACGGAAGTGGACAACTGTGTGTTAATATGCTTCCTCACTCAAATCGACTTATAGGCATCCACAATAAACAATAGAGTTATTGAAATGCGAGGAAACAAGCTAAAGACAAATGATCTCTCCCTAGCATATTAAGATGTTGGAATTTAATCTATCGTTTTGTATAAAAAAACTGTATAGGTCTAAAACTATCCAGGTCCCCTCCGCAATCTCCCTCGTAATCTAATCTACAATTTATAACAACTTATCTGAAAGCGAAACCATATCTACATATTCGATATTTCTCCTACCAGCATTTCCACCACTAGAATTTGGCCACTTGAAACGAACACTACAAATAATTCAACACATTCGAAAAATCATCAACATAAATACACATTTCTGTATTAATACACACGAAGAGAGATGTATTAGGTTAACAATATTAGATCAAACACCTAAGGTTAATAAACTGAAATAAACGCAAGGAAAAAATAAAGTGAAATACACAATTTAAATAAAAGAATAAATTGAAAAAAAAGAGATAGGCAGAGATACAGACCTGAGTAGGTGGAGAATAATGAAATTCCGGCGAGATCGGACGGTGGAGATGGTCCGATCTCGATGGAGTTTGAGTTTTGTAGGTACTTCTGTGTTTTACTTGTACACTTGTGGGATCAATCATGTGTTCAATGAGCCTAATCAATCGTGTGTTTTACGAGTATTTTATATTTTATTAATTAATGATTGTATTAGTTGTAAATTTTATTTTGTTTATCAAGTTTATGCTTATTTAATTTTAAAGACAAGATTTAATTATTATTTTTTATAATTATAATAAATTAATTAATTCTTATACTAGTTCTTAGAAATCAAAACTCAATTAATACTTTTAATTTTAAAAATAAAAATAATTCTTGTTATTGAATATTTTTGAAATTTATTTATTTTTAAAAATTATTAAAATGAAATATCGAATAAATGTATAGATATTTCATTAAAAATTCGGATAAAATTTTGAATTTTTAGCTAATTCCGGCCATATTTAAATCAAGATGATTTGGGATGAAACTGATTTTTTTGGAAAAATATATGGTCCGTGAGCCCGGTCGGGTTGGAACTGGATTTTTTTAAATTAGATTTCGGATGATTTCTTAAAAAAAAAAAAGATTTCGGATGAGTTTTTAGAATTCAAAATTTTCATGTATCCTTATATATGGGATAGATAGGGCGTGTCGCGATGATAGTTCTTGAGGGATTTACTCGGATAATTATGTTTACGGTTAATAAAATGTGTTGTTTGGAAGAATAATTTATATCGAAAACTAATGTTATTACGTGAAGACCCTTGTTCTATATTATAGTGAATTATTCTTATTGAAAAGATATAAGATGTTATTTGTTCTTAATTTAAAAAAAATAAAAATCAGGTGAGTTATTAGGACGCCCTTCGTTTGGATGAGTCATGACTATGTTTACCATTGGAAATTTCAAAAAATTATCCATGACAAGATCAAATCAATGAAGTCTTGTTATCCTATACAAACTTATAATCATGTGAAAACACGGGATAACTAATATTTAAATAAATTGATTTTTTATTTATATTTTTATTGATATTTAATATAAAATTTTATAATATTAAGAATTTATATTAATATTATATGTTCTTTTATTTTATATAAATATGTTATATCCAATATAAATATGTTATAATTTGGACTCGTGTTATAATAAATAGTAGCCTATAACCCGTGCAAAGCACGCGAGGGGAGTAATAAATAATATATTCTATATTTTAAATGAATTAAATATTTAATTTAATTATTTATGTTATTAATATTTTTTATGTAATGTTGTACATGACATAAATTATTTTTTAATCATATTTATATTATGTGTTTAAATTCTTATTAATATATTGTTATATATTTATATTAATTAACATAGATTAATAACTCGTGTAAAACATTAATAAATTTTTATTAATAAAAAGAGTTTCGGATATATTAAAAATATTTTAATTAAAATTTAAATAAAAGAGTATGTTTTACTATATATATATATATAATTTTAATATTCAAACATTTTTATTATAAAATTACAATTTTAAATAAATTAAAGTATTTGAGCGATAAGAAAATTGAAACATGCTATTGGATGTGAGCACAACTCTATATTCTATTTTAAAAAAAAGTCTGTTTAGAATAATATAATATAAAAACATATATAATATAGATATCCAAGCACTTATCATTTGAGTTATCCAAAAGTGTTCCCTTATCATTACCCTTAATTTATTATATTTATTAATTATAAACAAATATATTAGGACGAGAAACATTGATAATAGATACTTAAAAATTAATCGTTAATCAAAGTGTAATGGTGCTAGACTGTTAGTCAAACTAAACGGGCCAATAAAGAGTAAACTGTATGGCCGAAGATATTTTTAGAAAATAAAAAACACAACATAAACAAGTAAGCTTAATTTGTTGTGCTTGAAGCGACCTGGCTTGAACACAAGGCCCACGGCCCACAAATAGCCATTATTTCAAAATTCATTGGCATTTATATTTTCATGTGTGTACCATTTAAGGGTGATTTGGTTTGAGGGGTGGTACGAGGTTGAAATCATGAATTATGTTAAAAATTTATGAGTTTGAGGTATTATTTCTGATATCATGTATTTGATTGAGTATTTGAATGAATATATTTGATTTAATAAATTTTGAATTATTAATTATAATTAATTTATTATTTTAATGTATTTGTGTATCATTGATTTATTTCATATTAAATATTTACATTTACATTTAATTGTTTAAATAGAGATGAAAATATTAAAATTCTTATACTCACCTCCCTTTTGGGTATCAAAAACCCATAAGAATTGAGTTATGAGTTTCAAATCATCTTTTTTCTCGATCAAACATCATTTTTGGAATCAATCCAGAATGAGTTGAATCAAACCAACCTAAACAGTATCGGTGTAATCTTTTTTAAAACTACAGCATGGTTTGATACTACTTGCACACTTTATTATATTCCTTTTGGTCCTGTCATTTTTGGCTTTTACCCGTATATTCGGATTTTATAACAATAATATTTATCTATATATATTTTTAATTTTTACTAAACCAAACAAATACAAATACAAAATTGTACGTTACAAAATAAAAATAATTTTAGTTCTATAATTAGTTGTGTAATTATTAAGACCAAGAACATGTTGAAACTTTGGTTCAAAGAAATTTTAGTTACGAATAGAGATGTCCACTGCCAATCGCTGTTGCATCACATCTCGTTACTTTCTTTCAATAGTATATTATTTGATTAAATTAAAATTAAAATTAAATATTGATTATTATATATATGCATATCAGACACAATGTCATTAAAATATGCATCAATTATCTCATTCCTTAAGTTGATAATTGAAGTGCAAGTAAATGTATAATTTCATTCAGATACAAAATATTTTTTCAGCTTATTTTTTTTATGTTTTATTCAAATTTGGCATATCTAAACTTAAACATTGTTTGATCATACAAAGATACGTTTTAAGACTTAAATTCAAGTTAGATACCAACATATTGGATAGGTAAATGTGATTAATTATTTAAATTTATTATAAGTTCAGTTAATCTTAAAATAAAGGAAATTTACCAAAAATACTAGTACTTTTTGTGAAATTATTTACAATTTTATCAACTTCTGGAAAATTTTACAAAAATACCATTTTATTATGAAAATATTTGTAAAAATACGGAAGTTGTATTTTATGTTACATTTAATTTGAAATGTTCAACTAATTTATGTTGCATTTTAACTTACATTTTAGGTTGTAAATTAGGTTGCAAATATAGTTGCAAAGTTGTAGAACGTATTTTCGCAAATATCTTCTAAAATTTGAGTTGCAAACATTGTTGCAAAGTTGCAAAACGTATTTTTGTAAATATTTTTAAAAAATGATAGTATTTTTGTAAAAAAAAATTAAAATTTGAGTATTTGTGAAAAATCCCCTAAAATAAACTCACCCAGTTATATAAAACATTGATTTTCTATATTAATAACTATATTATATATTCAACTTTAGGATTAAAATACATCCTTCTTTTTTACGGAGGATTAAAATACATTCTTGATTACAGTACAGGGGACAAAATTAATCTAAACATGTATCGTTTTTACATAGAATTTTTAATGGAATAAAGCATTAAATATATTCTTATATATAATTGGAATAAGAGAATTAATTAGATTTATAGAATATTTGTTGTTCTAAATAATCTTTGGTTGAGCCGGGGTCGAAACTAAAGTTATCCAATCGTGCTCATATATTTATATTATCTTCATTGCACTTGATGCGCTCAATTATAATGTTTTTGTAAAAAAATAACTCAATTATAAAATTTAACATTTATATTATTATTTTTAAGAATATTAAAAAAATTAGAATTTGAAATGCATTATGTTAAAATTTAATATTCTTATTATTAATTCTAAAATATTAAAAAAATAAAAGATAATAATCATGATTGAAATTGTATTAATAACATGTTAAAATTTTATATTCATATAGTTGATTCTAAAAATAATAATAACGATGTCAGATTTTATTTTAAACAATTATAAAAATAAAAAAATATGAATAAAAAACTCATACTTTTACACCAATTATAAGCTCGTATAGATTAATAAATGGTTCAATAATTATATATTTATATAAAATGTTGTTGCATTTTTTAACTTGTTAGAGTAGTCAAATGCATAGTTATATTTAGTCTTATAGGTATAATATATCATCAAAATCATAAAATTCAATTACAATGCATAGTTATTCTTAAATGAATAAATGTATAAATAAGTACTTGGTCTTATATTTAGGACCAAAGATGATTATAGTCATTCTTATCCCATTATTAAATAACTAATAATGAAGTGCGAGTGCTATTTTAATACCAAAAATCATTTTTTAGTGCTATATTATAACTAGCAATCAAGCAATGGACTTGCTCTTGCATTAGTAGGGGACAATGAGCACGTGGAGGTGTTGAAAACACAGATATGAACATAACAAAGGACAAAAACGAATACAGTCAAAAACTCAAGGTGCATTACCATTTACCAGGGCAGTTATTTGTTTATAGGTTTACATGTGAGATCTTAATAAATGAATGAAAATTTGATTAAAAAAATATTTTAATTAAATAACGTTTTAATTTTAATGCAATAAAATTGTCTATTTATTTTATAAATTCAATGAATAAATAGAAAATTCAATAGCAAGGATGCTATACCCCATTTGGAATGCTTTATGTATGATGCCTGTAAACGAATCACATGCTTGTTAAACTCACTCGAGCAACTCGTATTCGAGTTTGATAAGCTCGGTTCACATATTTGAATAATATTTTTTGTCCGATAATTTTAATGAACCGAACCAAATTTTAGACATGTTTGACTCGAGTTCAGTTCGAATTCGTTCAACAATAAATAAGTATATATAAAAATTAATATTATATTTATAATCTACAACTATCTTTTTATAAGTTTATCATTAAATATCATTTAAAATAAAGTTATATATTCATTAATTATTTGACATTGTATATGAATAATTATTGATTATAAAATAAAAATTTAAAATTAAAACTAAAAATCTTAATAATTGAATAATTAAGTTGAAATGAACCGATGTATTCGTTAAACTCGCTCGTGTCGGGTATGTTCGCGAACAGCTCGTCTTCGATTATTACCGAACTCGAGTTCAGACAAACAAAAGTGTTCAATATATTAATTCTATAATTTTTTACTTGTATTCGTTAATAATTCGTCCGAGTTCGGTTCGTTTACGGCTCCTGTACTTCAAATTTATTATTTAATATTTAATAATATTAAATTTTAATTTCGAATATGTTCCGATTGTTGTATAAAATGTAACGGATCATATATACATAGATTAATCGATTAATATTTAAAAATTTATGTAATCAATTTTTTCTAACACGTAAGTTTATTGAGTTAGTCATTTTCATTCCCGTCAAACAATTTTTTTGCTATTTATAAAATTTGATTTGTTATGTTAGGAAAAAAAGCATAACAAAAGGTTGGAGCTAAGTAATGGGCAACTCATATTGGCAAGTGAATAAAGAAAATATACAAGGGAGCAAGTAATAATAGTTGTATTTACTTGTACTACTACCGCACCTAACAGCTAACGCATCTCTCTCCCTCCCTCTCTCCTCTCTTATATATCCTACTATCCTCTACAATACATACACATACATATCATCACCCTTCTCTCTCTCTCTCTCTCTCTCTCAACTGCCATTTTCTACACACTAAACTACACGTCCTCGTCTCTCTCTCTCTCTCTCTCTCTCTCTCTCTCTCTCTCCCTGACTAACTAACATATCATATATGTATATATTGTGAAGTGATAAGGGAGATAGATTGAGTGCACGCATATATCTATTATATCAAAGCACTAAAATGCTGAAATTGCATAGACACAAATCTAATTCAACCTCTGATCATCATAAATCTAATACTGATGACAAAATTGAGTTCAAATTCTCCAACATTCAAGCTTTTCAGGTGATCTTTTTCACTGTTTCTCAGTTCTCAACACTCCATTTTCTTAATTTTCACTGTAATTGCCGTGTTCATTGTGTGATTGTTTAGTTATGATACTGCATTGTGTTGCGATTATATGTTTCGTCGTATAATTACTTTAATTATGGCATTGTGAGTTTAATTTTCATTGTTAATTTGTTTTTAATTTTTGTGAATAAATTAATTGTTGGAAAAAGTAGATTTGTTTAATTTATGTCATGTTTGGCTGTTGGAAGTGCTTAATTGAACGGTGACTTACAGTTATGAGGTATCGTTTTTCGTAATTTATGGCATATTTATTGTTATGGATTTAAGAAAATTAAATTGGCGCTGTTACATTGTAATTATTGTTGGTATTGCTAGATTTGTAATCTTGTGTAGTGTTGTAGTTACATTATAATGGTAGGGAGACATGTTAGTAAGTCATAACAGTCCGAATATTAGTACCTTCTATTTGATCAATTCGGTCTGAGAGCGAAGAATTTTATTTTGAAAACTTTTAAAATTTTCGACTATAAAGGATATATGTAAAAGGATATACACCAGCTAAAAGTTTCAAGCCAATAAAAGTGAAAATAGTCATTTAAAAGAAAAGTGAAAGTAGAATCCTAGCAGTCACAACATACCCAAGAAGATGAAGCAATCGTTTTGTGCATGCTGAACAGATTTGTCTGAAGATTGTTAGATTGTGCGTGCTTCATTGAGGGATGTGTTATGCATTGGAGATAGTCTTACAGATGCACATGCACATACGATACAAACACATATCATGCAGTACTTTGTTACAATATGACAGGCGCGTGAAATAAATAAATTAGTTGTTAATTATTATAAATTATTTAGATATAAGTATGTTTTATAATTAATAATTATATTATCAAGTTAGAAACATTCTAGATTATAGCAGACTTAGCAGTAGAATAATAAAAGGATTTGTTTCCTTTAATTAATCATGGTAGTGGAAATTAATAAGTATTCACTTTACTTTTTATCAGGAAATTACTTGGCTTCCAAGTAATAGTTTATCTATATAGAGATGAATATTATAAATTGATTTTTATTGGATAAATCTGAGGATTCATTTTAGTATGTCCAGTTTAAAACAAAATGCCGTTATTTTTCCTTCCACTATAATAATTTTCATTATTAAATTATAACAAGGCAAAGTACTTGCTTCCCTCTACTCTTTCATTGTTTAAAGTTTCCTCATCTCGGAGGTGCCATGTAGTACTTGGTTTCTGCTCTTATATCTGGTAATATTTAGGGATCCAAAGGCATCTCAAAATTGGTCACTCAGTATCAACTGAAAAGCTCAATGTAATTATAATAGTTACATAAAAATACTGAAATACTCTCCCACCAGTTGTGTCTTTTTGATCACTATTTCAGTGAACTCACCATCATTGTCTTCATCCACTCTGTCAGATTATAGGATATTACTATATCATTATTGCAATATATTTTCTTTATTTGTGTTTTGATTCTGGTCCTTGGAACTAGAACTTGATCAGCAGTTACATTTTAATAGTTTTGGTATTTACTTCTGTTTTTGTAGTTTTTAACCTAAATATATTAAGCAGGTACCTAAAGGGTGGGATAAGCTTTCCGTGTCTCTTATCTCTGCAAAAAAAGGGAAAACTATCAGCAAATCAGGGAAAGCGTCGGTGCGGAGTGGAAACTGTCGATGGACAGAGACTTTATCAGATTCAATATGGGTTGCACGAGACAATGATTCAAAAGATCTTGAGCAATGCCTCTTTAAACTTGTCGTTTCCATGGTGTGATATCTGTGTACACACAAATTAAACTTTATCTTAATTTCAGTCTATTACAGTTTACATATGAAATCCACATTTAGCATGCCTAAGCTAGTTTCATATGTGTGTGTGTGTGAAAGTGTAACGGTGGAAGTTGATCCATCATAATTTATATACAATATAACTTTTTATCCCGCTATCAAACAATTCACTTTTCTCATCAATGTACCTACATGCATCTCTTCCCTCAGGAGATATTGATTATTGAGTAACTATTCATAGTGCTTGTGCTTCTATGGCAGGGATCAGCTAGATCCAGTATCCTTGGAGAAGCTTCAATCAATCTGGCGGGTCATATGAGTTCAAAAGTTTCCGTTCCTCTTTCATTGCCTTTAAAAAAATGTGTTCATGGGACGACTATACAAGTGAGTCACCCCCATTTCTTACAACGGACGCTATAATATATTTTGGTGCAATAAGTTGTCCATTGTCAAACAATGTAAATTAATGGATTTGACTTCTGAGAATTCAAGCGTATCATATGCAAGTATGCAGTCATGTTTTTATTTTTTTTCTGTAGGTTGAAGTTCAGTGCTTGGCACCAAGAACAAAACTTGGGTATGTCAGTCAACATACATTAGCTTATTTTTAGTCCCATAACAAAACTGAGGTTTTTGACAGTCCTTGCAATTTTTCAGGACTGAAAATTGTAACGAGGTGCATAAAATTATAGAAGATGTAACTGCAGATGATGACGTAGATAGCATGTCAAATGGATCCAGCTATACATTTAATAAGAGTTTTGGGTCTTCTTCTGGTAACCTAAGTCATCGGGGAGGACTTGGAAGCAGGGTATGCAATTAATATTCAATTATTTGGGATTTATGTAGTATTTTAGTGTCTGCTGATTTTTTATCTGCTTCTATCTGTGTGCTAGATCGATAGCCAAAGCCCTAATTTTGTTTCATAATTCCAACTTGTAATAATTTAATATAAATAGATCAGTTATGTCTGTTTAGGGACCCTTGGTATGTTCGTCATGTAAGAACTTAGAAAAAATAAACATAAAGATGTCTTAGACAAGTCAATGTTACCCTCACATGTAACTAACAAGTGCTAAACTCCTCTAGGCTCTATCATCATGCAATTATATTTGCCATGTAAAACGATCAAACCATCACTATCACTAATATGGAAACTGAGGTTTCCTTGTGACACCTTATGGAAAAATCTTTAGAAATTTATGCTAGCATTATTTTTGTTTGCTTTACCTTTTTGTTAAAGTATCTTAAATAGACTTGTAACTTGATTATTTACTTATCCCCTACAGCAGTGGAATTTGTACTCATATAGTCTCAAAAAAAAATAATCTTGGTGATGAGGTCAGAGATTAAAACTAAGGTCAAGTTACAGATGCAGTGACTTAATTATACTAGACCCGTATGCGTAAAGTTTCTACTTCTCACCCGTAAAATCAGTCAAAATGTTTTGTTGAGAAATTTTCTTGCTGAAGGCACCCCCAAAAGCCCTAGGTAGTTTCTCTTGTCAAATGTTCCTTGATTGTCTAAGTCACGAGATGAGTAGTGTAAAGAACTAAGTATATACGGCAGTGTAATTAATTATATGTATTGAGCTATACAGTTCAGAAAGAAACTATTCACAGTGATCTGTAACAAAGGAATTGTTTAGTTGCTCCATAGTTTAAAAACGTATTAAGTTTCCCGTTATGTAATTCAAACTTTACGAATCTCGTACGTGCATTTCCAGTCCAGGGAGGTATTAGTCAATAATCCTCCTGCTTTTCTGCGGTATGATTATGTGTATTGACTATTGAGCTATATTTTAGAAAGAATCTATTCTCGGTGATCTGTAACAAAAGAATTGTCTGGTTGCTCCATGGTATAAAAACTTTTTAAGTTTACCGTTATGTAATTACAACTTGACGGCTCTCATGTGAATTTACAGTCCAAGTATGTATTAGTCAATAATATTTCTGCTTTTCTAAAAACGAACCACTTATTAGACACCGTCTTTCAAAATTTTGTTACTGATAGCAGGAATTGTGATATAACTATTTTTGCCCTCCATTCAGGGCCAACCCTGAAAAATTGGATGCCCCAGGCGAATCAAAATTTTGTGCCCAACAATAATTCTAAGTTAAATACATGCGTTTTATTATTAATATTATTCTTCTAGCATTTTTGCTAGCAAAATAATTCATGAGTCTTACATAATCAAGATTTTGCAGTATATCTTTCTCAATTGTGCCCCTACATTTTGTTTTTTTAATGCCCCTATATATCATAAAAAATATTTCTCCCTTGTAAAAAATTGTGGCCCAAAAATATTTTGTTTTTTTGGTGCCCCGTTCAATAGCATAAGCCGCTTGGCCTCAGGGCCGGCTCTGCCCCCAGTCATTACATATCATCTGTTAGTGATGTTTATAACATTTTATGAATATTAAAAAGCTTGGTTTTGTCGCTACATATACCTCCAACAATTCATTTTGAGTACTTGAAGTAGTTCTAGTGCTTTATTTTTTTGAACCAACACATATATTCTTCTTGTACTTCTAGGAAACAAGTTTCTCTGTTGGTTCGGAGGATTCTTTAGGCAGAGAAAGCTTCTCCCCGCAAAGTAACTTAAGTGGTGTTTTGAACAATGTCATTGGGCAACAAGATTCAACTGGCTCCCAAAGTAGTGCATCTTATGGATCTTATCATGTCTATGATTCTTCTACCTCAAATCACTCTCCTTATCATTCAGGAAAGATTCCTCAAAATCAAAAAGAAGACTCAGGGCACATATCACATAGTATAGCAACATCACCTTTACAAAATTCTGATCCCTCTAATAAATTTCTTGAACCGGAAGAAGTTAAAACTGAGGAACTTAGGGCGGAAGCTGGAATGTGGGAACGAAATGCTCGGAAATTGATGGTTGATATAGAACATTTGAGGAAGGAATTCAAAGACCAAACTAAACGCCACACAGATCTGGGTCTGGAGCTTTCTTCCTCACAGACAGAATGTGCTCATTTGAAACAAGAAATTAAACACCTGAAAGAGGAAGCTGGGAAGAAACAAAAAGATCACGAGAATATGAAACTTGAAGCCCTAGATAGGGATAGCTTTCAAAAGGAACTGGAAGATGAGATAAGTTTTCTCAGAGAATCGAATGGTAATCTGGCTCTGCAGCTGAAGAAAACTCAAGATTCAAACCTTGAGCTAGTTTCTGTTCTTCAGGAAATGGAGGAGACCATCGAAAAACAGAAAGTGGAAATCGAGAATCTCTTGCTGATCAAGTCAAAATATGCCAACACAGAATTTGAATATAATTCTGAGCAGCAGGACATTGAAGAAGTTAGAAGTTCAACTGAGCAAGTTCCAACAGAAAAAATGGTAAAGTGTTCTTGTGGTTCAGATCCGAGAAGTTGTATCGTACACATAATAACAGATAGCCACACAGTTGTGCAACATGAGAAGAAATTAAACTTAGAGCTCCAGCTACAAGATATGCAGAAAGCAGAAATGAATTCGGGGTTACCAGATCATGACAAAAGAGACAATCTTGATCTAATTAATGAAATCGAATCTTTAAAGGAAAAGGTTCAAGATCTGGAGAGGGATTGTAATGAGCTAACAGATGAAAATCTGGAGCTTTTATGCAAGTTGAAAGAGTCAAAAAAGAATCTTTCAGATAGTGGCGGTTTCTTGAATTTCTTATCAAATGACAGTCAAGAAGTAGGCTCTGGTCATTTACAAATTCGATGCGATGTTCTCAAAAGTAAATGTAGTAACCTGGAGCTCCAGTTGCAAGGCTCTGAGGATAAAGTTTGTTATCTTGATAATGAACTTCAGAAGAAATGTGCCCAAATAGAACAGCACGGATGTAAGATTGCTGCATTGCAGCAAAAGTTATCAGGTCAAAGAGAAGAAGAAACTAAGAGTAAGTAACCCTCTCCTCATTCTTGCGCAAAATGGCCACCTAAACATAACTGTTGCTAACATGTGTTCTGTGCATGTTGTTTATATGGTTTCATTTTTGCTTATGATCAGAAAAAGCAAGTATGAACACTTGGATAACAGGAGACACTTATGCTAATGCTGTTGTATATATTTCTTAACTTTGGCAGATGATGATCATCCAGTTCAGCACAAGCAGGCTGAGGCAGTTTTGGACAATTCAGTTCCAAGAAAGAATATATTGGACAATAAAAAGGTTCCATTGGAAGAAAGTCTGCAATGCAGTGAACAGGAGATTGCAGTGAAGGTAAAAAATTGTTTCAGTTTTCAAAACTTGGGGGAGAATGATGATCTGAAGTCGCAGAAGCTTCTCTCTTCTGGTCAAGGACTTGAGAATCTTTGTAAAGAACTGGAATTGAAGGTAGCGGGTCTTGGGGAAGAACTTCTGACAAAAGACTCTGTAATAGAAGAACTGAAGGCAGACTCTTTACTGAAAGAAATAGAGATTGAGGCACTACGCCATCAACAAGGTGACTTGAAAGCTCATATTTATGATCTACAAAAGTTAAAAATTGAATTGGAGGGAAATATGGAAGCTATGAAACGAGAAGGTAGTAGCATGACCTACGAATCTTCAAAAATAGAGAATGATATCAAAAGCAGTACTGATTCCCATATGTTCGCATATAAGATTCTTGAAAAGAAAGTGATGGAACTCGAAAACTGCAGACATGAATTGGAACTCAACTTGTCTGAGTTGGAAAATGAAAATGTACAATTATCAGAACGCGTGTCTGGCTTAGAAGCTCAACTAAGGTACATGACTGAGGCAAGGGAGTGTAGTCGCTTGGAAGCTCAACATTTAGAAACTCAAATAATGAATCTCCAGGATGAAATCAATAGATTAGTTAATGAAACAGAGGCACAGAAAGTTGATATGAGACACAAGTTGCAGGACATGCAAAAGCGGTGGTTAGAAGCAGAAGAAGAAAGTGCATATCTGAAAAAAGCGAACCCAAAGTTACAGGCTACTGCGGAAACGCTTATTGGAGAATGCAATTTCCTTCAGAAAACAAATGGAGAGCTTAGGCAACAAAGATTAGAATTGAATAGGCTCTGCAGTGTATTGGAAGCAGAACTAAAAGAATCACAAAAGATGTTCTCTGGGTTTGTAATAAGGATTGAAGCTTTAGAAGCAAAGTTTTCTTCAATGCTGTCTGAATTTTCCTCGAAAGAGGAAATTTTAGCTTCAGAACTAAATGCTATTCATGTCCTGGACAGTGAATATATAGAGAAACTTGATTTAGGGGAGAGCTTGTTGAATCAAATGTACTTGGATAAGGCAGCTGAAGTTGAAAAAATTCAGCAAGAGGTAGCGCACCTTAGTAGCCAAATTTCTGCTACTCATGATGAGAGGGAGAAAAGAGGCTCAGAAGCTGTCTTAGAAATGCACATTTTACGTGCAAACAATGACAAGCTTGAAGCAACTCTTCAAGAAGTCCGTGGCAAATTAGAATTCTCCGAAAAGAAGCTTAATATGATTCAGATGGAATATGATTCAAAGGCTGTACATCTGAACCAGGAACTGGCTGCTTCCAAACAAAATCATGACGTTCTTGTAGGTAAACATGAAAAGCTATTGGGGATTTTTAAAGATATCAGAGTTAATGAAGAAAAACTCAAGGGCATGGTTGATGAGCTCGAGTCTAAACTAAAGTCAACTGATTGTGAAAAACTACAACTAGAAGAAGAAACCTCCAGCCTTAGGAATCGATTGCAGCAAATCTCATTACTTCAAGAGGAAGTTCTAATTCTTAAGACCTCAATTAATGAAATGAAAATTGACAATCAGAGACTGGCAGCTTCACTGCAGTTAATATCAGGGGACTATGAAGAAGTGAAAACTGAGAGGGACCAACTAATTCAGAAAATCTCTGGTATGCAGAATACAGTTTCTGAACTGAAGGATAACAAACGAAGTAAGGTTGCTTTAGAAGAAAAAATCTTGCGACTAGAGGGAGATCTTAGTGCTAGAGAAGCACTATGTGCACAAGATGCTGAGCTGAAAAATGAGGTTGGACGAATCAAAAGGACAAGTAGTCAATTACAGTGGAAAATAAGAAGTCTTGAAGAGGAGAAAGAAGAATGTCTTGATAAAGTTCGAGCACTTGAAGAGGAACTGAAGCAGAAGGGAGAAATACAGTCCACCAGTGATCATTTTCCCAGATCGTATGGTACATACACAGACCATGAAGCACCAATGTTTTCAGAGGTCTGTATAAATATTTTTCTTTGTTCTTTCTTATTCTATTTTATGACAAGAAGGAACAAGTGGTTGGTTTGCAGTATTAATATTGAGGGATAAGACCTAAGAGAAATTATATATCTTTTAGCATTTTCTAGTTAATAAATTTTATAACCAAAATGTGTTACAACTTCATTATGTACATTATTCTACACCAGAAGTTATATTTTTCATTTGATAGTTATTTGGAATTAGTTTGCTTTACTGCAATGTTTAACTATAGATAATTTGCTTTATATTCTATAATACGATCATACCACACAATTCAGTAATAAGTGATCTAATGACATTGATTGAAGGCTTTGTATTTTACGTTTACCCTGTCCATATTTGTTTTTAGACCCCTCGTCTATTGCATCAATTTTTTACCAAAATACTTTTTAGAAAAAGAGAGAGAAAAACTCAAAAGTAAAGGGTCTTACAGAAATAGCCTCTTAGGGGCAAGGTTTGTATACATAACACCCTTACCAGATCCTCTTCCGAATGAGACATACTAGGTGTTTTTGTTTTTTAATTTACCAGAATATTTATTCCATATCCTTGTGGTTTTTATTAACTTGATATATCTCCTTCAGGTTGGAAACTCTTCTAATCTGGATAGTGATTTGACTTCAAGGATCCAGTTTCTTGAAAACGAACTTGCAGAGGCCTTGGAAGCCAATGATATGTATAAAGCTCAGCTTAAGAGGTTAGAAAATAAGTTCTATTCATTTTAAAATTTTAATTGTTAAAAAATATCTCTGTCTTATTTCTCAGAGATTTTTTTAAAATAGCAAACTCTATTCCATGATAAAGTTTTGATCAGTTAGTTATCGCCTGAAGTTGAGTTTTCCAAATTGAACAATATGTGTACTGCTTGGGACATGTACATGATATACCAGTTCCAATGATCTGAATTATTGAATTATTGTAATCAGATTACAGGATTTTGATCCAACACACATTTACAGAGATGCTCAAATATCGTATTGCTAGTCTTTGATTGCATAGATGTCTTTTTTGATGAGACCTCATACTATTATTTCAAGTCAAATCTCCGATTTCTCCTTTGATGTGCCATCTAGAGAAGAAAAGTTACCTTCCAGGGATTTGCAATTCATTTGTTTCATTTTTTATACTTGTTCTATCAATATCTTACAGCTAACTAGAGATATTGATTTCCATCCATAGTAACCTGAATTGACTCTCCCACCCTGATTTTTTGTTGTGCAGTATGTTGTCAGACAGCTCCCGAATAAATGCTGACAGCGAAACAATTAACAAAGAGAGTGATAAAAGAATGTCATTACTGGAAACAGAGTTAAAAGAATTACGCGAGCTCTACCTTCACAAGAGTCTCAAATGTGCAGAGGTTGAAGCTCAACGGGAACAACTAGTAATGAAACTGAAGACGTCAAATGGTCTTAGAAGAAACTGGTTTTCGTGAATCATATAAGTTTAGTGATTGGTTGGTACTCATTAACACAGCATCCATTCTACACTTGTTATACTAACAAATGTATATTGTCATTAGATAGTAGATGAGCTTGTGTGTAAAAAATAAAAGGTCTGGGGTATAGACATTCTTGTGCAGAAGATCTGGCACCTGATTGAGGTGTTGTGCTAGATGTGGAAATTAGCAGCCAACGAAAAAAATCGGCTCCTTCTATTGATTCTATTTGTAAATTAACTTTTTATGGAGTCAAATGTTAAAATATGGTGCCCCTATTTTTTCAGTTTTTGGTCTTACTTATCTTGTCTTTTGTGAAGTCCGGTATTGGTATTGGTATCGGTAATTACAGAAATCGATACAGTTAGGTCGATATTTGGATAACTTTGGACAAGTTCCTTCAATTTAAGATCATCCAAGTCATTTTATGTTACCTAGAGTTTATTTTCTTTTAGATAAACAAGCATATCCAGGGTGTTGGTTATATATGTCACAATTTGGGGAGAAAATGTCATAAATGGCACAACTAAAAAACATGGCCCTAAATAGCACTTCAAAACGCCACATCGTGTAGAGTTTTGAAATCCCCCCCCCCAAAACGCTACTTTAAGTTGCGTTTTTTAGTCTAGAACCCAAGATAAAGTAGCGTTTTCCCCCCAAAAAAATTAAAAAAAATGCAAAACGCTACACGAAATAGCGTTTTTCCCAGAATTTTTTTTAAAAAAGTTCAAAATGCTACACGAAGTAGCGTTTTTACTCATTTTCCACCACGCCACACTATGTAGCGTTTTGGAGTGCTATTTATGGCCATTGTTACGAGTTGTGCCATTTAGGGCATTTTCTCTCCAAATTATAACATATAGGGTCTTTTCTCGCATATCCATGTCTTGTAAAATACTATATGTATATATGTATGTAGAATAAAAGAAAATATTATGTTGTGTTTGTTTGGGGAGATTGAAATGAAATGGAATGTAATGAGATTTGAACTAATATGATTGTATTTTCAAAAATTTCATTTTCTCCCTCATTCTATTCTATTAACCTAAACTAAAATCCAAACCCTTCATTTTGAGATGGGATGCTCCATTCCTTCTTATTCATTTTTTTGTCAATTCTCATCATAGAAATTTTGCATTCACTATTTTTTCCTTCAAATATCTCATTCTACCTCAATTATTTTCTTCACTTTTTACTTATTTCATTCCATTCAATTCCAATCTTTCCAACCAAACACAACATTAATTCTTATATTTTATAAAGAAAAGTGTTATCTTGTTTCTTATTAAAATTGATGAAGGTCCGACAATTTCCTTTATTAACTTTTACTTTTGTTGTTAAGAGATTTTATAAGATGCGTTGCTTATCCTTTATTGACAAATATGTACACAGTAATAGTATATTAAATATAATTTTCTTGTTATTTATACTAGTTTATAATCGTAAAAAGTTATATATACATTTATTATATTTAATAAAAAATTTTGATTTATTATTTTTTAATATAATTTTAAAATATGTAAGACCCATAATATCGATCATGTTAATTTAACTTTAATATAATAGTATCTATATATAAATAAGTCCAACACCCAAGTCACATTTTTTGATATTAAAAATAAAAATATTTATATACTTGACACATGTAACTAGTATATAATATTTCCACGGTTCTTTCCTTAATATAATTTTTAAATTTATAATATTCGTATTATCGATCGGATTAACGAATTATTTTTTATTCAATTTTAATATAATAGTATAAATATAAAATTATGTCTAATACCTATATCTTATATAAAACCTTTATAACATTACATTCGCGATATTAAAAAAAATAACTACAGAATTATGTCTAGTTTAATACCTATACGTCTTGAACAATTATATAGAATTCTGTCTCAATAATAATATAATTATAGATCTTATATAACCTTCATAAAATTTCATTTTCAGATATTAAAATTGTAAATACAGAATTATGTCTAACACTTATATCTTATATAATTATATAACGTTATGTCTTGATATATAACCTTCATTAGTATTTTTAGTTTTAACAATATAAATATTAAATATGAATATTGTAATGATAAGATTTGAACATCTAATCTTTTTCAATATCATGAATATTATATTTCTAATATACATTGTTAATAGAATTTGAACCCTAGATCTTGATAGTGTACTAAGAGTGTAGTATAAATATAAAATTTAAAGTTCTACGGAACATTTGCCTAAAATTTTAATATATTTGATGATATTTAAAACCTAAACACCAATAAACAGGAGCAAACATCATATAGTGCAAACGTTATCGAAACCAATAATCAAATCTAAAGTTCCTCGAATATTAGTATTTGATCGAGGATCATCTATGACCTGACCATATAAGAGAGTGAAGGAAGAGAGAAAATAAATATATACGAAATCAATGCACCAAGTCACAGTAGTTGTATTACAGGGAAAGAATTATCTTGTAGAATTTTATTTACGCGTGGATAAATATATCAATTGTTATTTCAATTACACAATGGAATGCTGACCACATAATTGAAGAAAATAGGGCCAAAATAAAAGAACTCTACAGAGATTAAACCTAGGGAGCTTTAAGACTAATTGAGATTGAAATTTCTTCCTGCCAATCTTTTTCAGTCAAGTTTCGAGTCGTGTTTTCTTATTATCAATTAAACTATTCACAGTATGGAGTAAGCTTGGATGACCTCAACTATTGGTGCCCGGCACAATGGGCACTTGCCTCCACCACGCACCAACTCATTTGCACACTTTGAACAAGTGCACATGTGGCCACACCTGGAGAAAGAGAGGAGAGCGTATTAGCAACAAAATAAATTAAGGCAACAAAAGAAATACTCCCTCAGTCCCACCCATTTGTTTACGTTTCAGAGAGAAGGTCCGACACGCATTTTAAGGTGCATATAAAATACAGTTCCATAACTTTTTTTTTTCTGAATAAAAATCTAAACATTAAATTTTTATTCAGAAAAAAAAATTAAAAATAAGTTATGGAACTATACTTTATATGCACCTTAAAATGCGTGCCAAACCCTCTCTCAGAAACGTTAACAATTGGGTGGGTCGGAGGTAGTGTTAGTTATTTAGGTTCGTAGGCAACTTATTACATCCTTAATATCTCATGAAACTGATATATATATATATATATATATTAAATGTGAGCAGATTGGGAGATGTATCTTCTCAAGCAACACTTGTAGTGTGTTTGTGGACTTGCTTTTATACGTTGATATAATATATGAAATGTTTCTTCAACAGCACTAGATGTGTACTTGGCAAAAAAAAACAGCACTAATGTGTATCAGTGTATATAACTATATATTCTCTCATCTACAAGCATATACTGTGCACTGTGCAGATAAACAAGGCCTGGGACTGTGTTGGATAGTCGAGCCTGAATCCCTGAATGCTGCTGTGGACATTGATTCATACAAGATTTGCAATGGCTCGTTATCCTTCAGATATGCACACTTAATTACATATAGCTATATAACTGGGCAACCAGCATACCTGTACAGTAGTGAATCAATTTGGCTATCACAACAAACACAACAAGTTCCTTTACGCACATGACCCCATTTAGAACCATCAACAGAAGTCTCAACCACTCCTGTAAAAAACATATTTATGTTAATTTCGTCACGCATTACATCTATCCAAGTTAATTCTACAATTTAAATTTAGAGAGAACTAATTGTTTCTAGAGATAGAAAAACGAGCAGGAACTTTAATTCCTATTCTATGGACATAAAGACGATGAAACATATTATTAATAAGACCTTGTCCACCAGATGATCGATTCAGAGCAGCAGAGACTTCCTGTCTGACAGAACGCTGCAACTCCAGTTGCATATCCATGCAGGCTTCTACCATCCTCTGCATGTGGCTCATCCCTTGCTGAAGCCTTGCCATGTCTGTTCTTAGATCATTGATCATCTCCCATTCCTGTGCCAAATGATCAAATATCAAATTTTAGAGTTATTATCAAAATGCTTGAAAAATAAAATGCATGAGTTGATGTTTAATACTTTATTAGAATAAGGACAAGGAAATTGATTCATAGTTTAACCTTCTGGTTGAGGTTACTGGAGAGTTCAATATCAATGAAAAATTTAAGTAATCAGCTCAATCTAATCTCAGGAAAATACATCTAGCCAAGTACAGAGGTGCTCGCTGCTCACGGTATTTTATTTAAGATATTTCATTTACAGCACAAGCTCCTTAAGTACTTGTATGCAGTGTTGTAAAAAGGGAAAATCGGAATTAGACGGTGAAGGCACGGAACAGGGATTAATCGGATGAATCGGGCATTAATCGGAATGATTAATTGAATAATCGGGAATTTAATCAGTTCGGTAAGCTACCGAACAGGGATTAATCGGTGATTAATTGTGGTTAATCACCGATTTTTAGAACAATGCTTGTACGTATTAAAAAGCCTGTAGTTTTAAACTTAACCCAACAAATTTAAATCATACCATGTTGGGAATTTATCTTATAAAATAGTGTTTTATTACTTAGAAGGGCCATGGAATAGAATTAAAAATAACAAGAAAACAATTAGAGATTATAAAGAACTAAGATTAACTCAATATTCAAGTGACAACAATACATACTCTTTTATCCCTAAACAAAGAGGTTCTGAGTAATCTTGTAAGATGAACTGAGAATATATGCTGAAGAAGTTAATGGAAAACACCAGAAACATTTACAGGTTTAAATCACACAAGAGGTAAATGATAGGATATTAGCTTACAAGTTCAGAGCGATGCATGCTATGTCGGGGCCAGTTAGAATGATGCAAATCCTGGTGCCAAATAGGCTGTGGTGGGGGCACCGGAGGAGATGGAAGTACTAGTGATGGTCTACCAGCACCACCGTGCTGGTCCTCATTCTGCCCATCCCTCTGCTGATCCTGATCCTGATCCCGCTCTGGTGATTCAGGAGTAGGCAAGTTTCTATGAAGATCCCATTCAATGGGAGCACGGCCCTGCCTTTCAACATATGACTGGATTAACTGGTCCAAACTCTCACGAAAACCACTACGAAGAAGATTAGAAACACTTCGCCTACAGACAGTAGAAAATCTGAATTAGTAACATGTTAGAGCAAAAGAACAAAAAATTCAACAAAATCCCCCATATAAGCATCATACCTGCTTAAGAGTTCCCTAAGTTCCATACTATACACATTATCATCGTCAGGTGGATGAAATCTATTAGGTCTTCTGAATGGAGCGGATCTCCGTATTCTCGGGTGATTAGATGTTTGTCCTCCTGGCCAATTTGCAGCAGGGTCCTCATGCCAAACTTCACGTGTTCTTTGGGGATGACCTGCTTCTCCATCAGTTCTTGATGTTTCTTGGGGCCAACTATTAACTGAATTTTCCTGCCAATTCCGATCCATATCAACAGAAGTCGCCACTCCCCATTCGTTAAGCTCATTTAAAGTTGCTTGTTGCCAGTTTTCTCTCTCGTCTTCAATAATCTGCTCCTGCCAATCACCTCCTTGATTAGCAGCATCTTCTTCATTTATACTTGGGGTGCCTGTGTTTGCTTCCAAAATTTCAGATTGCTGATGAATGTCATTTTCCTGACTCCCAAGTTGTAGTTGCTCATGGTTTTCATGCTGAACCTCCTGTAGAGGGTTTGCGTGAGCCTGACCACTTCCAAAATCAGTGTTGTTATTGTTAGATAAGGGTTCAGAATGGCTGCTTACTTGACCACGGACAATATTTTCTAATCTGGAGCGAAATCCATTTCTGCTTGAATGATGAGAAGATCAGGTTATATAGAGTCTTTCCAGAAAATAACAGAAAACATACATGTTAAATATATATAGACGCATCTTTATAATTAATTACAAAGAAAAAAATGATTGTTAAATTGATGTTCCCGACAACCATAAAAAGAACATTGATTCTTAGAAGTACAATTCTGCTAGAAGTTGCAACAACACTGTCTTCTCTTATTTTTCTATGCAGTACGAGATCATGTTTTGTAACAAGCTTTATCAGAAATTCGGTTTAAAAACCTCTTATAAGCAAAAAGAGAAAAAGGAAAATGAAGCAACTAAACAAGTCAGCAACCTTAAAAATTGATGGTCACACTCTTTATTAAAAGCAATTTAAAAATTAGCAACAGACGATTAGCATTACCTCAAACCAGACACAGTGTGGCGTTGCCTTAACTGAACTAATTCACTTGTAGCCACTGAAGGTCGTATTTCATCCTCTACAGGTCTTTCATTCCGCAAGAATCTGCCTCTGAGTAATGACTGTAAAAACATGCATATGTTCCTGATCATGACTGCAGTACACTTTGCTCGAAATATAAATCAAACCTTGAAAATCATTTTACTTCACACATCAAGCATAAAACTAATTCACAAACGTAACAAGAATTATTAACATTTCTAAGAGATTCTTCTTGATAGTTAGTAAATTCGTTAGTAGAAACTGAATTCACTCGTTATGTTTGTAAACACAATACAGTAGACTGGATTAGACGGTAATAGCAGAATTGTGTTTTGAAACTTTTAAGTATCTTATATGGCTAAAAGCATAGTGCGTATATTGCAAAAATTGAGTTATGTTCAAACTTCTGTAACTTACAGCTAATTACCAATTTCTTGCACATAAATCATATGCATACATTTCAGATTCTATTTACTGTTATACATTGCATAAGCTGCCACACATTCACCAAGATCTTTCCAAGACCAAAATTTATAGTTTGTTTCATCGATCATTCATTTAAGTTTTCAAAATTTAGTACATCTGAAACAATATACGCTTAGGTAAACCCTTAATCTTTCTTCAGTAGACAAAATATAAGCTATAACTATTATGGCAGAGGGCAAGATTCTACCTATCTTAACTGATGCTTGCATCGTGAAATGTTAGAGCCCATTTAATTTGGGCCATTATTGATTATACAACTAGTAACAGTAGATCTAGCACCAGTAGTCAGAAAAGATCAATTTTGTAACAGTAAGAAAAATTAAAATATAAGTGATACTGGATCAAGAACATATTAGTAGCTGACCTGTATGCGACTGCGATGTGCAAAATCAGAAACAGCCCGATGCTCCATCAAACCCTGAAGTTCCCTCTGCCTTTCTCTTTCAATCCTCACTAGCAAGTCAATTACAGCTTGCCTTCCACGCAGCCTTAACATGTCCCTCCGAATATGCTCAGGCTGGTTGTCATCGTGGTCAGTAACTGATCCTTCACGAGAACCCCCAACTTGAGCACCAGGTACTGCAAGTTGTTCCTCCCTCCGATTAGTACGCGCTCCTCTCTGCTGACTTGTCATTTGCACCCACTCCCTCACAACCCTCACCCTCTCCCGTTCAGTTTCACCAAGCCATTCTGCTCTTGGACTATCACTCCTCTGTCCAACATTTGGTGAAGGATCACTGATGCCACTCTCCATCCATCCCCTAACAATATGCCTGACCCTCTCCCTCTCAACTTCACCAAAATCAGGAGATGTCTCACGACTAGAAGTGTCGTCGTCCCTGCGAACAATTTGAGGCTCCAATTGACCACGAGACCAAGTCCCATAGTCACGTTCACTCCCACTAACATCTTCCAAACTGACCTGATTCTCACTTTCTCTGCTTTCAGACATATTCGTAGCTGAGACATTCGTATTCGACTCCACAATTCTCCGTTGCCTCAACCTTTGCCTTTCTCTAACTCTAACACGAGCCCGATTCAGCACATGTGCATCTTCCAACTCCCTCCACATTTGCAAAATGGAAGACGCCTGTGTATTCGGTCTCTCCACATTCCCTTGCCTCCTCGAAGTCGGACTCTGCGACTCTCTTAAAAACGACGAATCAAGCATAGAAACAGTATGCAAACCAGCAAGTGCCATCAACTCCGACTCCCGATTCCTCCTCTCAATCGTCGTAATCATCTCCTGTGCTTGTCTAGCCGCCCACCTGCTCAAAATCTGCGAATGCCTCCTCCTGGCAGCAGAAGATTCTGCCAAATCATCCCCCTCAAGATCCGACCTCCTCCTCCTCCTCACAAGCTGATCCCCTTCATTATCCTCATCCTCTGTATTCCTAGGAGAGCTACACGACGTAAAAGACATGCAATCATCCAAATGCCCCCTCATCAAATCCTCAAACCCGCACTCAAAATCCTCACAACTATTACTCGTACTCTCAGGCTTCTGTTGCATTTGTTCCCCTACATCCGTCATCTTGAACAATCAATCCCCAAACCACCACCACAATCACCAAACACCCCCTACCTCACACAAACAACATAACAAACACAAAACTCCCCAATTCCCCCTTAAACCTAAAAACCAAATGTTCCATAATTACACACAAAAATCAACAATCAAACCCTAATTTACTAATTCCAACACAAAAATCCACTCAATTCAACAACAAATAATGCCTCAAAATGCAGCAATTAGTAATACAAAACCTGATAAAACCATAACAGAAACAAAAATTGAAGAAAATAACGCAATTGAATCTAAAATAAAAGCATAGACTATTGAAAAATGTGAGAATAGGAGAAGGTACCTGTGAAGAGGAGTCCCTGATATATCGAAAAGAGTGCGGTAGAAAACAGGCCCTAAATTGACGATACAAACACACGTATGTATGTAGAATAGATATCTAGATAACTCTATATATAGAGATATACAAAGCGAGAGAGAGAGAGAGAGAGAGAGAGAGGCGTGTAGATAGGATGATCGTACGGGGTGTATGTATATATATAACAGGACGCTAGGAGAGGAAGGATAGATTGTGTGTGTGTGTGTTTTGAAGAGAGAGAGAGAGAGAGAGAGAGATTGTGCTTTGTTGGTTTATATTAGTATTGTGTGTGTGTGTGTGTGTGTAATTTGTATGTTTGAGGAGGAGAGTAGGAAAAGATTGAGAAATGTTTAGTATGTTTGATATTTTGAATACTGTAGGTGTTATGTTTTGATATTGACTACTCTATCCACTCGATCCTTTTCTCCTGCTTTTCTTTTTTTCTTTTTTTATTCAATATTAATATTTCATTTCATATTTTTATTATATATTTCTCTTATATCACGAGTGTATACATTTTGTAACTCTTTTTATTAATAAAAATTTTCTAATTAAATTTTAAAAAAAATAAAAAGTTTGGTTAGTTGGTCGTCCGTCCAGTAAATCCTCTTTTTATACAACTCTTTTTATCATACGAGAGTTTTTTTTTACGATTTTTTAATGGAATTATGATATAATTATAATTTAATTTTAAAACATATATATTTTACATATAACTCTATCATCAGTGAATCATATTTTGTACAACAATATAATAACATATCCCACTTCACTTCTACTTGAAATTACAACTTATTAATTAAATTTCATGAATATTAAAACTTATTAATTAAATCTCATGAATATTAAAATATTATTATTATTTTATCTATAAATAATTTTTATTATATATTATATTATTATAGCCGATATAATAATAAAATTTAAATTATATATTCAAATTATATAAAATAATTAATATATAATTTATTAATCCCGCCCCTGTGTTGCACGGGTTATAAACTAGTATTCGATTATATTCAATGGTGCGTAATTGTGGATTATTTTAAATGGTGCTTAATAGTGGATCAAACACTTACGATGGTGGTGCCTACAAGTATTATTAGAAATCAATACATGAATTTCATGCTTATTCTAATGAGGTTAAACCCCACACATCCTCCGTAGTCCATAATCCATATATACACCTTTGTACATGGAGACATTTATTTAACCCTATAAATAATTTTACAGAATCTTTTAAGTCATGATTATATAAAATTAACTAAATAATTTATTTATTTAAAAAAGTTCGAATATAAATCACGATTAGTAATACAAATACCGCTTAACTTATTTACTTGGTTTAATTTTGAAGATAAGTATGTAAATATAGCATATATATTATAATGGGACCTGGCAAATTGGGTCTGGACCCGAAGAACCGAACCGAAATGTATGGAACCGAGATCCGATTTTATATCCGAATTACATAATCCGAAATTTCACTGAATCCGAAACAATCCGATCCGAACCGAAATCCGATGCAATATAGTTAAATCCGATAATGATCCGAAATCCGATCTCACCCGAACAGAATATTATCCGAACCGAAAATTTAACCGAAAATAATCCGAACTAATAGATCCAACAATGACCCGGAATCAATTAAACCCGAATAAAAAATTATCCGAACCAAATATGACTCGAAAATTTTGATCCGATGTAAATCCAAAATTAAATTTGTCCAATAAAATAATATTATAAAAGTTATATTTTTTATCGTCGTCATTGTAATCAAGTTGTGGTAAACTAGAAGAGTTGTTAGGTGAAAATAACTATAAATTTTATATTTTAAATTATAATTTAATTATTTTTATTTATTCAATACAAATGAAAATAATAAAAATGATAATATTATAATATTTTTATAAATATGTATATATTCTAAAGTCAACTATAAGTAACCAATTATTATGATTAAAAATATATAACATATTTAAGCATGATCAAAAATATTATATAAACACGATTAATGTCACATCACATGCAAGTATGCAACTTAATACTAGAGTATCCCTTTAAAATTATCAATGTCGATTACATAAGAATACACGATTCAGTACTCAGAACATATTAAAGGTTTTATCAGAAATGCTCATCAAAGACCATGAGAAGAGGAAAAGAAAGGGTAGGTAAGACAAAACTGATGAAACAATTAATAAGAAAATTTAACCAAAAAAGACTAGAAACATGATATCACTGTTAGTTGTGATTCTTGTGAATACATTCAAAGACTGAACTCTAAAATATACAAAATAGAAGAGGAAGCGAGCGCACAATCAATGGCCAAATCCAACTCTCAACCAACAATAAACCTGGTCTTTGAAAGTAACCCATTAAAGTTGGATGTAGCCATGTAGTACATCTCAGCTCCTGGGGCAACAAATCACTGAGGCTATCTAACGAAATAATAATAACATTGGTAAATACACCTCGTCTATATAACAGTAACTTCCAGCACAATTAACACTTTGTTCAAATATGGGATGAGCTTGTTCTACGAAGCTGATACTTCGGCTCAACAGGCAGTACATGTGGCAACTCCTTTTCAACCTCCTGGAAGAATGTTGCAATAATCAGAAATTTATAAATGTTAAAAATGATAATATATTAATCGTCTTTTCTGAGGTAAAGAAAACTACAACAACAACACAGAAACACGATTCTGTTTTGTTGTATGGAGAACCAACAGTATTATATAATATATTATAAGTAAAATATAATTCAATACATATATATAATGCCATTTAAGATTTTTCATATAATTTTTACGTGAATAAATATTCAAACTTATATAAAAAAGAGAATGCATCTTCAAGAGACACAATATACACATGAAATGAGTCAAAAAGAGTTCAAAGTTTTACAAACCTTTTGTTAGCTAATGGTCGGTGATGGTGGATAAAGGGCTTCTAATACACAATGCAATACAATGATTAAACATAAGTATCAAAACATAGTATACTTTTCTCATATCACCGAGTAAACTCTCTATCTATATATATCCATCGTAAACTCTACAACAGGTTTTTAACATTGTTTTTAATATCAGTTTTAGGAAAGAGGAAGAAAAGAAAAAGAAATAAGTGTAAGTTAATGAGATTTATTGAAATTATTGAAAAAAAATTATAAATTAAAAAATAATGGTTACTTTATGCTCTTTTTTATTATTAAGTTTTCACAAGAAAAATAAAATAAAAAATCCCCTTATCTAAAAATAGTGAGTAGTAGGAAGCTATATATGAATAAAGAATACACAAAGCAGTGCATTAACATACTGTAACGTGATTGCTCCAATTATACAAGTAAAAGAAGTAAAAGATCATGTATAAATGTCTGTTTCAGACCTAGACAAACGCAAGGAATGGAAGAAACAATACAAGTTAGGTTATGTGTCACATTGTGCATCTTGTCTACATATTGATGGCCTAATCAATTTTCATTTCCTTCAAAGTTGTCAAAACTATTACTTTTTTAATTAATTTGCTACCTAAAGAATTCAAGGCATCTCTACGAAATAGTCAAGCCGCTAATGCACATCTCTACCATACCCTTTTTCTTTATGTTCTCTATCTATCAAAGATACACTAGTTTTACAAGAGTGGTGTGTCAAAAGTTTGCTCTTTTCTAATCATTAAATAATAAATATATATATTAAATTTTTTGATTGGGTGATTTTTTTAAAAAATTATCTATATATATATATATTATAATTTCTAATAACTAATTTAGATCTTGGTATGATGCGCAAATGGTAAACTGTAAAGTGATCCACTATATATGATGTTGTCTCCTATTATTTGCTAGGGTTTAGAAAAACTCCATTTCCAAGAAGCCATAAAAAATTTGTTTTTGCTTGTTGCACACTTGCATATTTGGAGTCACATACACGGGGAAGAATAAATGGATCAGAAATTGTGACATGTTCAGGAAACAAATCACATTCATGAGCTACCATGGCATTGCTGTATTATCCCCTCTATTATATCATACACTTTTGAGTTATAGCACATTTTTATATTTACTAGAATCCTATGTTTTTGATAGACTTTGAATGGTGAGGAAATATATTATACTTATCACTTGTTAAATAGAGAAAACTTTGATAAGTTAGAACTCAACTTGTCATAATTTTTATTAATGCTAACACATTTTTAATTAATCTAATAATAATAATTATTATAATATATTTATATTATATTGTTAAAATATAAATATTAAAAATTTGATCGTTCAATATTTGAGTAGGAATTTATCAATATAAAATATTATTTAATTTAATTATAACTCATACAACCACATATTTCAAGAGGAAATTTTTTCACTATAGGAGTAATGAAAGCATAAAAATTACTTAAATGTATATTCATCCAATATAATTTTATATTTTTCTAATATTAAATTTTTTCTTTATTATGAGTAAATTACACAAACAATTATTATATTTATATCAAATGAATAAAATAAAAATATAATCCACATTAACAAATATTTAAAAATCACATATTATATATATATATATATATATATTTAAGTAGTATTCTAGGAAAAACTTCTTTTATAAAATTACTTTATTTCTACACAAGATACATATATTCATTGTTAGATATGAGAATCACAAAAGTAACCGGGGGTGAATGTGTTTCTTGATTTTCTTTTATGAACTGTCTGTTTATGAAATTGTGTAGTTTAAGAAAACTTAATAGTGTTTATATATGTAAATATGCGGAAAGTAAATAAAAACAATGTTAACTTTTCAATCTAATAGTGTATTAGAAAAAATTGCTACAATCAGAGATTCTTGACTTGAATCTCAACTTCTTGTTCTTGGAAGATACAAGGTATGAATACACTTGATAATGTTCAAATATACTAACTAATGAGGCCGTGCATAGGCTATATAGACACATGTTTTTTGACACGTGCTCTCACTAGACAGTTTAACTAAAACTAGAAATAGACAAGAAACATTTTACATTTAACTACTATCTATTTCTAGCTAACACAATCTGTTGACAGTCTTTTGCTTTCAGCCTTATCTATTCTGCCTTCTGTCTTGTTCTTCTTCCAAGCTACATTGTAGACTTGTCTCCATCTCCACATATTTGACTGATTCTGTGATGACAGAGCTTCAAAATCACTTCTCTTGTTCTTCTGAAAAATCTCCTAGAATTTAGCTTCTTGAATCAACCGAGTACTCACTTGAATTTACTTCGAGAAGTCACGGTGATTGACTTCTCGATTGAGATAGACTTCTTGATTGCATACTTCACATGATGACTTCTCGATTAGAATAGACTTCTCGATTAGAATAAACTTTTCGAATCATACTTGAAACACAGACTTCTCGATTGGTTCTACCCTTGGTACTTCTCGATTGTTCATTTGGCTAACTTCTCGATTTATTCAACTGGACTTCTCGAATAATACCTATTGCATACTTCTAGACTAACTACAGTTTCTTTGACTTCTCGATTGCTTTCCCTTTCTCGATCGACTACTGAGTTAGTTGAGTATCTGAGACTTCTCTACCAGCTTCACATGTCTAACTTCTCTATCAGGATGACTTCTCCATCACATATTTACCTTATAGTATTTTCACTATAATTCTTATTTGATCAAGTCTTCATTGATTTGATGTCTGATTCAGACTTGAATCTTCTATCAATCTTTATTCTTGACTCATATTTACATAATGACTTCACTATAGAAATATACTTCTATCTGCAAATACATTAAGATATTCTAAGTACACATCCTATTACAGAAACATTACATGTGTTACATCAAGACAAGTAATCACATAGAGTAGACTTGATTTGGTCCAACAATCTCCCCCAATTTAGGAAAAGACAATTTTATAAATTAATACAAGATATCAAGCCTACCTATTTTTGCTGTTGAAGTTGTTGCATGAAAAGATCAAACTTTACTTTCTTTTCTTTCTCTTCCCTTTCATTTATCTCATTGATTTCATTGAGAATTTCCAATCTGGCCATGATCTCTTCAACAAGAATTGCATCATTTTGCATATCAGCAACAATTTTGAGAGTTTGAATTGGATAATCACTGACAAATTTGAGTCTGATCTCTGAGACACCTCAATTTCTAAGTTTGAGCTCAACCCTGTCAGGATCTTTGAAGACTCTGCATTTCCCCAACCTTCTCAACTTTGATTCCATTATCTCTATATCTTCATTTTCTTGAAGCTTCTTCCTTGTCATTTCTTTCAAATATTTGACTTTGTCAACCTTCTTTTGATACTTCCTGACCAAGTACTCAACCACTTCAACTATTTTTAATTTGTTCACCATACTTTTCTTATCAAATAAACTCATTACCCTCTTGATATCATGAGTGGTTGATTTTGAGTTAACAAAGTAAAAGGGCCTTTCTTCTCCATCAACAGTAGTTACAAACATCCTTCTATATCTTTATTCCACTTTACAGATTCTGTTGGTTATCCATTATTTGAGATAAATCTTGTTTGGCTCAACAATTTCTTGGATTGACTGTATTGGAAGGCCTTTGTTAGGAACAATTATTTACTTCCTCTACTTTGGACACCTAACTAGTAAAGAACTAGTAGGCTTCTTGAACTTTGTCCTTGTGGCAATGTTGACTTTTAGATATTGACATGACTTTAAATGTTTGATTTAACTTTCTTTTATCTCCCTCCTTATCACTCCATTTGCTGTCACCTTGATAAGATGTCTTATAGGTGATTTGGATTTTGGGATCATAGCAGTTTCAAAAACTGTTAGAGCCATATTAGCATCCTGAACTTTGGTAGGTATACTAACGTGACAACCAACAGCTTGCTGCTTTGATGGTTTCTTTCTTTCATATGTATTTTCTTTTCTTGAGTCATATCTCTTTTTCTTGCCATCATTTTCCTTCTTCTTATCATCTTTCTTTCCATCCTTATTACTCTTGGAATCAGGTTTCTTGTCTTCCTTTCCCTGTCCCTTATCTTCATCATCCTTCTTTTTCTTCTTCAACTCATCATTTGCAAAAGTTGACACTTGACCATTGATGAATTTTCTCAACTTTTCCATAATCAACTTGTCTTATTCTCTAATGACTGGCTTTTTCTTTAACGATCCAAGAGACTTATGATTTGGCTTCTATTATCAGGATTTAAATGCTGAGGATTTCGGAAGTGAGAGAGAGTGTTTGACTTGGTCATGTAGAGAATCTCATCAGGGTTGCAGTAGGCTTCAGAAAGTGCTTTGGGCATCAAGGAGCCTAACATGTTCTTCAATCCATTATCTACTCTTGTCACATTCTCTATTGCTTTTTGCAGACACTCTAGTTCTGTATATGAAAGTCCATGAAATAGTCCTAGAGATACCCTGTAATAGCCAGATTTCATCTGCACTACTAGCACTTTGACCTCTTCACCATCTACATATATCTTCACACCTCTCTCCATGTAGATACTGTTTTGTAGCATTTTCCTGTAGTTCCAATGATTGTCCTTTACATTTACCTTAATTGATTTCAAATTTAGCATGAACTCCTTGTCTACAAATGGCTTCCTGGCCTCATTCCTTAATATTTCCATAACAGCTTTTTGTCTTTCAGCTTCTATCTCATCTCTAATCTCCTCCTTTGTCTTCTCCCCATTAGTATTGATATCTTATTTTTGAGGAATGAAAGAATATGCACTAGGTTTGAACTGAGAAGAGACTTGCACTGGAGGTGCCTGACTAGTCATAGTAGATAGAAGAGCCTAGATATAAGTCAATTGAGTTGAAACTTAAAGAAGAGTTGTGATTTGAGTGGAGCTAGAAGTCTCAAATTCCTTCTTTAGAGAATTGACATTAGTCACTACTTCTGAGACTGCAGTTGATAGAGTAGACTGAGCATCTGCTAGCTTCTCAAATTTGTCATTTAACTTGGCTAAAGTAAGGGCTTCATTTTGTTCTGCCCTGGCCTTGGATTGATAAAACAAATCCACTTACAATGGAGCCAGGTCATGCAGATGAACATCTTCAGGTAGTCTATCTGCATGTTTATTTTTGTATAGAACCTCCACCATGTTGTTGATGGAGGTCTGTCTTTGTTGAATTACCCCATTGCTTTCCACCATCTCCTTAAAGGCTTTTTCCATTTTCTCTAATTTATCAGCCATTTCATTTGCTTTGAGTTTAGATAGAGAAGAGTCAGACCTTGACCCTTTTGTTGCATAAATGTCACCAGGATTCATCTTGTCTTCAATACTCCTTAGAAAGCCTTTCATTTTGTGTTTGTGATCTTGAATTTCAGATTGGAAGCCCATGGCAAGGTAATGATTGGCTAATAGTTAAACCTTGGCAGTTTCATGAATAGTATCATAAATAGCAGTTAGAGTGAAGACCTTCTCATAAGAGCTAATAGAAGTTAAATACCTCTCTCTCATCCACTGTAACATCTCCTCCATGCTCAAAGTTTGTTTACCGTCCATCCAATCATCTACATTGGCATCTCCTTCTTCAACCATTTCTGCATTTTTTTTAATCTCATCTTGATCTTTGGCATACTCCAACAAAATAGCAGCATAGTCTTTATTGGGCAAATGAGAAGTCAAAAGTTGTTGGGAAATGTGATACCATCCATCAAACTGATCACCATATAGTTCTTTTAATTTTTCTTCAGTTAAAAACCCATCATTAGATGGTCCTGAATCCCTGTCATGTTGCACATATTTCAGCCATTGTTATAAAAAGTTAGAGCTATGATCACCACTTATGGTAGTGACTCCCTCAGTGTCTATTTCCTCATCCAAATGTTCAGATAAGTCATCAATAGACCTTGGATGGATAGGTGAGTTCCTCCTACATGACAGTCTTTGAATGACTGAGGAGTGTCTAGGGGATGTCATTTGTATGGTGTAGAGGTCCCCTAGATTGCCCAATGTCTGTGAAGACACCTGGTGCTCCAATGGCTCATGAATGAGACCAAAGGGAATTGTTTCTTCAGCCACCACAGAGTCTAAAGTAAAAACTCCTGGAGCCTCTATGGTTTTGATGGTGTCATCAGGATATGCCTCAGCATGCATTCCCTCACTATCTTGATGTATGTCCTGAGTGGTGAGCAAGGTGTCATGCACCAAGTCACTTGAAATTGGCTCACCAGGAGAAGTAGATTCCTGATGATTAACAATTTTTTGTGTTTGGCTAGACACAATTGGTTGAGAAGAAATTTGAGGAATAGAAGAAGAATGAGTATATGTGAGTGTTGACAACTCCCCTTGAGAAAATAGGGAAGTTTCAATAGAATTTCCTAAGTACTCATGTGTCTCCTTTTCAACTTCACACCTGGCATCAACATGAGTGGGTTCCTGTGATGGTGCAGACTCTGTACAAATTGGAGTGAGCTGACTCCCAATTTCAATAGATGCACCTTATTGAGAAAGTACACCTAGAAATATGTGTAATCCCTTTGTAACCTCTACATCCCATTGGGAAGATGTAGAGTGGTCAATAGTGGTCTCTTTACTTTTCTTTCTCCTTTTTAGAGGTTCCACATGTGACTCGTCTCCCGTTGCTTTTACAACTACCTCTACCTTCTTCTTTGGAGCAGGTTTCTTCCTTTTCTTCTTTTCAACCACACCCTGTTGAGAGGATGTGGAGGTTGGTTCACTATCATCTATTGTTTTTAAAGAAGGGTCTACAGTTGAGTTGGAAGTCCTTGGGTAGGAGCATTTGGTTCTTCTGCAACCGTAGGACCTCCTACTATTTCAAGGTAACCATATGTAGGCTGCACAAGTGGGTACCCTTCAAATACACTCCTCATATGAGGTGTGATTCGAAGAGGTACATTCACTGTGTTTCTCCTATCCAATGTAGTAAAAATAATTTTTGACATGGATTTGGAGTAGCCAATTCTATTTTTATTCATTCAAGACAAATCAATCAATGCAGGATTTTTAAAGTTAAGAATTGACTGAATAAAGCGAGGAAAGAATATCACGAGGAAAGAATATCTCATTACCTTTATTTGGGATCATGGTTGAGAGTTCCCTCAGAATAAGCTTCCCAACATTAAGCTTTCTGTTATAAGCCAATGAAAAGCCAACTTCAAGGCAATAGAGCTGATTTGATCAAAGCTTGTCTTCCTACAAGTGAAGACCCTTAGTAGAGTGTCAAACAAAAATAACCACTCTTTTCTTACATATTTCTTGTTCAACTTTCCCAGCTTGATCTCCTCAGCATATCTTATGAAGTCCATGAAATCCACCAACTCATCATCTATTGGCACTTCATCAAATTTCTCTGTAGGGAGTGACAAACTTGAATTAACATCCTTTTCATCAAAGCTAATTTCCACTTCTTGAATCTTGCAGGTTACAACAATCTTGGAGCTCCCATCAGTCAGAGCAACTTCCTCCCAATTTACAATTTTCCAGAATTGCTCAAAAATGTCCAGGTATAATGGAGGGTTGGTCAACAATGCTTCTTTCAAGTAAGAATCTATGAGGAATCTGGTGAAGCATTTGTACTGAGGCTTGGCATCAACATCTCTTGAAATGGCTAGAAAGTTAGTTTCAGGGATGATGTACACCTCAGCTATAGGGTTAGAACTATAAGAAGCCATTTGGAGTTTTGTGTAGAAAAGAGAAGTGAAGAAACGAAGATTTTAGAGAGAAGTATGAGAGAATTTGAATGACACTATAAAGAGCAAAAGTTTCTTTGAGTTTGCGATTAAGCGTAGAAATGAAATATTAGATCTACTTTGCTACTTATATGGCTTAGACAACTCGACTGAAATTGTAATCGATTTTGTATGTTCGAGAACTCTGAAAGTGAATAAAGTAACTTTAGTAGAGAACTGTCAGAATTTGATCGAGAATTCAAGTATGTATGCATTTGAGAACTGTATCAATCTAGAACTCTATTTATTCAAGAAGTGGCACAATCGAGAACTCAATATGACTTAATCGAGAACTCAAATTAGTACTGAATCGAAAACTCTGGAAGACAAAGTTGATCGAGAACTCACTAAAATGTACTGTTCGAGAACTCACAGATAGAACCTCAGTTGAGAAGTCATAAAAGAATGACAATTTAATCACAAACTCCAGTTTTTGAAGAATTATTCTATTTTCACTTGAAAAATAAAATAACAATTTGTTAGACACATTTTTCAGAAATAAAATTTATTTAATTATGAGATTAAAAATGTATTTGCAAAATATTCCTGAATAATTGAATATCACACTTATTATTTAAAGATGCACAAGTATAATAATTCTTTTCAGGCTTCCTTAGAACATACAAATAGTCCCAAGCTACTTTTTCATTTTATTTTTAAAACAAAATGTACAATAATATAACTGATGCATTTATAAGTACACACAAGTATATTTCACTTAGATAAATCATATAAGGATCATGTCTGTGAAACAATTGTTGCAACAGTTGGTGAGATATATTTATTTAGCCACTAGTCAGAAGAATTTAGCATTCCAATCAACTAACCAACCTATTAAAGATGGCTTCATCTAGTAGTTTAGTAAATATATCAGCCAACTATTTTTGTGTAGGAATATAGAATAATTCAATTACTCCATTTTCTGCATGTTCCCTTATAAAATGGTACCTTATATCAATGTGCTTTGTCTTTGAGTGGTTCACTGGATTTGCAACAATGGATATGGCACTAGTATTGTCACACATGATTGGAATTCTTTCCAACACTAGTCCACAGTCTCTTAATTTATTTCTTATCCAAAACACTTGAGCGCATTAACTTCCTGCAGCTATGTATTCAGCCTCAGCTGTAGAAGTTGAAACTGATTGTTCCTTCTTGCTAAACCATGACACCAATATCTGTCCAAGAAATTGACAGCTTCCAGAGGTGCTCTTTCTATCAACTCTGCATCCAGTAAAATCATCATCAGAATATCCAGCTAGGCTGAATTCTATTTCCTTAGGGTATTATAAACCCATGAAAGGTGTTCCTTTCAGATATCTTAAAATCCGTTTGACAGCAATGAGATGAGATTCCTTTGGATTGGCCTGAAACCTAGCACATAAACATGTAGAGAACATGATGTCTGGTCTACTACCTGTGTGATATAACAAAGATTCAATCATTCCTCTATAAGTTTTCATGTCTATACTTTTTCCTTTCTTATCTTCATCCAGTTTGACAGCTGTAGACATTAGAGTTTTAGCAGGTGAGCAATCTTGCATATGAAACCTCTTTAGCAAGTCATTGATATACTTGATTTGACTTATGAAAATGCCATCTGTACTTTGATTTATTTGAAGGCCTAGAAAATAATTGAACTCTCCCACCATGCTCATTTCATATTCACTTTGCATGAACTTTGAGAATCTTTGACACAACTTTTTATTTGTAGAACTAAAGATGATATCATTCACATAGATTTGAACAAGAATGATGTTATCATCATGTTACTTGTAAAAGAGAGTTTTGTCAATTGTCCCACTTGTGAACTGATTTTCCAGTAAGAACTTTGACAGAGTGTCATACCATGCTCTAGGAGCTTGTTTGAGTTCATACAATGCTTTGAGGAGTCTGTAGACAAAATCAGGAAACTTGGGATCTTCAAAGCCAAGAGGTTGTTGTACATAGACCTCTTCATCTAATTCACCATTTAGAAATGCACTCTTGACATCCATTTGATAGACCTTAAAATTTGAATATGCTGCAAATGCTAGAACTTCTAGTCTTGCAACAGGAGCAAAAGTCTCATCATAGTCAATGCCTTCTTCTTGTGAATATCCTTTTACAACCAACCTTGCCTTGTTTCTTATAACAATACCATGTTCATCCATTTTATTGGTGAGATTATGAAGCTGTATTTATAGTAATCGTGATAACTAAATACTAGAACATGACAAGTAAATAATACTACGCCTACATGGAAATCAGGAAGAAATGAAGATAAGGCAAATACAGTGAATCAAGACATTAGAAGTGGTTTTGAAGTCTACTACAGGTCACTGAAAGAAGTTCATTAATATGTTCAAGCATCAGTGAAGAATAATGTGTAAAGACTTTAAGGGTTTCAGAAGTGTTGAAGATTCAGTATTGAAGTGCCACTAGAAGATTTCAGTGTATTAACATTGATTGAAAATAGACAGTGTTCAAAGCATAGGAATCTACAAGAGTTGAAGACAACGTAAAGACAAATGTTAAAGAAGACAACTATAGTCTTGAAGTTATACTCACTGAAAGAAGTTCGTTTATATGTTCAAGCGTCAGTGAAGAATAGAGAATGAAGTATTCAAGATTGTGATAGAAATGAAGACATTGTCTAAAGTACCAGAAAAGATTCAGTGAAAGTGAAATGTTTATTGATATACAGTGCTCGAAGCAAAGAAACATCTGCGAAATTATTAACTGACATTAATTGTAATTAAAGAACATTCTAATCAGTGTTAGTCGTCTGTGAACCAGACCAGTGCATTAGATGTCAGCACAATAAGAAATGAATGTCTCTACACAATCAAAGAATCAGTTAACTACAAGAGGAATTGATGACAGACAAAGAAATGATTACAAAGAATAATTCAAAGGTATTTCTAAAGTCAAGTCAAAGTCAAAGGCTAATCAAAATCAAGGACAAATTAAAGTCAAGACAAGTCAAAATTGACTACTAGAGTTCAATCTAATGCTTTAGGCGCCCGTAAGGTCTATCTATACCTATAGGCACCCATTAGCCTGAACAAGACTCAAAGGCACCCATTATCCTGATCAAGACTCAAAGGCGCCCATTAGCTGGATCAATAGCTAAAAGCGCCCATTAGATATATCAAGAGTCAAAGGCGCCCATTAGGTTGAACTACACTCAAAAGCGCCCCTTAGTTTTTCTTGTACTAAAAGTTCCCTATAGATCTAGTACTAAAAACGCCATATAGATCTAGTACTAAAAGCGCCCTATAGATCAAGAACTAGAAGCGCCCTATAGAACTACAACTAAAATCGCCCCTTAGGCTGATCATAACTTACAAGCTCCCCCAAGCTTTTATCTACTACTTGAAGTGCCCCTCAGCAATCCCTTTATAAAAGTCTACACTATATAAATAAAATGACTTGTTCATTTTGAAGAGTTGAAAAAAATAACCACACACGGAGATACAGAGAGAGAAACAGAAGCCGGAGAAGAAGAGATACAAAGCCATTCACATACCTTCTTCACCGGAGTTTTATAATATGGCCGGTTCATTATGTTGCAAATATATAGGGCTATTACAAAATACTATCTCTGAGATTGATTCCCTTTTGTACAAACACATAGTCAAACATTGTAATAGGAATCAGTCATATATCTTTGTTGTAGCGAAGAACTAATTTGTTCTTCGGAAACTGGTTCATTTAAAATCGAGTGTAGCACCCATCTGGGTTAAATACAAAAGATATATTCCCCGAACCTTGCATCGTTAATTTACTTGCTAATTTTCTAGAACTTATATGTTTATTCATAAATATAAAAAATTAGTAAACCACCCTCATAAACACTACAAATATCCAAACCCACTCTGAAGCAATAATTTATTTATCCGCAAATTCTGAAAAGAATTTAAATTATTGTGAATATCGTATTCTACCCCCCTTCTACGATACTTCGGGACCTAACATATTTTTTTTCTATAGACCCATTTAGTGCCAATAATTGATCTGTCTTTTGGAGGTGACACCAATTCCCAAACATTGTTTCTTTCAAATTGATTTAGCTCTTCCTGCATGGCCACAATCCAGTCTAGATCCAACAATGCTTTTTCAATCTTTTTAGGTTCATTTTGAGACAGAAAGTAGGCATACAAGCATTCATTTATGGTTGCTCTCCTTGTTCTCACACCTTCATCAGGATTGCCATTTATTTGATCTGCAGTGTGAGCTCTATTCCATTTTGTTTCATGGGCCACACCTCTTGCATTTGAACTTGTTTCTTCCTGATTCAAATTATTTGCATATGTTGTTGATCCTTGAGAGGCTCCTCCTGAGTGTATGTTAGGGTTGTGAGGATAATTCTCTAGCTGAATGTGACTGAAATCCTTGGCATTTCTCTCTTCATTTACACCATATGAAATTTCCACATGTGAGCATTCATGTGCATTTTCATCCTTTTCATTTTCAGATACTTCCATTTCATTCTCAAATCTCAAGGTGTCACAGTTTTCTCTTTCAAAACTCATGGCTGGGAACTTGAAGTCATCAAAAGTCACATTTGTGTTTTCCACTACTTTTTATTGATCAATCACATATACTCTGTAGACAATTTTGTCCAAAGAGTATCCTACATAAATTCTTTCATATGCCCTGGCTTCAAACTTCCCGAGATGGTCAGCATCATCATTGAGTACAACGCATTTTACTCCAAACACATGCATGTACTTGACATATAGTTTTCTGTTTGTCATGATGTGATAAGGGGTCTTTCCAACATGTTTTATAACGAGAGTCCTTTTTTGAGTATAGCATGCAGTTCTGACAGCTTCAGCCCAAAAACTGGTTAGAAGATTTGCTTCTGCTAACACGGTTCTTACAACTTCAATATGAGTCATGTTCTTTCTCTCAACAACTCCATTTTATTGTGGAGTTCTAGGAGCTGAAAATTGGTGAGTGGTTTCATTTTCCTTGCATAATCCACTTAATGTAGCATTTTTGAATTATGTTCCATTATCACTCCTTATGGCCACAACAGGTGTTGGGCCTTTGTCCAATCTTTTCAAATTTTCAATAATGAACTCAGGAGCTTCATCTTTTAAATGCAGGAATTCCACCCAAGTATATTTGGAGAAATCATCCACCATGACAAGTGCATATCTTTTCTTGGACATGGACATGACATTTACTGGTCCAAACAAATCCATGTGAATCAATTGTAATGGTTTAATGATTGATGTGAATTCTTTACTTCTGTGACTTGACCTCTTCATCTTTCCCTTTTGACATGCCTCACACAATCCTTCTATGCAGAATTCAAGTGAAGGCAGGTTTTTCACTAACTCTCTTTTGACTAGAGAATTAAGATTCTTTAAGTTCAAGTGAGATAACCTTTTGTGCCAAAGCCAACTTTCTCTTTTAGAGGCCTTGGTGTAGAAACAACAATTTTTTTCCTTGTTTGCAGAGTCCAAATCTGTTACAAATAGGCTTCCTTTCCTTACTCATTATAAAGCAATTTCTTTGGTTTTTCTATGTGATATGAGGCACAAATCTTTATCAAACTCCATCTTCAAGTCTTTGTTGCAGAATTGAGTGATGCTCAATAAATTATGCTTCAAACCATTAACCAAAGCTACATCTTCAATGATAACATTTCCATGAATCAACTTGCTATATCTCATGGTGAAATCAATGATGTTGTCTCCAAAGGTTACCATTGGGTCAGCTTCTTCCTTGAATTGTGACAGCAGGGCTTTGTCACCAGTCATGTGTCTTGAGCATCCATTGTCCAAGATCCACATAACCTTTTTCTTCTTATCTATGCCCTACAAACCAAACAATATCAAGTTTTTTTTGGTACCCAAACTAGGTTGGGTCCTTTATGCTTAGTCACACGAATATCATTTTTCTTGTTTGCAGTTCTAGTCACTTTGTCATGCATACTTTCATTTTTTTGATTTTGATTTTTAGCCTGATTGGTGCTACCTGAACTAGATGCATTTCTAGGTGACATAGAATGTTTTCTACTCTTGACTGGACTGGCAGACTTAAGTCTAGCAGTTTTGCTGTTTAGATTTTGACTGATACATCATTCAACAAACTGTTTCCTTAGCCTAAAGCAAGTATTTATAGCATTCAAGTTGCATGACATACAATCAAAATTTTCACAGAATTTATGATTATCATGCATCAAGGGTTTCACATAGCTACAAGTAAAATCAGCATTATTAACAACAGGTTTCTTGCACATATGTGTATGGTGATTTGTTGATCCACATTTTTTACAAATATTTCTAGGAGCATTGTGAACAAGTACATAGTTAGTGTGTTTGTTGATGCCTACTTTACCATTTCTATTTGCCTTTTTTCTTTTTAACATGCATGATATCATTTTTCTGGACATTTTCTTTTGATTCTGGTTTAACAGGGATGGACTTGGCCTTGACTACTGGCTCTTCCATTTCAGCAGAAGGCACATCACTTTTAGCTGTTAGCTTATCCTCATCATTCAACTGTTGTTTGATGACCATATCGACTTCATCAAACTCAATAGTTTCTTTCTTAAAAATTGGAGCTTTAACATTTTTCAAAATGTGAGGATTTCTAATAAACTCAGTTTTCTTGCCTTTTGTTGACATAGACTTTTTCTTCTCAACAGTGTCATAGTCAAACCCAACTCCAACCTTAGAATTCTCTTAGTGTTTCTCATGAAACTCTTGTAGTGTTATAGATGAGTTGTGATAGGCTTTTATCTTCAATTCATTTTCAGAGATTTGATCTCTCAGAAATTTCTCAATATGTTCTAAGCAAGGGACTTTGTTCTTTAAGTATTCATTATTTTGTTTAATGGATTGCTTGTCAACCAGGGATAATTCTAACTGTTCATTTTTAACTTTCAGTTCATCATTGGCTTTTAACATTCTATCAATTTCTTCATAAGCAGCATTCATACTGGTATGGATATTAAACATTTCAACACTTAATTCTTCCACAGTTTTCTTATATTGAGACTTTGACATGTCAATAGAAGTTAGGATTGGTACCTGACTTGTTGAGGTTGATGCTCTTTCATCTGATTTGGCCATGAGGGCTAAGTTTCCACACTCTTCATCCTCTTCTTCATCAGTATCATCTCAGCATTTGCCTTCAGCAATTTATGCTCTACTAGTCTGTTTCTTTAACAGGGCTTCATACTTGGTTTCCAACTCCAAGTAGTTTTTGTCCTTTTTAGCTGCTTTTGGTTTCCCATACTCAGTAGTAAAGTATCCCAATTCATCACAGCTGTAACATCTTATCTTTGACCTTTCAACAGATCCAATCTTGTAACCTCCTTTGAAGTTACTCTTAGGAGCCTTGCCTTTATTTGAAGAGCCAAAGTTTGGTTTTTGCTTGAAGCTTTTATTTTTCTTAAACCTCAAGTTTCCAAACTTTCTAGCCATGAAAGCCATAGATTTGTTGTCCATGCTTTCAAGCTCTTCAAGAGTGTATAACTCATCATCCTCAGATTCAGTTTTGACAGATTCCTGCTCTTCTTTGTCTTTTTTAATACTTTCATCATACTTCAATTTTTAACTTGTACCAGCTTTTTTCACCTTCATTGGTTCTTTGACAATTAGAGCACTAGAGACATTTGCCATTTTTCCTCTGTTTCCCATAATGGACTTCTTTTGAAAGTACTACAGTTCATATGTCTTTAATATTCCATACAGAGTTTTCAATGGAAGTTTTATTAAATCTATTTCTTCTCTTATAGCAGCAATTTTATGTTCCAAGTGTTCTGGAAGAGTTAACAAAAACTTTAACTTTTTTTTCTTTTGTCTCATAGGCCTTTCCATGCAACTACAGTTCATTGATTAGTTTGTTAAACCTCTCAAAAACCTCAGTTATGCCTTCATTTGGTTTTGACATAAGTGCTTCATATTATGAGACCAACAACTGTCTTTAATTTTCTTTTACTTCCACTGTGCCTTCACATAGTAGCTCTATGGATTCCCAAATGTGCTTGGAAGTTGTGTAGTTGACAACATTGCTATACAAGACCATGTCTAGAGACTCAGTCAGGATTAGCATGAGAATGTTGTCAAGAGCCACTTTTTCTCTTTCAGTGTCAGTGTACTGATATGGATCCTTTGGTACCCATGTGGCTGGTATCACTTCTGAGCCACTGGTTGTTTCAGAAACAAGTGTTACTAGCATGAATGGTCCATTCTTCAAGATTTCAGGATACATGTAGTTTGCAGTCTTGATGAATGTTAACATATTCTTTTTCTATAATATGTAGTGTTCTTTGTCAAATGGAGTAATCTTGATACTGTTTAGCTTCTGTGAACTCATCTTGATGTTTTTACTGTTTGTATATCAACAGCCTGAGCTCTGATACCACTTATTAGATATGAGAACTGTTTTAGTCAAATTTTGAAGGTTAAAGATTAAGTCTAAATGATTTCAAATGAGTTTAATTCGTATGAATAAGCTAAGAACAATAACACAATAGAAATTGAAAAGAACAAAGAAAGAACAAGACACAAGCGATTGGTGACGCGAAAAATCCCCGTTGAGAGGTAAAAACCGCAAATATGATCCACTATAATGATGTAGCAACGATTACAAGTGAAGAAAATGAAGATATAAAGTATGAAAATGAGAAATTATACTAGGACAACAACTGACTATGTCCAGGACGGCAATTGTACTCTAGTGGTAGTGTAGAAGTGTATGTGATGTGTGGTGTGTATATCATCACTTTGGCATGTATTGTCATGTAGTGTGTGTATGTTGTAGTGGATAAAAATGGTTTCCCAGAGATGATGTAGGTTTTGCCCTAGGTTTAGCCCTCTCGTTTGTAGAAAAAAGGTTATATCGTATGTAATGTATTATGTAAGTAGAAGTGTGAGTGTGATGTTCTTGTATTATCCTCAAATATATTGATATATATTAGCCTCCACCTTCATCAGCACGTGCCTAGCTTGTATGAGTGATTATCTCCATGATCCGAAATTTTAGGGATAAGATAATCATCCCTTCCTAAAATTATGGACAGTTATATTACTCTTTCTGGTGTCTACTGAGTTGTCGTCGGACGCCATTGTTCCCATCATGTCCTTAGTATCGACGTCAAGATATTCTTGTCAGACATGTAAAATTCTGACACCAACAAGAATCACAAAAGTAACACAGATGGGGGGTGCATGTGTTTCTTGATTTTCTTTTATGAACTGTCTATTTATGAAATTATGTAGCTTAAGAAAACTTAACAGTGTTTATATATGTAAATATGTGGAAAGTAAATAAACACAATGTTAACTTTTCAATCGAATAGTGTATTAGAAAGAATTGCTACAATCTAAGATTCTTGACTTGAATCTCAGTTTCTTGTTCTTGGAAGATACAATGTATGAATACACTTGATAATGTTCAAAGATACTAACTAATGAGGCTGTGCATAGGCTATATAGACAGCATGTCTTTTGGCACATGCTCTCACTAGACAATTTAGCTAAAACTAGAAATAGAGAAGAAACACTTTACATTTGACTACTATCTATTTCTAGCTAACACAATCTGTTGACAGTCTTTTGCTTTCAGCCTTATCTCTTCTGCCTTTTGTCTTGTTCTTCTTCCAAGCTACATTTTAGACTTGTCTCCATCTCGACAGGTTTGACTGATTCTGTGATGACAGAGCTTCAAAATCACTTGTCTTGTTCTTCTGTAAATCTCCTAGAATTTAGCTTCTTGAATCAACCGAGTACTCACTTGAATTTACTTCGAGAAGTCACAGTGATTGACTTCTCGATTGGGATAGACTTCTCAATTGCATACTTCACATGATGACTTCTCGATTAGAATAAAATTCTCGATTAGAATAGACTTCTCGAATCATACTTGAAACACAGACTTCTCGATTGGTTCTACACTTGGTACTTCTCGATTGCTCCTTTGGCTAACTTCTCGATTTGTTTAACTGGACTTCTCGAATCATACCTATTGCATAATTCTCGACTAACTACAGTTTTTTTGACTTCTCGATTGTTTTCCCTTTCTCGATCGACTACTGAGTTAGTTGAGTATCTGAGACTTCTCTACCAGCTTCACATGTCTAACTTCTCTATCAGGATGACTTCTCGATCACATATTTGCCTTAGAGTATTTTCACTACAATTCTTATTTGATCAAGTCTTCATTGATTTGATGTCTGATTCAGACTTGAAACTTTTATCAATCTTTATTCTTCATTGATTTGTGTTACATCAAGACAAGTAATCACATAGAGTAGGCTTGATTTGGACAAGTAAATTTTATTATCGTTATAAGAATTCTAATCATTATATTATTGAAATATAAAAAATAAGGTATTATATATTTATAATATCATTTAAATTAAATAAATTTATTGATTAATTATACTATTTGAATTTTAATAATTGGTAAAAATATGTGAGTAATAAATTCATAATTGAAATAAAATACAACTCTAATATTTAACTAGAATTTTATTATTATAATTTTATTTACCTAAAATGAATTTCTTATTAAATTTGATTTGATGTGCAATTTTTTATATTAGATTTTAATAGGATTGAGAGTTTATGTTAATACATATGATATTTTTATTTTATTTTATGTATATATATATATATATATATATTAAAGAGCTTATTAATAATAAATATATATGTTTAGATTTAATGAGAAACTCCCTTATTTGAATAACCGAGGAACCAACATCAAATATAATTACAGTACACATGAAAAATTGTTGAACATAAAAAAAACTACAAAACACAAAAAACAATCACAAAACAAATAAAATAATTACATAACATACAAAAAATATAGAACACAAAATTACAAAACACTATTCAGCATTAGTGTTCTGTAATTTGTGTTCTATATTGTTTTGTATATTATTTAAATTTTTTGTTTGTTTTATAATTATTTTTGGTGTTTTATGATTTTTTGTATGTTCTGTAGTCTTCTATAGTTATTTGTTAATCGAATTCTTATAAAATAGGAACTCATTTACTTAAATAAGGAGTTCCTCGCTGAGCCTTAAATATATATATATATATATATATATATATATATATATATATATATATATATATATATATATATATATATATATATATATATATATATATATAAATTACAAAGTATTAAGAAATAAAATGTATTGATTCAAAATTTGGCGGGCTGTAGCCCTACTGGTCCTCTTTGCTTGAGCCAATGCTTATTGATATGCCTCTCTTCTCAGTTCTCTCCTTGCACAAGTATAATTAGCACTCGTGCTCGTTTATTTAGGATCACTTAAAGGAATGAGTGCTGACAGTATCCTAGCAACCTTTAGGATTCATTGTGCCGCCAAATGTGGCTTTAGCATTAGCACATTCTGTGCCGAGAGTAGTGTTTGTACAATTTCCAGTGTACGTAAAATCGATGTCTTTCAATTCGATTCCTTCACAAGGAGCAGCCTCACTGCAATTTAGACTTATGGCAACATTTGACAATGAGCTGCCCTTGAAATTTGTGAAAGACACTCCTGAAATCTTCACTTTTGAAGGCTGCCATCAACGAACAAACAGGCAAATAAAATCACAAATTTATATTTCAGAACGCAAATTACTATGTACTAGAATGCAAATTTATATTTGACGACGAGATAATGATGATGGATCGATGAGTTCATACCCCTGGTTTGTCGGCGAAATAATGTTGATCGATTATGATGGGGTTGAATGTATGTTGTACGATTATGTCCTTAAATGAGATGTTGGTAGCTGTTAGTGCTGGCGACTCGTGCATGGTTTTAATTCGTGCGCCGTTTGTGGTGTTCAAAAATGTACAATTGCTTACAGCAATATTTTTAACATCTTTCTCATCTGGATATCTACCAAGACTACCAATACTGCATGCGATTTAAAATAGAAACCAAAACCATAAGAAAAAGTTGTGACTTCAACTTGCATATATTAATTACCTCAAGGAAGGTGGTGTTGTATGATCAATTACCTGATGCCATGTCCAGGACCGCAGGTGACATTAGTGACGGTGATGCTACAACTGTCATCGCCAATAGAAATGCAATCATCGCCTACTCCGATGACAGTGTTAGTTATACTCACGCCCTTAACTTTACCAATATGAATGCCATCGGTGTTTGGGCTATCTCCAGCGCAACTTATGTTCAAATTGTTGACCACGAAATCATCAGACTCAACTATTTTCATATTGAAGCCCTTGCTATTAACTATATTAATATTTTCGGCACTAGAGCCCTTACATTGAGTGATACAAAGGGACTGCATCCGTGAACCAAAAAAGAAAACACGTTGTTAATTAGCATCTGTCGTTTTTTCACAAGTAGAAATGAATTTGTTGGGACAAGTAGTGTATGTTAGGAATAGTGCTTACATCCGTAAGAGGTTTGCCGCCTGGTTTTTTGGTCTTCCAAGCCTCCACGCCTTGTCCATCAAGAGTACCTCCACCCATGATTTTAACACCAGTTTGAAAGATATTGATCCACATGCCACTGGGAAATGCTGCACAATCAGGCTTTGCTATTAAGTTACCCACAATTTCAATAGTTATAGGCAGGGTAGCAGTGCATGGTCCGGCAAAATCAATCTCTCCCGTCAACCAGTCTCCTGCTGGTATCAGAACTTTTGCTGTCGAAGTTGATTTACAGGCATCATCCCACGCCTTTAATAGACTCTGACAACACAATTGCCCCATGCATATATGGTTTGCATTAGTTCCCCATCAAACACCAAAACTTATCATACTAGAGATCGATATATGTACATAAGATTAATATATATACTCCCTCCGTCCGTTTGATTCTTAACATTGTTCAAAATATGAGTGTCATTTTTTTGAATAATGTTAAGAATAAAACGGGACGGAGGGAGTATGAATTAATTCTTACCGCAGTCACGTCAGTCTTTCCATCTCCCTTTGCGTTGGGACACTTTGATAGATCAAAAACGCCATCTACACCACCAGACGAACCAGGAGCACTAGCAGACGCACCAGGAGCACCTGCAGGCGCACCACCAGCAGACGATTTAGGAGCACCAGCAGGGGCACTACTAGAAGGATCTTCTACAAGACCACGTCGATCAAACAAATTACAAGTAGCATCGTCAAAACCGTTTGCCCCATAAGAGATGAGCAAAACTATACTTAAAATAATTTTCATCTCGAATATTTTCATTTTAGACGTTATCAAACCAACTTATATATTCAATATATCGTCACAACCAAATCACTCCTCAACTGTGAAAGATTCTAATAAGCTTCACTCCATAAAATAACAGTGTTACTGTAACATCGATGCCTATATTTAGTAAAGCTATTTATACGGTGCATTAATAACCTTAAATTCACTTTGCAAATCAAATCATGGCTTGGTCCAGAAAACATTTATTTTGACTATTATTTTTAGGGGACCTTTGCTTACGCATTTGTTAAGCAAGAAATTGTGGATCCTAAATCTACATTTACGCCAAATTTTTTACTATTTATGTCCTTGTACATATTTTACAGTTATTTCCTTGTTTTTTTATGTTTTACTTCATGCGCTTATTTATATTTTATATTTATTTGTTTTTTTTATATTTTACTGCGTATAATATAAATTAAAACATCTGTAAAAATTCATCAATATGATAACTAACTCTATCGAAGGGACATTCATCAATTTGATAGATTTTGAATTTGTCGAGATAGTAATAATATGCACATTTGCATCTCAAAAAAATTGGTTTACATGATTGATTATCTTGTGGATAAACCATATTATTTATAGGATTATGTCCTTAAGTTGGAGAGTGCATATGTGGGTAAAAATATTTTTATAATAATTAAAAATTAGAAAAAGGCATTAGAAACGTCCCTTTAACAAATTTCACAACAAAGGTAAAAGACAATTTCAAGTAGGAATGACAATCGGGTCGGATTTGGCAAAATCCAAATTCAAACCCGAAAATTTTATACAAATTTGAACCCGACCCGAACTCGAAAAAATCCAAAATTTAATACCTGAACCCGATCTGACGGATTTCGGATCGGATTTGGATTTACCCGAAACCTAAAATTCAAAGATAAAATTCGAAATCCGAAAACTTGAACCCGAATCCGAAATTCAAACTTGAAAATTAATTAAAAAATATTTTTTTATATAAAATATACGATAATATTATATTATAATATCTTATAAATAATGTATAATATATATACTTATAAAATTATATATATATATTATTCGGCTCTTTTTTCGGGTTACTGGTTCAGATCGGATTTCGGATCGATATACCTCAAATCTAAATCCAAATCCAAAAATTTTTGGGTTTAAAAATTAAATTCAAATCCAAAAAATCGGGTTCGGCAAATCCAAAATTTCGGATCGAGTATCCATCGGATCGGATTTTTTTGTCATCCCAAATTTCAAGTATTTAAAAATCAAAGACAAAGCATGTCACATATTTTTCATGCACAACAACAGTATGAGATAATAAGAAGACGAGATAGAGGTTAAGTTTACAAACGATTGAATACAAATTTAATTGTGAATCGGTTGTTCTACTATAGGGATTTTATTTTTGAGATCATAATGAGTTTTAGAATTTTTTGAATAAGACAAATTTTGCATATTATTAAAATATTAAAATTTTGAGTCCGGACTATTTTAAAATAACCGGGCTTGGAAAAGAGAATGAGAATCTTGGGTGAGAAATTCATGGTTAAGTTAGTCCCCAGTGATTCTCTGAACCGGTCTGGATTTCAACGCCCACTAGAGCGATGGACTGCTTTTCCATAGTTCTTAGGCTGGTCTCACATAATTACACGAGATTAAACTAAATTTCAATATAAATGACTACCATCCAGCAAATTCTGCACGAGACGAGAATATAATTTGTAAATATACGAAATAAATTGTCTTTATCATCTATATAAAAAAATTTATAATCTCAAATATGTATGTTTTCAAAGGATGACTTTAAAAACATTTTTATCTTTATATAATTATATGCAGGGTGCACCGTGCACATCTTAATCCCTCGTAAGAAAAGCTACACGTATCTATATTGCCATATTGGCATTCTTCTGCAGTGTTTTTTAACATTATTGTTCAGGATAGGCTGTGCATTGAAATAGTTATTTTGCCTCATTGTAGTCAATATATGTTTTTTTTGTTAAGCAATATATGTTAATTTTCATCAACCACCGATGTATGTTTGTAAGTATTGCTAGAGTCAATATGTTAATGAACATGGCTACACTCGAGTGATACCAAGCTTTCGAGTCAAAATCGAATTTTTAAAATTTTAGCCAGCCAAGCTCTAGATCTAAGTTTAAGATTTATGCTCGGAATCGAACTTAATATTTAGAGCAAGTCTAGGTGCTAAATATCTATTAATATTTTTATAATATAATATTAAAAAGTATTTTTTGATACTCAAATAAAAGTTGAAGTACTCTAATACTAATTTCATAACTAATTTAAATTTAGTTATTTTTATTTAACTTTTATCTATTTCAATATATTTTTGGGATTTGATAATATACAATACAATAATTGTTTTAACTATTACGTTTCATTTATTGTTATTGATGATGCGGCAATAATGGACGGATCCCTCATTGATTTCAAAAATAGAATTAAAATGCATTTATGCATGGATACATCCAAATATAAAACCGCATTTGAAATTGAAATCTTTTACATTTAATGTTGCAATGTAGCAATAAAACTAAATATATCATTACATTTGACTTGCTCTTAGACTCAATTACACCACGACTATCCACTTAATATTTATTCACAACAAGTGACACCTCCAAGAAGAAAAATATGACTTAAATATGATGTCGGTAGTTTTTAACTTATAATTGCGGATTATGATTTGTATCTATTTTGGTTCTTGAGATATAGATTAGAGTAAGCAAACAACACAATCAATTTGAGAAAATATAAGTATATTAATAAATGTCTGAGTTGCTACACTCTAATCAAACTAGACCCGTGCAAGGCACGAGTAACCTCTAAATTCCATCAAATTTATAATTTTTTGATTTAAATGTATTGTTTTTTTTAATATATAGGTTAGTTATACAAGAGTAAATTTAAAATATACCTTTATTTATATAATATTTCTCATAATAATTAAACATTGAAATATTATAAGCAACTAAGTTTTTAGCTACTGAAATATCACTTTTCACGGATATTAAAATATTTTATAATCAAGTGATATAACCTATATTTCGAGTTTTCTAACCAATTACATATATTTTAAATATATATAAATTTTCTTTATTCATAAACTCACTAATCTCATGTGTTGATAAGGGTCATGCTCGGAGAACTATTATGTTGTGTACTTATATAATATTATTTCTTATACCCGTGCAAGACACGGTTAATCTTTAAAATTCCAATTATATTTTATAATTTATTTAAATGTATTATTTTTGTTAAAATTCATCTGATATACTTCAATGATTTAAAGATATAAATTTAACGATCAAAGTTTTTTTTTAAAATCTATACCGTTAGGAAACCTATAATTTTTTTGGCTGGCATGCGCTTGAACATTCCGAGTCAAAATGCATGTCTCAAATTCTAGGAATTACTACTTCTGTCCCACCCAATTGTTAACGTTTGAAAGAGAATGTTCGGCACACATTTTAAGGTGCATATAAAGTATAGTTCCATAACTTATTTTTAATTTTTTTTCTGAATAAAAATTTATACTTTATATGCACCTTAAAATGCGTGTCAGACTTTCTCTCTGAAACGTTAACAATTGAGTGGGACAAAGGGAGTATATATTTTCTTGTTAACGGTATGTTTTGAGATAACTAATTTATACGATGTCAAATTAATTGAAAAATGTGTATAAAAGTATAATAATAATAATAATAATAATAATAATAATAATAATAATAATAATAATAATAATAATAACATATTAAATAAAAAAAATGTATGCAAGTTTATAATAGTAAGGTAATTAAATGTACAAAAGGGTATAATAGTAATATATATATATATATAAATTAATTAGTTGTTGACATGGCATACTGAGTTTGTGTAGCTAGTGATGTGACATATGAGGTGGAATAAAATCATTTCCTAAAAGTGCATGTACTGGTATTATATAATTGGTAGATGATTATCTACAATGATTTACAATCAATACAACAACAAGATACAGTTGAGTTTTTATGATGTTCTTTAATGGAGCTCCCGTAAGTTGTTGATAGTATTGAAGACGATGTACACCACTTTCTTCTGTTGTAAATCATATATATAGTGTAGTCTTCAAAATCAATTGAATTGATTTCTTGTCCAAAGGAACAAATGATGAGGGCGCTTTGCACATCCATTTCTTTATATGGGCTCCCATTAAATCTTGGGGGCGTCTAGACTCTTAATTCCAATATATGTGACACCTTTAAGAAGTCATGGAATTTGGATAATTATTCAAGTTTTCTAAAGGGCGCCTATAGAGTGATATCTGGTGTAGAGGCGCCCTTTAGATATATATGCCTTAGAAATATTTCTTTGGTAAACTTAGGGGCACTACTAGAGTGTTTACCTTGTATAGGCGTCCTTAAGCTATCTTAGCACTTAGAAACAATTCACAAACACTTGAGGAGCGCCTATACTCTTGTAGAACTCTTAATGGCGCCCTTGAAACACTTAGCCAATTTCAAGAGTCATTTATTTCATTTGTTTTGACTTTAGCTTGACTTCAGCTTGACTTGACTTCAGTAATACCTTTTAATTATTCCATTGCATTTATTTCTTTGTCTATCATTGATTCATCTTGCAGCTAACTGATCATGTGGCTTTGTAAAGATAATTTTTTCCTTGTTGTGCTGACGCCTAGTGCACTGGTCTGGTTTACAGACGACTAACACATAATTGAATTCTCTTCACTTTTCATGTAAAATTCAGTTAACATTTCTTCAACTATTCCTTTCCTTCTATTCACTGAAATCTTGATACTCATACTTGAACCATTACGTTCTTTTGACTGTGAAAATCTCCTGATCTTTTATTCGTCACTGAGACTTGAACATGTTAATGAACTTCTTTTATTGACGCTTCTGAAGACTTCAATCTTTAATTTTCTATAATGATCCTTGTATGTATCATGTTTGCATATCCTTGTGGATTCCTGTGTTTCATATTAATATTATTTGTTTGTCTTTCTTCTTGCGTTGAGTTATCGTTATCTCTATTACATACTACGTTACATTATGTTTTACGCTATACATGACTATTTGCTTCATATGACTATGCTTTACACTATACATGACTCTTTGCTTCATATGACTATTTGTGCCGCAAGTGATACATCCGAGTAATGTATATTGCAGCAAAACAATCAGACTACATAATCGACTTTATTACAAAACAGCGGCACTATCAAGGACATAGTAGTAATTGTCCCATCCAGCTGTGCAATGTGATCTGCAATACACTTGTTTAATTCTTACTTTATATTTTTTTTAAACTGCATGATAACATCTGTTCTACAGGACATCAATTGATATAATTGAAAAAATATCTCTGGAGATACCAAAAAAGGATCTTATTGTCGATATATTAATGTGTGTGTGTCTGTGTGAAGATAGAGATATTGAACATACTGAAACTTTAAATTTACATGCCTACATAATAATTAATACAGAGAGTACTAGTAACCTTGTGGAAGCCCATGTATATAAGATAGACAATTGAAGCTGGTTCTAATGATAAATTATCTTACAGGATCTGATTACACAATCCTTCTAATTCTTATAACCATTTATGCTTACAAAGAATGAAAATATAGTATGTGTAGCTGATTCCTTCAAATGAAATTGGTTACTGCAAATCTAATGCATAGAATCATTTCGAGAAAGATGTTGAAATAAAAAATTAGAAGGAACTATTTTTCAAAATGTAGGCTTTATTGCTTTAACACTATATACCTATGGAGTGCATCTCTGTAGCTTTCCTATGGAGTGCATGTATACTGAGACAGAAACAATGCTGAAGACAGTATTGATTCAAAATTTGGCGGGCTATAGCCCCACTGGTCCTCATTGCTTGGGTCAATGCTTGTTGACATGCCTCTCTTCTCAGTTCTCTCCTTGCACAAAGTATAATTAGCACTCGTGCTCGTTTATTTAGGATCACTTACAGGAATGAGTACTGACAGTATCCTATGCTGTGCAACCTGCAGGGTTCATTGTGCCCCCAAATGTGACTTTAGCATTAGTGTTTAGTAATTTGTGTTCTATATTTTTTTGTATATTATGTAAATTTTTTGTTTGTTTTGCAATTATTTTTTGTGTTCTATGATTTTTTGTATGTTCTGTAGTCTTCTATAGTTATTTGTTAATCGAATTCTTATATAATAGGAATTGGTTTCTCAGTTACTCAAATAAGGAGCTGAGCCTTATATATATATATATATATAAATTACAAAGTATTAAGAAATAAAATGTATTGATTTAAAATTTGGCGGGCTGTAGCCCCACTTTGCTTGGGCCAATGCTTATTGATATGCCTCTCTTCTCAGTTCTCTCCTTGCACAAGTATAATTAGCACTCGTGCTCGTTTATTTAGGATCACTTAAAGGAATGAGTGCTGACAGTATCCTAGCAACCTTTAGGGTTCATTGTGCCGCCAAATGTGGCTTTAGCATTAGCACATTCTGTTCCGAGAGTAGTGTTTGTACAATTTCCAGTGTACGTAAAATCGATGTCTTTCAATTCGATTCCTTCACAAGGAGCAGCCTCACTGCAATTTAGACTTATGGCAACATTTGACAATGAGCTGCCCTTGAAATTTGTGAAAGACACTCCTGAAATCTTCACTTTTGAAGGCTGCCATCAACGAACAAACATGCAAATAAAATCACAAATTTATATTTCAGAACGCAAATTACTATGTACTAGAATGCAAATTTATATTTGACGACGAGATAATGATGATGGATCGATGAGTTCATACCCCTGGTTTGTCGGCGAAATAATGTTGATCGATTATGATGGGGTTGAATGTATGTTGTACGATTATGTCCTTGAATGAGATGTTGGTAGCTGTTAGTGCTGGCGACTCGTGCATGGTTTTAATTCGTGCACCGTTTGTGGTGTTCAAAAATGTACAATTGCTTACAGCAATATTTTTAACGTCTTTCTCATCTGGATATCTACCAAGACTACCAATACTGCATGCGATTTAAAATAGAAACCAAAACCATAAGAAAAAGTTGTGACTGCAACTTAGATACATATATTACCTGAAGGTTTATGATAAATTACCTGATGCCATGTCCAGGACCGCACGTGACATTAGTGATGGTGACGGTACAAGTGTCATCGCCAATAGAAATGCAATCATCACCTACTCCGATGACACTGTTAGTTATACTCACGTCCTTAACTCTACCAATATGAATGCCATCGGTGTTTGGGCTATCTCCAGCGCAACTTATGTTCAAATTGTTGGCCACGAAATTCTCAGACTCGACTACTTTCATATTGAAGCCCTTGCTATTAACTATATTAATATTTTCGGCACTAGAGGCATTACATCCAAGGAAAGAAAGGGACTGCATCCGTGAACCAAAAAAGAAAACACGTGGTTAGCATCTTATTTTTCACAAGTAGAAATGAATTTGTTGGGACAAGTAGTGCATGTTATGAATAGTGCTTACATCCGTAAGAGGTTTGCCGCCTGGTTTTTTGGTCTTCCAAGCATCGGCGCCTTGTCCATCAATAGTACCTCCCCCCATGATTTTAACACTAGTTTGATAGAAATTGATCCACGTGCCACTGGGAAATGCTGCACAATCAGGCTTTGCTAGTAAGTTACCCTGAATTTCAATAGTTATAGGCAGGGTAGCAGTGCATGGTCCGGCAAATTTAACCTCTCCGGTCAACCAATCTCCTGCTGGTATCAGAACTTTAGCTGTCGAAGTTGATTTACAGGCATCATCCCACGCCTTTAATAGACTCTGACAACACAATTGCCCCCATGCATAGTTTGTATTAGTTCCACATCAAACACCAAAACTTATCATACTTGAGATTCGATATTTACATAAAATTAATATATATGAATTAATTCTTACCGCAGTCACGTCAGTCTTTCCATCTCCCTTTGCATTGGGACACTTTGATAGATCAAAAACGCCATCTACACCAACAGAAGCACCAGCAGGAGCACCAGCAGGGGAACCAGAAGGCGCTTCTACAAGACTACGACGATCATACAAATTACAAGTAGCATCGTCAAGACCGTTTGCCCCATAAGAGATGAGCAAAACTATACTTAAAATAATCTTCATCTCGAATCTTTTCATGCTAGACATTGTTATCAAACCAACTTATATGAAAACCAAATCACTAAACTGTGAAAGATTCTACTATGCTTCACTCCATTAAATAACCATATTAGTGTAACTTCGATATCTATATTTAGTAAACCTATTTATATGTGCATAATAACCATACATTTACTTACGGTGTTCATGCAAATCAAATCATAACTTGGTCTAGAAAAAAAAAATTTGACTTATTTTTAGGGGACCTTTGCTGATACATTTTTTAAGCAAACATTGCGGATCCTATATCTACATATTTTTTTTACTATTTATGTCCTTGTACATATTTTTCAGTTTATTTCCTTGTTTTTTATGTTTTAATGCATGTGCTTATCTTGTATTTTACTGTATTACAATGTTTCTGAGTATAATATATAATGTATTTTAAAACATTCGTAAAATTTCATCATAATGATAACCAACCACGGAAGGGACATCCACTAATTTGATAGATTTTGAAGCTGACGAGATAGTAATATTATATTTATAGTTAAACGGCTAGACATGATTATTACGTACTTAAGTTTCAAGACATACTCCTCCTCCTATATTTTTTGTTATTTAAATTTTTATAATCAAACTAATTTTAAATTTTAAATAAAAATTACATATATGTTATATATAGTTAGACAAAATAATAAAAATTATATATTATCAATTTTAATATATAATTTTTGGATTCTTAACATTATATAAGTATAACATAAAAGTTCATATAAGATAAAAATTAGTATGCAAAGGGAGTAGAAATATAAGAGTTTTAATATTGCACATTTGCATCCCACTGACCATCCCAACCTATCACTTATTTTAGTCTTCATAGACATAGCTATTTGAATTTTGATATACTGAGATGAGCTGGAAATTGTATATGATCGCTCTGTCTTACTTTAATGTTCTTCAAGGTTGAGCAGTAGGCTGCTTTTATATTAGCACTCGATGTTTCTCAGAGTGATCTCACGTAATATAAATATGAGAATATAATTGTAAATGTAAGAAATAAACTGCTTTTAATATTTATATATAAATTTTTATAATCTCATGTATGTATGAATCTTAATAATGACCTCAAACATATTTTTCTCTTTATAATTTTAGAATTAGTCATGAACACGGTAATGTTCAAGATAGGCTGTGTGTATTGAAATAGTTATTTTGCTTCATTGTAGTCAATATATGTTAACTTTCATCCACCACCCATGTATAAATAAATATTGCAAGAGTCAATATATGTTAATGAACATTGGCTCCACTCAAGTGATACCAAGCTTTCGAGTCGAAATTGAATTAATAAAATTTTAGTGAGCTGAGCTTCGAGTTTAAGATTTATGCTGGAGATCGAACTTTTTAGACTCCATTACACCCCTATTCATGAGCAACATGACTATCCACTTATCAGTTACTGTATTATGTATTCACAACATGACCATACATGACTATTTGCTTCATATGACTATTTGTGCCGCAAGTGATACATCCGAGTAATGTATATTGCAGCAAAACTGACAGACTACATAATCGACTTTATTTTTAGCAGAACTTAAATTTAGATGTGAGATATATGCAACATTTTCAACCTCAGTACAGAATTTACTAACGTAATACTTTGATCCTGTTACGCATAGCCAATATTCTAATATTTTTCTAAAACAAGTGCTATATAAATTTTTCGATGTTTGCAGGGGGGGAAAGCACAACTGCATACAAAAAACTACAATTCCTTATATATGGCAACCTGCTCGTCATCACGGTACATTTTAATATAGTGCACCCGAAACAATAATTTAACCATTTACGTAGCTTCCCTTCCTCTCTTTTTCTTAATGGTATAGCACTGGCAATCTGCCATGATATGTACTGGATATACGTAACATATACATGGAACGAGATGGACTTCATAAAAAATTAAAAATTATCCGTTCTACAAAATTTGAAAAAAAAATTATTATTACAAAATGGCGGAACTATCAAGTACATAGTAGTAATTGTCCCACCCAGCTGTGCAATGTGATCTGCAATACACTCATTAATTCTTACATTATTTTTTAAAAACTGATAACATCTGTTCTATAGGACATCAATGGATAGAATTGAAAAAATATATCTGGAGCAACCCAAATATAATTGTGTACGAGTCTGTGTGAAGGTAGAGATATTGAACATACTGAAACAGTGAAACTTTAAATGTACATGCCTACAGGATAATTAATACAGAGAGTACTAATAACCTTGTGGAAACCCATCTATATAAGATATACCATTGAAGCTGGTTCTAATGATAAATTATCTTACAGGATCTGATTACACAATCCTTCTAATTCTTATAACCATTTATGCTTACAAAGAATGTAAATATAGCATGTGTAGCTGATTGCTTCAAATGAAATTGGTTACTGCAAATCTAATGCATAGAATCATTTCGAGCAAGATGGTGAAATAAAAAATTAGAAGGAACTACTTTTCAAAATGTAGGCTTTAACACTATATACCTTAACTGAGCTGGAAGGTGATATTAATCATGCTAGTGTTCATCATCTCTGTAGCTTTCCTATGGAGTGCATGTATACTGAGACAGAAACAACGCTGAAGACGGAGGTAAAATAAAGGATTAGCGTGCTTTATATGTGATTCGTAATAAAAGGAAAAGGACAAGATTACAACCCATGAACTTACGTGGATCCGAGGAAGAAGGCTAAGGAGAGATGAAAATTAAATAGAAACACGGACACAACTGCAGTTAGCAGCATCGCGACTGAAGTAGAATACACCTGTATAATTTACATGAAGGGCCCGGTTTAGGTTGTCTTTAAAAAAAGTTACTTTTCACTTGAACATAATTTTTAACTTAAAGTTACTATCATAATCAATAAAATTAATAAAATAACAATAAAGTACTATAAATACCTTTATTACATCGGCAATAATCCGGCAAAAGGGGGATTATTCAGGGCAGGTTAAGGGGATAATATTCATTTTTATGAGGTCAAATTGCAAAATTTTAAAAACAACTGAAATGAGCACACATTTTGCACTTGTCAGAATCCGACACATAAGTTACTTATAAATCAGTTTTACTTATCACACAAACAATCAAATAATAAATTTACAAGTAATTGTTAAGTTATGAGTAACTTGTCAAGGAACAAACAAACAAACAAACAAGGCCGAAAATGACACCAAATACATTCTATTGCATGCCAAGAGTAAACTTACGTTATGGATTTAAACCTAATGCATTATAAAGATTCAGTTCTCAGCTGAGAGAAGCATAAGAGTACCACTATAGCATTTAGGTACGTTAAAACAACATAATAAATAGCATCTCCTTAGCACGAGACAATGCATCATCAAACTGTTATAGATTTAAACCTCAGGCATTATAAAAATTCAGTTCTCCGCTGAGGGAAGCATATAAGCATTCTAGTTATTTAGGTATGTTAGAAAATCATAATGTTTAGTCTCTGCTTATTAGCAAAAGATGATGCATCACGATAACAAACAAGTCCCAACAACCAGCTAAATATGACCGGACAAGTAAAGAGAAGACATTATATTATATCCTATATAAAATAGCGTAAAGGACTCAAGTGGTTTGGTTATCAGGGTTAAAATTGTCATATTCTTAAGTTCATTATTAAGTGAAGTGATTAAGTTTCGATTCTACACGAATCCAAAAATAACTTAGTATTATATTAGAAGAAAACAAATTAAATCTTAGTAAATTAGAAAATAAAATACATAATTAATATAAATATTACTCCCTCCGTCCCTCATTGCCTCTCTAACTTTTTATACGTATTTTAAGGTGCATATAAAAGATATCTCCAAAAATATTTTTTGACTTTACTTTTTCTATATAAAAATCTAATAAGATAATATAAAAATGCTCGTGCACTGCACGGGTTATAAGCTAGTTATCATAGATCAACTATCAAAGGATGTATACATAATAAAGCAATTAATAAAATTTCACTGAACATAGGGAAACAGTCCAACAGAAATATGCCCCAAACCTACTAATTGAAACTGCAAGTTAGATGGCAGATTCTTGGTGAATAGACCAAATATATTAGATTCTATGACTCAACTATCAATAAATATAATTCCTTCACTAGGTTTATTACGTGATTTCCTATTGTGCAGGTAAGCATTAATATGATCAACTAAAATCGGAAGTATAAAAGTGCTTATATACAATCTATATTGGCCCACTTTTATAATTTATACAGGCACCATCCTTCTTATCTTAGTAACAAGAACAGGGGAAAAGAGCACTATCCTGATATATGAATTATCATTTGGAATGAGTAGTATAAGTAAAAGAGAAGATCACAATTATTACTGGGATTTACCTTCACAATATTGTCAGCATACTTCATCACCATGGATACAGCAATGCCACTGCATAGTGCATAAACACTGGTTAGTTACTGGATAGATATTGTTGTCAATTTATATCAATGCAGGTATCTATGTCACTTGAAAGTGAAAGTTCATGCGGAAGAGACTGAAGCAGTAGTACTGGTAATCATAATATCTCATAAATTGGTAATTGAGTATTTGTTCAAGGACGACGAACTGAAGAGACAGTGCACACAAAAATTGAATGTTCTATTAAGAGGGAAATATTTCTCTCTGCTTTCTATGCAAAGAAATTCTTTAAAATCGACTAAGAATGGTTGTGAAACAATAATTCCAATAACACCAATAAAAAGTGGTGAAAGCAAGGATCAGAAAATTCTATAGCATTGTGTACACTAATAATAATTACATGCAGCTAGGCAGTTTTAGGAAGAATATACTTAATACAAACAGAAATAGATTGATTTCCATTCATCTAATGTAATACACTGACCCAAAATTTTAGTTGGTTAATTAATTTATATAGATATTATAGCTGATTTACAATTAATGTATTATTTTTGTAGTAATTATTAAATATATTCATGAAGGAAAAAGTTTGTAGAATGTTAATCATAAGTAGAATTTGAGATAGATAGATTTGGGTGTCAGTTTTGAATATCAGAATATATAAAATTAGTGGGTAACATAAATTAGTCCAGTTAATTAATAGATTAATCAGTTAGTAAAAGGCCAAGTTTGACTCACATGATGGTAATGAATAAAAAGGATGACGTAGTATTTGCTTTATTATGATTTTATTAAGAAAAAATGGCAATCTAACTGGAGTAAATGGGCCAATTAATACATGCTAGGAAGGATAATTGGCTCATTTACTCTAGTTAGATTACATTAGAAAATCAAATATGGAAGATAGTGCATTTCAAACTGCTGAAAGAGAAATTTACATTCCAGAAAATTCTACTTCCATACAGAATAATGGGAGTGGAGAGACCGATAGAGATGGTAGTGATGTTATGTGGTTTGCAGTGCGTGATTCGTGATTCTATTGCTGCTGATATTCACAATATAACATAAATATTGTAATTTTTTACTTGTCTTGTGTGTTTTTACTAGCAATTTTCATTATAAATAATTAGTACTTTTGACAGGGATTTTATAATAAAAATTCACATTTTATCCGAACACTATTTAATCCAACTTTAAAAATTTATTTTATAATTTTTACAAATTTTTTATTTATTAACTTATAAGTAAAATTTACCGAACACTATATTTAACTTGTAAGTAAATCATCCAAACACATTAATAACTTATAAGTAATCATTTACTTATCACTTATTGTCACTTTGTCTATATAAGTAAAAAGTAACTTGTCATTAGATTACCCAAACGAGCCCTAAATTGCGAATGAATTACTATGTGGATACTAGTTGATTGTTATAACTAGTTTTGCTTATTTGTATTGGCCGTATTTGATTGCTGATGAGGTTCTGAAAACTGAGTGTCTTGCATTGATAACCAGAAGAATTTGACAAACACTTCCTTTTTTGGAAGTAAGGGCTAAACCAATTGTTCAGCTGGCCAGGATTCCAATGGAAGAACAGAAGAATAAAATCGGAAGAATAAGCTAAACTAATTGTTTAGCTGGCCAGGATTCCACTGGAAGAATGGGAGGACCTATCATAGCTTATAGCTTGAATATTCAATTTAAACTTGTCTGAATTACCTTTTATCATAAATTGATGACTACTGATATTTATGAAGTTGTTGAGATCGTTTGCATAAACTCATTATATTTTATGTTGAACGGAAGAAACCTATATAGAGTCTAGTGTATTCATTTGAACTTTACAACATATACTTACTGAGATTTGTAGCTCATTCTTTTATTTTCCGAACTCCAACAGGAAGTACTTTTGGAGAATGATACTCAGGGAAGGGTAAGAGCGTGATTTACTAGAGAGCCAGCACCATCGCTTAAATGGATGATGTATAGAACTCTAGTTTAAAAGTTCAATAAACTTATCTTTTGAAGTTTCAATGAAAACTTGTAATATGTAGTAGACTCTTGGCTTAAGTCTGGACAAAGTTTGTAAGAATTGTTATATTGTTAAGTTTAAGTTTAAGCATAATTTGAGATTAGCATGTTTTGACGTATGTAGTAGACTCTTGGCGTAAGTCTGGACAAAGTTTATAAGAATTATTATATTATCAAGTTTAAGTTTAAGCATAATTTGAGATTTGACGTATCCGGGGCTGATTTTCTGAGGTTACATATGTCGGGATCTAAATTGGAAATAGAAATACAGTATGTTGTGATTTGTGAAACAAATTATGCTTCCATCAACAGGAGAAAACTAACCAAAAAGATTTATTTAACATAGAATGTTAATTGCAGGAGTAACATTTTTTACATGCAAGTTCCAGTACAATTTCTAGGATTACTATGTTCTGTTATGCAAGCTTGCAAATAAAAATGATGTTCGCTAGGTCAACAAGCACATACACACTAATTGTATATGTCTGCAAAATACTTAAAAACAGAGCCCTAATTGAGCTCTATGAGATTGGCCAGTACTTGATAGGTGATAGCACAGTCCTTTACATTTTTTAATAGAGAAGTATAATCTTTACATCTCTTTACTAGATGACAAGAGAAATGTAATGCATAATGACTTTTAACTGTTTGGCAAGCCGATTAATATAATTACTAATGTGGACAATGGATTCTATTATTATAAGTGGGTTCATTATTATCAAACGGGGTGTATCCATATAGCAATAGCTATTCAACACATCTACACCTATTTTTTTCTGAGTGTGAAATTGTTGCCTGATAAATTATTATCTGTTGTCAAACAGACATAATTTTCCTGATAGAAGCAGAGAATTTTGGGTGAACTCTGAACCTAGACCAATTAATGAAGTAACTCTTTCAAAAAAATAAGTTTCTGGTGGACAAAAAATAATAATGAGATACTAGTACCTTAGAGCATGGTTAACAATCATGAGAACTGTTATTAGCGAGTACCCGTGGAAGAAACCCCTGTACAAGTGGAGTATGTTAGTAATAATTTAGAGTACCAACTTGAAAAAAATCAAGTGAAGAAAGTATGAGTTACGGTAGAAAATATCCTTCAATCTAAGATCATGAATCTATTGCATGATGTTGTAAAAGACAAAGAAGATAATGCCTATTAGTATACATCCTTAATAGGTCTTCTTGTTCAGACCTTTCCCTTCCTGATTTCAAAGACCTTAACGATACATGGTTACCGGCATCCATTCCACAAAGAAAAGCATATACATGTAAGAGAAATAGAGGGATTGCCACCCCTGCCATAAATCCCAGATACTCTCAAACACATATATAATCTCATACCTCAACACCTAATTCTTTATTATTATGATCCTCGTATATTTACAGTGTAATTATGAGGTACATGCACCAATAAAGTATTATTATAAACAAAATTACAAATTACTTGTTCATGACAGCATCAAAATCTTGGACCAGTATTGCTACAGCATTGAAGGCCATCCCAAACACATATAACCAAAAGTTCTGTACATTAATGTTCCTGGAAGGTCGCTTTTTGATTATAGCCTGCAGCACACAGATATCAGAACTGTATTAATGTGTATAATAGTGAATATCTAACATAGTTGTCTAACAGCTCTAAAGAGATGTGTGGTGTTATATAAATATTATTTTAAAGGCTTCCGAAATATCTAATTGTATAAAAATATTAGGACTTCAGTCAAATCTGTATAGCAATTAATCAGAAGACGATAATTTAAAAGCTACAGAAGCTACCTCTGTGTACACGCCAGCAAAACCGCTTAAAAGTGCCATCACCTGTAAAGGCAATTACCAACAGATAATGATAAAAAGACAAAAGATTTTTATCAGGCTTGAAAACTTAAACCATAATATGCCAACTCACAATGGCCATAATCCAACCCTGGAATGGAGTTTGAAGAACATGATCAGAACTGCCGAAAACAAATAATCATTCTGTATAATTAGGCATTACAATTATAAACTTGAAACAAAATAAATAGAGGTGTCAGCAGATGCGTATTTAATGTGTATTCCTGTTGTAAAGTGTACAGTTTATTCGACAGAGTTCAGCTCTGGAATAAATTCCACACAGTAAAACACTAGCCCATTGAAAGAACTATAAATTCCTCAAGAAAAAATCAATAAACCTTAGAAAGAGAGGGAAACCCGTAACTTCCTTCAAAACAGCTGTTTAACAGACTAACAGTGGAATAATAGACTAAATACCAGGAACCATATAAACATACTTGACATATCCAAATATTGGTGGTTCATGAAAATTCACACACATATTGACTATAATGAGGCAACATAACAATTTCAATGCACAGCCTATGATGAACAATATAGTACATGACTAATTCTAAAAACACTGCAAAAGAATGCCAATGAAGATACGTGACGTCATTCTTACGAGGGATTAAGCTGTGCCGTGGTGCAGCCTGCACACAATAATATAAAAGCGGCCCACTGAATTTCACTCAACCTGAAAGAATATTAAAGACACAACGATCATATAAAGCCTTACAATTTCCAACTCATCTAAGCATATCAAATAGCTATGAAAACTAAAATAAGTGATGATGGGATGGTTAGAGGGGTGCAATCGGGTTACAGTAAGTGGTTACTTGGACAAAGTACGAAACGGGAGTCCGGGAAGTGACTGCCAACCTCAATATTAAAACTCTTATTATCTACATCTATATAGCTTGTATTATCTCGTCAACATCAAAATATATCAAATTACTGGATGGCACATCCATATTTAGTTATCTTTATGATGAATTATTTTGGAAATTTCTTAAAGATCAAACCATGACAAATTTTCCAATTCCAAACACTTATTCACTGCATTAAGTACTTACTGATCACTACGCAAAATGACCCATAGACATGGTCTCATAACAGAATCACTGATTTCTATTTTGGGCATCATTCCAAACAAGCTCTGTGTCACAGTGGTAGATGCAGAAATTACTCAAACATAGCGCTATTTATTTTCAGATACAGCTTAAAAAAAGATAATTAATTTTTACGGACGTTCTAAAATTAATAATATTAAAAAATATGTACCGCTCAGTTAAGGAAAGTAAATAGTATTACTGAAAGAAAAGACATTGTAATACAGTAAAATATAAAATAGGAACATGAAGTACGAAATAAAAAACAAGTAAACTGGTAAATATATACAATGACACAATTACTGGTGCATCTTTAAATTAATAATATCTAAGAACATATGTTTCCACATGGTGAGGTGGATAATGACTTTACCGTGTTTTAGCCTGTTGTTTCCAAATACATAGAATGTAATAAACTAGTAGTAGTTATTTAACATCCAATGACAAGGGAAGGATAAGCCCAGCCAAGCCCCCTCTCTAAAGTTTACGGCAGTTAGTGAACTACTTAAGAAAAATGACATCTGTGAGGGTTTTTTTTTTTGCTTCATATAAATAATACAACATAATTGGCTAAAAAGGCATAAGGTAAGGTTCTTTAGTTATAAATGAAAATAATGTATAGTTTCTAGATAATTGCTCGAGTTATCTGAAAATTAGATAGCAGGCTAAGATGTTGATGTCTTGATGACCCTGCTACCGAGTACTTATGACACCTTACTGAACAGTGGACTAAAAGCATGTATAGTGGAGAACTTACTTCCTCTTCAGGATAATTCGATACAATACGCCAGTGCTGATAATATTCAGATTCTTTAGTATTTGATAGCCTGGAGCATCCACATAGGCAAATATATAATACTGCCAAATATACAATATATAAGAGACACAATGGCCAAAGCTACTAGTATGTAATACCAAAATTAAAAAATAATAAACCAACCTGGAGTAGATTCTTCACTAGGTAAAGTGCCGCAGGAATTGGGTATACGCTAACTTCATCAAATGTTGTACTCAACCTAACAAATATTATGTGTAAGATATACAATAATCAGGAGAAAAAGACCCAAGAACAGCATCAATTCTTACAAGACTACAAGTATTATTGGGATTAAGGAGAAACATAAATTTAACTCATCGATAGAAAGGAGGCAATCTTATTTAGTCAATAATCCACAAAGCAGATCTCCTTGTGCACTGAGATTTGTACCCTAAAAGGCTAAAACTATAGTAATGTGGTAGGTTCTTTTATTTCAGCACCAATTCCGAGAATGGGCCCTCTAATGAAAAAGAAAATATATTGTCGTTGAAATATGAGATGATTTGACAGGATATTCACATCTAAACTGGTCAGCCTACGGATAATCATGTTATGCAGGTAGTATTACTGTGATTAAGTTGTCGATTAATTGTCCTGTTGCTGAAACAATACCCCTTGGAATTTTTGCCAAGCACAGTTCTATTACTTCATCGACAAGAGAATTAGCCATCAATCTGTGGGTGTCTAGTTGATTGAATAGGACATAACTTGACTACAATAATGAGTTAATAAAAATTAAAAATAAGACAGTGTGATGCAAAAGAAAAGCAACTTGGATATAGAGCAATTTGTAAATATTTATCAATATTATCTATTACCATATTCTCTAAAATCTATTTTAAGAGAAAAGAAAATCAGAAGATAAAATTTTCTTTGAAAAAAAGGGGAACTATAGCCTATATCACCATTTTCATTTCCTGAAACAAAAGATTAAGGTACAAGCGAGCAAGAGATTCTATATTTCCATTAAATCTCTTTTAACATAAGCGTTGTAGCTCATCTATATGATGATAAAAGAAATCTACTCTATCTACTATGTTAATAAAACTTTTCTTCTTCAAGCCTCAACGTTATAACAGTATATTGAGATACATAAATCCATTTGAATAATATTTGAAGTTTACAGAATCAAAAAGAACCTGTTATCATCGGTAACACCGTCAGTTCTCCAGAGTCTAGTCAATGCAGCAAGTGATAAAGCACACTTCAACGCCTCAACCTGATTCCAAATCAACGACATCAAATGACAATCGGGTGCCATATATATTTACACAAAGTTAACTAGACCAGTTCAAAACATTTAAATAGTAAATCTGGACATTTTCTCACCAAAAAATTCGCAGTCGTGACACTATAATCATACTTCCCAGCTCTCTTCGACCACACGATAAGTATAGCTTGTGAACTCGTGAGAAACGTTAGTGCTAGTGTAACAACCGTTCTATCACACAGGTTTACAATCAGTCGTAGTCACGAAAACAAATCTATTAAACTTTGTTCATTTATACACGAATTAGTTAGCATTACTTACTTAAGCTTCCACTTGGATTTGTCGCCGACTTTCCCCTCCGATTTTGGCAAAATGCTATCAACTGCTAAAATCGACAAACAAAACTTCGATAAACAACTAATTAAACTCCTATAAAAGCCTAAATCAAACAGATCAAATTCAAATCAGAGACAAACATACCAGGTCTACTCTCTAGGTCATCAACAACTGAAACTTCATTTTTATCCTTCATTTCAATCACCAATTCAGTTCATATATATAGACACACAATAAACGTGTGTGTGTGTGTGTGAACAATGAGTAATATTAATGAAAAATAAACACATCTAAGACGGATTAGATCACTGAAGTTATTGAATCAATACGTATAAATAAGCATGTATATGTAATGTGTGTGTATAAATTTGATATAGATGTGAACCTGGTCTTTGATTCTTCTGTACTCCATTGGTGGTGTTTCACAAAATTGTGCCCACTAGTGAACTCGAGCTTGGTTATGTTATGCTTCGAGGTGATTCTCAATTTTTAGAACAAAGAAAATGATTTAACAAATATTTTTCTGATAATAATAGTTTTTTCAAATATTTAAATCCGTTAAAATAAAATTTTAAAATAAATAGGCTCGTAAACGTGAACCTACCATCAATTACCTTTTTTTTTTACTGGAAAGTTTTTTTTCAAAAAAAACTTATTATCGAATATCCTCGGAAATTTAAACAATAGGTTAATGTCGAGAGAGAACACATGTGGTACTCGGAAGAAGATAAAGATAATCTTTTAATTTAATAGTATTTATTTATAACCTTAACGAAGCTATTTTTTGGAATCTTACTATATCTTATAATTTTATAATATAATTATTTCTAAATTTTTATAATGTTTTGAAATAAGACTTATATTCATAATATTATTATTTGTCTCGATTAATAAATATTGATAATTTATCTATCTAATAAACAAATAATTATTTAATACCTATATTTTTATTAACTAAACCTTTTAATTATTCTTTTAATTCTTTCGTATGCTTTAAAATATTTTAATACACATCCTTAAACATTACTAATACACTACCGATATATTAGGAAAAATTAACCAACTCGCCCATTCATTTCTCTTTATTTCTTTCATTATTCTTACGTAATTCTTCATGATATCCTCCACACGATATGTATATGACTCAATTGTTTTTTTATATATATTATGTTATTTGATAACATTATAATTAATTATAACAAAATAAATATTATATATACTAATTAAATTTTTTGTTTCATAATGAAACAAACATTTAAATAATAAATAATTTTTTTATAAAACCAGTTAGTATTTTAATTTATTAATAAAGTAAAATCTACTTGAGTAATTAAAGTTCTTTTAGTACTCGACTTATTTTTTTTAAATAACTGAAACCTTATAAACAATAAATTTAATATCTTAATTTTATAAGATAAATTATAATCATATTATATTTTTTTATCTATTTAGTTGGTCCAATCCTATATTTTTTTATTGCAAATTATGTTTTATTATTAACAAAATTTATAGCAAAGCTTCTTTTCCAGTAAAAAAATTTATGTACACGTTTTATATATTAGTACGTGACTACGTGGCTTCGAATGATAAAGTAAAAACTTAATTTAGCATAAAATAAGAATGATAAGTAGGCAAAGATAGGTATTAGTCTATTCCTAACGTTTTGGTAGTGTATTAGTAGTGTTTAAAAATGAATGTCAAGATTTACTCTTAACAAATAGGGCTCGACTTGTAAATTACTAAACTCCGACCCCAAATCATCCATTAAAAATTTATACAAGATATGAAACAAACTTCTTATGTACTTTTTCCCCCTATCATTTTGAACCATACTTACTTTTAATTTCTTGAGTTTGAGCTAACTCAACCCTTAAATTATTTATATTTTAACTAGCGTGAAAGTCTGTGCGAGACACGGGCCACTAGCTTAATTTTCTTTGTCTCATATTTTATATTTTAATTATAATATTTTGTAAAATTTGATTATTTTCTTAAAATTTCACTTTTATTTAATTTGATTTAGAGTCCAACTGATTAGTTAATGAAATATGATTCTAATATCTCAGTTCCACATCGAAACATATGAATACTTTAGATTATATATATATATATATATATATATTACTACTATCAAGCATATCAACAAATCAATAAAAAAATTTGTGTCGGGGTAAACTTGTGGATTATTCAAATTTTTGTATTTGGTTTAGTGTACCTTGAACTTATTTGTGATATGGATTATTCACATGTTTTGATATTTTGACATAAGCATGGGGTGTTACAAACTCCCCAACTTAAATTTCAGTCGTCCATGTCAAGTAGAACCGATAGCCTATAAACCCGCCGAAATTCTAGTCAATGTGGGATAATATCGACTTTTTTCGTATCCTTACACACGAACCTCTGATTATTATGTGATAATACCACATGTCTTTCCGTCTCCACTTCTGATAACTTAACGCATCAAGTTTTCGAGAGCCGATTCTGATACCATATGTGATTACTTGGGTCAAATCTCAAATCCATTTTGAAATTATGTCAAATTTTGAATCTGTATCACACATAAGGTCAGAGTTCGTGGCCCAAATATAACAACTTAAATAATCCACAAATCAGTCACAGGACTCTAGAAAATCATGATTTATTGGTATACTTGATAGTAGTATTTTATCTTTTATATTGAAATAAAATCTATACATGTTTCGATGTGGGATTAAGACTGGGGTATGTGTTACAATCACTAATTCTAAATTTTTACATAAATATATTTTAATATTTAAAATATAATTTTCTTAATATTATTTATATGACGTAATTATATATTAATTATTTTTAGCGCAACTATAGTCTCTATATCAAATTAAATTTATAGTTTTTGCTTAAAAACTTTCATTCACGTACACAAATTAAAATATTTATATTAACTAAAATTTTATTTTGGGCTCGAATTGAATATATTTATTATAATATGGGTGTAAGAGTTTTGGTCGGTTAGTCGGTCGGTACTGGACCATGGACCTAAATAATATCTATGTTTATATTAGATCTAATTTTACTTTTTATAAAATGTGTTCCAACTATATAAATATTTATATTTACTAAAATTTTATTTCGGGCCCAAACTTAATATATTTATTATAATATGTGTGCAAGAGTTTTGGTCTGTTAGTCGGTCGGTACTGGGTCATGGGCCTAAATAATATCCATGTTTATATTAGAATTAATTTTAATTTTTATAATATGCGCTCCACCTATATACATATCTATATTAACTAAACTTTTATTTTTAGTCTAAACTGAATATATTTATTATAATACGGGTCTAAATTTGGATATATTTATTATAACACGGGTATAAATTATATACATATTTATATTAAATATATAAAAAAATACATGTTTATATTAAATACAATTTTACTCATTATAACACTAACTCCGACTATATATATATCTATATTAATTAAAATTTTATTTTAGACTCAAACTAAATATATTTATTATAATAGATGTAAAAATTATATATAAATTTATGTTTAGTAAAGTACTATTTATGGTACTTAACTTTTATAAACCCAAGTGATATATTAGTCGGTCCGTGTTTCGTATGAGTTATAAGTTTGTATATATAGAGAGAGAAGAGATAAGAGATTCTAACTCTATATTAGAGTACTACTATCAACTATATTAACAAAACAATATTTTTTTGCGTCGGGGTGAACTTGTGAATTATCCAAATTTTTATATTTGGTTTAGCGTACTTGAACTTATTTGTGATATGGATTATCCACATGTTTTGATATGGGTCTCGGGTGTTACAAACTCATAAACTTAAATTTTAGTCATCCATGTCAAGCAGAATAGATAATACCGGTTTTTTACGTATCCTTACACCCGAACCTCTGATTATTGTGTGATAATAACACATGTCTCTGCGCCCCCACTTTTGATAACTTAAATTATCAAGTTTTCGAGAGTCGGTTCTGATACCATATATGATAACTCGGGTCAAATCTTAAGTCCATTTTCAAATCAGATCAAATTCTAAATCTGTATCACACATAATGTCAGAGTTCGTGACCTGAATACAACAACTTGAGTAATTCACAAATCAATCACGGGATCCCAGAAGATCATGATTTATTAGTACATTGATAGTAATACTTTATCTTTTATATTGAAATAAAATTGACACATGTTACGATGCGGGATTAAAATTGTGGTACGTGTTACAATCATTAATTCTAAATTTTTACATAAATATATTTTAATATTTAAAATGAAAATTTCTTAATATCATTTATATGATGTAATTATATATTATTATTTTTAGCTCAACTAAAGGCTCTATATTAAATTAAATTATATTTTACTTAAAAATTTTCATTTACGTACACAAATTAAAGTATTTTTTATTTAAAATACAAAATTTATAATTTAAATTTGCATTTTTACATACACAATAATCATTTATATGATTTGTAATTTAAAAATTACTTATTTTATTATGAATTTATTATATAAAATATGAATGATTATTTAATGAATTTGAATATTAAATATACGAGATATGAAATTTATTTTTGAATTTGTATATTTATTGTATATAATAACTCTATTATATAAATTTATCTATTATAGATAAAACTCATACATGGTGTTTGTTTTAGTTTTTTTAAATTTTAACATCATATCTCAAACCCACAAAGTATTGGTTTTTGTTACCCAAGGGGGTATGAGGGAAGGGCACGAGTATCAATTTTAATATTATTATTGATAATTAATATTAATAATAAAAAATAATAATAATATATACAATCAAGCATTACTAATAATAAAAAAATTATTTATATAATAAAATAAATTTATCTAATTATTAATTCAATAATATTTTATATTAAATAATTTTATTCCAGAACTAAACCAAACACATAATATCAATAATGAAATTTCATTCTCATACCACCCTAACCTGATTCCTGATACCAAACTCATACCGTCTCATGAACCAAACGACCCTTAGAGCATCTTCACCGAGACAAACTCTTAACTAAAAAAATCTTATGTGCCCGATATTATACATAATCTCGTATACCTCTAACCATTCAAACCTTTAATTAAAATTACAGACAATCTACTCATTTTGCTAAATTTATTGAACCTTTTCAGAAATATAATAAAATTGTACATATAAATTTAGTCATTATAATCGATCTCGACATAATACCTTACAAATTCGATAAACATTAATTAATTTTTATTCTATATTATTTTAATCAACTATTTTAATAATTAAAAATACTCTCATGTTAATCAAGTCTAAAAGATTACTAATTACAAATTCTTCTATTCTTTATTCTTTTATTCGGCTCGTTGGAACTTGGAAGTGGCCAGGCAAGCGCACTATATAAATCCCGCTCTACTCTCTGTACCCCCACTACACTCCACCCTCCGAAATATACATACATAATATATATATACATTAATACATATCTAATATCTTGTTCCCAAAGATAAGCACACAACAATGCAATCGCAGGATACTCGTTGCGCTAATGGCACCAAATATTCTCCGAGGACTTCACCTACTAGAAGTAACGATCTCAACTCTCGCTTTCATCACACACACACACACACACACACTCACAACTATCTGTACGTATATAGATATTTTCTACTCTTTTGTGCTTATAATTGTATGCATGCGATTGATAATTTTTGTTAGGCCTTCATTCCTATTATTCTTCACAAGTATACATATTACAACGTCGATTTGTGTGCGTAGTTTAACTGCAGTGATTATTAATGTCTAGAACCTAGAAATTGATTGTTATTGTGGTGTTTATTCACTTTTTCGGTGATAAATCAGCTTGAATCTGGAAAATATTTGTTGTTTCTCGTGTTTCCGTTTATATTTTGCTACGTATATAAGAATTTGGTAGTGTCTCGATAGTGATGTGTAAGTTTGAAGTTAGTGATTGTTTGTCGATGTTACGTGGAGATATAGTTTGTTTATTCGAACATGATTGATCTTGAAATTGTCGTCGTTCAGTCATTGATTTCTTTATGTACTTTGCATAATTAAGAGATAAGATACTCTGATGTGATTTTGTGATTAAGATTTTGCTGTAATGAGATAAAATAGTTTAGATATAACAGATTCGAGATTATGTACTGTAGTGATTTCGTCTAGGGGAGAAGTGTTGGCTAGAGATACAAATTCAGTCTTGGCATAACGATGCTTTAATTAATCGAAAATCTGCGGTGTGCGTTTCTGTTGCATTTAAGCCAGTGAATCACATTCACCAGAGAACTACTTTGTTCTAGTATATTGTAGGTATATATATGATACGTACATATAGTTCACGCGGGAAATAGATGTGTTTGGAGTATGATCTATGTGCAATTCCACTATAAATAGAGCCTGATGGCCCTGATTTGAGGATACAGTGTACTGTCTGTTGCATTTAAGCCATTGAATCACATTCACCAGGGAAGTACTTTGTCCTAGTATACTGCTGAGATATACGTGATATTCAAATATAGTTCACGCGCGAAACAGATGTTTGGAGTGTGATCTATGTGCAAATCCACTAAAAATAGAGCCTGCTGGCCCTGATATCTTCATTTTTTGTCCACATACGATGTTATTAACTTACATTCGGAGAAAATTACATATAAATGGTCATATATTGGATTCACTTGCATCTATTTCCTTTTGTTGGCTTATTCAGTTAGATGCAGATGCATTGTTCTTTGATTGTGGATAGCTGCAAGTAGCATATAGTTGCAATATATCTTCATTTTTGCATTACCGTAATTTTTTTTTTGGGCAAATGCATAATGAAACAACATCTTAAAATTGTAAACTAAGATCTTGTGTGCTTTCCTGTTATCATTCATTGTCAAGATTATAGGGAAAAGATCACATACTTAAAGTTCCTTATATCAAATGCTGAAGCTGGTATAGTTATTGGGAAAGGTGGTTATACAGTTTCTGGTTTCCAGTCACAATCAGAAACACTTATTGAATTATCGAGGAATTATGAATTCTTTCCGGGAACCTCTGATAGGATTATTATGGTTTCCGGACCAGTAAATTGTGTGATCAAGGCGGTTGAGTTGATTCTTGAGAAGTTTCTGAATGAGGTAATTTCCTCCATGTTAGCTTGTAATTGGTATTTTCCACAATGTATTATTCTAATTTATTTTATTTTTCTCTTTAGACATATGGTGAAGAAGTTGAAGATGAGCCCAGTTCAAAGGTTAGACTTGTTGTACCTCATAGCTGTTGTGGTGGAATCATTGGAAGGGGAGGATCTACAATAAAGTATGCACAGTGCTTAATTGCTTATTACTTGTCCATTTATTAGTCATTTCTTAAGGTGAAATTCTGTATCTTTTATCCTTAATTTATTTTTTGATTTTTGTAAGTGTGTGTGCTGCAAGAAATGATATGTTTCCTTTTAAGTTTATTTTTAATGTGCACTCTTTATGTTCTTTATTTTTTATCTAGTTTATTATATACCCCGTCCCGGCTGAGCAAATGATTGATGCTTTGCTCATAAATTTTGTAGTGACTGTATTTGATTTTGTTTCTCGTTCTAGTATATGCTTTTGATTATCTATTTATTTATTAATTCAAGATAAGGAAAGCTATAGATTTCAATTCTAATAATGTACAAGGAAAAGTGATACTATATAGTACCTATTATTTAAAATGTCTGTATTTGCCTGCTGAGGGCGTTTTAAATTTTAATCAGTTTATATACATTGATACACATTCTTTAGGTTTGTATTCATAAATGTTTGAAGCACTTATTTGTAAAAAGTTAGGTCATTAATACAACCTGCACTATTTACTCATATCTATGTAATAATCTATGGCTTCTTATGTTTATTGAAACAAATCGGAGTAGATGTGTGCTCCAAGAAATAATATGTTTCATGGTTTCTGTCGGATGATTGTATCACTTGGATTTCCTTTTGGTATAAGCACTAAAAGAGAACCAGTGGAGCACCGGTGTTCTTTCCTCTTTTCTATATCTGCATGCACTTTTTAACGACTCTCTTTCAGAAAATATAAAATAATTTACATATAATCCATTGTCTCAATGTTGCATGATTCTTAAAATGTTTAAATATTATTATTAATTATCTGAAGATGAGGAGTATATATTAAATTATTTCATTTTAATATTATAAGTTGTGTTTACTGTACTGAATAAAATTTTACTTACCTTAAGCATCAGGTCAATTGTTTATCCATTACATCACACTTGAAGGATCAGCAGTATTCATTTAGCTTAAAGCTGTAGTTTTACTGACTACAAATTGTGTGCATGTGGTCCTTGGACAGGTCATTCGTAGAATTGTCTCAAGCAAGCATTAAAGTATCCTCTCAGAATGACCTTTATGTCGGCTTGTCTGATAGGCTAGTGACAGTGGTTGGTACTATTTCAGAACAGATGCAGGCCATTGACTTGATTTTGCCGAAGTTGTCTGAAAATCCTTACTATACACAATCCTTGAATGTTCCATTGTCATATGCTGGTACGGATATATAATTTTATAATTTTGTTCAGTTGGAGCTAATTGTTATCACAAATCTACATAGCAAGGTAAAAAGACTAGTAGTGTTGTGTGTGTACCATAGGACATTAGGACATCCATTGTGCCCTGTCAGGAGCCAACTATATTTAAAAAAATGACATTTATATATTGATTTGATGTTTTATTGGAAAAATAAAATAAAGAGATATTCCAAGAGGAGGACTCAGGTTCCGGCCAACTTGTCTTTAGGCCTAATGCTAGTTCTCTTTACATTGAGTTCACCCGGAGGGTCCGCCTAGATGTCTAGTAAATAACGAACTGGTGGGAAAGAGCTGGAGATCATGAAAAGTTACTCATAGCGAGTCGCTCCGTCCTCCTGTGTAGATAGAGAGGCACCTTTTTCATTCTGTCTGGTCTGTCTATCACCACAAACCTAGTGATCTCACTTCCAAGAAGACGCAGAGCTAAGAGTCAAGATGCGGCGAGTTACTCCCATTTAGAATTAGTTGGTAAGAGATAGACTGTCAGTAGATTGTTTGGATGCATACAATATACCTGTGTTTGCAGTCCTCGTTGTCTTTATCTGTAGGAACGGAATTGTGAAAGTAATTGGTCAGCTGGCTCAATTCATTTTTCTGTATTGCAACTCTGCTGACTGCTATTGCCTCATATTTAAGGACCAATGATCTTACTTTTTTAAATTTCATAATTCAAGAATGGCATGTGTAAACATGGTAAGCGCAAAGCTCAAACCTATGAATAAATCATAAGCAGATATTATTGAATCACAGTGTTCGCTATATTCAGTTGTCCAGGAAATAGATGGCTTAGCTTTCTTATGATGAGTTCCTTCAGATCAGTCAGCATCGACAAATATTCTTGATGTTAATCCCCCAATCTTAGCTACTCATGTTTGCAAGTTTACACGAGCCTAATTATAGCCACTTCTGTTTCTCCTAAAGATAAGGATAGGCGTAGGCAAATAAGTTGGTATTTACCTTTTAGATTGTAAGACCACAATATTTGAACATTCAATTACACGAGACATTAACTTTTGATTTTGCAAAATAATAATCGATCGGCAAAATAGTGTTCCATCACTTTTAAGTTGGATATTTGTATTGTGACTTCGTTTCTATAAATTACAGAATTAAAGGATAATATATACTTTGTATTGGAGGAAATATTACATATTTATTCGATTTCACATAAATAGAACAATATTCATTGTATCATAGAACTATACAGTACTTTTATTTTGTATTTATTGATCTCTGAAAATTTTGGACAGGATCTTAGTAATTTTATCTACTTTAATTGATGATATAATTACTAAAAGTTAAATCTCTATATAATATTTCAATATATTTGGTAAGCTGTATTTTGTTAGAAGAATAATTGTATATGTATTATGCCTAAAATATGAGAAGCTGTATATTTACTAAAAGTTGAAGCTCTATATAATAATTCAATATTTTGATAAAATGTATTTTGTTAGAAGAATAATCTTATATGTATGTCTAAAATCTGAGAAGCTGATGTAAAAAGCACATCAGTAGGCAGGGGCAGAGCCACATGGAACCGAGCAGTTACTGTGTCATACCCTGAGTTTTGGTCTATATTAACTGCATATAGTATATTTTACAAATTTTTATGTGTCGGAGCTTGTCCAGAATGCAGAATTAGAGTCATATACTCATATCCAAGGAATTTTCAAGGGTTGAACTACATTTTTGGTTGGAATACCATTAATATCTAATACGTATAACTTACTTACACGCAGTATATAACAAGTTTTGTCTGTCGGGTTGGTTGTTCTATTCCCATCATCAACAAGGAATTTTTGGAGTACCCTCGAGTCTAATGCTACCTCTGCAACTAGGTTCTTCTCTCTGCTATATTATTCGGGCACTACAAAGGTTGTACCAAGCTTGTGCTTCTAAACTGGAAGTTAGAACTGAAGCCATAGCACTCCAATTGCCTTTGTTAGCTAAAAGGTAGAACGTAGAAGGTGCTCCAACAGAGTTGTTAGTGACAGGCACGTTATTTATCACTTTGGTATTTTAGAGAGAGTGTTTTGGTAAAATCATGTTATCATACTTACAGCATCCATAATACACCTGGGAGACGAGAGAAGTCACACAAGCTCCCAGTTGCTCACAGTCCGATTTATCTATTTATTTTTGTGCCGACTTATGTGTTGCATATTTGTTTCAATATCAGGGTATAATATAGTACACTATAAAGGAGTTAGCGCTAAGATGTTCAGCAACATCTACCAGAACAAGAATCGACATACCAAGGTCAGTTCTATCTGTAAGTACATTAAAGACCATTATTAATACCTGCTTATAGTTTCCATTAAGTAACCAATGTAGTTTGCTAAAAATTTAGACTGTGAATAAAAATTAACCCTCCAGACACACACTAAGCAAGAAACTAGCTCAAAATGCAAAAGAATAAAAGAAAAAAAAATAACCCTACATAATACATGCATGTATTTATTTATTTTTAAATATTAACATTCTTGATATATTCTTCCAAGTCACATATAAGAACTTATTGCATCATGTGTCATACTATCAATCTGTTTATAATATCAAAAAAAGAGAGAGAAATAACTCATATATTGGGATAAAGGTGGCACATTTAATAGTGCGTATAAGCTATGTCTGATAGCTCTGGAACTAAGTTAACAAAAGACATGCATTATATGTATGCAGCAAGGGTAGAAAAGCAATTAAAAAGAAAAGGTCAGAGCTATAACACATATTATAAATCTGGCAGGAGAAATATTGTTATGCATACATTAGATATGTTTTTGATTCTTTGGGACATATCATGCATTCTTAGACTGCGTCACATGTAGTAATTTTGTAAAAATAAAATTGACATGTCTTTTAGGCGTGTTTTGGATTTCCTACAGGGCTACTTGTATGAAGATTGCTGGGTTAGACAAAAATTTATCCCGCATTATCGAGTTGCTTATAAATAGTTATTTTCTTTCTAAAATAGTCATTAATAGTGATAATATCTTGAGCATACTGATATGGTTTGGGCAGCTGATCAAATAAGCTAGCTAACATTCTATAAGTAAAAGTTCATTTTTGGTAGAAACCAAATTTGATTGTTTCAATTTCATGATAGCCATGTTTGGCTTGAGGTTCTGATTGATCTTTTATATACTTGTTACCCCTTGTACTGGAATCACATTTATCCCTGAAAAAGAACCATAGGAAAAAAGACAGTAAAACACCTCGAATTGTATAGTATATCCAATCATTGCACTTTTTTCCTGATGGCGCTCTGTATGTGCACTTCTGCTTATCAATCCTCTTATATTTTCTGTTCATGTTGACATGTTGAAGTTACCAATTGCAAAATACTGCAGTGAGCTGTATTTTTTAATTATGTTATTATTATTTTTGCAGATCATAACTTATCTGTTTTCTTGTTTTTATGACAGGGCCCTGGTGTTCTGCAGGAAGGTAAGGGTAACTCGGTCACCATTGGCATTGCAGATGAACATATAGGGCATGTTCTAGGTCGTGGTGGAAGGAATCTCAGAGATATTAGCCAGGTATATCAACTGTTTCCTGTTGGTTTCTTATGATCAGTATATAACTCTTCCGATTTTTTTACAGATTAGTGGGGCCAGGATAAACATATCAAACCGAGACGATTTTATATCTGGGACAACTGACAGGTATTGAATCTATGATGCACTTATTTCTGTTCTTCTAAGCTTACAAGTTACCTTTTTATTGTTCAAATTATAGAAGTACCTCCCTAGATACCTTTAAATAGTTAAAAGTGACACTTAAAAGATGCTTATAAACTTGAGTGATTTCTAGTTCATATATTTAGCCAAATGAACATGCACTGTTTTTGAGGCTCAGTGTTTTGATGTGCTTGCACTAATTTTTTGTCAGGAAAGTCACAATCACAGGGACACCAAGGGCAATCCGTGTAGCTGAGGACATGATAATGCACATAGTAGATTCCGTTGTTAAGCAGCAGTAGATTGATTAGGAAGATCTATGATCCGTTTTTGTTGAGAAGTTTATTAGTAATCCTTTCTGCAAGTGTTATATATATTTTACTTATGTTGGATTTAGTTGAGATAGTAATCTAGTGGAGATATGCACAGAGAGATACTAATTCAGTATTATTCCTACTTGTGTGACTTGAAAGACAGCTCGAAATGGACTACCCTGGCAACAGATTGTAGTCTTAAAAGAACATTATTCCTAGAAGAGGCCTTTATAACACAAAAGTCCGCCTAAAATTACCTGTAAAAACCTCTGCAGTAACAATTGTAATTGTAGGATATATGTAGCTTAGCTTGCCTCTTGGCAGTAACTGTTTTAGCAATTATGCCTATTACAGCTTTTGCTAAATATTTGGGCAATATATCTGCGGTTTGATCTGATTGTTATCGGTTTTCCCGAGTTATCATCACAGGTCACAATTGACTACTTTGTTTGATGATTGCAGCAATGTCAGTTTCACTTGTGTGTAGAGGTGATTCAAAGTCCCTGCGGGCTGCAAGGTTAGTTTACAACAGTTACAGAAACTGTAACCAACCAAGTTAGGAGATAAAGGTAAATTTAGACCGTGGTTTATTTTATACAGGAGTATGAACTACTATGGCAGTCAATTTGAAAGAGGATTTGTCATTATTGACCAATGAGGTGTAATCATTATACATTAATGAGTGATAATAGTGTAGTGTGGGTAAAACACCCATGCAGCAGTCACCAATACATATGTAAACGAATGTTTGATAAAAACCAACTTATTGAGCAAATACAGTGGCCAATTGGCCATCTTAATTTAGTTGTTGATATATATGCATGGCATAAACTATTCATGGTTCATGATCTCCCCCGTCACCACCACCTGATCCATAGCCTGATCCGTAACCTGATCCACTACCATATCCTGACCCAGAGCCCGAACCACCACCTCCTCCACCTCCACCTCCACCGCCTCCACCTCCACCACCTCCCCTCCCCTTACCACCCCCTGATCCATATCCTGAACCACTACCACTACCATACCCTGAACCACTACCTGATCCGGAGCCAGAACCGGATCCACCTCCCCCTCCACCTCCTCCTCCTTGTCCCCCACCACCTCCTCCGCCCCTTCCGCCACCTGACCCGTATCCGGATCCACTTCCAGACCCATAACCTGATCCGTAACCCCCACCAGTCCCCCTTCCACCTCCCCCACCACCCCCTCCTCCACTTCCTCCTCCTCCACCTCCACCACTACCATATTCTTCCCCTTCCCCACCGTACCCAGAACCACCCCCAGATCCATACCCAGAACCATAGCCTGAACCAGACCCATAATTATCTGACCCGCCTCCACCCCCACCGCCTCCTTTTCCACCTCCACCCCCGCCACCTTTACCGTATAAAGCCTTAGGAGACCTGGCTGCAAAGCAAACATCCACCAAGAATAAAACCAAAAATGCAGAAGCAATCAGCTTTGTACTCGCCATTTTCATCAACTTTCGAAAATGCAGACGGGAGAAATATTTTGCATGTACGACTTTGTGTTAGCGTAGTACAAGTTTAATGTAGGACAAATTATGGTAAATCAGGGACACTACTTATATAGGCATTGCATATACACATCTCAACAGTAAAGTTGCATGGGAATTCTAGTAGTTTCTTACTAACTCGGTTCTTTATTGATTGAAAAAACGAAGGTGTCCCATAAGAGAGAGTTAGTGGTGTTGTTGGAATGGTAGGTGCCTAGGCGGTAGTGGTGGTAAGTGTCAATTGTGATTAGTGGGGGACTCATTATACATTTCTGTGTTCATACAAATTCTTATTGCAGTATAGCTTTTTCCCACTTCTGACTTCACCGCTATATATAAACAAACATATGGACGGAACACCAACTAATCACATCCCGAGTCAATGTTGTAGATATAATCCACCATTTAAGTGAATTTGATTATTAGCCTGCATATATATGTAATATGTTCATGGAAAGATCAGTTTTGTTAAGTGGCCTTGGTTGTAAACCTTCAACATATATTATATATGGTATATATTCATTCTGTCATTCTGTCTATGCATGATTTAGTATCAGCTGGTTTAAATTATGCTAAAGCAATGACTGCATGGTAAGAGCTCCTTAAAAATCAATATAAATTTTACTTAAAATTCCGACTAATTCTCAATAATTGATATAAATATTATTAATAGATACTCAAGTCTGGGATTATTTCAAATCCTGATCTCCTGCTAGCTTTGCCATCTCGCTTGTAAAGTAATGACAGGTGGTTATGAAAAAGAGTATTATTCATTCTATATGAATATAACCACTCCTGTCGTCGTATCGTGATCACGTATAGGAATATAGGATCGGTAGAATTTAACCAAGTTAACAAATTAGTTGAACCTTGATTATTTAACATTTTCTTTTCGTGGGCTAACCGTAACATATAGTATAGATTGGATAACAAGAATATAATAATTTGAGTATCAATAAAGATACGAATGTATTACTATTAATTGAGATAATTTTGAAAAAGAAAAAAAAATACATTGCGGGTAAATATATATTCCATTATTCAGCACTTTGATATTGTTTGGCCGCAAACATATTAACATAATATTATTTGTTTTAGATCTATTTTGTATAAATTTATTAATATAATATTATGAAGTACTTATTTCTCATCCAATATTAGGAGTGTTTAATTTAAAGAAATGCCTCTCATAAGAGGGGAAAAACACCTAAATGAGCTATTAATTACTATTTCTAATGAATTTTCTTGTGATCACCACACTTATTTTTCTCAATAAAGGGAATGTTTGATTTCTATTGATTACCTCTCATAAGTGGTAAAATTACTTCTCATAAAATATATTAATAATTAAGGTATATAGTCTAGAAATCACCATATAATAATGCATATAGTACTTGAAAGTGTCGAATCATATAAACTAGACCATACGCGTGGTATGGACACTATTCACAAACTCACAAGTCACAGCACTCCCCTGTCTCCCTCTTACAGATTGACAATATAAGTTGAAATCCACAAAAACAAAGACCCACAAGATAAATTAGAATCAAAGTCTAAAATCACTTTACTAGTGGGCATACTCTTCGTGTTTACGTTTATAGGATTGACACATGGTGATTTTACATTCTCTATAGACCCTTTGATAGTGGACTTTAATTATTATGCATAAACAAACACAAACATGACACATCTACAATATCAAGTTCTAGTGCTTAACTAGGTTTTGACTTCTTCACTTTAATGTTTGTTTAATGTACCAATGATAAGTTAACAAGTTGTTACGGAGTATAATGTTATCTCACCATAGTAAATTGTTGGGTGCAATGTGTCTGACTCAAATTCCATGCCACGAGATTATTATGGTTGAAATTATAATCTCACACTTATTTCGGATCACAAAAATGAAAAGTAAATTAAAATTTGAGTCACAATAAAAAAAGACTAATGCATGTAATGGATGGTGATTCGAACATGAAAAAAAGTGGTAAAGAAAATTTTATGGAATATTTTTAAAAAAAAATTGATTGATCTTAAAATTAATAAAGATATAATATATTTTTCAAATTTCGAGCTAGAATAAAATAAACATTCTATTACAATGGCAAATATAGCTTTGTGATTATGATTCGATTTCTTGCAGGATTAGTAGAGAAAAAGAAAAAACATAGACAAATTTATTGCTTCCTCCATATCATGAATTATGATAATCCAATACACATTCTGGACTTGTATCCGGAGCACAATGACCTATGGTAGACTGCAATTCCTGTACATAATCAAATCGGAGTAATAATTAAATTCAAGTGTTTTAAAAGATAGATTGTATTATTTATTTAATTAATTGTTTGAATGCATAGATTTTCAATGCGATCTCCATATATTTATAAACTTCACTAATTATTACAATATCTTCTTTATAATTCAAATCGATACCACTAAAAAGTTAACGAAATGCAAAAGTAAATCTCAATGAAGATCCGAGAAATTTTTTAAGAGAATATTGTTTATATTTTTAAAAAACTTGAATTTGATTATCACAATCAAACAATTGATGTCATATATGCCAAACAGGGGAATGCCAATACATATAATTTTTATAAAATAAAAAGTTGCACAATCCTCTATTTTTATATCCGTTTTTTTCAATCAAATCAGAGGACTGCTGGGAAGAAATGGTCTTCATTTTGGCCCTAAGAGAAACATCACCAAATGTTTTTAAAGAAGAGATGCAAAGATTATCAATTTATACGGGTTTTTGAGCGGGAAAATTTGTTGCACCATATGTTCTTTTTGTTAACAAGTTCATAGAGTGATAGAGCTCCTTCTATTTTTATTATTACATTTTTGTAAATAGTAACAAAGTGAAATGAAGAAGATAACAAAAAGAAATTTTTTAAATTATTTTTATCTTGATAAGACAAAATCAAAAAATAAACACAATCCAATTAATTAATGATATAATTTACAAAGAATGAAAATTTGAAAATAATACAAAATATGTCAATTAATTCAAAAAAATAGGTAATAATTCATTTTATTAAACATTTTTCGACAAGTTTTACTTGGGCTCCGTTTGAAATTGTTGTTTGAAACTGTTGTGTTATGAGAAAGAGTGGTGATAAAAAAAGTGTTGTCAGAAAAATTAAATGTTTGTTTAGTAACTTTTTATTTGATTATATTTTGAGATATAATATAAAAAATTAGTATTTTTAGAATAATTTAATAATGAAACGTGTAATTATTTCTTGCAAAACATAAAAAAACAATTTTATTTAAAAATATGAAAAACTATTTTCTATAAAAACAGCCTTTAAACCAAAAATACATTTCCAAAAAATATTTTTTTTAAATTACCAGATGTTATAATATACTAGCTATAAAAGTAAATGAACTACGTTAATTTATAAGAAAGAGCAAGAGATTGAGAGTGAAGTAAGAGCCCTAGTATTGAAGCTGAAGAAAGGATTGTTTCAGTGTGTTTTTACTCCTTCTGAATCATGCTATTTATAGGCAATGCAGGAGACATGGATATTAAATACATGGCAAAGAATTCTACTGCTATGTCTTAGGCTTACTATTTTGTCATTGACAAATATGACAATCACATTTATAACACTCCCCTTTGATTGTCGTCATGGTATGGATCATAGATTACCTCGTTAAAAGCTTGTCAAAAAAAACTCAGTGGGATAAAAACTTTGACGAAGGAAAAAGAGTACAATCTCCCCCGGAAAAATTAATCATTCACTGAAGTTTTGTTGCAACATATCAACATTGTGTCGTAGTTTTCCAAATGTTGAATTTGGTAGTGATTCTGTGAATAAGTCAAGCAAGGTTATCATATGACCTAATTTGTTGAACATCAACTTCACCATTCTCTTGAAGTTCATGAGTGTAAAAGAATTTTGGTGAAATGTGTTTCGTTCTGTCTCCTTTGATATAACATTCCTTGAGTTGATCGATACATGCAGTGTTGTCTTCAAACATAATAGTGAGATTTTTCGTGATGTCTAGTAATCCACATGATTCTTGAATATTCTTGATGATGGACCGCAACCATACACATTTTCTACTAGTTTCATGAATCGCAATTAGTTCTGACTTCTGAGTGATTTAATGATGTTGCCATCGTAGTTTGCTTTATGGATTTCCAAGAGATGGTTGTACTGTAATATGTGAATACATATCCAGTTTGTGACTTGCCAACATGAGGATCTGACAAGTATCCTGCATCTGCATATCCGATCAATTGGTATGTCGAGTTATTCAGATAGAATAACCCAAAATCAATTATTCCACAAAGATAACGAAATATATGTTTGATCTCGTTCCAATGTCTGTCTACTAGAATAGAGCTGAATCTTGCCAATAAATTCACGGCAAATGCAATATCTGGTCTTGTATTGTTTGCCAAGTACAAGAGTGCATCAATTGCACTAAGATATGGAATTTCAGGCCCAAGAACTTTTTCACCATCTTCTTGTAGTCGGAATGGATCTTTGTCAGGTTCCAGAGATCGAATTACCATTGGAGTAGTCAAAGGATGAGATTTATCCATGTAAAATATGTTCAAGACTTTTTCGGTATATGTGGATTGATGTAAGAAAATTCTTGATGATAAGTGCTCTAATTGTATACCAAGACAATATTTTATTCTTCCAAGATCTTTCATTTCAAATTTTGTCTTTAGATATATGACAACATCATCAACCTCTTTAGTTGTTCCTACTAGATTTAAATCATCCACATATACAACAATAATCACAAAACCAGTTTGTGATTTCTTAATAAAAAACACATGGACAAACTTGATTGCTTATATACCCATTCTTTTGTAAATAACGACGAAGTCGGTTATACCACATGCGACCAGATTGTTTTAATCCATACAATGATCGTCGTAGTTTAATGGAGTATATATGACGAGGTTTCTTGAACCCATCCATTTTTAATTTTTTAGGGATTTTCATATAAATTTCATTATTAAGTGAACCATATAGGTATGCAGTAACGACGTCCATAAGACGTGTTTCTAATTTTTCTTTAGATGTCATACCCAGTATAAAACAAAATGTAATTCCATCCATTACTGGCGAGTATGTCTCTTGATAATCAATGTCAGGCCTTTGAGAAAACCCTTGAGCTATAAGTCGGGCTTCATATCTCATGATTTCATTTCTTTCATTTCATTTTCTTATGAATACCCATTTATTTCCAATAGGGTTCACACCAATTGGTGTTTGGACTACATGTCCAAGTACTTCTCTTTTGCACAACGAATTTAATTCTGTTTGAATTGCGTCTTTCCATTTAGGCCAGCCTTTTCTTTGACGGCACTCATCCACACTCTGTGGCTCAGGATCGAAATTTATGTCGACACAAATATATCATCGATTACGACCTTACTTCGATCCCATAATTTCATATCATGTACATAATTTATTGAAATTTCATGATTATTTAATTATGTATCTTCGGGGACTAGAATCTCTTTAGGAGATAATACCGCTTCAGTGGTAATTTTCTTTATTTTTCGTTTTCGTGGTGCAATATCTTTTGCACCGACCGGTCTACCACGATTCAAATGTGGGTTTGATTCTACAACCAATTCCTTAGAATTCACCTTTTGAATTGGTATATCTATTATACTGCATGTATATGAGATTTTATTACTTTTCTAGAATCGTTAAATGCGTCTGGCATTTGATTTGCAATATTATGCATGTGAATAATTCTTTTAACTTCAAGTTCACATTGATCAGTACGCAGATCTAGAAAGTGTAATCCTGATGTGTTCCATGTTATCTCAGGATTAGTTTTATTCAACGCTTTGTCTCCCCCTAAGGGAGGAAACACAGACTCATCAAAATGGCAATCTGCATATCTCGCAGTAAATAAATCTCCAGTTAGTGGTTCAAGATATCTAATTACGGATGCTGAATCGAAACCAACGTAGATACCTATTCTTCTCTGGGCTCCCATCTTTGATCTTTGTGATGGAGCGATTGGGATATATACGGCACTTCTAAAAAATTTGAAGTGAGAAATATTAGGAATTTGACCAAGTACTAGTTGTAGTGGGGAATGCTTGTTATAGGTAGTTGGTCTAATCCTAATAATGTTGGCAGCGTGAAGTATTGCATTACCCAAATAGATGTAGGCAATTTTGCTTTTAACAACAAAGGTCTTGCAATGAGCTGAAGTCTTTTGATAAATGACTCAGCTAATCCATTTTGTGTATGTACATGAGGAATCAGGTGTTCGACTGAGATTCCTATAGACATGCAATAGTTACTAAAAGTTACAGATGTGAATTCTCCAGTATTATCTAGACGTATTGACTTGATGAAATAATCTGGGAATTGAGCTCGTAATTTAATAATTTGAGCAAGTAATTTTGCAAAAACATCATTACAAGTTGAGAGAAGACAAACATGAGACCATCTAGTTGAGGCATCGATTAAGACCATGAAATACTTAAATGGACTAGATGATGGATGTATAGGTTCACATATGTCGCCTTGGATTCTTTCTAGAAAACCTGGATTTTTAAGCTAAACTTTAGTAGGAGATGGTCGAGTAATCAATTTTCCTAAAGAACATGATGGACAAGGAATGTCATTTGTTGAAAGAACTTTAAAATCCTGAAGAGGATGTCTAGTAGAATTTTCTATAATACGCCGCATCATAGAGACACCAGGGTGACCTAATATTTCATGCCAAAGTGTAAAAGATTTTGGATCTGTGAGTTTGGGAGCAACAATGTTATGTGACTCAATGGTTCTGATCTTCATCATATATAATCCCGAGGATAGTGAGTGAAACTTTTCTAATATTCTCTTGTTGCTAGAATTAACAGAAGTGATGAGAAGATATTCTTTACCAGTTTCAGAAGTAGTCTCGATGTGAAAATCGTTGAGTCGTATATCTATAAAACTGATAAGATTCCTAGTGGATTTACTAGAAAATAATGCATTTGGAATACGAATGGGTGTACCATTAGATAAGATAAAACTAGCTTTACTGAAACTCTCAATTATATTAGATACGCCAGATATAGTTCTAACGTGTGCTTTGGTTTTGGTTAGATGTGTAAAGTATTTTGAGTTTTGTAGAATCGTATGAGTTGTACCACAATCAGTAATGCCTATATCTTCATAGTCCATTCTGTATATAATTAAACAACATAATTTATTCAATAGAAACACATAACATCACATAGTTAAACAAGACAATACATGCAAATATATTAATTATATGAAACTAATCGTCAGCCTCCCACATGGGAGTTTCATTAGGTTCATTCGTACCATTAAGGCTCATTCCTCTAGTTGTGATTATATGAGAGTCATCAAGGTTATTATTATCAAAATTTGTTTCCTATCGTTTTCTCTTTGGACCACTTGGATGACTGATATAGATCAACACGATGTTTTGGGATGCGACAAATGCGTGCCCAGTGCCCCTCCATTCCGCATCTGTGTCATATACTTTCAGGCTTCCCATCTCGGGTTATCTTTCTTTTGCTCTGTATTTCAGGTTGCCACTTCTAGTGACCAGAGCTATTATAAGGACGAAAATTCCCATGACTTCGACTACGTCCACGATATCGGCCATAGCCTCATCCACCTCTATGCCCTTTTCCACGCACATTCTGCTGGAGTGACGTGTTATTTACTTCTGGTATAGGGGCAGATCTTGTCGGACGAGATTGATAATTCTTAATCACCAATTCATTATTTTGTTCAGCAACAAGGAGGGTTGATATGAGATCCCCGAATTTGGTAAATTTTCGCTCCCTATACATCTCTGCTAAGTTGATATTATTTAGTTGAAAGGTTGATAGCGTTTTGTCAATCTTTCTTTTCTCAGTAACTTTCTCACCACACATAATGAGCCTAGAACTTATTTTGAACAAAGCAAAGCTATATGCTCAAACACTTTTAAAAACTTGAAGTCTTAAATTAGCCCAATCATTTTCAGCGATAGGTAAATAAACTAGTTTCTGATGATCGAACCTATCTTTTAGATTTTTCCATAAAAAGTAAGGATCCTCGACTTCTAGGTACTCAGATTTTAAATCTTCATGCATATGGTGTCGGAGAAATATAATAGAGGTAAACTTTTCTTCCACCGTAGTTGTGTTTTCTAGCTTAATTGTATAAATTTCTTTGAACTAAAGTGCAATTTTACATCTTGTATCCATGACAAATAATTATCCCTAGAAATGTCCAATGCAACGAACGACAAGCTTGTAAGTTTTGTCATACTAAATCTGAATTATAACACACAAAATATTAAACTAAATAATTGATGTAAATATTACATATCATTTTATTGAATTGGGTGCGTTAATAAATACGTAATAATGAACGTATAAATCATGATTATCATTGATAAAATAAACAGATCTATATATAAAATAATAAATGGATTTTCACCCGTCATACAAACGGCAGCGTATACATGTTATTTTCGATTGATAAATAGTTTAAAATGGAAAATCCTGCAGAAGTTAGTTCGTGTATAAACAGGTTATTATCATTCATATAATAATCATAAAAAATGTTCCCACAATATCTTACGATAAATGGTACCACTCTAAAATAACAAAATTAAGGTCCCACTATTCTTCAGTAATTAACAAAGATAAATATTACCATAAAAATTCATGTAGACAATAATATCAATTATATATGTACAGTTAACATATAAATGATAATGTAATCAAAACATTCCCACTATATTTTTGGTGTTACCCAGAAATAAATGTTACCGTTAAACAATAATTTAATTTGTAGTAGGCGGTGAACCAACCATATAAATTTAAATTGTTAGTAAAGGGCATAACCATGTCTTATAATAATTATATATATATATATATATATATATGTTAAATATAATAAATAAAGATTATACCTTCTCAGTTCTGGCAGGATTTCGTGCTGATAACGTGTTATAATATACTAGCTATAAAAATAAATGAACTACACTAATTTATAAGAAAGAGTAAGAGATTGAGAGGAAAGTAAGAGCAGAGAGACTAGAATTGAAGCCAAAGAAAGGATTGATTTGGTAAGTTTTTACTCCTTCCGAATCATGATATTTACGGGCAATGTAAAGGGATATTAAATACATGACAAAGAATTCTACTCCAATGTTTTAACATAGACTTGCTATTTTATCATCGACAAATATGACAATCATATTTATAACGCCAAGCACTTTTTTACAGAATTTTCAGAAAAGCCATGAACACCGCAAACACCAATCCCAAATATGCACTTGTTTATTTATTTATCTTTAAGAAATTTTAATAAACATCTTAAATTAACCCATTTTATAAACACGAATACGAAAGGAACATAAAATTGAAGTTAAAACTACCGCCTCCTGCAGGCCTGTGTCGCAAAGAGGGGAAAAATTGAAGAAGAAAACACTTATTTGTTACTCAAGACCACCGCTCTAATTGTGTTGTTTGGGCTGAGGCTGACAGGTTAGGGCTCTCTCTCTCTCTCTATAGTTCTGCACTCTTGTGTTTCTTATAATCGATTGTGGCTTGTGAGGGTTTGTATACACTCTGAATTAAATAAAAAAATTGTCAGTCAGATTCGTTGTTGTGAGACTTTAAGTTGCTCATTCTTGTTATAGACACAATTTTTCCCCTTGCTGCGTAACAATATAATTCTGTGCTAGACTAATATTATCACTTTATCAGTTATAATGCCATCTTCCGCCTGGACTAATATTCATGTATATATCGATTTTCTCTACTTTTTTGTATAGAATTTGTGTATCGAGATTTATTAGGATTTATTGACCATCTTAGATTATGAAATATAGTAAGAGTGCAGATGGTCGATAAAGTGAATCGTTTTGCTTAGTATTTTTTAACCCCGCGATTAACAAGAGATGAACTGCATTCATATGACATATCATTTTGTATATGCGGGTAGTGTTTAAAAGGAATTACAGTGCACACTAGGTTCCGTTGTACTTATATTTCATAAAAAGGTAGTTCAGAAAGATTAATGTTACGGTCGTAGCTATGATCATCTAGGTTATGACCGTTGTATGATTGTACAAGGTTATGACCATTGTAGCTATGTTAAATTTATAAAGTTCAATTATTACTGATCTTTGCATGTACATAGAACTTAGAAGCATATGCAAAAAGCGTAAGCCTGGTCTCTCTCATAAAAAATCACCTGTCAACCTTGCTTGAAAATCTTTAATTGTGTATATAGTGATATTAGTTCTTTTGTCGTTAATAAATTTGTTACATCATAATATTGTTATTCGTTGCACAACAGATTGCATAACATGGTTTGACCACTTTTCAATCAACACAACCTCCGTATAGTCAATGCTTATTTTATTACTGGGGAAGGATTTTATGGGGCCGAGATGGAAAGGAAAGGAGGCAGAAGCTAAAGCTCTTGCTGATCCAATCTCAAAGACTGTATCTCAACTTCAGTCATCTCTTGTTCATTCAGAGTCTCAAGGAATACTTTCAGGCTGCAGCGTACTTCTTGGGGTGGATACAGAACAAACCAAACTTCTTAATCACACGTGTTTTGGTTGGCCAATTATCACAGCTGAAAAGGATAAGCAATGGTTTCAGTTAAGCCTGGAGGAAGCGTTTTACTTGTGCTATTCTTTAAATTGTCTTAAAGTTGTAGGTGAAGGTAATCTTGTTAAAGACAATAACCAATTGTGGGCTTACATGGTAAACAAAAGAGACACGTTCCCCGCTTACTACAAGGCTTATTCTCTTCTCCGACTGAAAAATTGGGTGGTGAGATCAGGATCTCAATATGGTGTGGATTTTGTAGCCTACCGACACCATCCATCCCTAGTGCATTCTGAATATGCTGTGATTGTTTCAGCGGAAGTAGAAGGTAATGCAAGTGGTAGATTGAAGGTATGGTCTGATTTGCATTGCACACTACGGCTTTGTGGCAGTGTTGCCAAGACATTATTAGTTCTCCACATCACTACTAACGGTAAGATCCCAACATCTCCCTCATGCTTAGAAAGTTATATTGTGGAAGAGAGAACCATTACTAGATGGGATCCTGAGCAATGTCGCGAGAATCAAACACAAGTCCAAAAATGTACTTTATAACTTAAAAGAAGTCATTACTTGTTGCAAATTTTTATTCACAGATAATGTGAACTTATTCATAGTGGTTTATTGATCTTGTTTTGCTAATATATAAAAGGCATTAGTCTCAATGTTTGCAATGTCTTCTCGATCACATTAGTGCAAGACTGCAAGTTTACTGGATTTCATTCTTAATAAGAAATGAACAATGTTTAACTTAGCATTCTTTATTTGTAAGATAAATAGTGACTTGTTTAAGAACTTTGCTCAACTACATTAGTGCAAGTACTGTGGTTGCCGATTAGATCGATTTCGTATGACACAATAATAATAATGACCTGTATCTAAATAAGGGGCATGGTATCAGAAACTTCCAGCTATATCCTTATGCATAAAGTTGTTGAAGCCTGAGGGGATCTACGAAACATCAATTAATCACAGGAGTTGAGAAATTGTATGTGTATATATAACATGCCGCTGTATAATTGGTGGATGGATGGACCGTGGACGCATCATGGAGCAATTCTGTTAAATGTAGATAAGTTTGTATCATTTTGTATCTTAAAAAGAATGAAATTGCTTGCAATAATTGAGCTTCAAATTGTACATATTATATACCCACAAAATTGATTTGAAACAATTGGTTGAACTGGGAAATGGAAATATCAGGTGTCATGTGGTATAGCATCATACAAGAGGACTTGAAATCCAGGTATCCAACAATTCCTCATTAGAGCAGCAAAGAATAGCATATATGTAAATAGGTTGAGCAATGATACAAATACATCGTCCATCCCACTCAAACTTGCTCCCTGCTAGATTCCCACCTGCCTCAACACCTGAAATGAGTTGTTCAACATTGGAACACTTTAGCCATCCGAAACATTCACTAGTGTTAAAGGAAGACGATGTTATTGGAGTCGATGCTAAATGCTATATTTGCATCAACTCTGTTATAGGCTCTCCTACATATACATGTACTGCTGATGATGTTAATTGTCAAAATTTCCACCTGCACAAGAGTTGTGCAGAATTACCCACACAAATTATTAATCACCATAAGCACAACCAACATCCTCTTGCTCGATAATTTCTCGTGTGATGGTTGTCATCGTTACGACATGAAGTTCTCTTATGCATGTGACAAATGTGATTTTGATGTGTGTGCGCTTTGTGCTTGGAACAGAGAGTATTTCGTCATGAAGGTCACAAGGAGCACACACTGACATTGATGCTTAGGCCAGCCTGTTTCTTGTGTGATGCTTGTTATGTGCTAACTACAGACTCTTCTTATGTATGCACCGCTTGCGATTTTTGGATCCACAAAAGCTGTGCAATTTCACAGCTCGTTATTGCTGCTCCTACTTATCACCATCACCATCACCATCTCGATCTCGTCTACTCCATTCCTGACATGCATCGCTATTTCGTCCGATTATGTGGTATCTGTGGCACACGAGTTCACAAAAACCACTGGATGTACTATTGTGAAAAATGCACATATTTTGTGCAATTGTGCATATGAAATGTGCTACATCCTCGGATACAGCAGCGTCTATGGTGTGAGTTTTCTTAATTAAATGCAGTTTCATTTGCTATTTATATCAATTGTTTTCTAGTCTTTCATGAGTTGTCTTGACTATTATCATATCTGAACTAATTTAAGGTTGTCGTTAGCAGAAAGGAGATTGAATCTGATGGCATCGATGATGAATCTGATTTGGTACAATTTCCTCTGAATAACAAAGAATCACTATTTGAACTCATCACAATCCAGTGTGGCAAGCTCCGAGATAACTTTCAAGGTGAAGACAATAACAGTTTAAGTATATCGCTGCCTTAAAGCATAAATAATTGAAAAGCATTGGAGTCACAAGAACCATCCATTAGAACAACTGCAGTTCACTATTAGCGAGAATGATAATGACGACAATAATAATGATAAAAGAGCGTTGATATGTGATGGGTGCATTCAGCCCATAACTCTTTCTCATCCTTTGTACTACGCTTGTATCCAATGTGGTTTCTTTCTCCATGCCTTCTGTGCCACCAAGTTGCCACAAGAGTCGTGTGAAGGGGAATCCCCATTTCACCCCAGGCATAAGCTCTTGCTTAAAAAGAGCGATAAGTTCTATAGTCTTGTTGTATGTGGAGCTTGCCGCTACCCCACTAATGGATTTTTATATCATTGTGAGACTTGTGATATCAAAATTGAAATCCGTTGTGCATTCTTGCCCACCAGGATAAAGCATAAATCTCACAGGCACCACTCCCTTGTTCAGCGTTCATTCTCTAGTTCTGCGTGTAGTGTAAGTAAGATTCGAATTATTGACCACATGGGATATGCATGTGAAACTTGTAGTAACTTCCAGATTAGTATACATAGTGCCTTTTATCCGATGATGATGAAACACCGATATGACGATCACCAATTAACCTTGAGACTCCCTCCATTCTTCTACGAGGGAGTATTCTACTGTGAAATATGTGAAGAACAGGTTAACAATCAGTGGTGGCTCTATCATTGTGGTGAATGTGATCATTCTTTCCATGAGGATTGTCTCCGTTGGTATGGAAACATCAAGTTAGGAGGGACCATTGAACTTGGTATTAACAAGCGAAGGCACACACTTACGTTGGTCCTAAGGTGGTCTCCAAAAGAGAATTCTCCCTTGCACTTTTGTGACAATTGTGGGGACGGCTACAAGTGGAGTTACATTTTCGAATGTGATGGTTGTGGAGTTCTTATCTGCTTAAATTGTGTCACTAAAATCATGGACGAGTAACAAGTCTGTACACTTATTGGAGTAGATGCAGAACAAACCAAACTTGCTAATCATGTGTGTATTGGTCGATTAATCATCACAGCTAAGAAGGATAAGCAGTGGTTCAGTTAAGTCTGGAGGAAGTTTTATACTTGTGCTATTCTATAAATTGTCTGAAAGTTGTAGGCGAAGATCATGTTATAGACAGTATGAGAGAAATCTTCCCTACTTTCTACAAGGCTTATTCTCAAGTGGTATATTGAAGGTTTGGTATAATTTATATGTTACTGTCAGTTTGAATAAATTAGGAGTAATGCTAGGGTTACAAAATTGGGTACAAAAAATTTAAAATTTGTCCCAAATGATGTGGCATAATTGATGTGTCAATTTGGAAAGTTTTGATCGGTGAGATTTGTGTGAATACGTTGGGGTGGGAAATATTTTTGTACACCATTTTGTACCGTAGCATTACTCATAAATTAGTACTTATAATTTTTAACTTATAATAAGCTACTTATATAATAAAATAAAAATAAGTTTTAATGCTCTCATTTAGCTGGTAAAGCACAAATATAAACCAACTAACATGATAACTTGCAACTAGAAAAATTGAGTATATATTGACTAATGGAAATTATTTTCAAGAAGGAAAGATAGAGGGCACTTAACCATATAGATGGATAGATGGATAAAGAGCAATTTTGTCAAATGTACATATGTTATCTATCATTTTGTATCTTAAAAGAATGAGATTGCTTCCAAAAATTAAACTTCTACTTGCACGTTTCATTGTAGACAAAATTATGCTAAACCTGTAGCATATATGTATCAACATATCTTTACGTATAAAATAGATTGGAAGAGTTCTGCTTGCTTGTTATTCTTTGATCCACAATCTTCAAAGACTGTCCATAGAAAAGTCCTATGATAATACCAGAGTCTTGTACAAACTAACTCGGCAACTGATTGTGGTTTCAAAAGTTGCTATATCAACTGGGGGCAATCTAGGTTGTAATCTTGTAATCCCGTCAGTGGTGTCCCTAACTATAGGCAAACAAGGCAGGCATCTAGGGTCCCCAAATTTCTAAATTATTTATATATAAATTAGAAAAATTATATAGAACAATATATAAATTAGATCCCAAAAACTAATTTTACCTAAGATCTCGTGAATCTCAGGACCGCTCTGAATCCCGTCTAACCTCTAAATAGAAAAAATAGAAGTCTAGCTAGCCCATTCGTGTGTTGCTGTGGCCTGCCGCAACTAGATGTTAGAAATTTTATACATTTGAAATGAGACCTTGGAGCTCTCAATTCTTGGTATGACTACTGTTTTATCTCTACTGAATCACAGACTTTTAAGTATTAAAAACATGTTAAATTTAGAAATATTGATCAAGTGCTTGCGTCCAGGCAAAAAACAAACACAAATTGAGAAGTTAGCAAGATTACGCAAACGCAATGACATAATATGAAAACTACAAGTATGATTACAAAATGGTCATCTTTAGGGACACAAACACTTGATGTTTACAAGTCAACTATATAAAATGTATGTATCTCAACACATTATAAATCAAGAACAGTGAATTTAAATAATGCAGTAGCTTGCAACATCGAAACTATAAATTCCAAATCCTTTAGAATATGCCATTTTCATGGTCTCGTATATTTCTTTCCTCTCCCCTGTAAAACTATAAAAACATACAATCAAATAGAGTATAGTTATTAAGTTATTTCAACATTTAATAGTTAATACACATATTATCTTTGTACAATGGGAAATTGTTTAACAACTTCTTGTTTTTCTAGCTCTAATGAAATCCAAGATTTGCCCATCAGCACTATTTTCAAGCTTCCAAATCCAATTCCCAATTGGCCATCAGGTTGGTATCTCAAACACTAATATATGCATCTATGTTACTATGTATGTATGTAAAAATGTGGGGCGGATCCAGAAATTTGGTGAAGCGGAGCTAAATTATTCAACAAAAAATTATCTGAAAAACTATACAATTTTTTAAAAAAACTTACGATTTTTTTAAGAACACATGTTTTTTTTTATTAATCACACCCACACACTCATCTAGTTTTTGACAAAATTTAAATCCCGACAACGAGGAAGATACATGATTTTTACACCAAAGATCAATAGGTCTTTGGTACATGCCTGTTGTAATAATATGGTACAAGGCAACTAAATTCTTAAGTTTATGACTTTATGTTATAGGTAATGGCTTTGGAAGTGGAATCATTGATTTGGAAGAGCTACAAGTGTGTCAAATAACTTCCTTTAAAAAAATATGGGCAACATATGAAGGGGGATTGGATAATCTTGGTGCAACATTTTTTGAACCTAGTTCATTGCCGGATGGATTTTTCATGCTTGGTTGCTATAGCCAACCCAACAATCGTCCACTTTCTGGCTGGGTTCTAGTCGGAAAAGATGAAAACTCCGGAAATCCTCCAGAGACGAGAGCTTTAATAGAGCCAATCGATTATACTCTAGTTTGGAGTAGTGAGTCCATGCAGATAAAGCAAGATGGTTATGGCTATATTTGGTTACCAGTACCACCTAATGGTTACAAAGCTGTTGGCCACATTGTTACAACATCGAAAGAGAAGCCTTCTTTGGATAAAATCCGATGTGTTCGTTCTGATCTCACGGATGAATCCGAGTTTGATGATTGGATTTGGGGACAAGATACAAAGATTAGTGAAGATGGATTCAATGTTTATGGGTTAAGACCTACAACTAGAGGTACAAAAGCACAAGGTGTTTGTGTCGGTACATTTATAATTCAAGACAACACTAGTAGTTCTAGTTCTACTTTATCCTTGGCTTGCTTGAAAAACAAAAACTTCAACACCTTATCTTATACGCCTAACCTAGAACATGTTAAGGCATTGCTACAAATTTACTCCCCCAAAATTTACCTTCACCCTGATGAAACTTACCTCCCATGTTCAGTAAATTGGTTTTTTGACAATGGGGCACTATTATATAAAAAGGGTGATGAATCAAGTCCTGTAGAGATTGAACAGAATGGTTCGAACCTGCCACAAGGTGGTTCAAATGATGGAGAGTATTGGCTAGACCTGCCCATTGATCCCGCAGCCAAAGAGACAGTAAAGAAAGGAGACTTGCAAAGTTCAGAGGCTTACATTCACGTCAAGCCAATGCTAGGAGCCACATTCACTGATTTAGCAATATGGATTTTTTATTCATTTAATGGACCAGCAACTGCTAAACTCGGACTGGTTGATATTCCATTAGGCCGAATAGGTGAACATGTTGGGGACTGGGAACATGTGACATTAAGGATCAGTAACTTTAACGGAGTTTTAGATCGCGTTTTCTTCTCACAACACAGTGGTGGGACATGGATTGATTCATCACTGCTTGAATATGACAAAGGCACAAACAAGCCTGTGGCATATTCTTCATTGCATGGCCATGCATTGTATCATAAACCAGGACTAGTATTACAAGGAAATGAGTTAGTCGGACTAAGAAACGACACTGCAAAAAGTGATAATGTTATGGATGTAGGAGAAAAGTATTCAATTGTTTCGGATGATACAATGGACAGAGTTGTCGAACCAGCATGGTTGAATTATGATAGAAAATGGGGGCCAAAGATTACGTATGAACTCGGAAAAGAGATCGAAAAAATCGAAGAAAAGTTGCCAGGGGAGCTCAAAACTTTGTTTAAGAACTTGGTGAAACTAATACCAAATGAAGTGTTTGAGGAAGAAGGTCCAACTGGCCCCAAGATGAAGGATAATTGGAGTGGGGATGAAGTTTAAACTGAACAAAGGCATTTGTGTATAGAATAATTGTCCACACTGATAGAATTGTCATATATGAACTTTTAGTTATCTCATTCATACATTTGTATCATTTGTTTCGATCTCATTTTTATATTTTTCTCTTCTCGCACAAATTATTTTTGATAAACGTATAAAAAAGTAATGATCAGTACAATGTATTGCAATCATCAATTCATCATCATGTATTTATAGCAGCAACTAATTGAATTCATAAATATGGATTTTACCTTGTGTGTAGTTTTTCCTCTCTTTTTTTCCCGAGTCAGTTTTTCCTATATTACTTTTGTTTTGTTTAGGAATTTTTAGAAAATAAATATGGTGTTTGGCTATTTTTTAAATACAGTTTTCATAACAAAAAATTATTATTAAAAACAAAAAACATGAAAATGTTTATATTTTGAAATAATAAAATTCTTTTCAAAATCTAAAAATGTCTCGACATAACTGTCATTTCTCTCATTGTTACGATAATTCAACTACTTTACATTATACAGTAATATTTTGTATCGTATCAAGCAAAATGATACTCCCTCCGTTCCATAAAAACTCGCGTTTTATAAAATTTAAAAGTAAAATTATTTTAATTTTGACCGTAAATTAAATATTATTAATTTATACTTTTATAAAAATAAAACTTAAATCTAATAGTTAATGAAATATACTTTTTAATGATATATTTTTTATAATTTGTGTTTCTAACAAAAATTATTAATTAGTGGTCAAATATGAATCAATTTGACTTTTATTTCTTATAAACCGTCATAGAACGGAAGAAGTACTTTTTTCCTAAAAATTTGTTTCCAGAAAATAATACCCAAATAACACCTGTTTTAAATAACTACAAAAAACAGTTGTTTAATGTCGCTTGAGTTTTAATGAAAATGCTTATTTTTTGGTAAAAAAAAGCTAACTACAAAAAAATAGTTCTTTATTTTTAAAAACAATCTCAAGCGCCACCTGAATCTAGACGAGGCAATTTACCACACGACACGAAAATCTAGTGTTTGTGTTTGCATTTTGAGTACAGGACACGAAAGTACAGAAACACGAATGTACACGACTGAGATTTAATGTTGATTTTGTGTTTTTCCTTTAGGTACACGACACGAAGTACATGAAATAAAATAAATAAATAAATATTTTATACTGTATATATATTTATTATTTTTCTTATAGATATATGCATATTTATTTATATAATTATACTTAATTTTATAATTTTGTATGTAAATATGATGTAAATATTTATATTTAATATATATTTGTAGAAATATACTTAATAATATAATATTCTAATATATTTATCTATTTATTTATATATTAATTTTTATTTGATATTACACGAAAAGTACACGACGTGAAAGTATACAAACACGAAAATACACGAGTTGGTTTTAGGTTTGACATTTTAGTACACGACACAAAAAAATACACGATATGAACGAATTGTCAGGTCAACCTGAATCCGAATTAAAATCCTAGTCTGCTGCAGCCCGCACTCCTGCAGGCTGTTGTGGCCATATATGTTTTTACAGTTTTACCATAAATAACGTATAATAAGAAAGAACCATATTCCATTTTCTTGATGTTTAAAATACAAGACTACAAAACAAAGGCTGCCAAAGCACCACTAAAAACTGTAATTATTCTGTTTTTAAGTTACAAATCCCACCTCTACGAGTAAACCGTCAGAACATAAAGATTGTTTTCTACATAATATCTAAAGGTCCAAAGGCTCCCCAATCTTCAGACTGTGGATCACCCAAAATTGTTTTGATCTTCGGCCTTGTAGTTTGATCCTTCCCAAGAGGAAAATTCCAAAATGAATCAGACTTCTCGAAGAAAATGTAAAATGCAACTGCTGAAGCTAAAAATAATCCCAGAAGTACCAAGTATATCTGCCAGTCTGCTCAAGAGAAAACATACAATTATTTGATGCTACACATTAAGAAAAATAATCAATGTGTGCGCATTCACAAACACACGGACATATATATATGAATGAGAGGGAGCACCTTTCCAATCTGCAGGAACAGATAGCTTGGTCACCATAGCTCCCCATTCTGAAGAAGTGGTCAGCACAACCCTGCAAAAGTTCATGCAAACAACAGAACATTAGATGTCAAGTGACAAATTGTAAGCAAGAGAACAACCAAGAAAATTGACACCAAATGGGACACAAGAAGTCAGAGTTTATTCATCATATAATGACACAATATCTCAAGTATTATATGTATTTTAACTTATCAAGCCACGTTTCTATTCATGAAAATTGTATACGTGGGGCAAAAAAATGGAATAGAAATGAACTCTTACAATGAAATTTCGCAGATGGGACTCTCATATGTGGTGAGATTTTTTTTTTGTTGGGGGGTTGTATTTCTTATAGGTACAAGCAAGAGAGCAAGAAAACATCCCTATATCTACATATTCTAGATTATAAGAATATGCACGCTTAAAAATTTATAGTTAAACCTTGATAAATGAATATGCTCAGTGCAATTTGTACAACCATAATTTACCTTTCACTGGGACAGAAATCCAGTGATGCAATTGAAGAACCCGAGTGAAGCCTCTTACTCCAATGGCAGATTTCCATTTTTTTCACATCGACTACACAGACATCCCCATCTTTGCTCCCCCTGCGGTAAGCAAAATGTTAGACAGTTTGGAGAATAAAATGCCACATCTCATCTATAGATATATTACATTTATAATTATCCATCACTCAAAATCAATTATATATTTGCACATTTAATTTGTGTATTTGAGAATTTTAATATTCGATAGTATGCTCAAAATATATCCCCTTACAAGAAAACAGTATGCCCCACAATTCCAGCTCAATCTAACTTACTAGATATATTTGCTCAACTTTTATGCAACTTCGTGCAAAAATTTTGCAGAAAGCTTAACAACTAATATTCAGTTTGCTCGACACCTGGCAATTCATACCTTACCCATATAAAGGTAACTACAGTTTCTCAAATATCATATGGGAGTATAACACGGAAACATAGTCAGGCATCCTCACATGAGAAGCATTATAAGCATGGTCAATACTTGATATGGATCATGTATGTGACCAGCTAAAATAGGATGTGACATACGCCTCAGCCTTTATGACATTCTGATGCTGCTCACAGTTGCAGACTCCTAAAATCTTGAAGCTCTGATCTTTCTCTATTTAAAAATTTAAGTCTATCCTATAACTAAATTTTTTTTTTTTAAAAAAATCCTATTATTCATAATTCCAAACTAACTGGCTAAGAGATATAAAACGACCCAAGACTATTTTGTGGAAATTTTTCTTTGTTCAAAGTCAGATATGAGTATATTACCTTCCTTTGATCAATGGTCTAAAACCCAGATATTATCCACTATAGTATATCTGAACCCTATTTATTTATTTTCCCTAAATAAAATATCTTGACTTTTATTATGTGTAGTTGAAACATTGTCATATAACGAGATTACACAAGTATAATTTAAATACACACACATGCACTTGTATAACAGAGACATAGATAGACTTACAGTAAATCACAAATATAAAGCAGAGTGACACGGGTAACATTGTATATTTGTATGACACGTAAAACTAATCTATAGAGTGATAAGTACTGTAATAACTAGACAATCATTTAGAATACACCGACCGATTTACCTTGGTTTACACCAGTTGACCGAGACATATTACTAAAACTAACAGTATAATGCAATAGCTCCTAGACTAACTGACAGTGACATTCACACACGATGATTCCAAATAATGCTAAGCACTTACTGTGCAAGATATTTCCCATCCAGACTGATAGACATAATGGAGGCAGGTTTTCTCAGCAGCCTCTTGTGACCGATTTTAGTCCAGTTACTTATGTCCCAGACAGAAGTCAAAGCTTTGAAGCCTGTTGCGAAAAGTTAAGATAAGTAGGAGCACTAATGAAACAACACGGAACACTCTAATAGCTTAACAAGATTGATACATACCCTTTTGAACAGTGCAAAACAAAAATGGCTTTGTACCATCCTTGGAAAAACGACATAATTCAAACTTTTCATCCTGTAGAATTAGAGTATATATTTGTCAAAACGCCGCCGAAAGCCCGGGGTGGGGGTGAGAATCTGTTATTGAAATATAACTTACAGAATTGCGGGCCAAGGAGGTTATTGGAACACCGTCATCTGTTTTCCAAATTCTTGCCGAACCATCAGTAGATGTTGAAGCTAAAAACTCTGAGTCCAGGCTGCAAGCACGAAAAAAGTAGAACTCAGAATCTTTACTATTTTATGAATTTTGAATTAACGTAGACCGTAGTTCTAAAATTTATAAGCAGGTCAATGGACAGAAATATCAGAAAGAAAAAAAACATAGTTGGCTCATGCTGTCAAAGGAGCTGATATTAAAATGTCTGTATACTGTACAATCAATAATAGGGGGCTTTTGTCCTACATTATATCTTTACATTGACACGATGTGATCATTGGCACAATTAATAAAATAGACATCGATCTTACTTCAAAAAACAGCGAAAATCATGCACTGCCATTATACAAGTAAAAAAAAAAGACTTCGCAATAATGTTGTATAGTTTATAGATGTGATTAGAAAAAAAAGGGATATAATATCTGTTATAAGCATTTATTTTCAAGAGAGAGAGAGAGTCTGTATTATAAGGCTAAAGACAATGATAAGCGCCTAGTAGTTAATCTGTAAACTCAAAGGTAAACAAAATGAGATCGTAAGTGCAAAAATTAAATTTCTATAGCATACACATGAAGAACTGAAAAAACTGGCAATATAATTTATCTTTACTTTTGCACATGATTAAGGAATAATTGTCCTATGTCCTACCTAAAATCCATGTCATTGACTGATTTGTGGGCTTTTGGTTCATCTAAAATGATGCGCATACTTGGCCACTCGAAAATCCGTAGATGTCCATCCTTGTTTATTCAGTGAAATAGTCAGGATACAGAAGTTGATGCAAACAATAATATACATTGTACAAGAAGGCCAGTTTGTATCGGGTATAATACGAATACTTACCACCCCGCCAGTAGCAAATTTGGATCCATCAGTGCTAAAAGCCAGACATTTTTGCGGACCTACACCTTGAAGGGGAAGTAAATCTTTTGATGACAGTTGTTGACCATAAAAATCAAACAACCTGTATGCAACAGGCAACGTTAGTCCTCCCTTTAGACTTTTGATAAGTTAATAGAGGAATAGAGGGCAGATTATACTACAAAAAAATGGCCATAAAAACATCAATTTCTAGCTACACCTGTGAGTATGGGTATATTTCCATAAAAACACAAACAGATGCACCGAAATGTGCAACAACAGAGATATTTCCATATGTATAAATATGCAGAAACTTGTATTACCATATCCTGTCCCAATTAGAAAGCCCTTAAATACAGAGTCTTTGTATTCGTCACCACTCACCGCATATATTAATATATATTCCAACAACCAGATAGTTTATTGTAGAAGATTTTACACAGTACGGAGTGATTCTAGCATTTTCTTTCACCAAGTTTCCTGAATCTATAAATAGTGCACATTTTCAAAAAGTTGTTTTTCAATTGTTGCTTAAGAGAGGTTCAAATTAAATTTCAAATGGGAACTTTACAAATCAAAATAATCAATTATTTGACAAGCAACAGATTGAAGAAGTAAAGCAATCATAAGGTACGATTACAATGATAATATAAAACAAAGCAAAAGTACAAGTACAAGTACAAGTTTATTAACATAAGATATCAAGTAAAAATTCATTAACCTATATATATATAAATGAATATCCTCGAGAGCAGGGATATATTCGTTTATCGACGTATGTTAATTAATCGAGGTTATTCATTTATCGAGTACGATTGACAATTAAAACTAGTAGAGTAAAGTACAGAGCAAGGAGAAACAAACAAACATGCAGTTGCCAGAAGTAGTGGAGGCAATAATATGGTCTCCACTAGGATGGACAGCTATATTCACCGCTTCACTCCCTTGTTCAAATTCATACCTCGCCTAAAAACATAGTATAGTACATGTTAATCGCAAACCAAACATACCCAGTATATCGTGCTCGTAAAATAATAAATAAATAAATAAACAAGTACCTTAGGAAATTGGGAAAGACAAGTAGTGATAGGATCAAAGGACAAGACATCGAGGGAAGCAGGACGATTGTGTGTCTTCACCGTTCCCAAGACGACGAGATGGGCGTTTTCTGGCCGTCGGATCCACGATGCACAACTTACCTTTCCCTCCCCGTCCATATTATTATCTAATTTATTTATTTATTTATTTAAATTAAAAACGAGATGATCAACAAGAAGCAGTGGGATTGTTAATTTATTTTCTTTCTCTTCTTCTTGTTGGTGTTGTTATTGTTGTTATTAATACACGCAGGTTTTGTTTGTGTTTGGGTTGATGTTAATAACAAGGAAGATGATAACGACATGTCAAACGGTCAACGCTCTCTCGTTATGTTTAGTTGCATAAATGGATATTCGGTTTATTATTCGCCCGCCCACCGCCATTTTTTTATGGAGTAAGACTCAAATTTTAAGTTTTTTTGAAAATGTTATTTTTAGCGCTCCGTGTCGTTTTATTTTTTACACACAACTCAAGGCGCCTTTGATTACGTATTTAAATGTATTATTTTTTTATTTTTCTTTTAAATTAAAATATTAAATATTTCTTTAGAAAAAGAAATTTTAAAATTAACAATTTTAATTATATAATCAAAAAAAATTGAAATATGTACCGAAAGTCAAACGATTTATAATAAAAATTAGAAGGAATAGTGTGTAAAAGTAATAAAATGTCAATGTTATAAACGATTTTTTTCTTCGTATTTCCGAACAATTTATTTTAGCGCAGAAGTTGAATTGAAAAATATATAAAAATTGTATTTTTTAATTATTTATTAAATAAGTTAAATAAAATTTTAAACTTTTTAGTAATCTTTTAAAAGTACTATTCAAGTGAGACACTGCCCTTTGGTTATGTGCTTTATACAATTTGACTTTCACCACACTTGCACAGGTTGGGGTTGGGGTTGGGGTTGACTTTAATTTCATATAATAGTTGATGCTAAACTAGTTTAAAACTAGTTCTAGAGCCCCTAGGATTACGAGATCAGCATGTTTTAGTAAAAATTTTGTGTGTATATATTTTTAATAAATAAATTATTTTTTTAAAATTAATTAATAAATAAAATAGTCATTTATATTGTCACGGAAACCGTAAATAATTTAAAATGACATAAAATACATAAATAATGAGAAGGTTGATGTATTTTTTATTATTATAATAACTATATTATTTTTTATTTATCTTATATTTTAGTCATTTGAGTGTTTATTAATTTGCTCTCGATTATTTTCTTTGAATAATAATAATATCAGGTATTAACTAAAATATGAAATAAATATTTTTTTAGTAAGTAAGTTTATTTATCTATAAATTAATTTATACGTGTATTTAATACGATAAATTTTTGCATTGTTACAACAAAAATTGGAAAAAAATTGAAATAATATAAAAGTGTATAGGTGATTAGAAGGTTGGCAATTTTTTTGTTATAAAAACTGTATTGTCTTTGTTTATTTTATAATTCATTCATTTAGGAGTTTATTAGTTTGAACTCAATTATATTTTTAAATAATAATAATATCAAGTATTAACTATGAGATGAAGTAAATATTTATAAAATAAATTGAAATATTTATAAATATTAATTATGTAACTATTTATAAATGTTTATAAATAATTGGATTTATTTATTTTGAGAAATAAAAATAATTTATTTATTTATAATTATTTAATAAATAATTAATTTGAATAATCAATTAATTTAAATATTATTTTATTTATTCTTATTAATTAGATATTAAATAAACTGTTTGTCTATTTTAAACGAAAAGCCCTACAATCTTAAAAATAATCTGGAGGAGACAGAGGTGACCCGTGTCGATTCGTGTGTTAAAAATATTTTGAAATATTTTAGGAATATCTAGACGAGTCATTTAACTGTTGCCTATTGTGCTACGTGACTTACATGCTATGTGACCTACGTGCTTATTTATTTTAAATGTATTATATTATCTGTTTAATATCGATATATCACATGGGTAGACATTAGAGATAAAGGAAGGTTTGGTCTAACACATTGAGTTCACCCACATATCTAAAATAATATATTTTATTTATAGATACAAGCGAAGTGCGAGTCACTCAGTCAAGCAAGAGATATATGATAAAATTTATAGATATATTTTTCCCACAAACTTACATTACTGGTGACTGAATTGTATATGATAAAATTTGATATAAAAAATTTATATTAAATCAAAATAGTAGTATTAAATTTATAAATATTATAAAATCAAATAATAATTTCAAAATATATATATGTATTATAATTGAAAACTTACTAATTTGTTATGATCCTAAGATTATTATACATAACGTAATTAGAAAATTTAGAAAAGACATTAAATTATTAAAAATCAAAACTATTTTGATTTTTTAAAAAGACAATATCTATATAAAAAATTTTAATTTTATTCTTTTACATAAATTGAATGTGTTTCCATTTAAAAAATAATAGACCATCACTTATATAAATTAAAGAGATCAAACATCGAAAAATAAATCACAAAAAATTTATCAAAAAATTATTTACATTCAACGTATAATAAATCATGAATTACACTTTCTTGAATTTTTGAATAACAACAGAGACGATTAGATGATAAGAGTGAGAGTATGCACGATGTGGGAGGCAATTAATACACAATCAATTTAGTCTTGACAAGATTTTAATTAATGAGAAGGTTAATAAATTTTTATTATTTATTAATTTATTACAATTATGCATTCGTACTAAGTTTTTGATACTTTAATTTATGATAGGAAAATCTTATTCATCCAACAATTCAAAAGTATCTACTTTTTCGATTCAAATATATCTTGAAAGAAAGGTCGGCATTGATATTGTTAGGGGTGTAGAGAAAAAAAGAGATCAGGATCATAACAAATTTGTAAGTTGTGAATTATAATACACACACACACATATATATATATTGAAATTATTATTTGATTTTATAATATTTATAAATTTAATACTACTATTTTGCTTAATATAATTTTGTTATATCAAATTTTATCATATGTAGTTCAATCACCAGTTATGTAATTTTGTGAGAAAAATTTGTCCAGTTGTTTGATCAAAATCTATACAAGGAAGATTTTGAACCTTATATATCGATCCTTACATCTCCACACCTTAAAAAGTTCATAATCTTATTAGCATGTTCTTATAATTTGCAATTTGAAAAATTACAAATAGATAATGTTATTTTTAATATTTATTATTATTGTTGCTTAATATTCGTAATAATTTATTAATTATTTGATTTATGTTCCAATTTATTTAAATCTACCAATTGATCAATAAAGGCGTAGTTGGCTTTTAATAAATTAATTAATATTTATTCATTTAAAAATAAAATTTATAAGTATTTTTAGATAAATTTCTATAATATATTACAATTATATATTTATTAAATAATTTCAATATCAAAGATAATTTTAATAAATTTAAAATTTATCATAATACCGCCACGAAGCGTGGTTTTTTCACTAGTATTTTTAAAATTAGGAAGGTATCACAGTGCGAAAATTATATGAGATAAAATCAATTAATTTCAGTATTTAATAAAATATATTTTTAAAATCTCTCGATAATATATGCAATTATACCAGAACTACGTGACTTTGGTTTGATCGTATATAAATACGTATCCTGACATCTTGGCAAAAGAAATCTAATACACAAAACAAATCGAGATACCTCTTAAGTCTAATTCAAATTATTATTTTAACAAATTTATTATATTTTAAAAAGTGACATGATCCAATTAAAAAAAGACTTGACCCAGTAACTCATATATTCTTCCCCGAAATATTTTTTTAAAAAAAACTTAAATCAAAATTCTAAATTATTAATTACCATTACAATAAATTCAATTTTTGTAAATGACAACTACGTTCCTTACTTATTAGAGCGGTTACATAATTTTATTATTTTGTGTATCTCCGACAATACATACACATATATAATGTTTATATATCACCATCTCATATGTTCTGCAAAATGAATAAAATAAAATGTAGTACATAATATTCTACATGTGAGATGTTTTAAAAATATGATTTATAAGAAAATCACTTTTTAATATATATAAATAACATATAAATTGGAGCGAGTAGATTTCATTTATAATTGTTAATATGTTAGATAATAGTGCAAGATATTTGGAATTAATACGGTTCTGTCATAAATTATTATATGTACTATAATTGATAATTACAAAATTCAATATTTTACTTAAAAAAAATTTCAAAAAAAAATCCAATTGTGGAATTGTTTTGGATATTATGCAAAACATATTTGTAGGTTTATACATGCAAAATAAAATCGTATATTATCTGCAGAACAATGCAACACATTATGTATTATAATGCGTTGATCATCTACAAGACAATGTAATGTATATAAAACTAAAATAAATGAATACCATTGAATTAGATGAAAATAAATTATTTGGATTTGGTCTCCATGTCTCCAACATAAAAAATAGGGTCTTCTCTGAACCTAACTATATATACGTGTGTGTGAGATATATTGACATATTATTCAAATAATTTTAATTCATATATTATCAAATAAGATTATTACTATATAGGGAATTTACCAAAAATACTAGATTTAGTAGTTTATTTTATAAAAATAGTATCTTTTCAAAATCATTACAAATATATTATTTTAATTGCAAAAATACTACCTCTTCAAATATACCACATCTTCTTTGTGCTCTCTCTCACTTGTTGTAATACCTGTATTTTTTTTATTTAAATAATTGTGTTAATAATTTGAATTTGAATTCGTAATATTAGTTTTAATAATAATATTTATTTATATTAAATTTGATTTAGAATAAAATTTGTAATGTAATTAATAACTGGATTAGAAAAAGAATTATTTTATTCCCTATATATACATGACCCCTGTTTACACAATCATATGTTATTTATGAAAAAAAAACCCTAATTATAATAAGAAGCCGTGGAAGAAGAGGGTAGAAGAAGACCACGAGAACTAGCTTTGTTTACCATTATTTTTGATACAGGTCATTCACTGCTCTTTATTTTATTTACGCTTGTATTGATTTACTATACTAGAAATATTTATAGTATTTTACATTCATGTTTAAGTGTTGGCCATCAAAACTAAGAACCCGAAGTTATATGTTATGTGCGTCAGTATTTTAATGGTGGGTTATAATCATGTTTAATTATTCATTATATATGTATAATGATTTGTGGTCAACCATGCCCCTCGAGTTGATGCTATTTTCAGAGCCAAAGTTATGTTGTTTCAAGTTCTGTACATATATTTTATTCATTAAAACTAGTTGACATTGTTTATTTGAATTATAGGGTCCACTTTGTATATGATTTATTGATTATATAATATAAAATATCAATGACATGTTGATTCTTGTGTTTGGTGTCAATTTCTGTTTACACACTGTGTTAGGAGTTATTGCAGTACGAGATTAATATTTGCGATTTTATGATATACATGATAAATATTATTTATTTATTAATAATATGTTATAATATATATAATTAGATTGAGAGCCGGGAGTTTAGCGGGTTATTTGCGGATATTATTAGTGTTTGTAATCGCTACTTTCGAGGTACGGATTTCGTCCCCTTTCTATTCAGTGCTACTCTTTTTAGGATTAATTATATTTAATTAATTCCTTTCGTAAATCTGTTCATTCCGTTATTACTCGTCTTAACTGTTTTGATTCTCTGAAATTTAATTTAAAGTCTGTTTCAAAATATTTAAATATTTGTCTCAACGATTTTCGAAAATTATGTATGTTACATATCTGCGTAGAATATTTGAAATATCTGTTCAGGTGATTTTAAAATTGTAAAAATTATTTTATTTGAACCCTTAGAGTGATATAGGGTATACCGATTTAACCAGCTGTAGGGGTACTACAGCCATGTCATTGCGGCACCAGTGGCATGACACTTCTGTGACAGTGTGATTAGTCACGGCGTATCCTTCTGATAGCTCAGGTGGCGAGCTTTGCGCATTTGATATTTTTTTTGAGGATACGTGGGTGCACCCAGAGTTTGATTTGATTTGTGATTTGATATTTGACGGTGACGTTGTATATGCCGTACACGTTATCCGGTTTGTTGCACGCATTAGGTACCCTATGATGTGTGTATCTGTTATCTGTTCTGTATCGGTATGAAATATCCTAACCCCTCTTTGCTTCAGCCTTGTTTTAAAAATTAATGTTTATTTATAACTGTCAAAATATATATCTTCTTTCTGTTTTATAAAACTGTATTCCAATCTGTACTGGGCATTTGGCTCATGTCGTATTCTTTCTTCTGACAGGTACTTAGAGGGGGATCTTGGGCTGTGTGATGGAGAGCTCCCTTATTTATATTTATTAGGACATTTGAACTTCTCGCATTTCTTTTTAGTCATTTTCATTATTAGAGATTTTAGATTTATTCGTATTTATCATTTTGAATTATTTTGGAGGTTTTATTATTATTTTGGAAGACAGCGTTGAACCTATTATTTTATTATAAGGTGGATTTTAGTACTCTATATACAGGTTTGTGATTTGGAAGTAACCCCTCATCTCATTTTGGGAAGGGGGTGTTACACTTGTAGTCTCTTTCTTCTTCGGGATATTCCCGATGGCGCCTGTGCTTCTATCCGCGACCCATCTCTCTCAATGTGGTTGGCTAGTGGCTAGGCTACCAACACAAGATGAACATTTATTTATTTATTCATTTATTATTTAAGTGTATTTAGGGTTTTCGAGGACACAGAGGCTTTACATTCTGGGTTGGGCTTCTCTTATTGGACTGACATAAATAAATAGCCCTTCTTTCTTTCTTTCTTCATTTCGTACATTTTCTTTTCCAATTTATTATAATTTACTTTTTTCTAGTTTATATAATAAATCTATAGCTATAATATTTTATTATATATTATTATTTTGTGTTGTAGATCTGAGTTAGTTTAAATATAATCATGTTGAATTGTGTGATTGATTTGTATTTGATTGATTGATTATAGGATTGTAGCATGTATGTATGTAAGTGTATGTGTGTGTATAAGATTAGTGATTGTTAATGATTTGTTGATGTTAAGTTGATCTGTGATGCGTTGAATTGCTTGGTTCGCATTTTGAATGTAAATGAAGTTGGAGTGAGATTTGTAGCGAATATGCTGTTTGAATTTGATTGGATTTATCAGTTTCTAGGAATAATGTGATGTTTGTTTGGAATAATGTGAGGTTGAGGCTATTTTGGTTGCAGCAAAGGTTACTCAACCTGTAGAAAAGATTTCTCAATCTGAAGATAAGGTTGCATAAGATGTAGAAGATGCAAAAAAGATTGCTCAATCTAGAGAGAAAGTTATAGAAATTGCAGAAGATGCTAAAATTATTTCAAAGGCTGTTGAAGTAATTAGAAAGAAAGTTGCAGCAATTTCAGATAAAGATGCACGTATTGTAGTTACACTAGAAGTTGCAATAGTTGGTTGCATTTTGATTTTAACCGTGCAATTTGTTAATAAACGTATTATACAACCATTCTGAAATATAATTGAAGTTACTTTTGATTGCATTTATGGTTATATTTTGATTTTAACCGTGCAACTTGTTAATCAACGTATTATTCAACCAAAAAATAATTATTTTTACTAAATTTTAAAGTTACGTTTGTGATTGATTTTGGTTGATCTACGTTACAAATATGGTTGCAAAGTTGTAAATCGTATTTTTGCAAAAATATTTTAGAAAAAAGCATTTTTACATTTAAAAAAAATCGTATTTTTGCAAAAAAATTTAAAAAAAGTTAGTATTTTTGCAAAAATACTTTTATCCATAGGTATTTTTGAAAACCCCCCTATTATATATTATATATATTATTTTATAATTAAAATTAAATAAAAACATATCAAGATCATATTAAAATTTTCTAACATATTTTGAATTGAATTCATGTAACACCCCAATCTCATATCGACTAGATTAGGATAATTTGTTCGATATATAATTAAGAGTACTTGTGTATTATTCAAGTTTTTGCATTTAGGGTCAGTTTATTTTGATTTATTTCGAATTTAAAAATCGGGACTTGATCCGATTTTCAAAAAATATTCGAGATTTGACCCGAATTATCATATATGATGTTAGAAATAAGGAGTCCCAGAAGTTTACAGAAGGGGGGTGAATGTATATTTCAAATCCTTCTTCTTATCTTTTTATAAATTAAAGAAAACTTGATGAATTGTTGAGTGATTATTAAACTGTTGAAACAATACAAGTGTTTACGATAACATATAACAGTGAGTAAATTAAACACAAGATGTAACTTTCAATCTAATTTTATTAGAATGAATCTTTGCTACAATATGAAATTCAGTTTGAATTTCAGATTCTTGTTCTAGTAAGATTACAATGTAAAAATCAAAGACACTGTCAAATGTGGCTGTGCATAAAATATATAGACAACATGTCCTTTGCATATGCTCACATAAGACAGCTTAACTAAAACTAGAAATAGACAAGACATACTTTACATTTGACTAATATCTATTTTTAGCTAACACTTGTTGTGACAGTCTGCTACATTCAGCCTTATATCTTCTGTCATTTGTCTTTACTATCTTCTCAGCTTCATTGTAGTCTTGTCTCTATCTTCATAGGTTTGACCTGTCCTGCAAAGACAGAGCTGCAAATTAACTATCTTATTCTTCTGCGATTCTCCTTGAAAATATCTTCTTGGAGCAGTCGAGTACTCTGTTGAAATTGATTCGAGAAGTCATAGTGATTGACTTCTCGATTGAGTACTAGTTGTGACTTATCGATTAGCCCTTGAATGATTGACTTCTCGAATGTTTAGACTTCTCGATCGCATACTATGATTGATAACTTCTCGATTACACTAAACTTCTCGAATGTAAACTTGAAACTGTGATTCTCGATTGACTCAGTTTTACTATTTCTCGAATGCTCATTTTGGTAACTTCTCGAATTGATTTTCTGGACTTCTCGAATGAATAACATTTCACACTACTCGATTGACTTCAATATCTTGACTTCTCGAATGGCTGACTTCTCGATCGAATATTGAGCTAATGAGTGTGTTTTGAGACTTCTCGACCAATTGCATAATTCTGACTTCTCGAATGAGTGACTTCTCGAATGAGCAATTGCCTTAATAGAATTCTCATATTGTATTCCTTATTTCTCCGATAAGTCTTCTTTGACATGTTGCATGATTCAGTTTGAATCTTCTAACAAACTTTATTCTTGACTTTAATTACAACTTGAAATATAATCTGATCAAACTTCTATCTGCAATAATACATAGAAATATCTAAGTCACTTCCCTATTACAGAAACATTAACTATGTTATAGCAAGACAAATAATTACATAGGCTAGACTTGATTTGGTCAAACATATGACATCAGAATCAACTCTTAAAAATTTGATTCATTAAATTATCAAAGGTGTAGACACGAAGATCGATAATATTATCCCATTATCCCATGAACCGAGACATGCTTTAGTCAGTTACTTTTTTAGCACTTTATATATGTTGATCCATTTTTATTGGTGATGATTTTTGTGCATACACGGGGTCCCTTATTATTAATGATAAGGAAAGACAATCAAAATTTGACAACCAAGTAAAACCGATAAATTATTTATTCCACGTATAGATCTTTCTAATTTAATTTGAATTATGATTCGAAAGTAGAAACTTGATCCAAATTTTAAAACCCAAAATTAGGCCATTATTCGAAATTGTAAGTTTAAATCAACAGAGTTAACTAGTTAAGGAGTCCGATCCTTTTCCAAGGCAAGGAACTTCTTCTAATCATAAGCAACATCACCATCACCCCCAACTTCACTCTCCTCCTTGTTAGCCCATATATATACACACACATACATCATATATTTAGAAATGGAAAATGTTTATTTTTTTGAGTTTTTCTTGATTACCCTTAAAATACACCTATCATTCTCCCACATGGTCTCTTCAATCCCCATTTATTTTTAAGCCTAATTCACCCCTTTTGTTTAGTTTTATAGGGTTTTTAAAGAAAATAAATAAATTTCAAGATTTTCATTTAAATTTGTGTAATTCATGATTAAAGGTCATTTGGGTATTGTGGGAGAAATGGTTGTTTTATTGTTTGGGTGCATTTAAAGATTGTGTGTTTATGTGTGTGTATTATATATAGATATAGATATAGGGAAGTGTTGGGGGAGGTGATGCAGATGGAGAAAGAACTAGAGTCAAAGCTGAGTATTCAGGACAAAAATCCACCAAATAGATCTCAAAGCTTTGCATTTAGGGCCCCACAAGAGAATTTTACCATTCAAGATTTTGAATTGGGCAAGATCTATGGAGTTGGTTCTTATTCTAAGGTTTTAAAATCCTTTCTTTCTTATTACCCACCTTTTATTTTTGGTTACTTTTGTTACTTTCTGTGTTAGATGTTGTGTTAATTTTGTTTTTGAGGTTTAATGGCATGTTTTTAGTCTAAAAATTAGGTCTTTTTTCATATGTATGTGGTGAAATGTTCATGGGGTTTCTGGGGTTTGAGAAGATCATAGATTGGTTTATTTTGATGCTTTAATAATTTCTAGTTTTTTTTAAGGCTTAGTAATTCTTAGTTAGCTTCTAGGCATAGAATTTTGTGTCGCAATTCTTGTGTTATGTTGGTCATTGAAGTTCATCAAGAGTAGAGTAGGCCTTACACTCTAAGATTATAGAAACTCACAGATGTTTAGTTATGTGAGATTTATTGTGGGTGGTTAGATGGAGCCGCGGGGCTGGTATTTACAGGAAAATTTTAATCTTTAATTGGTCTGTGTGGTGAATAATACTCATTCGTGACTTGCTGCTGGAGCATTAAACATATTGGTTTGGGGTAATTAACTTGGCGCATCATTGCCCAAATAAGAGGGATATGTGGCCGTTCCTGAGAAATATAAGAAACTAGAGCAAACCTCACAATTGTTCTTAGGATTCCTTTCATTACCAAGTCCTGCAATTTCTTTCCTTGATTTGGTTTCTGCCATTTGATTTTGTCACTCTTGGAAGATTCCAAATTATTTTTAAAAAATTAAATGCATTGTAGATTACCTTTATTTGCTTTTAGTTCACATTATATATTAAATATAATTTATAAGTAATTTTAAAAGACTGATTTGTTTTCATACGTAATGGGAATAGAGGAAGTAACAACTAACAAACAAGCTGTAGCTAACTTTTCACGGTTCTGGAGGATATTCTTATGATTGTCAATGTTGAATTTTAAGTGCTTTTTAAGTGGAGGCTGCAACATGTTATATATTTGCAGTTACCACTTACCAGTAAGTTACTTAGAATTCTATAAGTTGGTTACTTGAACGATACACCAGTATGTCTCATGAAAGGAAAACAAATATTTAGTTTAATTAATTATGCTTGACATATCACGAGCCCTATAAATAACAGTACACTTTGCACCAATATGTCGGTAAATTATGAAGGAGCATCTTCTACGCTTAACTTCATTTGTTTGACAGACCAGAACAGTTGGGTAATTGGAACCTCTTCATTAAAACAACTTCAGAATCACTTAAAGGGAAACTTGAGCCTCTGTTGATAGAACAGAGATAACCAGAAAACAAGCAAGTGATTAATGCCTGTTTTCGCATGGAATCTTAATCTTATGAGGCTGCCAACTAGAGAACTGGGAAACTGGATTAATGCCTTATTCAAATGTTCAATTATAGGGAATGCGCTATTATTATACTTTAATCTATATCAGGTTTTTATTCCTACAATGTTGTCAGATTGTGAATATTTTAAAACTGAGATTTGCTTGCATCCAGTCAAAAGTTATTGCTGTTGTTTTTCTTAGGTTGATGTAGGTAATATCCAATATGCCAGTTGCTATTAAAGGGCCCTATTTTATATAGCTGTGAAGCTGAAGCCTGAACGTTACTTTTTTTGTTTTGTTTAAGATAAGATCCAAGAGATAGATAAATTGGAAGCATCAACGAATCATTTGTATTAAAAACGACTTTCTATTGAAAAATCTTGATGTATCTACGTTAGTGGTTTGTGCTTATCTACAAGTATCGTGCAAGCCTTATTAGCGCATCACTTTATATTATTGCTTGTGTTTAAATTGTACTAGTGTCTGCTGCAACAGGTTGTTCGAGCAAAAAAGAAAGACACAGGCATTGTGTATGCATTGAAGATCATGGACAAAAAGTTTATCACTAAGGAAAATAAAACAGCATATGTGAAACTAGAACGGATAGTACTTGATCAGCTGGATCATCCAGGCATTATCCGATTGTATTTCACATTTCAAGATACATTTTCCCTATGTAGGTACTCTTGGCCCTATCGAGTTGTTATTAGAACAATCGGGTTATGGTAGGAACTTGTTCAATCCTATCTATTGTTTTATAACTGGATATTGTTGCATTTTATTTGATTATCAGACATGGCGCTCGAGTCTTGTGAAGGTGGAGAACTCTTTGATCAGATAACTAGGGTGAGCCAGTTTACAATCCTTGTAGGAACTTTTGTTGTGGGTTGCAAAAAATTCAAGCCTATTTAAATTTTATTGCTAAATCTTGATTTTAAAGTTATCTTGCTTACAGTGTTATTGAATGTCCAATATATAGTGAATTTGTGTCAGTGCAGAAAGGTCGGTTATCAGAAGATGAAGCTCGTTTCTACGCTGCTGAAGTGGTAGAAGCTCTTGAGTACATACATAAGTTGGGATTATTACATCGTGATATTAAGGTAATTTAGCCAATTCCTCTCTATGTGTGTGTGGCAGTTTCCTTGGCATAGAAATGCTAATAGGTATATTAATTAGCAGCCGGAGAACCTATTGCTCACTTCTGACGGGCATATAAAAATTGCGGACTTTGGTAGCGTAAAGCCTATGCAGGATAGCCTAATAACTGTCCTTCCAAATGCAGTATCGGGCAAGTTTCATCAACTATATGTGAATGATGCAACTGTACTTTCCTCTATGTCTAACATATGCTTTCCCTCTTTACAGATGATAAAGCTTGTACCTTTGTTGGGACAGCAGCTTATGTCCCTCCGGAAGTTTTAAATTCATCCCCTGCTACTGTTGGGTGAGCATCTTTCTCAATGTTTCTTAATGCTTTACGTAGATCAATTATTCATCTTCAGTAACAGTTTTGTCTTTGTTGGGTTTCGTATTTATGTCAGTTTTATCTTCCATTATACGTGAACAGAAATGACCTTTGGGCACTTGGCTGCACCTTGTACCAAATGCTTTCAGGAACTTCACCCTTTAAAGATGCTAGTGAATGGCTCATTTTTCAGAGAATTATCGCTAGAGATGTCAAATTTCCAGACTACTTTTCCGATGCATCTAGAGATTTAATAGATCAGTTATTGGTAAGCTATAGCTGCCTTTCTGGTAAACTTAGAATAAAAGCTATACCTTTTGTCTTCAGTTACATGGTTGATCTTCCTTTTTTCAAGTAGGTCAGTGCATATTCTAGTTTGTATGTTGTATCCCTATATCTGTGTTTATGAAGAAACAATTGTTTCTCTCATATTTTATATTTACCTGAACTCAAAAACATATATATGTTGAATCCTTTGCTCTAGCCTATCCCTCTGTGGAATTGAAGACTTGCTTCTTTTGGACACTGGCTTGTATAGTTTATTACAACCTTTGCATTGTAATGCTATGAAAACTAATCTGTTGCAACACTGCATTCATTGTCATTGTTTGGTGTCTTTATAAATACCATTAACTGGCCTATCCATGGCAGTTGCCAATTTTTTTTATCACTTTTGTACTTCTATCTTCTAGCTCTGCGCACTCTTCTGTTCTGTGTGCCAATACATAAGATTAAAGTAATTTTTATGCAAGCTTGAGCTGTTAATATCTATTGGCAGCAGAATGTGTCACATCTAGGATATATATCTAAAATGACATCTTTTTTCTTGTTAGTATAATAAGTTAACAAGGGTGTGTGCAAATTTAATATGTGAAGCAGTCATATAATGTAGATAGGCATGAAAATGGTGCGGTTTGGAGCTAAAAACCGCACCTATGGCTCGGTGCGGTTTTTAAAATTAGGAGCCAATAAGTCGATAACCATTGGCGTGGTTCGGTTTTTAACAGTGCGGTGCGGTTTTCAATGGTGCTATAAGTGCAGAAACTCTTCTCTGTTAAAGTTTTTTCAACATGACATGTGTATCAATCTCACAGGATATTGATCCGACTAGAAGACCGGGTGCAGGACCTGATGGATATGATTCACTTAAGAAGCATCCTTTCTTTAATGGAGTGGTCTGGGATAATTTAAGGATGCAAACTCCTCCTAAACTTGCTCTGAAGCAAAAGGTATATTTTCCTAGGCCGTTTAATATATTAGAATGCAAAGAAGTCCTGCTTCACTTCATTAAATATTTTGTTGTAATAGTAAAACCTGCTGCTTATTTTTATATGAGCTTAATCAGTTACCTAATTTTGTAGGTTCCCTACAGTGGAGGGGATGATTCTCATGATTCTTCATGGAACCCATCACATGTTGGTCATGTTGGTCATGTTGGTGATAGTTCAGGAAAGCAAACCGAGGGAAATAACGAATCTGTGGCATCTATAACTAGAATTGCTTCTATTGATTCGTTCGATTCAAAATGGTATTTTTTTTCTACTTCTGGTTTAGGCGTTTTACTCATCTAAATGCATGCTGATAGCTTTTGTCTGAAATTGGCCATGATACGATCTAACTAGATCTACTTCAATTTACAATTATCAGGCTGCCATTATAAAGAATAAAAATAGAATAAATTGTTCTCCACAATATAAATTTACTTGATGTTGCCGTTTAACATGAAAACTAAGCTAAAACATCTTGCATATGGAAATTTTAAAAAATGATAGCATCCATGTGGTGTTGATGATTTCTTAATGCATTTCTCCAATAGTTTCACATCCATTTTTTGGTTAAAACTATAACTGTGTTTCGCCTTAATGTATTTAATACTTTGCCATTCTTTGTCAACCATCCTGTCAAACCACCTTGAATACTGTCTTGCAATTTTGTATTATTTGTGTTTCAAAACATTTTTTTGTATTAAAAAGACTCATATACACCTTTTGGTTGAATTATACTTGACACCTACTGTATTACCTCAACTGTTTGTCAGCATTATAAATCAATTTTCTAGTCCTTCATCAAGCCTATTCTTATTTACATGTTAACAATGTCACATCAGTTGTTAGGGTTGTAATAATAATTAATCAAAATACTGCACTTATTGGCGCTAAGGTGTTTTGTATATCCTTCCCTCTGATATTTCTAATATGCATTTTGACTTTCTTTTTTTTCTTTCTTGTTGGTCAATAAATAGGCAACAATTTTTGGAGCCTGATGAAGTTGTTATCATGATCTCCATGGTAAAGAAACTACAAAAACTAACTAACAAGAAAGTTCAGCTTATCCTTACGAACAAACCGAAGTTAATTTACGTGGATCCAACAAAGTTAATGGTTAAAGGGAATGTAATGTGGTCGGACAACCCTAAAGAAATGAGCGTCCAAGTAGCAAACCCTTCAAATTTCAAGATTGTTACAGTAAGTCCACTGTTCTTGATTTTTTTTTGGCCTTTTAGGCACTTATTCACCAAATTTAATATTCCATATTGTTTTTTTTCATTATTGGGATTATATATATATTGGGTATGTATTCATTATAAAAAAAGCATTTTGAGCAAAAGTTTTTATCAAGTCCATTAAATTATTCATAGTACTACCATAAAAGTGGTACAGTATTACTCATCATATATCACACTAGACTCGGAGTGAAGAATACTATTGTGCACAGAAGTGATTATTCGTTCTCATGCTTTGCAATACGAGAATGATAACAATTATTAAATGCTTGTAGTAACTCAATTGGGGACTGAGAGTTGAACTAGCCTTATCAGTTGTTCAATTTACTTCGCTTCATGCTGCACTAGAATAAACAAACTTCTTTTTGTTTCTTATTGTGATGATATGATGCAGCCGAAAAAGGTGATGTCATTTGAAGATCCTAAACACAGAGCTAATCAATGGAAAAAGGCTATTGAGGCTCTTCAAAATCGGTGAAGTCTGTTTATGTTTTTTTGTTTACACATTCTTTCATGTAACAATATTGTAGAGAGGAACATGGAGATGATCCTGAAAAAACTGGAATCTCCTAAGGAAATTTTATTTTACGAAATTGAAATTGATTCAAGCAAATGTTTTAGATCTTATCTGTGCATGACTTTTACTTGATGAGGATAATTTTAATTTTGTCTTAGTATATATAACGGCCGACTGTAGGATTGCAAATTTGGCTTTGCGACTGTACCAATCTTTCGAGATTTAAAGCTGTTCGAAGTTACTATGCAGAAGAACAATCTACCATCCATGATCCATTATACATGGATTATACGATATTCGTTATATGTAAATTCAGGTACATAACATATCTTCTGCATGCCTCGAAGTAAAAGGGATGCATTAGTAATCTTGAATACACTTGAAAGTCCCGAGCAAAATATAAATAATATTGCAGTGTAGTGTTTGATGGCTTTATAACTTATCACGCACAAAAATAAAGGTTATGATTTCCTGAGAATGGAAAGGATTATATGGAACTAGGCAAAAGAAAGGGGAATGAACGTCCATTACAAGTAATTTACTATTTTAATTTAATTTATAAATTGAAATATAAATGCATTTTTTAATTTATAAGTTAATCAAATAAATGTTCATTTTGGTCTAAAAAATTTATATGACAATAATGAAATACAATATTTTGACGAGAGAGAAACGGAACACTAACAATCTACAAATGTTATCTATAAATATTTATAGTTTGTTTTTAAATGATAATATCTTACGGAAATTATAAAATCAATATAATAAAACATATAGTATATTTTTACAGATGTACCTTAAGAAAATTATTTATTAAATTTTCTTTTCATAAAAAAAAAAAATTCTTTTCTAATCTTACAAAGAAGTATATTTTTCCTTATTATATTAATTATAATTTGAAGTTATCATTGAATATGTAACATAATTAAATCAATATTAATACATACTCCCTCCATCACTCCTTATTTGTTTATTTTTAAATTTAAATCTGTATTTTAACATGTATTAATTTCATAATTTCATAAATTATTTTAAAAAATAGTAAAATATTATTTTTATTTGTCAAAAATAATTTATATATTAAAATACGTGTTCAACATTAGAAAGGCTCTATTGTTGTCAAACAGGGAATTCAAGCCTCCAACACATGTGTAGTATATTATTATAGCCGAAATATTAAAAATTTTGGTTGGTCGGTCGGTCGATATAAATTTACTTATTATAATAGAGCTATAACTATATACATATCTATATTAATTAAAATTTAATTTTTAAGCTCAATTATATATTTATTATAACACCGGTCCAAATTATATAATTTGTGTTATTGTAATACGAGTCCTAATTATATATATGTATCTATATGAAATAAAATTTTTATTTTTCAGACCCAATTATATATTTATTATAACACGAGTTTAAATTATAACATATTTATATTAAATAGAATAAATTTATTATTTATATAAAATAAGAGAATATATAATATTAACATAAATTCTTAATATTATATTTTTTTTATTAAATATTAATAAAAATATAAATAAAAAATTAGTTAAGCTTGTATATACCTGTACGTATACATGTATTGGTCACTGGCAAAGCGGCTCCGGCGACTACTGCAGGTATCAATTTTCACCAGTTTGAGTTTTGCTACTTTTTGTATTGTATCAAGGATTGTTAAATTAGGTTATTCCAATTCAATTGCTATCATTTTTCACATTTCACACACACACACACATTAATAAACTTAGTTTCTTTCGGTAATTACTCGGGAGATCTGTTTGAATTTGTCTCCGCATGTTTTGAATGTTTAGGTGAAATTAGGTCTTTACTTGGAATAATTCTTGATTCACTGTTTTATTTTTCTTTCCTAAACACAAAAATATTAGATGCATTAGGCGAAAATATGATGGTGTTACGATTGGACAGATGGTTGAATTTACGACAACAAGTATGCTGTTTATTAAAGACCTAGTCAAGGATGTAATTGTTTTTTCCCCTTGTTATTCGCGGCTTCGTATAAATCTTTTAGAATTTAGTTAGTTTGTTGGTAGCTCATAGTTGGTTCAGTACTTGCAGCGAATAATTAAGGCTATGGACTATCTAGAATGTGCACTCATTTTTCATACACTCGTACTCGTTCCCTTTATATATTCACAAGGTCATTTTATGATCACTTTGTAGTTAATTTTTGAGGGGCTATTAATCCTACTCTTTTTGTAAGTCTTATTAATGCCATAAAAACAAACTCAAAGTGATTGAAATTCAGTTCATGGTATAACTCAAGAACTAATTTGTAGCATAATTGTAGAGCAAATATGCTAGTCGTACAATGATATGATGCTGAAAGGTTATGAAAGGCCCTTAACCGCCTAATACTCATAACTCATTTTGAACAGCGGAACATAGTTTCTGTCTAATCTGAAGCTTGTCAGCATTAATTTTAGATAGTTAATTTTAACAAGCGGACCCTGTTTTGATTTTAAATAGCCATACAATTCAACATATCAAGTCTTTTGTATCATTACTCTGAACTTCTGCGTTACCTCGTAAAGGCCATATATTTGTTGGCATTTTGTATTCCCCCCTCCCCCCTCCCCCCTCCCCCCTCCCCCTGCGCCCGCGACTGGTTTTGGTCTTCCTATCCCTCATCTTGCCCACATCTAAGTATAAAATTCCATTTATCTTGTAGTTGCTATTGTAAATATATTCTCCCTTCTGCGTGGTTGGTCAGATATTCCAGTTTCTTGCTAATTTCTCCATTTTGACTGAAAATGATTTGACATTGGGTGAAGCATTTACCTTCTGCATATTATTTCAGCAACACATAATATTTTTGCATAAAGAAGTCTCACCTCAATTTTAAGTAATCTTAATCCTAATTGAGTCCATACACCCAAGTTCAAAACAAAATTAGGAATTAACTCTGGTAGTTAGTTTTGATAAAGAGAAACTGCTAGCTTTTTATTTGTAAACATACACCAACCTATGACCTTCAATTAGTTGACATGGACACAAATGTTATCTCTATGATTATTTATTTCCCTTCTCTATTTTGGTCACTAGTTTCCCTCATGTCACTTTTGTTGAAGTGCAAATTTTCTTTATGCTACTATAGCTGTATTTCCCTAATATTACAAGAAACTATATGTAATTGTTTCTTGAGACATTGCAGTAGCATAAATGAGTGCTGGACAGGAGTCTGAATCTTCTGAAATGTCAAATGCGAACATCTAGAAGTTTTGGTGCTGCAGAATCCTACTAAAAATATAATTATGTTTACCTTAACAATTACAAACTTGATGGCTGTAGTATCACATATGCACATTCCAGAATGCCGTCCATTGCCTTGACTGTTTCCTTGACTTGACGGGTTAACTAGCACGTTCCAAGATAAACTATTTAAGGGCTATGATATGGAAATACACAATCAATATTGTATACAGCACTATGTTCTTGCATTCTCACCTTCATAGGTTTTCCCCCTTGTATGTTAATGTTATTAAGTTCCAAATGTATCTTTTATGATAGGCTCATGACTTTTTTTTAAAGTTACGGGCATATGCCAATCGATATATGACTGACTTTTATTTATGGAAACAGTTGTACTTAAGCCTAAAAAACTTGGTACAATTGTTTCGATAAGCTTGTGCATTAACTAGATACATATGAATTACCCGTAGAGATAAATTCATGAATCAAGCTGTTTCAATCATAATGAGAAAGGATTTTGCCACTGCTAATTGCGCATCATTTAGTTTTCAGGATTTATAGTATATGTGCATCTCTACTTTCTCATGTCGTGTTCAAGTTTATATCATTTAAAATTTTGACAGATTTTCATTATAATTGTTAAATGATAGGAGTAAATATCTGGGAAATTATTTATTAAGAACCTAGTTGGGCATATTATACAATGATGATTTGCGGACATCCTCTTGTATGCATATGCTCTCTTAATAAGTTATCAATTTTTTGTGGTCTTTATTTCAGTGTTGATATATATATATATACAAGCTTATAATAACTCATGTGAAGCACGAGATGAATGACTAAAGGTAAATTTATTTTTTATATTATATTTTATTGATATTTACTATAAAATTTTATAACGTTGAGAATTTATGTTAATATAATATAATATTATCCGTGAGGAGTTGTATAAAAGGAGGACTATCGGGGGTTAGAGTTATATGTTATTATACAATGATATTTATATATTAATATTCATAAACTTTAATGATATATTAAATAAAAATTATAGGATAAGTAGGATTCTTAAAATAGAAAATATAGATTATAATTTAAATATAATATAATATTATCCGTGAGGAGTTGTATAAAAGGAAGATTATTTGGGGGTTAGAGTTGTATGTATGGTATATATTCTTTTTAAAATTAGATTTTATTAAAATTGAATGGTTAAGATCGTTTCTATGGTTCATCTAAAATTGGACGGTTAGGATCTTTTTTATGGTTTACCTTGGACCAAAATTTTTAATCTTTTAGCTATAATAATATAGTATAGATATATTCTCTTAAATACATATTTTTTTGCCGACTCATATTCAATTATATAAGATGGTCAGCTGATCATAAGCATGTCCCTTCTTTTGTTTGTTGCATGTGCAGTATAAGTAATATCATACACAGCTGATTGCATATGCAATTTTTTTATACATTTCAATGACTAGAACACACTATGACATTTTGGATGTCAAGGAAGGGGCAACTTATGAAGAAATTCGAACTCGATACCGCTCTGCTATTCTTAATTATCATCCGGATAAAGTGCAAAAGACTCATGACTTATCTGACTCCATAAATCTGCCCGACGATAGATTTTTGGAGATTCAAAGAGCGTGGGAAATCCTTGGCAATCCAACATCACGGGCCATTTATGATATTGAGTTGCAAACGCTGAAACAGGACGCAACAACTTCAGAAGATGTTGGCATAGAGGATCTGACAATCGAATATGCTGGTGATATTGTGGAGCTTTTGTACCAGTGCAGATGTGGCGATTGCTTCGCCGTTGATTCCTCAGAGTTGGAGGAGATGGGATATATACTATCGAGGGATAGGGATACTGTCTCATTACAAACCCTGAATTCATTTCCAGCATCAGTGGTTCTTCCATGTGGATCTTGTTCCCTCAAAATACGTTTATTAATAAATAAACAGGAAAATATCGGATAGCAGCCCCTGGCATACAACCTTCAGGCTTTTTTTTGAGGGGGAGGGGGAGGGGCGGTTCTTGTCTTAGTCGCCAAACTTTTGTTTTGAGCTCTTTGAAAATATACAACTTGTTCTTGATATCGCAAAAAGTTCCAACATATTGAACCCTTGTATACTAAATGTGTTCCTAATAGCAATTACATCCGTTTCATATTGAGGTACTCATATTGTTGAAATAATTTTGAGGGAGCTAATTCTGTATATACTAGTTCATTGCTTAACATCGTTACACTTGTATACCTGAAGATTCAAAGTCAGATGCTGGCAAATCTTTTAGCCCTGTAATTGGCACATTTAAAAGAACCAGAAACCCCATTTGTTCAGGTTTAAGTGTTCAGTGAACTATTTCTCTTATAATACATGCACAATTAGAGTATCTATATGCCCGGAGTATTATTATGCATAGTAATGTCATGATTCACAGGTCTATTAAGGTGGTGTTTAAAGAGACTGGTTTTGCCATTCAAAAAGGGTTGGCGGCGCTTGTTTTATGTTGGGATATAGCCTCTTTTGCCTCTCTTGGGCTGTGTAGCTCATCACCTGAAGCAACCATTCCAATTTGTGAAAATCTTTGTTTACATAGCAGAGGCAGATGACTTTGCTCTTTGATAGTAATAAAGAGCCACCAAAGAGCTCCAACTTATACCTACTGGCTACTATATAAAGTTGCCATATCTTAATAAGAGATCGAATAAGGCAATAATTAAATTTATTTTAAACAATTTGTTGATCTCATAATTTCCACAAATATTGTTACTTGTAGGAAAAAAGTTCAAAATTTTAAAATAAAAAAAACCAATTAAAATGATTCATACTACAATATCACATAATTTAATAACTTATTTAAATATCCAATTTGACACTTCTGACGTCAGTCATTTACTTATATAATACTACTGTAATATAATAATGAGCACTCTTAAAATTCAAATTACCGTAGAAGGCCAGTTTGTTTCCCCATTTTTTTTAAATAAGGGCTTATTTTCAGGAAAAATAAGTATGTATGTACTTTAATTTAAAATAAGTAACTTATTTTTTATTTTGAAAATAATATTTAATTTTAAAATTCTAAAATAAATATTTATCTTAAAAAATGAAAATATGTATAAAAAAAATGAAATAAATAACTTATTTTAAGTTTAAGGAACCTCAAACGGCCACAGAGTCCTATCATTCAATTTTCAAATAATTTATCATTAACAAATTATTAAATGCTCAAAGCCAAATTTATTATCAGTTGAATTGAATTTTGATTTTTATACATACTAGCTTATATCTCGTGCGATGCACGGATCGAATTATTTAAATATTTTAAATAGTTTTTTAAAATATTTTCTTTATATGATTTGAATTTAATTTTTAAATAATAATTTTAAATTTTATTTAATATTATATGTCTATATTTTTATATACTTTTATATTTATATTTTAATAAAATAATGTTTTTGCGTTTTATTTAGAGTTGTGTATTAGTTAGGAGATTAATACGAGATGTATTTTAGTTAGGAGATTAATGTTTAATAAGATAATATTTGTGTGTTTTATTTAGACATGTGTATTAGTTAGGAGATTAATTTGAGATGTATTTTGGTTAGAAGATATTTTTTAAAAATTAAGCACAATAATAACTACTCGACCCAAATACCGACCAACTACCGACTACCAAATTTTAAAAATTTCGGTTTTAATAATATAGTATGTATATATATATATATTATTTGTATCAATTATATTTATTTAAAATACTAATATGTATTTTTACTTTATAAACCATTTATAATTATCGGTTAAATATTTAAAGAAGTTGAGTGGTAATGAAACTGAAATAGTTTTGTTATTTAATTATTTAAAGAAGTTGAGTGGTAATAAAAACTGATTTAGTTGTGTTAAATATATAGGATTAGGTTCAACGAGAAACTCCCTTATTTGAATAAATGAGGAACCAATAACAAATATAATTACAGAACACATGAAAAATTGTCAAAAAAAATTATATAACATACAAAAATATAGAATACAAAATTACAGAACATTATTCAACATTAATGTTATGTAATTTGTGTTCTATATTTTTTTTGTAGATTATGTACTTTTTTATTTGTTTTGCAATTAGTTTTGGTGTTCTATGATTTTTTTTGTATGTTCTGTAGTTTTATATAGTTATTCGTTAATTAATTTTTTATAAAATTTTACTCTAGATATATAATATTATAATAAATTATATGTATTTAATTATTTTTAAAAGATATTTAATTTTTTTTAATGACTTTCAACTAACCAAAGTAAATCAAACCATGTTGACTTATAATAATATAGTGTATATATATAATTAGACAGAAATCACAGCCCCCACTATTCAGATCCACGAATCTTATAAATTACCCTGCGCTAATGCGCTTCATTTTTCAATTAATATTAACATTTCCACATTAATTAATTAGTGTAGTGGTTTGCTGAATAATCAACAAACTCTCTCTCTACACAAATATATATACACGCAAAAGTATATATACACCTGTACATACAAAAGTAGGTGTAAGCATCGATGGCGCTTTCACGGCTAAGACATCCGGTGATCTCGCGCGCTCCCTCTCTCTTCAAATCTCGCTATCTCTCTTCAATCTCTCTCGCCAGGTACTTTTCATATAATTTATGTATATGTATTTCTATATATGTATCGGTTTAGTTTTCGTAGTTGCTTCTTGTTTGTTACTCGTGATTTTATTAATTGTTTTGATTATAGTTAAATGATATAATAATGAGAGTTTCGGTTGTACTGGATTGACCGCTATGCGTTTATTTGATTGACTGATATGTGATTATTTGATTGAATATACGATCTCGTGTCGATAAGAATACTTCTTTTGCTGCATTTGAATTGCGATGAGTGTTGTGATCCCGGAGAGAGTATGGTTTTAGGTGCATTTTTAGGTTTTATATATCGATTTCGTTTGGTATGTAATTTTATTTTTATAATGTACTGATGTTTAGGGTAATTGGTTTAGAAGAGTGTTCAGGGGAGTTTGGCTGTATAGAAGAATCCCTTTCCACTTCCTATCATTCTTATACACAAGCTGACACGCAGCTCATGCATCCGTTTGGAGTAGGAATTTTTCCAGATGTTTATATTTAAATTTACTAGGTGTATGTTTGGGCGTATGTTAAGGGTGAGGTTTACGGAGTCTACTTGTGTAATGAGGATTGTGGTAGTGAATGTGCGAGTCTAAGTTTATTATAACTTTGTAAAATGAGTAGGATTCTAGTTGTGTGAGGAGGATTGCGGTAGCGAAGGTTTGAGTTGAAGTAGAGTGTTTTTCTGTAAGACAGGATTGAGAATGCGATATAACTAGGGCTGTAAATGAGGTGAGGCGAGACGATACACTCACAAACAGTTCGGTGTTCGGCTCGAAAAAGTTTGGTTTGTGTTCGGTTCGGTTTGTAAACGTGTCGACCTGAACATAATTATAATTTTGGTTCATAAATGAGCTGAATTTGAGCACAACATAGTTCGGCTCGAAAGTTTTCAAACAAGCTCGATTATAATATTTGTGAACAGGTTCGTTAATACAGTTCGTGAATATATTTCGTGAGCATATTTGTGAACAAGTTTGAAATAAGTTCGTGAATATGTTTTGTAAACAAATGTTCATAAACATTTGCGATAAATAGTAAATAATCGTGTATATATTTGTTTACGAATTAATTCACTATTTTTTTACTCATTTATTATTTGCTTTTGTTAAACTTCTAGATTTTTTATTAATATCAATTGAATCGTAATATATGCTAAATTATAACTTGAAAAAAATATTATTTTCTAAAATATTCGTAAATTTTTCGTGAGAATGAGTTTGTAAACTAAGGTGTTCATGAACACAAGTTCGTGTGCGATATTCGTGAGTTGTTCGTGAGTAGTACCGTGAGTAGTAGCTGTTCGCAAGTTGTTCATGAACATGTGTTCGCAAGTTGTTCACAAACATGTGTTCGCAAGTTGTTCACGAACACCGAACATGTTCATGAACAACATTTTTCACTAACGAGCCAAACTTAAACAAAATATTCTGCTCGATTAAGAGTTCGAGTTCGGGTTTGAAAAATTTTAAACGAGCTAAACATGAACAATCTAAAGTTCGGCTCGGCTCACTTACACCCTAGATATAACAGAACTTGATTATCTACCTAGTTGTTCTGTATTTTCACTTTCCCTATTTCAGAAGCTTGATTATATGCAACTTGATTATGTTTTTAAGTAGAATGTTACATTTTTTCTGCATGCTTCTTTGTGCGCACGTCGTTTCTTGATCTAAAATTTCATTTTCTAAGTTTATTCTTTAGTCTTCTTAAAAATATTCTCCACTTTCTTGATGACAATTATTTTCATATCTTGTCACACAATGGCCAAATTAATCCCTACACAATACATGCTCTCATTTTCCATATATCCTAAAAGTAGTTGAATTATGTCTGTGTATACAATACTAAATTATTGCTTACAACATTGTTTATTGTTGTTATTGCAGCAGTTCAGGGTTAAAGAGATCTATTACTGATGTAGAAAAAAATTTGTCAAGGTTTGCATCTCTCTGCTTATTGTTTGCTGACCATAAGATGATCATTTGATTATATAATCAATATTGCCGAATCCTCCTTAAATCCATCAAAGGAATGTCATCGGTCATGTATTTTTTTGTCTTTTTGAGAAGCACAAGGAATTTCCCTCAAGTTGAAAAAGTAAAATTAAGCCAAAGTGTCAGTATTCGACTACCAGTTAAGTAGTTAAGATGCCTGATGGAGAAATGATAAATATCAAAGAAGCAAAACATTGGTGGTGCTTGTCACTATATCCTGAACCCTACAGTCACCATAAAATCCGTTTTGAAATTTTAATACAAAATATTGAATTGTGACTCTTACAAGGCCACATAGAAGTAACCATTGGGTCTTGCATGAGTTTGATTTGTTCAAGATTGTCTGTCCTGTCATCAGATACAATAGCAACTTTTAAGACCCATACATACTCCTTGTTTAAGCTTTGATTACCTTAATAAATTTCCAAGACCAGGCTGTTCGATTCATTTTCAATTCATGTAATAAGTCTAAATTCAATGTCTAGTCAATATTCATTTCCCCTTTCTTCACATTCTACTGATGAAGAATTTTTCAGGCCTTGGAACCTATCAGGATACAATGTTATATCTGAAACTCCATCCCGGATGAAGGTAATCAATACATTATCCTCTTAATATATTTTCTCAGCTGGTGTTTTGCTTCAGCATAAAAAAGACTTATAAGTACCTAATGTTTGGTAATTTATTAGACTTATAAGTTCTCTTTAACCTTAAACATACACCAGTTATAATTGGTTTATAACTATTGGCTGTGCTTTTACAGTTGCAAATCGGGTTGAGACACTTCTCATCTTCAGGTTGAAATTTCTCCTTAAATTTGAAATGCTTTTCGTACATCGAGATCTCAGAATTTTCATAGCTTTCATATAGAAGGTAAGGTAAGGGTGTGAGGAGGGTAGGATATATATGGCCTTACCCCTCCTCAAATTAGTATTTAGTAGAGAAGCTGTTTCCAGAAAATAAAGCCCATCATATGGAATAAGAGAGTCGAACCCATGACCAATTGGTCATGAGTTGGGCACCAACCACTGGGCCAACTCGACTTCTTTGCTTTCATATAGTGTGTCCCAATTTAATGTTCTACTGATTTTGAAATAGCTTGGAAACTGTCTGTGATGTGTCCTCTATGGTGTGGCATAATCAATAGCAGAATACTTCAAAAGTTGAAAAACCTTTGAGCTTCCATCTTTCACATGGCATGCTTAGCATCAATTATAGTATATGGAATATGTTAGGTTGTGGTTGGATTGCCTGATACCTTTTCAGCTAAAAAATGTCACAAACTAGGATCAAGTTATCAAGTTTGAATTTGGGCACCTAGCTTTAGCTTGAGCGGTACATTAGCTCATGCACAACTAATTTCTGATTTGTTTTGTCAAGCTGAAGGCCCGAAGCTCAATCTTATTTGTGTCTTGCTAAGAATATTATTAGTTTATTACTATAGGCGATGACCAATCCCCCCCCCCCAAAAAAAAAGTAGAAATAATAAGTATCAAATTCTATTACGTAAGTATCAGCCGTAACTGATAGCATGCATATATAATTCACAGAGTATTAATTTTTATATCTACTTTTCCTGCCTATGCAGAGCTACCATCCCATCTTGTCATTGAAATGCCGGCATTATCCCCTACAATGGTAAGATGTTTAGATGCTTACTGCTTAGGTGTATAAACTTTCAATAATAAATCTTAACATGTTTCCTAGCGAAAAATAATATATGTTCTTTGTACCATGCATTGCAGACTCAAGGTAACATAGCGAAATGGAAGAAGAAGGAAGGAGATAAGGTTAGCTGCTTAAAATATCAGTACAGCATCAATGTCATTAGATTGCTAAATTTGGTTTTCTATAACTATCATATCATAACGTTTGTTTCCAGAATTTGGAAGAATTGATGGGCTAAGTTTTGTAGCTTTTTCCTGTATTGACTTGTATTTGATGTGACAGATTGAAGTGGGGGACGTTATTTGTGAAATAGAGACAGACAAAGCTACCCTTGAGTTTGAGTGTCTTGAAGAGGGGTAATTCTTCTTTTTTCACTGAAGTAATCTACAGTCTGCCATTGATGGAACAACCATGTTTTTTTTCTTGTGTCTATGATTTGCTACTGTTGTGGTTCTTTGCTTCATATAACTATTGGTAATTAGTTTCTCGACTTTCATTAATTGTCAGTTTCATCACTTTAGGTGGATAGCTGAAGTTGTATACTTGAGGTACTTTTGTTTTAAACTCTTAGTCTCTTGGTTTTATGCAGGTTTTTAGCTAAGATATTGTTACCTGAAGGTTCAAAGGATATACCTGTGGGACAGCCTATTGCAATCACGGTATACATTAAGTCCTTTATCCTTTATGTATAATACTTTTCTTGCCATTTTCCCACATATATAATATCAACCAAACATAATTACCAGCAGAACATTAAGGATTATTAACTAACAGAGAGGAAGGTCAGGTTTGTTGGTCATATAGTCGGTCATTTTTCTACCTTCTTGAACAGTCCAATGAGATGAGCATATTGATTGCATGAGTTTGTGATGGGAGTGGACTTGGTGGTATATAAGCAATGATCAGGTTTGAAATGCATTATAGCCTGATAATGATTATACTTACATTGATTGAATGTACACTTCAATTAAGTCTGTACTTGTTATAATTGAATCTGTATATAGGTATGTAGTGTTAGGGTCACTTGGTAAAAAGGGCCCCCTCCTCTCTCTCTCTCTCTATATATATATATATGTATGTATGTATATATGTATGTATGTGTATATATATAGGGCGAGGTTCAAGAGAGACCCCTCCTTAGCGAGAGAATCAGAGATCCTATATATCTACCGTTGACTTACTTTTAATCCAACGGATTAGATTTTGTTTAAGAGAATCTTAGTTTAAAAATTAAAAGAATCTTAGTTTAATAGAATCTATGGCTAGGATTAAAAGAATCTACGGTTAGGATTGAGGTCTCTAGTTCTCTCGATAAGGAGGATCTCCCTTGAACCTTACTCATATATATATATATATATATATATATATCTGTGTCTTTCTCCCTCTCAAATAAAAGATCCTCCTCCTCTCTTTCCCTCAACTCTCAATCCTTCAAATCCCCCCCCCCCCCCCTTATTAACTAAGAGAGAGAAGGTCAGGTTAGTCGGTCATTTCTCCACTCATTTGAACAGTCAAATGAGATGAGCATATTGATTGCATGAGTTTGTGATTGGAGTGGACTTGGTGGAGTATAAGCTATGATCAGGTTTGAAATGCATTATAGCCTTATTAATGATTATGCTTACATTGACTGAATGTACAACTTCTATTCAGTCTCTGTACTTGTTATGAATTGAATCTGTATATGCAGTGCTAGGGTCACTTGGTAAAGAGGCCTCCCTCATCTCTCTCTCTCTCTCTCTATATATATATATATATATATATATATGCGTGTCTTTCTCCCTCTCAAATAAAAGATCCTCCTCTCTTTCCCTCAACTCTCAATCCTTCAAATCCCCCCTCCCCTTTTTCTCTCCTCAGCTTTCAAATTCTCCCCATCCTTCTTTTTTAAGCTCTTGAAGTCATCAAAAAACCTTTAACCAAAATAATAAAAAAGCAAGTTATGGGCATTAAAAATAGCAGATATGAAACACATTTCTTTTCTTTGTGCAAACATGTTATTGCAAAAGAATCGCATCAAAGTTGATTCAACAAGCTAAATTTCTCATGTATCAGCATCACTAGATTGAATGAAATTGGTCTAGAAGAAATTCCAGTATTACAAACCCTGAATTCCCTGAAATCAGTTGAAAAGTCAGTTGTGTAGTTGGATCTGTGTTGGTAAAAAAATTATTCGGATCTAAAATAAGGACATTGGATCATTTTTTTACTACAAGTTAGAACTGTTGTAAGAGAATGCATTTTTTTAACGAAGTATAGCTTGGTAAATTGCAGGAAGTACTTATTTGCATTCTGTATTTGCACACCCGCCATTGTTAAATCTTCGTGTAAAGGGCCTAAATGCTCTTGCAGATTGACAATGCAAATGTGAAGTTTTTCTAATATGGGCATATTGAAAAAAATAACGTAAAGCTATTTTGACTCGTTTGGTGTTCAATCAAGGTGCATTATAGATTTCTTTCCTAAAACATTATTTGATATTCATGGTAGCTTGGAATGACCAATATCTTCTCATATCTCTAAAGTAAAATCTTGATATTATTGATTACTTATCTAAATTGCGGAAGAAAGACTGTAAAAGTGTAAGCCTCTTTTCCTGTTGGAATCCCCGTATCCAGATCATCACCAACAGAAAGCGCCTTTTTTCTGTAAACATAGAAATATAAAATAGGATATGATAGAATTGGTTTTCATGTTGAGGGTTGATAAATATACCCTGTCTGTTTGCACATTAAGACTGTTTACTAGGTAAGCAATTTTATGTAGAAGTGGAATAATCATTTTGTGTGATTACACAATGTATTTCATTATTAATTATTGAGAGTAAATGTATCATTTTTTATTCTTGACATGGTACAAATTGCAAAAAAAATAAAAACAGACTATTTAAGAATATCAATTAAACTTTAATTTTTGAAAATGTGTTTCTTACTTTCAAAAGTCGTATAAATTTTTTCTTCTGGGAGGTAGAGTTATTGTTGCGTATTTAAGGTGGTGTTAACTTTTGATAATACTTGCAATATATCGTTGAGAATTAAAATGCATACAATTAGTTGTGCTATTTTGTTTTTTAATATAGGATTATACTTGGAAGTAATTATTATACTCTAATTCATAGGTTGAAGATGCAGACGATATACCAAATGTTTCTTCTAACATCGCTAAAGAATCAGACTTCAAAGAAAAACAACCAGCTCAACAAACAACTGACAACGGGGTGCAGGAACCAAGCTCTGTGAATATTGACGCAGCTAAACTTCCACCTCACGTAGTTCTTGAAATGCCGGCATTATCCCCAACCATGGTAAGCAAGAGACCAATCTCAATGTCTTCAGTTTTCTTCTCAGTTTGTTGACTGTGATCATTGTTCTTTTTTTTTCAGAATCAAGGTAACATTGCCAAGTGGTTAAAAAAGGAAGGTGACAAGGTTAGTAATATCTATTATAAGCTGCAACTGAAATACCCTGTACATTTGTAGTGGGTAAATTACATTGTATTTATACTGCTTTTGACATAGCATTGGACCTGATCTGCAGATAGAGGTTGGTGATGTGATTTGTGAGATAGAAACTGACAAAGCTACTCTTGAACATGAATGTCTTGAGGAGGGGTATGTTTCTTCCAATAGCACCGATTTTGAGTTAACATGTATATTTCTTATTAGATTGGATACAAATGCTTTTCCCAGCATTTGATTATTCTGAGGTGAGAATCTCAGTAATGCCAAAATCTTGATAGTAGCTTATAAACACTAAATGCAATTATGTGCTGCCGACTAGTGCTTCAGTTGCCACAGTTTAATTGAAAAGGAAGAAGAGAATTTATCTGGTTGTCTTTGACCATTTGTCTGTTACGGAAGAATATCACTAGGACGTTCTAAATTAACTTATTGGTCATAAACTTCTTTGATGTATCACTATCGTTGGTGGTTCTACTCATTTCAGTTATTAATTTTTGTGTATACTCAAGCAATCACTTGTGATTAATATCCTCTATTTTCAACATTTACTTTTGAGGTAAACTGCATAGATAATAAATGTATGTATATTGCACAATGTGACGCAGGACATTAGAGGTGCCTTGTGATGGTGCTAGTGCCGTGACAAGCTATGCCATCCTGACGACTATTTTGATTCAGGTTGCGCCTTGTTCACACTTTCGTTAACTTTTTGCTTCAGGTTCCTGGCCAAGATACTTGCACCTGAAGGTTCGAAAGATATTGCAGTCGGACAAGCCATTGCAATTACAGTAAGTGATCTGCATTATGTATTCCTTTCTTGATCTCCAAGATGGAATTTCAGTTCATATAAAGTAATATAGTTTTTTAATGGTAATAACTTAGTTTTTGTTTTACTCTTATTATCTCAAGGTGGAGGATCCAAATGATATTGAGGCTGTCAAGACTTCTGTTACTGGTAATTTGCCAGTTAAGGAGGGAAAATCAACTCCTCAAGAAGCCAAGACTGAAATGAACAAGTTGAAAAGTGGGTTTACTAGGATTAGTCCATCAGCGAAGTTGCTAATAAGTGAACACGGATTGGATGCTTCATCTTTACTAGCATCAGGTCCTCGTGGTACTCTGCTAAAAGGTGATGTTTTAGCTGCAATAAAATCAGGGAAAGGTTCTTCCAGAGCTTCTTCAGCTGTAAAGAAGTCTCCACCTCAAGTTCAGCCACAAACATCTTCATCTGCATTGGAGAGTGTGGGAACTCGCAAACAGCAGTCAGATTCTTTTGAAGACCAACCTAATAGTCAAATTCGTAAGGTATTTTTCTAATACGGTCTGTGATACATGTATGTTTTCTGGCACCGTATGATTTCATATATGATTATTAGTTGTCACTGTTGAAAGCACATAGATGACTACATTATAATATATGTCCATCTCCAGATTGGCTTCATGTTTTGAAGTGATATCTTGGTAATAAGACCCAGACAGTGCCTTATGATGTTATAATATGACGGATACTATCTATGTCCTCGATCAATTTCATGAAAATTGAGAAAATCCAATTGGGCCAACTATAGGATGAATTTTGAATGATCCCATTTAAAACAAGAATGGTGCACGAAGCCAAAACTCCTGACGAAATGTCAAAATCAAATGTTTTATTGACGATAGCAAGCACGGGTTATTTGCACTCTTAACCACCAAAAACTCATAAAATTTCATTAGTGGTGGTTCTTCGGATCCCTTGCATGAAACAACAGAATCCCAACTTCAGCTACAAGTTTAGTTTTAAATAGGAAATACTTTTAGTATACCCCTCTCCAAAGAAATGAGAAGCCATACCATTGTAATGGGTAGAAATATCGTCATTTAGTGGCATGACCAGAACAGCATTAAATTGAATTCTAGTTTCTGTTTTATGGGTGCTTGTGTGTTAATGTAGAATATGTTCATTTAAATACCCGTCTAGTCATTAGTTAGCCTTTTTATTTGAAACAGTTGGCCTTTGTCTTTCTGTTCTGTATCCCTGGGAAATAGTTCACTATATTCTACATATAGTAATCATTGCTATAAATAATATAATATTAATTTTTTAGCAAAATATCTAGTACAATTAGCTAAAATATATTCCTAATGTATCAGTTCGCTTGTTAACCTAACATTCATGTGCAATACCACAATTTACTGGTTTTGTGATAATGAATATTGATATTTTGCAACTGGCTCACTTCTGATATGATCTTTGTGGTTAATATACTCAAATTGGTTCTGCAGGTGATAGCGAAAAGACTTTTGGAATCAAAGCAAAATACACCTCATTTATACTTATCTTCAGGTTCTGGAACTTGCATGAAGCAGTCTATGTTTGTCATTTGTTAATTGAACATCAACTTATGAAAATAAAATTTATCGATTCGTAACAGATGTTATACTGGATCCTCTACTTTCTTTTAGAAAGGAGCTTAAAGGTATGCAATATAAGATCTCTGTAATTTTACTTTTTTGATTTTTTACCACCATTGTAGATGACATTTCATTCTTTTATACAGAGAAATATGATGTTAAAGTTTCAGTAAATGATATTGTCATCAAAGCTGTTGCAATTGCACTGAAGAATGTACCAGAAGCTAATGGTAAGATATATCTGTGACTTACTAGCTAATGGATATTACAACAAGGAAGAGTCTTGTCATTGAGTACATCTTCTCTTAAACTCATACGTCATACATGTTATTTTTATGACTTTCTTTCTCAAGGATGTACTGTGACGTATCTGAATAGAAACTCGCTTAGTAGTCACTAAATAAATTTCTTCTTTTTTGGTTGTACAGTCGTATTAGTATTTAGTAGCATTGAAGTTTGTATATTTAGTTTGTTTACTTAGTAATCAAATAATAAAATTTTCCTGATTGTTATCTAGAATTTATTCTGTTAACATTATAGTTGCAACAGCTGATTGTGTAATGCATTGCAGCATTCTGGAATGACGAGAAAGGTGAAATCGTGTTATGTGATTCTGTTGATATATCAATTGCGGTTGCAACTGAGAAGGTGTGCAGTGTGCTATATTGCTCATTGTTTGTTTTCATGGTTTTCAAACAAAATGTTTTCTCAATCATTTTTAAAACTCAGGGATTGATGACTCCAATTGTGAGGAATGCAGATCAGAAATCCATAAGTGCGATTTCATTAGAGGTATAGCTGGATTTTAATAGTATTTATGTTTGATATCCTTTACACTAGATATATATTAATGTTTTGACAAATTGCTAAAGAAGCTACAAGTTACTAATTGATGATTTAATAATAAGAAAAGGCAACTTATCACAATCTCTTGTACCAACTAATATATAAAATGGAGTTGCTGTATATTACAATAAGTCTTTATCAAACAGCGAGACAGAGTGTTTTGGGGGACATAATCAAGATTAATGGTAGCCTGCTAACTCTATTGAAACTTTACGGAAAAGAACTATCTGTGTAGCCGCACAACCCTGATAAAGAACTTTGTTCACAAATGCGAGAACATACTGATTGTAATGATTGAATAGCTGCATCATACAGTTTGTAATTGTGCACTATGGGATAATGGCTGATTGTGGATTAAAAGTCATTGGGGGAAAGATCAAATTTGGTGATTTGGCTGCTAACTAAAAAATTTGAACGACGAAAGAACTATCAGTGCTCGAGATCTTTATGCCATATGTGAGAGTATAGTAAAATTTGGAATGCGAAAGAACAGTTGATAAAGTCTACGTATGTATTAGATATTTGTGCACAAATGTGAGAGCTTATCTATAGTAATATGGATGGAAGATCTCTATCCATTAGGAATACAACCTCATTCGATATATTTCTGCACAACGTGAAAGCAGAATGATAGCTTGATACAATATGTGAATGCTGCTGCAAGAAGTGTGGATAACTCGAGGTCAGTAAAAGATGGACACCTGTCATGAAGTGCCTATTAAAAGAATGGCACAACCAGTCTGTGCTATTAAGAAAAAGGAGAAGCGCAACAAAGTGGAGAACAGTGTGCAAAAGAGCACATGGATGCTCAACCAGGAAATATAGATGTCAAAGTCTAGGTTTACTTGTAAATTCACACGAGGTGGATGACGCATAGAAAATTTACACTGTAAGACTTTGAAGAGGAAAAATATGTTTTCAAGTATGCATAGCAATGATCGACAATATTTGGTTCTAAAGAACTAAACATAATTTGGCAAAATGATATTTTATCATTTGGGTAGTTGGCATACTTTCTAATGTATATGATCATTAGGTATGGGGGGGGTTGAGAATCGAACTTGTAGACTACTCTGGAATCTCAGAACTTAAGATCTATTAGATCGGGAAATCGTCAAAAAGCTATAGGAACATCAAGACCAAACTTAAATTTTATTACACGTGTAGGAATTAGGAAATAATCTTTCCTTTTTCTCTAAAGCATCAAATGAAGAAAAATGATGAATAAAAAAGTTCCAAGTCTACCCAGCCCTCCACCTCCCTCTAGTAGACATATTAATTTAGATCACTGAGAATAGTTTGTTAAGTCTCTATATTTTGGGTGCAATCTTATCAGGTCAAGGAACTTGCAGAAAAGGCACGGACGGGAAAGCTATTACCAAATGAGTTTCAAGGGGGAACTTTCAGGTGAATTTTATCCAGAGAATCTATTTGCTGTTTGTTTGCATTTCCAGAGTTCTCAAGTAGTTTACAAAAATTGAATTACTTTGCAGTATTTCAAACCTGGGAATGTTTCCAGTGGACCGCTTTTGTGCAATCATAAATCCCCCGCAGGTTCTATTTCTCTCTATGGCACACACCCAAATACAGAGCTCTCTCTATATGTTTATGTATCAAGGCCCTGTTATAAACTTGTCATGCACCCAGAGAGTGTTTAGATTTACATGTCATTTTGCTAGTTGTCCTGTTGTAACTTGTTTTCACTTTGTTTAGGCTGGTATTCTCGCCGTTGGTAGGGGCAATCAGGTTGTTGAACCAATAGTCGGGACTGATGGTATATCATCTCCTTGCACTTTATTGCCATCTAAATTAACTTCTTTTTTCTAATTATTTAATACAATTACCTGTCTGTAGGTGTTGAGAAGCCTGGTGTCATCACAAAAATGAATTTAACACTATCTGCTGATCACCGAGTTTTTGATGGAAAAGTAGGAGGTATGTGCCCCTGTGAATTTTATCCATCAGATAGGCAGAATATGAAGCTGTATGACAATGGCACATATCCCACTGCTATTATATAAATTTAAATAAATAGTTCAGATGTTCTTTCAAATTACAAGTGTGCTAGCAGCTTAATGATTGGTGTAATTTATACTTGCAGGTGATTTCGTCAAAGCTTTAAGTTCAAACTTTATTGATATTCGAAGGATGCTATTGTAGAAGTATGAAAGATTGCTCGATAATCAAGACACGACAATACCTACAGGGCAAGCATTGTGGGTGTACAATATTCAAAATATAGCTTGACATTATCGGAAGGCTACGTCCCTCCACACTTTTTTGTTGTGTTATCTGGTTTTTACCAGTTTTCTTTTAATCTATCGGCTCCAACCTTTCTCGAGTCCTTTCAAGTGCTTATTTAAACAATTCATGCCATAGCTTACACCATTTTTTCTAATTACTTGGTAGTTGCCATGAAAATTATGCTGGCTGGTATCCATTTTGTATAGTTAATAATGTGCAGGATAGCCTGGAAAGATGTGCATAGTTTTAATAATAAAATTCATTTAAATGGCAATTTTTGAGCCATTAAACCATTCCATGGTAGCAAATTTCATAATAAATTGCATAGGTATTTGTATTCATTTCCTTCTACAATGGCAAAGTAGCAGGTAGTTTGTTTTTTCCTTCTGTTTCTCCCCCCAACTATGGAAAAAGTAATTCTATTCTTGGTCAGTATTATTATTTCTTTCTTTTTAATTTTTCAGGGCTCAGATTTTAAAGTTTTCTGTAATGTTGTGTTTGTTGGGATGAATAAAATTGGAAGGAATGAAATGAAATTTGAACTATAATATGAGTAATTGTTCAAAAATTTTGTTATTTTTTCAATTCCATTCCTAACAACATATATTAGAATTCGAATTCCCAATTTGAGAAGGAATGCTTCATTCTCTCATTATATCCATTTTCTTCATATCTCTTATCATAATAAATTTGCATCCTTTTATTTTTTCAAATATTTTCTTAAATCTTTATTATTTCCCTTTAATTTCACTCATTTACATTTTTTTACAAATTAATTTTAGTTGATGCGCATTCCTTCCAAAAAAAATTGTCACACATTCCTACCAAAATTTGAATGTCCATTCTCTCTGTATTCTTAACAATTTTTTTACGAGAGAAGACCTCTCGGTGCTACCTCATAATAATATTATTCAGAGTTATTGTTTCATTGTTCAACCAAATGCAACTTGGAAGTACATGTGTTTCGAATTGCACGAGAAAGGGTCAACGAACAGAGTAATGGGAGGGTAGTCTTTGTCAATTTCATTAATGTATACTCGGATAAGTCCCCTCCATTATACTCTAATACCAAGAGCATCTCCGATGGGTTCCAAGTGACACTTTTGGTTACCATCCTATTGGAGCTCCAAGGGTGCCAAGAAAGGTTGCCAATTTTTAGCATCCTTGGCACTTTCTCAAAATAGATAAAAGACAAATGTTACATGAAATGTATATATATGCATTATCTCTTCTATTATATAGTAGTTAATGTGGGGACCCCATTTGAGCAATTTGTATGGGGTGCCAACTATTGGAGTAAAAAGTTGTCACATTTGATGTGGATGAAAGATAAAATAAAATATTATTATTTTTAGTGAGTTGTCAATTTTTGGCACCCTCATGATGCTTGAAAGCAGGGGCGGAACCAGAACCCTTTAAAAACCTTTTGTTGTAGTTAGAATATTTTATATATTCTTTTTTAATAATTTTTTAAAATCAACTTCATAAAAAAACAACGGATGGGGTTTAAATTAGAACAAAATTTCTAAAAAAATTTCAAGACTTCTTGTGTATAATTTTTTTTTGCAGATATCTTAAAACCTACTAGGACTTTAGCATAGGTCAGCCCTTCTTTAGTTTTGCCACTCTGCATGAAAACCTGGAAAAAGAAATGCCTTGCATAAAGTGAATAGTTTTGCTCGTACCAAACAATAACTTAAATGCAGGTCCCAAGTTTGGGAGGGCTGACAGTCACTAGGTAATTTGTTTAATATGAACCCTGTTGCTAATTGCCAGGTAATTTCAGCTAAAATCACATACTACTCTCTCCTCAGAGGCCTTCTGGTCCAACAAGTACAATTAATGATTGTGATAGTCATATATGCAATCACATCATTCCAAAAGAGAAAACGTCTTTCACAATACATGCCCGCACACATCCTTGATTTTTTGGTGGAGACCTAGGAATACCAATTTACCGTGATTTCAAACTCCAACAATAAATTCAGAATATATGGAAGGAGGAGCTAGTTCTGTCTCAAATCTCGTCAACTAAAACTTTCGAAAGATGATATATAACTACTAGAATAACTAAAATTAGCTATCGCCTCTAATTTAGTATGAATTTGTTAAAATAGTTATTCCTCTAGCATATTACTAATAAAAAGCAATGCTATAATAGATACGATACACGGAAGAACATTGTTAAGACACATGGCTAAATGAAATAACCTATTTGTTATTTGTTGTGAACTATTCGGTATTATCTCGTATAATATTTAAATTTAATTTGACAATAGTTCAAAAACACTCAAATTATTATCGAATCAAGTAGAATTATAATGTCCTGCGACATGCGTCAAGCAGGCCCTAGACATAATGTAAATGTGATCACAATAACACAAAAAATGACCAAGTGCCCAAAATGGCTAGCATCGGCATAATACATTCAAAAATTGTTTATTTACTTCTTTTTTGTTAGAAATATAACTTTTGAGTGCTTTTTACGTTTAAATACGTTGAAAGTTTTTAACATGTTAACAGAGGTTGTTTATTGTTTATAAGTGTTGTAATTCCTGAGTTGAGTTTCTAACTATTTATGCTATTTTCTTAGTATAATTGTAGTAATTAAGAGATAGAATTGAGATTTAGAGGTAGATTGAGAGAAATCAGAAATAGAGAGAGAGATTTAGAGAGATATTAGCAGATATAGAGAAGAACATAGAAATAACTTATAGAAGAAGATATAAGTTTCTGGAGAGAGAACTGAGAGCGGTTGGTTAACTAAGTCTCATTTTCATATCATCATAATGCACAATCATCCACTACTATATATAGACTCCACTGTAAGCTAACATTGAAATGACTTGAATACCATTACTACTAGTTGTTACTACTAGACTAATACTCCAGTCCTAACAATAAGCTACTTGGCAAGACAGCTAATATGGCTATATAGTAGTTAGCATAAAAGACTACAGGCTACTGTGCCGTTAAGCAAGATTGACAGCTCTCTAACACCCGTTAGAATTGCTACTGACACATTGCCTGAGGTGGCTAAGCCGCTGAATAGTTTTGGGTCGGCATAATCTAGAGAATTCCAATACCACCTACTCAAGAGGCAATCAAACAGAATGATATTTTTAGGAAGAAATGCCTTGAATGAGGAAAATAACTATGTTTGTACCCAACAATACCTTGAATACAGCTCCTAGGTGCAGGATGGCTGATAATCACAAACTTCTCTCTCCTAAAAGGCCTTAGGTCCCTCCAAGAAATAGAATATCTGATTGTGTCAAGTCGTTTATGCAAATCACATTACTCGAAAAAGTGTAGGAACTTAACTGGGCTTACAGATGGCCAGCCCGGTGATCTTAGCAGCCTCTAATCTCTCATTATTTTGGCTTTCACTTTTTCTAGTGCAGATGTGCAGTAGTTAATGCTATTTTATGTGTTCTTGGTCGGGCTACAAATACACACACATATATACACTAGGCCAGCTTGGATCATAGAACCTCAAAACAAGCAAACGTCTTTTTATCTCATTCAACATATTACAAGACACTTTACATGCACACGCAATGACAAATGCATCCTGAGTCATGACCCAGCCGCAAAAGTCTAATAAATATATCATTAATATAGGACATCACTCCTTTACTATATAATACATTTACTTGATTGAAGGAGAAAATAGAGGAATACCAATTTCCATTATTTTAAATACCTAGAACACTAAAGTTATAACAAATGGAAAGAAAGCTTGGTTCTGACTTCGTAAACTAAAACTTGCAGATACATACCCCTTGTATATAGACGTATGTACCAAGTAGAACTCCAGTGCATTTTGAACATTAATCATAATGGATCATCACTTGACTTCTTCTTTGCCCTCTGCTCATTCCATTTTGCCCAAGCCCACTTCAAAATAAAATACCCTCCAACTGCAGAAACCTGAAAACAGACACAAGTATAGTTCATAACAAAAGTTTTGAGTAGCTCATTTACTTGCATATACAAGACAATCACAATGCCTTTCATTTTTTGGGCATAATTTGATTTCACCTATTATATCATGTTCATTGTACAGTAGAGCAAATGGCATGTGAACACAATATAACAAATAAAAATAAAACATTCACAGAAGTGTTACCTCACTAGAAAATTAATTTCTCACAATTGTACTACAGATTTTAAGTAACTTTGTCTCACATAAAAACTACAGATAACCTTTTGCATTTAGACTTACTTTAGGGGAAATTTCTGTTTGAGAACTTTCAATCCATAGTTAATATCCCCAGTGACGTAACTGATATATTACAAGACTTGAAATAAGCTTCACCAGGGACAGACCTGGCATATAGAAATTGTACCAGAAGAAGAGACAACTAAAATTAAAAGTAAGTTAAGGGACCTAAGACGGATATGCTTAGTTTGGTATGTAGAGAAATCAGGTCACTATTTCCTATAGCTAAATTGTAATATTCTTGCTGGACCGTTTTAATTTTTATGAATCCAAAGAGATTTCAGGACATTGAGACCTAAATTATATTGGCATCCCCTGCTTGAATCTACATTGAGACCTGTCAAAGACAATTTGGCACCTATATGGCTATACATAATTAGTTTTTACCAAGAATTTAATCTTTAAATATCTATAGGGTCCAAAGAGATTTTAGGACATGAATTCTGCTCACTGGAGCTGGGGCCTGGGTGGAAGCCTAAACATAACAAGAGAATCAGGAATTAGGCAATTTTTCTACAAAAAATAAATTGAAGCCACTACAGAATCTCCTAGTAATTAGAATATAAACCCTTGGCATTGTAGAGAAGGTGACATTGTCAATATGAGTCCATTAATCTTTCTCAGACCCACATCCACTTCTTGATATAAAGACGACGCAAATCATTAAATCAAGTCAGAATTTGGCAAACCAACAGATACATTAATACACAACTAAAAAATCCTCTACTAGGGTAACTAAAAATTATACAATATTGAAAAAGCACCTACTTCCTACACTTCATCTATCTAGCTACATTAAAAAGAACATGCTGTATATATGTCTAACAAAGTAATCGAGTGGATAACCAGAGGGTGTAATACCGTAAGTGCACGGGGTCTGTTGTTAGCATAAACTAACAAGTACGGGTCGTATTCATAAGATGACAGGTTCTAAGAAATTTAATCTAATAACTGTGAATTGTTTCTTAAATAAAACGAATATTAAGAATTATTACTAACTAAATAATGCAAATTAAATTTATATAATATCAATTAACTAAAAGTGTAGGGCAATTCAGGTTCATCATGCTTACACCAAGATTAGTTACATAAATATAGCAATTCAGTGAGTCGAGTAATTAGAGCAATGTAATTCAAATATATTTGTACAAACCAATATCAAGAAAAAGATAAAGAAAAAGAAAAAAAATCACCTGCCATACCACCAAAGAATTGGTATCTTTCTTCTCTGCTTGAAGCTTCAAAGGAAGAGAATGAACAGTTTGCCTAGTGAGTAAATTACCAAACTTAGAGAAAACAGGTAAAACATGATTAGTTTTAAACAATTGCACTTGTTGTTCCTGTTTCTTGATATATTCAAAAAACATGGTAACAACAGGATTATCTTTAAATAATTGTAGTTGCTGTTCCACTTTTTTGACCATAACATTATTATCACTATTCTTGTTCTTCTTGTTGATTTTTTCTGATGATTTTTGGTTAGTATTTCCCATGTTTTTGTTCTCTGGTGTGCCACCCCCGTGCTCGAATTTTAATCTGTCACGGGACGTCGGGACCAATGTTTTTTCCCCTGATTATTATCCACTGCTGGAGGCTGTAGTCATTATTAGCAGGGTACTGGACTTTGGGCTTCTGTGGCAAATCAACTCAATATAATTCATTTTAATTAAATTATGGCCCATAGTTTACATATTAATTATTTTATATATTCAAAACATATAGAAATTTGTTTTATTATTAATTTTTTATATGTTATTTATATATTATTATGATATATTAGTTTTTTAAATATTCATGAGATATGATTGATAGGTTGTAATTTTAAATAAATTAAAAAGCGGTGATGAAATTGAATTGATACAACTATATTAGATAAAAATTATATTAAAATATTATTCCTAAAATAGAAATTATATTCTATAATTTAAATATAAAATAATATTACCCGTGAACAGTTGTATAAAAAAAGATTGCACCGTTGATAGAATTGTATGTATAATATATATAGTATAGATAAATTATTTTATATAATTTAAATATTTAATTTAATGTGGTGATTTATTTATTTTATTATTAAGAATGAGGATTTTAACATTATTCTTAATAAAGAAAATATATGCTATAATTTAAATATAATATAATATTACTTGTGAGCGGTTGTATAAAAAAAACACTACACTCGTGATAGAGTGGTATGTATAATATATATTGTATAAAATAATTATTATATATTGTTTAAATATTTAATTTAATATGATAATTTATTTCATTTTATTATTAAGAAATAGCATTGATGATAAAGTTATATGTATAATATATATGTTTTAAATAGAGTTGTATATGTAATATATTTGTTTGATAGAGTATATTTTAATTAAAAAAGTGTGTTTGAAGTTGAGTAGGAGAAATATAGTGTGTGTGTGTGTGTATATATATATATATATATATTAATTTAATATTCAAAAAATTTAATTATAAAATTATAATTTTAAATAAATTAAATTATTTGAACGATCATGAAATTGAAACATATTAATTAGTAAATTATGAGTATAATTCTATATTTTAATTAAAAGAGTGTATTTGGAGTTGGGTAAGAGACAACCACGGACCAACTAAACATTTGTCACTGCTACTTTAATAACAATATAGATTAGTATAGTAGAATATTGATAAATTAATAAAATTTATTATTATATATTTTAAATTTCAATAAATTAATAAGATTATCAATTTTGAAATTATTAATTCAACGAGGTTTAATTGTATGTTACTAGTTGGAATTTTTAATTAGCTATTTATTATATTTTATTAAAATTAAAGTAATTCACGGTCTATATTCTATGTGGTCAACAATATTAACTAAACTTTCCACCTATTTTGATGTATTTTGATGTGGACCGGGTGTTACAACATCATCATTTAACCATTGCTATACTAAAATAGAATATTTTGTAATTTTTTGCGATATGTAATAAATATTTTACTATTCATACGAATTTGAAAAGTAATATAAAATAATTTTAGATATATGTTTACAACTTTACATTGGAAACAAATGGAGTTGGTTTAAAATATATTTACTGAGATAAAAAAATTGATATAGTTAAGTTGACTAAAACTGTAATGATTGAGGTGTATTATATGAAAAATAGTCAGCAGAAGTGTAAAGTTGAAATATATTTTTTAAAGGTGTTATAAATATATAAGTCCTTGCGTTTATCCAACTTTTTAAGCAATTGAGAATCAAACCATGAAAACCGTGCAGATTTATAATTTTGGATATGAAAAATATCAAAATAAAAATTAAACTCTCACAAGTATGAGAGACTAACAAAACTAAAAAAAATTAGGAATTTATTGATGGAAAACAAAAATTTAATCAATAAAAATGAAAAAATAAAAAATAAAATATTTTAGGAGAAGAAAAACTTTACTAATATCCTTACATTTCAAAATATCGTTTTTCATAATAAATAGAGTAATGTTAGAGATTTCAAAGTTATTTTCAAATTATTTTTTCAAATGACATAACAATGCTTATAGACTTATTCGATGGAATGAAAATTTTTTAATTGATGTAGTTAATATGAATGCAATAGATTTTATCTTATTTATTATTTTTACAACTAATTAAAATTTTTATTCTATTATATCAGCAGTGTCACATAATTTTGAAAAATATTTTAAAAATAAATTTGGTGTCTCTAACATTATTTTAATAAAAATCTATTTTATCCTAAAAAGGAGGATTTAAAAATCATCATTATTTATTTTAATTTGTAAATTTGATTCACTTTAACTTATTTTTTTATAACTGATACACTTTTATTTTATCATTCTTCATTAGTTGAAAGATTATTATCGATTTTGTTTATTTAATATAAAATAACTTTTAAATTTTTGAGACATTGAATTTATTTTTTTACAAATAAGTTTTAGTGAAAATTTTATTTTTTATAATATACAATATCTATACTTCTATACTATATTATTAAAGCTGAAAGATTAAAATTTTTGGTCGTCGGTATGGTACTGGGTGAACCATAGAAAAGATCTTGACCGTCCAATTTTATGTGAACCATAGAAAAGATCTTGACCATTGAATTCTAATAAAATATAATTTTAAAATAATATAATAATATATACAACTATAACCCTAAAATATAATTTTAAAAGAATATAATCATACATACAACTCTAACCCCAGTAACCCTCATTTTATACAGGATAATAAGATGGGATAATATTATATTATATTTAAATTATATTCTATAAACTTTTTTACGAATCATACTTATCCTATAATTTTTATTTAATATATCATTAAAGTTTATCATATAATTTTTATTTAATATATCATTAAAGTTTATGATAAACAATATGCATTTTTTTAGTTTCCATCTATTTCTCTAATTTAATAACTTTGCTCAAAGTAGAACAACCAGTTTCTATCAATAGCCGTATGTTTAAATTAGAAGACCGACATCAACACCCTATATACAACTCTAATCCCCAATTGTCCTCTTTTTATACAACTCATCACGGATATAATAATATTATATTATATTATATTCAAATTATATTATATGAATATTAAATTTTATGAATATTAAAATAATAATAATATTTTATTACCATTAATTAAATTTTATCACTATGTTATATATATATTATATATACTTTTATATTATATTATTTTAAACAAACTTCTCTTTTAATTATAATATATAGTTGTACTCACAATCTACTAACATGTTTCAATTTTCATCATGCTCAAACACTTTAATTTATTTAAAATTACAATTTTATAATTAAAATTTTTGAATATTAAAATTATATTATATTTTACCTACATTAAAATATACACTTTTATTTAAATTTTAATTAAAATATTTCTAATATATTTGTAACTCTTTTTATGAATAAAAATTTCATAATTAAATTTAAAGAAAAATAAAAAGTCTGGTCAGTTGGTTGTCCGTCCGGTAAGTCCTCTTTTTATACAACTCTTCTTATCATCTGTAAGTTTTATTTTTATACGACTTTTTAATGCAATTATGATATAGTTATAATTTAATTTTAAAAAATATATATTTTTTGCATATAATTCTATCATCATTGAATCATTTTATGTACAACAATCTAATAATATATCTCTTTTCACTTCCACTTGAAATTACAACTTATTAATTAAATCTCATGAATATTAAAACTTATTAATTAAATCTCATAAATATTAAAATAATATTATTATTTTATCTATAAATAATTTTTATTATATATTATATTATTATAGCTGATATAATAAAAAAAATTAAATTATATATTTAAATCATATAAAACAATTAATATATAATTTATTAATCTCGCCCGTGCGTTGCACATAGTTATAAGCTAGTATGTATAAATCACTCTTTTAATATATTTGACAAATCAAATACCACGAGCGAAATGATAAATTCGTTATTGAAACTATTTCTCTGACTTACGCTAGACCTAGGTTACACCCATAGTTTGAAACCATGAACTGCTGTATGAAGTATATCGAATATGCCATTGACAATGTGCGACTACATACAAAAAGTCATAAACGACTAACAATAATACTAGTCATGTTTTACATTGTGCTCCCAACGAGTTGGATTTTGGAGAGAATAGAACGGAAACTAAAATTAAAATTCTCTTTTCAAATTGTACTCTTAAATTTTTAGAATAGGAAAGAGAAAATATTGAGAAAGAATTTTTTTTAAAAAAAAATTTCAAAAGTTTTTTCCAAAAATAAGATGACGGGGAGAAAAATTCTCACACATTAAAAAAAATTCTAAATTCTCTACATATTTTTTTTTCAAAATTTTCTTTCATTTTCTAAAAATTAGAAAATATGTTGAATAATTTTTTTTTTACTTCTCTTCTATTGTTTTCTTAAATAAAAAATTCCGGAGCACATTATTAATGTCTTACTACCACTACACAAAAAAAGAAAAAAAATTCAGCGGATGAGTGAAATAAAACCTGACCGATCTAAAGAAATAAGCAAAAACTACGATAACTTGGACAATGATTTATAGTTTATGATCTCAATCAATTAATAAAATAAACCCAACTGATCACAGATGCTGAAAAGATTCCAAATTTAAAAAATATTAAAACCCCCCTCTTTTAATTTAATCGATTATACACACATCATAACAACCAAATTTCTGTCCAAAACACACGCGCGCGCGCACACACTCTCTCTCTCTCTCTAAAATTCATCTCCAACTTCTCAATTCTCTGTGAAAAAGATGCATTCTCATCACTTGCTTCTCGAAGAGCCTATACGCATGTCCTCGATTCTCGAGCCTTCAAAAACTGTATGTATACTTCATCATCTCACTTTGTTTTTTTATGCTAAGATCTTCAATTTTTTCGTCTTTATTTGACTATTGTTGACTAGATTTGTATATGCTTATTATTATGTTTAATGTTGTGTTAAAATGATTATTTTCAGAATTTTTTTCCTGCTATGTCGAAGATCGTTGGAACACTTGGCCCTAAATCTCGATCGGTTGATGTTATTTCTGGCTGCTTAAATGCTGGAATGTCTGGTAACTTTTTTTTTATTATTTTATTTGTTTTTGCTTGCGATTTAGTTATGTTACAGTGTGTGTGTGTGTGTGTTTTTGTAGTTAATTAGATTAGTACTGTATTGAGTTGAAAGTATGGATCAATCAAGCATATGCTCTCTAGTCTCGTCTTTTGGTTATGTTGTTTCTTTTACTAGCTCTCTCACTTGTGGAACTAGAAACACGTTGCGTATAGACAATTAGACATATGTGTGTGTAAATATTTGTTGTGAGTTGTTAATAATTAAGTGTATTGTCTCAAGTCATCCCTTTACGGATTAGAAACACATTTTCTCCTTGATAATATGTTGTTGTTTGACTTGTACTTTAGTGATGCTAGTGGTGTGATGTGTTGAAATACTGCAAGCGCACATTGGTTAATTGTAGCAATCACAGATCGATCCTCACAGACTATGAAATTTCCAACCCTAATAAATAAATCAGGCAGACTAGACAAATAATGTTCAGATGAGATTTGTTTAACCTAATAAGCAAATAAGAACAAATAAATATGGAAAACCTAGGAATTCGAATCCATCAATTAATCACAATTAATATCTAACTTGCCCTAAAAATCAATTCTCTTTCTTCAACAAATAAATATCAATTAACGAGACAAGCATATACTATGAAACTTATTATCTAACAATAACCCATCAAAACTTCATGGAGCAAGCATAGGCTATGAAAAATAAATTCGGTAACAATAATATATCAAAATCACTTTGTTAATCAAACAATTAAGCACCAAGAAAAATTATGAGAATCAAATAATAGGAACAAACAAATACTAAAAATAATCAACTAACTTCATCTTCATCTTCATCCTAGGGCAAGAGAATTAGCTAGACATGCTTGAAGAAGAAAACAAAGCAACTAATATAAGACATGCAAATAACAAATAACCTAAAAGTGTTTGAGAGATAAAACTTGTTTGTATTGAAAAATCAAGAAAATAAAAGTACTCTACTCCTACTCCTAATTATTGAAAACTAACGTTAAAGTTAAGGTTCAAGGTTAAGGTATTTAAATACAAGAGAGGAGACCCATATATATAGGGAAAATAATATAGGTTTTCTATATCGATTATAAATTGAATTCTAAATATTTCCTTCTATTCCTTTTTCTTCTCCAACAAGCATTCGATTTTATCTCCTTTTTCTTTGCCTCTAAGTAATCTCCACCTCCTTCCTTGTATTCTCCTTTTTCTGCTACAATTCTGATTTTAATTAATTTCCTACAAAAGAAAATAAAAATAATTAATTAACTAATAAAATTATGAAAATAAACATAAAATAGGTATTAAAGATGTATTAATTATGGACCCATCATGGTGTGTGTGTATGCTGTAGATTAATACTGTATTGAGTTGTTAGAAGTATGAATTAAGCAAGTATATTTACTCTCTTGTTTACGGAATTAGAAGCAATTTTTTTTATAAATGTTGTTTGTTTGACTTGTGATTTAGTGATGCTAGGTGTGTGTGTATATATGTATTGTAGATTAATAATGTATTGAATCTTTAAGAGTATGGATCAATCAAGCACAGTGGCTTAAGTCATACAGTAACTCTCGTTTACGGAACTAGAAACACATAATTTACTCTGGTACTTTTGTTATGCTTTATCAATATGTTGTCTGTTTAACTTGTGATTTTAGTTTTAGTGATGCTAAGTGTGTGTGCGCATACATATTCTATTGTAGATTACTGATATATTCAGTTGTTAAAACTCGAAAGTATGGATCAAGAAAATAGTGTCACAAGTCATGCAGCAACTCTCTCGTTTACATAATTAGAAACACTTTAGTTTTGTCCTGGAAGTACTGATCTGACATTGATTATTGAGGTAATTTTGTGTCTCTAATCTTTTGATAGAATACTAAAGTATGTATCTGAAGTACCTATTGTCTAGTTTTCGGTTTTGACACGCGTTCCTTTGACACTAAAAAGTGACAGAGAGAAAAGGCCGTGTTTGCCAAGATGGTCAACTGTCTACTTTCTATCCGTAGTTTACGGGTTCGAACCATGGAATTTATGTAATTGACAGTCTTGCCCAAGTAAAATTTGTAGTGAAATAAACTTCATACTTAATGAAATTTTAACCAGAATTCATAATTCTTTTACCTTACTGAGTTGGTGCTAAATGAGATTGTAATAATTTCCTAAATTTATCTTGGCAGCATAGTATTTCCTGTTGCAACTGATTTAATACCTAAATATATACTCCCTCCGTCCCATCCATTTCTTAACACTTTCCTTTTTGGATGTCCCGTCCATTTGTTAACATTTCCTTATATAGTATATTTTTCTTTACAAAATATGGTAGTCCCACCAATTTACACTTTACACTTTTTTCTTCTCTTTCCTTTCCTTTTATTTACTCTTCTTAATCTCTGTGCCCAATCCAAATGTTAACATTTGGGTGAGACGGAGGGAGTATATTACTATATCTTAAACATGTATTGTTCATTTGACTGATTCAACTACTTATTTTCCTCTTGTAGTTGCACGGTTTGATTTTTCATGGGGTGACACTGAGTTTCATCAGGAAACATTAGAAAACCTGAAGTCGGCAATCAAAAGTACAAAGAAGCTGTGTGCTGTAAGTTTGTAGCATTTATTTAGCTTACATAGTTTAGTCATATCATGAAGTGTACTCATTTATTTTATGCGTGGTATAAGTATTAATATTTTAATATGACATCTAATAATTTAAGGTCATGCTAGACACTGTTGGCCCCGAATTGCAAGTTGTCAATAAAACGGAGCATCCCATTTCCCTTCAGGCAGATTCCTTAGTGGTACTAACACCTGACGATGACAAAGATGCTACTCCAAATCTGTTGCCAATAAATTTCCATGGGTTATCAAAGGTTGAACTTTCCTTTCTAATATATTCTTGTCAGTTTGCGAACAATTTTAATATGCATCGATTGCATCATGCATACACAAGCTCTAGAAACATGAATATGTGACTAGGGTGTGAATGTGAAACGTAACTCATGGTTAGTAATTACGAGTAGTTGTTGGAGGAATAAAACAGGATCAGCATTGCTGTAACATCAAAGAATGAGGCTGTTATACATGAAACATATGATATTTAGCTAAATAATTTTGATAATGATTCTCCAAACAAAACTGTTTCCAGAGGAAGTTATAGAATTTGCAGTGTCAAAACATAGAAGTGCTTTCTAACAAATGCATAGTATGTCTGTGTGGAGGGATTTTATTTGTCAAAAACAATTTAGACGGGCTAACCATATAAAGGTATAGTTATTTACTTATTTATTCTGTTGTTATTAAATAACATAAACTTCTGGATCCCCTTGAAATAATTATATAAGGTACAAGGCACGAGGCATTGCACTTGGTAGAGTATAAAACGTCTTTTTCAGGTCAGTTGATGCATTGAGTGTGGACTTAAGATGTCAAAAATAACCACCTATTTGGTGTATTGGTATTAGATAGAAGGCTTTAATAATCCGTTTTGATCGTTTGAGACTAACGTTTGACAAAAGAAAAAAAAATGCTCACTTGATTTTTGTAGTATCAGCGACAGCTGGCATAACTAATATGATGTTGTCATTACTGTAAGTTTGGTACAAGAGTTCCGGATTTTGGAATCTGTAATCACCACAAAGTTAAGCATGATAAGATCTTAAAGAACAGGAATGAGATTGTTAGAATAGTAACCGATATTCATCTGGTGTATTTTTGTATCAGTTTTTTGTATAAGCCACTGATTGGTTTTGCTATCTTTTTCTAGCACTTAAGACTTAAGTTTAGGTTAATTTAAAGGGTTGCAGGATTAGTGCTATGTCTGCTTTCATTCTCTAGCATAAGTACAGATTAGTAATTTTACTTGTAACTGTAAGCATTGCTATAGCAGCAAGTTGGAATCTCATTGAGTTTCCACAACCTCACGCTCTCTGATTTACTATCCAATATCTCACTGATCTCTATATACTCCTCCTAATTTCTACCTTACTCTGTATATTTCTCCCATCTTCTCTTCTTCTTTGTCTTGAATCCAGAGTTATTGAAACTAAGTTCTAGTTTAAAAGACAATGTTCATATTAAACCTCTAAAGACCATCAGATATATGGCAATGATATATATACTTATAAAAGAGGATGGCAGGCATGGGATATATCCAGAGAAACCTTTAAGTGCTGAAGCATACATAATATAACTAACATATATGAATCCAAAATTAGACGGCCGTGCTAAGCTTGATGATCAAGTGTCTGCTTGCTATCCGCTAGGTCGCTGGTTTGAACCTATGTCTGTCAAAAACCTCTATATTAAAGATAAGGGAAGGCTGTGTACGTTGGGACTTTCTCACTTATACAGGAGCCTTATAATTCAATCAAACTCCAAGATATAAGTGCAAGGTCTTAAAACAAGTCAGGCCTTTGAACTAAATGGTCATCAGCATGTGTAGCGCCAATAACTTTTGTTGGTCATTTTAATTTACATTGTTCGTGTGCATCACTTTGTGTTTTCACTTTATAAATGATAAAATTGATATGTGTTCTTATGGACTAATCTCATCTATCTATATGATATTACACTTGCACTATTTTAACTATAATACTTATCCTTGCAGGCAGTAAAAGCAGGTGATACTATTTTTATTGGCCAGTACCTGTTTACAGGAAGTGAGACGACTTCTGTTTGGCTAGAGGTAAGTATTGTCTGGAAGCAACTAAAAAATCTTTGTGTATGTGAAATTCTGCGTTGAAGATGTTATGAATGTGAAGTGTTATAAATTAGAGGCACTTCGTCCCATCACATCAGCCAGTCTGTATCTTTCTCTATATTCACAAGTAGATGACTATATAAGTTGGCTGCAATATTGTGGCCTGGTAAAGGAAATTAAAATTTTATTGTGAGCATAATGGCAAAGCCAGATAGCTACCTTTAACATTTCACTCTAGTGTTATAATATTTCCATTATTATTATATTATTAGCAGCTTATATTATAATAATTTCTCTAAAGAAAAAAAAAAAGAAATTACAGTAAGAAGTCTTGAGGCAGGCACAGTTGTGGCTGCAGGGCCTGGTGTATATTGGTATCGGCCAAAGAAGAAAGCATCTTGTACAAAGTTTTAACCTCAATAAACTTTTGGTTTAATGGCAATGGCTTCATCTTGAGCTTTTTATAATGCAGGTTACGGAGGTGAAAGAGGAGGATGTCATATGTTTGATTAAGAATTCAGCCACTTTGGCCGGGTCATTGTACACTTTACATGTCTCGCAGATCCGTATTGATCTGCCCACTCTCACAGATAAAGACAAGGAGGTAAATTATTAATTCGTGTCGGGCATTTCTATTATGAACTTCCTTGAGAATGTGAGCTTGTGTATTACATTTACATTGCATTATAACTGCTTTTATCGACAGTTTATGTATTTTTCTTTTTTTTTCTTTTTTTTTTTTGGGGGGGGGGAGAATATTTGAGTGATTTGACAGTTTTTTTGAATAAATATTTAAATGTCTCTTCATAACCTAACAGTTTTTATGATTATCAATGATGACATTAGGTAATAAGCACATGGGGAGTTCGAAACAATATAGACTTCCTTTCACTGTCATATACCAGACACGCAGAAGATGTTCGCCATGTAAGGCTACTCTCGATAATTGTTTTTTCAGAATGCATTAGTACCATTTGCAATAAAGTGTTCTGGGTGCTTCAATTCTTCATTTTCCAAATTATGTATGGTGGCTTATTGAGCTTTATATTAGTGTTTCCAGTCTCTTATTACCGTATCTAATCAAGTAATGATTTTCGTTGCTGTATCACAGGCTCGTGAATATCTTTCAAAGCTGGGTGATCTCAGTCAAACTCAAATTTTCGCCAAGATTGAAAATGTAGAGGTATAATAGCGCCAGTATGTTATTATTTTAGGTTGACCCTTGAATTCCTTGTAAATTTGCACATGAACTTGTACAAAATTTTCCCTCCTTTTCTTGCAGGGCTTAAACCATTTCGATGAAATTCTACAAGAAGCAGATGGTATCATCCTATCACGAGGAAATCTTGGGATAGATCTCCCACCAGAGAAGGTGAGCTTTCAATAGCATGCATCTGTTCAAAACTCATACAAACTACAGGGCATAGGCTCATAGATGATCTTCAGATATTTCTCTTCATGGACTGTTTGTTACTAATGTGAATTTAATATTTTCTGTTGATTTTCAGGTATTTTTATTCCAGAAAGCCGCTGTTTACAAGTGTAACATGGCTGGAAAGCCAGCAGTTGTTACTCGTGTTGTTGATAGTATGACAGACAACTTAAGGCCCACTCGTGCTGAAGCGACTGATGTTGCGAATGCCATACTAGATGGTAATTTACAGTAATTGTACAGCTATCTGTTACTTTGTCTATAGTATGTGGTGTCTTATAATGTGAATTGTCCCCTGAGTTGTACTTCTAGTCCATGTCTGTATTTTTTAACTTTTAGCCATACTACTTTTGTCTGATCATTGTTTGTTAAATACCAGCAAAATGCTTTGCCATGCATACAGGACCTTATTATTTTTGGGGTATTCTAGTAATACACACACACACATACATATATTTATTTTTTTATTTATATCTGTCCTTACTTGCTCAGGTAGTGATGCAATACTTCTTGGAGCTGAGACTTTGCGGGGTTTGTATCCTGTAGAAACGATTTCAATTGTTGGGAAAATATGTGCCGAGGTAGGTTCTAACAAAATTTATATACCTATTCTCTCTTCTAAAATAGGATAATTTATTTGAGAAGTGTGACTATCTAGCTTATATAGTATTAATATCCGTATCAACTGTTTCTGTTCTGGGATCTAAGTGCAAATGAATAGCTAATTAGTTGTATGCTTAAATCATAACTAGTGATAATTCCAATGTTAGCATATGTGCTAATATAACACCAGATTGGAGCTATGCTTGCAATCGTCCAGTTCAAAAGAATATATAGGTTCTCTTTGATATGTTAGCGTTTTCCTGCAGAATAACTTCTTGATGTCCTTGTTCTCTGACATCGAACTCTAAAATATTTAATTGCAAAAAAGCATGCATCTCTAATATTACTCACAGAGCAGGTGATTAGTTAGTGAGGGTTAAGTGTGCTTATTCGGTGACAGATATTTCATGCAGAATATAGTTAAATTTAAGATTTGAATTTAGGATAAGTGAATGATGTCTGCTCAAAATTTTCTTCATTTCTTGCACTATGAGTTTAGCTAGAAGTAATACGTGGAAATGTACTTGTTATTTGTTAATGAGATGACAGAGATCCACGAAGCTTTCGCTGGCATAGTGGCATCTCCATTGTGCTGAAAGTGTTGAAAGTGCTTAACCTGTTAGCACCTAACCCCTTGTAAATCACTAATCCTCATATAGTATAAGTTATAACACAAATCAATACTTTTCCTTATCCAATTCTCTTTCTGCCTTGTTGCTAGTCGCATGGTCACCAAGGCATTACTTGAAAGAATAGATCACAAGCTATCAATAAGTTTTGCTCTATATCTTAGTAAGTTTTGCTGGTTTGATACAAGTCTAAGGTTTGGAATCTATATATGCCCTCTCTAGATGTAATGTGGATTTCTATTTTCTGAATTGGTGATTCCGTTTCTTAAGATGAAATAAGATTAAATTTTGAGAGAAGTTCTCCAAAGAAGAAAGTATTAGCAACAACTGAGAAGGCCATATGAGTCTTATCAATAATTTTTCACGTTATTTGAGATCTTGGCATCTTTCATTGACCGAAGCACCCGATCTGTGAGCTATTAAAAAATTCAAGATTTGAATACCTCTTTGCACTTCGCAACATATTATAATTCAACGGAAGAAAACTAAGTGAATTAAGTGACCTTGGTTTTTTTGGAGAAAATATCTCAACTGATACACAGATGCTACAAAGCAAGTCTCTAGAATCCTTTAAATGACATGACGACTAAGGGGTTGACTCTCTCCCCAAAAATCATAACAATATTCTGATTATGAAACTCTATACAGAGCTCCACAACTGTCTTGGCAATCCTCATACTACATTGTTTCTTGAGTGATGATTAAAGGCATATATAGCCATGAGTGTCCCTCTCTTGAAACTCTCAAGTGTCTTTCAAGTGTCCTTATAGGACAAGGGAAGTACCCCATTAATTAACATGATCAAGCACTCCGTTTAGAAATCATAATTCCAATTCAATTTAGGTTTATGGTCAAATTTATAACTTATAAGTATATTTTCAAATGTTAAGAGAACAACATTAGACCATTTTTATTTACCATTTTTTGTTGTAAGAGATGAAATAAAAAATTTATTACTCTTAGTTGATTCATAAGTTTTTTTTTGTTTATTAATCTATTATGTTTCCATGAATTCAGTTCAAATTAAGAAAACAAAAAAAAAAGAATATATGTTCAATTTCCTTTCATCTAACTATTTTTTCCCACGAATAAGATAATAGAGTTTAAGTACCACTTCCAAAATATGAATAAAAATTAGATGCGGTTTAAAAAAATAGAATGAGATTAATTAAAGGCCACTGTGAATAGTGAGATTTCTTCCACTCGTGTGTCATTTTGTAAACCCTAGTTTATAATCTTAGTCTATTAGGTTATTATTAGGGTTTCTATTCCTTATATAAGTGATGTAATCCCCACATTATTTAGACTTGATTATTGAGAATATCTTTGAATATTGAATTGAGTCTCTTTTATGGGTTGCGATCATAGCTTTTCTGTTCGGAAACCTTGGGGTAGTGGGTGTTCCTTCTGATTAATCTCCTCATCTTGACTTCGAACCTCACCGGAAATTCTTTACTCCATTGGCTATCCGTTGGGTTTGGAGACGAGAAAGAGACTAGTGACAGAAGTTATTCTAAGATTGTTTTTAATAAATTTGACGGAAGACATTAAAGAATATATAGTGACTTCAAAAACACACTTAAATCGGGGACAATGGAACTAGTTATCATTTATTGGGAAAGAAGGTTGATGTAATCTAATGTTGACATTTTTAACTTGGGTTTACAGAGTTTGTGGAAGATCTCTCAGTATACACGGTATAGTGAAAGAGAGAGAATGTAATTTTCATTCTATTCCTTATTAATGTTTTATTTAAGGTACATTTTTTTTAAAAGTGATATTTAAATTATATTATTTTCTTGGTGAAAAAGAAGCAGATTGAACATATATTCTGATATTTTTTAGTTTGAACTATTGAAATTCATAGAAACATAATGTATTAAAAAAAGCTTAATGACTCTTTGACCCTTAAAATATATGTCAATGTACCCATCGAGCCGTGAAGTTTTAACTCGTTCCATTTAACCCTCAAAGTATGGGTTCAATACCTTTTAGCCCCTGTACCGGTATATATGTCTAAAACGGTATATATCGGAGGGGCAAAAAAGACAATTCACTCTCCAATATATACATTTTAGTCTTTAAAGTTTATTACTGTGTACCTTTTAACCCTTAAAATTTATTACTTATTATTGTGTACCTTTTATTTCTTAAAATTTATTACTGTGTACCTTTTTGCCCGGCCGATTTATACCATTTTAGACATAAGTACCGGTACAAGGGCTAAAAGATATTTAACCTGTATTTTAAGGGCTAAATGGAACGAGTTGAAACTTCAGGACTCGATGGGTACACTGACATATACTTTAAAGGCCAAAAGATCATTAAGCCTAATAAAAAAACAAAACCCTATGAATTAATTCAAAATGGTCTAATATTATTCCAATAAAATTTTGAAATATACTTATAAAATTGACAATCTGCTAAAATTTGACATGCCTAAATTGAATGTTTGATCCTGCAAATGGGTACTTCCTGTGTGCCACGAGGATGGTGCAATCAATGCTATTGCTGCACTTGTTGGGTTCTAGAGGGACGATCACGGCTATATCTTCCTTAAAGTCAGCACTCATGAAACAATGTATCTTCCTCACAAGATCCCTGTGTATCAGTTGAGTTGTTATGAGGTGGCTTGGGGTTTCATAATCTGAATAGTGCTATCTTGAAACTCAACCATGTAGTCTTATCAATTTAGAAAAATTCTAGAGACTTTCTTTGTATATTATCATATTCATTGCATGAATCCTTGTAGATATAAGTTACTGTTCCTTTTTGAACTATCACTTACCGCTACTATCTATTTGTAGAAGATTTTGAAAAGATTTTTATTAATGGCATAGATACTAGCTATATCACCACTTTCTATTTGTAGAAGATTTTGAAAAGATTTCTATGAATGGCATAGATACTAGCTAAATCTTAGACTAATTCGCATCAACACTGTTATGACCTTCAATGTGTTTTAAAAAGTGAGAGGATAAAAAACAATCATACTTAAGAGTTGACATGTGTAGTATGATTATAAATATATGCAAAGGCACATATCGCGTCAACAAATATACATACTCCATAGTACCCAAGTGGCGTCATTCCTGGGTAGAATTCCAGTTTACCTTGATCCATGAAGAGTACTTCTAGATACATGTTATTTCACTGAATATTACTTAAGATTATAACCATAACTTATCAACTTTAAAGTTAGGTAATTTCCCTTCGAAATGACTTCTTATGCATTTCTGTGCATTATAATTCAGTTAGGAAACTCTAGTTCAACTCGAATTACATGGCTTCCTCTGAGATTGTCTATTAGCGAGGAATTTTCCTCATCTTTGCTGTTTTAGAATTTAATATATACATTCTTACTACTTTTTCTAGTTTTGCCATTTTTTATGCACTTACTTAAATAGCTTAATCTAAAGATAAACAATTCTGCTGTCTATCAATTTTTCATTATTTTTAATAAATAAACAAAGTAATTTAAGAAGTCTGTCATAAAGGACTTTAGAAAGAGTCTGTGTAGTTTAGTACACGATAAATGAACTAAAATTTTAATTTGATTTTCTACAAGACAGTGAATAAAATCCTCATTACATCTTCAGAAAATAATTGCGAAGTTACTTTTGAGCAACTTTGCTTTTCTAACATTAATAAAATGCCTGTACACCAATTATGCTGCACGGAAGCTCTAGTCTTCTTTTCTTTCCTTTTTGTCTCCCTACTGTAGCTTATGTTTCTGATCACAATGATTTTAGTCTTTAGAATCTTAATCGGTTTCATTTCACTGAACTCCTGATCATTTTGATTGGTTTCCGATCCTTACTGATGTTCTCATGGCTTCCTTTTATGTAATCAGTTTTCCAGAATGACCCAAACTTGACACTGAAATGCACAACTGATGTGATGTTATCATACTGTCAATTTCTTGTCCGATATTGATCTGAGGGTTTTTTTCCCTTTTTCACCTTGAAACCAAATTGTACTAAAATTAAATTGCTTTAGTTTTAAACAAGTTGATATCATTGCTGCATATCTATCTGCGATTCTAAGGTTAAGTCCATATGTCTTACTTATTCACTATGAATGATGTCTGCAGGCTGAAAAGGTTTACAATCAAGATTTGTATTTTAAAAAGACTGTCAAATATGTTGGAGAACCTATGACACATCTGGAATCTATTGCTTCCTCTGCGGTATTTTGATTTAAAAATATCCGTCAATCAGTAATTTTAAGGGCTCGACTGTCGAAGTCCTTTGGTAAACAGTTATGCTGGTAACCTAACAAGATTTTCTAATTTTATAGGTTCGTGCCGCCATTAAGGTGAAGGCATCAGTTATCATATGCTTCACTTCGTCAGGACGAGCCGCAAGGTCTCCTAACTATCTCTCCTTTCTTCGCTAACCAATTAAAAGCTAAATTTTGATATCCAATCTGTATTCGTGTAAATCAAATCATCTTAATGGAATTTTGTAACATCTTTATCTTTGGGCTGAACTTTTCCATAGGTGTTCAGTCATGTATACTGTCTTTAATTCATTCAAATCAGTGCAGATTGATTGCAAAGTATAGGCCTACAATGCCTGTCATATCTGTAGTTGTTCCCCGATTGAAAACAAATCAACTTCGCTGGACATTTACTGGTGCTTTTGAGGTATGTTACAAGTTTAAGCTTATTATTGGTTCCTTAAATGTTAAACAGAAATTAAATGTAGCAAATAATAAGTATATATATATATATATATATCATATACTAATATCAGTGCCAAGTTTTTGAAGCTTGGCAAAAATATATACGGTGTTGTTATTGGATCAGTTTTAAGGCCCAACATTTATAGCCCAAAGCAAAAATAAAACTTTAAAAGCCCAAGATAAGTAAACAGTGCAACAGCTTTAAAAGGAAAAGAACCCTAGATCGTTCAGCACAAGTTCAGAGCCTCACTATAACTCTCTGTCACAATCAAAATTAGCCTTGAAATCGAAATGGAGTCAAAAATCAACCGTTTGCTTCAAGTTCAGGTAAGAGTTCATGTAAGAGACATCGACATTTAGTAGACAAGGACAAAGATGAGGAGGAAGAACAAGAGTTTGAATTTGGAGGGACCGCCTCAAAACTTGAAGATGATTGGGATGTAGATTTTCAATATGAAGATGGATTGGATGAGGATTTTGATGAAGATGTTGAATGAAATTTTTACCACTAACAATGTTGGAAGCTGGAAGCCAGGAACTTAGGCTCTTTACCTGTTCTTTTCCAGCCTTTTGAATTTGTCCACACCCTAAACTAGTGCTTGACTAAATGCTGGATTCACAATCAATTCATTAGTGTAAAATAATAAGATATATCCATTTTTTCAGGTATCAGGATGTGTGCTTCAAATTGTAAAATTATGTATTTCTTAACATATATTATGTTTCTTTATCATTGACATTTGTTGTTACCTGATAGTTTGCTTATGTGCTTTGTTCATACATATACTAATTATTATCCTTTTCTTTTTGGATGTTGAGCAGGCAAGACAATCTCTTATAGTCAGAGGCCTCTTCCCCCTTCTTGCAGATCCTCGACATCCTGTAAGATCTATGTTGGAGATTGATGCAATTGCTTTTTTTGATTACATTACTGATTTTAGTTTATTTGTTGATCTCTATGTCTAACCCTGTATTTGTTGTTAGCATAATTTACGACAAGAAAACTTCTTTGACATCTGAAAAGTTGACATAGAAAAGTATGGTGATAAATTCAGGATGTTTTTTTACTAGTACTTATATGAGAGCATACGGAATCTTGCTAGCTTAATATGAGATCCCTCTTTGATATGCCAGATTCTCCTAACCTCTTATCTCTTCTAGCCACGTTCATTTGCCCACAACCATCTCCCACCCCCCTTTTCTCCACTCCCACGAAAAAAAATCAATACCATGGTAGTACCATATTAGATTGATGATGAGTATCACTCCCTCTCACACTCTATGTTGCTCAGACTCGGGTACGGAGTGTCAGACACGACACGTATCCGAGTGTCGGACTCGGTATTTCTCAAAATATAAGACACGGGGACACCGTCCGAATTTTAGACACGGGTACGGGGATACGGCATAAATATATTAATAATAATTATAATATTTTTGTTTCAACACTAGTTTTTAATGCAAAATTCAGTATAAATAAAAGACAACAAGAGATTAAAGTGCAACATAAAATTAGTACACAAATATATGGCTACTAGGCTTATTTACTCCTTTACCCTTAAAGTATTCGACTTTTGTACACAGGAGTCCTTAAAGAAAAAAGTCGTACATTTATACCCTTAACATATGACAACTTGAACCTTTCAACCATTTTGACTAATTTTCTTCCGATATTACCCTTGGGTCAATATGTCCACCACTGCATATTTGAAGGGCAAAAATGTTCAAACACATATAATATCAATTAAATATTGAATTTTCTTAACTAATAAAAATTTATTAAATAAAATGACTAAAACCCTCAATTGCACCTAATATAGGCAATAACATAGTGAATTTACGGTTCGAAAACAAAAGTGAATTCATGATTTAACATGAAAAAAAGTGGAAATTAAATTAGATATATAAAATTACTACGTCATCGAGTAAACCCTCTTTTAAAAATATTCGATTTGAGTATGACTTAGATTGATCAAATGTTTTTTTAAAATCTATATATTATATATTTGAGTCAGGCAAGATATATTATGTCAATAATATATTCGGTTCTAAAAATATTTGTCAAATTATTTCGATAAGTGCCGAAAATATAAATATCAATACATTCTAAAAACTGCTCTTTCAATCCAAAAAATATTTATATATGCAACTAAAAACCTAATAGAAAAAAATGTAATTTATAAATTTTGTTTTAATTTTTAAAATTTTAAAGTACTTTGCTAGTTTAAAACCTTTTTTCAAAAATATAAAGTAATTTTAAAATGTCATTTTTTACCTTTTTATTTATATTAAAGTAAATATTAATTCGAATTAATATTCAAAACATGGTTTTCAATTGGAATAAACTTTACGTATTCATAATTTATTAAATTTTTTTATCAAAAAATATATTATAAAATATACGCACATACAATATTTTTATAAAAATAAAAAAATATCAATTAATTATTATTCGTATTGGACATTTTTACCCTTAAAGTATGTATTAGTGAACACATCGTCCCTTAGGGGTAATATCGGAAGAAAACCAGCCAAAAGGTTGAAGTGTCCGAATTTCCATATGTTGAGGGCTTGAAGGTATGAAAATTTTCTTTAAGGGTTTTTGTGTATAAAGTCGAATACTTCAAGGGAAAAGAAGTAAATAAGCCATATATGGCTAGGAAAAGTCTGCAACTTGATTGAGAGCAGCAATAGAATATAAATAAGAAATAGTTCTGCCAGCCTTTATTTTACGCAAACAATACATAATAAGATCTTAACAGAGATGCAAAAGCAATTGAAACAATCTGAATATTCAAAAATACAAGATCTCCATAGTCTTTGTCCGTCTTAAGTTTCGCTATCAAAGGTCACCGCTTCAATTTCATAATCATTCAGAGACAAATCAGCAATTGTACGCAAACAATACATAATAAGATTTTTTAACAGAGATGCAAAAGCAATTGAAACAATCTGAATATTCAAAAATACAAGATCTCCAGAGTCTTTGCCCATCTTAAGTTTCGCTATCAAAGGTCACCGCTTCAATTTCAGGATCATTCAGAGACAAATCAGCAATCTCCAAAATGGTGTCACCATCAACGTTGTCGCCTCCTATTAAACAAACATATAGATAATTTAATTAATGTCTTAAACAATCTACTTAAACAATATCTCTAAAGTCAAAATACAAATACATATATATCTTACCAATGTCCCAATATTTACATGGACCAGAAGTATATTCAGGTTGCTTTCTTGAGATCAACCGAGTGTTGTTGTGTACAAAAACCAAGTCTTCTGTTCTTTGTGGGGCAATTTGATTTCTTTTGGCATTTTGAATGCTATCATATGTACTCCAGTTACGTTCACAACACGATGATGATGCTGGTTGTGAAAGTACTTTAAATGCAAGTCCTTGCAATAATGGCGCAAATGAGCCATAATTAGCCCACCATGACATAGGATCTTCTTCACCCCTCGATGCCATCACATGGGGCTGACCAGAGTAATCAAGATCACAAGCAAAGGCACCATATTCTTTAGTTACTTTTTTAAGATTTTCAGAGCTGCCAAAGATTCTTCGAAAACATTCTTCTCTATTTAGGGATATTTCTTCATCCTCATTTGGTGCTGCCCTTTCAGTATTTTTTCAGTTTTCAAAGTTCAAACTCCTGCGACCATATATTATATACCTTCAAAACTTCAAGATTTGTGATGTTCAAATCTTCAAAACATTTATAGACTAGCCCGCACCTGCAAAGATTCTCCAACGACCTGCAAAAAAGTCCGGCGACCTTCAAAATTTTCAGAATTACGGCAACGACGTGTCCTATTTGAGTCATGTCAGGTCGACACCGGTACAGCGGCTGGAAGTGTCGGGTCGGAGTAACACAGCTCACACTTGCAAGACACAGGACAGAAAAAATTGCAGGGTCTCTAACAATCAGTGAAAAACATAAAAGCCAACTCACACAGGATACACCAAGCTAATAGCTAAAAATGAAAATAACTGGTTGAAGAATGGGGTCCAAAGAGACCTCTTCAAGAAGATACAAGCTAAGTTACCCGAACTGAGGTATTGGGGTACGGGTGTCGGACACGGGGTTCTTCATTTTGAAAATTTTAAGATTCTTGGATGTGGATCCGAATTTGGACACGGGTGCGGGGACTCGGACATGGATATGTAAATTTAATCAAAATTTTGATTCACCCCAAATTGAATAAAACAATAATAATTACCGTTGAACTTCAATAAATTGATAAAATATTCAATTCAAATATAATTAGTATATGGGAAAAATGTATCTAAAGTTAACTTTAGATAACTTACCTAAAGTTACTAGCATTTTGAGTATAAAAAGTGGATGGCATTTTTGTAATAATAGAATCTGCCCCTTATATTTACAAAAATAACCTTGATATTGTATTATAATAGATGTTAACTTTAGATAATTATCTAAAGGTAACTTTAGGATCATTAAACCCTTAGTATATATATTCAATTTGATAAATTAATGTTAATCTTAATAAATTATTTAAATTTACCGCACCAATATCATTAATTTATCGAGAATTAAATATAGTAGTTATTACTCTTTTTGTCCCAAACTTTTAATAAAAATAATTAAAGACTAATTCTTTAAATATTTATTCAGAAAAAAAATATTTATTTAATTTTTTGTTTTGGGACTTGTTTCAAAATCATTTTCATATTTAATTTTTATAAATTAAAATTCATATTACAAATATAAATTATAAAATATAAAAATGAGTAAAAAATAATTTATAATTACTTAAATCATAATGGGGGTGTTTGACTCCCCTTATTTCTGGAAATAAGTTACTTAAAATTCAATGGTTAAGATTATTTTTATGGTTCACATAAAATTGGACGGTCAAGATCTTTTCTATGGTTCACCCAGTACCATACCGACGACCAAAACTTTTAATCTTTCGGTTATAATAATATAGTATAGATAGATAGGATATTTACAAACATAATTTGTTTATACTGTTTATTTGAACTACTTATATTTATCCTAGTATACTACTAAATACTACTCCCTCAGTCCCATTCAATTGTATACGTTTTTTTTTCACTGCCCGACACGCATTTTAAGGTAACTATAAAGTATAGTTCCACAACTTATTTTTAAAATTTTCTTTTTTTGTATAAAAATTTAACAATCCTATTTTTATACAAAAAAAGAAAATTTTAAAAATAAGTTATGAATCTAGCTTTAAAATGCACCTTAAAATGCGTGTCACGCCCCCGTCCCCCAATGTATACTACTCCACGGGACAGAGGGAGTAACCACTAACCAACAATATAGATAATTGAGGAGCAATTCAAAAATAAATCTTTAAATTATTCTCTAACACTCCCACTTAATTCAAAGTTGTAATATTTGTATGAGTACTTCCCTTCATCACCGATAGTTGGAACACTTCTCTCCACGAACTTCTTCTACGTGCAGTTCTCACCAACTTCATATCTATACTACATTATTAAAACCGAAAGGTTAAAAGTTTGGTGGTCCTTGGTCGGAGCATCCTATTTCAATTAAACAACTATTTTCTAATAATTTTTAAACACTAATCTCTTAATTAAAATACATATATCACTTTAATCTCCTAACTAAAACACATATATAAACAAAACACCCAAACATTATCCTATTAATAATTGTTTAATTATTGGGCTTCTCATAACTAAAATATATCTCTATAAAAAACAAAGAAACATTATCCTATTAAAATATTTATACTATATTATTAAAACCGAAAGATTAAAAGTTTGGTGGTCCTTGGTCGGTATTTGGGCCGGATAGTTATTATTGGGCCTAATTTTTAAACACTAATCTCCTAATTAAAATACATGTCAGACATTGAGCCTAATTTTTAAACACTAATTTCCTAATTAATATACATCTCACATTAATCTCCTAAATAAAATACATCTCTAAACAAAACACACAAATATTATCCTATTAAAATACAAATAAATCATATGAAAAATTATATAAAATATATACGTATAATATTAAATAAAATTTAAATTATTATTATAAAAATAAAAATATATTCAAATTATAAAAAAATATTAAAACAATTCGATCCGTGCATCGCACGGGTATAAGCTAGTATATTATAAAAGCCGAAACATTAAAAGTTTGGTAGTCGGTTTGGTAGTCGGCCGGTATTTGGGCTGGATAGTTATTGTTGGGCCTGACTTTTTTAACATTAATCTCTTAACTAAAACACATCTCACATTAGTCTTCTAACTAAAACACACCCATAAACAAAACACACAAATACTATCCTATTAGAATACAAATACCCTTAACTAAAATATATCCAAAATACGTAAATATTATCTTATTAAAATTGAAAATACAAATAAAGTATATGAAAATTATATAAAATACATATGTACATCATTAAATAAAATTTAAATTATTATTAACGAAAATATTAAAATTAAAATAATAAAATACTAAAATACTAAAAAAACTCGATCCATGCATCGCACGGGATATAAGCCAGTATATGTATTACATATGTTAATGCACTTTCACTGACTTAAAGCATTGGAGCATATCTCTCCTGTAGAAAAACAACACTTTATATGTTGATGCACTTCTCAGAAATAGAAAGCATCGCGGCATCTCTCCCAAATATAAAAACAGTTTTTCTTCGTCAGCAACATGTGCGTGATTGACACTTTCTTTAGACTTCAATCTTAATTCTTTTGCTTGTCCAAACTTTTTGCATGTTCGTTAAGGTTTTCTCTTCTGCCAACATTCCATTTCTTCATGACCATGCTTTGCTTTCTGCAATGATCATACTCAAAAAAAAATCCTTTTGATTTTTTGACTAAAAATGCCCCTTTAACCACATGTTTGTTTTCTTGATTTCTCATTGCTCATTTTGTGTTTTGTGCTTGTAAAGAATTGATTAGATCTGATAAAGCCAATTCGCATATATCTCTTGAATCTTCTAGACACGAAAGTTTTGACTCGAACCTTTTGGACAAGCTCATGGTCAGTTTCTCCACAATTTTGCTATCGAATAAAAATCCTCCCATCAGACATATTTTGTTCACCACATCCATCAATTTGTCACAAGTCCCTTGTATCTTGTCTTTTTCTTTCATGGTAAAGTCTCAAAATCTCTCTTGAGATATAAGACCTGCATCTTCCTAGTTCTTTTCGGTTCCTTGATACAATTCTTTTGACTTATGTCGAGCCTTCTTTCCTGTTTCACAAGTCATAACTTTTGAAAATTAAATCTAGGACAACAAGAATAATTGATAAATTTGTGGGAGCCTTTGTTGATTCATCTTCATGAGCTTTAAAATGATTTAGTGTTGGTTTGTTTACAAAGATTGCAATTCCCTCTTAAATTAAACCAACTTCCACAAACGTAAACCTCTTAAATTGAATGAGAGAATTGATGTATGTTTAAAAGTCATGGCTATTTTTTCACTCAAATCCTCACAGATTCCTTAAGATCATTGAAGCTTAGTTTCCATTTGTTGGTGTTTTTTATAAATGAAAAGATAAAAGAAAATGGTATAATAATGGTGCTAATATACATATATAATATGAATATTTGTTATAAAGTTATGAATGCAGGAAACAATCCTTTTTATAGACTAACATTGATAAGTGAAAAAAGGATATTTAAGAACCTAATCTATTATCTTAGTTACTTATTTGAACTATTTGTACTCGTCCTACTAATTAGTTCTAGCAATATAGATAATTTAGGAACAATTCAAAATTAAATCAAATCAATTCCGGTTCTCAACATGCTTCACTTGTGTGATACTTGAAGAAATTTATAGATGCTGGCCTATATGAAGGTATAAATAGAGAATATAGTTCCGGAATGCCATTTAATTTTGCAGGGAGTTACAACATGGTAATCCAATTTGAGGTCTTGTGTTGGTACTTGGTAGGGGCTTTCACGCTTCCATAATGCATTATGAATACTAGGGGTTAGAAGGATGGCCTGAGAACGAAGACTTTGTATGGATTGGTTTTGCTGAAGTGCTATTTCTGGACATTAGGCTTGTATTCATCCCACTTGTGTGTTTGTTGAATGTCATAATTACAGTTATTGACTAGCAGCAGATGTTCCAACTGTTCCCAGGATAAATAATTATGTAGATAATAATGGGTTTTTAGTATAGACATTAGGACACCAAAGATGGTTCCATTGCTTCAGCAAGTACTCATATGTGTGTACGTGTATATATATATATAAATAATTCGGAAGTATGTGTCATGCACGTTGGTATGTGTAGTGTAATAAACATACTAATGTAAAATATCACCATATTACTGTGCCTCCTTTTACTCATTCGTCAATCAAATCTTTGTGTAATATAATGGCTCTCTTTTTTGCAGGCCGAGTCAACAGGTGCTACTAATGAGTCCATTTTAAAGGTTGCTTTGGATCATGGAAAGGCCTTTGGTATTGTAAAGCCACATGACCGAGTTGTTGTATTTCAAAAAGTTGGGGATGATGCTGTTGTGAAGATCATTGAACTTGAAGATTGAGGCTTGGTATTATACTTGTGTTCTGTTAATAATCTCACAAGACATACCACTTGTGTTATCTTAATAATCTCATAAAACCATTACCACTTGTTCTGAACAAGTCTGATATGAGCTTGAGGTAGGTGTATGATAACATCTGCGGGAAGCGTAGCCTTAGGTATATGTTCTTCTGTATAAAAAAACTGTGCATTATAGTTATGAAATAAAGACTTCTAAACGGCAAGTTCCCTTTATATATATACCGATTCTCAGTGTCACTATTTTCATGGAAGCCTTGGTTTAGTGAACGACGTTGGTTGCTTCTGATGTGTTGCCTTCATTCTTTAAATATGTATAGTGGCAGTATTGATGCGGTTTTGCAGGTTATGGAGGTGCTGGAAGTTGTATAAATTTTTCAGTTGTGAACTTTGTTAATAACGTGCTGCCTACTGTGATTAAATTATATTGCTAAATATAATTATGATCATGAAAAAACTTCTACCATTGAATTGTCCTGCTAGAGGATTGAAAAATGGAAAAATACTTGGAGGTACTAAATGGATCCTAAAATGATTTCCATGGTTGCAACAGTTATAAATGTAGAGAATCGCTCTGCAATTATAGGTAAAAAAAACTAATTAAAACAAATGGAATATGGGTGATAAACTAATTAAAACACAGGTATTTGGGAACTATTTTGGAGTTTTTTTGGAATTCCTAATGATGTTCGTGAAAGAATAACCGAGTTCTTAGTAAAAAAAAACAAAGCCTTGATATAACAACATACCAAAGAATATGTTTACAATATACCTGATTCTAAAATACAACAAAGGAATGAAACAATTATTTACCATCTTGTTTTACATACAATAAATAACAGGTTTATCGTCAACAAAAAAAACCACCTACGAGTCCTGCTCTGAGTTTATAGAGCTTCTGAGAAACGTAATTCTGGAGGGCCGGGACCTAGTATCCCCTTCTGTTCTGTTATCTTTCCCAGTGAAATTGCGGACTCGGGCTGTATATATATTTCTTCTTCTCTAAGAACAGTTGTCTGCCAGTCTCCCTGCAAATATCAGAAGAAAGAAGAAATTTAAGGTAGGAAGTCTAGAATAAGTAAAATCCCTATAAATTAATACCCTCAAGACTAGCGAATTTCATTAATGGAGTTTACTAATCAATCAAAGGTAGATCTTCATAATATCCATTATAATCGAGATCTGTAAAATGTATTAAATTTTCCGGTTGAATATAATTTATTGAGGTTTTACCATCAATGACAATTTCACTGAATTGGTGATGATTCCATTCAACAAGGTTACATAGTTACAATGCGATAGTTTGGATCAAGGTCTATAACACTGCCATGCTTAATTGGATATCAATGCAACATAACTGGTAATTCTACTGTTCAGAGAGCCCCGAGATTAGGAACAACTTTCAAACAAGATAGTTCCATATCAGTTATGGAATTCCATCAAACATGCTCTGTTTTTTAATTCGAATTAGCTGCAGTGTCCCACCAAACATGCTCTGGTTTGTATACTCGGTTCGTGGCCCCCTTGACAGTGGCGGAGAGAACAGGGGAGCTGTTTTACTTTTTAAATAAATTTTTTTAAGGTAATAGCAAACTACGCTGTTTAAGATTGCCCCTGCTATATTTTATTTGACCCACTGCATATCAAAAAAGACATACAGGCACTGCACTCCATACATAAAAATAAAACATAGGGTTTGAAATTGATTTGTCTGGAGCCCGGAGATTGAAAGAAAAAAGAGGAAGAGAGCGCTGCAGCTTGCAAAATAAAAGCAACTGATTGAATTTTGTAAGCTTTTTTTTACTCCTAATTTACTTTATATTTACAGTCTACAGTCTATAAATTATTGACACAGTATATAGTTATTGTTTGATTACTGGTTTATTGTTTAGTTCACTCGAATTAGTTGATAAATGATAAGTTGAATTGTATGCTTGCTACGGCTGATGATTTTTCAGACTTTATTTTGAAGATATGATATGCCAGTAGACAGTAGATGTATACATTATAATTATAACCTAGTTTTTATTTGTGAATTATGAATTTAATTATGTAGGTTAATGGAAAAGTATGTTTCTAAAAGACCGAGAAATTCGGTTGATTCTGATAGTGGTGGTTGTCCTATTCCGATTTCTACTCTTAAATCCTACTCCAATTTCGAGAGTTACTCTTACCTCTGATTCCAAGAGTTACTCTTGGAATTGGAGTAGGATTACGCAAAACAATTGAAGAATATGATATTCGTATTATAGATCGCATCCGAAACATATCAAAAGGCCTTTATCAATCAATAGAATATATTTTTCCCAAAATCAAATTTGGGCCACCAATGAGGCCTTTTAGGGAGGATTGGTTTAAAGAACATGATTGGTTGAAACATTATTACGACAAGGTTTGGCTTTTTTGGACATGACGAGTCATCAATTCAATGAATAGAGGAAATTTTCTGAAGTTTTTTTAATGTTATAGCACAAGAAATAAAGAGATAGCAAAAGTTGTTACTCAAAATGTTCTAGGGATTAATCAAATGACTTCCCCCAATAATTCAAAAGCAAATGACAAATGCTAATGCCATGGAGACTACACTTGCAATATTGAAAGATATGGGTGATAACTTGTTTACTGTCTTAGTTGATGAATCTCGACATTTCAGTGAAAGAACAAATGAAAGTTGTTCTTAGATATGTAAACAAGCAGGGAGAAATCATTGAACGTTTTTTAGCTTTGGTTCATGTAACAATACTGCATCAAAATGTTTAAAAAATGTCATTGATGCCTTATTGAGATTGAGAGGTCAAGGGTATGATGGTGCTTCCAATATGTATTGGAAATTCCATGGATTGAAGACCTTGATTCTAAAAGAAAATCCTTATGCTTGGTATGTTCATTGTTTCGCTCATCAACTTCGATTGGTAATTGTTGTTGCTAAAACAAACCGAGTTGTCAGCAATTTTTTTGATCTCATTAGCCTGATTGTGGATATGAGTGGATAATCTTGTAAACGGGTAAATAATCTTCAACAAACTGAACATGATCGAATAATTGATCGTCTTGAGAGTGGAGAAATAAGTAGTGGTAGGAGCAAAAAAAAAAAAAAGGATTAACAAGACCTTGTGACACTAGTTAGGGATCCTACCACATCACTCTACTCGCCTACAGTCATTGTGACCTTCAATAATATAAGTTCTTGAGAATGTGTTTGATGATGATAGCAACATGATGTATGTCTAACACCTTGTTGATAAGAATGAAGAGTTATGACTTTATGTTGTATTTCACTTAATAAAGCATATACTCGAGTATACAAGTGATTTGTCAAATTTGTTGCAACAAAGAGATCAAAATATAGTCCAACCCATGCACTTAATTGTGAATGTGAAGGAGCGACTAAGAGACTTTCGAGAAATGAGATGAGATAATTTTTTGAATGAAGTCGAATCTATTTGTGTGAATATTGAGGTTGTTAACATGGAAGATATCACAAGATCCCGTACCCAAATGAGGTGAGATGGACGAATTGTTACAAATTATCATCATTATTGGGTCGAAGTTTTTTGTGAGGTAATTCACTTGGTTCATTTCATTATAATAAAGTCTATCTCTTTTGCTCATTTTCATTATAATCTCATTATACTCATTCATTAACGAATTTGCTTATCTTCTTTTTTATTGATGTGAATTAGGTTGTTGATTTGATTTCACATGACTTAAATAGTCGTTTTCCAGAAGTACAAATTTAGTTCCACCTGTGGCATGCATTGATCCTAGGAATACCTATTCTAACTTCAATGTTGATAAGTTCATTCATCTTGCTGAACTTTATCCGAAAGATTTTTCATGGATCGAGGTTTTGATGATTAGAACACAACTTGAGATTTACATTTATAATGTCAAAAAAGAAACAGAGTTTGTTGACATTGAAAATTTGAGAAGTCTAACAAAATGAGATGGTTAGCAACTAGAAAAGGTCAAGCTTGTCCATTGGTGCACCTCCTAATGGAATTGACATTACTTCTACCCGTTACGACTTCTATTGGAAGAGTATTTTCAGCAATATTGTGAAGATGGATTTATGAAATCGAATAAGAGATGAATGGATGAATGATTGTTTGGTGGTATATATCGAGAAGGAAATATTTTCAAAAATTGACAATGATGTCATTTTATGTTGTTTCCAAAACATGACATCTCGTAGGATTCAATTGCCATCCTCTAATGGGACAAAAACAGAATCAAGTGTTAAAAATTAGTTGTGTGATTTAATGTGTAATATAAGTAATTTTTGTGGATCTTAAGACAATTCTAATATTTTGTTATTTACATGACACCCCATTGCCCCTTGAACCTTCCTCACTTTCGACCTCTGTTTTTCCATGTTGACATTGAACTTTTAGTGGAATGAAAATTCCACTAGTCTGAAGATTAGCGATTTTCGGCATGATGAATTCAAACAAGTGAAAGATACCAATGATACAAACAAGAGTAACAAAGATTCAAGTTGTAAAAAACTTGATTTATAGAGATATAGGATGATAGTGTCCAACAATTCATAAGTAACAAAACAGTGATCACCAAAACTTTTTCTATGAACATGTCACTAGTTTGGCCAGTCAAGAAAAACTACAATTTTTAAGTTCTCCCAACTCAATAAATTATAGTATTTGCTAAAAGTGAAATTAGACAGTATCCTCGTTTGCCAATAAAATAATGACCAGTTAAGTTTAGTTCAGCCCTGTCAATGCAAAATATTTAAAATGCAGTGTCCGTTTTTATAAACGGGATTAATAACAACTAGGTAAGTTCTCATCTTGCTCATTAAAATTTAGCCCATACTTTGGTATGCCTTTCAAGTGAATTTACTAAGTGTCAGGACAGGCTTTTCTAGCCAGCTAAGGTTGACTTTTACATCTATTTCCTACTACTATAGAAACTTGCCTCGTCAAGCTTTTGGTTTGTATCATTCAGCAACGGAGTCATGAGCGGAGGGGCAATATCTGGGTCAGGCTTTTGGAATATAAATGTGGTGTATAGACCTGTAAGAGGAGATACCCATTAAACGTAACCAACATGAGAGAAACCTAGAGAATATCCCACAGAAAACGACAATAAAATATCGAATTATACCTAACACATCATAAGATCTTGGCAGAAGTCTTCCCCGAGAATCAACAAGATTATGACCACCATCAAGTAACATACCTGCAAATTGTGCTCTTTGGGAGCGAAGTAGAGTTGTAAATGAGTCACCCTTGCTTAAATGAAAATATAATATCAACATTCTTATGCAGGATCTTAAACTCTTAGTGACAGAAACATGAAAATCAAAAGGCAGATCCTTGACGAAATGCTGCAGTACTTATTAAAGAAGACAACTGAACAGCATTGAGATTCAGAGAAGATCTGTGTAAAAGAATTCAATAACCTGTTATCATCATAAAACTCGGTCAGATTTTGTATCTCCACATACTCCAGACCTGCTTCCCTGGCCAACCTATAATCATACAAAAGCATCAAAAACCTGTGAACACTTCAAATGAGCATTGGGAAATATATATATATAGACATGACTGCTCACACGCTTTTATCACCTTTTGTTACAAACTTTTTTTACTTTCTTTTTCAAACCAGTATCAGAAAAAAGATATTCCCAACATAACAGTTACAGCATGAGATTGATTAACAGATCTGTAACATAAATGCATGCATGCAAGCAGCAAGTGATATGTTGATCTCTAATCATTGTAATTGGGTGAATATTGTCAACCATAACTGAATTTTGGATAAAATTGCAAGTTCATATAGGATACTATAATTTCTACTTCAAGATTGCATGACCGTGCTTGTTTCTCAGCCACACCGTTGAAGACACTTAAGGGGCTGACAGGCTAATAATATATTCAAGCAAACAGCCAAGTTTAGTCTCTGGATCCTCACCCATTTCTCCTTCTACTACTAGTTATAATCTATTCTTCCTTCTCTTGATGTTTTTTTTCCTATACAAATCACACACACTTAATTCTTATAAAATCTTCAGCCTACATACAATCAACAGCGAACACACTTTCAATAAAAGCAACAATGAACAAACAAAAGCAAGATCAAGCATCAAAGCTAAGATGCTCTGTTTTTCTGCCAGCTCTGCAACATTGTATAATTAATGCCTTTGATCACTTGAAAGAGGTGAAAGATCAGTTTTACTCCTCTTGATTCATTCCTAGATGACTAGTTTAGACTTCAAAAAGGTTAAAATCTTCAACAAATAATTAGAATTTGTGGTTTTTATGTACTACCTATAGATATATCCTAAAAATTTCAAAAAAAAAAATGCCAAAGTCTTATATGATTATATCACATGCTGGTTCTACTGTATTTATATCTCCTATGTTGCTTTCGCTTCTATCCTGATTTAGATTCCAGTAGTATTAACAGAACTTATAACTTTTTAAAAAAATAAATAAAACTATACAACTGTCTGTTAAAGATACTGAAAAGCAATATTATCAGTTGTTCTGTTACAATGCTTAGTTGATGATCTGTGTGTTTAAGCTTAGTTCTAAAAATCGCTTTGCTCACCAAAATTAGGAAAGCTCTAAGCTATCTAGTTCTAGAAGCTTCTCTGAAATATGTCTGACCTTAGGGATTTCCAATAAAAAAAATCGATATTACTACCATTTTCACCACTAAAGGAGTTGAACAATAAAAGAGGATCATGTGGAAGAAAACAGAGTCAAATAGAAAAAACAGAGATGACCATCAAAACATTCATAGAAATACAACTACAATGGAACAAACCAAATTACTATCTGCCAATAAGTTTATACGAGAGTAAGTGATTTCTGGTATCATGTTTAGTTTGTATGCCTGCGAAAACAAAAAGGACACAATCCAAAGGGTGTACCATCCTTGATCCTCCTAACCCTTGGAATAACAAGTACAAACACTCAAATGCAAAGGAAACAGCCAGCCGTTCAAACACTTCAGAAAAAATATTCATGAACTTCACGAATCAGGGTTAAAATGAAGCAAACTGTCTGCTGAGTACTTAATGGGAATATGAAAAGCATCAGTGAAGCAACTAAAACGTCAGCCTAGATTCCAATAAGTACAGGAGCTATATAAAGAAAACAAGTATACACTTGCATTAATGACAATAACATACGGAAAAAAAACAATGGAGGTGAACATTTCACGAAGATAAGAACTTGGTCATACTTGAAGAATTAGACTTGGCCAATATTAAAATCATCTATGAAGTAGAATAGCCACTCAAAAAGAAACTCACCTTATCAAGCTTGGGAAATGAACCAAACAGTGGTTTTCAGCAGAGATGTCATTTGCAAATTTGAACTGATATTTTTTCCCAAAAAAAGGAAACCTGAATACATGATTGCACATGCAATTCAGACACAAAAGTTAAAAGAAAGTGAGAGATATTCATAATGAAACATGTCAACAGACTCTTATACTTCTCCTCCTCAACTTCGAAAGTGATCATGTAGCTTTCAGTTCTAATGCAGTTAGGAACAATATTGGGCTTCATGCCACTGCTTTTGTTATGGTATGCTTCAACATTTTTCTGGTATTTTGCCCTGCAATAGAACACGTGGACATATATTCATGAACCAAAAAGTAACTAAAAATGTTTGGCAGGTTGTTGGACATTATTTAGTCGATTTTTAAATTTCCTAGGCTACATATTTGAACCCATTAGTTTTTTGACTTTGGTTCAGAAACACACTTACAAACCCTACTGATGTATGCCTTATTCGAATCCTGTTTCGAGTTGCAAAAGTTTTAATACCTTAGTAGGGCAATGCATTATTATTTTGCAAAATATATGCAAGGGCACTGCATTATTAAGATTAAGAACTTACAATTTCTACTTAAATGTTGTGTTAAAGGCCGAGTGTGAACCTGGTTGTAACAAATATGTTCTAGAGCTATTATTGATCTAAACATTAAAATCATACAATTTTCCATTACATCTCGATAAATTGACTTCAATTTATTTCGACTCTTCTAAACTTAAATTAGGTGGTAAGTTCTTTTCTAAATATACTTTTCCAGTTAGTCGGTTAATATTATTATGTTTAGGTATGTTGCCATGATTTTTTAACATAATTCAAGATAATTCATATGAATTCAAGTAGTAAATCAGCTAGCCAGGAGTAATGAGTTTTTATGGTAATTGAACTTGATGGACTTCACATGCTGGCCTATGCTAAATGTTTTGAGTACTTTATATTATCATGAAATATTAACATATATTTTTTTTCTCTAGCTAAATATTTACTGCGTCAAAGTGATGGGACGCCAAAAATAATAGGAAACTTTTATTAGTAAATAATTTAATTATATTTAATAGAGAAATTAGTGTTATGTGTGGGGCTAGTAGTATATTCGATATATAGAGCGTTAATTGTAATAAGCCCACTTGTGTTGGGTCATAATCCATTATGTTATTTGATTAGTATTATATAATATATAATGATGTAGTTCCCACATATCATATTAGACTTGGTTAACATACAATGATTGTTTATTGATTTGAGTCTGTTCTTGGGTTGTGATCCATAACTTCTCTCCCTTTTGAAATTGGGAAATCCTTAGGGCAGTGACTTTCTTGCAGTTGAGTCATCCAAGTTATGTTTATAATTGTTTTTTATCTCATATATCCATTGTTTCTAAATCTTCCGTGCATCACGGAGGTCAGAGGGTGATGAAATAGTCGTGCAATATAATGATTCACTTCTTTTCTTCTCACGATTACATTGTTTAATGGTTTAAATAATGGCCAACGAGATTTAAGTAAAACAAAAAAAAACGTAGTGACAATTATCAGGATTCAGGACATACCATATAGTAGATGAATCAGGAGTAATACCGAAAAAATAGCCTCCCGGCTTAAGTAAAGTCGCCACATTATGTAGAAGTTTTCTGACTCTCTCCTCGTTATCAAAACAAAACTGCAGGCAGGTAGCAAAGTTCCACTAAAGTGCTTTGGACAGAAATAAAGCTTAAAATGAACATTAGGAAGCTAAACTATGAATCCAACAAGTCTGAACCTGCAGGTGTTGCATGCAGCAAACTACATCTGCCATATTGTCCTCCACACCTAATTCAACATTTTCCTGCAGGAGATTTATGAGTTCAGAAAAAGAGATATCTTCATAGAGATATCTTCATAAAGATATCTTGTTGTGGTAACTATATTCGCATGGTGACCTTTTCCTTCTGGCAAATATATTCAATAGAAGCACCATAAAGAGGGGAAATCTAATACAAGCATAGTATACACACATACCCTATCATACATTCGTACAAACTTGATATTCGACCAACAATCTATAACGATTCTAAATTTTCAAATATCAAAATCTCTAAGCACGAGTACGAAGAGGATAGGGAGAGTAAAAGGAGATTAAATGCGAGTTAATTATAAAAACTCGATACTCATTGCAGTAAACAGTATATACTGGCTAAACTCAAGTGAAGTATCAATTAAAAAAACAAATGATACATATATAAGATACACAATTACGCACATATATAAAATCAAAGCATATAAACGTAAGAGAGGATAGAGGTACTGACAACAGACGGATCGAGGTGAAAGAACTGAAAAGTGTAACCCTTGCCCTTGTTTTCCCACTCTTGTCGAATTTCGCTAACCTCCGATGAGTCCACATCTATTATATCAACAACATTTCACATTACGAAAAACCCTAAACAAAGATATAATAAAAGGCACAAGAGTAAACACGGAAGAATAAAAAAGTAAATAGAGAGTTGAATAGTACCAATGCCAATATAATGACCAATTAGGGCTTCATCCCACTTGTCCTCATCGGCTACTCTTCCGCAATACAAATCACATACCTACGTACAAATCCATCACATTTCTCTTAATAACAGAGAAAGAAGGAGGGGGAGAGAGAGGGAATAAGAGAGAGAGAGAGTGTATGTGTTGCATACAGTAGCGTAAGGGGAGACGAAGATGTTGATAAGAGCAGTTTTAACGAGTTGGAACAAACGGTGGTGAGTCGGCTCGTTCTGTTTCTGAGTCATCGGAATTATTCCACTCGTCATCACCCCCAAGCAAGCTTAAACTACCCCCTTCTCCTCGGTTTCGTCTGGAGAATATATTATGAGCAGTAAATTTGAGAAATAATTATAAAAATAGGGAGTTTTTTTGGGGCACGCAGGGTGAGCCGAATTTTATGCTGTCAATATTAGTCGTTTAAAATTGAGTAAATCGTAAAAAGGTGGCTGAACTTTACACTCATTTTTAAAAAAGTGGCCAGATTTTCAAATTTGCAAAATGGTGGCCAGATTTGCCTTTTTCCTTTCAAAAAGGTGGTTGAAGCGATTTTCAACTTTTTGGCAGGGGTAAAATGGGAAAAAAATGCTAGAGACCCTAAAATTATCCAAAAAATTCCTCAAATTAATATGTGTCACCTTATGATTGATTATATTCGTAATAATAATAATAATTCGCCTCCAGCCACCATTTTGAAAATAAAAAGACAAATCTGGCCAGAATTTTAATTTTACAAAATGGTGGCTAGAGGCGAATTATTATTATTATTACGAATATAATCAATCATAAGGTGACATATATTAATTTGGGGATTTTTTGGATAATTTTTTACTCTTTTTTTGATAATTTTTAGGGTGTCTAGCATTTTTTCCCCATTTTACCCCTGTCAAAAAGCTGAAAATCGCCTTCGGCCACCTTTTTGAAAGGAAAAAGGCAAATCTGGCCACCATTTTGCAAAATTGAAAGTCTGGCCACTTTTTTGAAAATGAGTGTAAAATTCGGCCACCTTTTTGCAATTTACTCTTTAAAAATTTTTGAGATTCAATTCCAACTCCAACTTTCACCGAATCGAATCAAATATTTTATTTTAGTTTGATTCATTAATATTCATGAATATGTTCGCGGATTACTTACGAACACATATCATGAGATACTACTAATGACCGACTTGTATTCATATGAACATCTTAATTTACAAACTCAATCTCTCGAAAAATTTATGAATATTTTTTAAAAAATATGTTGCCAAGCAAAATACATAAATTAGTGAATTGATATATATAATTGGATGACTTCTTGTATGTCAACCTTTGAGTCTCCCAACTTTTGAGTATCTAAACTTTTGGTCTTTCATATCCCTTATAACATATGTTCAGAATGTCTATATAAAGTCTTGCTTGTACTTGATATCGATACATGAATATCAAACGAGAAAAGACCCAATATGGTACTATTTTTAATTCAAATGACCAAAACAGTCCCCGGAAACGCTACAGTAGCGTCTCATTATTCTTGCCCTACATGCTACATCGTGTAGCGTTTAAGGGTTTTTTTAGCCCTACATGCTACATCGTGTAGCGTTTACAATTTTTTGAGCCATACACACTACATCGTGTAAGGTGTAGGGCTAAAAACACCCTAAACGCTACATGATGTAGGGTGTAGGGCTAAAAAAAACCCTAAATGCTACACGATGTAGCATGTAGGGCTAAAAAATCCTAGATCGTCTAGCGTTTTTGGGTCCTATTTCGAGCCATTTTCCAATCTTGTGTCATTTTTGGCATTTTGTATAAAAATTGTGTCACATAGGGTCAACACTCATATGAAATGGAGTTTCATACGTATTATCTCTCTTATACTCTTTAAACTCTATATTATATATAAATATTATATAACACGTTATCAGCACGAAGAGCAAATTAGAAGTAGTGCAACATTGGTGTTTGGCAAATTGGACGACCACATATTCTTCATGCCCAGCAGCCACAACTACTATCATTTTTTTTAAGATATTATACATCTCTCTTATATCACCGTATAACTTAAAACCCTTTTTGCACAAATTTATTTTTAAGTATTTGCATGCTATTTATATACTTGTATGTCATATATATATTTGCTTGACAAACTTGACATTATACTAATATCGAATTTTATAAGACTTTTTCTTTTGTGTAAAAAAATCTACAACTAGAGCCCACTAAAGTAATGAATGAACAAATTTGAAACCAGACAAAATTTTCATTGTCAAACATTAGTGATTGTTCATATGCGTAATAAAACATTAGACATTGGTCATAAAATTTGGTTTTCATGTTTTATGATGTGCAATAATGGTAGTTTTGCATTTGATATGTCATTTATAACTTCAAAGGAAGTTCATAGATTAGTTATAAGCTATTCAATAAGTGTTTCAATCCTGTAAACTGATGATGCCTACTTCACAACAAAAGTGTTTGACTGGCAATCTGAATGGTATTCTTAGTTGATATTATGTCTATACTTTATATCCATGCTCTTGCAGGCTTGTTTCGGTACTTGTACTATACTAATCATATATATTATTAGTTTGTATATGATGTATACTGCATTGAGATATATTTTTATTATTAGTTTGTATATGATGTATAATGCATTGAGATATATCTTTATTGAGATATATCTTTATCATTGGTTATATCTCATTTTTATATGCCATTTATTTAATTTAGTATTAGACATTTTATTTTGATATGCCATCTGATTTACTCTTTGCATGTCTCTAAATTTTAATTTTAAATTGTTCCACCAATAATTAAGAATCCGTAGAAAGTTTATAAATAGGAGTATGTACAATCACTTTTAATTTCTATTAATAATAATATATTAATCTAGTGTTTAATTTTCAAATTGTTAAGTACTCTTTTAGTATATACAATATGCACTTTCTTTGGGCTATCCTTAACAACATGTTTGTTCTATAGATTAACACTAATTTGAATTTTGTTTATTATATAAATAAGGATAAGGATATTGACCATGACTCGTTCAAATGGAGAGTCTTTTGTCAAAGATGGTCATGTGTACATGTATCATATATAGGCTTGTTATAAGAAATAAAAAATTTCTCTCAGATCCATTTGTATAATAATTTAGGATTTAATTAGAATGACATTTAACAACTTAAAAATTGTAAATACTATTTTATAATGAATATCTTTATTTCTGATGGTTTAATATTATTTTATTAAAATAATATAATTATCATTTTATCATAAATATTTGGTCTCATCGACCACATACCGTATTCATATACATTTATTATAATGTAGTAAAAATTTACCTATCGTTTTACAACAAATATTTTGCCTAAACAACCCTTTGTTATACTCTAATACATTTATCGCATTCTATTACCTATTTGAGATGTCTCTATATCAATGTTTGACGTGATAAGATAATTAAGAATGATTGTAAATAATTAAATATATAACAATTTATAGATATTAATTAAGAGAAGATAATAATAGAATATTAATAAATATGTTAATGGAAGAAAGATGTGTGAAAGATAGTATTTAATAGATATTAATAAGGATATTTATAATTAAATTAGCTCATGTTGTGTTATTAGATAGATAATAATAGATTCTACTTATATTTATAATGGTTAGAATTAATTTGTTATATAATTTTTAATATAATCTTATATTAAAAAATTGGATGTTTGATTCACGATTAATGAGTCCGGTTAACAGAAATCAGATTTTTAATATTATATATTAATAATTAAATTATATGAAATGATAATCTCATTCACTCTAAATTCATAAATCACACTCTTCTCATTTTTTAAAATCATGTATTATTTTCATTTCTATTGACCATCATTTTCGTACTCTTCCATATCATTACATTTGACTTTTATCTTATAATAGGAGTCAAAAAACGTAATTTTCTACTTTTTCAATAAATTAATTTATAATCTTATAAATGAATGTCAAGAGTGCATGTTTCTTCTGTTCTTTCTCGTCCCACTGCACATATAATTGTTTTGCCAACACCTCTAAGAACATCCGCAATGCAGTCTCATTTAATGCATTTGAAAACATAAAACAAGAAATGTAAATAAAAAAATACCTTAAAGGAACTTTTGAGAAATGGGGCGTCCCTTGTTAGAGGGACGGACCACTTGTGTTTAGTGTGCACCATATATTATACTTTTTAGTTTTATAAATGTATGCGTTATACGTATTCTTATATATATTTGTTGATAATATACTCATTAATAATAAATCTGCTGATAAAATATAGCCATTGAACATCTAGAAATTTAAGTATAAATAGAACATACATTTTCTTGTTTTTTTAATAATTCTTCTACTCTACAAATATGTTTTTGAGATTTATTCTACAAAATGAATCCTAATAATTCTCAATTTCCAAAACCACACAATCCAAATTTAAATTCCTAAATACCAAATGCTCAATTTCCATTTCCAAATTCTTATTTTTCATATGCTCAAAATATGAATATGAATAATACTCATTTTTCAAATTCACAAAATCTAAATTATAATTCTCAATTTTCATTTTCAAATTCTTTTTTTTCATATACTCATAATTCTCAATTTCTTCTACCTGCTCAAAATTTTCTAACACCTACACAATTTCAAACCCAACATACATATGTCAATAGCCAAAATTTTCCACATTGAATTTTCAAATTTTGCTTTTGATGGTATGAATATTATCGATCTTAATGATAATTGTGATGAACTTGAAGATGCACGTGATAATATTGGTCAGTGAATTTGGGAAGAAAATAATCTATTAATTAGTGGATGATTGAATGTGTCAATTGATCTTATAGTCGGTGCCGATAAAAAAAGAGAAGCATTATTATGAGAGCGAATGCGCCAATATTGTGAAGAATGTAGTCATGACCTTATAGAACGAGCATGTGATGTATAGCAGTCTCGCTTTGTAATTGTACGTGGTCCAACACGATTTTGAGATAAAGGAGATGTCGCTAAAATAATGAGAGTTTGCATCATTTTGCACAACATGATTGTCACTCCATTTGGTCCGCTACCTACTTATGGCGATGTATTAAATGGTTTATCACAACCAAATCTAGGAGATGAGTTTTTTATTCCTCACGAGAGATACATTGAAAACAACATTTAAGTGATAGACAAAAACACCATCAATTAATTACAAGCTGATTTGGTTGGGCATATCTCACAATTTCACAATATTCATTAATTTATTTGTATTTTCATATTTTTAGTTATGTACTTTTATGTTTTTGTTTTTAATTATGTAATTTCATGTTTTGAAGTATTTGAATTTAACAATGTTTTTGAATTTAAATTATTTTTTTAATAATATTATAGTATTTAAAATATATAATTAAAACATAATTACGTGTTTTAATTAATATATTAATATCATATAATATAAATAAATAAAATATGTTTACGGAATTTGAGAGATGTGATTCGTCATGGGAGGATATTTTTCATTTTTTAGAAAAAACACTTTATGCATACATGGCAAACAAACAAAATAAAAAATGGGACTATGCGTTGGTGTTGCTCAAAGTTTCTACTTTTTAGTGTACTAAATTTAGACATTTTGCTCGAAATACTTTTTCCTCGTTTTTTATTTATGTTATTCATATTTATCTCAAATACGATCAAAATCCGAAAAAGAAAATTCTATAAACTCATTGATATATTTATTAAAACGTATGCTTGCATAAATAATTACACAAATTGAAAAAAAATGAATTAGGAGCGAGGATTAACAGACCCAGCCCCCTCTTTCATATGCTAATAAAACTTAAATTTTTTAAACTAATAATATTTATGATTATATTTCCCAAAAAGACATGTTATAGTACTTTAAAATTCGTGTATTTTCATTATTTACGGTTATTTATAAAATAATTAAAATATAATTTAATTGTTGGAGCACACATTTTCCCCCAACTACACGGTATGACAAGACACGAGTGTCTTCGTAATGAGTATGATTGGAAAGAGAAACTGAGACTATATTTAAATAAATTATACACATCCGTGTTCGGGTCGGAAATGCACGAACAAACGTGACGTGACTTAAAAGAAAGCTACAGTACAAAGAGTGACTTATAAGTTTATAGTTGACCCGAGACGGAATGTCCTGAACTTCATGCAGATAAAATGCACTTTTTTAAATATAATTATACAAATGTTTTTTTATAGAGGTATACAAAGTATAAAATTTTAGATAGTATAATATTGTTTTTGTATAGTTTATAATTTTATTATGACAAGTGCCGAAAACTCCAATATATAAAATGTATTTTTCTCAAAATAAAATATACACAAAGAATAGCATTCGCTGACACGAGTATTATCAAAACACCGAATATGGATCAGTCTCATTTCAGTCTTGACTCTTGAGTGGTAGTCGTACGCAAAAGTGACGCATAATCATTAAAATTAAAATTTTAGTGCCATGCAATATAATTTACTCCTTCAAGTATTTGTTATTTTAATTTTTTCACTCAGTTTAAAATATATAAAAAGTTATTATATATATATTTTTAATTAATTTTAAAATAAATATTTATAAAATAATTTTTTACTAAAAAATATATCTATTTAAAGGTAAAATTTAGTTTCAAAGAAACATAAGAAGTATAAAAAAAAGAGAGATCACTTTTGTACGAACAAAATTAACAATAAAATAATTTCAAACATAGAGTTATGACAAACACTCTAACATGTAACAATATTCTATTATAATTAAAAATTCAAACATATGAATTCCTTAAACTGAATAATGATGTTTCCAAATTTTTAGTTTCTTTCTTATTTAATTTTAATTTGATAAAATAAAAAAATACTGTTTCTATTACACTAGCATTGAATTTTTTTTTATTCAATTTAAGTATTATTTATTTATAAAATCTTAAAATATAATTTTTGTTAAAATTTCTCACTCGGCCACTCTCTCTCATTCCTACAAAAAATCATAATATTTCTCTCTTCTTTAATAAATATATTTATAACTTTAAAAATGAGTGTCTATTTTAAACAATTATTTCTAATATACATGTAACACAAAAATTAATGAATTTATTTTATATAAAATATGAATTTGGAGTTTTAATTAGAGGACTAGTGGAACACTTCCCTTTCATCTATTGAGTCGGATAATCTACTTGAAATATGTTGATTCATATTTTCTATTCTCATTTCATTAAAAAGAAGATTGAAATTTTCACTTTTCACTCTTCAATTTGTTTTCTTACGTAATGATTTTGTTCATGATTTCTATTTACTTTCTGTCTTAATACTGTCTTAACTTTCTTAATGAAAATGGAGTATCAATTAAACACAAGAATGACAAATTAAAAAGAACATTACTCTGGAAACCCAAAATGGTAAATAAATTTTTTATCCTAGACGTACCCTATTTGTCTATCCTTTCAAATAAATTACTCCGATCACATTTTTAAAATCCATATATAAATTTTCATAAGTATTTATTTTAAAATTTGTAAGTTAAAATTTATTTTAAAAGAAAAAATAAGTAATTATTTTCAAAAAAACATACATTTACATACAATCAAACATAATTTGATTCTTAACCATAAATATTAGATTTTCTTAATATAATTTATTAAAACTTATATAAAAAATATATATTTTTTCTAAACTGAATATATATTATTATTATAAATATTATTAAAATTTATGATTGTTTACTTTTAGTTGAATAAAAGGTTTGAAATTATTTAAAAAAAATCAAACAACATTAAAATAAATCATATTATACTCGAGTGGCACAATATTTTATGCTGATTCACGTGGATCTTAATTTTATCACTATTACAGTGTTTTTTTAACATTGTTTACATATACCGATTTCACATTTTATATTTTACAATTATTACTGATGTTTCTGAGCACTGCAATCACGTGGTCATCTCGAAGTTAGCTCAACCGCCTCCACGTGTCATCTCGAACTTAGCTCTAGAGGGCCACGGGAGTAATGGATTGTTAGAATAAGTTTTATATTTTTGATTAATACAATATTTTCTGTATATTATTTTATTAATTTTAATGAAAAAATATATTTATTGTATAATTGAAAATATATCAAAGTTATATTATTAAAAAATATATAGTTAATTTAATATATAATTTTTAACTTTTTGAAATTATTAAAAATTAAGTTTTTAAAATTTAAATAATTTAATTAAAAATATTAACAAACAATGGACGGAGTAACAAAAATGAACTCATAACTCATAAGTAGGGATGTTATTTCGCGGTTTCGGCAAACTTATTTTTGAAAATAAGTATTTATTTTGAGAAAAAATATATGTTTATATGCTTTTTTGAAAATAAATATTTGTTTCTTAAACAAATTTTGAAAATCAAACTTATTTTTGAAAAATAAGTACTTATTTGTTAAAAATACATTTTTATTTACATTTTTTTGTAAATAAATACTTATTTTTAGAAAACAAATTTAACCAAACGGGTCGGTCCTCTAATACATATGAGGTAATTATTTTTGATATAGTATCAATCAACCTATTTTATTTTAAAAGTAATAAATAAAGTATTTTAATTATAAAATTTAATAAAGTAAACTAAAATATAAAAAGTAACATGTTTAAAATTTAAATATGAATGCAATATAATTAAATATTTATTATTGAGCACAATTACATAGCAAATTTGTAAATAGCTTATTATCTGAGAGTGGTAGAGTTATTTATTTATTGTCCCTCGTGTTGGTTTCGATTCTATCTTATATCAATGTATATATTCAAGAGATACTAACGAGTATCCTAAAGAAATATAAAAAAACTTTGTTCTGACTCCGCCTATGGCTCATCCCACACTTATTTTGGACAATTTTCTAGAATGGATACTAATATTATAAATCTAATTTTCAAAAAAATATTTATTATTGAATATTAATTACAAATAAAATTGTACCTACATTATTATAATTTATAATATATATTTATTCAAAAAGTATGATATTCTATTCTTGTTTAATCTATATTATATTATTATAACTGAAAAATTAAAATTTTTGATCGGTCGGTACTCGGCCACGGCCTAAAAAATATAATACAATTCTACTTATTATAATACGGGCCCTACCTATATACATATCTATATTATTAATTTTTTTTATAAAAAGCTCAATTATATATTTATTATAATACGAGTCCAAATTATAACATATTTATATTAAATAAAATAAATTTATACAAAATAAGAGAACATATAACATTAACACAAGTTTTTAATATTATAAAATTTTATATTAAATATGAATAAAAATATTGATAAAAAATTAATTTATTTAAATATTAGTTATCCGTTTTTCGCACGAGTTATAAACTTGTGTGTATATATGCATGCAACGGTCAATTCTAAATTTAAAAATTGTTTTAAATATATTTTAATTATTATATATTATATTTTTTTATAAATTCATACAGCTGTATACTTTGAATTTGTATTTGACGGTTTCTGCGTGAATTCCACATGAAACGTCCCATATTTTGAATTCATCCGTAATTATATGGACCCACAATTAAAACATTATAAGTACGATATATTTCTGTAACCGTAAAATAATTATAGTAGAATCCCGAGTCCCAAGTTGATACACTAGGCTACACTATTTTTTGCTTTCTTATGTCAACTGAAACTCTCCTTACATAAAATATGAATATATTTAAATGTATATTTTGTAGTAATATTAAAAAATGATTCAATTGCATTAATAAATTATTGCCATGTAAAATGAGTGAACATACAAATAAAAATTGAAAAAAACTATACATTTAAGGGAGATTGTTAAAATAGACATGCAAATATGATAGCAAAATATAATAATATTTAAAAGATTTAGTATTCTTTTTGTTGAATAATCAAAAATTTTCAAACATTGTGGAATACACAAACGATTTACCATTTTTCTTAATACAAACAAGTTATTATATTGTTATTTATTTTATATTTAGAATGATAAACACAAGTTTTAAATTTAAAAACTATAAAATAAATTTTATTTTTAAAAAATACGAAATAATGAAAGTAAATTTAGTTTACTTCCAAATTTCCCTATACATCCTATTTACGAGTGAGATATACCGAGTATGTTTGGTTTGATACTCTGCTGCTTCATTCGTGTCTGTTACATGGAAGCAGCATGTAATTTACACATACACACATGATATATCATGTGTATATATTACTATTATACTTACAAGTTACATATGATATATACGTACATACAATAAAAAAGCAAAGGTTCTATCTGCTTTTATTTCTGTGTTTCTCTCTCTAACCATTTACCCATTTCTTCACATTCACTGACTCGGGTCTCTCCGTCATTGACTCAGTCACCCTCCGGCATAACCCAGGGATCGGTGAGCTCAGCTACAATTCACATTTTTTAATTATTTTATTTATTTGTTTTCAATTTAATAAATTAATTTGCTTTTATTTTAGTCTAGAACAAGAAACAAAACAACCCATGTACAGATATGTGTGAAATTAATATGTGATATGCATTTGTTAATAGAATCACATGCAGATATTGTTAACAGATTATATGTGGGTCTTGTTTGTTATGTTAATTTAAATCACTCAGATTTACCTGGTTGTTGTACTAGTTGTGATCTTCTTTGTTGATTTTGTTTCTATTTGTGGTTTGATTTTGCTTTATTTTTGAGATTTTGGTTTGGGGTTTTGTTTTTGATTAGTAAATTTAGATGGGGTTGGAGTGGATTTGGGAATTTTTTGTTTTTTTCGATTTTGGTTACATTTATTGTATCAGATTCTGTTATGTGATGTTTCCCGCATGAAATATATATGTGACTATTTTGTGGAAATCGATAATATTAGGCACACGTGGGCGGATATTTAATTATTTATTTATATCCGTGTTTTTTCGGATGTTATGGTATTAGGTTGTGGTTTTTGGAAATGATATTAATTGTTGTTTTGGCATTTGGTAGGTTTAAAAGATGAAAACATGAAGTGAGGCGGTTTCGTGTTGGTGTGAAATTCGGTTGTTTTGGACGGAGTAGTTTAGTAGTGGAAATTGTTTGAGAATTGTGGGAAGATTGTGGATAGGGTGAATAGCAATATGAATTATGGGAGGGGATCCCCCATTGCACGGAATAATGGCATTGTGCAAAATGGGGATTCTTGGTTTTCGTTGACACCACCTGGAAGACTGGTTTTGCCTAGATCTGCTCCTGTTCCGGTTGACATGCCAGTAAGTCAGAGAATTGGAACGTGGCAAGATTTGATCGGTATGTACAGCGAGATTTTGAATCATGATGTAGCAATTCAGAATCCGAATTTAAGTTCAGTAACGAGCATCAATGGAAGAAATTTCGATCTTATTGGTGTTGGAACAGAAGTAAACCAACAGCTACACAGAAATGCTGATGCTTATGTGCAGAACTTTAGCAATGACAGTGCAGGAAGCTGTAATATTAGAGCAACAGAAGTAAATGCAATCAGGACCGCCGGGAATTATGTAATCTCAAATGGGCAACGTAACAATGGTCAAATCTCAATCAGATGTACTGATCCCAATACATGTACGCAAGTCGCAGGCAACCGGAGAGAGCTTGAGTCTACTAGTCTGATGCTTGATCGACAACATTCCTTGAGGCGTACAGATTCTAATACATCTACACAAGTAGCAAGCAACTGGACAGAGCTCGACTCTACTAATTTGATGCTTGATAGGCAACATTCCATCTTGTGTTCTAATCAGAAGCTTAATAGTTTAAATACACAAGTGGGAAGCAGTACACAAGTGCGAAGCAACTGGATGCAACAGGAGGCTAATATGTTGTTCGGAAAACAGAAATGCACCATGGGTTCAAGTCAAAGGCTTAGTGAAGCAAGCTCATTGCAGATGCACAATAGTGAGTACTTCAAATTGTCATTGTCGTTAATTATGAGCATTTTAATTCTGTTTGTTTGATAATACCTTGAGCTTCTACTGGTTGCATGTAAAATAGAAAGAAATGTCAAGACGGTTGTATAAAAATAGGAAAAAGAACCCTAGTGAAAGAATACTTGTTTTCAGTTTTAAACCTAATGTAAATGATGTAGACTTGTTCTTGAGTCATATAAGTGAATCCACCCAAAGTGATTTAAGTTTATAGAATTGTGCAAATCAACTTTAGTCATGCTATACAACCATATGATTAAACCCCTTGTAGCTCGTCATTTCCTTTTGAATCTTTTATTAAACTCACATAGTACTATACATTAATAAATACTCCTACTAAACGTATATAAAATACCTTATATATTGAGTTTGAAGAGAAAAAAAGTTTCGAATGTAAGCTGTCATGTTGATCTGTTTTTAATTTTTTAATGTAGAATCACTGCAGGCTTTTCCATTGTATACATACAGTCAATACTCCATTTTTAAAAAATTAGACCGTTTTCCCTTTCATTTATAGGAAAAAATGTTTTGTCAAGATGATTATGGTACTACTACATGTATTTCAAAAGAGTTTTTACTTGTAAAGGAATGAGGTATATTAATTAATTGATAGTTTTCTTATAATTTATCTAGCTGATAGAAATATTGCTGAGAGAAAAATTGTTACTTGCAGATGGATATCACGCCCCTTACCGGACCAGCTATAACCTAAACTCGCCACCAAGACCAGTAATTGCTAATGCAGAATTGAGTGTAGCCAGTTCCTTCCCTTTTGCACCGGTAACACCAGATCAGCGAAAGCAGTTGGATCACCAAACCCCTTCTGAGAGATTGAATGTCTCCATAGATGAATGCTCAAGTCAAGAAAAAGACAAGCAGTGGCATGTAGTGTCGTCTTCCAGCGGAGAAAATGAGAACAACCCAAATGAATTCTCTCAGGTCATTGTGGATGCAGCATCCGCAGCCATTTCAACCCCACTGAAGGAAGCAAACGTATCTAATGAGATAGAGGAACATGGGCTTGACTTGAACAAGACACCAGACCAAAAAACGCCAAAAAAGAGAAAGCACAGACCAAAGGTAGTAAAAGAAGTCAAACCCAAAAAGGTTCCGAAGTCTGCTCCTCCAAAAACTGAAGTTCCTAATGCCACTCCCTCCGGAAAGAGAAAGTATGTCCGCAAAAAGAATATCAAGACCGTAGAAAATCAGAAGAGTGTTGTAAATGACCTCAGATCTTCTGCTGCCGAGTCTTCACCAAAATCATGCAGAAGAGCACTGAACTTTGATTTGGAAAGTAGTACTGGAGATGCAAGTCAGAATATGAGAGATGGTCATCAGGAAACAAGAGATCAAGAAGATAAGAGGCCGTTCAATTTGAACGCGGGTGCTGAGGACAAAGAAACTTGTACTGTGATTGACAGTATGTCTAGAACGTCCAGTTGCCATATGGAGCAATCTATACAGCATAAAGAATTTATTGGAAAGAACCAACAAACTGCTAGTACATTCAACCTTCTTTGCTCCAATGGTCAAATGCCATCTCAACTCATATCACAAACTGAGCAGAGAAAAGATCATACTTTTGCAAGGAATTTGAACATGAGAAATGCAGCTCCAGGTCAAAGTAGCTTGACACATGGATATATTCAAGTGCCTGAGCACACTCGGAGAGAAGTAATTAGCCAGGATGTCTTTCAGGAAGATCTTTATAGACAACCATCTACTCATCTTGTTATGAAGGATATGGCCAACTCAAATGAAAACAGAGGTTTCAAGAGATCTCATTGTCATACTGTTCAGGAGATACATACCCACAATCAAAATATGATGATTCCTCCATTTTCGAGCCTGGAAAATTCTTGTTTAGAAAACAAAAACGGTGACAGTAGCAATATTGGCGCAAGAACTCCAGGAACTCAGAAGAGGTTGAACACTGGTAATGGACTTCATGTAAACATATCTAGCATGCATTCCCCAACAAGTGCTTCCGTTTATAGTCCAGGACAAGTTGAAGCGGACCAAGTTAGAATGTATGCAAACAGTAGCAGTTCAGAATTGAACTGTAGATTACTAAACTCTGGCTTTGAAAGAGATAAGGCCTCCAAGAAGTTTAATTGTTCAGTTAATGGGACACCGAAGACACCCATTACAGGAAAGCAAAGTTACCAGAAGCAACAAGCTACAGTAACTCTACATGCCCACAGAGGACAAATGACAGAACATGTATACCGGTATGAAACACCTACAAATGACTCTCGGCAAGCAATTGTAGGTTACAATCCACATATGTCAACAAGTAAGCAGATGTTGAAGCCAACCCCGTTAAAGCAAGGGTCAGGTAGAGCAGAAAAAATGCTTTTACAACAGCAGAATTATGCATTGCAGATCTATAAGCCAACAACACCCAAAAAAACACGAGGTACCAATTTAGAAAGACAATACTTTGCACATATACTTTAATGTTTATCCTTCTTATAATTAAAATCTGGTCCTTTGTGCAGGCAAACTGGGGAAGCAGAAAATGTCACATTTGATCAAAGAAATCACGTTCCGACTTGGAGCACTTCTTATCAACATTAAGAGAAATGAAGAGGCTGAGCAGGATCAACATGCACTTGTTCCATACAAAGGAAGCAGTACAATTGTTCCTTACGAGCAATTTGATATCAAAAAGCGCAAGCCACGACCTAAAGTAGATCTTGATCCAGAAACTGATAGAATTTGGAAATTGTTGATGGGAATCGAAGGAAGTGAAAGTGCAGAAGCAACAGATAAGGATAAAGAAAAATGGTGGGAAGGTGAAAGGGAAGTGTTCCGTGGGAGAACAGACTCGTTCATTGCTCGCATGCATCTTGTTCAAGGTAAAATATTGAATATATCGTGTCCTGCATATGATGTGAGTAATGAGATTCTGCACTTGATATTTGAATGTAGCTTACTCATGCTGTCCCTAACACTTTAGCCATAGCATCCACCTCAGAATTTCACTTAAAAACTTAGCTTTCTAGGCATAAACAGAAGACAAATACCTATTTCAGTCAATATAATCACAACATTTAGGCTTCAGAAGTTCCAGTCAAATTTGTGTATATGTTGCAGAGAACAATGTGACACCTAATGGCTGTCATATAAAGTTTCTCAGTGTTTAAGGGTTTGCATGCAGTGTACTATATTACACATCCACTCGTCTTGAATTTTCATCGCCTGATATATGAATTTTTACTGGCGTAACATCATTTTTATTCTTGGTTTCTAGGCGATAGACGATTCTCAAGGTGGAAAGGATCTGTGGTTGACTCAGTAATCGGAGTGTTCCTTACTCAAAATGTTTCTGACCATCTTTCAAGGTAAAGTACGGATTTAGTTATATATATATATATATCCAACTTTAGACATATGTTGATTCCAGAGTTCTATTTCAACCCTATGCAGCTCTGCATTTATGTCTCTAGCAGCAAGATTTCCATTTCAGTCGAGTGGTTTAGGGGAAGAACCAGATATACAAGTACTAGAAACAAGTGGCAGTGTTTTAGTGGAAGAACCAGATATCCAAGTACTAGAATCAAGTGGCAGCATCAAATGTCACGAAGAAGTTGAAAGTCAAGTACTAGAATCAAGTGGCAGCATCAAATGTCACGAAGAAATTGAAAGTCAGCCCGTTCGCAATCTTCCATCCTATATACCATCAAACTACTTTGACAATTTGCCTTCATATAAAGCCAATATAGCAAGTGATTATAACAGGAAATCTGATGCAGAAATCAACGTGTCAAGAAACTCCTATGAGCCTTTCACTTTTCAAGCCTCACAAGAAAATATCATATCCGACACAAGATCTCATTCAATGGCAGAACTTCAAGGAACTGGTTACAACTCCATTGTTAACTGCAGTCCTTTACAGACAGTGTTGCAGACAGAAGTGACATTGCAGAATGGCATCTACAATCACGCTAACAGTAGCTCAGGGATATCCACACAATGGCATGAGAAATCCGAAGATCTGATATTGGGGAGGCACAATTATCTAGGTGGCCCTGCTATATTTCCTCACCAAACAAATTCTCACGTTCTCCATGGACCAGTTCTCTCTTCCAGAGACATTCAGTTGAACCTGACACCCAAGTCTACAGTAAATGATAGTCGCAAGTTTGGATTACCAGGAGACGATACCCTTCCGTGTCTTCTGACAAAACATCCAGTAATCACCAAGACAGATGGTTCAAGCCTTATGAAAAGATATACAAGAGACATGGCAGAAGGTAAAACACCAGCGCTACAGAATGGAGTGCCGAATGTCCAACCAAATCTGAGCTCATTCACATTTCCAGGAATTCCCTCCACACAGGTCGGTTCTGTACAACCAGAACATAGTCCCCACTCCAATAAGCATGAACTGAAGAATTCCAAGAACTTGCATTCGGAATTAACCATTGCTACAAAGCCTGGAACACCATCTACAAAAGAAACATCCAGAATAAATGGACAGCAAAGACAGAACTTACCAGATAATAAATTTGGATCAAATGCAAATATGGAAAACAATTCATCTGTCATGCCATTAAGTGGGACATCAACGAATGTCTCACCTGCAAGGAAGGGAAAGGGTGAGGCTGGAAGAAAGATTAAAATTGACTGGGATGACTTGAGAAAGGATGCTCAGCTTAAGGGTAAAAGAGAAAGAAGCAAGGACACAATGGATTCACTGGATTATGAAGCAATGAGGCGTGCAAATGTTAACGAGATATCTGATGCTATTAGGGAACGTGGAATGAACAACATGCTGGCAGAAAGAATCAAGGTATAACTGAAATATCAGTCCCTGGAGTAAGATTTGATCTACAATAACACACACGCGCGCGTATATGTGTGCGTCTGATGTAATATATGCAAGTATACCGTAGTAAGTGAATAATCATTATGGCCCCATCCCTGCAGGATTTCCTTGATCGTCTGGTCAATGACCATGGAAGTATTGACCTGGAATGGTTGCGAGATGTTCCTCCCGACAAATCAAAGTAAGATATTCCATTTAGAAAAAGTAATAAAAAAATTGTTATTTTGTGTATGCTTTCCTCATATGCTCATTAGGTAGTTGATTACATTTTGACATTGGCTGAATGGCTACGCGTAACGCGCCACAATATTAGTCTGTCCGTTAGCAATTTCTGCTTTAAAAAATTATAATATACCTTATAGGGATTATCTTCTAAGCATACGAGGATTGGGGCTGAAAAGTGTAGAGTGTGTACGCCTGTTAACACTTCATCAACTGGCTTTCCCAGTAAGTCTAATATAAACATAATAGCATTTCTAGATTTTATACAGGAAGAGGATGCTCATTGTAACTGCTTTGTTTAGGTTGACACAAATGTTGGACGGATTGCTGTAAGACTTGGATGGGTCCCTTTGCAACCATTACCCGAGTCACTCCAACTTCATCTACTAGAACTGTATGCACCGTAAACTTTTATCAACTCTAAATCATATATCATGAAATGTACATATCGTATAATAATGGTTATCATGGTGCTTCTCAGGTACCCAATTCTGGAGTCCATTCAAAAATACTTATGGCCTAGACTTTGCAAGCTGGATCAACAAACTTTGTAAGTTTACAACTCTTGCCTATATTTATCATATTGAAAAAAAGAAGTCTAGATTTCTGTAAGATCTTCTGATGCAAACACTTATGGACTAAAATCTGTCTAACTACAGGTATGAGCTACATTACCAGATGATTACATTTGGAAAGGTATGCTATTGAGTTTAGCTGTAATGGGGAAAATGCAATAGTAATTAAACATGAAGTATAAACACTTGGCAAGACAACTTTAGCGTCAAAGTTTGTTTCCTTTGGTTCAGGTATTTTGTACAAAGAGTAAGCCAAACTGTAACGCGTGTCCAATGAGAGGGGAGTGCAGGCATTTTGCAAGTGCTTTTGCAAGGTATGTGATCCTATCTAGTCCCAAAATTATGGCTTACATGTTTACTACAATGGAAATGTACAAAGACTTGTAGAACATCATCGAGGTACAAAGATGTATAAAATAGAAGCCAATTCTTTTATGGCATAGGGCTTTTAAATGTTTTAGTAACTTATCATAATAATATTTAATAGTGCACATGGATGGAACCAGGATGGAGGGGTTAAGCACAGGACAATTTTTTTAACAAATTTTATAACAAATATTATAATTTAAATAAATTTATTAATGTAAAGAATTCATAGATTATAAATTTTTAACTACTGTAGTTCATATCTAAATTTAATTTTTTTTAAAAGGCCATTGATTCTATCAAAACAATCATAAATCATGTACACATGATTTGAATATTACAAAATTTTATTTCTCAAACTACAAGAAAAATAAACATCAGATACACACACACACACATACACTTTTGCGCATCATACCTAGCTCTATCCCCTGATGGTACAGGTGCCCTTAGTTTGAACTTTCTACATTCACACAAGGCAAGGGGTGAAGGTACTTTGTTTCGGCTTTGTAATTGTGTAAACTTTATATAAATGAGTCAGTTACTTAACACCGATAAAACAAACATAAGATTTTTCAATTTCTTGGGGAAATCAATTATGATTTCCAAACTGAGAGGAAAAAATAAAAAAATATTACACGGTCAGAAAGTTCTATAGTCAGTAGTGAACTAACCAAGCGATATGATCATAGAAGGAAGTCGCCCAGCCAAGTGAGTCGTCGCTGTTGACTGACCGAACGACTCTGGCCCACATATCCAATAGAAATTGACATAATTCGAAATGGGTAAAAAAAGTAGGAGAAAACGGCTGTATTTTGGTGGGTTTGATTAACCCTTATTTGAGAGAAGCCCTTTTCATCGCCGCTGTTGAAAGAGGGAATCAGAAAAAACCCATTGAAATCCCCGTTGTTGATGAGAGTTAAAGAGAGACACGGAGAAATCTTATTGTTGTGGTGTTTGTCTCGGCCACTTGTTGCTTGGCATTCTAAGCAATGATTATAGTGCTTATCGTAGGGTAAGAGTAGTGTTGTGAGGGAAAATAAAATTTATAAATTTTTTATGAAAATTGATTTTTTTTTTATTAGCAGTGTACTAAACTTTCAAACTTTGAATCTTATGATGGATTCTATATGTGTTTGGATTTGATATGTTAAGTTTTGAGACACATTTGTTATGTGATCTCATTCTCAAATGTTTTTTTGTTATATTTTATAGTCTATATCATCACACCTAAATATTGAGTATTTATGATTTATCGTTTTTGGTTTGTTGACTAGCCGCTTTGTCTGACCCTTTTGACTCGCCTCAACTTACTGACGTAACAATGGTTTATATATATATATACATATTTCAGGAACATTTTAAAATTTATATCTATATTTACTAGAATCGGCGGGATAATGAATAAATTATATAATAAAAATTGGAAGCATTTAATGATTTGGATTACATAATTAGTAGCCCTTTTATATTTATGCATACTTTAGACAATAATATATTTCTCACACATCTTAAGAAATTCCACGAGCACATTGATATTACATTTGAGATTATACATTGAACCGAGACAAATTATTTGGAGATAGATGATATAACATAAACTGGGATGTATGAATCATTATCGTTAGAGGGTTGATATTGTGAGACTCATATATATACCACTCTTGATTCACGTCATTTTTTCTATTTATATGTAAAACTTTCAGTATGAAGTATCAAACTATCAATTCTATTAAATAGTGAAGAGTTGTAAAATAGTTTCCTAGTCTTTGTTCTACAATGAACATGCTTCCACCTATGTATTTGTTTTAATGACAGTGATTTACTTTGTTTTGTCCAGTGCAAGACTTGCCCTTCCGGGGCCTGAAGAGAAAAGTTTAGTGAGTTCTGCTGTTCCAGTTACAACTGATAGTGACCCCCTAGCAGCAGTCAAGCCTGTCCAATTACTTGAAGGAGTACGAGACCAAAACAACGATGCAGGTTTGCTGACCAAAAAGTATGAACCTATTGTCGAGGAACCATCAACGCCAGAGCAAGAAATAATAGAATTAGTAGAAAGTGATATTGAGGATGCTTTCGGCGAGGATCCAGACGAGATACCTACAATCAAACTCAACCTAGAAGAATTCACAATGAATCTACAGAACTATATGCAAGACAACATGGAACTTCAAGAAGGCGATATGTCGAGAGCTCTTGTTGCGTTAAATCCAGAAGCTGCTTCAATCCCAACACCCAAACTGAAGAATGTGAGTCGGCTTCGGACAGAGCACCAAGTGTAAGTTTTTCATCTCTCAGCTAAAATTTATTGCATATGGTAGAGTCTACCCCTGAAAAGATTGAATTAACCTTTAGAACACAAATTTATGACTGATTAGGTTCTCAAATTCTAACAAAAATCTATATAATTTTGCGCTAATTAATACACATGTTTGGATAATTAATTTTAATTTATCAGAACTAAAATTTTAGAAACCATTGTGCACATCATATCTCTGTATTAGAAGTTGGAAAACATAAGCTCGACATTACCGATTCCACTGATAGATATCCAATACTTATGAAGAATTTTATATAGTCAAACATTGCTATTGTCATGTAAACAGACTTATACAAACTAGAAATGTTTTCCTGTGTTATGTAGTGTAACTCTTGTTTCTTTCTACAGGTATGAACTTCCAGATACACACCCTCTTTTGGAAGGGGTAAGTTGATGCCATGTGTTTTGTGTGTAAATACATAATGAATACCACACACGTAGAGTGACACAACTCTTTCCTTTCCTAGATCTGTTACTTTCTAGATAATTAACTTTGTCATTCTAACATAATCAGTTGGATAGACGTGAACCTGATGACCCAAGCCCCTATCTTCTAGCTATATGGACACCAGGTAAGAATGAGAAATCCATTAAAGTTTGTACACTTATGCCCATATGTCAGATATTATGGTATGGTTCATAGAGCTTAATTGCATTCTTATTGCCTCTTGAAATTCATTTATATTCCAACTGACAGGTGAAACGGCAGATTCAGTTCAACCACCTGAAAAAAGATGCGAGACCCATGAATCAGGTCAATTGTGCAATGATGACACATGCTTTTCATGCAGTAGTACAAGAGAAGCAAATTCACAAATAGTCAGGGGGACACTTTTGGTATGCGAATTCCAAACTTAAGAATACTAATCACCTTTATGTGGGACATAATATAAGACGCATTGTTTTAAGTTTTCTATTAACTCTGATACTTCATGACAGATACCCTGTAGAACAGCAATGAGAGGAAGCTTTCCGTTAAATGGGACATACTTTCAAGTTAATGAGGTAAGTTTGGTTCATGGTCCTTTAATAGTCTTCATATGAAGGACAACCTCGGATTATGATATTTCATGTTAGAATAGTAACACTCAACTAAAGAAATATATGCTTTGCTTTGAAGCACAGAAACAGTGTCCACTTTGAACGTCTACAAATCAAGCTCAGTCACTCACAATTTAAGTCCTGGTTTTTTAGATATTACAGTTCGTAACAATTTGAACATGGTGCAGATGTTTGCTGATCACGAGTCCAGTCTAAATCCAATTGATGTTCCTAGATCATTGATATGGAATTTGCCAAGACGAACAGTTTATTTTGGAACCTCTGTAACATCAATTTTCAAAGGTGATTATTTTTGTGAAAAATTGATTAAATAGTTGAAGTTCAAATCTTGTTCCTTTGCACATGCATAGTACTTTGGAATATTACAAAAGTTAAATCTTGATGTTTTCCAGGACTGCCAACAGAGGGAATTCAATACTGCTTCTGGAGAGGTATAGTGTGTTGCTTGCTTGATATTTATTTTTTATGTTTGATTTTCCCCGCCTTCATTCTCGATTTTTTTTATTACTCTTGAATTTACCCACGACAGAATTGGCTGCTGCTAGATCTCTGCATGATTAAAGACTATAATCTTCCTAACCATTGCTTTAGAATAAACATAGGAAATATATAATTTGAAGGATCTTCCAAACTATGTATCTATTATAAGAACAATTTCTTATCTAAATTCTCTAACCAGAAACCAACTCACTGCATCTGGTCCTATCTTAACCGCTTTTCATTAGAACACTCCAGAGATATTATAGAAGCACAAGTGATGGCAAGTTGGCAATGGTATCACCTAGAACATATAGCTTCTGTCCGCAAACTACCAACTACCCATTTCTTTTAGTCCATCGTTGTCTCCATTGTGATAGGGCACAGCTATCCTCCTCAGAGCTTCGCAGAATTTGTTAAGACTCCGAATGTCATGATTGCTCTTTTCCATAAAAAAGCTCAATATGTTTGCTTGAGATTATAGGTCACTTGTAAGTTTATAAAAAGTAACATATACTATCAAAGACAAAGTTTGCCAATTTAAATGATGCGATATCATGGTTTATGTTCTGTGAAGTGTGTCGAGGGCATCAACCATATGCAAATCTCTCTTAACAGATAAGAAAGCCGGCCATATGCAGAACATATTGTATTGACAAAAAGAAAAGAAATTTGGAAATGCCAGGACATAGTAATTAATGTTTTACTTATCCTTTGATGCATCTTTGCACTGTGTTAGGCATTTTTTACTTAATGATATGATTTGGGTGATTTCTTGCAGGATTTGTCTGCGTGAGAGGTTTTGACCATAAGCAAAGGGCGCCTCGGCCACTTATGGCCAGACTGCACTTTCCTGCAAGCAAGTTAGCCAAGGCTAAAAAGTAAAAGAGAATACAAAAGGCTTTGCTATTGCCTGGACCAGAGACCAGTTTTACAATTTAACCTTCATCATCAAACTGATGGGAGAACACTGCCGATGAGAGTTGATCAATGATCATCACTGTTTTTCATACAGTTTATCTTGAGATGCATATGTAACTTAGACGACAGAAAGCTTTTTTTAGTTTTTCAGTTAGGGACCTAGAAAAACTGGATGAATAGTTTCGCTACAGTCATGTTATGATGCTAGTTTCGGTACAATCGTGTTGTGATGGTTTCCGATCATGCTCGCAAATGGCCCGATTTTTTCAGGTTACTAAAAGTATAGGGATGAAAAGAAGAAAAAGTTGACTGAGATAGGAGGATGGGCCAATTTTTTCAGGATACTAAAAGTTATAGGGATGACAAGAAGAAAGAGTTGACTGAGATATGTATTAACCAACATACAGTAACATGCATCTTTTGGCATTCAAGTAGGCGTATAAAGAGTATACAAAGACATCTGTTCATGCATCAGAAAATAAGCTGCCCTTTGTTCTGAAGGAACAAGAACATATTTAAGTTATCATAGCTGGTCAGGGATGTTCTAAAACATCTGTCACATTTGCGGGGGAAAGGGATGCTCTCAAACATCTTTCACATTTTTTATTTTATTTTTTGCCTAGATGGCTCGAAAAGGAATGTTCAAACTATCATATCCCGTGTGTATGTGACATACACATATATTTAATTCGAACATGCTTATGTACATGTTGGAGATTTTTTTCTCAAAATTCAAAATAGGGATAGCATTGGAAGTGATGCACACTCCTGGATGCTCATGTAGTGCATTGCTATAAGTTGGTTCGCATGTTACAATTTTTGTTTTGCTTCAGACAAATTTCTAATTGTGATAAAAAAGATCCAACAACTCAATCGGAGACCAAATATTTTTTTTTTGATATGCTCATCCGACAGGCATGTAACGTTCTATTAGAGCATCTCTGGATGATTAACTTAAATTGGTTACCGAAATTAATTAATTAATATTTTAAATATGCATGTTACCTACAGTATATTTTAATGAGTAGCACGGTTGAAGAAATTATTTCTTATATAGTTACCTAAATCGTTGATATGGTGCAAATTTGTTAATGGGATGCAAATTTAGGTAAAGGTTAATTATCTCCTCAGTCAGAGTTAGATCTGGTGTTTGGTTAAGGATGGTGTTGGTTAAGGAGAAAAGAATGAAATGAGATGAGATGTGTGAAATTATAACGCAATAATGAAGATTTAAAGAAATAATAACGATTTAAAGAAATATTTGAAAAGAGATGAGAGTGAATTTGTCAAATGTGAAAAAATGGGTATAATCCTTCTCAAATTGTGGGTTTGAATTTTAATTTATATTATTAGAAATAGAAGGAAGGTAGGAATGAAATTTTTAAAAATTTATCCATGTAGTTCAAATTGCATTTCATTCTCTCCAATCTCATTCATCCCAATTACACATCAAACACAACATTAGAGTTCTATTCGATATTTTGGATATCATACGTATGACAAGAAAAATATGTTCTGTGATTTACAATATTTTATGAGAAGTATATATGTTGTGTTTGGTAGGGATGAATGAATTTGGAATGAATGGAATGAGATTTGAATTAAATTACGAGTGTATTTTAAAATTTTCGTTCATTCTCTCATTCCATTCCTCACAACCTAAACTAGAACTCAAATCTCCCAATTTTTAGATGGAATGCTCCATTCTCCCCCATATACATTTTCTTCTCAATTCTTATCAAAGAAATTTTACACTCACCAATTTTTTTTCAAATCTTCCCTCCTACTTCTATAAATTTCCTTTATTTTCACTCATTCCATTCCATTCTATTATATTCTTCCCAACCAAACACAACAATAGTCTTTACTATACGGTTACAGGGAGTCACATACCTAACTTTTTTTAGAGTATGGGTACAACAATAAATCTATTGAAATTAAAACTATTCATATATAAGATGGAGATAAAATTTGACATCCAAAAGATAAAACATAAAATACATCATGCATTCTCAATCTCAACATCATCAACTCGCTCTCCATTTAATCACATAATCCCACAAGAGAGAGACAGGAGTGATGTATATATATGTGGGAGGGAGGGAGGGAGGGAGGGAGGGAGATGACTAAAATATAAGAAGCGATCGGATAAAATTAAGGTTTTAGACTTTAAGTTTAGCGGGATGTATATATTTGTGTGCTTTCTAGAAGAATATATAGAGAACACTTATATATAACATGACTAGATTTAGAGTTCACAGGGGCAAGGCTTTGCTAAAAGGACGTGATGAATTATCATTGGCTCTGTATATATAGCAGATATATTGATGAATGATAAATGAGTATAAACAAGGAATTCAGCTCCAGAAATAAGCAAAATCAAATACTTGATCATGCTTTTAGGACTAGAAACCAGGACATTACGGTAAGAAACAGACATTAAGAAAATAAATTCAGGGGGTACCTGAATTATCAAAACAGCTGAAACAAACGGCATTGGAATAAAACAAATGCATGAAATACATACAACTGCCAAGGCAAGGCATTGCATTCAGAACTTTATCATTCAAAGCCATGGATCACATAATCAGTGGAATAAAAGTTCAGTGAAGAGTTTATTGTTATACACACACACCAACTGCAATTCTGAAATAGTAAAACTAATACGATAGAACATACAACAGGATGTGACCCAATTTTAGTGTAATGAAGTGTACGAACTTCTCCAAAAGCCATCGTATTATTATCATAAAATTTGTAATATGTAATAATTAATCATGTCTTGTACACATAAACCCACAAATGTGTATATACACCCAATAACGACATTTAAAAATAATATTGCAGTAGTTATCCAAGAGTATACATAGAGTATAATAAATTCTGATTAGTATAACAAAATCAGTCACAAATCAAATAATGTAATAGATTAAATACTCTTACAACAGAAAATGTGTTCGTGTAGGACCTGTACACCGTGCAAAGAAAGGATCAGCATCAAGTTTATGATCAAAGCAGGAAGTATAACCAGAGACAATCTGTTCAACCAGGGGATCAGTTCTAGATGTGGGAGAAGTCTAAGTTAGTAGTCAATAATAGCATGCAACCCAGGCCTATTATTATAACCCATAACCAATCCTAAGCATTGGTTTTTATTTTTGAAGTGTTAGCGAATGTCACAATGTTACGACTTAAACAAGGACAAGGGACCTCTTCCTTAGTTCCCATGATCATGTCAGCTAAAAACACGTCTTGCTCAAACCTTTTACTTTTCACCATCATATCCAAACAATTTAAACAGATGTAATAAATCTGTGTAAATTAAAAGTTTCATAAATTTAACAATTTTAACAAGTGTACAAGCCTACAATGTGGGAAAATCGCTTTCAGGTTTTTTTTGCGATGCATGTACACAGTCAACAACAATAACATACTGATGATCAAATTTTAAACAAGTGTCAATACCGGCATGTTACCCGAAAGGACTACAGACATCAGTAATACACAGTAAAAAACTTGATTTATCCCAACTAGTATTCCTCTAAAACTCATGATATACAAGTACAATTTTCCAAAAAAGATTCATTCTTTCACTTGTTTATGCTTGTACAAAAAAATGATATACACACACATTACCCATAACCACAAAAACCTATAAATAACTTTACAAACTAAAGAAGAGTAATAAGAATAAAAAGCAAAATAGCAGCAATAAAAGAGTACTTAAGAGCAGCAACTAATATAGCCAAAGATATAAAAAACAACTGCCACAACACTTGCACACTAGCCCATGTCAACAGACCTGTTAATGCCACTGCTACAATATTTTCTGGATCCGGGTCAAGAACCAAATCAGCCCATCTAAAATTAAACTTGGGCATTTCATTATTCTTATTTAAATCATCTTTATCTTCAAGCCCACCATTTTTGAACCCATTTTCATTATCTGGTTCTCGTTTCAACCCATTTTTGCCATTGTTTTCTTGTTTTGCATGTACAATGAACTTGTTTTGCATTTTTTGAGTTTGGGATTTGAAGGGTAGGGATTGAAATTTGGGAAATGGGGATTTTGGGGTGGGATGTGATTGGTTGAGTGAAATTGGAAATGGGGTTGGTGGATTTGGGAGTGAAATTAACCCTAACATGTTCATGATTTTCTTGAAAATTTGGTTTGTTTTTTAATCAGCCAAACAAGGAATAGTAAAGAATCATATGAATTTGTTGGGCCTATTGATGGGCTGTATGCACAACTGGACTCCACGGTATTAAATGTATAGCCCATCAATCATAGTATATTATTAAATTAGTAGTAATATATTGTGTATATAGCCCATTAATAATTAGTTACTCATCATAATTTTTTTAAACAAGTTAGCTTATAGCAATATAAATGAGTTTCTATTTTAAAAAATCTCAAGACGAGTTTAGGTCGAATTCTGAGAATAAACCCTTAACACTTGGCTATTATAATTTAAATGCGAACCAACGGTTAAAGATCGTGCACAAGTAAATTTGTGAAATGGGGTTGTTTTATATCACTATATAACAAAATATTAAGTATTTTTGGAAAATATCAATCTCGTAAAAATTAGAATAAAAGTAATGTTATATCATTTCTAACATAACAATTATTGTATATGAATACTTTACACAATTTTTTCTAAAATTAAAAATTTGTACATGTAAATTATCTTCAATTTTTCGTCAAAAAAAAATTATCTTCAATTCGAACTCATATGTATATGCATGAATCATGATATTGATGCACAACTGTCTATTTATGCAACATAATTACGCAAGCTTTTACCATGCCAATACACTTATGCTTTTACATGTGCTGTCGTTGTTTGTCATTATACGTTCAGACCAGTCCACAACGGTTTTTACCTATATTCAAGATCACTTATTATGATTACATTGAAATAGGTGTTATTCTACGTTTGAATGTTGGTAGTTTAGAAACACAAGTTTGATATTTCGATGTTCTATCACATGACATGTGTTTTTAATTTCTTCCTGGACAAATTTATCTTCGTTATATATACTGGCTTATACCCCAAGCAATGCATGAATGCTCTCTCTCTTTTTGAACAAAGAGCTCTCTTTTTAAAAATAACTTATAATAATTTTATAGTCAAATTGTTTATTTTTTTAAAAAAATTATACTTATTCAATCTTAATATTAAAATATCATATTTTTTAAAATTAATACTAAATTAGTTATTGATATGGGGTGATAATCGAATTTTAATCATTTTATTTATAAAAATAATAATTATAAATAATATTAAGTTAATTCTTTTGCGTGGTGAATGGAACTTAATCAATTAACTCAATAATTGATCCTATTTAGAAATTTATAGTTTTACCCTGACGACCAAACCATATTAACTCTCTTATTACAATTATATATAAGATATAATATAATATATGTGATGATTTGAGTTGTTGTCTGGATCATGAGTTTTCAATTTATTTATTTAATATTAAAAATATTAAAATCACATTCACATGTTTTAAGTTAAATTTTAATGTGTTTATAGAATAAAGAGATAGCTCCTAATGGAGATTACCTCGTCTCCGTATAAGAGAGGAAATTCATAGGTTTGTTTTCGGGTTACAAATTAATATCTGGTTTGTTCTAATAAATATGATGATGAACAACTCGAACACAAAACCCAAAACCCAAAACGATATAGGATAAACACTTATTACTTAGTCTATCTAAGCACGCTCTCAAATGTTAAATCATACGTATAAATTAATCATGAAAATTACAAACTAACTATAAGAAACATTCAAATCTGGTTCATTCAAATACTTCCTCAGTAAGGCCTTAAGCAAGGCATCCTGCCAGTTGAAAACAACAATCATTTAGAAAGTTCCAAGTGACAAATTATCCTGATAAATGTCTTTCATTTGATCGCCCTTTTCTCTGACAAGCGCCATGAAGAGCTAAACAAATGACTACTTGTATAATTCAACATCAAAGAATTTATAGGAACAATCGGAACAGATTTGAGTAAACCAACCCCGTGATTTATAGATAAAGAAACCAACTATTTAAATAATTAAATTCAATCACTTTAGTCGAATAAACAAACAATCGGACTTGACAACCTCTAATTAGGTGCATAAGTTTCATATAGCTGTTTAACTCACAACACGTGTGTCAAAGGATGTAACTGAAACAGAAAATCATATTAATCAGAGTCATATTATACAAACCAAACATTGAGAAAATATGCAAACTCAAACTTTTCAATTATATCGAAACAAATCTTATAGCCCAATTCAACATAATTAACAACTGGTTTGAAATTTCATGATGCAGACAAATTATTAGTCTTGATATGCTAATTTTTTTTATTAGACATTTAACATAAGACTTATTTGTTCACACAAACAAGATGTATTTTGATTTTAGTTGATTAGATATATAACATTATGTGCATCTTTGCCGTGATGTTTGCAAAGCAATGGTTGTTGCATACAATCTATTATCTTAACCAAGGCTTGGTACATAAATTTTGAAATGACAATCACTTGGGATGAGCAAGAGTAGTTTATTAGCCTTATTCAAACCAATAACATGTATAAAAAGTGCACAGAAACATAGATAAATTTATCTTTAGCTACGAGGGAGCGTTTATAAGAAGTAGCTAGTATTCCATAACTTGATTGATTTAGTTTTTTCCTGCCTCCAGCAGATACTTGTGTTTTTCCTCTTCATCCATGAAAGCTGTTGCTGCAAAAGACTTTCCTATACCCATTGGAGTCTTGAAGTAAATTTTCTTGGAGCTGGGATTATTGTCAATTAGACTCATCTCAACTATGGGAACCCACAAGAGCAGCTGTTTGCTCTTCACTCCGGTCATCTTTTTCATTTTCGACTTTTCTACATAAGCTGTTACCTCTGTCGAATAGCTGACCCGAGTATTCGTTGCAGCAAAGAAGTGCTCATAAGACGCCTTCTGTTTCATCCATACAAATCCTGTTTTGCTAACTCTCCCACATTCAACAAGTTCTTGGAGAGGAAGGACTCCTTTCGGAAATCCCAGCTCTTCCAGCAGCGCTATGGAATGTTTGGAGCACGCTTCAGCTCCGTACACAATTTCTGCCCCCACACGTTCGATAGCAACTTCATCGGACTTATTTGCATACTTCATCCCTGCATCTGCCATTGAGAAACTAAATTGTTTTTAAGAAAAAAGAATCAATAAATGGATTGCTAAATTGTAGAACAAGTAGATCGAGATGCAAGAATGAATAAGGTTGTAATACTTATCAGATATAAATACATATTATAAGATAGGTAAGAGGGGGCACAATATTGATAGCATTGTCTTTGGCAGTTGAGCTACTTATTGACAAGGTTGCTTACGTACCGAATGGAAGTTGCACACTATATATTATGTATGCTTAATTAGTTTAGGCTACCTAATGGTTCATAGCACAAGCAACTTCATGATCCATATAGATGAAATAAAATGTTCTGTTTTATATGGAGGTGTCATCTGATTTAGTGATTCCCCAGAAAACATTGCATTTAGATAAAGCACACCATAAGTGCTGTAGTTATAATACATGACATAAATTAGGGGAGTATAACTTATAGAACATACTTTCCATGAATTGTCTCACAACTCAGCTATATGATCTTCAACTATACAAAACACCAAATGACTTGACTATTTTAGAAAACTACCCACATGCTCAAATCCCAAATGTTACTAGTACTACTATTCTCAAATAAGTCATAACTGCACTTTCATGTGTCTTGATGGCAACTCATTAAACCTGTGCAACCAAACATCCATCCCGTACTCTTTCGAGTTTCGAGTAGAGAATGTATGGCTGTCTGCATTACTGCATATATGAGCCATAGACCCTGCTCTACGAGCGGTATACGTATACACCTTATATGTTTGGTAATCAACATCCTTCCCCTAGGTTCCCCGTACTTTCTCTTGTACTCTCAATGTATATATCCTTTCTACTTGTTGGGCATGCCGGAGTTGCACCATCTTTTGCTTCTACCATGGTTGCTATGGAAAAGTGAAAACCACCTGTCTTCTGGCTGTTCACGAGTCCAGCACAATGTAGGATTTATCTCTCTCGGCAGACTTGAGGTTATGCACTTCTTAAATTTCATGGTTTCTCCGATTCAAGTTGCCTCTCTGCAGCCTAAATTATCCTTTAAAAACCACAAAGTAGACACCCTGCATAGTTGCACTTTAAATGTCGAAATTGTATTATTTTTTTGGAACACACAAAGGTGTAAATAATGGACCCAAAGCACAAGCGACAACAATCATAGAACATCAAAAATGTATGCCTTGAATGGTTTCAGGTGACCGAAAAATCATGTCTTAGTGCAATGACAACAAATAATAACTGATCGAGGGCTGCAAACATTGTTCTTTCTAACACGAATTGATAACACCACCACTTAAACATTGTTCTTACGGAACATAACACAACCAATGCCTCTAATTTGGCCAATATTCTTAGATGACGAAATATCTGTAGTATACGACAGATGCTAGAAAATGATTCAGAACTATGACCGGTTCGATTTCAGATCAAATTAATTTTCGATTCTAATATATTTATATATAGTTCGAATCAGATCGGATTGGGACTGATTCTGTTCGGATTCCATTTTGATTTTATATGATTTGAATTGGTTTCAATTCATATGGGGACAACTTCGATTCTGATCAAATTCGGATTAAAATCAGATGAATTTTGGATAAAATTAGATTAAATTCTCTTTGAATCTTTTCGGACTTTAATTAGATTCAAAAAATTTAGTTTGGATTAATTTGAATTATTGTCAAACTGAAATAATGGTCTTTAAATCAGTTTGTCAAATTAGAATTAAAACTCGATAAAATGATATTCAATAAAGTAATAACCTCGATTAAATAATATATTTCTTCAATTCCGATTTGAGCCAATGTTATAAAATAATATTTTCGCTAAATACATAGTAGTATAATAAATTTATAAAAGAAATCTTTATGGTCAAATGAAAAATTAAAATAATATAATATAAATTTTATATGTACATATATATAATATATAACATTTACTTATTTTTAAAATATGAATTTATAATCACTTTTTTTATTTTCCAACAAATTTTGACAGAATTTATAATATATACTTAAAGTATATAATGTACTGGGAGTGACAGAATTTGACAGAGCATGAAACCCAACACACAGACTCGACATGAAAAAAATATGAGTTAGGGCAGGGGTTTTTGAGTTTTTGGTCGGGTAAAATTATACCAAAAAAATCGGGTCAATTTCGGGTTGACCCAAAATATCTTATCCGAAATTTTAATATATATAATATATTACATATAATATAAACATTTACACTATATAATTATATATATGTGTGATATTGTAATATCCATATTATTTATTTAATTAATATTTTTATTAATTACAATTAGATTAGAATTAGTGAGATTATTTAATAATACTTATTTTAATAATATTTGACTTATAATAGAATTTGTTTTTAATAAAATTTGATTAGAAATAGAAATTATGATTAGATTAATAATTAGACTAGAAAAAGGTTTTTTTTTTCCCTAAGATATATATATATATACTTGATGTGTCTTTTAAAACATATACGGTTTATTAGTATAAAACCCTAAATCAGAATAAACGGGGCTAAAAAAGAAGGCGAAACAGAGAGCGAGAATAGCTTTGAGGAAGAACAACTCGAGAATAATCTGTAAGTTGTGTGGGTAATTGTTTTGAGATGATTAACTCTATTAACGGATATAGACATGATCAATGAGATTTGATAAATGAGTTAATAGGGTGTATATGTTTCAATTGTTTAATAGATTATGGTGTATATACGATGTCGTCATGTATCACTAATTTATTTATGCATCTGGCTAGACTATTGCATGCTAAGGTGAGTCTGTGACAGAGGAATAAAGTCTAGTTTTAATTTTAAATATTATAGTTGAGGTTTTGGGCTTATAAGGATATAGATTTTCTGTACACCATTTATTGACATATACATATGTTAATATATGTATTAGATGACCATCACATGTTTTAGTTTTAGCTTTGGTGGAAAATAAAGTCTGGTGCCCTTTCAGTATATTAATATTTAATACAAATTATTAGGCCGGTTGGATAATATACATGAAATTCTAGTTAATGAAGTTATGCAGTAGTAATAGTAATAGTAAAAGAATGGTAGTTATATTTAATTGATATATAGAGATTGTATTTTAATTGTAAATTATATTTTTGTTATTAGATCGGGAACCGGGTGTTTAGCGGGTTATTTACGGATATCGTTAGTGTTCGTGATCGTTATTTTAAGGTACGGATTTCGTCCCCTTTCTATTCAGTGCTACTCTTTTTAGGATTATTTATATTTGATTCGTTCCGTTAATAAATCTGATCCTTTCGTTATTACTCGATTTAACTATTTTGATTCTCCAAAAATTATTTTAAAATTTGTTTCGAAATATTTAAACATCTGTTTCTGTGATTTTCGAAAATTATATATGTTACATATCTGCACAGAATATTTGAAATATCCGTTTCAGGTGATTTTAAAAATTGTGAAAATTATTTTATTTGAACCCTTAGAGTGATATAGGGTATACCGATTTAACCAGCTGTAGGGGTACTACAGCCATGTCATTGCGGCACCAGTGGCATGACACTTCCGTGGCAGTGTGATTAGTCACGGCGTATCCTTCTGTTAGCTCAGGTGGTGAGCTTTGGCCATTTTGATATTTGTTTGAGGATACGTGGGTGCACCCAGAGTCTGATTTGATTTGTGATTTGATATTTGACGGTGACGTTGTATATGCCGTACACGTTGTCCGGTTTGTTGCACGCATTAGGTACCCTATGATGTGTGTATCTGTTATCTGTTCTGTATCGGTATGAAATATCCTAACCCTTCGTTGCTTCAGCCTTGTTTTAAAAATTAATATTTATTTATAACTGTCAAACTATATATCTTCTTTTCATTTTATAAACTGTATTCCAATCTGTACTGGGCATTTGGCTCATGCCGTATTCTTTCTTCTGGCAGGTACTTAGGGGGATCTTGGGCTGTGTGATGGAGAGCTCCCTTATTTCCATTTATTAGGATATTTGAACTTCTCAGATTATTTTAGTCATTTTCATTATTAGAGATTTTGGATTTATTCGTATTTATTATTTTGAAAGACATTGTTGGACCTATTTATATATTTTAAGGTGGATTTTAGTACTCTATATACAGGTTTGTGGTTTGGAAGTAACCCCTCATCTCATTTTGGGAATGGGGTGTTACAGAGATGGCATCAGAGCTTAGGTTCTTTCTTGTAGAAAACCTATTTAGGTTTGACCTGTGAGTTTGGGTAGACATTAGGATGGGTACTCTGATTTAAATTTCATTCAGCTTTATTCTCTTCAAATTGATTCATAAATGCTTCCGCTTATATATTCTTGTGATCTTCATTCGTGTCTTATCTTATATTGTAGATGCCTCCTAAAAACCGTAATCAAACTAACGTGAATGTGAGTCCAGCTCAGTTAGCTCAGATGATATCTCAAGCAGTGACTCAGGCTATACAACAAGCTTTTCCAAATCAAGGGAACCAAGGTAACCAGAATGGTCAGGGAAACCAAGACAACCAGAATGGCCAGGGAAATCAGGGAGATCAAAGGAATCATGAAGGTCAGGGAAATCAGTTGGAGTCTTTTGCATGGTTGGAGAGGTTCATTAAGCAGAAGCCAGAATCTTTTCATTCAGCACCAACTCCAATTGAAGCTGAAAATTGGATTGTTCATCTTGAAAAGATATTTGATGCTTTGGGTTGTGATGACTCTCAGAAAGTGAAGTTGGCCGTGTATAAGCTAGAGGGGGATGCTCAGAGGTGGTGGAGAGGAGTGAAAACCATTAAGGGTGAGGAGTTTATAGAGGCATTGACATGGCCGGTGTTTACAGAGTTGTTCTATGAGCAGTACTTTTCAAATGCTGACAGAGAAGCTTATTTGAGGGAATTTCATTCTATCAGTCAGAATCATGATGAGACTATTACTGACTATATGGCGAGATTTATCAGGTTGGCTGGATTTGCTGGGACAATTGCAGGAAATGCTGCACAACAGGCAGAAAAGTTTAAATGAGGGTTGAAACTTAACTTGAGGGGTCATATTATCTCTCTCAAATTTCCAAGTGTGGCAGAGGTGGCTGATGCAGCTAAAGATATTGAGAAGGAACGCAGTGATTTTAGAGCTCACAGGTTTCAGAATGATCGTAAAAGGGGAAGAGATGATCAGGGTTCAGTGCAGGGTAAGCAATGGAATGGAGGACATGGTAATCAGCAGGGACAGTGGCGTGGAAGGAATCAGTATAACAGGTCTCAGTCAACTTATGGTCAGAATCAGTATGGTGGTCAGAAGAATAATCAACAGTTTCAGCAACAGCCTAGACAGTGGCAGAACCGTCAACAGGGGCAAGGCCGTTATTCAGTGTATGGGGGAAACCCAAATATGATTCCAGTTGCACCTTGTGCTACATGTGGTGGACATCATCCGGGCAGGGCTTGTTATAGACAGACTGGAGCATGTTTCTTGTGTGGTAGCATGGAGCATAGGGCAAAGGATTGTACAGTGTCACGCAATACTGGTGGTGGAGGAAGTGGCAGTGGAGGAACTGGTAGTGGAGGTCAGCAGAACCAGAAGAATCCTTCAGGCAGGGTGTTTGCATTAACCGCTAATCAGGCAGCAACTAACTCAGGTACCGTTTCTGGAACACTTCATGTGGGTACACGTGAAGCTTATGTGTTATTTGATACTGGTTCGACTCATTCTATTGTGTCCTTATCATTTGTTCGTTATCTTGGAGTTTTACCTTCATTACTTGATCCTCGTTTGTGTATTGCTACCCCAATGAGGAATTCTATTATTATTTCTGAGGAGTACAGAGGGTGTCCGATAGATGTGGGAGATAGGAATTGTAAGGTTAACTTGCTTCCGATGTTGATGCATGATTTTGACATTATTCTGGGTATGGATTGGCTGAGTGAGCATCGTGCAACAATTGATTGTCCAGGGAAGTGTGTGATCTTTGGAGATGTGAATAAACCAGAATTTGTGTTTCAGGGGTCTCAACCGAAGGGAGTGGTTAAAATTATTTCAGCTTTAAAGGCAAATAAACTTTTGTCTAAAGGTTGTGATGGTTATCTTGCTGTTGTGAGGGATACGTCTAAGGATGAGCCTTGCATTGAGGATTATCCAATTATGAATGAGTATGCAGATGTATTTCCAAAAGATCTAGCTGATTTGCCGCCACAAAGAGAAGTGGAGTTTACTATTGAGCTTGTTCCAGGTGCAGAGCCTATTTCTAAGGCGCCATACAGAATGGCACCGTTGGAGTTGCAGGAATTAAAAGAGCAATTACAAGACTTATTGGATAAGGGGTTTATCAGGCCGAGTGTATCTCCATGGGGTGCTCCAGTGTTGTTTGTGAAGAAGAAGGACGGGTCTATGAGACTGTGTATTGACTATAGGGAGTTGAATAAGGTGACTGTCAGAAACAGGTATCCTTTACCACGCATTGATGACTTGTTTGATCAGTTACAAGGGGCAAAGTACTTTTCGAAGATAGATTTGAGATCTGGTTACCACCAGTTACGAGTAAGGGATGAGGATATTCCGAAGACAGCATTTCGCACTCGATATGGTCATTACGAGTTTCTTGTGATGTCTTTTGGGTTGACGAATGCACCAGCTGTGTTTATGGATTTGATGAATCGGGTGTTTCATGATTACTTGGACAAGTTCGTTGTGGTTTTCATTGATGATATCTTGATATGCTCTAGGAGTAAAGAAGAACACGAGAAACATTTGCGCATTGTACTTGAAATTTTGAGGGAGAAGAAATTGTTTGCAAAATTTTTAAAGTGTGAATTTTGGTTGGAGTAGGTTGCATTTTTGGGGCATATTGTGTCTGGTAAGGGGATTGAGTTGGATCCTGCGAAAGTCAAGGCTAACACAAATTGGCCGAGACCTAGCATTGTGACAGAGGTGAAGAGTTTCTTGGATTTGGCAGACTACTATAGGCGCTTTGTAGAAGGTTTCTCATCCATAGATTTGTCATTGACTCAGCTGATGCAGAAGGGTGTTAAGTTCGAGTGGAATGATGATTGTGAGCAGAGTTTTCAAGAGTTAAAGAAGAGGTTGGTGTCAGCCCCTATACTTGTTTTACGATCAGGGAGTGGGAGATATTAGGTTTATAGTGATGCTTCTAAGAGAGGATTGAGGTGTGTTCTTATGTAGCATGTGAAGGTAATTTCGTACACCTTTAGGCAGCTTAAACCTTATGAGATAAACTATTCTACCAATGACTTGGAGATAGCAGTAGTGGTCTTTGCCTTAAAAATTAGGAGACAGTATTTGTATGGACAAACTTGTGACATCTTTACTGATCACAAGAGTCTTAAATACATTTTTACACAAAAGGAGTTAAACATGAAGACAAATGAGGTGGCTTGAACTTATTAAAGATTATGATGCTAAAATTCAGTACCATCCAGGAAAGGCGAATGTAGTGGCAGACGCACTTAGTAGAAAGAACTTGGGAAGTGATGCAACTCTTATTACTCAGCAACACCTTATTTCAGATATGGACCGATTGGGTGTGGAATTGTATGTTGGAGAATCAAATGCAATCCTAGCAAGTTTGAAGGTGGAATCAAATCTAGTCTCAAGGGTTAAGGAAGCTCAGAAAAGTGATACAAGGCTAGAAGCTATTAGATCGAATGTGGCAGATGGTAAGCAAACGGAGTTTCATGTTGATGATCATGGTGTGGTATGGCTGGATAGTAGATTGTGTGTACCTTCAGACGTAGCGATTCGTGAAGCAGTTTTGACGGAGGCTCATAGTTCTTCATTCTCTATTCATCCGGGTTCTACTAAGATGTATCGAGATTTGAAGAAACACTTTTGGTGGAGTGGGATGAAACGGGACATAGCAGAGTTCGTGGGGAAATGTCTTACATGTCAACAGGTGAAGATTGAACATCAGCGATCTAGTGGACTGTTACAGCAGTTGGATATCCCAGTTTGGAAGTGGGAAAACATTACCATGGATTTTGTGACCGGTTTACCGAGGACCTTCAGGAAGAATGATGTTATTTGGGTGGTAGTTGATAGACTTACAAAATCAGCTCATTTCTTGCCTATTAGAGAGACTACTCATATTCATGAATTGGCAGAGATATTTCAACGGGATATCGTTAGACTTCATGGTGTGCCTGTGTCGATAGTTTCAGACAGGGATACGAGGTTTACTTCGCGTTTTTGGAAGGGATTTCAGCAGGCTTGGGGTACGAGGCTTAATTATAGTACAGCTTTTCACCCACAAACTGATGGACAATCAGAGAGGACTATTCAGACGTTGGAGGATATGTTGAGAGCTTGTGCTTTGGAGTGGTCTGGTGATTGGGATAAATATTTATACCTTGTGGAGTTTGCGTATAATAATAGTTGGCAAGCGAGCATTGGCATGCCACCATTTGAGGCGTTGTATGGTAGAAAATGTAGAGCACCGACTTGTTGGAATGAGGTTGGAGAAAGTGTCATTGAAGGGCCAGAGTTGATTCGGATAACTAACGAAAAGGTAGAATAGGCTAAAGAAAACTTAAAGGATGCTCAATCGCGTCAAAAGAGCTATGCAGATCAAAAGAGGAAATTTGGTGGATTTGAGCCTGGTGATCATGTGTTTTTGAAGGTGTCTCCTTGGAAGGGTGTTAAACGTTTTGGTATGAAAGGGAAGCTTAGTCCAAGATATATTGGTCCTTTTGACATTATAGAGAGAGTGGGGGAAGTTGCTTATAGAGTAGCATTGCCACCACAGTTATCTCATGTGCATAATGTGTTCCATGTGTCTGTTCTAAGGGGTTACAAGTACCATCCATTGCACGTAGTTCAATATCCGTTACATAAGATTAGGGAAGATCTTTCTTGTGAGGAAGAAGCTGAAACTATTTTAGCTCGAGAGGAACGAATTATGAGGAAGAAAACTATTACATTTGTTAAAGTTTTGTGGAAGAACCATTCTGAGAGAGAGGCTACTTGGGAGTTAGAAGAATCTATTCGTGCGAAATATCCGCACTTATTTGATTCAGGTACGAGTTTTAGTTTCGTTAGATTTCGGGGACGGAATCCTTTTTAAGGGAGTATATATGTAATATCCATATTATTTATTTAATTAATATTTTTATTAATTACAATTAGATTAGAATTAGTGAGATTATTTAATAATACTTATTTTAATAATATTTGACTTATAATAGAATTTGTTTTTAATAAAATTTGATTAGAAATAGAAATTATGATTAGATTAATAATTAGACTAGAAAAAGGTTTTTTTTTTCCTAAGATATATATATATATACTTGATGTGTCTTTTAAAACATATACGGTTTATTAGTATAAAACCCTAAATCAGAATAAACGGGGCTAAAAAAGAAGGCGAAACAGAGAGCGAGAATAGCTTTGAGGAAGAACAACTCGAGAATAATCTGTAAGTTGTGTGGGTAATTGTTTTGAGATGATTAACTCTATTAACGGATATAGACATGATCAATGAGATTTGATAAATGAGTTAATAGGGTGTATATGTTTCAATTGTTTAATAGATTATGGTGTATATACGATGTCGTCATGTATCACTAATTTATTTATGCATCTGGCTAGACTATTGCATGCTAAGGTGAGTCTGTGACAGAGGAATAAAGTCTAGTTTTAATTTTAAATATTATAGTTGAGGTTTTGGGCTTATAAGGATATAGATTTTCTGTACACCATTTATTGACATATACATATGTTAATATATGTATTAGATGACCATCACATGTTTTAGTTTTAGCTTTGGTGGAAAATAAAGTCTGGTGCCCTTTCAGTATATTAATATTTAATACAAATTATTAGGCCGGTTGGATAATATACATGAAATTCTAGTTAATGAAGTTATGCAGTAGTAATAGTAATAGTAAAAGAATGGTAGTTATATTTAATTGATATATAGAGATTGTATTTTAATTGTAAATTATATTTTTGTTATTAGATCGGGAACCGGGTGTTTAGCGGGTTATTTACGGATATCGTTAGTGTTCGTGATCGTTATTTTAAGGTACGGATTTCGTCCCCTTTCTATTCAGTGCTACTCTTTTTAGGATTATTTATATTTGATTCGTTCCGTTAATAAATCTGATCCTTTCGTTATTACTCGATTTAACTATTTTGATTCTCCAAAAATTATTTTAAAATTTGTTTCGAAATATTTAAACATCTGTTTCTGTGATTTTCGAAAATTATATATGTTACATATCTGCACAGAATATTTGAAATATCCGTTTCAGGTGATTTTAAAAATTGTGAAAATTATTTTATTTGAACCCTTAGAGTGATATAGGGTATACCGATTTAACCAGCTGTAGGGGTACTACAGCCATGTCATTGCGGCACCAGTGGCATGACACTTCCGTGGCAGTGTGATTAGTCACGGCGTATCCTTCTGTTAGCTCAGGTGGTGAGCTTTGGCCATTTTGATATTTGTTTGAGGATACGTGGGTGCACCCAGAGTCTGATTTGATTTGTGATTTGATATTTGACGGTGACGTTGTATATGCCGTACACGTTGTCCGGTTTGTTGCACGCATTAGGTACCCTATGATGTGTGTATCTGTTATCTGTTCTGTATCGGTATGAAATATCCTAACCCTTCGTTGCTTCAGCCTTGTTTTAAAAATTAATATTTATTTATAACTGTCAAACTATATATCTTCTTTTCATTTTATAAACTGTATTCCAATCTGTACTGGGCATTTGGCTCATGCCGTATTCTTTCTTCTGGCAGGTACTTAGGGGGATCTTGGGCTGTGTGATGGAGAGCTCCCTTATTTCCATTTATTAGGATATTTGAACTTCTCAGATTATTTTAGTCATTTTCATTATTAGAGATTTTGGATTTATTCGTATTTATTATTTTGAAAGACATTGTTGGACCTATTTATATATTTTAAGGTGGATTTTAGTACTCTATATACAGGTTTGTGGTTTGGAAGTAACCCCTCATCTCATTTTGGGAATGGGGTGTTACAGATATATTGACATAAATATAATTCATATAATATAAAAAAATGTTACTATAATATATTATGTATAAAAATTATTTTATATAATTAAAATAATTAATTTTAATTATTTTTGGGTCAAAATGGGTCATTTTTGGATTGATCGGGTAATTCAAGTTGATAACAGGTTGATAGCAGGTCGGATTTAAATTGAAATTTTTCAACCCATTTTAGGTCGGGTCGAGTTTAGATTGACCCAAAAATAGGATCAGGTATAGCAAATCCGATGCGAACCTGATCTATTACCCAAAATTTTCACCCCCGTAATCTACTTGTTTATGTAATAAATTAGAAGATTGTATGTCTGTCATACATTTTGGGTCTATAATCTGGTTGGAGTTGTATTCAGTTGGGGCATGAACACTTTCCAGCCAAGTCCCTCCCTAGTTTGAGTTGTATTCGGTTTGGATAATTTTTCATTTCAATTTATTAGGTTTCGGGTCATTATTTAATCTAGTATTTTAAATTATTTTCGATTAAATTTTCGGTTTTACGTTATTTTCGGATCGGATTGAATCAATTTCAAATCATTTTCATATTTGATTATATTGAACCGATATGAATTAGGTTCGGATTGTTTTGAATTCGGTTATATTTTAGATTATTAAATTCAGATACAAAATCAGATCTTAATTGAAGATGATGGTATGATATTTTGAAAAAATTGGTGGTGAGAAAAATATTGTTATAAAAGTTAAATGTTTATTTGGTAATATTTCTAATTTATACGTTTTTTCAAATATAATATAAAAAAAATATGTTTTAGTGATATTTAAGTATGAGGGCGTAATTTCACTAAAAATAATTTTTCCTTGTTGAAAACACTTTAAAAAAAGAAGCTGTTTTAATACTTATTATATAATTTTTTTTACCTGTTTTCTTAATATTATAAATCAGCTATTGGTGGCAATACAAGTCGCACCCTTAGATAACCTTATTTTGTACTCCCTCTGTTCCATAAAAAGTGGCGGTTTACAAAAATTAAAAGTCAAGCTGATTCAACTTTGACCATTTATTAATAATTATTGTTAGAAATAAAAATTATGAAAAATGTATCATTAAAAAAATATTACATTAACTATTACAATTAATTTTTATTTTTGTAAAAATATAAATCAGTAATATTTAATAAGTGGTCAAAGTTGAATAAATTTGACTTTTACTTTTTATAAAGCGTCACTTTTTACGTAACAGAGGGAGTATAAAAATTTGAAACATGGATGACAACGGGTCGGGTTCGGTCGGGTTTAACTGAAATTCAAATCTAACTCCAAATATTTTCGGGTTATCCAAATTCAACGAATTTCGGATCGGATCGGGTTTTTTCGGGCATCCAAAACTTTATAAAAAGATGTAATCAAATTCAATATAATTCACACAAGCGGATACCAATAATTACATTTATAAAATTATAAATGATTAAATTTCAAAAAAATAGTTAAATATAATATATTATACGAATTGTGATATTAATTTATTATTAATATATAATTAACATTTAGTTAATAGTTCAAATATTAATAAAAATGAAAAGTTTGTATAATATAATACTATTAAAATCTATTATATGTTGATAAAATGGAGAACTAGTTTATTAAATAAGTCTTGACTAATGATTAAAAATGAAATAATAAAACGAACATATACAAATTATTTATCTTATATATATATATTATACAATAAATTATATTTATAATATTATATATATAAATATCGGATTTTTATCACATTTCGAGTTTGGATGGGATTTGGATCGTGTTTCGGATTTCGAGTCGGGTTTTGGTTCGGTACACCTGAAATCCAAATCCAAAATTTCGGGTTCGGTAATATCCAACCGGGTCGGAATGGATCGGGTATCCATCGGGTCAGATTATTTTGCCATACCTAATTTGAAATCTCTATTGCTACGATAACTTTTACAAATAATTTTTTATTTCTTAAATGAAGAAGAAAAAAGTATATAAAATTGTGTTTGGAAACTTTGATTTCATTTCAAATGCAAATAACAGATTTGAGTTGTTATTTGTAACATTTAAATTCCTTGAAATTGAAATGAAATCTAAATCTAAATCTAAATTTTTATAATCACCCAAACATGTCATTTGATTTAATCTAAAATTTCAAATGAAATTCATCTTTCCAAAGGCCATAACACAATTAGAATATTTGATATTTATGCGTTCTTCAAAAACTTTAAACCGGACTTTAGAGTGTTGACTTTCTAATGATAACTTCATGCAAAATATCTTTGTTACATATTTTTTTATATTTTACATTTTAAATTTAACAAATACAGTCAACCAACCACGAAGAGGATATACATGCCTTGACTTGGAGTAAAAAGTCAAATTCAAAGTAAAAGACATTTAATCTTTGAAAAAAAGTGAAACAAAGACTTAAAAATCAAATTGAGACAACAATTATACCTAAAATTACATTAATAGAGTAATATAATCCAGCCTCCAAACAAATATACTCATGCAGTTAGCTGGTAAGCCAACAGCTGTAGTCGTATCTCTACATCTGCCTGTCCAATAATGCAACGACTGACGAACAATGAACAAATACATGTTTTCATGTTTGTACGTAGAATTACAGATTATATATACTAGTTGTATGAACATACGAGGCAAATTAATAGATATAAATTCATCAAACTACCGCCTCATTTGTAGTTGAAGGTTTTGATATCGTCTTTATTATATTATTTATTATATCTCCTCTATATATTCATACTACAACTCGACAGCTATGGCCCTGGTGGTTTTAACAGGGTTCATGTTGGTTTTGGCACGTAAAATCATGTCCAAAAACCCCAATCTTTTCCAAGCTGCAAGCTCCGGAAAGCAGTTTTTTGAGTTTGTTAGGGACTTGCTTCCGGTTCCCGGACCATCATTATTATAACCACTGCGGATTTGGCTCATCAGGCTTTCATTGAAAAGGGTCAAGTCTTTGCCACCCGACCCGAGGAGAACCCGACCCGGACCATATTTAGTTGTAACAAGTTTACGGTTAATTCTTCGTCAAGGCTTTGATTGAAAACGCTCAAGGCTTTTATTAAAATAGTTAATCCATCCCAAAAAATTAATAAATTGATAAACTTTTTTCAACACAACAGTTATTTATCGATCCATCAATCAAATTGATAATTATCGATCCATCATCAACTTCATTAATTTTTGATGGAGTGGAAAACACATTGATTTTCAACTTTTTACAAATATTAGAAATAATTTTTAATCTCCAATTAAAATTGAATTAGTTTGACCGCAAAAAAGTCAAGATAGTTAATTTGAATTGAAATAGTATAAAAGTTTTATTTTAAATCAACTTTATGTAACAAATAATAATGATTATACTTTCTCTTTTTTTTTTTTGCTAAATATAATGATTATACTTCCGTATAACGAAATGTCAAATGTTGTCGAAAGAGAAGGCGAGTGCAGTGAGAATGAAAATATTTTCATGTAGTCTGTGCCCATCATTTGAGAAACTACAAATATATAATTATGGGTAAACCATGAACGAATACTGTATATGCTTACAGCTTCATGTATAATTAACGACAGTTTCTTGGATCAACTGGACATGAAATATTAAATTTAAGCTAGACGTATTAACAGTTTAACACCCAGAATTACAGAAGTAAACTAGATTCCCAATCCTCCAATTTTAATGCACATCATTGTATACAAGTAACATCTCTTTCCAAAACTACACACTATTCAAACAAAGATTACAAGCAGATGGCATTCCAACAGCTATGAGAGAACTCATGGCTGCTAAATATCCAAAAGACATCTGCAACATAAGATACATCATTAGTATATAGATATCAAATCGCATACTTCCTTGGCCTTCCACTGCAAGTGTTTTTCTCAGAAACACAGCACATTAATTTCAAGCATCTACCTATACATATATTGCCTGGGATCATTGAAATGCCTGGGTTCTTCATAATATTGTGAACGAGACGGATGGCGTATTCCCATGTCTCTATTTGCAGCAGGTCTTGAAAATGCATCATCAGATGACATCCTTGGCACCATTTCTGGGTAGGAAGGATAATCCGGGTATGCATATCTACTGGCAGAGGGTAGACCCGCATTTAAACGAGGATCAGGCGAGCTGTAAGCAAGGGCAGTATTACGATCTGCATCCAACATAGTACGAAAGACGGGAAACGTTGTAGGGAGTGTTGATCTAGGGTCCATGTAAGGATTTATGCGGGTGGTAAAAAGTCCATCACCAGGGCTGCTTGATCGAGACTGCATATAAGGACTGGGAACAAATCCATCTCCTACAGATCCAGGAGAAATATTTGTCAAGCTTAATTGTGAACCAGAACTCCGAAAGTGGCCTTGGGCTGTTGTTTCATGCTGAAAATCCATTGGCAACCTGAAAAGCCCGGTAGATCCAACAGGGAACTCAAATCCATTCTCATTACTCGTAGTAGGAACTGAAGAATTCACGTTCCTCATTGATCCGGTATCTAATATTGGAGATCTATTCAGATTTTGTTTAAGTGATGCCTTAGCTTGTTGCAGTGCCTCCAAGACAGATCCAAGTTTATTGGAGGTATCATGAGGCATCAAAGCAAATTGATTAGTACTTCCAGAATCTTCTCTGTTCAAGCTGTTGGTAGTGCTGGAGACTAATTCTGTCTTCTCTTTCCTGGGGACACCATTATATTGGTTCACAGGTGGAAAAGATTGATGAACTACTGAATGCTGTTGATCATAACTACTTTTAGACATTGAAACTGCAATCTCTGATGCTTGGGATTTAAAAGCAATGTTGCTGGTAGATATCTGATTCCCTACGGGTTCATAACTAACCGATAAACCCTCATCTGTTAAGCTTGGTTCTTGGTTACAGGACACAAAAGTTTCGAATGGCGAAGCTGGTTCCCTGCTTTCATCCCTATCTTCGGTAACATCTGAATGATTTCCGACGTCAAAGGAAACCTATATCATTCATGATTAGAAACGAGTCCTAATGAGGTAATTACAAATTTGCATTCAAATCATACAAACAATTAAAACTAAACTCTATACAAGAGGGCTTTGGAGTTTGGCCCAGTAAATAATAAAGCAAAACAAAGTGGGAGCATTTTGAACTACAACTATATTACTACATTCTTTCCTCGAAATTACAAATAGGGGTTCTTATATGACCATGTATACTCCAAAATAGTGATGGTAGAGTTTGAATCTGACTACTACTGGTATTATAGATCTGTATTGCATATTGTGGGAATTTCTAACCATGCTTCTCCATTTACTGATGTATCATGAATAGTTCAGATGATGAGCATCATATTATACAAGTACGTGTATGTAGATCCTGTGCAAGGCAAGACACGGGTCTTTATTTATATGAATTAATTTTTTATATAAATAATTAATTGTGTTAATAATATTGTATAGTTTTTATATAGTCAATCTCTAACAGGGCTATTAATAGTATAGCATAAATTTTTAAGTTCAATGAAAAGACTGAAAATTAAGCTCAACTAAAATTTTTTAAAAACCCAAATTACACGATGGATAAGTTCGACTATAATAGTATATTAAAGATTTGGTATTTTGTTACATACTGTTTGGTGTAATTTCAGTGCACTATGACATAACTATCAACTGCAAGCCAGTGAAAAAATTAATTCTGGAATCCAAGGAAGATAGAGAAGACCAAGAATTTAGTATCTAAGGAAAAGCGGTCATGCTAGAGAATTGGTTTAGTACACTTATATTACATAACTGTTACACTTAAAAATAAAATGTAAAAATGTAAAACAATTTTAACTTAGTTGAAGGCAGAAAAGACAAACCGGGGTACGACTGTTTGTTTCTCTGAACTTCTCTTCCCAGTCTCTTTGAGTTTTTTCCTCTGCTTCATACTGCTTTATGAGATGGGCTTGTTGTTCTAAGGCTATTTCCATATCTTTATCTTCTCCATGAGCGCTAGGCGAGTGGCCATTAGATAATCTTTGATTTTCCAAGACATCTGAAGATTCTTTAAGAGTTTCAGGCACATTATCAGCGGAAGAAGGAACATCAGGGCTTTCAGCTACTTCAATACCTTCTAAAGGAAGCCTATTAGTGTCAATTTGCAGTTGATCAGCAGCTGATCTGACAACACAAGATAGACAACATTTTAAATACATTAACAAAAGTTTCCTGCAATTTATAAGTGGAAAATATGAAGTGGTACATGCAGAAAGATCACAAACATCTACATATACTTCAGCAGTATCTGCCGAAAGTGGAGGAAATCACACCTGCATGGCTACACCTATGTGTACTTACCAAAATACCTATGTCTATCATAAAATGAATCTCTTCTACGTGCAAATGTCAATTACTCTATCCTGAATAGGGGTGGCAAAATTTGACACGACCCGAAATCCGACATGAAAAAAATACGAATTTGGGTTGGGGCTTTGAGTTTCGGATCACGTTTGGGTTGGCCGGTTGGATACAAATTTACCCGAAAAATCGGGTCAATTTTGAGTTAACCCAAAATACCCGAACCCAACCCAAAATTTTATAATATAAAATACATTATATATAATATATATATATATTTACACCACACAATTATATATGTGTGTGATATAGTGACGTATTTTATAAATAAATTTAATTCACATATTATCAAATAAGGTTACTATTATTTTATATAACCAAAATATTTCATTTTTGGGAAAATCAATTAAAACATCACTAAACTATATGACTTCTTGAGTTTAAGTCCTTAAACTTTTTTTTCCTAATTGAGTCCTTAAACTATATAATTTTTGGATTGAAGTTCTTAAACTATTTTTTTTGTAATTGAGTCCTTAAACTATATAATTTTTTTGATTCAAGTCCTTAAATAAAATAATTTCTTAATTGAATTCTTAAATTATTTTTTCTGTTGAAATTAGAATCTTCTGTCAAAATTTTTCAACAAACATCAATTTAATTATTAATGGGACATTTGCTTATTTTAACATATATATATGTAAAATTAAAAATTAATTTTTAAACTATATTGAACACATATATAATATTAAAATATAATTAAGTTATATATTAGTTGACATATATACAACTTTATATTAGTTAGTTCTTATTATTAAAATTTATTATTTTAATCAGCTCCAAGAAAACAAATCATTTATATTATTACATTTACTAATTTTTGTTGTTGAAATTCATATACTTATTATAATAATTCACTTCAATGTTTTAAATAATATATATTATTATTAGTTTAAAATAACTGACTCAATTAAACCTAACACAACTTTTGTTATTTTTATTTAATTAGGTCACATTAGTAAATTAAGAAACTATTTTATTTAAGGACCTAAACCTAAAAATATATATAGTTTAAGGAGTCAATTACGAAAAAAAATAGTTTAAGGACTTAAATCCAAAAATTATATAGTTTAAGGACTCAATTACGAAAAAAATAGTTTAAGGATTTAAACTCAAAAAGTCATATAGTTTGGGGATGTCTTAATTGATTTTCCCTTCATTTTTTAATATTTTTGGGGTCAAAACGGGCAATTTTCTATTGATCAGGTACATAAAGGTTCAGGTTGAAATTTCCAACCTACTTTGGGTTCGGGTTGACCCAAAAACATGACGGGGTACAACAAACCCGACATGAACCCAACCCGTTACCCGATATTGCCACCCCTAATCCTGATCTATGTATAATGGAATATAACATTTGCAAGCAAATAATACTTTAAGGTTGAATTAAAGAGGGGGGAAGAGACATACGTGGTCTCCCTGCGTTTTATTCGGCGACATGATTTTCCAATATGTTTTGGCGATGAATTAGCACTTGATATAACACTGCCGTGCCTTCTTCTAGAAGAATCCTTGTACTTCTTTTCGAGAAAATGCGGAGAATCCTTCTCACTTTTCCAAGACAAGCTTCTACCGCACGTTCTCCCATCAGCTAAGTTTTCTTCCTCCATCAAGGAACTAGGACCAACCTCAGATCCAGACGGAGTTGCTTCCTGATCAGAACTTGAATTATAGCCATCAGATACATCAGTCGCCCCACTGCTTTCTAATATGGCAAGGACATCTGCTGTTGCCTTCTCAGCTTTCATTCTTTCTAGAGACACAATCTTTAGCTGTTCCTCCAGTTCCAGTACCTTTTCATTTCACATTCCAATCCAAGATTGTAATATTACACTAAAGAATTTAAAGGACAAAGTCTAATGCAATTTTAGATAGCAAAGAGAAACGAAGGGAGTGGGAAGAGGCACTAGGAGATATGCGGCGGGGGGACGAACTGAAAAGATCAGGGTTCAAAATTTTCTTATTTTTTTCATGGAATAATGCAAGATCCAAATTTACAAATACATATAACACATACTCACACATGAAAAAGATTGAAACTAACCCTTCTGGCCAATTCATCAGCTCTTTGCCTTGCTGATCTCGATACAGATCTTTCAGAAAGCAGCCGTGCTCGGAGAAACTCAATTGTCATTGCAGTTGACTCCTCAATGTCAATACTAGCATTTCTGATAATGCAGATCTTAAGTGATTAAAGCTTGTACAAACGATCAGTGATATAACAGAGCAGGGATACTACATACACTCCACTTAAATTTTATCTTCAACAGATAAATTCTCAGCCAAATAGTATATGCAGTTGCATGTTACGAAATAAGAACAAGAGAACTGAAAACCTAAAACTGAAAAAGGTATACTTGGTGCATCCAAATTCACCAGTAGTTAAACAGAAAAGATACTGAAGTCAAACTGCACTTCATGCTACAAATGATAAACACCGGTTCATACATATAATTCTTCCAAACAAAGTATCCTCCACAAATAAATACATGAAACCAGTATATGTACTTCAACCGTGTTTTCTGTAAAGGTCGCAACTTTGCTTTGGACCTATTTAGCTAGTCCATCATTACATCATGTAAATTACGGGCATTCTAGCCTAACTATTGGTGGAAACATTGTTTAGACCATATAGGGTAAGAATTTAGTATATTCTTCGGTAAAATCCTAGTAAATTATTTGATTGCATGCAAATACTTATGATTCTTATTCATAGAAGTGGATATGTTCTTTCAAAACTCTATTTTCTCCACGTTCTCTAAATCTCTACTCAAATGCCACCCATATATGTTTCTCTCCTTGAATCAATGTTCTTACATTCCAATCTGCATCCAAATGTAGCATTTGATTTCCAATAACGATTCTTTAATCTAATATTTATTAGTCATAATACACCAATAAATGATGTGGGTAAGACGTTTTCACAATTAATATTCATTCCAAGCTATTACTTACAAAATCCTCTATAGAATTTTTAATATAAAAAGTGCACAGAGAAACCAAGTATATCATTAATACTAAACAATCACAACAATACTAAATGCAAAAGAATTTATAAAGCGCTCACTGTTTTAAAGCTCGATTAATAAAATACCTATTGTTAGGCACCTCGAGGCTTTGACTAGGCTGGTTTGCAACAATAACAAAAAAATAACTACAACCGATAGTTATCTCGTATACATAACTTCCACTAATAACAAAAACACTATTTCCCCGAGTCTCTATACCGAAATTAAATATCGAAAGTACGAAAAGGAATAAGCTCATCTAATCAGCTACAAACCCTAACTAAAACTATAATCATAAACACAAAAGATAAAGCAGATCCACTATAAATGACCTAAAAAAGGCTCAATAACCCTAATATAATCTCAATTAACAAAACTAAAAAAATTAAATTAAATTGAACAAAACAACTAGGTACGTTGAAAGTAAAAGGTAATAATCGAAAGATCAATAAATAAATAAATAACAATAAAAAGCGTGTAAAAATGAAGAATAAATATACCTGTGATCTAGGTCTTGGTTGGACATATTGGGAGGAAAATAGCTCCTCCGGTTAGTAATAGAAATATAGATAGATAGATAGGAGTTGTGTGAAATGATATATAGAGATACAGGGTTTGTACGTATGAATTGATGCCCAGAGGGGGTTATGGAGATTGTTGTTTGGGGTGGACTAAGGAGAAAATGGTGAGGGTAGCATCGGAAATAAACCAGATATGGTGTTATTGTACATTCAATTCTAGAAATTTAACATATTTTTGGATAATTAAAATAATTTGAATTTCTAAGCATTTATTTATAAGTATAAATTTGAATATATAAAATGATAAATTAATTTTTATTATTTGAAATATATAGTTTAAAATAAATTATAGTTCTGAAACACAATTTTACAAGTGTATTTTAGTTATGCATATAAAAAAATAAATCAAGGCAAAAACAACTTGTTTTGTTACTAAATTCTCAACAAGATTTTCCATTTTTAGTATATATATATATGTCGAAATTCGAATACAGTACATCACACAACCTGTATTTATTATCCAAATATTGTCTTCTACCCGTTGTTATCCTGATTATGAGTAAACCATCTTTATAACCTTTTACATCATCTACTATCTTGTCACCTTTTGCATGGTCGTATATCAACAACGAACATTTTTTCAGATAAATTCGACTATTTAAATCCAAATCCAAATCCAAGCTCTATAAAACGGTCTCACATATTCTGCCTACATAATTTTATCCAAGTCTTGTGATTCCGCAAGTAAGAATGTGCTGATGAAAGATTCAGTAAATCATGTCCATGTATGCTGATATCTGAAGCAACACCCATTGAAAGAGTTGGCTGGTGTACATATTTGAGAGGGATGCTAGATAGCTTAAAGACACAGAAAATTTGAAGGATGAATGGTTAAATTACATCAACCATCACATTAAAACTCATTCTACTACAAATATGTAGTAAGCTCGAAAAAAATTGGCACAACACTACAGATATTGAGAAAATTGTCACAACACTACAGATTTTGAGAAAGGAAAAACCGTCCAAAATTGGTACAAACTACATGTATTGAGAAAATTCTCTACTCCTTTAACATTTTGGCAGGGAGCTCCCTATATCTATCACATCAACTGCCCACCCAATGCTTTCATTTACCTTCAAATATTCAAGTGGCCTTCCTCTCTTCTCTTCTTTGGAAGTCTTTATATCTGGATCAAAGGACAACAATTTATATTAAAAAAGAATCAAGTTTGTTTATGCAATATTCAGCGTTTTTTCAAGTTAAATATTGCTAGACTATTGATAACCAAACACGAAATGTGCATCCCGTGGCACAGTTTAAAACAAGCATAATTTGACCGATCAAAGCATATATACGCTTTCACAATATAAAAACAGGTCATGTGAGGCTCAGAGCAAGAAAGACAATACAAAATCTAGTAATCACACTAACAAGGAGTTAATTAGACCTTGGGGATAATTACTTGGTGTCTTTTTCACAATTTTTCTCTCGTGTTCAGCCTCTCTAAACAGCTAGCACCAGAGCATAATAAAAATATCCTGTTAATAATCTGGGCACGCTAAATTTTAATCGAAGTAGCTTTATGATTTATAAAAACTCTATTGAACTGCTGATATCTTCCTCTCACCAGCTCTCTTAAAAAAACTGGTAGCTGGCTGTAAAAATCTTCTGCTAGCACTTCTTGGTCCAAGTCAAAACTTCTATGGTTTCCACTTTGGATATGTTGAATACATCACACGACCTGTACTTATCCAAATGCTCTCTTCTAACTGTTCCTATCCTTATGAGATCATCTATGATCAATATCCAATTCACAGCTGTTATCAATGACCAGCATTTTCAAATAAATTTATTTTGGCCTTATGATGTCAAAAGAATCTGTTGTCCCTAATTAGATGTAGATATATTAGCTGTTAATACAGTATACATAAATAATTTCACCGAAATATACTTGTAAAATTATAATACATTCGTTAAATATTGATTGATGTATGCATCTCAATATATCAGACCATATTTTACTGTCCAACCACCACTAATTTGTTTTCCTAAGTGATCGACTATTCTTTTTCATTTACCTTCATATTACTGTTTAAAGTTTTCAACAAATTACGTATGGAGAACGCAGAAGAAACAGAGGCTCTATATGTAGTGTAAGAGAAACACAGAGAGCTAGCTACATTTAATGGGGTACTAGAATTACTGATAAGGTTAGTGTTCTTATGCTACCATGGTTAGCCCATGGGCACATATCTCCCTTTCTAGACCTAGCGAAAAGACTCTCCACGAGAAATTTTATTATCTATCTTTGTTCCACTCGGATCAACCTCAATTCAATCGAGAAAAATATAACTGACAAATGGTCAAATTCGGTACATTTAGTAGAACTCAATCTTCCACCATTGCCTGATCTTCCTCCTCACTATCACACAACCAATGGCCTCCCACCCCATCTCATGGCCACCCTCAAAACAGCTTTTGCAAACTCAAGTCTTAACTTCTTAAAAATCTTTGAATCTGTTAAACCAGATATATTGATATATGATTTCAATCAGCCATGGGCAGCTGATATTGCCTTGTCTAATGATGTTCCAGCAGTTCAGTTTATCTTGAGCTCAGCAACTTTTTCTTCAGTTGCGAATCACATGTTGAACTGCGATTTATCTGTAGGCTTCCCTTTTCAAATTTCCATTCACAAGTACTTTGCTGAAAAGATGAATGCTAGATTGGAACTCTCTCCAGATGAGGCAAAGGATATGGATCGTGTAAGGGGAGCTAGCAAGAGATCTAAAGTAGTTCTGCGCAGGACCTTTAGAGAAATCGAAGGGAAATATATCGATTATATATCTGTTTTGTCTCAAAAGAAGACGATTCCTGTAGGGCCACTTGTTCAAGAAGTGCTTGAAGATACAGATAATGGTACAGAAACAATCCAATTTCTGGACAAAAAGGATGAGTCTTCAGTAGTGTTTGTTTCCTTTGGCAGTGAGTATTTTCTATCCAGGGAGGAAATACGAGAGATTGCGTATGGATTGGAGCTTAGCAAGCTCAACTTTATATGGGTCGTAAGATTTCCTTTTGGAGAAAACATGAAGCTTGAAGAGGCACTCCCTTTAGGGTTTCTTGATACGGTAGGGGACAAAGGACTTGTCATGGATGGATGGGCTCCACAGGCAAAAATCTTACGTCACTCAAGCACCGGAGGGTTCGTTAGCCATTGTGGATGGGGTTCTATAATGGAGAGCATGGCATTTGGTGTTCCGGTCATAGCCATGCCTATGCATATTGACCAGCCATTTAATGCTATAGTTGTGAAGGAGGTTGGAGTTGGACTAGAGGTTGAGAGAGATGAGAATGGTAGGTTCAAGAGAGAAGAGATTGCAAAAGTGATAACAAATGTGGTACTAGAAAAAAGTGGGGAGACAATAAGGAGGAAAGCCAAGGAAATGCGTGAGAAGATTAGAGAAAATGGCGAGAAAGAAATAGACGAAGTTGTGGAGGAACTGGTAAAATTTTGTAAGGAGAAGAAAAACGAGATAAAGTCTTCCAAAATGTTATAATAGTTCAAACGTTGTTCACGATTTAATGAGAAATCATCAGATTTTACGTACTCGGTCATCAATTTGTTACATTTGTATTAGTAAAATGTTTTACTAGCTGGTTTGTCTTACAGTTCTCAGTAATATGGCAGAGATGATCAGTCTATTAGTCTGCATGTCCATTTCATTTTGTCTCTACATTCAGATTTTTCCAGTTCTATCATTTTGTTATAGCAAGCAAATGTTTAGACATAGTTATCACTTTTTTTCACCTATTGATCAATGACCACACAACCAGAAGTGACCTACGCAAAGACATAGACCAACGGTGTTAACCATCCAACTAGCTCTTATTAAAAACTAGGTCTTACATATTCTGCGTACATAGTTTTACCCAACTATTAACCAAGTCTTGTGATTTCACAAGTTGCTCCAACTAAAACCTAAGATCACAACCAAGAATGTGCTGATCACTGATTCAGTAAATCATGTGCATGTATGCTATCTTAAGCAATATAATGGAAACAACTGGACCAGAGCATGATATAGATTACACCAACTATGACATAAAATTCATTCTAATACTGATATGCAGTAAGACCGACAGGATAAATGTATTAACATAACTCAATATCTGCATCTAAATCACAACAAACAAGACACACACACACACATATATATATATAACTAAAAATGTTAAAATTGAGAACATTAATTAATAAGTTTTATTTTTAACCTTGGTCTCAAAATTTAGAAAGCTGTTCAAGTTTGCGAGCTTGGAAAAACTTGCAGCGACCTTTACCACTTGATTCGATTTCTTCACTTCTCTTCTTCATACCAGTAAAACCAACACTGGTCAATTTCAATTGCTTCTTTCCAGTCTTCACACTGGATCCATCTTCATCTGTTGCGTCTGATTCCCTATGAAAGTCAAAAATACGATAAATTAGTATCCAAATAATCTTATGTCTACATGCAGCAAAAGTAAGTTTACTTTTTAAGTTGAAGAAAACTCAAATAATATGACATTTTCATCGGTTTCATATATTATGAAGGGGCTAAATTATTTAAACATCTAAAACACCAATAACCACAAAAAGGGGTAGATAAAATGGCACTAGTATTATGACATAATTGAAATTCAAATAATTATATATTCTTCTATGTCAATTGTCAGCTAATTAGGCAATTATCTTCCTCTCATCTAAAACCAGTCAGTTCATATACGAGAACCACTAGTTTCATGTTAACCTGTGGATATGGTACATCAAACAGTGATAATTTTAATAATACAGTAAAGATTGGGGCTGTCTAGTCAAACAAGACTATAGATACCAAAGATTACATAGATTATATAAACAGCTCACCACAACACCTCGATTCCGTCTTTAAAATAGGAATTGCAAGTACCCCAGCTGAAGCGCACTAATGTTGGAAATCCAAATACCGTATGTTTGTGATGCTCCAACCAGCCCTTAGTTTCAGGATCTAAATGCATGATATTTCTTGAAAATTGTTCATGAAGATGTCATATTAAATAAACAGAATTGTATAAAAGTTGCAGTGTCTTACCACCAGGGTATCCTGATCCAAAGTTCCTATTCATGTTTTCCGCACTTTCATCAAACACCCAATTTCGTAATGCTCGATCTCTTGTGACCTAATAAGCAGAAACAAAATTGCATTCCCAATAATAAGACTAATAAACTGACTTAAGAAACTTCAAAAATTAGAGAAATTGACCTTTGCAACAATACTTGCACCGCTAACAACTGGATAGAGGCTGTCGGCTTTCTTTGCAACCACAAATTTTATAGATGGAAATATATCACTCAGTTTGGTCCTGTACTTCTCAGGATCTCCAACAGTATCAACATATACCTGAAAAACTTCGTCGCTTCAGTATTTTTGCTTTATCATGTCAGCATAGTCTGATGAAAGCATAGCCCACAAACATCTTGAACCCAGATTATATATTAAAATAGATATAAAAAAAACTGTGATAGATTGTTTCACCACTGATTTGCAAATGCTTTGTCGTAAATGATAGAACTATTGATCTGTTATTGATTAAATGTTTTTTGTTTATGATTTGTCATATGGATATGCGGTACAGCTATTAATCTTCCTTCATACACCAAATACAATGGCATAGAAAATTTTAATATCATGTTCTATAACTTTGGTATATACCACAGCTCTAAATCTTTCAAACATGATATTTATTTCTAGATACTATTTTATTCAGCATAAGAACATCTTTTCAAGATTTCTTCTTTAGGTGAAAACCCTCAAAAAACTTTTATAGCAATATAGATGATTTTTATAAAAATAATAAAAATAAACTACCAATTGTTTTTTATTTCTTGACAATGAAGATTTATCATGTGAACTTGAGAGTGTAGAATGTTAAATGACATGTTGGATCATATTTATGAAATGAGCCAAAATCATTCGATTACGGACATACACTGTTAGCTCCTTTGTTGGTTATGTGAGGTGTAACGAAATTCCTTATGTGAATGGTCGGTCATAATTACAAATTTCTAATGGAACTATGGAAGCCACGGGATGAAAGTTTAGTAGATTCACACCTCTGTAAGAAGAATTCCAGTATTCAGTGCCCTCCTAACGAGACCAATTGCAGAATTATGTGATATCTCATTGAGGTTAATCTTATTTCTGTCATGAAACAAATTGAGGAACCATGTCAAAAAATTGTCACAGAAGTACAAATATAGTGAAACTTCTCCACTCACTTCTTCAACATTTTGGCTGAGAGTTCCCTTGGATCGATAACATCAACTGCCCACCCAATGCTTTCATCTGCCTTCAAATTTTCAAATAGCTCTTCCCTCTTCTCTTCTTTTAAAGTCTTTGAATCTGAAGTAAAATAGACCACTTTATAAAAGAAATGTATCTAGCGTATTTATGCAATATTAGTGTCTAGTTAAGTTATTAGTTTCTGGGCTTTAAAACAAAAATACTAGTGGATAAAAACAATATATTTCTTAACTAATACCCATGTAATGTGCATCTCATACTTGCACAACAGTTCTGAAACAAGAACATTGGTCAAAGCATACACAGAGACACTTCCACAATATAATGACAGACCAAATGAGACTCAGACCAAGATATCCATTATAAATGTTCAAAAAAGTTTAGAGTAATGGTGATATAACGCTCAGCTCTAACAAGCACGAAAAGGCAAAAACTAACATTTAGTAAAGAAGAATTCACAAATTTTAAGTCATGTATGTATGCCTATAAAAAACATACAACTTCCTTCATTTCAACATAGAGAATTGATAAACCAAATGACCGATGATTATTTTTGTAAGTTTATAATTGAAAACCCAGCACCGCCAAATGATGGCTCGAATCTGTCGATTATGTTCATTTTTCAATTATTTTATTCTTACAGAGTCTACATGGTTAATTATGTCCCATGAAAACAATGTAGTTCAAACCGGGAAACAGAACACAAAACCAACCAATTGGTGACTGTCGACTGTCGTGTCAGTCTGAGACTGACTGAACGGCCCCTTTTTGTCGATGGCAGAAAAAATAATAGTTAGCTTTTTCCAAAAACAATGTAGTTTTGTCTGAACGAAAATAAGTAAAAATTTATTTCCTTTACATAACGTCAGTAGTCACAATGGACCAAGTCGGTAGGAAATTCTCTGGTTATTCAATACTAAAACGTCACCATTTTAATTAGCAAAAAAAAGGTCACCGCTTTGCTTTGCTCATTGCTGTATGTGTAGCTAATAAAGAAAAACAAATCATGAGTCACATAGAAAGAAACTTATTAAATTTTTTAAATGTACACTTTAATGATTTTTTTTGAAATAATACTAAAAAAGTAAACTTTTTACAATTGTATGAATATTTCTTCTTTACCACCATTTTTTGTATTCATCAATTATAAAAGGACTTCATCCCATACATTTTTAGCACACCCCTTTTTCCGTCGGTGTTTCTTTCCCATTTCTTATTGAGTAGACCTAGGCCTTCCATGAGGAATAACTTTGTAAGTTCTCTCTCTAAGTCAGCTCCAGGAGACTTGTCTCATGGTTCGTCTGAGGGAGTAGAAGTACACCCTCTGGATATTGTCCCACCAACATTACTAAACCGTGATATTGCAACCTTCAATTTCGGAAATAGTAGTTCCGATAGTGCCACAGGTGGTGCTACTGTAAGTGTCACCGATAGGCGTGCTGGAGCCACGCCTCGTGGACGTCCTCGTGGGTCCAAAAATAGACCCAAAGGAGAGAAAATAGCTATGAAGCCAGTCGTTCTCGATGTGCCGACTGGCATTAATATAACTGATTGGGTGGCTGGCTGGCTTTGCCAACTCAAATAAAGTTTGCATTACTGTTGTTGGTGGATTCGGGAAGGTTTCACTAGCGATTCTTAGCAACCTAGCGTCTCAAGCTCCACCCCTACTATATGAGGAACATCTTACCTGATTAATCTTTCAGGGACTTATCTATTATCCCCTTTAGCAGAAGGTTCTCCAACCTTTTTTAATGCTTCATTGGGCAGGGTGAATGGGGGTGTAATTGCTGGGGCAGCATTGAGGATGGTCTCCATGGGTAAGGTTAATTTGAGTGCATATGTTTTCCAGAATCCCGAAATAATTTCTATTAAGGCCGAGTTCATTGATTCGTCATGTTTAGCCTAGATTTAGGTAAAAGTGTAAAACATTTCACAAAAAAAGTAATTCTATGTAATAGACTCAAAATGTTATATTGCATATGTTTTACTTATTCCTTATTCAGTTTGAGTTTATGTAATTTTATAATTATAAATCCCATTATTCGTTATAATGCATCCATTTTGTCTTTTATTTCATTCATCTGTTATATTTTTTTTAGATAAGCAAATTATATGCAGGAACAGGATTTGCATCATCAACAAGTAGAACTCTGGTGAAATGATTAGTTTTCTTTTTCTTTCAATACATCCATAATTTGGTATTGTTGTGTAAACTTGTTGTTATTAGATTATTGTCACTTGCATAATACCCGTGAATCAAACAGGCTAATTATTAATTCATTTATAAAAAATAGAGTAAAGAGCACTTCGTGTACCCGCAGTTTATGTGTCAGACCACTTGGGATACCACACTTCAAAAAGTAACACGCGCTATACTGCACTTCTTAACGTCCTAACACTTTGCTGTTTTCCGTTAAATTGGACTAACGCCGTCATCGTCTCCAGTGACCTTCAACGACGGCAAAACAAAACTCAAACAAAGCTTGTCAGTTTTTATACCAAAATAACGCTAGCCTTGCCAGGAGTACGTATATAACAATTATACATACAAACAAGTAACAATGTGACCGTAAATTGAAAAAATCAGACGAGCTTTACCGGAAAAATAATTTTCCGACGAGCTCCAAAAATAACTCATAAACACAAACAAAAAATATCACTAGCATGTCCTTTCACCGATCTACTTAACCATGTAATTAGTTTATGCAACAAATCAACGGAAAAATAAATAAGAAATTCAAGTATAACCCGAAAATCATGAATTACAAATCAAGCAATTTCTAACGAAAACGGAGCACGTAGTCATGTACTTCAACACATGGGATTCAATTTGGTTACTCATACGAAGAAAACTAAGTTCAGAATCATCTTCAAAAGTTGCTTTGATCTTCAAGAACACAAAGAACACCTTCTTCTCCAAAACAAAAAAACTGACGGCGTTAGTCCAATTTAACGGAAAACAACAAAGTGCTAGAACGTTAAGAAGTGCAGTATAGCGCGTGGTACTTTTTGAAATGTGGTATCTCAAGTGGTCTGACACACAAACTGCGGGTACACAAAGTGCTCTTTACTCTAAAAAATATCCAATTATCATTAAAACACCTACATGACTACATATAATCCTGCTTGGAAATCACAGCACCAAGCAAAACAAACAATGATCTATATGTTCATATTCCTAAGTTAACATCATCTCACTTGTATGAAATCTAATAAACAACCTAAATCCAGTTAAGACCAATCAAAATGTATGCCAGAATATTCGTAGCCCTTTTCAAACTAATCCGAAAAATATGGAAATCGACATACACTCGGTTATTTTAGTAAGGAACAACAACACTCTTCTCTTCTTTAAGAAAAGAAAGATACATACATACATTCCTCAATATTATATAACATAAAAATTCATTAAAATGGGAACCCAGAAAATGTAACCTGCAAAATTAAGTGAGGACATGGTCTTCTCATAAGAAAGTGGACAATACAAGCACCCATAAACCATTGGTCCTGAAAACAATTAACATGACATAAACATTTAATACATAAGATAGATTAATTAATAGTAAATGAGTGTGTAGTGTAATGTATATAGATAGATAGATACAAAACAAAGAGTACCTAAAACAGGGCCTCGACCAGCTTCATCGATTCCCATAATGCAGGGCTCAGAACCCCATTTTGGTTCCATTTTTGAGTTAAATGAGCAGGGGGGGGGGGGGGGGGGGGGGGGGGGCTAAACACGAGAGACGCTGCTGTGATATATCTCCACTCTCGAATATCTAAAATATAAAACCGGTTCGTCGTGTAAAGTACAGTGATGGCAAAAAAAATCATATTTATTTATGTGCTTCAACTTTCTAAGTTCTATTAGTATAGTATTTTATGTTTATATTTTTAAAACTTAAAATCATTATACAATCTAAAAATGATTAATAAAATAAGTAAAATATAAATAGTCCGCCTCAAACATTATTGACCAGATATATTATAATAATATATTATATTTAAAATATATAGAATGTAGAATATATCTGTTTTAAATATTATAATAATATATTATATATTTTTATAATATATAATTATTAATTTTATAACCAGATGAAGCCTAATGTTTGATGCTGAGTAGTAGATAAATATGAATATATCAAATGTATATTATATTTGTATTAATTATTATTATTTAAGAAATATATAATTAATACAACCTGGTCTCAATTTATTTGTTATATTTGATTTTTTATGATTAAATTGGCTAAATTTTGATTAATAATTAAAAATTATTAATTTATAATTTTAAAAAAATGAAAATTTTATTTTAAAGTAAATTACATATATTTTCTAATATATATAAGTTTTTGTATATTATATAATTTTTTTATTTGTTTTGTAATTATATTTGGTGCTCTATAATTTTTTATATGTTGGGTAGTTTTCTATAATTATTTGTTCATTAAATTTTTGGTTTTTCAATTACTGAAATAAGTAGTTCCTTCGTTATTATCATGGATCATATCTATCAATTATTCCATACTTGTTAAAATTTGAATTTGGACGATTAGATTTTTTCCAATAACATTGTGTGGATATTTTTTCTTGCCTTCTTACCAATTATAAAAGGACATTATCCAAGACTTTTATTGATTTTCTCTTGGTTCATTGATTTTCTCGTGATGAGTAACTTAAATTTGTCTCATGGTTCTTCCCAGGAAGACGAAGTACACCCACCGCCAACATTATCAAACAACGATCAAACTTTAATTCCGAGAATGGTAGTTCTCATAGTATCGTAGGTGATACTATTGATGCTAACGCTAGTATAAACAGGAGTAATGTTACGTACCCAAAAATTATCCCATTTTTTTCCTAAATGACGTAGCATGATATAAATTAGTGTGACATTTTATAGGCAACGTTCTTCTAAAATATGTACTCCCTCCTAAAAAAAAGAAGAAAAAGAAAGTAGGCACGTTGTACCTTATCAGTTAATGATATTTCACTCGAGTGAAATTAGAATTGACCCTATAGACTTTTTCTTGTTATTTCCTTGTTCTTATGCCAACCGCAAATTTAACACAAAAAAGTGCAATGAGAATATTATTAATTTTTTAATAAATATTTCTTCAATTTAAATCCCATAGATTTTAAAATATTTCACGTATAATGAAAATTTTCCAAAGTAACATAGGAGCATCACTTCAGACATCTTCAAATTTTGCTAAAATGAGACCCTTTTATGATCTGTGGCGTGTCTTGTTTATTCTTTTCTATTTAGTATCCACGTCATATATATTAAAGAAACGGAATTAAAATGCAATTCTCAGTTCAAGGTCTCAGCCTTCTTTCTATATTTTCTTAAATCTCCAAAAAAGAACACTCAAGGCGCCGCTCCAATGTGAGCCTGTGAGTTGCACAATAATAATGGTGATAATAATACATAATGTACATCTAACTAGAAACTGTACAGATTACAATTTGTTGACCTCCAGCTCATCATGGCTTACTGCAAAAAGGGCAAAAGAGGCTTTAAATCTTTTAAGGGGGGAGAGAAACTGTTGTCCAGGACAGAAATAAAGCAACTAAAAACTGTAGTCAAGTCAGCCGAGAAAAAAATTAGCAACATCTGTAAGTGATTGCCCCTGCCCAAGTGCTTCCGAAATTCTAAGAGCCATTGTCGCTTTGTATGCGGACTTATCTGCAACCTCCATCAGCAACTGGGCTCGTTTGCGCTTGCGTAGAGCTAAATCGTCTGATCTGTTAGCTGCAGCACCAGCTTCTTGGACCTTTAGAATGTTTTTCTGTTCATCCACAGTATCCCGCTCAGCTGCCATGCCTGGAATACATAATAGGATTTCATTTTAGAAAAAACTATTCGAGGAAAATTAACTGCAAGTGCTAAAAGAGTGCAAACAGCAGTCACCATTGATAACAAAGAACCAAATTGGAAAATATCAATGTCAAACAGGGAAATTTTTTATTTTATAAAAATAACATATCCTAACTTCACAATAGCTAAGATTCATATCCTGGCCAAATGTCTCACTCTCCATATATAAATAATTCTTAAAAACAGATCATAAACATCAATGGATCAACTCTTTTTTTGTCCACTACATTGCCAGGGATACCTATGGTCAGCTTGCTTCACTGCTAGAAGATTACAATTTCTAGTTTCTCTCTACCATTTATTAGATGATTATATACATGCTAGTCACTCCTTGATAAGAATGACTGACATGGTACAGTACTAGATGATGCCTTGCTACTACATTTCTATTCGACCAGCAGCAGGAATTAATCTCAATTGATGTATTCCATTTCTAGTTTTGCTCAATTTACTGAGAGATGTACAGCAGTAACAGAAATGCTTGATACAAGAGTTCATACCTTGAAGAAAGGTCCGTTGCTTGCCCCTTCCATTCTTGCTAGCTTGTCGATTAAATGATCTTTTCTTGCGAAGAACAGCCTTTGTTAAAACTTGAGTTCTTCTTGGTTGATAACACTATCAGAAAAGATCATTTATTTTAATCAGATGACTTGATACAATTAATAAAGAATCATAATGTAATTGGCATTAATATTTACATACCACATTAATACAATTGACAGATTTGATTTAAACTATAAGACGTGTACGCCAAGGGTTTTGCAGGAATATTATTTTTCCTGCAAGCTAAATATCAAACAACTATAGGATCCAATGTATGACACAGAGAGGTGTCAACCTTCATTCCCATGCATTTCTGATATGTAGATGCATGATTAAAGAACAGAAGTACATATAAACAGAACCCTACATGCATTCGCATAGAAACATTCACAGTTTTGAGTTTTACATAATTTATATTATACTGACCCATAAAGAACTACACAAACAGATGACAGAACCTACTAGTGTATACAATGAAGTCACTACACACTCAGATAAACAGATGACAAAACGCTTAAATATTTTTTATTTTATTTTTTTTACTACGCAAAGAACTTAAATATGTTGTCATGTTTGCTGCTTCTTTCTTCTTTAAATAGCTAGGTTCACATATAAGATGATATGATGCAGTGGATTGCAGTAGTTGACCGTTCTTACTCACCAACTGTTTCACCCACACCCTGCTACATGAGTAGACCACACTACAGGGCAACTACACCCAGTAATTATGAACACGACACGAAAAGGACACAAATATTAGAGTTTGGCTTTAAAAAAATCTTACACAAAACACAGCTGTACACAAATGTACAAGTACAGATTTAGTGTCATGTTTGTCTTTTCAAGCCAGGTACACGAAACAAATCTATATATTTTTACAATATCTATGTATATTTATTGTTTATTTTTGTATAAATCATAATCTTTAATATAAAAATTAATGGATAATAAAACTTTAAAAGTTACATTATAATATTGAAACTGTTTTTAATACCTATATAAGCAATATTATTATTAAAAGACATATTTTTATAATAAATATAATATTATAATTCTTTTATAATTTATAAAAATCACGACAGGACAAGAATTTATTTAGTGCACCACGTGACACAAATTAATTTTGCATCATGTACGAGTACACGAAAATACAAGACCAGAACAATATCCAGGGTGCAATGGTGTAACAGACTACAAAATATAGATTTAAAAATGGGATATTATTGAGCTTTTGCTGGGTACATAAAATTTGCAACCTAAAGCAACATATACCCAAGTACCCAACATATAAGGTCCACATAAAGAACCCAAAGCAAAAAATAAATATAACTAATAAATCTGCCAAAGGATAAATCATAAATTCTTGCACAAAAAAACAAACAAAAATTAAAAGACGTGAAAGCCATGTTGTACTTCTAAAAGTTCACAGGTAAATCTTATCCTTTGTCAGGGCTGCCATATGGCCACTATACTCTGATAGTTTACGAGCAGGTTACTCTGACAGTTTACGAGCTTAACAAGCTTAGTTATACTTACCATTAACCACCTTTATTTAGAACAAGAACCGCTACGCTATAGGTAAACAGATATAAAAACAAGCATAACTCTGTTACACATGTAATGACCGCTACATATTATAATACCAGTGAAAGAGGGAAGATTTTTGAAGCTAAACAGAGAGAATATTTAAAAAAGAACGAGGGACAAAGAATCAACCAGTGCATGTCAAATGTATTAACTGAATAGTTAATTAACTATCTTACCTGGAAAACTTTGACCAGGGCCGAACGCTTCTGCTTTCGCTTTTTAATCCAGTAACTATGTGTGGCTTCTAGAACCTCTCTTCTTTCCAGAGATATACAAAGATCAACTGCAGCTTTTACATCAAGATTATCATCTTGAACGCAAAATAAACTTTTCTCGAAAGAGCTAATAATCAATTCAAAAACATCAGCAGCGATTGGCTCATCGAATCCACTTCCAATGTTGAATTTATTCAACCATACTTCATCCTCAGAATCCATGTCATAGCTTGCACTTTCCCTGCCCAACGCTCTGATCAGTTCATCATCTTTCCACACAATGTAAGACTCTGGTCTACTGAAGGGGACATAATTGCTGTCAACATAGCCAGATACTTCAACTACACGAGGGACAGGAATGGCGCTCGCAGTAGGACCCTGAACATTGCGATCAAAACATTCTTTATAGAGTCTTTTAAATATTAGCCAGTCTCTCCTATTAGAAAACTCCAACTTCCAACCATTGTCAGTAGTCCATACTGTGGCTCGAGTTATTCTATTGAAACTACATGGTCTCATAACCTTTTCTGCCACAAAATTGTATTCCCTTGCACCATTTGTCTTGATTCTAATGACACACTGGTTTGAAGCAGAACTGTCCAGTGTAATTGTAGCTCCTTGTTCCCTATAACATTTATCTGCTTCAATAACCAATATATTTGCAGAACAGCTAGAAGCATCAAGATCTTCCATAGTTGCCACCGACATAGATTTAAGTTCTTCAAAGTTTCTCGCTGAAGTCTCCCGAACAGGGCTGATAATTTCCTGGTTAGATTTCACAGGAACGAATGAAAGTCCATTATTTCTGAGAGACATCGCAGTATGCTGATGGCCAACAGCTGCTTTCCTTACAATGAATGATGGAAGATTTCTACCTCTCCTCAGTCTAAGAGAACTCCTCCTTTTCTGGATGCTCCGAGAATTTACATTTCTTAGTTGCAAGGTTCTAGCACCTGATTTGGGAGTAGCAGCACCACACGGTACTGCCCTCCTCTTCCCAAAAGTACTATATACTGCAACTCCAGTTTCAGCTCCAATGTTATCCAACTCACAAGTGTTGAGAGACTGAATTTCTTCATCCTCAGTCATACTATCATTGTTCACCTCCACGCCATAAGCAATGGGTAAGGTAGCAGCTCTGACAAGTAAACTAGTATGGAGAAACATAAAAACAGATGGAATTGCAGAATAATTCAACGCAAACATTGGTACCAAACCTCTAGAACTAATTATCCTGCAGACTCCAGAGCTTGTATTTGTAGTAGAATCCTGCATCGTGTAAAATTTATGAGAATGATTACACTTCCACACTCAATTAGTATGCCTACAAGTACGTAGAATTTAAAACTATATCATAGTATAACACTAGGAAACTGACTCTTACACGATAAATTCAATATAGATATTAAAATTCAAACTTTGTCGTACCTCCAGGAAATGAATGCCGTAAGAATTATAAACACTACATATGGGCTCGGACAGCAGAAATGCAGAAATCTGCTGCAATGTGACATTGACCCTGCTCATATAACTCAGGACGGAATTAAGAAAAACAGCAAAAAAGTTGACACCAGTGCGAGTGATTTGCATTTGGCAAATAGCTTCACTTCCTCCACGTCTCTTCCCACGTTGCCTGGAAAACTGTTTCCCGTACCTTTTATCTAAATCATCTTTTACATCCAATTTCTTCCTTTTTCTCTGATAAACAGCACCCCACCTTTTCCCATCAGAGAGTTCCACCGTCTTCTTGTCAACATCCATTTCTTTTGTTTCTTCATTCAACCCAAGAATCTCATTATGTCTCCCATTCTTTTCTTTTCGCAATTTCTTATTCTCTACAGAATCATTCTTCAAAATGTGTATCAAATCATCACCTGGTTCAGCAGTACACAACCGTCTCCCTGATCGTAAAACTCTAGCCCCGAAAACCCGTGTACTTCTTCTCATTCCAACAGCAGGCATCTGGTTGCGATGCTATTGAGGCTAAACCTCCACAAGCTCAATTCCACCAACCCCAAATATCCGAAACCCAAATATACCCCTTTAAAAAAAATACTCTATCTTTCCAATCGCATCAACCCTGATTCAGAAATCCAAAACCACAATCATCATCATCTTTTTACAAAGATCATTCACAAAACAGTACAAAAATTCTTGAATTTCTATTTACTGAGACAACTCTTCCTCTAACTCGGTCACACAACACCAAAACACAAACTCACTATTCCTATCTTCCTCTCAAATCCTATTACTCTCAAACACCCCAATCAAAAAGATTCCTATTTACTGAGTCAACTCGGTCCAACTCGTTAGTACAGTCAAAAAAATCCCAAAATTCCTACGAATCAAACACATCTATCTCCGATTCACACAAAATAAACCAATTTAAATCAAAAAAATCTCATCTTTACATACATACACAGATTCATGTATATACGCACATATATTTATAGATATATACCTTAAATCGATCAAAATCACACAAAGTAAGTGTAAATATTTCAAGATCTACAAGTCAGTTCCATCTCCGATTGATCTATATATATATATATATATCTGTATGTATAGGTGTGTGTATATTGTCGGCGATTTTGATGAGAGAGAGAGAGCTGCGGAGGAGGCTAGGGTTTAATGATAGTGACGATGAGATTATATTTATTTTTAAATTAAAAAATATAATAGAATATTAAAATATCAGAGCGGTGAGAAAGTAACGGATGAATGACGAGGTATAAGCCGTTGGATTGGATAATTGGACGGCTGAGATTGCGCGAGTGACGTCGAAGGACACGAAGACCAGAAGTCCCGCTTTAAATGACTCGTCTCGAGGAAGTAAAGGGCGCGGATAGCTTTTTAAGTGAAATTACGAATTTGTCCAGTGTTGAATTGAGTTATCGGGTCGGGTTAATTAATCATGCCTAATTTTACCCGAAACACTATCCATAGTAGAACCGTAGAAGTTTATATATTTAAAAATTAAAATATACTAGTTTATATCCCGTGCGATGAACGGATGAATTTTTTTAGTTTTTTAATATTTTTTAATGATTTGAATTTATTTGTACAATAATAATTTAAATTTTATTTAATATTATATGTATATGTTTTTATATAATTTATTTGTATTTATATTTTAATATGATAATTTTTGTTTATTTTGTATAGAGATGTATTTTACTTAGGAGATTAATGTAAGATATTTTAGTTAGAAAATTAATATGAGATTGTATTTTAGTTAGAAGATTAATATTTTAAAATTAGGCCCAATAATTAATCAATTATCCGCCCCAAATATCGACCGACTACCAAACTTTCAATGTTATCATAAATTTTAATGATATATTAATCAATTATCTGGCCCAAATATCGACCGACTACCAAACTTTCAATGTTATCATAAATTTTAATGATATATTAAATTAAAATTATAGGATAAACTTTAATGATATATTAAATAAAAATTATAGGATTAGTGAGATTCGTAAAATAAAAAATATAGAATATAATTTAAATATAATATAATATTATCATATCAACGGAATTATATTCTTACATAAAAGTAATGTTTATATTCTTTAGAATATAATGTTTATGAGTTGTTTGCATAAAAGGAGGACTATTGGTGTTAGAATTATTAAATTAAAATTATAGGATAAACTTTAATGATATATTAAATAAAAATTATAGGATTGGTGGGATCTGTAAAATAAAAAATATAGAATATAATTTAAATATAATATAATATTATCATATCAACGGAATTATATTCTTACATAAAAGTAATGTTTATATTCTTTAGAATTATAATGTTTATGAGTTATTTGCATAAAAGAAGGAATACTGATGTTAGAATTGTATGTATGATTATATTCTTTTAAAATTATATTTTATTAAAATTCAACGGTTAAGATTGTTTCTATGGTTCACTTAAAATTGAACGGTCAAGATCTTTTCTATGATTCACCCAGTACCATACCGACGACCAAAACTTTTAATCTTTTGGTTTTAATAATATAGTATAGCTTAGTATTTTTTGGGTACTTCACACCCGGGTTTAAAAACATATTAAAAGTTAAAATATATTATTAATATTTCATTACTTTTTATCATATATATATATATATGTATATATATTGTAATTTATCGAGTTGAATTTTAACATTCGAATTTATCATATAATCTTTTATAGTATATATTATAACTTATTGAATCGAATTGGATTTTAACAATCAATTTAAATAAAATTTAATATCGAATTTAAATTTATTATTGATCAAATTAATTTGTTAACATCTTATTTGTGATAATTAACAAAGTCTAAATGAAAATTTTAAATTTTATTTATAGCAAAATAAAATCATATTATTACTCATCAAATTGTATTTCAGTTAGAAATCTTAATAAATAAATATAATATAAAATGTCTTAATCAAATCAAAATTTGATTTCACAAAATTTAATAAACTAGTATTAGAATATTTAGACATTATTCTAAAATGGGAAAATTAAATGATCTGTCCCTCAACTATTCATATTTTATTGTTTGGGTCCCTAAACTAAAAATTCTGTATTTCGGATAATTAAACTTTTGAATTTTTTTAATTCATATCATTCCGTCAAAAATATTTTAACGGATGTTAGAATCTTATTGATGTGGTATGTTTCTTTACACCTCATTTCTCACTAAACAGATTATTATAAAAAAATAACCTTTATTATTATTTTTATATTTTTAATTTAATATCTTACACAAATATCCATATAATACATACATGTCCCTTACCTACACAAACACTCAATCATCTTCTTCTTCCTCTAATCTTCTACCACCATATTGTCGACCGTCAAACGAAATCCGACAATATTTCCGACCACACCTTCTCTTACATTTTCTGATTACTTACCAATCAAATTCTTCTTGTCATCTTCCCAAATCAAATACAAATTGAAAATTTCGAAAAACAATACAACACATAACAATGCATACATATATACACACATGGTGGGTGGCTGCCGATCAGATTAAATGGCGTCATCAACACCATCCTCATTCATTCTTTCTCGGTACTCAATTCAACAATATTAACATTTATTCACAATTATAGACTCTACTTCTATTTATATCATTGCTATAACTATTCATCGCATATCCAAATACAAATCCTAATTAACGCTGTTTTGTACCATGTTTTGTTCAAATCATGTATGACACGTAAAAAAACCAGTCACATAAATAAGATTTTAACGTCTTTTACTATTTTTTTAATGTAAAGATTTGAAATAAATAATTCAATAATTAAAGGACCTGAAATACAGAATATTTTGTTCAGGAATCTAAACAATAAAATCATAATAGTTTAGTAACGTATCAATCTATTTAAAATTTAAATAGAATAAAACCAGACCTGAGCATTTAAAATTGGACGATAATACAAAAGAGAACCTAGGCGTTGTCGACACGTACTCAAACGTCTCAATCTAAATCGATAAGATAAGAATACTCTTATATAACACCATTTTGTTGAAATAAATGTTATACATGTTACATTTGGACCTCAAAAATCTGGATAAAATCTTTATATGATTCATCACAACCCACCCAATTATATTATATTATATACATACACAACCCCAAGAACAAGCCCCTCTCTTCTAATTTCATTACTTACAAAATGTCCTCTACAACTCTCCTCTCCACAACCCCATTTTTTAATCACCACAAGAATTACAAATCTTTAACAAAGATCAAATCTTTAAGCAATTTCACTTGTTCTTGCAGTTCACTCTCTTCCCATTTCAAGAACCCTAAAAAAAGAGCCCCCAAATCATTGAGAGCTATTCAAGATTCTACAAGAACATCTGCCACAGCAATTGATGACCCTTCTGTTGTTTCTGCAACCCCAAGTGAGATTTCATACACTGATGAAGAGAATCAAGCTATGGGGAAAGTTGGAGCTAGGGTCAAGGTGAAAATGCCATTGAAAGTCTTTCATATTCCCAAAGTTTCAGAGTTTGATTTGAATGGTTTGGAAGGGGAGATTAAGCAGTTTGTTGGGGTTTGGAAAGGTAAGAGAATTTCCGCGAATTTGCCATTTAAAGTTCAGTTTGTTGTTGATAATATTGAGGGCAGAGATGGGCCTGTTAAGTTCTTTGCTCATCTTAAGGAAGATGAGTTTGAGTATCTTGATTGATTGCTCGGGTTTTTAGTTCGGCATTAAAGTTGTTTATGTGGTTGTTGTTACGATATACTAGCATGAATGTACTGATTATATAATAATATTAAAAATGTTGTACAACCTGTTGTGCTAATTGCTGATGTACATAAAATTTACTTTTACATATAGTATCTGTTTTTGGATTCTTATATATTTCGATACTTTAGTGGATAGTAAATTAGTAATGCTATTGTGCCTATGACTTGTGTCTATGACTGGTTATTCTCGTTCGATAGTTTAAGAATCAAAGTAGGGAAATAAATAAATAAACAAAATAAGAACAATGAATGATACAGAGAGAAAAGTCAGAGAGTATTGGAATTTATATCATTCCCTAGTGCCTTTAGACCTATAAGTTCTTCCATGATGATTTCTAATTTTCCCAATTATACATGCATTCCTTTTTTGATTTCTAGATGTCTAGCATTCTCTTTATGTTGAGAGTGTACCTCACATGTCAATCTTTTTGTGGAATTCATTTCTCCCAAAAATAATGTCATGTTTAGAACAGAAGCAAAGTTTATTTTCAAATATGACAAGGTAAGATTGGTACGTGGGGTTTCCATTTAGATGTTCCAACCAGGAACATAATGTATGGAAGGTGGTAGAACTCCTTTGTAATTTTAAGGTGTTGGAAATTCTCTTTTCGTGTCACGAGATAGGCCACAGGGTTAGAACTTATTAAAAGGTTCTGAAATATGAGAAGGGTGTGCTTTCAAGCATTCAAGTCTCGTGATATCTAATCGATGTGAGATAGGTGGTATTATAACCCTCTAGTATCTTGGTGCTTGTATGACCATTTTCAATCCAACTCTAAATTTGCACTTTTACACCATTTTGGTGTAAAATTCTTCTTCAACCAAACTCTAAAAGTTACACCATTTTGGTGCAACACCAAAAATCACACCAATTTTTGGTGTTAGACCAAAATTTGGTCTAATTTTTAGAGTTTTTCTAAATCCCAACATCAATCTTACATTCCTTTAACTAAAACAAATTTCTTCCTTTTATATCCTAACAACTTTATCGTTTTTGTATTTTAGTTATAAAATAACCTTTATAGTACAACAAAAATTTCTCTTGGGGTAAGTTTTAGTGTAAATGGGTTGAAGAGGATTTTAAAAATAGTGTAACTTCTACACTATTTTGGTGTAAAAATCTCACCAAAATAATGTAATGGGTTGGAGATGCTCTAAGCAACCAAGGTCTTTGATATTAAAATAATGTGATCCAAAAAGGGTCCAACCTGTGAGGCGAGGAAAGGATTCTTATCACAATCAAGTCTCTTAATATCTAATTGATGTGGGAGAGGCAGTCTGTCGGAAAGTTGTGATATGCGTTATTGGTGAGCGTATAGTAACACTCCAGTCAAGTTCCCTCAACCTGTAGGTTGATGTTAGATGTGGCATGTATTATAGAATTTTGGTGGAGGGACTTGGGCGCTTTACTGGGGCATAAAATGATATACTTCTACTTTCCCAGCAATTGCAATAGCTCCAAAATATAAGTCGTTGTCTGCCATAGATGGAATCTATCAGTTGTGTGGTATCTGGTATGGTTATCTCTCTCAGTCACTGCCTAAGTCCATTCCTACCGCAAACTTGAAATATTTGATCAGAACTAAGTTCTTAAAACGAAGGGAAAGTTTTGGGGGACCTATTGTATGCAGGGTTCAGCTATTAAGTGCAGAGGACAGCTGACAATTTTTTTTCTTTACATTTTAGTTGCAAAATATTGAATAATTTTAATATTTAGAAATACATGTATCATTGATAGGGGGCTATACCTATTTGTCTGTGACTTGATCTTGGGTAGAATATGTTGGAGGGATCCAACATACTTGACCATCAATTGGTAACATATGACTTCTGCACAACGTGCATTTGTAATTTATCTCCTTTTAAACCATTTCAAATATTACAATTACACGTACGGTTTCACTTTATTTCACAGTGTTGACTCTTGTTCCTCAGTCCTTCCAAAGACATGGATGCATAGTATTACAGAATCCGAACTACATGGTCAATATGATTTTGATATGAAAAGATATATTATTTGCGTATTTGCTACGCGTAATGTAATTTCTGTATTCAACATGAAAACATTCATATATGGGCAAATGCTAGTTTTGTTCGTTTCTCCTGGTATATTTTGAGTATTTCCCCTAATTTATGTACGGAATTTCATATTATTGATTTTTCTAATAATTTTTTAACATTTTATTTTTAACAAACTTATCAGGTTCAAATTTGATTAAATTGTTTAGCCACAAGGCCAACCCCGTTGCTTTATCTAGACTTATCTCAAGATTAAAACATTCAGGTGTATTGTGTTAGCTTCCAAGGTTCTAGTTTCATCTTTCATAGCAAGTTCCAGTTTGTGATTGAAGGGCCTGTCAATGTGATTATGATTCAGATAGAAGAGATAGAAAGCAAGAAAACAATTGTATGCTCCATGACACGGACACAAATCTTAACAGGTGAAACCCAAACAACAAAATGAATTTAAGAGACAGGCTTGCAATAGAAATTGTTGGCAAACAAAAGTTGGATTATGACAACCGCAGCACCGACAGCAAACCTACTAACAGATTAGGCAGTGTCAAACACAAGCACGATAAACATTCTGGATCTTGCAGTTCTGTGTGAAGATTATTCGACTACCTATTATCGATGCCTGCACTGTCAGGATTGAGTTGGTTTCAGCAAGAATTAGGATTGAGTTGGTTTCAGCAACCAATTGTTGAAGTCCTCACCTCCAAGGCGAGCGTCGCCTGGAGTAGCCAGTACTTTGAATTTATCCTTTTTAATTTTCAGAAGAGAAACATTGAGAGTACTACCCCCATGATAAAAAAATGAGAACAATTTTCTCCCCTGCCAAACTACTTGTAAATTGTGGTCAAGGCCATAAGCGAGCAGTCGGCTCAACACGGCGAGGCCGGCTATTGTTGCCGCATCTTCTGTTGCCTGGCGCTGTGAGTCATTAAAGTGTGCAGGGACACTGCCAACGGCATTCTTATAATCTTTCCCAAGTGGTCTTCAGCAATTTCTTTCATCTTAATGAGTACTATTGAAAACAACTCCGCAGGTGATAATTGCGTCTCCACACCTTTATAATTCACAACAATCTTAGGTTTTTCAGCATGATCAGTAATTACCTTAGAAGGCCACAGCCTCATGTGGGTGCACAATGACATGTACAAGCAACTTTATTAATTTCAAAATCTAAGTAAACCGTTCTGATTTTGTGATTTCCTATAGGCTATAGCAAAGATAAAGGGAGCACTTTGTTTTCAGTTAATATTATGCAAATATATGTTTTATGTATATTGTGGCATTAGAATCAATACTATGTTAATTGTTACCACCTTAACCGTTATAGCCACAAATATGACATTTCAATATAATGAATTAAGGTGCGAGAATTTCAACCACAAATTTGCAGTCTGTCATGAAAATATAGATCTATAACATCAAAGTAATCTAGAGCTTATTACTAAGACTTCAGAAAGGTCCCTTTTTTAATGTAAACAAGGAGAACAGCATAAACACCATCCCACAACCATGAAACCTTGCATCAAGTATTAACAATCTAGCTAGAATAAAAACTGAACATAATTCGTACAGAACTCAAACAAATATTACGATATATAACAGGTATAGAGTGCTGAAGATAGTGTTGACAGGATTGAGAGTGACCTGATTTCTTGCAGCTTCACCAATAAAACGCTGTGTATCAGTGAAAGCAACTAAGCAAGACAATGGTGGTGAATTTAGCCACACACACAAAAAAAACAGAAGACAAGATGGTGTGGTTCCGTTACCCAGGTCATTTGCAATGATTTCAACTCGATCATGTTGCGAACTCCAACGCTTTTACCTGCAAATATATACAAGAACCAAGTTGCGTGCATTAGTCTCAAGTCTCGATATTAGTGCACTTGTTGGTTGTGTATATATTTGATTTTGATGCAGAATCAATCACAGTTCTTGAATCGAATGATTAATTGCCTAATTAGATGAACGCTCCCCTACCGATGTATTTTACATCCCACAGCTTCTTCGTGTCTCTGAGGGAGAAAAGTAACTAAGAGCAATAACAAAGCCATATAATTAACTGAGATTGAAGAACACATGTAAAAGTACTGATCTTTTAGCATGTCTTGCATACCGCTACTCAGTACTCACAAAATTTATAAAATTTTTGCAAAATTGAAAAAAATATATAACTGGAAAGTAATTACTCATAATAAAAAAGCATAGTTCTTAATTCCATAGTTTATAGTTCACAAGTTAGGACTGAAGTTAAAGAAAATTAGTACAAGAACCAAAGCAAAAAATAATTTCATCTTTGTCTGACTCACTTCTCAGGCACTTCCCAAGAAAACAAAAAAGATTAGGAAATATTTCTGCCTAACCACATTAATCTTTACTGATTTTGTTTTCTAGAATCATTTAGTCGTTTATCATTTGTCATACTCTTTATTCAGGTTTGACAGGAGCATCCACAATATCCTGAATCTCTTTCTTGCTCCTGATCGAGCACTTCTTTTTTGTATCAAAATCAACTTGATCCAAGTCCTCTGCAATCCCCATGTATCCATACAACTTAGTCTCATCCAATTTGTCTTCGGGCTTTTTACTAGCAATCTTGCTGGTTTTATGCTTGCTAGAAGTTATTTTCTCAAAATCTACTCTTCCTCGCTTGTTCTCTAAAAAATACTTGTGAAGCTTTTCCGCATCTTGTACACCAGATGATGTGCCCAAAAACTTCACCACCATTGTATTATGCTTTGCAATCTTAACTTTTCCACCACTGACACCTTTACCTGTAATTATAAAACATTACAAAAACAGTTGAAAGAGATATGAAGCAAAAGAGAGGAGATAGTTGATTGTGGATGAAGAACGTATCTAGTCCCCAGTTTCTTCATACTCGTCATTAATACAATTAGCATGCATCTAAAGTTTCGTCATCCTAACAGCAAGAGATATACCGCTAGTTGTATACATGACTAACAAGTTCAAGATCTCACCTTTGATAAAAATCTCAAGGGCTTCCACGGTTGTGCCATGATCTGAGATGGGGCTATCATGAACAACGACGACAGGAGGCCATATGATCAAATCCTCTTTCTGAGCCAATGTTTCGGCATTTGAAATTGTCTCTGGAAACCATGAAATACCATTAGCAGCAACCTCACTCTTCCACCCCAACAGAACACATATTGCCTTGTGAAGACCCAAGTGTTGTGTTCTCAACCCAACTTTGTGTGACATAAAGGCATGAGTCGCTAAACGTCGAGTGTCTGTGAACTCTTTTGATTCGCTGGAAAAGAAACAAAATTATTAGCAATTGTAACATAAGTAGAACTTCTTTACTTCCAGGTGATACACAACCGTTAGCATCCCTATACTAACGAGAATGGGAAGAGCACTACAAGTAACTGGTGGTGTGTGTTCCAGAAGAAATATATTAACCCGGCAATACTACCCCACAATACTGAATCTGATAGTGACAATTCCAGTCTTGACTTGAGTTCTTCATCTGAAAATCTACTGAGAAATTCATACCATGCACAATATCAGAAGTAGAGTGACACGGAATAGCCATTGGAGTACAAAAATGTGATTCAGCTTTTCAATTGAAATATCTTAGTTCCTCTATATGTAATCAGTTCTTATCCTATAGCATAGATATCTGAAGCATGCATCAGACTATCAGAGTCTTTATAGCTTACATCCGATTTCCCTACAAATGAAATGAGATTAAACTGCACATATTGGAGGATTTCCATCAGCTCTAAGCACTTTAGAAGGTTTACATTCTCTTCAATTTGGCTGGAGCAGTTTCACATGATTCTCGATTGATTCATGCCATGGAATTGCGAACCAGATTCCTCGACCCGGATCGCAATTTCTTCCCATCCTAATTCACTGTGGAAAGATGATCCAACTCGCTAAATCTCGAGACCCACTTATTTTTAAGAAGGAAAATAAGATGACTAAAAATTGGTGATCTCATAGAGGGGGAAAAAAGGAAGCTCTGAGGCCAACTTGAGATCTGTATTTTAAAATACACAAGGAAGAACAAGTGACCAATTTAAAAGGAAAAAAAATAAAAAGAAGCAAACCAATTTTTCTCATGGTGTCAACAAGATGACAACATGACGTCCTATGATGACTAAATAACTAAAATTTTAACTATTAAAAGGGTCTTCGGATCGACCCGCGTATCTGATTCACGGGTCCTCGTATCCGATTCATGGGAGATAACATTCCACGTACATGTACTAGTACTAGTAAAATCATCAGGTGGCTAATTGATGTTCACCATAGTAAGCATAATAAAATCTCATGCTGGACTAGTAAAAATATAATATCAACATTCAAGAATTATCCTTCTTCAAGAATTGTTCCAAACGTTCTAATGTCAAACATTAACATACGTAAAAGTAACATGATACCATGAAATATACTTCCCTTGCTTTAAAAAGCTATTAATTGCTAAATGTACCTCAATTCTCTAGTTAGATTTCAAATTTGTAAATGGACGGGACAATTACCTACAGTTTGTTTACTCCTACTTTTTTTAAATCAGATTCTGTGATACTTTTATTGTAGAATATAATATAACACTTTTCTCTAACAAGAAAAAACTCCTGGCAACTGACGTAAGTATACAAGTAAAAAATTTGGAATTCCATTCCACAGAAAATAGTCAACATCCAAACCAACATATAAATAAGAGAACCCAAACTAATGCTATGAATGGTCCAATAATATAAAATGCCCTCCAAATTCTCTTTTATCCTTCTTATTGCATTAACCAAGCCTTATTTATATATCACAGATCTTATCAACTCTTACCCACCATTGGTATCATGATTAATAGCCTACGACATTGTCAATATTATCATATACCGACAACCCCTACAGGCTACCACCCAGTTGCATTAATAAATTTATGACATCACCATGTCAACTGGGTAATTTCCTCAATCGTGTACCTCTCATTTGCCCATGAGATTCCTTATTACTTCATCTTAGTACCATATTCACATTCTAGAATAAATTTGATGACGAAAGTACTTGTGCTAACAGGTTAGATTTTACTAAATACAATAGTAGGTATAAGAGATTTGCTTATGAATTTCTGTAAGGTCTCCTGGAACCATGCAAATTACATATGGATTTGGCCCGGGTGAAATTTAGATGGGAGAGCTGCATTAGTTTTACCAGATCAATGAAGAACAAATACTTAAGAGTTCTACGGCTCTTTAAAAGTTCACAAACTAATGATACATGTATATATACATATGCATATACACGTACATATTTATACTTCATGTATGTAAAAGTGTCATGTCATAATTCAGGATTTTATGGTGGACCTCAGTTATTCTCTACTGGTGGCAGTAGGGATGTCAGCGTCTTCTACATACATAAAGCAAGTAATTGTTTCTTCTGTCTTGCATAGTACTTAAGGCGTGAGATTAAGAAAAAATTGATAGAATAAGAAGGGTATTTAACTAAACTTCAACGGATCTGGCAGTTTTTACTTGACCACTAGACCCTAAAACCAAAGGTTGACAGGTTTAGTTGCCAAATAATAAAATCATACTCTTAGCTACAAGCATGAAATTAAGGTTCGAGATTCTGATCATCCTCTGCAATAGTATGGTCCAATGGAAGATTGAACACTAACCCATCTTCTACACATACTTATCCAAGGAAAACGTTTTTCGCCGCAAGAAAATTTATCTTATAATTTATAAGCATGTCACAAGACTACAGGAAATATTTTTTCAATCATAGACAAAAAGGTCCCATCACTCAGTGTAACAGTTCAACTGTCAAGGATGCCAATTCTAAGAGCTAAGAATCCTTTGGAATTTCAATGACAAGCATCTAGATACCTAGCACTCGTGTCAGTGTGTCGGTCCATCGACACTACTTGAAGTGTCTCGTACTAATGACCAGCTGACTACATCAAATTCAGAAAATACAGGTAGTTTCAAGTCCAAATATCCACGTAAGAACTACATTTTGAAGCTACAACAAGGTTAGTGGCACTCGCGTGATTCCGTCAACAATATAAGTTGAGACTGCATAATCAGCAATTAGTTCTGTGTTGGTAAATACCATATAAAAGGAAGAAAACAGACCTTCTGCCACAGACAAGGCAAAACAAGCTACCAGCTCTTCCTTGCTCCTTATACCTTCTCCGAGTAGCATAGCTATCATTCAGTTTTCTAGTAAAGGATAAGTAATGATTATATACCAGCTGCTTAAATTCCTCAGAATCCTCTCTCGGTTCAGCCTTTGTGAAAGTCTCCCGGTTTTCTAAATGGGAAACTTCATTTTGCATATCTACTTTATTCCCATCTTTACTCATCCAGACATTTTGCGATTTAGGAAACATATTTTTCCTATTATATTGGTATGAATCATAATGACTAACGGAGCCAGTTTTCATGTAACCTTTAAAATATTTATCACCAGATCTCTGTCCGTTAATAGCACGCTCCAACATATGATCTTCTTGTTCGTAAGATGAAGATCGATCCTTGTATGCAGAGAATCTATGTGCATCTGTCCTATCGGAGAATCTTTGAGACCTCCTATCAACGTCACGATCATAGGCCACTCTTTTAGACTGTGAACTCCTTGTGCGTTGACGAGTCCAATCTTCACTTCTATCATCCTGGTATTGTGTTCCACTGGAACTATTCCAGTTTCTTGGTATCCCACTAGAATCAGACCACTGCATTTCCTCAGTTAAGGTATGATGCCTTCTTTTAATGACCCTGTTTGATGGTTCAGATGGCCTATCCTCCTCGACTTGATTTCCTTGTATTCTATCAGGATGTCTGTGCATTTCTCTCCCCTGATGAAACTCCAGTGATCTCATTCTTTCCTCAGAATGCCTATGAAAATCTGTCTCAGGATGGAACTCTGGAGATCTCATCCTTTCCTTGTAATATACTGGGCCTGTATCTCTTGCATGCTTATAATTTGATGTCATAGGCAACATTCTATCATGGTCATTTATATCATCAAAATACGGTATTTCCTCTTCTCCTGGAACTTTTCTTCCTCGAGCAATTACAGTATCCATGTACTTTTGTGATGCAATTGATGATCTGCTCATACCAATATGGTTTCCCATTGATTGCTTTTCAGGAGAAGGATACTCCAATAAACTGTTATTGATTATTTTACGCCGAGAAAATTCAGTAGTATCATGAAGCTGTGTCACAGGATCCACCATGTTTGGTCGTAAATCATAGTCTATTCGCTCAGACCTGCCATACATCTCAACAGATGGATGGTCATTAGTTCCTTCTATTCCTTGTCTAGGATATAAATAACTCCGAGCAATAGTTCTGCTTGGACTAAATGTGTCAGTTCCTGTTTTAAGATCTCTTCCAATGTCACCCAGAGTTGTTCTATCATACAGATAATCCTTACGATCACCCCTTAATGAACTGAATAGCTCTTTCTTGCTAATAGACAGTTCCATGCATTCTCCTTCTGGGCTTCTTCCAGAGTCTAAAACACGCCTTCCTCTGTAATCACCATAGCCCATGTGTTGTGTAGGCTTATCAGAACCCCTGAAAAATTCATCTTTAGTCAAAGGTGGATCTTTAGTAAGTGGCAAACCATCCAAATGAGATGTTGGGAAATTGAATCTTGTATTTCTTGACGAAGAGCTTCCAAAATCCTTAAACTGGGAGGGTCCCGTAAAATCCATAGGCTGGGGAGGTGGCACCATAGTATAAGGAACATCTTCTACGCGGAACCTTGTTTTTTCTCCTTTTTCACCTGAGAATTTCTCTGGGAGTAAAGGTTCTTGATATTGAATTCTGTCATCACTGAACCGATCTAAACCCATCTTCATTGATGGTAATGAGATATCCCTAGCAGATTGAATATTCTCTGATGGCCTTCTCATGTCTTCTGGCATCCTGTAAAGTTCTTGACTTGTTCCATCTTCCAACTCCATAGGTTCCCGACCTAACATCCCATCAAAACCCTCTCTCATAACTCTAGATGTATTTTTTAATCCAGCATTGGCATCAGACCTAAGATCCATATACTCATAAGGATCACGCATCCGCTGCATTTCTGCAAGTGATGAATCCTTCCTCAAAACATCAACACCGTAGTTCGGAATTTTCCTCATTTGGTCAATCAGCGGTGACCTAGACCTACGTCCATAGTTTGGTATCTTCCTTAACTGATCAATCGGTGGTGAACTCGACCTATTCCCGTAGCTTGGCATCTTCCTCATATGCTCGATCCCGGGTGACCTCGACCTATTTCCATAGTTTGGCATCTTCCTCATATGCTCGATCCCTGGTGACCTTGACCGGTTTCCATAGTTCGGCATTTTCCTCATCGGATCAACTGGTGGAGACCTAGACCTGTTTCCATAGTTCCGCATTTTCCTCATGTGATCAACTGGCCTCGACCTGTTTCCATAATTCGTCACTTCCCTCATATGCTCCACAGGCGGTAACCTCGACCGGTTTCCATAATTCACCAATTTACGCTCACTCTTCGGTGACCTAGAACTCATAACTCCACTTCCACAACCCCGTAAATCCCAACTATAATCCCTCCTCTCTCCCAAACCATCATTATTCCTCCTCGAACCTGGACTCAAACTCCTCCTCAAACGAGGTGACCGAGGCATAACAAACGCATCATTCCCAAACTCGACACGATGATCTCGTAACCTTAAATCACCAACAGGAGACTGATTTCTAAAACTGTGATGCCTCTGATTACTCATAACTTAAACAACAATAATCACGCACAATTACCAACACAGACTTCAAACATCAGACCTATAAAACTTGAATTAAACAAAAAGAAAAACTAGAATTAAAAAAAAAAACAAATTTGGTGAAATAAAATTATAACAGTATTAGAAACCCTAGAAAAAGCGCGAGAATAAGTATATGAAAATATGTATGTAAACTAGCGTGCGTGAATTTGTAGATAGAAAAGGAGCGATATGTGAAGAAGTGAGTGTTAATTAGTGAATCAAACCTCTAAAAGTGAATAGGCTAAGGCCATTGCTTAGCTTTCTCTCTGTGTATCGATAGATTCAGATGAACATGTTTCTGTTATCTTTGGTCCTTGTATATTTGCACGTGTTCAACTTTCGAACGCTATGTTTGGGATTCTTATCGCGGACAATAACTAACACAGGTGTCCGGTAAATTTTAAAGAGTTTTTTTCCTTTGGCCTTTCCACGAAAATATTATACATTTTAGTAAAAAGACCCGATGCAGCGGAACAAACTTTCAAACCGACAATACGACCTGGTTGAAAAATGAATAAACGAACTAAATAAATAGTCTTTTTGTTTCGGTTTTGTTTCCATATCGTTTAACTGTTAAATAGTATGAGTGTTGTAGAATGGAGGTGAATTCAACTTGATAAACTATCACTAATCTTGCTAATAACAAACAAGAAGTAATAGTGTCAAGTAAGAAATGTAGACAACGATAAGCAAACAATTGAAGATAGGTGTTTAACTTCATAATTTTATTATTTTTTGTTTTGCTATAACTGACCGAAATGAGTATTCCAGCTACAAAGAAACACGAACAATAGAATTGGTAATGTTTCTTGCTTGAGAGAAAACCTATCTCAGTTGCATTTAAGAAAAATGCTTGTGGGATATGTGTATTTATACTAAAATACATATCTCACTTACATGTGCACTTTTCTTTTGTCCTATAATAAAGCTTGAAATAGAAACTTTGTTTTTCTTGTTCAACCTTGTCTTCATTCCATTTGTAGATAAAGCTTTTCTGAGATGTACAGATATCCTTGACTCCTTGAACACGCTTTATCTTTTTGCTTGTCTTATCCCATGTTGCAGTAGTAGGTTTGACAGACTAGATAGTAATGTCTAAATCATTCCTTGTGCTTTCACTATCTAATCTGTTACTTGGAACAGATTGTCAGCCTCACTAAAAATTTACTGTCAACTTTTAGCTCCTCTTTGGTGACAGTATCTTTGGCTCCGCATATGTTGTTGTCAAGCCTTGATAGATCTTTGAAACTTACTGTCTCCAAAATTGCTGTCAACTATCCCCGCTAAACGTGTTGTCAGTAAAATTTGTTGTCTATGAATCTTCATTCTCCGCCAAGTGTACTGTCATTGGAATACTTGTTGTCATCTATCCCAATTGTGCTGTCACTTGAATATGTTGTCGTAGGCTTTAGTCGTAGAATGTTACTGTCAAAGTCTTGATTCATGCTGTGCCTGAACACTTTGTGAACTTCTACTTCATGGATCATGTTATTACATTTTTACAAGACGATAACTATTAGACTTACTGTCACCTATTTGAACTCTGTTAAACATACTGTTATAAGTGATAGCAAATATACTGTCAATATTCATATGGCAATACATTTTACTTAATTTCTTATAAATTAAAACTAAGTAATTCTAGTTGATTACATCACAACCCCTAATAATTTCCCCTAATTTTTTTTATGTAAAATAAAGACAAATTCAAAGTAAATTGTAGATGCTAACTCAACTAACATAACCGAAGTATTTGTACAAAAATAATATTCAGGAAAAAATTACAAGTACAAATTTCTCAAGCTAACACTCCTCTAGACTGATCAGATTTTCATATTTAGTTTGAGTTTCAACTTCTTTTCTTAGAGGGAGTCAACCTTCCATATAGACCTTCAAGAGCTTTCAAAGACTTCTTTTCCTCATCTGTCCTGACATGATTAGAGACACAATTAAGAGCTAGCTTCACCATCTTGTAAGAAAGATCCTTTAAATCCTGATAGGTGTAGTAGTTCTCAGTTGGTCCTTTGGAGATGCACAAATACTTCATTCCAAACATGTCTTTGACATATCTTTCTTTTGTAGATGTGAAAATCCGCTTCACTCTAAGTTTGTCTGTATCTTCATCTTCTTCTTCCCTTGAATCAATGATTTCCCAAACAAGTTTGCTTAGATCTCTTTCAAACTCTAGGAATGATCCTGTAGTGGGTCTGAAGATTCTTCTCAAATTTTCATTGTTGAGCACCCTGAAATTAGCAGCTTCCACTTCAATGCTATCAATGATGATTTTCAGGGGTCCAAATAAGACTGGAGAAACATAGTTGGGCCTTCTTGAGAATTCATCATTTAGCTTGGCATGCTTCATGTCAATCTCAGTCTCCTTTATCCTTTTAGTGATTTTTTCCACCTTTTTCTTGATAGCTTCAACTTCACTGTCAAATTTCTTCTTCTTTTCCCTTTCTTCTTTCCTCTTAGAGTCACATATATCCAGTGCTCTGTTCTTCAAATCAAACATCTCAAAATTTGTAATGTTGAGCAACTGCTTCTTGATTAGTTCAATGATGTGATGATCATTTTTAGCTAATCTTTTCAAATGATCAAAGGTGATCTCTTTAGAAGATCCACTTGAGTTGTAGAAGATCATTCTGTCAGGATTCTTGAGGAGACATTTTTGAGTTCTTTCATGATCCATCTTCTTAGCAAATTCAATTTTCTTCAACTTGGTTATCAAGACTTGAATGACTTCCATGAGATTTTATTCTTCAGGATAGGGAAGTTCCTTCAATTGATCAACCAGTTTGGATAATAACTTAATTTTCTTGTCTTGAAGAGACTCCATGCTCCAGAGTTCCATCACACCATCATCATCGGCAAACATTACACCATCAGGATGGACTCTGGGTTCTGGCTCCTCAACTTTAGTGAAATCTAATGGATGAGGTTTGAAGGAGTCCATGAGTTCCAAGAAGTTTCTGATTAATGCTCCTCTAAAAACTTTAGTCTTTACATCTAAATCTTTGACAATTATCAGCATCCTTTTCACCATGAAATAATCAGCTTCTTTCATGTCATGCCCCATCACTATAGTTTCTCTAATAGAGTAGAGAACATGCTAAAGCTTCAGAGCACAATTGTAAGATCAGTTGATTTTTCTAACCTTGTAAAAACGAAGCTAGGTTTTCTTTTAACCTAGGAACATTGAGTAAAAATATAAACTGATGGAAAAACCAATCCATCAGTAATTTTTAAATCTCTTTGTTCACTTTAATTTTCAGTTATTTTTGTTCAAATATATTCTCTCAAACTCTCAAACATCAAGAACAAATATTAAAAGAAGCAAAAGTTTTAATATTTGTATTCAACCCCCCTACTACAAATATTGACATTGTTCCAAGGAATAACAGTATTGAACTCAGACCATTTAACCATAACCTTTGAGATAGATTCTGCTTTTGACTCAGATATATTTTTAATGGTTGGCCTTCTTACATCCAAACAATTATCATGAACTCTATCTGTTGTGAGCTTCCATCCAATTCTACTAGATTTTCTAGCAATGCTGATTCCTTCCTTGCTAGGCACAAAACCTCTCTGTGCACCAAGATAGGCTTTAGCTTTTACGTTGACCCTATTCAATTTGATAGAGATTCTTCTTGACAGTAACTCCTTCCTTATATCTTCGTTGACAGTATTTTTGGAAGTTTCTGTCAATTTTGTTGTGACAGTAGGTTCATTCAGTTTGACAGCAGGTTCATCCTTATTACTCCTAATAGTGTCTTTCATGACAACATCATATTTATCTGTTTCAAAACTAAGAACCACCTGTTTCAAAACTATCCCCTCAATTCCATCCTTATACTCCTTTTCATTCTTCTCATTATCATCATCCTCCTTATTACCAGCTCTTGAAGAGTCTTCACCATTGTTATTGGTTTGGCTAGAGCTAACTTCACCTCCATCAGGTTTTCCATCATTATCATCATTTCCTCCTTCATCCTTCTTTCCTGACTTCTTTGACTTCTTCTTTGCTTCAAGTTTTTTTTAATTCATTTTCCAACACCCTTAGCACATCATTTCTCTCTTCATTTATAGGGAGCTGCTTGAAGTAGTCAAAAGCTTCTTTTACAAACCTTGGCCTGCACACACTCACCCTTTCAAGATGAAGGATTTCGAGCATGAAAATGCAGCAGATATAATGTAAAACCAATAAAAGTCGAAACCCTATCGCAGGATCCATGTACAACGTATGAATGATTATGGTGAAGAAATATGTACCTTAACGAAACTTTCCATATGCTATTTAATGGATGTCCAGAAACAATGAATCACAGCAGCCTTTCTATTGCAAAGATCTGCTCTCCAAAGATGTCCACACGAACGCCCGATCGTCCAACAATCACCGGAGTCGGTACTAGCCGAATAACTTGCCTCTCTCTCCTAAGATCATGCATTGGGCCATAACCATCTACCATGCTCACATAAAAACTAGTGACATATCAGAATGCATAATCATATCATCATGCATCATATATATCAAAATCATAAAATCAAAAAAAAATTCAGAAATTTATTTCAAAAAATAGTAAATCGCATTTTTGAGGCCCTTAACGATGTTAAATGGCCAAAAAACACCATAGGTCATGGCAAAGCCATGATTTTTGTTCGTGGCAATTTTTCCTTTCCAGAAAGAGTAAATTCGACTCATTCTAACTCCGTCAAAAAATACTATTCATCTATAGAATTACTATTTACAGAAAACTACATCTTATGCAATTGTATTTTTAAACGCTTCAGAACGATTTCGATGACGTTCGTATGACTGTATCTCATATCACATACATACAGTACATCACACATATCATGTCATAACAATTTATGACATTGAAGATCGCATATAATCATTATAACAGTTTATAAATCGAATATACATGAAAAACAAAGCATGACAATAGCATGTCAGTCATCAAACATGCATACATGCAACAAATACAGAAAACACGTAACCAAATCATCCCATTATACACGTAGATCTGATGTCATTGAAGGATTTTGAGCATGAAAACGTAGCGGATATAATGTAAAAATAATAAAATTCGAAACTCTATTGCAGGATCCATGTATAACGTATGAATGATTATGGTGAAAAAATATGTACCTTAACGAAGTTTTTCGTCTGCTGTTTTATGGAGGTCCAAAAATAATGAATCACAACAGCCCTTCTATTGCAAATATCTGCTCTCCAAAGATGTCCACATGAACGCCCGATCGTCTAACGATCACCGGAGTCGGTACTAGCCGAATAGCTTGCCTCTCTCTCTTTCTTTCTCTAGCCTCTCAAGAGTTAAGCAGCTAGGGTTCTTTCTGAAAAATGAATTATATCAGTTACCCTAATACTATACATCATTATGTATATATAGGGGAAGAGAGATTTGGGCCTAACCCTAATCCATGTGATTTCCAAAACTCATTATGATTTTGGGTTATTATTATTAAATCTAAATTCTAATATAATTAATCAAGTCCCACTTAATTAATTCAATAATTAAATTTGAAATAATAATAAAATATCTAAATTTGTAATTTAAATAAAGCTCCGTTTTAACGTTATTTGTGTGTGATCCTTTAGGTTATTATTACGTTGACAATAATTTTATTATCTAATAATAAAATTATAAACAATGAGGGGCATCTAGGAATACATCATTGTTACCCAAGTAACAATAATAATTGGTGATTCAATTAAACATTTCGTGAATCATGTTCAATGTAATATAATCCCTTTAACCTTATATTATAGATCAAACTCGAGGCATGTATAGTGACATCCTCTTCAACGTTTAATCTTGGTTTCCTTGATCAATGAGTAGACTATTTAAACAAATCAATATTTGAGCATGGTCATGCATTTCATAGTCTCACTCAATCAAAAGGCCAATAATATCACTTGTTAGGAATTTACATGTAATTTTATGATAACATTAATCTTAGAATCATAGAAATTTTACCTGATGTAACCGATCAATTGATATGAAAGTTATAAATATCAATTGATCAGGAAACCATTTATCAGTTGAAATGTTTATCTGAATCAACTGATAATTTGGATAGTAGCATAGGTGTACTAAGTCTGTTTCAATCGATAAGGTGTAAATCAATTGATATTTTATTCATCAATTGATGTTAGAGTCGATTGATATAGATCATCAATTGATGTGTAAATTAAACTGTCAAATTGTAATTATGTGAAGACAGGAAATTACACAAGTGAAGGATGATCAATTGATATTGAAGCATCGATGGATGAGAGATCAATCGAAGAAACCAAGTCAAGAGTTGAAGACCATCAACTGATGTGAAGACCCATCGATTGATATATCGATTGATATTATTTATCAATCGATAAGGCAACTTACTTATCAATCGATGGATATCAAGATCAATCGAAGAACATTATCAGTTGATGAATTAAGGAAGAGTCAATTGATATGCTTAACAGCAACTTATCAATTGACTGACAAAAAGGCAATCTGTTAGAGATCCAAAAAGGCAAAAGAACACCTATGAAAGACAGTCTATGATGACTGTGAAGACTCAATCAGAAGCTGTCTTTCAAACCTTTATTCTAAAATAGAAAAAGGTAAAAGGAAGGTAGGTAGAAACGATCCTAGAATATGAATTGTAAAAGCACACTTGTGGTATATAAACAAATGTAGCAGCATTATTAGAAAACATACAAGTTAGACAATATTTCTTAATCAATTGTTCCAGTTTGATAGCATATTTGTAAGAACAGTTGATTTGTTTTCTAATCTTGTAAAAGTGCAGCTAGGTTTCTTTTATCCTAGGATCATTGAGCAAAAATATACACTGATGGAAAAATCAATCCATCAGTAATTTTAAATCTGTTTGTTCAGTTTATTTTTCAGTTGAAATTTGTTTGAACATATTCTCTCTAATTCTCAAACATCAAGAACAAATATTAGAACAAGCAAAAAGTTTTAATATTTGTATTCAACCCCCCTTCTATAAATATTGACATTGTTCTAGGGAATAACATCACTCCTAAAATCGGAGTGTTAAATCCTATATCTATCATTCATATTCCTCATACGATTCATAGCATACCCAATGTCCACCTTTATCATTATCCGATTAAAGGTAACTTTGAGTGTAATTAAAGTATATTAATTCTCGTATAAAAATATAATGATTTTAAGTCAGAGGATCATTACATCATTATCACAGTGAGATTTTTTATGACACTTATTAACATGTAGAATCTCATGACGGGCCTTTCCAGTGTCATGTATTGACACATACACTTATGTTCTTGACTTTAGTATGACCATACCTATGACCAATGAGATGTTGTCATCTGTGAACAAACATACTAGTGTTGTTGCATTATTATTGTCCTTAAATAATAATACTTGACTAGGAAATTTTAGGAATAAAATACTATTCATATAATCTCATTTTTAACTCACATACTTTAAGATATATATTACGTATTAATATTCCAAGGACATTTATTATTCTTTCAATTTATAACGTAGTAAATAAAGACATAATAAATATTAATTAAATAATCTCATAAAACATAATCCTTAATTATTTTTAATAAAACATTAAAAGTATTGTCTCTAGGACACCAATACTAACACAAGATTCATAGACCTGTATTTGCCATCTGTAGTGATACTGAATTTGATGCCCAAGGGATTATGAGTTATTTATGATAACTTCTCAATTATCAGCTTCTACAGTGTCCTCTTCAGATTTTCATTTGCTGCATCTAGTGTAGTTGCACCACCTAACCGTAGAATGGTTTCTGGCCTAGGGGTAGTGGTTCCCTTCCTTTTAGAAACCTGATCCTATTGGGAGGAGTCAGACTCTTGGCTAATTGATTTGGAGACTCTAGATGGTCTAACATCTTTGTAAAGTTTGGAGTGTGGGTTAGGAATGTTGATGTCAACACCATTCTCATCACTCAAGGAGAAAATATTAAAATCACCAATAATTTTTAATTTTAGCAGCTCAATGATGGAGAACATATAATCAGTTATGAACAACCCTAACTCAGCATTTAAAGGTTTGCTAGTTAAAATAGAGTGATTTTTTCTTCAAAGTTGGGGACTCCATACATTGTACCATATCAAGATCAATTATGTCTACTACATAATGAATAATAAGCATAAAGAATCTAGGGTAATAGATTACCGGCTTCCTGGTCTCCTTCTTGCCAAGTACCAGCTTGAATAACGACATCAAGAGCTTTCCAATGTCAATTCTGTAACTATGCACCAAGGAGTGCACAATCTTCTTGATGTAGGCTGGTACTTCATTCCAGCCGCTGGTCTTGCTAGACATTGCCCTATTGATAACATCCATTATCATGATCTATTCTTTGATCAAATACTTTCTATCCATTCCCCGAGATGGATACCACTCCTCAGAATCTGGGCTTGTCTTGGGTCCTGAATACCCAACCATCTTAAAGAATTTAGCAAGTTGAGAGTCACTTGCAGGCTCCTGGAAAACTGAGCCTTCTTCAGGTTTCTCTTGGAGAGCAGCATTAATGGTAGAAGAATCGATGGAGTAGGAGGCTTCATTGATCTTAAATTTGATGGAGCTTGAGTCCTGCTCCCCCTCATAGGTTGCAGAGGTCCACAACTGTGATAGCCTTAGAATTTCTAACATAGGACTGTTGTTGAGAGCAAATGACAAGTAAGAGTTGTTCATGAAGCCATCAAAAGATTTGAAGGCTGTTAGTATTGGTGTCCTTGAGATAATACTTTTAATGTTTTATTAAAAATAATTAAGGATTATGTTTTATGTGATTATTTAATTAATATTTGTTATGTCTTTATTTACTGCGTTATAAATTGAAAGTATAATAAATGTCCTTGGAATGTTAATACGCATTATATACCTTTAAGTATGTGACTTAAAAATGATATTATATGATTAATATTTCATTCCTAAAATTCCCTAGTCAAGTGTTATTATTATTTAAGGACAATAATAATGCAATAAGACTAGTATATTTGTTGACAGATGACCACATCTCATTGGTCATAGGTATGGTGATACTAAAGTCAAGAACATAAGTTTATATATCAATACATGACACTGGAAAGACCCGCCATGGGATTTTACATGTTAATAAGTGTCATAAGAAATCTCACTGTGATAATGATGTAATGATCCTCTGACTTGAAATCATTATATTTCTATACGAGAATTAATATACTTTGATTACACTCAAAGTTACCTTTAACCGGGTAATGATAAAGGTGGACATTGGGTATGCTATGAATCGTATGAGGAATATGAATGATAGATATATGATTTAACCTTCCAATTCTAGGAGTGATATTATTGATCTCTTGATTGAGTGAGACTATGAAATGCATGACCATGCTCAAATATTGATTTGTTTAAATAGTCTACTCATTAATCAAGGAAACCAAGATTAAACGTTGAAGAGGATGACACTATACATGTCTCGAGTTTGATCTATAATAAAAGGTTAAATGGATTATATTACATTGCACATTATTCACGAAAGGTTTAATTGAATCACCAATTATTATTGTTACTTGGGTAACAATGATGTATTACTAGATGCCGCTCATTGTTTATAATTTTATTATTAGATAATAAAATTATTGCCAACGTAATAATAACCTAAACGGTCACACACAAAGAACATCAAAACGGAGCTTTATTTAAATTACGAATTTAGATATATTATTATTAATTCAAATTTAATCATTGAATTAATTAAGTGGGACTTGATTAATTATATTAGAATTCAGATTTAATAATAATAATAACCCAAAATCATATTGGGTTTTGGAAACCACATGGATTAGTGTAAGGCCCAAAATCTCTCTCTCCCCTATATATACATAATGATGTATAGTATTAGGGTTACAGAATTCAGAATTCGTTTTTCATATAAACCCTAGCTGCTCAACATTTTGAGAGGCTAGAAAAAGAGAGAGAAAGATGTAAGTTATTCGGTTAGTACCGACTCCGGTGATCGTTAGACGATCGGGCGTTCGTGTGGACTTGTTTGGAGAGCAGATCTTTGCAACAAAGGGCTGCTGTGATTCATCTTTTCTGGACCTCCATTAAACAACACATGGAAAGCTTTGTTAAGGTACAGACTTCTTCACCATAATCATCCAACATTATACATGGATCCTGAGATATGGTTTCAGTTTTCTATTGTTTTTACATTATATCCGCTGCGTTTTCATGCCCGAAACCCTTCAAAGGCTTCACCAGCTTCACCCACAGAAGCCATTGTGGTGAAATTGGTTTGGCCAAGAGAACAAATGATTTGAGGTCCAGACAATGTTGAGAGTTTGAAGATTTAGAAATTTGGAGTAGTTTAGAGAAGAAGTTGCGGAGAAAATAGTGAGATTTTAGGGCGTTAGAATATTTGAGAGTTTAAAGAGAAGTAAAGAATGAGTGAGATTTTAACTGTTTGTATATATATGTTGTGAAAAAGTAGAAGTCAAGATGAATTTCAATCGATTAATTTGACAATTGTATCTATTAATCCATTCACTTCTTGACAGTAACTTCTGCGCTAGAAATCACAAACACTCTTGATAGTAACATTAGCGGTTAGAGAATATATAAATAAATGGATAACCCTAATATTGACTGTTGATAGTATGTTATGCGGGGATTTGAAAAACTATACTGTCAAAGAATATAGACAGTAAGTTTATGACAGTATGTCTCAGTCCCGCATACTATACTGTCAATACTTTTCAAATGATCGGCATTAACTTATTACTATATGATAGTATGAATAAAACACACTGTCAAGAAACTTGATAGTACTTTTTATTAACCTCATATGAATTAAGTTACTTAAAAATAAATTAGTTAACCTCTCAGTAAAATATCATCATATGTATCCACTTTGACAGAAATCAAAACACCTCAAGAGGCCATTAATTCACAGTGAATTTTAGTTAACTAAATTTGTTAATCAACTAAACTGAATTACATTAACAAGATAAATTTAACATACTCAATTCACTCACTAGTCTGTTTAAATTTTTTTCATCTAGTGGTTTGGTAAAAATATCTGCTAGTTGCTTCTCTGTGGGCACATAGATCAGCTTGATTATGCCTTCCACCACATGCTCTCTAATGAAATGATGTCTGATGTCAATGTGCTTAGTTTTGGAATGTTGAACATGATTATCAGAAATTGCTATGGCACTAGTGTTGTCACAAAAGATAGGAATTCCTTACAGAGTCAACCCATAGTCCAATAGCTGGTTCCTCATCCAAAGTAACTGAGCACAACAACTACCAGTTGTAATGTATTCAGCTTCTGCAGTTGAATTTGACACAGAATGCTGCTTCTTACTAAACCATAAAACCAATCTTTCTCCCAAAAACTGACAACTCTCTATTATACTTTTTCTGTCTATTTTGCAGCCAACATAGTCTGAGTCTGAGTATCCAACCAAGTTAAAACTAGACTCTTTAGGAAACCAAAGGCCTAGATCTTGAGTTCATTTGAGATATCTAAAGATTCTTTTAACTGCCATTAAGTGTGACTCTCTTGGATCAGACTGAAATCGTGCACATAGGCCTGTAGCAAACATAATATCAGGTCTGCTTGCAGTTAGATAGAGGAGTGAACCAATCATTCCTCTATACATCTTGTTGTCCACCTTCTTTCCTTTAGGATCCTTGTCAAGTTGAGTAGCTGTTCAATTGGAGTTTTAGCTGGTGATGAATCCTCAATGTCAAACCTTTTTAAAAGATCCTTGACATATTTAGTTTGACAAATGAATATTCCATCTTTCTTTTGATAGACTTGAAGTCCAAGAAAGAATACCAGTTCACCCATCATGCTCATTTCATATTTGTTCTGCATTAGCTTAGAGAATTTCTTGCACAAATCTTCATTTGTTGATCCAAAAATGATGTTATCAATATAGACTTGGACTAGAATGATATCTTTTCCATGCTTTTTGAAAAATAGAGTTCTATCCACAATCCCTCTTGTAAAGCCATTTTCAAGAAGAAACTTGGAAAGAGTGTCATACCAGGCCCTTGGTGCTTGCTTTAAGCCATAGAGGGCTTTCAAGAGTCTGTAGACAAAGTTTTTCATTTTTGGATCCTTAAACCCTGAGGGCTATTCAACATATACTTACTCTTCTAGCTCACCATTTAGGAAAACACTTTTCACATCCATTTGAAATACTTTGAAGTTGTTGAAAGAGCAAAAGCTAAGAATATCCTTATTGCTTCAAGTCTCGCAACATGTGCAAATGTTTCATCATAATCAATTCCTTCCTGTTGACAGTAACATTTTGCTACCAGCCTTGCTTTGTTTCTTGTAACAATGTCACTATCATCCATCCTGTTTCTATAGACCCATTTAGTTCCAATCACTGATTTATTCTTTGGCCTTGGCACCATTTCCCATACATTACTTCTCTCAAATTGATTGAGTTCTTCTTGCATAATAATTATCCAATCTGGATCAAGAAGGACTTCATTCAAAGTTTTGGGTTCAATTTGGGAAAGGAAACAAGAATACATGCATTCATTTGCAATATTCCTTCTTGTTTTCACTCCTGTTCCTGGATCACCAATTATGAGATCATTTGTGTGATCTCTGTTCCACTTTGTTTCTCTCAGTGAATCACTTGTGTTTGATTCACTTAGATGGTTGATAGTGTCTTTTCCTCTTGAGCTGTTGTAAACATCAATTTTCTCAAGTCCACTAGACATAGGAATATTTCCAGAAAAGTATGTAGATTGAGTAGTTTCTTCCTTTTCTTGAAGTTGAAATAGAGTTATAGTTGGTCCAGAAATTATATATTCCATGCTTGGTGACTCCTCATCAATCTCTTCTAGATAGCCTTGATTTTCAAAGACTAAAGACTCTGTCTCTTGACATCTTTCTATTCATGGGAATTTTGACTCATCAAAAGTGACATTCACACTTTCTTCCACAGTCTTGTGATCAATGATGTAGACTCTGTATGATGTCTTGTCAATTCTATAGCCCATGAAAATTCCTTCAAATTCTTTAATATCAAATTTGCCTTTGATCTCTGTTGAATCCTTCATTATGTAGCATTTGCTTCCAAATACATGGAAGTATTTGACAAAGGGCTTTTTTCCTGTAAGTAGCTCATAGGGTGTCCTTCCATAGGTCTTGTTGACTACAGTCCTGTTTTGAGTATAGCAAGTTGTGTTGATTGCTTCACCCCATAAATACGTAGGAAGCTTTGCCTCACTCAACATAGTCCTTGCAGCTTCTATAAGAGTTCTGTTCTTTCTTTCCACAATACCATTTTGTTGGGGATTTCTTGGTGCTGAGAACTGTTGAGTGATGCCATTGTCTTTGTAGAAGTCATTCATGATTCTATTTTTGAATTCAGTACCATCATCACTTCTTAAAATCTTCACCTTGTACTTAGGGTTTTATCAAGAACCCTTATAATATTAATAATTTCTTGTGCAACTTCATCCTTGGTTGTCAAGAATCTTACCCATGTGTATCTTGAGTAGTCATCAACCATTACTAGAGCGTATCTTTTCCTTTCCAGCGACTGCACATTCACAGGACCAAATAAGTCCAAGTGAATAAGTTGAAAAGCTTCATTGATAGATCCACTAGGAGTGCTTTTGTGAGTAGCTCTCTTCAATTTTCCTTTTTGACAATCCTCACACAATCCTTCTTGACAGAATTCATGTTGAGGAAGACCTTTGACCAATTATATTTTCATCAAATAATTCATAGCTTTGAAATTTAGATGAGATAGCTTCTTGTGACATAACCAGCTTTCAAAAGATAAAGTTTTACTGTAGAAATAGTAGATTTTGTCCTTTCTAACTGAGTCCAAATCAAGAATAAAAAGGCTTCCTTTCCTTATACCTTGAAGAGCTTCTTCTCTTGTCTTCTTATTGATAATGGAGCATTTATCTTGATCAAATTCAACTTTAAATCCTTTTTCACAAAATAGAGTGACAGTCAAAAGATTGTGCTTTAGTCCATTCACCAGAGTAATTTTCTCTATCTTCAAATTTCTAACTTCCAGAATGTCATATCCCATTGTGAAACCAACATTGTTGTCACCAAAGGTCATATAAGGGCCAACCATTTCTTTGAACTGTGATAGCAGGGCTTTATTACCTGTCATATGTCCTGAGTATCCACTGTCAATGATTCACATGATTCTTTTATTTTTCTTGTTGCCCTGTAAAGCAAATATTTCAAGTTGCTTTTGGTACCCAACTTTCATTGGGTTCATTTTTCTTAGCTAGTTCACAGATTGAATCTTGATCAGTTGCTTTTCTTTCTTTTTCTTTGAGGTTGACTCATGTAGCTACCCATTCAGTTTTGATAACTGGAGTAATAACCTTGTTCTTGGGTGGCTTGTCCATCTTAACTTTAGGAGGACTTGGAGTCTTTGTCTTTTCAATTTTAACATTCTTATGCAGACATACTTGATTATTATGAAAATGCATGTTAAAGCAAATACTCATCAATTTCATTCCACATGAAATGCAATCAAAATCACCACAGTAAGATACTTGTATGTTCTTTAACAGCATACTGTGTAAATTTCTATTAACAGATGTATCATTCTTCACTTCAGACTTACTCTTGGTACATGCATGAGTTAAATGACTAGAAGACCCACACTTGTTACACAACTTTCTAGGAGCATTAGGAATGTAGCCATAATTATTCTTTTTGTTTATCTCTAACTTCCCATTTCTATTCTTCTTGGTTTTCATGATAGTAGGTTTAGAAGTTATTGTCTTACTAGTGTTGACAGTAAGTTTAGATGGAACTTTCTTGACAATATGATTTGATCTTACTATCTTGACAGCAGCTTCTGAACTTACTGTCTTGCTAGTATTGACAGCATCTTCTAGACCATGAGTATTGTCAAGGGCAAAACTAACTGTCTTGGGAATTTTGACAGTATCTTTCGACTTAAGGGTCCTATTAACAGTATCATTGTCCTCATCAACTAATTTTTGCTTAAGAATTAGTGATTCCTCATCAAATTCAAACTCAGCCATTTTAAATAGGGGATTCTTAACTCTTTTCAGTATAGAGGGTCTGACATTAGGTTTTTCAGAACTAGAGTCTTCATCTACAACATATTTCTTACCATTTTTTTCATAGTTAAATCCTATACCTACCTTTGATTTTCAATATTATCAGCATGGTATAATTTTAACAATGAAGAAGAATTCTTGTAAGCCTTGATTTTAAGTTCATTTTCAGAAATTAGTTTTCTGAGAAATTCCTCATTCTGGGAAGCACATACTATCTTATTCTTGAGAATTTCAGTTTCATGTTGTAGGGACTCAAAAGCAACATGCTTAAGTTCTAGTTCTTCATTTGTGCATTTCAACAGTTCATTAACACTAGTTAGCTTAAAATTTTCTTCATTAGCAGCTAGCATGCTTGTATGAATGTTAAAAATTTCAGAACTTAAACTTTCAACAATTTTCTTATACAGAGATGCAGTCATATCTACGTTAGTAAGAATGGGTACCTGACTTGATGGTGTTGTGAGTCATCACCTGAGTTAGCCACGAGAGCTAAGTTTCCATATTCTTCATCCTCATCTTCATCAGACTCTTCCCAACACATGCCTTCAACTATAAAGGCTCTTCTTTGTTGCTTTTTGAACAATGCTTCATACTTGGCTTTGAGTTCCTCATAGTCATTGTCATTTCTTTTCACTTGCTTTGTCTTTTTTCATTTTATAGCAAAATCCCTCATCTCATTGCAGTTATAACACTTAATCTTGGATCTATCCGCCATACCTGTTTTGTATCCACCTTTGCCACTTCCTCCAAGTTTTGAAGTATTTGACTTGTTGAACCGAGATCTTTGTCCTCTGGGTTTGAAAGCTTTGTTCTTTTTGAATCTCAGATTGGAGAACTTCCTAGCTATGTTGGCAATTGTTTATTTTCCATGTTATCCAGTTCCTCAAAAGTATAAAACTCATCTTCATCACCTTCCTTGAGTTCAAGAGTCACATTGTCATCTTTATTCGTGACTTCTTCAATCTTGATTTGCTGTTGATGTTGAGAGTCCTGGAGTTGCAGTATCTTTAGATCTTGAGCTACTAGAGCATTTGATGTGTTGGCCATCTTCCCTCTTTGGCCAGATCGAATAGCTTTCTTTTGTAACAACTCTAGCTCATATGTTTTGAGGATGCCATAAAGATTTCAAGATATACTTTAGACATATCTCTTCCTTCCCTTATAGCAGTAACCTTGTGATCCAAATGCTCTGAAAGTGTCAACATGAATTTCATGTTGACTTCCTTTTTATCATAGAATTTTCCATGCAGTTGCAGGTCATTTATCAATATGTTGAACCTCTCGAACATCTCAGTCAACCCTTCACTTGGTTTGGCCATAAAAGCCTCATACTGAGATACCAGTATCTGTCTTTGATTGTCCTTCACTTCTTCTTTTCTTTCACAGAGTATCTCAATGGTTTCCCATATCTGCCTGGCACTGGTGCAGTTGACAATGTTATTGTACATGACATTATCAAGTGCTTCTATAATGATAAATTATAAGCAATCATCTAGATGTACTTTTTCTTTTTCAGTGTCATTGTACTCTGAAACTTTTTTTAGAACCCAGTAGGCTGGTATTATTTCACCATCTACTATAGTTTCAGGTACATATGATTGAGGAATAAAAGGACCATTTTCCAGAATTTCAGGATAAAGTGGGTTGGTTGTCTTTATAAACAACATCATTTTTCCTTTTCAAAGGTTGTAGTGTTCTTTGTCAAGTGTGAGTATTTTTATGCTGCTTACTTTCTGTGCACTCATATTTAGATCTTTTCAGGTTATGTGTGTCTAACCTGTCACTCTGATACCAGTTGTTAAACATTATGAGTGTTGCAGAAGGGGGAATTGAACCCTTGATAAATTATCACTAATCCTGTTAACAACAAATAAGAAGTAATAGTATCAAGTAAGAAATGCAGAAAATAATAAGCAAACAATTGAAGACAAGTGTTTAACTTCAAAAAATAATTTTATTATTTTTTGTTTTGCTACAACTGACTGGAATGAGTATTCTAGCTACAAAGAAACAAGAACAATAGAATTGCTAATGTTTCTTGTTTGAAAGAAAACCTAGCTCAGTTGCATTTAAGAAAAATGCTTGTGGGATATGTGTATTTATACTAAAACACATATCTCACTTACAGGTGTACTTTTCCTTTGTCCTAGAATAAAGCTTGAAATAGAAACTTTGCTTTTCTTGTTCAACCTTGTCTTTATTCCATTTTTAGATAAAGCTGTTATGAGATGTACGGATATCCTTGACTCCTTGAGTACGTTTTATCTTTTTACTTGTCTTCTCCCAAGTTGCAGTAGTAGGCTTGACAGACTAGATAGTAATGTCTAAATCATTTCTTGTGCTTTCATTATCTAATCTGCTACCTGGAATAGACTGTCAGCTTCACTAAAAGTTTACTGTGAACTTTTAACTCCTCTTTGGTGACAGTATCTTTGGCTCCGCATATGTTGCAGTCAACCCTTGATAGATCTTTGAAATTTACTGTCTCCAAAGCTGCTGTCAACTATCCCCGCTAAACGTGCTATCAGTAAAACGTGCTGTCTGTGAATCTTCATTCTCCGCCAAGTGTACTATCATTGGAATAGTTGCTGTCGTCTGTCCCAATTATATTGTCACTTGAATATGCTGTCGTAGGTTTCAGTTGTAGAATGTTACTGTCAAAGTCTTGATCGATGCTGTGCTGAACACTTTGTGAGCTTCTACTTCATGGATCATGTTATTACATTTTACAAGACGGTAACTATTAGACTTACTGTCACATATTTGAACTATGTTAAACATACTGTTAGGAATTAGGAGTTCTAGAAGTCTACAGAGGGGGGTGAATGTATACTTCAAATCTTTTTCACTCTTTCGATTTTTATGGACTTGTTAAACTGTCAAATGGATTGTAAGGTTGAACTAGTGAAACAAATTAAGTGTTAGAACAACATACAAAGAGATGAGTATAATGAACACTAAATGTAACTTTCAATCTAATTTTATTAGAATGAACTTTAGCTACAATCTGAAATTCAAATTGAACTTTAGCTTCTTGTTCTATGAAGATTACAATTGTAAAACTCAAAGACATCTATCAAATGTGGCTGTGCATAAAATATATAGACAACATGTCCTGTGCACATGCTCACATAAGATAGATTAGCTATAACTAGAAATAGACAAGACATACTTTTCATTTGACTGATATCTATTTCTAGCTAACACTATTGTGAAAGTCTACTACATCCAGCCTTATACCTTCTGTCATTTGTCTTGACTGACTTCCCAGCTTCATTGTAGACTTGTCTCTATCTTTGAAGGCTTGACTTATCCTGTAAAAATAGAGCTTCAGAATTATTTGTCCTGTTCTGCAATTTTTCTTGAAAATAGCTCCTTGGTGCAATCGAGTACTCTGTTTAAATTATTTCGAGAAGTCATAGAGATTGACTTCTCGATTGAGTACTGGCTGTGACATCTCGATTGGTCTATGAATGATTTACTTCTCAAATGACTAGACTTCTTGATCGCATACTCCATTTGATGACTTCTCGATTAGGTTAGACTTATCGAATGGAAACTTGAAACCGTGACTTCTCGAATGACTCAGCTTTACCACTTCTCGAATGCTCCTTTTGCTAACTTCTCGAATTGATTTTCTTTTCTCACTTCTCGAAAGATTCACAATTAACACTACTCGAATGACTTCAATACTTTGACTTGTCAAATGGCTGACTTCTCGATCGAGTACTGAGCTGTTAAGTGTGTTTTGAGACTTCTCAAAATGCTTTCATAGATTTGACTTCTCGAATAGTAGACTTATTGTTAGTAATATATTCATTTGATGATGTACACAATTCTAGAACAAGAGTTAGCTTAGTTTATTTGCAATAAATCTTTCTAGTCTCTGAAATGTATAATCAGAGTCTAGATAATCAATATTTATGTTACTTGTACTTAGAAGAATTTCTGTAGAAAGTAAAGCCAGAGTCTGCATGAAGATCAGAGTCTAGAAGGTGGTCAGAGTCTATAGACTATCGGAGTCTAAAATCTGTCAGAGTCTACAAATGATCAGAGTCTATAGTCTATCAGAGTCTATAAAGTTAAAGCTAAATTTGGAAGATGATCACAGATAAGGGAAGTTTTCGAAGATAAAGCCAATGATATTGCAGATATGCTATAAGAAGGAAAGAGAACTGCAGAAGGAAACTGTCAACTAATAAATATGAATTCTATTTCTATTGTAATTTATCTTTCTGTTATTAGCTGATAGGCAACTCTCTATATAAACTATATGTAACCTAATTGTAAAGGTGTGGAAGTCGAAGCATAATTTGTCTGAGTGAAACTTTGTGAGTGCATAGAGATAGAGAGAGTTGCTGTGATAAACACAGAGAAGCTGCTAGGGTTTGTGTACAACCTAGGAGAGTTTTGTATTTACAAATCAATAATACAAACAGTATTATTCATATCTTTATGGTTGATCTTTGTTCTTAATTCATATCAGTTTATTGATATTGAGTTGATTTTAAATCAGGCAGAAAAGACACACAAGTATTCAACCCCCCTTCTACTTGTGCAACTGGGAAAATAATTGGTATCAGAGCCTAACGTTTAAAATCGATTAAAGATGTCTGGAAACAAAGATGGCAATTCTAAGATTCCTATGCTTAAGAGAAACGAGTTCACCTACTGGAAGGTTAAGATGCTGCACCATCTGGAAGCAACAGACCTTGACTCTCTTGAAAGAATTCATGAAGGACCCTATGTGCCCTTAAAGCTAGTGCCTCAAATCAATGAAGAAGGCAAAGTAACTGAAGAACACTTCATTGAAAAACCAAAGGCTGAATGGATAAAAGAGGACAATGAGAATGTCCTTAAGGAGGCAAATGTCAAAAACATACTCTTTAACAGTTTGGATTCTGTTCTTACAAACTGTGTTATATCATGTCAAACTGCTAAAGAGATGTGGACAAAACTTGAAGTGCACTGTCAAGGGACTAAAGATGTCAAGAAGAATGCTAGGTCTTTGCTAATTCAAGAGTATGAGTATTTTGAAGCAAAATCTGGAGAATCTATTACTGAGATGTATGATAAGTTTACAAAACTCTTGAATGAGATAGCTATGCTTGGTAAGGTTTATGATTCTGAAGATACAAATACCAAGTTTCTGAGAGCACTTCCTGAAGAGTGGGACAATAAGACTACAACCATAAGGGAAGCTAGAGATTTGGATGAACTAACTCTAGAAGAATTGTATGGCAGGCTCAAGATATATGATTTAGAGATGCAACAGAGGAAGAATAAGAAGTATGTGAAGACAAAATCTGTAGCACTTTTAATGGAGTCTGAAAAAGAACAACATGAACAACCCACAGAAACAAGAATCAAGGATTCAAGGAAGAAGGGTAAAGCTGTTGTGGAGTCAGAGTCTACTGACACAGACTCTGATTCTGATGAAGAGATTGATCTAAGTCAAATGATGGCTATGTTTGCTAAAACTTTCAAAACAATGAAATTTAACAAAAGAACTGGCAAATTTAGCAAAAGGCCATCATTCAAGAAGGAAGATGAGAAGGTTGAGAAGAACAAGAGTACTATAATCAAACTTGACAAAGAAAATGTCAAATGTTTCAACTGTGGAATATTGGGGCACTTTGCTAGTGAATGCAGAAAGTCAAAAAGTCAAGGAAAAGGAAAAACACTTCTATCAACAGGAAATGATTGGGCAGATTCAAGCTCAGAGGATGAAATTGATTATGAAAATCTAGCATTGATGGCATCCTCCTCAAGAAAATCACAATCTCCCAAAGAACCCTCATCTCCTAAAACTCAGGTATCAATATTTACTCCTGAATTCTTAATTAATTTAGACTCTAATGGTATAGAAATTGTGCAAAGTGAGGTTAATAAAATAATGACAACATGTAGGTCTCTCACTAGTGAAAGTGAAAGGTTGAGAAAAGAAAATTTAACCTTAAATAAAAGGAATGAACATTTAGAGTCTGAGTTAGTATTAATGGAACAATACAAAAAGGATTATGAGAAATATAGTCATAATTACACTGAATTCTTGAAAGCCTATGACTATGTTAAGAATGAACTAGAAGAAGAGAGACTTAAGTTTAGAGTCTGGACAGACTCTGGTAGAAAAGTTCAAGAAATTCTCAATAATCAAAATGTGTGTCAAACTGCTGGTCTAGGCTATGACAATAGTCAAGGCAAAAGACCTATTGTTGAGAATGATAACAATGAAGAAGCTATCCAAGTTAATAAGACTAAAGACAAATGTACATTTGTTCCTGTTAAGTTTGTGACTCCTAAAGAAAAGACTAAAACCACAAACTCATCTGTCAATAGTCCCCCTATTGTTGACAACAAGACAGATGAAACTGGAGCAAATAACTCTAAGAAAAATATTAACATAGGGTACTTGTCTAAGTCTAAGTTAAAAAAAAGGCTAGAGAACTTATCAGAGTCTACCAAAACTAGGAGAAATAAGAATGGTAAGGAAGGCATTAATAAAGCAAATAATTATCAAAAAGATCCTAATGCTCCTAGAAAGAAGTGTTTTAGATATGACAACCACAACCATTTAGCCATATATTGTAAAGCAAAAATTGAGAAAAAAAATTAGAGCTTAGTCTTCCACAGACTCTGAAAAGTCACTACATTCCACAGAAACCTTGTTATCACTGTGGTAGCATATTTCACTCTATTTATATGTGTAGAGACTATCATGATTTGTATTTCAATTTTTATGAGCTAAAATCATCTATTGATAAAAGTTGGTATAACACTGTTAAGACTCCACCAGAGTCAAAAGCAACAAAGGAGATGGGTAAATCAAAGGTGGAAATTGCTAAACCTGTTTCACCTAAAGTTAGAGGAAAATGATCTAAAACTGTTTGGGTCCCCAAAACAACTAACTAGTTGCTTTATGTATGCATGGTACAAGGGTAAAGAATGTAACCCTAATCCTGGACAGTGGATGCTCAGGACACATGATTGGAAAGAAATTCCTGCTTACAGACTTTGTGGAAATGGTTGGCCCAGAAGTATCATTTGGAGATGACAACAAAGGACAAACACTGGGATATGGCAAGATTGTACTTGAGAATGTCATCATTGAACAAGTAGCTCTAGTTGATGGCTTAAGACACAATTTGATAAGCATAAGTCAACTAGGAGATAAAGGTTACCATACTGGCTTTGACAACAAAGAGTGTCTTGTGACTCACAAAGAAACAAGCATTTTGATTTTCAAAGGTCACATATATGGTAACATTTATGAAGCCAGCTTGGAGGATTGCATACACAGTGAATTCACATGTCTATATAGCAAGGCCTCAATTGAAGAAAGCTGGAAATGGCACAAGAAACTGTCACACATCAACTTTAAAACACTAAACAAGTTGGTTAAACAGAATCTTGTAAGAGGATTACCACAGGTTGATTTTGTGCAAGATGGACTTTGTGAAGCATGTCAACTTGGAAAGCAAAAGAAATCATCCTTCAAGAGCAAGACAATCAACACCATTTCTGAACCCTTTTATTTATTGCATCTTGATTTATTTGGTCCAATAAATGTTATGTCAATTAATAAAAAGAAATATACTCTTGTTATTGTAGATGATTTTACAAGATTCACATGGGTTTTCCTTCTACATTCAAAGGATGAAGCTCCACAACACATAATAGACCATATCACTTTTCTGGAAAAAAATTCAAAGAAAACAATTAGAGTTCTAAGGAGTGACAATGGTACTGAATTCAAGAATTCAATCATGGAGGAGTACTGTGCATCAAAAGGAATTACTCAACAATTTTCTGCACCAGAGACTCCTCAACAAAATGGAGTTGTGGAGAGAAAGAATAGAACCCTCATAGAAGCTGCCAGAACAATGCTGGCAGAGTCTAAGCTACCAGTAAATTTTAGGGCAGAGGTAGTAAATACAGCATGTTTCACTCAAAACTGTACTTTAATAAACATGCATGGAAAGACTCCCTATAAAATGATAAAGGACAAGAAGCCAAGTGTGAAACACTTTCACATATTTGGATGCAAGTGTTATGTACTGAAAGTACATCCTGAAAATCTAAGCAAATTTGAAGCCAAGGCAGATGAATCAATTTTTCTTGGATATGCATCAAACACAAAAGCATTCAGAGTGTTTAATCTCAGAACCAAAATTGCTTTATTGTTTTTTTATCTAAAAGTATTTTTTTTAGAGTAATGAAATATATATATATATATATATATATATATATATATATATATATATATATATATATATATATATATATATATATATATATATAGTAGTGATCCAGAGAAAACTCTTTTTCTCAAGAAACTAAGAAACTCTTGCATCCACCGTTGATTTATTGAAAAAAGATTTAATTTAAGATTCTAAATGATTGATGGCAATTTTGTAATAATTTTAAAACGCAGGCTCTTTATACTCTAGAAACTTTACCAATTAAGAAATTAAATATAGTAATAATTGCTAGACTTGAATATGATTGATGATATTAATACATTGACTTAATTAACTCGATCATGGGTTACTTTTTTTTATATGACATTTTTTCTTATTAAAATTTTAAAATAAATTGAATTAATTATATTATATTAAATGTAACACTACATTTAAATATATAATAATTAATAGAATTTTAATTTCAAAATTTAATCGAATACTTTGTACTAAATAATTACTATAATATTCTATTAAGTGTTGTACAAAATATTCAACACATATTAAAATCTTATAAAAATACAATATAATCTTATTAAAGTCTATTAAAATTTAAAAACTAATATTGAATAATTTATTGAGAATTCTAGGATTCTAATACGTATTCCATTATGTACTCTACTATGTACTCCAAATTTGATTCCATTGAGTATTTTATTGAGAAATCTAGGATTCTATTATGTATTCCATTAATTAAGTATTATGTATTCTACTAAGTACTCTAGTATTTAATATTTATTTTATTTTAAAATTCTATTATGTATTCTACTATTCTAATATAGTGTTCTACTAAGTATTCTATTTTATTTTAAAATTCTATTATGTATTCTACTATTCTAATAGATTCTAATAAATATTCTAATATAGTATTCTACTAAGTATAATTTTGTTTATGTATTCTACTACTCTATATTCTACTAAGTATTCTAAATTAATATATAATATTTATTTTATTTTAATTCAAGATTCTATTATGTGTTCTACTAGATGTATTCTACTAAATATTCTAACGTGGTATGAAATAGTTGTTTTATTTTTAATTTTGTTTTGACAAAAATTTAAAATTTTATTATGTGTTCCACTATTGTGATATATTCTATTAAGTATTATAGTGTAATATTTAATATTCATTTATTTTAATTCAAGATTCTATTATGTGTTCGACTAATTTGATAGAGCACTACTATTACATTACAATTCTCTATAAAATACTAATTAAAGAAATATTTTAGTGAAAATTATAATAAAATTAATTGGTAGTAGAACACTTAGTAAAATTATAATAAAATTTATATTAAAATATTTTATAAAATCTTAATATTAGAATACAAAACATACTTGAACAAAGTAAAATCTTCGAATGAAATATGATATTAACTATTACTTTGAATACTTAATGGAATCTTAATATAATAAAATTAATTATAAATAGAATACTTAGATGAATTTTAATAAATTTTATACTAAAATATTTTATAAAAAACTTACATTGAAATATAATATATATGTAGTATAATTCTAAAACACCTAGTAGAACAAACAATAAAATCTTTACATTAGAATACGAAAGAATACTATTGTTACATTACAATTTTCTAAATAATTCTCTAAATTTAAGATTCTATTATGTGTTCAACTAATTTGATATATTCTATAAAGTATATTCTAATATAGTATTTAATAGAATCTATTATGTGTTCAACTAATATATTTTAATCAAAATATAAAATAATAAAATTAGAATAGACTATATAATATAATACTGAGTATAATCCATATAGAATCTTACATCAAAATACTTGGTAGAAAATTTACTGCATTTTAGTAATGATATTTAATAAATATATTAATAACAAAATTTTAATAACATTTAGTAAAACATGTAATTTAATTCCATCAAAAAATTGAAATAAGAAAGATTTTATTAAAATAGGTATCTAATTAATCAGTACTTAATTAATTTAAGAGGATAGAGAAATACACATATTTATTATCTAGATAGATAAATGTATATATATAAATAATCAGAGTTACTATTTTGTCCCTTCAATTAAAGATATGTAAATCTAATAGAATGATAATGACCATCAGATTAAAATCAAATCAATGGATCACAAGAGTACCTTAATTTTCTTCAAAAAACAAGTTTTTTCTTGAACAGCCCATATATATATATATATATGCACTTAACATTGCGAGAAAGCACTACTTCTGCCACAAAACCAACCAAACCTTTTCTCAAGGGACCCGACCAAACTTTCATCTTTGTAATTGATTAAGGAGTTTCTTCCCAATTAGCCAAATTAAAACTAGAAACCATAACACACAAAATATTCTACTTTTTTTATGCTTACATGCATGTCCAGAAAAGGTTCTATCTCTAAATGGTGTCTCCCAAGTTAAAACATGCAGTAATGCTTGTAGTTACAATTTTATTTATCATGATATTAATGGGAGTCAGGTCGATCTGTTACTACATGCTAATGGTATTAGCATTAGCATTAGCATTACATGTATAGGGGAGAATTAAGTAGTATGCTAATCCTCTGTATCTCTTACTAAACTAGCTAGTACATGTATTAGAGGGTCGAGTGAAGGGTTTATATAGGGGAGAATGTGAGCTGAGAGAGTGGAACATATTAAAAAGATTTCTTTATGGTATTAAAGGATAAAGATTAATGAGTGAATTATATCATGGAGGTTTCATGATCCAAGATATTTCCAAGAATTATTCTTTACAGTTGTATGTAACTATGCACTAGCTACAGAGCAATTCGACTGTAACTTGAGTTAATCACCTGAATAATCTCTAATGTTTAACATTAATTGTTTTTCCCATTTAATTATTTTTTGTTTAAAAAAATGCCATTCATTTTTCATCTTTTACGATATCTCTATATTTTCACACACAAATAAATCAGGTTGTTATAAATATTTAAAACCATTATTATTATTATTATTATTATTGTTAATGTAAAATTAATTTATCTAAAGAGATAAAATAATAACTAGCAAATTTATATAGGGTGCATTATTCTTAGGAATGTAGGCTTTGCTTCCGCATGCTCCATGAAGCCCAATTTAGAAATTTTACTAATCTTTTTTCTGTTTTCGAGTTCTTACCGGAAACCATGTGGGGCCAACAAGCTCTTTCTGATGTGTCACCCACCGATCCAATTGGCTTAATGTTTACAGCTCAACATTTTCAATTTATGAAAAAAGAGTTTATATCTGTTACTTGGCCACTACGAATCTCTAACATAATGGTTGTGTGTCTCGGTAGAAATGAGTATGTGCCTGCCAGTTTCCGTCCAATATCAAGTAGACTAATATGATGTAATTATGTACCGTCGATCAGGGTATAATAGAATAATTAAGATCGGACACCTAGGCCCTCCGATACTTGAAAATCTATATAATTGTTACTCTATATCATTAGCAGTACGTATCTGGGTCATTAAAGAATCAAGTTATCTGGCTAGCATCAATTCCTCATTTTCCTACAAATTACAAACTTATCAAGGAAAGTCGTCATTCTTTGAATTAAATCTTAATATTAGGTACTAAATCCCCTACTCCCTTCGTCCCGTAGGCCATAGTCATGCATTTTAAACTGCATAGAAATGATAGTTTCGTAAATTATTTTTTCAAATTTTCTTTTTTGAATAAAAGTTTACTATTTATATTTACAATAAAAAATTTAAAAATAAATAATAAAACTATGTTTTTTGCATGCACAAATCCAAAATGACTACTAATTTGGACGGAGATCGAGTATAATACCTATTGCAATAACTTTGAGAATTACCGAGTGAAATTACTCACTACAAGAATAATCATCATAGTTGACGGATTAAATTTAATGATAAAAATCATGCGACTAAATGAAACGGAACCCATCGCATTTATGTTCTTGGAAGTTCTCTATCTGATGCGGAACTCAAGTGCAAAATGCAAGGAAAGATATAGATTTATAGTATATACTAACGCTGAATATAATTTTCTACATTCAACTTCGGAAAATAAGAAATTAGAGAATAATACGGAACTATAAGTGCATACCTCCGTAATTAATTCCCTGATATCTAGGATTGTTTGGATTATGAAATTATAAACAGATTAATAAAAGTGAGAGTAAAATTTTAATATTATATATACAATATATTTGACAATGATTGCAGGTTTGATTATCATCCTAAGAAGGGATACATAATTAATTTTAAGAGACATATATATCTTTTGACATGTCCAATTCAACAAGTACTTTGAAAATGTGCATATATCAGGAGAGGGTTGTGCATATTATACATTTAGCCAATTCTTAAGCTGACCCAGCCAGAAATCTCATAATACAAACATTATTATCTTTTAGACAAAAGGTAGCAACAATATGAATTATTATCACAAGAAGAAACTTTATCAATTTAATCCATTTAAATGGTTCGATATTCGATATATCTTTTAATTTTTTATTATACAATAATATGATACTCCCTCCGTTCTATTTAGATGTTCACTTTATTTTTAGTGTAGTCAAATTGACTTATTTTTTTAATGTAATTTAAAAATAATATATAATTGAAAATAATTATTATTTTATATGATTAAAAAATATATATAATCCACTTTAAAATATATTGTTTAGTTTTTCGAAATTATAAAAGAATAATTTTAAATTTTCAGTAAAATATTAATTAATTTAACTCCAAAAATGGAGATCTAAAAAGGATTGAGTGAGTAATTGAAACGGAGGTTTCCAATTTATTCTTCGCCTCCCAAGCTAATGCAATGCACCAGTATTTTGCTCTTGAGTTTCTTACCAAACAAAAATTAATGCACATTACATTAAACACAGTCCAGGCATATATTAATAAAAAAATATACTTTTATGAGCATCCATATGTTAGTTTATTAATTAGTTCTAAAAATTTAAAAACCGTAAAATATTTTGAGCAACTCCGATTTCCATGGTTAAACTAAATTTTTTTTAAAAAGAATACCGTTTCCAACACGATAATCATATAAATAAAGTTACATAATTGGAAAAAATTCAGAAGAATTTTTAATAATACTTTGGATTCAAAAATACTTTGGATATAAATAATCTTGTTCATATTCAATAAATATTTTAAATTATCTTTAAATAATTTAAGATATTAAAATTAAGATTTTATAAAGCCTTTAATTTCCAATATAGCGGCAGCCAAATCTTATAAATTTTTGTGGATGGCATAAAATGATGGATTTTAGTTGATTTTTAGAAATGTCTCATGCATGAGATTTTAAAGATTTTATGAAAAATATCTACTACATTATGAGGTATCTGCATCAAATCTACAAAATTCTATCTCAATTTTAATTTGCCTGTCTTTGTATTATTGTATAAAAATCAAATTAAAGACAATTTTTTAGAACTTATAAATTATTATTAATCCATTAAAATCTTTTATAATTAATCTTAACTGAAAATACTTTAAATATTTTTATAATTTATCCTTAAAATTATCAAATGAAATAAAAACTAGTGAGTATTTTGTATTATTAATTAGTAATTGTATGTCTCGTACGTGTTAATTAAGGCGGTGAGCAACTGCAGCAGCAGGACGGTGACTATCTATACATATGTACCATTTCCTCGCTACATTATTACAACATCAACGTACTCTAATGGCAATCGAGACGGGAAAAGTGACGGCAGACGAAGGCTCCGGCGGCAAAGTTAAAGAAGCTGGTGGAAACTCTAATGGCTTGAGTGAATCTCCACCGCCTAAGAAGCAGAAAGAAACTGAAAGAAATATCGTAACTAATATTTCTACTAGTACTCCCGCGAATGCAAATATTTTTACTGGTGGTAGTATTCATGACCACAAAAAAAAACCTGATTCAATCACTACTCCCGGGAATGAAAATATTTCTACTGGTGGTCTTATTCATGACCACAAAGAAAAACCTGATTCAAGCACTACTCCCGGGAATGCAAATATTTCTACTGGTGGTCGTATTTATGACCCCAAAGAAAAATCTGTTTCAAACACTCTCGCGGATGGAAATCCTGTTGGTGGTCCTCTTCATCCGCACGAAATAAAACGTCAGTCAAACACTTCCCGCGGGAATGGAAAGAATTATACTGGGGGTACTAGTCTTCATAAGCAACAAGATGCAACAGCCAAGAAGAAGGAAAATGGGGAACCAGCTAAAGATACTCCTCCTCCTGCTGTTGCAAAAGCCAAAAAAACAAAAACTGCTGCCAAAACACCAAAAACTACTCCTAACAAGTGACACTGATAAAGTATCACAGCATCCACTCCCCCGGCTCCCTATTAGTGGTGCTGCCTCTATTACTGCTTTGTAACCTTAATTCCCATTACTTATCTATCTATCTATCTATATATATATCAATAAAACATGCAGTACTCGATATTATATCTATCTATCTATCTATCTATCTATCTATCTATATATATATATATATATATTGGCATTGCTTGTGTTTGTCTTGAAGTTCCTGCGATTTGAACTCGATCTGCTTGTAACAATGTTTTGTGATATTGCAATATTACAGTAACTTTGGTTTGGTAATTAATTATTAATATATGCTTTGAGTCGATGTTTGCAGGTAATCATAAATTTTGTTAGATTTTGCCATCGGTAGAGGTCATGGTGTTTATACAATTATATATACGGCGATTTTTATAGACGACCCGACTACCCATCTCTCACTTAATTTGGAGTCTGACTGTGTGAATTGCCGTAGGTATTAGAAATTTGATTCCTTGTATTTTTCTAGGGCAAATTATGTGGTTCATCATGTATATCTCTCTTGATTCGGGAGCGACCTGAGTACTTAATTACTGGAATAGGGTTTCTTTCTCCTGGACTGTATGATTGTTCTAAAGGACATGACCATTCCGTTGTGTTGACACTGTGTTGTTCAGGTTCTACAGTATTAATTGTCTTTTCTTTTCTCGCTAAACGATGCCACCGGTATTTTGGTTACAAAGTTAATTATAGCCAGTGTACGATATATTGTTAAACAATTTAAATAGTAGTAGTATGTATTGAAGACAGAAAGGGATATTTAAAGTAATCTGAGAATTCGATCGCCATTTGTTTATTAGCAGGTACTGACGACAGACATGTCTAGATGGATCGATCCTCGTGCAAGTCTCTCTCTTTACTGTTTTATCTTACAAGTCGATCCCTGACTACAAGTGCCGTTTATGTCTTATCTTTCAAAGTGGAACCAGTCTGGTAAATTCATGATATCTATATGTCACATACTGAGTATATATCTCTTTTGATTGTATTGTAATTTAGTTACGTACTGTAGTAAACAATATAACTAGGGTAATAAATGGGTGGGGGATGATATGTTTAATTGATGAGTAATTCAGGTAGAGATCGAATTGAAAGAGAAGAAATTCAACACAAAGAGATGGGACGTGGGAGTAGTTGTATATTTATGAGCGTACCCTACGTTTTACCATCTCTAAGCCAGCTCTATGGCCGGTCCCTCCAAATTGGTCTTCCCTTATTAATTATACAAGTGATCCCTGGTATTGATCAACATATATAGTAGTATTCATAACACGTGTAAACTTAAATCCAGTTGACGCAGGCGATGACAAACATACTTCCAACGGCATATATATCAAAATATGCCAAATTTTATTTGCAGGGAACTTCTAGACCATGCATGCTGCAGGTTGCAGCTCCATCACTAAAAATTTCCAACTAAATTGATGATGATCCGTCAAAAAATGAGTCCAACGTACTATCTCTAAATTATTTGGGACAGAATTCTGCATTTACAACTATCTCTTCAAAATTTCAAGTAAAAAAACCCTAATTTCATGTATGTATGTTGTTAGCTAGCTAGAGGATGAATATTCAAACCCATTGGGGAAGGTGGGCCAGGGTGTTGTTGACTTGCTATGTCAGTATCATCAATGTTACGATATACTACAATGTGCATGTGCATTCAGATTCAGAGTTCTTTTTTTCCTTTGAAATTTCCTCTCTCTCTATATATATTCTTTTCAAGGACCTACACTCGTATATAGAGAAGATATCTTCTATTTACATTGTGTGATCATAAAATTAAATACGGATATTTTTTATTAAAAAAATGGATATATAATTTTGAGGCGGCTATGGGACGAGAGTCAGAAAATGACATGTCTCATCACCTGTACATTTACAACTTTGCGCGCGCGTGGGTGCAAGACTAAGGTTTTTTCAGCATCTTTTTTGTAGGTTTTTGCTGAAAATTAGGTCTCCTTGTGTAGGTAGTACGTATATTGGTATATTTGACAAAAAGTTATAATCAAGACATCTGTAGAGGTTATGGTTTTTACAATTATACGGTGATTTTTATGGACCCGACAATCAATCTCAAATTAAGGCTCTCTCTTGAGTCTAATTGTGTGCATGAATGCTTTAATTAGCTTTGTTTGGTTCTTATTGCAGTGATTTAGATGGAGTCATTTGGAGCTATAGTAGTAAGTATTAGAAATTTGATTCCTTCTAATATAATTTTCTAGGGCTTCAGATTTATATGTATAGACAGTTAAGTTATGTGGTCCATCTCTCTTGATTCGGGACTGATCGAGTGCTTATTATATATCGAAGGCGATGCAAAACATAGTTCCTACTTTTACTTTGCAATCTATATATATATATATATATATATATTAAATACGAGTTAATTGTTTGCAGGACCATTTTAGTTTTATTAAAATATGGACCGATTTTTTTCCTAATAATATTGTTAAAAAATTAAGATTCCTTATTTTATATAAAAATTGCAGAAACAATTAAAAAACAAAATTTTACATTTTTTTTATTAATTTATTAACAATTTAATTATACGTTTTCATTTATATATGTCAAATTCTTGGAAACTGCGAATATATATCTTTATTCAATATATTAATTTGCAGTTATTGTTTCTACAAAAATATTATAAGTCGTTAATATTTAATTATATATTTTTATTATAATTCTACATAAATTTATTTGTTACATAATATTTAGTTATATTTAATAAAAATAATTAATAATGTCATATTGTTTTATATAAATTATAAAAATGGAAAATAAATAAAATTTCAACTGAGGATATACATGAAATCAAATTATTATATTATAATTTAAAATTAAAAATCATTTCAGAATTGTACAAGTATACAAGACAATAAAGAGCTCTAAACTACCTATTTATTATTCACATTTTCCACGCCTCTTACTATGCGACTTTCAAATCATGTATTTATGGGTTCCCTTGAAATCTATACTATATTATTAATTATTAAAGTCGAAAGATTAAAAGTTTTCGTCGTCTGTATGGTACTGGGTGAACCATAAAAAAGATCTTGACCGTCCAATTTTAAGTGAACCATAGAAACAATCTTAACCGTTGAATTTTAATAAAATATAATTTTAAAAGAATATAATCATACATACAATTTTAACACCAGTAGTTCTCCTTTTATGCAAACAACTCATAAACATTATAATTCTAAAGAATATAAACATTACTTTTATGTAAGAATATAATTCCGTTGATATGATAATATTATATTATATTTAAATTATATTGTATATTTTTTATTTTATAAATCTCACTTATCCTATAATTTTTATTTAATATATCATTAAAGTTTATCATATAATTTTAATTTAATATATCATTAAAATTTATGATAACATTGAAAGTTTGGCAGTCGGTCGATATTTGGGCCGGATAATTGATTAATTATTGGGCCTAATTTTAAAATATTAATCTTCTAACTAAAATACAATCTCATATTAATCATCTAACTAAAATATCTCACATTAATCTCCTAAGTAAAATACATCTCTATACAAAACAAACAAAAATTATTCTATTAAAATATAAATACAAATAAATTATATAAAAACATATACATATAATATTAAATAAAATTTAAATTATTATTATACAAATACAAATAAATTCAAATCATTAAAAAATATTAAAAAACTAACAAAATTCATCCGTGCATTGCCCGGGATATAAGTTAGTTATTATAGTATTCCATAGTACGGTGCTCCATCAGTCCTTTTTACATATTACAGTAGTCATTTTAGAAGTTTACCGAGAAGTGTAGTTAATACATTTCAATTTGATTAATAATGTTACTATTTTATTCTCTCAACCCCTTTTAGTTGTCCTTTTTGAAAAGAAAATATGTTTCTAATTAGTTGTTTTACTCTTTTTTCAAAATAATTTTATAAAAGTTTTTCCAAACAATGCTATTTTCAATGTTTGACTAATTCAAACATACAAACAATTCAACTCAATTAAATGCAATTACGAGGGATAACAATGAAAATATAATATCTAATTAACATTTTCTTAAGATGTGTGTTTTATAACCTTTAATTTAATGTGAATATAGAAAAGAATATGAATAAAGTTATTAATGCAGAGACAACTAGTACAAATATTGATTATTAAATATGTTTTAAAAATATAAAATGACAAATAAAAAATAATTTCAACAGAAACTTAAAACGATCAACGTTAAGAAACGAGAGAGTATTTCGGTGCACTTACCTGAAGGGCAAGTAAACTTATACATTGTCGATTACTTTCAAGGTCTCTGTCCACCCCTTCTTCTCAACTGTGAGTGTGGACCCATCATTTTCTGTTTCATTTGAATATTGGAATTGGAAAGGTTATTGACATTAATTTTTTTGCCACAACATTGAGCACGTAAATCTATGAAATTTATATCCAATAAATTTTATTTTCTCGGTCCCTTTTTATCCGTCGACTTTCATTATAAATTTTTTGTGCTTAAATAAATATTCATTTCTATTTTATATATAGATAATTTTCCAAAACTATTCCTATATTAAAATTTTCAATGTTTAATCCACTTAAAATTTAGTTGAATTGTCATTTTCCAATAAAATAATTAAGAATATTTATAATTTTATTACAATATACATGTAAATAGAGACGGAGAGAATATTATTTAATGTAATAATGTAGGAATAAATATGAGTAATTAAGATAATGAACGTACGTGTTACTCAAATTATAAATATTCACTCTTTAAATTAAAAATATTATTTTATAATTAAATAATACCTCTAGTGGAAAATCAATACTCCGTATAAAACATTAATTTAGAAAAATAATTACTCCGTATGTGATAATGCGTGCATGTGAATGTGCATGTTTAGGATATGTGTATGAGTAAGAGCAACTCAAGACTATGCTTCCCTAAAACATTGTTAAATAATAATTCTCTAAAATACAGGGAATTAAAGTTGTTTTACTCCAATTGTATTCCCTATATTAGTTTCATATATTTTAAAAATAATATTTATGGTGCAAAATTGTAGTAATTATTATCATGTACTCAATTATTTATAAGTTTATTTTCTATTATTATATTGTGATTTACTCTTATTAGTTAATTCATTTTTAAATTTATCTTGTACTCAATTATTTATAAGTTTTTTACTATTCATTTTTACTCCACGCTTATTAATTAATCTATTTTTAAATTTATCTTACAATCAATTATTTATAAATTTTTATCCTATTACTCTTATTATTTTTTATTTCACTCCTACTAATTAATTAATTAATTTTCAAATTTAATAACTTTATTTTAATTTTTATTAATTCATTTTTAACAAAATCAAATCTAACTTGAAACTCCAACAAATATATACATCAAATGGACTATCATTTTAATGAAGTAGAATAAAAAATTAAAAATAGATAGATTTATGAAGAATAACAGCGGAAAGAATTATAAATTGAGCGGGAGAAGACTCAACCGTAATATAGGGGAGCATTTCTCATCACTTACAGATATAGCCATATAGGCAATCCCGTACTCTCTCCTGAAAATTTTTGGTAAGGACAGCAAGTGTTGGAGCAGCATTGGAGCTCTGATTTTCAAGTTAAGCACTTATATTTGTCCAGTTGACAGATATATTGGTAAGGATAGGGATGATAATGGGTCGGATTAGGTTGGATTTTTCAATATCTAGATGCGGATTTGATTTTTTTACTTTGACCTAGACCCGATCCGTACATGAAAAATTCCCGAAATTTGAGACCCGAACCCGATCTAATAGATTTTGGATCAGATAAAAATTGAAACCCGAAAGTTTGGATTGGACTCGAACCCGGATCCAAAATTATTATTATAATAGTTTATTTTTTTAATTTGACCCGATACAATTAATTATTAAGCTTCAATTATATAAATTAGATGCTTAATTGAATGCTAATATATATTAATAATTTTATAAAAATATTGGAAGTAAGTTAAGTAAAATTATAGCAGTACTGAACATAAGAGCGAACATATTAAAAATATGTTTAAAAATATATTAAAAAATAAATTAGAGAACATATATTGAATAATATAGTATATAAAACATATTATAAAACATGTTTGTATTATAAAAAATATTATTTATTATATATTTCACCGAGTACTCGATGCGAGAGGGATTTCCAATAGAACTTTATATATATGTGTGTGTCTATATATATATATATAGAGAGAGTCTTACTCAAATAGAAAATAACTTAAATGAGAAATAGAAAACATTATCATTATACATGTCACACCCACACACAAATTAAATACACATTCACACACACAATCACATTTATTCTCCTCCGTTTTTAATTTGATTTTTCCCGTCAATTTGCGAGGTTTTTTTCAAATCTAACTTCATCGTATTTTTCTTCGTCTCCCAACGATCAGTTTCCATACCATGTGTATTATATTTCGGTGAATATAATTTATAATTAAAATAAATTAGTCACTTATCAGATCTGAACTTCAATCACTAAATTATATTACAGAAACCACTAATCTGTATTATAGAAATCACTAATTTGTATCACAGAAATCACTAAATTATATATCCTGGGTTCGTAAAAAATAATGGAAATTGTCGGAAAAATAAAAGTCACCGGATTATGACATATATGGTATGCAAACTGATTGTTGGGAGATGGAGAAAAATGTGGTGAAGTTAGATTTGAAAAAACATTCACTAAATAACGGGAAAACTTAAATTAAAAACGGAGGGATTATGTTGGATTGTGTGTGAGAGAGTCTATTTAATTTGTGTGTGGGTGCCCCTGATTGCCATTGGATTATATTAAATATATGGTCTAGATCTTATTTTCTATTTTCTATTCTATAATATTTTCTATTTGATCACTTGCCTATATATATATATATATATATATATATATATATATATATATATATATATATATATATATATATATATCAGATTTTTATTAAATTTCGGGTCTGGATCGAGTTTCGAGTCGGGTATCGATTCGGGATACATAACATCCAAATCCAGATCAAAACTCATTTGGGTCTAAAAATAAGATCCAAATTCAAAAAACCGGGTTAAAAAAAATCCAAATAAATTGAAACGGGTCAGGTATCCGAATAAAACTTCCATCCCTAGGTAAGGAGTCAAGTCCCTTGCTGATGCTCTGGCTTCTAAGACGTGATTAGTTGGGGCTATTTTTCATGAAAGACAAAGGGCATAATGGGCTCGATATTTAGAAGTCTTGCGTAGTTTACGTTAATTTTTCATGATAAGGATCACGATGATGTTCCAAAATACACTACTTTAAAGAAATAGATAAATTAATAAAAGTAATATTTTTATAAATTTATTTATTGGTTAGATTTTTTGAAAATATGAATTTATTTATTTGTTTATAAAAATACATTATTTTATTTTTTTATTTGTTTACAAAAATACATTATTTTATTTATTTGTTTACACATAATATATATACATATATGGGTTGGCTCAATGAGTAACCATTATTATTGGGTAATTAAGGAACTCGTTATCAACCGCTCAATTTCATATCTGATCATCCGTTAGATACAATACACGTGTGAAAAAAACACGTAAACATATCTTTATAGATTTGAAATATATACAAGATTACTCACAAACTTTAGTGTAACCTACGTGATTATATAACTACCTTTTTTTATTTCATAATATTTTTTTATATTATACAAATAAAATTTTTATTTTATGATGATATAATATTTTTTATAGAATAAATTTTCATGATAGATATTATTTTATTTTAAAAATAATATTTTCATATTCTTATAATTTTACATAATAATATTTTAAAACACTTTTATATTCTTATAAAATATATTTCTATATTTCTAGAATATATGTTTGTTTATATATTTATTATCTATAGTTTTTTAAACAAATTTTTTTATATTATAAATCGAATAAGTTCTTTGGTTTATGAATTTTTTTTTAATGATATATATTATACACGTTATTTTAGTAATACTAGAACCTCATATTTGTTTATGATATTTTTATTCCAAACGAAGTTATATTATTTACAGTACCTACTATTTTTTTATAAACAAATATTTTAGTAATACTAAAACTTGATATTTGTTTAGGATTTTTTATTACAAAAAAGTTTTATTATTTACGGTACATACCATCTTTTTATAATTTTTTTTATAGTTATGGAACATAAATCTATTTATGTATCAGTTATGTCAATTTTTTAAAAATAATGTATTGTTCCATATATGGAATAAATTATTGTCTGCAAAATACTCCCAATGTCCCAACCAATTCTTTACACTTTCCTTTTTTTGGATGTCTCAACCAATTCTTTACATTTCAAAATATTCTAAAAATAGTAAATTTTTATATTATAAAATTTACGCCCACCCACTACTTTTCTCCACGTTTTCAAATCTATAAATTAAATATCAATCGACCCCACACTTTACCCATTTTTCCTTCTATTTCATCCACTTTTCCTTCTCTTTCATAATATTTTATATAATTTTCTTAACCCGTGCCTAACCCAACTGTAAATGGGACGGAAGGAATATACTATTTTTGGATAATATTTTTACTATGCTATGTATATATTCCCTTTTTTTTACTAAATTTAGAATTAAATTTTATTAAAAGAATAAGAGATATAATTATTTTTAAAATTTTCTAACAAACATTATTTTAATGGTAAATATTTTCATTTTTATAAAACATTACAATATTATTATTTATTTCATTAATTAATGTTTTTCTTTAACAAACCAACACATAAGAAATTTTATAATCTAATTACAATGTGTTTTATAATTATTTTTTATAATTTCCCGTTCTGTATTTTAAAGAATAATGTTATTCATAAAAATATATTCATTTAAAAAATAGAGAACATATTATCTTTAGTGAATACTGTAATCTATATAAAAATATAGGTTATAATATAATTACAAAATAATATATATATATATATAATAATACATGACATAATATTTGTATAGGATAATGTGTTATGCATTTTCATATTTAATTTTGATTGGTAATTTTTTGTGACCAGATGTAATTGGTACATCTTCAGTCGCTGGTTTCTCTGGTTCAGATTCTACATTACCAAATTTCTTGAATATCTGAAATGAAAGATGTTTGTTCCTCTAGTACTGAACATATTACAAGTAGTATTATCTTCATTTCTCAGATTCATCACTACTCCCCCTTAGGATGGCAGAGATGTAGTTTTGTTCTCTTCTCATTACCACTTCTCCTCTGTTTCTCCAACTCCTATCTTCACTTCTCTCCCAAGGTGAATTCATTCCCCCCTTACTTGAATTATCCCACCATTTTAATAGAGGTAATAGACATGTCATACATATAGCATTAAACCATCGCAGATATAAAAAATGTAAACTATGACATGTTATGCATTTTAGAAAATCCGGTTAATCCTATATACAAGAATCTTCTAAAATTAAATGGAATAGAAGAATTAATATTAGTTCTATCTAATCCAAACATGTTGTTATATACCCCCTTTTCTTGTTCAATAATTCCCCCCCTTAGTTGAGTAATCCTCTTCTGGTAAAAAGCTTGTTCAACACTTCTTCCTTTTTGGATAACACTTCTCCCTTTTGGATCTTGTTCAACACTTCTCCCTTTTGGATCTTGTTCATTGCTCAAACAAAAATGGTAAATGAAAATGCAAAGAAGGCTGCTAAAGAAAGCAACTCAAATGCAGAAGCCTTTCTAATTAATATTGAAGCCCTTGAAGAGAAGAGAAATGGAAAAGCAATAATAATTGAAGAAGAAAAAGAAAAGAAGAAGCTAGTTGGCCAGAAGCTTCTTCAAGGAGCCATTTCCTCAGGAATTTCAGATATTGCAAGAAGAGAAAAGGAGAATGAAGAAATTGCTAGGCAAATGGAAATTCAATGAAATATGGAAGAGGAACATGAAGATCAACCACTAAGAAAAAGGAGAAAAATAACCATGGTCAAGAAAAGGACTAGTTTTACTCAAGAAACAGTGGTTCAGGAAAATCTTCAAATTAAATAAGAAGAAATCAAGGAGGAGATAACAATTGAAGGCTATGACATGAAAGTGATACCAGTAATAAGTGAAACGGGTTGATAGGAGTAAGAACTCACCCTGCAACCTCTAACCAAGAAGAATCAATGAGGTTGTAGTATGAAAATGGAGCAAAAATTACTTATTCAGTAAGGTGATAATGAAGCAAATATACAATGTTCTGAAGACCATTCTACCTCTACTCAACAGAAAGTACAAACTCAATTCAACAATTGCTCAGGAAATTCAACATCAAATCTCAAAGCTAAGGAGATCAAAGGCAGAAGCTGAACCTGATTCACCCCTTAAGCTATGGAAATCTCAAGTTAAAAAGGTGGTGTTGGAGCCAAAATATGCAATGATTTTTACAGATGTGGAGGGCAACACAAAGTTCTTTGATATCTGTAAATATCTGGATAAAATCATAGATGAAGAAATTCACTACCTTATGAGGCAACTTGGAGAGACTAATAGAGATGAAGCAATTTTGAGGAGTTCATTCATGAGACAATTAAAGGAAAATGCTGAGAAGAGAAAGAAGAAGAAGCAATTGGATTATGAAGATTATGAAGTCATTGGAGCTGCTTGTAGAAGTTATTCATCAAACTGGTACTTCCAAAATTCAAAGTGCTATTTAAATTTCTTGATTCTATCTGAATGAAAATGATTAAGGGTTTTGTTATCATCAAGTATATTTATGTTTATTCATGTCACAGACACAAATAGGGGGATATTATTAAGAATCTACATGTAATTTGATGATAACTTTAAACTTAGAATCATAGAAATTTTAATTGATGTAACTGATCAATTGATATGAAAATTATAAATATCAATTGATCAGGAAACCTTTATCAGTTGAAATGTTTATGTGAATCAACTGATAATTTGGATTATAGCATAGGTGTACTTAGTCTATTTCAATCGATAAGGTGTAAGTAAATTGATATTATTCTCATCAATTGATGTTAGAGTCGATTGATATAGGTCATTAACTGATGTGTAATTTAGACTATCAAATTGTAATTATTTGAAGATAGGAAATCATACAAGTGAAGGATGATAAGTTGATATTGAAGCATCGATGGATAGAAGATCAATTGAAGAAGCCAAGTCAAGTAATGAAGACTATCAACTGATATGAAGATCCATCGACTGATATATCGATTAATAACATCTATCGATCGATGAGTCATCTTTTATTAGTCGATGGATACAAAGATCAATCGAAGAAGAATATCAGTTGATGGATTAAAGGAAGGATCAATTGACATGCTTGACAACAAATTATCAATTGAGTGAGAAAACACAAGTTCATAAGTTGAAAGACAAAAGCACACCTATGGAAGAGAGTCTATGATGACTGTGAAGACTCAAACTGAAGCTGTATTTCAAACCTTTTTCTAAAATAGAAAAAGGTAAAAGGAAATATAGGATAGAAACAATCCTAAAATAGGCATTGTAAAAACACACTTGTGGTATATAAACAAGTGTGGTAACATTGTTAGAAAATATACAAGTTAGACAATATTTGTTGAATCAACTGTTCAACCTTAGTGCACTTTGTAAGAACAGTTGATTTATTTTCTAACCTTGTAAAAACGAAGCTAAGTTTTTACTAACCTAGGAACATTGAGTAAAAATATACACTGATGGAAAAACCAATCCATCAGTAATTTTAAAATCTCTTTGTTCAATTTATTTTCAGTCTTATTTCTGTTTATACAATTTCTCTCAAACATCAAGAACAAATATTAAAACATCAAAAAGTTTTGATATTTGTATTCAACCCCCCTTCTACAAATATTTACATTGTTCTAAAAAATAACAATATGTATATATTTATGGCCCGTATTATAATAAGTAAAATTATATCTAATGCATGTATATTTTTTAGGCCCGTGACTCGGTATCGACCAACCAATCAACCAAAACCTTTAGGCTCCGTTTGAGAGTGCTGTTGAAAACAGTTGTGCTGTGAGAAAAAGTGTTGTCATAAAAATCAGATGACTATTTGGTAATTTTTTTGATTTATGCATATTTTGAGATATAATATATAAAAATAATATTTTTGGGAAGGTTTGATGATAAAAATGATAGCTACTTCATGAAAAATATGGAAATAGTTTTTTTTCCAAAAGTATGAAGACATGCTTTTACTAACAACAACTTTTAGACTAAAAACGTTTTTCCAGATAGCAGATTTTAGAATTTACCAAACATTTCTCTGACAATTTTTTAGCAAAAAACTACTGTAGCTATCTATAACAACAATATCAAACGTGCCCTTAATCTTTGGATTATAATAATATAGTATAGATTAGTTCCAATTTAATAGAGAAAAAATATGTAAAATATAATAATTTTTAAAGATATATTTATTTCAATTAATTTACATAATTGTTTTTAAACATGTATAAGAGTAAAAGAACAAATTATATAGCGTAAAAAAATAATCTTACAGTTTAAAAAATTTATCCTACATGCAATAGGAAATTTTATGGAATAATGGAAGAAAAATGAAAAAACGTAAGAGAAAAAAGGTTGTGGAATAATGGGCAAGTAGTAAGGGTCCGACCCATTTAAGCATCATCATCATCATCATCTCATTCCTCTCCTTTTCTCCGCCGATTCAATTCAGTATCATCCAAAAATGCCCCCAAAATCAAAAGAAAAGCCCAAATCCACACCGGCTCCGGCCCAGCCGGCTATCTCAATCGAAGATCTATTCATTTCTATCAATCGTCATGTCCAACGCTCCGAGTTTGAACAAATCGTTAAGCTCTCAGATCAAGGTCATCATCATCTCTAAATATTTGTATCATTTTGTAATTATTAAGTGTATTTGATTTTGAGATTTCGTGTTGGATAGTTTTGTCTGTTGCTTCTGGTGATGATGATGCGTTGCGATGCAAAGTTGTTGCGTTGATTAAGTGCGATAAGATCGATGATGCTCTCTCGGTTATTCGTAAAGTTCCTCGTGATTTTAGCTTTCTTAAGGTATATTATCCACTCTAATTTCCTCATTCTATGTTAATTATTTGATTCATTTTAGGTTTTAATAGTTTATTTTCGATTAGGTTTATTTATTTTTGTGTCTGTTAGTGGAGTGCGGGTTATTTCAAGTGATTTGCATTGTAGTGAAATTGAAGGATGTTGTAAGTCGTGATGTGATGTATATACAGTCTGCTGTCGTGATGTATATACAGTCTATACAGTCTGCTTTGTAGTTTCTCCTATAAAAATGGCACATTTATGACTAGTTATGGAATTTCATTATCTATGGGAGAAATGTATACTGTGAAATTGAATTTGATGTAATTGTGGTTATAAGGAAGGCAGATGCGGTTATTTACCTTTTTTTAAATTGTGTTGATATTTTTCTTATTACTCTATTTAAGAAGAATTGTGACTCTGTTTGAACATGGATATTTATACTTTATGATATTCATTTTTTAGTCTGCCTTCATAAAAGCCTAAGCACTTACTTTTTTAGCCTTCGTTATATAGCATCACCTGGTTATCTACTTCTCTATCCTATCTGTAGCTTGAGTAAGCCCTGTCATATCGCAAATTGCTTACTGCTCAATTTGTATTTGTCCCTCTTAACAAATGTTGACTACCCTTTTTAAGAGCAAGTCCAATGCTAATGTTAAAATAGATGTAGCTATTGCTATAATATGAAATCAAAAAGTACTTTTTGGTGCTAAAGTAGATTTCATGCTCCAATGCATGGTTTCAAAATAGAACCAATAGATGTCAAATTAAGTAACTTTTCAACCAACAATGTAAAGTATAACATCGAATTTGCTAAAATAGATGTTTTTATATTCATTTTTCTCCAATTTCTCACTTGCATGCCTATGTGGCAATTATAGCTACATCTATACTTGGTTCTAATATAGAACCAAGTATAACATTTATAACATTTTTCTATTTTAGCACCTCCTATAGCATTGCATTGGAGTGCTATGTTCTATAATTGATGCTATATTATAGAAATAGCACCTCCAATAGCATTGCATTGGACTTGCTCTAAGCCATAACATCGAGATGTGGTTTTGTATACTGGTCAGCTCACTTAGCTGCACATCTAATACTTGCTAATTTTCCGTTTTGATTATTTTCTTTTTGTTGTTGTAGGCATATTGCTTATACAGGCAAAATAAGTTAAAAGAAGCTATGGAATCCCTGAAGAGCCTTGATGAAAATTCTGCAAGTATGCTGTTAGAATCCCAGATTCTATTTCGTATGGGGAAAATGGATGCTTCTCTTGATATCTACCGGAAACTACAGAATTCGAAAATAGACTCACTAGAGATAAACGTTGTTGCTGGCTTGGTCTCAGCCGGCAAAAGTTCTGAAGTCAAAGGAATGATGGATGTTCTTCGGGTTAAAGCAAAAAGCAGCTTTGAGTTGGCATATAATGCTGCCTGTTCACTGATTGAAGAACACAAGTACACTGATGCAGAGCAACTCCTACTCTCATCTAGAAGGTGATCTTCTATATTTGATATGTTAATGTTTTTTAAGAGTTTGCATGGCTCATATTGTGTTGTTAAAACACTATGGTGCCCTCGTGTTCATTGTTTGCAGAATATGATGTTAGCAACTGTCTGTTTATTGTTTAATATGTTACCACGTGGCTGTTGGAAAGATCAAAACTTTGACAAGCTCATTTGATTTAAATGTGATCTCACTTTGACTTGGAGTGTGAGCTAGTTCTAATTAAGAGCATGCTGTTGAGTGTTGACCTATAAGACTAATTTCTCATTCAGCATTAGAGAATTTACCTCGCTTTAGCAGTAATTTTTTTGCTTGTGGTAGGAAGTGATGTAACTTTCGCAATGTCTGAATTGCAAATATGCCTAGTGTATATATATATCTACAGTTATATTTCGATGTAACGTATTCTATTTTGAGGTCAGAACATCAATGATGACTTAGTAACCCAATCTGTTAGTGCTGAACAGTTTTATATGCGTGAAGACAATTTCAGTCTTGTCCCTGTCTCTACATGTATGTGAACATCCTTTGGTCTGCATATTTTGTCCTGTTACATAAGGAGGATAGCCAAACTGTTTTATACACGTGAAGTCAATTTCAGTCTTGTCCCTGTCTCTACATGTATGTGAACATCCTTTGGTCTGCATATTTTGTCCTGTTACAGAAGGAGGATAAAGACTTTTTGAAGTTGTCTACTTAGCACTTAATGTTTATGTTTCTTACTATAGGTTTCTGGATAAGTAGTGGTAATTGCTGATATTGTAATTGGTGTCAGCGAAATTAAGCATACGACTCATGTGTGATTTGCATGTCACTTGATACTTCAAGTATTATTCATTCCTTTCTGTGTGCTTGCCTGCTTGCTTGAGTTATAGGTTCCCTCATTCCTCTTTGTACATAAGCTCCGTCACTTTTTTTGTTGGATATTTTTGTCCTAGCCTTCTGAAAGTTTTTATCAAATCTTATTGTTGTTGCCTTGTAGAATTGGACAGGAAACTTTAATGGATGATAGTTTCGCAGATGATGAAATAGAAATTGAACTGGCACCAATTGCTGTCCAGTTGGCATATGTCCAGCAGGTGGGATAGTGGTTAAATATTATGCATTTTTGTTTTTTTCTGTAATAATGATTTGTTTGGCACTTTGGCTCATTAAGAATTGCTCACTTTTCAGCTCATGGGCAACACAAAGGAAACTGTTCAATCACTCACTGGAATTATTAAGAAGAATCTGGCAGATGAAATAACACTAGCAGTGGCAACAAACAACCTTATTGCTTTGAAAGGCCCCAGAGATATTTCAGATAGCTTGAAGAAGCTTGATAAGCTTATAGAGAAAACTGGCGGGCCTGGGAGCTTCCAGCTTGCTCGTGGATTAGACTTGAAGCTTTCACCAAAACAGAAGGAAGCAATATACATGAATCGAATGCTGCTGCTACTTCATTCAAATAAGATGGAGCAGGTATCGTGTATTTTCCTGCATTAGGACATCTCCAGCCCATAACACCAAAGTAGTGCAATTTTTTTTTAAAAGTTACACCATCTCGGAAACCAACTTACACCTACTAAAACACCAAAAATACACTAAATTCGGTTAATAAATACCACGGTTTATTGGGATTTTGAAAAAGTTCAATATGGTGTGAAAGTTATACCAAAGTAATAGCATTACACCAAATTGCTGCAACTTTTTGTTAAGTTGGAGTGGTTTTTACACTAAAATGATGCAAAAACCATTTTGGTATTTTAGTGCACCATTGGAGATGCTCTAGACATTGATATGTTCAGAAGTTAAATATGCATATTATTCAGTAGTATCATCTTAATGGTATTAGGTCTTCAACCTGTCTATACGTGTCAGATCTGTGTTATTTGTACAATCTCGGTTATTGGCCAAGTGATAGGGAAAACAAATTTACAGTTGGTATGAAATTTCACTCCAACTTACAAATAAAATATCTGCCTTTCTAGACTATATATACTGATCTAAAATTTTGCAAAGTGCTACCATAATGATAAAAGTGCATGTCAATGACATATGAAATCATTAATATCTTAGCTTATGATCATATGATGTCTTGTATATATTTTAATGAACATTTTTTTCAGGCTCAAGAACTTGTTGCTGCCTTGCCAGACTTGTGCCCTGGTAGTGTGGTGCCAGTATTGCTTCAAGCTGCAGTCTTGGTTAAAGAAAATAAGGCTGGAAAGGCAGAGGAAATATTGGGGCAATTTGCAGAAAAGTTCCCTGAGAATTCCAGATTACTTAACCTTGCAAGGGCTCAGGTTTCTGCTGCTGCTGGTCATCCACAAATTGCAGTTACGTCTCTAGAAAAAATATCTGATATTCAGCACATGCCTGCTACAGTGGCAACCCTTGTTGCTCTCAAAGAGAGAATTGGAGATATTGATGGTGCAGATGCTGTTTTTGACTCGGCAATCCGATGGTGGTCAAATGCCATGACTGAAGAGAACAAGCTTAGTGTAATCATGCAGGAAGCTGCTGCTTTCAAGCTTAAGCATGGGCGTAAAGAGGAGGCAGCTCGTTTATACGAGGAGATTGTGAAAAGTCATGGAAGTATTGAGGCTTTGGTAGGTTTAATCCAGACAGCTGCTCATATTGATGTCGAGAAAGCAGAGGCTTATGAGAAGAAACTTAAACAACTGCCTGACTTAAAATCTATTGACGTGGATAGTTTAGAGAAGACGTCAGGTGCAAAGCATGCTGAGGGTGGATCTCATATGGGTACAGCTACTTATGAAGACAATAACAAAGAGAAAACAAAGAAGAAGAAGAGGAAGAGAAAGCCCAAGTACCCCAAAGGGTTCGATCCTGCAAACCCTGGTCCTCCACCAGATCCGGAGAGGTGGTTACCTAAACGGGAGAGGTCTAGTTTCAGGCCAAAGAGAAAGGATAAGCGTGTGGCCCAAATTAGAGGATCTCAGGGTGCAGTGGCTAAAGAAGTAGGAACTGTGAACTCAAAATCAAACCAAGCAAGCAGTTCCAAAGGGGTGTCTAACAATACAGGTCCAGAGCCATCAAAGCCTTCCTCCAAGTCATCAAGAAAGAAATCGAGGAAGTAAGGAAAATCTCCTAGCTAGAGGCGAATGTTTGCAGTTTTCTTCCTGTAAGATCTGTACTTTCAGCAAAAAGCTATAAGTTATTTAGGTTAGAACTATGCCTGATAAGATACCGTTAAAGATGAGCACTGAAACTTAATTGGCAGTTTTGCAATCAATTTACATTGTTATTTGAGAACCATAAGTGGAGTTTTGGTTTGTTTCCAGTGAAAAAGGACCATGCAGGATAAGATATACAGTCTGAATTATTTTAATGGATAGGTCTGTGAGTCTCTCATTGTTATGAATGATCCTTGGTTTCTTATCATTCAAGTTGGTTTGGTTGGTTGACAAACAGGTTGACATAAGTTGAAATGGGCTTTTAGCGTCAATAAGCCCCTTATATGATATGCCAAACACGCACCTTGTATTATATTGCATTTTTGTTCGGGCGACCAAAAAGGCAATTGTAGTGGAATAGTGGAAAGTCTAGCAATATAATGAGTTGAACGATTGTCCCATGTTAAGGCGCTAACAGGAACCGTGTATCTATTTTAATATAATTGCTAGAAAATTAGAATTTCAAGGAAAATTAGTGCTGCGGAATTCAAAAACTAGAAAATTACAACCAATATATAATTTACAAACTACAAATAAGAACAATATGAAAAACTATCTTATATTTAACCAACTAAACCACAAAACAATTGGCCCGTTTGGCCTGCCTTAAAATAAGTCCTTTTGGACTTATTTTCGGGTAAAAATTTCATATTTTGATAAATGTTTTTTATACAAGTATTTAATGTATATTTGAGATTCTATAAGTTGCAAAAAAAAGTTAATTTTTTTCAGAAAAAAGTTAGGAATCTCTAACTTTGTCTTAAAATAAGTTGACTTATTCTGGAAAAAAGTTCCCCCAAACACCCCCAATGTCTAGTTTGGAAAAATGCATGCCTTGTCTGGGCTTGCTTTACATAATTTGACACCTAGTTATCGATCTAGTTGCTTAAAATTGCATATAACTTATCTAAATTGTACAGCTCTTAAGAGAAAAACCAACATGTAAGCTCAATAATGGAAAATAAAATACATATCTGATATTGGAAATAGGAGTGTATACAAGTAAAAATGATTTGATACAATTCACCACTAACTTTAATAAAAACAACGGTGCCTCAGTGTGCTACAAGCTCAAACTTTAACAAACAGAAAGAGTAGTAATCGTCTTCAGCCTTGTGTGAAAGTCGAATGTAGCTAATAATACTCCACATTGTTCTTTAGGTTATCTTCTTTTGCAGCCTCCACATCTTGGTGCATGACTGGTTTGGGTATGGAAGGTGGTGTTGTACACCTCAGCAATGCCCAGTTGACACCATCGAAAAAGGGATGGTGTTTGATGGCTGTAGCCCCGGTTGTGGATCCCATTCTTTCCGTTGGGTCTTTGGTTAATAGTTGATTGATCAAATCTTTCATGGAACTAGGCATTGCAGGTTCCTTGGGAAATTCAACTGCTCTAGCCACAATGTTGGCTAGTGTAAACTCATTTTCAACTCCCCTAAATGGTGTTACACCATAGAACATCTCATATATGAAAATTCCTAGTGTCCACCAATCGACTGCATTTCCATGACCTTCTCCGGATACAATTTCCGGAGACAGGTACTCATGCGTTCCAACAAATGACATAGACCGTGTGTCAATAGGCTCTGCTACTATGTCGATTGATCCACGGTGACCAGGGCGTAGGTGACGTTTTCTTCGCATATACCCTGGACGTAAACAATAGATATTTGGTACTTTGCAGTTGGGTAGAATGCGAGAAAATGGGGTCTGTTTGACTGAAGAAATGGCTAGTGAATTCCTGGTTGGGATTCCTTGATCCTTGACAAGTGAAATTGGTGTTGAATTGTCACATTTGAGGCAAAGATCGAAATCTGTCAGCATAATGTGACCATCGGATCTTATTAGCACATTTTCAGGTTTCAAATCCCGATAGATTATTCCCATCATGTGAAGATATTCCAGAGCTACTACCACTTCTGATGCATAAAACCTGTAAAACACAACACATATTAACTCTATTTAGTGGAAATAAAAGAAATTTATGAATAAGAAGTCTACAGGAAATATACAATAGCCTAAATTTGGTTGATAGATGTAGAGAAACTGTGATCAAAACATAGTGCACTAACTCATGTAGTTAGTATGCAAATTCCCTTTGTTGTTAATATGCAAATTCCTCAAATTATAATTACGAAGGACTCGGGGAACTTAATTACCTGACTGCAGCTTCATTAAACCTACGATCTGGTTGTCTTTGTCGGAGTATATGAAGGTCGCCACCAGGACAAAACTCAGTTAACAAACAAGACCATCTATCAGAGTCAAGTGTAGCATAAAGTGCTGGCAAAAATGGATGGTCTAACATTTCCAATATTTCCCTCTCAATGTTAGCCCTACTTTCTTTACACCTACTAGCCAACTCCTCCTTGTCCATCACTTTTGCAGCGAAAACACATCCCTCAGCACCCTTTAACTCCACTAGGTACACACTTCCAATGTCCCCACTTCCTACTCTCCGTATAAACCGCAAATCATTAATGCCAAGTTGGCCAACTTCAGCTTGAAATCGCTTTACAGCATCCCAACATGCATCTTTGGAAGGTGCATGAGGTTTGCTTGAGTATGAACCAAGCCTGTAAGAGGGCCATGTGATGGCTTCTGAGCCTGAACTAGTGCTTAGTTTTACTTCTGGAGTCATCGAAGATGTGGATGAGGAAGAGTCGATACTAAGAGCATCCATGTCTATGCTCTCAGTATTATATTCCACACATTGTTGCATAGTGGTGCTGTTGAGTTTTCTTTTCGGGTGAAAGTTGGAGGAATGAGGAGCACTGTAAAGAGTGTGGATTTGTGTTTGCATTTGTAGAGTTTTGAAAGGTGAGAAGAGAATGAAAGAGTTTTCTTTATTTTTTATTATTTAGGCCGGCGATACATAGTCAAGTAATGTTGCCGGCATTTTGACAAGATATGGTTAAAAAGCATGCCTAAAATTTGATACTGCAAGTTTTGGCTTTATTCATTGATTCTCCCAAGTCTTCAGATGACTAGTCTAATGTATAAAAATTCCTCTTGAAAGTATCTAACTTAATTTATCTGTCAATTATTAAAGTTTATTTTCCTATTAATTTACGCGTAATTGTAATGGAACATATATGAACCTATTCATTCTATACTAAAATATTGTTTGATTTTAAAATTAGGATGTTTTTAGTGCAATTTTGCCTATATAGTTTGCCAACACAGCAATTTATACAACTGAGAGCTCTTGATATCGGCAATCTTGAGGCGAGGAACTGGGCTATAACGAGTAAATGATTGCAGAGATGGGAGAAAGAAGTTGGCACCGTTAAAATTTGGTGATTTTTGTGTCAGAATGCTCGTTTTGTTCATAATTCAAATTTCTAGCATTACTGCTCCAATCTTCTCTCATGAGAAATGCTGTGCCTGGCTTTATGTTAGCTTGCTTTTCTTGTTAAGTTAGCCTTCAAGTGATCTACACAGCGAGGTTCCATTCTTATGAATTAATGAATGTACCCCAAAACCGACAACAAGATACGTATAACAAACAATGAATACCAGATTTCATTTTCTTATATTCGATACGAACACATACACACACATATTTAGAGATGTGGATAGATAGAAACTTCGTACATTAAAAAATTCCAAGGTAGTTACTGTATTACTTGTCGTAGTAGACAAGAGTGTAGTATTATTCGTCAGATTCTGTACGTACGGATTACTTGTTTATTTAACTTGCTACCTTGTTTGTGTTCCATGCAGAAAGCATATTTTGCTGTTCAAGATCATGTTTTCAGCCTCAAAGTAGGACGGAATTGTCTCCATCAATTCAAAATGTCAAAATGTGAGTCTCATTTCAAACCTATATACATCCAAATAATATATACTACCAAGTCATTGATAGGCTTTGTGGTTCAATTATAATTACCACTACATTATCAGAAAGATGACAAACAAATTTGGACAATGACTGATATTTGAATAATATACTAACACTAGCCGCTAGCAAATAGCTCAAATTACGTCTATGTCAAAGCAAGCCATTTTGGTCCATCATAAAATCCCAACGTCAAAGGCACTATAGGTAATGTGCCATTTGGACATCTCAAAATCACTGAAAGAGACATTGTTGGTGATTCAGATAGAGATCGTTACTGAGCCAAAATAGAATACCAACACCCCTAAGATGGTGCGAGTGAAGGCTGAATTTCGTCAATGAGACCGTTGAAGTTAAACTTTTTAGTGACACTACATATCATAACTAGAAAAATTGATCATATGATGTGCGCGAGATATCAGTATATTTTTTAACTAGCAAAGGAATGCTGTATCTGTAAGAATTGTATCATAAACTTTAAAAGTTTTTCAGTGACTTGGTAATCTGTATTTCGGTGTCCAATAACCAAGTGACAAATAGAATTAATTCTAGAAATGAATAATTTTATACAATCGATTGCTGCCTGCAGAGAAACTGCTGGTTTGTCTATTCTTGTTGTCATTATCAGTGGTTCCAATTGATTTTCTGTCTGCATCTTTGGATTGCCCGAACCTCCATCTTCATACATGTTGTTATTCACTCCCTCCTCTGTTCAGAACAGCACCTTAGTAAAAGTTGTATCACATATCTAATCTTCTATTTCTTATTAATCTTATCGTTTTTTTCAGAAATTCATACCTGAAGCTCTTGATCCAAATTAATAATGGCATCTCCAAGTTAAAATCACCCTCCATCAACTTCCCTTAAGCTTCGAGGCATATATAGAAGATACTAGAACATTTATATTTTGTTCACTCGGATGGAATAGAATGAGATTCATACTCTAATCTTGGGTGATTGCACTAGAAATGTTTATAATTTTTATTCATTCCTTCATTCTTTTCTTTACAATATAAACTAGAAATCCAATCCACCAATTTTGGAAGGAATGCTTCATTTTCCCTACAATCTTCATCATTGAAAATTGTTACTAGCTCCCTTATATATTTTTGTTCAATATGTCCCCCATACGTTCTTTCTTTTCCCATAAATTTTGTTCCTTATTTTGCATTCGTTCTCTCCAAGTGGACACAACCTTAGAGATGATCCTAAGCTACGCAGTGGAGAAGTAATATCAGATGCATTAACGATCCAAGCTATTCATGAATCAAAGCCGCCTTATGTTATTTTCCTCTCAGAGAACTATGCATCTTTGTTCCTACATGACCCGATCAATTCGGATCGGGCACTCGCCGTCTATTTTCATTGTTCAACTCTTTGACAACACGAAAAAACCATTGTTCAACTCTTTGACAACATGAAAAAACCAAAAGCTCTGCCCTCTTCTCTACCTATCCAACCAAGGGATGGAAGGGCAGAGGTTTAGATGCTGCCCTGACGAGCTCGCAGAGATCCTTAATTGTGTTATGAAACCAGGAAAAGATTGGTTATTCCTGTGTTTTACAACATTGACCCATTTGTTGTTAAACACCAAATTTGCTTAAGACTAAATTTGCTTTTAGTATGAAGAGATTTATATTAACATTTCAAAGACTCAAAGTTGATCATTATATTCGTACTCCCTACAAGTTTATGTCAAGAATGTCGGCTAATATACACTATAGAGTATAGACTTGTTCATTTGTTCAGCTATATATATAACATGACAAAGTATTTGTCATTAGACTGCATTAAAACAACGCTTTCTGGTAAAATTTTGCAAGAGTATTCCTCGAATCTAGACAGTGTCTGCTTTACTCGTGTGCTTCCTCAAGATCTGATATTCAATTTAAATAAATAAAAGCAATTGCATTGCAGATCAATCTCAAGCTGATACTATCAATAAAATTGTTGATAACGTTTTACTCGATATAAATCCATTGACTTGGGAAATTGCAAAATATCCAAATGGGTTGGCTCGTATACAATACATAACATCATTGTTGAGCAATGACTCAGAGGGTGTCATTAAGATTGGTTTACATGGTACCGGTGGAGTTGGCAAAACCACTCTTGCCAAAGCTGTGTATAACCAAAATTATTACCGCTTTCAAGGCAGCTGCTTCTTAGTAAACGTAAGGGAGGTTTCAGTAACAGAAAAAGGCCTAGTATGTTTACAACAACTTATTAATGACGTCAAAACTGAGAAGTGAGAACCATGTCAGAGTTAGAGTAGGGCCCATCAGAGCTGTGCTAGCTCTAGGCTCTAGCACTCGGCAACAAATTTGATATATGTGCATAAAAGTAAAAAATGGCTATTATTAAGAGAAAAAGGAGGATCAACATTCGACTTCAAACAGTCATATACTTCTGGACCTATTCCAGGGATATTTTCAAATTTGAGATTTTTAAGTTGGTAGAGTGCATCCTTCCATGAACTGTGAGACATGAATTGCAGTGCTTTACCAACTGCATGAATGACGAGTGGGAAGCCTGCACATTGATCACAGACTTCCTTCGCCAGGGTTTCATCCTGCAGAGAGTCAATCTGAAGAGTACCAACGGTGCTCTTGAACAAATCCCACCCTTGATCAACTGTTAGAGACGTAATCTTGACAGAATGCCTGCAATTGTTACGCAAGCATGCCTCTTCCACTCGAGATGTCAAGATTATCTTACAACCTCTGAAATTACTTCCATAACCAAATGGAATTCCAATAATATCCAAAGGAATTTCGCTCCATACATCATCTAATATGACGAGGATATTGCCTCCATTCAGCAAACTATTTTTCAGCTGAGAAGCTCTACGGTCCACATTATCATTTGATTCAAATTGGCAATTTACATGCCCTGCAATCTGGTTTTGTAATTTTATCACATCCAACTTTTCACTGCCCACATGTGCTCGTGTGACCTTGTCAAAGATCTTCTTCTCCATTGCTTCTTCCCATATTTGTTCCACCATTCGAGTTTTGCAAACTCCTGCAGGCATTCCGTAGATGCCAATAACCAGAGAACTATCTTCACTTACTAGCGCTTCCCACAGCTCCCCATAAACATCATTCCTGGATTGAAAATTGTGGAATGCAGTGTCATCTTTTGGGACGTTTTCAACTGGGGGAAGATGTGCAATATCATTAGCGAGGAGGTCCATTCCAGAATCAATGAGTTCAACTACCCTGTTGGCCATCTGTACAGCCTCCCTACCTAGTTGAAAACGGGAGACAGGTTTAGGAATTGGCAGACACTGAAAGCACCTCCATGAATGTCTGTTTTTATATTTTCTGGAAAACTCTTTGGCACTCTCCTGAATTTCTTCAACCTCTTTCTGCCATTTCAATACATGATCCTCAATTGTTTTACCATCGGCTCTTTCTCTTGAATGGTAACTTTCTTAATTTCAGAATTAAGAACATTAACAAGTCCCTTGTAAGAGCATCTCCAATGGGAGAAGCTAAAAAATTTTACGTGGCGGATATTATAGGTAATATGTATAAATTTTGAAACTCTAACCATTCAAAACTCTTAGCTAAAATTATAGTCAACCTCTTTGCATTGGCTAAATTTGTCGAACCTCTCAAGAGCTGCAACAAAACTGTACATATAAATTTAATTATTATAACCAACTCCATTGGAGCACATTATCTTACAGATTCGATAAATTTTAGCAAATCATTATTTTATATTATTTTAACCAACTATTTTAACCAACACCGTTGGAGATGCTCTAACAAAACATATAATGCACACCACGAAATAGTGCATCAACTGTCGCATCAGATATCAGACTGCTTGAACGAACATAGACACGTGTCCAAGTGTCGATAGTAAAATAATTAAAAAGTTTTTGCTAAAAATGAAGTGTATATTTTTCATACCAAATGTTCGAGTGTCGGGAAATAAAACCAAAGAATAAATTTGGTAAAGCAATTAAGACATGCTTGTCATTGTGTAAACACTTTGACTTTGTTTATTTGTTTAATCCAGTTTTTAATATCTAAATCTCCAACAACAATTTTCTAAACGTGTCATTTGTCATCCACGTCGAACAAAATTGGGACTATTTTTGTACATAGCATTGCTTTTAAAAAATGCCAGACAGTCAAATCAACTCGGTGAAGATTCTGACATGTGATCCTGTGGACATGGAGCCTTTTACATATCAATTACTATTATGCAACTTTACTAAACAATTGCACATAGCAACTCCGTTGACTCTTTACTAGTCCGTCCATTCACCTATGTACAAATCATAATATAATCATCTTCTTCCACTTAACAATCTCTGAAGCTCGCAATCTGAATCAATGGCCTCTACAAGTTATAATGAAGCTTCATCAACTCCACTTCCTACACGATGGGACGTATTCTTAAGCTTCAGAGGTATAGATACAAGATATACATTCACTGATTATTTATACGATGCTCTGCATCGTACTGGTATCCAAACATTTAGAGATGATCCTGAACTACGCAGCGGAGACGTTATCTCAGAAGCATTGCTCCAAACTATTCATGATTCCAAGACTTACATTGTTATCCGTTCAAAAAATTATGCTTCTTCAGCTTGGTGCCTTGACGAGCTCGTAGACATTCTCAGTTGTTATGAGAGTATGAAACGATCGGTTATTGTTGTGTTTTACATGATTGATCAATCCGTCGTGCGATACCAAACAGGGAGATCTAAAAAAGCTTTTGAAAAACATCAAGATCGTTTTGATACGGATAGATTGGCCAAATGGCGTGTTACACTGAAGAATTTAGCGAATCTTTCAGGATACAATGTACGTAAAAATATGTAAGTAATAAGCTATTTATGTTGTCTTGCTAATTGCTATTGTGCTATTGTACATGTTAAGTTATTAGTTTTCCATGGTATCAAAGTGGGAGGTCTTGAGTTCGAGTCCCTCCTTTCAAATCTCAAAAAGGGATGAACTAGTGAATCACTTTTCCACCCATAATGGACTTTTGAATGAACAGATGTTGAATAATATGATCCAATTAAGAGAAAAGGCCATATATGTTACAAATTAGGGAGAAAATGCCCTAAATGTCACAACTCATAATAATGGCTCTAAATAGCACTCCAAAACGCTACATAGTGTGGCATGCTGAAAAATGGGTGAAAACGCTACTTCATGTAGCGTTTTGCACTTTTTTTTTCCGGGGAAAAATGTTATTTTGTGTAGCGTTTTGCATTTTTTTTAAATTTTTTTCGGAGAAAAACGCTACTTTATGTTGGGTTCTAGGCTAAAAAACGCAACTTAAAGTAGCGTTTTGGGGAGATTTTTTTTTTTCAAAACTCTACACGATGTAGCATTTTGGAGTGCTATTTAGGGCCATTTTTTTGGAATGTGCCATTTAGGGCATTTTCTGCCCAAATTGTGACATATAGGGCCAACGCCCTCCAATTAAGCCTTTTTCCTAAAATATTAAGATTTTAGGGAAACTAGTAACTTAACCGTATAAATTGTAATACAATCCCGAAAAGTGATATCAGTTCAATCTTGAACCTTATATTTTTTTATAAATGGTAGTATGAAATTATTGTTGTGATAGGTCTAAATGTCTACTGCATATTATCCTCAATTATTAAAATCCTCTGCTTTTACTGTTAATTTTATAATTTTATACCCGTCTTGTGTACTTAATCAAGGATCTGATGATACTCTATTTCTATGATCAAAATCAAATACTTTACAGGTCTCAAGCTGATATTATCAATAAAGTTGTTGATAGGGTTTTACTTGAAATAAATCCCTTGACTTTGGATGTGGCCAAATATCCAGTTGGATTGGATTCTCGTGTTAAAGACATAACAAAATTGTTGAGCAGTGACACAGAAGGTGTCATTAGGATTGGTATACATGGTATGGGTGGAATTGGCAAACCAACACTTGCCAAAGCTGTGTACAATGAAAACTATCACCGGTTTCAGGGAAGCGGCTTCTTAGCAAACGTTAGGGAGGTTTCAGTAACAGAAAAAGGCATAGTGTGTTTACAACAACAACTTATTAATGACGTTCTTAAATGTAAGAACATTAACATAGACAATGCTGACCAAGGGATTGTGTTGATAAAAGCTAGAATTTGTTTGAGAAAAGTGCTGATAATTATTGATGATCTGGACGACCCAAAACCACTAGAATTTTTAGAAGGACCGTTTGCTTTTGGGAGCATAATTATAATAACTACAAGAAATGAAGATCTGCTAGATTCAATTAAGGTAGAAGCCAAATACAAGGTCAATGAATTGGGTGAAGCTGAGTCACGCCAACTTTTTACCCAGCATGCATTCACAGATGATATAATATCTGAAACATTCATGGAATTGTCGAAAGAAGTTGTAGAACGTGCTGGCGGGCTGCCGTTGGCTCTTAAGGTCTTTGGCTCAAACTTGCTAAACCAATCTGGGGAAGGATGGAGATGGTACATTGACAAATTAAAGCGAGTTTCCATTGACAATGTTGAGAAAAAAAACTGGCATTGAAATTGGTCAATCCTATGTTGCAGGATATTTTCCTAGATATTGCTTGTTTTTGCATTGGAGGGATGAAAAAAAATGCTGTTAAAATACTGGGAACTTGTATACGTTTGTCAATCATAATATTGATATTTTACAGAAGAGATGTTTGCTCACAATCAATAAAGATGTGTTGGGGATGCATGATTTACTTCGGGATATGGGAAGGGAAATTGCACGCAACAACTCTCCAGATGAGCCTGGAAAACATACTAGATTGTGGGCATCAAGTGATATATGCGATGTGCTAAAGAAGCAAAAGGTAAGTTTAGTGTATATACCCAATAGCGGCTTTAGATTCATCTGATGACTCTATACGATACAATGTCACCCATCAGCTTTTCCACAATGTATAATTCATTGTCAAATTTTCTTATTGATATATATGTTTTAGGGAACAGAAGCAATTGAAGGTATCATTCCTGTCAAGTCTTTTAAGCCGCATGCACTCAAGGAAGTATCATTCACTACAGAAACATTCAGAAGAATGAGTAAATTAAGATTTCTTTACCTCGAAAATGTATATCTTACTGGAAGCTTTGAACATAAATTTGATAATTTGAGGGTTCTCTGTTGGCATTGTTGTCCTTTGAAGTGCCTACCTCTGGACTTTTACCCAGAAAAGCTTGTTATCCTTACATTACCTCAGAGTAAGATAAGAAAAATGTGGGAGCTAAATGTGGTAGGTACTCTGAGTATGTTTTTTGTTGTTGTTGCATAAATGGAGATTTAAATTATAATTTCTGAGTCAAATTTTCCCAATTGCACTCATGCTTACAGTTGCTCCCAATTTTACAGGCTCCACATGTTTTTGAAATGTTGAAGTCTCTCAACCTGTCGTATTCTCTAGATTTAACTACAACTCCAGACTTCAGTAATTTACCAAGTATTGAAAGTTTAAATCTTATGGGTTGTGAAAGCTTGGAGGAGATCCACATATCAGTTGGAAGTTTGGCAAAACTTAGTTCCTTAAATTTGAATGATTTTGTGAAGCTAAGAAGCCTTCAGGAGACTATTTGCAACTTGAGAGCATTGGAAGTTCTAAGTATTGGTAAATGCAGAAGTCTGAAAGCATTGCCTATAGAATTGGGGAACATTGGATCCCTAAAAAAGATCCACGCGGAGGACTTATTGTTTCGAAACTACCGGTTTCAATCGGACGTCTAAGTAAGCTTGTTGAGCTGAAATTACGGTGGAATAAGAACCTTGAAAGTCTTCCGGACAACATTTGCAACTTGAGAGCATTGGAAGTTCTAAATATTGAAAACTGCAGCAGTCTGGAAGCTTTGCCTACAGAATTGGGGAATATTGGATCCCTAAAGATGCTGTATGCAGAAAGACTAACTATTTCAAAATTGCCGGATTCAATTGGACTTCTTGGAAAGCTTGTTGATCTGAGATTAAGCCATAGCAAGAACCTCAAAACTCTTCCAGATACTATTTGCAACTTGAAAGCATTGGAATTTCTAAGTATAGGTTATCGTAGAAATGTGGATGCCTTGCCTATAGAAATGGGGAAAATTGAATCCCTAAGAAAGCTCTATGCAGCGAATTTAAATATTTTGAGATCACCAGATTCTATCGGAAGTCTTAGTAAGCATGTTGAGATGAGATTAAGTTTTAATACGGACCTTGAAACTCTTCCACACACCATTTGCAACTTGAGAGCATTAGAAGTCTTGAGTATTGATGATTGCAGAAGTCTTAAAGCATTGCCCATAGAATTGGGGAACATTGAATCACTAAAGGAGCTCAATGCAAAGGGACTAACTATTTTGAAATTACCGGATTCGATTGGACGTCTTAGTAAGCTTGTTGAGCTTAAATTAAGTTATAACAACAACCTTGAAACTCTTCCGGACACCATTTGCAGCTTGAGAGCATTGGAAGTTTTAAGCATTGATAATTGTAGAAGTCTGGAAGCATTGCCTGTAGAATTGGGAAACATTGTCTGCCTAACAAAGCTCAATGCGTGGGGACTGACTGTTTCCAAGTTACCGGATTCAATTGGACGTCTTACTAAGCTTGTTGATATGAGATTAAGTTGTAATAATAAACTTGAAACTCTTCCAGACACAATTTGCAACCTGAAATCACTGGAAAATCTGGATATTTCTAGATGTGGAAAACTAGAAATATTACCGAATCAACTGTGGAAGATTACACGGCTAAGGGAGCTAGATGCAAGTGGTGCTACTCTTTTTAAAAAGTTTCCTGATATAGATTTAAGCCAAGCGTTGTTGTTGCATAGGTTGGATTTATCTGAGAATATTCTCACAGCCCTGCCATCTGGTATTAGCCAGTTCTCAAAACTAGAATATCTTTTTCTTAAAGATTGTCGTCATCTGTTTTCCATTGCAGAGCTTCCTCCTAATTTGAAATGGATAGTGGCAGAAGGTTGTACGTCGATGTTAAAATTGCTGAATCTATCCAATTTGAAACAGTTGGAGCTGTTGGACCTTACCAATTGTAGTAATTTAAGAGAGATTCAAGGCTTGCAGGAAATCATTTTTATAACAGACCTTCATTTGGGAGGTTGCAGCTCATCTCTTCTAGCATTTACTTTCACAAAGTGTTTCTTCCAGGTTTGATCAATCTCAAATTCTTACGGCTATAAAGCACGCTTAACCTTGTTTTGATTTTAAGCATTATTCTTCTAAAGTTTCCATTTAAAAACCAAAGTCTTCAAGTTTTACTTTTTATATCTCGATGTCTTTTAAGTTTTCAATTAAGACGTTTCAAGTTACAAATCACCTTTTTTTTCTTCCACTTGTGCAATCATGTTTTAGCAAGTCCATTGACATCAGAAGTCTTATAATGAACCAGTAGAGTTAGATTATAACTAATTGTTTACTCAATAAAAAGGAAAATTATTGTATTGTTATTAATCAATTAGTCAAGTTTGATTCAATTAAAAGAATATATTTCTATTGAGTTTTCATATGAGATTTCACAATGTCCACTCTTTTACAGGTAATGAACAATTTAAAATTACAAAAAATTACCCTTAAATCAGATAAGGTAATAATAGATATTTGCTGGTATTTGTTGGTTATCTATTTTTGTTATATTTTGCAACAGATGTACTCTGGATTTGGGCATGAAATCAAAATTTATACTCCTTTTGTGGAGATTCCAGATTGGATTAGGAAATCAACTAATTTGAAGTCAACAGCATCCTTTGATTTGCCACCAAATGTGCTGCACAATTTCTTGGCGATGATTATTTGCTTTAAACATAGGGAGAATAACTACACATATGGAACCACTTACTCTATCAAGACTATCACAAGTGATTTTATATGGAGCAACACGCTTAAAACTTCTTGTCAATGTGAATCATTGATGGTCATAGTACCAAGATCAATCTTCTCAGTAAGAGGCAGTGATGATAGATTTGAACTGATGGCAAATGCAGAAATTTTTGGGATTCATCTACTGTACAAAATGGAGAGTACAATGGTTGACGAGTGCGACAAAACCACTGTCAATGTAGAAGGTGAAAGCAGTTACCCTTGTAAATGGTTGAAACAATATTAGAAAGTGACAAGAGCGGATTGCAACTCTCTGTCTCTCCCTTTCTCAAGAAATGGCTATACTGACAACTGCTTAGTTTCCCACGTACAGAAACAGGTAACCAATAATTAAAATTGTACATGTGTTCTTTTTATGACCGGAAAATCTCAACGGATTCAGAAAACAAAAAGATTATCAGATGGGCTTAAATATACATGGTTATGAATGTTCTTTTTGTTTGTGACTAGTAACTTCTAGCATTACTTCCCCAATCCTCCTCTTTTGACTGCTGCTGATTGGCTCTATATTAGCTTGGTTTTCAATTAGCCTTTTAAGTGATCTATATTCATAATGCTAATGACTAATTCCTGAGATATACTTAAAGACCAACAACAACATTCATAACTAAGATATTTTGTAAACCCACAATATCTTAATCTTAGAGAGTGTATTTGTGTGTTGCTCATTTTAGGACTTCCTCCTAATCTGAAATGCACAAGGGCAGAGATTACTATATCTGTCCAACTTGAAATGGTTGGAGGCATTGGACCTTTACCAACTGCAGTAGTTTCAGAGAGAGTCAAGGCCTGAAGGAAGTCACCTCTTTACGACAACTTTGTTTGGAAGTTGCAACTCATCTCTTTAGCATACATGTTCAAAAAGCCTTTATTTTAGGTTTGTTTGACTCTGGCAAGACATTCCATTGATTCTTAGGTGTGTTCATTTCGCATGAATGAAATGGTGACGGAATGGAATGCACGCAAGAATGGAATGAGGAAAGGAATGAAATAGCGAAGGAAAGGAATAATCATCCCATTCCTTTGTTCACTTACCAATTTTTTTTAGAACGGAATGAAATGAATTATTACCTTGTTTGATTATCTATATTAACCTTCATTGAAAATGAACATTAATTCTAGGCAAAATTTTATCGCAGAAAAATTCTAGAAAATAATTTTCCCAAAAATAATTTCCGAAAAAATTTCTCGAAAAATACTTCATGGGATAAATTTCTTGAAAAAAGGTTTAGGAAAAAAATTTCAAAAAAAATTCCCGGAAAAAATTTTCTCAAAAAAACTACCCAGAAAAAATTTGTCGAAAATAAATCCCCGAAAGAAATTTTCTTGAAAAAATTGTCCAGAAAAAAATTCTTCAAAAACAATTGCCGAAAAAATTTCTCTGAAATTTGTTCTAAAAAAACTACCGGGAAAAAATTTCTCGAAAAAATATTTATGGAAAAAATTTCACGAAAAGTTTCCCGTAAAAATTTTATAAGAAATATATAATGCTATGTGTTTGAAAGGAATGAGTTTATCCCCATGTTTACGATGAAATGAAATTGAGCAATTATGATGGAATGGAATGAGAGAGGGAATAATTTATTCCATTCCTTAGTCCAAGTGAACAACCTAAATATTCATTCCGACCAGAATGGTCATTCCATTTCGACCAGAATGGTTATTTGCCAAAATCCATTCCAGCCAAGTGAACAGAGCCTTAGTTTTTGGGCTGAAAAAGCTTGTCAATCCAAATGAATCATTCTTATGGTTTCGCTTCGCTCCCCGCCCCGAAAAACAGCACAGCGCCCGTTCGCTTCGCACGTGGGAAGGCAACTGAGTTCAGTTCATGAGACTGCACTAACCCACTCTGGAGGATCTTTAGGTGGTAATCATAAATTGGCTACAGTTTCACAATGCCTTAAATTTTGGGCAACACAATTTATTTGACCATGATTCCTTTGCTTTCAATACTTAAGGTATGCATGTAATATGCAACCCATCTGTACAGTGAAAAATATTACAAGTGATTTAATACGAACTGACAGGGTCAATACCTATTGCCATGATTAGTAACAATAGTATTGAGAATTTGATCATTTGATGTGCACCTGCTATCACTATATATATTTTAAATAGCAAAGGACTGCTACATCTGTGAGAATTGTATCATACTCAACTTTAAACGTTTTTCATTGACTTGTTAATCTGCATATCCATGTCCAATAACCAAGTGATGACATATATAATTAATTCTAAAAATGTATAATTTGTACAAGCCGATTGCTGCCTGCAGAGAAAGTGCTGGTGTGTTTATTCTTCTTGTCATTATCAATGGTCCAATTGATTTTGTGTCCGCGTCTTTGGATTGCCCGAACCTCCATCTTCATTTATGTTGTTATCAATGGTTCCAATTGATTTTCTGTTCGGAACAATACCTTAGTGAAAGTGTGATATCTATCATCTATTTCTTATTAATCATATCCTTTTTTTTTCCTTCAGATATTCATATCTGAAGCTCTTGATCTGAATTAATAATGCCATCTACAAGTTATAACCACAATTCATCAACTTCCCTTCCTACTCGATGGGATGTTTTCTTAAGTTTCAGAGGTATAGATACAAGATATACATTTACTGATTATCTGTACAATTCCTTACATCGCACTGGTATTCGAACATTTAGAGATGATCCTGAGCTATGCAGAGGAGAAGTAATCTCAGATGCATTAATCCAAGCTATTCATGAATCAAAGTCTTACGTTGTTGTCCTCTCAGAAAACTATGCTTCTTCTAGATGCTGCCTAGACGAGCTTGCAGAGATCCTTAATTGTTATGAAACAAGGAAAAGATTGGTTATTCCTGTGTTTTACAACATCCATCCATCTGTTGTGGGACACCAAACTGGAAGTTTTAATGAAGCTTTCAAAAAACATGAAACTCGATTTGATCGGAATAGGCTAGAAAAGTGGCGCTCTATGTTAACAAAGGTGGGGAACCTCTCAGGATACCGGGTCTGCAAAAATATGTAAGTGAAAACATTTATATTTTCTCTGTTGAAATGAGATTGCATTTGAACAAATTAAGGGTGAGGGGAAGTAATGTAAAGTTGAAGGTTGATCAGCGTTTGGTAAAAAAATAATAAAAACAGATAGGCTTCTTTCGAAACCATCTTCCTCTATTTCATTATTACATAGCTAAGACCCATGTGTGAAGATACGTAGATAAAAGAAAAATTAAAAAATGAACCATATATGAACTTGAAATAACAAAGAACACACTCGAATGCATGGTTTTAGACTAAATTTGATTATAGTAAGAACATAATTCGTTGTTGTTCTTCATATTTGTACTCTCTGCAAGTTTAATGTCAAGAATGTGGTTAATACTACAGACTAGTTCAGCTATAAATATCACGTCAGAGCATTTTTACATCAAGACTTGTGCATATTGTCATTAAACTGCATTAAAACAATGCTTTCTGTGAAAATTTTGCAAGATTCCTTGACTTGGCATTGTCTGCTTTACTGTTAATTTATTATTTTGCATCCATTTCGTGTATTTACTCAAGATCCGATACTCAATTTAAATAAATAAAAACAATTGTGTTGCAGGTCTCAAGCTGATATTATTAATAAAGTTGTCGATCAGATTTTACTTGAAATAAATCCCTTGACTTTAGAAGTTGCAAAATATCCAGTTGGGTTGGATTCTCGTATACAATACATAACAACATTGTTGAGCAGTCACGTAGAAGGTGTCATTAAGATTGGTTTACATGGTATGGGTGGAGTTGGCAAAACTACTCTTGCCAAAGCTGTGTATAACCAAAACTATTACCGCTTTCAAGGCAGCTGCTTCTTAGCAAATGTTAGGGAGGTTTCAGGAACAGAAAAAGGCCAAGTATGTTTACAACAACAACTTATTAATGATGTTCTTAAATGTAAGAACATTCACATTGACAATGTAGACCAAGGAATTGTGTTGATAAGAGATAGAATTTGCACAACAAAAGTTCTGATTGTTATTGATGATTTGGACGACCCAAAACCACTTGAATATTTAGAAGGATCGTTTCCTTCTGGGAGCATAATCATAATAACAACACGAAATGAGGATCTACTGGATTCAATCAAAGTTGAAACCAAATACAAGGTCAATGAACTCAGTGATGCCGAGTCGCGTGAACTTTTTACCCAACATGCATTTAGAGATGATAAAATACCGGACATATTCACAGAATTGTCTGAGGAAATTCTAGAACGTGCTGGAGGGCTTCCATTGGCTCTTAAAGTTTTTGGCTCTAATTTGCTTAACCAATCCGAGGAAGGATGGAGATGGTTCATTCAAATATTGAAACGAGTTTCCATTGATGATGTTGAGAGAAAACTAGTGGTTAGCTTCAATGCCTTAAAAATTGTTGACCCTGTACTGCAGGATATTTTCCTAGATATTGCTTGTTTTTTCATCGGAAGAAAGATCAAAGAGGTTGTTAAAATTATGGAGACTTTTTATACGTTTGTCAATCATAACATTGACATTCTAAAAAAAAGATGTTTACTAACGATCAATGATAGAGATCAGTTGGGGATGCATGATTTGCTTCGGGATATGGGAAGGGAAATTGTGCGTAACAACTCTCCAGGTGAGCATGGAAAACATAGTAGATTGTGGGTATCAAAAGATATTCACGACGTGTTGAAGAACCAAAAGGTAATTTCAATATTTTCTTCAGATATATCTGATGGTTTCATATGCTTTTAAAGATACTAAGTCGCTCATCAACTTGTCCTTAATGTATGTATACAAAATTGCTCATCAGATGAAATTTGCGTTGAAGAAACAAATGGAAACTCTCTCCCTCAATCTTTCTCGCTTGAATTTATACATAAAACATTGTTCATCAACTTTTTTCTCTTTTTATATATGTGTAGGGAACGGAAACGATTGAAGTTATCATCCCTGCCGACTTTTACTACCAGGATGCACTTCGGAGAATATCATATGCAACAGAAACATTCAAACGGATGAGAAAATTACGATTTCTTTACCTAAAAAATGCAAATATTACTGGAAGATTTGAACAGACATTTGAAGATTTAAGGTTGCTCCATTGGGATTGTTGTCCTTTAAAGTATTTACCTTCAGAATTTTACCCGCAAAAACTTGTTATCCTTGAGTTGCCTCGTAGCAATATGAGAACATTGTGGGAACTAAACAGGGTAGGTAGAATGAAAATGTTTGTTGCATATCTGACAAATTTTATAAATGTCTGATTTAATTTTTCCCAATTGCACCCAATTTTACAGGTTTCACAGGTGTTTCACAAGTTGAAGACCCTAAACATGTCACAGTCTTTATATTTGATCACGACTCCAGACTTCACTACATTCCCGCGTCTGGAAACTTTAAATCTGAAGGACTGTACAGGGTTGGAGGATGTCCACGTATCAATTAGAAATTTGGCAAGCCTGGTTTCCTTGAATCTGCATGGTTGTTTGAACCTAAGAAGTCTTGGGGACAACATTTGCAATTTGCGAGCACTGGAAGTTCTAAGTATCGGTAATTGCAAACGTCTGAAAGCTTTGCCTATAGAATTGGGAAATATTGAATCCCTAATAGAGCTCAATGCGGCGGGACTAACTATTTCGGAAATACCGGTTTCCATCGGACGTCTCAGTAACCTTGTTGAGCTGGACTTGAGCTATAACAAGAATCTTAAAACCCTGCCTGACACCATTTGCAACTTGAGAGCATTGGAAGTTTTAAGTATTGGAAATTGCAGAAGTCTAGAAGCATTGCCTATAGAATTGGGAAATAATAAAGCCTTAATAAAGCTCAATGCAGTGGGACTAACTATTTCAGAATTGCCGGTTTCCATTGGACGTCTTAGTAAGCTTGTTGAGCTTGACTTGAGCTATAACAAGAATCTTAAAACCCTTCCTGACACCATTTGCAACTTGAGAGCATTGGAAGTTTTAAGTATTGGAAATTGCAGAAGTCTAGAAGCATTGCCTACAGAATTGGGAAATGATAAATCCCTAATAAAGCTCAATGCGGTTGACCTAACTATTTCGGAATTACCGGTCTCCATTGGACGTCTTAGTAAGCTTGTTGAGCTTGACTTGAGCTATAACGAGAACCTTGAAACTCTTCCGGACACCATTTGCGACTTGAGATGTTTGGAAGTTTTAAATATTGAGGGCTGCACAGGTCTAAAAGCATTGCCAATAGAATTCGGGAAAATTTCATCATTAATAAAGATCAATGCAGAGGGACTAACTGTTTCAAAATTTCCGGATTCGATTGGATGTCTTAGTAAGCTTGTCGAGCTAAAATTAAGTCATATTTACCTTGAAACTCTTCCGGATACTATTTGCAGCTTGACGGCATTGCAATTTCTTAGTATTAATTACTGCAAAAGTCTGAAAGCATTGCCAACAGAATTTGGGAACATTGAATCTCTTAAAAAGCTCAAAGCGGGAGGACTTACTGTTTCAAAATTACCAGATTCAATTGGACGTCTTAGTAAGCTCGACGAGCTAGACTTAAGTTATAATAACTACCTTGAAACACTTCCCGACACCATTTGGGGCCTGAGCTCACTGAAAACTCTAGATATTACTAGTTGTAAAAAACTAGAAATATTACCAGATCAACTGTGGAAGATTTCAACGTTAAATTACCTAGATGCTAGTGGTGCTACTCTCTTGAAAAAACTTCCTGATATAGTACCGATCCAGATTGCATTGTCACTGCAAATATTGAATTTATCTGAGAGTATTATCACTGCCCTGCCATCTGGTATTAGTCAGCTTTTAAACCTAGAAAATCTCATTCTCAAAGATTGTTGTCATTTATTGTCTATTACAGAACTTCCTCCTAATTTGAAATGGATAAGGGCTAAGGGTTGTTCTTCAATGTTAAGATTAGTAAATCTATCTAATTTGAAACAGTTGGAAGTATTGGACCTTACCAACTGCAGTAGTTTGAGAGAGATTCAAGGCTTGAAGGAACTCACTTCTTTAAGACAACTTTTTGTGGAAGGTTGCAACTCGGCTTTTCTGGCATATACTTTCACAAAGCCTATTATTCAGGTTGGGTTGATTCTAAACTCTTATGGCTAGCTACTTGGCTTTTGCCAGTTATAATTTTTATTTATATCTACTTGAAGTCCTAATATTTTACGTTTTAGGTAGATGTCTTTTACATTTTTAAAATTTAGTTGTTTCAACATACAGCACACTATATTGTTCTTGATCTTACAAATATTTTCTAACAATTCCATTAATGTTACAAGTCTTATAATGTACAAAAAGGAATTAGATGATAGCTTACTTCTGCATCAATCGAAAACAGTAACGTGCACAACATAATTTTATGTGATGATAATTATATATGCTATATTTTGCAACAGGATTCCCCGGGACATTTGATTCCGGATTGGATTTGTAATGTCAAGTAATTTTTGGTCGTCAGCGTCGTTAGATTTGCTGCCAAATGTGTCACAATATTTTGGGATGATTCTTTGAACACTTGAGGTATGATGGGTATGATGTGTATTATGCAACCACCTGTACAATTAAAAATACAAGTGATTTTTGTCCGGAATGACAGGGTTAATCATTATAAATAAAGAATTGGTAATAACAGTACAAAGATTTATTTTTTATTTTCCCAGTCAGAGATGGAAATGATCGAATGCAGAGCGAGCATGAAAGCATTATCTGCTGGAAAAATGTATACATTGTTTCTGTCTAATGCATGATGCAAGATTTTTCAGTGCCATCAGTTTTAGATGTTCAATTAACTATTATTGAAATTGAGTATTAAAGTAGTAGTATTATCTCGGGTGTTTAAATACAAAGAGACGTTTCCGCAATTTATTAAAACGAACTTTTTACAATTCTACACGAAGCTACATCACTACAATTCTAGCCTGATTACTGACCATGCATTTTAACATTTGGAGAGTCTTAAGAACTGATTGAACGTTCTCTTTCTCAAGAAATAGCAAAGCTGAAAAGTTCTTTGTTAAGTAGACGCGAGTCATTTATTTCCCAAATACAGAAACATGTAATCAGAAGTTAATTTAGTGAAGTTGGTGTTTATTTTAGTGACGGGATGAGCATATTAGCTTATTGTTCCTATTTAGGGAGGTAAATGAGTCGATACACTCATCTATAGTTTGGTATTCGGCTCGAAAATTTTTTGATTCGCGTTCGGTTTGTAAACGAGTTAAGACATGAACACAATTCAAAGTTGGTTCATAAATGAGCCGAATTGAATGCAACATAGTTTGACTTGAAAGTTCGTGAATAATTTCGATTATAATGTTCGTGAACAAGTTTATTAATACAGCCCGTGAACGTGATTCGTGAACATAATTCAATTTAAAATTTCTAATTTTTGTGATAAATTATTAATTAGCGAGTTTGTACTTTTTTAGGCTTTGAATTAGAGTTGTGAAATTTTTTATGTTAGCTTGTTATCTTGATATTGGAATTTAAATCTGTCTATTTTTGTTTGCATTTTTTAAAATATTTTTATGTGTTATTTTTATATTCATGTAAGGAAAAAAAAGAAGCAAACTCATTAAAATTATTCATAACTTATTTGTGCGCATGAGTTTGTGTAAGTTACGGTGTTCATGAATATTAGTTCATTAGACATGTTCATGAACAACATTTTTCAGTACTAATGAGCCAAAATCAAACAAAATATTTGGCTCATTAAAAGATCAAAAATTTGAAAAAGCTGAACATGAACGGTACTCTAAAATTTGACTCGTTCGACTCAATTACATTCGTATTCCTATTTGATGCCATCATTTTTATATGTTTGACTATTTACTGAACTGAGTATTAAAGTTGTTGATAGTAAACATGAACATAATCATATAACGATTATCGGCCCATTATTAATTAAGGATTCAAGAAATTTCGAATCGATCATTAATCATCACGCTTAAGAAATCCAATATTATTATTAAAAATGTAATAAAAGGTGAACCCTACATATAACTTGCTTGTAAAAAATAAGAGTAATTTACCTTATTAGAATCTTATACAGAAAAGTTAATATATATATATATATATATATATATCCTAGTTATAAGTCCATGTATAAAAGGTACATCAACGACTTTATATCCTAATAAGTCCCTGCAGAGGATTTCCAAAATTATAATATCTCTTAAAATTGTTATTAGTTATCTCAATTTTAGTCCTAAATTACATATATATATATAAATCCTAATTTCCCTTTAAAATTAAGGTGAATATTTAATTCCTAATTTTATAACTATACAAATACTCGATTACAAATTTAATCTTGAAATTTTGTTCGTGACAACAATTGGCTTCAAACAAATTAAATTTGCATCTTCTCAGGTATTTCATTGAACAAGTGTTAAAATAGTTTTAATTCAAATAAATCAATTTGAATTTCAAGGAAAAGGATATGACACCGGATATTACCTAGCCGATGGTATATATCCAAAATGATTCATGTTTTGTACATACTATTCCAAATAATCCAAAATTTGAATTTCAAGGAAAAGGATATGAAACCAGATATTACCTAGCTGATGGTATATATCCAAAATGATCAGTGTTTGTACACACTAATTCACTTAGTTCAAAGAAAAAGTTGTTTGCAATGAAACAAGAGGCATGTCGGAAAGATGTTAAACTTGCGCGCATTTGGAGTATTCAAATTACGTTTTGTAATTGTTGCCGGACCATCACACGCTTTTGAAGTAAAAGTGTACAACAAGATAGAATAACTACATGCACTATTATGCATATGATAATTGTAGATGAATGTGATTTAAGTGCACCAATTGAAGAACGATTATAAGTGCCAAAGATTCAGAAGTTGAGACGATTCCGAATAATAAAAATGTTTGATTCTAAGAATTTCCAAGTCGACATAAAAAAATAAAAAATAGAGAGGATCATATTGCATGTGGAGATAATTGAGCATTTGTGGGAAATATATACTTATTGAGAAAATTAGTATATATCAACGGCATTTTATATGTTTATCAATTGAAGATTTGTTTTACTGGAACATATATATATTATCATTGACATTTCAAAATAGGGAAACATATGGTGAGCATGCTTCTCCATCAGGCAATTTGAGTGTTTTATGTTACTCCCCAGACTACTAGTAATATTGTTTCCAGTTCTTCAGTGATATTAATGTTTTAAATACACACATTTCAAAATTTCTGATTTCCAATAAATGCGCATCTTTAAATTGTTTAAGATCAAAATTTTACCTTTTTATATACGGATTATGTTTAGAGAAATGTGTCTATAATTTTTCAATCCCAGGAACTTAAGGAAAACGACATTTATGTTGTGTTTAGTTGGGAAAAATTGAATGAAATGAGTGAAAATAAAGGAAATTTATGTAGGTAGGATGGAAGATTTGAAAGAAAAATGGGTGAGTGTAAAATTTCTTTGATAAGAATTGGGAAGAAAATGTATATGGGGGAGAATGGAGTAATTTTTTTTTGATAAGAATTGCAAAATTTCTTTGCAAAATCTATCTCAAATTGGAAGATTTGAGTTCTAGTTTAAGTTGTTAGGAATGAAATGGGGGAATGAATGAAATTTTAAAATATTCACTCATAATATAGTTCAAATCTCATTCCATTTTTTCCAAATTCGTTCATCTCACCCAAACACAACATTAGGGTTAAGGGAGAAAGTAGGTAACGTCACTTCTCTATCTCATATAAGGACAACTAGCTACCTTATATGTTCAACTAACTCTGTCTTCTTGCATGATAGTTAATGTAGGTAAACACATTATTTACGTCTAAATAATGTAGAGATCAGCCCTTTTGGACAATAATAGAAAAAACAAGTCTCACAGTGGTTGGCTTGACCACATGACTAAAACTAGAATTATAATAGATACCCGGTCTTTGCATAAATCCCTTGGCAACTAGGCTACAAGTGATTGGCTTGACCACAGGACTGTTGAATAAACTAAACTCTTAGGAATATGTGAGAATACATTAAGTGTGATTTATAGAACTGAAAAATGTATTTGATTTGATTCATGTATGATGGTCTGTATTCTACTATTATAAAAGGAGAAGTTTGTATTATTATTATTTTTAAGAAGAAAAAAGACAGAATAGAAAAATACACAAAGAAATAGTTCCGTTTTGATTCCTTGTTCTGTTATGTGCCTCTTATACTAGAATTATACTAAAATCTTATACACAAAACTCAACAAATTGGCATCAGAGCCTACCAAGAATGAATAACTTTCTTACTATTCCAAATCTTATCAAGGAAAATTATGGACACTGGTGTATTCGCATGAATGCTTTTCTCGGCTCACAAGAGGCATGAGAAATTGTAGAAAAGGGGTATGAGGAACCAGAGAATGAAGGAGTTTTGAATTAGGCTCAGAAGAACGCTCTAGCAAATGCTCGAAAACAAGATCAACAAACTTTGTCTATTTTACACATGGGCTTAGATGAAGCCATGTTTGAAAAGGTTGCATCTGCAGCAAAAGCAAAAGAAGCCTGAGAGATTCTCCAGAATAATTTTAAAGGAGTTGACAAAGTAAAAAAGGTACGATTATTTTACAAGGGTTTCCTTTGTTGTAAACTAAATGAAGAATTATGGAGAAAAAATTGAAGATTCTCGTGTCAATGAAAAGATACTAAGATCTTTGAATATAAAATTACAACTTATTGGCATCTCCATTGAAGAATCAAATGATATAGAAACCATAACCGTGGATCAACTTATGGGATCTTTACATGCCTATTCAGAAATATTGTTAAAGAAGGAAGAGACAGAATCTCAAGTGCTGAGAACTAATGTCTCTGTTGAAGACAAAGATAAGGTGTTGTACACATAATACACTAGAGGAAGAGGACGTGGACATGCAAATCAAAGTTTCAATCGAGGCAGAGGACGTGGGAATGTAAGCAACATATTTGAAGAAAAGGCGCAGACAAATCAACAAAATTGGGGCAGACAAGGATGTAGTCATGGTAGAGGTGGAAGATCAACCCCTGGCAGATGTAGTAGATCAAATGAATGTTACAATTGTGTAAAATTTGGACACTTTGCCAAAGATTGCTGGTTTAACAAGAAGGTTGAGGAAAAGGCAAATTTAGCCAAAACGGAGGACCAACAAGATAATGGTGTTCTGCTAATGGCCTACAAAGATATGATTCTAGAAGATGATATTATTTGGTATCTTGATAGCGGTGCCAGCAACCATATGTCTGGACTCAAGCATCTCTTTACTGATTTAAAAGAAATAGATTATGGATTCGTGTCTTTTGGAGATGCATCAAAGATTGAAGTCAAAGGAAAGGGTGAAATATGTTTTTCTAGAAAGGATGGTAGACAAGGAAGAATTGAATATGTCTATTATGTTCCAGACATGAAGAACAATATTCTTAGCCTTGGACAACTGCTTGAAAAAGGGTACTCAATTTTCACGGAAGACAGAGTCATGTTCTTGAAGGACAAAAATGGCAGGAAAATAGCTCATATAGAAATGTCTCAAAATCAAATGTTCAAATTAAACTTGAGAAATATACAGGAGACATGCAAGAAAGTGAAGTCAGAGGACAAAGCATCTTTGTGGCACAGGCGATTCAGACATTTACACTATAGAGGTTTGAAGGAGCTAACAAATAAAGGGATGGTTCATGGAATACCAAGAATGCATTATACAAGAAACTTTTGTGTAGAATGTGTGTTGGGAAAACAAATAAGAAATTCATTCCAAAAGAAGGCGATATATCGTGCTGTAGAGCCTCTCGAACTGGTACATACGGATATATGTGGTCCCATTACACCCAGGTCATATAGTTCCAAGAGGTATTTCATCACTTTTATTGATGATTATTCTCGAAGGACATAGGTTTATTTTTTAAATAAAAAATCTGAGGCGTTACAAGTATTCAAGAAATTCAAAGTATTGGTAGAAAAAAGGTTGGAATACATATCAAGGCATTGCGTTCAGACGGAGAATATACATTAAATGCTTTCACAGAATTCTTTGAAGAACAAGGCATTAAAAGATTTTTAATGGCTCCATATTCACCACAACAGAATGGCGTGGCTGAAAGGAAAAATCGGACTATCTTAGACATGGTTCGATCGATATTAAAGAGCAAATGACTACCAAAAGAATTCTGGGCAGAAGCTGTGCAATGTGCTGTTTACATTCAAAATCGTTGTCCACATTCAAACTTAGGAAATAAAACACCTCAAGAACTATGGAGTGGAAGGAAGCCTACTATATCACACCTAAAGGTCTTTGGGAGTGTGGCATATTCACATATACCATATCAAAGAAGAACAAAGTTGGACGATAAGAGCAGGAAGTATATTTTCATTAGGTATGATGAGAAAACAAAAGCTTACAGACTTCTTGATCCAGTTACTATGAAGGTGGATGTAAGTCGAGATGTGCAAATACATGAAGATGATACATGGAACTGGAGTAAATCACCCGAAAAAGAAACAAATGAATGTGATTTTCCAATTTCTAAAATCTCACTGACAATTTTTTATGCACCAGAAGATGATGAAATAAATGGGGATGAGCCCCAAAATCCTAGAATAAGAAGTTTTCAAGACATATATCAAACAACAGATGAGGTGCACCTGGTGTGTTTGGTGGTAGATGTAGAAAATATAAATTTTGAAGAAGCAGAGAAAGACAAAAAGTGGAAGGCTGCAATGGATGTGAAAATCAAAGCAATTAAAAAGAACAAAACTTGGGAACTAGTGGAACCTCTAGAAGGTTGTAAGCCTATCGATGTTAAATGGGTTTATAAGAAGAAGGTGAATGCTCAAGGAAAAATAGAAAAATATAAGGCGCAGTTAGTTACAAAGGGCTATCGACAAAAGGTTGGAATAGACTATGATGAAGTTTTCGCACCCGTTGCCAGAATGGAGACAATATGACTTCTAATTTCTCAAGTAGCTCAATGCAAGTGGCCTATTTACCAGATGGATGTGAAATCTGCTTTTTTAAATGGCATGCTCGAAGAAGAAGTGTACGTGAGTCAACCTCCTGGATATATAAAAGCAGGAAAAGAAAGAATTGTGTTAAAATTGTATAAGGCATTATACGGTTTAAAACAGGCGCCTTGAGCATGGAACACCCGCATTGACACCTACTTCAGGAAGAACGGATTCATACAATGCCCTTATGAACCTGCTTTGTATGTCAAAGAAAGGCAAGGTAATTTATTACTTGTTGTACTTTATGTTGATGACCTTATTTTTATGGAAAACAATGAAGACATGATTAAAGATTTTAAAAAGGAGATGACTCAAAAGTTTGAGATGACATATTTGGGCTTAATGAGATATTTTATTGGTATTGAAGTGAAACAAGATAAGTCATGCATTTTTATATCCCATGAAGCATATGATAATAATATCTTAAAGAAATTCAGAATGGAGCACTGTAATCTAGTAGCAACAACCATGAAACTGGGCACAAAAATTTCTAAATTCGAGGGAGGAGCTTTAGTGGAAGAAAATTTATATCAAAGTTTGGTTTGGAGCTTGAGATATCTTACATGCACAAGACCTGACATTGCATATAGTGTTGGGATAGTAAGCATATTCATGGAAGATCCAAAGCAATTATATTGGAAAGCAATAAAAAGGATTCTGCGATATATTCAAGGAATAAAATCATCGGGATTGTTTTATTCTAGAACAACGGACTATAAATTACTGGAATATTTTGATAGTGATTGGTGTGGGGACGTGGATGATCATAAAAGTACGTCTGGATACTTGTTTTTTTATGGGAGACACAACATTTACGTGGTATTCTAAGAAACAACATATAGTTTTATTATCAAATTGTGAGGCAGAATATGTGGCAGCCTCTTATTGTGTTTGTCATGCTATATGGCTAAGAAGGTTACTTTGTGAATCAAGGATCCCACAGCAAAGATCAACTGAAATTCGAATTGACAATAAATCTGCAATTGAGCTTGCCAAGAATCTAGTGCATCATGAAAGGAGCAAATACATTGATGTTCGATTTCATTTTATCCAGGAGCATGTAAAGGAAAAGAATGTGCATTTACGCCATGTTGTTAGTCATGACCAGATAACAGATGTGCTCACCAAACTACTGTCCAAAACTCTACTTGATAATTATAAAAGGTTGATGGGCATGAAGGATCGAAAATAGTTAGTTTAAGGGAGGAATATGTTGAATAAACTAAACTCTTAGGAATATGTGAGAATACATTAAGTGTGATTCATAGAACTGAAAAATGTATATAATTTGATTCATGTATGATGGTCTATATTCTCCTATTATAAAAGGAGAAGTTTGTATTATTATTTTTAAGAAGAAAAAAAGATTGAACAGAAAAATACACAAACAAACAGTTACGTTTTGATTCCTTGTTCTGTTATGTGCCTCTTATATTGAAATTATACTAAAATCTTATACACAAAACTCAACAAGGACTAAAAGTAGAATGATAATAGATATCCGATCTTTGCGTAAATACCTTGGTAACTAGGCACACTTTGTACCGTTCAATAGATCCATGAGCTTTGTATTTTATCTTAAAAATTCACTTACATTCAACAACATTTTTTGAAGCATCTGCAGAAATCAGAGACCAAGTACAGTTATTTTTAAGCGCCGTAAACTCTTATTTCATGGCCTCATACCAATGAGGAATGTTAAGTGCTGATTTTTAATCAGTGGGAGTGTAAGTGGAAGAACATGAAGCAAGATACCCATAAAAGTGATTAGGTTTGTAAATGTTATACGTGGACCGATCGAGTGACCATCCTTGGTGGAGAGGCAGACACATGGAAGGTGATTTGTGAAGAACCTGGAGGGTCATCTGGAGTATCATGAACTAGACTTGTGAGGTATGTTGAATGTGTGGCTGATTGGTGGGAGGAGATTGTATTTGAAGATTGGATTGGCCGGAAGAATAGTAGGGTGGGGTAATTGTGATGGGACGAAGAAGACACAAAATTGATTTGCGCGTGGTAGAGATGACATCCCAAGACATGCTTGGAGAACATTTAGGCAGCTTGGAGAAGAGTGTGGCGAATGGAAAAATTAATTGTTTCACAAAATATAACATCCCAGGAGATGTATATATAGTTTGGAGCTGATTCGATCAAAGTGTATATGACTGTGATAGGGAATGGAGAAACCTAAGTAAACAGGGGGTTTAGACTTAGCTTCAATCCAACACTTATGGTGAGCATAAGGTCGAAACCATGGGTAATGTAAACTAACAAAGACTCAAAGGGAATAAATAAATGATATGTAGGAACTTCATGAAAAAGTATTTCAAATGTGGCACTTTTTTTGCAAAACTTGAGTAGGCATCATATCGATCAAATAAATTGCTTGTTGGTATGTAAAAGACCAATATTCAACTGGAAATGGAGGCCTGGTGAAGAAGTATTTTTGTAGTTTCAAGAATATGGCGATGCTGATGTTCAACAATATGGCTACTCATTGAGGTGTATATGGTGGTGTGTAAGGGGTTGAATACCTTGTGTACTAAGATACTCTTTGAGAGAGACAAACTCTACATCCTCATCCGTATAAAAGGATTGGATTTTTGTGTTGAAATACCTCTCAACAAGTTGCTGGAATTTTTTAAATATAGGAACAACCTCAATCTTAGTTTTAATGGTTTATAACCATGAGTATTTCGTATGGTGATCAACAAATTAAAGGACATAATATAACTTTTTAACGGCTTAATTAAAGAAGCGGAGATGGACCAAATCACTATTGTGAACAATAAAATCACCATTTTCAAGATATATTCAAATCATTTTTTGTTTTGATAGTAGATTTTTAACACCCTCTTGTTCCTTTTTTCTTTCTAAGATATATCGAACAAATTTAAAATTTGAGAGAGATAATTAATGAGATGAACAAAGTGACAAGGTGATGGAGAAATATTAAGAATTAGTCTTAATAACTGGGGAATTGGCTCTTATTATCACAATTTAAAGGAAAATGCATAATTCATAAAAATGATCCAAAATATCATACTTCATAAAAATGATCCGTTCTATCACTTAAAAATGCAACTTAATTATGTTGGGTTTTTAAGAAACGTAATTTTAAATCATGATTTTACTGGATTTTTTTAAAAACAATTGGAAAATGCAAGTGCAATTTGTGGGTTTTTAAAAAATTAATGTTGAAATGCATTTCTAAGATGCGCGTATATGAAAAAGTAGCTCACTCATCACTGACCCATTAGATACGACCCACAAGTAAATAGGTAAAATATAGAAAAGTCCTAGTCCACATAAAGTCAAACAAGTTGATGGACAAAAACTAATGGGCCTGTTTGGCAAAACAGACCTTATGGAAATAAGGGCTTATTTCCGGAAAAAAGTAGGGATTTATGTACTTTTCAGAAATAAGCCCTTATTTTCAGAAAAAAGTAAGTTCATATTTGGTTTTAAAATTCTAAAACAAATATTTATCTTTAAAAAAAATATGAAAATATGTAAAAAAAATTAAAAAATAAGCTACTTATTTTAAGTTTATGGAACCCCAAACACCCACATTGATTATTATATTACAGGGGATTGAGTTGGAATCAAGAATGAGATTAATGTGGTATGAGGATAAAGTATCATTACTAATATTATGTGTTTGGTTAAATGGTGAAATGAATTTGTTAGTATGATATACTTTTTAATAAATAAAATAATATATGCAGTTACTATGAAAAAAATCACTATTATTTATTAAATATTAAACAAAATCATTATAAATTTTTTATTTTAAAAATTAACATGTAATTTTATAAATAAAGATAATAATAATAATTTTTTGATTTGATTCTTCATATCTCAGCTCATACCTTCCTCACTACTAATATATCAGAAACTCATAATTTATGGGTTTGAGGTATGAGTTTTAAAATTAAAATTTTTTAACGAAATACTATGTATGAATTTGGAATGAACAAAACTCTGATACGTAAAATTCATGAATTGAACGACCCCCTACATACAAGTTTATGCCATAGATCTACCGACTTTATAAATATGACTTCAAATTACGTTTATGAGTGATAGGTTGGGCCATTTTATTGAGTAATGCTATTTTGGATATTTTATCAATAAATTGTGATTAAAAAGACATTTTCTCTAATAATTGCGGGAACAAAAGAGATATGATTTGTTATTGTATTTGATTTTAAAATATGAACGAAAATATTAAAGATTACAATTAGTTTCTATTTGAGTATTAACCAAAATGTTTATACTTAATTTATTTTTTAGCATGATTGAATAACCCAAGTGATAAAGGGCTTACCTATCATAATATTATTAGATTTTTTTAAACTTTAACTCTTTTGAAAATACTAAGGGCCACAAATAAAAATTGAGAAGCATAGTCCCGCATATAAAAAATATATCACTTTTTAAAAAAGACTTTTATTTAATTCTTTCATTCACAATACTAAGGACGAGTGTGTATTCAATTCGGATTCTTAAAGATTTTTTATATTTTAATAATCCAGGTGTATTCAATTCGGATTCTTTTAAGATCTTGGTCTGTTTAATTTGAATTTTAGAAATCCATTAAAATCAGTTGATATTCGATTTAGATTTCAAAATATCTATTAAAATATGATGGTATTCGAAACTCGATAGATTTTTTTTTCTGATTTTGTAAAATGATGAATTTTAATGAATTGTATAATGCTATTTAATTACATTTTTGAAATCCAGCTAAAATTTATGTTATTGTGAGGGATTGATTCTACCTAAATTTATGCATCCATTTGGCAAGATTTCACATCGACTCATGGTATTGAAATAATTCGATTAGTGCATCGCACGGGCTAGTATACTCTAAAATTTAAAACATTGCAATACAATGGTGATAAGGATCAACATGTTTTCCTACATAAATCTATCTGTTTCTATGTGTAACGGTATATTTGTCCATATGCGTACACATATATACTTTTATATATACTCACTCTAAACTTCATTTCTCATATCTCACTATCACACATACATCTAGTATCCATTTTTCTCATACCTTCCTCGTTTCTACCGTCTCTTACCGGTGAGTTTCAAATATGAATGATTATCTTAGGGTTTTACAGACGCTACTAATTTTTTCTATTATATTCATGTTTGATTGTTAACGATTTTCACAGGATATCATGGCTCAAAACAACTTGGTTGCTGCCAAAATTCAAGAAATGGAGGATGCGGTAACTTTTTTATACCTCTTTCCCCCTATTCTTTTGTGTCTTGTTTTGGTCAATTAATGTAAGCCATCTTATTTCCAGTTTAATTGAATTATGATTCTAAAAGTTATATATGTGAATAAATGTATAAAGATTATAAAATTTGCACCGATTTTTCGGGACGAGTAACGATTCAAAACATGGTGTGAACTATGTATATTTAAAAAAATAGCAGTACATATCCGCATTGGCTTCATTTATTAATTAATTTTTTACATAAAATGGTGTTTCCCTTCTTTTACTTTTAGGTTGAGAACTATGATTGACTTACCATTGTGTTACGTACTTTCACTTCTCTTATTCATTCAACTTCTAAATTTAATCATCTTGTATTTTGATATCATTTATTTATGGAAATACAATCTTTCTATTATCGCGTTATCGATCATAATGTTCTTGGATACAGGGATGGGTTAATGGTCAGCTGGCGGAGTGCTATTCACTGCAGCAACAAGACACCGGGAACTCCTTTTCCATGTTACTTGAGATATTCTGCAGACAGGCTTGTCTTGACATGATGATGATGGATCTTAAGTTGTACGTAATAATCTCCACATTATTAATTTCTGTCTATGTACGTTTATGTTCTTTTATTCTGTACTTATCGGTGCTCTTGTTTATCTAATTTAAATTTAAAACCCAGGAATAACAATGTAGTCAACTTCCGCGAAATTGGAGAAATTGGCCATAAACTTAAAGGTTCTGCTCTAAGGTAAAATATATGTACAAGTATTCTATTTGATGCCTTCTTTTATTTGTGTTTCTAACTAATCAAAATTTATAGACATTTCAACTTATTGGAGACGTACGTAGCAATTAAGTTGGTTGTTGATTTAATTCGTTGATTTAATGGATTAAAAAAATCAAATACGATTGGTAGATAAATGATATAGAATCTATTTTACTTGTTACATTACATATTTTAAAGAAACATATTGTATTTTACAATGCGAGTGATGTGAATGTACGTGACCGTTGCTGCTTTCTTTTCTCCAAATGCATAACAACTTCAGCAACATACTGCATTCTTTTCACTGGACATCTACTATCTAAAATTGGAAGCCAGCGTAGTAAATTTCTTGCACCTTCCATTTTTCCTTTTACTGACATTCTTATTCTGCACAATTTTTGTTGTAGTTTGGGTGCTGTGCATATTGCAAGAAGATGTTCGGAGCTCTGTGAGGCTGCTAGATACGAGTCCCGTCACTGGTGTGTTTGCTTATCCATTAAAATACCTCAACATTTTATTATACTGCCAAGACTATTTGTTATAAATATATAGACTTTAGTAATAATGTTTTGTTATTCTTGTGTTTTGTTATTGTCTAAATTTTTTAAAATGTATACATTTCTAAAATAAGATTTCTAAGAAAGAGAAATATTCATATTAGTTAAAAAATTTAACTTTTTTATTGAGAGACTATGTTTAAATACATATGTAGATTCTGTCAATTCATGGCACTATGTTAATTGGAATTAATCAAGGAGCATGCAACCTATTTTTGAATTGATTCAGCTTATTATAGAGTAGAAAATATATTTTATATGATTTATTATTTATTAATCGGTACTATTTGAAATAAACTTTTATCTGTATAATTGTTCACTATGTAGTTTGGGACATGACAATGTATATGCCGCTGTAGCATTTCATTGGATGTGTTTATTGTCTACCGCATGTTTATTTCACCCCATTCTTATTCTCTTCCTATAATCTATATTCTACTTGATGTTGATTTTTGATTTCTAATAAGATCTCTATTTTTTTGTAGTTGCTATTCAGGATTGATTAATTCAAAAATCAAGTTGCAATAACCTGATTTTTAATAACCTGATTTTTGATTTGTGCTTTTACAACCTAATTATTGTTGGTTTTAATCCACAAGCTTGGTTGTTATTGCTGTCTGAAGTCAAGAATAAGGTTACGTTATATTGATTAGAATGGGTCATTAACGTAATGGAGAGTTTTTAGGAAGTCTCAGAATAAGTCATTAGTTGTGGAATCCATTTAGGAGTTTGTTAGCTGTTAGTTCTCTTATTTCCTGTTTTGTTGCCAGTACTTTAGTTTGTTTTCTATTAATACCTGTAACCAGTTTCATTTGTTTTGAATAAGATCAATTCTCACATACTTGTTTGCTTAGTTTCAAATATACAGCTACATCTACATACATATATATATACCAAGCAGCTGGGTGTCATCTTATATTTGGTATCAGAGCGGGTTGTTTTCGGCGGATGCCCAAGTACATGCCACGAAGCACTATGTTGGAGACAAGCAAAATCAAGGAGGGAGGAGTTGGTCTGAGTTACCCAATGTTGGGACGTAGCAACTACACATCATGGGCGATAAAAATGAAGGTTTTATGCAAGCACATGGAGTGTGGTGTGCAGTGGAGCTTAAGGATCAAAGGGCTGCGATAGAAGAGAAAACTGATAAGGTTGCATTAGCAGCGATCTATCAAGGGATCCCGGAGGACATCCTTTTATCGGTGGCAGACAAAACTACGGCGAAGGAAGCGTGGGAGGCCTTACAAACCATGTGCCTCGGAGCGGAAAAGGTCAAGAAGGCCAAGATACAGACTTTGAAAGCCGAGTTTGAATCACTGCAAATGAAGGATGTAGAATATCTGGACGATTTTTGTATGAAACTAAATGCTCTAGTAACAAACATTAGAACACTTGGGGAATCAATTGAAGAAAATTATGTGGTGAAGAAGCTACTAAGAGCAGTCCCGTCAAGGTTTCTACAAATTACATCAACTATCGAGCAATTTGGTGACTTAGAAGAGATGACTGTGGAGGAAGTAGTTGGGTCAGTTAAGGCCCATGAGGAACGACTAAAGGGTGGTCAGAACGAATCGGCTGGAGGACAACTATTACTCACGGAGGATGAGTGGATAAAGAGAGAGAATAATGAAGGTCAATTGTTGTTCACCAGAGAAGAGTGGCTGAGGAGATCCAGCCAGAAAAATCGCAGCAGTGGTGACTTTCGTGGAAACCGCGGAGGACGGGATCGTAGCAAAGTACGATGTTTCAATTGCTTGGGTCATGGTCATTACGCTGCAGAGTGCCGTAAACCAAGATGTGACAAGAAGCAACGTCAAGAGGTGAAAGAGGTAAACATGACCCAGATACTAGATGAGGAGCCTGCATTGTTGATGGCAAAATGCGAAGACAAGGAAAAGACGGAAATGATACTATTAAACGAGAAAAAGGCAACGGTAAGATTGAGTCAAGATGGAAGCAGAGGAGTGTCAAACGTTTGGTACTTGGACAATGGGGCTAGCAATCACATGACCGGGCAACGTTCAAAGTTTAAGGAGTTGAACGAAAATATAACAGGGCAAGTACGCTTTGGGGATGGATCGACTGTCACCATCAAAGGAAAAGGCACTGTTAGTCTCAAATGCAAGAATGGGGAAGAGAAGACACTCAACGAGGTATATTACATCCCAAACCTCTGTAATAATATAATTAGTCTTGGCCAGTTATCTGAGGATGGACATAAGGTTGTGTTGAATGGTAACTACTTGTGGGTCTATGACAAGCTGGAACAACTACTCATGAAGGTCAAAAGATCAGGTAATAGGCTTTATAAGATCATTATTGAGAGCAATGAATCTATTTGTTTGATGTCAAAATTGGATGAAACAGCTTGGCTCTGGCATTCACGTTTGGGACATGTGAATTTTGTGGCGATGCAAACAATGTGCAAGCACAGAATGGTGGAAGGGTTGCCAATAATTGTGCCACCAAAGGAGATATGTTCTGGGTGTCTAATGGCTAAACAAACTAGGAAAGCTATCCCATCTTAAGCAACCTTTAGAGCTAAACGCGCACTGGAACTAGTTCACGGTGATCTTTGTGGTCCAATAATACCAGAGACGTCAGGAGGAAGTAGATACTTCTTTTTGTTGGTGGACGACTACAGCAGAGCAATGTGGGTATATATGCTAAGGAATAAGGATGATGCTTTTGAGGCGTTCCAGAAATTCCGTGCACACGTTGAAACGGGTCCTGACAAGAAAATAAAGGTCTTTCGCACGGACAGAGGTGGGGAGTTCTGCTCTAATAAGTTCAAAAATTATTGTGAGTATGCTGGGATTGAACGTCACTATACGACTCCGTACACGTCACAACAAAATGGTATCGTGGAGAGACGTAATCGTACAGTGGTCGCTATGGCTAGGAGCCTGTTAAAGGAAATGAAACTGCCGCCTAGTCTGTGGGGAGAGGCAATTAGACATGCAATCTATTTGTTAAACCGCTTGCCAACCCGTGCTTTGTCAGAACAGACGCCATACGAGGCTTGGACAGGAGTTAAGCCAAGCATTGAGCACATACGCGTCTTCGGTTGTGTGGTTCATATGAAGATTCCTAGCGTACACACACAGAAATTTGATGATCGGAGTAAAATGACGATCAATCTCGGGAAGGAACCGGGAACAAAGGGATACAGGTTGTACGATCCTGAATCAAAACAGGTGTATGTCAGCAGAGACGTTGTTTTTGAGGAGAAAAGGATGTGGGCATGGAACCAAAAGGGAGAAGAAGGACATGTACACAGCGGAGACAGCAGAAGTTTTTTCACAGTGAACGACATGGGGTCTGGTGACATACAGTCTGGTGTTCCACGATCAATACCACAGTCTACTAGTCAAGATGGTGAGCAGATCATTGATGAAAGTGGTGAACAAAGTGAACAAAGTGCGACATTACGTACTCCTGCGAGGTCACAGTCACAGTTTGTGCAAGATAATGAACAGAGTACTGAACGGAGTTCAACTGTGAACTCAGCTTATTCTTGTCAAAGCAATGAACCATGTAAGTTTAGATCGTTGATTGATATTTATGGAGAAACAGAGGAGGTGGAATTAGCAGAAGAAGAACTCATGCTGATGGGTGTTGAAGAACCAAGTAACTACAGTCAAGCATCGAAGAAGAAGGAATGGCGAATTGCTATGGAAAAGGAGATTGAAGCAGTTGAGAAAAACAGAACGTGGTCATTGACTGAACTTCCTCCAGGTTGCAAAGCAATTGATTTAAAGTGGGTGTTTAAGCTCAAGAAGGATACACAAGGAAAGATAGTAAAGCATAAAGCACGTATTGTGGCAAAGGGATATGTTCAAAAATACGGAGTTGATTTAAACGAAATCTTCGCACCTGTAACACGTCTCGAGACAGTTTGACTGCTATTGGCTCTCTCTGCCAAACACGGATGGGAGGTTCACCATTTGGATGTGAAGTCTGCGTTTTTGAACGGAGAACTGAGTGAAGTGGTATATGTAACACAACCAAAGGGCTTTGTTCAAGAAGGAAATGAGCATATGGTCTATAAATTATTTAAGGCACTGTACGGTTTTCGACAAGCCCCTCGAGCATGGTACGCAAAACTGAGTTGTTGTCTAGAGAGTATGGGATTGTCACGGTGTCCATACGAACATGCGGTTTATACTCAAAGGAAGGGCAGTGAAGTCTTGATTGTTGCCGTGTATGTCGACGATTTATTGATAACAGGAACGAACACTGCAATGATAAAAGACTTTAAGGAGCAAATGAGTAAGCACTTTGAAATGAGTGATTTGGGTCTTCTTTCTTATTACCCGGGCATCGAGGTCGAGCAGGGAAACGCTTTATTGAACTTAAGCAGACGGCGTATGCGAAGAAGGTTCTTGAGAAGGCGGGTTTGACAGAATGTAATCCAACCAAATATCCTATGAAAGCTAAGTTACTGATCACAAATGATGAAAACGGGGAGACAGTTGATCCTACTACCTACAAGAGTCTAGTTGGAGGTCTTCGATATCTTGTGCACACACGACCTGACATAGCATATTCAGTTGGAATAGTTAGTCGATTCATGGAACGTCCCACAGTCATGCATTTGAATGCTGCAAAATGTATCTTACGATACGTTAAGGGTACTCTGAATTTTGGGTTAGTTTATTCAAGGAGCAGTGGAAGCAACGAGTTAACTGGTTACTCTGACAGTGATTTGGGCGGTCACATTGATGATAGACGGAGCACAGGAGGTGTTGTTTTTTATCTGGATGAAAGTGTGATCACCTGGGTTTCTCAGAAGCAAAGGTGTGTGGCGTTGTCTTCTTGCGAGGCGGAATTCATGGCTGCCACTGTTGCAACATGCCAAGGGATATGGCTCCGTAAACTGTTGAGTGAGATAACTGGGATCAGCATTGGGCCTGTTGTGTTATACATCGATAACAAGTCTGCTATAGACTTGGCTAAAAACGCTGTTTTTCATGGGAGATCAAAACACATTGATATCCGCTATCACTTTATCAGGGAATGTGTTGAGCGCGGCGAGGTGACTGTTAAACATGTGCGAACAGAGGAACAGCGTGCAGATGTGCTTACTAAGGCGTTACCAATTGTCAAATTCGAAAGGATGAGGCAGTTGTTGGGAGTGAAGAACCTGGACAAGCAAGCTTTGGATTAAGGGGGTGTTTGTTGGTTTTAATCCACAAGCTTGGTTGTTGTTGCTGTCTGAAGTCAAGAATAAGATTACGTTATATTGATTAGAATGGGTCATTAACGTAATGGAGAGTTTTTAGGGAGTCTCAGAATAAGTCATTAGTTGTGGAATCCATTTAGGAGTTTGTTAGCTGTTAGTTCTCTTATTTCCTGTTTTGTTGCCAGTACTTTAGTTTGTTTTCTATTAATACCTGTAACCAGTTTCATTTGTTTTGAATAAGATCAATTCTCACATACTTGTTTGCTTAGTTTCAAATATACAGCTACATCTACATACATATATATATACCAAGCAGCTGGGTGTCATCTTATCTTGGCAAGATTGGTTTAATTCTTTGCATATTATTAACTCAATTAGTGCATGTACTTTAATACTAGAACTGTTTGCTTATTAGCTTTAAATTTCCCCTTATAGGTGTCTTAACGCACTGGATGATGTCACACATGATTACTATGGTCTTAAAGAACATATCGATCAGATTCTTGAGGTGAATTAATCAATATTTATATTTGTCCAAATTTCATGTAATTATGTTATTTGATCTTTTTATCATGCTGTTTTTGGTTGTGATAATAATGGGTATATGCTATCATTCTTTTTTTAGTCTTTCGGGATGAGAACTTACAACAATTTCTTCTTGTGCTTTCATTATAGATCATATATATGTGTTTCGATAGTTCCTGTACGAGTTTTACTTAATGTATAGAGTATGTTATGCTTCATTTTCCTCTCTCTTCTCGACCTTATTGCAATTGAAAAAAACATAATATACGTGAATGATTTTGTGTTTAATTTCTACCACCTGTTTATTTGCAGATGTTGTAGAATATTAATTTGGATGAGAACAAGCTAGCTATGAGGATATGCTACCCTCTGATCTTACTCCAACCTATGCAGTTGAGATGGTTCTCTTTGTTTGTTCTTTGGGATTATATTTTATTGCTAAAATTGTAATACTATTCGGCCAGTTTTATGTTTAATGACAATTCGCGACATCTTTAATTATATTTACTATTTTTGTTCAATCATATATATATTTTGTATTGTGACAAAATCAAGTTTTACCAAACAATATTAGAACATTATACCTGGTCGAACCGAGGATTGGGACGTAGGACAGAAGATAAGCCTTGAGTTATATCTAATCGTGCTCAAATGTATTATAACCTTAATTGTTATGGAGAAAATATTAATGCATGATTAATTATTTTGAGTCTTGTGTGAAGTTATGGACATCTATAACATTCTCATCCTACTTTTAACATTTTTAATGAGTATTTAGTTCAAGGACAAACTTGAAAGAATATATTCCTTAATTTAGTATGGAACTATTGGTTTTGATTATCTATTTTATTTTTAAAGGACCGATAAATGATGATGTAGTTGACCTGGCCGCCACACTTGTCTAAAGCTCGATTGAGCTGCTAGCTAGATGCTTTCCACCTGATCATTTTCTCTGTCAAAAGCAGATTTTAATTCATGCTGGAAATTAACTGATCATATGAATGTTGAATACTTGCATTAGCTGCATTGCACACATGCACATTACCACTATTTAACACTTATGATAAAGTTTTTAGAGCTTCCTCCAAAAACACAACTACACAATAATTATCTTCGTAAAATTTAATTGTACTAACAGTACATACAATACATATTAATTGATTTGAAGATTCTGAAAAACGTGTTGTGGCTGAGCTCGCTGATAATTATCCTCATATGACCATAAAATTAACAGAACTATACAGATGTATTAGAATATCATTGTTTGACATGTAGACGTGTAGTTGTACGTGTGTGTGTACTATTGTGCATGTACACAGGGCGGGTGCATAGGGACGTGTAGTATGCAAATTATGCTTTATGATTAAGTGTAATCAGTTACTAATATCTCTAATGTGGAGTTATCAATTAATTTTCTACTCCATTTTTTATAAAGTTTAGATGAGTCAAAATGAAAAAGGTAATTACCTCGGTATTTTGTCTGCTATAATTACATGCCAGATCCAAATTACTGTTTAAAATATGCACATAACCTGCACATTCTGATTTTCATTGTATATATTGGCCAACATTATCTTATGGCCGGTACGTAGCTACAGTTCGTAATCAAATTTCCATCCAAATCAAGCATAATCACTACAAGGAAAAGGGTAGTGTCGTTTATAACCAATTTCGGTCGGTTAAAGAACTAAAACCGATCGCAGACGTTCTGTCGGTTAACCCTACACAGTTTTTAATCTATGTATTTATTGACCTAAAGTATTTTGTCATCTATAAATCACAGGTCAGAGCTTCTCACGTGATCCAGGTGAAAACAAAGAAGGCACAAGCTGCAGTCATCAAGATAACTAAAGTATATGAAAAAGGGAATGGTGAACCCCTCACGCACTAGCACAAATATTTGTTTAGCTAGGTTTAAGGCTCATACTCAAGCAAACTTTTGCTTAAAGAGATGGAAGCTTGTGTTTAGGAGCCTTTCAAGTAGGCTTATAATGCAAAATTTTGCCCAGAGGCTGAGCAATAGAAACTAACAAGGACAAAAAAGGTATGGGGATATTAGAGATTTGGACCCAACAAGGAGAAGAACCGTGAGTAGACTTGATAGGAGGATACTTGCTTACATTAGAGTGGAAAACAAACAGAAACTCATTGAATTTTCGAGAGCCCATCAAAACCAATTTTTGTACAAATTAACTTTGGGCTGAGTTTTTTTCTCTTTGGCCATTGACACGTATGTTGGTCCCACACACGTGTCAAAAAAGTGGGGTCAATCCAAAACCGACCCTCATACACATACGGTCGGTTTTATTTAAACTGATTCATAATCAGTCGGATATGACGGTCGATTTTCGATCTTATGTGGTTGTGACACATGTGTTGGTCTCACTGACATGTCAACATTGTGGGGTCAATACGAGTCAACCCTGGTCAAGGCTAAACCCAACAAATTTTTATCAAAACCAACCAGGTTTAACCTGACCACGTTTTTCAGTTAAATTTAGTTAAAATCGACCGTTGGGGCTGTCGGTTCTGACTCTATTTCTTGTAGTGTTGGATGACATTTAAAAGATATAATAGAATTCACTCCCTTGTATTTACAAAAATAGTGTAGATTGTAATATATATTAACTTTAGGTAGTTATCTAAAGATGACTTTAAGGCCATTAAACCCTTGAATAATAGTCAGTTGTTGTGATTTTATCCATTAAGAGTTGTAATTTGAATACAAATCACTTATAATATGTGGTGATTAATTCAAAAACACACCTCTGAATGGTGGTGCCTAGCTTGTAGCATATAATTAAGTCATTTGTATTATTTAAAAGGTGATTTATTATATGTAGATTGTTAATTTGTGTGGTTGAAGAATGTTTCACTAAAATCACCTACCCAGTCACTATATATTGTGAACAATAAAATCACCATTTTTAACATTCAAATCACTTTTTCTATTCCGATAGTAAATTTTTAATACCGTCTTCGTCTTTTCTTATATATATATATATATATATATATATATATATATATATATATATATATATATATATATATATATATATATATATATATATATATATATATATATATATATATATATATATATCGAACAAATTTAAAATTTGAGAGAAAAAATTATAATATCAATTAAACATATATGAATATGAAGGAGATGAACAAAGTGACAAGGTGATGGATAAATATCAAGAATTAGTATTAATAATTGTGGGAACAAAAGAGATAGGATTTGTTAATGTACTCGATTTTAAAAAATGAAAGGAAATATTAAAATTACAATTAGTTTCTATTTGAGTATTGACCAAAATCTTTATGGGAAAAATGACTTTGGGAGGAATTCGGGTTTGGTCATCAAGAGATCGAGCTTCCTTTAATCTATTGTTTGGTGATTTTCATACCTCCCCACCAATAAACAGAGACAAATGGGAATATCCGAACTCCCCAACCACGGATCCCATACTACCCCCCATAAACTCAATGGTTTTCATGATCTCCACCTCTTTCCCACCCGCTCCTACTTATTCTACTCCAACTCGAAAATCCTATTAAACAGTAGTGGCAAACACAACAGAAAGGAGCTTTCAATTCCTAAATGGCGCATATTTGCCCAACGTCGTCCTTCGTTACTCATTGTAAGAATAGATTCTTAAAATTATCTTAATTTACTTTTAAAATTTCACATATACACGTTACAAGTAAATAAAAAAACAACTTAGAATGTTCCGTACATGTGAGTGTACACCTAAGTATTGTCAATTTAATTCCATATATATATCAAAAAAATTAAAATAATAAGAAATAAATGGAATCATTTGAAAATATTAAGGGCCACAAATAAAAATTGAGAAACATAGGCATATAAAAAAATATATCATTTTTAAAGAAGATTTTTATTTAATTCCTTCATTTGTGTACAATACTAAGGGGCTGTATTCGATTCGGATTCTCAAGGATTATTTATATTAAAATCCGGTTGTATTCATTAAGGATTTTAAAAGTCTTTTAAGATCTTGGTATATTTAATTTGAATTTTAAGAAATCCATTAAAATGTTGGTATTCGATTTAGATTTCAAAATGACCACTAAAAATTGATGGTATTCGAAATTTGATGGATTTTTTTTTGATTTTGTAAAATTATGGATTTTAATGGATTGCATAATGCTATTTATATTTTTGAAATCTAGCTATATAAAGTTTATGAGATTGTGAGGGATTCTATCTAAACTTATGCATCCTTTCGGCAAGATTTCACATCGACTCACGTAGAATTAAAATCAAATATATAATCTTTCAAAATCCATAAATTAATACTATTCCATTAAAATATTTTAAAATGTGAACTAAATATATCATACTATAAATTTTTTAAAATTTGAATCGAATATACTCTAAAATTTAAATCATCGCAATACAGTGGTGATAAGGATCAACATATTTTCCTACATAAATCTATCTGTTTCTATGTGTAACGTATATTTGTCCATATGCGTCTACATATATACTTTCATATATACTCACTCTAAACTTCATTTCTCATTTCTCACTATCACACATACATCTAGTATCCATTTTTCTCATACGTACCTTCCTCGTTTCTACCGTCTCTTACGGGTGAGTTTCAAATGTGGATGATTATCATAGGGTGTAATATCCGTATTATTTATTTAGTTAATATTTTTATTAATTACAATTAGATTAGAATTAGTGAGATTATTTAATAATATTTATTTTAATAATATTTGACTTATAATAGAATTAGTTTTTAATAAAATTTGATTAGAAATAGGAATTATGATTAGATTAATAATTAGATTAGAAATAGGATAATATTTCTAAAATCTCCCTATATATATTAGGTGTAATACATGTTTTATTAAAACCCTAAAAATATAATCGTTAACGGAGACGTATAACAGAGCAGAGGAGGAGAGGAGAATAGCAGAGCAAGTTATCATATTTAGTATATTAGCACGGTACTCTTTTCCTTCTACTATTTCTATAACTTGCTTTCAAATCATTAGTTTATATTATTTCCTGTGCCCGTGTATTTTGTATAGTATAAGTCATATGTACCTGTTGCTTCGGTATTGCATGTCCGCACATGTTTATTAGATTCAACAGACTAAGACCAGCTTAATTGATATTTATTTAAGCAAGTGAGTTTTGTTATAGATCATTATTGCTATAATTATTTTATTTATTAATATAAGTTTTGCTTGAACTCTTAATAGCTAAACTTTTTGTCTCCGATTTGACATATTATAATTATAGGTATAATAATATGATTGGCTTAAGCAGGGGTCATATGTATAATTAAGGCTATGATTGCCTTTGTTTATTCGTATATGTATAATCATTGATTATAAATTATATTTTGTATAGATCGGGAGCCGGGTGTTTAGTGGGTTATTTGCGGATATTGTTAGTGTTTGTGATCGCTACTTTTAAGGTACGGATTTCGTCCCCTTTCTTTTCAGCGCTACTCTTTTTAGGATTAATTATATTTAATTTATTCCTTTCGTAAATCTGTTCATTCCGTTATTACTCGTCTTAACTGTTTTGATTCTCCGAAAGCTAACTTAAAGTCTGTTTCAAAATATTTAAATATCTGTCTCTGCGATTTTCGAAAATTATATATGTTACATATATGCGTAGAACATTTGAAATATTTGTTTCAGGTGATTTTTAAATTGTGAAAATTATTTTATTTGAACCCTTAGAGTGATATAGGGTATACCGATTTAACCAGCTGTAGGGGTACTACAGCCATGTCATTGCGGCACCAGTGACATGACACTTCCGTGGCAGTGTGATTAGTCACGGCGTATCCTTCTGTTAGCTCAGGTGGTGAGCTTTGGCCATTTTGATATTTGTTTGAGGATACGTGGGTGCACCCAGAGTCTGATTTGATTTGTGATTTGATATTTGACGGTGACGTTGTATATGCCGTACACGTTGTCCGGTTTGTTGCACGCATTAGGTACCCTATGATGTGTGTATCTGTTATCTGTTCTGTATCGGTATGAAATATCCTAACCCTTCGTTGCTTCAGCCTTGTTTTAAAAATTAATGTTTGTTTATAACTGTCAAACTATATATCTTCTTTCTGTTTTATTAAATTGTATTCCAATCCGTACTGGGCATTTGGCTCATGCCGTATTCTTTCTTCTGGCAGGTACTTAGGGGATCTTGGGATGTGTGATGGAGAGCTATCCTTACTTCATTTATTAGGACATTTGAACTTCTCAGATTATTTTAGTCATTTTCATTATTATAGATTTTGGATTTATTCGTATTTATCATTTTGAATTGTTTTGGAGGTTTTAATACTATTTTACAGAGTTGTTGGACCTATTCAATTACTTTAAGGAGGATTTTAGTACTATGTATACAGGTTTGTGGTTTGATAAGTAACCCCTCATCTCATTTTGGAAAGGGGGTGTTACAGAAATGGTATCAGAGCCATACCCGGCCGGAAGTGCAAAGGCACTGCCCGGGTTTCGTAAGTTTGTCTGTGGGCTCGACGAGGACGTCGACCCAATAAGGTGGGGTGTTTGTAACATCCCACATCGAACAGAATGTGTGTGTTTGGGCCCTTTATAAGGACAAGTTAATAACTCATGTATACCTAAAATTGCTAGCTTTTTATGGGCTGACCTGTGGTGGGTTGTTGGGCCCGGTATGCATTCAGTTGTGGGCTTGGGTTGTTATAAATGGTATCAGAGCTACTCTTTTTAGGATTAATTATATTTAATTTATTCCTTTCGTAAATCTGTTCATTCCTTTCGTTAGTTTATATCCGCACTTATTTGATTCAGGTACGCGTTTTAGTTTCGTTAGATTCCGGGGACGGAATCCTTTTTAAGGGGGTATATATGTAATATCCGTATTATTTATTTAGTTAATATTTTTATTAATTACAATTAGATTAGAATTAGTGAGATTATTTAATAATATTTATTTTAATAATATTTGACTTATAATAGAATTAGTTTTTAATAAAATTTGATTAGAAATAGGAATTATGATTAGATTAATAATTAGATTAGAAATAGGATAATATTTCTAAAATCTCCCTATATATATTAGGTGTAATACATGTTTTATTAAAACCCTAAAAATATAATCGTTAACGGAGACGTATAACAGAGCAGAGGAGGAGAGGAGAATAGCAGAGCAAGTTATCATATTTAGTATATTAGCACGGTACTCTTTTCCTTCTACTATTTCTATAACTTGCTTTCAAATCATTAGTTTATATTATTTCCTGTGCCCGTGTATTTTGTATAGTATAAGTCATATGTACCTGTTGCTTCGGTATTGCATGTCCGCACATGTTTATTAGATTCAACAGACTAAGACCAGCTTAATTGATATTTATTTAAGCAAGTGAGTTTTGTTATAGATCATTATTGCTATAATTATTTTATTTATTAATATAAGTTTTGCTTGAACTCTTAATAGCTAAACTTTTTGTCTCCGATTTGACATATTATAATTATAGGTATAATAATATGATTGGCTTAAGCAGGGGTCATATGTATAATTAAGGCTATGATTGCCTTTGTTTATTCGTATATGTATAATCATTGATTATAAATTATATTTTGTATAGATCGGGAGCCGGGTGTTTAGTGGGTTATTTGCGGATATTGTTAGTGTTTGTGATCGCTACTTTTAAGGTACGGATTTCGTCCCCTTTCTTTTCAGCGCTACTCTTTTTAGGATTAATTATATTTAATTTATTCCTTTCGTAAATCTGTTCATTCCGTTATTACTCGTCTTAACTGTTTTGATTCTCCGAAAGCTAACTTAAAGTCTGTTTCAAAATATTTAAATATCTGTCTCTGCGATTTTCGAAAATTATATATGTTACATATATGCGTAGAACATTTGAAATATTTGTTTCAGGTGATTTTTAAATTGTGAAAATTATTTTATTTGAACCCTTAGAGTGATATAGGGTATACCGATTTAACCAGCTGTAGGGGTACTACAGCCATGTCATTGCGGCACCAGTGACATGACACTTCCGTGGCAGTGTGATTAGTCACGGCGTATCCTTCTGTTAGCTCAGGTGGTGAGCTTTGGCCATTTTGATATTTGTTTGAGGATACGTGGGTGCACCCAGAGTCTGATTTGATTTGTGATTTGATATTTGACGGTGACGTTGTATATGCCGTACACGTTGTCCGGTTTGTTGCACGCATTAGGTACCCTATGATGTGTGTATCTGTTATCTGTTCTGTATCGGTATGAAATATCCTAACCCTTCGTTGCTTCAGCCTTGTTTTAAAAATTAATGTTTGTTTATAACTGTCAAACTATATATCTTCTTTCTGTTTTATTAAATTGTATTCCAATCCGTACTGGGCATTTGGCTCATGCCGTATTCTTTCTTCTGGCAGGTACTTAGGGGATCTTGGGATGTGTGATGGAGAGCTATCCTTACTTCATTTATTAGGACATTTGAACTTCTCAGATTATTTTAGTCATTTTCATTATTATAGATTTTGGATTTATTCGTATTTATCATTTTGAATTGTTTTGGAGGTTTTAATACTATTTTACAGAGTTGTTGGACCTATTCAATTACTTTAAGGAGGATTTTAGTACTATGTATACAGGTTTGTGGTTTGATAAGTAACCCCTCATCTCATTTTGGAAAGGGGGTGTTACATAGGGTTTTACAGATCTACTAATTTTTCTATTTATTCATGTTTGATTGTTAACGATTTTCCCAGGATAACATGGCTCAAAACAACTTGGTTGCTGCCAAAATTCAGGAAATGGAGAATGCGGTAACTTTTTTATACCTCTTTCCCCTATTCTTTTGTGTCTTGTTTCGGTCAATTAAAGCCATTTTATTACCGGTTTGTCTGAATTAAAATTCTAAGAGTTATATATGTGAATAAATGTATAAACTATAAAGATTATAAAATATTCACCCATTTTTCAGGATGAGTAACGATTCAAAAAAGATAAATTAATCACTACTTTTTCCAAAACCAGACATGGATTATTTCGGGGCTAGTTTCTTGTGAGTGTGGTGTGAATTATGTACATAAAAAAATTTCAATACATATATATTCACATTGGCTTCAATTATTAATTAAATTTTTATATAAAATGGTCTTTCCCTTCATTTTACTTTTAGATTTTCAGACTGAGTTTTTCCTTATGTGGCACACACGTGTGTTAGTCTTACCGTCAGTATTGTGGGGTCAATAAGAGTCAAACGTGGTCAAAATTAAACCCGACCATTTTTAACGTGACCATCTTTTTCAGTCGGATTTAGTTTAAACGGACCGCCTTGTCTTTAAAATGGACAGTTGGAGTGGTTGGTTCTGACTCTGATTTTTGTAGTTCTTCTCTATTATTAATTCAACTAGCTTTTAAATTTTAATCATTTTGTTTTTTGATATCACTTATTTATGGATACAATCTTTCTATTATCGCCTTATTGCTCATAATGTTCTTAATTGGATACAGGGATGGGTGAGTGGTCAACTAGCGGAGTGTTATTCATTAGAAGAAAATGGGGGCTCCTTTTCGACGTTACTTCAGATGTTCTATAGAGAAGCTAGATTTGACATGATGAGGATGGAAGCTAAGTTGTACGTATTAATCTCCACATTATTAAGTTATGTCTATGTATGTTTATGTTCTTTTAGCATGTACTTTTGCTATGTTTATCTAATTTAAATTTAAATCCAGGATTAACAATGTAATCGATTTCCGCGAAATAAGGGAAATCAGCCATAAACTTGAAGGTTCTGCTCTGAGGTAAAGTATATGGATAAGTGTTCTGATTGATGGAGCATGCGCCCTTCTTTTATTTGTGTTTCTAATAAATCAAAATTTACAGACTTAATTTTCAACTTATTGGAGACGTACGTAACAATTAAGTTAAATGGTCGTTGATTTAATGGATCAAAAAAATCAAATACGATTGGTAGATAAATGATTTCGAATCTATTTTACTTGTTATATATTTTAAAGAAGTAAGAAGATTATATTTTAATTACCATGTGAATAAAAGGGTGAATGTTGTAGTTTGGGGGCTGTGCATATTGCAAGAGGATGTTCGGAGCTCTGTGTGGCTGCTAGATACGAGTCCCGACGCTGGTCAGTTTGCTTCTTCCATTAAGCAACCTCAACATTTTATAAATATATAGAATTTAGTAATAGTGTTTTATTATACTTGTGTTTTGTTAATGTCTAAAACTTTTAAATATATACATTTCAGCTTATTATAAACTTTTAAATATTCTATATATATGATTTATTATTAATCAGTATTATTTGCAATCAACTTGTATCTGTATAATTGTTCACTCTGTAATTTGGACATGACAATGTGGATGCACATTTCATTGTCTGTGTTATTGTTTACCACCTTTTGTCACACTCCGTTCTTATTATCTTCCTATAATTTATATTCTATTCGTTGTTGATTTTTGATTTTTAATAGGATCTCTGTTTTTTAGTTGTATATATTCATATTTTTTTGTTATGAACACTTTGATGATGAATTTGTAGTTGGTGTTCAGGATTGATCCTAATATACGGAAGTTGGTTCCAGGTTCTTAGACTATATTGAATAAGTTATCAATAATCCTAAATGTGAATATCAATTATTACTCCGTATTTTTTTCAATAACAAATTGTTAGGGCCGGCCATCGATAAAACGACCAAGGCAACCACCAAAAAATTTATCTACAAGTATTATGTATATATTTTTTATTTTTTAGAATTATAAAAAAAGGAGCACCATTTCAAAATTTCGTTTAAGACACACAAATATCTAATGTCGATCGTGCAAATTGTGTCAAAGTACGTGGTCTTATTGTTTAGTGCTTTTTCAACCTAATTATTGTATCTTGGCTAGATTGGTTTAATTCATTACATATTATAACTCAAATAGTGCATGCACTTTAATACTGTACTTAATAGCTTTAATTTTTTTCCTTTCAGGTGTCTAAACGCACTAAATGATATCTTAATTGATTACCATACTCTCAAAGAACATCTCGATCAAATTCTTGAGGTAAATTAATCAAAATTTATATTTGTAAAAATTTCATATAATTATGTTGTTTGAGCTTCTTATCCTGTTGCTTTTGGTGGTGATAATGAATGTTATATGTTATCCTTCCTTTTCTAGTATTTGGTAATGAGGACTTGAAACAATATCTTTTTTGCGCTTTTCTTAATAGATCATATACATTTGTTTCGAAAGATTCTGTAAGGATGGTTTTTAGTTAATGTATATAGTATGTTATGCTTCATTTTCCGTTTTGTTCTGGGACCTTATTGTTATTAAATAATTCATAATATAAGTAAAGGATTTTGTATTTATTTTCTACCACATGTTTATTTGCAGATGTTGTAGAACATCAATTTGGATGAGAACTAGGTACAAGGATATGCAATCCTTGATCAAACTCATACGGAGGCAGTTGAGATGGTTCTCTTTGTTTGTTCTTTGGGATTATATTTTATTGAAAAAATTGTAATAATATTCGACCATGTTTATTTTTAATGAAAATATGTGACATTTGTCACTATATTTAATATTTTCTATTTAACCATATATATATATATTTTGTATTATCAGATAAAATTGTCATTCTTTTTATAGTAAATGACAGAGTCTAATCCATAAGATACACATTTTGGATAGGTATGAATAACCTATTCATCAAAATATATATATATATATATATATATATATATATATATATATATATATATATGCATGTCTAACCTACATAGATATTGTAGGTACTTATGATCTTATTCTTACATATAAAATTCTAGACAATTTGTTATGGATGTAGTTTTTAGGATATTTACCCCATTTATCAAGGGTTTAAAAATTACTTTAACAATTTTTTTTATAAAAAAATGATTTATATAGAAAATTGTAGGAGATGGATTACTAAGAACAAATATACAATTATATTAATAAAATTTATTGTAACCTTAATTGTTATGAATATTGATAGAAAATATTAATGATTAATCATTTTCATTCTTTTGTGAAGTTATGGGATCTAACATTTTCGTCAGCTGATCACTTAAAACATTTTGAATGAGAAGTATTTAGTTCACGTATATAAATATTGACTGGATAAATTTTATAGAATCAAGTTTTGGTATGATTATATCCTTTTAGCATATAATTATTAGTCTTGATTATTTATTTTATTTTTAAAGCAAGAAATGATGATGTAGTTGACCACTTGACTGGTAATATGTCAATGAGCTTTTCATCTGCTCCTTTTATTTGTTAAAATTATTAGGATTGCATTCACTATGAATTCACGTTAATTAAACACATCGTAAAGAAAATAATAGATGTTCTTCTCATTCATTATCCCTTGTAGAATCAAGCTCTCTCCTTTATGCACCTTACAACTTCTCTCTCGTCCAACGAATCTGTACCATGTGACGCCAACTCCCTCAAAGATCTCATACATATCCCTGATCTTATCATCATGAAGTTTAAGACAAACAATTCTTATTCCTTAAACCTTCATCTTCTCATCATTTACTACGGTGAAATTACCACGATATTTATCAGTGCATAACGTCACAAACATTGCTTAATCTCTCTATATATGTATGGAAGTAGCAGATTGAATCCATCACCCATTCTGATTTATTATTCACCGAACCAGGAACAGTATACTCAATAGCCATTAAAAACCCTCCATCCTCGATCACATGTGTAAAGTGTGTATCATCTACTTTGTTCTCCCCCTTCATCTCCCTAAAGGACTTTAAGTCTTCTTTAAAGTTTGGATATAACATTTGTATATGACTCGTTTTACCATAATAGTAGCAGTCAACAGTGCTCATATACTTCTTGCTCGGCCGAGATTCACTTCTTCCTTGTGGGCTATTATGGTTGCGACACCTCCCTAACTACTAATAACATCTGTTTAGATCATCCAAAACATCAAGAAATATTTTTTAACTCCAGACCAACTATCAATGCATAATCAGTAATTTATTTTTTACGTGATTGTCTTTTATTTGACACTGAATCTACTCTTCGAACCCAAGTTCTAGAAATTAATTTGTTAGAATCGCATCCACTATATATTCACATTAATCAAACACTATAACCAATACAAAAGTAACGAACACAATAATTTAAAATGAAAACCCCTTAGTGGAGGATAAACCACCAATTCACTAAATATGAAAGTAATAAAAGAATGGAGTCGCTCCCTCACTCAACACTCACGAATACAATCACCTCACCTTGACGCAAAAACACTCTCTTGTGTATCTCTCATAACTCTCTAAATTTTATTTTCATTAAAATTCCTACCAATATTTATATTTATAAGCACCACATATATTCTTCTTCTTTTTTATGAAAAGACGACACATATATTCTAATCATAACTTATTTCGGTTATTAATTATGACAATTACCATCTTTTCATATCTTGGATAGAAATACTCTTACAATTAATATTTCCATCAAAATTACTAACCTTAATTATCATAAATAAAATACATACTCAAATTAGGATTCGTAACTTATTTAGAAATTTGGGACGTACAATAATAATAACCAAAATTTTCATGCTAGAAATTAACTGATCATATCAATTTTTAATACTTACATTAGCCGTATTGCACATTGGCACTCATACTTGTGATAAAGTTTTTTGAGCTTCCTCCAAAAACACAACTACACATGATAATTATCTTCGTAAAATTTAATTGTACTAAGAGTACGTATTAAAAATGACCAACGGTGGTGATCCGTTTAAACCTAATCGGTTATGACCATTGCATGGGTTTAATGATCATAACCTACCAAAATATCGATCGGCCCCACAATTGTCACCTGGAAGCCACGTGTCAATTAAAACTGACCGACGGTGGTCGGTTATATGTTAGCTAAAATCGATCGAAGGCAGTTAGTTATGTGACAATGAAATGTCATTGTTTAAACTGATTGATATGCACATCGGTCGATTTTCTAGCAAAAGCGCTTAAAACTGACTAATATAACCGATCGACGGGCTAAGAAATCAGTCGATTTTATTTGTGAAGACGGTCGGCTATAACATATGCGGTCAGTTTTACTGGGCACCTGAATGGTAAAAAATGGTCGGTTTTACTGATCATCGGTCGGTTTTACTAGGTTTTTAAAAAAATCAGCTTATCTGCAGTTTATATTAGTCCATCCCAACAACAATCAAACACATTCATATACTAGATTCCAATAGCAATTATATATCAACCATATCATAATCAATCAACACAGAAGCCAAATTAATCCAAACTACGTACATTCATAATCAAACACAAAGGCAAAATTAATCCAAACTACATTTATAATTAACATAAACATTCGCATTCAACCAACATATCTTAATTAAATTACACATTACCTCAAATTATCCAAACAACATTCATAATTATAAGTTCAATAACAATCAGTTTTATGCTTGCGAGGTCAGAGTCAAAATTGACCATCGGATGTCGGCCGATTTTTACGTCTGCCACGTCATCACAATGACGTCATTTCTTTTCTTTGCAAACCAGATAACCGACCGATTACTTATCGGTCGATTTTAATCACCCACTTTTTTGTCGATCAATTTTATGCGGTCACTTCTAACCATTTCCCTTATAGTGTACACAGGGCGGGTGCATAAGGATTTGGTGAACGAAACCTTTAATTAAAATTCATCTATATATCTTTGATGGATGATCAACGTCCGGTTTGGTTGGGGTTAGAAGTCGAACCAGAACCACACACCATATGATATCGCTTTTTAAAAAAATTAAACCAACCCGCAAACCAATTAACCAGATTATGTGGTGCGGCTTAGATGGTTCGGTAATCGTATTCTTTTTTAATACTAAAATATAAAATAATATTTCTCGTTAAGTGCACATAACTAATAAGTAATCATAAATCATAGTCCTTGACAAAACTGAAATAAAATTTCTGTAATTTAACAGTAATTGTAAATAATAAATTAAAAGTATTTTAATAATAATTAAGAATGATTATAAATAATATATCAAATAATTTATTAAAATCTTTTATTTGTAAAAAACTTATATGTACAAAAAATTTATTAGATTTATAAAAATTTATTAATTTATATTAACAAATTTTGCAATAAATTCTATTTGGGATTTTAACCTCTAACAAAATCTTTTAAACTACGGCTTTGAATTATGATTTTGGCCCTTTACATCACAATTTATTGATAAAATGTCCAAAATATCACAAGACGTGAGAATAAGTATCACAATAAAAACGCAACTTAAAATGGGTGTTAATTTGACAAACGTGATATAAAGATGTGTTACTTGAGTTTTAGTTTCTTAAAGAACAAAAAAAAATTGAAACGCATTATAAACATGCATTGGCAAGGAAATATATATTTAGTGTTCATTTTTTAGAGTTAAGTGGGCTTGGTTTTCTTTCCCTAAACGTAGGTTTAAACCCCATTACCACAAAAACACAAGAAGAAAATACTTTGTTAAGAATCTTAAATAACCCCAGCTACATAATATCAAGCATTGATGTCTTCTGAGTAGTATCATTTTCTTAAATACGTTCAATGCATTTTCAACCGCATCTTCCGAGAAGAAATGTACAGAACAATATGATGGAGAGGTTGGCTAAAATATTCATTAACTCTAGTTAGATGCAACATATATTGTTACTAATTAAATAAACAATAAACAATGATGCATGATATACCCGAGGTAGACATAAATACCATCTTTCTTGATGGTACCGAAATGTTTAAAGTAATCCCACAAGGTTTGATGGATCTATATATCTTTGATGGATGATCACCGTCCGATTTGGTTGGGGTTAGAAGTCGAACATGAACCAAACACCATATGATATCACTTTTTAAAAAATTCAAACCAACCCACAAACCAATTAACCAGATTATGTGGTGCGGCTTAGATGATTCGGTTTAGTGATTCATAAACAATACTATAATCGTATTCTTTTTTAATACTAAAATATAAAATAATATTTCTCGTTGAGTGCACATAACTAATAAGTAATCATAAATCTTAGTCCTTAAAAAAGCTGACATATTTTTTTTGTAATTTAACAGTATTTGTAAATAATAAATTAAAAGTATTTTAATAATAATTAAGAATGATTATAAATAATATATCAATTAATTTATTAAAATCTTTTATTTATAAAAAAATTATATGTACAAAAAAGTTATTAGATTTATAAAAATTCACTGATTTATATTAGCAAATTTTGCAATAAATTCTATTTGGGATTTTAACCTCTAACAAAATCTTTTAAACTATGACTTTGAATTACGATTTTGACCCTTTACATCTTAATTTATTGATAAAATGCCCAAAATATCACAATACGTGAGAATGACCCTTTAGTATCACAATAAAACGCAACTTAAAGATGGTGTTAATTTGACAAACGTGATATAAAGATGTGTTACTTGAGTTTCAGTTTCTTAAAGAACAAAAAAAATTGAAACGCATTATAAAACATGCATATGCAAGGAAATATATATTTAGTGTTCATTTTTAGAGTTAAGTGGGCTTGACTTAACTTTAGAGTTAAGTGATTGCACCTCCTTCCAGGACAAAGGATTTGAAGGCCTCGTGCAGCAAGCCTCCTCGGGATGACTCGAGGAAAAGGCCGCTAGACGCTGAGGTCGCAAAAACGGACCTGAAAAAACAGCGAAGCGGGTTGGATAGAGACACTGTTATGGACGTTGTTCCTCCTCATACTACCGCGAATGCTTTTGCGAAGATGGGCCACTCTCACATCTCTGATAGCGATCTCAACATGTTGGCTCAGTCTTCACTCGAAGAAAACAATGTTGCTCTAACTCGAGCCGCAACTGAGCTTTTTTACAAGCAGGAGAGTCGTCACAAGGAAATACGTGCTCTCATTCAGCAGAATGCTATTTTAAACTTCAAGGTCAAATCGATAGGGGCCGATAAGAAGAAGCTGCTCGAGGAACAGAAGAGGATGAAAGACCAGCTTAGTCCGTTGAAGAGGGATCTACGAACCGGGTAGGAGAAGGTTAGCAATCTCGAGAATGATCGAGCAGCTGATAAAAAATCATTTGACGAGAAGCTGTGCGAACTCCAAGCTCAAATACTGCCTAAGAGGCCGTTATCGCAAGCTTTGCGGACGAGAAGAATGAGGCAGTAGCTGAGGCCTCGGATCTTGGGCAGGTGAAATTTATGAAATCCTTCATGAAGAAGTTGTCTGACTTCGACTGGGGCCAATTGGGCGAGGCGACCCGAGTTTATGCAGAGACTCTTCGCAAGGAAATGGAGGAGGAGGTCTCTCGGTGAGCCGCGGAGCTCGAGACGAAGCGGGCCCAAGAGCAGCAAGACCATGATGGGGCCTTTTAGTTCCTTTTCTTTATTTGTAATTTATTCTTGAACAAGTACTTTGGGCTCGCTTGCGAGCTGAATTTGATGGGTTGCGGGCACCGTCTATTCCTCGCATTTGTATTCACTTTAACTTTATTTATAATACTTCAATTTGTTTATCTCCTTTCTGTTCGCGTCGTATTATTTATATATGCTTTTATATCCTGCTTGCATTGCATATCATATCTTCATGTTTCATATTTTCTTTGAATTTGCACAATTACTTTCTGGTCTCTTTTAATGAACCGATTATGACTTCGCATCATTAAACTATCCTGCTTATGCCAACTATTCCGATCGCACCAAACGAACTTGATTCACATCGTCTCGCATGTTTATGACCTCGCATGGGGGCCCGATTCGTATGCCTTAGAACCGAATGGCCTTAATGCTTGCCTGAGCTCGTTCCAAAGGGGCCCGTGGTCATGGCCTCGCATCGCACACTTATGTGACGACGGGTCCCCACATCGCGTCGCTTGGCTGGCCATGAGGCCTCGCCTAGCTTTGCGATTTCTGGCCGCACATTGTCATAGCCTGGCCCTAATTACATGAATTTCCACGAATATTGATACACATCACACAAAAATTGAAAGATAACCATGTATATTTCTTAGATAATTGAAGAACATAGTGCTAATAGAGTCATTACATCAGTTCAAAGAGGTGTTTATATAACACTACTACCCCCCGAAACTTAGGGTGATTTATTCATATGAAGTATAGAAATAAATAATGATGCCAGTTACATGGGCAGTTAAGGTAGATACTTCTTGAGGTGTTCTCATTCCAGGCTCACTGGATGGGCTTGTCCTTGAGGTCGGCGAGGTGAATAAGTTCCCTCTCAGATAACAGTCTTGACCTTGTAGGGACCTTCCCAGTTGGCGCCAAAGACTTCATGTGCCTGAATCTTGGTGTTTGGCATGACCCGACGTAGGACTAGATCTCCAACTCGGATGGGACGGGCTTTCACTTTCCCATTGTAGTGTCTAGCTGTCCTCTGATGTTATGATGACAAACGGGCTTGAGAGTCTGCTCGCATCTCTTCAATCATGTCAAGGTAGAGTCGGTGGTTGACCTCATTATTATTGGGGTCAAAATGATCTCACCAGTAGTGCTCCTCGGGGTAGTGTTATAGGAGCAGAGTACCCTAGGGAGTTCTTCGGGCTAGTTGCCCTTATTTTCATTCAGCTTAGCTTTCAGAGTGTGCTTGATTATCTTGTTCACTGCTTCGGTCTGGCCATTTGATTGAGGGTGACATACTGATGAGAAGTCTTTTTTAATACCCAGGTTGTCACAGAATTCTCACATTTCCTTAGAATCAAATTGTCTTCCATTGTCTGAGATGAGCTTGTAAGGGATCCCAAACCTGCATACAATAGATCTATACACAAAGTCCTTAAGTTTTTTGGCAGTGATAGTGGCTAAGGGTTCAACCTCGGCCCACTTAGTGAAATAATCAATTGCTACTACAACATACTTGACCCCTCCCTTAGCTTTTGAGAGTTCTCCTATTAGATCAATCCCCCACATGGCTAAGGGCCACGGGCTTATCAGAGAGGTGAGTAGAGCGGCGGGGATGTTTCTGAGGTTAGCATACCTCTGGCACTTGTCACAAGTTCTGGCGAATTCTAAGGCATCGTGCTTGAGAGTAGGCCAGTAGTAACCTTGGTGGAGAATCTTGTGGGCTAGAGAGCCACCGCCCGTGTGATTGCCACAAATGCCTTTATGTACCTCTCGAAGTATGTAATTGCATTTGGCCCCCTCAACACATCTGAAGCCCCTCCTGTAAAGGACCTCATCATAGATAACATATCGTGCGGCTTTGTACTTGATTCTCCTAGCTTCGTTTTTGTTTTCAAGTAAAGAGCCCATTTTTATGTATTCCCAAATCGGGGTCATCCAAATTGGGGCTAGAGCTTCAACTTCAATTTTTATCAAATCAAATGATGAAGTCTTCTTCACATCCAATTCCTCGGGAACACTGGGCCTCCTCTGAATTTCAAGGGGGATGACCCATAACAGAGTGGCCTCACGCTGAGAGCCGAGTTTGGCCAGCGCATCCGCACGAGTATTTTGATCCCGTGAGAGTTGTTCGATCTTGACTTCTTTAAAGAGGCTGATGAGCCACCGGGAGCAATTGAGATATAATTACGTATGGGGACCCCTAGCTTGGAACCCCACTTTGATTTGGTAGACAAATGGAGTCACTGAAAATATTCAGATTTTCTACCTACATTTCCAAGGCTAGCTTGAGGCCAGCTATCAGGGCTTCATACTCAGCATCATTGTTTGTGGCTTGAAAAGTGAAGTGGACAGTTGTGCTAAGTCTGTGCCCCTCGAGAGTGACGAACTCTATTCCTGCCCCAGCTCCCACATTATTTATAGCTCCATCAACATATAAGGTCCACCAAGGAGCGCTGTTCTCATTGATTTTTTTTGTGTGGTGCTTGAGACCTTAACGAGGGCTTGTGAGCTCTCCTCACTGTGAGGTGGGAATTCCATAATGAAGTCAGCAAGAGCCTGTCCCTTTATGGCACTGCGGGGCTTGTACGAAACATCGAACTGGCCTACTCGATCGCCCACTTTAATAACCTGCCAAATGTTTCGGGTTTGTGTATCACCTGCCTTAGTGGATAAGCGGTTCTCACTTTAGTTTTGTGTGCTTGAAAGTATGGTCAGAGCTTTCTTGACGCCAGGATAAGAGCATAAACCATCTTTTCCATGTTAGTATACCGGGTCTCTGCATCAAGCATTCTTTTGCTCACGTAATACACAGGAAACTGAGTGTCCTCTTCTTCTCTAACCAGCACAACACTAACCGAGTAGTTTGAGACAGCTAGGTAGAGAATTAAAGTCTCCTCTGCTAAAGGTTTGGATAGGAGAGGCGGGCTACCTAGATGTTCCTTGATTTTTTGAAAGGCCTCTTCACATTCAAGAGTTCACTCGAACTTTTTCCCTATATTTTTGATTGCCTTGAAGAACTCTTGGCATTTGTCAGATGATTTAGGGGGAAAATGATTTAAAGCTGTTATCCAACTAGTTAAGCTCTGCACCTCCTTAACATTTCTGGGCGACCTCATTTCTATTAGAGCTTTGATCTTGGTCGGGTTGGCCTCGATCCCTCGGTGATTAACAATGAAGCCTAGGAATTTTCCAGATTCTACCCCAAAGACACATTTCTAGGGATTGAGCTTCATCCGATATTTCCTCAAGATGCCAAACATCTTAGCTAAGTGGCCTACGTGATCCACGGCCTCCTTAGACTTAATCAGCATATCATCTACATACACTTCCATGGTTTTGCCAATTTGCTTCTCAAACATCATGTTGACAAGCCTTTGGTAGGTGGATCCGGCATTAAGTAGGCTGGAGGGCATTCCAACATAACAATAGAGACCCCTATCGGTGATGAAGGTTGTGTGCTCCTGATCGGGCTCATACATGGGAATTTGATTGTATCCTGAATAAGCGTCCATGAAGCTAAGTAGTGCGTGACCAACAGTTGCGTCCACTAGTTGATCAATTCTTGGTAGAGGAAGTTATCTTTGGAGCAATTCTTGTTCAGATCAGTGAAGTCTATGCAAGTCCTCCATTTCCCATTTAACTTTTTTATGAGAACCAGATTGACCAGCCATGTGGGATAGAAAGCTTCCTTGATGAGCCTGACATTGAGGAACCAGTCCACCTCTTCTTTGAAAGCCTCGGCTCTCTCTCCACTGATAGGCTTTATTTTCTGCCTTTGAGGAAGGAGACCAAAGAGTCTCTCTTTTCTGGATTAAAATTAGAGCCAATCTTCAGCCACTTAGAAGAATCCAGTGCGTCCACAAGAATCGTGATAGTATCTTCAGCTGCCCTAGCTCTTTCAATATGGGCGGGCATGCATGGATCAATATCTACCTCGAACTCATGAATCTTGCTTGCTTCTCCCACTTCTTTGAAAGAGAGATCCTTGTTATTCTAGTCTTCCAATACGTATTCCCTGGGTCCGCTTGAGTTGATTAATTTCTCAGAAGTGATTGTGACTTCTCGAATTATCCCTTTGGGTAGATCTATTATTGTTGAGGTCTCCTTTCAAACCCATTTCCATTTACTGAGTCTTTTTGCTAACTATTCTGGGGTCTCCTCATCATTGTTAGCCTCTTCCATAATTTCTTCTATAAAAGTTTGGATCGGCTAGGAGGAATCCATCGTGAGTACCCCTGGTACCGGCTCTACTTGAATTCCCATGCTTTCAAAATAATCTTGTGATAGCTCTTCGATGGTGATGATGTTACACATAGCATCTTCTATTTTCGGTTTGATCATTGTATCACCCGACCTTGACTTATAATCATCTACACTTATGGCTTCCACCTCTTTTCTTGCTTTCTCATCTGACCTAAGGGTCTTGTTATAATATTCTCGAGAGTCATATTGGCAGCCCTTGACACATCATATCCCCTTGGGAGTGGGGAACTTCATTGAGAGGTAGTAAATAGAGGTTACCGCTCTCATTTCCTTCAGTATAGGCCTACTGACTATGGCATTGTAGGCATAGTGTTGGTCTACCACCATGAAATCTGTAACATGGGTGGTCATGCAGGGCTCATCCCCTTGAGTGAGGGGAGTTTGATGAGGCCCTTGATACTAACCGAGGCCCCGTTGAACCCGTAAAGCTGGCTGATAGTAGGTTTGAGGTCCTTCTCAAAGAGACCTATATTCTAGTAGACATTATAAGTGAGGACATTAACAGCACTTCCATTATCAACAAGTACTCTATGCATATTTAAAGATCTGATCTTCACTTTAACAACCAGAGCATCACTATGAGGGTGATGAACCCATTTGGCATCCTCATCAGTGAACATAATATCAGTCTCCTTTCCCTTAAATAGTTTGAGAGGTCTCTCGAGAGGTGGTGAATATTAGTGAGGGGACGCATCTTAGCCTCTCTAGCATACATCTCCATAGCTCATTTGTTGTCTCCACCGATGTGAGGACCCCCAATGAGAATATGGATACTGCCCTCTCTAGGACTGCCTAGCCCAGGTCTCTCTTTATTCAGAGGATCCTTATCTTTCGAAAAAAAGGGCAGGACGTTATGATAATCACCGCCCTGATGTCTCTTCACTTCTCCTACCACCCATTCAGTGAGGTGATCGACCGCTCCTGATGAGGTCTTCAATCTGGTCTTTTAGATGTCTACGGTCGGCAGTGTCATGACCCGACTGATCATGATAGGCGCAGAACTTTTGAGAGTCCCTTTCACCATAATTCGTCATTGGTGGAGGCTTCTTGAAAATTCCCTTAGTAGCATTAATGGCGTAGATGTGCTCAATTGGGGCCACTAGGGGGGTGTGATGATTCTATTTCGGATAGGGTCTCATATCCTCTAATCTATTGCTTTCAAGGGACCTGTCTATTTCCCTTCTGTAAGACTTCCTCGGGCTGGGGCCTCTATCCCTACGACTCATGTTTCTATTATCCGGGCTCCAGGATCTTTTGTGTTTGTTATTTTTTCCTCGGTTTCCACTCCTGTTACTTTTTTTTAGATCAAGCATAGATTTCTCCACCCATTTAAAGGGTTCCGCCTGCCGGTAAAACTCGGACAATGTTTCAGGTGTCTTAGCTTAGAGGCTCTTCCAGAAGTCAGTTCTCTCCTTAAGTCCCGCTATCAGGAAGTTCTTTACAGCCTCGTCGGTTGCTCCTCTCACTCGGGATACTTAGGCATTAAACCTCTTGAAGTAATCCTGCAGGGTCTCTCCTTCCCTTTGCTTGACATTAGCAAGAGTCACCCCGGGTGAGGCATAGAGCATAGAAGACTGGAATTTCTTGATGAGTATATATATGCCAGTAGTTCCCAAGAATCGATCATAATGGGCCCGAGTTTGGAGAACCACTGATGGGCACTACCTCTGAGAGAGGCGGCGAAAAGCCGGTAGCGGGCTAAAAGGGGAAACCTGGTAGACCTCCATCTCAATATTGAAGCGGATTAGGTATTTAGCTGGATCGGTATCACCATTAAAAGTGAGGTTTGGATTGTTTCTAAATATGACGGGCAGATGTGTGACCCGGATCTCATTAGTGAAAGGTGACTGAGTGGAGATAGGATTTGGAGCATTCTTTTCCTTCTTCATACGCTCCAAGAGCTGCCTAAGATCATCCATGTGAAGGTTTCCCAGCCTCGCCTCGTTATTATTTTCATTGCTGGCTCTATGTGATGGAGGTGGTGCCTGCTCACGCCTTCGGTCTCCGCCTTCTCCACTTATCGCAGATTGAGCTTTCTCATTTCTTTCTCAGAGAGGGGGCATCTCCGATCCATGAGCATGATGCGGGGACCTAGCGCGCTCGCTATGGCGAGGGGGTCTTTCTGCTTCAAATGCTGGACTCAGGGGCCTTGCCTCAGTGTTAATAGCTCGAGCTCTCTCCAGCTTTATCCTTATATCATGTTCCGTTAGTCTTCTCCCGACCCTATCAAAAACACTAGTGGCCTTCGCCTCAGAGGGGGCTGGGCCATGAAGTGACCTGGGAGGGGTCTCATGGGCCTGTCATGCCTGACCGGGGGCACCTCATCCCATTCTAATGATTCATCCTTTCTTTCATCTCCTACTTCACTATTGAAATTGTTCATGAGGTCATGATGCTTCACAATCGACCTGAGCTGCATAGACTTGTTGGCCCTGCTCATTCTTCATCGGGCGCTCATGCTAGCCTTCCTAGAAGCGCTTCTCTTCTCCATCCACCTCATTCTTTTGTTGAACTATAGCATTTGGTGGCCCATCTCATCTAAGAATTCTAAGAGCTTGGGGTCAGTCTGAGGTGGGTTCTCGTTAGTATTTTTCGGGGTCTCGTCATCCTCAGCTCTATCACTTTCTGAATTTTTTCTGGTTCTCCTACTGTTAGACATTTTTCTCCCTCAGATGTCAAGTAGTTGCCCCTCCTTCTAGCGTCAATTGTTATAGGAAGAAACTGGTATAACAGTAATTTGGAGGTTTACTGGAATCACAAAGCAAAATATGATGATTTTACTAATGAACTTGGTGAAGAATGCGAAGAACATGGGAGGAAAGTGATGGATTTTGGTAGCTGATATTGTTGTTAATTCGTTAGAAGGTCAGAAAAATATTTACTCTCTTGCTGCCAATTGTCGATTCTACTAAAACAAGAGGCCTACGTACCCTTTATATAGGAGTTCAAGCTATATGTAATTCTTGGAGGACAAGTTACCTATACGGGCTAGGTATTAGTCCGGTCCATCAGGCTCAAATCCTCAGACGTGAAGGGTTTTGGCCCAAGTCTATGTGGATGCGGAGGGCAAGTTTCCCAGATGTCTGTAACTGTCATGGCTCAAGCCCGTTTGGCTCCGGTGGCTTTCATGGAGTTGTAGAGCAAGGGGTCCCCGTAGGGAGTTGTGCGCGATGTGGTCTCGCGAGAGCAGCTGTGTAGAGGTGATCCTGAGTTGATCCCTTGATGAGATGAGAGTCTATGGGGCTAGCTGTCTTCAAATAGATAAGTATGTTGAGATATTACCCCATGGGGGCCTTCTGTAGTCTTCAGATTAGTAAATAATATCAAATGAGGTGAGCCTATGAGGCTAGGAGCTTTTCAACTAATTATGAGAAATCCATGCTAAGTGTTCCGGGCTAGCGAAGCGATCCGGAGGCGGTGAGCCTGGCCAAGCGAGCCGGACTGAGGGCCTCTTTGCCAAGTCCATGCGACCTGAGAGGTGATGAGAAGTAAACCGGGTTAGGGGCCCGTTCTCCTCTCTCTTCCTTCTCGACTTTAAATGAGTTTAAGACTGTTGAGCTAGCGATGCGACCTCACGCTAGGCCAAAGGCCTTAAAATATTTTATCATCTTTAGCACGATGCGAGGTGGATGTGGGTTTTAAAGTCATGTGAGCCTAGATACGAAGTGGGCCGGCCAATCTATGTCATTGGGCCTGCCTAGGGCCCATGTCCAAATATTGGGCATAACATATATTAAGATTAATTATTAAATAATAATTATTAAGTATAAACTACTTAAAATGTTAATGATAAGTGATTTTTTCGTAAATCTTAACATCTAAATATATATGGATTAATGATATATGATATTTTTTCATTATAATTTTATAATAATTTGAAAAAGTTTAAATATAATTATATTATTAATAATATTTTTATGTCACAAGTCTCATTTGTAAAATATAATAATAATTTATCGACACTAAATTTAAAGTAAAATAAAATTATTTCTATTTTGCGATAGATATTTCTATCTGTTAGTACCTTACGACAGAATATATAAACAATCCGTCGTAACTTCAATTAGCGGGAAAATAAAATTACTGCAAATAAATTAGCGGGAAAATAAATTAATAAATTATTGTTAGGGCGGGAATTAAATTAATAAAATACTAAATTTACGACAGATATTAATAATAGCTTGCGACAGAGGTGTTAAAGTCCGTCGTAAGTAATATTTGCGACAGAATTTTAGCTATATTCCAGTCACAATAGCCCTTTTCTCTTGTAGTGATTATTTATTAAATTAAATTATTTCCGATTAATGCTCTGATTAATCAATCTAATTAATCACCGATTACCTGATTAATCACGGGACGGTATGTTCATCATTTAACTCCGATTCCCGTCTTTTAGAATACCCGAACAGAGTCAGAATCGGCCGCTTCAAGGGTCGGTTTTATATGAAAAACAATCGATTTTAACCTTATCTCGAAAATAGTCGTCGGTATTGTAGTGACAATAATTATCTTTGTAAAATTTAATTGTACTAACACTAAGGACAGTTCTTTGTTCTTAGTTTTATTTCACTAAATTATAATGTTGTTGTATTCAGTGCTATAACTTGTACCCTAAATTGGGTTGTAGGTATTTTTCACTAGGTTAAAAAGATGTATTAAATTAAACTGTTAGGGTTTGATGCAATAATTAATGTCGAGGGACAAAGAAAGTGATGTCATTTTTGTTCTGTTTGCACACTCTATAACCTAATTCAACAGTAAGTTCGTCAAAGGAAAAGTATATAGCATTGAATATCTAATGCAACAGCGTCATCTTTGTTGAAATCCTAATAGTGTCCGCAACAAGAGTATGAAAATTTTTCGTTCTTAATATAACACTCCAAGAGAAAGCTGGTAGATGCTACAATTTCGGATTGCTTGAAAGATGTGAACCTGGAAGCAATTGCCATGATGTTGTTGCTTTAAGTGTGTACATGAGTAATTAATATCGTTAATGTTATGTTATCAATTAATTGTCCATCTACTCTATTTCTTTATATAGTTTAGATGGGTCAAATTGAAAAAGTTAATATACTTGGGTATTTTGTCGTCTATAATCACAGGCAATATCCAAATTAGTGTTTAAATTAACTGTAACCCTTGCACATTCTGATTTTCGTTGTATTTATTCGCCTACATTATCTTATCGCCTACGACTACAGTTCTTAATCAAATTTCCATCCAACCAGATTTTTCTCCTTAAAAATTAGAAAATAAGAAATATAGTTTATGATATTTATCCTTAATCAATATTTGCAAGTTGCAATCACCTGTTATATATCTACATAATTTTCTTCTCTGGAGTCGAGGACGTACCCCTGACAATTAATGTAGAAGATGCTAGCTAGCTGTAGCATTTCGGTGACTGTTCTCATTGTTTAGCACCTGTTATTGTTCCCTGTTCTTATTATAATGCTAGAATTTCTCTAATCATTGTGGATATTAATTAGATTTTAAGTTTGTCCAATTAAGAGCATCTTGATACTTGAAGTAATATTTCTTGTAAGTAATTTTCTCTGTATGGATAGATCGAATAATCTATATAGGTCAATTGGTTGTTTGGTAAGGTGATAATGTGTTTAATCTTAATATATGGAAGCTGGTTATTTCTGTTGGATCGTAATTAAAAACTACACACAACAATGGGGCAGTTATATAAATAATTTAACAAGAACAGGCAGATTAAACCAATTAACAAAACAATCAACGAAGGCAGAAACAGGATATATAGATCAGTAACTGTAATGACAAGAGAAAAGATAGAAGTCTTAGCTCTAACAGAAACTTTTTCGCATACACTGATAGAACCAATGAACAGCTGAGTCGCCAAGCATTGCTAGAAGTCTTGACTGTTCTTGAAGAGATTATTGTCCCACTACGCTGTGTTGGGTTGCAGCAATATCACTTCCAGGATAAAACAGCACAGAGTACTTCGTCCACAGATACGTATCACTCAATAGCGACATGTACATCAATTCGCCCAGAAAACCTTATGCAAAAACTGTATGAATATGTTTGTAGATGATACAGAGTATGGCTGCTAGGGTTTTCTCAAACTTGTGTTCCAAAATCCCTCCTCTATCTCCAAAGTTTTTATGTATATATAATACAATAAAACGTAACAGCAGATAAAACATTAATTAAAATAATTATTCTGACTTAAAAAGCATTTAATACAATATTCAGAATCAGTAACAGTTAGCTTAAGTTACGACAGTAACTTTACAAATCTGGTGACAGCAACTTTGCAAATCTGGTGACAGCAACTTTGCAAATTCTGTTGACAGCAACTTTGCAAATTCTGTTGACAGCAACTTTGCAAATCTGTGACAGCATCTTTGCAAAATTCTGTGACAGCACCTTTGCAAAATTCCTGACAGCAACTTTGTACACTTATGCTGACAGTAACTTTGATTCACTATTCATATTAAAATAATATTTAAAGTCATAATTAAATTAAATTTAATCATGTAATAAAATTCCTCGCCTCCAGGTCGCCTCGCGTACGCGAGACGCCGAGACATTCTCCCAAATCGACCCGACCCGACCCGAGGCGTGGCGTGGCAAGGCGGCGGCGACGCGCATGTGTGCGCGAGGGCACACTAGTACACCATGCACACTCACATGCCTTAGTAGTTGACACTGCCCTTGCACATATATATATATATATATAAAGCACTCACACTCATATTACATATTCAATGTGGTACAAACACATTTAACTCATTTTAAACTAGCAACTTCTACTCAATTTATCTATGGATTACACTAAGAAAATGTCTTAGATCCAAACATGAAAGTTTAAGTCCTCATATCAAGGAACAACCTCCAATAGTTAGTTTCCGGAAATTACATCAAGAACATATAAAAAATATGTCTCAAACTTTCCATTTTCTAACAATTTCTTGTGCAGCCAGTGTTCTTCGAGTATATATATTGACTATAGTGTCAATTATCCTAATGCTGCATGTAGATCGATATAACTTTAAATTGTGATAAAAGTGATTCTAATTTCTTTTTGTGATTTCTCGACTTGATTAATTTGTTGTGATGGATTATATATCTTGGTTAGTTTGGTCCACTTCGTGTTAGAAGGCCCATGTACTTTTATACTGGAACTGTTCACTTAATTTCTTTCAATTTACTCTCTTAATTAGGTGCACGAGTGCAGTGCATAATATCAGCAGCAAGTTTTATGCGCCCTCAAGATGCATTTTAATGAAATTCTTCAGGTAAAGCGGAACAAGTTTAAATTTGTACAGTTTCACGTAGATATGTCTTTTGTACTTGCTTGCATATATCATTTTTTGTGTAGTACTGCGAGCTTTGCTTATTAAATAGTTTGTGATGAGGACTCCAATTTACATCTTATTGTGTCATTCTTAATCGAATATATGATGTGTAACATTTTTAGTAGATTTTTTAACATTATAAGGTTCAAGTTTCCGTGTTTAGTATGTTATTCATCTTTCCATTTATGTCCTGGGACATTGTGGATATCTAGGGTACTTGTATCGAGCAAGGGGGAAATTTTCACTATAGACTTGTAGTCACAATATATAAGGAATCCTTCTCAATATTAGCTGGAAACAATATTTTAATTGCTCTATATATATGTCAAGATCTAAACAATCAGTAGCCGGACCTATATACGTACAGTTACATGCTTCATCTCTCAAATCCTTTATTATTGGATAAGTTTCTATGTGATTATATCAGGATCTTTTTTTTAAAAAAAAGTTCCCCCTCCCTAGACACTAGTTATGATGGAAAACTTGAGTCTTGAGGGTTCTGTGTGTGTGCATGCATCATTTCAAATACAATGTCATGTACGTATGTTCAAATTTTGATCAAACTTTGTAATATGCTTCTAGGACGCACGAGCATGCATCTATGTATATTATTTGTAATTCATGTTGTTCTAACAATGTTTTTTTGCATTATGTGCAGCTATACTGAAATATCAATTTAAATGAGAACAAGCTTTAAGGAGATGCTGCTACCCTCTAATCTTTGTTACTCCTAAAATGCTACTTGATGTTTATTCGGAAAAAAGATAGATGTTCAAGGGGGACCATTTGTATATATGTGTTATAGTTAATTTCATGCTTAATGAAATTCAGAGAACGAAAATAAAATGTGTCGAAATTTATCCTTGTTCTTATCAACCAGATTCATACCCCATATAATTGAAACTGTTATGCCCAAATTTCAGCATATGTTATTTGTGATGGGCTAATATTTATTGGGCTGAATTTATATTTGTTTGGGTGGATTATTGTTGCTGTTATTGAAGGTCATGTGCCTCTAAGATTAATTTAAAGGTTCTCCGTCATTTATGTATGTCTATGCCAATTGAAGGCCATAGCTTCATATTCCTCATGTTGCCCTCGTAGGGGAGTTATGATGTGTTGTTAACCTTATCTTGGAAGATCATTTCCGGCGGGCTGCCCTCGTCTGGGGGCTTAGAACGCGTCCTACATTCGAGGTGGGTCTAGTGTTCGCCTCCAGTCAAGGTTTCCGGGAAATAGCTGTAGTAGACCGACTAGAGCTCACGGTTTCTGGGTCAATATCGGATTCATGAAGTCCTTGGGCCTTATACTGGGTTTTGACCTACCCAAACAAGTCTGAATGTGGAGACCTCTTCCAAGTAGGTTTCTCTTGTCTTTTCCTATCGGGCCTCTACTTGAGCAAGAACTACCTGGTCTTGATCCCTTATTATAAATAGGGGTATGTGGGCACATTGTTATGGGTGGACGTTGAGAGTCGCCACCAACTAAAAAACGCTAGCAATCTCAGCCCCAATATTCAACAACCACCACACTCCGACGATTTTTCAGGTAAAAAACAACACCCTAGATCTTGATTATGCGGATGGACCTCAAATATTATTGTTACCAAATTCCTCCATCAACAAATTGGCGCTAGAAGGAGGGAAAAATCCACATCTTTGAAGGAAAGATGTTACATCAAATCTAGGGTTTTAAAGGTTTTCACAGTGGATATCAAAGGCGGCTATGGGAAACATCAAAGGGGGAGATATTGAATAATTTTATAGGGGTTGTTGGAATTCAACATGTTATGGTTATCATCATGGTTTGAAAGACATGGTCTCAAGTATGGCTTAATGGCTGATGGGTAATCAATTTTGGAGTCAAAATAGAAAAAATTCGTATGTATTGTGTTACACGCGGTACATATACTGTTTGGGTCATATCTAGAGTTCTAGAAGTTAAATTTTGACGATTTTACAGCTCACTCGAAACTTATTGAATTATTTTAATTCAGTGGTGGTAAGATAAGAAGAATTCATCTGGTATCAGTCCGAAACTGGAGAGGAAAGACAGCTGCGAATTTTCATCAAGTAATTCTACTCGGTTTAGAAAACCTGCTGGTAATAGGTTTAAAGCGTTGAGACGAAATCCATATATGGGGAGGAGATTACGTTTAATGAAAGATCAAGCACATGGAGAGGGAGACTTGCATAGACGGGATGCAATTATCAGGAGCCACATCTCCATATCACAAAGCACGTCTACAAGGTAAACCTTAACGTTTTAATATTTTATGTTGTTGATTGGATTTTTGCAGGTAGAAAGTCACATGAAGACAAATATCTGAAGATCATTAGATGGTGAAAATATTTGAGCCTATTTTGGCTTGAATCGGATGAAAATTCAGATTTGTATGAGAGATTGCGCATCAATCACTGTTTCGGCTATAACTTGGATTTCAGAAGAGAATTGGATGATTTTACAGATCACGCGAAGATAACAAATGCCTCGTTTGGTATGCAGGTTTTGTAGTTACATAAGTAACTTGAAATTCCTTATAACTAAGTTACAGTTCACAGTTCGTGGGAATTAAATAACATGTATTTAGTATAACTTGCATTTTTGATTTTATTTAATTAGTTTTTCAGCTTTCTAAATTTTTTTGTTAAATGGTTTCAAGTAATTTTATTTACAATGACTACAAAACAAAACTTAATTTATAAATTTTGATAAATGAAAGAAAATTAAAATATGTATTACTAAAAAAGAATAAATAAAAAGTTAATGATTTCTATTTAATTATTAAAATATTAAAAGTATAAATTTATTTTAGCTTTAATAACTAAATATTTTATCAAAGATAATTAAACAGACACATATATATATAATTATTATTAATGGAAGAAAATAATATCAACATCAAACCATATATTTGTATGTTAACTTTCAGCGTGATTCATTCTTTTAATATGTAAAATATTATTTACTAAAAACAAAATTTTTAAAAAATAATAAGTACATAAAAATAATAATTTTATCAATTGGCAAGAAAGAAGGAAAATAATTTAATCAATTATTGAAAAATTGCTTGAAAAAAGTCTAATATCAAATTTTGTTTCGGAAAACATATCAAAAATATATTTGTATAATAATTTTTTATCATAAGTTAATATACATATAAAAAAATTAAAAAGTTTTATAAAACTATTTTTCATATATATTATTTAAAATACATGTTAAAATATAATTATTATTAAATAATATAATTTTTCAATTCATTTAAAGGATAATATATAGAACATACATATATATTGTGTAACTCACAGTGACCACGGTAGAGAGAGTTAATTAAGTTACGTTGTTTTGGGCTAATTCGAGATACACAAGAACTCTTACTTTCTAGGTTTAATTTAAAATTCATGTAACCAAACACTGTAACCTATATAGGTCCAAGGAAGTTGTAGTTACCTTGTTTGGTTACATCCTACCAAATGAGGCCAAAATTTCATACAATTTGAAGATGATCTAATATTATATTTTCAAGTGAAGAAGACCAGAAAATGACCTGGACAACTGAGTTTTATGAGGAGCTGCATCTACATCTGCCAAGGCACGTCTTCCATGTAAAAATCTAACTTTCTTGATATATTTTTGTTGTTGGTTGTGTTGTTGCACATCTTGATTTTTGCAGGAAAAAACGGAGGAATAAAGGGGTATGAATAATTTTGATGATAGAAATTTTTATTCAGCTTGATAACTAGAAACCTGGTAGTGAAGTTGTGAGGGATAGAGATGATGTTTATAATAGCGCATATGCTCATAATAAATGAAGGTTCTAGAAATGGAGGTTGCTTTTAACAATACTATTGGGGTCGACGCCAAAGCCAATCCCCCCGCCGTAAAAGAAGGGAGGAACTTCATGGGAGTAAAATTTTAGTGAAGACTCCCAACGCCTCATGGGAGTAAAATTTTAGTAAAGGTTCTCAAAGTCTCATGGGATTAAAATTTTATTGAAGGCTCCCTCCCGTTAAACAGTATGAGTGTTGCAGAAGGGGGGTTTGAATGCAACTGGATAATTTATCACTTATCTTGCTAAAAACAAACAAGAGGTAATAATATCAAGAGACAAATACAAACAACAGTAAGCAATTAAATGAAGAAAGGTGTTTTACTTCAAAAATTAATTTTATTAATTTTTGTTTATGCTACAACTGACTGGAAGAAATTTCCAACTTCAATAGATACAATAACAAGAGATTGTTAGTGTTTCTATGCTTGAGAAAAGTTAAGCTTAGTTGCATAAGGGAAAATGTTTGTGAGATATGTGTATTTATGCTAAAACACATATCCCACTTACAAGTGTACTTTCTCTTATTCCTAGGACAATGCTTGAAATAGAAACTCCATTTTTCCTATTTAAATTTGTCTTCATTCCATTTGTAGATAGAGTTGCTCTGAGAAGATTTGATATTCTTGACTCCTTGAGCAGACTTTATTTTTTTACTTGCTTTTTCTCAAGTTGTAGTAGTAGACTTGACAGACTAGGTAGAATTGTCAAGATCAATCTATGAATTAACATTACCTAGTCTGCTACTTGAAACAGACTGTCAGCTTCACCAAAAGGTTACTGTCAACCTTTAGTTTCTCTTTGGTGATAGCATCTTCGATTGTTCACATACTTTACTGTCAAGCTTGCCAGTCTTCTAAAACATGTTGTCGTCCAAAGGTACTGTCAACTATCCCGCCAAACATGCTGTCAACTTATCCCCGCCAAAGTTACTGTTAAAGAAACTTGATGTCAATCTCCGCCAAGTTTACTGTCGAGGAATACTTGATGTCAGTAAAACTTGTTGTCTTAGAATCTTCATTCTCCGTCAAGTTTACTGTCAAAGGAGTAGTTGATGTCAGTTGTTTCAAAAGGTGTTGTCACTTGAATATGTTGTCGTAGGCTTTAGTTTGTAAAATGTTAATGTCAATGATTTGATCCATGTTCTACATGAACACTTTGTGAACTTCTATTTCATAGATCATTTATTACATTTGTACAAGACAGTAACTATTGATACTTACTGTCACCTACTTGGCTTTGATACATACTGTTACAAGTGACATTTAAACATACTGTTAATATGTATATGATAGTATGTTTTACTTAGTTAATTTCTAATTAATCTAAGTAAAGTGTTAGTTGATTACATTGTTAACACCACAATCCCTAACAGCTCCCAACGCTTCATGGGAGTAAAATTTTATAGAAGGCTCCCAATGCCTCATGGGAGTAAAATTTTATAGAAGGCTCCCAACGCCTCAAGGGAGTAAAATTTTATTGAAGGCTCACAACGCCTCGTGGGAGTAAAATTTTATTGAAGGCTCCCAACGCCTAATGGGAGTAAAATTTTATTGAAGGCTCCCAACGCCTCATGGGAGTAAAATTTTAGTGAAGGCTCTAAATGCCTCATGGGAGTAAACTTTTATCGAAGGCTCCCAATGCCTCGTGGGAGTAAAAATTTATCGAAGGCTCCCAACGCCTCGTAGGAGTAAAATTTTATTGAAAGCTCACAACGCCTCGTGGGAGTAAAATTTTATTGAATGCTCCCTACGCCCCAAATATGGGATGTCCCATTGACAGATGGTTTCGAAAGGATGGCTTTGTGTGTGATAGTTCTGCATGGGATGCCCCATCATGGGATGATGGTACGTGGACGGTTAGAGTTAATTTTCGTACTTAAATCCATCACATTCATCGCATCCATTGCATGCATAATATTCATCGAATGCACTATATTATGAGATGGTCATTAGGGGTGTGCGGATTTTGAAGACATCCATGAGGTTAAATTTTATTGGAGATGAAGGCCTTTTGGGGGAAAATTTTATTGAAGACGATTAGGGGTGTTGTTGATTTTGAAGTCACTCAGAGGTAATTTTATTTAGTTTTTCTTGAAGCTCCCATGGGTTAAGTTTTTCCTGAAGCCTCACGAGTTTAATCTTTCTTAGAAGCTTCATGGGTTAAATTTGATTGGCGACTGGGGGGTCTGAGGAACTATGCTTGTTGATGGAGTTATTAAGACGCGCCTAATATATAAAAAGAAAATTTGAGGTATGTCTTCTCAATGGGTTTGTTTTAATTATTTCTACTATCATTTTGGCATATTTTAAATATCAATGTGGAGATTTGGTTTGATAATGGGGGTAATTATGATGGTATGAAGAAGCATGTAGACACATGGTGTGCCTAAATCTCATAGTGCAGCCTTATTAGGCATGAACATATTATATGGTGATGTAAAAGAGTTACAAGGGGGTTGTTTTTACATGGCACGTCATAAAAGTTATTATTATGTGTGATATATTTGAAGAGTGTGTGGAAGACATAATTTTGAAAGAAGTGAAGAAAGAAGCAGGAATATGTGTGGTAACTATGAAATTTGGCGATGAAGAAGAAGAATATTTAATTCCTCTTATATTTACAACATTGCAAGGAATTGGGGGTAGTTGTTATGCCCAAATTTCATCATGTGTTATTTGTGATAGTTTAATATTTATTGGGCTAAATTTATATTTATTCGGGTGGATTATTGTTGCTGTTATTGAAGGTCATGTGCCTCCAGGATTAATTTGAAGGTTCTCCGCCATTTATGTCTGTCTATGCCAATTGAAGGCTATAGCTCCATATTCCTTAGGTTGCCCTCGCAGGGGAGTTATGTGTGATGCTAACCTTATCTTGGAAGATCATTTCCTTGTACTCATGCGGGTTGCCCTTGTCTGGAGGCTTAGGATGCGTCCTACATTCGAGGTGGGTCTAGTGCTGGCCTCTAATCAAGGTTTCCGGGAATTAGCTGTAGTGGACCGACTAAACACCATGGTTTCTGGGTCAATGTCGAATTCATGAAGTTTTTGGGCCTTATACTGGGCTTTCACATACCCAAACAAGCCTTAATGTGGAGATCTCTTTCAAATAGGTTTTTCTTGTTTTTTCTTATCGGACCTCTACTTCAACAAAAACTATGTGGGTTTGATCCCCTATTATAAATAGGGGTACGTAGGCACATTGTTAGGGGTTGGACGTTGAGAGCCGCCACCAATTAAAAAACCCTAGAAATCTCAGCCCCTAATATTCAACAACCACCACACTCCGACGACTTTTCAGGTAAAAAACACTACCCTAGATCTTGATTATGGCGATGAACCTCAAATTTTGTTGTTACCAAATTCCTCCATCAATAGAAACAACGCTAAAATTTAGTCGGATTAAAAATTATGCTGACCCCTCCTGCAAACAAGAAGTTTTTTGCAGAGATTATTCAGCATAGACCAAATTTGCAGGGTCTCAACTGGACTGAAATAACAGATCAGCTGGAAAGAACGTAATGCAAAAATTCATGGTACATATTGTCACTCTCGAGTCTGCAGGCCAGTTAAGGGAGTATATTATGTTTTGCGTGAGAATGTTTATACCTACTTTTAATTCCACTAAAAAATACTTGTTAAGGACCAATCTCAAGTTTCTATCATATTCTACAATATGTATGTATTTATTGAGATATATTATGATATTGTTGAAATCAGGATATTTCATAAAGATATAATATGTTTTCATTATTAAGAGATATTATTTTTGTTGACTAAGTAAGAAAAAATATTTGTAATCTGTATACATAATATTATTATGAATGAAAAGTGAGTGAGAATATTGAGAATTTTATCATGGCATCAAACTCGGGTTATGTTACTGAGAAAATAAGTGATGGACTAAACAATCATTGAGATAAAAAATGAAAATAAAACTATACCGAGAGTTCGGTGAGAAAAAAATATATTCACGAGAAGATGTAGGTATGAGAGAAGTAATCCGACAAGAGTTTGTGGGTGTGTGAGGAAACAAAATATATTCACAAGAGATTGAAAAAAAAATCCTACAAGAGTTTGTGAGTGTAAAAAAAATTGTGAGAGGTCATGGTTGTCGAAAAAAATCGTGCGAGAATTCGTAGGGGCGTGACAATAAACATGGAGATCATGAGAATGATTTAGTAGGCTGATGACAATAGTGATAGAGATGACGAAGATGACAGAGATCGTGATGATTGACGAAGATGAAACTGAATATAGCAGGGAAGGATAAGGAAGAAAAAAAACTGAGACGAAACCAATCACGACGACTGAAATTTAAAGAATTATAAAGTTTGTTTACCATCCAAGTTGGCATTTGAAATCTTCATACTTCAACTTGAGGGTGGTATTAAGATATATTAGGATATTGTTGAAATTAGGATATTACATAGAGATATGATATGTTTACATTATTATTATTAAGAGATATTAATTTTGTTGACCAAATCATAGAGAAATTATTATGAATGAAAAATTAGAATATTCAGAATTTTATCGGTATTGTTGGGCCTGAGTTTGGATAGATTTCAATCTCTCTGGTTTCTAATCTCTAAATTTAGAGGTCTCCATTGAAATGTTACACAAGTATACATGTTGGGTCTACATTTGTAATCCATCAGCAAGCCTATGTTAAGAATCTGTTTTTAATAGCAACCCACATTATTAACAAAAGACTCTGAGAACTTGGAAAGAATTTCAAATGGACACGTGTGCCCATATATCGGACACGGATTCTTTCACGATCCTACTTTCGAATTTTTTTCCTCAATATTTGTAGTCAAAATTTGTGTTAACTAATTAACTCTTTTCACAAAATAAATTAAGTACCAATGTCTATAAGAATTGCAAAAGTATTGATGCTTGTGTTCATTTTTGCATAAGTGAAAAAATTATACTTATATGTTTGTCTTTTGGATGAATAAATTATGCATTTGATTCAGTTTACATAAAGTTCTTGGTTTTGTTAGTTGATTTCAATATGTGTTACATGAAATATATGTGAAAAATAAATTTATATATGGTGTGTCCCCTCACCCATATCTCCATATTTTCAAATTTGCCGAATTCGGGTGTCCCTGTACTTCTACGCACCTACACCTGTGTCCTTGCTTCTTAGGTTGCTAGTGATGGCGGCAGCAAGGCTTGAAATCATGACTTGAATTGTAACATGCCAGTACCGGATTGTTGACATGCAAAATGTTGCAGATTCAAAATTGATATTTATTTTTATTAGTAGGCAATATGATGCTCTTTCTAACACTTCATGTCCAAGTCCATGTGTGCTTAATCTTTAGACTATCCAGCAGAAATCAATCTAAAATCGATGGCTAATCTGTTATTTGCTTGTAACTCATAAAAGCAATTCTGAAAATAAATATAGATTTTTTTATATAATTTTGGACTGGTTTTAATATAGAATTTGTACTCCCAACAATAATGTTAAAATAACTACGACTACAGCAATAGTTTACCAGTCACTATAACAGTCTCTGTTCGCGTCTTTGGATTGCCCGAACTGCCGTCTCCATTTATGTCGTTATTAGCTTTCTCCTCTTTCACTTGTAATATACTCCATAACAATCTTTCTCTTACTAATCTTATTAGTTCTTTCATATATTAATTTCTCAAGCTCTTGATCCAAAATTTTAATGGCATTTACAAGTTACTATGACAATCCATTAACTTCTTTTCCTGCTCGGTGGGATGTTTTCTTAAGCTTCAGGGGTATTGATACACGATATACATTTACGGATTATCTATACGATGCCCTGCAGCGCACTGGTATTAGAACATTTAGAGATGACTCTGAGCTACGCAGAGGAGAATTAATCTCAGATGCATTGGTCCAAGCTATTTCTGAATTCAAGACTTATGTTGTTATCCTCTCTAAAAATTATGCTTCTTCATCTTGGTGCCTTGATGAGCTCCTAGCAATTCTCGACTTTTATAAAAGAATGCAAAGATTGGTTATTGTTGTATTCTATAAGATTGATCCTTCGGATGTACGACACCAAACTGGGAGTTTTGAAAAAGCTTTTGAACAACATAAAACTTGTTTCAACATGGATACATTAGATAAGTGGCGGGCTACACTGAACACAGTGGCGAATCTTTCAGGATACAGAGTCTGTAAAAATATGTGAGTGCAGAACATTATTTATTGTCTTTGGTGAAATATTGAAATGGATTGTGTATATAAGATGAAAAGTGAAATAACAAAAATCGGAAAATGGGCCACATATGAACTTGAAATTACAAAAATTATTAAATTTGGTTACAGCAAAAAGAAATTTCTTTATATAGGTATTGAAACTGATCTCGATACCTATATTTGTACTCCCTACAAGTTTAGTGTCAAAATTGTCGTCTACACTAATTTTAGTAGGTTTATCAACAAATGAAATTGAGCATATGTGAAATCAAGAGGAAAACTAGAGTTACCAAATTTGGGACCAAAAATTGCTCTCATATAACGTGACAATCAAAACAGGGACGAAAAATTGTTCTCATGTGACGTGACAATCAAAACATGATCCGTGGCATTTGGGATCCATTTTATGCTTGATCAAGATTTGATACAATGTCTCCAAAAATTAAATAATTTCTTTGCAGGTCTCAAGCTGATATTATCAATGAAGTTGTTGATAGGGTAAATTAATTCCAAGACTTTGGACGTTGCCAAATATCCAGTTGGGCTGGATTCTCGTGTTAGAGACATAACATCATTATTAAGTAGCAACTCAGAAGGTGTCATTAAGATTGGTTTGCATGGTATGGGTGGAGTTGGCAAAACTACTCTTGCCAAAGCTGTGTATAACCAAAACTATCACCGGTTTCACGGCAGCTGCTTCTTAGCTAATGTTAGGGAAGTTTCAGTAACAGAAAAGGGCCTGATATGTTTACAAAAACAACTTATTAGTGATGTTTTAAAATATAAAAATATTAACATTGACAATGCTGACCAAGGAATATTGTTGATTAAAGCTAGAATTAGTAATTTAAAAGTTCTGATTGTTATTGATGATTTGGACGATTTAAGAGCACTGGAATTTTTAGAAGGGCGATTTGCTTTGGGGAGCATAATCATAATAACAACAAGAAATGAAGATCTACTGGATTTAATTAAGGTAGAAGCCAGGTACAAGGTAAAGGAACTAGGTGGTGCTGAGTCATTTCAACTCTTTACCCAACATGCATTCAAAGAAAGTTATATATCTGGCACCTTCACGGAATTGTCCAAAGAAATTCTAAAACATGCTGGAGGTCTTCCATTGGCTCTGAAAGTTTTCGGCTCGAACTTGTTTAACCAATCTGAGGAAGGATGGAGATGGTTCCTCGAAAAGTTGAAACGAGGTTCCATCAATGATATTGAGAAAAAACTTGTGGTTAGCTTTAATGAGTTAAAATTGGTTAATCCTCTACTGCAGGATATTTTTCTGGATATTGCTTGTTTTTTTAATGGAAGGAAGAAAAAAGAGGTCGTTAAAATAATGGAAACTTGTTATACGTTCGTCGATCATAATATTGATATTCTAAAGAAAAGATGTTTAGTAACGATCAATAACAGAGATGAGTTGCGGATACATGATCTACTTCGTGATATGGGAAGACAAATTGCATGTAATAACTCTCCTGATGAGCCTGGAAAGCATAGTAGATTGTGGATATCAGAAGATATATTCGACGTTTTGAAGAAGCACAAGGTAATAGTAATAAATAAACATGTATGCACGTACAATAATGGTTTCAAATTCATGATTCATATGAAGGTTTCATGCGACTTTATATGATATGATGTCACTCATTGGCTTTCCTGGGTACGTATATATAATTGCTCTTAGATAAAATTATGTTTTGAAGGAGCATAAGGCAACTCTATACCTCTTTTTCTCATTCCTAGAGTAATTTATGATGAAACATTAGTCAAATTTTCTTCTTGATATTTATGTTAGGGAACAGAAGCAATTGAAGGTATCATCCCAGACAAATTTTACTACCAAGATGCACTTGAGAAAGTATGATTTGCTACAGAAACATTTAGAAGGATGAGTAAATTAAGATATCTTTACCTCAAACATGTAAATCTCACTGGAAGCTTTGAACATACACTTGAAAATTTGAGGCTTTTCTGCTGGGATTACTGTCCTTTGAAGTGTTTACCTTCTGAATTTTATCTGCAACAACTTGTTACCCTTGAGTTGCGTCATAGCAAAATTAGAACAATGTGGAAACCAAACATGGTAGGTACTTTGAGAATCTTTCTTGCGTATAGAACAATTTATATATAAATGTCTGAAATAATTTCTCCCAGTTGCATTCCTTTTGACAGGGCTTACCTTTATTTGCAAAGTTAAAGACTCTAAACATGTCGGATTCTCTGGATTTAATTACAACTCCAGACTTCACTAAATTCCCGTTTCTTGAAACTTTGAATCTTGAAAACTGCAGACGGTTGGGGGAGGTCCACGAATCAATTGGAAGTTTGGCCAGGCTTGTTTGCTTAAGCTTATTTGGTTGTGTGAAACTAAAAGGTCTTCCGCACACTCTTTGCAATTTGAGATCATTGGAAGTTTTAAGTATTGTAATTACAGAAGTCTGGAAGCATTGCCTGTAGAATTGGTGAACATAGAAACCCTTAAAGGGCTTAATGCTGTGGGACTAACCATTTCAAAATCACCAGTATCAATTGGACATCTTACTAAGCTTGTTAAGCTTAACTTAAGCTATGTAAAGAATCTCGAAACTCTTCCCGACACTGTTTGTAACTTGAGAGGGTTGGAAGTTTTAAGTATAAGGGAATGCATAAGTTTGAAAGCATTGCCTAAAGAATTAGGAAACATTGTATCCTTACAAGAGCTTCATGTTGAAGGCCTGACTGTTTCAAAATTACCCGTTTCTGTTGGTCGGCTTAGTAAGCTTGTTAACCTTGGTCTAAATTATAACAAGAACCTTGAAACTCTTCCCGACACTATCTGTAACTTGCGATGTTTGGAAATTCTAATTATCAGGAATTGTATAAGTTTGGAAGCGTTTCCTATAGAATTGGGCAGCATTGCATCCTTAAAAGTTCTCATTGCGGAAGGGCTTACTATTTCTGCATTACCAGTTTCTATTGGTCATCTTAGTAAGCTTGTTAAACTTGGGTTAAATTATGACAAGAACCTTGAAACTCTTCCTGACACCATTTGCAACTTAAGACGGTTGGAAGTTCTAAGTATCCGCCATTGCACAAGTCTGGAATCATTGCCTATAGAATTGGGGAACATAGAATTCCTAAAAGAGCTACATGTGGATAGATTAAAAGTTTCAAGTTTTCCAGTTTCAATCAGACATCTTGATAATCTAGTTAAACTAGACTTGAGCTATAACAAAATTCTTGAAACTTTTCCGGACACCATTTGAAACCTGAGGACATTGGAAGTTTTAGATATTAGCCATTGCACAAATCTTAAGAAAGTGCCTATGGAATTGGGCTACATTCAATCTCTAAAAGAACTCAATGTGGAGGGACTAACTGTGTCGAAATTACCAGTGTCGATTGGATGTCTTAGGAATCTTGTTGAACTAAAATTAAGCTTTAACAAGAACCTTGAATCTCTTCCGGACACCATTTGCAGCTTGAGAGCATTGGAAGTTCTAAAAATTGATTATTGCGAAAGTCTGGAAGCATTGCCCACAGAATTGGGGAACAATGAATCCCTGATAGAGCTCAGCGTGATGGGACCAAGTGTTTCAAAATTACCAATTTCAATTGGACTTCTTAGTAGACTTGAGAAGCTGAAATTGAAATCTAACAATCTCAAAACTCTTCCGGACACCATTTGCAACCTGAGATCATTGAAAAGTCTAGATATTTCTGGATGTAAAAAACTAAAAATATTACCAGACCAACTCTGGAAGATCACAAGTTTGTGGTTTTTAAATGCAGGTTGTGCTACTCGGTTAAGAAGACTTCCTGATATTGAACTAAGTCAGGTTGCTTTTTCATTGAACAGATTGGATATTTCAGATAGTGTTATCACCACCCTGCCATCCGGCATTAGTCAGCTCTCGAACCTGAATTTTTTTTAAGAGGTTGTCGGCATCTGTTGTCCATTTCAGAACTACCTCCTAATCTGAAACGGCTACTGGCAAAGGGTTGTACTTCAAAGTTTAGATTACCGAATCTCTCCAACTTGAAACAGTTGGAATGGATGGAACTTACCGGTTGCAGTAGTTTGAGAGAGATTCAAGGCTTGACGGAGCTCACTTCTATAAAAAAAAACTTCATTTAGGCGGTTGCAAATCATCTATTCTGGAATCCACTTTGACAAGGCATTTTTTTCAGGTTTGGTTGATCTCAAACCCCTCATATTATTTTCTGTTTATTTTCAGTCTTAAAATACTATATGCTTTTATTTAACTGGTTCAAGTTACAACTTAAACCTTTGAAAGTATTCTAATATGTCCATTGGTAACTAATTGCTTAGTTGATTATAAAAAAAATTACATATTATATTGTTATGTGATGATAATTTTAGTTGTTATGTTTTGCAACAGAGATGCTCTGGATATGAGCAGGAAATTGAAATTTATACTTTAGATTTTCTAGATTGGATTGGTCAATCAAGCAATTTAGGGTCAACAGTGTGTTTAGATTTGCCTCCACATGTGTCACACAATTTTTTGGCGATGATTCTTTGCTTTAAGCACTTGGGGAATGATAAGTATTATTGTGGAACCACATATTCTGTTAACAGTAACACAAATGATTTTAAAGGGGCCAACAGTTTTGCTTGTCGTCGCCATGAAGCATTGGTTATAATAATACCAAGATCAATATTCTCAATCGGAGATGGTGACGATAGAATTGAATTAAAAGCAAATGCAGATATATGTGGGATTCATCTACTGCACCAAATGGAGAATACAATGAGGAGGACGACATTGCTGTCAACATAGAAGATGAAAGAAGGTAAGAAGCTGCCCTTAAAATGCAAAATGTGTGGCTAAACTATTGGCCTGGTGCAATATGTGTAACTGAAAAACATTACAACATTAGGGGCACAAAAGAATAAATCAGGGGAACAAAATTTTAAATCGCTTGGGGCTTCCGATTTCTCAGAAGCGGCCCCGGAGACTAGCTAGCAAAAAGATGGGTGAACTAACAAGATCTTTACATTAACATGGCATCCGTTATAATCAATTAACACCGTTTGTAAATTGTAATTGTCTTAAAACTGGCTTGGAGCTTCTTCTTCCTTCAAGCCATAGTTTTCTTGTCCCTATTGTGTTTTGAGAAATTGCAGACGTGGAAACACGTCCGCAACTTCATGGTGTAGCATCAGCGTCAGCAACTCACGCTAAGTATGTACAGTACATGTCTTTTACTTGTATCTTTCGGAGTAAGTTGCATTTTGTTGACTTTTATTATTGTTTTTTTACGTTTTAGTGGCTCTATTATAATTAGCGCTTTGATGATTACGTTGTTTAATGTATGCATAAACACCTAAGCACCCAGATTGACTAGTTTTATTTACATTAGCAGGAGTGCCTTTAAAATACACTAATACTAATAATCTTTAGCCATTGATGTGTAAATTATTTTATTATTTTTGTTAATTACATTTACTAAATTTTAAATAGATAAAATAGAACATCACTGTCGAAAGATAATACCCAATGAAACTTTCAAACAAAAATTTATATATACGATGTTATAGAATTATCAAGGCAATAAATAAAACAATATTTTTAAAGACACTTATCCGAAGGGATAAAATAGTGTTCTGTACACCTTTGCTGGCAGCTGTGTGGCAGTCCCTACCGGATAGGGAAGAGACAAGCTTGCAATTCAACTTTTTGTTGGAGTTACTCGGTTTAACTTTGTTATTCTATATAATTTTATATATTTAGCGCAAGTCTTTTAGTTTTTTTATAAATACTAAATTTTAACCTCATGCACGGATATTTTATTTCATTAATTAAATTATTTGTTTTAAAATTATTAATATTTTTATAATTTTAAAAAGTCTTAATATATTATAATTATATTATTTTTTTAACTTGTTTAAATTATATATTTTTACATCAACTGAATTAAATATAAATAAAATATTAAAAATTAATATGCACATCACACAAAATATAAATTTAAATTATTAATATATAAATATGTAAAATTTTGTGATTCAAAATATTATGAATATGAATTTTTAATATATCAAACATATGTTTAATATATTTAAAATTATACATATTAGATTTAAATATATTTTTTATAAGATCTTTATTATGTTTATTTTATATCAAATTTAATAGATATTATGGTATATGAGATATAATATATATGTATTTGTTAATAATATGATAATATAATTATTCATTTGAATACATTTTTTATGTTATTAGACTTTCAGTAGTATAGTATTAATTGTAATTTATAAATAATTATATAATATACATATATATATATAATTTAAACCTTGCATCAGTAAATAATAAATATTAATATATTACTAATGAGATTTAAACTTTAACTTAATATTCAAAAATAAAACAATACATAACAATTACCATCATACTAATTTTTACATTCCACATTTTCATTCTAATATATGACATGTTTTTTTATTGAACCAAACGCATTACTCTATATTAATACTTAATGTGTGTTATGACAATTAAACGTGTGTAATAACATTCTTTTAGATATATAAATGACTTTTATTTATAAAAATAGTTAACAATAGTCCTGAGTTATTAGAAATTAATTCAATATAATTTTCTCATATATAAATTGATTAAATTTAAAATATATATATATTAATATTTAATAATTTATATTATTTTAATGTTAATTTGATTTATTTTATTTAACAAATAGCATGATTCAAAATATGTGATAACTGATATAGTATTATATATAATATAGTAACAAAATAGAATGTGTATTTAATATCACAAGTGTTATGGATTAAAACTAGGGTGCAGTTAATGCGATGCGTGTTAAAGCTTAACGAGATTTAATGGCTGAGTTTGTGTTTCGTAGAGTTAATGCGATGCGTGTTAAAGCTTAACGAGATTTAATGGCTGAGTTTGTGTTTCGTAGCTTAATATTGTCATCACAAGATGCCTACGTATCTCAAGCGTATTGATAATCAAGCCAAAAATGTAGTTCTAAGAATGAGGGGTTAGGCCCTTTAAACGTAGAGAGTCTAAGAATTAGAGTAGGCTTAGGAATCCTTGCTGGGCAGGCCACCTCCTAGAAAGATTCTGGATCATAGAAGTAGTTTCTAAGTAGGAATATGTTTCCTTGTTGATTGAGGTGTCTTGGGGGCTACTCATTGGAGTAGTTTCCTTATATTTGGACATAATTAATTAGTTGTATAATTAGCCAATCAATTAACTACAAATTTATTTACTAATTAGGGTTTCAAGCCTCATTAACCGGGTCTCCCCTTTGGACCAGACTAGGTCTAATTAATGTCACATTAATTGTGTCTTTAGGGCTTACCTTTAGCCCATATCAACAAGTTAAGTTGAGTTAAAAAAAACATAGTTTAAGGTTGAACTCTTAACAGGGGAACTCAAATAATTATTTTTAAAAAAAATCTTATTTCTTCGATTCGATCTAAACCAATAAAGTAATAAAGTTTTTGAGTTCCCAATTGTAATCGGTTCTCCGTATGAAATTACCCTAATATCTTATATAATATATTAATTATTTTTATAGGAAATATTTGGATAAAAAAAACTTTAATTCTCCCTCTGATAAGGAAAAATCATGTCATTCATCTATCTCTCTGTATATAAAACATTAATATCATCTCTACTCTATCTTTTTGTGTATAAAACCTTAATATCATTTCTACTATAATCAAATAATAATACATAATAATGTCACATATATGATATGTCTCTATATAAATCTAATATAAAAAATATTTTAATGTTTTAAATCAATTATAAAAAGGTTTTCTAAACGGAATAGAATTCTCCAGTAAAAATTCGTAACTGTCTTTTTTGTATAAATTACGGGGCTGCTCTAGTTGGATTTTAGATGTTGGACTACCAATTAAAGATAATTTTGTAAGTTTCGCGTGGGCTATAAAATGTCTCAAACAATATGTCTCAAACAATATCTGTCGTGTAAGTAGCACAATAATTACGAATTTTCCTTTTAATTTAACTCCAAAATAGCTCTTTAAGTTCAAATTTATATATTATTAAAATATCTAATAGAGTTTGAGTTATAATATGAAGCGAGTTAAGAAAATTTATAGTTGTTAGGAATCTTAATAATAATTATAATTTATAAATAATTAGTATATAATATTATGTAACTATTAAGAATTGATACTTTGACTTTTGATAGTATTTGAATTAGATCCCTCTTACTCTTATTATATATAGGATATAATTATAAAATATTGTATTTTAATAATTTAGGACATTATTTTTATATATGCATTTTAATAATATTTCTTATCGTCATTCCTTATTATTAAAATAATAACATATTTAAATTAAAAAGTGTAGAAAAAATATTTTTTTATTAATAAAAGTCAAATAAATAATGCTACAGACATCCTTATTTAAAAATAAGGGGATGAAGGTCCTCTGTACCTTAATTAAAGATAAAATAGCCTAAAATACTTGCGATCAAAAGTTTGGCCCGATATAATGAGACGCGCAAATTCGTACTCCGCATCAACTGAAACGTAATTGAAATCAGTGTATCTGGAGCCGATACACAACATAAAAACCCGTGTTAATTTAATACTAAACACAATATACCATCACATTCAAAGTGATACGCACCACTAGTCAGTCGTATTACAAGCTACACAAATCCCCAATATACATCAATAACTATTATAGATACTATTAACTATAAACTTCGTCGGTGTCAAATTCTACCCGTGAAAAAGCACGAACTGTATTAATAAATTATATATATTAATTTTTTTATAATTTAAATATTTAATTTAAATTTTTTAATATGTTGTTTATAATAATATAGTATATAATAAAATTTATTTAATATAGATAAAATAATAATATTATTTTAATATTTATGAAATTTAATTAATAAGCTATAATTTTAAATAAATTGAAGAGTTTGAGTAGTAATATAAAAAATATATATTATTAGATTGTTGTAAAAAAAATGTATCCACTAATGATAGAGTTGTAGATAGAATATATATTTTTTAAAGTTATATTATAATTATATAATAGTTACATAAAAAATGTTGTATAAAAATAGTACTCACCAGATAACTAACCAATCAAATATTTGTCACTGCCGCTTTAATATTTAATAATATAGTATATATATATATATATATTATTTTGAAACTATAGATTTATATATTTGATTTATGAATTTTTTTTGAAAATAAGGAATCAATTCATTAAATAAAAGTCATACGTCATCTACAAATATATTCGAAATTGGACAGACACTTAATGATATCGTTGTTGAATCATTCCTTCCTGGAGATGAGAAGCAACCAAGCGATTTGAAGATGATTTGAATATATGTACTTGTACTTATTTTCATCGGGTTCTGTGCAATCGATCATAGATGTGATCTCATATTAACTTTCATCTGTAAATCAAATCTATAAAAATCATGCCGATATATAACCTCGGTCACGGAGAATACCAAAACACAACAAAATAAAAATCAAACTCTCACAAGGAGAGACTAACAAAACTCAAATAAATTGAGAACTTATTGAAGGAAAACAAGATTTTAAACAAGAAAAATAAAGGGATTGGAACTTTTCACAGATGAAAATCGATGGAAGCCTCTTCAAAAATCTTTACCCGAAGCTAGGGTTTAGAAGAGGGAGAAAGAGGTCAAAGTAAGATGACAAGTTCTTAACTTCTTATGATTTATGATTAATAAGCGTTCATAAATTTAATGATTTTTTACTGGGTTTGGATTCATTGGGTTTTGAAGAGAGAAAATGGAGCAGTGTATTTGGTGTTTCAGTTAAATCGAAATGAAAAGACATGAAGCAATACATGAAATGCAGGTTTTGTTTGACTGTGTAGCACTGTAATGTATAGAAAGGAAATTAAGAAAATGATAGTCCTGGGAGTGAGAGTATGATCCGCAACCTCGTGTAATCGGGCCTTGTGTTAGTAATTCGAGGCATATTGGACAATTTCTCGAATGAGAGGGATGTAATAGCTTTTAAGGAACCACCGGTAAGGAAGCCGTTGGACCAACCTTTTTTATTATATTTTTATTTATATTTTAACTCAGGAAAGGAACCTCTTAGAATTGCACTTAGTCACTTATTTATTTAACGGCTCTGTAGTAAAATATAAGATAAAATAAATATGAAAATTTTATTATTTGATATTTAAGAATATAGAAAAATGAATTTCTTATATTTAGTAATATTTTAATAAAAAATTAATATTGAAAATTAACTCAAAAAGAAATATATAAAATCTTGAATACATTCTCATAATCGTTTTTGAATTTTTAGCAAAAAAGTGAGATTCTTAATCCCTTGTGCAGTATGAACACTTTAAATTTGCAAGTTTGTGATACACATGGATAACAAAATAATTCAATCTGATGGATATCTCATGCATTCCGATCTGATTGGATTTTACCGAACTCGAAATTTTGGATTTGGATTTCAAGTGTAACGAACCGATACACGGCCCGAAATCCAAAACTTGATAAAAACTCGATATATTTTTATATATAATATTATAAATATAATTTATTATATATATAATATACATAGATATAATATACGTGGATATAAGATACATAATTTATATATGTTCATTTTATTTTTTCATTTTTACTCGATAGTCAATACTAAATAGTGAACTAGTTCTTTATTTTATCAACGTATAATAGATTTTATTAGTACTATATTACAAAAAACTTATCATTTTTATTAGTATCTGAACTATTAACCAGTTGTTGATTGTATATTAATGATAAATTAATATCACAATTAATATATTATATTTAACTATTTTTTGAAATTTAATCATTTTTAATTTATAAATATGATTATTGTTGTTATTGATTATTCAACAACATATAGAAGAACACAAAACGACATTGCTTTTTAACCCTTTCCACTATTAAAAAGCGCGGAAAAACCGTCTTTACACGTTTTTTAACCACGAAAAGACTATTTACATTAAATGATAACTGAAAAAAAGAATAAAACGACATCGCCTTTTTCGCGGTTTCATGTCTCTCTTAGCTTACAAGGCTTTTGTGGTGCTGTTGTATTCGTTACGAACTTACAACCACTATTTCTTCCATTGGCTTCACTATTATCTCCTTATATTTGTTCAAATCAAACACAAAACAAGAATATAAATTAGATAAAAGCAAAAGCAAGATTTCCTATGTGTAGCAGGTGCTAGAAGATTGACACACAGCAGGCAAACAAACAAAAAAGAAGGGCTTTTTACAATACACTTAACTATAGATCACCAAGCCTGCTAGATACAAAATAGAAAAAGGAATAGACAAATAATAATAATAATAAATGAAAATCAATCAATATATACTTTTTCTAAAGTTCAAACCAGGCCTTTACTCAGTAGCTTAAACTTTAAGGGAATTAAGATAAAGTAGGGTAAAAAAACTACAAATTAATTAGAACAAATATTTAATTAATCAACAGCTAGCTAGTTAAAATTGAAGAACCATTTTAACGAGATTATTAGAGTGATGTATAGATCTAAGATATATGCACCTGTGGCCATTGAGTTGCGTGCATGGATGAAAAGAATGTATAAGTAGCAAATTAAGAGAGACATCATTTTCGCGGAAAGGGCGATGTCATTTTATTCTTTTTCTAGTTTTCGTTTAATGTAATCCTTTTTAAACGCGGAAAGAAAAAAAAATTAAAATCCTAGTTGTTTGACGGAACCAGGATCCTAAACTAGGATGGGTTTGACGAGTCATTAACGAAATTTCACGCAACGATCACCCATACCATCAAATTCATCGATCATCGAATCTATGTTAATTTTCTTAGCAAACCTAATCCCAAATAAGATACAACAATTACAATTTTATAATTTCAATTGAAAGTTGAAACCCTAATTTAAACAAGTTACAATTTACAAATATAGCATTATAGATTTATAGCAATGAAAAGAGATATATACTTACAAATTACATTGAAATAGAGAAAATCATTACCTGCACATGAATTGAAAATTGAGAAAGTAGCAAATTAGACTATTTAGGTTGTAACTTGTAAGTTGCAAGTTGTAACTCTCGGTGTTCATGTGTTCAGTGTTTTATACTTTTGTTAATGTTCTGTACTTCTATCTTTAAGAAATTTAGTTTAATCTTAGATGGGCTTGACACATATCTCTGATGGGCTAGACTAATTACTGATATGTGTATAAGTACTAGTTTTTTTTTTTAATTTACATTGGCCTTAAGCCCAGGGGAGCCTTTTACTAGTTACGTCCCTGCTAACATGTGATTGTTAGGGATCATGATCCATAAAATAAACAACATATAGAAGACTTTACAAATGCACACATCAGATGGGGGTAAAGGGTTGTAGTAGTGATTTAAGTAGCAACAACAATGCCACACAAGTTGTATTGAATGTAGATTACCTTACTCCTCTTAATAATTATATTGTCTGGTTTGGTTTTGGCATCTTCCATTCTGGCATTGATGAAAACAATATTTTACGTGAATCTCCAAACACATATTCAAGACCACAACGTCATTCCAGTAAAATCTTCATAGATAAGTCTCATGTGAAGAAAATCATGGGCTCAGGTATGGTTTCAATTAGTTTATAAATTATGTAATTAATTGTATGTTTATTTAATTAAAATTTCTCTTAAAGTCTTTGCATATGTATGTATTTGATGAATAATGTGTATGAATACTATTTGTGTGTATTTGTACGTATGAATATATATTATTATTCACTATTTTTGTATGAATATATATTATAATTCACTATTTTGTCATGCATTGAACGAGGGGTCTTCATGGAAATTGTTAGAAAATGGAAAGTTTAAGGCATATTTTATATATGTTGTTGATGTAATTTCCGGAAACTAACTATTAGAGGTTGTTCCTTACTATGAAAATTTAAACTTTCATGTTTGAATCTAAGACATTTTCTTAGTGGAATCCATAAAGAAATTGAGTTGAAGTTGCTTCCTTGAAATGGGTTATGTGGGGTTTGTCCCACATTAAATTTGTAAAGGAAAGATAATAAGTTTATATAACATCTTGTGTTAGTGTTGTTTACAACTACTAGTGTTAGTAGAATGCTTATATCATATGATGTTATTGAGTACTTTGTATTTTTTAATTTTCTTTGTAAAACTCTACATCCCACATCGAGTAGTATAAGAGAATAGCAGCTAAAAATGGCTATATATTGAGGCATACACATCTAGTTGCTCTACGCCTACCTTGTATAGTTAAAAAAAATTGAATATGTTAGCTGTCTATATATTGAGGCGTGCACATCTAGTTGCTCTACGCCTCACATCGAGTAGTATAAGAGAAGAGCAGCTAAAGATGCCTATATATTTGAGGCATACACATCTAGTTGCTCTACGCCTACCTTGTATAGTTAAAAAAAAATTGCATAAGCTGCCTATATATAATTGAGGTGTGTTTCTTTCTCCTACCTCGCATATATTAAGTGCATAGATTTTTAGGCAAACTGAGGTGTTAGTCGTTGTTGAGTGTTACATATTTGTGGACGTTCTGTACTATTTTATCATGGAAGTGATATTGTTGCAACCCAACACAGCGTAGTGGAACAATAATCTTTTCAAGAACAGTCAAAATTTCTTGCAAGACTTGGCGACTCAGCTGTTTTTTTGGTTCTATCAGTGTATGTTTAAAACTTCAAGTTTTCTATTTTTTCTCTCTGCATTTTTGGAATAGGGGCATGGTCTGCGTATATCTTACCCTCCCTGAGCAGTATATACCAGGTATGTTTGGTTTTACTTGATTATTAATGTTGTTTGTTTGTGTTGATTATATTAAACTTGATTATATATTTCAGTAAAAGTTTGGATACCTGAAAAAGACACAATCCGAACCTCGATCAATTTAGATTTAAATAACCAAAATAATTTGGATTCGGATTTACCAACCCGACCGGTTGTCGTCCACGTCGATATACATTAGATATGAAAATGTGGATAAAGATGATAAAGCAAGCAGCACTTGCTTCATTATCTATTCAATCATTCATCGTCTATACGTGTACCAACCTTAATAATGTCACCCTGTCACTATATCACTATATCTATAAATACACCATTCTGTCTCTCTCTCTCTCTCAAACACAACTACAAAGACCTCTTCTCCTTCTCCTTTTTCTCAGACACACAGTACACACACCTTTATTGTATCTATATTTTTAGTTGCTTTTCAACTGATTTTTCATGTATACTTGTCTAATTATATTATTGATTATTCATTGATTGATGTTTCATTCTAATTCTCTTTTTCTTTTAAGGATTATTATGGCTACCGTGCTTGCTCGAATTCAACAACTTCAAGATATGGTAACAAAATTTATCTTGTAATGTCTTATACATGCCTCTTTTATTCTTTTATGTGTTAATTGTGGGGATTTTGTTTTTTTCATAATTGCTTCTAGGTTGGAATTTTAATGTGTACTTTGTGAAAAATTAAGCTTTAAGGGGGTCTTTTTAACAAACATTTTGTAGGATTTTTATAGATTTTGAGAGTCTATTCCTCGCGTTGGAGAGAAAAGAATAGTATTAATGTTAATGTGATTTAATGTTATTAGTAAGTTTAAATTTTAAATAGATTACATTAAGTGAAGAAGTTTGAATGGTGATAAACTCAAATATGTAACTAAGTGAATTATAGTTGCTAGGACTTTATTATATGATACTAGATTGTAAGTAGGATTATAATTATGTGGGTTGGATTAGGGGTGAACATAACCCGCCCAACCCGCCCAACCCAACCCAACCCGCCCAACCCAACCCAACCCGCCCAACCCAACCCAACCCGACCCTTGTTTCGGCCGAACAAACCGAACCGTCCAAAACCGAGGGTTGAACGGTTTAATTTTTCAAAAACCCGTATAAATTGGGTTGGGTTAGGGTTTAACATATTTTGACCCTAACCCAACCCGACCAACCCGTTTACACATATAGGCATAGCCCATTATGCCCATTTAGTATGAGTTTCTTGATAAAGATAAACCAAACTGATTTAATTATAAGGGAATGTTCTTTTTTATTTAATCTAGGCTCATAAATGTTTTCATTTTTTGTTTTAATTTTATAAGTGGCAAAAATAATATTGACATTGGTGCATCGAAAGAGATACTCAAGGTCAATGCTATCAATGTTATTGATGATTGATTCGTCACAAAAAATGTTGTTTTATTTATTTTAAGCTAGCCAATTGTTATTGGACTATTTAATGTTTTGAGTTAGATTTTGGATTGTATTTGACTAATTGGTGACTATTTATATTTTAATGTCACACATTTGGACTATTTATTTGTTATGAAAAATTGGCATTTGACAGAGGTAGAATATATCAAAGTTATGTTCAAACTTATTTACAGTATTGTTGCTTGAAGAAGAGGGTTTAACCCAACCCAACCCAACCCGAATTAATTGGGTTGGGTTACATAAAAAAATTTATATTAATGGGTTCAGTTTTTATCAACCCGAACTAATTGGGTTGGGTCGTTTTTTGGTTAAAACCCGCCCAACCCGACCCGTGTTCACCCCTAGGTTGGATACCATAGAGACTACTATTTTATTTAATCGGAGACCATATATGTATTGCATGAAAAATATTACAAAATAATAATATATTTTATACTCATTTTCTGTTTGGAATACATATATGGTCTCCATTAAACTTTTTCCTATATATATGGTCAAAATCAACTTTATATTTGAATCTTAGAACTAAGTTCATCAGCAGAACATAATATATTTCATAGAATAAGTAATATTGTATTTATTATTAGATTATTAAAAAAAATTCGGTGTAATTGCTTTTTTAAGGTTTTATAATAATTTAAAAAAATTGTGTTATGCAGAAAAATAATGTATTTTTTCCAAAAAAATTACATAATTTACAAGAAAAAAACATTGTGTTTAAGAAGTAGAAAACCATGTTATATTATTTACATAAAAGAGACATTGTGTTCAGCAGTCAACCGAATGAATAAATATGAGTTGTTGCAAAATGAAAAAATATGAGTTGCTGATTAAGCAAATATTTAAGGCTAATACTGGTTCCAAGTTCTAATTATGAGCAAAGTTTCAATTTTATTCTAACCCTAATAATCATTTGTATAATGTATTTTTAAAATTTTCATTCTCGAAGCTTTATCTCTTCTTTTATGTTGTTATTGTACTTTTTTTGTGATATTATATTAATTGTTCTTGTTTGCTACACATGTTATGTTTTTACTCATTCAAGTAGGTTTATATTCTACCTTTTAATATACATGTTTGCCAGAATTTTACTTCTGAAACACCACAAAAGAATTTAAATTTTCCTAATGTGAGATAGAGTTAAACATTATCAGAACTTATATAACAAGCTTCTGTTATTTTGTTTATTTCTCTCTATGGTTAATATCTTCAATAGACTCTTTTTTGTACCGAACAAATCAAAAAATCAGTTAATACAATCTGGCACCAATTATTATCGTGATAGTTTGTTCTTTTAATTTGAATAACTTTTTTGTTTAAATATACTTGCATATTTTTTTTATTAGAAAGTACATTTTAGTTCAAATTATTGTAATTATAGAACTAATATTATATTGTTGTCTACTAGTATATCTATGTATTTGTATAGTACAAACAAATTCTGCCAATTTAATCAACATATCTGCTTGAGTCTGCATAGACTCTGCCCATAAACTCTACTTAACTCTGGTAGACTTGAAATCGGTCAAAATAATTGCTCGAAATCCATAGTTTAGTTATAACCAATAAAAATAATTTACAGTCTGAAGTATATTGTACACGATCCCCTTTATTTTAAGTTTTGTGATCTAAATATTGCTTACGAATCACATCATAACTCTCTCGCTCAAGTTTTGAATGTACTTTTCTGAGCTGTTAATCCAAGAGAGCACAATTTTTTTTCCCTATTCCACGAGCATTGATTCTCTTTATTTGGTTAGAACACTTAATTATATTTGTTATACTTTTGTAGATCTGTGCATATATATAATTGTGTCATGTTCCATTCATTTATGTTTTTTTGTATTCATGTTTTTACCACTGCATTTACTCTTGTATACATAGTTTCTCTTCACTTGCTCATCTATTATCGTGTTGCTTTCTAGTCATTTTATTTTCGCATCATTTGTTCATGTCATTTTCTCTTCTTTATGTATATACTTCTATACATGTTAGTTTCTCTTACTTTGTTGTCTTTCTATATAGGGATTAGTCGATGCCCATCTGGGCCGCCTTTATTCTATGAAAGAAGCCAACAGTGGGGAGTTTTTCTCGGTCTTGCTTCTAACCTTCTGCACTGATGTTAGCACTGTCTTTGCAAAAATGGATGCTGTCTTGTATGAATCAGTCTCAATAGAGTTATGTACTTTATTTCTGTTTATATTCATTTAGTATGTACTTAATGTTTGAATTTACCTACATTAATTATGGACTGTGTACAGGAATGATAATGAAGTGGACTACATATATCTAAATGATGATTGCATCAAACTTGAAGGATACGCAGGAGGGTAATGTGGTTTGACGAATTGAAAGATTAGCGTAAATATATTGCACACACACGCAAACTCCAACTCTTCAATGTTTATGATAACACATTTAAGTGCTTGACTATAGAATTTATCAAGCACGACTTCGTATTCATACACCTTCATACTTACATGTTTTTATTCTACAAAGACATGTGTATTTACAGTGTATTAATTTGTTAAAGTTTTGAAACACGAGACTACAATTTACTGATATTATGCGACATATAAATACATCTATGCTTCTAGGTCCTTCGTCCTTCAGTATTGACTATTGAGCATTGGTGGATTTTTTTGAAAGACTTTACAAGTTAAATTTTGAAAATAGTGAATGAAAAAATTTGAAACTATATCAAGAAGAGCTGGGCAAAAGCTTGTGCATGGTTACTTTACTTGTCTTTTAAGTAAGTCTTGAACTTGTCCAGATTTTGTGGATAACGTGGCATGTTAACTGATGATTTGCTGAAGAAAAAATCAGATACTCTGTAATATAAGAGATAAATGAGGAACAGCATACATGGTTTTTCACTTGCGATATGATTATGTTCTTACGGTCCAGAATCTAATGAGAAAGACAAATAGTATGCTCTTGGGATAGAGATTAAGCTTTATCTTGAGTACTAAAGCTTGTTGTTTGACTTTGTAGCATTGGTGCTTTGCGTTTGATGAATGCGTGCTCAGATCTTCGTCAGGCCTCTAAAAGCTGTTCCAAAGATAAGTGAGTAAGCTTTTCCTTAATGCAACCTAATCATTTAATTGTATTACTCAAATTATATGTTGTATGACTTTATCTGATAGTGTTATGTTTTAATGTTGTTAAGTAACTATATATATTTGTAATTTATTAATTTTCAAATATGGCACAATCTTTAATATATCTATATTGTGTTAGGTGCAAGGTGGTGAGATGTTTTAATAAGAGAGGACTTGCATTAAACCTGTCTGATTTTTACCAACTGAGATATATGTACACATGTATGGACTTATGTCTCATGCTGTCAAGGGATTTAAATTTTAGATTCAAGGATTTAATGGTGAGAGACAAAGAAACTGATGTTATTTATGTTGGCTTCTGCTCCTTGGCCTAGTTCAACATTACCTTTGGCAGTATGTCGTGTATTAGAGACCAAGATGCAGTCAGTGGTAATGTTATGTGACAGGATAGTTGTCTTCTACGCTCTCTTCAACATTCCCTTATCTTGTCAGCAACAACTACAAAATTGTCCGACTGAAGTGTGGAGCGTGGACCTTAATTAATATGGCTAAAATAGAATTAGTAACTTGTCATATCCTCTATTCCAGTTTAGTTTGAGTAAATTTTACATGGAAAAAGAAAATTCTAGCTGTCTGTACGTATTTTTTCAACAAATCTTAATTTCCTTTGTATATAACAACCTATGCCGTTATCTCTAATAACAGTTCCAACTTCCAACTCAATTGAAACCTTGCTTCCCAAAGCCATCTTCTGCTTTCTGTCAAATCAAGCAAAATGATCACAGCTAATATATCCTCCTGAATGCCATCCTTGATCTTACTCTGTTTTTTGATGCAGGAACCTAAAAGTAGGAAAACTATATGTGAGATTTATCGTTCATCAACATGTGTTGCCAACTTTTATTTATATATTTTCTATCATCCGTAGTTGAGGATGTGATTATGTGGATGAGGCAGTAGCGTTTTGGTTACTGCTTTTGTCAACCCATCTACAATCTGTTATTGTATTTGTGCCCATTCCATTTCTCTGGCTATAATCCGCCCAATATCTCACTTTTAAATTTTTTATTGTCTCTCACAAGATCTATATTGTTTCTTATTGGTTGTATTCCTCTTTTTGTTATGTGCAGGCGGTTGATTATTTAGCCACCCTATTAAATTGATTTGAATTGTATATGGAAATTGGTTTTGTCTTCAGGTTCCTTGTACTTCGATTATAATATATAGCATACCAATAATCCTTACGTGGATACAATTTGATTATTATTAGTTTTTTTTATCGCGCAACTTAACAAAATTCGTTCGTTTCTATATTGTCTTTATCATCTAGGTTATATTTGTTTGTCGCATAGTAAAACTCAAATGGCCCATGTACTTGTATACCTGAATTAATTTCTGTATTTCTCTAATTTTCATTTTTAGGTATCTTCGATCACTAAATGAAGCCAAGAGCGAGTATACTTCTCTCAAAACACATATTGATGCTATACTTCAGGTGAAGCCAAAATAATTTAGATTCTTATATGTCTTTTTTATATGTGTCTGTCGTTTTGAACTTGTTGGCATGCAGTTTCTGGTTGTAATGCAATATATCAGCTTTGATTAATTAAATATACTATGGCAACGACTTGAAAATTTGATATATTTTGCATATCATAGATATTCTTGTTAGGCTTTTCAAGTTATGAATTTATGTGTTTCCTTCTTGTGTTTTTTTGGGATCTTGTGGATGTTTGGGGTGCTTGCATTAGAGTATCAGGTTATTCAAGGACCATATTTTCATTATAGGTAAGGTCACTGCTCACACTATTGACCCCATTCCTTGAGTTGTAAAGAAGGCAGTTTTCATCTTTCTGAATCCTGTTAAATTGAAGGGGTCAGTGTTTGATAGTCACTAGGCAGATAGACATAAACAAGGAGGGTGCTTAGCTCTTGAGGGAAATGAATCAGATGTATAGGGCTCATTTTGTAAGAAAAATGAAGAGTGGGATTAACCGACTTAAATTGGGATTTCTATAACTCTAGGTTTGACACAGTTATGCACACGTGCATAGCACACAAAGAGATAAAAAAAAATCCGGCAGGAATTAATTCTTGGTATCAGGGTAGCAAATAATTGACCCAAATCTCTCCCTCCCTCTCTCTCTCTCACACACACACTCAAATTTTTGTTTTAATATTTAATAGATCAACTCAATATCTACAGTAATTTTTTGTACAACTTATCTGCTATTAAAAAGTTATTCAACTGTAGATATTGGTATCAGCAGCTGCCATAGTACCGTGCCCTCTTTTCTTTTTTTCTTAGCTCTCATGATAGTAGGAATTGTAAATTTTGGTCATCATAATTGTTGATATGTGAGTTACAAATTTACCTTTCTTATATAACTTGCTTTCACAGTAGATATTAGCATGTGGTTTTATACAGACTTAAGTTATTACTTGGCTCCTATGCTGTACTTGGAAAAATTACTGCAACTAGATTGTCATTTTTCCTTTGCAGTCCTCTAAAGTGTAGTAGTTCTTAAAGTACTTCATTTTCAGTATTCTGAATCATAACTTGTGATGTTTCTTACTTCAAATTAGATGTCAACATCTCTCTCTCTCTCTCTCTCACTCTCTCTCACACACACACACATGCATATAATATAGGGAAAGCCAGAAAGGAGAAGACAATTTGTCCCATCTAATAAAATCAGTTTTCCCGTACAGTTTATATGTTATGATCTGATGGCGGCATTAACCAAATACTATGGTAAATTGGTAATGCATATGCAAAATTTGATCAAACTGGCCTTTCTCTTTCACAAGCTCTATCATCAGTGTAGTAACAACACTTTTCTTTTTCTATGCAGCTGGAATGGGCTACCCTTTCAGATGCGGAAAGGGCCCAAGTATATGATGCATTCTAATAAAGCAGCATCTTCTGTGTGGTGATTTCGAATCTGCTCTTCAATGCTCCTGTGTTGTGTAAATTGTAATGCATCCGTGTTATGGTTGCTTTAATGTCCCGGCAAATGATAATGACTTTGCATAAAATACATAAAATAAAAAATATGTTACACATGGTGGCTGATCTATCCTTTACACAGATAAATTCACACAGTACTAACATATAAACCGGACTCCAGTCGATCTTGAGTTGGTTGATCTCCATTCTAATTTTTAATTTTGATAGAACATATGTATATGAAATATGGCGAAAGTTCAATGGAGTACATTTTTAAGTGGAAAACTAATTGAAGACTTATATGTTCGTTTATACTCATATTATACTAGCTTATGTCATGTGCGATGCACGGATCGAATTGTTTTAATATTTTAAATAATTTTTATTTTAATATTTTTTTATATGATTTGAATTTAATTTTTTATAATAATGAGACTTAATTGCACTTTGATGGCCTGAATTATAATGTTTTTGCAAAAAAATGGCTCAACAATAAAATTTGTCAATTTAATGGTAAAACTATTTATTTTTTGATACTTGATTGCATTCTGTTAAAAAAAAAATAACGGAAGTTACTAAAATAATACTTAATTGTACTTTGATGACCTCAAGTATAATTTTTTTGCAAAAAAATGACTCAATTATGAATTTATCAATTTATTAGCCAACTATTTATTATTTTTTAATAACTGATTATAATTTTGTATTCACGCTTTATTTTGTAGTTTATATAATTTTAATTATCACACTTTTAAAATTATAAATCATATTAATATAAATTTATAAAATAGAAATATTTATGAAGTTGATTCGGTAATTTATCTAAAATTGGAAAAGAAAATCTACTTTTAAAAAAGAGTGATATTTTAGAACTTATGATAAACTTTTAGTTGTGACTCACAAACATATGGTAGTAATATAATTGAAGAAGAAGTGATAAAGTCAAATTTATTTAATTTTGACTAACAATTTAAAAATATACTTATAATTTTAAGACTTTACAAATTGATTTATAAAACAGAAGAGTTAAATTTTATTATAATATTTTTTCAAAAAATATTTATTATTATATAATATATTTAATTTTTTTAGTCAAAATTGATTAATTTGACTTTGAAAAATTAAAATGAGACAATAATTATGGAATGAAGGGAATACTAAATAAAAGAAGTTGCTGAAAAAGAAAGTGAGATAAATGAGCTGCTTATAAGTTTGAATGGGCTTAGAAAGTCCACAAGTCGGACGAGGGAACCCACGTAAATGAAGTATTATTACAAGGATAAATCACGAAGAAAGCATTAGATTATTACTAAATAAGTCTACGTATTTGATTAACAAAAATAATGAATCCATTTATTCAAGTTTATGGAAGAATTAACTTGTTAAATAATGACCAAGTGAATAATAAAAATTTAATATACTGTTGGGTGATTAATCAGGAAGGTGTATTTTTTATTTGTTCCGTCTTTCAATTAAGCATATTGTGCTTTACCAAGTGAATTGAAGCATGATGTTCCACTATCGTGCTATTGGTGTTTCATGTATGAAAGATGAATGTTCCGATTTGTACTAGTACTAGGCTGTCAGTTTTCATTCCATAGACGAGTGAGTGCACTTCTTCGTCTTCGTCAAGCAACTGGGCATACATGCAATGTTGTATGCTTCTGTCAGACAACTGAGATGCACAAAATTTGCTTGCTTCTGTCAGACAACTGAGATGCACAAAATGTTGTATGCTTCGGTCAGTCAACTGAGATACAGGCAATGTCTCGTTAAAGGTGTGCTGAGACGCAATGAGACAAGCTCCTATAATAAAGTGCATCGGCCCAACACTCGAGTCAAATCGGACAATGTGTATCGCATATACAACGTCATCATCAAATATCAAATTAAACTCTGGGTGCACCCATATATCCTCAACAAATATCAAATGCACTCGTCTCCTGATCAGAAGGATATGTCGTGACTAATCACACTGTTATGGACGGAAGTGTCGTGCCGTGCCACGCCACTGGTGCACCTCTTCTGCAGATGTTATGATGATTAGCAACAGTTATTGTGATGTCAGTTCAAGATTGAAACTTGAAGTTCTGCTACTGCTGAAAATGCAAGAACCCAATCACTTTGAGGAAAGGGGTCACTGGACAGTGCAGAAGGCAATACGAAAGTGACATAGGCTTCACATCAATTAGACAATCAACAATTTTAAAATGGTGATCTTGGGCTGGCCATAAATAGTGATGTTGCTGAGTTTCAATATCTAGGGGCAAGGACATGACTTGATTTTTTCTTTTTTTTGCCAAATGACCGTGACTTGACTTTGTTTTTGATTCAGAGCAGAAAAGAATCGTTCCACAATAAATCTTTTCAACTGTTGCATCATCTCCCCATACTATGACTACGACAAATCTTAGTGCACGGAATTACTTTCTTCTCACAAGGGCACTTAGAAATTACAAATACTCGATCACAGATTTTACTTTGTGAGAAACCGATGATTGCCAAGAATTCATCGAATGACTCAATTTACTCTACAATGGAAACAGTGCATCGGGAGCATACCCCGCGTCATATAATTGGGTTGTCAACCCATCCAAAATTTCCAACACGCTATTTCCTTGAATTTGCACATTATGTCCGGAGGAGAAAGAATGTCTTTTATTGTTTAATTCGGTCCAGCTAGTACCAAGATCCTTTTTTAAAGACTTATCTTTCATAAGTTTCCTGATTTGTGCTGTTTCATTCCACATTTTTGACTCGGCATAAATATTTGACAGCATAATATGGGCGGATGTGTCATCAGGATCAATTTTCAGAATTTTTTCAGCAGCATATCTCCCTATATCTATGTTCTTGTGCGTTTTGCAGCTTGATAAAAGACATCTCCAAACCACCTTATCTGGTTTTGCAGGAAAACTTCTTATAAAATCATAAGCTTCTTGAATTTGTCCTTTTCGAGCAAATATACTAACCATGCAAGCTAAATGATCCGCTCTAGGGGTTATTTCATAGTCTTTTGTCATGGAATTGAAGTGCCACAACCCCTCTTCCAAGAGGCCAACATGCCCACAGGCGGATAACACTCCAATAAATGTGACATGGTTAGGTTTAATCTTATCTTTAGGCATGAGATCATATATCTCTAAAGTTTCTTTCCCAAATCCATGTTGGGCATATCCAACAAGCACAGCGTTCCATGTAACCAGGTTCTTACAAGGCAGACTGTCAAATGTCTTCCGAGCATCATGCAACCGTCCACATTTGGCATACATGTCAATGAGGGCACTTCCAACAACCACATTAGAATGAAACCCGGATTTCATAAAGCAACAATGGGATTGCTTTCCCCACTCAACGGCTGGTAGATCACCGCAGATGCTAAAAAGGCTTGAGTAAGTGTAGAGGTTAAGATCAAACCCTTCAACCAACATGGAGCGCAGAAGTTCAATGGCTTCAACATGACAGCCAGATTTTACATGTCCATCAATCAGTGCATTCCAAGAGACAACATCATGGGAATCTATTTCTTCGAAAATCTCTAAAGAATCCTCCAAAAACCCACTTTTTGCATAGAAGTCCAAAAGTGCATTCCCCACAAAGGTAAACGAAATGAAACCCATTTTTATGATCAAAGAGTGGAATTGTTTCCCGACTTTGATTTCCTTTGTGTCTGCAAAGGCTCCAAGTACGGAACAAAATGTTTGCTCACTTGGTTTAGCACCTGAAGAGAGCAACTTACAGAAAAGATCAATGGCTTTTCTTGCCAAACCTAGCTGAACATACCCCCCTATTAATGCAGTCCAGGCCGACAAATGTTGGTTGTCCAACTCCCAAAAAGCTTTCTGAGCCAGGTCCAACTTACAACACTTAACGTAAAAATTAACCAAGCTAGTCATAACAAACGAATCCATTCTGATTCCGCATTTAACAGCATGACAATGTACTTGCATTCCAAACTCCAAACACTCCAAAGCAACACAAGCACCCAACACACTAGCACAATAAAATTCATTTATCTTTACTCCAGCCCTATGAGACTCCGAAAAAATCTTCACTCCCTCCAAATTTTCCCCGCAATAACAACAACACGAAACAATCGAAGTCCAAGAAACCTGGTTCGGTGCCAAAATCGAATCGAACACAACTCTAGCAGGTCTCAAAAACCCACATTTCCCATAAAAATTAATCAAACAGTTACTAACAAAACTATTAACATCTTGCTGAAGCCTAAATATCCTTCCATGAATCTCTTTACCAGTTCTCACCACCACTAGACTAGCACAAGCAGATAAAGCACTGACATAAGTAAATTCATTTGGATCAAAACCATCAGCAACCATCAATCTAAAGCAACTCAAACTCTGTTCTAACAAACCCATTTGTGAATACGAAGAAATTAAGTTAGTCCAGGATATTTGATTTCTGTCAGGCATTTTATCAAACACGTTATGGGCATCTTTAATACGGTTAAATTTAGAGTACATTGATATTAAGTGGTTGTTTAGATACACATCTGGACGAAGCCCAGATGTAATAAGCTTACAATGGACAGCTCTGCCTTTGAGAACACACCTTATATCAGCAAAATGGCGTATATAATGAGTGAAATTCATCAGGACATGAATGAATAATGTGTGTGTGTGTAAATGATGGGCATGCAAAAGTTAAGATACTGATCTTAGAAGTTATAATAGCTTTGAAGTTTGAAGAAAGAAATGGATATTTGGATGGTTTGCTAAAGTTTAAAGCATGACGATCACATACAAGGCTCTCAGTGGTACAATTTTGACACAAAATGTTCAAAATGGCATACTCCGAATAAGTGGTCCAGCGTTTGAACGAAGTGTTTAAAAATTACTGATGCGCCGGACTTTATCAGGTTATCAGGGTTTTAAAACGTGCGGGTTTATGGAATACGGGTTGAACTGGTTTATTTTTATTCCGATTCCAAAATAAATGTAGCTTTGAGATATCAAATAAATTTATTTATGTATATTATTTTTTTAATCTTTCTGAATTAAAATATAATATTTAGATTATTACTTTAAAAAGTTAAAAATAATATAGATAAGTAATTTTTTTACACTTTATAAACCACGTGAAAAAATTTTAAATGATATTTATTTTGAAACATAAAAAATAAGTTATTGAACTTATAAGTAATTTATAAATTAAAAAATTTATATATTTTTTAATTTATAACTAATCTATAAAATATCCCAAACTGGCCCAAACATGTCCGTTTATTAATTGCATTTTATATGCATGCTAATTTGATAGAAAAGGTCGTTCCTCCTGCGTATAGGGTGACAAATTCACGATCATCAATGTATAGACCGACACGGCTAGGTCACGCTGTCCAATCGTTATTTTCTAATTTAGTCAAATTTTTGAATTAGTAAATATTAAAAATTATATAAAAAAATCTAAGTTACTTTATATTCTTTTAAACTTTCTCCAAATTATGAAAAATTTAAGTTACGTTATATTTTCCTAAACTTTCTGCTCAAGTCAAGTAAATTATTATTATTCATAAGATAAGTTTTAAAATTTTAGAAAATACATTATTATATGTAAGGTAGTTAGAAATTTTAGAAAATTCATTAAATTATTAAAAATCGAAACTATTTTGATTTTTCAAAAAGACTCGAAATTATTTTGATTTTTCAAAAAGACACTATCTATAATATAAAAGTTATTTTATTCTTTTACCTAAATTGAATGTGTTTCAATCTAAAAAATAATAGATCATCACTTATATAAATTAAAGATCAAGCATCAAAAAATAAATCACAGCAAATTTATCACAGAGTTATTTACATGCAATATCTAATATATTATGGATTACACTCTGTTGAATATTTTGAATAACAATAGTGACAATTGGATGATAAGAGTGGGAGCATGCAGGATTCGGGATGCAATCAATACACAAATAGACGATCAATTTAGTCTTTGATATGATTTTAATTGATGGGAAAATTAATAAATTATTGTTATTTATTAATTTATTACAATTATGCATTCGTACTAACTTTTTGATATTTTAATTTATGATAGGAAAATCTTATTCATGCAACGATTCAAAAACATTTAGTTTTTCGGTTCAAACATAATTTTAAAGAAGAGACTTTATATAACATTAAAAACTTAAAAGTAGTTGCAAGTACCGGCCGATATAGACCACTAACATGTGAGTTTAAAGTGATGTTTCTCATACAACGGCCTCAAAAAAGTTAAAAGAATAAATCATCAACATACCACTGCATCGATTTGAGTTCACATGTCTCGATATAATTGAAGCGCGTGTCATTACTATCAGGTATTTTACTAAAATAAGATATTATAAATCACACGCATATGTGATTTTAAATTATATTCTTTAATATTTACATAATATTACTAATACTTATCTAGATGTCGTGTGCTGCTTGACGTACATCGATGACATTGATATTGTTAACGGCGGATGAGAAAAAAAGATATCTTAGAATCATAACAAATTATTAAATTGTGAATTATAATACACATATATTTTGAAATTATTATTTGATTTTATAATATTTATAAATTTAATACTACTATTTTGGTTTAATATAATTTTGTTATATCAAATTTTATCTTATACAATTCAGTTATTAATAATGTAACTTTGTGGGAATTTTTTTTATAAATTTAAATTTTTTTATGAGCCCGCCGTGAAACGCGGCTTTTTTCAATAGGCTTATTATATTCTTAGTGTTTTTTTGAAATTGAATCATATTTTGAATTTATATCACACAAAAAATTGAAATATATCGATTCAAATATAACAATTTGAATAATTAATAATTCTACAATAACTTTCATTTGATCATTGTTGGTGCATTTAATAATATTACTTTCCCATCTTATACAGTGAACTAAATTTTTTACATGTATTAATGTGTTAATATAAGACTAGAATTTAAGGTTGAGTATTTGGTTTGGTGTATCCAATATCGAACAAAAATAATTAAAATAATTCAGTTCGGTTAATCAAATCGAAAATTTTCAGTTTTAATTTGATTATAAAAATATGTGTTATTCGAATTTTCAAATTTTTCATTTTTTTATCAAATTATCCAAAATTACCGATAAAATATATATTATATATATTATTTTCTCTACATAGAGTGAGTATTAATAATACAAAATTCAGAAGGGGTCTTTTTAGTGTATGCCCATGGACACACATTAATCGCTTAATATTTTTATTTTATTTTATTATTATTATTATTATTTTTGACAGAAATTTTATTCATTAATAATGATGGATCCCTGTATACACAAAAATCTCACCAATTAAAATGAGTCATACTCATAAAAGTTACTCCTTCCGTCCCTAATTAGTAGTCCTTTTTTGACTTTTCGTGATCAAATTGATTAGTATTTGACTAACAATTAAAAATTGTTCTTTTATAATTTTAAAAAACTAAAAAATAAATTTTAAAGTAGATTATATATATTTTTTAACAATATAAAATTTTAATTTTTTTCAATTATATATTATATCTAAATTGCAGTCAAAGATGAGTTAGTTTGACCGGACTGAAAATAAAATGGACAACTAAAAGGTGACAGAGAGAGTGGTGTTTAATGTGTGCCATGAACACACACTAGAAATATCCTTTTTTTATTGGGATAGTTTTTTGTGTATATAAGAAGGTCCATTATCATTAATAAATAGGAGTCTATGTGCATTTCACACCTCATTTTTTATTGTGTGTCCGCACACACTAAAAAAATCGATATATAAATATAATATTCCATTTTTTGCAGTACAATGGTCAGGTGTAAAACATGTTACTATATGTTATCATGGTTCTGGTGAATGAATAGATTTTACTTTTTAGTGGTTGGAGAGGCCGAAAGTTTGGGCAACATCCCCACCCACAAGCCACAATCAACAACCATTGAGCAATACAATAGTAGTAGTACATTATCCTCTCTTTATTCCCCTTGCCATACTCTTGATAGTACATGTACAACTCTTTGTACTACACCCATTTCTATCCCTTTACCATATATTTTTCTTCTTTAAGTTTTACTCGTAATTTTCACTCTGGCCAAAAAAAAAAAATCTTATTTTTTATCTAAAATATTACTGATAATTTTAAAATATATTTTCTAATGTTACTTAAAAAATACATTCGATGCACAGATTCAATGAACCTGGGTCTTAAAATGTCATGAATATTAAAATAAAAAATTACATTATATTGACAAATCCTGGTACCATGGAGTATTTATTATTTTATGCTTTGATAGTTGCCCCCAATTTTAACTATCATGAAATAAACAATAGACTTTTGTGTGTAATTGTCAAGTTATAATAAATTTTTGTGCGTAATTGTCAAGTCTTTTTTCTTAACAGAATGGTGACTATTTATTCAAAAAAAAACAGAATGGTGACTATCAAATTTTAACGTTTAAATATTTTTACTGGAATGGGTCTTTCTTCATGACCAAAATATGATAGTGACAGTATAATTTTACTTTTGTTTTTTATGTTATCCTTCCCGTTATTATTATATTAAAATTAAAATATTAATATTCACAATTTTAAAAAATATAAATAAAATATTCATTTTAATTAAAATTAAAATTTATTATACTTGCATTAACATTTTATATAACTATTATAATATATATAATAAAATTAGAAAATATTTAAAAAAAGAAGAAGAAATACTAGAGTTCCCAAATTATTTTTCAAAAAAATTTTCAAATAATATTTGTCTAAATTTAATTGATTGTCGATACAATAAATGAGATGGATCTCGTGCATTCACGTTAACACACGAATTAAAAATTTGCATTCTGCCACGCACTACTATCTTTTGGGAAAATATTTTGGAAATATTATTTAGGTCTCTAGCATTACTTTTTAAAAAATTCATATTCCGTATTAATTATAAATTTATATAAATAATACACTATAGAAAATTTATGTAGAATTCTTCCTATCTAAGGTTAGTACAATTTTGAATACAAAGTTTAGAGCATGTCTAAAGGTAACAGATAAAATGGTTGGCTAAATGTTGAAATTTAAAATTTTAGCTAAGGGGTATAGTGTGTACTCCAATGGTGTTATGTATAATTATCATAAACTAAAATTATATCTAGTGATTTTGCTGAGTCGACGAAAATAGTCGACCAAACATGGTTGTCTATATTTATTGATAAGGGTTTGCATGGTTGGAGCGCTGTATTTTTTACATATTGTCTAAATAGTGATACATAAACGCCACGCAGACTAATTTAGCTAAGAGTTTTGTACTTTTGAAGATGCTCTTGACAAGATAAAAATGTATATAAAATTATAGTTTAATATTCCCATTTATTATATGCCACGCATGGCTCGTACCATAATTTACACGAAGTAACACGATACGTATATAAAAATAAAAATAATTTATTAAATTTAATTTGACATTTGATTTTTCTAAAATATCAGTATATAATATTATGAATTAGTTTGACTATGTCCCACATATGGGTCCCACAAAGGACTTGGTCAGTTTATAAATAGGATACCCAAACACGGTTTTATTATCACCATCCCAATATATCTCTCCATTTATCTCATTTTTCTTATTTACAATCACATTTTCATATCTTTCGATCCCATAATTCAATATGGCTGAGGTACCTTTTTTTTTTTTAATAACAATTATACATACATCTCTTCATATTATACAACATGTATGATTGTATCTATTTATGTATGTATTTGTTTGATAATTCTGTGAGATTTATTTATTGTTGTTTTGATTATGTTTCTGTATGTTGCTTTAAAAGTTGTTAAGAGCTTTGTTATGTTGTTATGATTCTTGAATTAACAGAACCCATGTTATGTATAATTGTATGTGTGTGTTATGATGTTGTTTATTGAGTTTCTTGAATGATCTTTTGTACTTTAAGGCCATTTCTTGAGAATATAGGTGTATCTAACATGTAACTATTGGAGGAAGATGTCTTTGAGTGTTTATATAAAGGAGTGTATTGCAGTTATACTATAACTTTCCTGTTCCACATTGGAATTTGATAAACTTGGCACACGATATTTTGTACCTGTGATCTTTTGGGTCTTGGGGACCCGTGATGTGCTTGTGTATTAGTAAGTTGGCCCTTGTAATTTAGAAGGGGTGCTTGGACTTATTCTGGATTTGGGTTTTGAATAGACCCGAGTTTTTTGATTGGGAATCTGATTTAGTGTTCATTTAAATTACAAAGACTTACAGTGCAGCTACACAAAACTAATAAAGGTCTCATCTTTCATTATAGGATGTGCTGGTGGTGAAACTATATTTTTGGGTCAACTTTATTTGGATTTTTAACTACTTTGATTTGGTTTTTTCCTTGATATTTCCACAAACAATTGCCTGATATATGGCTTTATGTGTGGTCTATCTTAAACCAGCAATAATGAAACACGTTTTAAGTTACTCTGGTGTATCTTTTATCTGACTAATTCTTGTATCTTGTTGGCTTTAAGATATTAATGTATTACATCCAGATATTAAACTTTTGAAACAGAATTGAGCATCAGAATGTCTGAATTTTTTTCAAAGCATAATTTTTCTCTCAACAAAATAAAGCTTAACTATTATTTCAATTTCTATTAGAAATTATGAGCTCCGAAATGTGTTTTTAATCATTTTTTGAATGGAACAGTGTGATAATGTTGATTACTTCCTAAGTTATAATTATAACCACCTCCCCCTCCCCCTCTGGTTATTATGCATAACGTTGTGGTTGTTCATGCAGACTGTTGTTCTTAAGGTTGGCATGTCATGCCAAGGTTGCGTTGGAGCAGTGAAGAGAGTTTTAGGCAAAATGGAAGGTTTGCCAATCTTGATATCCAAAAATATATATCCATTATGCTTTTTTTTTTTAAAGTTGTTTTGCTGCATAGAAGATACCATACCTATTTGAAATACAACCACCAGGACACAGCTTGTACTCTGTTTTTATCGAATCTATTTTAATTTATTTGAAGATATGTTTTGTAAAATCGATATCTTGAATTATTACCAGGTGTTGAATCATTTGACATCGATATCGACCAACAAAAAGTGACTGTCAAAGGCAATGTGCAGCCAGATGCAGTTTTCCAGACTGTTGCAAAAACTGGGAAGAAGACGGAGTACTGGGAATCAGCAGCAGCAACCGCTGAATCAAAGCCAGAAACTGTAGCTGTTGCTTAGTATGTTATACTGATGATCTTCTTGTGTAAAATAAATTCATGGGTTAGCAACAGAGTTTACCATATGCTGTGATGTGGGAAGCTTTTGTACTGTCAAACTCATCGTATTGTTCTCATGTTCTTGTCCATCTATTTTACTATATAATGCAAAGTGTGCTGTACTATAAATGACAATATATGATTTCTGCTGGCTTAGTATTATTTGTGATATTAGCATATTAAGAAATTAACGGGATTCTGTCTGGTAAGTGATAGTTGGATGAGGTTTTACTTTCATTCTGCTGAACTGGTATAGAAGTATATTTGGATCTCAGAGGTAGTAATATCTTTTTAGATAATGTTATCAAGATCAGCCTCAAAATCTTAGACCTTGGTGTGGCAAAGATATTTGTTTTCCAGCCAAACGTGCAAAATAACAATCTGAAATGTTATGACAGCAACAACAGCAAAAAAATAATAATTATACCACAAGCCATGTTTTATTATACATACATTAGGTATCACTAATTCATGACAATAAAGAGTAAACAGGCATGATCTGAAGAAATGTCATTGTCAATGCACATTTGGAACAATATTTGGCAGTCTTATATAGTAGTTTTATGTTTTGGTGTTTGCACTGTATGGACCCTTCTTTCTGAAGTATGAATCCATGCGTAAAGTGCTTGGTGCAGAGCAGTAACAAAACACTATAAACAAGGAAATTTACCACCTACAAGTAACTTAGTCCTAAAAAATAGAACTACATGACTTGATTCCTATATAAGGATACCATGGTTGTAAAAATCGGGAATCGGAACTTATCAGTTAAGGTACCAATTTGAGATTATTCGGCTAATCGGGGATTAATCGGAGCAATAATCGGATTTATTATATTATTATAATAAAATTTAATACATTTATCTAATTATTATAAAAATATTTTATAAACATAAATCAGATTTTATAAATCGTATAGGTCAAATATTTTATAAGGATTAATCGGGAATTTATCGGTGATTTTTGAAAAATCGTCCGATTTCTATAACAGTGAAGGATACATAGGCACATTAAGGAGGGAATCCGAAATTCTATGATTATTAGAATTAATTCCCTCAAATTTAGGCCCAAATTACATAAACCCTAATTTTCCCTTGAAATCACCATGGATATTTAATCCCTATTTTTTATGTCTCTATGCGAATACCGAAATATAAATATTAATTTTGATGTCGTATCCGTGACGGAAATTGGGATCAACAACTTGCAAGATGAAGGTATCAGGATCAGCCTCAAATTTTCCGACCTAGGCTCGACAGATTTTTGTATGCCGATCGACTCTTGAAGAATCACAAACTGAATTGTTATAAGATAGCAAGTATTATTGTACCACAAGCATTGCTTTATAATCAATACATATGTGACATGTATGTACTCATTTATGACACTGAAGGGCATAGTGTCATTATTAGAAGAAATGCTATAGTTTTTGTACCATTTGAAATACTGGGAGCCCCAGCAAGTCCAAAAGCATCTTACGTGAGCTCCTAAACTCAAAAATAGGAAATATAACATAAAATACAACTCCAACAGTATCCTAGTTATGTCCTATTAATAAGGATACTTTAGGATATCCTAGTGAATAAAAAATTCATTTTCCTCAATTTTCTTACATTTTTCCTCTTTCTTTCTTTCTCATTTCTCTTTTTTAAGATTAACTAGATTCAAATTTATTATTATTATAATAATAGGGAATGAATATAGGAAAGATTGTTGGAGTTAACATGTAAAATAAATTAACTAAATCACTAGAACCCGTTATTTTATAATATTTATAGGGAATCAACTAAAACACGGTTGAACTTGCTCTAATGGTCTAATTTTAGTGGTTTTATGTTCCCGGTCTCTGCAACATATGGGCGCTTCTCTTTGAAGTCTGCATCCATGTCCCCGGCTTTATGACTCCGACAAAGAAGAATTTAGATGTTGATGTAGAAATGTAAAAAAGTGGAAGGACATTCAAAAAAGAAAAATGTGAATTGGGTGGTAAATTACATATGTAAATAAATATGAGAGAGAAGACACGAGCCAGGTCAAGTTGAATGCACACGCCCTGGTTCGTGTTTATGAATACTGATTTACATATATCAAGAGGAATGGAATTTACGGTGCAATGGCCATGAAATGGAGCTGATGAACGTACTACTAAGGCAAACATGTGTGAAAATGTTGTAATGAGGTGGATATGGATTCATACAACTCATTACAAAATCTTAAGCTAAGGTATAAGGATAAAGACATCGCTTCTTGAGCATATAGACCTGCACTTTTTTGGAACAAAACGTTTCATCTGCTCCCTGCTGTCCATAATTTTAGTCTTATTTGACTTTTCCAGCGTTAAAGTGATCAATTTTGACTAATAAATTAAATATATTATAAAATTAAATATTTTTTAAAATATATTATTGAAAACTTCATGTAATCTATTGTAATGAGCAAGTTGTAAATTTATAAATTTATGTAATCTATTTTGATTATTAATGATTGGTAGTAGAATACATTTGATGGCTTACGGAGAATTCTGAGTTTCTTAGCAGTTTCTGATATAGGCAGAAAATGCCATAAGATGTCAGACCATGGATCGAATCAAAGCAAATATCTTTTTCCGATCATGTGGTTGAAATATTGACATATATACACCAAGGTCTTTTTCTTCTCTTTATTTTTTCCTAACCATTGATCCACAAGTATCGCAGTTGCGAATCTTTACTAGTTATGATCGTTTCTTAAGTAAATTTGATAGTCACTGTAGTGTTAATTTAACTGTATCTTGTCTGGTTATGAATTATGATAGATACTTAAGAGGTTCCTTTGATAGTTAAGAATTAAGATTAATATATGCATATTAGCTTAGGTTCCACTTGTGTTGATATTATAATGCTTGCAATGATCACCAAGCTACAACATCCACAAACAATACAAGTAAGCCACTTTGTAATATTCATATATTCCAAGATAGCGTACATGTTGGAAGATGTTAAATCTGAGTCAGAAAAAACAGAATTCGATTCCCTACTAATTGGTGCAGAATATAATTAACATATCAGAAGCATATCTGTATCATATATTCCTATAAATACACCTTCTTTTGGTAATCAGTAACAAAATCAAGCCGTACCAACTTGCTATCATAGAAATGTCTAGGCTAGGCAGCTTCAATACCAATAATCTGCAAACAACTGAAATGGCGCCATCCCGTTTGATTCGAGCTGAAAAGAGGAATGTAAACTTGGAGAAGAAGTTGGATACGATTCACGAAGAGAATGAGGGCATTCATGTTCACGGCAGCAATGATCAGAAATCACAATTGTTTGGTTCGTTTTCGAAAACATGTTACACCAAGCAGTTCTCTAGTGTAAGAGCTGCTTGATCATTAATGTACTATACAAGTTGTGGTACTGTTCTGTTTTGTAGGTTGCCAAGTGCTAATAAATTTAGTAATATTATGCTTCTTGAGTTCTTGTACATATGTTTAACATTTCTGATTGATTGTGCTTATGTGCTATATACATGGTGTCCAACGAGCTAGAAGGAAGTTTTGCAATATAATTTGTTACTTATTTACCTTGTTTTGTAACTTAGAAATTTTCAATTTAAACTTAGGGGGTGTATTCAATCCGGATTGTGTAGTATTTTTTTGTATTTTAAAAATCTGGGGTATTCAATTAGGATTTTAAATAATACTTTAAAATCTGGGGTATTCAATCTGAATTTTAAACTGTACTTTAAAATTCGGGATATTCAATCAGGATTTTAATCCATGAATTTTAAATATCCATGAATTATGTTGGATTTTTCTATATATTTTTTATGTTTTAAATTTTTTTCCCAATACGAGAGATTCTCCTGAATTCAACGCGGACTCTATGAATTATGTATATAATCTATCAACTCTACATGAAATCTTGAATCAAATACAATCAATAAAAATCAATAGATTATAAATAATATTTTAAATTCGGGATTGAATAAACCCTAGGTGTTTAGATTGGATTTGTTATGTAGAAATCGGATGATTTTTGTAATTCTTATATTTATGTCAACTTTTTTTTCTTAAAATCTACAACTTTTTAATTTATAATAATTCAAATATTTGGCAAAATTTATATAAATGAAATGAGGTTGTTAGTCTATTTTTTTCCAAATACTTTCTAATTTTCTAGTTATATTATATTTATATATTATAGAATCTTTCACTAAAAGGTTTAAATTGATTGTTAAACCTTTATTTATAAAAATAAATTTATCAATTTCTGCCTGGGAGTTGTGCAATATTATATGCTGCATCATTATCCATTAGTTTGATTAAGACCGACAATTTATCATATTTTCATTACAGCTATTTAATGGTAAAGAACTAAATATATTATATTTAAGAGTTTTTTGCTATGTAATTTTTTGTTCCAATATCTCTTCTCTTAATGAAAAAATCGGGACTACAAAAATGGTTAGAGTTATATTTTGGGTTTGATTTTCTCTTAATCTCTTATATACTATATTATTATAGCCGAAATATTAAAAGTTTTGGTTGATCGGTCGGTCGTTGGTACCGGACCACGAGCCTAAAATATATACATATATTAGATATAATTTTACTTATTATAATATGGACCCTAACTATATACATCTATATTATATTATTATGGCCGAAAGATTAAAAGTTTTGGTTGGTCGGTTGGTCATCGATACTGGGACATGTGCCTAAAAAATATACATATATTAGATATAATTTTAATTATTATAATATGAGCTCTAACTATATACATATCTATATTAACTAAATTTTTACTTTTTAGAACTAATTATATATTTATAACATGAGTCCAAATTATATAACTTTACTTATTATAATATGGGCTCTAACTATATACATATCTATATTAACTAAAATTTTATTTTTAACACATGTCCATATTATAACATATTTATATTAAATAGAATAAATTTATATATAAAAAGAGAACATATAATATTAACTTAAATTCTTAATATGATAAAATTATATATTAAATATCAATAAAAATATAAATAAAAAATTAATTTATTTAAATATTAATTATCTCGTGCTTCGCACGTGTTATAAACTTTTATATATAATGAGAGAACATGGATGATTTCATTAGACAATTTATTCATCAGTCAATTTATTATTAAAAAGACTTTTTTACCTTTCTACTATTCTTATCATATAAAAAACATAAATTTTTCTCAAATCTGGTTGGTGAAATAGGCACAGAAGGGCTGCGAGAGCCAATTAAATTTTAATTGTGCAGAGGTGTGTGCATTCGGTTCGATTAACCGAAAACTGAGCCGATTAACTGAAATAATTTCAATTCGATAATTTTTCCTCTTTCATGTTCATTATAAGGGTGGTTTTTCTTCCCCGCTTTTCTTGATAAGATCATCAATAATTCTTCGGGAGTCGTATCATGAGTTAAATAGAACTCCTTATTTTCTACCATGAAAATCTTGCACCCACTTGTAATATCTGTGTGTTTTCTGAAATTCAACTTCGAATTAAACTCTTACATACGCGGCACCCAAATTTTTGATACGTTGTGAAAACTCACCGAGTTATGCTGTTTTTTTTTTTTTGTAAGACAAATTTAGAAAGAAACTTAAAAGTGTCCCACCCCGTGTTACCAGTAGAACGAGTGTTAGACGTACTAAAGCTGCAGGTTCCTTGTTGATGAAATGGGTAACGCCATGACACTTCCATTCACATGCTCCTGTACACTGCTTACGAACATCTCCAAACCTCGTCGTGAAGTGAATTGAATTTAAGCAAATTTTACTTAATTAGGGCGTTTACGTGCCTTTACAATTCGATTTTCCCCTTAGTTTTTAACCATTAAATTTCGGGTAAAGATTATATATGATTATTAAATTTCCAATCTTATAAAGTATAAGGTAAGTTTTAAAATTTTTTATGAGATTTTATATTAGAATCAAAGGGTTCTCTCCAAAACTCCACATAAGAAGGCACTCTTCAGAATAATGACATATATATATATATATATATATATATATATATATATATATATATATATAAGAGATTATCGTTAGAATTAATGGTGATGATCAGAGATCGGAGGTAGCCTGAGTTTGTTGTGGCCGGAGTTTGGTCATGGTGACGGCAATCAGAGGTCGGTGGTGTTGTGTGGGGGAGGATGGAGGAGGAATGATGTAGTAATGAGATAAGATTTAAATGAATGGTTTAGATTAAAAGTAATTTTACAAATATGTGGTTGAAATTAAATCTTACATCTCATAATAATAAGGGTTTTCATTAGAGTAATTACATGTTAATTGTATATTCTTCCTCTTTTTACAATTACATAATATATCACATTCATATTAATTTCGGGATGAGTCAAAGTCAAACTCAGGACCTGGAAAGATAGAAGATAAACATATCATCACTTGAGCTATCCAATCGTGCTCAATTATTCCTATATTTTTTAATAAGGATTATACTCTAATCACTTACCCTCGGTCCCTCGCACAGAAAATATAAGCATTTGGAAATATATTTAAAAAATCAAGTGGTCTCCCCTTTATAGAAATATATTTTGTAAATTATAGAAGTCCTGATATTATATTTTTAGTTAATTTATTGACAAAACATAATTTTATTCTAACACGAAGACATTGGACTATTGTAAAATAAATATTTAAATTATATAAATAAAATTTTAAAAAAAATAATAAAATTTTAAAAAAATTCATGTAAGTTTGTATATATCAATAATATACTATTAAAATCGAAATATTAAAAATTTGATATTGAATCGTTGATCGATTATTATTTAATAAAAATTATTATTATTAAAAACAGATACATATTAAAATAATATATATTCAAATTATATATATATATAAAATATTAAAGAAAATGGGTATATCATACCGGTTAAAAGCTAACATATACTCCTCCGTTCCTATTTACATGTCCATTTTAGAAAAACTACATATATTAAGAAAAAGTTAGTTGGATAAAATTTTCTCATGCATATTCCTAATTATTGTCTTGGAAAATAATAATTTAAATAAATTTAAAATGAGTCTAATTTTAGAAATAATAAATATATGAATAATTTTGGAAGATTATCATTATATTCATTTTGAAAATAGAAATGAACATCTATTTCGGAACAAAATTTATTTTAAAAGTGGACATGTAAAAGGGAATGCGAGAGTATATAATTAATTGGTTCACATTAACAACTGCATTTTGATAAGTTGTCGTTGGTTCTCGTCTCACTCACAAAAATAGAAAGATCCATAATTAGTTTATTAAGATACATAACAAATTTAATTAGAAACAATAAAATTTGGTGTAAATTAGAAATCTAAATTTTTGTCAAAAAATAAAAATAAAAAATAAATCCAATAGAAGAAGAATAGCAAGTCAAAGAGCTCTTCATAAGCGGTGAAATTCGAGGCAACAACTAGGTGGAAAGCTCCTTTTAATCATCAAAAAAATCCTCTGCTTGTCGTAGCAGCCAAATCACATCTTATTCTTCTTCTTCTTATTCATCCTCTCCCGATCTCTCCAAATCGCTAATCCCAAGGTACTAATTTCATCATCACTTTGCCTAATCTCATAATCAACTTCTGTTAATTCACCTTCTGCTTCACACACACACACGTATTCATTATAATCGCTGTTTTGTTCAGAGATGTGTATTGTATTACTGCTTACTTGATCTTCGATTTCAATTATTTCTAACTTGATTTCGAATAATTTAATCTGTTTGTATGTGAAATTCGTTGATTTTTCTGTTCATTAATTGATCGGAGGAGTTATTATTGTTTTAATTACGCGTTGAGAATTTTAGGTTTTGCTTTCGACATGAGTTTAAGTGTGTATATATATATCGAGTTTTCTGAGATATATTGAGGATTAGGATTGATCGTGTTATATGTGAATTTGTTATTAGTTGATCGAAAGAATAGAGTAGAATTCGTTTATTTAATTGATGATGATGATTATTATACTGTTCTTATGTCAAATTTGTGATGTTTTTAACAGGAGTTATTATAATCTTGATTTTGTCCAGGATAACTTGAAAATGGTAGCGGAGATAGAGTGCTGAGAGTTTTAGGTTTTGTTCGGAATATTATAACTATTGTAAACTGAAATATATTGAGTTTGAGGATTAGTATTGGTTGTGTTTTATGTGTGTTTTATTTGAGTAGAGATGTATAGCAATTTTAAAGAGCAAGCAATAGTGTATATAAAGCAAGCAGTTGAGCAAGATGAGGCTGGGAACTATCCCAAGGCGTTTTCACTTTATATGAATGGACTGGAGTATTTTAGGACTCACTTGAAGTACGAGAAGAATCCTAAAGTTAAAGAAGCTATTACACAGAAATTTACTGAGTATTTAAGGAGGGCCGAGGAAATTAGGGAGGTTATTGATAATGGTGGGGCTGCACCGTCGTCAAATGGAGATGCCGCGGTGGCAGCACGACCAAAGACTAAACCGAAGAATGGTGAAGGCGGAGAAGGGGAGGATTCGGAACAAGCTAAGCTTAGGTCTGGGCTTAATTCTGCAATTATTAGAGAAAAACCAAATGTGAAGTGGAATGATGTTGCAGGTCTCGAGAGTGCCAAGCAGGCGTTGCAGGAGGCTGTTATTTTGCCTGTCAAATTTCCACAATTTTTCACGGGTTAGTGACTAGCTTGCGATGCTTGTTTTTTTCCCAACGAACAGCTAATAAATATTTAAATTGTTGATAGTGATGTTAAATAAACATATCTATCATCTATGTATGAATTTCTATTTTGTATACAGCTTATATTGTCATTGTGTTATGAAACAAAAATAAAGAAAGTAAAATGTTATTTTAATTTGTGTTAAAATGTCATTGTGTTATGAAACGAAAATTGTTGATAGTGATGTTATTTTGCTATAGATGAAGTTTTTGGATAAAGCTAGGGCCTAGGAAGATCAGCTTCTTTGTTGATGCCAATACTATGTATCCTATAAGTTTTGCCTAGTAGTTATTGCCTATCTGCATAATTGTTAACAGTCACAAGCTTTATTGATCTTTACTGCCCATCTGCTTCCATCTCAATAGTCAGGTTGCAGTTCATTAACATCATAATTTTCTTTCTAGCATCTTAATCTTCTCTACCTGTCTTGACTAATATTGTGTGTGGTTGGTTCAACCAGAATGTGATGAGAATAATAGACATTATTCTGCTTTATTTATTCATTTATCTATCATGTTAATGCTTGAGGGAGAGGGGGGGGGTGTTCAATAAGACTAGTTCGAGTTAATAGAAATGTAAAACTTGATTGGCAACAATATTCATCGTTCTCCTGCAAAAATCGAACTAATTTCTTTAATGTTCAAAAAAACAAGCCACCATATCTATCTTTCACATACATCCCTGTGTTGGTTAGGAGACAAGAAGGCAAGCACAGGTGACATACCTCTATCTATCTTCCACCCACATCCCTGTATATGTATTAGGAATTATTAGTTTGTTATTTCCTATTATTGTTTAGAAGATGTCTGTAAATTGTAATTATGATATAGTAGACTACTAGACTTTGTTAGGAGTTCACAAAATTTGTGTTTTCTAGGCTTCAAACATCTGTCTATACCTTTTTACCTCATAAATCCTCGTCTGGCACCAGTTATACTGGCACTTGATACTGATAAAACACAGGGAAAGAGGAACATACGGTTTCACGATGCTTAGTGTATCTACATTCTCTTTACTATTATTTATTTGTATGTACTTGCTAGTGTTCAGGGTTTTTTCTTGTCAGCTTCCATCTTGAGATTGACAATAGTTAGATTGTCTTCTACTTTTTAATAGGAAAAAGGCGACCCTGGAGGGCTTTTCTCTTATATGGTCCACCTGGAACGGGAAAGTCATATTTAGCAAAAGCTGTTGCAACTGAAGCAGATTCAACTTTCTTCAGGTACCATGTTCTCTACAGTTTAATATTCCGACACAAATGCACAAATTGACACTTCTCTTAACTAATAAATGAGAAAGTACAAATGTAATGTAAACTGCGTGAAACTTGTTCATGGAATGCAAATTATTTGCTTTTGAAACTGTACTTGCATAAGTATTTGTAGGATATTATTCTGTTGTGGAGGTTGTTGGTGATGCAAGACAGGTCTGCTAAATAATAATCGATCAATTACATTTTGAAGCATCCTTGTCAAGTTTGGGGAAATTCTTGATTAATTTGAATTAAATTTACCCCAGTTGAAGTAATAAGGGTTTTAGTTTGAGGTTAATTATATGAAATTAAGTTGAGTTCTAAAAGTGTTTTATATGCTTTTAAATATTAACTTGTAATTTTTTTATCAATTAAAAACATTTATTTATTATAGAGGTTATGAGTTGAGGTTGCCAATGGAATTGTTTCTTTTCCCTACTGCAGTGACAAAACCTGAGATCATAGCATAACCCACCAGATAAGAATAAACTATAATCTGTTCACGTTTATTATGTGGGAAAAGAAAATATAATTTTGATTTTGTTATTGGGGGATCATACTAGGATGCTAAACGATACATCAGTTAAGTTGAACATTTCCCTTTTTCCTTCCAGTTCATATATTAAAATATTGATATTTTTTCTTGCATCAGGTTGACATATCATTTGTCATTTGATATATATGTAAAATACCTGGAACCCAATGTGCTTGCTTTTTAAATATATAAGGTGTTTGCCTTTTTAAACAAATGCAAATATATCGAACTGGCAAAAGTGACGGACAGCTTTTGTTTTTGGTTGCATACAGCATTTCTTCATCAGATCTTGTTTCAAAATGGATGGGAGAGAGTGAAAAGCTTGTCTCAAATCTTTTCCAGATGGCTCGTGATAGTGCTCCGTCAATTATCTTCATTGATGAAATAGACTCTTTAGTTGGTCAACGAGGTGAAGGCAATGAGAGTGAAGCATCTAGGCGTATTAAAACTGAGCTCCTTGTACAGATGCAGGTATGTCCTGGTTTGCAATAGTATTAAAACTGTTACGTAACATTTGTGGTATAATATATTGCTACATATAACCTTTTGATTATTGTTCACGTGCTTCTAGTTTCTGCCTGCAAAATTTGGTAATTTGCAAAGCCTCACTATTTGCTTTTAGCTTCTCATTTAATACTAATTACGACAGAAATAAGTCTACTACAGTGTTTATTGATCAGATTAACATTTGTGTTAGGTCTTGCTTCTGTTGAGAACTTGATATATTATTGTTTTGTTCTTCACCTTGGAGATGGTTGCACTTTCTCCTGTTTCATACTTATCTTATAGAGAAACACCTTCCTCTAAATTTGATTGAAACTTTTATGGGCATATAAGTGTTGCTGAAATAAAGTAGCTCGTCTGTGTAGAACATGACCTAGTTAATTGTTTAATGTATCCGTACTTCCTAGAATCAATAATGTGTATTGGACTTTTCAATGTAATGTGGTAACCCGATGCAATAATAAAAGATATATTTTCTTGTGCAATTACGTTTTCGGAGCTGTACCTTATACCATGTTAACTGACGTGTTAGGGCTGGCCAGAAAGGATGGCCTAGGATTTAGAGTCTATTAAACTCTCAAAATCACCTAGTTGTGTCTGTGTCACCCAATTGTCCCTGATACTCATTCTGAAGAATTTGTTTACTGATTTGAGGAATCCCCGATGTCCGAATTTGTTTTTCATTCGTAAGCTATTGTTGAACTTGATTTAGAGCTTTATTTTATTACATCTCAGGGTGTTGGAACCCACGATGAGAAGGTTCTCGTGCTTGCAGCAACTAATACTCCCTATGCCTTGGATCAGGTGATTTTTTAGATCTCTTGCAAATACTTGCTATGAGGACCTACTTTTTGCTTCATTTAAAAATTCCAATTTTAATTAACAGGCCATTAGACGGCGATTTGACAAACGTATCTACATTCCTCTGCCGGATCTGAAGGCAAGGCAGCACATGTTTAAGGTAATTCAACAATATTTGTGCACTTCTGTCATAATAATAACTCAAGTATATGATGCCTCCAACTGTATTTTTCATTTAATTTTGTCCATCCTTTGTTGGCAATGATCAGGTTCACCTGGGTGACACTCCTCACAACTTAACTGAGCGTGACTTTGAGCTACTAGCTCGAAAAACAGAAGGTTTCTCGGGTTCAGATATAGCTGTGTGTGTAAGTGTCCACAGTATAACTTATTTCAATGTTCTTATAACAATGCGGCTGATTTGTCTATATTAAAGAAGCCCCATTCCTCTCTGTTATAGGTGAATGAAGTGCTCTTTGAACCTGTACGTAAGACTCAAGATGCTCAGTTCTTCATAAAGGATTCTGATACATGGATACCATGTGGACCTAGACAACCTGGTGCTATTCAGACTAACATGCAAGAGCTAGCAGCACAAGGCTTGGCGTCCATGGTATGAAATTATTGTAATCTTCGTTGATTCAGATTACATACAACCACCATTATTTTAAGATCAAACTTTACAATTAATAATTCTTTTCGTGTTGAGTAAATTAACTCTTCCCTTCGAAGACAAGGAAAAGTCTAGGTTTTCTCTTCAGCATTGGATGTATCTAATGTAATCTACCTTAACTTGACTCTGTTGCAGATTCTTCCACCTCCCATTAACAGAACGGATTTTGACAAAGTTTTGGCAAAACAAAAGCCGACTGTTAGCAAAGGAGATCTGGAAGTGCATGAGAGATTCACCAAGGAATTTGGAGAAGAAGGTTGATTTATTTCCGGAAACGGAAGACAGGGTCAATTTGCTGGATTGCCTGTATCATACTGTTTATGAGACAAGATCGTAAAACTCAATCCACCAGATCAATAATTATTTCCATACTTGCTATAACTGTATATCACGTTTTTCTTTATTGGTTATGTTTTATATAATTCTTAGGTGGATGTAAAGTAAGGAAACTTGATGATGGATACACAGGATCAATTTTGTTTTAACATATATGCTGTGTGATTTATGTGTTTATTAAATGTTCTGTTATACTCCCCCTGTCTCTATTCAAATGTCCATTTTGAAAAAAATTGTACATATTAAGATTTTTTTTTAATGAATACCCTTAATTACTTGGAAAATGAGAATCTAATTAATTTTAAATTAATAACATTTTGAAAATAATAAATACTACCTCCGGTTTATCTGATTGTTAACGTTTCGGAAAGAAGGTTCGGCACACATTTTAAGGTATATATAAAGTATAGTTTCATAACTTATTTTTAAAAAAAAATTCTGAATAAAAATTTAATGAATTTTTATTCAGAAAAAAAATTAAAAATAAGTTAGAGAATTATAATTTATATGCACCTTAGAATGCGTGCCGAATCTTCTTTCCGAAACGTTAACAATTGAGTTAACAATTGGGTGGGACTGGGGGAGTATATGGATAGTGTTGGAAGAGTACCCTTAAACTTCTTTTCAAAATAGAATGACATGTATTTAGGGACTTGAAAATAGAGTAGTTGTATATATACAAACTCTCTTTAGGATGACCTAGTCAGTTAGGCCTATGCTTACTCAGTTCTGAATGGTTAGTCTCAGAGTTTTCTCTTTTCTGAATGGTACTTAAGTGTTGCCTAAACATGGTTACTCTTACAGCAGTAAACTTTTGCCTATATTTTAAGCTAAAAGCACGCTTTCACATTTAGATTTCCACACTAGCAAAATGCAGATGCTAGTGAATTTCAAGTTAATAGCAAGGACCTGGAGCACAGATTAGCTACTGTTACATGAACATGCCATACAATAGTATGTCTACTACGTAGCCCCCTCTGGCCCTCTTATCCCGACCAATAAATAGCTTAATTGACAAGCGGATTAAAAGGTCAATGTTTGGTACTTAACATAAAAAAAGGTCACGTTTGGTTTGGTGATTGAATATCTACTTGTGCGTTAGAGCAGCCTCTTTATGAAAAATAAGAATATGGTCGCGCACGTTTTTTTACCAACAATCAAGGAAAAACAACATTAAACCCATCTATACAACATCTTAGTGAAAGAAAACGATTCTCCGCAGAACCTCAAAATGTTAAAGCTAGTATTTATGAACTTTATTGCCATATGTTTTTTCTTTATGATTCTCAACAGAGCCTCAAAATGGTGCAGAACAGTTCCAGGCTTCCAGACACGAGTTAGATTTTTCTTTCGGTAAATTTAATATAATCAAATGCACATGTCTCCGTTGAGGTACACTTCTTATCAAGAGGATAGCACTTTTATTATCGAGAGCAGGGAGGTATCCACTATTCATGAGATTATTTCTCCTTGTATCTCAGGCCTAAAGTTCTGCTTGATATACGACATTATGATACCAAACTTTACTCCCAACATAAATCTTTCATTGTTCGTGTAAAATAAGCAGAAACTGAAAATTACTATTGCTCATTTGTTTACATACCATGATACATTTAGGTAGCAGATTGAGAGATACAAAGAAACAAGCCATTCTTTTCATTTTATCACGTCATTACATTTATATTTCTCGTTCCTCTCTATCTATTATGCTACTACTCGTATCAATTGCACCTGCTAAATGTAGAGACATCTTTCTTTGGCAAATCCTAAATCTCTACTTGTTGCACTAATCCTTTGGCCATAGACTTGTTCTGCTCGACCTGATATATATACACAAACCCAAATAGTGGCATAAAAAGATTAACCTTATGATAGTAGTGGTGCTTCGATACTTTCTTCAGTCTCTAATTTGTTATCTGATGGTGCCTCCAGTTTTAGCGTCAAAGCAAAGTACAAAGAGATGACCTGAGAAACCAGGAAATTTGTGGTGAGATTACATATAGATATATAATGACATAATATTTTTATTCTGCAATAGGAAGAGAGACTCACCATGCACGATGATGCACATATGATACTGAAACCTTTGCAGTCAAATGGTGCATCGCTAGAGAGAAACCAGGCTAAGAGAGAAACATACAACGATGAATAAGTACTGAACAGGTATGCTACTTAACTAAAGATAATTAAATTTTCATATAGTGTAAGAGTTGCCTCACATGTCAATGGACTCATTGCTAGTGGTGATAACAAACTTGCAATTGACTGGACACCAGCTATGAATCCTTGTGCTTTTCCCTGTGAGATGACAATTCAATTTGGACTGGGTTCAGCAGGTTTTAAATTTTGAACCGACTACATCACCCTGTTTATTTGTTTTTTCTTATTTGTTCTGATATTTTGCAGTAACATATTTTTTCTGTATATGAGAATGGTATCCACCCGCAGAGCAAAGTTAATTTTATAGTTAGTTTTTGTGTATAAGAACTGTGTCGCCTAAAGAGCAAAGTTGGTATTTTATGGGTAACAAAGATCAATTTATGATGGCATCTTCACTTAACAAACCTGATTGGTTGAATTTGATCCTTTCGATATAACAGCATAAGTCTGTTAAAAGCAAATGTAAAACACATAAGTATTTCTTAATTTCTAGAATAATAATTGATGAATTTTACTAACAAATACAAACAGAACATACAGCAGGTTTAACAAGGACGAAGATGACTCCAAATGCAGCACTCAAGTATGGCACCTGTGTAGACAATTTTCTTGCAGTTAGCAGATTTAAAATTAAATATTACCCTTACGAAAACTTTGTGTTTTCCAGTACTACAGCAAAAAAAATTATTTGCTAGTTGGTCCAATAATGACTGAAAAATCCGAAGCTGACACGTATAGGCCCCTAGTGTAAAACCTACTGTCCCACATTTTGCAAGTATTATAAGAGCTTCTACTCCATATCGGTTTACTAGTATATGGAAATTTAGGAGAGTGCATACCCAAGGAGCCCATGCCAATCCATAAAGCAAAGCCTGTAAAATGCAGATGAAATAACTTTTTATGAGGAAGTTCATTTGTCTAGACCATGAGTATCATAAACCTAACAACTGCAACGTACATAAGCTATGGATGCAAGTATAGCTGTGCAAAGTATTCCTTTCTCTCCTAACCACGGATTGAGTAGAGGAAGCCCTGCCAACTTTAACAAAATGCAACAAAGGATCTAAGTTATCGATTAAATATAGTTAGAAGATTTACGGGAGCATGCATTTAAAAGATAGCCTTTCGGAATCTCAAACCACAAGTAATCAGCTGAGAACAAACTGGATACCTGAGAAGCAATAGATCCTATCCCCACCACCGTCAGAATTTCGGAAAATTGATTTTTGTCGAAACCAAAAGCCGCCTTCAGATAGTACTGGGCAAAAAGAAAAGAAAGAAAGGTGTAACTATGCCACCACTTTTCTATAGCAGTTGCAAGCTCACAAATACGAAAAAAGAATAGTATTGAATACTTCTGATTTAAGCTATACTTTAGGGAGAAGATGTGGAGACCACTTATCAGGCACCAAGTCCATATCAACTGGAAAAATAGATATTGTAATTCGTAAAAATAGCAGGTCCTTCTATTTTTAAACTATGCCTCAGGGTAGAAGTTAAAAGATCATTTTAGGATATTAATTTAATTTAGGAAATAAAAATCAATATTTCTATATATTTTAATTGTCAGTTACTCGGTTCAAGCTTATATGTGTTCTCCGCAAAAGGAATTCAAAAGTTAGTTGTCATCAGCTAGAACAATAAGCACAAATTAGCAAATTCGCATAACTTTGGAAGACTAATAAATAATAATTACTATTTTATGAAACGCGAGTGTTCCGCGTATTGTTTTAAAAAATCTGATAACATAAGAGAAGTAAGATAGGTAAAGACTTAAACACTCAGATTGGTATATAGCTTACCAATAAGACTCCGCTGATGCCAGACATTCCCAATTCATAGAAGAATGAAACAATTGAAATGCTCTTTAGTGTTTGGCTGAGGAGGAAAATAGGATTTTTCAGAACTAAGAAGAATTGAATTACAGTTTATTTCCTCTCGATAGTTGGAGAATTAAGTTTTATAATAGAACCGCAACATTACTCAAGGTATATGATATCAGACACAATTAAATAATACAGCTTAAGAGTACCTCGTTACAACAATGGTTGCAGCATGTTTCATTGACGTGTATCGCGCTTGAATAACCTCCAAAGCCCCGTACAGGAAAGACGAACTCTTTTCCCTCTTTGGACCTGGCTCAACTGTCTCCTCCAGAAACAGGAACATGTAAATCGAACAGAACAGTAAGAGAGGAACTGAAACCTGAAACAGAAAAAAAAACCTATTACAGATTACAGAAAAGGGTGCAAAAATTAAAAGTTTCACCATAAACGTGCCTCAAAGATGTAGTTTTCAGGAAGAAAACGTGCTAGGAGATTCCCCAATACATGCGACGCAGAAAAGAGACCAGTAATCCAACTAAAAACAGCAGCCCTTTTGCTGTCATCAACAACATCTGCCTGGAAGCAAAACAACCAGTGATCTTCAAGTGCGCTTAGACATATACACCAGTAGCATATCGAAAATTCTTACCACATAAGCAACTGCTATGCAGAAGATACTCCCTTGACTTATCATGTATGAAATTGTACGAAGAACATAATAAGCATACACGAATTCCTTTGACTTACTGATGATGAGTAACGCTGAAAGAAATTCATACAAAGAAGTGAAGAACTTGTAATTTCCTGTTTGAGCAGCGCTAAAATAGTTTATAAAGACAGAGGTGACACTGTCACGTATATGTTGCACATGGCCATTTTGTGAAAATATCACTGATATCTATACATATTGTTATTTGACGAACATCTTACTAGGACTCGGTGAAATTCCCAGCACAAGAAAAATGAAAGTGATGTTTGGATGCAAAGTTTTACAAGTGTTTTGAGGATATTACAAAGAGTGTAGTAATCATAAAAGTCCTTACTGAAAGGGAAAACTGTTGTTGAAACAGTAAGAAGAAGCAGAGGTTTACGCCCGTATTCATCAGAAAGTTGACCTAGTACCGGAAGCATCACCATCTTGAAAATTCCAACAACCTACAAGTGCAAAAAAAAATCCTTGACTACACATTGAAAATGTGGAACCAACATTTTTATTCAGATACTGCTAATAGTTTAATACACTTCATATATAGAACTAGCATAGTCAGAAAAAGGCTGCTCATGCCGAAACAGCCTTTATTTTGCCTGTCAAAAATTCTATAATAGAAAATGCCATACAAATTCTTTCTACAAATGTAAGCATTTTCGGAAACAAACTGGTTCTCTTTGTCAATCAGCATATTTGAGTTAAATTGATAACGAATTAACGAGCTCAGCTTCGAACATCAAAATCTGTTGGTTTAAGTTTTTAGTTAAATCTGAGCTATCATCCTAGCTTACCACTACTAAATCCAAGGTGGTACTAAAAGTATCTGGCATCTTTAAAAAGCTTTAACATATTCATCACAATATAAAAAAAAATATAAACAAAGAACAAAAGAACCCCACATAGTAAAACAACAATATCAAGTAACAACCATAAAAGTGAATAAAATGAATATACTAAACATTCATGTGCACCTATTTTTTAACTTATAAGGTACTTATCCGATAAACAACGAAACAGAGTAGAAATGATTACAGTTTGTTGAAGGCCATTGAGGTAAATAGCAGGAGAACAAGTAGTGTCACCAGGACAAAGAGCAGCAGTAGTGACATCAACAAGCACAGAAACAGTCATTTCTTCGGCAATCCAATGAATGCAAAGTGGGAAAAGTAAGTGAATCAGTGGCTTTAACAGCTCTTTTGCACCATCCATCTTTCTTGAATTCATGCTTTGCTTTTCTTGTAAACTCACACTTTGTCCTTGTGTTTGTGTTTATATTTATTTATATTAACATATGGCTGCTATTGTCTGTTGGGCATGCTTTCCTTAACTTTAAAAGATATATTACATACTTGTGTTTCTATCCACTCTGTGATTTGCTATGACGATGGCAACTCACCTTTTCAGCCTTTCCACGCGTCTGTGGACTTGATGCTCACGCGCCATGTATTGGTTCTTTGTTTTCCTTTTTAATACTCCATCTGTCCCACCCAATTGTTATCCTTTCGGAGAGAAGGTCCGGCACACATTTTAAGACGCATATAAAGTATAGTTCCATAACTTATTTTTAATTTTTTTTTCTGAATAAAAATTTAATGTTTAATTTTTATTCAAAAAAAAATTAAAAATAAGTTATGGAACTATACTTTATATGCGCCTTAAAATGCGTGCCGGATTTTCTCTCCGAAAGTATAACAATTGGGTGGGACGGATGTAATATCTGTTAGTAACAAATCTCGAGATTAGTTACATCCCAAAATTTTATTTTTTATAGGAGTATGTAACCCTCATAAAATTCTTATCATTTAAGTTATTCAATTTTGATTCTTAAAATAGAGAAAAGAATTAAAATTTTAAAAATTTTGAGATTAAAAAGATAAAACAAATATTGGTCAGGGAAAATGTTTTTTTAATTCCAAATGAGGAAGTCATTTTACAAAAATTCTAAGCATATTAAATGAAAAAGTTATTTTATAAAATTTCATGTGACATTCTTCTTTTGGAAAAAATAAAGAAAATCCTATAATATTTTTCAAAAATTCAAATGAATATAGAAAAAATATTTTGTAGAAATCGGATAAACTTCAGAAATATTGAAGAATATATTTTTTTAAATATACCTAAACATACAATACAATTATTTAATTAAGTGCCCGATATATTATAATAAAAAATTATATATATAACATTTTCACTTGTTTCAATATTATATTGATACAAATACACGCGCCAAGGCGTTGCGGGTACGGGGCCAAGGGGGTAAGTGAAATAAAAGTATAATAAAGGAGAAAGAGGAACACACGCGCCGCGGCACAAAATTCACGTGCCAGAACGTGGATTCCATTCGACGTCTACTTTTTAATTGCTAACTGGGATTCTGAGTATAGGTGTGTGCCCTCTAACAATTAATTTTTTATGAGTCGGCTCATTTTAATCGGGGAAGATTTTTATGCCAATAAGAGAATCATTAATTGTTAATGAACAGAAAGTTAATCAAAATTTGTCAACTAAAGTTGACAATGTAGGTTCATGGATACATATTAGAAAAACTGATAAAAAAATCGGATTCAAATTTTTACAATGTACTTTATTATTTTATTTATTTATATTTTAATGTATATTTTTTATCAACCTTCAATATAATTTTATAAATAATTTTTTAGCTAAAATATTGGTATTAATACTAGTAATTAATATAAATATAATTATCATTGAAATTATACATTGAAATTAACTCAATTATTATAATTAACATGAATATTAATATGATTATAAATGAAAAATATTTTTTATATTAGAATTTTTTTAATAGGTGTAGTTTTTTTAAAAATAACTATTAATTTGAACGGAGAGAGTATGTCTTTAAATTATTATTGTAAAATTTGATTTTAAGGTTTATATTGAATATGATTTGAAAGTTTTTATTAAGCTATTGGTTCATCTAAAATTTTAAGTTATTAAATAATTTATCTTTGTATACATAATAAATTATAAGAAAAAGAATTGAATAGACCCCTACTAATTAAAACTCATACACTATAACATGTTAAGCATCTCTCTCCCCTGTTAGGAAAAAAGAGTATTTACCAGAATTTTATATTATTCAAAATATTTTTATATAATATAGATTCTGTCGATTAAGTAAATTCAATTAAAAATAGTTAAGGCATAAATCTTTGCAATAATAAAAATTTAACATTATATATAGCTTTTTTACTTCTGTTAAATATATGGGATCAAATGGTTGTAAATTGTAATAATGAATGAATATACAGTACGGAGAAGGTGATGAAAAAAATCTCGTCGGGTCCACATTTGCCACATCAGCAGCTTTGCAGAGTCAGAGCCGTCGGGTCCCTGCCCCCTTTCATGTCTAAATGGTTTAGGATTTGTTCGTCACAGGTCCAATAATACTCCCTCCGTCCTTGAAGGCCTGTTTTGATTTTTAAAAATTAAATTTACTTTATTTAATTAAAAATTATTAATTATTTTTACATAAAAACAAAATAAATGTATATCCGAATATTTGATTTACTACTACTAAAATTTTCAAAATATAAAATAATAATAATATATAATTTAAAGTCAAAGTTCCATAAATTTATTTTCTAAAATTAAAAAATGCCAATAATTTTAGGACGGGGTGAGTACAAAATAGCAAATATTAAAAGATGAAAAAATAGGGATATTTATTATATTTATTTTAATAAATAAAATTAAAAATATAATATATAATTTTACATTACATTATATAAATATAAATATAAATTAAGAAAATATTAAAATACAAATATTGAAAATAACCTGTTATATTATAAATATAATAATATAATCACATGATTTTGAATAAAATTAAAATTATTATTAAAAGATAAAAATGAATATAAATTAGAAATAAATACAAATTATAAAATATTAAAATATAACTCATGATTTATAATATCTTATATATAATTAGCATAAAGAATTTAACGTGATTTTATCGTTCGAGTAAAATTGTCACATTTTCAAAATATTACGTATTAGTTAGTAAAATTATTAAGATACAATAATATAAATAAAAAATAAAATATTATTAAATAAATAAATATAAATTAGAAAAAGTAAGACTGAAAATTAAACATGAAATGCAAATAATAAATAAAATATTAGAAGCAATCCATTTTATTAATAATATAATAATATAATCACACGTGAAATTAAATAAAATTTAAAAAGTTATTGAAAAACAAAAATAAAATAAACCAAAAAAATACAAAATAAAATTTTAAAGGTTACACGTACATAAGGTAGTTAAAAAAATACGGCCTGTGTAAAGTCATCACCAAAAAAAACATTAGAGTTTACAAAATACACATGAAGTTAGTAGGTGGGTGTCATTAATCAAAAAATCCAGAGAATATGCAAAATAGCATCAGGGGAGAAGATGAGAATGATAGGAGCAGAAACAGTATCAATGAACCATTAACTAAATTCATATTTTGGAACGCAAGTCAGCACAATTTAAGTTTACGGGTAACGGATACAAGTTCAAACCAGAGCAAGCATTGCATATACATGTCATGTACTTCTAAATTTTCTGGAAATCAGAAGACACGAGTTCCAATTAGAGCTTGTTAATCCATGTTCAGCCTGCACCGAAGCATCCACAGCTCAAGCTGTCTTCAGCAGTTTTTGAACATTGCTGCAAGAAGGCAATTAATAAACTTATATTTACATGAGATACAAAGAGAAAGATAGTAAGCACACGCAAGATATTTTACTTGGCTTTCAATTATTGACTGGTAAAAACAACTCTGAAAATTGATAGGGTTAGACCTACAATTACCTTCACTCATAGGAACAGTGTTCATTCAGCTCTGATACAACTTTTTCCCTAAACTTGTCATCATCATCAGTGGCAAAAGAAAAGCTCCAGAGAGGGGAGAGCTTAAATAAAAAGTGATGTGCCACAGGCCCACAACGGACAAGCTCCAACAATTCGCAGGAAGCTCAATATCGATTACCGAGTTCAACAGGCTATTTAGATTGCCTAATTGATGTGCATGTTCCAGTCAAACTCGGTGTCTTATGCCTGCACCCATGCCATTTAAAGATAGAGGCGTTTATAGCATCTTCAAATATTTCAAGCTTAGACAGGGTGCAGGCATGGCCCAAGCCCCTTAACGGGGCCGGGCTAATCCAAAACTTGCATCAGGTTGCTGATGATGTGACTGCCAAGTGCGTGTTCAGAAAACAAAAGAACGTAATAAACGATTAGTAACAGATGAGACAGGGGGGTAATTCAATACATTAACAATAAAGAAAATCTTACAATTCTATACTCAAGCAATTTGTAATCTATATTACAAATTAATATTTGGGGCCTATATTACAAATTAATATTTGGCACAAGAACATTGGAAGAGAAAATTTGGCAACAAAAAAGATCAGAAATCCAGACGTACTACATTTGAGTTCAAAGGAAATGACTGGTGGAATATTATACGACTCAAATCAGAGAGTTATTACATTAATCTGCCTTTTACTTTTAAATCGTGCATGACACAGGCTGGTAATGACCGACTCTGTTACCCCGACTTTTCATTTTCCTTCAAATACCCGTGTCGGACACTCGACACTCGGACATGGGGTATAGACACTTGGATACTTATTTTAGGCCAAAAACATGTATATTTTTCAAAAAATTGCAGAGTCCGACACTTGGACACTTCCAGCTGAGTCAAGATGACCGATGTAATATTATATGAGAAGGGGTATTACATCAGAGATTTATTACATTAATTGGCTTAAACTTTGAAATCCGGCATAATACACACTGGCAAGTTACACACTTATTAAGCATAAACATTGGTCCTTATAAAGACAGAAATACAGGAAATAATTGATGTATATGTAAGGATATTGTTTGCATAGCTGCAAAGAATATGAACATTTCTTGCGAATCAAATCAATAATCATACAAGTCAATAAACAACATGGTAGTGGCTTTAACTCTATACCGATTTTGACTACATTTAACCGTTTAAACTTTTATACACCTTGACTCAGGCCTATCCATTTAGTACATAAGAGTAATAAGGACACGGATAAAATTAATATACCTGTGGAAAGGTTTGGTACACTTGTTCATGAGGATGGATAAACTGCATTCCTGGCAGCTGACGAGGAAACTGAGTCGAATGCAGGTATAAAGCAGAGGCGGAGTGGTTCCCAACATGATTAGGACTAAACGGAGGAGTCATCATCGCCTCTGAGGGAACATACCCGATACCTGTAGGAGTTGCCGATGTAACCCACGGTCCAGGCATATGCTGAGGGAGCGACCTGGGTTGGTGTTCAGAGGGAATTGAAGGCCTAGGAGCTGAACCAAGTTGTGGAAACTCAGTGCTGTAATTCAGAACAGGAGAGTACAAAGGCTGTATGGCGTATGGTCCTCCATTGAATCCAAAACCTGGATCGAATCTCTGTGCATATCTAGACAAAAAGAAATATACCTCTTTACTTCACTAGTTCATGAAAAAAACTTTTTTTATACAAGCCAGAATCAATCTAAAATAGCAGTCACTTGAACAGCAAGAATCTTAAGAGAAGCAAAATATTCTGAGAAGTTATAATGTAAGAATAAACTAGTTGTGTTTCTTCAGAGAGCTGAACCAAACAGTTTTTATTATGATCTTTGGAAATCATGCGCGAGTTAAAATCCAACTGTGTTAATATGCAGAGGTTAAAATAAGTGAAATGCACTCAACTAATACTGCAACTGTAGTACCTGACAGTAAATTTTGCTACCTAAACATTAATCTTTTTAAGCAATATTACTAAATTATGACATATATGTTCAAAAATTGTTGGTGGCATGCCATCATTTCAGAATGAGGATGCATTCACAATTAAATTTATATATTAGATATTGTAGCTATAATATGGAAGTACTTGACTACTCGTTCTGCTTGTGAAGGACATGAAGCCCACGCCAAAATGAATAGTATAACTACAGAAGAAAGAAGTCCTACAAATTGATGGTGAAAGATTAGAAATGGAAATGTATAAATAATTTTCCAACTCCTGGTCCAGGATAACTTGAGAAAAATATTAGACCGTCCAACATGGTAATAATAAATGTTTTATTCCTATATTGGGATATAGGAGTATAGGACCATTATTTTTCAGTGACTTTATTATGTTAACGGGTTAAATATCAATCAGGTGACTGATTGCGTCCAGATGTATCAAGTAGGTGACTGATTGCAAATTTGACTCATTTTGGTGACTGATTGCACAATTTGACTCATTTCAGTTTTAAGGCCACCTGAAAATTTTCCAACGAAAAAAAATATGCACAAAAAAATCCGAAAAAAAATTATATGTAGTAAAACACCCCGACTTTGAATCTCTTAAACTTAGAATTATCGAAAGGAAATTCAAAACTTAAAATCAAAATTAAATAAATCTTGACCCAAATTTATTTAATTTCGATTTTGAGTTTTGAATTTTATTTCGATAATTCCGAGTTTAGGAGATTCAAACTGAATGTTACTTATCAATGTGACAGAGATCTAAGCTGGTTACATGGTTTTAGATGGTTCAGCACACCAGCAGTATAATGCTAGTATGCTACCACATATGACATGCTACCACATATGACAGGTAAAAATTAATTGACGGTAATGGAACTCAATAATAATTACAGGCTCAGTTATGGACGCATGTAATACTAGGGCTCTTAATAACAACCTTCATGATGTATATAGTGATAAAAATAATATCATCATGGGTCAGGTCTGTGATCAGGAATTATACACCGCAAAACCTAATTGAACATATATAGAGAACTTCTGAGGAATCAGAATACAACAAACTGACAAGTACTACAACAGTGAAGAAAGCATACCTGTCATAGCTCCTGTCAAAATCAGGATCCTTGCGCTCTACCTCACGGTCCCGGAATATGGCAACTCTATTGTTAGTTTTAAACCTACCAACTGGCTCTTTCTCTATCCCGCTACTAGATGATCTACTGCTACCTGCTGAATTAACCAAGCTCCTCCCAACGTTCACATCAGTTACTAAAGGAGCAGATGACTCTTCAATTCTAGATATTCCAATTGACCCATGCCCATGATGGAACCGATCCTGAACCCTGGGCACACTTTCTGATATAGCGGGACCACCCCCACTAGAAGTAGCTGAGTTAAATATTCTTGCACGGGCCCTGTTGTATTCCTCTTTTCTCTCCTCCACGCTTTTTGAACTATTGTTTTTTGAGTGTGAATTTCCACTATTGTCACCCGGAGACCTTTTCTGAGGTCTCTGTTTGATTGCAACTTTAACAACATCACTGTTTTCTGTTGGTAAATTTACAGGGATGTCTGCCAGACGGATCGCCGGAAGCCGGCATTCTGAAGTCTTGCGAACAATAATTTTTGAAGCAGTGCCATCTGGAAGACTGTTATCCAACAAAACCATTGACTGAAGTGAGTAGTGCTGAGCTACACGATGAGCAGCCAGCCGCAAGTAGGAAGTTGGCAGCTGCTGGAACTCCATTTGTTGTCGGGTAGGATCACGGATAAACTTCTCCACATCTTGCTCCATCCGCAGTACTGAATGGGAATGAATTATTAAATTACACTTAAGTAGCTTCTAGGAATAACAATATAATTGTAGCCAAGCAATTTGTAACACATATAATGTTTTTACTTCCTTTGAAAGATGGTAGAGAACAAAAGTAATAGCATAGCTACCTGATTCTATCAAAAAATATTAAGTTCCTAGAAATAAAAAAAATACTACTACCCATCCCTACTACTCCCTCTGTTTTAATATAACTGTTTGACTTTTGTGCAAGTATTTCATGGTGTATACGTGCAAAAATTCAAAGAGTTATTTGAAAACAGATGGAGTAGCTTAAAAATTATGCTATTACTGTAATACTTTATTCTCCTAACAGATTATGCAACTTACATATGTATCTAGATAGTAATTTGGAGGTAAAACTTCTACGGCAACCGAACCAGGATCTAGTACAAATGCTACGATAGTTGCACCATAGAAGAAGTGGATTTGTAGTTCTCACAAAAAACTATAACAATTCCAAGTTCTCTATTTTCAAGCCTTGATGGACTAAAAGATCCTCTTTGTTTTTACCAAGGAAAAGTCAGAAGATATGGAGTAACTAAATATTTTAAACTTTACTAATTATACAATAAAATAAAAGCAACTAAGCTGAATAGATTGTAGTAATTTAAATTTAACCTACCAAGGCTTCCTATAGACTGGCTGCTATAGTTATCAGCAAATATCAACAATCAACCCCACCCACCTTCTGAGAGTTACTTACATGGTTTAATAAGTTTATAGTTACGGAATAGTATGTCTTGACATTTATACATACATGAGCACTTTTCATCATCATATGGAATTCTAGCCTCAACTCTATATCTAATCGAACATACTATCAAGAAGTATTAAACTGGCAACTAAAATATCATTGTGTCACGAGAAGTAATTTATCTCTTAGAGACTATCAAGTCAAATTAGAGAAGCTAAATCAGTCCACGACTCCACGCAAAGAGTTCAAAACAACATCCACACACAGTATGACTTAACAGCGAACACTAAAGAAATGTAAAACACAATATAACCAAAAAACGAAAACATCTGTCAACAACAAAATGCAACAAACAACTTTAATTATGATGCTAAAATATTCAGTCCATATTCAACATAGACAACGACAATCATCAATAATATTAGCACTGTACATAACCGACTATACTTGGACTACAAGTATTAAACACAAATACAGTAAAATCTCGATAAATTAACAACATAACAAAGACGATAAATGAATAATCTCGATAAGTAAACTTATAGATGTAAAAAGCGAGAGAGTAGAGTAATAACCGGAAACGCGTTCGCGAGGATTTTGAATAGCTTCACGAAGAAACTGATCGACTGAATTAACAACATCATCGGAGGCGTTGAGAGAAGATCCAACACTCGAAACAGCAGGAGCAGGGGGAGCATCGGGTGCTTGTAGAGAATCGCGCTTCTTGAGCATCAATCGGGCCATACTTGCATCTAAATCAGCTACCTCCCATGATTCGGGTGGGGCTCCGAGATCGTCCACGGATCCTGCCATGTTTAAAGACTCGAATCGTGTGTGTGTGTGTGTGTGTGTTAGAAAGAGGAGGTGAGATTGGGAGTGTTGGAACGGGCAGAGTGGATGCGAATTGGGAGTTTCATTGAGATTTGGGGGGTCAAATTAGGGCTTCAAAAAAGGAATGAGTGTGTTTGTGTGATTATAATATTGGGAATGAGAGACAAAGTGTGTGTGTGTGTGTAACAATTATAGGACTAGATAGGGTTTGTTTGTTTCACGCGTTTCTTCTATTTTTCTCTCTTTTCTTTTCAGCGTTTCGGTTCCCATCTGCGTTTGGATTGGTATTTTTTTTTAACATAAATTTATTAAAACATTGGAATCTAGCCTGCATAAACTCTTGAACCGTCACCTACAACCTGATTGTGAAATAAAAAATGAGCTAAGCTATTTTGTTTTCAGATCGCTTAATACATATAATATTCAAAAATTTTAATTTAAAAAGTATTATAATTATATCTCAAGTAATCCACGTGAAACTGGTAATATCACAATTGACTTTTACATAAGTGATATTTGTAGCCCGATATTCACACGGTTATATCAACTGATATTAGAGGAACAAATACCCAACAATTTTTTATTATAAAAGGTGAGTTCTTGCAATATCCATCGCGGTCCCAGATTCGATGTGAGTCTTACAGATCTCGCAAAATACCATATAAATTTTTCTTAGAAAAACTATCGAAATCCGTAACAAGACACACAAAAACATCCAAACATAACACACTAAGAGCAAGTCCAATGCAATACTAATATAACATTAATTATAAAACATAACATTTTAATGCAATACTATAAGAGATGTTAAAATAGTAAAATGTTATACTTGTTTCTATATTTAGAACCAAATATAAATCTAACTATAATTGTTACATGGGCAGAGTGTATAAATTTTTTCCCATGCCTTTCTAGGAATTAAGCTAATTAATAACATTTGGATATACTTTTTGCAGTGTATATAAATTATTAAAAACCAAAACAACACACAAGTAATGTGTACATCTCACAGGGATAATGACGATCGTAGAGTAATCCGAAATTTCAAATTATCCCATAAAAATATATGTTTACGAATAATTTTTTTATCATGTGTGAAAAAATAGCACATATTTTATTAAAAACATATGTATTCCGTAAATAAAAGTAAAATTATGAGAATAATATAAAGAAATTATAAAAAATACCATTTTTTAAAGACTAAGTAATAAGAATATCATATTTCAATTTTTTTGACAATTTTTATCAATGGGATACACATTTTTTATTTGAATATTTCAAAATTAAATTTTATATGGTTTTTTGAAATAAAAAAAATGAATTTTAAAAAACAACCGTGAATGATACGCATGTTGAAAATACGTATCACCTTTTGAAAAGGGATGATACGCATGTCTCTCACTTAAAGAGATTTTTTTTTGTTATTTTAGTTGACACCCGTTTATTAAATGCGTATTTGTGATACATAGATGACAAATGCGTATTCCATTCATATTTTTTTACCAAAAATTAAAAAAATGGTATTCTCGTTAACTTTTATTTAAAAATAGTATTTTGACAATCACCCAAATAATTTATTTATTTGAAAAAGTTAGCAAAAAAATATTTTTCGGAAACCATATCACGTGCTTAAAATATTAGTACTTTGAAAAATAGTACTCAAGCACTGGCCTATTAAAAGATAATATATTATATTAAAAACCTATTATTAATACGCCAAAATGTGTAGATGATATTACTTCCTAGTTCCTACCCATGGCATGATTTTATTGTTGTATTTTCTTTTTGTATATTCGTAGCTTATATTAGCTTTTCTGATATGTACAGAACCTACCATCTTTCTCCCAGAATCGAATTCCTGTTTTGGCATGCTAATTAATATCTATTCGATTATGTCTATTATTATGCTGTTTCAGTAAAATAACACATCTCGATCACTAATTCACCACAGCCCATGCAAAAACTTAATAAGAAAATAATTAGTAATGAAAAGATTGGCAGTATTGATTTTTTGTGTTAATTCTAAGATTTTCTTAACCCAAGTCCGCAAGGCTGCACAGAAATTAAACATCCGAATCGGCATATTTCCAATTCTATACTAAACTCAAACTTAAAATGATTCGATATTTTCGAAAATGGATAACATTAAGATTTAAATGACAATTAAACATTGGAATTGACATATTTTTTGTAGGAAATATTTCGAGAAATGAGCTGAAGCAGATTTTTGTAGGAATTTTTCAGCTAATTTTTTTTCCAACCGTAGACTTGTGTGTCCCTTTCATTTTCTTCAAGTGTATCACATCTCTTTTCTTGTTGGGTCTAGTCACTGGCAAAGTATAATAGTAGTACGAGGCTAGTTTACTATAACTTTTCCTATACTGTCTTGGCTTCATGTCACACTGCATTGATGATTTGATCACATAAGTCTATCACTAGTTCCGTTTGCTTGTCTGTGTTGTACTTAATTGAGTCTAGTTTTCGTTTGATCTTTTTTGTAATTTAATTTTTGTTCGCATTCTATTCCTTTTCACCACACACACTCAACATCTCATGTTCTCATCGGAGTTGTATTAGTATGAGCCAAGGTACGAGAGGCGTATATATTATATATTAATCTGGGTTATAATTAATCTGCTGTGATTTTGGTAAAAAGGCCCTTCACGCAATAGTGATAGAAGGTTATACTTAAATATAATATTAGAGAGGACAAAAACTAATATCGTTAGAGAGGAAAGAAAGAAGTATATATGATAATAAAATTGTTAAAATATATAATTCTAAAATTTAAATTTAAATTTTATAATCTTCGATTTAAGTAATTTAAATCATTCATAATTGCGTCAAAGATTTTTTTATTTTTTTAATAATTAAGCTTATATATATCTCCTAACACGTGAGAACGAAGACGAGCGTTTACCAATCTCATCGCGCTCAAGGCTCTTTGGTTTTTGACAGAGAAAAAAAAATATTACTCCCTCCGTCTCATCTAATTGTTATTCTTTCGGAGAGAAGATCCGACACGCATTTTAAGGTATATATAAAGTATAGTTCCATAACTTATTTTAATTTTTTTTTTTTCTGAATAAAAATTTAAAGTATTTTGTGAAAATAAAATTTTCCCATTTTAGTAGGGGTGAGCATAAATATCCGAAAATCCGGATATCCTAATTTCCGGTCCGGTATCTGATTTTAAAAATTCAAAAATTTGGATATCCGATCCAATTTTCTGGACCACATATCCGGTCCGGATTTTTTTTAATATAAATTCGGATTCGGATCCAGATCACAACTTTCATAAAAACCGGATATCTGGATCGGATCCGATTTTATTTTTTTTCTTAAAAAATTATTTTTACAACTAATAATATATGATTATATTAATGAAAATAGTGAAATCTTACGTTCAAAATTAGTTTAAAATAATCACTAATAAAAATAATTATTTTAAAATATTATAAAATATCATGTTACATTATTAAGTGGAAAAAAAATTAAAAATATAATAAACGGAGATTTAATTTTAATATATATTATTTTTATCCTTTATTTATGAATTTGAGATGTAGTGTAATGTTACAACTTATAAAAATATATTTAGAAGTACTATTAAAATCTAATATTTTGGTGTTTAAAAATAGTATAATCAATTTATATTTCATAAATTTAAATAAAATTGATCAAAATATGATAATATAAATTAATTATTTATAAATTAAACTAAATTTTAAATTATTAATTCGGATCTGGATAAATCCGATTTCCGATTCAGTTTAATCGGATATCCGGTACCGGATATCCCGTTAAACCAGATCCGGGACCAAATTATAATTTTAGCTATCCGATTTTCATAAACCGGATATCCGATCCGATTTTCATAAACCGGACCGGATATCCGGTTTTGCTCCCCCTGCATTTCAGTGTGGCACAAAATCAACACCATTGTTTTCTTCTCAGTAATAATGGCGGGAGTACTTAAAGCCCTAGTTCTCACCGGAACTTCGCCATTTTCTCACCGGGTTTCATACTCTCCGGCCTATAATTCCGTCAACGTGGTGAATAGGCTTACGTCATTTCATCGGAAATCACAAGCAATTCCGAAAAAATGCATTATAATCAGAGCCAATTCACAATCAAATCAGGTCACTTCTCTTCCATTATAAATCAATATGCTTTTCATCACTCTTTCGTGTGTGTATAAATTTAATATAATTAATCGACCAGAGCTTATCGAATTCAAGCTGTTGTCAAAATTTTGTAGAGTAAGTAGAGGCTTATATAATGTTAGTTGAATTGAGTTTCGAGCTTCAAATATATGGCTCGAGCTCGGGCACGAACATTTTAGTGCTGCTCGAGCTCAGCTCGTTCACACATTAGGGTTCTAGTGTGTGCCTAGTTCAGGGGCACACACTAATAACTACGTTTTGATGAGTTGTCAAATTTTTATTGGTTCTCTTCTCACTAATAATAAAGTCGCCATGTATGCACAAAAATCATTACTAATAAAAAATTACCAACTCATCAAAAAGTAATTGTTAATGTGTGCCCATGGGCACAAACTAGAAAGACCCTAATAAAAAAGCCTGTGAGTTTCTAATATAAGTTGTGATTATTTGTTATTAGTGGTGTTTTTTGTTTGTATATCAGGGGAGTGGCGGTGAAGACTCTACTTGGGCTAAACCGTTGATGAATTTTGCTTCCAAAAACTTTCTTCCGTTAGGTACATTATTTTATTCTGATATTTATACTGCATCTCATAGTAAGATAGTACTTGTTCAGTTTTTATGTTTACAAGTTTATCATAATTAATAGTTTATCTTAGTTTACTTTTTTATGTACAAGTTTTAAATAACTAAAATAGACGTGTTATTATGATATAAAGTAAATACTAGTGCAAAAAACTTTGTAAGTCTAATGCTAATAGGGAAGAAGCAGGGAAAAGAATGTCAAGCAAGTTTATGTCGAGATAAGTGCGTAAAAACAATTTTCCAACAAGGCTTTTTGAGCTTTGTTGGAAATTGTTTTTCCCTTTAATTAGAGTGATCCCCGTAATTTCACTTCTATATTTTTTATTGTTCATGTCTCCTTCCAGATCCCATTTCTTATTAAACTCATTGTTTTGCATCCGTTCCTTTTCCTGATGGTTACTGATACAAAAGTTGATGTGTATAATATCTGTGCAGCTCTTGTTGGTGGAGTTGTATTAGGGCTTGCAAATCCTACCTTAGGCTGTCTCGCTGATAGTTATAATCTCTCTAAATTTAGCACTTTCGGAATATTTGCAATTGCAGGTAAAAAGTTGACCTTTCATGTTTTTTCTGTATGTTGTTTGATGAGACAAAGCTCATATTTTATGTGATAAAGGATTGACTTTGCGTACTGAAGAGATTGGTGCCACAACTGAAGCTTGGCCTGTTGGACTTTTTGGATTGGTATGCTCGAAGCACTTGAGTGCTTGTTATTTTTTCCCTTTACTCTTTTCTATAATCTGCAATCTAATGGGAGGACAATTTTACTTAGTGATGTAACCTTGTTATAATTAAATTGGTGAAATCCTCTAATACGTGATATTATTCTTGGTGCAGGTATCTATATTGTTCCTAACACCCTTGTTTTCTAGGTTAATTATGCAACTTCATCTCCAACCTCAAGAATTTGTCACAGGTATAACAGTTTGCATTTTTTAATTGCACTGATGATATTTTTCTGCTTCAAATGAAGGCACTTACGAATTACGATTTATATTAGTGGCTGCACAATTGAGCTCAATTGGACACTGCCATTTGAACTTAACTTATGGATTTAGTTTGAAAAATTAAACATAGCATTAAGCATGAAACTTTTGCCAATATTGTGTTAGGTTGATCACATTAGTATAATTTAGACTATTTAAAATCCTAATTCTAAAAAGCTATCTTTTTTTTTTATAAGAAGTCAAATATATATAACATTTTGACATCCTTTTTTTACAAATTCATTTATCTTTATTTTGATCCGGCACGAAAGACCGGACGATCCATGTTATATTTAATTTTATTGGAAGTTTTTAATTTTTCTTATTACATCAAGTTAGGCCAAAAGTTCAATTGATCCATGTTTTTATTAATTCAAGCACGTGAAGTGAAAACGAGTGCTTCAAGCACGTGAAGCCATGCAACCCTACGATAATTAGTGATACGTTAATTGTTCTTTCTCTGATTGAATAATTAAAAATATTCTAGTCAAGTTGGTCAAATGTTTTTATTATGTTTCTTCTTATTTTACTTTTTTCCATCTCTCTCTCTCTCTCTCTCTATATATATATATATATATATTGCATGTATTATACAAAATTTTGAGATTGATTAAAATTTATATTTAAACCCCGTATATCATGATTAACTAAAAATTAAAGGAAATTAACTTTCATATGTTATAACTGATTTGCAACCCCTTTTCTATAGTTCTTTTACTTTTGTTGCTAATTTCATTTTTGTGGCGTTCAACATTGTGTTTATAATCTCATTCAAATTAATCTATTTTCTTGATCTATAGGACTAGCAATTTTTAGTTGTATGCCGACAACATTATCAAGCGGAGTTGCACTTACCCGGGTACTTCTAGTAAACTTCCATGCAATGTCGATAATTGAATACCTGAAAAATTGGTTATGCATTTGAATGGAGGTTTAAATGGTCCTATGCAGCTTATTGGAGGAAATTCTGCTCTTGCTCTAGCAATGACAGTGATATCAAACCTATTAGGTATTCTGATTGTAAGTCAATATTCTGTATAGGTCTTCGTGTCCAATTTAAACAAATTTTATTTGTTTCTAAATAATTTGAAGTACTCTTTATGCATTATAGTAGACATTGTACGTATACCTTTCTTGAAGCACTTAATTCGTAATTGCTATAAAAAGGTACAATTTGAGCCGGCAATTCATGTCGTGTACTGTACTTTTCTGTTTCGTGTCATGGAAGCGTTACACAAAAACGACACAAAATCATTGTGTGTACCTGAATGCCTAACATGAACTTGACCCTAAAAATTTTGTTTAAACACAAAACAACACAATAAGTACACATATTTTGTGTACTTTCCAGTGTACACGAAACGAAAACAAAATGAAATAGTATACGACACAAAATGGAAACAGAATGAAATAATAAATGAAAATGAAACGAAATAGTACCGAAACAATTTAAGATTTATGTTACGTAAGAGGAGTATAAAATTAAAACATAAATAGAGCTCCACATCATCATCAGTTGCCATTGCCACCTTTGCCATTTCTTCCATTCCCTTGCCACTTGCTGTTGGAATGAAGAGAATATGAAACCTAATTAAACAATTGAAATGAAGAGAATAGGAACCCTAATTAGATGAATGAAAGAGTGAAAGTTGACGTGAGGAGAATATGAATCGCGGAGCTGTATAAAAGAAAATGTGAAAGTAAATATGAAAGCATGAAACCCCAAACTCTTATGTCTTAACGAGTCCACTAGTCAAGTGTGGTCAAATTTAGTCAATCAACGTTTAATTGAAATTTGAAACCATTTTGTTCTATGAAATTGTATATTAAATATATATATAATTAAAAAAAATATTTATTATTATATTTATATTGTGTACTTTCATATCATGTCGTGTACCCAAGGGTAAACACAAACACAACACTAAATTTGATCGTGTAATTTCATGTTCGTATATCGAAAAGATAAACATGCACTAAATTTTCGTGTCATTTTTCCGTGTCATGTACAAAAATTGTCGGCTCTAGGTAAAGTACATGGCAGGTTTTAACTTATTATAACCTCTTGTAGGCGAACTTTGCAATTTCGTTGTGTCCACAGGAATTAGTGAAGGCATGAAAGTCTGATCTTTCATATAGATGTTGGACATTGATTGTGTGATTTTGTCCATAGGACATGTGTGTGGGCGTGGAATTGACTATTGAGTCAAATGCTTCATATTGGTATTGGACATTTCACTTTTTAGGGGTCTAGTCCAGATGATATAAATGCTTACAGGCTACTTGCTTTTATAATATCCATTAGATTATGTAATATATTATGTAATACATCACTAGATAATTTTGATAAATAACCATTGTAATGCCCATGTAAGTTTCAATAAGATCAGATGATGTTTCTACTGTGTTTCTTCATCAATTTAAGATTGCTTACATGGTATTAGAGTCTAACCTCCACTTCACCATTGTCATTACACCACAAAGCCGCCACTACACAACTACTACCACAATTTTCATACTACCTTGCTACCACCGATGAATGACCATCTCTTGGTAACCACCTCTAACATCCTAGTCGACATTTCCTAGCAATGTTTTGTGGGGAGGGGGATGTCTTGGAAAAAAGACTTGAATCTCTTATTCCTTTGTAATGTACTTCAGTTTCATGGAAATCCAATAGTTAATTTGTAATATATCAAGGTTTTAGAGTTGTGAAGTAGTCAAGTAGCTTAGGTAATATTTCGTCTCCTGAAAATTTCTTTCATGAATTTTTCAGTTACGGAACAAACTTCCCCTATCTCTTTGTGAGTTTCATGAGCTATTGTATGGTGCTTAATTGTGAGTTTTCCTATATCTACATGTGCTTATGGGTAGGTTATAATAGTTTGATGTTCTTAGACGCCCTCTTTGCCTAATATTATATAATTTGATTATTGTGATGTGAGTTTCGGAAAAATGATTTTCCCTTTTAAAATTGTGTGAAACCGTAGTGATTTTTGGTTATTATTTTGTTGTAACATATGTCGCTCGGGCTCAGGGTACACAGTTGGGACATAATCCCTCAATTTTAGCTAATGTTGCATTAGCAACATACTTGATGACACCCCCCCCTGGAACAACTTGCATTCTTTTGGCAAGATTCTTTAACTGTGTGACACATTGCATCTGATAAGTTTAAAACTCGCTACTTTTTGCATCCCCTAAGTTTGAAATGCTTTTAATTATTTTGTTGGGAAACTGTTGACATGATGCAAAGTGTAGTGTATTTGAAAGTAAGGAATCCTTTAAAGTATACCAAAGTGAGATGAGATCAAGGTTAGGGAATGCAAAGTGAAATGTACTCATTTTTAATTTGATCCACTCATCTATGATTAATATTTGACTGCTGCTAATTCGATGAACATGGGAAATTGGTCACACACACTGTTTTACCTGCAAACTGGTAGATTGAACCCTTAATCTTATAAGACTATTTAATGCAATTTCCAAATCAGGTCCCTTTTTCTATCTCCAGATTCATCGCTGCTGGAGTGGGGATATCTATTCCGACAAAGCAGTTACTCGGGAACCTCATTGCTACATTGTTAGTCCCTATCATTTTGGGGAAGGTAATGAATCCAACATGTTGGTTAAATTCCCAACATATCTTTTCTTGGGTTTTTTTTCAGATGAAATCTTTGTTACTTGCTTTAAAGGAACAAACTTGCAATTTTGGGAAGAGAAAAATAAGGATTTCTTCTGTAATGTTTTAGGCTTCTGTAGCTTGACATCTTATTATGAGGGTATATGGTGTATAATGGCTCTCATTTTTCATTTTAATTTACATTTAAAGTGTTCTTTTTTCTTTTTGTACCTTGTCTAGCAGACTTCTACCTTTTCTGTTTAAAATAACAATTGAAAGGCAATAAGTTCAAAGGAATTTATACCTCAATTATTGTTTTTAATTGGCACATCTAAATATGTGATTTCCTTCTATTTTCTAATGAAGTCCCTATGGAAGCTAATTTCTTGTTTTTACATGCTATATCGTTATTTAAACAATGTTTTCGGCAAAAAAATGTTTTTAAAGCAATTTTCAATGCTAGTCTTATTTTTTTCTAACTGGTCTTGTGTTTTATCGTACAGGTTTGTCGGGAGTCCTTCAAAGGTACGTGTTTCCAATTTCTTCACATTTATGTTTAGATTTGTGAGAAAATACTTTTGTATTCTTGCTCTGTAGTAGATCTAACTTGGACACTAGAGAAAGTAAATTTTTATTTGTGCATGTGCCGATTTGTGTGTGTATGTATACTTAAGCTAAAGGAAGAAATATAACAAAGAGTATTCCTGTGTACTGTATCCCAGATTGATTTCACATATAAAGGTGTAGGTCTGTTGAACGAAAGAAAGCAAAAAAAACGTGTGGACAATAAAGAAACTCACCTCGTGATGGTTGATGTATATTGTGCATTTCTACCTTGAAACCAAGGGGATGGGACATTTCTCCAGTTCAGACCCATGGTTAAATTTTCTGCAAGCTGATCATCTCTCTCAGTGAAAGACTGATTGTTGTATCAGTCATTTCCCCTTGCTGAAGTGTCTGCCAATCACAATGTCCTTTTTTCCAATTAAGTTGTACATGACTATTAGCAATACTAATAGATGCTTTACTATGTCAAATAGTGTCATCAGCTTACCACTAGCTATCATAGACCTAATGTTTGTATCCACATCGATCTCGGAACACCGATGCACCGTCCTTATGTTCAATCTAAATGCTATGTATTGGTACAAGTCGTGTCTTGTGCCTTAAGTAGCAAGATTGCCCCTTAAGGGATGAATGCTATGCTGTTATGGAATAACCATCTTATGTAGCCAGCCAATAGAGTATCTGTCCCTCTTCTGAACTTGATAAGAGAACATTATACCTTTTCCAGGAGATTGATGTCAGATGTGACAATATTTTGTACAGTCTCAACAGTGGTCAAGTATGGAACTCATGGATCACATATACTGGTTCTATCCTCACAGTACAGGAAGATATTTAGCCTTATATAATCAAGCTAGATCAACCATCCTACTAAAGATCAGTACCTTATAGTTTTTAAAGTAGTTCTTACGTTGTCTACCAAATGATGTACTCAAATAAGTAGATGGGCAGATGTGTGCTACACATGCCTGTCTTAGTAGTCAAGGACATACTTCTGTCAAGATAATAAGTTGCCAGAAAAAGGATTATACAACACGGGTCTATCCAAACTGTTTAAGAAGAATTTTAAGTAGTTATGAGAATCGTTAGACAGTGTAACTCAATTTAGTTGAAGAGCCATCAACTCTTCCACCAAAACCATTAACTCTTCAACCAAAACTTTTACCCTCAGCAAATCAAACTTCCGTTAGAAGAGAGATATAACACTTGTCCAAGTTTGAGTGGAATCATATTGAATATAGAGACTATATAGATATTGCGGGGGGTTCTTATAATAATAGTGTAGACAAAAAAGAGACTTGATGATGGAATTAAAATACTATTTGTATATATTTTATATTATTATTTAGAACTAGAGTTATTTGTAAATCATTTTAAGTTAAATTAGTTCGAGAAATAGATTATTAGGATTATTATAGATATATAGTAATACTAGATTATATCCCGTGTGAAGCACACATTACCTTTAATATTTGTTATCTTATTATTTTTATCATAAAATTTATCTTTTATCTATATTTCCTTGTGTTCTAGAGATGTGTTTAAATTATTATAGTTATATGTGCTTTAATTGGAATAGATTTTTAAAACAATTAGGCTCGTTAAAATAAGTTTTTAAAATAAGTAGGCCCTAGAGATATGTTTAAATTAGAATACTTATATGTGTTTTAATTAGAATAGGTTTTTGATATAGTTAGCCCCGTTCAAATAGGTTTTTAATAATTAGGCCCATTAAAATTGGTTTTCAAAATGAGTAGGCCACTAGGCCCTAGCTGTGTGTTTATATTAGAATAGTTAAATGTGTTTCAATTAGAATAGGTTTATAAATAATAAAGGCCCATTAAAATATGATTTTAAAATAAATAGGCCTGTACACCGGTCCAAATACCAACCAATAACCGACTACCAAACTTTTAATATTTCCGTTTTAATAATATAGTATAAATAGTAGTCATAAAAGGTTTTTTTTTTGAAGCAAAAGGATAAACCATTATTCAAGATCAGAAGTTACAATAGATTGAAACTCTGGAGGAGCAAAACGCTCTCCATAAACACGACCTGAACTATAACAAGACCCACATGCAACACAAGGATTGGCCTTCTTAGCAGACCTTTTCAAAAAAACCCAACAAAACATGTGGTAGGTTAGCTAACATAGAATGGTGATCTTCAATAAGTAAGCCAAAAGTTGAAACCATATGAATACCACTTCTAATCACCTGGACCACCTTGAGGCAATCAGATTCTATTTGCACTACATCCCATTGTTTCATCTTGACCTAACTTAATGCATCTTATGCCAATTACTTCTTCTATTATTCTACATGTAACTAAATCTGATAGATGTATCTGATATATGACCATTCACCTTTAACTGAATCTCATATATGTATTATTCTACATGTACAGTCTTTCATTTCATTTTTTTTACTGCTGATTGCAGGGTTGGCTGACTTTGCTGATAGAAATAGTAAGCTTTGGTCAATGACAAGTGCAATCCTACTCAGTTTGGTAAGACAAGAACCTTGTTCTCTTTTATGTTCATGCTACACCTACCATACATGTCCCCTTTTGAGTTGACCTGAAGGCTTCCATAGACAGTACCAAATTATGTGCATCCCCGTAGAATGGATTTTGATGTAGGATGGTCGATGGTATAAGAAGGTTAAAAACGTATTCACATAAAAACAAATGACAATCACAGCTAAAACATGAGATCTAAATTCTTTATTTATACTTACAATCTGATCATAATAAAAAGTTGCATTGGTTTATTACCTTATAGGGGTCTCTAGAACCTTTAGGCTGTTAGATAAGTAAAAGGTACAAATCAAGGAACCTACTCCTACATAGTTTTTACTTCATAATAATAATATACTCCAAAATGTTTCTGAAATATTATGCTATAATAAATAATAGATACTAATCGCATAATATATTGTAGCTATTAATTACTGGAACATTTCGGTCATTGTAAATCATGGCAACTAATAATTTATGTATCTGTAATTAATAATGAACAAGTATAAATAAGTAATTTTTATTGATCTTTTTTGGCACTGCGTCATTCTCACTGTCACTCTGTAAGTAGAAGAAAAAGTGAAATTTTTCTATGAGTTTCATAATATATAAAAAATTGGAAATCATGCCCAGAAAGACTTCCGATCAGTCTTGCTGATCGAAGATGCCATTTTGCCTAGTTCCATTAGCATAGCTCTAAAGAGCAATATTAATTTAAGAAATTACCGAGTATAATCCTTCAAGTTGTAGATTTCTTGGAATAATTATGATCCTTCTTTCAGAAATTGAAAAATTGCGTTAAATGTTTTTAGTTGTGAAAAAAATGATCTCTAGTATTGTTGTTTATCATCTGCTTATTACACTCATTTTATTAGGCATCTAGCTTGAAATCCTTATTGTTTTTAAGTTGCATATTACTTAGGTTCCATGGATGCAAGTGAGCAAATCGAGATCGCTTCTAATGATGGTTAAGCCTGAAACATGTCTCATTGCTACTGGAATGGGAATGTATGTCCTTCGATTGTGATTCATCTATCAAGTATTTAATGCTCGTTCTCTTGTAGCTTAATGCTGATGTTAAATTACTAGTGAAACATAATGACTCAGTAAGTGCTAGATTAGTGGTAAAATTGTCCAATATCTTAAATGATTTCAAGTCCCCCTCCCCCTGTGCTGCTAAGCTATGTCCATTCCTGCTTCCAAAAAATTAATATTTTTTATCCTAGAGGAACTACAGTGAAAACTAATGTTATGTATTACATTTCTTACTAAATCGATGAAATCTTGTTTTGGGTGGTAAGTTTGCTTTTGATAAATTACAATAATGCATCTTGTGTTTATGATCGGAATTAATCATTATATAGATCTCTAGATTCTTTTTCGCAATTATGAGTTTTTGTTATATTGATTAGATATAGTCATTGACGGAACCAGGGGGTATGTGAGGGTCGCGCCCCCCCCCAAAAAAAAAACCCTCCCCCAAGACGTTATATATCTGCGATTTTTATGTTTAAAATATATAATATAGTGTATTTACCCCCCCCCCCATATTTTACATATTTTACATATCTTCAATTTTTATATTTAAAATTCATAATATGTTGCACTCAGTCCCCCAAAATATGTTACATATCTTCTATTTTAATGTTTAAAATTCATAATATGGTGTATTTAGTCCACCAAAATTTAAAATATTTTTTTAGTACCCTATGTTATTAATATTTCAAAATTTATTGATTTTCAATCAATAAATATTCATAATATATATTATTTTACCCTCTATAATGTACGATACCCTGTATATTTCGATTTTAAAAATTATTGTTTAAAGTTTCGGCCCCCTCATCCCCAAGAAAATTTTTCTGGTTCCGTCCCTGGATGTAGTAGCTTCGACTGACATAATTGCTTCATCCATCTGCAGACTCCTTCACCTAGTCCTGTTAGTTTTTAATGCTCTTTGCATACAGAGCCTTTCAGTTGTATCTGGCGGCAGCTCATCAGTTTTTTCAAAGAAACAAAATGTAACTGCACTTCTGATCGTTGCAAGTCAGGTTTGTTCGTCTGAAATCTTTCCTACTGACAAAAGCCACAGTGGGTCAACATGGACAAGGAATGGTTTTTCATTGATAAAAACTGTGTATATTGACTATAAAACTGAAAAGGACATGTTAGTAGACCTGGTAATTCGTATTATGTCGTGTACTTTCGTGTTTCGTGTATAAAATGTCAAATACAAACATGACACTAAATGGGGTTCGTGTACTTTCGTATTGTGTATTTTTTATGTCGTGTTTCATGTGATGCTAAATAAAAATAAATATATGAATAATGAAATATATTAATTAAAATATTATATTTTTACAAATACATATTAAAAATATATATTTACATTATATCATTTATATAAATAAATATATTTATTTCGTGTACTTTTGTGTTGTTTTGTGTACACAAAGAGTAAACCCAAACATGACACTAAATCTAAACGTGCACTTTCGTATTCGTGTACCTAAAACGTAAACACAAAAACTAAATTTTTGTGTCATTTTCATGTCGTGTATGAAATTACCGGGTCTCCATATTAGCCTTTGGATTAGTGTGTCTGTGGTGGGTGGGTGGGTGGGGGGGGGGATAAGAAGAATGGGAATGATTTGGAATCCATGGGATAGGTGAGGAATGAGTTTCCCATTCCATGTTCCAACCAAGTAAATTCATCAACCAAACACTAACACATCGGAATAAATTCTGATTCCCTTTAAGCAGGGATAAGAAGAATGGGAATGATTTGGAATCCAATGGGGTGGTGAGGAATGAGTTTCCCGTTCCATGTTCCAACCAAGTAAATTCATCAACCAAACACTAACACATTGAATAAATTCTGATTCCCTTTAAGCAGGTTGAATTACCATGAATCAAACGGCCAGTGACGAGCCTATAGTGTTCTTATGTACATAGGGGTACCCACTACATTCGGATAAAGTTTGACAACTGATGGAACTGTATTGTCTTCCTCAACCAAGGTTGGGGGCTGATGTAACAAGCATCAGTATCTCGCTCTCTTAATTTGATCTTATTTGCCAATTACATTTATACTCCAACCCAGATGCTAAACTCCCCTCCTGAATGTGAAGTGTCCAACAAAAGTAGTCCTCTCTATAAAAGTACTTATAACATCAGGTTGGTACTACTTGAAACTAGTCAGACCTGAACACTTCGCTTAATAACACCGAGTTCAACAGAACAAGACCTAAAATAACACGTGCGGTCACTATATCTCGGCAGAATAGGAAGAAGCTGACCCCAATATTAATTTGTTGTTTTTTTAGCAAAGAAGTTCTCTTGGTTTTCACTTTAGGGCTTGCCTGTGATGCATCCAATATTAAGGCTTGGTTTGTTTGCATGCATCCAGAAAACCTTGCCTGTGATGGTAGCAGTTGTACAGCAGCTTGGTGGTGCGCTTGGTGATTCTAGTTTGCTGGTTCTTCCCTGTGTTGCGGCACATTTGAATCAGGTAATATTATTTATCCATCCGCCGTTCTCTTTAGCTATGTACAGTTGAATCTAATTATATATTTGTTGTAGATTATTCTGGACTCTTTTCTCGTAAGCTTCTGGCTTCAAAAGGAGCAGTCTCTCGATAACATAAAGACAGCTTAAGTATGGGCAATAGATGGTGAAGTTGGTGGTTAACCTACAAGGGCGGTGCCAACTGGGAGGACTGATCCCCTCATTGTACTTCAAAATGGTTTAAGAGTTTGAAATGATTATCACTTTTTCTGCATGGCTATGCATGTATATGATTATACGCCCTCGGTGCTTGCATATACACAAGTCTGCTGCTACTTCATTGTAGCATGTTCTACCCGGCATGTCAGTAAATACGAATTAAATGGCAGGATTGCATCGAACACATCTATTATGTGAGTTTTGCGACAGTGTATATTTAATGTTGTTTAATCTGTATTTGTTATGTAAAATACAAAAAGCCCCTCAACCTGATACTTGATGTGTAGACTTCAGAATAAACTTTGAAGTTATTTACTTGAATTGATGAGTTAGTTGTTTGTCGTTATTGGACCACAATGTTGATGTAATTTGGACTTGGCTGCCCATGAGTGATAAATGGTCAAATTTGGTGTATAATAAGCTATGCATAGAGATTTTAAGACCAACTATTATACCAAGTCCAAGTCTAAGTCTCCAATTAAATTAAAGAAACCTCTTGAAGGATATATGGCTTCTTTGCATATGCCTTTGATTCTGTTTTATAGTTAAATTTGTGCCGTACTGAGTATGGTTTTATGGAGAACCACTCTGATGAAGAACTGTCGATGAGAGTGTTTTAACGATAAACATTGTTAATGTGAAAGAATACAAGGCTAACAAAAACTTTAGTAACAAACATTTTACAGAACACAACATAAAAAATAGTTCAAACATTTTTTTTTCCCACAAGAAATAGATCAAACATATTTGTTCTCCGGTAATGTTAATAAATAATAACAAGTTCTCAGGTGAATTTTTGCCATGCCTGCGACATTTTATAAATGCAACACATGTTATGTTACAGTAAAACCTGGATAAATGAATTAAAAACAATTTTTATAATCTAATTGGCTATAACTTTACTCTTTTTTTTATTAAAAGCAATAATCTCACTGCATCTTATGAATTAAAACATCCCATGATATCATGTCATCGACGTCAAGTCATTTGGAATAAGTTTTGGTACCCAATTGTACACACTTGTAAACTAATGGTATTAACAGTCAGGCTGGTCTTTTTTGTGAAAATGGTGCAAGAAAAAACTAGTACTTGGTGCATGCAAGCCATAACCATAGCCATAGCAGTAAATAAATGTAATAAATTCTTAAACATCCATTATTGAAAACTTTACATCTAATAATATAAAAGGTGCTTATAATTGGTATACTGCAAGATTTTGCTTTTGCAAGACGTTGTCACACATGAACATATCAAATCCCCAAAAAATATAAGACACATGCAGGCAACATACAAGTAACATCCACTACATGTGTGCACTACATGCGCCTAATCTGTTAAATTGATGATGATCTCTAATTATTCAGTTGTCAGAAAAAAACTGTAAACGCATACCTTCATCATACGATTATAAGGGAACTTTGGAACCCATGGGCCATGGTTGGAAAGAAGAGAAAAAAAATCTTACAATCAATCTCTGTGATGAACAACAAGGCAAAACCAGGAAAGTACTCCATCTCAATATAAATAAATGGAACTAAAAGTTCGCATCCTAATACAATATTACAATAATTACCAGATTAGCTGGTTCACATTTTAAACGACAGTCCTGGAAAACAAATGACAAAAATAACATACAAGATACAACAATTTTTAAAGCTTTGAGATTATTATAAAGTGACTATATGAGTGTAATTAAAACCCCATCAGAACAAAAACAATTGAATTCCCTTGCCTCTTTACTGTCGTCTAGTGTATAAAAATCATATATCCTTCGTACCAAACAAAACTAAACGGAAATAAAAAGCAAAAAGCTCTAACTAGAAACAAAACTTTCTACTTTTGACTCTACAGTAATGCAATTACAATTTCGAGTAAACTATAATGTGGATTGAGTCCAAAATTTGAGTGGATCATGTTCAACTTATGAAACAATCTTGGACATATTGGTGGGTCTGATTCACGTACCTTTCCCAGAGAGGTCTATATCTGCTAATACCAAATTTCTGCCATGGCTTCATGTTTCCATTGAAGTGAATTACAGCTGCACTCTCTATCAGTCGGTTGTCAATGTTCAAGTCATAACCCAAACCTAATACATGCCATCTCCTATCCAATGGTTCTGTTAACCCATAAAATGCTAAAAGACCAGCTGGAAGCGTGCCTAGCTTCCAGAGTGATTTATCAGCATTCTGTTCTTGCCAGTAATGATATCGTGCAGTCACATCTGCTTTCCTCCAAGCAATCAGATCGAAAATATTCATGCCAAATGCCCACCCACAAGTCTGTGGATCGATCTTTGAGCTTATGAGCGGATTTGAGAAATTGAGATACTTGTAATAACGATGGAACGCTTCAAGACAAGTTTCCACTGCACCATTGACATTTCCATGCAAATCCAATGAGAAGAGAGGAGTCAGGTCCTTTTGAACAACAACATCATCATCAAGAAAAACTATCTTCTCCAGCTGAGGATAGATCTGTGGGATGTAAAACCGAAGGTGATTCAGCAAAGATATGTACTTTGGATTTCTAATCTTTGGTTCAATATTGTCGTCTATATAACCTTTAAAATAGTAGGCCCACACATCTGCTTCCGTTAGCCGTTTAACAATAGGAGAGTATGTGTAATTTAACCAAGTTAGGTCCTCAATCTTCAGTATTTCCACTGCAGATCCTTTAAAGTCGTTACTGAGGAACCAAGCCTGCATTGGACCATAGGTTACCCTATTTGTAACAATGTGAAACACTAACTGCTTGGGATGATCAGCATTTGAGACCGTAGAGTTGACAACAACTGAGACAGCCAGCAGATTATCTGAAAATATGGAAAAGTGATAGAGGTTGTTGTCCACCAATCGAAGAGAATTTTCCTTCTCAGTCGCAAGGTCCTGTAGTGATTTTTTATTCAGCCAATCCTCCATGAGCATAATATTAAGACAGTGAAGATTCTTGGGCAGTGCTTCAGCAGCTAATTGCCCAAACACTGTACTTTGAACAGTTGCTGCATTTGTTCGCTCTTCGAGGGCTTGAATATGAGATTTCATTGTCATAATTGTGGTTGCAATATCATAATGGGCATCTTGTGCTTGAAATATCAAAGATGATAAGCTCTCTATTATAGGTTTGGCTTCATCAAGTGTAATAGGATTCTCTGTCATTGCAGCTTTGGAAAGCAAAAATTGGCAACTTCGAATCATTGAAGTGATTTCCCAGGCGAGACGAAGATTATTGTGCTCTTTTGCTATAATTACATAAGCTTTGGCAAGTGTCAATTGCTCTGACAGTTGCCTAGCATACGAATTAGCATTTTGTATGTCTTCAGTAAAGTTTAACCTCTCATGGATGACCTCTACCTTCCTAGTATTTTTATCCTGGAAAATTTTGGGATAGATGTTAATTTAAGAAAGATTACCATCAGAGTGTCGGGAGAGGGGGGGGGGGGATTCAAAAAACATATATTTTAAAATGAAATAAATACACAAACACTATGATCTGTTGCTGGGTTTTTTGTTGCATAATTGAAACATAAACCATGTCAAAGCAATCGCTCACACAAAGGAGAAATATTATAGCTATGTAAAGTCATGGCACAAGAAGGTAATATCAAGATACACGTTTATATACAGAAACATAACTGCTTAATGAAATTAGAACATTTAAGATGAAATGAAGAGGTGATAGTCATATTTCCATTTATCTGATTAGTTTGGATTTGAATCCTCCAAATATACTCTCATGATTCTTATTGCACTGGAACTAATGTCACATGTTTCTACATGTAATGCTAGAAATCTTAAATTACTGGATCACAAATGAATCAGAAAATCCACAATGGCATCCTTGCATTGCTAGGCAACGTCGCAATAATAACGACTGATCCGCAAAACAAAAGGACGACATGTTATAATGTGAACTTCGCACATAGTTCCCACTGACAATTTTGGAACCCTTTCTTATCTTACATAATAGATCTAAAATTGAAAAAAATTCCTCCACCTGTTATCCTACAGAAAATAGTTATTGAAAGATGATCTTACACCCTTAACTAGAAAGCTCGAGTATATATTTAGAACAATTATTCTAAGGGTCCATTGATTTTCTTCTATGGTTGAAGACAACACTTCAGGTACATAGAGAATATTTCATCTCCAACAACCCGATGCAAAGGATTTAATGGCATTTTACGCTAAATGACAGTAAACATGACAAATCCTTATTTCCTAAGCACGAGAGATGTGCTAAGTTCTAAAGTCAGCCAAAGGAATAATGGATACTTACGAAAGCTATCAAACCACAATACCTGCTGCCAAAGTAATGTTAAGATAGGGATGACTCTGGCACTCTGCCACTAGTCTTCTATAAAAATATGCAAATTGCAGACTTTCCGATATAATCTATCGATTCTTTATACCCAAGATAACTTAACGAAAATATCCAACCCGTAAATAGACAAAAATGTAGCAGAGATCTCGGATTCTAGTTATGAAGTCAATACCTCTCAATTGTATCAACAACTATAATTTCTTTTAATAAGGGAACAAGTTACCTATATGACTACGTACTTGAAAGTTAAAACCTTATATAACAAAGATTTAAAATAACAGCCTATATATTTCGAAAAACTAGATTTTATCAAAACTAAGCAGGTGAACAGCCTTGAATGCCTAACCTATGCAATCAATTAATTAACCCTTAGCTTACAAGCCAGAGTGTACATAAACAAACAACTGCGGCAAACACAAAACTTCCCAAAAGAATTTGAAACGCATACGTAATTAAAGAAAAGAAAAAGAACACCTTGATCACTAATATTATCAACACATATAACTGCAGATACAACACAAAACATCTAATAGAACTTGACAAAACAATAACACAGTTGCACAAAAGATGGCATGTTTCGACATTTATGTCCCACAATACAGAACCAATCAATTAGCATTACATAACAACAGAAACCCGAAATCTTACTAGTGTCGGTTGTCGAATCGGATCTTTATTATCAATCCCATGAAAATGCTGAATAGTAAACAAAATAAATCCAGCAACACAAAACAAACCAAGAAGTGATGAGATCCAACATGACAGATTTCTCCTAACCGGCCGCCGGAAATCAGCAGCCCGTCTCCTCATTTTTCAAGTCACACACACCCAATTTCTCAAAACTCATATAAAATCTAAGATTTAGAACATGACCCATCAATCAAAATCGAAACTTTAAAGTAACCCATCACTCAATCAAGAAAATCTCGAGTCAGTTGATCTGTGGAGTGTGACAATATGGGTGTTTATTGATTGATTGCCTGTGAAGCAAAGTGATGTATATAAGTGTGTGTGTGTGTGTGTGTCTTATATAAGATCTGAACAGAGAGTCAAGTACCAAAGTGATTCATAAGTCTTATGCGAGGAGAATCTGAAAAAGGGAGGCAAATGAATGAGGGTGTAAAATCTTTTAGTAGTAGGGGAAACTTCTAACACTTGAATCACAAACTAGAGATAACAAGCAAACATTATTAGAAACTAATGAAAGTGGATGTAATTAAACAACTCGTATATATTAATGTCCAATTTGACTGGGCAGAAGAAAAAATATTATGAGAAACGCTAGAGTGTTCAAATGGAATTTAAAAAAGTTCTAAAATATTATTATTTATTTTATTTTTAATTATATTTTTATATAAAAATAAATATTTGTATGTAGAATTAATTATATATATATGGGAATATATAAGTAAGTTTTATTGTTTCAAAATAAGTTATTATTGCAAATGTGTACATAGTAGAAAAAATAAACAAATGATATTTCACCAAGTGGTCGTTTGGTTCACGGAGAGTTAAATATTTTAAGTCAGAATTCTCATATATCAAGTGATGAACAGACGAAAGAGTCAATGGATGTCAATCGATGGATCTTCTTCAACGGATAAACCTATCAAATCAATCAATAGATAAAAGAGCAATTGATGGATAAATGATTGATAAATACTCAAACATCCATTGATACATCAATTCATCAATGGATAACCTTTCTGTCGATGGATAAGCAAAGAGTTATCAATTGATAAACTTCACAACTATTATCAATTGATTAAAATTTCCCAAAATGGTTAAACGCGAGATGGATGAAATCTTTGCAACAGTCTAGATTAGGGATGTTCAAAAAATCAGAAACCCGAAATCCGAACCGGTCCGATCCGGAAAAAAGCTCAAAAAATCCGGCCCGATAAAAAGCTCGGTCCGATCCGGTTCGGCCCACGGGCCCTAAACAGGCCTCTTTTTTTCTAAAAAACTGGCCCTAAGCTAGTACGGTAGCTTCGGAATCTGCCTTTTCATTCAGTGACAGGATTTTAAATGAAAGAAGAGGTCGGTTAAGTCCACAATCTTTAGAAGTTTGTATTTGCTATAAGGATCATTTGGATGCGGAAATAAGACTGCAAGATGTTGTTTCAACTGAGGATAGTTCATCATCAGAAGAAGAAGTATTGATAAATGAAGAAGATTCCTCATAAGGTAATTGGTAATTTCTGCAGACTATCTTTTTTCCTGGTCAATAGTTATTTTTACATGTTTATTATTTTATGCTGATTATAGTCAACTCCTATGTTTTAATTTTTTTGAAGCTAGTCAGAAGAACTCAGAAGGCCCCAACATGACTGGAAATGCTAACTCTCAGAACCTTTTCATCGCTATCTTTCAGAGGAAATACTAACTCCAAATATTCAAACTGATACTAGTTTTTAGTCACAATTGCCAGAATGACATTTTAAAAATTGTAATTTATATTTTCAGTTCAAGGTTTTTATTTATAATTTAAATGATTAGTACAATCTTGTTAAGTTGTAAGTCAGAGTTCATACGGGTTTTTTTTTTAAATTCAGGTCTGGATAAAGCCTGCCCCGGTCCGGCCTGGCCCACGGGCTACAAACAGACCTCATATTTTCATGGCAAGCCCAGCCCGGCCCGGCCCGGCTCGATTTCTAACAAAGCCCGACCCGGTTTTTCTAAAAAAAAGCCTGGGCTTTTTATAGCCCGGATAAAGCACGACCCATCAGACTTTTTGTGCATCACTAGTCTAGATCAATGGAAGACAGTCTGTGTCAGAATGTAAATACTTTCAAGAAACACAGTATTCAAGGAAAAGAACACGACAATAACTTTTCCAGAAAAAGGTCAAGACCTATGAAGATTGTGAAAGAAACTACATTCTATTTTAGTGTTGTAAAATATAATTTGTTCTTTATCAGTTGATATGAATAGATTTGTAGAAAATGAACTACTATATATTCTGTAATAATACATTGTAACTAGATATAGGTTGAACACACGAGTAAAAAAGCACCTTAGCAGATATTAACATTGTAAGTGCTTTCTGTGTTCTTCATATGTTCTTATAAGCAGCTTGGTTCTTAGACCAAAGTTATTTGAAAGCAAATTATTTCACTAGTGGAAAAACCAGTCCCTAGTCATTTTTAAATATTGTCTTTAATTTTTTTAATTCATGCTTTTGTATATGTTCTTTCTACACTAACACTCAGACAATATATCAACTTAATACAAACTCATTGTTTGTGCAATGGCAAATAACATGGGTAACTAATATATCGAAGGTTTTTAAATGCCAGAGGAGGAAAAAATTGAAGGAACACAAAACATTCAACAATCAACAATCAACATCTCTTTTATAAGTTTAAACTAAAATATTCACATTGCATTCAAATTATTATTTCAATAAATAGGTACTAATTCAGGATGTACAAATCAATCATCAACACCAACATACTAATATCGATGGAATGTCAATGTAAGTGATGAAGATATGAATGGGAACAAGAGACTGTCAAAGAATTTCATTTTGAAAACAAAATTGTGACATAAATTTTTACTTTAAATTGTTCAACAAACAATGTTTATGTAACCTTATATTTCATATTTCAAACAATGTTTATGTAATAACTATCTGAATGTATTTATATATTTTAGCGATATTCAATTATTTTACCTTACAATGCCTCGCACCATGGACATAAATGTTAGTCTCCTTATATTATTCATTCTCCTTTATCCCCCAAACATTTTATTTTCTTCATTTAAAATTTTCGAACTACATAATATTTTACTGTATTTATCTTCCCTTCAATATTTATATTATACTAATTTTTAAATATGTTTTCCCCTGAATTTGATGTTGTTTCTTTTTTCCATATTTATATACACACACCGGTAACAATCAGGTGAAAAAATTTTAGCGTGAGAATCGTGAAAACTTTCATTAAATTTTGTAGAAACATAATAAAAATGTAAAAAAATGTTTAGATAAACTTTTATTATAGTTTTGTAATAAAATTATGGTTATGCACTATTTTTTTTATTTTTTATTAATACTGCAAAATTTAGTAAAAGTTTTTATGGCTCTCACGCTAAAAACTTTACAGTGAAGTATTACCTATATATATATATATGAATATATATATATATATACATAATAAAGTAGTATGAATTCTACTTTCTTCGGCGGTAAGTTTCCGATGACTTCTTCCTCCCCTCACACTCTCTCTCTCTCCAATCTCTCCTCTTCTCTATCATAAAATATGTTCGAAAACCTCTCCTCCGCCGATAAGTTTCCGGTGACTTCTCCCTCTCACTTTTTCTTTCTACTCTCTTCTCTTCTCTCTCACAAAATATGTTTGAAACCCTCTCATCCGCCGGTAAGTTTCCAATGACTTCTCTCTCTCCATTCTCTTCTCTTCTCTCTCGTAAAATATGTTTATGAACCTCTCCTTTGGCTCTGATGACTTCGATACATATATGTTATTAACTGTATAGTATGTATGTACGCGTTTTGTTATGATTTTTTATCTCATATATGTCTTATATATCGTTTTTTGTAGTGTTCGCTAATACTTCTTATATATGTGTTCTTTGTGTATTAACTAACTGCATTATTATTTTTCAGGTGCTGGAAACATGAAGCCTATCATGTCCAATGGGGCTATTATCCCATTTCATTCAATTGCGAGATTTGACTTCTTTTTATATAGTAAATCTAATTGGCTTTGGTGTTTAGTATACATATATGTTCTTTTATAGCATGATTAAGGTTTAATCTTCGTTTTGAATTAGATTTTAGATGTGATTGGATTTTGGTGTTTAGCATATATGAATGTCCTTTTGTAGCATGATTATTGGGTTTGGATGCGATTAGTTTTGGGTGTTTAATACACATAAATATTCTTTTGTGGCATGATTAAGGTTTAAACTTCGTTTTGATTTAGTAATTTTGGATGTGATCGTCTTTGGGTGTTTTGTACATATAAATGTTTTTTTATAGTATAATTAAGCATGATTAAGATTCAAACTTCATTTTGATTTAGTAACTTTGGATGTGATATGGTTTGGGTGTTTAATTAGCGTACATAAATGTATCACGACTAGGGTTTAAATTCATTTTTAATTTAGTAAATTTTTTTTACTAATTTTATCTTAGTAATATTGAATGTGATTGGTTTCGGCTACGTCGAGACATATATGTTGGTATATACCTTTAGTAGCATAATTAAAGTTTAATCTTCTTTTTGATTTACTAATATTGGGTGTGATTGACTTCTAGTGTTTAGGATACATAAGTCATAAGTGCGTCTTTCTTATTATAATAAGTTTTTTACTTGTGAAATTTTTTGGTTGGGACAAGAACACCACCTCTCTTTTTATAAGCAATTTGCATGAGGAAGCAACCGCCAAAAACTTGTAGGATTACTTTAAACAATTTGGTACCATCAAGAAAGATGGTATTTATGTCCACCTTCAGGTATACCATGCATCATTATTTATTTTTTATCTAAATTAGTAATAATACTTGTTGCATCTAACTAGAGTTAATGAATATTTTAGTCAACCTTTCCATAATATGGTTTTGCACATTTCCTCTCGGAAGATGCGGTTGAAAATATATTGAAGGTGAACAAATTCTAGTTCTGACTTTAATTTAAAATTATTTTGTTGTTTTAAACCATGATAGATCGACCTGTGATGATAAGTGATAACTAACTAAATATACATGTTCATTTTAGGCTCCAAATTTAGTGATAGTTGGGCACATTGTTAACGTGCAAAGAAGGTTAAATGATAGGATTGGTAAATCCGTAGTATTTTCAGGTACATTTTTATTATTATTTATTACTTTTAAACTTGTTTATCATAGTTTATTACATTGTTTATGTAATTCTATGTCATTTTTTTAATACCAGATGTTGTTTATGTTTACCGTGTATCGGTTCTCTCACTATATCGGAAGAACAATGACGAGTTGGGAACTGGCATTCATGGATATTGGTTTGTTAATATCCTAAATACCAAGATTGTTATCACGTTGACGAACAAGGAAAAAAACGGACCATCAATTGAGCAGTTATATTAAAACAACCATCAACACCAATATACCATAACGATGGAATGTTAGTGTAAGTGATAAAGATATGAACGAGAACAAGAGACTTTCAAAGAATATCATTTTGAAAACAAAATTGTGGTAGAAGTTTTTACTTTAAATTGTTCATAAAACAATGTTTATGTAACCTTATGTTCCATATTTCAAACAATGTTTATGTAATAATTATCAGAATGTATTTATATATTTTAATGATATTCAATTATTTTACCTTACAACGCCTCGCACCATGGACATAAATGTTAGTCTCCTTATATTATCCATTCTCCTTTATCCTCCAAACATTTTAGTTTCTTCATTTGAAATTTTTAACTACATAAGATTTTATTGTATTCATCTTCCCTTCAAATTTTATATTATACTATTTTTTTAATATGTTTTCTCGTAAATTTGATGTTGTTTCTTTTTTCCATATTCATATACATACACAATTACACACACACATGATAACAATCAGGTGGAAAAAATTTAGAGTGAGAACCGTGAAAATTTTTATTAAATTTTGTAGTAACATAATAAAAATGTAAGAAAATGTTTCGATAAACTTTTTATTATAATTTTGTAAATAAAATTATGGTTATGCATTATTTGTTCATTTTTTATTATAATTCTGCAGAATTTAGTAAAAAATTTCACGATTTTCACGCTAAAAAGATTGCAGTGGAGTATTACCTATATATATATATAATAAAGTAGTATGAATTGTGTGCTGAGACTGAGAATAGAAATGAGACGAAATATAAGAACGTGAAGTGTTTTGTGTTTGTGTTGTTTTGGAGTGTTATGGTCGTATGAAAATCTGAGGTGTTGAATTTGCTAGAGATGAAATCGACATATTTTAGCATAAAACATATCATTAATTAGATTTATTTTACAAATTTGTGTATGATGCAAAAAAATAAAATAAACATTCGTTCTTAAGTCATGTACATATATTATATATGTCTTTTATTCAAATGTTTTGTATCGATATAATGCACCACATCTATGAGAATGGAAATTTTGACAAAAGTATTTTTATAAATGAATATCCTAGTCTATCATCATATGACGTGTGCTAAAAAGTTTTAACAACATAAAATTTAAATATAAATATAAATACTTAAAAATACTAATTATGTAAATATTAATGTCTTTGCACATCATGCATTGTTCTTGAGTCATGTTTATAGGCAATTCGACTCATGCCAAACAGACATTAACAATGAAGAGCCTAAATTAAGGTCCAAAATGGACATAAAGACAAAATATCCTTGACATTGACATATTTACTGGATGACCTGTCCTTCTAACGGTCCTAAGCACGTAGATTGGGATTATAAATGTTTCCGGACAAGCTACCCGTCAATCTGTCAAACCTCTAGCATATAAATAGAGTAAGATGACAAACGCCTGCGTCGAAGAAGAACTAAAGAGTAACAGAGACATAAATTGATATAGTGTTGGCTTTAAGAGAATTGTATCTTAAATTGAGTAATTTACATTAAGCTCAATTGAAAACTAAATTTATGTAGTTTTTTAAAAAATAATAAAAAATAATTATTTTTACTAGTAAACTTGATAAATAACTCTTTTGAAAACATGATCAATTTCATTTTTTGGAATACACATTTACTATTAGAGTATCCCATTTTGTATGAGATAGTCTATTAGTAAATGGAAACCTGAAAAGTAAATTAAAATATTGCACATGTAAATATGTATTCTATAAAGATACTATTCTAATAAACACATATCTTTTATAGAATATTTTTTAAAAATAGAATAACCATTTAACAAATATGTGAGATAAAAACAATTATTTAGTAATTAAAATTAAAATTTATCACCCATATATATAAATCAAAGCCCATCATATCTACGTATTTATTTAATAATCACTACATTTTATAGTTTATACAAATAAGGCTAAATTAGCCTAAAAATTATAAAATAAACTTAAAATCATTATTTTATACTACAAAAATTATTACTTGTTTATATCTTATTGATCTTTATTTAATATATGAAAATCACTAGTTTTTATTTTAATTAAATTATAAAATAATTATTTGTAATTATTTTGGTGGTAGAAAATTATTGACAACGATAAAGATTTAAGAAGATGATAGGTGTTTGATGATGTCGCTGATGATGATAATATGTTAATTACTGTATTATAATAGAGATGGATATCAATGATAACATATAAATATGTGTTTTTTATATTTAAATGGAGTTGTTATATATAGAGTAATGATTGTTAGTATAAAAAAAGGTGTTATTTTAATTACAAATATTGATTAATATTAGTTTAAAATTGATTTCTAATTTTTAAGCTGATTTAATATATATATATATATAACCATTTTTTATACATATATAAATGTTGGGTTAACTTCTAGTCAAAAAAAATGTTGTGTTAACTTTACGAGATATATGTGATTGTTTGGTTGCATGTGGGTATTTAGTTTCATGTGAAGTTACAGTATCTTGTTATTTAATTCTTATATGAAATTAATGGGAAGTTAAAAAAATTGTTTGGTTTGTATGTAGTAACTTCTATTACCTAGGTATTATAAGTCACCAAGGTGGGGTGTGTAAGCAACTTCCCCTATTATATAGAAATTTAAACTTACCAGAAAGTTCAACTTCTCATATAAATATTAACTAAACAACTTTATAAATTATTAATTCCTAGAAAATTGTACTAATACATGTCAACCAAATGACCTATGTGTCTTACTCTTACACCTACTTACATACATATATATATATATATATATATATATGACTTAAATGTAATTTAAACTCTGTGTTATTAATGATATACAATTCAAACCCTCTTTTAATATATTTAGTAAATTTAACCCTACGTTTTTTTAACTATTTACAATTGAAACCTTTTTAAAATAATTAGTAAATTTAACCCTATGTTTTTGAACTATGTACAATTGAAACCTTTTTTTAAAATAAATAGTAAATTTAACCCTACGTTTTAAAACATTTAGTAAATTTAACCTTGACTTTTTAATTTCGGAATAAAATAAATTTTATGACAAAATTTTGAATAAATATTCGTCAAATGCACTATTGTCAAATTTTTTTGTATAGATATTATCTAAGCATAATAGATATTTGCAATTATTAGGGTTTTTTCTTATAAAATGGATATTTAGATGTTCTTTTCTATATTAATATATCTATATGTATAATATATTATATATGTTCAATAAAATTTTAATATGTGTTTATATTATTCCATTTTGTCATCACACTTCCCGCTCAATATATTCATGAATGTTCATCACCGAATTTAATTTATTTTCAAAAATACTCTTCGATGAATATATTCTCGAAAATACTTTTTCGATATAAAATTTATTTTATTCCGAAATTAAAAAGTCAAGGTTAAATTTACTAAATATTTTAAAACGTAGGGTTAAATTTACTATTTATTTTAAAAAAAAAGTTTCAATTGTACATAGTTAAAAAACATAGGGTTAAATTTACTAATTATTTTAAAAATTTAGTAATTATTTTAAAAAAGGTTTCAATTGTAAATAGTTAAAAAACGTAGGGTTAAATTTACTAAATATATTAAAAGAGGGTTTGAATTGTATATTGTTAATAATATAGGGTTTAAATTGTAAATAAGCCTATATATATATATATTTATTATATTCTATTTAATATATATATTATTAATTTTAAAAATATAGGTTAATGAATACTACATAATTATAAAAATATTATTTATATTAAATTACTATAAGCTGATTATATGTTAGAATAATGTATTAAATAATTATACCTTATTAATATATCAAAAAATTGAAAATGTGATTGAATAACTTAAAAAGTAAATAAAAATTTATTCGACTTTCGACTTTCCACCACAAAAATCTTTAGCGGTCATTTGGTTCACTGGGTGATATCGGGTTGGAATCAGAAATCGGGTTAAGGTGGAATGAGTATAAAGTATCATTAATGATATCATGTGTTTGGTTGAATAGTGTAATGAATTTATTAATTTATTATATTTTTTAATAAGTAAAAAAATATAAGTAGTTAACATGAAAAATAAATCATTATTATTTCTCAAATATTAAACAATATTATTATAAATTTTTTATTTGAAGAATTAACATGTATTTTATAAATAAAGATAAAAATAATAAATTTTAATTTAATTCTCCGTAACCATACCCACCCCTAAGGTATCAAAAATACATATTGTGAATTTGAGATATAAATTTTAAAATTTTAAATCAAAAATATGAGTTTGGAATGAACAAAGTATCACCGATCAAGCAAGCCCCGAGTTAAAAATTGAAATCGAAAAAACCGTTACAGAGTAAAACCGTACAACATGGGTTTATAAAAACATAAACCCTAGCTTCACTCCCTCTTCTCTCCTCTCTCAATCTCGCTCTCTAATCAAACCCTAGCAAGCAAGCTCTGTAAAGTTGTCTACATTTTAATGGCGGCCTTGAATCAAATCCAAGGCGGAATGAACGGCGTATCTCTAAAGCCTCGTCTTCTTCGTTACTTAATCAAACACAAGTTACCTCACGAAAAGCATCCTTTTCGAGACACTTCTGAGCTATTACACCTCTCTTCTACCGTCAAAAGTCACCGCCTTTTATCCGAAACTTGTTCGCAACGAATTGATCATAATTTAATGCAAGAGTGGAAAGCTGCTGTTGATTCCTGGACCAATCGCTTGCTCCAACTTGTGTCTGTTGATTTGGTATTTTCTCGGTATTCGTTGCACATTTTTCATTTTTTTGTTGAAATTAGTCTTGTTCTCGGAAATGGGAATAGAATTGAACTATTTTGTTACTGCACCTTGAAATCTTATATTTATTGAAACTAGTACTCGTTTTTGAAATGTTATATATAGATATATGTTTTGTATGTCATTTCTATTTGTGTGGCATAAAGTTGTATGTTTTTCGTTTATTTAACTGAAAACTGACCAACAAGCTGTATGGTTCTATTTGTGTGTGGTTTGAAGTCAGTGTATTTTAGATGAGAATGTGAACATTTACTTTCTTTTGTTTGATATTCAGATATTTACGAGATTTTAATGCACGCTGTTGATTGTGGAATTTAGGAATTCCGAGCATTGTATTGTTTTGTCATGTAGAATTTAATTTAAAGCATTGAGATAATTGGTTTGTGGGTGGATTATGTAGCCAGATAAATGCTGGGTTGGAATCTGTTTGCTAGGGGTGACTTGTGAAGAATGTAGTTCTGAGCGATTCTTGGCGTCATACTCTGTTTGGTTTAACAAGCTCTTGTCACATATTCAGGTATAACGTTTCACTTGTTTGATTATGTCTATGCAGTTTTTCATGAAGTTTACTATGTTTGGCTTGTGGCTTTAGCATCCTTTGTTTGGGGAAGAATAAAAATTGAAATTCAATTCCAGTTATTTTTAATAATAATGGTGCTTGTAGCGGCAAACTGGTGGTATGAAATAATCTTTTTCCAGATACAGGGAGCTTGTACAGAGCATAGGATTACTAATAACATGTACTTTACTTAATCTTTTATGTATCAATTTGAGTAAACTACTATAATCAGACTCAATGATTTTTGTAGTTTATTCTCTTTATGGCCTTAACACCACAATTAGAGGCCAAACTTTTAGATTTACTATCATCTATCCGATGGAGTTCTAAACTTTACCTTTTCAGTTTTATTTATTATTGTAATTATTTAAAGGTGTAATGTTAATGGTTAAATGCTGACATGCGGTTTATATGGAATATTTTGCAGTCTCAAGGCGAATCCCCTTTTCTGATGGTTGCTTCTTGTGCTTCATTGTCAGACCTTTTAACAAGGTTTATTTTCCTTTTCTAGTTTCTTCTTTTCGCAAAGAATGGTATAATTTCAGAAATATTGGACATATTCTTTTATCTTGTGTGTTAGTAATATTCTACATTTATGTATGTATTTTGCATTATGTTGTGCAACAGCATCAACAAGATCAGGGAGACATGTTTTGACTCATTTAGTTTGCTATATGGTGCACCTTTAGTACCTCTATGTTGGTACTACTTTTAGGGATTATATCAGGTTTTCCATGGTTCTGTCTTCCCTTCTCTTTTCAGTTTAGTAAAGGTTCTTTTTCTACCATGTTTTTTAACAGCCCATATCGTATGCTAGCTAATGGTAACTCAATATATCTTTTAAAAATTGCCTGTACAAATATTCATATTTTTTAGATGAAAAGCTGCTAGCTGGTCCATTTGTTGAATTTGACAATTAAAATCTTAAATTATCCGTTATTGGCTAACTTCATTTTGCTAGCTGCTCATACTTGCCTTTTCTTCTTTCCTATTATTAGATTCACATAAATATGTTGGTGGAAGTAACTCTAGTTTCCAAGTTAAAATAGTAACATTGAACAATATCTGAATTTGAACCTGAACCTCAGTATTGTTTGATGCCTTTAACCTCCACCAAAATACCAAATAGCATTCAATTGGTAATTTGCCCCTTATTTGTCTGTTTACTTTTTTTTTGTTATTTCTTTACACATAATTCCCTACAGCCCGTACTTTTCTAAGATACAATGTCCAAAATTATGATTTATCATGTAATTATTTTTGTAAGTTTTTACTTTTTGCTTTATTTTAGATATATGCATGCTTCATGTTCTAATCATTTCAGTAATTTCTTAGAGCTTATAAGATTCAATTAAATCTTTTCTTAATAGGTTAAGTGGATTCTCAAATTTAAAGAAAGACGGGACCTCACATGCTCTAAAAGTGATCCAACCAGTTTTAAAGCTTCTGAACGAGGATAATTCTGATACGATAAAGGTCCGTGTTACTTTTATTTAGATTTTTCTTTCCCGTTGTCCTGGAAATTGTACTTGCTGCTAATTCCGTAGAAGCTCCTATAGTTGTATCCTATTTTATTTAATTTTTGAAATCTACATGGAACACCTCAAAACAGGGAGCACCTTCCATTGCATTGTTTCTAACCTTTTTTCTTCAGCAATTTCTACTTCGTTTTCTTTTATTATGTTCTTTATAAGGAATTACAGTCTAAATTATACATGGGCACATTACCATATGCCGACATCTGTATTTTTAAATGCAGATTGGCGGTCTAATAATTTAAGGGTATAATTATCACAAGATAATTGCCTAATTGATTTCTCAATGTTATGTTTTTTTACTCTTGTTTGTTAACTTAACTCCATATGTGTTATCTTTTTATCTACAATACAGTCCATACAACATATTTTATAAAACTTAGCACTGTTTTTTCTGTTCTGTTGTGGAAAGCTATTACGGCTTGGTTCTGCATTGCATATATATGGGTTCGGGGCCTCCTGGATGAGTTGGCTGTACTTGTGTTAATCTTTGCAGCTACTGGCATAATCCAAGAAAGTCACTTCTTTTCCCGTTTTACACTGTTTCTTTATTGTGCATTTTCTGTGCTGTTAGACGCAGATATAATTAGACTGACATAATAACAACTGGTCTTGCTTTTATCTATTTTTAAAAGATTTGAATGAACTATATTGGATTATCATCTGTGGCATCTTCCATCCGGTTTTAGATATATATTTTGATTTTAACTTTTTCTGGTATATTAGTTGTGCATCTATTCTGCATTTTGTTCTGGAATATATGCATAATATGTTATGTCCAATATATAATAAGCACAAGAAGAATATTTTTGGTTTGTCATCTGTACTACCAAATGGTCTATGGTTCAAATCCTACCAATATATCAAATTATAATATTAATTATTTGAACTTGAAAAGTTTACAGTCCAAATCTTGGTAACAGCGTATTAAAATATAATATTAAAACATTAAGATATGAAATTATGTATATCACAGTGGCAACTCGGTATTTTGTATTCAAATATTAAAATTTATTTGTTCTTATGTACTAACATATGAATCTGCTGTGGACTCTACACTTATCGATCTAGAGATATCCAATAGAAGTAACCATAATATATCTGGTGGCTGGTAAATTTGGCCATAACAAGCCAGCTACTCATATGACTTTAAAGTCTATAACCTTATTATTTACCTTCTTCTATTGTGTACTCTGTACATAAATAAGCCAAAAAATAAATAATGTAATATAATTCTTTTTACATGAATCTTTATAAGATAAAAGTTGTAGTTTGAGAAATAAACATAAATTATGAAAAAGATAATTAAAAGGGATAACTAAACTTAGACTCAATTTTAGAATTGCATAATATAAATTTTTTTAAAAAATAATAATAATTAAAACAATAATCTAACATATAAATCAGATAAATATTGATCTAGTAATTAGAAAGCATCCCCGCATCATAGTGGTTATGAGCTATTATAATGTAATTTTTGTATGCACTATGTGTATATCCAGCTGTTGTCTTCCAGATCAATATTATTTATATTGCTATGATGTTTTCTTCAGGATGGGGCTATCTGTTTGCTCTACACTGTTATAACTTCATTCCCAGCTTCTGTACATCGGCACTATGAGAGTGTAAGTTCCTTTTGTAATGTAAGATTAGCAATGGTAATAACACCAGTAGTAGATTTCCTGTAATATCTCACGTTTCCTACATTGATAAAGTTTCATCTATCCATGTTAAATTAATTATGTTCAAATATGGAAATGTGCATTATAATCTGAATTATACCCACAAGGATAAGCTTGAGTGATATAATTTTACATGGTGCCATTAGTTGGTCACTGCAATAGGTTTAAAAGATTAAAAAACTTGGCCTCCAATATTGGCTAGCAATTATATTCTCAATAGTGTGTCAGAAGCATATTGTATACAAGATGGCGAGAGGCCTACTCTACGCTGGACAGAATTGACATTTCTTGGATTAATCTCACTTGTTTTAGTGCTTTCTTTACTTGGGTTTACTAGAATATAAATTGGTATCAGTCATTGTTCAACTTCTGAATAAAAAACTATGACAGGTTGAAGCTGCAATTGTTGCTAAAATTATGTCGGGCAAATGTAGTGTTGGTCTCTTAAAGGTGAAAGATTCTATGTGTTTTCTCATAGTAGCCTCTTGGAAATAGAACAGAAAATGTGGACCTAACTTGTTGTGTCTTTAGAAACTTGGATACTGTTTAGCATTACTTCCGAAATCTAAAGGAGACGAGGATAGCTGGTTGCTGATGATGCGTAAAATCTTAATTTTAATAAATGTTCAGCTTAAAGATGCATTCCAGGGTCTTGAGGAAGGTAAAGTTATGATATCCGACTTGGTGTGTTACTGCTAACCTTTGCGTTAATTACAATTTTTTTTATATTTTTGTAGAGAGCAAAAGCGATGAAGCTTTGCGTTTATTGATTCCCCCGGGAAATGATCCCCCGCCCCCACTTGGTGGTCTAACAATTCCCATAACCTCGCACGGGTCAACAAAAAGGCTTGAGCTATTGCTAATGTGCAGTGTATCTACTTTGATAAGTTGCTGCTCTACAATGCTTACATGTTCCTATCCTGTTCAAGTGAGCTATATTCTTCATCATAAACTTTTTTTTGAATAGCATTAGATGTATATTGAAGGTCGTGCTTGGCGTGATGATCAAGTGTCTACTTGCCATCCGCAAGGTCAAGGGTTCGAACCCTTAAAAACAGCCTCTTTGTAAAATGAAATACAAGGGTAAAGCTGTGTACATCGGGAACTTCCCCAGACCTTGTTGATGCGAGATCCTTGTGCATTGGGTACGACCTTTTCAGTGTTGGACGTGAGTTCATTCATCTTATGTTTGTATAATTTCTGTTATGTTCCCTTGGCTTGTAGGTTAGTGTTCCTGTTCAGTCGTTGGTGATGCTTGTTCGAAGAGTGCTGATGCTGGATGGTTCTGTTTCACAGAATCTGTATCCACTTATGACCACAATGCAGCAAGAATTGATCTGTTCTGAACTTCCAGTTCTGCATTTGCGCAGTTTGGAGCTCTTGACTGCAATTGTAAAAGGAGTGCGCAGGTGAGCAATGTTATATACATTTTTACAATTCGTCACTCTTTGATGCAATTGATCTCATTTGTTCTTTACTCTGTGGGTCAAATCTATTGCCTTTTGTATTATTCTCCTGCATTGGATAAAATGTATGTTATGTAAGATGTTCTTTAAATTCGGATGACTGATAGTCATACTTAATTTTCGTTTGCTGGTAGTTCTCTCCCTTCTCCCTCCCTCCCTCTCTCTCTCTCTCCGCCCTCCCTCCCTCTTCCCCTACTAAGTCATATTTCTCTTTGCAGTCAGTTGTTACCACATGTTGCAGATATCGCGCTACTTCTTACGGAGTACTTCAGGAAATGTGCATTGCCAGAATTAAGGATAATGGCGTATTCAATCATAAGAGTTCTGCTAATGTCGATGGGAGTTGGTATGCATCTTATTTTCCACTGGTCTTTCTCAAGTCTGGTGGTGCTTGCACTAGTGATAAGTATCAGCCCTGAAATGTGTATTGACATAAATTTGCATCTGCATTTGTAACAAGCATTTGTCCTCTTTATTATGGGTTTAGTTAATTTTTTGTCAGGGCCAATTAAAAAAAACAATAGGAATGCTCAACTTTATTTGATAACAAGTGCATTAATGACTTGATAAGAAGATTTCAAAAGTCTGTACCAGATAGTTAATTTACTAAAAAAGAGACTATTTGGCAAGCTGACATGGCCTTGGAAAGTTACATATATGCTGGGCTATCTTCCGTGGCTAGTTAGTAACAGATAATAGTTATCTAATTATTTTCTTGTCTTATATTATTTATCTTGATCCTAGTGGAATCTAATTTTACCTATATTACGAGCATCAATGGAACCCAATTTTTTAAAGTTATGCCTCTACCTTCATACAACTATACAACAGTGCAAGTTGGTGCAAATCCATCATTTTTTGTCTGACCAGCAAATTGGATTCCATATACTGGCACCTATGATCAATTCATATATACTTTTGATCATTGATGTTTTGTTGAATGAGACTTATGCAATCACCCGATTGTCAAGAAGTTATATATTTATTTTTTGCCAACCCTTTACCCTCAACCAAATGATTCGGGTGTTGAAAAAATATCTGAAATAGTAAAATTTGAAACCATCTCCAGCCCTCTTACAAAGCCTTCCTTTTAAAAATCTTCCAAAGCAAGATTTCAAAATTTTTCAATCCCTCCCCAATCCCCAAACGGAACGCACCCTCAGGGAGGGAACAAATAAAGGTAGAAAGATATAATTGCATTTGCATTCATACCTAAGAGAGAATGAATTTTTATGATTTAATATGAATATCAATTCATGAGTATCATACTGTCACATTACTTATCACACAAGGCAAATATTTTCATCAATGACAACTAACTTTTACATGGCATGCTTTTGTTAGTTAAGCTATCATTTATTTTTCACTTATGTATGTCTATCTAGTGTTGTGTGTTCATGTGCCTGTTTATTACTTTGCATCTATCAACTGTAGCTGGTAAGCGAACCAACTTTGCTTCGCAACATAGTTCTTTCTAAAATTTGCTGAGAACATTTTATCTCTTAAAAGGTTTTACTTACTGCTAGAAGTTTTCATCAAACAGGAATGTCACTTTACCTTACGCAGGAAGTAATCAGCAACACCTTTGTTGATCTTGATTATATTAGCTCTACCAGTGGCGATTCATATTTAAACTTGAACTCAAATGTCTCTTATGAGCCACTGCAACAGCCTGTCCAGAAAAAAAGAAAGCATGCAAGTACAATGGTTTCTATTGACGAGCAGCCTGACAAGATAGGTACAGAAATGATGGCTCCTAAAATCGCAACTCCATTATCCGTGAAGATAGCTGCACTACACACGTTGGAAGCTCTTCTAACCGTGGTATGCTTATTATTAGTAATCTTTTTTGGTGATCACAAGAAACTACATACACTTGCTTTTATAGTTTTTCTTGTGAAGGGTCTGAGCTTTTGAATGTGTGTATAGGAAGGGTACGAGTAGCGGTAAGGGTAAGCCTTGTTTAAACATGTGTCAAGTAAGAATTTCTACATGACACACATGTTCTCTTCTGACCGTATAGCCTCAGGACATTCAGGAACATTGTCAAGTATGGAAAGTGTTCAACATTGGGTGCTGATTTATATAGAAGTATTTTAACTATTGTTACACTATTTTAAACTGTCCATGCGATGTACAGATGCTTTTTTGGACATGTTTGAGCCCATGTTTATAGGCTTTCAGTATGCTTCACTTGATCAATGTTGGGAGTTGTAAATTCCATTTTTGTTGACCTGAATCTTACATCGAAGCCGGCCTGCCTGTCTCTGCATTTCAGAAGTTGAGATATATTCTGGCCAAAAAATAAAAATAAGATAAAGCTTGGTGATATTTACACAAATGTCTACTGGGTTCATCCATTAATCTTCCTTCTATATATTGTGCTTCATCATTCTGGATGCAAGTTTCGCCCCTATATCCATGGTTGTTAGGTCGAGTCAAGAGTGGACATATATATATGACTAGCTGATTAGACATCCTATTTCTTACCTCTTTGATTCAGATTCACTGATCATGGTTCTTACCTTTTTCAGGGTGGTGCAATAAGATCTGACAGTTGGCGATCAGACGTGGATCAACTTCTTATAGCAATTGCTCTAGATGCTTGTAAAGGGGGTTGGGCAAAAGAGGAAGATAACATTTTCCTTAACGCTGGACGTACCAATCCTTGGGCTGAGTTTCAACTGGCAGCCTTAAAAGCACTTTTGGCATCTCTCATCTCACCTAGCCGCGTTCGCCCCCCCTTTTTGTCTCAGGGTCTTGAGCTATTCCGTAAAGGTATATCAATTTCTTAGCAAGTCTTTCATAGGGGTGATTATCAATTGCAGTTCCTCTGATTCATGTTTCTTGGCAATCTTTCATGCCTTATGCTATGAATTGTATAATATGTTTTAAATTAACAACCCTATCCTATTGATATATTTCTTGATTGGTGACTGTTAGACTAGTTGATAATTTGCCCCAGTAAACAATTGAACTTCTGAGTTTAGAATGACTTTTGAAGGATAGAAGTATGATGCAGAGAAATATGTATTAAGCTAAATTAGTGCAATGAAGTTTGAGAAGTTGCGTGATTAATCGTCAAATGACATTAGCAATGATAAAAGATCAACTAAGGAATTTCGAACATGCGTGGCATTCACATTTTAACATTAAGTAAAAAAAAGGGAAATGCATCGCGTACACTATTGTATGTTAAAACTGACAAAAGTGATGAGTAGAGGTGATGTACTTTTCTCATTTTCATTAATCTGCATGCTACATAAATATACATATATATGAACTTAAAGTTAATTCTATAAACACCCTCAATATTATAAAAGTAAAAAAAATCCTTTATTTAAAGTTATAATAAATAACTTTTAAGTAATTAAGTATTTTTATTCAAGATAAACCAAACATGCTCCAGTATTAAGAATGTTGTGTTAATAGCGGTCGAGAGTGCTGGTGACGGAAGTTACTCATGTAATTTAATGTTAATTTATAAATGGCCCCTTGACCTAGCCTAATGCAGGAAAGCTAAACAAGTTAAGATACTTGACACCACCTCAAATACATATTTGGTAGACAAGTAAAAGTTGTCTGGTGAGGACATAAATTAGTTCTATTGCTCGTCTCTGCTTAGTTCTTGTTGTTTGGTTTTTTAATTGGAATCAGATACTTCAAATGCATAGCGCAGATCGTGGTGACAAATCCTGGTCAAAATATGATCTAGAGTGATTAGAAATCATTTTTATGATCGTTAACTAGCATAATTTTGCAAGAACTGTGTTATAATTATATGGTCAACTTGTGAAATACTATTGTTGCAATATATATATAGAATGATTTAGGTCCTTCGTGCTATATATATTTTCGTGCTATATATATTGCAACAATAGTATTTCCCAAATTAACCATATACTGTAATGATAAAGCTTGCAGCTGAGACAATTTTTTCAGTTTCTTATTCAAAAGCCTTGGGAAAGTTTACAAAGCAATAGACAATTTAACATATTTATAAAAGTTAGTGAGTTATTACAGACTTATTTTTAGTTAGAAGTATGAAATTCCCTTTTATTTTCACTTGTGTTCCCCATCAAATACAATTAGGTCTAATATTCACAGTCAGTCTTGAAAAGCTTTTTGCTGTTTGTGTGAATTCTTTATGCAAACATGATATCTTCTCTGACCTATACAAATATGTTATTGATACTACTCTCCTCTGGTACATGATTGGAAAAATGTGATCTATAGATACTGGTTGAACATGCTTATAACTTTCCATGTGGCAATGCCATTATGAAGTTTTAATATGTCAAAAGTAAAATTGCCACTATCTCTACTCCTCATCTTTCTATGGATATCCCACAGAGCCCATCTTTGAGTGGGGGTAAACTGTAGTTAAAATTTTGTGACTAGTTTTTTGATATCTTTCTTAATCCTTACTATTAGTCAGAGCAAATCTGCGGATTAATTCCAATTTTGAAACTACATTCTTTATTATGTTTCCCTCTTGTTTCCGAGTGTGCTTGTATATTTTCTCTAGCCAACTTCCCCATTTAAATTGGTCAATTGCAGGCGCACAAGAAACTGGAACAAAACTTTCTGAATTCTGTTCACATGCTCTTATGGCGTTGGAAGTGCTAATACATCCCAGGGCACTTTCACTGATTGATTCTGCATCTGAAGCCAATTTAATTGGAGCAAAGCTCAGAATTCCAGGAAGCATATACTCGGGTGGTCAGAAAAGTAACAGCTTATACTCGGGTGGTACATTGGGAAAAGGAGATGATGATCCTGAGTCGGATGATGATGACCTTTATAAGAGTTGGGTGGGGAATGTTGGTGAGGTTGATATTGCTAACACACGCACAGAAAACAATACTACTATTGTTGGACAATTTGCTTCTAAAGACCCTATTGCAGAAAACCAGTTTTCTTTGGACAAGGCATTTGGTGCTGAAGTTCCCCAAATAAGCGGAAGAAGGGAGGTGCCAATTGAGGTCTCCAAAGGCATTAAAGAAGCAACTGCTGTTGTCGGAGGAATTGGAGAAAGACAGGCTGATGAGATAATGACAGAGAGACAAGAATTTCAGGACACCATCCAGCATTCTATAGAAGCTTTCGCCTTCAAAGGTCAAACATATTATGATGCTCCTGCTGGTTCCATGAGTGTCCAATCTGGTACAGTTGTCCTAGACAGCAGCACCGCTTCAGCTCTAGACAGCAACACTGCTTCAGCTCTAGACAACAGCAACGCTGCTTCAGCTCTAGACAACATCACTGCTTCAGCTCTAGACAACAGCACCCCCCTGGGACAAAATGTTCCTTCAACCATACTATCAAATTTTGCTGGTAATTCAGGGTTTATGCTTGAACAAGATGCAGATTCATCAGATGAATCACTTCCTGATATTGTGGATGTGGAACCAGATTCTGATTAGAGGTACATTTAAATTTGTTATCATGTATGTCAAAGTGTAGGATTGCCCCAAATGTTGAATTAATGTATTCTGTAACAGCCTATTGTCATGTCAATGGCAAGTAAAAAAAATGATAGCCTCAATTTTTCCTGATCTTTATAGTGGTTAAACATCAGATCATCAGAAGATGTCTTTCCCTTGTCACAATTTCTCTACAATGTTGGCTGTACATGGTCAAACCTGTTGCTATATGATCCTCTAATAGAATCTTAAAATGATTGATTAGATAAGTTAATACAATCATTTCAAGAGAATCTTTTTAGCGTTATACTTTTAAAGATTCATTTAGGCCTCGTTTGTTTATCAGGTTTTAGGGTTACACTGTAGCTTCAAATTCCTAGGAAATAAGTTACAATGTTAAATTTCTTAGGTATAATAAAAACTGTGTTTGGTTGATCACTGTTACTTTAAGTTATATAGTTTATTTTTGTTTAAACTATTTATACTTTTAAAAAATTAATAATAATGTTATTAATTTTATTACTATAAATATATGTATGAAATTAATTATAAACTTTTATAAAAATATTAAAATAACACTTTAAAATTAATGCATTCAAAATTGTCACTTAAAATATTTATATCATTTATAAATTATTATAAAAACAAATAAAATTTAATTATAAACTAATGTAAATATAATTAAAATTTTAATTATAAACTATTAAAAAATATTTTATAAACATAGTAAATTAAAAACATAAATATTTGAAATTTTAAACATTTAATTTGATTTGTAGTGAAAACAATAATCATATTGGCACAAAATTAATTAACAGTTGATTAAAATCATTTTAAAAATGATTTATGAAAGATTTAAAACATAAATATTTGAAACTATTGTTTAGAAAATATGTGTGTATTATAATTTATTTTAAATATAAATAAATAAAATTATCTAAACTAATAAAATTAAACTTTTATTTAAACTTTTAATTATTTAAAATTAAACTTTTATTTAAAATTTTAATTATTCATGACTTCTTAATTATGAAGTTAATTAATTTATTTTTATTATGATAATTATATAATATACATGTCAGTTAAAATTTAAAATAATAAAAAATTACAATAATTTATTATAAAATAGAATTTAGGAGGAAGGGAGGGTAAATAGTTAAGACTAATAGAAAATTTTATTATTTTATATGGTGTATGTATATCTACTATGAGTACTATTATCTTTGTAGAATATAAATGTAGGGTCCCTTTATCCCCGGTTATTTCCTAACCGCGCTTATTTTTCGCGAAGGTCACTTAATCCGTGATTATTTAACGCGTCAGATAAAAATTTAAAATTCCAGCCGTTAGATATTCAATCCAACGGTTCATGTACCGATTGTTTTTTTTTTAAACACTCATGTACCGATTGTTAATTAATTGGTTCTGACAATCGATTTTTAGGTATCGAGACCCATAATTAAAAATCGAATGACACAAAAACAAAGAAAGCACATGCATTGCACACTTTCAGAGATTTGCTATGTTTATTGTGGTTATACAGAACAATACTTTCCACATGGCTCCAAATGATTTTGTGGATTTACAAGTTGCACATTTGTATACACAGTAATAGTCAAATTTATTAAACCGTGTTTAGGTGGTTGATGGAGAAAATAATGTTTTTTTATTGTTAGTTTGCAGGTTGAAGACTTGAAGCCACACTTAAAATAATATTAATTAAATCAAAATGTTCAATCATTTAACAATACTTCTCAAAAAAGCTTAAAGTTCCAAATTTATTTCTAAAATGAATTTTAAATACCATATAATCATGTTTTAATTAATTATAATTCTATTCAAAATAAAAAATTATTTATAATCACATAAATTGAAAGAATGATAAAATACCTAATTTTGAGTTAAAATGACAATAATAATTTTTTTGGATATATTGATGATTTTTAACTAGGGGTGTGCATTCGTGAATTTGGACACCAAACCGAAATTAATATGGATATCCAAATTTTCAAATAAATAAAATTTCACATCCAACTATCGAACCGAATTATTTTCGGTCGAAAATCGAACCGAGAATTTTAATTCAGTTCGGATTCCAAAATATACAAAAAACAAAATTTATAAAAAACATAAAAGTGACATAATAAAGTACTGTCAAATAAAATGTTAGATTTTATAAATTAAATAATCATTTTAAGTCTGAATATAAGATTGTGTCTCTTAAATTTGATTAAGTATTAGAAGAAATAAAACAAGGAGTCATGAATTTACTAAAATTATAATAAAATAAATAATAATTCAACGACTCTATTGAGTAAATCATGACTCTACGAAATCATGAATGCAGTTAATGTATATTGGATAAAAATGTAATGAAAAAATAATAGTTATATGTTGATATTATTTATCTTGTATAAATCACAATTACAATTAAAATGTATGTAAAAGAATAATATATATATAATATTATTTAAATAAATTAATTCGGATTTATCGGATTTTGGATAATCCAAAAATCCAAAAAAAAAACCGATATTCTAAAATAATCTGATATGCATTTCAAATACCGAATCATATTTTATCGGGTCAGTATCCAAACTAAATTATTTTGGATTTATCCATTCAGTATATGTATATCCGAACTGAATGCTCACTCCTATTTTTTATGAATAGTATAGGTTAGGGGTGAACATGGGTTGGTTCGGGTCGGGTTTTCGTCAAACCCCGACCCAACCCGATTAGTTCGGTTTTATAAAAAATCAACCCATTAATTGTAAAAAAAAATCGTAACCCAACCTAACCCAGAAATTTCTGCACTGTTGCAGAAATTTGTAGAAAATATTCTGCACTGTTGCAGAAATTTATATAGTGCAGAAATTTATATAGTGCAGAAATTTGTAGAAAATATTCTGCACTGTTGCAGAAAATTTATATAGTGCAGAAATTTGTAGAAAAAATTCTGCACTGTTGCAGAAAATTCTGCTTGTTGCAGAAAATGTTGCAAGAGCCGGAAAGTGTTGCAGAATGTGTTGCAAAATATTTATATAGTGCAGAAAATTTATATAGTGCAGAAATTTGTAAAAAATATATAAAAAATATATAGAATATGCAGAAAATATGCAAAAAATTCTGCATTTTATGTAATCGGTTTGGTTCGGGTTGGGTAAGGGTTAAAATTTGTTAAACCTTTACCCAACCCAATTAGTTCGGGTTTTTTAAAAATTAACCCATTTATATTTCGGTTTCGGACGGTTCGGTTTATTCGGCGGAAAAAAGGGGCGGGTTGGTTCGGTTTCGCGGTTTAATCGGATTTTTGTTCACCCCTAGTATAGGTAACAGATTATCCCATTTATAAAGACGTATTTTAAAAACATTAAAATAAAAAATTGAAATACTTCCCTCATAAATACATATCATATAAAAAAAATAGTTAAATTTTAAATACGTATCTAATCTAATTTTGAAAATAGCTATTTCTAACAAAAATGCTAGAAATTTAAAAAATTATTTCAAAATTTATATTACCGAATAATTGATAACTTTCTTATGATAATGTGAAATCCTGCATGACACACGAATTAAAATAAAGACACGTATGATAGAGGTTATTTGGTAAAAAAAAATTTGTCCCAATTTCTATTTCTAACCATCGTCTCCCCATCTAAAAAATTTAAATGTTTTTGAAAGTTGTTGAAACTCACTCACTGTTAACGATCCTAAAAACTGTCTCTTCTGCAAACCAAAAAAAACCCATTCGGTGGTGGGCTCCACTTGGTACTTGTTGATACTCATCTTGATCATCTTCATATGAGCACACTGCTATACTTACACACACACTTACATACACATCTGCATCATATATTCACCCCCCCTCTCCTCGTTAACTCCGTCCAATCTCCGGTATGTATGCATTTAAAATTTCAATTACTCATCTGGGGTCACTCTCTTTTCAATGTTTATCAACACTGAATAAATATTACTCATCAATTTAATTTTTTTTTGTTGATTAATTTTTCATAGTTTCTTGTACAATGAAAATCAATAGTTAATGAGTAAGACCCACATGCATTTTTTTTGTTTTCTTGTCAACTAATATTATTACTGATGCTGTTATAAATCTAGTAAAGGTGACATTTTTATGTATAATTTTAATAAACTGGTTAGTTGTAATAAGTTACAGTCATTACTAGTATGTTTCTGTACATTGTTGATTGCTGAGTTTGAGTGTAAATATAGTGCATTGTTTTGTTGAATTGGGTCTTTTTTACATACTCTTAGATTCGATGATGTTTCAAATTAAGAGTTATTTTGTGATAGTAATTGATAGTTTGCTATTGGGTTGCGTATTGATTGAGTTATTGGTTTTGGCAGATAAAGATATAGTCTTTTGAATATTTTGTTGGTGGGTTTGAAATGGGAGGGCAATCGGAGAAATGGGTGCTGATGGTTACGGCACAAACCCCAACAAACATTGCGGTGATCAAGTATTGGGGGAAGAGGGATGAGAAACTAATCTTGCCGATTAATGACAGTATTAGTGTGACTCTGGATCCGGATCATTTGTGTACAACTACGACTGTTGCTGTGAGTCCTAGCTTTGATCAAGACAGAATGTGGCTCAATGGCAAGGTATAATTATTAAATTGGTTGTTTTGAGATGTTGTTTTGTTGTGCTGTTTGTATTTTGCTTCATGATATCGAATCACCTTTATGTTTCTACTCAGCTCTTCTAACATTTGATTTCAGATTTGGTCTTTGTGTAGCTTGTAAATGTGTTCTTGTGTCTAAAATTTCAAATTTATATAATAGAGAGTGGAGCTGATAATCTACTTAAAATTAAAAGCAATTGTAGCTGAGCCTTGCATTTATTGTAGTGGGGCTAAATTTGTTGCAGAGTGAAGTTAAAAGAGCAAATAAATTTTAAGTGGAAATGCAATTTGGGGTTCTAATCGATGTTTTTGGTATCTGTTTTGTTAAATATTTGCAGGCTTTGACACCATGGAAATATTAACATGTTGGATTTGGAAAATATAACATAAGTTTTGCTAAAACTTCTGTCCGAGTTAGATATACACTTGCCCATACTAATCTAGAACTAGTTGTATTAGGTTGTGTTGAATGGAAACTGTCATGATATTTAAAAAGATTTGACCCTAGTCACAAAGTATTCAATAGTGTTTTTGAGCAAGAAAAGCTAAAGAATGATGAAGTATGATCTGAAGTTGAAGCCTTTCACCTGGTGTTCACTGATTTAGGTGATAATCTTTGATTATCAGGGCTTTCTACAGAAAGCAGTAGGTACATGACTCTTCATGAGTTGCATGTGTTTCACTGAATATTCCCCTTTGTTGTTTGCTCATTGTTGTAGGAGATATCTCTTCTTGGAGGTAGATTCCAAAGTTGTTTAAGGGAACTCCGCTCTCGTGCTTGTGATTTTGAGGATGAGCAAAGGGGTATTAAGATAAAAAAAGTGGACTGGGAAAAACTCAATCTTCACATTGCTTCTTACAACAATTTCCCGACTGCTGCTGGTTTAGCTTCCTCAGCTGCCGGTCTAGCTTGCTTCGGTAATCCATCTTTATTTTTATTGTTCCAGAAATACATGACATTGTCCTTGTAATAACAAATTACGGGAACAACCGAAAGTTGCTAGGTAATCTACTTTTTACGGGTTATTTAATTTTAAAGATAAAAATAATTTTATTGGATGCATACACTTGAAGAAATAAACTACCTCAACGACTGTTTGGATATGTCCTGAGAAAATTTATTGTGATTTCCGTTGCTCAAATTTCCTATTCTTGGCAACAGTCTCTTAGTCTCTGTAGGTTAATGAGTGAAATTTTCTTTTAAATCGCAACTGCTTCCTTCAAGTTTGCACCTACAGCATAAGGCACTGCAGATACCCAGCTTTGTAATGCTTCTATAATTTAGCTATAAAGGTTCAAGGATGTTGTAACTCCTGAAAAAACAAAAAAACTATTAGATTGGTCATAAGTAATAACTTATGCTTGTCAATTCTTATGATGCAATGTTGCAAGTACAGTCACATGCCACAGCTTTTAACAACTCCAGGCTACTTGTAACATTTTGGATAAGTGCGGCTTATAGTCATGTTTTCTGCAGTGTTTGCCCTGGCAAAGCTAATGAATTTGAAAGAGGACCACAGCCAACTTTCTGCAATTGCTAGGTACATTTTCTTGGTGATTTGTGTTCTTAATGAGCTGTTAGCTACTTAGCTTCTTGAATCAAGTTCTATCTTTTGACACAAATTAGAGTAATTCTTGTATGCACCAGTCTCTCAAATATCCAGGGTTTTAGTAACCTTGCATTGAGACAAAACGCTTGTTTCTAGAATTTTTTCTTGTATATTAATATATGTACTTTTTGCAATTTAGCATATTAATTTTGTTAGCATTTCTATCTTATAACATATCTTGGCCATGCGTTTCCAGTTCTGTTTCAGTTTCAATATGTTTGTCCTGTTTAATTGTACATTACACCATGTTTAGAATTCAGGAGTAAAAATTCAGTGATTCCGGTGATATGAAACTTCTGTGTTGCACACTGGGAAGTGTTTTACTTAACTTTTTCTATAAAACAACTGAAACCTTTTAAAGTAGTCGGCTTAGTGAAGCAGTCATTTGCTTAATAGAAAATTAACATAAAATCAAATAATGTATAACAGAGGATAACATTGACATTATGCAAAAAATCATGTATTTCAGCTTAGTTTGTTTCCTTATAATCCTATTTTATCACCCTACTTACAAAGTCTCTATATCGACAAGATTTTTAGAATATTCTTTTATCAGTGGTAACTAACTTATCTTCTTCGAACTAGGAAGATGTCATTAATTTTATTCCCACTTTTGATCTTATCCTAATTAGTTTTAGAGAGATATTTAAAACTTAGACTAAGATTCACAGACTTGTAATGACTTTTATTAATAGCTTCTACATTTTATTGACCAGTCTTCTTGTAGAGTAAAACTTTATCAACATGGGAAAATATAGCATGTATAGTTAGGATGCATAAAACCAAATTAACACTTTGGGCCATCATTTATATTCCAGAATAACAACATATGATAAAATCTGATTGTTCCTGTATAGGCAAGGTTCAGGCAGTGCTTGTCGAAGTTTATATGGTGGCTTTGTTAAATGGATTATGGGAAAAGTAAGTTATAGCCCAATTGTTTCTTTTCTTGTCTTCTGTAAAGGACACAAATAATTTCCACGAGATGTTAATATTCCACTATTTATACTGTTTATACATAAAGGAGGAAAACGGAAGTGATAGCATTGCTGTACAACTTGCTGATGAAAAGCACTGGGATGATCTTGTTATTGTAATTGCTGTGGTATGTACCTTTCCTTTAGTTAAAGTGATCCGGTTTATCTATTTTTTATGTAAGGATATAAGCAAGCTAAAAAATAACTCACCTAACTCTCAACTCTGCCTGCAATTCATAAATCCAGTATGCGTGTCATCAACATAATACATATTTTATGAAAAATCCATAATCACATGTCTGTTTTTTGTAATTTCAGGTAAGTGCAAGGCAGAAGGAAACAAGTAGCACATCAGGAATGCAAGATAGTTGTAAAACTAGTATGCTTATACAACATAGAGCCAAGGTGCATTCTTATATAAATTATTCTTAATAATTTTATTAAATTTAGGTCAGATGATGACGACAACCGTATCTCAAATTTGTACCCTGTTGTTTGGTTATGTTATGCAATTACACAGTTTATTATTTCATTTTGGGACCAGTCTTTCTCTAGAAATATGATATCTCGTAAAATCTGGGGCCTGGGTTTTATACTTTTTCATCTTCTTGTTTTTAACTGCTTTAGGAAGTTGTACCAAAACGAGTGATTCAGATGGAAGAGGCCATTGCAAAACGTGACTTTTCATCTTTTGCACGCCTTGCTTGTGCGGACAGCAACCAGTTCCATGCAGTCTGTCTGGATACAAGCCCCCCTATATTCTACATGAATGATACATCCCATAAGCAAGTTCTTAACTTACACTTATCTGCATTGCAATTAATTGATCAATAATTTTTTTCCGTTATATGTTGAGAAAGTTAATCATTATAACAAGGAAATTTTTTTCAGGATAATCAGCTGCATTGAGAAATGGAATCGCTCTGAAGAGACACATCAGGTCTGTTCAGACTCTTGTTTCGTCCAAAAATTGTCTTGGCCTTTTTCCAAAACCAGAATGTGCTGTATTATCAGACAATTTTTTTCAAAAGTGAAATATTTTTTGACTTTTAGCAAGAAATTTGGTCTGTGTAAGTGTAAGCTCTATATTCACTGTTTAGATAGTGCACATGCAATTTTTGCACAAAAAAAATGGTAAATGATAGTATTTTTTAATGAACGACAGTCGACAAATACCGAAAAGAAACCACACACGAATTCACATATTGTGTGTGATTTCTGTTGTTAGCAGTCAGAGTTGCTTTACTTGCTGGCTGGGTACCTCGACATGTAGTAAAGCTCGGAACATCAGTGTCCATTTCCGACTTTTTTTTTTCCTTTGTCGGACTTGCAGACTTTTTTATTAACATTTCTCATCAATAGAAGTATTCGTAATATTGAATTTATTGGAGCAGGTGGCGTATACTTTTGATGCGGGGCCTAATGCAGTTATGATAGCACGTAACAGAAAAACTGCAGCTCTTCTGCTTCAGAGGCTGTTGTTTCACTTCCCTCCCCATTCAGATACTGATTTGAATAGGTATTGTCTTGCAAGTTAACTTTTCATTCTGTAAGTTGTACCGTAAACCACTGTAAACGTGAATACTCTGTAGTTCAGATATTCACCATATTTGTCAATGTTCTGCTGTTAACTCTGCTAGTATTTCATTGTTAACTTTGATTTTTTCCTCAGTTATGTCATCGGTGACAAGTCAATACTACAAGATGTAGGAGTCCAGGATATGAAGGATGTGGAAAACTTGCCAGCACCTCCCGAAATAAAAGATAATATTCCGGCCCAGAAAAGCAAGGGAGACGTAAGTTATTTTATTTGCACAAGACCTGGACGAGGTCCAACTGTACTATCTGACAGTCAAGCTCTACTCAACCCTGAAACCGGGCTTCCCAAGTAACCGGGCTTCCCAAGTAAGAAATAGTGTGTTGTTATGACTTGTGAATTTATATAACTACATTTCCTGGTTCATCAAAATTCCCCAAAATCAGACGCTTCTCATCAGGGAACCAAGCAGTTTGTTTCATCCGAAATTCCTACCGAGTTACTATCTTGTATCCGTATTTAACTGTTTTTTCATAATGATCAATAATAAGTAATAACTTTGATCCCTTATGGTTGTATGTTATTCAGCTGTAACAGAGCAATGCTTGTGTTTTGGTTTATAACCTGCAATGGGGTAAAAGATGCACTTGGTATTCTTTTATCGGTTTTTCTAGGGCACACAATAAAAGATGAGTTGTCAAATTTTGATTGACTCCTACTTATTAATGATAATGGACCCCCCCCCCCCCCTATATGCAAAAAAACCCACTAATAAAAAGAAGCCACCTCATAAAAGTGCCATGAAAATAAGTGACTAATGTGTGCCCATGGACACACACTAGAAGGACCCTTCATTTATTAATGTATACTCTTCTAAAGAAATCAATACAAATGCCAATACAGTATTGTGAAGTGTATTACACAAACACAATCTCAGGAACACTAAACTGAAACGAGTTAAATATACAATTGGTAGTCATTTGTTAATGTATATTCATTTGTTAATGAACCTTGGAACTGGTTGAGGAGAGCATTAGTTCAGTTAGCTGTTGAGGGGCCTCTCCATCAAACTTGCTTGAGGAGAGGTCTATTAACTTTAAAGGAATTGAACTGAATTTAGATCTCCATCTCCAGAAGTTGTTACTCAATCTTTTGTAGTGAAACCAGTTTAAAATCTTACTAGACCAGCTTGCAACCTTATGATCACCACTTGCACAGAATCTTGATAGTCTGTTCCCCCCATTTAGTTGGGATCCATTCTGTTGCATTATTTTTTTCTTGTCTTTCTTTGCTTTAAATCTTTTAAACAACAGTATTTAAGAACAGATTCCTAATTTCATGTTGGCATTCGGGCGTAAAACATTAAGAGGCTGTACTTGCCCAAGACTCCCACTGTCCAACATAGCGTCTACTGTCTAGTGGAGAATGTTTCAATACATGCATCCTTACACTTTTCTTTCTAAAAACTTAATTCCGCATTCGAAATATATATCGGATAACAAGTAGACACTTAATTATACATCGATCTTGGTCAATTGTTCTAAGGAAAATATCTCCCAATAGGCATGTGCCTATTTTTTCCCCCTATCTTAATAAAATGTGTATAGATGCATGAATTGTGTAGTGTTGACCATATTGGTAAGCATACAGTTGGGGACTTGGGGTGATTCTAAAGATATCCATCCACTAATAAGATCAATGACTGACTACACGACTAGAAGATATACCTACGACATTTAAGAAAGTTGATTCCCAATTCACTCCTGTCCACACTTATCTTAGGTAGCATGTCCATTTTCAAATATTTTTTTTGCTAAATGTCCATTTTCAATTTTTATCAAAGTTGACTGCAAGTATTTTTCCTCCGTCACTTCCTACAGATCCATCTTCCCGACTACTTTTTAATTTCTTGTTAAAAAGGAAAAAAAACACAAAAAGAGAGTAAGCATTATTATGAAATGCAAATACACGAGATTAACCAGAATGAGACAGATTATTATTGATAAAGATCACATATATGAAGCATTAACTACAAAGATTGAACTAATACTTTGAAATTTGTTACAAACAATTACACATTTAGCAAATCTGACAATTATTAAACCCTATTACGTCCAACAAAAATTCTTACCTTTCTGGCTTTCTGCCATGTACCAAGTAAAAAGACCATTAGATGATAACACTATTTGTGTTCTTTAAAACCAAGTTTCTTCCTGATCTTCTCAGTTTCCTTAGAGTTCAATCCGAAAGCCTTTTCCAGCAGCTCTTCATCGATCCCGGATCCAAACACGGCTGCTGGAATCCTCACTACTCCTGGATTCTGACTGTTAAAACTCCCTAATATCGTCGCTTTTCCATCCCCAACATTCATTTGAAAATGTACTAGTCCTTTCGGAAACACCATCACCTCACCTTCTTCGATAACTTTTGCAAATACCCTGTTTTGTGAATCTACGAATCCTGAATACATTTTCCCTTTCAGCAAGAAAGCTGTTTCAGTAGCTCGAGGGTGATAATGTGGTACATTTATCGCACCAACATCGAAATCAGCACGAACGAATGACATGCCTAGGGTGTTTAACCCCGGAAACACATCAGAAGTCACTGACACCCCGGAGAATCCATTTTTGAATTTTCCTGGACTTTTTATACCTGAAAATATGAAATCCTCGACTTTAACGAGAGTCGAGTTCTTGCATGGGAGTGGATTGGATGATGGTGATGAATTGTTGTGTGGTATGCAAAAATCTTGGAGTTGATCAGGATCTGATGAGGCCAAAAATATTACTTGAGTGTGAAAGAACATAATGAAGAACATTAGTATCATTTTCATGGTCATGAATGACAATGAGATGTTGTATATTTAGTAGAGATCAAAGGGTTTCAAGAAATATATAATTTGGAATAATGTAAGAGTCTTGATATTATATAGACAGACATGGCACCGCATAAGTATAATTAGTACATTTGCAACCAATTAAAAAGAAAACTAGGTCTTTATTATAGAAGAGTTGTTGAGATCTTCAAAGAAACTACAGGAGCAGAAGAGCTGTTAGCTTGGAGTATTGAAACTTGCTTTTGTCGTATTCTTTTTGATGACTTGCTAGAGAGCATATCTGTGTAGTAATGCAAAGCTATGTAATGATATTTTCTTAGTTCGAAAAATAATATCTTTATCCTGTTGTTTGGTCGTGAAGGAAGAAATGAAATTTAAATTAAATTATGAGTAAATATTTAAAATTTCTATTTCGTTCTCGGTTCCATACCTGACAACCAATTAGTGACCATGGGAGGTCACATATTATTTTTAAAAATTAAGTAGGGTGTAAGCCTAATATGGTATAAATTGCAACTATAATATCCCTGATGATATATTTGGGAAAAATGGTATCAAATAACACTTTAAAATGCTACATCGTGTAGCGTTTTGATTTTATTAATTTTTTGTTTTTGTTTTTAAGTACAAAACGCAAGATGATCTTGTCTTTTGGGGGTTTGGTTTTATTTTCACTTGAACGTTGGTGTTTTAAGCTCCTTTAACGCCAATTTATGTGATATTTCAAGTTTCAAAACACTAGTAGCAATTAATGAAAAAAAATAGTCAAATGCTACATTGAGTTTTGATTATCTTTTCTAAATGTTACTCGATGTGGTTTTTTAGAACGTTATTTGGGGTCTTATTTTTCAATTGTGTTATTTTGAGCATTTTGTCTAAAAATGTGCCGATATTTTTCTCATTTAAGTAAAAGTTAACAGAAGTAGAAATCCTGATCGTGAAAATTTAATTATTTTTAAACTTAGTCTGATCTTGAAAGATCAAAATTTGTATTATTTTGTATATTAGCTTTAAATTGAATCTTGTAAAGTCCGTTCTCTTCTATGAGATGCAAGAAATAATAATATTGCTTAAGAGTGAAGATACTGATGATTAGGTTGTTCTATATTCACTACATGATTAATTATTATGCCAGCATGTTATTTGTTGGAGTTCTTTTATAATTGCACGATCATTCTTCGTATATTTTAAGGCAAGCAATATTTTCTATCATCGAGACCTCACAGTCAAGGGTGCATATTTATAAATGTGCAAGCATGCTATAACTAATATTTAAATAAATTAATTTTGTATTTATATTTTTATTAATATTTAATATAAAGTTTTATAATATTAAGAATTTATATTAATATTATATGTTATCTTATTTTATATAAATTTATTCTATTTAATATAAATATTTTATAATTTGTACAATGTTATAATAAATATATAATTAGGGCCACAAAATTTTAGTTAATATATATATGTATATAGTTAGGCCCGTATTATAATAAGTAAAATTATATCTAATGCATTATATTTTGTAGGCTGTGATCCAGGACCGACCGACCAACCAACAAAAACTTTTAATTTTTTTTATATATTAATATTAATTTATAACCCGTGCGATATACAAATTTCTTCAAAATTTTTAATATATTTAAAATAAATGAATAGTTTGAGCGGTGATTAAATTAAGATATTTATATTGTCTTTGATATAAAATTTATTATAGATAGAAGAATAATAATAATATATCATTCTTGAGATATAACTAATTATTTTCTTGAGATATAACTAATTAATTGTTATTTCAAACTTAAAATAGATAAAGTAATAATAGTATTATAATATTTGTTTAGATTTGCTTATGAGTGATAATTTTAAATGAATTGGATAGTTTGAGGGCGATTAATTGACATGTTTAGATTATATTTAGTATATAACTTTAATAAAATTTAATATAGATAAAAATATTATTATTATTATATTCATGAGATTTATATAATTGATTGATATTTTAAATAAATTAAAGAGTTTGAGTGGTGGTAAAATCAAATTCTGTAAATATATTGTATTTAATACAACTACATTACATTACATAAAAAGTATAAATTTTATGTTATTATTTAGATATAATATAATATAAAGATTTAATTATAACTGAAATAAAAATGAGGGATAACCAAAATGTAGATTATATATATTTATTTTTTTGAAATTTTAATAGGATTTTAAAAGAAATAATAATTTGTAATTTTAATAGAGTTTAAAGAGTTTGAGTATTATTGAGATTGATATATATAATTCAACTATATTGGTTACAATTGTATTAGATATGTACTATTATATTATCTATATTATATTATTATAATTAATATTATATTATAAATAAAATAAATAAATATATTTATTTTTTTGGAAAGTGTTTACAATTTTTTGGAAACTGTTACCAACCTATCAAACCAATAATAAATAATAGTACTAGATAGCAGAGATATATATTTCTTCACAACTCATTCGATTGAATATCCAAAAATCAAATCAATATATTTAAAATAGTTTTATTTTGATAACTAAATCGATAAAATATTATTTGGTGTTTAATTTTTATAATAATTTGAAATTTAAGTGTAATTTGTTAACAAAACTAGATATTATAATGCCTGCACATCTCCTTGAAATTCAAAATTACTGTAAATAATAAAAATTTAGAATTAAAATTGAAAAATGTTGTCACGATTATCAATTTATCATCTTCCTCTTTGTTACTCGGACCAGCAGATACGTATGTTAGCCCAATATTAGGTGTAACTTGAGCAGCCCATTACTCACAGTTTGGCAAGGAGTCCCGGTGATTTTGGTTCTAAGTTTTTGGGGACTAGTTAGGCCCATAACCATATAAAGTTTGAACCCTTATGTAGTTGTAGTATTGGAAAAAAAGAAAAAAAAATATATTTTCAGGAATGAAAAGTCATAGAAATAGATAATCAATACATAAATAATAAATACCTACATAAAAAACTTTCAAAAAAAGAAAACACCTGAACATAAATACCTCAATAAATAGATAATTTAAAAGCATAATAATTTTCTGATTAATAAAATATTAATTTGTTCAAGATTAAGAATACATTATTAATTTCTATATTCATTTAAAAGATATTTTTGCTAAATAATACTCGCTCAGTTCTACCCAATGGTTAACGTTTTGAAGAGAAGGTCTGACACGCATTTTAAGGTACATATAAAGTATAATTCCATAACTTATTTTTAATTTTTTTTCTGAATAAAAATTTAATGTTATGCTTTTAAATTTTTATCCATAACTTATTAATTTATTTAAATTTTTATTCAGAAAAAAATTTAAAAATAAGTAATGAAACTATACTTTTTATGCACCTTAAAATGCATGCCGGACCATCTCTCCGAAACGTTAACAATCGGATGAGACGGAAGTACAAGAATTTTTTATGAGCAATATGATGGTTATAAACTCTAATTTACTGACTAATCAATCGATTCAATTTTAATAGACGTACAATACTATTCTAATTAAATATAAATAATAAATATATGATTAAAATCAGAAGCTAGGGTTTGTAAAATCATAATCGAAATGGCGAGTCGTCTCAGATCTACTCTCCCACTCATTAACAACGCTCTCAAGTCTTGTCATAGATCATCTCTTCCCCGAATTCTCACCAATCCCGAGGTAACATCTCATATTCATACTCATTTATTTATGTCTATTTGTATCCTTATTCAATTCCATCTCTGTACAAATGTTTCATTTATATATATATATGTATGTATACTCTTCATGTTTGGATCTGTGAATGTTATACACATCTGTATCCCAATAAATTGAATTGATAAGTAATACTATTAGAGAGAGGGGGGGGGGGGGGGGGTAGAGATTTATAAAATCATTTTTGTGAATTTGAGAGATTGATATTTTTCTTGTAAGTTAGATTACTAGGTTTTAAATTGGGAGAGGTGTGATTCATCTATTCTTACAAATTGATTAGAGTGTGTTGCGATGTTACGAGAAACTAATTTTTTTGTATGAGTTTCAGGCATCCAGGAATTTTGCTACCAGCGCTGCTCCCAAGGAAAAGAAAGTTAAGGTGATTTGCTTCTTTCATGAATATATATTAATCTCACTACGTAATATTATTGCTATATATATGTACTTATATGTACAAAGAAGCCATAGGGTAATGACATTTTTTGGAATTTAGAATCTGCTGGAAGTTTAATTTCTGGCTGTTAATGTGAGAGTGACGAAAAACTGATCAAGAAGATTTGTGTGGTTAGTGGGTATTCAACTTGTACATCGTCGTTTAGAATAGTTAATTCAGTTGGTTGGAAGTTTTTGGGTCAGCATCAATGTAGATACAAATAGTTCTGAGTTTTTGCTTTGGTTATTTAAGAGAATAGGCTTATCATTGTATCAACTAGCTTAGTGATTCATACCCTCAGGTGTCCTGTGTAGTAAAGAGTAAGCAGGGTTTCGAGTGACTCTTATAAACACGTAGAGACAAAATCAATTATATTGTAATCATAGTTACACTTTCTGGGTGTATCTATTCTGGCTTAATTTTTTGAGTCCTATTACTAAATGTGAATTGATTATCAGTTTTTTTGCAATTATTGGAAAAAATTAATGCTTGATTCCTATATGCTTTGTAATGCTCACGTTGTTTGATTATCAAGGTGCCTCTTGCATTGTATGGAGTCTCTGGAAACTATTCCTCTGCGTTGTACATTGCTGCTTCCAAACTTAACACATTGGACAAGGTTGAGTCTGAGCTCCTCGACTTTGTTGAAGCTTCAAAGAACACACCTACATTCTCTCTGTTCATGAAGGATTTGTCAGTTCGTAAAGATACTAGAGTGAAGGCTATAACTGATATCTGCACTCATGCTAAGTTTTCGGATGTTACAAGGAACTTCCTCGGTATGATAAAGTCCTTGTACATATGTATCATGTATGCCAATTATCATTTTTGACATGAAAAGAGGGATTCTATCAATTTTGTTTGTTGTTTTTCAAATCTTGAAGACTTTTATCATCTGGGAATATTGCATTACAATTAAAAAGGTTGCTTGACTTGATTAATATTATATGTTTATCTACCTCCTTCATGCCAAAAGTAGTTAGGCCATCTGATCAATATTTGATGACCTAGATTACGTTTACCTACGTGAAACCTGCAGTTTGATGGTAGCATATCATATCTATACCTGGATTCTATTTCTTTTGCTATAGACTTGTATGTTTTATTATAACTAGTCAATATCAGCAATATGTTAAAAATCCCTCTTAACACTGTTTGGGACTTTGAGGAGTTTCTGATTATCTAGAACAGTAGAAATTGACATCTTATATATTATGTTATCCTTATTGTGCCATCAGTAATCGTCTTTGAGAAAAATAAATATTAATATCTGCTGTTTTGGACGGTCTGGAAAGCAGAGATAGAATGATATAGATAGGAAAATTTTCAAGCGGACATATAATTTTGTACTATAGCTCATAATACTTAATGAGCAAATTTTTTACAAGTTCCATAAGACCTACTAAAACTTGTTACTAAAAAGCCTGGGCTCGGAGTAAAGAAATGAACCTAGTAATGAGATTAAGAATTTTGACGTAGGAGTGTATTTCTTGTACAAGTTCTCAAGCTTAAAATAAACAAATTATATTTCCGATTTGTAGAGTAGCTATAGTTTTCTTTCTAGATAGACTGGCAGGTTGGTTTTAATTTTTTTTTTGTTTCTGTATGTTCATTTTGTTCTAGGATCTTGTGATTTTGGTTTCTTATTTGTGTATAAGAAGTGAATGTATTGTGTGTCTCTGTATCTTTTACAATTTGTGATGATTTGGTTAAAATATTAAACCAGTTGTTTTGGCTGAGAACGGAAGGTTGCCGCACCTTGGCAGTATCGCTAAGAGATTCACTGAACTAACAATGGCATACAGGGGAGAAGTTAAAGCGACTGTGACAACTGTCATAGTAAGTCCTACTTGAACTGAACTGATGTTTATACCCGGGAGTAAGAGTTGAATTTTATTTATGATTTTAGTTGTCTATTGTTATGATTCGAGTACTAATCTGTCGATATAATCCTGTTAGTAAGCAATACAACTTTACCTTGCTAGAAGTTAGTTCAGTTCCATGGAGTAACATTCTCATCATTATGAGTCAAGGGAATGGCCCCCTGGCCTCGGATATCTATATAAAGGACATGGCGAGCATAAATACCCTCTTTAACTTCTATTCTAACGGACTGAATATCCTTTATAAGGAATCGGAGGAAGAATACACACAATTCCTTCTTTTCTATCAAATCGATTATAACCATCCCCTACATTCCATAGGAAGGCATCACAATTCCATGGTGGTTCCTTGGGAGCCATGTGTTGCGGTTTTACTTGTAAATTTGTATCCTTGTGTAGTTGTGTTGTGGTTTATGATTATTTAATTTTACACTCATAACGGCAGGAAAATGTTATGGTTGTTACTTTCTAAATGAAGGTGAATTAATTATTGAGGTCGTGGAGATGACTTTGTTCCCATTCTATCACCTCGTACTCTCGTAGTGAATTGGCACTTTGTAACGGAATTGTATCGTAATATGGAAAATATTGATGGAAGAGAGCATTTATCTTTGTTGATGTACCTGTATCACTTGCTTCACAGACTCTGCATTAAGTGCCATTAACTGGGGTTTAATGCAAACATATCAGGAGAAGAAGAGCTATATGTTTGGAAGAAATATTATGTTTTACTTCATGATTAAAGTATATTATTTGCAAGTGTTATAAATTCAGTCTCTTGTACACTTTCAAACTTAAATAGTAGGCGGTTAGCCCCACAGTTCATCACCCATGCGTGACCTAAGTTAGCCTGTACATACCTGTATGGCTGTATGCAATAGCTATAGAATGTAAAGTTGAAAGAAATTATTTTATATTTAGTTATTGTATTATAGTAGCTCTTTACCATTGTCAACTGTCATAATTTTTTAAAACGCATTCGTTTTTCAACTGTTGTCTGATAATATCTACTTAACCAGGAGCTGCCTCCAGAAGAGGAGAAGGAACTGAAAGAAATTTTGCAGGCTTTGCTTGGGAAAGGGAAGAAGGTTCATCTCGAACAAAAGGTACAACTAACAACTTTGTTTTGTACTGGTATTTTTATTGTTCCTTCTTCTCTATGATCTTTTAACTTTTACCATATGCATTCCAGATTGATCATAGCATTCTTGGTGGGATAGTGGTGGAATTCTCGCAAAAAGTTTTTGATGCCTCCATAAGAACTAGGGCAAGGCAGATGGAACGGTTCCTTCGTGATCCCATCAACATTGACAATCTTTGAGAGGTTTCAGACCTGATTGGCATGCACCCGTCCTTAAAAGTAACAGTTAAATGTACTACTTTTCAGGTGACAGTTTGTTCCTTGTTGCAAATAAAAGGAGCTGCTTGTTCTTCTGATTATTTTGCAGGACCTGATAAACATACTTTCTCGTTATTGAAATTTTAACTTTGGTCTCCTTGCAATTTACAAATTAAAATTCTGTAATTCTGGTTGTGGAAATATGTTTTCCTGCTATTTGAATAATGTTGTTTCCTTTCCAAATAAATAGCTGTGCTTTGTAATTTTTACAGTAAATTGTGGATTGAAGTTTGACCATTACATCCGTTGACTATGAAATCTTCCCTCATAAATAAAAAGTGAAAAATCGACCAGATTGCCACAAAACCATGTGCAGTATATGAAATTTTGGTTTAGGAAAAAAGGGCCTATTCTACCTCATATCTCCTCTCCATTTGTAGAAGGTGCCGGGCCGGCCCACTCTTTTTATGTGGTTCGCATTTTTAGAAGAATGAGGGCCCATTTGTTTACTTCTGAATAAAGCTGAACCAGACTTATCTGACCAATTCTTTTGGTTCAGATTGTTTGGGATAACTATTCACCTATCTGAGCCAATCTTGAACTACTGAATCATCACTTCAAAATTTGTATATGACCGAGTAAGATATATGTATATTATATTTATAACCCTAGAATACCAGTGGTATTTTCTTAAATCCTATGTGAGCCACGTGATTTTTCTTTTCTTGTGTGTGATCATATTAATATTTATTTATGTTACTGGGAAGATTTATAACCACCAGTTAATTACTTCTTGTTTTTTTCGTTAATTGTGCAATTTGATTTATGTTAATTTAAATTAGCAATTTATTAATAATTTGTGAAATTAAATAACTTTGAAACTTTCATCAAATTCGTAAACCTTATATTTTATTAGAATGGTTTTTATTAAATAATAATTAGATGCAATGATTTGAATTTTTTATATTTTATTTGTTATAAAATATCATTCACATATTGTTGAAAAAATGGTTTGTCAAAAAAGCTTATTCAATCAAATGGGTAATTTTGGACAAATAGTTTCATTTAGATAATATTATTTATTCAGTATTCAGATTTTTGACTAGTTCAGATCATTCAGAAATATTAATCATTCATATATAAATTAGTCAGATTTGCTAAATGACCCCTAAATAGGATTCTGGTTGCCCGTACTTACAATTTTTTTACGGTTTATCGACCATAATATAAAAGAAAACATATTAATGATTTTTTTTTAATATAAAGCACTTCTCATTAGAATGAAACACCAGAACATAACGTCTCCAAGACTCCAACAACATATCTGGATGAGACAAGAATAAATTGTAGCTATTTAACAAACAATGAACTCTAGCCATAAGGTGAGCAACCCGGTTTGCTTGCTTTTTTACGTGACATAGGGATAGATCAACTCTCTGTTTGAGCTTCGAATTGCAGACCTCCAGGATGTGTCCAACTTCCAGGTAATAAGTCACTTCACTCTGCACGGCACTCACAACCAATGCTGAATCACTTTCTATATTGACATGATGCAGACCCATATCTTCTATCCAGTTAATAGCCTCCTGCAGTCCTGCACTCCTTTAGCTTCAGTTTCCAACACAGTTACGGACCATGAAAACACATATTCTTAACTCTAACGAAGTCACCTTGTTCATCTCGAACAACCATACCTATAGTGAATGACGTACCTTCTGTATATACTGAAGCATCCACATTAAGTTTCAGCCAATCTTTACCTGGTGGTTGCCACTTAACGTTCCTGTTCATAACAAACCTGGGAGGAGTATTGTTCAAACTCAACTTCCGTTTCATAGCTTCCTGTCACTCTACCACTTGCTTTGTACTCAAATCCATGGTAATCGATGGAGTTATCTGTTTTCCCTCCCAAACTTTCTTGTTTCTTGCAAACCAAATACCCCATAAAGTTGTGGCAATCTTCTCTATTGTTTCCGAATTCTCTTTACTGATTTTATCTAGCAGCCAAATATAGGAGCCGATTCAACCTCATGCATATCGAAAGTCAGACCAGTCTTTTGCCAGCATTCAGTAGCAAAGCTACAATCAAAAAATATATGTAACAGGTGCTCGATATCACTGTCGCACATTGAACACACAATAGGAGTTGCAACTCCTCTACTTCGTAGTAACTTTCTGACAGGCACATTGTTTTTACAGAATCTCCATAAGAATGTTCTGATCTTATGAGGAAGTTGCAAATTCCATAACCTGCTTCATCCCTTTGAGTCTGAATCGCTTACCATGCCGACATTCTGAGAAGCCCAATGCTGATACCCCGTTTTGACAGAATAAACCCCTGTAGTCGAAACATTCCATGCTACTCTGTCCTTGACACTGTTCTGAGGAATTCTTGTTTGAAGAATAAGTTGAATATCGTCTGCTGAACCTTATGCACGTCCCAGTCTTTGCTATTAGGACGGAAGTAATCACATACACTCTCCTGTCGACACTATTCAAGTGACTGTCTTCAACGCAAAAATCATTCTTACCTTTTAACCAGGGATCCTTGAAGATTTTAATGTCCTTCCCATCTCCCAAACCCACCTAAAACCTTTTCGTAGCTTCTCCTTTGCTTCCCATATTCCTGTCCAAATGAAGCTCGAACCATTACCCTTTGAACCATCTCCCACCTGTCCAAATGAACCTTGAACCACTACCCTTTGAACCATCTCCCACCTGTCCAAATGAAGCTCGAACCACTACCTTTTGAACCATCTCCCAAAACCCACCTAAACCTTTTCGTAGCTTCTCCTTTGCTTCCCATATTCCTGTCCAAATGAAGCTCGAACTACTACCCTTTGAACCATCTCCCACCTGTCCAAATGAAGCTCGAACCGGCCACTAACTTTTGAACCATCTCCCAGAACCCACCTAAAACCTTTTCGTAACATATTAATGACTTAAAATTTTATATCGATGCAATTTAAGGACTTCCGTTAATAAACAGTGTTAAATTTAGAAGAGGGTATTTTGGTTGTATATTCATTTACAAACTAAAATGAAAAATCAATATTACTATCATTCTCAAATCTATTATTGTGCTTTTTAAGGGGGAATGGTTATTAGTCGGTGGAACTGTGGAAGCATTTTATAACGGTCAATGGATTAATTGGAAATTAATCATTAATCAGATTAATTGAAGCATTAATCAGAAATAATTTATTTCAATAAATTCAGCAAAACTAATTTATGCTTATTTTAGAGAATTTTTTGATTTAATGGGCCAATTTAGTGAATTAATTTTGCAATTTTGTTTCTCAATGACAATTTCGGTATGCATCTAGTGACTTGTAGATTGTGCTTCAAGCTGATTTGTCTCTCCATATTAAATTTACATGGCCGTTTTTCCACTTAAGATGATGGTCATGGAAAAGATATTAGATATGGTTCATTAGGTGATTAGATCCACATTTATACATTCTACTTTGATATGGAACGAAGACTCTAATGGTTACCGCTCAGCTTTACAATCATTTCAAGGTACATTGCCAAACAACAATCTTCATTTTTTTTAACGAATATAAGATAAAATGACAACCATTTGAGTGATAGGTTTAGACATACCAAATTAACAATCAGTGCCCCATCCACCTTCAAGCTGGTTATGAAATTATTATATATAGTCAAAAGCATTATCGGCATACTAACTTTCTTCACCCACCCCATCTTTAGCTATACAATAAAATGGTAAAAAAAGCGTAATTTAGTTACAAGCTTAAAATTTAAAACTTCAAAAATTATGAGGCGCAGTGTACGTATTGTCTATAAATACACATGCTTAACATGCAAATCCAATGAATCATTCCTCTCTTATTCTAATTTTAATCAATATATTATTATATCATTCATCGAACAAGTGAGAGTTCATGCAAATTTATAAAATTAATATTGATATTATAGGACTAGACAGTAGTTAAATACTATTCTAGCTAGTTCAGTAGTACAATTCATTTTTGAAATGAATTAGGTAGCGAAGATTAAAATGAAAAAAAAAGGAATATAATTGCAAGTATAGATTTCTTCCATCATAAATATTTTTAATAAGGAATGATAATTTAGTTTATTGCTATTTTCTATAATTAATAAGCTGTAAGTTCCTTTATGAGGTAAGCAGCATAGTGTTAATTGGCCTGTTTTGGCATGTGATAGTTTGTTATTTCCTTTTGTCTTTTGATAGCTGTATATGTAGCCTGGACTACTGCCGATTACCATCTTGATGAGTTTATCCAAACATATTCTTCTATTCTCTGTTTCTCTATCAGTCTATCATTGTTACTTTGATTCTCTTATCATGGTATACAACCAGACACTTAACCCGGCCACCCATTGTATGAACCTATTCATTGACACAACACTACCTTTTAAAACACTTGTCTGACCAGATTTGTTAAACCATTGTAATGAGTATAGATTAGACGATACATTTTTAAGGTCGAAAATAAACCATATTGTATGTTAATTCTGGGCAACATTTATTTGGTTGAATATTGTCGGATCGATGTTGTCCGAAGTTATTTTTCTTGTAGTGAGCTATTGTAGTGATGGATTTCTCTCGACTCATCATCACCCTCATTTTAACTCTCCGACGTCATACAACTTAAACTCAGATCTGTTATCAATTTTGTTGGAGAATTATCTTTCATTGCACCAGCTTTCTTATAATTTCCATCACGTACTCTTTCATCATCCTTAAAAGTTGTGTTCTTTTAACCAAGTTACCGAAAGTCCGAAAGTGACCCCTTCTCTATGCTCATCACCTACGCACATGCTGCGCAATATATGGTTGAACTATGTCGAAGTTTTGAGTGGCAACGATATGAATTGTGGGTTTCACAGATAGCAAAAGTATAATGAAAATCCTCACCAAAATCACGTACACAAGCACAACCTAACATTGTAATTCGGGGTGGGCGTTGTGAATTTAAAATTATATATTCTCCAATCTCCAATATAAGAATGTACTAAAAATATTATTAACTTAAAATTAACATTAAAAGTTATAACTTGTGTCTAGTAATTATACTACTCTGATCTGGTCTTATAAACAATATACTACTATAAGAAAAACGCCTGTATGCGACCATTATTTTGCGACTGGCAATTTCGTTGCTAACACTAGACTTCAGCGACCCATAACTATTTCGTCGCTAAAGATCTTCCGTGACCACTTTCGGTCCAACTTAGCGAGAAAAATTAGAGCCCATTTTTTAGAAACGTATTTGCGACCGATAGCGGTAACAAAAAATGCCACATCACCCAACCATTAGCGACAACTACCAAAATTTTTAAAATTTCTTTGGAAAGAAAATTTCGCGCAATATTTTGCACAATTATTTTTTATTAGCGACCATTTTCGTCGCACATAGCGGTCGCGAAGGAGTTCAAATATTTTTTTCATATCCTTTTATTATTAAGTAAATTTCTTTGATAAATAAATTATATTCAGATTTGACTCTCGAAGAGATTTGACTCTCGAAGGAAGAACTTTAAAAATAATGTCTTATTCAGATAAAGCCTAGCGACCAACTTCAGTGGCTAAAGGTTGTAACTGACTCTGTTGGATATTAGCGATCGATTTCGATAGCTAAACTCTCTAGCAGAAACTATCGGAAATTAGCGATCATTTGTGGTAGCTTTTATCCATAGTAGAAACTATCAAATATTAGCTAATATTAATTAGTAGCAGGTGCTGCGAGACAGCAGTGACCGCTTTCTATCGCAGGTGTTGTCACAAACAATAGCGACCCTGTTGTTGTCGCTGGGTTCATCGCAAGGCCTAGTGACGGGATTTCGTCGCAAAAGCCGTCGTAGTGACACGTGGACAAGTAATTATCAGCCGATGCTGACTCAGCTTTGCGACCGCCTGGTCGCTGTTACATGTCGCAGATAGTGTTACCTGTAAACAATTGAAACTTAAACATACTAGTATTTTTCTTAACTGCTCTCTTTTTCATTTCATAGCAACTCCCCTTTCATACGGAGATATGTCCTCCTCTAAATGAGAATCTTTGTCCCTTACAAACCTGGACCACAGGCCCTTTGACTTTGTACTAGGTGCAGACAAAATAACAGCCAATTTACAAGAACACAAACAGCTATAATGACAATTACATTTCCTTATATTTTCTGAGATTATGTGCTAACAGGATAAACCTAATAAACTAGACTATTAGGTACTAGACTATAACAGCAGCAACATTTGGGCCTTGGGCTTCAACACTCCTCCTCAAGCTATGTGGGCTGGAACACGGACACCAAGCTTGTTAAGTAAAATTTGATGTTGTCCTACAGTTAGGATCTTGGTAAAAATATCTGCTACTTGCTCTTTAGTTGAAATATAAGTGGGATTAATGTGCCCTTCACCATCTTTTTATCTAATAAAGTGACAATCGATCTCCACATGTTTTGTCTTCTCGTGATGAACTGGGTTCGCTGCAATGGCTAGGGAAGTTTTATTATCACAGAATATAGTGGTAGATCCCAGGTGTGTGAGGCCAAGATCTTTAAGAAGTTGTTTCACCCATAAGACTTCACAGTCGGTCATAGCTAGAGATCTATACTCTGCCTCAGCAGTTGACCTGGCCACAACCGATTGTTTTTTAGACTTCCAGGCTATAGGAGACCTCCCTAGGACAATACAGAAACCAGAAGTTGATCTTCTAGTGTTGGGGCACCCAGCCCAATCACTATCACAATAGGCTTGCAATTCAGCTATGGAATGGGAATCAAGCAAAATACCTTGTCCTTTAGATCCTGCTAGGTATCTAAGAACCCTCTTGGCAGCTTGAAAATGTGTAGACGTAGGATTTTGCATAAACTAACTAAGGATATGAACAGTAAATGCAATATTCGGCCTAGTGATGGTTAGATAAATTAATTTCCCTATAAGCTTCTGGTAAATTTCAGGTTGAGGAAGGGGTTCACCTGAGGTAGAAATAAGCTTCACATGGGTGTCCATTGGCAACTTCAATGGCCTGCAGTGTGTCATTTTATACTCCTCCAGAATGTCTTTAATATACTTTTTCTGAGACAAGAAGATGCCTTGAGGGCTTCTATCGACTTCGATACCCAGAAAATATCTAAGTTCTCCCATATCTTTCATCTTGAATTGGGAACTCAAGAATTTCATTGTTTCATCAATTGCAGACATATTGTTTCCGGTATGACTAAATCATCAACATATGTCAGGACAGCTGTGAACATGTCATTATCGTGTTTAGTGAACAAAGTAGGGTCTGCCTTAGATTGAGTAAATCCATTACTCTTCAATGTTGTGCTTAGCTTATCAAACCATAACCTTGGTGATTGCTTAAGACCATAGAGTGTCTTAAGTAACCTGCATACTTTTGTTTCCATTTTTGACTGATCAATGTACCTCCCTTGGACCTTAGTGTCAAATCTAAAGCCTGGTCCTTCATATCCTGGTGGAAATTTCATGTACACCAATTCTTCTAACTCTCCATGTAAGAAGGCATTTTTTACGTCCATTTGGTGAGTGTACCAACCTTTCATTGCAGCTACAGCTAATAAAGCTCTCAATGTTGTTAACTTTGCCACAGGGACAAAAGTTTGATCATAATCCACCCTATATTTTTGCCTATTGCCCATTATCACTAACCTTGATTTATACCTCATGTTTTCTCTTTGAGGATCATACTTGGTGGTGTATAACCACTTACAACCTATAGCCATTTTCCCCACTGGTAGGTTCGTTATTTCCCAAGTACAATTGCCCTCAAGGGCATCTAATTCTTCATTCATTGCCTGGAGCCAATGGCTATGTTGAGATGCTTCTATAAAACTCTTTAGATCTGGTGTTTTAGAAATAGTGTTCAGAAAATAAGAAAATTGCGAGCTGACTTGTGTGTCAGTAACTTTTCTAACACAATTAGCACTCATGTGATAGTCACTATGCCAAGACGGAGCTTTGTGTTCTCTGTTAGACCTCCTAATTGGTGGTTGCTCTGTGATTGAATCTTCACCTTCACTGTATGCCTGATTTTGATCTTCCATTGTGTGGTTTCCGTCATCATGATCAACCCAGGTAGGGAGAGTATTTTTAGACTTGTCACTTTCTGTTGCCAAGTCTGAGGCAGAAGCAGAATGTAAGACTTGATAAGGGTATATCGACTCATAGAATCTCACATCCCTGGACACAAAAGTCACACCTGTAAGCAAATTGTACATCATATACCCCTTTTTAGATGGAGCATATCCTATAAAGACACATGCTACTCCTCTAAGCTGAAATTTGTCCTTATTTTTGCTGGGATTATACGCAAACACAAGACATCCAAACGATCGCAAGTGTTTGTATTCAGGTTGTTTCCCATACAAAAGTTCATATGGTGTTTTTCCTTTGAGAACCATGCTAGGGAGTCTATTAGTGACATGTGTTACTGCAAGAACACAGTCTCCCTAGAATTGAAGTGGTAAATGAGCTTGGAACCTCAAAGCTGTAGCCATTTCCAGGATGTTTCTGTGCTTCCTTTCCGCCCTTCCATTCTGTTGCGGCCTGTCGATACATGATGTTTGATGTAGAATCCCTAATTTTTCAAAGAAGGCTTTACATTTATAGTCATCATACTCTAAAGCATTGTCGGATCTTATGATCTTAACTCGCTTCTCAAACTGATTTCTTGCCATTCATACAAAACTTTTAATTGCATTAAAAGCATCCGATTTAAGTTTGAGTAAGTGCACCCATGTTACTCTTGAGTAGTCATCAACAAACGTGAGAAAATATCTATATTTTCCCTTGTAGTTAACTTTGTAAGGCCCCCATGTATCAATATGGACTAACTCAAACACATCACCTGCTCTTGACTCACTTATATTGAAAGGAAGTTTCGTTAATTTTGCTAAGGGACAAGTTAAACACACATCCTGACATTTATCCTTGATACCAATTCTTTCAATCATTTATAATTTTTTTATAGGTGCATGCCCTAATCTTTGGTGCCATAAGGTCTCCTTACTTAATTTTGGCACATCTCTAACCACATTAGGGAGCGTTTCATTTGAATTCACAGTCATGGCCACTTTGGCATCATTGCTTTCTTTACACTTGGGTGTTATTCTAAGCGTATGAGCTTTAATTTTCCTTAAAATTTCTTGTAGAGACTCATTTACCAAGTAGTACAGACCGTTTTCTCCCTTTCCTATTCCTTTAACTTCACTTGAACTCTTATCTTGAATAATGCAATAATCATCATAAAACACTACACTGTAATTTTCATCATGGCATAATTTTTTCACAGATAACAAGCTATGTTTAAATGCAGGAATATAAATAACATTCTTTAACTCTAGGTTATTCTTCAGGCTTACGTTTCCCTTATGAGTAATTTGAGATGTCTCTCCAGTAGGTAAGTTAATCTGAGGCTTACTTACACATACACTCATATTTTTTAAGACACTAAATAACCCTGTCATATGATCTGATGTACCTGAATCAATAATCCATTGATTGTGCTTAATTGAATCAGCAAAATGACATGAAACCATACCTGCATAGTTGCCATCTATCTCATCGTCTGTATCTCCTCCTCCTTTTGATGGAGCAGGTAGCATTCTTAAGAGCTGTTCCAGCTGTTGAGATGTTGTAGTTGCAGTGCTGCTAGTGATGGATCTTGTATCATTGTGACCTTGCCCTTGTGCATTTGCTGCAATTTTAGGTCCGTTGTTGGGCTTTCCCTTGCTCCACCTTTGTTGATTATTGGCACCATTTCCTTTTCCTTTTTCCTTTGTATGGTGGTTGATTTTGTAACTTTGATCTTGCATGCCAGTTTGGGTATTCAACTACGGTCCAACACTTTTCAGAGTTGTGTCCTATCTTTCCACAGGCTCCACACATGATGGATGTTTGAACATTTGCTGTGACTCCAACACCTTTACTAAACATAGCCAGACCTCCAGATTCCTCCTTGACTTGTCCAAGAACTTCCCTCTGAGCTTCCTCTTGTTCTAGAAAACTACAGGCTATTTCCACAGATGGCAATGTGGTCATCATAAGTATTTGGCTTCTTTGTGCTCCATATATTTCATCAAGGCCGTTCAAAAACTGAAAAAGCTTTTGTTCTTCCTTTTGTTGAGTGAGGGCAATAATGAGGTTTGAAATGTCTGTGGTTATTGTAATGACCTCCGGGAGAGTGGTGAGAGACTTCAATTCCTCCCACAGAGATCTCATTTGAGTATAGTACTCACTTACATGCTTACCTTGTTGCTTAGTTTCATACAACTCTTTATTGAGTTTGTATTTTCTTGACCCATTAGTAAGGACAAATCTTTGCTCCAGGTGTTTCCAGATCTGATATGCACTGCTTACTAACATTATGAACCTTTTAATAGATTCAGAAATAGAACCTAATATCCATGAGATTATCATGTTGTTACATGTATCCCAAGCTTCACCTTTCACTAAATTTGTGGCATCTCTGGTTAAGGTTCCATTAACGAACCCTAACTTTCTTTTTGAAGACAAAGCAATCTCCATAGATCTCTTCCAGGATCTATAGTTGGAAGATCCTTGAAGTTTTTCTATAATCATAAAATTATTCCCATCTGAGGGATGTAGATACAAAGGACTAGAAATAGCTATGGTTGTCATCTTCCTTTGTTATAACTATTATCTTAGCTATAACAATCTTACACAACAATATCAGGGCTATTGTTAGAACTTGTAAATGAAAAGTAAGTGTTGAATTGAACCTGGCTCTGATACCATGTAAACAATTGAAACTTAAACATACTAGTATTTTTCTTAACTGCTTTTTTTTTCATTTCATAGCAACTCCCCTTTCATACAGAGATATGTCCTCCTTAATGGGAATTTTTGTCCCTTACAAACCTGGACCACAGGCCCTTTGACTTCGTACTAGGTGCAGACAAAATAACGACCAATTTACAAGGACACAAACAGCTATAATGACAGCTACATTTCCTTATATTTTCTGAGATTATGTGCTAACAGGATAAACATAATAAACTAGATTATTAGGTACTAGACTATAACAGCAGCAATATTTGGGTCTTGGGCTTCAACATTACCCAAGGCGATCGCTTATAGGCATTTTTCTTGTAGTGATAGGGGCATAGTGGTTAAATGTAGTCAGTTTGGATCCGTGTATGAGATGTTATGCATATTAAATTTTTTGATAATTTGTAACCATGATGACCTTTTTCTAATAGTGATTTATAACACCTCACTACAACAAAAATAGCTAAAAGTGACTGTCATATTCCGGTCGTTTTTATACTAAAAGTGACTGTGAACGGTCACTTTTAATATAAAAATGACCGAAATGCTCCGGTCGTTTTTAAGGGCGTCGAAAATAACAGATCGGTCGAAAGTAAACCCAAATGTGACCGAAAACGGTCAATTGTTTACGGCACATAAAATCGACCAATGGCGGTCGCTCAGCAAATCGACCGCTGGCGGTCACATATAAAATCAACCGAGGGCAGTCGCATCTCGTTGAACATTTTGTGACCAGATTCGGTCATAATTACTTGCCAAAATGGTAATTATATACCACCAAAATCAGTCACATTTTATCTACAATTTATCCTGTACAATTCTACTATTTCACATTACAGTTGCTGCTATTTCACACCAAAAACTACAAACTCATACTTTTATGGAGGGGTCAAATGTAATACCAATAGCAAAAGAAATTTTTTATTGAACAAGAATATTCTTCCAATCCAAAAATCTTCATAAAGACTCTACAAAAAATACTACCAACTTCACCTCAGATAAAGGAAACATGGAGGTCAACATATACTTACGTTTGCCAGCACTTGCTGATGATATCAGCAATCATGGGATCAATGTCTTCTGGAATATCAAGCCGGCGATGCTGAAATCCAACAGCCCTTACAACTTGCATTGGGTTCAATCCCCCCATGGTTGTCGCAGAGTACAAAGCTCCCATAATATTACTCCATAACTAAAAACATCAGACCTGTCATCACATAGTTCCAAAATTTTTAAGGCTAACCAGTAATACTAGTGAATAATTTAAGTACTCAGGAAACGGCATGTGCTGCTACATAAACAACATAAACTCCTTTCAATCATATAGAAGGGATGGGGTAAAAGGTGAGCAAAACATACTTCTCATCTGATGGCTCATTTCTTAGCACCTCTGGAGCCATCCACTCTGCCTGCAGAAATGTCACAGGATTGTAATTTTTATTTCCAAAATTTTAACCTTCAGTTGTGGCGGGAAATTTCCCGCCTAGTGACCAAAAAATAAAAGTGACCGTTTCCAGTCATATATGTACATGCGACCATCAACAGTCAAAACTATGGTTGAGCGGGAAAATTTCCTGCTTAGTAGAAATTGAAAATCAACCGTAGTTGATATATACAGTCGTTTATATTATTAAAAATGACTGTAGTTGGTCGATTTTATCCGCGGTCAAAATATAACGGTCGAAATAAATATGTTTTGGATAAATGATCTTATAAGTGACCGTTTTCAGTCATTTTTAGTGTCAGTCACTTTTATCCGGTCGCTTTTAAGCCTATTTTCTAGTAGTGCCTGTTAGATGTGTTTAGATTTTCTTAAAATATTAATATAAACTTGGATGATAATATTTGGATGTTTTGTTTAAACATTAAACCCTCTTTATTAGGTCAAAGAGTAAATAAGTTGTTGAAGTGTTTAAAGGAGAATGAATAAGGTAGCCACCATTTCCGATCATCATTAATTAATTCCGGCCACCATCTCCGATCTTCGTCGATTTTGGCAGTTTCTTTTTTATTCCTCTTCTATCTCTACATCTTTTAATGCTAAGTTGCTGGTAAAATAGAGGGTGTAGGGGTGGGGGAGGCATTTGGTTGAATAAATTTTTTGTAGTGAAGTTTTAATTGAATATTAAAAATAAGAGGTTATTATTAGTTTTTATATTGTTTTTATTTTAATTTGGTTTATAATATTGTAACTGTATTATAAATTTATAATATGTGTATTATAACTTGGACATATAATATGTGTATTATAATATTTATTAGCTAGTTTCAGGTAATTTCCTAAATATAACTTGACGTACTCTTAAATGGAGTACAAATTGAAGAACTATATATGTTTTGCAATAGTTTTTCAATATATTATCCATAGAATATAACATATATATGATCTTCAGTTAGTACTTAATTTAACTATCTTAATTTAAGGTTCTTTATAGAAGTTTTTCTTGTACATATATGGCGGGTAAGTATACATATATTTAATATAGCTATCTATCTATATATATAGTTTGGTCCGTGGCTGGAGCACTAAAGTTTTTATTGTATCTATATATAATATAGTATAGACATATATCTGCATGACGGGTTGAAGCTTCAATATGTAAGGTAAGAGAAGCTAGTGTGTGTTTTAGAAAGTAAAGTGCATGATTTTGAGAAAACAAAAAAAACAAAAGTAACATATAATATGTGTATTATAATATTTATTAGTTTCAGGTAATTTCCTAAATATAACTTGGCGTACTTTTAAATGGATTATAAATTGAAGAGCTGTATATGTTTTGCAATAGTTTTTCAATATATTATATGTACAATATAACATATATATGATCTTCCGATAGTATTTAATTTAAGGTTGTTTATAGAAGTTTTTCTTGTACATATATGGTCGGTAAGTACATATATTTAATATAGCTATCTATATATATAGTTTGGTCCGTGGCTGGAGCACTAAAGTTTTTATTGTATCTATATATAATATAGTATAGACATATATCTACATGACGGGTTGAAGCTTCAATATGTAAGGTAAGAGAAGCTAGTGTGTGTTTTAGAAAGTAAAGTGCATGATTTTGAGAAAACAAAAAAAAAACAAAAGTAGAGTGTGGATATAGGGAAGGAACCAGGGTGGCCGTGAACATATTAATTTTGAGTATAATCATTAATGAGATTTAGAGATTAAAATTTTTAAAAAAAATAGCTGATGGGTTGTAAAATTCAAATTAAGTTTCAAATCAAACAGACGTTTCTAAAATCTCATTATTGTCTAAACTGGACCCACTGCAGCTACTTTCACAACGCCCACCAAAACACACAGAATATCGTGTAAATATCCAAAACAACTGTTTTAGAGATAAAAGTAGGTAAATGATTAAGAGAAAATTAATTAGTACTTGATAACACTTCAGACAAATTATATATATATATATATATGCTCATACTCTTGGATTCTATTATGCAATAAATATATATATATATATATATATATATATATATATATATATATATATATATATATATATGAAATGTATATAATATAGAACTGAGAATAAAAAACAAGACACCACAGATGCTCGTCAAAAGACTTGCGTTTTTCATTATCATACTGCAAACATAAATATAACAACTACAGGGAAAAACAATGCTAGAAAATAGGAACAGAAAACAAAAGAAACTCCCAGACCACTTAGTCCATTACTACCACTACACTCGATCCTAAAACGTAGCAACTGCAAAGATGACTCAGTCACACACGACTAGATCAACTGCTCATGCTTCAGACAAACTAAACTACTCGACTTATTATTATTATAAATAAATTCAGATTAAATACTAACATACTCCCCCTTAATCTGAAATTTGTTTGACTAGATTCTTGATCCCCAACAAGTCACGCATCCTCTCAAACTTTACTGTCACCAGTGCTTTGGTTAGAATGTCAGCTTTCTGCAACTCACTGCTAATATGCTTGATTATGATCTCCCCCTTCTCCACACATTGTCTGATAAAATGGTATCGAACGTCTATGTGCTTGCTGCGCCCGTGAAAAACTGGGTTCTTAGCTAGATTGATAGCAGACTTGTTGTCAATGTAAATGACTACAGGACCAATTTCCTTACCCGTTATCTGACTCAAAACATTTCGGAGCCATATTCCTTGACAAGCCGTTGCCGTGGCTGCCATAAATTCAGCTTCACACGAGGACAAAGCCACACACCTTTGTTTCTGAGATACCCAGGTGATCATACTTTCATTGAGATAAAAAACCATTCCCCCGGTGCTTTTCCTGTCATCTACTTGGCTTGCCATATCACTGTCTGAAAAACCCGATAACAAATGATTCTCACTGCTCCTTGAGTACACCAAACCGAAATGAACAGTGCCCTTTATGTACCGCAGTATGCGTTTGACAGCCTCCAAATGTAACACCGTGGGTTGCTCCATATACCTGCTTACAATACCAACCGCGTAAGAGATGTCTGGCCTCGTGTGTACAAGGTACCTCAAGCAGCCAACGAGACTCTTATAATCCGTGGCATTGACCAATTTTCCTCCTTCATCTTTACTGACTTGCAAATTTGGATCCATAGGATATTTAGATGCATTACAGTTTGCCATCCCCGCTTTTTCAAGAACTTTTCTCGCGTAACCAGCTTGTTTTAATTCAATGAATCCGTCACCTTGATGCACTTCAATACCCAAATAGTAAGTCAGCTCTCCCAGGTCTGTCATTTCAAAAATCTCGCTCATTTGCTTCTTAAATGCTTCAATAACAACTGCACTCGACCCAGTGATCAATAGATCATCTACATAAACGCCAACTATCAAGCTATCTTCTCCTGTTCTCCTTGTATAAACAGCATGTTCATACGGGCATCTAACAAAACGGAGGTTCTCCAGACACTTGTTTAACTTTGCATACCAAGCACGTGGTGCTTGTTTTAGCCCGTACAAGGCCTTAGCTAGCTTGTACACAAGATGTTCCTTGCCCTTTCTTTCAAAACCTTCCGGTTGGTTTACATAAACCTCTTCAATAATTTCACCATTTAAGAATGCTGTCTTCACGTCTAAATGGTGCATCTTCCAGCCATTTTTAGCAGCTAATGCTAGCAAAAGTCGAACTGTCTCGATGCGAGTTACTGGAGCAAAAATCTCGTCAAAGTCCACACCTCGCTCTTGAACGTACCCCTTTGCGACAAGTCTCGCCTTGTGTTTAATTATCTTCCCATCAGCGTCCTTTTTTAGCTTGTAAATCCACTTCAAGCCAATAGCTTTGTGCCCCTTTGGGAGTTCAGTTAACTGCCAAGTGTTGTTTTTCTCTATTGACTCCATTTCTTTTAACATTGCCTGCCTCCACTCGTCTGATTTTATGGCCTGCTTGTAACACGTAGGCTCATCAACCCCCATTAGAAGTAATTCTTCATCCAGTTCAATGGGCTCTGTGTTGTTGTAAATATCTCCCAATGCTCGAAATCTTCTAGGTGGCTGACTGTCATCACAATCATCACGGCTTGGCTGATTGTCAAATGTGGTGCCTGTCTGAGTGGGCTCTGTATGTATCTCACCACCTGAATCATCGACACCACCTGCACTTTCGTTGTCTGATTCCCGTGCGTCATCCCTGTTTACTTCTGGAACCATGAACCACTCACCGCAATCAGTGACATTTCCTTGATCATTCCACGCCCACTGCTTGTCTTCCTCGAAAACCACATCACGACTCACACAAATTTTTTCCTTCACTGGGTCATACAACCGGTATGCCTTGGTTCCTGGTTCTTTTCCTAAATGCACAACTTTCATACTTCTATCATCGAGTTTACTTGTTTGATGGCTTGGCACCTTCATGTGTGCAATGCATCCAAATACACGCACATGTCCCACATCTGGTTTTCTCTCGAACCACACTTCATAAGGAGTCTCACCTGACAGTGCTCTGGTAGGTAGCTTGTTCAGAATATACACAGCATGCCTAATGGCCTCACCCCACAGCATTGGTGGCAAATTCTTTTCTTTCAAACAGCTTCGCGCCATTTCAACCACCGTTCGGTTTCGCCTTTCAACAATTCCGTTTTGTTGCGGAGTATACGGGGCAGTGTAGTGTCTTTCAATTCCTTTCTCCTCACAGTAAGACTTAAAATCCTTTGAGCAAAACTCGCCTCCCCGATCCGTTCTAAACACCCTCACCTTCTTCCCTGGTTTATTCTCGACTAGAGCACAAAAGGATTTAAATGCACTTACGGCCTCATCTTTTCTCTTCAGTAGATATGCCCACATGTACCTGCTATAGTCATCAACGAGCAAGAAGAAGTACTTGTTTCCCGCAGCTGTGTCAGGTGATATGGGGCCACATAAGTCACCATGGACCAAGTCAAGAACCTGAGTTGCAGTATAATTACTCTGGGACGGAAAGCCTTTTCTCGCCTGCTTTGCCATCAAGCACCCATCACACACACCATTCACCTGAGTAATCCTTGGCAGACCCTTCACCATGTGTCCCTTATGCATTAACTCCATTGCTTTATAATTAACATGTCCCAGACGTATGTGCCAAAGACGTGTTATTTCATCTGACTTCGACATAAGGCAACTTGGTTTTGTAGTGTCAATCAGGATCTTATACAACCTATTTGGCGATTTCTTTACTTTCATAAGTAGTTTATCACTTCTATCAAACACCCATAAATATTCTCCCTTTAGAGTTACTTTATTTCCACTTTCAGACATCTGCCCCAGACTAATTATGTTACTACGTAAGTTAGGGATATAGTATACCTCTGTTAAGACACGTTCCTCCCCGTTCTTGCACTTGAATGTAATCGAACCCTTTCCTTTAATCATCACAGTTGATCCATCTCCAAAACGAACCTGGCCAGAAATACCTTCATTTAGTTCGGAGAATTTGGACTTGCAACCCGTCATATGGTTGCTTGCTCCATTATCAAGGTACCACACGTTTGATTCCACTTGCCCTTTCATGTCATCTGTCAACAATGCTGGCACCACTTGCTGCTCGTTCAGAAGCATCATATTATCATCTTCTTCAACATATTTTGCCAACAATAAAGCGGGCTCTTCGTCCTCCACCTGAGTCAAGTTGGCCTCATGTCTCTGCTCTTTATTTTTCTTCGGTTTTCGGCACTCTACTGCGTAGTGTCCAAATATGCCACAATTGTAACATTGCACCCTGCTTTTGTCTCGACCTCCCCTTCTTCTTTGGTTGCCACTTGCTTCAGAATCAGTCTTACTCGTGCGCTTCTGCCACTCTTCTCTGGTGAGTAACAGTTTCTTTTCTTCATTTATTCTCCTGGACCACTCTTCTTCTGTGAGAAGTAATTGTCCACCACTTGACTCAGTTTTGCATTTCACCCTTTCTTCGTGAGCCTTTAAAGATCCTACTGCTTCCTCCACCGTCATTTTTTCAAGATCTCCAAATTGTTCCAAGGTAGAAGTGATTTGAAGGAACCTTGCAGGCACAGCTCGAAGTAGTTTCTTTACGACATAAGTCTCATTCACCTCCTCTCCTAGAGCTCGTATGTTCGTTACCAGCCCGTTGAGTTTCATGCAAAACTCATCAATTTGTTCACTTTCTTTCATACTGAGTGACTCGAACTCGGATTTCAATGACTGTACGCGTGCAGCCTTAACACGTTCGGCTCCCTGGCACAAGGTTTTGATTGCAACCCATGCCTCTTTAGCACTCTTCTTGGCAGCAAGTGAGAGCAGCCACTCCTCTGGTATACCTTGGTATATCATTGCCAAAGCTACCTTATCCGTTCTCTCATCAGTTACCGCTTTGGGATCGCTTGATTCTACAGCCTCCCACACCCCATGCGCTTGCATGAATACCTTCATTTTCATTGCCCATGCTGTGTAATTCTCCTTTGTCAACAGTGGGTAATTCAAACCAAACGAACCTGTCTTCGCTTTACTCGTCTCCGGCGCCGTCATCTTGGACATAAACTTTGGCAGTCACCTTTGTACCAGGCTCTGATACCAACTCTTGGATTCTATTATGCAATAAATATATATATATATATATATATATATATATATATATATATATATATATATATATATATATATATATATATGAAATGTATATAATATAGAACTGAGAATAAAAAACAAGACACCACAGATGCTCGTCAAAAGACTTGCGTTTTTCATTATCATACTGCAAACATAAATATAACAACTACAGGGAAAAACAATGCTAGAAAATAGGAACAGAAAACAAAAGAAACTCCCAGACCACTTAGTCCATTACTACCACTACACTCGATCCTAAAACGTAGCAACTGCAAAGATGACTCAGTCACACACGACTAGATCAACTGCTCATGCTTCAGACAAACTAAACTACTCGACTTATTATTATTATAAATAAATTCAGATTAAATACTAACACATACAGTATTAGCCACCAGGGACATCTGATCATAGAAGAGTGGTATTGATTGGGCATCCTGTACTAAATTGAGGCACTTGTAATTTATTTGATTTTGCTTATTATAGGTTTCAGGAATTCAAATATATATATAAATCAGATTAGCAGTGTCTCTTTATTTATAATTATCATTTCGATAAGATATATGTTTACATTTCGAAAACTAGAAATTTTACTATGTTCTTTTTATGTTGTTTTAAAGATTTTGAGAGAGAAGGAGAGAGAGAGTTTTAAGACAAATTAGAAATTTATAATATTTTTTGTTCATACCTCTATTGTATTTCATCACCCCCAATCTTTAAAATTACTATCTCCAGTATCATTACCTCCTTATTATATTTAGAAGAACACACACATGCAAATTTGTCTCAATGTGTTTTCAAATACTATCTAATTTTTTCTCTTAATTATTACCTACTTTTATCTCTAAAACGGTTTTGGACATTTATACTGTATTCCATGTATTATCTCATGGGGCAATGTGAAAGGGGCGGTTGGTCCACTTTATACATAATGAGAATTTAGCAACATCTATTTGATTCGAAAGTTTGAATTTTACAACCCTTCATCCAGTTTTTTAAACTTTAATCTCTAAATCTCATTAATCATCTTAATTATAATCGTGGTTTTCCATAAATCCATCTTAAATTGGTAATCAAGTTCAGGTAGCTAGTGTAAGGTTTTGACAGGCTAGCTTGTTAAAAAATTTAATTTTAATTTTAGAATTCGTATAATTTGGATGTGTTATTTTATTGAAAAATAATTTTAATTTGAATAGTTATAAGTAGTTCATGATTGATCTACGCATTTTTTTGTTACAAGTAATTTTGAGTAATGCCAGCATGTTTTTGTAAAGGTTTCCGATACACATGAAGCAGTTTTTGGGATAATTGATAAAGAACACATATAATGAACTAATTAAGGATTGTTGTTTCTACAGGAAGCACTTTAAAGACAAACTTTCTTCTGAATCTAATCCGAGGATCTGAAGAGCTGTTGAATAAGTACTGTTGCGGATACTTCCTGTGAACTGAGGTACCTAGTTTACTTTTTATGATTTATTGCTAATTAATCAACAACTGAGGTAATTTTTACGATTGCATAAACAAATTAAAATTTGTATTCTCCAGTTGTATATATTATATGTTTTTGATCTGAAATAAGTGTTCAACGGTTCATATTCATGTCTGAGTATCTAGTGTTGGACATGGGTACTCAAGGCAAAAATGAAGATCGAGTCCGGAATCTGCGTAGCGGTTCACTTGGAATTTTACCTTTAATTGACGGGTTTCGTGTTATAAGTTTTATACTTCTTTCTGGTCTTATAAACCATCACGGTCATAGTGGTTAAATGCAGTGAGTTTGGACCCATGGATGCAGGGCTGACCCTTGAGATTTGGGAATCCGAGTTGAAATTTTGAAATGGTGCTCATTTTCATATAAAGTTCCGAGATTTTTTTTATGTATATTCGAATAACAATATTCATGTCAATTATATACATTAATAAAACTGAAAAAATGGAATTTTTTTATCAAAATGTAAGTTCAAATGTAATATATATATGTAAAAAAACATTATATTATATAGTACACATATATAATTTTCTTGGTGCCCTTATCGTAGTGGTGCTCCAGGCACTCGGCCTTGATGGCCTTACCCAATGATTGGCCCCGCGTGGATGAGATGTTATGCATATTTAAAATATCGATAACTTTAATCTAACATATGTTACATGTGTTTAGATTTTCTCAAAGCATTAATAGACGTACAGACCATGGAGCCTACTGGTGAACAAGACATGCAACGCTATGATGGTCCTCAAACCAGGTAAATTTTGTTGCTATTACTGCACATTGTTCAAGTTGGCTTATTTAGGTTTTTTATCCTTCGATTTTAGTGTTAAATATGAAATATATATACCTAATTAGCAAAATAAATAATAGTAACTAAATCTTGTTAATATCCTCCTCTTTTACTTGAAGTGGTTTGGGCAAGTTAAAGTGTCAAATGCTCAAGAAATAGCAATAACCTCCAAAGAAAATGTAGACGAAAAACCATTCATGATTCGGACTCTCTAAAACTGCCCATTTTCTTCTGTGAACTTGAAAATAACATTGGCTAGCCACTGATCAGAATTGCTCTTAAACTTCTTATTTGTATTCAATATAGGAATATAAACTTGGATGATAATATTTGGATTTTTCGTTTAAACATAAATAATACCTCTTTATTAGGTCAAAGAGTAAATTAGTTGTTGAAGGGCTTAAAGCTGGAGAATCAATAATAAGGAAGCCACTTCCAAGTAGGAGGTCTAGTACTGATGAAGAGAAGGAAAGGTAATATATCTATACACTCATTTATCCAATGAGTCATGTTTCATGAAATTGGAATTTTTCCCTTTTAATATAGCATGATACTCATAATTAACCATATATTCTACACATGTCACAGTGGATCAGACGACCGGATTTCAGAAATGCAGCAACAAACTGGTTTGCCGTCAGATATTAGTGGTACAACAATATCATTTCAATTATTTCCTAATTGTTTGTTTGAATAAATTGCATGTTGCATCCTCAGTAGGCCGGATTGCAGAACTTGAAATTGATTGACCTAGCTACTCTATGATATTATTATGCAGTGTAGTTTTTAATTAATTAACATCAAAATCCAACCCATGACACAGAGCTAGTTTCTGTTGAATTATCAAGGAAAATGATAGATATGATTCAACTGAAATTTCAACGAAGCTCCTATATATATAATCTCTATTTATAAAGCTTCTTTATATGAGTTTTAATTATTAATGGAGCCTTAGCGTTGTTGTTAGGGTTTTATTGGAATTTTATACCTGCAGCTTTACAATTACTAGGGTTTGAATTTTCTTGAAGCTTTAGCAAAGTTTCTATATAGGAATGGAGTTTTAGTGGACTTGAAAAGGTTTCTTAATTGGTTCTTTAATGGAGTTTTAAAAGTACTTTAAATAGAATCAAAATTTCATGTTGTACGAAGTTGAAGTTAAGAGTAAACCCACGAAATTACAAGTTTCTTTTGTAAATCAAGGAAGTATCCTCAAAAATCGAATTGAAAAAAGCTGATAAAAAATCAAGATATATATATGTTCTAAGGCGCCATCCTCGAGGACCATGAGGGATTGATTTAGGGGAAGTTTTGTTGTTGGGAGTTGTCCCACATCGATTATGAGAGTGACAATTTGCTAGTTAATAAGTTTGCTAGTTAATAAGCAACAAGTTAAGTCCATTAGTCTGAGGCCCCGTTTGGGATAACTTAAATTTAAAATAAATAACTTATTTTAATTTTTTTTATACATATTTTCAAAAAAAAAAGATAAATATTTATTTTAGAATTTTAAAACCAAATATGATTTTCAAAATTGAAAATAAGTTAATTATTTTCAAAAAAAATACATACATACTAACTTTTTCTGGAACTTATTTCCCGGAAATAAGTTCAGCCAAACACCACCTGAGACTTTTTGGGATGTGACCAATAATAAATCTGTGTGGGCTGAGTTGCGGCCCAACAGTCTTACTAACAAAAATTAAAAAGTTTTTCTTTATCACTCCTAGATTTTCTTTGTAGTATATTAATAATCTACAAAAATAAGAGAATGTTCCGTTCCCTCTAACTTCTAAATTCTGGTTCAAGTGGCCAATATTTTGAGATGTCACTCACTTTATCGGATGACAATATATATTTCTCAAAGTGAGTATCATGAATCACTTGATAAATTTTATTTTATTTCTGAAAATACACCATGAATTACACTATAATTTTTTGGATCATTAGCTTGTTTTTTTAATAGTACTACACTTGGTGGCCTGGCCAATTTTTTATCTGGGAAAAATTACTTTAATTTTGAAGTGATATATACAGATCGATAATGATGTTTACACCTACTTACAGGCTCTTCCCAAAATAATGGATGTTCCAGGGATCCAACATCGTCAAGTATTAACATTGTGGGCAAAAAAGGAAAGAAACGTGGTCGACCACAAAAACATGAAGCTAGAGATGCTCCACTAACTAAGGGCTCCAGTGATGCCAATGTCAACTTGGGTAGAACTGAGAAGAGGAGACCTGGAAGACCCCGAAAATACCAAACCAGAGATGCTCCAGTTAAGGGATCCAGTGATGCCAATGTTGCCAAAGACACACCGCATAATGGTAACCAGTCGTCACTGGACAACACAGATCTGGTCTTGGAAGATCTTGACGAAAGGGTTGGACCTGTGGATACCATTCTGGACTTTGAGGATGATGGCATGGGGGACGACTTCTACTCGGCAGGCCTAGATGTACCACCCGATGATCTGTCAACTGTATATTTACCTTTACTTTTTTAAATTACGTAATTTTCATTTAACTAATTAAAAACATATATAGATGATCCTGATAACTTTTGCTGTCTTCGGTTTTGTGGAATGATACTTATATTTGATCCTATTAGCGGAGTATATATTATCCTAGCTAGCTAGTAATTTAAAGTTTGTTGTTGATTGCAATTAATCTCGTTTAGTTTCATCATTGTACCATGATCATGGACCAGTATCCATTTGAAATTATATATATATGCAGCAGAATTTTTCATGTGAAATGGAAACATACCTAAATTCGGGGTAACTGCTTATATATATATGTTCTACACATGCACACACATATCTTGCACATATATAATTTATTTGCTTGGACAGTTGGACAGAACTAGTTTAGTCTCCATTCATGCCATTAAGGTGCAATCTCGCCCGTCGTTTGGTTCGCAGAGTCGTATGAGATTGGAATCAGGAATCGGGCTGGGTTAACAAGGTACGTGTTTGAGATATCATTTCTGATATCATATTTTTTAGTGTTGGAATAAATATATTTGATTTAATAAATTTTGAGTTATTAATTATAATTAATTTAAAATATTAATTAATTTATTATTTTAATATATTTTTGTAACATTGATTTATTTCATATTAAATATTTACATTTAATTGCTTAAATAGAAATGAAAATATTAAAATAAAATGATTCTGCATACCCACTTCTCATACTTACCTCCTCATTGATATCAAAAACCCATACCTTATGGATTTGAGTATGAGTTTATCTTTTTTCTCAACCAAACATCAAGTATGAGTTTGGAATGGACGAAACTCATACCTCATTCTAGAATGAGTTGAAGAACCTAGTACTTTCCTTGATCGGTTCCAATAACACTAATAAGTACTTTAATAAGATATGTCTACAATCTATCATTTTCGGCATCTGAATTCAAGCCATACAAATATATTTGTATATGATGGGGGCAAAAAATAAGTTCTAAAGACATAATTAATATTACATTAATTAAACCTAGTTTCGTCCAGGTACGAGCCCAATTAATGAGGCTGACAACCCTAATTAAATAATAATTTTTAATTAATAAGTAAATATTCAGCCTATTAATTAGAGTCAAAATAAAAGAAGACTACCACAAAGAGTAGCCTCCAAGACACATAATCCAACAAGGAAAGTGTTTTCTACAAGGAAAACTCTAAAGCTTCATCCAATAACGAGACCACCAAGCCTAACCCTAATCTAATTCTAGACTTTCAACGTCTAGGTCTAACCCCTCAACATTAGAATTACGTTTTCTGGTTTGATTCTTTATAACAATGAAGATATGTAGGCATCTTGTGAGGACCGACTTAGTCTTGAAACGCAAGAGCAAGTCATAAGTTTCGAAAGCACCCCACGCAGCCTAGATTTTTTGCAACAACAGTATATTTGAGTTGCTAAGGTTATAGATCGAAAACTATTGATAGAGAAACACTAGTAGTTATTCAAATCTTTCTATTTATTTTAATTTTACGTTCTCATCTCTGTCTTTCTCACTCTGAGCAAAAATAAAAAAGTAGGTTGAATTAGACATCTACGTACGGCCACTGTGTTGTTCTAGTCATCTTTCATTAGTATGCGTAATCTAACCATACATCTCCTTTAATATTTATGTTATAGCATACTTTCAAAGCTGAAGTTTGTCAAAAGAATTGAAGAACCATTCTGGGAAATTTTAGGGTGTTGTACTCGTGATATATTAAGATGGAGTTCGACTTGACACAAAAAAATCCGCCGGCACCTACTGAATGGATAGTGAGAACTTTAGACTACTAAACATGACTTTAATATTTTATTAGGTTTATTTAATACAAATGGGGTTCCGTGGTTCGTAATGCATGAGCATTTTTTCTCCACACTGCTCATTCTTGCATCAATATAAGGAACTCCTTTGTTTTTTCTTTTCATTTTTTCAATCCGCCAACACTTTTTCCTTTCTTAACATCAAAAAGCTTAAGTCTGTCGCAAATTCTGTCATATGTTTATTTATGTCATATGATTCTTCTAAAACATTAAACATTAAGATGTCAGGAGAGACTGACTAATTACCGGGACCTTATTCTAACAAGAATGACAATTTCAGGAGCTGAGCAACCACATAGTGTGACGACAATCCCTCGATTCAGATTTGGGGATGACATAATTCTAAATTCAAAAGCATTTAAAAAATCTATGTACTATTATAACTCGTTCGCAGACAAGTGCTTCAGCTAATGACTCCGCTATTATTAATGTTGCTCCGGATATATACAAATATATAATTAAGGTCAAGAAAAAATTGCACAATGAAGATCTGCCATTGTAAGAATATGATGAAATGGTTGAACCCGGTAGTATTCTGGACTTTGGGGATGATGGCCTGGGAGACGACTAGTACTTTTGCAGCATGCCTAGCTAGATATAATTAAGATATCTCTGTCAAAACAAATCACAGGTTCAGTAATTAAAAATCTCAACTTTATAAAGTTTATTTATTAATAAATATTCACAAACAATCCCAATACAACACATATTAAGAAGGGGTGTCCATCGTCGAAATGGTGTCCATATTACAGAAAGTTACGCGAGTAATTATCAAGTTGAATATCAGCCTAGCTATAGGTTCTTTTTGCTTATTTTTGGGTGTTAGCTGGTTATGTGGTATCAGCCTATATATGTGCTGGATTTTAGGTTTTTATATCAGGGAGAACTCTCTTTGTTATTAGCTGAAATTGTGGTGTTATCCAATAGTTTATAGGCTAGATTCTAGAATTTATTTTTGTTATTAGATGTGGTATTAGTGCCTATAGGCTGAATTCTGGATTTTTTTTTTGGGATATTGTAAACTTAATTATGACGGATATCGTAACTTGCGACGAATATTGATTTCTATGATGTTTAATCGATCTGTTGCCAAATGTTTAATTTGAATTTGACTCTCTCATTATTTGTTTGTTGTTGTGTATTCTAAATTTTCATGTGTAGTGTATGTTTAATGCACTACAAGAAAAAAAGGGCTAAAAGTGACCGCAATAATCCGGTCACTTTTACTCTACTAATGACCGGCAACGGTCGTTTATATGTTAAAAACGACCGGAAGGCTTCGGTCATTTTTAAGACCGTCGAAAATAATATGCCGGTCGAAAGGAAACCTATATATGACCGAAAATAATCGAATATAGAAACTTAAAAGTGACGAAAAATAGTCGTATCTTAATTCCCAAAAATTTGAATTTTCACTTTGAAATTTCACCAAAAAATTTCAAACTTTTCGTTTACCGCCTAAGGTGCATAAACTCGACCAAAAACGGTCGTATTTGTATCGACCAAAAATGGTCGTATTAATATCGACCAAAAACGGTCGTATTGTAGTCGACCAAATTCAGTTGAAAGATTGAAATCAAAAGTGACCAACTCTGGTCACAATGATCGACCAATAGGAGTGGAAAAGTGACCGGTTTCAGTCACATTGGTTGCTTAAATGTGACCATATATGGTTGTAATTTATCACCAACCATTTGTAATTTATCCTGTCCAATTCCTATCAATTCGTACCACTAGCCAAAAATCCAAATTTGACAATTCAATACCACCAAACTCAGTCGCACTACATAATTATCGATTATCATGTATAATTCCTACTAATTCATACTACAATGTCAAAAACTCATGAGAGATTAGTTTTATAATAAACCAGAAGATTCTTCCAATTCAAAAGGCCCCATAAAAATACAATACTAGATAGAGTTTACAAAATCCAGATAAATATATATCCATTAGTAGAATATCCGCAAAAGTATAAACTTTTTGTTCCAAAATAGCTAAACCGGGTAAGATTCTTGAATTGTATGTCGTGGATGCATAAATACCTTTCCCTTCTTCGGCTTCCGAGCTTGCAATGTGATTAAGATATTCCTTTTCCTACGGCTCTTTGGAGACAAAGGTGGTTCATCTGTACCATGCTAGGAAGCCATCTCTTGTGTAACACGCTCCATTGCCTCCTACATGTTAAAACATATTAAAAAAAATTGCAGATCAGGGATATTGAGGGGTAAACATATTACATCATGACATCTTCACTAATGATATGTTGTACAGTGAAATGTATGTAAAACAGGAACACATCAAAATCTAAGCATTAAGACATAGCCTCGTGCAGGGGCGAACTTAGAATGTAATTACACAAATAATGCCAATGTGTCAAAATAACACAAGTTAGAATTAGCAAATAAGGCCAATGTGCAACCAATAGGATACAATCAGCATTCAGAGCCTATCTGGTAAGTAATGTGCCTATTCATACAATCTCCACAATTTAGTCATTTTAAAAATATTAGAATTAGATGACTGGTATTTGTAGGCTAGGAGAGAGCTCTGCGGGAACTTAAAGGACTTGTAAAGCTACAGACTCTAGTAAGAGGGCAAAATAATATATATTACTAGTATATAGTCTTTATTTATTTGTTGCTTTCATGCTTAGTTTTCATGTTTAGAGAACATTGTGATTACTAAAACACAGTCTAGAAAAGGAACTAGCATCACAGATGAGTGGGATTGTCATCAGCATACGCTAGAGAAAAGGAACTTTTAAGCGCAACTTCTAAGTTTAAAAGGATGTATAAACTTTTTTAAGGCTCTGACCCTTTTTACCAAACCTCAATTATATTACTATAATGTAAAATATATTACTCAGCTAAACTGACAAGAAAGCTATCAAAGTGATAAAGATAAATCCATTAAATTTCTTATAATTTTAGCTGAACATGTAATTAACTATAGTGTCTGTATTTTCTTAAAATATTGAGACAGTTAAAATGAGGCATGAATGAACCATATTCACAAGGATCCATTTTAAAACAGAGGCAATGTCTGCATTGGGAATTTCAAGTAAAACATCTGCTGCTTACACATATTAATTAACCAGAGAAAGAAAAAATAGCCTTTACCCCTTCCTCCAACATCTCCTCTACCCATTCCTCGACTGTCTCATCTGCCCCTTTCTACAACTCTTATAGCTTTACCCTTACTCAAACTTTTACCCCATCTCCAATAGCCTTCCCCTTATCCTTACCCATACCTCTTGATGTGAAAATCTGCGCAAATCGATTATGTACCTAAAAATTGAAAGAAAACCAAGATTCAGGGCGAGTTTAGGGTTTAATAATCGATTAAATACAAAAATCAAAGCTTGGAATACCTGTTTAATAGACTTACGGTCGGAATTTTCAGTCATCGAAGCTTGCGCTATTTGGAAAATGAAAACCTAGATTTGTATCGTCGCTTGTGTTTGAAGAGATAAGGAAGATAATAAAGTGATAAGATGAGATGATAAAAAATGTTTTTATATAAATCTAGGAAGCGGTCGACTGGATACGGTCGTTTCTATATTGACCGGACTCGGTAGATTTAATAATCTTGTAAAAAGAGTCAGTAGCTACTGGAACTGCTCCCCTGTTTTGTGAAAAACTCCCCTATACTGCCCTGTTTTACCATATATGTAAAAAATTGCTACTCTTCGTATTATTTTCTAAAAAATATATAATAATTAAACAACAATAATTATCGATAATTAAACATAAATCTCATACATTAAATTTCAAATAAAAATATAATTAAAAATAATTCTGAATTTGATACATTAATTCAATAAAAATAAATACTACATATTATCATCACTATCACTTTGCTCATCAACACTCATGTCTTCATCATCACTTTGCTCCTCATTGTTTTCCACCGTGAAATTATCATTTTCGTAATCTCTCAAGTCAATAAAAAAATTAGAAGGATCATGAATAACCACCGTATCCACATGTGATGATGAAGCGTTTGATGTATCATTTTGAAAAGCGGCATCATTAGATGTAGCATTATCATTATCTATCACATTTTCATCTACTTACCGATTCTTTGTCGTAATCACCGTATACCAGGGTGATTTTTCATTTGTAATACTTGGAACATAACACACTTGATGAGCTTGACTACAACCATCTTATGAACCCCTTATATTAGGCAACACTGAACCAATAAGTTCAAGCAACTCATCAAACCCCTTGTTACTACAACCATGTCTACTCTTGAAATGCAATAACTTATTTTTGAATGATAATGTAGTGAAGTTGGCATTACCCGAATAAATGGGTTCGAAAGCAGCATCTACCATCTCATAAAATTTGTGTGATGTTGCATTTGGTTCTTCCTCAATATTCTCGAAATGTCCTTGTGCCTCCCCGAAATCTCTTAGCATTTCATGTGCATCATACATGTCATCCTCTGTATACCCAAAATTGTTAAAACTTGTTCCGGCTTGGATCCGCGACTTATGTCTTTCACCATGCAAATCCCATATTGTATACGACTCCATAATACCAAATCGATACAATTGATAAGTCACTTTTTCAGAATTGAAAAATTTTAAATTTCCACACTCATAACATGGATATCTTATATTACCTTTGCTATCTTTTTCCTTGAGAGCAAACTCAATGAATTCTTTCAGTCCATCTTTATATTCATTTGATATATTATTCCTTGCATCAAGTCTATGACCCATCCAATTTCGATTGGATGTCATCTACAATGGAAATAATCATCCTAAATTAATATTTCTAAATAATCAAGTTGATGTAAAAAATTGAATAATAAACATCATAAAAATTGAACTAATGCTACTAAACACAATAATTTCACTAATATACTTAGAATAATGAATTATTACACTAATCTTATAAACATAAATTTAATATTCAAATATTATTACACACAAATATTATTTACAAAAATTAATCATATAACTAACATTTATTATAATCAAATGATAAAATAGATGATATTTACATGAACACAAGATATAAAATGATAATTACCTCAATGAAATTTGCAGATCTAGAGCTTTATTCTAAACAAAATAAGAATGGTGGAAGAGTTGAAATGGGAAAGAGGAGACCAATAAAGTAAGAATGAAAAGCAGCAGTAGCTAGTAGGGTTTTATTCTATGATGTTAAATATGACCGAACTCGGTCATATAAATTTAACCACGTGATTACTAATTTCGACTGCCTATGGTCATTTCTGTTTTCACGTGGTGTTTGAAACGTGCTGCTAAAAAATAACCACGTGGGTATTCAATGTGACAAAAAACGGTCACTTTTGTGGGAGAGAGAGCGACCAAACACGGTCACTTTGGCGGGACTAAGATGACCAAAACCAGTCATATTTATAGGTACAAGAAGTGACCGCATAGGTTTTCTAGTCGATTTTGGATAGGCGTGACCCATTACGGTCACGTTAAAAATGTCGTTTTTTCTTTTTTTCTTATTATAAGAGTTTTTATAACCTAAATTATTTAAACTATTGTATATAATCATTATTATCATATTTTTAACATATACACGATTAAATCACTAAAATTGTTTTTTAAATAATTCATACATATTTAGATCCAATACCATTTAACCCTCAACCATATCTTCTTATACTAATGTCATGATAGGTTTTGCTATGTTGTCATGCTATATATATTAAAAATTTTAATGATCAATGTATTGAATATATTATAATATATGGAGTGCATATAATTACAAAATACATTCATAAAATTTTATTTTTTAAATAATTAATCATTTGTTATAATATTTCCAAAATACTAAGATAATATATAATTAAGCATTTTAATATCATCCAAAGATTTTAGTTATGATTAATATTTGTATTTTTTTTTCAATTGCAATGTATATATAGTCACATGATTGATGGCCTTTTTAAAAATTATATAATTTTTTCATTAATATGTATAAAACGTAAATGACCGAATATAGTCAATTTTGTAAAAGTGACCGACTGTAGTCACTTCTAATTTTTCAAAATTTAAAAGAACGGAAGCGGGAAAATTCCCGCCCATTAACTGAATATTTATTTATGACTGCTAACGGTCGTATTTGCCGATGTGACCACTGGCGGTCGAATTAGAGTTCAGCGGGAAATTTCCCGCCCTCCGATAATGTCATATCGACCGAAATTGTTAAGTGCGGTCGTTTCTGTACTTCCAAAAATGACCGAAATCGGTCAATTTTAGAGTCGGTCGAAAAGTTCGGTCAAATGTAATTACAGGTCAAAGGTCTTACACAGTTGACCTTACAAGTGATGGAATGCAATCATATTTAAATCCGATCATTTTTAATCGGTCGTTTTTAACCCTATTTTCTAGTAGTGATGTGTGTTGCGTAACAAGAAAGTGATAACATGTTAAATAATGTCTTTTAAAGTTGATGTGGTAAAAACATGTAAAATAAGTTTTGTTGGTTTATATGTTACCACCGATTCAGTAACAAGTATTGTAAATCAAATGATTTCTTGTGACAAAACCGGTAGTAAGAAGTAGAAATCACAGACAATAATGTGACAAAAATTTTACTTTTTTCCGTTGCAAATTCTGGGAATTGCCGTCATATATTTTATGAAATATTGTGACCGCATTTGTTACAAGTTGTGAAAAATTTGTGACGAAATCAGTCGTACTATTTATTTCCATTTTTTAATTAATGTTTTGTTTGAAACAATAGCTCACTATTAACTTGCAACAGATTAAGAACTTACGACAAGTGTTAAAGCAATTGTAGTGGACAATTCTAAGAGATCGATTAGATATAAATAAATTCCCATATTAGTGTCATTCTTTCCTCAATAGTTCTGCTGTATGCAAAATATATTCTCCAAGGAACGGAAGTGGGGTCAAAATAATAATTTTAAGTATAAATATTCATGAGATTTAAATATTAGAGTTTTGAGAACTAGCTGATGGTTGTAAAATTCAAATTTTCTAATCAAATAGATTATATTGTGCATAATGCCCCATGAGATAATACATAAAATATAGTGTAGAAATCCAAAAAAGTTTGTAGTGATAAAAATAGGTGAATAATTAAGAAAAAAAATTAAGTATCAGGAGAAAGCACGTTAAGGCAAATGATATATATGTTCTCCGAGTATAGCTTTAAAATATGTGCTTATACGTTAAGTTGTTATTTTTGTGTTGGTCAGAGGATCTCTAAAGATAGTAGCTATAATGATTAGTTAAAACCATGTAAAATATATATTATGTAAAAATTTCTGAACCGGTAAGGAATTGTAGTCCAGTGGTATTAGCTATAATGAATATCTATATTCAAAAAATAGTTTTTTATTATTATTTTAAAATTCAATAATTATATTATAACAATTATATTCTATCAGTTATATAGTAGTAATTAATTATATATATATATATACATAAAAGGAAATATTATAAATTAAATCAAAGTTAGGTAATTTTTTTATTCAATACAAATTAAAATATAAAGTCTAATTAATGTAAAAATATTTATTGATAATACTATAACATTTTTATAGATATTTATGAATTTTAAAATAAAAATAAATAATTAGTACAATTGCAAATAAAATAAGATATTTAAAGATACGAAAAAACAATTAACAAAAATTACTTTTATACATCATAGAACATATACTAAAATTATATTTTATTATATTACTATATCAATTTTTTATAAATATTTCATATCTATTAAAATATTTCATATTTTATTGTTAATTTATTTAACAATAAAACACTATTTTTATATTTAAAATTATATAAACCTAAAAATATAAAAAATAAAATAAAATTTATAATACATCAAATAAATTGATATATATATTAAATATTTAAAAAGTGCCATATATATTTTAAATAATTATATAAGTAATTAATAAATTTGGTTGATAATAAAAAAATATTTTTACATTTAGTATTATATAAAATGAAAAATATTTAAATGTAAAAATATTAAACATAAATAAATATTATAAACATATATATTATATATATGTGAACGTGTATGATTGGGTTTAAATAATGCAGAATTAGGTACAAAAAGTGACCTGGATACTTTTACATAATAGGTATAGACTCAAAAACCAAACCGTGACATCTAAAACTATACCTAACAGAAGTTATCCCTCGGAGTAACCTATATTTTACGTATTAGATATAATATATTGTCACGCATATTTTATTACTAACAGGTGCTCAGCGTTGAAGTTGTTCTTAGTATCAAAATGCATATGTTTTAATCCCTAAAAATGTGTATTAAAAGTCAAAGCTACATATAAAAAAACATAGGGAGTAAGTTGCTGCGGGAAAGAGATTTATGGTTGTCCATGTATGCGTTTGATTATGTGTCACCATACAAGAGATGGGCGTGCCACTAAAGCGGAGAGTTCTATGCTAAATTAATCATAAATATTATCCTAGTAATTTAAATTTTGTTGTTGATTGCAATCTCATTTAGTTTCATCATTGTAGGATCATACCATTTGAAATCATGCAGCAGAAGTTTCATGTGAAATGGAAACATACCCAATTAAATTCAAGGTAGCTGCTTATGTTCCTACACACAGGAATACATTTGTTTGCTTCCAGAGAACAGTTTAGTGTCCAGTCATGCCATTAAGGTGAAATCTCGATGAATTAATAGCTAAATTATTTCATACTTTCCTAAGTTCCAATATTAATTAATATCTTCAATAAGATAATAAATATATAATAAATATTTTTTAACTGTGAAGTTATTTTATATATATCAAGAAAGCAAGTATATGGAAGAAATGTAAGGAGGGTATATGTGAGTAAAGAGTACCAAGAAAATAGATAGATACGTGGGAAACGAGAATATTGAAAAGATCAATTTCATCAGAGAAGATGAGTTCGGGGGAGAACATGATTTAACGTATATGTATGTGTATGTATATGTAAGGGAGGGGATGGTACAATATATGCATAATTTGTCTGTGGTGTTAACCCAAGTAACACATCGATGAGGAAAGAGATAATTCTATTGTATATATGTAGTCACTTAACTCAATTAGTATAAAGTTTTTTGGAATATGACCAAAAATAAATCTATGCGGCCGTAGTCTCAAAGAAAAAAATAAAAAAGACTAAGCGGAAACAGAAAAATATGAGTTCCGTGAACAACAAAAATAAGGACAGTTCTTTTTTTTATTTAAAACCTGTATCAGCTTGGAACAGTCTGGCTCACGCAAATCCGAAGAAGTTATCACGGAAATGGACCGACCTCGCAAATCGATTTCGATGTCTGAATAATCCACATCCTGAACCAAACTTGAGTCTTTCAATTCATTTTGGCACATACTAGATGAAAGACCGTGTTTGGTGAAGGGCTTCGTTTTCTCCTCGTAAAGACCAGGAGGAACTACAACAGAGTCAAGGCTTTCTTGCCATGGTGATGATCCTTTTTATCACAATGGTCATTCTGATCACAATTTAGAGTAAGCTGATCCAAAATATCACATTTTTCAAAATTAATCCTTTTTAACATTAAAAACACAAAATTAAGATACGTTTTCAGAAAACACATTCTTATTTTGCGTTTTTATTTTTCAAAAACACAAATTAAATTTATGTTTTTATAAAAAAGGTAAAAAAAAAATGCATTTTTAAAATGCGTTACCTAAACAGAGATCACATGTTAACAACATGATTGTACAAGAACTATGTAGCGTGGATAGCAATTCATTTATAAAAGTATAAAATTGTGGGGACCCTGCTAATTAACTTAGGTCATGATGATTCAAACTTTCAGCACCAATAACACTATTTTGTTTAATCAAACATAACGGATATTGATTAAGCGTTTATCTAGGATTGGAAGGTCATTCCCTTCGATTGTGATTTTTAAGGCCTTTTAATATCAAAATGTGATAATTAAAAAAAAGCCATTTCATTAAGACTTTCTTACGGCCCAACATACATAATTCGGGTGGGAGATTGGACCGTAAAATTTAGAGACGAGATATATGTTAAAGACATTAAATTAATAAGTTAAGAATAATAACTATATATGATTACTGTTTAATATAGCTATTTATATAGTTTAGATCTGTGACTCAAATACTGAAGGATTGAAATTGTTATAGTTTCGATTAATAATATAGTATAGACATATATTTAAATGAAGGATCTTTATATAGTATGGCCGAAAAATGTGTGTTTTAGAAAATAGAGTGTATGATTTTTATAAAAAAAAAACAATCAAACAAAAAGTAGAGTACGAATACAGGAAGGAAGCTATGAACTAGAGTTAAAAATTAATTTTAAGTACAACTATTCGTGAGATTTGAAGATTAAAATTTTAAGAACTAGCTGATGATTATAAAATTCAAAGTTTCGAATCAAATAGATGTTTACAATGTCCCACGAGATAATAAAAGTCCAAAACAGTTCTATAGATAAAAGTCGGCAAATAATTAAGGAAAAATCAAGTAGTACGAGAAAACAAGTTGAGATGTTATATATGTTCTCCAAGTATAATTTTAAAATATATGATTATACAATGTCAACAAGGGGACATCTTATATTATATAACGGTGGTGAAATTTAACAGGATAAAAATGCATATAGTTTATTCCCTGTGTTTTTTATATATCCCTTTGACTTTTTGGCATAATCTTTAGGTATTTTCTCCATATAGTAAAAGTTATTAGTTTTAAATTTTTTAAATTATAATATATGTAATTAAAATTTTAATTCACAAAAAGAATTAATTAATTAAAATTAAAATTTTATTAAAGCGACATATAAAAAAATCGATGAATTAACACCTAATGTCCTAATCACTAATCACTATTCTCTGTTTTCCTGCGGGCAATTGATTTATGGTTGTCGAGGTATGCGTTTGATTATGGGTCACCATTCTACCGATACGCCACTATGAGGAGAGATCTAAGCTTTATTAATCATGTATAGGTAATCAAATTATCTATTTCCCAAATTTGGAGATGCAAGATATAAAAGTTGAAAAAATGACAAAGATAAAACCAAATCTCTATTTCTTTCTGTGTTGAATATAATATGAATTATTTAAAGAAGAAAACAATCAATTTTAAAATTTAGAGGTTGTCCATAATAAATCAGATGTTTTTTATATATTTGTATGCTTACACTAACGATTGTTAGAATATAAACATTTCTCCATTAGCATCATTGTTGCCTTAATTTGTTCCCGCGTAAATATATCTTATTTACGTTATTGACTTTGTAACGGACCGATTGTTATAATATAAATATATTTCCCCATTAGTATCATTGTTGCCTCAATTTGTACCCGTGTAGGTAAAATATATCCTCGACAAGCACGCATCCTCGAAATTCACCCCACTAATTTTCCGCTTGTATGTTATTATGTACGTTATTAACTTTGTAACGACCGATTGTTATAATATAAATATATTCCCCCATTAGCATCATTGTTGCCTCAATTTGTACCCGTGTACGCAAAATATATCCTCGACAATCACGCCTCCTCGAAATTCACCCCACTAATTTTCCGCTTGTATGTTATTATGTACGTTATTAACTTTGTAACGGACCGATTGTTATAATATAAATATATTCCCCCATTAGCATCATTGTTGCCTCAATTTGTACCCGTGTATGCAAAATATATCCTCGACAATCACGCCTCCTCGAAATTCACCCCACTAATTTTCCGCTTGTATGTTATTATGTATGTTATTAACTTTGTAACGGACTGATTGTTATAATTTAAATATATTCTCCCATTAGCATCATTGTTGCCTCAATTTGTACCCGTGTATGCAAAATATATCCTCGACAATCATGCCTCCTCGAAATTCACCCCACTAATTTTCCGCTTGTATGTTATTATGTACGTTATTAACTTTGTAACGGACCGATTTTTATAATATAAATAAATTCCCCCATTAGCATCATTATTATCTCAATTTGTTCTTGTGTCCTCAAAATTTACGGTCATGTAATTTTCCACATTTGGTTCTAACTAGTCATAGAAATACATTTGTATATTGTCATGTATACTTTTTTTCTGGTCTAGAATTCGGATCTCAATCAATTCAACCAAATAGTGAATCCAATTTTATAAACAAAATCAAATTGGAGGGGCTAAGGTTATAGATCGAAAAATATTATTAAATACAGATATTTACCGTGAAAAATCTATTTTCCCGTCCGGCTTTTATTCTTGGGGATGTCTTCGCAGAAATGAATTTCTTGCACAATCCTGGCAGAAACACATAACTCCCTAAAGAAAGCCCACAAAATAGGTAAGACTGTGTAAAGTTCTTTTAGTTATTATACCCTCTGTTTTTTTACTGTCTTCATCAGTCTCTCACACTATTCATAGAGAAACACAAGTTGGTTGCCAAACAGAGATTAATCGTTTTTGTTTGTTCAAGTCATCTTTTATTAGTATGTTTGATTTCAATAATATTTAACAATACATCTCCTTTAATATTTCTGTTGCAGCATACTTTCAAAGCTGAAGACGTGTGACAAAAGAATCGAATTAAGAAGCATTTTGGAAAAGTTTCGGAGGTTGTTCATGGTACATAATTAACATGGGGCTAGAGATGCTCGGCTCCAGTGATGTCAAGGTTAACTTGGGTAGAACTGAGAAGAGGAGACCTGGAAGACCACGAAAATACAAAACCAGAGATGCTCCAGTTAAGGGCTCCAGTGATGCCAATGTTGCCAAAGACATACCACCCGATGATCCGTCAACTGTAGATTTACCTTTACTTGTTTAAATTATGTAATTTTTATTTAACTTCAAATCATTGATGACCCTAAATATATACTTTGGTTTAATTTTTGGAATGATACTTAGATTTGACACTTTCACTGCGTAATAATTTAAAGTTTGTTGTTGATTGCAATCTCATTTAGTTTCATCATTGTACCATGATCATACCATTTGAAATCATGCAGCAGAATTTTCGTGTGAAATAGTGTAATATCCGTATTTTTTTTTATTTTTAAATAATTGTGTTAATAATTAGAATTAGAAATATATAGGATAATATTTAGAATAGTAATTGGGATTATAATAATATTTAGTTATAAGATTTTGATTTGAAATAGAAATTATTATTAGATTAATAATTAATTTAGAAAAAGGATATTATTACTATTTTTTTAAAACCTATATATACTTGATGGGTCTCTTAAAACATACTTACGTTATATCATAATAACCCTAAGAGTGATAGCAGCCACACGAGTCAATCAAAGAAGTGCACGGAGCAGAGAATAAGAAACGGGGACAGAGCACTAGAGGTTTTGATTCTTCGATTTGCGTTTCCGGTAAGAACATGTTTGGATATTAAGTAATTGTTTAACATGGTGATAGAAATTGGTGGAAGACGTGAACTTTAAATTTATTATTTATTTGATTAGTTTAAAACAAATACTGGATAATGAGTCATGCGTATACATATATTATAATAACATCTTAGCCACAACAAGACATCACATCAACATAGCCATGAGTCTTTGTTAATCTTTTCTTCTTTTCGCATGTCATAGGTTCTAGTATTAGAATAACAATTTTGTTAGGATGGTTAATAATCTCGTTAGACTAAATAGTATACATATAGTGTGCGCAACTTACCGTGACAGTAAGCAAGATATGATGTTTGATTAATATATATTATATATATAAATAGCGTGAATTAATTAAAATATATTATATTTTGTTTATTAGATCGGGAACCGGGTGTTTAGCGGATCGTTACGCATTTTGTTAGTATTTGAGGTTGCTATATTTAAGGTACGGATTTCGTCATCTTTCTCTTCAGCGCTACTCTTTTTAGGATTAATTATATTTGATTTGTTCCGTTAGTAAATCTGCTCATTCAATTATTATTCATTCTAACTGTTTTGATTTTTCGAAAATTATTTTAAATCTGTTTTGAAATATTTAAATATTTGTTTCTGCGATTTTCGAAAATTATATATGTTACATATCTGCATAGAGTATTTGAAATATCCGTTTCAGGTGATCTTAAAAATTGTGGAATTATTTTCTTTGAACCCTTAGAGTGATATTAGGGTATACCGATTTAACCAGCTGTAGGGGTACTACAGCCATGTCATTACGGCACCAGTGGCATGACACTTCCGTGATAGTGTGATTAGTCACGGCGTATCCTTCTGTTAGCTCAGGTGGTGAGCTTTGGCCATTTTGATATTTGTTTGAGGATACGTGGGTGCACCCAGTCTGATTTGATTTGTGATTTGATATTTGACGGTGACGTTGTATATGCCGTACACGTTGTCCGGTTTGTTGCACGCATTAGGTACCCTATGATGTGTGTATCTATTATCTGTTCTGTATCGGTATGAAATATCATAACCCCTTTTTGCTTCAGCCTTGTTTTTTTAAAAATTAAAGTTTATTTATTATTATCAAATTATATATCTTCTTTCTGTTTTATAAAATTGTATTCCAATCCGTACTGGGCATTTGGCTCATGCCGTATTCTTTCTTCTGGCAGGTACTTAGGGGGATCTTGGGCTGTGTGATGGAGAGCTTCCCTTACTTCATTTATTAGGACATTTGAACTTCTCGAATTATTTTAGTCATTTTCATTATTAGAGATTTTAGATTTATTCACATTTATTATTTTAAATTATTTTGGAGGTTTTAATATTAATTTGAGAGACATTGTTGGACCTATTTATTTATTATAAGGTGGATTTTAGTACTCTATATACAGGTTTGTGGTTTGGAAGTAATCACTCATCTCATTTTGGGAAGGGGGTGTTACAGAGATGGTATCAGAGCCAGGTTCTTTCTTGTAGAAAACCTATTTAGGTTTGACCTGTGAGTTTGGGTAGACGTTAGGATGGGTATTCTATTTTGAGATTTCATTTAATTACTTCCATTTCAATATTATTTCACTTTTGCTAAATTTCATAAACTACTTCAGCTTGTCTCTTTCTGCGAAATTTATTGGTATCGTTATTTGATATTGTGAATTCTTTTTAGACGTTGAGCTTTCACATTATTTGAATATGTTTTGACTCATTTTGTTGTTTCTTTCTCATATTCAAAATCTTCTAATTTAGTCTTCGTAAATGAACCTATGTGCCTTCGTGACAATTATCAAGAGTGTTTAGAATTTGTGGGATATACTTATTTAGGCAAAACTTTTTTTTCCCGATAGTGATGCATGACCTTGATTTAAATCTTATAGATTTATTGATTTAACATTTTGGAGCAATTGATTGAGAAAGAAAGTGAACGATCTATGAAGCTGCAAGTAAGTTTAATATTTGTGGATCAAGATTATTTTAATGAAAAGAGTATTTAGAATTATTTTAGCTTTATGAGTAAGATAACTTTGGCTAAGGATTGTGTGGTTTTTAGACTTCAACTAGGGGTCTGATTATCTAAATATTAAGAATTATTGATTATCAATGTGTTAAATGTAAGGACAATTAGGTTTGCTACCATGGCACGACGTGAAATCAGATATATAGAATTTGAAATGTGGTGCAAAAATGTGAATGTAACTAGATGAAAAGATTTCAAGATGACAATAGATTGAAAATGATTTCATAATATGTTCAGCAGGCAGTATTTCTCAGTTGTGCATAAGGAAGCTTACCTTAGGGTGTTAAATTTAATTAAATACAATGATGATTAGAATATTTTAAATTACATAACAAGGTTTTGGTGTGCTCGAAGGCTTGGTGAGACATCTTTAAAGTAATGAGAGATTTAAATAGAAATTGAGATCTAACCAAAGTGGTTCCATATGACTAGAGATGTTGGAGTATAAAAAGAAAGTAATGTATGTATTTTAGAATTGTAGGTTTGAGAATGCTCGTAAGATATGAAAAGATGTGTTATTTCATAAAAGCATGTATCGGTTATTCTTGAATTTATCATGAGGGCTGAAGTTATTTAAAATCATTGTATACGATGACACCAGTAGAGTTATAGGAATTAGAAGAATAGCTACGAGACTTATTGGATAAGGGATTGATCAGGCCGAGTGTATCTCCATAGGGCACTCCAGTATTATTTGTGAAGAAGAAGGACGGGTCTATGAAATTGTGTATTGACTACAGGGAGTTGAATAAGGTGACTGTTAGAAACATGTATCCTTTACCACGCATTGATGACTTGTTCGATCAGTTGCAGGGGGCGAAGTATTTTTCGAAGATAGATTTGAGATCGGGTTACCACCAGTTACGAGTAAGAGATGATGATATTCCGAAAATAGCATTTCGTATCCGATATGGTCATTATGAGCTTCTTGTGGTGTCCTTTGGGTTGACGAATGCACCAGTAGTATTTATAAATTTGATGAATCAGGTGTTTCATGATTACTTGGATAAGTTCGTTGTGGTTGTCATCGATGATATCTTGATATACTCTAGGAGTAAGGAAGAGCATGAAGAACATTTGGGCATTGTATTTGAAATCTTAAGGAAGAAGAAATTGTTTGCAAAATTTTCGAAGTGTGAATTTTGGTTGGAGCATGTTACATTTTTGGGGCATACTGTGTCTGGTAAGGGGATTGAGTTTGATCCTACGAAAGTCGAGGCTATCACAAATTGGCCGAGACCTAGCACTATGACAGAGGAGAGAAGTTTCTTGGGTTTGGCAAGCTACTATAGGCGTTTTGTAGATGGTTTCTCATCCATAGATTTGCCATTAACTTAGCTGATGTGGAAGTGTGTTTAGTTCGAGTGGAATGATGATCGTGAACAGAGTTTTCAAGAGTTAACGAAGAGGTTGATGTCAGCTCCTATACTTGTTTTACCACCAGGGGGTGGAGGATATCAAGTTTATAGTGATGCTTCTAAGAAAGGATTGATGTGTGTTCTTATGCAGCATGGAAAGGTGATTTCGTACGCTTCTAGGCAGTTTAAACCCTATGAGGTAAATTATCCTACCCATGACTTGGAGTTAGCAGCATTGGTCTTTGCCTTAAAATTTTGGAGGCATTATTTGTATAGAGAAACTTGTGACATCTTCACTGATCACAAGAGTCTCAAATACATATTTACACAAAAGGAGCTAAACATGAGGCAGATGAGGTGGCTTAAACTTATTAAGGATTATGATGCTAAAATTCAGTACCATCTAGGAAAGACGAATGTAGTGGCAGACGCTCTTAGTAGGAAGAACTTAGAAGTGTTGCATCTCTTATTACTCAGCAGCACCTTATTTCAGATATGGAGCGTTTGGGTGTGGAGTTGTATATTGGAGAATCAGCTGCAAGCCTAGCAAGTTTGAAGGTAGAATCAAATCTAGTCTCAAGGGTTAAGGAAGCTTAGAAAAATGATACAAGGCTAGAAGCTATTAGATCGAATGTGGCAGATGGTAAGCAAACAGAGTTTCATGTTGATGATCATGGTGTGGTATGGTTGGGTAGTAGATTATGTGTACCTTCAGACGTAGCGATTCGTGAAGCAGTTTTGACGGAGGCTCATAGTTCTTCATTCTCTATTCATCCGGGTTCTACTAAGATGTATCGAGATTTGAAGAAGCACTTTTGGTGGAGTGGGATGAAACGGGACATAGCAGAGTTTGTGGGGAAATGTCTTACATGTCAACAAGTGAAGATTGAACATCAGAGATCTAGTGGACTGTTACAGCAATTGGATATCCCGGTTTGGAAGTGGAAAAACATTATCATGGATTTTGTCACCGGTTTACCGAGGACTTTCAGGAAGAATGATGTTATTTGGGTGGTAGTTGATAGACTTACAAAATCAGCTCATTTCTTACCTATTAGAGAGACTACTCTTATTCATGATTTGGCAGAGATATTTTAACGGGATATTGTTAGACTTCATGGTGTGCCTCTGTCGATAGTTTTATACAGGGATACGAGGTTTATTTCACATTTTTTTTAAAGGGATTTCAGCAGGCTTGGGGTACGAGGCTTAAGTATAGTACAACTTTTCACCCACAAACTGATGGACAATCAGAGAGGACTATTCAGACGTTGGAGGATATGTTGAGAGCTAGTGCTTTGAAGTGTTCTGGTGATTGGGATAAATATTTGTATCTTGTGGAGTTTGCGTACAATAATATTTGGCAAGCGAGCATTGGCATGCCACCATTTGAGGCATTGTATGGTAGAAAATGTAGAGCACCGACATGTTGGAATGAGGTTGGAGAGAGTGTCATTGAAGGACCAGAGTTGGTTCAGTTAACTAACGAGAAGGTAAAACAGGCTAAAGAAAACTTAAAGGAAGCTCAATCGCGTCAAAAGAGCTATGCAGATCAAAAGAGGAAATTTGGTGGATCTGAGTCCGGTGATCATGTATTTTTGAAGGTGTCTCCTTGGAAGGGTGTTAAACGTTTTGGTATGAAAGGAAAGCTTACTCCAAGATATGTTGGTCCCGTTGATGTCATATAGAGAGAGGTATCATGTGAATAATGTGTTCCATGTGTCTATTCTAAGAGACTGCGAGTATCATCCGTTGCGCGTAGTTAATATCCATTGCATAAGAATATGGAATATCTTTCTTGTGAGGAGGAGGCTGAAACTATTTTAGCTCGAGATGAGCGAGTTATGAGGAAGAAAATTATTCTGTTTGTTAAAATCATTCTGAGAGAGAGGCTACTTGGGAACTAGAAGAATCTAGCTATCCGTGAAAAATATCCGTATTTATTTGATTCAGGTATGAGTTTTAGTTTCGTTAGATTCCGGGGACGGAATCCTTTTTAACGGGGTATATATGTAATATCCGTATTTTTTTTATTTTTAAATAATTATGTTAATAATTAGAATTAGAAATATATAGGATAATATTTAGAATAGTAATTGGGATTATAATAATATTTAGTTATAAGATTTTGATTTGAAATAGAAATTATTATTAGATTAATAATTAATTTAGAAAAAGGATATTATTACTATTTTTTTAAAACCTATATATACTTGATGGGTCTCTTAAAACATACTTACGTTATATCATAATAACCCTAAGAGTGATAGCAGCCACACGAGTCAATCAAAGAAGTGCACGGAGCAGAGAATAAGAAACGGGGAAAGAGCACTAGAGGTTTTGATTCTTTAGAAAAAGGTTTTGATTCATTTATTAGGACATTTGAACTTCTCGAATTATTTTAGTCATTTTCATTATTAGAGATTTTAGATTTATTCACGTTTATTATTTTGAATTATTTTGGAGGTTTTAATATTAATTTGAGAGACATTGTTGGACCTATTTATTTATTATAAGGTGAATTTTAGTACTCTATATACAGGTTTGTGGTTTGGAAGTAATCCCTCATCTCATTTTGGGAAGGGGGTGTTACAAATAGAAACAGACCCGAATTCCAGGTAGCTGCTTATGTTCTACACACATGCACACATTGGTTTGCTTCTAGAGAACTAGTTTAGGGTTTGGTCATGCCATTAAGGTGAAATCTCGATGAATTAATAGCTAAATTATTTCATACTTTCCTAAGTTCCAATATTAGTATCTTCAATAAGATAATAAATATCTACTAAATATTTTTTAACAGTGAAGTTATTGTATATATTGATATATATCGAGAAAGCAAGTATATGGAAGAAATGTAAGGGTATATGGAAGAAATGTATGCCAAGAAAAAAGAAAGATATGTGGGAAGCGAGAATATTGGAGGGGGAGAACATGATTTAACGTATATGTATGTATACGTAACGGCATCTCCTGGGAAACTAAAACACTAAAATAGTGTCACTTTAACATCATTTTAGTGTAAAATCAACTCCAATAAAATACTAAAATATTGTCAAAATGACACTAAATAATTGGAGTGACACCAAATTTGGTGTCAAACAAACATTTGGTATCAACACCAAATTTAATGTCTTTTAAAATTTCAGTTATACCCTCATATTTGTTAACAAAAACAAATTTATTCATTTTAAGTCCTAAAACTCAATTCTTTTTTATTTTAACTTTTATTGAATTACAATTTCTTTTATATTTTTTAAGTCTAAATTTTTATAGACTTCATAATTGTTTTTTATCGAAAATTTATAATTTTTAGTTTTAATTATTTTTGATAAATCATAATTATAGAATAATATGTTTAGGAAGTATTTTTATAAGTTTATATATTAATAAATAATTTATTAAAAATAGTTATATGTATGTAAGAAGAAGAATATTATATTTCATAAATAAAATATTCCTTATAGTGTAGAATATAGTGTAACTCCCATTGGAGTTGATTTTGTAAATATTGTCAAAGTGACACTAATGTCATCCATTAGAAATGGTCTATGGGAGGCCCGCGAGAGTAAAATATTATATTATATCTTATATATAATTGGAATAATAGAGATAATATGGTAGGGTCGTCAAGGATAAATATGTAATTTCTTAAATATTATTAATTATTTAATTAATAGATTAATGTTCGATTCTCCTTAAATACAAGAATTAACTTAATACTATTTTAAATTTATTTGTAAATAAAATGATTAAGGTTCGATTATCAAATAATATCAATAACTAATATAATATTATTTTAGAAGAAAATATATTCAATTTTAATATTAAAATTGAATAAACATTAAGTTTCAAAATTTTAAAAATTCAATTATAAAATTATTATAAATTAATAATAAACAGGAAACCCAATAATAAACAGGAAACACATGCATCGCATGTAGTATAAGCTAGTATGCATAATTTATTGATGGTGTCAATTCAAGTACCACATCCTTCAAGCAAGAAGCAAGAGATAATTCTTAATATTATCTTTTAGTTATAAAAAAAGTTAAATGAAAATTATTTCTTTATCGGAGATAAAACATCATCTATATTATATTATTAAAATTCAAAGATTAAAAATTTGGTTGTTGGGTAAAACACATCACATATTAATTTTTTAAATAAAACACATCTCTAAAATAAACACATAAACATTATCATGTTAATATATAAATACAAACAAAGTATATAAACAATTATATAAAATATATACATATAACAATAAAATAAATTTTAAATTATTATCACAAAGATAAAAATATATCTAGATTATATAAAAAATATTAAAACAATACGATCCATGCATCGCACGTGATATGAGCTAATACATGTTAAAAGTTATATATGAAGAATAATCGGAGAACATATATGTCCGGCATTATATTTTATAATATAGAGAATAAAGTTCTTAAAATTATTTCATGAAAATTATTTAAAGTACTACTCCATTCGTCCCAAATTAAATTTCTTATTTGACTTTTTATTGTCAATTTGACTCAATTTTGACTGATAATTAAAAAATATTCATTTATAATTTTAAAAAAACTGAAAATATATTTTAAAATAAATTAGATATATTTTTCAATGATATATTTTTTATAATTTTTTTCAATTATATACTATATTTAATTTTCAATCAAATTTGAGTCAATATAATTATAGAAAAGTCAAACATGACAATTAATTTGAGACGGAGGAGTAGTGTTTTTTAATGTGAGTATTTTTGTAATTGTATATGATTTTCTGTAATTAAAATAACACTCTCGTCTATTTATATGGTATTTTTTTAAAATTTAGGAAAGTTAATATAATGCAGAATCTAATGTAAAACATATACTTTCTCCGACTAATATTTCATTTAAGGTTATCCATAAAACAAAATACTATTATATCATATATATTATGCAAGAACTCAAACTGTTTTATCTCATATACAATTAAAATGATATTATCCAAATTATTAATAAATGTCAAATTTTAATATTATATATATATTTCTAATTTATTAACAAAATTTTAATATTAAAATCAGATTAACAACATATTAAAATTTAATATTCACATTATTTTTTCTAAAAATACTACGGGCTGCAAATAATTTTATTATATACCAATAAAAAAATAATTCATAACTATTTATTTTAATTTTAAGAGTGATAAATAAATAAACCGATTAGAAATATATACATGAAGTTTCACGTTCGGTGGTGCGAGTGGGAAAAGTGAAAAGAAACGAAGGGAAACTGTTGGTACAAGTAACCCAACTTGACGAGAATATAACTTTAATCTCGCTTGCATCCAATTTATCATCATCCCCACTTTGTTGTCTGGGTGTATACATACAATCAACCCTTTAGTTTGTGTGTATTGATTCTCAGAAAGGGGCAAAAATGGTGTCTGCAAATCAAGAAATGGCTGTGTATTGCTTTGATACTTTGGTTGCTCACTACAATAATCACTCTGTTCCTCCACCTGCTTTTGATGAGGGTCATTTGTATATTTCCTACCCTTCTTTTCCCATTTCTTTGTTTATATTGATTGTGTGTGTATGTGTAGCATGCATTTTAGTTTACAATAAAGATTTAATTTTTAGTTTTGGGGTGTTGGTTTTTTTTGATATTTTGATGATTTTGTGATTTTTCCCCTTTTTTGATTGTGGGATTGATTGGTGTGTGAGTTTGAATTGTATGTCGAATTTTAAGGTCTTGGTGATTGTAATGTGTTTGGTTTGACTTGTGATGATGATCTTGCACTGATAGTTGCTTGTGGTTGAGAGGCTTATAGTTTACTCTTTTTTGTGTTTGCGGGTTTTTGATCGACATTGATGTTGTTTTTTATTTAAGGTGATGTATACATTTGATTTGTAATTAAAGTTTTTGGATATGTTTGGTGAATTATATTGTTGGGTTGCATTATAGTTGTTTCTTCATTACTTTCACAAGAAAGTAGAACGGTTAGAACAAGAAGCTGCACAATATAGAGTGGTGCAAATTAGATTTATCCAATCTGCAAGACTTAGCCTACTGAATACCACTCTCCTCTCGGTAATAAGAGTCGAGGGTTTAAGCCTCTTTGGAGGAATGTTTGCATGAGTAATTAAATTTCTGTAATTAACCATAACCAAAAGAAAAAATTAAATCCATTCTCTTAACTGTTTAGGATGAAATCTGAGAAAGGTTAAATTTTTTTATTGATATAGTTCAAGTAACTATATCTTTTGCAGAATTTTCATTCTGCAACGTCCTTGAATTATATGTCTGAGTACTAGACAGTAAAGTTAACTTGCCCAGTTCTCCTCACAAAAAACCGGTAGGTCTCTCTTGTGCTTATGTATATATCATTGATCATATTGTGATCTTGGGGTAGTTGATGTGTGATGGGTAATGCATTGCGTATTGTCTTGCTGTGGACTCATAATCTAGAATTTGGTGCCTGTGAAACACCATTGATGAAAGGTCTTAATTATGATAATTATGTATTCGAAAAATTACACCAAATCAAAATCTTAAAGATGAGTTCAATATGCTCTCTTAATGGTAACTTACTTGTGTTCGAACTTGTACGTGTATACAAACGTATACTCCCTCTGTCCCAGTTTATGTGAGCTGATCCATTTTGCACAAAGTTTAAGAAATTAACAAGTCACCTATTATTTTCTCAAACGTGACAGCTTGATGGGTGATGTTAAAAAAGGCGGTAATATTCCCTCCTTTTTCTTAAACAAAAAGTTTTTTTTTTCAAAATGGGTATGTGTTTTTTATGAACTTTGATTTGTTTAATGACCTTGTAATGTGCTCTGAAGTTAATGTACTTTGAATTCAACGTTACTTTTAGACATTATGTACTATAAAGGTGCATATTACAATATTAAAATTATTTTGGGTAAGTTTAAGGTTCACTTTTCTAGGACATCCAAGAAAGGAAAGTAACTCACATAAAATGGGACGGAGGGAGTAATTCACTACTTTGCATGATGTTGGCTGCTATATATTCTTTCTTGTCTTCACTCATAATTTAACTAAAAACTAATAAGTTACTTTAATGATTTTTATGTGCCTCGGGCTAATTTATTATCTATTATGTACAATATAACTGTTGTCTATGTCTTTCTTTTTGGTTTTACAAGGATTTGATATTAACATTGGCAAAGCTCTCCTCTTGTTCAGAATTTAGCCTCCAGTGTATCATTATTATCAACTTTGCAGTACATTTGAATTGCAGCACTTCTTTGTGTGTTGTTATGGCAACCAACTCATGACTAGAGCTTTAATTTGTTTCCTGAAACTCTTCTGACTTTTAAAATAACATGTACTTGACACATAATCCTGTTTTTGATATCTGGGCTTTTAATACACTCCATCCTTGTTTGTTATTTAAGCATTATACAATACATCTCATATTTAATTATGGTTTCAGTCCATTGTTTGTCACTTGGAAGAAAATTGTAAACGGTGATGAGCCACGTTTACGTGGTTGTATCGGAACACTGGAAGCTAGGTACATAATTGATGGATTTAAGGATTATGCTTTAACAAGGTATGCTCGAATGAAATTACTTAAAGCTAGTATTTTCCTTCTGCTTGGTTATCAAAGTATTTTGTAGATCTTACTGTCAAGGAAAACACTTCGCCTTGGTTGTATCTAAATTCTAAACACCCCCCCCCCCCTCCCTCCCTCCCTCCCTTCACCTCTTATCCAAACACCGGAAACACTATTCTTATGTTAAATCTTATTTCCTTATCTCTATTTATTTAAATCGTTTGTCTTAAATGTAGTTACAACTATTATCGACCTGGCAAGTGTTTTTTCATTCAAACTATTTCTGATATTTGTACTTGTTTCTTCTCGTAAAAGACAAAAGTTATTGTTTTTATCTTCAGAGTAGAAGAAAAAGTAAGATAAAGGAATGGGTAATAAGATGTCTTCATTAGTAGGAAGCGGGGTTTCCATCATATAGAAAAAAGTAAACAATTAAATGGTTACCTAGCTTCGGTGCTATTTCAAAAATGATAGAATCATCCATCATCATTCACTTTGACCTATAATTCCGCTTTTGGAAGTAATGAAAAATATAATGACATGAGAAAATGGTATATGCCCTTACCTCAGCTAACCTGTGTTAACAGAAGCTATAGTGGTATAAGTTGTGCGCCTTACCCGGGAAAATTGAGAATGAAAACCAGTGAATGAGGAACAACTTATAAATCATAAATGCACATGAAGCTCTGCTGCTGAGCTCTAATAAAATCTACAAGAAGGAAGAGATTTCTTCCCTCCTTTGCTTACATTTCTAATTTGTTTTGCTTGTTATTTAACATATAATTTCTATCCTCCCTATCACTATATTCAATCTCTGAGCTTATTCTGGCTTTCATAGTGTGGGGATTTCATTAATTCTCTGTTGAAGTAAAACATATGCTTATGGATCTTAACTTGAAAAATCCTGATAAGTATTGAGGAGATGGACATCACCGTCCATCACTTATTTTATTAAGATATCTTGAATCATACAAATAATTTGATTGTAACCAAACCACTCAAATTCAACTCATGATATTGATTCTCAATTCACATGCTTCCTCAGTCGCTTTGGTGATTGGATCACTGTATCTAACAGGGCATTTTGGGAGAATTTGAAAAAGGGTGGTTGAAATGTAATTTCTTTTTATACCTAAAGTTTAGGATTCATTTATTATTATTTTATTATTTTTTCCCTTGTCATATTACTTGTAGTTTCTATTGCAGGGGCCACGGGCCTTCCCCCAAGAAAGAAAAAACCACACATTTAAAAAAATAATAGATATATATTATTTATATCCATGGTCCTCTCAAGAATACGAAAGTATTCATATGGTTGGCTTAAATTTTTCATCCAAGCTCTGCAACTGATGCATACAATTATTTCTCTTTCATTCTGTACTTTGACATGGATGTTTATCTGTCCATGTATGGTATCCGTGTTTTAAAGCAGTAGCACTAATACAATCATATGTGTGTTGTACTTTTCAGTGCTTTAAGGGATCGTAGGTTCCCTCCCATACAGCCAAAAGAGTTGCCTAATTTGGAATGTACAGTTTCCCTTCTGACTAATTATGAACCTGGTCTCCATTATCTTGATTGGGAGGTCTGTTCTTTAGCTCTTTTCTCTTGTTTTTTCTTTGCACTTCTGTATAATGGTCTTGATACCCTTCGGGATCCAATCTGTTTTGCGTACATAAATACATCATAGTGAATATCTTAACACTTAAACCAATCCCTGAACTTGAGACATCGACAACTTAGTAAAAAAATGATTTGTGCATATATGAATTGGAAGGAATTCTGCTTAAAAGTTACAGAGGATACGTAGGTATGATATGGTTGGTAATGCCTAATTTTAGAGAAGCGAAAATGATTATCCATATGTTTCATTCAAAATATCTAGATGTACTCTTTGTGAGACATGTAATTTCACATATACTACAGCTACTATCTTAACAAGTGCACTTGAGTGGCTTTCTAGATTCTTGTGAGTTTGCCATACTTGAAGATTAATGAGATGTTGCATGAGTGGTTAATCATATCTATGTGATTTATCCAATTTTAGTTGACCTACTGTTTGATGATTTTGCAGGTTGCGAAGCATGGTATAATAATTGAATTTACTGATCCTGTCTATAATACAAGGAGAAGTGCGACGTACCTGCCTGAGGTGGCCGCACATGAAGGTGATATTTAATTACTAATATTCATGGGGATATTTTTATATTTTTATATTTACTGAATGAATATTCGAAAATTATCTTTAATTATGCATATCAGTTTGTACTCGTGACTGATCATTTTCCTCTTCCTAATCATCCTATAAACCTCAATGTTATCAGCCTTGTAAACATTTAGGTTGTCTTTTCCTTCCTGACATGTCTGATAAGAGGTAGAATTATCATACAATCTATGTAAGGTGTGATTACACACAATATTCAGTCAGCTCACAAAAATCACGTTACATACGTACTTGTGGTCTAAAATCTGAGTCTTACTGTTTTGAGAGTTATCCTGATGAGTGTCCAAATTTACTTGCTTCAATCATGTAGTACATTCAGATGTACCCCTCTATTTTGTTTTTAAAGATAATGTATGTGGAGTCATGATGTATGACATTCGTGGTCACTCCTACAGTACAAATTTTCTTCAACGCTGCTAATGACGCAGTACCTTATTCTCAAACCTTTTATAAATCTTACAATAGGAAATTAACTTTACAAGTCTGTTGAAGCTGCATTAAATTCCCAAAAACGGATTATGTATTTCAGTTTCAGGTCTAGCTATAAATGCTTTAGTTAATTTCCTCCGGGAACCACTTCTTACCAATCATGAAGGATTTGTACGATGAGAGTCCATTCAGTTGCATGGCAGTTATGTCTGATCTTCTATAATCAGGCACTTCGTGAATAGCAAAGTCCTTTTTACAGTCTCTTGACAGTTTCATGAATTTCCTTCACTTTAAAATGTATGAAAAACTCACCTGAGGTTCTTTAAACTTCCATCTCCGTTGCTGTGGTAATAGAACCCATCCTCTCCTCGCAATCCATATCAGCCCCGCAGAACTATTTCCTTTCATGATTATTGTTTGCAGGATTCCTGATGAAACCCCCTTTGAGGTTCTTTTCAATGTTCTATCTCTCAGTTAATCCGTTCCCACGTGGATAAAACACCTTGATATTGTGATGAAGTTTTTCCCCAAGATTTTGTTATGAGGCCCTCCAATTGTTTGATTACCACATCTACTCATGTAGTTGTTGACATTTTTCATTAACAATATGCATCTCATAAATGTTGAATTATATAGATAGTTTCCTTTTCAATTATTAGATAGCAGAGAACTGAAAAATTATTCCACGCTACTGACAAATTCAATCACTTATTAACAACTCTTGACCATATTCTAAAGTAAGTGATCTGGATTGGTGTAATTTGTGGTGAAGGGTTCAATAGCTAAAGGATTAACATATTCACGTGATAATTACACGGTGTTATTGAGCCTACAGAAAGCATAAGGATTCGGCTGATCAGACTGGAGTAGTACAACAATTTTTTAAGTTGCAACCTACTGTTATTACTCATTACCTGGCTAGTGTAAATCCTACAGTTACTGTTATTCTTTCTTCCATTTATGATCTACATCAACATATATTCTCATTATTATGTTGTTTTTCTTTATGCCAGTTAATTATGTGTATAATATATGTCTATAAGAGAAACACCAGAGGATCATGCGTCTCAGTCTTCCTCAACTGGTGAAACAGTGCATAAGCCAAAATTAAAATAAAGGATTTGAAATATTTGATTACTTACAGCAGTAACTTCTATGCAAACAGGAAAATATATTTGACAGCATAATTAAGATTGTCGACGTGCTATTTTGTATTTGTGGATTCCAGAGTGTTTGTGAATAGTTAATACTGTATATCTTATGGACAACATTAAGTTCCCATTTTTTATTGTGTGTAATTTCAGGTTGGACGACACTAGAAGCAATTGACTCATTGATTCGGAAAGCAGGTTACAATGGCGTTATTATGGAATCACTTCGGAAGCAAATCCGGCTTACTCGTTACCAGAGCACATTATTCACTATGCATTATAGTGAATATATTACTTATGTGAAGACAACCAGAGGAGCTACACCCTCACTTGCTGGTGCTAAGCCCAGCAACTAACATATCGGTTGTTTTTAACACTTCTTCTGAACCATTATTCTAGTTTGGTTCGGAAGGAACTTGCATTTAAAAAAATGGATGTTGGAGCAATGACATGTATACTCCAATCCTTTCCTTCATTGTGACTTGTATAAGATTTATATTTGTTAAGTTTCAAGTCATGACCTGAACGTGAACATCCTGGTTATTTTATTAGTTTCAGATGGGTAATTTATGTAAACCACATTGTGTTTTCTGTTCTACGGTATCGATGATCTGTTCTTTCCTAGTCCTAAGTTATATTGTAACTAGTACGTTCCTTTTTATGATTGACTTGTGAGTTGTGTGTGCATTTAGGGTGTGTTCGGTTGGAAGGATACGAATGGGTCGGGATGGGAATGAGTCGGAGAATGAAATGCTAATTAGTGTTGAAATGTTCATTTATATTTGATTTGGCAGTTGAACAAGGATGAACATAATCATAGTCGAGGACTGTCCCTTTTGGTACACATCTAACATAATTCGAGTTTCATATTTGTGTGAATATTTCTAATTCTGTTCAATTTTTCTTTACTTTCCTGAAAAGGAATATTTCACCTCCATTCTCTTAATTTTTCCCTCAAATTATCATCAAAGTAATTGCAATCCCTTATTCCTTAGTATGGCTTCCTATCTCGGTAATTTTCTTCCTTTGATTTTCTTCTAAATTTTTCATTTTATTCTTGTCAACTGAACCGAAGATAAAGAGTCAAGCAAAACATCCCTTCCTAATTTTATTCACAATCTTTTACATCATTCAATTTCATTCTTCCCGTCAACAGGGGCATGAAAGTATAAGAGCCATGCAAAACTCATAATTTTTACGCAAGCATGATGACTTAACAGTAGTCAGTAGTTACAGATACAATGAACACTTTGGTATTTTAGTAGCATGGCCAGTAGTACCTTAGTATATGTTTTATAAATAACTAGATTTAAACCCGTGCAAAGCACAGATTCTTATTTATACCTATTTATTAATTTAATAATATTGATATAAATATTTACTTATTTTTTATATTTTTTAATTATATAAATTTGTATTTTTTTTTATAATATCAAAAGTAGTTTTAATATGTTATTAAAATGATTCAAACTTTTTATTAGTATTTTTAAGATTAATAATATAAATATTAGATTTTAATATATTTTTTATTCGATTCAAATATCAAACTTATGTTTAATATATTTGGAGTTATAAATATTAAATTTAAATATTAAGATTTATATTGTGCTTATTTTAAATAAAATATAATAAGATATGAAAAATATTATATTGTATAAGAGATGATACATAAATATTTGTTAGAGATAATAATAAATGGTCAAAACAAATTATGTTGTTAATCCATATATATTAAAAATTATTAATATCTTTAGAATAATAATATTAGATTAAATATATTTTTAATGTCATATGGATGAGTTAGATTAAATATATTATTAATGTGATACTAAATTATTATATGCTATGAAACGATTCAAAACTTTATTAGCGGGTTAGAACTAATAATTTATATTAATAAGTTTTGTTAGTGGGATAGAATTCAATACCTTTCTTTTGTTGTTTATAAAAATTTTATTGCTTTTAAATTTTGCAGTGGACCGGAAAAGTACACCGTGTTTACTCGTATTGTTTTTTCGTGAATAATTCGTGGTATAATACTCATCAACATGATATATTAAAAGGATGTCGTGTTCCCTGAATAATTCATGGTATAATACTCATCAATGTAATATATTAAAAGGACGTCGTGTTTACTTATAGTGTTCTTGCATGAATAATTAATGGTATAATAAGAACACTACTCATCAACATGATATATTAATATATTGGTAGTTAAATATATGTTGTTATTAAATATCGAAATCTTGACTTACGTCATTATATATGTTGTTAAATTTGGATAAAATCACTTTTACATTTATAATATATAGGATATTATTTGCACTGATTAAAGTTACTCAGAAATTTAATTCTAAATTTAAATTAATATCTTTTTGTTAAACTTTAATATATTTTTCATTATATTTAAAAGTAAAAACTTTATTAATATATTTAAATTTATAAATATTAGATTAAATATGTTATTAGTGTGATACTGAATATTAAATTATTATTAGTGTAGTATTTAAATTATAATTTAAAAACAAAAATATAATATTACATGGATGGTAGAAATCGATCCAAGACTTTGTTGGTGCGTGGACGAATGAAAGGATGAAAATGGCTTTGGCTTTGATGGATTTAATAGGAATACTTTTGGTGTATTTTTTATGCACAACTGCTTGCTCAAGTATGCAATTTCTATCGTTTTTTAAGCGTTAAAATTTTGAAAATTCCAAAAATAAGAATAAACAGTCTTTTAATTATTTGCAAAAATTAAAATCATACATGGTAAAATTACTGTTAATTAGATTTTTGTGGTCAATAGAATTCTTAGTTATATATACTTTAGAATTCGTAGAATAATACTTAAATAAATATATTTTGTTAATTTTATTTTTAGTTATATATGATAGGAAAAAAAATAATATAATGTTATGTAATTGTTAGAAATCGATCCGTGGACCTTTGGTAGCATTTAGATAAGATGACTCTTATGCTTATTATATATAGGATATAATACTCCTTTCATCCCAATTCAAGTGTTGACTTTTTGAGATCAACTTGACTAAGTTTTGACTGAAATTTACATATATTATATAATTATAAAAAAATAAAAAATATATATTATCAGAAAATATATTTAATTTACTTTAAAATGTAACTTTTAATTTTTAAAAATTGTAAAAAATTATTTCCAATTTTCGGTAAAAATTTAGTCAAATTGACCACAAAAAATCAAACAAGACACTTAAATTGGGACGGAGAGAGTAGAATTTTTAGTGATTTAAAACAATGTTTTGTACGATAATTCTAACGAGAGAGAGAAGAAATGGATAAAAGAAGAGAAATGATTATTTTATTAATAAAAATAAAATAAAGAATAAATATAAGTTTTTTAAAATTAAAAAACGAGATGAATATCCAAACTCTTTAAAAAACTAATGAGCAAACTGTCAAAAAACTCATTAAACTTTTCTCTAGTTTACAAATTAACCAATCATATTTATTTTTCACGCGTTTAACCAACAAACTTTATAAAATCATGCAAACTTTAACTATGGTTAAGTTAAAATCTGACAGACCAAAGAGTCTAGCAAACCAAGGGTGGAAAAACCTACGACATTTGTTGCTCCAAAGAAAAAACAAGTGAAAAAATTATACAAACATGAGAGCTGACTTATAAAAATTTGTAATTTCTAATTGTGTGGTGATTATTTTGACAAAATAATATACGTTAATGTCACGTGCCAAGCAGTGATATGACAAATAGTGTTTACGTCAGATTTTAATTTAAACACAGTTAAAGTTTTGCATGATTTTATAAAGTTTATTGGTTAAATATGTGAAAAACAAATATGATCAGTTAATTAGCAAATTAGAGAAAAGTTTAATGGGTGTTTTGGCGGTTAGCTCAAAAACTAATAAGACAAAGTTAGAATATTATTTTATGCTAGATTTCTTAAATTTTAATTTCCAAGCTTATTTAGGCTCTGTTTGGTGACAACGGTTTTTTTTACTGAAAAACAGATTAAAAAAACAGTTCGGTAAAATTTAAAAATAGTTTTTTTTTTAAAAATGGTCTTAAAACTATTTTTTTAGAGAAAACAGGTCTCTCATGCTTTTAGCAAAAACCTTTTTTGAGTTTTCGTAAGAAGTATTTACAGGTTTGTCAAAAAAATAAGTACTTACAGGTTTAATATCAAACCACTTCAAAAATATATTTTTTAATATTATATTTCAAAACATGTACAAATCAAAAATATTATCAAACAGTTATTTGATTTTTCTAATAACATTTTTGCACAATAATTTCAAACAGAACCTTAATTAACCCATTAAAATAATAATCTTACTCGAATCATATATCATATATGAGGTAAATCAATTTGTTGTGCCCCAATAATTTTAAAAAGTACACAACTCTAATATACAAGGTATAAATTTCAAAGGAGATTTATGTTCCTGGCATAATTTATTTGAGATTATAAATATTTCTCATATAAATATACGAAAAATGCTATTATAATTATAAAAAATTACAAACATTTATAAAAATATCATCACTATTTTTATTTAAAAACAGTATAATAACAAAAAAAATTCCTAAAATCAATCTCAGAAACTTTTTTCTCACAAATGTAACTACTAATATTTAACCAAATAAAAGGACTTGTTGCAATAAACTGACCAAGAAGCAGAGATGCATAAGCTAGCTAACAAATTTTTTCAAATAATAGTATTATAAGAATTGGGCATTTTAAGGCAGCTACAAAATTGTTCGTTTGCCAATTTCTACGCATGATCTACCCGCATTGCTAGTTTGCAACCAAAGAGCAAATATGACATTTCTACTGCAATCACTTCTTCATCAAACAACACATAAGAATGTATAATTTGTAATTATATGATCATAAATCCGGCCCCTTGTTAAAAAAGAAAAGTACATTTAGTAGTATGATTACACAAGTTGTATGTTTAAAACTGCAATGATTTAGTCGCAATCATGTCATATACTTTCTTGTGTTTCCTCCAGTCACTGCAATGATTTAGTCGGAATCATGTCGTCTTCTTTCCCTGTCTTTCTTGTATTTCCTCCTGTCATCAGAATCACGAGAATGTTTCGTTTTGTCAACTGAATCACGGGCACGTCGCTTCTCGCGTTTTTCATGTTTCTCGTGTTTCTTCTCTTCATGTTTCTCATGTTTCTTCTCTTCATGCTTCCTTTTCTTTCGCGCGTTTTCATCATCTAACTCTTCTTCATGTTTTCTTGAAGGAGGGAGTGTCTCAGCATTCAAATTAGCTTTCAAAGATCCTGATTCTTCAAAACTTTTAGGTGTTCTGCAGCACAAAAGAGTTTAAAATATTTATAATTAATCGCAGTATATAACATTAGATCCCAATCCAAAGATGAATACAAATATGAGATAAGAGTCCATTATATTTATTCATTTATTTCTAATTGGAGTCTACCAATATTAATGACAATGGCATAGTGTAAAACACCACAAATTCCTTATAACAATTTCGTTGTCAAAGTCACACATTAACTTCGTAAAATCTTGAAGTGCAATCAATAGAAAACAAACCATTAAAACTTGGCAAACAAAACTTTTTAGAGCAGAGAGAAACTCATGATTAAATTATAAATTTAAATAGAGCAAGAAACATTCTATTTCCTAAATCAAACCTGGAAAAACCAAAACCTTGGACCTGGACTGCCTCAGCATGACCTTCTCCCAAGTCTTCTGCCGTAGATCCTCTTTTAATAAGCTCCGAAAATTCATGCTTATCAAGTCGATTGCCTTGAGGTCGTGAAGAACGCTTAGGAGCTAAGCCCAATGCCTCCCTCATTGCCTGCTCCTCCTCTTCCTTAATCCTTCGAATTTCCTCTTTTGCAGCCTCCATATTCAGGCTCTCAGATTTTTTATCTCTTGCATACCAGTGTAGATCTTTCCCTGTTTTATTTGACATTTTAGTGAAAATAACATTGCATTTAGTAAAGCATCTAAAACTAAGGAATGCAATGGAAACAAATAACTAATTATATGTTAAATTGAAATGTATATCAAAGAATCAATACCAATCGCAGTACTGAAACAAAATAACTAGCAGCAACATAAAGATAGCTGCAAACAATGCAACTCTGATGTTTGAGCTCAACCTCGGCTAAATTTCACAAGCTGAAGCTATGAGGTTAGAGAAAAAAAAAAGCTTTTAAGGGATAAAAAAACCTCTGCCCCGTGGGCAATAACTAGGTTGGAACCCCCAAGTCAAAAGGGGTCCAAAATTTAATACTTATGTATTAATATATACACGCAATAAATTAAAATATAATTACCAAGAGTTAAAAATATGAGAAAACATATATAGGACATATTTGTGTCAAGCCATTGATTATATTAAACAAAAAGGGAAGTAAACAATCAAAAAAGATACATTTAGTATTTTTTTTTTGTTTGATTACATGTAGAACACCATCAGAAATTTTATAAGAGCTTGAAAAAAAATTAGTACAGTTGTCTTTACTTGACAGTTGACACTTTTATTTGATATCTAATGTATGTGAACTTATGTAATGGATAACATATGTTCAAGTGGGGTTGAAATCCACAAGACCCCCTTAAATTCGAAACTGGTTGGAAGTTCATGACTAATCTCCCAATACTGAATCTCTTTTTCTTAGTTTGTACATTTATCAAATCACTCTTTCTGTAGAACAAAAAACAACTGCAAATTTGGGTTGTTCTTAGGAACTAATAAAGTATTTTTATCTAAGCTCACAAGAGAAAAATACATATGACATGTTTACATTATTAAATAACCGATCAGGACTTATGCAGTACATCTCTTTCGTATCTGCATCTAAACACTAAAGACACCAATGTGTTTTGATACTTGACATAAATATGTCACCCAATACCTAAAGATACTAATAATCTATAATATTTAGATGTTTTACATGATAATGGTTAACAAGAATATACCTTTCTGCCATCTTCCAACAGGTGCCTTGAGGCTGTGACCCAAGTAATTCTCTCGATGTTTATCAGCCTTTACATCATCCCAGCTGAATTCTGCATATCAAAACAATAAACTTGTTGATGCAGGACAAAATTGAGAAAAGAGATAATAGAATAAACATGGATAATAGATAGACTATGGTGATTCAAACACAGAAGAATCACTACCCCTAATTATTTATTTCATAATAATTTATAAAAATAAATTAATTGTAACTTATCAGTTGTTAAAAGTATTTATCATATACTCCTAAAGTAGATGATAATTATATACAATTGTAATAATTATTATTAATTAGAGCTAAATTATATGGCTGGGGCAATCCACTCAATTTTTTTCTACTCTAATATAACTTGTTTACCTCAGAAGGCCTAAAAAAACGATCTAGCTCTCAAAGTCTCGAGAATTACCTCAATCTCAACTCATAAGCTTCCAACATATATAACTACATTTTTACCTCGAAGACCTAAATAAAGATCACGCTCTCGAAATCTCAAGACTCACCTCAGCTCATAGCAAATGCTTCCAAGTCCAAACTTATCAATAATACTAATCAACAAATTTATCATTTCGTCAGAAAATAAAAACACAGATCCATATAAACATATACTCTCCGTACCATATAATTTTACTCATCTTTCGAGATTATTCATTTATCGAGATTAAAAATACACCATCTCCGAAAATAATATTAATTCATTAACCTATCGAGATTCTATTGTATAAAACTAGCAATTTATTCATAAATCATAACAAACAAACAAACAAATCCTAAGAATAAGAGTAATAAAACTTACGATCACGGCCACCACGAACGCCTCCTCGGGATGGATGATACATGATGTTTATATATGTCTTGTATCTATCTTCCGGTATGTTTCTACGTTTCTCATCAAAAATCGATCGATTTGATGATTTGAATAATTGCCCCAATTATTTTTATCCAGAGATGAAAGATGACAAGGGGGAGAAAAAATGGGCTTTTGGTTGATTTATTTGTGACGGCCCACGTATAAATATCGGGCCGGGCCTGTCGGTTTTTAAACAAAGTTGGCCTGTCGGTTTTGTAAGTTAGATTTGCACCTTTTGTTTTTTGTTATTTTTCCTTTATACATTGTTACATTTTATATTTATATATTAAATATAATTATATTTGTATTGATATCCCTAAATATTATAATTTTTAAGAAAAACGTTGAAATTTTTTAAAATTTTCTAGTTAGTGTATATTAACATATCATCAAACAAAAGTCTCCCTGATCGAATGAAATATAATTTTTTTAGAAATTTCTATTAGTTTAGTATTGATAAAATCATTGAACTGTTTATTTAATCGAGCACATCTTAAATAAATTAAGATATACCAAATTCAGTTATATACTTGGATTGTTATAAATATATGTAACATATTATAACGATAAAATATAATAAATTAATTTTAAATTTTTATAAAATAAAATTAATAAGTAATGCATATTAAACTATAAATCAATTTAAATAATTGGATCAGGTATATGTATCAAATCAAATTATTATAGTAAATGATTAAATGATATGTTGAATCTCTATTCCCTCCCCGGGAGAAAATGCCCAATATGCCTCTTCTTATTCATGACACAAGGCCCGATATACCCATTGAATCCGTTATACGATGTTGCGTATCACAAGTTATATAGGGCCTTCACCCTCCACCGATTCCCTGACTGTGAAAAACTAATACGTAGTAAACGAATCACCTTGTTTAAAACTCATGCAACTGTGAGTACTTGTTGGCATCCGACCTAAATGCTAAAAGCAAATGGGCATATTGTCATCTAAATTTATCAACTGACATCACCTCTACAAATGTATTTATTGAATATGGCTGTCAATTTGTTACCTGCATAGCCGAATTCACATCGTACCAAATAAATCACTATATTTATTCATTCATTCATTCGCATTATTTTCGAGACGTTACGTTCCAACTAAGCGCCGCACATTTGACAAACAAAACCAACTGCAGTGACGTCGCTATACAAATCACGAATTAAATTTCTAACTATTATCTGTTACACTATTTTCACAACAATGTATAACTTTATGTCATATTGCTTTCAAAAAAACAATAATTTATATCATATACATTTATTTATTTGTTTTCCAAATATATATTTTATAATAACGAAATATTATTCATCGAATTATCACAACACTTCTTTTGGGGGAGGGGGAAGAACACAAATTTTGATTTTAAAATTAATTAAAAATGATGGAAAATAATAGAACTCTATTAACATTTTAATTTCTTTCAATAATTATGTATATATTTTAATTTCAACTCTTTTTATTATTAACTCTTCAAAAATAATCATTAATATTTATTCAATATATATCGATAAGAGAAAATTAAACTCAAGAGCTTGCGCAGAACAAATGGTTAGCTCTGCTAGAGATACTCTCCACCCATTTTAATTGCAACTTTTAAAAATTCTTATTCTGTCACATTCGGTGACTGATTATGTATTTGACCATCCATCCATGTCATATCTTTTCAAGAAATACATCAATTTAGTTGTGAGATTAAAATATTTGAAAAACCAGAGGTCTTCCAAAGTAGAAAGGGTACAGGTGATCTTGCCTTCTGTTATTTGTCTACCTTCAACAGACGAATTATACGTTTCATTTATTCATGCAGTGTCCACGTTATAAAAAAAACAGTACTGTTAAATTAATAGTTTTGACAAACTTTTACGATATATTTCTTTTATTTAATATAAATTGTAATTAACATTTTAAATAATATTTCCTTTTTATAGGTGAAAATATAAATATATTTAAAAAAAATCAAAATTTATTAATTTGAGACGGAGTATGATCGAATGATCGTAAATATATATAATATAATATTCAACACGAATTTCTAATTTGGTACTGCAGTGCTTATATTGTGAATTCGTGTCTCGTCCCACATTTGTTATATGCTTCGTCTCTTCGGCACCACGGCATCACACAGACACACACCAACCTCCTCTTTTTTCGTGGGGTAATGGGTCTTCGACAAATTTAAAATTTTTGAATCTATTATTATAAGCAAGTAGTACTTTTCACAAAAATAAATACTCTCAGTTATAAAATGTCTATCAATCTAGTCACGCGCTAAATTTCATACAAAATAGTATATAAACATTTTAAATTTTATGTATATAAACATTTTAAATAATATAAAATGTATCATTAAATTTTAACTAAACATTTTAAATTTTAATAGGTGGCATAAGTCGTTAAAAATTACCGACACAATATAAACACCAAATAGACTTTAACGAATTAAAGACTTTACATTTATATATTATTATTAATTATTAATATTTTAATTTAAGAAAATGTTAAAATAGTATAACGAGTATTTTATATACATAAACAGAGAGTAATTTGATATAATATAATTTGTCATCACTTGCATGTGACTAAAGGGCAGCAGGCCCTTTCTCGTGTAAGTACCGTCATCAGAAATTTATCGCATGGGATTTTATTTTTTCAGCTAATAAGTTGGGGTCCTCGGACTCGACTCCTCAGCTAAATTCTTTTTTCTCATATTTAAATAATACAAATACATGACTATTTCTCGTTACTTTTGGAACCCCGTGCACATAAGTATATTGTAAAGTCAATTGATCTTTTTACTTTACCCTCAACTTTTTTAATAAAAAAATTGTTTTCTCCTATAAAAAAATTCACGAGATATTAATATGAGCAATGTGAATTCTATAGGTAAATATAATTAAAATTTTGAAAACGATTTTTTTTTTTTACTTCGTCAAAATAACATGATTTTTTTTGTTATACCAGGTGTACTGTGTTTTTTGCACTTGACTGGGCCCAATTTTCGTATATCTCAACTAATCCCGATGGAAGATATTTTTATTTTCTTGACAAGTAGACAGTAAAACATCTGCGCAATAATGAAAGTTTTTGGTCAATATACTTGTATTTTAGATACATGCATCTATGTTCTAGTTTCCAGAATAACTATTTGAAAGATGCATGAAAGAGTAACGTAAAAGTATATATTTGATTCATGAACGTATCTGGATTGTAAGAGATATATTCAGTTCTTGTTAAATTCAGGCATATGTATATATTTCAATATTCGATATAAACGAAATTAGAATATATCTCTTTTGTCTACTATAAAATTTAAGGATTCTTTTATATCTAAATTAATTGAATAGTGGTATATCTTTCGTGTGAAATGCTTGTAGGAATAAAAAGAGAATTTGAAGGCTACAAAATATTGAAATCAACAAAAGTAATAAACAAGAAATCACTGAGACGTGGCAAGAAAATTCACTGCCTTGAAAACATATGCGGCACGACCGAGGTGCTAAATCGTATCGCCGATCCGTTCCCTAAAATTTACTCAACACTCTCATACAAGTGCACTCTTGGGTGATAGTTTGAAGCCTATACAAATTTGTGCCCAAATGAAAAGAAAGAGAGTTTTTTTTTTATTTTTCAATGATGTCTCATCTCTATAAAAAAATATTTGTATATATATCTATATCAAGGAAGAAGAATATCAGATTTGTAACTCCTCGTATATAATGACACATAATGAATCATCAATTTTTAGAATTAAAATCAAAATTAAAAGATCTGAAAAACATGTAACTCTCACTACAACAAAAACAGCTAAAAGTGACTGTCATATTCCGGTCATTTTTATACTAAAAGTGACTGTGAACGGTCACTTTTAATATAAAAATGACCGAAATGCTCCGGTCGTTTTTAAGGGCGTCGAAAATAACAGATCGGTCGAAAGTAAACCCAAATGTGACCGAAAACGGTCAATTGTTTACGGCACATAAAATCGACCAATGGCGGTCGCTCAGCAAATCGACCGCTGGCGATCACATATAAAATCAACCGAGGGCAGTCGCATCTCGTTGAATATTTTGTGACCAGATTCGGTCATAATTACTTGCCAAAATGGTAATTATATACCACCAAAATCAATCACATTTTATCTACAATTTATCCTGTACAATTCTACTATTTCACATTACAGTTGCTGCTATTTCACACCAAAAACTACAAACTCATACTTTTATGGAGGGGTCAAATGTAATACCAATAGCAAAAGAAATTTTTTATTGAACAAGAATATTATTCCAATCCAAAAATCTTCATAAAGACTCTACAAAAAATACTACCAACTTCACCTCAGATAAAGGAAACATGGAGGTCAACATATACTTACGTTTGCCAGCACTTGCTGATGATATCAGCAATTATGGGATCAATGTCTTCTGGAATATCAAGCCGGCGATGCTGAAATCCAACAGCCCTTACAACTTGCATTGGGTTCAATCCCCCCATGGTTGTCGCAGAGTACAAAGCTCCCATAATATTACTCCATAACTAAAAACATCAGACCTGTCATCACATAGTTCCAAAATTTTTAAGGCTAACCAGTAATACTAGTGAATAATTTAAGTACTCAGGAAACGGCATGTGCTGCTACGTAAACAAAATAAACTCCTTTCAATCATATAGAAGGGATGGGGTAAAAGGTGAGCAAAACATACTTCTCATCTGATGGCTCATTTCTTAGCACCTCTGGAGCCATCCACTCTGCCTGCAGAAATGTCACAGGATTGTAATTTTTATTTCCAAAATTTTAACCTTCAGTTGTGGCGGGAAATTTCCCGCCTAGTGACCAAAAAATAAAAGTGACCGTTTCCAATCATATATGTAGATGCGACCATCAACAGTCAAAACTATGGTTGAGCGGGAAAATTTCCTGCTTAGTAGAAATTGAAAATCAACCGTAGTTGATATAGACGGTCGTTTATATTATTAAAAATGACTGTAGTTGGTCGATTTTATCCGCGGTCGAAATATAACGGTCGAAATAAATATGTCTTGGATAAATGATCTTATAAGTGACCGTTTTCAGTCATTTTTAGTGTCAGTCACTTTTATCCGGTCGCTTTTAAGCCTATTTTCTAGTAGTGTCTCAATGTATATATATATGTACATATATATAATATAATATAAAAAAACTAATAAATATATAATATAAAATATTCATTTAAGTGAGGAATAATATATATCCACCAATACAAAATATTGATCACATTATTTTTGAAATATCATTATACCAACAATCCCCCACTAATGATTTTGAAAAATAAATAGTAATAAAAAATACAAACTTTTAGGCACAATAGGAGATGTGTATTTAACAAATGATATAATTGAAATCTTTTGTTTAGTGAAATGAGGCAACAATCTACAAGTCTTAAGGGTGACCTAGTCTTGAAACCCATAAGACTCTTGATTAAAGAATAGACTAGTATTGAACTCAAAGATTTAGACTGAGACCCCCACAACACATACAATACTCCAAAATCTATATAGACTCCGCAAATAGTATTCTGCGCTATTTTAAAGCCAAGCGCCAACCTTAGGACTCATGAACGCTCTAGGAAAATTGCCCAATATTTTCCATAGAAGATGGCTAGTCTCCACGTCCACGTAGGTGAATCACTCATGTGCATCTGAATAGCACCAAAAATAATATTAATTCATTAAGAGTCATATAAAACTCAACCTAAGCAATTATAATGGTGGATTTCACAAATGCCTTTAGTGGCACCTACCTCGTGGGTATAAATCCATTAATAATTAAAAAAATAATTCAACCTCACCTGAGCATTATTGTTATAATTGCCATAGGGATGAGGTAAAAATGATGCTCATAATATTTACTCTTTGGGCTTGAGCCCTATCCCCCTCGACATATCCACAACTTGCCTTCTTGGCAATTTTTTTGTCAGATGATCTGCTAAATTCTTCCTTGACCTCACATAATCTAGAGAGATTACTCCATTTCTGAGTAATTGTCTCAACACACCATGTCTTATGTGAAGATGCCTCTTTTTACCCTTAAAATTGCTATTAGTCGCAAGACCAAGAGCTGCCTGAGAATCACAATGTAAAGATACTGGAGACGCACGTCCCCCCCACAATGGAATTTCTGCCAAAAGATTTCTCAGCCATTCCGCTTATTGTCCTGCCAACTCAAGAGCAATAAATTCAGATTCCATGGTGGAGCGAGCTATACATGATTGTTTTGAAGACTTCCATGATATAGCACATCCACCTAAAACAAAAACATAACCACTAGTAGAGTTTATTTCATCATTATCGTTTACCCAATTTGCATCAGAATAACTTTCCAAAATATTTGAAAATTGAGAGAAATGTAAACAAACATCCATGGTACCTCTTAAATACCTAAGTAACCGATGAAGAGCAGTCCAATGAACACTACTAGGATTATGATTATACCTGCTGAGTCTACTAACCGCATATGCAATATCTGGACGAGTGCAATTCATTAGAAACATCACACTTCCTATAATTTTATCATATTTCTCTTGGGAGACACTTGGCCCATTATTTTTGACGAGTTCCACACCAGCATCATAAGGTGTCTTACAAGGCAAAACATCAAAAGAGTCAAACTTTTTCAAAAAAAATTCCACATAATGAAACTAACTCAAAGAATAACCATTATTAAATTTACTTAAACGAATACCAAGTATCACATCAGCTTCGCCCAAATCCTTCATCTCAAACATATTAGAGAGAAATATCTTAGTGTCATTTACAACATCTATATTAGACCCAACTATAAGCATGTCATCAACATAGAGACAAATAATGACACAAGAAGACTCAAGCATTTTACAGTACAAGCATGAATCAGACTCATTCACAGCAAATTCATTACTTCTAAGAGTGACATCAAATTTTTTATACCAATCTTTAGAAGCTTGTCTAAGTCCATATATGGATTTTTTAAGTCTGCATACTTTATGTTCTTGACCTTGTATTACAAATCCCTCGGGTTGGGACATGTAAATTTCTTCTTCAAGATCACCATTCAGAAATGTTGTTTAAACATCCATTTGATGAACTATCAAATCATGGATTGCTGCTAGAGCCACCAAAGTTCTAATTATGCCAATTTTTGTAAAAGGTGAAAAAGTATCAAAGAAATCAACACATTTCTTTTGCGTAATGCCTTTTATTACAAGTCTGGCTCTGAATTTATCAATGGAGCCATCTGGTCTAAATTTCTTTTTAAAGATCCATTTACTACCAATGGGTTTAGAACCTTCAGGTAAGTCACAAAGGTCCCAAGTTTGGTTATATAAAATAGAATCTAGTTCACTTTTGATGGCATCTTGCCAAAAACTAGCATCAATGGACCTCATAGCTTCATCATATGTTAACGGATCTTCCTCTAAAAGAAAAAGAGAAACAATGTTATCATTTAACATATTCACATCAAAATCTTCTACAAGAAAATCAGTTAAAAAATCAGGCCCAAAAGAAGTTTCAATTCTACGCCTTTTACTCCTCCTAGGTTCATGCACATCTAAAATTGCAGATGAGGATATGAGACTCTGGTCAACTATGGGCTCAACATATGGCATATAAACAGATGATGGCAAAGACATTTTATTTAAAGGAAACACATGCTAAAAAAATATTACATCTCTAGATTCACAAATAGAAAAATCACTTAAAGACATAAATCTATAAGTTGCACTATCTTGAGCATACCCTATGAAAACACAATCAAAAGTTTTAGAACCAATTGTGGTTCTTTTTTAATCTAGAAATGTAACTTTTACCAAACAACCCCACACTTTCAAATAACTCATGTCAGGACTATATCCCTTCCAAAGCTCATATGGGGTCTTGTCAAGTTTCTTATGGGGCACTATGTTGATTACATAACATGCAGATAAAACCGCTTCTCCCCACAAGTTACTCGACAAGCCTGAACTTAAAAGCATGGCATTCATAGTATCTTTCAAAGACCTATTTTTACGTTCTGTTATACCATTCTGTTGAGGATAGTAAGGAGCTGTCAATTCGTGTACAATCCCATTTTTTTCACAAAAATCTTTTAAAGACGAATTAACATACTCTCCACCCCTATCAGATCTAATCCTTTTAATTTTATGGTCAAGTTATAATTCCACCTCAGCTTTATATTTAAAAAAAGCACTCTCAGTATCATCTTTTGATCTTAAGAGATAAATTTTAGTATAACAGGAGTAATCATCAACAAAACTCACATAATAGTTTTTACCCCCTTTACTAGTGCAACTTTTAAAATCTGCCAAGTCAGTGTAAATTAACTCAAGTATTTTAGTACTTCTAAAGGCAGCATGCTTATATGATTTCTTAGTATGTTTGGCCTCAACACAAATAGGACATTTAGAGGCCATTTTAGAATTTTCAAAAGAAATCAAATTCATGTCCTTTAATTTGTTCATGTAAGAAATATTTAAATGCCCCAAACGATTGTGTCAAACATCCAATGACTCAACAATATAAACAAAAGAAGTACTTTCATTTTCATTCATAACATTCAACACAAACAAGCCATCACTAAGGTAACTTTTCCCAACAAAGTCTCCACTCTTAGAGATTACAATCTTGTCGGCCTCAAAGACAAGTTTTAAACCAGCTTTGTTGAGAAAAGCACCAGAAATAAGATTTCTCCTAAGGGAGGGAACATACAACACATTACTCAAGGACAAGGTTTTGCCAGATGTAAGTTTAAGAATAACATTCCCTTTACCAAGAACACCAGCAGTAATATTATTTCCCATGTAGACATGATCACCGTCTTTTGCATCCTCAAAGTCCTTCATGATAGATTTATTAGAACAGAAATGTCTTGATGCCCCTGTGTCCAAGATCCATTCAGTTTTGTTTTCCATCAAGTTGGCTTCAACAACTACTACTGCAATGACATATGATGATTCAACAATATTAGCTTGTGGCGCTGTCGTGTTGTTGATCTTCGAATCTCCATACTTCCCGGCATGTCGATGATAACATTGAAAGGCTTTGTGTCCGGTCTTTCCACATACATAACAAGCCGCCGTGGATTTCTGAATCTTGTTATTTTTGGAGAAATTCATTTTGCCTTGCTTCTTCTTGCCATTAAACCTGTTTTTTGTCATAGGAACAATAGATTCAACCAGATTAGCTTTAACAGAATTAAGAGAGAGATTTTCAAACTTATCCTTGAGACGATTAGCCTCTTCAGTCCTCATATGGCTTATGAGTTCTTGAATTGTCATCTCCTTCTTCTTGTGTTTCAAAATATCACGATAATCATTCCAAGAAGGAGGAAACTTTTCCAAAAGAACATTAGCTTGAAGGGTCTCACACATCTTCATGCCCTCACTCAATATCTCAGTTACAATATTTTCGTATTCATGGACCTGGTCCATGATAGGCTTATCATCTGTCATCTTGAAATTTATCTACCTGCCAACCACATACTTTTTTTCCCTGCATCATCAGAACCATATTTTTTCTCCAATATTTCCCAAATGGATTTGCTTGATTTATTGTCAACAAAAAGATCAAACAGCGTGTTAGACATGTGATTTAAGAGATGTCCCTGAACCATTTTGTTATCCTTCTCGTAGTTCTTCTTGATTTCTTCCGCAACTAATCTTTCGGCTTCAGAGAGAGTGGGTTGTGTCGATCCTTGAGGCTGAGATGAAACATCAAAACTTTTCTCCATAATTCCGGTGGGAATATCTTGGTACAGAACATAATCAACCTCAAGTTGTTCAAAGAATATCAAGAACTTTTGGGACCACCTCTGTTACTGTCAAGAGGCTCCAATTTAGAAAGATCAGGTAGAGTCTTGTTTAGAATTGTAGCCATTGTAGACATGTCGTTTTCAATTGTAGGAATAAAAAGAGAATTTGAAGGCTACAAAATATTGAAATCAACAAAAGTAATAAACAAGAAATCGCTTAGCCGTGGCAAGAAAATCCACTACCTTGAAAACGATATGTGGCGCGATCGAGGTGCTAAATCGTATCGTCGATCCGTTCCCTAAGGTTTACTCAACACTCTCACACAAGTGATAGTTTGGAGCCTATACAAACTTGTACCCAAATGAAAAGAGAGAGAGTTTTTTTTTCAATGATGTCTAATCTCTATAAAAAAAAAACATTTGTATATATATATATATCTATATCAAGGAAAAAAGAAGATCAGATTTGTAACTCCTCACATATAATGACACATAATGAATCATCAATTTTTAGAATTACAATCAAAATTAAAAGATCTGAAAAACATGTAACTCACAATATATATATATATTTATGTACATATATATAATATAATAAAACTAATAAATATATAATATAAAATATTCATTTAAGTGAGGAATAATATATATCCATCAATACAAAATATTGATCACATTATTTTTAAAATATCATTATACCAACAATGCTAAGTAGATGATCGAATTAGATATCAAATAAAATTTAGTTCTGTGAGTGTAAAAAAGAGGTTCGATAAGGGGAGATCGATAACAAAATGGACATACAAAAAATATCTCATTCGTGGGTCTTATACTCTTATGACATAAAAACCAATTTTTTCTTAAATTTAAAGAGGGAAAATGAATTTTTTTTCATCACACAACTATTTAATCTTTTAAAAACTTATTACTGAATTATGAAATAATTTATTTAAGTCATTAATGTTACCTTTTTATTTGATTATAGTCATTCCGTTAACATTCTGTTAAATTTGATTAAATTGATGATTTTTAAATTTTTATAAATTGTTGTATATCACTTAACTATTTATAAATTTAGAAACTCACCATAAAATTATGAAATTACTCCATATTAAATGTATACTAATTTTATTGTTAACAATTAATCATGTATAAATTATTTTAAAATTATACAAGAATAATTGACTTATTCATAATAAAGTCACACTACAAGAAAACATGGCTAAATACAGCCGAAATTTTTCAACCGCGTTTATTTTCAACCGGTTACGTTACGGTTGGTTTAAAAGTCAACTACAAATGAATTGACTGCAGATCATGTTCAACCGCTTATTTTCAACTGAAATTCATTTTCAACCGGTTATTTTCAACCGAAGTTTATTTTCAACTGGTTATTTCCAACTAACCTTTATTTCCAACTGCTCATTTTCAACCGAAATCAAAACCAACCAATTTCCGTTGAAATTAAGAATCCCGCCACTTCGAAAACTTTCACCAAGGCAACAAATTTTCATTATTTTTTGCGGGAATTTTCCCTCCAACTTTTCCCTTCTCATATTGATCAATACTTTTGAAAATCGCTGATAAAAAAAAATACTTTTGAAAATATATATTTAATTATATTTCATTAATATAAATTATTAAATATATTTACATACATATACTTTTGAAAATCACAAGTGTAAATTTTATATTTTATGTATATGAGTAATTCCTATTATTTTGAAAATAATTCATTAAATACAAATTATATGATAATACTTTTCAACTTTCAAATTAAAAATTTTAAATTTATCTATAAAAGTAATATCATTCTTTATTTTGTTATACTTTTCCCCATAATTATTTTTACCATTAATAATGTATTATTGTTTTACATCAATTATTCATTATTTATATTATGTTTAATAATAAAATTTTAAATAATTGATAATATATATAATTTAATATAATAAATCTTGGAAATGAAATACACCATATTAATAAAATTTTAGTAACCTTTTACAAATAAACTAAATTCATATATTAAATAAATATATAATATAAATGACACATTCGCCAAAATAAAGAAATGATTTAGAAAGAGTAAATCGAACAATGTTATATATTTGATGATTATTACACCCAATATGTCCTAAAAATTTATCTTTTGACTAACATTTAATTTAAAACTTCTGTTAAATAGCGTTTGGAGCGTATTTTTTTATCTTAATAATGTTAAACTTGAGAATTCAAATTTATTAATATTAAATTTGATGTTATATTAATTATAGTGATCATTTTGATATATTTAGTTTTGTTAATGAGTCATTTTAATATTTAACTCTTTTCAATAAATTATAATCAAAAATATTTATTTTAGAAATATTAATAAAATTATTATATTAAAATATTAATAGAATACATATTTGTTATTGAAATATTAACAATATCATGATATATTAATATTTATTAAAATAATATCATATTTAATATTGTATTAATATGTGTTAATATAACATCAAATTTAATTCATATTTTCTTATTTACTAAATATGTGTTAATGATATTTATTATTTTATGAAAATTATTATTCTATTAATATTTCAACATAAATACTTTTATTAATTTTTCCAAAATAATATTTTTAATCAAACTTAACGGAACCTTAACAGAATAGTTATAATCAAATAAAAGATAATGTTAGTGACTTAAATAAATAATTTTATAGTTCAGTAGTAAATTTCTAAAAAACTAAATAGTTTAAGTGATAAAAAAAATCCATTTTCTCATTAAAAAAGAATAGAAAATGAATTTTGTTTTTGACAAAATAGAAAACGAAATTAAAAAGAACAGAAAATGAAATTAAGGTGTGGTGACAGTTGACAGACGACCCACCAACTCCCACCTAAATTCTTCCGAGCTGCTGTATCTCGGTATAAAAAAAAGAGAAATTCCTAATAATATTATTGTACTATTAGCTTTTTCAAACGGTACTAATTCTTGTTTTGAACTTTCAAGTGGTAACACCGAACTATTGACTTCGTCCACACTGTAACACTCCGTTATCTATCTGTTAGTCAAACGTTATAATCATTGGTACCATTTGAAAAAGTCAATTCTATAGTGGTACCATTAAGAATTTCCAAATATAATTTTCATAAATCGACTAATTTTAATATTGATTAAAATCTTTAAAATAATAAGATTAAAATATGTTAGGGATTGTGTTACCAACAATGTAATCAACTAATATTTACTTAAATTAATTAATAATTAATTAAGTAAAATATACTGTCATTTGAATGACTTACTTCTCGAATGACTAGACTTCTCGATTAGTATACTCCATTTGATGAATTCTCGATTAGGCTAGGCTTCTCGAATAGAAACTTGAAACTATGACTTCTCGAATGACTCAGCTTCAACCCCCTGCAACACTCATTCTATTTAACACTCATTCTCGGTAATTACTGTCAGGTTTTGTTAATAAATTACTAAATACAGAAGTTATGTTCAATTTTTAATAATTTTAAACATGAAGATTTTAAATAATAATAAAACGTGTAGATACAGTATAATATTGTATTGTATATCATATTTAATATTGAAAAAAATTATAAAATATGAGCAAACATCTAAACATGTCTTAAATTTATCAAGAGTAACGTTTGATTAACGTTCAACTAACGGAGTGTTACCATATGGAAGAAATCAATAGTTCAGTATTACCATTTGGAAGTTCAAAACAATCATTGGTACCATTTGGAAAAGTCAAATGTACGGTGATACTATTAGGAATTTCCCTTTAATTAATTGTAATTTTATAACGTTTGATTAACGGTCAGCTAACGGAGTGTTATAATATGGATGAAGTCAAAAGTACAGTGTTACTATTTAGAAGTCTAAAATAGTGATTGGTGCCATTTGGAAAAGCTAATAGTACAATGGTACTATTAGGAATTTTCCTTAAAAAAATCTTGCCTCCATCTGTTTCGTTAACTTTATTTTTTTAACTAATTAGGCTTATACACGTTATAAATGAGTATCTCGTCCGAACTTAGTTATATGGTTATGGTAATTATTATTCCCTCCGTTCTCTTTTAATTATCTTTTTGATTTTTTACATATATTTTAACACGCATAAAAAATATAGTTCAATCATTTATTTTTCAATTTTTCTTTTTCTGAATAAGACGTAAAAAAATCAAATTAACAATTAAAAAGGGATGGGAATTATAATTTTTCGGGTTTATAATTAGTTAATAGATTGAGTTACTTCTTGTGATTAATTTAGGTAATCAGTTCCTTTGTGCTAACTTCGTGTACTTTGTAGGCACAAATTATTTTATTCAATTATACAAATAAATAATTAACTTCTTTTAGTTCAAAACGAGTTGTAGCTGCTTTATTAGTTCGTTGAATCACATTGAAATTAGATGATAATTACTCATAAATATAAATTTAAAATATTACGTTCAAAACTGTTACACAGTGTTATGAAAAATAATATTATTTAGAAAAATGTTATTTAAATAATTATAAAACTATTTAATAATATATTTGATATGAGCATATTTGAGATATAATCTAAAAAAATAATAATTGAAAAGAAATATGATGGTAAAATTTGCTACTGTATTTTGTCGAAGTTGAAAACATCTTTTTTTCCTAAATATATGGAGACTATTTTTTTAAAAAAATAGTTTTAAAACTAAAATTTTAAATTTTTTTAATTATAAATATTTTTAAATTTCAGTAAAAAATTAATCAATTTAATAGCAAAAAAATAAAGTGAACAACTAATTAAGGATGAAAGGAGTAATAAATATTCATTTTTATGGAAAATAAAAAAAAGTAATCGTTGTACCATACATATTTTTTAATCTAAAGCCAAAAAATATTTTAAATTTCCAACTAAATTTTTAAACAAACACCCGCGGGTTTATTTGTGTAAGAAAGTATTTATAAAAATATATATATCTATGTACTTTTTATAATAAATTTTTATTTTTAAAAATAAAATAAATATTAATTTTTTTTAAAAAAATATTAAATTCAGTCTTACTCCAACGGAAAAAACCTAATTTTCCGGCGATGTGCAACACGGATGGCCGCGGGGTGGGAGCTGCTCAATCACATGTGCAACCTGATGGCATGATTCCACAACCCTTTTCCGCCTTTCTTGGTACTACTATTTTCTCTATATATATTTTACTATTTACATATAAATGTAGTATTTGTATCTTGGAATGTGTGTGAATTTAATTATGACGCCTTTTTTTACTGTGATACAAGACTGTTTCAGTTTCGAAACTGTCCTCCTTATCTCAAATCTTTATTTTGTCTTTCTATATTCTTGTGTGGGCTCCGGTGTAAAAATACTGGAGAAATATAGTTTATTCAAATTTAACAAAGTATTATTATTATACCATATTTGTGTTTTTTTTGGAAAAAATCCCTAATGAAGCTCTCTTTTTTTGGTAAATACCTAATCAAGCTCTTGTTTTAACTCATTGTGGAGCATAATAGGATGTATATTTTCTTTTAAAAAAATCAAGAACTCTATATAATTTTACATACATATATAAATATTTGGTATTTTGCATAGTGCCCAAATAATAGATGTACATATTTTTAGATAGGCAATTAATAATACACATATTTATTATAAATTAATTTTATTTAAAGGATCTGTTAAGTCACAAATAAAATTATTTGTTATTTGAAAAAATATATAATTTTTTTAGTTTAATTGGAAAAGAATAGAATGATCCATCTTTATTCAAACGAAAAATTAATATTATTAGTTAAGAAGTAATAAACACTAAAAATATATTATAATGATCATTATTATGATTTACTCCGTAATATATATATATATATTTTTAATTTGATTGGGAGTCCAAATCTCATAGAATCACAGGGGTGTTAAAAAAACAAATTTTGAGCTGCAAAATATTTTGAACTTGATGGATCATGGATTCACACGAGCGCGCACACAATATTCTATGAGCATAGATAATACTGTAGTAGATAATAATACGGAGTAATAAATAATAAATAATATTATAAAAAAAGAAATAAAAAAGAAAAAGCTGTTTAGTCTCTAGTATCTATCTATAAAGCCATACCCCTTTATCCCTCTACCTTCACCATTTATTACCATCCTATCTCTAACACACACAAATTATTTCTCTAACACAACTCTATATATACACACAACAACAATACACATATCAAACAATACATACATAGGAGTAAGAGGTGAAATGGTGATGATGGATAACGCCCATGTCACCTCTTCTTCTTCCTCGTTTGCATCTTTCACCACTTATTTACGTGCTTTATCGCAAACTCCTCAACGTCTCCGACGTCGTGCAACCTCCATTTCCACCTCTTCTGAAGAAACTACACGTTTACGTGAAATTTCAGGACCGACTCTGAGAAGAACACTTAGGTGGTACGATCTTATTTGCTTTGGTATCGGTGGCATGGTTGGTGCTGGTGTTTTTATTACTTCTGGTAAAGCTAGTAGTCAGTTAGCTGGACCTGCCCTTGTTTTGTCTTATGCCATTGCTGGTCTCTGTGCCCTTTTATCAGCTTTTTGTTATACTGAGTTTGCTGTTGAAATGCCTGTTGCTGGTGGTGCTTTCAGTTATATTCGTGTAACATTCGGTAAGCTTCGATGTTTGGAATATTAGATTTCTTGTGTTTTTTTTCGAATGGAACTGTAATAATCAGAGTGTTATCAGAGCCGAACCTGAGATTTCGAGTTTGAAACGGTTTTGTTTTTAATATCCGCGAATACTAAATATTTTTAGTGGTTTTCGGTCCAGCGGTGGACCATGTGATCGTGGACCACCACTTTGGTCGTGCAAATGAGAGGAGTGTTAAATATATAATATTTATTTTGTAGCGGTTTATTAATAATTTTGGATCGATGGTTGTCGAAATACTTATCCTAAGATGTTAAATTTATAATTTGTGGTGGTTCAGGTGAATTCGCGGCTTTCTTCACAGGTGCAAATCTGATAATAGATTATGTTTTGTCGAATGCTGCCGTGGCTAGAAGTTTAACCACATATTTAGGGGCAGCTATTGGTATGTCCTCATCAGAAACTAAATGGAGATTGACAATCTCTGCTTTACCACAAGGATTCAATCAAATCGACTTCATTTCCGTTGTCATCGTCTTGATTCTAACCTTAATTATCTGTTACAGGTCACTAAACAAACTCAAATTACATTATTATTATCTCTTTTGTTTTAGAGTTTTTCGATATTAATTTGTGATTTTTGTTTGTTTTAGTACGAGAGAAAGTTCATTAGTGAACATGTTGTTCACAGCCCTCCACATTGCGTTCATCGTGTTTATTATAGCTATTGGATTCTTGAGGGGTGATGTCAAGAATTTTACGGTTCCAGCTGAGCCTCAACACAACGGTGGCTTCTTTCCGTATGGAGCTGCTGGAGTTTTCAATGGGGCGGCTCTTGTGTACTTGAGCTATATTGGGTATGATGCAGTGTCAACAATGGCAGAGGAAGTTGAAAACCCGGTCAAGGATATTCCTATTGGAGTTTCGGGTTCAGTTATTATTGTTACCATTCTTTACTGTTTGATGGCTGCTTCAATGTCCATGTTACTTCCTTACGATATGGTAAATGCATATAATTTTTTTTCCCAATAAATATCTATATTAGTCTGATACTTTACCTCCTACCTTGTGTTTTGATGGGCAAACCCATTTTTTTGGGACGAGAGTGGATCACGGCGCCCATATTTAGAGCAATAATAAGCTTTCGTGTCCATAATAAATTATTTTTTTAGGGGCACAAATTAACTTTATGTAGGGGCAAGTCACACAATTTTTCTTTAAATCTGTGGGGCACCCTTATATATTTATGAAAATTTAAACAGTAAAAAAATATATTTTTATGGGGCACGGTCCCTGCCCCTTCGAGACCAGCCCATGTGTGTGCAAACATGTACATGATCGGTGGGCACATCATATATTTGTCAGCGTGTGAAGCAATTTTGTAATTCCAATAGTTGTTCACTTGTTTTATGCCCTGTACTAATTTTAAGTACAAGTGTATTGTGTATTTTGTTTGTCAAAGTACACTACTGAACCTCTTGTCTGCTTGGTGGGGCATGCAGATTGATCCCAGTGATCCATTTTCAGCAGCATTCAAGGGCAAATCAGACGGCTGGCACTGGGTATCAAATGTGATAGGGGCTGGTGCCAGTTTTGGAATACTAACATCCTTGCTAGTTGCAATGTTGGGTCAAGCTCGGTACATGTGCATGATCGGACGCTCTAGAGTGGTCCCTGAGTGGTTCGCCAAGGTCCACCCTCGGACATCAACGCCTGTGAATGCTTCCGCGTTCCTCGGTATGTCTTCATTTTTCTTACTGTATAAGTATGGGGCGAGTGTGAACCTTGGAATGTGTGAATTTCATTGTGTCCTCTAATCTCCATTCTGTTCTTTACTTCATTAATTTGTTTGTTTTTCTAGTTGTGCCTTTCTGAAAATTAGGACCCTACTGTATTAACCGTTTCAGTTGGAGCATCCCTTTACATATGCCTTTTATCTCAAATGTTTATTTTGTCATTCATCACTCATCAAGCTCAACTTTCTTATCTAGGGTCCACTGTTTTATTATATATATCACTTCTGACAGTAGAGTTTTGTAGAGCTAGTATTAAAGATAGAGCAGTAATCAATCTTCATGGGCCAAACTCCAAAGTTATTGCCTATGTGTTATGTTTTTGTGGACAGATCTAGTTAAAACATGCAGCTGTGTATCTATTGCAGCTACTGTTGTCTCTCTAAGTTCCTCAAGAGATGCTTCACCCTTAAAATATAATCCAGTTCCACCCACCCTTGCAAAGGGGAGAGTTAAAACTTATATGCCGTAAACTTGATGATTTTTTACATTTTATATGGGGAAGTAATTTGTTGGTTTTGACTAGTTGCACAACATGATATTTGAATTTACCATTTAGTGCTTAAATAAATCAAGCAACAGATATCACCATCAATATAAAGGTAACTGTTGCTGAAAAAATTACAAGATGCGACAATGGCAGACAATAGTACATAAATTGTGATAGTACTGGAGTCAGTGACAACTAATGTTTCTTTAAATTGTTAGACCATATTTAAAATGGAGTCACTATCTTGTCCATGTTTTACTATTTGTTTTTTATTTCTTAATAATTATTTTGCAGTAGAAATATGCAAAAAAAAAACTGACCCTGAAATTTGCAAAGCTCACCAATGTTTTAAGCTTTAGAAATTATTAGTGTTATTATTGAACTTTTAGATGGAAACTGGTTTTTGAGTTGAAATCCTAGGCTTTTCACGTGCTCCAGTAGTTGGGTTTACTCTCTTTTTACTTGCGATTTCTTGCTAGCTAGTTGTAATACTTTGATGTACCAGTATTAGTCCACTTTTTAATTAAGTCTCACATTGACTTACTACTCCTGTGAATAGTCTGAGCTGTTTATTCTGTGAATATTGTACAATCAGACGATATTATTCCCCAACATGTTGTCAAATCTTATTTTCTATCCTATCAAATATCTGTTATTCGATTGGTTAGGAAAAGCTTAATTGATTGTTGGAAGTGACCTGAGAGTGGGATATATAGGTCTCTACTGACTCTGTACTTAAAATAAGATATCAGTTAACGCACATATCTGAAAAGGTCCATCCACAAAATGTTGACTACTATTTTGATAAAGGATCAAAAATTTTAAATTGGGAAAACCTTTCCTATTTTGGTGCATTGTGGACAATTTACTTGAATGAAGCCTTTAATCTACAGTAAGAGAATTGTTTGGTTCTTCTTTTCTTCTTCCCACTTGCTCTTCTAAATTGTTCTTCGAAGTAAAACACTGCTTATTGACCGTACATTCTCTTTGAATCTTGTTATAAAAAATGAATTCACTTGTCTTTCTCAGCCCTCTCAGCATGGGTACATATCTTATCCCAAATCTGCTTAGAGAGAATATATATGTTTGGATAGTTCTATTCCTCTAAACACCAACATGAGGACAAGAATATCGACTAGTAGTTAGTTAGTGTACTGACTTCTCAAGTCTTGACCAGCATATTTTTATGCCTTTTAGAGATTTGAGATCTCGCAACCTCAATTTTTTTTTCTTCAAGTCGAATACACACGATGACTGAATATAACTACTTGAATAAAACCAGAATAAAGTCTTGCCATGTATTAATATGTTTTACTTTGTATGCTTATAGTGCGAGGGTTAGGCAGGCACTGATCATATTAAATGGGCACAGTAATTAAGACGAACAACAGTTACGTGCTTAAAGATGTAGTTTTTGCCTAGGTATCATACTTGCAAGTTGCAATGCTCACCCTTGGATATACTTTTTTTTCAGGAATCTGCACCGCAGCAATAGCTATTTTCACTGATATGAGCATCCTCCTCAACCTTGTATCCATTGGCACACTCTTTGTATTCTATATGGTAGCCAATGCGGTGATTTATAGGCGTTACGTCTTGGTGGAGACGACAAATCCATGGCCTACACTTTCCTTCCTTTTTTGTCTATCACTAACAGCCATTATATTTAGCATTCTCTGGCACGTTGCACCACAAGGCAAGCCAAAGGCCTTTATGCTCGGTATCTGCATAGCAATGGCCATTGGTATTCTCCAGTTGTTTCATTACATGGTCCCACAAGCACGACAAGCCAAGTTTTGGGGGGTTCCACTAATGCCATGGATACCATCAATCTCAATCTTCCTAAACGTATTTTTGTTGGGAGCCCTTGACCGGCCATCATACGTGCGGTTCGGATTCTTCTCAGTTATTATAGTGCTCGTATATGTACTATACAGTGTACATGCCAGCTTTGATGCCGAAGAAAACGGGGGTCTCAATCAAAAGAACAGTGACTTATCTACTGAATCAACTGTCGATGAGGAATATTACTTTAAAGTGTAAATACCATTTTCATAACTTTTAGTTCCTTTTTTCTCTGTTTTAGTTGATGGATGCATACAAATGCATTAGGATAGACTGCAAGTTGTATAGGTTGTCTGGTTGCAAGCAAATGCTGAAATTCTTGCATTTTTGTTTATGTGATCCATCAACTGGTAGGACAAAATCTTGACTAACATGACTAATCATGAAAGTCAGAAAGGAAATCACAAAATTAACCATTGGACTGATAATATTACTTCTTTTACCTTATGCAGATTCCTTTAGCATAATTTATCAATGTGAATGCAAATTTTAGCACATTTATATTCTGGATAATTAAATTTGAACACCTGAACAGTCAAAAGTTGCATACATTGGCACCTTACTCACCTTAAGCATCTGAACTACAACTGTAACCCTGCTGATTCTAACCATGTGCACTTAAACTCAGTAAACAATGTGATTGTTTACATTATCAATAAAAATGTGAATTGTTAACACACACAAGATAGAAAGCATGTCAGTGTCAAGTGCTTATCTAAAACATGGGAAATATATATTGACAAACTGTCAAGATAGAAAGCATGGGGTATTAATAATGAGAAATGCTAGTAAAGTGAGGGTTCCATACTCTTTCTTTTGGTTTTATGTTGTTGATTCTGTTGACTCTTTGTTAATTTTGTATGGATGTTTGACTTCTAATACAATTGGTAGATAAGATATTTAAGGTTCAGATTGATACATCTAAAATATTTTGTTATATTCTCATATTTATATTATATAGCTAGCAATATGCAATCGGCATGAGTTCAATAATATGTACACAAACTCTTGTGCCGATGATGAGGTTTTAACTTCTAACTTGCTATTGAATTTTTGTGTGAATTTCAAATTTTCCTCCTCTCATTTATAAAAAAATATATTCTAATATGCTTATACTTAAATTTAATATCACTAAATTGTATGTTTATATTTCATCAAGTACACTGCATTATTATGCATCAATACTTAAATGCATGTACCTTCCTCTTGAAATACAAGTGGGACTCGTTTTTTCCCTTTCTTATTTAACACAATTTTTAATTATATTATGTAAAATATTAAAAAGAGTATGTTTTATTTATGCTTACAATTAAGTAGATTTTTTAAAAATATACTATTTTAAATATTTATACTTTATTTATGGGTGTTGGCTCAATGGGGCACAAATTGGAGTTATAATGCCCCAAATGGCACATATGAGAAAAATGGCCCGAGATAGTACTTTAAAACGCTATATCGTGTAGCGTCTTGTTTTTTCTTTTTATTCAAAACGCAGAATAGTGTTGGGTTCTGGAGACTTATGTGATGTTTCCAGCTCCAACAGTAATGTTCAACCTCAGACTCTCGAAAAACTACATCAATCATCGATTTGGTATACTATTTTGAACCATTTATTCAGATTGTATGATTTTGAGCATTTTGTTTCAAAATTGTTCCATCGACCAACTTTTTTCTTTCTACATAGCTCATCTCTTCTTATCCATTGTTCAGTCAGTATCCTGTTGGAGTATTTATTACTCTCTGAAATTTGTTCATTGTTTTCATCACTTTTGCCATATTATAAATAATATACAGGAGTAATAAATTATATTATAGTTTTCTTGCTATAAATAAATGTTTCATCGTGTCAGAATTTGGAATATATGCATGTGAATGTTTGCATTTGCATTTTTTTCTGAAGTGAAATACTGTTTGCCCGGAAATACGCCTTAATTTTACGATATTACGATATTGTCAGTAAGATTTCATATTAATGGATTTAATTAATTATTTATATATAAAAATATCTTTTCTTGTCTTTTCTTCGATATCAAATTTGAATTAACACCATTCAACAATTTCATTAAAAATCATAAATCTCATGATTACTGCATTACTATCGTATCAATCAAGAAAACTTTTGACATAAGACTTTATGGATATTCCATGCATTCACACAGAAAACTTCCCGCATCGATCACGTGTATTATTCTTAAAATCTGCTCCAAACATTTGGGTTTGATATCACTTGTTGAGTTACAAGTAAACCTTAACTCTATAATAATATGACATTGTCCGCGTGCATGAATTTTTATACTGAACCGTTCGTTTGATACCACTTATTAAGCTCTAAGTAAATCTTAACTCAAAAATAATATGATATTGTCCGCCTCCACGAATTTGTTTAGTGTACCGTCGGTTTCATACCACTTATTGTAAGTGGCTAAATGATTTAAGTGTATATAATATAAGTATTATATATATTTAATATAAATTTTAAAAATAATAAATTTTCGGTTCGATTTCTTGGTCAGCTTCTTCGATCAATACTGAAATCGTAACCAAACTGATACAATTTTTTTTATAATGATTTTTCAAATTTTCAATTCAGCTTCAATTTTTCGATTTCCTCCTCATCCCTGCAAATTCATGAATGAGTCTTGGATTTTAATATAAAATTGGGGTTTCCTAGTGACACAAGAAACTATTAGAAAGTCGTTTGTTTCTATATGTCTATGAAATAGAGGGTAACGGAGTTTTAGCTTGAAATGAAAAATGGACTTTTCACAAGGCCGTCATTACTTGGTAAGTTGGGAGAGTCTAAACTTGTTAGTGAAAGAAAGAACAAATATTGGGCCGAGAGTATACATGATTTTAGATATTGGATAATCCAAAGCCCAATGCCCATATGATGATATTTCGTAAATATATTAACGCTTTTTACGTTCCATTTAATTATTTATATCTAGGTTGAATATGAAAATTTAAAAAATAAGAAAAAAGTGGAGAATTTAATAACACTTATTAATTTATTTAAAAGGTTGATTGTAGTTCGTTAAATATTAAAATATATACTATATCTATACTATCTATCTATACTATATTATTATAACCGAAAAATTAAAAGTTTTGGTCGTCGGTATGGTACAGGGTGAATCATAGAAAAGATCTTAACCGTCCAATTTTATGTGAATCATAGGAACAATCTTAAACATTAAATTTTAATAAAATATAATTTAAAAAGAATATAATCATACATACAACTCTAACCCCATATTATTATAACCGAAAGATTAAAAGTTTTGGTCGACAGTATGGTACTGGGTGAACCATAGAAAAGTTCTTGACCGTCCAATTTTATGTGAATCATAGAAACAATTTTAACCATTGAATTTTAATAAAATATTATTTAAAAAGAATATAATCATACATACAACTCTAACCCCAGTAGTCATCTTTTTATACAAGATAGGTTAATATTATATTATATATATTTTTTTATGAACCATACTTATTTTATAATTTTTATTTAATATATCATTAAAGTTTATGATAAACACAAACTCTACTCAAATTAGAAGAATTTCCCAGATCTTAAGCCCAATTCCCATACATTCCGACAAAGTCCTAAAAAGTCTCTTACTAGCCCAACTAAGAGAAAGCAACGAAACCTTGTGAGTGAGTGTCAGAAGCCTGGCACAACCACTGGATTCACAAATGATGGGGCAAAAGCAGTTAGTGAAAGAGAAACTGACGTATAAGAAAGAAAGAAGTGCTAGCAAGTGAGTAGACCTATATACGGTATACGAACGATAGAAGCTATATAGAGTCAATAGCAAGTACACTTGCTACTAGATTGTATAGTTGTATAAGCATATACTTGCTACTAGACTATGACCCCGTTTATCTAAGCTTATAAGCGGAAAAAGTTGGTATATATGTATTTTTTCTGAAAATAAGTAACTTATTTTCAAATTTGAAAATAAGATTTGGTCTTAAATTTCTAAAATAAATATTAATTTTTTAAAAAAAATATGAAAATACTTTTAAAAAAAAGTAACTTATTACTTATAAGCTAGGCCAAACACCCCCTATATCTCTTGCACAAAGAAAGACACTATAGAGTAGATAAGCTGTGAGGCTTCACAGACTTCTCAAACTTGAACAACCAGTTCCCGTCAGTTCAAATTAAAAGACCGATATCAATGCACTGTATACAACTCTAATTCCCCATAGTTTCCTTTTATATAACTCATCACTGATAGAATAATATTATATTTAAAATATATTATATGAATATTAAATTTTGTGAATATCAAAATAATAATATTATTTTATTAACATTAATTAAATTTTATCACTATGTTATATCTATATTATCTATACTTTTATATTATATTATTTTAGACAAACTTCTCTTTTTAATTAGAATATATAATTGTACTCACAATCTACTAACATGTTTCAATTTTCCTCATCGCTCAAACACTTTAATTTATTTAAAATTACAATTTTATAATTAAAATTTTTAAATATTAAAATTATATTATATTTTACCTACATTAAAATATACTCTTTTATTTAAATTTTAATTAAAATATTTCTAATATGATTGTAAATCTTTTTATTAATAAAATTTTCCTAACTAAATTTAAAGAAAAATAAAAAGTTTTGTCAGCTGGTCGTCCGTTCGGTAAGTCATTTTCTGTACAACAATCTAATAATATATCTCACTTCACTTCTACTTGAAATTACAACTTATTAATTAAATTTCATGAATATTAAAATTTATTAATTAAATTTCATGAATATTAAAATAATATTATTACTTTATCTATAAATAATTTTTATTATGTATTATATTATTATAGCCGATATAATAAAAAAATTAAAATTATATATTTAAATCAAATCAAATAATTAATATATAATTTATTAATCTCGCCCGTGTTTTGCACGGGTTATAAGCTAGTATAATATTATACGTATTCAAATCAATGATAAAATTTATCCTCAAATTTACCTTAATTTTAAATAAAATTAATTAAAAAGTATTATAATCCAAAATAAATAAATTATACGTTAAATTATAAATATTTTTTTTAAAAAAAATTAACCCAAATAGGCCATAACTTGTGCAAAGGAAACTTCCAGATTTGATCTACCGAGGTACATGTAACACGTACGTGGACACGTGGAACTATAACTTATGGATAAGATGATTTTTGCCACGTATGCACGACTTTCCAGCAATGAGATTTTTCAATATTATTATTTATTTAAAAGACGCGATACGAGTAAATAATAAAAGGAAAGTTCGTGCAAATAAAGTAATACCAAATATTTTATAACTAACTACAATTCTATATACCTTTAATTACAAGATCTATTTTTAACAAAAATCTAAATTAAATATACGTGCCTTAAATCTATACAGTCAAACAATTATAAATAACACTTCATATTTTGACCAAGCTAAACTAATTAATTATTTAAATTGATAATAAGTTTATAATAAAAATTCTATTTTTTAATTAACTATTACTCTACCCAAACCAACCAAAACGTGTTGTAATTAAACTCTACAATAAACTACTACAAAATAAATAATAATAATAATATAAAATAAATAAATGAGGCTACCAAGTTCAAAGTATATACATCTGTAATACATACACGTATCTATATCTATATCTACACAGAATTGAATAAAACCCCTTAAATCCCTCGCCCAGAATCTAGAGATATCAATAAACTCAAGAATTATACTTACAGAAGTTGTGTGTGTATATATATAAGAGGAGGTATGTATAGCAGTAACATGGAAGATGATCAATGGAGGGTGCCTAATCAATGGAGTAGATATGATAACAAGCTTTTCGAGAAAGCTCTGGTGATGTTCCCGGAAGATATGGCTAATCGGTGGCAGAAGATAGCGGAGCAGGTGCCGGGGAAGACGGTGGAGGATGTTAAGATTCACTATGATGCGTTGTTACATGATGTGCTTGAGATTGATTCGGGTCGGGTTGAATTGCCTAAGTATCCGGACGATGGGTTTTTAGGGTTTGAGTCTGAGGCTGGGGCGAATCAGATCTCGTTTGGGGCCAAATCGAGACAGGGGGATGGGGATAGGAAGAAAGGGACTCCGTGGACCGAAGAAGAACACAGGTATATATATACAATTGGTGTTATAGTAATAGTAGTGGTTATGAACAGGGTTTTTATTGTTTTTAGTTATGTGAATTTCGAGTTTGTTAAGGTTATGTTTGTTTTGTCGGTTTTTAATTAGGCTTGGTGAATTGAATTTCGGGTTTTCTTGATTTTTGAATTGGAATGATAACAAGTGGGGGTTTTATTATAAACTTCTGAATGGTTGTACTGAATTGAGCATAAATAACTAATAACGTATGAAGGTGTTGTGAATGGTTTTATATGTATATTTCTGCGGGATTGTGCAAATTAGGAGAGTAGCTAGGAATTTAGGAACAAAGGTGGATACTTTTATGTTTTTTGATTATAGAATTTAAAATGAAAACCAATCTTCTGTAATACGATCAGCACACCGTATTCATGACTGCAATCTGCACAGATTTTAATCCAAGTGGCAATAATTTTTTGGTTTTTTAGTAGTATTCATGTGTTTGAGCTAAATTATAGAGATTGATTCATAAAGTATACGTAAATGTATTCCAGATTTAGAAGAGTAATTTTTTATGGGGCATGGAAATGGATGCATTGTATGTGAAAGACTTAAATAGTTCAGTATCTTTCCTCTGCAATTTTTTAACTTACTTTGTAACCATACCGTCCTTTTAAAAAATACACCAGCTTGTGATGTAAAGTTGTATTTCGGTTATCTTCTGCTGAAAAATGATTTATGAAATTTCTCAATAGTTTGCCCGAAATTTTGCGAGCATTGATGCCCGCACTCTAAAGATAGGTGTATAGGTGCTTGTTTTAATATTATGATTCATGTATTCTACTGGATTTCTTTCTTGCAGATTATTTCTTATTGGACTGGATAGGTACGGTAAGGGTGATTGGAGGAGTATTTCAAGAAATGTAGTAGTGACAAGGACACCAACTCAAGTGGCAAGCCATGCACAAAAATATTACCTTCGTCAGAATTCAATGAAGAAAGAGAGAAAGAGATCAAGCATACACGACATCACAACCAACATAGATACCCAACCGATCCCTCCGCCAAGTAACTTTCCTAACCAAGGAGATTCAATGGGGTATCAAAATGCCACTTTCCCATCTTAAAAATGAAGTTTTGTGGTTGATAAAAGCTTTGTAGATAGCAACTTCCTTTTCCTGGTAGCAAGGACATGTAAAATATGCATCATTTTATGGTTTTTTCATATGTGATTAGGAAATATAATTAGAAACAGGTAGCATTATGTGGTGTTGTTTGAATTGTGTAAACTGGAAAAGCATATGCATGGATGGAGGTATACGTAGTTTACAATACTCAAATATAAAGGACTAATGAGGTTGATTGGTACCATTCAACGTTAATATATAGTTTTTGAATATGGTTTTGAGTTGGGGTGATTGCACTTTATTTAAAGAATCAACGTTCAACTCACATTGGATCTGTCCTTAATTTTTGTCTCGGTGGTTTATTCGCTGTGTGTGAATTTGCAGTGGTATTCAAGAGGTATCATGCCTCTAAAAACTGGCATGAGGCAGCCTTAGTTATTATTATGTTTACATTTCGTGGGCTGCTACTACTGTGGATTTACTTTGCAAAAGCTCAAAGGAGTTGTTGCATATAATTCTCCAACTGAGAAAAATAAAGACCTTGCCAATAAAAATGTTACATTGGTAAGTCACTTAGGAGAACTAGTAACTTAACATGATGATATAAGAGTTTCAGTCGGCAATGGGCTTTCAAGCGCGGGAGAATGTTAGAATAATATAAGATTCTAGGAAGTTAGTCTCCAATTTGAACATGGAGAAAGTATAAATCGCTCACCCAATGTAGAATCATACGGAGCTAACTTTCAAAATTTCTTCTTTCCCCAAAATTTCTCTTTCTCAATTGATTAAAATTTCAAAACCAAACATTAAAATATGAATAATGTTTCAAATATGAATCAAATGGCCTTTAAAGCGACTAGAAGCTATCAACTTTGAATTAAACGGGTTGATCCATAACCCGTTTTTTATATGGGTCAATAATAAGTCCAACTCGTATTCAAACCAACCCATATAATAACGACCTTAGCCCGTAAAATTCAAGTCTGTGTGGGTTGTGTCCAAATCTTTACAGCTCTACTACCCAAACTGTTTGGCGCACAACTTAAAAACTTTCGAGTAACATGAGTTTTCCAGTATAAACCCAAACTATGCATTGTTTTAATGTTGTTCCCAAAATATACATATCAATGGATCTATGTCAAAATAAAATTAACTAGCGTAGGAAAAGAATAAATTCTGCTTGTATTAAGCTGTCACAAAAAAAGAATGTGTAGATGTTCTGTTTGAACCTTCAAGTTGTGGCTGCCTTCATCAGGATATATTGTGCAACAGACATTCAGTTCAGATGTGTGATCTCAGTCATCTTAGGAGACTTCAACCACCACTTTTTTAAGCTCCCGTCAGTCTGCAATATGAGGCCTTATGCTGCTCACATCACTTCAATGGCATCTATTTCTTCATACTTCGGTTTGTTCTTTGGCCGGCCAGATCTCTTAGCATCTTTACTAAGCAAGATCTTCAGAGCTTTATCAAGACTTATGTCATCCGGTTTCAAATTCTGTACACAAGGATATAGGCACAAAAAAAACAAAAAACAAAGTTTTAACCTGATTTTGTTTAAGCATTAAAATTCAAGAGAAGCAACATCAATGATAGTATTAGCTATCAGAAATAAATTTTATTTAGATGTATGATAATCAGAAAATGTTATATGTAATCGATAAGTTTCTCAGTTATAGTTATTCGTCAATTAGTTATCTGCAAACTAGTCATTGCCTCGGGAATTTTCTGGATCAGCATAATATAACCCCAAAAAAAAACAGTAACAGAGAATGAGTCAAAAGATTAACTCAAAATAATAAATCTCTTATGAAGTATTAGCTATTTAAAAAATATACATAATCTGACTTGCTGCAATATGCAAATTACTGCAGTTGAAACTTGAAACAAATCCAGCAGCATATGAGTTTCTTTTTTTCCATTATAACATTTCATTTTGTCAAAAGCTTTTTTTACTGCTGCAACATCCTAACAGGTAATAAAACTCTAGCTAATGATGTCAGAAAATAAACAATGTACAGATAGATGTCAGATGTGTAGGCTTTGTTTAGTAACTGCAACATCACTGTTGCATTTTTTAATGTGATACAAAACCATAATTTTGACAGTAATGGGTTTCGACTCTCTTCCATGCTTTCTAACATATTCTTAACCACAGCAAAAAAGAGGGAAATACACCACTTAATTTATTTTAGAGCATATGTTTTGCACCTAGTTGACAAGCTAAATAGGAATGCGCGAACAAAACAAATATACTAAATGGGTTAACACCAAAATGTAAAACAGCAAAAAGTATACCTTGGGTATAGGAGATACTGTACGTCGATGTTTTATAGAAAATCCGAATCTTGCAAGCTTTAGTATAACTGGATGGCCATCTTCTGGATGTTCTCCCTAAAATAAATTCCAATTTAATGAATCTAATTACAATTAAATTTAATGAATTTCAATATTAAGATAAATCTGTACCAATGTCACAGGATATCGCAGAATTTCAAGAGCATCCTCAAGGGTAATAGAGGATGTATCTTTTACCTGAAATTAAAAGTTAAATATTATAAACTTTCAAGTTGCAAACTACAGTAGAATCCATTTAATATACAGAACTGTATTTATCTACTTTAATGTTTCACCATATGAATGATCATGACAACTGACAAGAAGTCCACATAAAATCAGATCCATGTATGATAATAATACGACCCTATGAAATTACGTTCTCCTATTTTTATTCATGTATGTACAGGCATCAGCCGCATAACCACCACTACTTGTGATGAATCCATTAGATAAACCCACACAAATTGTCGACCAGAATTTGAACCAGGACATATACATCTTACAAGGCACCGCACAAACAGCTATTAAGCACACTTTCAGGTTGTAAGATCAACTTCATGTATGATGTCTCCAAAAGTTTTAAGTGTCTAACTAATATCATTTAAATTGTATATTACCATTAGGCAGATAATGCACGAATAAACTAAATATAGATGTACCACTAGATTTAGTATAAAAACTATAACCCATACAAGCTTATAACCGGTTTTAAAAAAATTATGTTATATTTTTATTGGTATTTGATATGAAATTTGTCGTGGGTTGGGAACTTATGTTAATATGTATGATATATTTTCTTGCTTTATGTAAATTTGTTAAGGAGCTGGTTTGATAATAATTAAGAATTAGGAATAATAAATAGAATTTTATTTAATATGGATATCTATATAGTTTGGGCCTGTAAAAGTTAGTTATACTAAGTAGAATTCTATTTAATATAGATATGTTGTGGTCCAAGTACCGAACAATCAATTATGTAAATTTGTTAAAGAGGTGGTTTGATAATAATTAAGAGTTAAGTATAGAAAGTAAAAATTTATTTAATATTATCACATACGGAACACCAAAAACAGTCAAAAATATAAAAGAGCAAACCCTAGTTCCTGACATTATGTCAATAAATCTCTGGCAATAAACTTCTTACCTGAGTGAGAAATAAACTTCTATTAATAATTCTCTTGCTTAGACTCTTTTGGATGTCTAGTCCGAGTAGTGATTGTAATATATACTATATTATTGAAGCTTGAACATTAAAAGTTTTAGTCGATTGGTAGGTACTTGGGATCCGGGCCCAAACTATATACAAATACATATCCATATTAAATAGAATTTTACTTAGAGGAAAAGGTAGATGTAGCAGAATCATAGTTATTAAAAGCGCGCTTAAGCGCAGCTTAAAGCACGAAGCGCACCCATTGAGCTTAGCTTAAAAAAAGCTCAGAGTAAATTCAAAAGCCCAGCTTAAGCGCGCTTAATCGTGAAGCTCAAAGCGCAAAAAGCTCCAAAAAAGCGGGCTTTTATATAAATAGGCTTTTTTTATAAGATCTAAACATTATTTTAAAATTTGGGCCAATATTTTGTCTTTTTGGGCTCTTTCTTCAAGACCCAATACAAAACACATGTTATATCTTAAACCTAGCTGCCGTTCTCAACAAAATCCACAAGAAGATACAAGCTTCCAACGGCTATAAACATCAGGTTTGTCTTCTCTCTTTCTCCTTTCTCTTTTCTCTTTTCTCTTTCCTTTTTCTCTACTCTTCTCTTTCTCAATCTCATATATATGTATGTATGTATGTATGTATGTATATATGTATGTATATGTATATATATACATGTATATGGGTCTGTAATACATATATACATGCATATATGATATAACACTTTAATAACTATGAGACCCTTTACGCTTCGCTGCGCTTTTTGCCTTTAATAACTATGAGCAGAATCAAGATAGAAACCATAGAGATTAGGGCAGAATTAAAGAGATACAGCAGAGAGATGGATCAGAGATAGAGACAGAGTTTAGAGATAGAGAAAGATTGAGTTTAGAGAGAGAAACAGGAGAGAGAGAGAGAGAGAGAGAGAGAGTGGTGGAATGTGATACAATTAAACTAGGGAAACTTTACTACTTGTGTTGTTTATTCTGTTACTTTACACCAATATACAGTTGGCATTTGTTATGTTGTTCTTGTCATAATAATTTGTAACATTATTGCTCGTGATTAAACAGGCATCTGGAAGGACTCACACCCTAACGCTTAAATATGAAAATTTTATAGATATAAGCATAAGAATCTGAAAGACCATTAGTAATACAATCAATTGCAGTAGACCAGCACATCAAATCTCCAAATGCCAATACTTGCTAATAAATGGGAAATGTACATACTTGGTTAACAGAAGCTCGTTTAGGCAAATATCCCTTTCTGTCTACACCAAGTTGAACATAGAATCCGTATGGACCATTCTTTAGAAGAATCTGTAAGTGAGACATGTGAGAGAACAGCCAAACAAAAAAACATACCACAAACTCAAGTTAAATTTGAAACATATTTTGTAATCAGATTATACACAAGATAAGGTGTCAACCTTTTCGTCGGTACCAGGCTTTACTCCTAAAACCTTCGGTTCCTCCAAATTGTGATTTTCAGCAGCAACTTCATCATCATCATCATCACCATGTATTGTCTTGGCAATGTACCTGTACCATAACTCTCAAACATTATGTTTATGTTTTAAAGTGCACCAAGAAACAAGTAGGCTTATCATCAAAGTAGATTGAAGAAGACATCAAGAACTTCTGAATGTTTATATTGCACAAAATATAAAATGTAATCTATGTTTATGTAATAAGTTTCCGGAATCCTGAGACACCGTTTAACTGTTTAATTTTATTTATTTTGTTGAAAAATTAGTAAATCAAACAGCACTGTCTCTTGCTGCAAAACCTCTAGGGTATAAGCCTCTGGTTAAACAGTCTTCTAATTTTACTTCAGTGCTACACTGTTATATGATAAGCTTCCCTCTTTAAGGGATTTACTTGCTCATCTATGCATGCATTCATTTTACATTGTGTCCCTAAAAAATGAAAACACAAAATCAAGATCTAGATAGATCCCTACCTTTATCTCTATCAACATCTTATCTATATGGATTATATCCTCCAACTCAATAGACATGTCCCTAAGTTTGAATACATCGAATTAATTATGTTTATGACATATCTTTACCTCTAATAGAAAAGGTCAGCGCTTTCTAATCTTATCTCCTTAGGATGTAAGTTTTTCATATTTAATGCAATAAAAGCTCCTAAAATACACCCTTGAGCACAAAGAGTCTTCTAATAAACAATATAGTTTGAAACTTATTAAGCAAAACAAATATTTGGTCAAATAGGAAAAGCCTTGCTAAATTAAGTTTATACTCACTTGCACCGTGGATGTTGATCGCAGCCTATAAAATAGCCGACACCAAATCTACTAACTTTGAAAATTAAAGTGCCCTCCTGACAACTCGGGCATGTCCTACTTTTATTGGGGAGCGAGGTGAACAAGAAATCCCCAAATGTTTTCTCCAGCATCTTCTCCACTTCACGAATATGTACGTTACTAGTAGACTCACAATACTTGCTAAATCTTGTCCAATAATCTCCGAGGAGGCCTTTCCAATCAGTTAACCCAGCAGAAACATTATCAAGCTCAGTTTCCATATCAGCTGTGAAACTATAATCTGTCACTTCAGAGAAGTGATTAGAAAGAAACGCTGATAACATTCGACCGCGGAACTCTGGATATAGTATCCTACTTTTTACTGTAATGTAATTTCTATCCTGTAGAACTTTCATCGTACTTGCATATGTAGAAGGTCTACCAATTCCAAGCTCCTCCAGAGTTTTTACCAATGAACCTTCGGAAAACCGTGGTGGAGGTTGAGTATGATGCTGTTTGAGTTCAACATTACTCAGATACAGTGGAATCCCAGCCTTTAGATTACTGAGGACATCAGAAACATCAGAACGGTCATTCACTTCATTATCACGATTTCTAAAAACTCTAGTCTCAACATCCTCAAAGGCAGCTTGGTATCCAAGAAACTCTGTTCTTGAGCATGAAGATCTGAAAATGATGGACCGGCCAGCATTTCCAATATCAACTTGTATCTGATCATAGATAGCAGGTTCCATTTGGCATGCCAAAGTACGAGACCATATCAAAGTGTAAAGCTTCAAGGAATCTTCATCAAGCACTCCAGCCAGACTTGAGGGTACTCTACGGATATTAGTTGGTCTAACAGCTTCATGGGCCTCTTGTGCGTTCTTCACCTTCTTAAAATACTTGCGAGCACCATCTGATGCAAAACTCTCTCCATACCTTTCTCTAACCAAAGAACAGATATCTTTACAAGCTTCATCAGATATGTGTAAGCCATCTGTTCTGATATATGTTATCAACCCTGCAGAGACTCCATCAGGTAATTGAACTCCTTCATACAATTTTTGTGCAAGCTTCATTGTGTACGTTGCAGGAAAATTTAGTTTATTTGCAGCATCTTGCTGAAGTGATGACGTTATATATGGTGTGGGAGGATTCTTCCGCATTTTGCTTCTTTTAATGTTACTCACTTCAAATTCTGAAGCCTCAATTGCTCCTTGAATATCAACTGCTTTTGTTTGAGAGCTAATTGAAAGCTTGCTTAATTTCTTGGATTGAAAATGGGTCAAGTATGACGAAATTGAGTTACTATCAACAGGTGAACTTGATCCGCTTTCTCTGAACACTACATCAACTGTCCAATATTCTTGTGGTTTAAACCCATCTATTTCCATTTCTCTATCGCAAATTAGAGAAAGAGCAGCAGATTGGACGCGGCCAGCTGACCTGCAACCAGGCAACTTCCTCCACAATACCGGTGAAATGTTAAACCCAATTAAATAATCAAGGGCACGTCGTGCAAGATAGGAATTAACCAAATTTGCATCAATATCCCTAGGAGCCAACAGGGCAGCTTTAATAGACGGTTCAGTAATTTCATTGAAGACAACCCTCGCTAAATTAATATCATCATGTAAAGCATCCTGTTGTTCCAGCATCTCAATGATATGCCAAGCAATAGCCTCTCCTTCGCGATCAGGGTCTGATGCAAGGATGAGATTTTTCGCACTGCAGAACAGAGCAGAATAAAATGAGTAACTAGAAGTAATATCAAGCAGTCTTGTAAGAATTCAGTGGCTATAATGGAAGGCATATCCATCAAGAAACATCTTCGTCGAGAATGAGAAAGAATGGTTTATTGAAAAATATGCTTACAAACAATAGTTTACTTAAAAAGTTTAAATGACATCCACCATATCATGTATAATTGCACAAACGGCAGACAGGTATCTCAGTGATTAAGCATTGAGCCGATATAGTAAATGTATATAGTCCTGTGTAGCATTGTTTCAAATTCATTGGGGGCTCGACCTACTCTAAGTCCGACTATGATTGCATATGTAGTCATTTATATGAGATATGCTTGCTTATATAACTGAAATGGAACATGGATCTCTACCAGTGACCAGCCAAACTGCAGGGGCTAAGTTAAATTAAACAGATATAAAATAAACTTCTATGGTTATTTTTACTCTAGTGAGGGCTATATATTATTAAATCCAAATACTATTGGGTAATTATTTTTGCCTTGGTGGGAGCTACATATTCCACTAACCCCTATGTAGCTCCACTACCTACCTCTACACAGTTCTATGGCATTAATAATTATGGAGAACAAGAGTATAAACTGATACCATACCCACTTAATGCAACTTTGATACTTTTCAAATGAGTCCACGCAGCAGATGGAACCTCCCATACCATACTAAAGTCTTCATCAGGCCGCACAGATCCTGACCTTGCCGCCAAGTCCCTCACATGACCATAGCTTGGGATAACTTCAAACATGTCACCAAGGTATCCTTGGATGACTTTTGCCTTTGTGACAGATTCCACCACCAATACAGATTTGCCAGTAGGAGGATATAATTGTTTTATCACTCTTTGTTTATGAGGCTTTGATTTCACAGTCGTCTGTGAAGTTTGTTTCTGTGGTAAATCAATAATAGATGAAACAATCGGCGCCTCAGCCTTTAAAGAAGGAACAACTTTGCTTTTTGACTTTGCCTTTCTCCTTGTTTTCGTTTTAGTTTTAGTTTCCTGGGTTGTGTGAACAGAACTATCTAGAAATTCTTCTGTCACGGCATCGGCTGAGCTTTTCTGAGAAACTATAGTGTTAATCAACATAGTGAAATGAACTAAATAACTTGATCACGAATAAGATAATCCATGAAACAAGAAGTTCTAACCTCCGGCTCTAGAGAAATTTGATTACTTTGAGCAACTTTCGCCTTCTTTTTTTTAGATACAGTTTTTGAAACTTTGGCCTGACCTGCGGCACTCTAAAAAACTATAACGTTAGCCAACATAGAAAAATGAACCACAAACTTACTTAATAGTAAAGCATGCCTAACCTCTGACTCTGGAGAAACTTGATCACTTAGTTCAACTTTCACATTCTTTTTCTTAGTTGTACTGTTTGTAACTTTAGGCTGAACTGCCACACTGGCAGTAGCGTCAGCATCAGAAGATTTCTTCTGACGTCTTCTGCTTCCAGATTGTTGCTTCGGTTTTAATTTGGCTGTACTCACACTGACATCCTTCTTGACTTCCTCAACAATGCGATTACTTGAAGTGACCGCATCAACATCTTCACTAACTGATATTTTAGAGTTAGTAGAACTACATCCCGTGACTTGATTCCCCTTTGCACGCTTCTTGTGTTTATTAAAAACATTAAAAGACGAGTTCTTGGCACCTCTCTTTTCATCTTTAGAACCAAAGTTCCCATCTTTACTAATCCCCTCTTCGGGGACATGACAAAATAACCTTTTCGCAACAGCACCTCTATAAGGTCCACAACTAGGTAACAATCCATTACCAAGCACACGGCTTAAACAACTACGAGAAATTAGTCGAGACTCAAGTCTAATAGCCTTGGGATAATCACAAGTGGATATAATAGAGACCCTACTTTTCGTAAAATTAAGGTCAAGAAAATTATCACATCTTCCTCCAATTGAAGAATTTCTAAAATGTAAGCCACTGCAATACTGCAATGCCCTGTTCTGCAACTGTACCAACATTATCCAAATCAAATTTGCATACAACCATTAAAAATAAAACCTTTTTTTAAAGAATTGCATTAAGACACACAGAACACCAAAACTATAAAAAATGTAAAAGGTAAAGACACAATGGTTGGTAAATACATCTATAAGAGAGAGAGAGAGAGAGAGAGAGTACCATGGTAGGTTTGAGTTTGGAGAAAAGGAAGAAAGAATGGAGGTTTTTCTGAAGAATCACCATTAAAGTAGAAACATCCTCTACTGGGAAATTATAATTATGTAAATAAAAAATGTTGAAGGGGGGTAAAGTAAGAGGTGATTTAGCGGAGGAGGTGAAGCATACTTACAAGTAAAGTTGTAGCCATAAACCCCAACCTCTTTTCTTTTTCTGCTTTTTTTTAAGGATTTTTGTGTAGAAATGATAAAAAAAAATGTTTTTGTGCAGAGCATTTGATTGGAAATTTATATACGAGTAATGAAAAAAATAATTAAACATTAATATATTACATTCTCAAATGTGTATCATTAATGTATAAAAATGAAATATACTAGTATTTTCAATTATATATTATATACTATATATAATAAGAGTAAAAGAGATCTTATTCAAATACTAACAAATGTTAAATGATGGATTATTAATAACTACATAATATTATGTTATAATTATTTATAAGTTATAATTATTAAGATTTTTAACAATTATAATTTTTTTACTCCGCTTCATATTACAATTCAAATCTATTAGATATTATAGTAATATATTAATTTTAATTTAAAGATTTATTTTGGAGTTAAATTAAAAAAATCGTAATTATTGTGTTCTTTACACGGCATACATTGTTTGAGTCATATTTTGAGTTTCAGAAGTCACAGCCCACGCGAATCTTACAAAATTATCTTTAATTCTGATCCAAAATTCAACGGGAGAAGCCCGTAATATAGAGAGAAAAGACTGTTACGAATTTTTATCATAGAATTCTATTCCGTTTAAAAAATCTTTTGGTAATTGATTTAAAATATTAAAATATTTTTTATATTAGATTTATATAAAGACATGTCATATATCACATATTATTATGTATTATTATTAGATTAGAGTAGATATAGTAAGATGGAGGAAAGCCGTGAATTTTCCTTATCAAATGTAGGATTAAAGTTTTTTATCCAAATCTTTTTTATAAAAATATTTAATATATTAGATAAGATATAATATAAGATATAAGGGTAACTTTATACGAAAAATTGGTTACACTTACAGTAAATTATTATATTGAGAATTCAGAAACCTTAATAATTCATTGGTTTGGATCAAATCGAATAAATTACGTTTAAAAAAAAAAAAATTGAATACACCGGCTAAAAGTTCAACCTTAGTCTAAGATATTAAATACACATTCTATTTTGTTACTATATTATATATAATATTATATCAAAAAAATGTTATCACATACTTTTAATCATGATTTTTGATAAATAAAATAAAAATAATATAAATTAATAAATGTTAATACATTCTTAAAATTTAATCAATTTATATATGTGAAAAAATGTCTAGTTCAATAAAGAACATAATAGGGATCTTGTAAAAAATATATTTAAATTTAATATGTATAATCTTAAATATATTAAACATTTGTTTGATATATTAAAAAATCATGTTCATAATATTTTGAATCACAAAATTTTACATTTATATGTATTAATAATATAAATTTATATTTTGTGTGATATACATATTTATTTTTAGTATTATATAATTTTCTTATTTGTATTTAATTCAGTTGATATAAAAATATATAAGTTAAATAAGTTAAAAATCTAATATAATTATAGTATATTAAAACTTTTAAAATTATAAAAATATTAGTAATTTTAAAATAAATAATTTAATTAATAAAACAAAATATCGCACGAGTTAAAATCTAGTTCATATTAATATAAATAATTCATAATTGTTTTAGAAATATTATTATAATAAAATTCGGTGGTTTTGGTCACCACCCAATAATAATGTCTCTCTTTTATTCGATGGTATTAATCAAAATGTGAGAAGAAATAGTTAATAATTAGTTAATTATGTCTCTTTCTTGTTTCATGACAGCGAAGTGTGATCAACAGATTATTTTTTTTCTTCTAATTTTTGCGAATTTATGTTCGCATCCTAACAAAACTGAACATTATATTTCTTTTGCAAAGTTGTACACTAAGTTATAAACAAAAAACGAGCTCGTTTAGTCTTTTGTATTGGGCCTCTATGCATTATCTATGAGCCCATTTCACAGTTTGTAACATATTTTGTTTATGGATTGTCCATTTGTTGGGCTGTTAAGATGGATTGAAGTTTTTGTCCATGAACATTAATAAATTATTCTATCCGTTCCAGTGTTCCATTACAGTATTTTTTCCCAAAAGTTGGACCTCATCCCTAGTCCGGTAGATTTTTTGTACACCGTCGTATTAATATGGGAATTCCTGACAAGTGATTATGAGACAATCATCTATTCACTATAAAAAATCACAGATAATAAAAATCCTAAAACTCTCCTAGAAAGCGACGTGACCCCTGAATTTATAAAAAAAAATCAAGTATTATTGCTATCCGTTATAAAAAAATGCCGATAGATAATTAGAGCAACGATTATTAGGAACCAAGACCCTATTAATATAGGAAGCAGATGACTTTTTACATTTTGCTCCGAACAAGTATTTGTTCGACTCGATTGTTTTTTCGATGACCGGTATGATTTTTTATTATTAAATTAATCTTTCTTTAAAAAAAAACGAGCAACTGAGTTGAGCGTAGTTTGACAATCTCATTGAATATATATAAATATGCTTATACACCTTTTATTATATACAAACATGTCCTGGTTTAATCTGTCTGTCATAAAAAGGATAACGTACATCTCTATCTACTCATTAATAAGCCATGATTAGTACTAAACTACTAATCACGGTGCTTAATCATTGTGTGTACATACAGAAGATACGAGATTTTTTAGTAAATAAAAGACAAACAAAGCATGTCATATCAAAGCTACGACATATATAAGAAATGAACACTACTTTCAATTTTTTTTTCAAAATAACGTGCCACGACACATGGTTGTTTTTTAATTTGTGGACGCATATGTATGTATGTGGGGTCTCATATTATTATAGGAAAATTATCAATTACACACATAACTTATCATTTGAGACAATTTTTGGGTGTGTACCATTTTTCATAAGAAATTTTTATCATTAACTTATGTTAAACATTATGAAAAAAGAATCTGTTTTTTCCTCTAGAAATTACATAAAAAAATGTTAAGATTATTTACACATTCGAAAGATTTAAACAAATCATAGAGGGCGAGCAGAGAAGAGACAAACCAGTTGATGCAGACTTGTAGTTGCATTATTTTGTCTCTTGACAAATCCATCGGTGCCAAAGACAAAGATCTCAAAGATTCCAACACAAAAGATATACGTGTATATATAATAAAAATAATAATTAAGAGTGCGCATTTTCTAATTGAAAAAGGAGAGAGATGCTCAATTAATTGTTGTTAATGGAAACTCTTGAGAAACTGCCTGAGATTTCATAATTAAAATTCACAACTCCGCAAGATTTGTGCACGCACACTTTTATTTAATTTTCAATTTCTTCATACAAGGACAAAATAACCTATATAAATTGCTTATTACATTGCGTTCAATGTCAATATAATTGTATGTGCACCAACGGTTATTTCATTAAATTAAATAAATCACATGATTTCTGCGATGATGTACATTTACATGACTATGACTTGAAAAGGAGTTAAAAATGTGTATAATCTCTTAAACATTTTTGTACGTAGTTCATATTCAAATTTGAATACACCTACAAATTTTTAACATCTTTTCCAGAGATGTCGGTCAAATTCAACTAATAACAGTAAGCATGATTCACTAGGTCAGTTCTAGTTTAGCTCGACCATAGATCACTATTTGATACTCTACTTAATAAATTTTTATCTCACGCCCTCAAGTTTTATATATATATATATATATATATATATATATAAACAATAAAAAATTTGAAATATATCTCAGGTAACTATCCGGAGTCTAAATCATATGGTTTCTTATTTAATTATCATCGAGCCAGGTATTTTTTTTCCCGTTTCAATTTGATTCTTTTTTATGATGGTTGATACAATTTTTTTTCTTATCATTCTATCGATTTGAAAGGTGATGGATAAATATACAATTTGGTAGGGGACAGAAACATAATATACAAACCTACCATCATTAATAAATATCATATGTAACATTATGCAACTTTAAATGTAGAAAAGTAAATGCCATGTTCATTTCTTGTGAGTTGTTCATTAATATAAAATTCAATCTTCAAACCTCCAATTAAATATAGTCATGAAAGGCCCTACTCTTCTCACTTCCTTTCCACCTTCCTCCACTTGCATGTCCCTCATGCATCACATATATATACATTTGTATTAATGTCCTGTTCAGTACATACTATCGATCTCTTATCATATACTCCATAAACATATAACATTCCTCTATAATTTGGTAAAGTTTTGTTCATTTCATCACAACAAAAATGGGAAAGAAGATAGTGAAGTTTCCTTCTATGTTCAAGAAAAGATCAAATGATCAATGGCAATGGCCCTCCTCTTGCAAGCACCCTACAACTTATTCTTTTAGAGCTGCTGGCTATGAAAATGAAGATGACATGATGTTCAAGACAGTTAACTCCATTTTCTTGGATCCATGCATGATTGATCAAACATCAGTAGATGAACCATCTTACTGCTGGTTTACAAACTCTGAGTATTCTCCAAGCCTTTCGGATACTAGTGAGCAACCAGAGGATCACAACATAGACGATCAGCTCGAGCAGATCATACGTGGGGTACGATCAGATAGGCTATTCTTCGAGCCATGCAATTCGATATTATCATCATCATCATCGACAACAAGTACTCATGTCCTTGAAGATGTGTACGATAATGACCCTATAGGTACTAGTACTAATGTTTGTTACAATGATGGTGAGGCCGAGTTGCCTTTCAAAGAAAGTGTAGTTCTGGCTATGGAGTCCGAAGATCCATACGAAGATTTCAAGGGATCAATGATGGAAATGGTGGAGAGTCATGGATTAAAAGATTGGGAATGTTTAGAGGAGTTGTTGGAGTGGTACTTAAAAATGAATGGTAAAATAAACCATGGGATTATTGTACAAGCTTTTGTGGATTTGCTTGTGGGGCTTGCTTCCGATGACTCTACTTCATTTTCTTCAGCTGCTTCTTCATTCTCTACATCCTCCTCTTCTCCTTTGTCCACAACAAGTAGGAGAGAGATTTGTAACCATGATCATATGTAAAAATGCTAGTTTCATCATCAATGTATATAATATTTGTGCATTAAATTCCCCTTTCTTTCATTGTTATTGTTAGCTATCCAAAATATTATAGTATTATACTTCATTAGAGCATTTCAACGGAGGAAACCTCTTCTGACGTGTTTTCGGATATAATTTGTTATTATAAATAAATAAATTCTAATAGCAAATTGGGTTTAAGGATCCTAAAGAACTCTCTTAAGTTAACATTCATTACAATACAATATCAATGTTATTTTTGTAAATATAAGGGGGCAGATTCTATTATTATAAAAATATCATCCATTTTTTATACTTGAAATGCTATAACTTTAGGTAATTTATCTAAAGTTAACTTTAAATTCATTTTACCCGAGCAAATTCCATAGTACAGTAGTACACTAACACATATATAAACGTTAATATTTTGTAGAATTACGGATTATAAATGAAAGAGGGGTAATCAAACCTCAAATTTGAAGATCTATCAATCTGACAGATAGTATTTGTTTATGAATTACATGGTTTATGATTTTTCTTTAACAGGCATTAAATTGTACTCCAGATGTAACGCACCTAACATGTGTTACTACTGGTGGCCTGTCTGACTGTCTCAAACATTTCAACTACCAGAGGCAAAGATATAAATTGTTGCTTGGCCGATTCTTGATAAAGATGCAAAAATACAAAAATACAAAAAGAGGAAAGACTAGGCTTCACAGTTATGGTTTCTTCACTAGGATGATATGCACGTAAATTATTTAAAATCAATCTTACTTTATGAACGTTGTTTTTCAGTCCTTGTAATGAACAGATTCCTTGTTCCTCATCATTTTACATTTTATGGTCATTATAAAGATTATATTTGGTGTGACGTTGTCCCCGAGAATCATAATCTTCCCGAGAAACGGCTTCTACAACGATAGATAGGGGTCCAGTTTATCTATGCCCCCTGCCCTTCAAACAGTATGGGAGCCTTTCAGCTCGTACTCCTCACACTCCTAAGTCTTCACTGCACCTCCTCCACCATAGTGTGAGCTGGGAGCAGCTCTGGAAAGCGAAGCCTACTTAAAAATTCGCATTCAACGTCATCAACACCACAACGAAAAAAGTAAACTATGGTTTTCAACGTCGGCAACACCACCACGAAAAAAGTAAACTAAGGAAACCGTTAGTCAGGCCCCGTCATCTCTCGGAAGGGGGGAGATTTTCCAGTTAGTGGCTTAGTGCTACTAAAAAAGATTACTCATAATTTCATGTCCAAAACTATAACATTTAAACCGTGTCTAACGACAAAGTGAAAGCAAGGGCAGAAAAAGTAAAAAACATAGTACACTGTAAATTAGTGATGAGCAAATAGCACCAAAGAAGATTGATGAAACACCAATAGGCATATATATAATGGTAAAATTGCGTAAACAAAAACAGAGCCTAGACATGCTTTTGTTTTATTTTTACATCTCAGAAACCAACAAATACAGAATTAGATACACAAGAACCCTATAGTTTTTACCACTACCTAGACTGCAATAGCAAAGAAATATACAGAACAGAAAACTTGCAGAGATGGAGAAAGAAAGGGTGGGAAATTGGGGCCAAAATGAACTACCAGATTTTTGTAAGAGTGTTTCCTTCGTATGCTTCAAGTTCACATTGTTACTGAAGTAGAGAAAAGAGTTCAACGCCTGGGTTCGTTCAAAGTCTTACCCTCGAAAAATTCCCCAAGCATTCGGTCAAGATCCTCAGGGGTGTACCTAATGTTCTTCTGGGGATTTTTCCCACTCTCTACCAGAGGCCTGTAAAAAATCAAAAGGCCAGAATAAATAAATAAAGCTGTCACGAATTCGAGTTATATGATATGCATGCAAAAACACTTGACCGTGTATATTGATCTACATACCTTTACACTTATTAATTTAACATGCAATTTGTTAGTTTTCTTTACTTCCATATGTGGCCAAAAAATAACAAAACTATTTTAAACCCTGATTTTTGATTAAGATGCACCATCAAGATAACAAAGTCACGATGCAGACCTTCCACCCTGCACTTTTTCTGGTATTTACTTGGGACAACATTAATGGGTGTTAATTATGGATAACTGCCCTATATTTGTCACCTACTACAGCAATTGAGGATCTGGAAGTGTGGTAACTAAAATACCGTCGCAAAACTGTTTTACTACATCAAGATATTGGAATAATTTGAAACTTCAGTACGGAAGGTGAAGGAGAAAGGAACATGTTACATTAAGAATCTTGGTGTACCCCCAAAGTAAGATATAATATTGTGCTTAATAAGAAAGTGTACCCAAAGCGTTTGATGAAAGATCTGTATGCTGGCAACAACACTTCAGCAACTGCAAGCCTCAAAGACTCTCGCAACTCTGTGTCAGGAACAGTCCACTGAGATTGTCTTTGATGAAGCTCCTCAAACTGTGCATTGAATGTTTTTAGCCTGTTGCCAAAAAATTTGTTACTCAGCTAAGAATATAGAACTTGATATACAAGCAGATACAATGCTTGGGTATCAATTATATTGAAATAAATTTACAATACAACTCAGATCGATGCAATCACAGGTATAAATGTTCTTTTTAGGGCTGACTATTTGGCCATTAGATCCACCAAAAAAGGAAAGAATTATGCAGGTGTCTCGCTGGCACAAACCAATTTTATAAACAGAAGCATCCCATATTGGGGACCAAAGATCTCTGCAGAAGATAAAGCCAAAATGTAACCTGTCTTTCACGAGTGCTCTTGAAACACCACTACTATTTCCTCCCTCCATGCTAACAGAATTACTACTACCGCCAGATGATGTCAGACCTTGAATTGAGAGACACTGCAGGATCTACAAAGAAGAAACATTTAAATTAGAGAAAGTATCATAATTCCCTAATTCAGAAAATCAAAGGATATAATGCCAATGTTGTGGAGCTACTGTTCATGTTAACTGAACTTCAGACTTGGGAGGTAAATAGTTGATGAGAATTTGGAGTCTGAACACAAAATTGCAGTTCAAAAATTGTAGGAAATGGAGACGTAGCGTATAGATAAAATGGCATTATGACAATTAATAACTGTGCTTTATGGTAATCTCTAGTTTTTATAATTCATCTTCTTTGTTCCGCAACATTATTTTTCATTAATAAATTTAATGATCAAGAGCTGATATGCATACTGATATTCATTGCTACATGGTTCTATAACGCATTATGTGGCATGTCTGGCACTGATGGGGAACGCTAGCGAAGATAACACCATGTCACCATATCTTCGGTTAATTTCCTGTCCTGCTTCAGGCCCTCAATTTGTCGATATATACCATAGACAATCAAGGATGCAATTTGATATGACCACATGTTTGCTTCTATATCTTCAATTTCTTCGAATATTGAAATTCATATAAAATTTAAACAAAAATGTTAAGCAATTTTGCACAAAATGAGATGCTGGAAAAGCAATACTGCCTAGCGTGCCTTTTTTTATCACTAACAGAATATGAGATAGTTTCAGTAAAGTTGTCAGCATCGAGTGCCCCAAACATCTTATATTACTGTAGAGTCCAATACAAAAACTTCTTTCCAAAAGAGAAAAAAAAAAAACAAGCACTAAGCAAAAGGTAAAAGTCACAAATTAAGTATATATTAGTGAGCAGTAAAAGAGATTATAGCACACCTTAGCCCAAGCAACCCTCTTATACTGATTTGCATGTTGCTGCACAATTCTCCGGTGTCTCTGAACCCAGTCGTCTCCTAACAGATCCTTTGCTTCAGATCTACACAACAAAAATATTAGGCAAGTCTTCGTATAGCTCCTGAATATTAACAGTAACAAAGTATCTGGGTGTTTTGTATAAAACAAACCTGCGAACAGATCTAACCATGTAATGAATGTTATTCATAAGAAACAAATGTGTGAGAGAAACATCTCTATACTGCTTGGACTTCCCATCTAAATTGGTTTGAAGAGCCTGCATTATTCGCATAGTTACAGATGCAAGCTGAGAATTGGAGTCGCCGCCATTTTCAAACTCTTGGAAAAGTTGCTTCAAAGTTGATTGATAACTGAACATAGGCCAATTAACTCATGTCAATACCCCAGTCATATTAGAAATAATATTGTATTACCCCGTTTAGAGATACCCTAGAAGTAAAGAAATATTTTAGTGTAATTATGTAAGCACATAATGAAGACTAATCTTAATTTAGATTCATTATTATGGCAGTAAGGAGTTATTCTTTTTATGAGTCATTATTACAGTAGGTCGTAGATTTATAAATGAGTTGTTTCCTTGTGTAGTTATACTCTTAGTTAGTTGGGAGAAATAGTCTCCTTATATATTACGACTTTACGCTGCTTTCAAGTTATATATATAGGTGTCACATAGTTCCATATTTTTTAGCTGAATTATATTCGGCTCTCATTGTTCCATATTCAGCTCGAAAATTTGGAACAATGTGATGCCTATATATAAAACCTATAACTTTACGCTGCTTCCAAGTTATAGGTTTTATATATAGGCAATCTACGGTATCGAGGCTGCTCACAGATTTCAAAGAAAGTGATCAAAACAAGTTTTCAAGTTCTCCGATAGATTTTCCATACCTTTTAATCCTTTTGTCTTCAGTTTCATTCTGGTTTTGTTTGTTAATTTAATTTTGACTACAGTTGTGCACAAAAGCCAAAGTGCCGCATTATAGACAATTAACTGCATGAAACCAGATAGAACTTATATATGTGCAGTGACTGCAATAAGCACATGCCTGTTACCCTGAAAAGCAGATATCGATAAGGAGAACATAGAGGAGGTCTAGTATTCGATTTTCACCTCTCCTTCCTTCCCACTATACTTGAAAATATACCAACTTAAAGAGAAAAAGGTTATGTTGGCCAATTAGAGTGTCATAGGGCGATACGGTTTATCTTACTAAAATATAAAAAACAGGACTAATAACTAGAATGATAAACTCTAATTGCATTACAATTAAATATATATAATGTTTTAACATGATTAAATTTCATTCAACTAATCAGAAACTAGACTAGCATACATTCTTTATGTACAGAGGGTTACTGGATTAGCATTACAAGTAGATAGTTAAATAAACAACATATTATATTTGATGAACAGTAAGGATATGACTTACTCAAAAAGAAACTTCACGTAGTTAATCACGTAGCTTGTTAGAGGATGAACTGTTCCATCCGACACGGCAGTTTTTGTTGCATCCTTTTCGACTGCTTCTTCAAAATCACCAAAGGTCTCTTGTGCAGTTTGGGCAAGACGCTTTGTCAGACCCAAAGCAGATTCTCTAATTTCATTACAAGCTTTACCTATGAAAAGTGTCGCAATCTGCCAGAAATTTAGCTTCAAAGTTAGAAGGGCTTCAACATTAATAGCTAAACCACAACGATAATGTTAAACTCAATGTACGAGAGAGAAAGAGGAGGAGAATAATAAGATATGAACTAGCTCTCAATTACTGGTAAAATGTTATACTGTATGCCATGCCAACTAAAACTGCAGAAAATGATGGTAGCGTAACTCATACGATGCCAGTTAGCAGCCTTGTTAGCCATTAGGCATTAGGTAGTTCACCTCTTAAAATTAATAAAAATTTAAAACTTTTCAAGACTTGGTTATTTCTCTTCAATATGATAAATAAATCCGTAACATAGAATTTTGTTTTGGGAAAAATGTCATCACTCATCTGACATAAGTCTTAATCTTCTTTGCAGCTTAAATATTAATATGCAGTCTTTTATACCAGAGTCGAATATACCAAGATAATTCAAGAAACATGTCTACTGGTTGTCTAAAAGTAATCTTACCTCTGAATGAAGTTCTCGCATTATTTCATACATGTCTAAGAGCACAAATAACTTCTCTGGTGATCTCTTGCTTTTCGCAATTGCATCTCCAAAACTAAGAAGCACTGCAACACTACCTGCGGTAACTTCAGCAAAACATTGATCCCTAAGAGAACCAACACCTTCAAAAATTTGATCACAAACTATTCGTTCACCAGCAAACAGCAATTTTACCTGTTAAAGCATGAATAAATGGTTAGAGATAAGTATATTGTTAATGTTAGCAAATTCAGCATGCAACTTACAGCAATACGCATGAAATGAATCCAGTTTCCAATCTTAGCTTCCAAAACCTCCCACTGCATCTTCTGGACATCATCTTTGCTAAGTTTTTCAACTCCCAATTTGCGGAGGCTTTCCTCCAAGACTGAAGAACGAGTATCTCTAACAGAAAAACAAGATAATAAAATACTTGGTGAACACATAGGCTTAAAATGCACAGCATAATAAAAGAGTAATAAAGAAGAGAGACTACAAACATTTTAAGTCCTTTAGACTTTCCTGATTTCCATCCTTGTCTTCTACTACAATGGTTTCATAATTTAAACAGAACAACACTAACAATAGTAGACAAACTATATAATAAATTAATAATATTGCTTTCAGGCTGGACTGAGGCAAAATTGCCATGGCACGAGAAAAGGCAATGCTATTCAAGTGCATGGACGCCTATGCGCTCAATTAAGCTATAAGGCACTCAACTAAGCACCCACAAGGAATATACATGGTTTCTTAAATAACAGGGGTCATAACTAGACTAACTAAGCTATTGATAACTCTTAAACCGAGGTCTAGAAGCACTTGATGTTTGTAAAGCCAATCAAAAAGGCGCAGTAACAAAACCCACAGATACATATCAAATCACCAAGAATTACAAAGTAAGAGCATGATGGGGCCACTCTTAAAAAATTTACGAGATATCTTATCCTTAAACCACGCAAAAATTAATAAAAGTGTTTACTTTTTATAAGAAAAAAATTAATAAAAGTGTTTACTTTTTATAAGAACAATAAATACCTGTATATCTTCAGCACTTGCTGCTGGCGGCCAGCTTGTACCATTTGCTCAGCTAAATTGTTCAATAAAGGAAGAACCCTTGGTGGTATAAGAGTTGGTGGTGTATATACAGCATCTTCTAAGCTACTGTTTTGCTGTTCTGAGTGGCTTTTACCACCGAGATCACCATGGTGCCCAGGTGACCCAGACGGCCGCAGTGAATTAGGAAGGCACTCAAAAAGACGATCAGGTTCCACAGGTTTGCTGAAATGCAGAACACAAAGCAAAGATAGTTAAGCCTGCTTTAACAGTTGAGACTGTAGACAACCAACAATATGTAAATGCAAGGAATTTATTTTGATCTGTTATATCAGGATAAACAAGTCAAGAATGCCAATAGCTATGATACTGCACGCAAGGGAATTTTTTTTCACAACAAAGAAATCAAAGCTTGTACATAAGCATATGATAATTTGTTTGCCTGGAACACATCAAACCAATAGCTCAATTGAATACCAAAATTGGAGGGCCAATATGCTGTTTTACCCACACTGCAGGAATGATTTCGTCTTTGACTGGTTAACCCACAGTGCCAGCATAATTTTGCTCGTAACAAACTCGGCATGCGCGCACACACACAGAGAAATACACACAAGTAAGCCTATAAACTGTGTCAGAGCATTCCCTGTGTCTATTATATGTGTTTATATGTATACATAAACACTCATACGAAAAAAAGGTAAATGCATACATTTATCTATCCATCTAAGCAGACCCCCCCCCCTCTCTCTCCCCTTATCTATGTCTATTATCCTGTCTCTTCCCCTCACTTCCTCCCACTAGAACAACACACACACACATAAATCTATATTTATCTACTTGGTTGCCACTGCAAACGTCAGGTGCAAACTAATTTAATTTTCCATAATTACATATAAGATATATTAGTACATAAAACTATAAGGTAATATTTATTCAAGGTGCGGACAAATTGAACATGCCCTCCGCACTAATACATACAAAATTTGAACCTGTTCAATCAATATTAAGAGGGATTTAGTCAAACATAGTAGATGGGATTGCTTGGTCTTGCAAAAAAACAAAGGATTGACAGACCTGTATACTGACAAGAGCTGCTTGAACTCCTCTTCTAGCTTGGAAACTGCCTTCACAAGTAAGTTATTTGCATGATTAACCACTGCATCACTACTCTTAAAGCTTTTATTGTTGCTAAAAAATTTGATGTTGCCTCTCAGCTGCTCAATTGCATCAAGATAACTTTCAACATCTTCCCGTGGACCTTTAACTATCACTGCCTCTGCCTACAGATTGAAATAAAATATTATCATTAAAAGTAGATAATATATACCACGAAAAAAATAAAAAGAACTCTGATACTAAAGCAGGTCTCATACAACCAAGAAGAAATAAACAAAACACATGAATCTAGCCTAACCTACACATCTATAGAAGCTATTCATGGATATATAGTACATCTAGATTGACTTAAATTAGTTATTACTAAAAAAAATAACAATGCAAATTTAATTTATGTGAACAGGCATATGCATGAGGGGGTACACATCTACATATGTAAGAAATAGTCGTTAAACTTACACACTCCACTAATTTTCTGTAAGCACGAATATGTATTACTACAAAAAGTTACAGGATATCACATATGTGATTTTTCACTCCTTTCTTTCTCCCATTTCCACATTATATAGTTCCCTTAACCCTAACTTGATTGCGATCTATAAGTAATTCTGGAAGATATTCAACAATTATGGGTGCCAACTCTAAAAAGGCCAGAGAAAATCAGGACTGCAAATATAACATTCATGTGTATCAATACACATGACACATATTTCATTTTGTAGATAGTAATTTGGAATATACACGTAGCATTCCCATGAATTCATACCAAATGATGGTGTGTGCACGCGTGGGCCATGATTTCCAAAATTTCACTACTATAAGTTGACAAGTTAAATAATATTTTTTAAATTAATACAGTGTTAAAATTAAAAGATTTAGTCATTTTGACCATCTGAAGAACCAAGAAAAGTTCAGTCTTCTAATGAAGAAGAAAAAATTATGAAGCATAAGCATTGCATAGTTTAAAAACCAACCTGTCGAGAAATATCAAATTTAGCCAATATCACTTCTGCAGCCTTTAATGTTTTATCAATATTCTCATGAGCTCTGCGTATGGCATGTGTTCTTATCTGCACAGTCCAGATTGAGATGTAATGTTAGCAGCTGCCAATCGGAATGAAGACAGATAATAAACCAAAGTTGTATAATCAAGTTATCACAGTAAAGCAATATGGAACATGTGAAACAGAATGCTTCAAGTTAATTCTTTCAGTGTAGGTGTGCAAGTTTATGACTTCGATTTATAGAAGTAAAAGATTCAGAAACACTCTTGACATTTGTTTGTAATACCAAGTATTCTATATATGGCTTCCTCTGAAATCAAACCCCGCTAAAATGTAACTGCTAGAACTCATGTAATACTCAATTAGGTTTCTCTCCGCTTATAGAAGACAAAAAATTAAAACAAAATCTGCCTTCTGAAGTTTTTTGTTTACAATCACATAATCACAACAAACATATGATGTATGAACTCGTCTGCTGAACCGAAAACTAGTGATGTTCATTTCTAAGATACTGTAAACTAGAAAGTGAATTGATCAGAATCCTAAACTATATTTTGTAAACAATTTTACATGAATTAAAAATCCTAATATTTACGAATTTCTTGAAACAAGAATTCTTTAACAAGCACAGACAATAAGTTTTAGATAAACAATTTTCTTTATTAGTCTTATAATTATTCATCAGATGTAAGTTTCATACAAAACTAAATTAGGTTACTTCTGTAGTTACATCTTATCTTTTGGAGTTTGCTTTACAGTCTCAAATCTCAACAATTTACGAAACCTACAAGTTCATAACATACAAAACTTAATATCAACCGCTTGAAATCAGATCATTTTTGTTCAACCACTACTTACACAATTACATACACTCTAAATTCACGTACACACACAGAACTAATTTCAAAATGAAAACCGGGTACTCGTGAATTGCACAGTCAAGACTAGTTCATCAATTCTTGCTAAAATAACATATAATCCAATTAATCCCTCCTCGTAACACCACGACGTTCTTAAAAATCCGGTAACTCGACAATTCTCATATATATTAGCATGTAAACAAATGAGAACTAATCTTAAAACAAAAATCGAGAACTCGTGATTCGTTTAGTCGAGACTAGTCTCACAATTGTTATATGATCCAATTAAGCTGCTATTATCAGTTTTACGAGAACCGGTAACTTAACAAATACGAAACAAACAAGATAAAAAAAGGCGAGTAGACCTGAGTCGGTCGCATCGCACTTTCGAGATTAGAAAGGCGGTGGTCAAAGGAACCGAGCATAGACACCATATTATCAGTAGCAGATTGACTCTTCAACAACGATTCTCTCATCATCGCTGCTTTCTCGCTCAGCACATCGCTCGCCATTGCTTGATTTACACTTTGAGTTTGAATCCCCATAGATCAATCAAATTAGCGACTAGAAATGAGATGATTGTGGTGTATAATACAAGTTTTTGTGTGTCTTTTGTAAGTATAGATTTATGATTGGTGTATGTACAGGCTGGAATTTAGGTGAAATTGGATTACGCTCTCCAACTCCATTACAATGGTGTAGTACCAGTCAAGCGTCAATTATAAGTTGAGGTCAAACTTATTTCACTTTTTTCTTTCTAAAAATGTTTTTGGGATATATAATAATAAAATATGCATCGAATTACTATCGTAAAATACGGTAATCGGAATTAGACAGTGAAAGATTAATTAGATAATAGGTGATTAATCGGAGCATTAATTGAAAATAATTTAATTTAATAAATAAAAATATATAATTATATTTAAATATTTTCAAATTATTAATCGGACTTAGACGGTGAAGGTACTGTCTAGTGATTAATCAGGTAATCGGTGATTAATCGGAGCATTAATCGAAAATAATTTAATTTAATAAATAATAATATATAATTATATTTAAACATTTTCAAATTATTATAAAATTATAATGAAAAACTATCATATATTATTAATCCATATATATTTAGATGTTAACATTTACGAAAAAACCACTTATCATTAACATTTTAAATGATTTATACTTAATAATTATTATTATTTAATAATTAATCTTAATAGTTATTACATAATATATCATATAATTATTATCAATTTGAGAGAGTATTTAAAATTTATGAAGTATTTAGGATCATACAACTCATATTTATTGTAAATTTGTAATAAAAATATATTAGTTATTAATTTTTTTAAAATTTTAATTTCTTTAAAATAAAATAAATTTTCCCAATTTGACCTTTTCAACCAATTTTTTCCATCTCGACCGATTTTTGACCAATTTTAAAAAAACGTATTTTGACCCGATTTTGATTAATCGAGACGGGACCCGTCCGTCTTAACGATAATCAGTAAGACGACCGACTTTTAGAACATTGCATCGAATTAGTAAAAAGTTTTATGTTATATTTTAACAAATTCATGAATAACATAGTACTAGCCTATAACCCGTACAAAACACGTGAGGAGAGTAATAAATAATATATTATATATTTTAAAAGAATTAAATATTTAATTTGATTATTTATGTTATTAATATTTTTTATGTAAAGTTGTACACGGGATAAATGATTTTTGAATCATATTTATATTATGTGTTTAAATTCTCATTAATATATTATTATATATTTATATTAATTAATATAGATTAATAACCCGTGCAAAACAGTAATAAATTTTTATTAATAAAAAGAGTTTTGAATATATTAGAAAATATTTTAATTAAAATTTAAATAAAAGAGTACGTTTTAATATATATAAAATATTAATATAATTTTAAAATTCAAAATTTTTTATTATAAAATTATAATTTTAAATAAATTAAAGTATTTGAGCGATGAGAAAATTGAAACATGCTATTAGATATGAGTACAACTTTATATTCTAATTAAAAAAAGTTCGTTTAGAGTAATATAATATAAAAGTATATATAATATACATAGAGCACGATAATAAAATTTAATTAATATAAATAAAATAATAACATTATTTTAATATTCATAAAATTTAACTAATAAATTATGATATTAATTAAATTAAAGAGGTTGACTAATGAGGAAATTAAAACATGGTTGTTCATTGATTAAAAGAATGTGTTTGAAATTGAGTATGAGACATACGTGTATTTGAAGTTGAGTATGATACAAAAGGACCAGACCAACGACGGACTAAACATTTGCACTTGCGGCTTTAATAATATAGTACAGATGTATATTCTATTCAAGAAATTTTTAAAAAACAAATCATTATAATATTATATAAATTCATAAAAATAATGATTGTTTCAATTATTTTTAATAATAAATAAATTAAATTTTTTGTCAAGGTTAAAGTGAAATACTTTATTTATTAGAGTATGTGCCATGATGTGTTTGTAGAAAGGATTAAATACAAGCACTTAAAATTTAAACTTTTTATACTTATCTGTATTCAAAGAAATTTAGAACAATAAAAAATAAGAATAATAATATTTAAAATTATTAGTGGTCTTTATTAGATCAATCGGTGTAAATTTTTATTCTTGGAAAATTCCCTGAGTTTAAAACTCAACTTTTTTTTTCACAGATTGATGAATTATTGCTCTTTATAAAATTTCTATCTAGAACATAACAAATAGTTATATGCAAATATACTTATAAAAGGTACATTATCAACTGTGTTATTACACTTGTTTACATAGCACAAGTATCATTTTTTCTCTTATTTAAATAAGTTAAGTAAAATTTTTAATTAGTATAATTTCATTGCGTGAACTAAAATTATAAAAACAATTGAATTATACAGATATTTAATAATAATAATAAATATTTGTTTAACTATCAAAATATTAAATAATTTAATAAATATTTACGTAAATAATATTAAAGAAAAATAAAAAAATGAAAAGGAAGATAACTAGTACAAGTAAGAATAAGTATTAAAGAAAAGTTAAATATGTAGATGATGGATAAATAGTGAAAAGATAGAGAATGTTATTAAATAAATAAAAATAATATTAAAAAAAGATAAAACATAAAAATGAATATAATTAAGAAGAAAAAGTATTAAAGAAAAGTTAAATATGTTGATGAAAGAGAATTAGTGGAAAGAGGCAATGGTAGAATACATGGATGGAAAATGAGATTTATGAATAATATGACACCTCATCATTATATGATAAATTAATGGGAAATTCCTAATGATACCATTGTAGAATTAACTTTTCTAAATAGTACCATTTACTATTTCGGACTTTCAAGCGGTACTCTTATACTTTTGACTTCATCCGCATCATACTACTATATTAGCTAAACTTTAATTCTAAATGGTACCATTTAGAAAATTCTAAATAGTACAATTAGAAAATTTCCAATTTCTAAGTTGTACTTTTTACGGATGATAATAATATAAAAATAATTATAAAAAATCAATATCTATTATATGTGGTAAAAAATTTAGGAAAAATTGACTTTGCTAAATGGTACTATTAGGAATTGTTATTTTAATTAATACTTAACGGTTTTATTAAAAGAGTGGTATGATGCAAACGAAGTCAAAAGTATAGTTGTGCCACTTGAAAGTCGAAAATAGTGAATTATACCATTTAGAAAAGCCAATTTTTACAATGGTACTATTAGAAATTTCCCTAAATTAATTTAATATGAAAATGTCACGTAAACTTGATGACATTATTTAACAAGGGTCCTGGGCCCTGATAATCGATTGTCAGGACCCGGTTATTTAACAATCTATTTTGCAGTCATTGGATTGAACATCGGACGGTTCAGATTTTAAATTTTTTTATTCCTTTCCGCGCTTAAAAACCGTGGATAAGGGTTTTTTCCGCGTTTTTTAATCACAGAAAGGGGGATTCCATTAAGCGACAACAGCTAAAAAGAAAAATGACATCCCTCATTTCCGCTATTAAAAACCGCGGAAATGAGCTTTATCCCGCCCATAAAAACCCAGGTGATCACTACTGTATTGCTTTCATTGTTCAGTTTCTTGATAATTATTTTCATAGAAGGCAAGTGTAGTTGAGAGCTTGAAGTGAAGAAATCTTGATTGTGGACTTGTGGTAAGCGTTTCTTATTAATTTTTTGTGTATTATGGCGGATAAAATGTTTGTCAAGTTTGTTCCTAGAAAAAAAATCAAGAAATTTGATGTTATTGATGTTGTTGATGATGTAGATGTAAGTGTTGATAGTTTCAATAATAAATTCATGTTTAATAAAGGCTCAGATGTTGAATATATAAGTATTGTTGATGATGATGGTGAAGAAATACATGTTGAAGAAAAGATTTTGCATGAAAAAATGAGGGTTTTGATCATGATAATATGAAAGAAAATAGTGAAAATGATGATATGATAGTTCCTTACTTGTATCAAAAATTTGATAGCCTAGTAGCCGCAATTTTTTTTAGGGCTTATGCAGTAAAGAATGGTTTTGCAATTAAAATTCAATTGACCCAAAAGCGTGCTAAAATTGATGAAATATATGCAAACGTATGGATGAATACTTGAAATCGCTCAATTCGCCTCTGAATCTCCTACAATTTGCCTTGAGATGCTTTGATTGTGTTTGGTACAAGAAAGATAAATCAGAGCAATGGGGAAACTATCATTTTAAAAATCATCTTTCCGCGTTTTTTAACTGCGCAAAGGTTGAGATGTCGTTAATACTTTACAAACTGTCGTTTAATGGAATCCCTCTTTTCGCTGTTAAAAAACGCGGAAAACACCCCTATCCGCAGGTTTTAAGCGCGGAAATGAACATAAAAATTTAAAATTTGGATCGTCTGCTGTTTAATCCAAGCAAAATAGATTGTTAAATAACTGGTTCCTGGCAATCGATTTTCAGAGAGCAGGACCCATTTAACAATAGATGAATAACATAATATCTTTTATTTTAGTATAAGAAAAGATAAAAATTAAATATTACAATTTCCATTCCGGTCATTTTTTTACATAAAGAATGTTCGGTATACATTTCAAGGTGCGTAGCAAGGATAATTATATAATTTATTTTTTTATTTTTTTTATCTGAATAAAAATTTAAACATTTAATTTTTATTAAAAATAAAAAATTATAAAAATAAATTATAAAGTATATTCACCTCAGAATGCGGTAAAATGCGTAGGGACACCTCCTAAAATGGAAATGACCCCTTGACCAGCTCGGAAGGAAGGAGTACATACACAAACATATCTCTCTCTCTCTCTCTGAACCTCTATGATCTGTCTCTCTTCCATTACTGATTATTACGGCTAGGGTTTTTTCTTCACATCTCTCTCTCTCTCTCTCAATATTTGTGAATAAAATTAACAGTGATTGAGCTCAATTTCGCATGAGAGTCTTGTAGATTAGTAGATCTGAAGCATATGTTTCACTCATCAATAAATGTAGAAGCTCAGGTTTGTATCTATATATACATATAATTATATAAATTACAATTTCCGTATATATCTGTCTGTCTGTGTGATTGGATAGGATGATTGTGAATTATGAATTTTACTAATTTTTTACGTTTCGAAATGTAGCTGAAGCTGTTGTATATGTGTAATTGTATGTATATGTGATGTACAATTTGTGAATTTTGATGTTTGCGTGTCGAAATGTGATTGTTTGTGTATTGATTGATGCATTTGTGTCTTTATGCAACTGAATTTAGCTGATCTTTTTTGTCGTCGTTTTGATTTTGTATGAATTTTACGTTTACATGGATACGGTGAGGATCATATATATATTTGTTGGTTTACTGGCTTATCTGCAAAGATTACACCGATTTGCTCTGTTATTAATTATCAGGTTTTTCTTGCATAATTTATTGTTTTTGGCTTTGATGTTGTGATGCAAACTGAGGTCTTCTGTATTTTTAAGGAATTCAAAGGTTCGAGCTTAGTTATGCTGAGTATTTATATGTCCAAAGGATTTAACAGTGGTTTTTTAAGCTTATTTGTCACTATCCCGTTTTTACATCGTTGCTTAAAGTAGGTCTCTTGGTTGTTCTACATCCTTGGTTGATAGCTAATGAAGTTTGGTTTGTCATTTAAGTGTCAAAGGGAGTTTTTTTGTCACAATGATAAATATATTCAATTTGTTATATTGCCAGCAAATAATCCGACTAATACACTGTTTTGAAATTTAAACATCAGTTCCTTGATAATTGGTATCAAAGTGAAAGTTTTGAAATTTGAATAGCAAGGATGGTTTTCTTTATGAATTATGATGATATTAAATTTATTTAATTTTTGGTTGCACGTGAAGGAGATGAGTATTAGGACTAATGAAAGCGAGGACAAGATGGTGGTCAATGATTACATGGATTCACCATCAACTGAGGAAGCAACCAGTGAAGGAAGCATGAATGGTGGCGGGCTCTTAAAGAAAGGCCCCTGGACATCTGCAGAAGATGCCATTTTGGTTGATTATGTAGAGAAGCATGGGGAGGGAAACTGGAACGCTGTCCAAAAGCACTCAGGACTTTTCCGTTGCGGAAAAAGCTGTCGTCTTCGCTGGGCAAATCACCTTAGACCAGATCTTAAAAAAGGTTCATTTACGCCTGATGAAGAGCGCCGCATCATAGAACTTCATGCCAAGATGGGAAACAAGTGGGCTCGAATGGCTGCAGAGGTATGCAATAATATTTCATGTCGTGTATTATTTCTAGGATTAAGTAGCGGTATGCATATGTTTTCATATTCCAGTTTAATGTTTTTTTGTGTCCTTTCCACTCCTTGTTATTACATATTAAAATGCAAGATATTGTTAGTTGTTGGCCATAATTTGCATTACTTCTTTCACCCGCACATTATTTCATCAGCACAGAAAACATGCCCCCACCCCCCCACCCCCCCCAAAAAAAACCCTATGAGGCTATGAATATTAATGGTGCTCTATAAACCCTTTTAAATGATGGCTATAAAATAAAAATGAAATCACTATGTTACCATCAGTTTAATGATTTTATCATTATAATACACAAAAGGTATTGCGCTGCTCGAAAATTCAACTTCCTTTTTTGTTCTTATTTTTGCTAGAATGTTATTTTAAGATGGTTAGATCTTGCGGTTTTTACTCATCACCTTGTGCATCACATTCGTATATAGCATTTAGAAAAGATATAATGACAAGGCAATGAGAACATATCAACCTTTAGGGGACGTTTGGTTCATGTGGGGCAAACAGAATGGAGTGGCAAACAGAATGGAGTGTATAAAGAGAAAGGAAAGGAATGGTTTTAAATTGCATTCCTTGTTTGGTTTTGACCTAGAAAGGGAATGAACAATGAGTTGATTAAATTTTCTTCTTCTTTATAATCTCACCTGATGCGTCTGTACAATCTCACCCAATATATATTTACACAAAAATAAAATATCAACGTAGTCAGTGGTTGTCGCCAGTGGTGGTTTTCTGGTTGTCCCCGGCGGTAGTGCTTGCCGGTGATGGTTGTGAGTGGTCGTGATGTGTCTTTCGATGAGAGGGATCTGATAATCAAGATGATAGTAAGATGTAGAGAAACCTTCATAAAAGGGGATGATTAAATTGGTGATATCTCATGGAGTTGGCAGCGATATAAGGAAAGGGAAAACAAAAACTTGGGTGGAGGTAGGGAATGAGGATATAAGACTTTTGGGTATACCTAAAAATAAAAAAGGGTAAAGGGAATGATACTTTTTATGTAACAAACAACAACAAATGGAGAGGATTCAATTGATTCCTTTACCCCTTCCTTGAATACCCTTAACCAAACGGCCTTTAATATTCATCATTTGGTGCTTAATTCTGTAGTAGAGTACCAATTAATATGTAAGTGTCCAACTTGGAAGGTTTTATGTTATTTCAAACTTCTAGGTCAAATTTTAACGGATCAGAGACTTGTATGGCCAGAAAGAAATTAACTGGTAGAATGCCACTAGTGTAAAGTTAATATATCATGTAGGAAAACTGATAGCCAGTTAGCCACAATTGCATAAAGTGAATACTAAAAAATTTAGAGTCTATAGTACATATTATGAGTATATTTATATTATTAAACCTTACAAAAAAATAGAAAGTAAGTATGAAATTTTCTAGGAGAAATGAGTACAAAGCTGGGACAAATTTATTAAGCAATTGAGCATGTACCCAAATTATTGTAAATAGGAAGTGGGTACCAAATAGTAGAGAAAAGTTCAAGCTCTGGTTAAATCTACGTGGTCCCCGAAATTGATGTGGGCTGAATACCTTGGGGAGGCTTTGTGGAGTCAAAGAGGTCTTGAGAATTTTCACGTGTTGTGATTTTCTGGTCAATACTGTTCTTTTTATGTCTTCAGTCCCACTTTTCCCAAGTAGGCTTTGAGAGTTTAAGGTTTCTTGATTCATTTTTTTTGGCTGCAATTGAGGCTAAGGTAGAGTTTTGTGAGTATGTCTTGATTTGGAGATACCTTAATAGAGTGTCATGCGTGTGACCTAAGTTGAAAGTCGAGATAGTGGGCTTAATTCTCGTGAGAGGCTTTTCAGGTGTGACAAACTGATAAAATACAGAATATACTATACAACAGTAATTTTTAATATATAAATGCAGAATATACTATAGGAACAAGAATGTGGCCAATTTGGAGTAGAAACCACATTGTACCGTTACGAGACCAAATATACTATGTTACCCGGACTCGGCTGGAAGTGTCCAATATGGAATCGTGTCTAAGTGTCGGACTCGGCAATATTTTAAAAAATTTACATGTTTTTGGGCTAAAATAAGTGTCCAAGTGTCCATACCCATGTCCGAGTGTCGAGTGTCCGATACGGGTACTCAAGGAAAAATGAAGAGTCGGGGTAACATAGCAAATATATGCTCTATGATTCTAATTTTGGACAGTAAAGGCGTAAAGCAGCATCAAACTATCTGATTTGGCACATGTTACGACTGTTTTGCAATGAAGGGTATAGAACGAACAGATACTTATCTTTTATCTGTACATTCCTACAATATGAAAATATTATATGAAGGGTTAGCTGGCATGGGAATAGAATTGATGGTTGGAATAGATTTACAGTTGGATCATAGAACATAAAATGCAATGTATTTGGTTTTGAGGGGTGATTTGCTACATTGAGATTGAGTTGAATAGGGAGGAGACCGAGAAGTATATTAGTGAAAAATAGTTCGGAACTTTGGATAGATGCATGAGGTCTCATCTAGATACAGCCCTGGATTTGGCTGCCTGTACGATATTGGCTGGATTATCTATTTAGTTTGAACTGTCCACTTGGGACTGATTATTATAATATTATTCAATTGTATTTCGATGTTGCATATACTAATTCCTTGCTTTACTTGCACATTACTATCTTGCTATGTTATAAAATAAATATTTAGATATGATATTTTGATAACAGTAAAAAACTGATATGATTGTTTCGTAGTTAATGTATATAACATATAAACAAAGTGATGTAATTGTAACAATGAATCTTCCGGGTCTCTATTTGCAGTGTCTAAAGCCTTTAATCCAGTGTTTTATTATCAGGTCATGATACTTGTATCAAATTTGTTTTCACGTATGGCTTCAGAATTGTGTAATTTCTGGATTATAAGTATGTAACATTCATGCAGTCATAAAAGGTTGAATCTCACATGAATTATTGAGCTGATATGCCTAAGCATATTAGACGGCATCGTAGGCATGATTTCTCCTGAATTTATCATTTTATTAGAAGTTAAACTGTGCTTGTTTTTCTATCTTGCTCGAATCTTGTGCTGGTTTATTTCTCAGAGTTTAACATCTTTTCAGTTACCTGGACGCACTGACAATGAGATAAAGAATTTCTGGAACACAAGAATTAAAAGACGACAACGAGCTGGCTTGCCAATTTACCCCCCTGACATCTGTTTGCAGTCCTTAGATGAGAATTCTCCAAGCCAGAATATGGGCAGATTCTCAAATGGTGGAACGCCCAATCCTGAATTCTTGCCAAACAATAACTTTGAGATTCCATCTGTCGAGTTCAAAGGTTTGGGAGTAAACCAAGAGCTTTATCAATCATTTGTCAATATTCCTGCAGGCAGCTTTCTTTCGGCGGGTCTCAGTCCTACCTGCAGTAATAGCATGCTGTTCTCAAAAATGCATCCAGCCAAGCGTCTTCGAGAATCAGAGCTTTCACCTCCTGGTTTCAGTGCTGTTCATCCCGCACTCGATCAATATAATGATGATATTCAAATTGCCAGCAAGTCCTTTGGGGCTTCATATGATCATGATTTATCATCATCCTCATGTTTACATCCGGGCAGCCATGCCCTTATAAATGGCAACTCTTCTTCTTTACCCATCTCTTGGGCAATGAAGCCAGAGCTCCCTTCACTCCAATATTCAGACTCTCAAATGGAAAGCTGGGCCTCTCCCTCCCTGCTTCTTTCCCTCGAGTCTGTTGATACTTTAATCCAAACTCCTCCAAATGAGCATGCAGAGTCAGGTCATCACTCCCCGCAGAATAATGGCCTGTTGGAATCTATATTGTATGAATCACGTGCTTTGAGAAACACAAAGAATAATTTGTGCCAGCAGACTATAAAGACCAATGTCCCTGCAAATGGTGCTGACAGTTCATCACAGCTCCATGATGCAGACTGGGATTCGTTTGGTGACCCGAACTCTCCTCTTGGTCATTCTGCCTCGGTATTCTGCAAATGTACTCCCGTCTGTGGAAGCTCATTGGATGAACCTCAGTTGATGAAGACTCTGTCAGGTGAGTACAGTTTACTTGCTAATAAGCTTTTCCATGCGTGGTTGGGTTGAATTATTATTGTTCCAAGTATTTTGCTCTTGTATTATTATTATTATTATTATTATTGCCACAATTATTATTATTATTTTTTTAATTTTTTTTTGTATTGTGAAAAGTTAAGCAAGAAGAAGTTGACTGGGATTCTACAACACACAATGATGAAAAGGATGGAGATCCCTGTCACATGAATATCTCCAGACCAGATTTCCTTCTGGACTCAAATTGGTTTGGCCTTAGCACTGATTATGGTAAGGATTATTTCATCCTGAGAGATGCTATCGGTGCACTTCTTGCTGAGGATTGTGCCTGAGTTACAAGTGATGCACCTTTTTCAAGTCAAGGGCGATGGGACTCATAAACTGGACGTTTATTATTTTCTGCTTTGATATAAAGAAACTGAGATTTCTGTCAAATCCATGGCATAAATCATTACATGGGTCACAGAAAGTTCACTCTCATTTCTGAAAGGGTTGTTAAAAACAACATTTTGGTATTGTAACTTAACTGTGGATGTAATATTTCTTGTACTTTTTCCCCATACCCTTGATCTTTGTAAACATTTGGCAGCTCTTACATGGTTTGTCGAACTCCTGAGCAATCATGCAGTACATTTTGCCTTTTACTGGCTGTTGAAATATATTACATGGTTGTGAAACTAGATAATTTTCAGCTTTGTGAAAAATTAATGTGCTAATAAGTAATATCAGTATTGTTTAGCCACCTCGAGTCTGTACAATGAGCTCTGATTCCAAAAGAAAAAACTATTCTTCGATGAAAGGTGCGGTCCATTTTTAGCTATATATAATTTGGTGGATATTTTTATAATTTGGAAATTACAAGGAATGTATCATGTAGATGTCACAAATTCATTATGAATATTTTGTGACATACATATGCAGAAAACATGTCTTCTATAATATATCTAAATAGGTTGCATCTGTAGCAGAATATATGAACGTATTATACAAGGTATTAAACTTGTAATTAGATACAGATTGTGCAGCTATTTCTTATTTATACTCCTGATATCTACTATTCTTTAACCTCTCATTTATGAAAGAAAATTTGCATCTCGCGGCTGTTAAATTTAATTGCAGGAGTAATATTCTTTCAGCTTCTTCTGCTGAATCTTGCTCCTTGTCAAAATAAATTGCAGTGGCTCGCAGGGGAATATTCAAGTAGATTATTCAGCTGCTTGGCTTCTTCAAACTAGATTGATGATGTGTAAATTTAAAAAAGGAGTTCGTATATCGAATATATCACCTTTTTTTATGGGAAAACACAGAAATAGAGAGAAAAAATGTATATAACGGTGGGAGACAGACCATTCAAATAAAAAACTAAAGATTGACCTGAAACTGCTCATTGTATTCAATTGTGAATCTACTCAAATGTTGCTGCAAAACAATTAGTTCCGGCAGGTTCCAAAGCAAACTCCCAATGTGTATTCTGGAATTAGACTTTGGGAAAATGTGTATCCTGGGATTGAACTTTGAGAAAATGTGTAATTTGGGATATATAGACCCCAAAGATACCTAAAAAAATTTACTCATAAAACAGAACAAACCAAACTTATACCAGGTGCAACACTCCCAATATTTTAGGCTTACAACATAATACCTGAGTCTGAAAATGATTATTGGGGACCATCAATTCCGGGAAAAGTTGATCCTTTCAAACCTTATCTCAAACTATCAGTCTGGAAATGTTAAAAACAAATAAAGTAACAAGGAAGTCATATGACGTGCGTGTGTTACTTGCCATAAATATAACCTTCATCAGATTAGTAAACCAGTAAAAGGTATGATCATATAAGAAAATCTTCGTACATACAAGTTTCCTATACGTACAAGTGCCATTGAATCAGTGAACCAGTTATTTGAGCAACTCTATATCAAAGAGAAAATCTTAGATGCCATATTTACATGAATACATTAAAGCTCGACTAAAAACTATGTCAAATAAACATAATTCCAAAAATTATTACTCGTGTAAAAGTAAAACTGCAGTTTGCACTGTTTCAACTTACAATTCCATACACATTAGTAGCCTTTGGTCTTTTGACAGAGGAGTCGAGGCAGCTGAAACAATCTGCATAGCAAAAACATATAAGAATGGCATAAAAGATCTACAACTAAAAAAAATGCAATTACCTTCCGAGTAATAAAAGTCGTGGGAAAATTTAATTTATGATCAGAAGTCAGAACGGCATACTTTTCGATCTTAGAGTATAAAAAGTGGGTGTGACTTCAACCAGACATGAGAAGAATTATTATCAAGAAATCAATATGGTCTAGTTGCTTATTCTTCATGCCATGTTTCCCAAGGTGAGAACTTTGCTAATAGATCAGAGTGCCACTAAAATTTTTGAGAAGGATTTCTAGTAGAGGAACACCTAAACAGGGTTGGTGCAAATATTCTAGTTTTCGTTTTCAGCACAAAATATATTGAAAAATGCAGCAACTGCTATACAGTATACATAGAGCTTTGGACTTTTGTATGATCTTTGTAAATGTTAATCTGTAGTATGTGGTTGAATTTGCATAATCATCCTCTATGCACACAAACTGAACTACTACTACAACCCATCACAACGGAAAGTCAAAGTAAAATTTGAAAAGTATAGAACAACAAACGGAAGGAGAGAAACTATGACCATGTGAACATAAAAATTAATATACCATATTAATAGGGCTATTGTAGCCCTAAAGATAGTGTAGCTAAGAAGTTTTCAAAACAAATTAAGAAAGAGAAAGATAAATAAAATGATTCTTGCTATTAAGTTTGTTGATACAAAATATGATCACTATGTTTCCAAAGGATGGACCTGCATATTCATATCCGAAGGTCATTTGCATATGGGAAATATTAGTCCATCAATATTCGGGCCTTCGTCTACAGCCAAAACCATGTTGAGTCCGATGGTTGGATCAAACAAATACAAAGAAGCCTGAGGTATATGCTGAGTCCGATCCAATAAACAAAAAGCCCACATATTATTGAGTCCGATGCTTAAGGCGGTGGAAATAAATTATGGTATCGGAAACCTAATTCTAGAAGGATCCAAACACTTAAATTACTTTCCATCTAGACATTACTTGTTCCTAAAGCATCGGGCACGGGCTGGACCTCAATTATGCCAGAATACGATTCTAAATCGAATAGAACTACGTGGACTTGATCCCTATAAATAGGTACGTAGGCACCTTGAGAGGGGATCGGAAAATCATTATTGCTTACAATACTCTCAAGAGCAGTCCCAAATCATATAAACCCTAATTGTGTTCTTAATATTTATATATTTTCTTCTTATAATCTCTATACGAATACCCGATAATAAATTTAATCTTGAAGCTCGTACCCGACGAAAATCGGCTTCAACAAAGTTAATGGCGTGCCTGTGTGTGCATGAGAGCATATAGATACATGGTCATGTCTACATAGTTCAGGTGCCAACCTTAAAACCTGTTTTTTTGTATAGTTCCTGAGCAGGCTTGTTATCTACATTTACATGAACAAATAATTGCTTCATACCTGTCACATCCAAAATGGAGCCCAAATGAATAGACACAATGATTACAAACTGGTAACGAAAAGAAAAAGTAGCACTCATCATTGCTAAGATAAGTAGAGAGTTCAAATTATACATTCTGATGTGGCCATATCAGTGGCCAAGTAGACCATGTTCGAAGCAATTTTTTGACGGCGGGCATACTTTGAAACACAAACATTTGCGATGTAAGCATACTTATGTGCATCAAAAGGCTCTTGAGATGCCAATACAGCAGATAGTCTATTTATCTCCTGCAAACTTGGGGGAAACAAAAACTAGTAAGCACAATGTATAAAATAATGTACTAAGAACCACCCTAATCGCTCTCGATTAGTTTAGAAAAAATACTTCAGTTCTAGCATACCATGGCACCAGCGTAGGCCACTATAGTGTCTTGCAGTATTGCATATCATTAGGTACATAAAAACATGACTATAGGAAGTAGGTCACTTGAGGCATCCACATTAAACCGAGTTTTAAAGCTTACACATGGCAAGTTGGCAACAGTGTACTGAAGCGAAGAGTAAGAGCATACCCCTGGATACGTTTCCCCTTGAACAAACTGACGAATGCTTAGGTCCATAGTTCCTACAACGCTGTTCAAAACAGTTCTTCGGACATTCTGGTCTTCCTTTTTGACCTGAAATGCCGTATGGAAATGAATCAGTTATGTTGGGAATTAGCACTAGCAGAATTTTGTGTAAAAATATATAGCAAGTGCAAAGTTGTGAGGAGGACGAAAAGACAGGAAAACAAAAAGATCTATGAATAATATAAGCTGAAAAACGAGGTTGCAAGTGGGTATAGAAGTTCCCATCCTATCAGACAGGAATAATCATACAAGATCAAAAAGTTTCTCAGGCATAATATAGTATATGACAGCACATCAGTTATCAGCACTAAAGGTTTTCTGATTTCAGCCAAATGTTGTTTATGTACTTTTGAGTGTGGAACTAGTATGGAGACTAAAGCCAGGTCCTTGACAAAACCTGAAAGGAAAAAAATAAATAGAAGCAAGCATGCCCATAACCCGGCATGCGTTTCTGGTTGAGGCATTATTAGCCTTTTAGTTTGTCTTCATAGTTTAAGAAGTGCTTAAGACACTTGCTGGTTACTCGTGTCGAAGACCAAATGACTTACAAGTCACATTAAATACATGAGAGAGGGATGCATTAAACATACAGCGACAAAACAACAGCACTTCAAAGATTTTCCTTCCTGTCCACAGCATCGCCTCTTTAAAGCATAAAACTCCTGCCAAGTACAAGGAATGGAAAAATAAATCCAAAAGATTCTCCCATCTCAGTTAAATTAATAAAAGTTATTCATGAATATTGATTGCTTTTGTACTATATTATTAAAGCCGAAGTATTGAAAGTTTGGCAGTTTGTTTTATAGTATTAAAAACAAAGATATCCTATCGTTAGACATTAAAAATATATTATAATATTAAAAACAAATACTCCCTCAGTCCCACCTATTTGTTCACGTTTCGGAGAGAAGGTACGACACGCATTTTAAGGTGCATATAAAGTATAGTTCCATAACTTATTTTTAATTTTTTTTTCTGGATAAAAATTTAAACATTCAATTTTTATTCAAAAACAAAAAATTGTAAAAATAAGTTACGGAACTATACTTTATATGCATCTTAAAATGCATGACGGACCCTCTTTCCGAAACGTAAACAAATGGGTGGGACGGAGGGAGTATATCTTATCATTATATATTACAAACTCAGACATATGTTCACGTTTGACCTCCACCCTATCCTACAATCCTTATTCCTATGTATAAAGAAACAAAGAAACAGATGTCCTATTGGAAGTCCATTTAGTCCTGAATCCCGGCCCTTACAAAAGTTGTGTTATGTCTAGTGATGAGAAAAATAGTGCTGACAACAATTATCTTCTCATTTATTTAGCTTAAATGGAAAATGTAACTGTATTTTGAGGATTGACATGAACATAGAGTTGCAAGACTTCCGTCCTAAAACCAGAAAGAATCCCCTATTCCCATCCATGAAAAAAAGTGTTAATACAAAACTCCCCTATATGAACACCATCTTCTACATGTGTCTACGAAATAATCTAGAAACATTTCAAAAGCATATAAACACACACAAAATTCATAAAGTTGTACTTAATATCTAAGTAAAAGATCATAACTAATCAACTTAATGCTGTTTCGAAATTAACAATTATTGTGAATTTGACTAGTACAGGTAAAAATTAACAGCCATATAAAATATTACACATTAGTAGTACTAACAAGATGTATATTCAAGTAAAGCAAATGAATTCGCAATTCAAATTGACTTGCAAAAAATTAAGATAGATCTCAGAATTGAAGAAAAGGCCATTCACAAAGGTGTTCCACAAGCCATAGAGTTGTGCCTAAAAATTTATCTCCAGAAAGAATATTTTGCCTAAAATAATTAAATTGCTAAAAAGAGGAATACATCAATTTGAATATCAAGATAGGTACTCTACTTGCAGATTACTGAATTGGAAACATGATGCACTTTTTTGTAAAATCAAGCCTACAAAATATGACATGATAAAAACTTTGCAACTATTTACAACTTCATCGCTATTAACCACTTCTATGATCATATACTCCCTCAACAATGAAGCTTTTTACGTGTCAAATAAATTTCTTTTTTATATTTCTCAACTTTATTTTATTCACATCTTCTATCCACATAGGTGCAATATCTCTTTTCATTCTGCTTCAAGTAACCAGCGAAAGGCAAAGTGAGTAAAACAATATGCAGGTTACACTTCCCAGTATAATATGATCACATTAGAGAACTCTATGTCTCTATACTTATAGCTTCTAAGCTTCGCTGAATTCGTGAAGAAAAAGAGGTCAATATATTATCAGCAGTATTAGTGAACTATATGCCAGTATATCCTTGTTTGCTTCTCTACGTAGCTTGCATATCAACAAAATGCACAGATATATACAATGTCGTAATATTACCATAAACTTGTGTCTCATTTCAGCTTCTATTTATACCTGTTCAGCATATTTCCTTTTATAGTTATCGACGTGCCTGGAAGAAGAAAATTGTTGAACATTAGCTTTTAGCAAGAACTCAAGTATGCGTGAGCAAGTTCGTATTAGGGCAAATGAACATCCAGCAAACATAGGACGAATCATCCAGATAGGAAGCAGAAATAGTTACAATACTGACCGCATATATGACAAGGACTCCCAATGAGCTTCTGCTCGCAGCCATGCTGCTACCTGCCATATGAAAGAAAGACGGAGACAAGTAGTTTCACTAAAGTAATTTTAGAAAAGTAAAAAAAAATACATAATGCACTGAAGTATACAAATGAGGAAAACGAACCCAGTATTCTTCATCTAGTACAGCTTCACGAGCAACAAAATTACCAAAGTTTCGCCGAAGTAATCCACAATATTCCTGATCACTAAGCTGTAGTCTGTTAAATATGAGTTCGGGAAGCTTGGAGTTATCACCTTTGGAAACAGCCAATTGGCGAATACTTTGGTCATCACCACACTGGACTTCAAGAGTTTTCCATCTACAGTAAGAAACCGGAAAGTCTTCCCTAAAACAGTTCCACACAGTAGAAAAGGGAGGCGGATGAGAGAATATACATATATCACATCTATCAAAATATAAAAGAAATTATTTAGATATTCATCAGGCTATTATTTCATCAACTACTGGCCTGATAAGAAAACTTTGTCAGTGCCACCAAACCTCATATGTTCTAGTCTTACAGCTTAATATTAAATTTAGCACTCTCAGTACTATTCAACCCATCCACCCCATCCAATCTTTGTTTCTAGAATACTTGGGTTTTAGATAAATGATAAATCTTGTTTGTGAAGTTTCATCGAGACTTATACTTATGTAGGTTTAAGAACTAGTTGAAAAGAGGGGATGAACATAGCAGCCATAGCTCCACTTAGAATCAGTGAAAACACAAATATGTGCTCGTATTTCTTAAATATCCATCAATTCTAAACATTCAAAATCTAATTAATACAGGATAATAACATTTTTGTATACACAAGTTACAAGTATAACCCTATCTTGGATAGTAAGTATTATAAGAAGCTAATCCTAAAAATTATCTAAATTTCTAATTAAATAATGATGTAGGAGATTGATATGGATAGACCACATCAATTTGATATAAATTCATGTGATAGTGTAACGGACACAACTAACTTTATGAATGATAATATGACATATGTTTGTATCCATAAGAGAATAAAGGTGTCTTCATTCCATCGTCTATATTTGCGGTGTATGTTTGTACAACAAATGGATTTATAGTTGTCGAAGTTGGTTCAATTTCTTTGCTGGCAGCCTGGCAACGGTTAGTCAAGATTATGTTGGATTGATTCAACGTTTGTTCTTACGATATATTGATCTTGTTAGGAGTTCAGACACAAAATTCTAGAAAGACGTTTACCTAGCATAATACAACATAATTATGCTAGGGACTACCACATGATCATGCCAAAACTGTGATTTATTATGGTAGCCAAACGACTTTAATTAGGATATAATGCATGATCATGCTTAAAACTTAAAGTTGCAAGCATGATCACGCTTTCTTTTATTTTACATTTGTTTTAGGGTTTTATATCCCTATATAAACAATATTATGATGACCAAATGATAGACTTTTATTGAATTAATATCTTAGAGAGTTTTATCTTCTTTCCTTGTGGATTCAAGGTGTTTAAGGATTTCTCGTGTAAGAGTCCTTCGTTTGTATTCTTAAGGATTAACATTTGTTTTTCATAGACTTCCAGTGTGCGTCAGAGAACCTTGACATACATCTAATTCCAAAATATTCCTAATATATAGGAACCAAATAAAAACTCTTGGTGAATCACACTCATGCGTCCGGGGAGGGTAAGATACCTTACTTTTACCCTAAAAGAGTAGAGTACCGATGTTGTTTTCAGAAAGATGTTGTTTTCAGAAAGAACGACGTCTTAGATAAACAAGATAAGAGCATTGATCAAGTAAAAATTATAAATATAAGACTGTTATAAAAAATATATAGAAAACCCTACTAATCAATTGCACAATATCCCGGCATACAAGAATATAGAACAAACAAGCATGCAACTAATATAGGTAAAAAAGCCTAGTAACCACCTTAAACCATGAACCCCCTAAACTCAGTAACCCCAATATTTCCTACTAGAAAATGTCTAATCTCTACTAGAAAATGAGCTACTCTGATTCGGCATTTCCAGGAACTCCAATATAAAGTCATGTCCTCACTCCTCAGCCTCTAGACTCAGTTTTGTCTCATTTTAGTGTGTAGTTTTCGTAAATGTCCAAGGCACACGTAAGTTTAAATTATCGAATCAAATTTGTTACTACTAGCTCCCCACATCTGCTACATAATTGCGCATAATCTTTGTTTTCTACAAATCCAATAATTGTTTAATACAATCATACAAATCGATATCCCCTAATTTTATATATTAAATTACTAATAAAATAAAAGATGTAAAAGCGAGATTTACACACACAGGGTTGGTTACATTAGAAGCCTGATTGTCTAAGATTCACACGTAACTGTAAATAATTCGATATGAGTGTGTGTGGGTACCTGTAGACGCTGAAGACGAGGAGAGAGCTGCGTTTAAGGGGAGTGGTTGTGAATTGAGGTTGGCGAAAATGAAAATTGCATTTCAGCTGCTCCATCTTCTCTCTCTGTCTCTTTATTAATATTTATTAGAATATCATAATGAAATCGAGATTTGAAACAAATATAATATAAGATGTCTTAGAGAAACAAGGTAGGGAGGAGGAGGAGGATGTTCAAATTAAAAATGACAGAGAGAGAGAGAGAGAGAGAGAGAGAGAGAGAGAGAGAGATGAAGGCAAGGAGGAGGAGGAGGTCAGCATAAGCAAGAAAGGTCCTACGATGATTTCAGGGTGTTGAGCCCTTTTCTGCCCAAGACCGTTAACTTTCACACTCCAATTTGCACTTGTTTTGTTTTGTTACATAGATATAACTAACTATATTTAAGGAGGATATAAATAGAAAAAAAAGAGAGATAATAGATTTGAAAGAAGGATTTATCTTATGTACAAAATTATTTATAATTTGGGGTTAGCACTACATAAACAAAACAATGCCAGGAAAACACTTACGTTTTTATGAGAAATGGTTTGGTAATACCAGAATCACAAAAATAAATTATAATAAATTCTAATATATCAAATATAATATTGAATATCATCTAAATTTTAAAAATAAAATGTTATAGTATCTAAAATATAATCCAACATAGAATCTTATATACATTTTGTAAAAATGAAATTTACACATAATCTAGTTATGATTTTTTGTTAATCTTATATTAGAAGAATCCATCTTTATTCATAAAAAAAGCATAATTAAAATTAGAAAAAAAATGAGTTTTTATGTAAGATTCTATAGTATTCTTTTTTGTTTTTTATATAAGTGTGTTATCTACGTAGCAATAACCTTATAATTTAGATACATTTATAACTTAATTACTATATTATTGTGGTATCTTTCTTACAATTTGTGTTAAATTTGAGTAATAATTAATAATAATATATTCCCTCTCTCCTATATTATTTTTCAAAAATTTGTTCTAAAATAGTTGACTTTGTCTTTTTTTTAAAAAAACAATTTTTGATTGTTTTTAATAATTACTTTTGTACTACTATTTCTAATATTTGATTAATTCAAATTTATAGATAATTTAATTTAATTATCAAGAATAGATAAATAAATAATTATCAATTAACTTTTTTTTAAATAACATGTAAAATGAAGAGCAGGGACTAGGGATAAATTTTACTCCTGTATTTTTTATTATTTGATGTTTGATTTTTCGGAACTTTGACCGCACGGTTAAAATTATTATTTTTCGTAGCCCGAAGGCCAGCAGTCTGATAAGGGTACCTATAATTTTTCAATTGTAGTGAGCAGACAAACAGTGTAATGTAATTAGTTGTTTGTTGAACTTAGCGGTTATTAAACCCATTTCATTCACATCTTACATACGACAAACGTGCAACACATTATTCCTTGCAAGGATTTTCATTCAGCATCTTCTATACATATATACATACACATATACCTATATATATATGCAGTGGAGTGGCAACACATACAAGCTCTTGTTTCACAGCTATGGCTTCCACCCAGTTTCTATGTAGTAGCCACCACCACCAGCTCTACACCTGTAAGACCCAGAATTTTGGTTTCAGAAATGGTGGTCTCACAAGGCACCTGCCCTTTTCCTTTTCTACCAAGAAACCCCAATTTAAAGCACCCCACTTTGTCACAATTAGAGCTTCTGCTTCAAAAACTGGCAAGAAACAAGTTGAGGTATGTACATGTATGTACATGTTTTAATTCTGTGGTTTTTAGTTTATTGTTTTTGTCGATATGTTTATTGGGTGGTGTTTAGATAGTATATAATCCTGATGAGAGGATTAATAAGCTAGCTGATCAAGTGGATGCAAATGCTGGACTTTCAAGACTCACCCTCTTTTCACCTTGCAAGGTAAGGGGATGGATAGGAACTAGTCAAATTGTGTCAACTGTTTTATTTCAGCTATGAATAATGAAATGTTGGTTTTTAATTATTTTCTTTGAATGTCTTGTGATATTTTAAGCCATACCATATAGACTGAGCATGTTCGAGTAGGGTCAGGAGAGTGGAATGTAGGTAGACCCTACTCCTACTCCTAGTTGGGAGTCTGTTTGGGCAAAGTCCTCAAGTTCTGACAATTTATTTGAGAAAAACTTGTGATATTCTCGTACATGTGGATTTTAGATGTTTAGTAGTTGGTGATTTATATATTTTTCTGATTGATTCACTTTCTAGTGGTCATTCTACCTATGTGGGAAGGTTGTGGTGGAGTAGATGAAATTGGGATCATTCTTTTTTCACGGCATTTCAACTTGGTTAATGAGAATGTTAATCATTTAACATGGGTTAGTTTTTGATTAAGGAGTTTAATCGGTTGGAATGTGGTGTTATCCAGGTAACTCATTCCCCAGATACCCCACGAGATACCGAATTTCATTCACTTGATTCCCATTCCCATTATCAATAGCTAGTATATTATTTTCGTGAAGTTATAGGCATTCTAGAGTAAACCAAACATTCCCTCCATTCCCATTAACAATCCAAATGCATTTGGCAGTTATCAAACATTCAAATTGTTGCAGATAAATGTTTTCTTGAGAATAACTAGCAAGAGGGAGGATGGGTTTCATGATTTGGCATCACTTTTCCATGTAAGTGTTCACTGATAAATTCTGCTGTCTATGTTACTGTGAATAAGACTTTTATTTATTTACAGATTTCTATTCTGGTGTCTATGTTACTGTGAATAAGATTTGTATTTATTTACAGGTTTCTTTTTAGCTTGTTTCCTATCTATGTTCTTGTATGTATCGGATGCCATGATGCTTGATTAATCCCTTTAATACTTCTAGGTTATAAGCCTAGGAGATAAAATTAAGTTTTCTTTATCACCATCAAAGTCCAAAGATCGATTATCGACAAATGTTCCTGGTGTTCCTCTTGATGATACCAATCTGGTAAGCCACGAATACACATGTTCCTTTTTATTTATTTTTGATCTTATGATGGATTATCATGCTTGTGCAAAATTGCTTTCGCAGATCATTAAAGCCCTTAATCTCTACAGGAAAAAGACTGGCAGTGACAAATTCTTTTGGGTAAAAGCTACTAGCAGCTTACACCATATCGTTGCTTAAATATTGATATTTTGTATCTTTAGCTAACTTTTATCCTTTCCTTGCTGTAGATTCATCTTGATAAAAAGGTGCCAACAGGGGCGGGGCTTGGCGGTGGAAGTAGCAATGCTGCAACTGCTTTGTGGGCAGCAAATCAATTTAGTGGTTGTATTGCCACTGAGAAGGAGCTTCAAGAATGGTCTGGTGAAATAGGTTCAGACATTCCCTTCTTTTTTTCAAATGGAGCAGCCTATTGTACAGGCAGAGGTGAGGTATGTTTCTATCTTAGCAAACTTTAGTGTTCCAGATTATTTGCATCACTTTCTTCTCAACTGTAACATGTAGCATTCAATTGCTCTTAAGATTTGGGTGCAAGTTATAATTAGCATTCAAAGCAATCTTTAATTGGTCTGATTAATCATTATTCATTCATTTAATCACTTGAAGTTGAAGGTCATCTACTGATTTGATGTTTTCTAAATCCCTCCGAAACTAGTCAGTAACAATTATATTTAATAATATAGATTGCTAATAACTTAGATACACATTGAGGTAAGCGTTTAAAAATTTACCTGCTAAATTTATATATAGATAGTATTACTGAGATATAAAATAATATTAAATCATGTCCGCTCAGCCATCCCATCTATCCTTCCGATTAATCTTAATCGATTACTCGCTAGAAAGTTGACTTAAAACACTGGTCAATATTACCATGGCTACTAAAAATATTAATCTTCCTTTTTCTCTGGTTACAGTTAACATATTCAATGGTAAATCCATTATGTAATCTAATCAAATCATAGCTAGGGTCTTGATGAAGCAATATGATGTAATAACTAAAAATTTGTTGAAGGCTACATGGGAAAGATAGAGGGGAATTAGTAATCATCCTGCAAATAAATAATACAATATCAAGTTTGATCTCTAAGCAATAAACATTCAACCAAATTCAAATTAATATTATTGATAATTCAATATGATATTTTTACAATCAATACTAATATGATTATAATTTATAACTATCTAAAGTTCACTACTAAGTACATAATATATAATTTATTATATGTATATAATTTTGATTTTTGAGCATATGGAGCATGATTCATATTTAAATAGAAATGAATGAAGATAGTTAAAATATCAATAAACTGTGATCATTTATATAGATAATTGTTGAGATGATGTAAGCATCATGCTTATGTCATTGTTTAGGGTTTACTGTTGGAAACTTAAGGACTAAGTATTACTCCCTATAAAGGGAGCAGCCACCTTATTGTAACATAACAGAAAAAATATATAAAACACTTCTATTCTCTACATTTTCTTGTCTCTCTCTTCTATCTAAATACACAGCTGATATATATGTATATGAACTGTGAAACATACCTTTGAGATGGTATCAGAGCTGATCCTATAAGGCAGCAGCAGTTTCTTCATAACACTAACTGAGTTTACGAACCCAGTTGCGTATACTCTGAGCAATCCAACTATCAAACACTTGCCAAAGAGAAACACATACAGGCTAACAAAAAGAACACTAAAGGGCGACTTCCCAGCTAAAATTTGGTGTGAAGAAAACTCCTGACAAAGTCACACGCGCTGCTAACAAACGGCCACTCGCTTCCACGCGCTGACGCGTGTTACAATCTCCGGGCAACTACTGAATACTGACCAGGTGTCTTTAACAAAAGTTGTTCCACTCTGTGAGCCGATTCCATCCCTGAGACTTATTTCAGATCTGACATCCAGCCCATGTGGTAATACCCTCTCTACCAGCATAGTTCATTCAAACTATATATACACATGTGTATATATATATATATATATATATATGTGGGTTTTTTGGGTTGTTTTTTGTCAAGTGTCTGACTGGGTAGTTTGTGAATACTACTGAGCTTACATATATTCTGCTTCTTTTATATATACTTGAACCTATATATAATCCAGACACTAATTGAATTGGGCTTAATATATTTTAGTTAAGACTTATTCTTATCCAAACAAAGTTTTTTTGAGTCTATAAAATGGCTGATGTTGCTGAATCTTCGGTTACAAACGAAAGTACTGTTATAAGTAGTAGGAAAATTGGGTTTCATGGCACTCCATATGTGAATCCTAAATTTGACGGAAAAAATTTTCTTGAATGGTCGAAAGCTTGCACCATGGCTCTAAAATCACATAAATTAATGAAATATATTAATGGGAAGGCCACACAGCCTAAAGAGAGCGATGCAATTTTTGATGATTGGGATTCAGAAAATGCCATGGTCTGCTCATGGTTATTTAACTCTATGGAGGTAAATATTCGCAAAAGTTATATCTTTATTGATACGGCTGAAGAGGTATGGAATTCTCTATCCCGGACTTATTCCTTTTCCGGGAATGTAGCCAAGCGGTTCGAGGTAAACAGAAAGATATGGGCATTAATTCAAGGGAATCTAAATCTTGCTCAGTATTATTCAGAGCTTACATCATTATGGAGTGAATTGAGTCATTACACTATATTTGAGTGTAAACAGGCCGAAGATCAGGAGAAATATCAAAAGCTAATGACGGAAGAAAGAGTGATGAAATTTCTTGATGGACTGTCTGATGAGTATGATTCAATCAAAAATCAACTTATTGGACAAGTTCCTTTTCCTACTGTGGAGGATGCATATGGTCGTGTTCGGTTAGAGGAAAGTCGAAAGCAAACTATGATGACGACGACTATTTCTGATCGATCTGCACTCTTAACCAAAAATGTTCAGCAACCAGAGTTAGAAAAACAAGAACAGGTTCCAGTGGCACTAATGGGTGAAAAACCGATTCCTCATTGTGATTACTGTAATAAGTTATACCACTCTCGTGAAACATGCTTCATATTGCACCCTCACCTCAAAATTCGAGGACGAGGTGGACGCAGCCGGGGTGGTTTCCGAGGTGCCTCATTCGGCAGAGGTATAGGCAGAGGCACAGGTAGAGGCCTTCCCTTTAATGTTCATCATGCAATGTCAGAATATGAGCCCTCTTCTTCAACAGGGACAATGACTGTCTCAGAACTCAATACTCTTCGTCAGTTGATGTCTCAACTAAACACCTCTCCACCAACACCCCAAGCTAACTCTGCACATGGAGGTATATCTTGTCATTTTATCTCCGATAAATGTCCTACATCATGGATCATTGATTCCGGAGCATCAGCACATATGACTGGAAATTCTAGTTTCCTAGAGTCATATCACGGTGAAACAGGCAATATTCGTGTTGCTAATGGAGCTCTAGTACCTGTTCATGGACAGGGCATTTCTCTTGGTCTTTCGTCATTACCATTATCAGATGTTTTGCATGTTCCTTCCTTATCAGCAAATTTATTATTTGTCCCTCGGATTACTGAAAGCCTTAATTGTTCAGTAACATTTTTTCCTTCTCACTGTGTGTTTCAGGATCTGGTGACAGGCAAGGTCCTTGGCAGTGGTAAAGTGGTAGATGGACTCTATATCATGGAAGGGAAGTCTATTTCTCCTTCAACGAGTTATCAAGTGTCATCTAAATCTAACCCTGTTTTAGAGTCTTTATATCAGTGGCATAGAAGGTTGGGTCATCCATCTTTTGGTGTTTTAACACATCTCTTTCCTAATTTAGCAAAACAATGTAATAGAGAAGAATTTCTTTGTGAACCCTGTGAATTGGCCAAACATAAAAGGTCATCTTATCCATCCAGAAATAGAAGAAGTTCCACTCTTTTTTCGACTATTCATACTGATGTTTGGGGTCCATTTAGACATCCTACACATGATGGCTATAGGTGGTTTGTTGTCTTTGTTGATTGTCATTCTAGACTTACTTGGGTATATCTTCTTAAACACAAAAGTGAAGTATTTGGGTGTTTTAAATCATTGCACCACATGATACAGACACAGTTTAGTGCCTCTGTTAAAATTCTTATGAGCGATAATGGTACTGAGTATGACGGACAATTTACATCTTACTTGGACACATGTGGGATTATTCATCAAACTACATGTGTTAAAACTTCTCAACAAAATGGGGTTGCCGAAAGAAAAATTGGTCACTTGCAACAGGTAGCACGGTCCCTTATGTTAACCATGCATGTCCCCAAATATCTTTGGGGTGAGGCAGTCATGACTGCTGCATATCTAATCAACCGGCTTCCTTCAAGTGTTCTGCAATTCAGAACCCCACTATCCTTTGTTCCAGCACCTTCCTCTCATCCATTACCACTTCGGTTATTTGGGAGTGTATGTTTTGTTCATAATCACTCTACCTCTCGGGATAAACTTGATTCTCGTGCTCTTCGTTGTGTTTTCATTGGTTATTCGCCAACTCAAAAGGGATATAAGTGTTACCATCCTCCCTCGCATCGCACATTTGTTAGTCATGACGTTACCTTTTGGGAGTCTATTTCTTATTTCTCTCCGGGGTCCTCCTCTTTGCTTCAGGGGGAGATTAATAGACATAGTCTTGATAGTGAAGCAAAAGAGGAGTCACTTCCATTCATTTGTGTGCCTAGTCCAAACATATCATCTACACCTCCACGTATGAGTCTCGAGTCAGATGATCTAAATAGATTTGACAAGCCAGATTTGATTAAATATTCTAGACGGAGAAATGATGATATTACCACTTTACCGCATCCAAAGACTTCTGACCTTGTGGCAGATCCTACAACTCCTATAATTGAGCCTGATAATGGTAACACTCTTGATCCTCTTGATCCTACTCTTAATCTTCCTATTGCTATTAGAAAGGGTGTACGCTCTTGTACTAACCATCCTATCTCAAACTTTGTCTCATATAATGCATTATCTCCGTCTTCACTTGCTTTTGTGTCATCTTTGTCTAGTATTTCTGTTCCGCATACTTGGCAGGATGCTCTCCGTGATCCCAAATGGAAAGATGCTATGATAGAAGAGATGAATGCATTAAAACATAATGATACTTGGGAGTTAACTCCTCTTCCCATTGGAAGGAAGTTAGTAGGATGCAAATGGGTGTTCACTGTGAAACAAAAACCAAATGGGTTGATTGATAGGTACAAAGCAAGGCTTGTGGCAAAAGGATATACTCAAACTTACGGGATTGATTATCAAGAAACTTTTGCTCCAGTAGCAAAAATGGCTTCCATTCGTGTCTTGATATCGTGTGCAGCAAATCTTGGGTGGGAACTTCAACAGTTGGATGTAAAAAATGCATTCTTGCACGGAGACCTAAAAGAAGAGGTATACATGGACATCCCACCTGGATTTTCTACAGCTGCAACCATTGGAAAAGTATGTAAACTGAAGAAGACTATTTATGGATTGAAACAGTCTCCAAGGGTTTGGTTCGGTAAATTTCAGAGGGCAATGGTTAAATTTGGCTACAAACAGAGCAACTCAGACCACACAATGTTTGTAAAAAGAAGAGGTGAAAAGATCACTGTGTTGATTGTTTATGTCGATGACATTGTAATCACTGGGAACGACACATGTGAAATTGCATATGTTAAACAAAGACTCTCCTCTGAATTTGAAATGAAGGACTTGGGAAAACTACGGTATTTCCTTGGTATTGAAGTCTCTAGAAGTCTTGGTGGTATCTTCCTCTCACAACGAAAGTATACACTTGACCTTTTGAATGAAACAGGTATGTTGGGATGTAGACCTGCAGATTCTCCTATTGAAGCTAATCATAAGCTTTGTAGAGATGTAGGTGACATCGTTGATAGAGCCCAATATCAAAGATTAGTTGGAAGACTAATCTACCTCTCGCACACACGGCCAGATATAGCATATGCAGTGGGAGTTGTAAGCAGATACATGCATCAACCTCGTCAACCTCATTTGGATGCAGTCTATACGATATTAAGATATCTTAAAGCTGCTCCAGGAAAAGGAGTAATGTTTACTAATAATAACCATCTCGGAGTTGAGAGCTATACGGATGCAGATTGGGCTGGATGTCTAGATGATAGACGTTCCACTTCAGGATATTGTACATTTGTTGGAGGCAACCTAGTTACTTGGCGAAGCAAGAAACAACCGGTGGTTGCATTATCAAGTGCTGAAGCTGAATACAGGGCCATGGCTCGAGGCGTGAGAGAATTGCTATGGATCAGATTGCTTTTAACGGAATTAGGATTGGCATCAGTCACTCCGATGATATTGCATTGTGATAACAAAGCAGCTATTGCCATTGCACATGATCCAGTTCAACATGACCGAACCAAACATATCGAGATTGATCGACACTTCATTAAGGAAAAGATCAATAATGATATCATTAGTATTCAGTTTGTAAGATCGGAAGATCAAATAGCTGACATATTAACCAAAGGTTTAGGTAGAAAAATGCTTCATCCTCTTATTAGCAAGTTGGGCATGAGTGATATATATGCATCAACTTGAGGGGGAGTGTTGAGATGATGTAAGCATCATGCTTATGTCATTGTTTAGGGTTTACTGTTGGAAACTTAAGGACTAAGTATTACTCCCTATAAAGGGAGCAGCCACCTTATTGTAACATAACAGAAAAAATATATAAAACACTTCTATTCTCTACATTTTCTTGTCTCTCTCTTCTATCTAAATACACAGCTGATATATATGTATATGAACTGTGAAACATACCTTTGAGAATAATTATATCCACATACATATGAATTAGTTTGTAGAGATATGTGCCTTGGTTTATCTTTGCCAGGTCTGTATTTTGATATTTTGAACTGCACATAAAATAATAAATTAGGTAATGGCATTTATATATGTTGGTGAGACGCATATTGCTTATAGGTTCTTGTTTCATGGCTGTCTATATCTCGTGAAAGATATAAGAAGGATCATGTTTGGTTTATGTAATCAGGTTGTTCAAGATCTTCCAGCACCTATACCATTTGATATTCCAATGGTTCTCATAAAGCCTCCACAGGCATGCTCTACCGCTGAAGTTTATAAGGTAATAATGTCTTGAATCAGAACGACTTAGAAAATGAAATATAAGATATCATGAAACCTTATTACTAAGATGAATTTCATTTTTCAGCGTCTTCAAATGGATCGAACTATTTCTATTGATCCGTTAACCTTGTTGGAGAAGATCTCAACAAGTGGTATATCTCAAGATGTTTGTGTTAATGATTTAGGTAAGAAATCCGAAAGCTTGCTGTAATTGACTTCAATTCTCCTCTGGCTTAACCACAAATCAAATATTAATGAAAACACTAATTATGTCATGAATAAAGTAACAAGCTCTCTTGAAATAACTAATGATATACATAACTCACATTATTGTGAATAGTCAGCTATAAGAGTGACTTGATTTGGAAATCAGATGGGGATATAAGGCTTATTCCTACATTTTATTTTTGGCATTAAAATGTAAGTCTTTGTAGAGTCGTTATGAAAGAAAATATGAACCAGGGGCCATTTGGATCATGGAGTTTCAACCTGGACACATGGCTAATGAAAATGGGAATGAGATTCTAATATAATCCTTCTCTAGTTTTATTGTTCTCTATACTTTTTCTCAATACTCAGTCTATATCGATATAATCCATATATTGCAATTTCTATGTCATCTACATCTAATTAAACCTGTCCAACAGCTAATTTTTCCCAGACTATTTTAAATCTGTGGCTCTAGCTCTATCCTCCTGTCATTTTATGAAAAAATCTACTTCACAGCCTTTGGTTCTGACAGATTATTCACGTCATAAATGGCACCAAAATATAATTGAAGAAAAACCATTGTTACTTTGCTACTAATATTTCCTAAATTATCCGGGCTATATAATTTATATTCAATAGCATGAAAAGTCTCAACATGTTCTTTTTTGCTTTCATTTTTGGCCTTTTCGGCTTTGCTATGTTCATGGCCTACATTAATATGCTATTGTGTCATAATCCCAGAAATTCCTGCTTTTGAGGTTCTCCCGTCTTTAAAAAGATTGAAGCAGCGTGTGATTGCCGCAGGTCATGGACAATATGATGCTGTTTTCATGTCTGGAAGGTATTAATCTATACAACCTTCAAATATAATGAAGTCAAAATTAGATATATTCCGTTCAAGTTTTAGAAACTAATCTGTACTGTTTATATAAAATATATTTCATCTTTTACAAGTGTTGTGTTAAGTGAAATTTGTATGTATGAGTTTTTGAATTATAAAATGATGAAACAGAGTACCTTTTTAAATTTACATGTGCATTTAAATATGCTTGTTGTTAACAATATACAATATTTCGTAATTGTCTTGATTTATTTCTAAAAAGTACCTTTTTAGATGTGTTACTGTGTGTCTGTACATATATAATTTCAGAATGTGTTCCAAGTAGTCACTTCACAAATCACAAAGGATGTGCTGTATAGCTCTCTGTTGTAAATTTTGCTGCTCGCAGTTAAAGCAGTAAAAGAACCCTACAGAACAGAATATCTCTGTGCTTGTGTTGGCCTCGGTAAAGAAATTTGAACTCTCTATTGAATCTAGATGAGAACATTCAAATTCGAAGAGGAGTCTAGCTCATCAGCAAGACTTGAGCTTTTGCTAAACCTAATTGTAATAAACTAACTTGTGTAAACTATATTTACAAAAAAAGTTATACAAATGTGTTAAAAAGTTAATAACAATCTATTCTATTTATCAAATATCTTAATATAAACAGATAAAGTTAATTAAATTTAACATACATAAAAATATAAAACTTCACATATAAAATATACTTCGCTGTATATTACAGGTTTATATATCTGTATGTACAATTGATGAACTCATCTTTGCTCGTATTCTGCCTCGTTAATTTTTTCAAGCAAAATAGTATGAGTCTCATCCCCAGCTCAAACCGAACACAACCAAGCTTTTATTAATCGAACACCGAGCTTCTCACAAGTGGCTGGACTCGGTTACTACTTAGTTACCAGCTTGCAGCAAATTCTGTTCCTGTATTTATACTTTTCTTTGGCATAACATGGAAACTTAATTAGATAGTACAATTACATCAATATAGTTGCAATTTAGTTCTGTTTTTTCCCCTTAGGGCGTAACTATGCCATTGCAATTCATCTTATGCAGCGGGAGCACCATAGTAGGAGTAGGCTCTCCAGATCCACCACAATTTGTATATGATGATGAAGAATATCAGGATGTATTCTTGTCAGGTATTCTACTTATTCCATTCTATGTATGATTGTAACAGGTTCACTTAAATTTCATTCGGTAGTTAAATAGTAAACAACCTGCGCCAGTAACATATATTTTGTACAATGGCCAGCCTCGCATGTACACCCACCCAGGTTCCTTATATTTTCATATATTCATATCTTGCTACAGTGGGTAGATATTAAACTTTTTAAAAGAGGCAGGCTTAGAAAGCTCTGAAACACTGAAACACAAATAAAAAAAGCAACCCATATAGTAATATACAATGGGAAACAACTAAACCCTGAAGTTCAGACTATAAATTCAGCAAACAAAAGTGAACAGAAATAAAACAAGAAAAGAGAAATTTGGTAGGTTCATAACTTCATAAGAATCAAGAATGGAAAAATCTTGATATTGATGTTCTTACAAAGCTCTCCTTTGTACATAACTACATATTATTGAGTTGATTGTTTAACTTGTTCTTACAATGCAGAAGCCAGCTTCATCACTCGCGAACCTAATCAGTGGTACAAAGAACCTTATGCAACTAGTGCTGGTACTGATTCGAGTGCAGGCATTGCTCAAAGTGCTTAGGACTCTGTACACAAACACTCTCTTATTAAGAGGAGTTGTAGACTTGTAGTTCTGTTGCCCCTTTCCTGCCTCAATGTTGATGTGCTTATGAAGGGCTTGAAATTTTATACAATCGTTAATAATATAACTTTGTTATTATCATTATTTTAGGGTAAACCAGATTGTGCATTTTTAGGAATTTGAATCGGTGATTTAGCACCTGGTGCTATGGTAAACCAAATTGCTGCATTTTTAGGAATTTGAATTGGGATCCGTCACCTGGTGCATTAGATTCCTGTGTTTTCATGAGTTAAAACCGGTGATTGACACTTAACCATCGTATTAAACACGATCACCGGCAATCACTGATAATTTTGGATAGGAATGAAAATTAAGGTACAATCAAATTTGGTGTGAACTTTCTAAAAATGACTGATACTAGTTTAATATTTCATCCGTACCAAATTGACTGTCTTGTTTGACTTTTCATGAGTCAAATTGACTCAAATTTAACTGAAAATTACATATAATATACAAATGAAAAAAATATAAAAGTATATCATTGAAAAGTATCTTTAATTTATTTTAAAATATATTTTTCAGTTTTTTAAAATTATAAAAAAATAATTTTTATTTCACAGTCAAAGTTGAGTCAAATTAACTACAAAAAAGAAGTCAAATGAAACGAGTGAGCAGAATAGAAGGGGATCATACGAACTCTTTCTACTCTCCAAATAAAGTCCTCTTTTACCTCTTCTTTTTCAACAAGTTATATACTTAATTATTACTGTATTTAGTTATAGGATCCATATACACAATCGATTACACATATAATATATATATATATAGGGAGTTACTCTAATGAGAACATCTTATAATTAGAACTAAGAACTTCAACCGAATCACTAAATTAAAATTTGAATCACCAAAATATTTTAATCTCAGCCCTCTATTTAGTTTAATCTACACCATACAATTAATTATATACATATAAATATGTATATATCACTAATACTAAAAACAAATCTTTCAAAACCCCACCCCACCCAACCACCCCACCCATCAACTAACCAACTAACCAACTACAGTAGCCATAACCACTATCTCCGATCGATCGCCTCTCTCTTCCTCGAGCTACTATCACAAATTCGTTCTACCACACGCTACATTTCTGCTATCTTCTTCTAATTTGTCATTGATTTACTCCATCAAATCTATTCATTTCTCTGAAATCGTATACGTACATACATATACATACATCTCCATTTATCTATTTCTCATTAATCTTAACATACATACATATATACATGGGTTGAATATGAGAAATAAATGAAAAAGTTACAGGGTGATGATTAAAGGAATCGACGATTTACACTCAAATCTATGACATCAGAACTCATTCAGATCTGTTTTTTTTTGTGATTTTTAGTTCTGGAAATTTTGGTGATTCGCGATCAGATTTTGGTGATTCGCGACCAGATTTTGGTTATTTGTCTTAATTTATGATAATTTGGTTTGAAATTTGGTGATTCTACATGCGCTCATGATTCAGCGATGGTGGTGACAGCGATGGTGAGATAGTAGCTATTGTGGTGCCCATTGTTTGGTTATAGTAGTGTTTGTGGTGTTAATTTGGTGATGTGGTGGTACATGATTTAAATTTAGGTAATAAAAATTTTAATTAAATGATTATATGGGCGTTGGAGGCCGTATTATGATGCCGGTAATGGTAACTGTAATTGTGATTGTAGTGATGTTGTTGTATAGAATTGTAATATATTTATGTATGTATAATAAAATTTTGGTGATTCGAATTTTAATTTAGTGATTCTATTGAAGTTCTTAGTTCTAATTATAAGAGGTTCTCATTTGAGCATCTCCCTATATATATATATATATATATATATATATATATATATATATATATATATATATATATATATATATATATATATATATATATATATATATATATATTTATACATATACACGGACGATAATAAGTAATGATGGATGAGGAAAAGATGAGTAGTAATTTACACGTTAGATTAACAAGCAATGATTGATAATGAAAAAACAAGTAATAATAAATTAGTAGATTAGAATGGGGAGGGAAAAATAATGATTTTATTTATGTCAGAATGAAATGGGAAAAATCGGAACATCAAGTAATTTTACTTTTAAAAAAGTAAAAATAACATCGACTACCATATCGGTCAATTTTTAATTTATGTGGATACCTTATCAAAGTGAGATCCACTTTAACCGTTGATAGTAAAAATTGATCGGAATAAGTCATATATTGATCGCATGTATTTGGCGGTTGTTATTTGTAAAAGAAAACTGACCAGTTGTCATTTTCAGTCGTCATTTATTGTGGTCATAATACACAGTGTATTTGTCATAATAAATTCACTTTGATAAGTGAATTTTATATAAGAAAATACGATCGATAATATGTTTGAATATAATTAAGTTCCATAAAAAATTACTTAAATCTGATAAAAGTTATTTAATGTATTTAGCATTTTAGATATCTATAATATATTATTAAAGCCGATATCAAATGTTTGATCGGTTGGTAGTTCAGTTATAATATTAATAACTAATAACTATGTTTGAAAAAAGAAAAATAAATATGTTTGGCAGTTAACCATGAATAATTGAATATATATCCAAATAATCCTAAATATATGTATCATGTACTCCCCCGTCCCATTGATTTCTTAACATTTTTGACAGCGTATCCGACACGCATTTTAAGGTGCATATAAAGTATAGTTACATAACTTTTTTTTTACAATTTTCTGTTTTTGAATAAAAATTGAATATTTAAATTTGTATTTAGGAAAAAGATAATTTAAAAATAAGTTATGGAACTATACTTTATATGCACCTTAAATCGCGTGTCATACACTCTCTCAGAAATGTTAAGAAATCAATGAGACGAGGGAGTATTGGATTTTGAAAATATGAACTCTTGAACGAGTGTCCCTATGCGGCCGCACCGCGCACAGGTTTACGATAATAGTTTGACATAATAAAATATTTATAAATTTATACAAAAATCCTTCCATATTTGAGTTATTTGTATAAAAAAGAATATTTTTATTTTCTAATATAAGTAAAAAGAAAACTAAAAATATTAATATATAAAATGATTATATTGTTATAAATATATTATAATAGATATGTGAGAAAAAGAGATGAACAAGAGAATATTATATTTCTTGAAGTGTGTTTACAAGTTCACATATAGTGTCTATTTATAGGTTTACAAGTTGTAAGTTACAAGCAACTAAAATGCCAAAAGTCTCATGTATACAAAAAGTCAAAAGTCTAGAGTTTTAGATATGAAAAGCCAAAGGTCTAAGACTTGAAAAATCAAAGGTTTAACTAGAACTTTCTAGGACATTCATTTCACAACGCTCCCCCTTGAATGTCCTATTTTTCAAAAATTGTGCCTCATTAAAACCTTTCTAGGAAAAATCCCATTGAATGTTCGTTATATGAAATAATATCTCGTTAAAGCCTTACTGAAAAAACCCTATGGGATAAAAATCAAGTGAAGGAAAAAGAACATTATTTCATAATGCGCACATGATACTGCCTCATTAAAAACCTTACCAGAAAAAGCCAATGGGAAAAAACCATGATTAAGGGAAAAAGAGTGCAACGTGCAAATACTTCCCTTCATGATGATATCACATAAAATTTTAAAGTTGATAAGGTCCAGCGTTGTCAAAATTTCCAAATGTAATAATTAGGATCACCTCAATAAATGAATTTTCAATGTATCAATCTTCGACTTGTGTAACTATCTTTGTATAAAGTTTATAGAGTTTTCATTCTAATGAATAGACCGCAATCATGTCGTGCTATTTCCACTCCTCAATTTAACCATATACATATATGACCATCTTTCAGAGTTTCCAAAATTGCAATATAAGAAGTACCTGCAATAGTCAATTTCATGGTATACCAAAATAATAATATTTTCCATATATATGAATATATTTTTAGTTAACGATCCCAGATCAGAGAATCAAAGTAAAAACATTCCTCCTGCAAAATCAATTTAAATCCTCTTTCAAATAGGTTAGTGAAGATCGAATAAAAACGTCTTTATGTACCTTCATTATTTTCATGCCTTCATATTGCACCTGTTTCAAAATATGTAAAGTAAATCTATAGATTTATTTATGCAGGGATCAATATAATTATCAAAACAAATCAATATTTTATTGAGTTAAAATATGATACTTCAGGATCAATAAATTTTTTTTCTTTCAACCGTTCACAAGATCAATATATTATATTCCTTCGGGGAAAAGATTCTTTTCAATCTGTACTAGATAATTATATATTAATTAGAAAGGATGTCACAAAGATATATATGGTATATTTATAATCATTCTATGATTTTCATATTCACCTATAACGATATATCATCCACTTAATTAGGAATATATTATCCTTTCACTATATACACTAACAGACACTATATAACAAAAACAATACAAATAAATTCATGTATTTTGATTATGCGGTGCAACTCATTTCAATGTTAATTAGTAACACATTCTAATTTTCATTTACTCTGACCAAAGATTTTATGAGTTGTCACCTATAATTCAATATAAAAAAATAATAGGCATTTTATTCTGGAATAATATCGTGTCGAACTACTGGTCTAAATCCCTTTTCAATTAGTGGAGGACAATGTTCTTGTTATTCCCAGAAACAATGTCAATATTTGTAGAAGGGAGGGGGGTTGGATATAAATATTTCCCCTTTTAAAAAGTTTTACTAGTTTTTCTGATAATTGTTAAAGTAAGAACAATTAATGTTAAGATAAGTATTTGAACAAACATAGGATGTTTAAAATTACTGATGGATTGATTTATCCATCCGTGTGTTTTTTTGCTCAAATGATCTAGGTTAAGGAAACCTAGCTGCGATTTACAATGTTAAAAAATAAAACCAACTGTTCTTACAAGTGCTCTAAAGCTGAACAATTGTTTTTAAAATTTTGTCTAACTTCTGTATTTTTTAACAATACTACCACACTTGTTTATATAACACATTTTTGTTTACAATACCTAGAAAGAGTATAAAATAATTAATCTAAACTAGGATTGTTTCTAATCTATCTTTCATTTTTGCCTTTTTCCATTTCTAGAAAAATATTTCAGACTTGGAAAGACAGCTTCAACTTGAGTTTTCACAGTCATCATAAACTGTCTTCCATATGTGTGTTTTTGTCTGTCAACTTGTGTTGTCTCAATCAATTGATAATTTGTTGTTAAACATATAAATTGATTCTTCCTTTTATCTATCAACTGATATTATTCTTCGATTGATCTTTATATCCATCGATTGATAAATGATGACTTATCGATTGATAGATTTTATCAATCGATATATCAATCGATGGGTATTCATATCAGTTAATAGTCTTCAATCTTTGACTTGAATTCTTATCATTTGATCTTCTATCCATTGATGCTTCCATATCAATTGATCATCATTCACTTGCATAATTTTCATGTCTTCAGATAATTATAATTTGACAATTTAAGTTACACATAAGTTGATGACCTATATCAATCGACTCTAGTATCAATTGATGAGAATAATATCAATTGACTTACACATTATCAATTGAAGTAGACTAAATACACCTATGTTACAATCCATATTATCAGTTGATCTACATAAACATTTCAATTGATAAATGGTTTCCTGATCAATCGATATTTATAACTTTCATATCAATTAATCAGTTACATCAATTAAAATTTCTAAGATTCCAAGATTAAGGTTATCATCAATTTACATGTAGATTCCTAATAGTTCTTGAGAATTTGATATACTGCTTTAGGAAGTTAAGATCCTTATATGACACGTTGTCAAGTGGGTAACTTAAACTAAATCCTTCTTATATTGCCAAACTATTTAGCAATCAAATAATTGTATCCATCACAAAATATTATTTTTCTTCATAACCAATACAAGCTCATCGTACAACTATATGAGCTTTAAATTCATAATTTCTGGATCTTCATTTTATTTTCACGTAAATAGTCATTCGTATCCCACTGACTTGACACATTTAGGTGTATGAACTGCAGTTTCAAATATTTATATATTTTAAGAAATAACGATTCTTAGAGCGTGATACTTTCACAACTTCGGGTGTGCGGACTACAGATCCAAATATTTCTTTTTGTACTTATTTTAATTATGTTTCTTATTTTCTTTGACCAATTTTGTCTACATTCTTTAGTAGAGTTTGATTCATGATCCTCATTCTCACTTATAACCTCAAGCATTATGTTAAACATATATCATCGACGTCGATTTGATTAATAGTTCCATTTTATTCTGAACATGACATAACATTTTAGGTACCTTTACTTCATCTTTATTTTGCCATGTCTATACCATTTTATGTACCTTTACTTCTTCTTTATTTTGCCATGTTTATAACTCTTCTGGAGATCCTTCATAATTGACTTATCAATCTACCCATTATCAATCATTGCTCCCTTTTACTTTCGAAACTTTTTTTTCTCAGTATGGAAGCTTCTTGCTTATCACACTTCGGGCATTCTTTAGACATATTAGCATCTTGAGGTTGTCCTTCTGGGACGTTTAGATTTCATTGAAACATTTGTAGTCGGTGTATGTGACATGCTTGTTATTTTAGGTCAGCATAAAATATTCAAATGAATTGTCTTATGAACTTCAGGTTTACATTCTTTAATATAAGGACCGAGATGAGACAATGATAATTCATTTCTATAAATATATTCATCGACTATTTTCTCCCCCTGATTTTGAGTAAACAGACTCGTTAAATGGAGTCATAAATATATACACATAGATGCTTCTAAATGCACTCATATGTGATAGATATCCAATTCAAAAATCAATCTTATTATTATGGTGGAATAATATGAGCTGACCAATAATTTGTTTATAATAGGGAGAAATTGTGATAACTTATCAATCTGATATGAATCCATTAATATTTGATATAAAATACTCAATAATTTTTCATGGACGAAATAATTCACATTAAGAGATTCACCAACATTATGTAAGTGCATAACTTGAATAATCAACATCGCTTACTTCAGGAAGCGAGTTAATAATAACTACTCATATAACTATACTGTTCATAAAATATCTTTGTAGTCTACATTAGGAGATTTTTATCTCATGTCATATCTTCATTAATTCACTCTCAAAGATTATAGATCACAACTATATTTTTGCTGGTGATCAGTTTTGCCTTATAAATAAATAACATATGTATCACTGAGAAGAATATTTTGATTCTTCAACGAAAGCCCATATAAAATTTTAATCACCATTCACATCTTTATGAAACTGGGTAGCTAGTCATATTAAACTATGATGTCAACAATAAACTTCTGGTTTACTTCAAAATCCATTTCAATCATTTTTACGTGTAATATAAATTAATGGAAGATATTAAATTTTTTCTCCAAATTACTTCTAGTGCCTTTGGTTATACTCAAAATATAAAAGCACTTAGTGTATCCATTTATATCAAATAAAATTCTCCAATCTTTTGGAATATAATTAAATTAATAATATACATGTTCTTCTACAATAAAATATAGTCAATGGTGTAAAATAACGGTTATGACAAAATATATATGCTCTTCAGGAGTCTTATATTAAGAAATATATGATGAGACATTCAATATATAATGCTCTCCCTCTGGATGACTCATATTCAACATATAGTATTGACATTAGCTATCATTATTATAATCAAGAGAAACGTTTCTTATACACATGATAAGAATATTATCAAAGGTTAATATATTTTAAGATTATTACTACATACATAGTCTATATCTTTCAATTTCTAATACTATTTCATTCACTTCAGAGAATGGAACAATATCATTTATTTGCAATTCGTAACTTTTTCATCAACGATTTTAATCAACCACATGGAGTCACGATACCAATTCATAATTTTAGTAACTCAACTGTATCTGCGAGATACATATTATCATTATTATATTTATTCATTTTATTAAGATCTATTATATTCATATGTTATTCCTTATATAGATTCATCCTTCAGGGATATCATAACTTTTAAGAGAACTCAAATTCGAAATATTATATACATATATATTTCACAAAAAACTAAACATATCAAAAAGTGTCATTAAAAAATTGTTTGCATATAGACAACTTTTGGTTATTTGCATAGTGTCATTTCATTTAAGTGGTAAAAGTTCTAATAATGTTATATAAATTAACTATAATTTATAAGAGGCACATTGTGATATTGAATATTATCATCTATAAAAATATGTGAGGATACAAGTCATCTAGTATTAATCATAGTACATCTAACTTTTTCACTAATTTAAATATTGTGTCATCATAAATCTTGTTTTAACACAATTTTTTATAATCATTTCCTCCTATTACATAAATCTAACATATCATCACCTATATACGCACTCAAATTATATTGTAATAATTATAAAAATTTGAGTGAATTTTAAAGAGGGATAATAGGTATGCACAATAACGAGTTTTAAAATGAACAATTTAATATTCATGCCACAAATACAAAATGAAACTTAAAACATATATGGACATTTCAACATGATTGCATATATTGATGAATCCAAAACTTGGAGAATATCTAATACATAGAGAATAAATTTACTCCAAAAATAACATAACCATATGTAAAAATTCAGAAATTGACCTTTCTAGAAAATAGACAATTTACATCATGTAAAAGACTTTATTTCAAGATATATAAAATATGAAACTTATAGATAATCAAACAAATTTTCCAGAATGTTAAATCTCTTAAAAAATAAAATAGTAACGAATTCAAAATAAATTAAAACATGGACTGGTATAATAAAAAATAATAAACTTCTGGACAAATTCTAATTTACACCTTTTAAAATTAATAAGCATCATAAAAGGAAGTAAAATTTATTATACTTAAAGGTCTCGAAAAGATCTTTCCGAAATGACATTACACATAATTTTTGGATATATATTCAATTTTATATGATTTTTCAAAATTGTAGTATCCTATTTCCGAAGTCACACCAACAATCTATACTATACATATGATATAATTTCATACATTTAGAATCTCAAAAATCCTTACAAAAGTTGTAGACAATTAAGATATTATTCCGAAAAATCTAAAATCATACAATTTTGAGGTAAAATAAATTTAATATGATTTTTACGAGATATGTTAACTAGCATAACTCAAACATATAAATTTAGAATAATATCATGAAAACGAAGAGAATGGTAAAGATGCGTACCTCAAAATCATAAAGTATGCATGATCACCGATTCTCTAAAATTTCAAATTCTCACCTTATGCATCCTTCAAGATTAACTTGAGGATTGAAAAGAACCTTGAATTTATGAATAAAATGCAACTCATGCTTTGTCACCGAAAACACCCTTAAACGATTAACCACTTGTACTTCGAACCAAATCAACCCATCAAAATAAATTTTAAACCTTATCTTCTTGAATACAAAATGCACCATCATACTACAAGAATGGAAGATCAAGTCGTGCTGATAACATGTTATAAATATATTATAATAGATATGTGAGAAAGAGAGTTGGAGAAGAGAATATTATATTTCTTGAAGTGTGTTTACAAGTTCACATATGGTGCCTATTTGTAGGCTTACAAGTTGTAAGTTACAAGCAACTAAAAAGCCAAAAGACTCATATATATAAAAAGTCAAAAGTCTAGAGTTTTAGATATGAAAAACCAAAAGTCTAAAACTTGAAAAACCAAACGTTTAACTAGACCTTTCGAGGACATTCATTTCACAACATATATATATATATATATATATATATAGTATAAATTTACGTCTTTTCACATTTTCAATTTCTTCATAAAAAAATCCTAAATTTTCACTCTATACTCTATCCCCTCTACCCTTCCCCCCATTCTATACTCTATCCTCTCGTCTCTATCTCCCAGCCCATTCTATATTCTATCGCCCTCCTTCCGGAAATACTCCCGTCTCTATCTCTCTTGATAATCAATCCCATCCCAGCCACTCAAATCAAGTTATTATTTGTGATTTGTTTTACTATTAGTTGATCTTTTCACAAATTGCCAATATTTTCATGACACTTATCGATTTCTTACCATTCAATTCTTCGCGTAGACTGATTTTTTCTATAAAATTCGTAATATCCTTATTCTGTTCGAGCTAGATCGGTAAGTTATCACCTAAAACTTTTAAGTTATGTTTTAGATTTTATATATTTGGTGTATTAAGAATTAGATCGGCATGATCAATGCAATTCTACCATGGTAATTTTTTAATTTTTCAAGTGCGTATATCTTATATTTATAATATATATTCAACTTGATTCTTAGAAATTTTATTGTATAAGTCATCTATGATACAATGTTTTTCTTTCAATTTACATTTATATAATATTTGCAGTAAACAATGAAGAAAATGCTCCACAAAAAATTGATGTCTACCGCCACGCCACATACTTACAGGTGATATTCTTATATATTTATTAAATTCATGCAAAATCTTTCAATAAAATTGATATGTGTGCGATTATGTTTATCAAATATAGTAGTTGAATATTTTCAATTAATAAAATTTACTTATTAAAAATAGTAGTATAGAACTCGTGCTATAAAAAAACACTTTTCAATTATTTTATTACTATTTTTCAAATTTGTATTTTTATATTTTTATTTGCAGATATATGAAAAACACAACCTATTAAGTTATATAACTCAAGACAAGTTACCATCTCTTTACGGTAAACATATCCTTCTAACATTTTTAATCCCCACACCGTTCAATATTTCACTGACTCATTAAATTGATTATAGGTATGAACTTATTTATCTTTCGTTACTTATATATATATCTATATATGAATTTATTAATTTTTAAATTTATATAAAATAAATATTTATTTATTTTAATAATTGGTTCGTTTATTAGTCACAAATAAAATAATAATATATATATAACCCTACTCCCACTCGTCCCTTAGTCTGTCTTCTCCGTCCACTATGTTATACATCACCACATCTTATCTCATCATTATTAATGTTCCAACTTCTCCCGCTATCATACCACCTCATACTCATTTTCTACCCAATTTAAGGGTTGTTTGGTTCGTATTCTATAGTTATTATGTATGAATTTTGTTAATTCCAAACTCGTACATAATGTTTGATTTAGAATGTTAAATTTCAAAACTCATAAACAGTGGATTTTTGATATCATAAGGGGAGGTGGATATGAGCCATATGTATAAAAATCAAATCAAAATTTATTATTTTCATCATTATATGTTAATTCTTAAAATTAAGAATCTATAATGATGTTCTTCAATGTTTGTATTTTTTATATTAGTTAAGAAATATATTAAATTAATAAATTCATTCCGTCATTCAAACAAACACATGATATGCGAAATGATACTTCATACTCATACTATTTTATCCCAATTCCCGATTTTTAACCGAGAACTAAACAAAACAACCCCTTAAACTTCTCTTTATCCCATTTCTATCTTTATCTCTGGCTCCGATACTTATATTCTTTTCCTCATCTCCAACAACTCCCACCAATAATAGCCATAATCTCGGATAAGGCAACACTACCTTCAAATATTTTTATAGTCAATTGTTAGAGTTAGACTCCAATCATCAATTCATAGTACCAAAATCACTAATATGTATTATAGAAATCATTAATTTATATAATAAAAATCACTAAAATTCAATACTAATACACATGTATATATATACCATTATAAATTACCGTCATAGGCACCACAAACAATAATTATCTCCGATACAAAAAGTACTAACTCAAATTATAATTTCTCATCATCAAAATTTAAACAATAAAAATAAAACAACTCATTTATTCACAATTATCATTAATGTAATTGATAATATTTAGAACCGGAATTTATCAAAAAAATCATGTACAAAATATTTAATATATTAATATCACCTATACTTCTAATAATATATACATGTACAAGTTAGAATATGGGCAAAACAAAATGTTAAAGGTGGTGCTGTACACAAAACATAATATTAAAAAGTTTGAATAAGAAAATACGATGGATAATTGTTTTGAATATTAATCAATTTGATAAAATGTTACGTAAATCTGATAAAAATTATTTAATTTTGGAGCAATTTATTTAGCATTCTCATATATGGGTATTGAAGTTAGAAATTTATGAATTAAAAGAATACTAAGCCCTTTGGTACCTAAACATAATTTCAGTAAAGTTTTTAATAATAAATTTATAAATTTGATATAAATAATAAGTAATTGTTCAAATGTATTTCATAATAAAATAATTATATAATTTTGAGAAAAGTGACTTTGATAAAATGAAAGAGTGTTCAAAAATTTAATGCACTGGCACATGTCAAAAATTAAGAGTTTAATAATATTTATATAATTATCTACTGCTTGAAATTATTAATATATTTTCCCCATATGATATTATCAAAGGGACAATGAAAAGTAATTCCAAAATATGTGTAATTATTTAAATACTTTTCACATATGAATTATTTAAATATTATCCATATGTGTTTTTAAAATTACTTTTCTATTTTATCATTTTTAATATAAGTTATATTTCACCCATATGTATAATCAATACAATAAATTTGGATAGAAATAAAAAATTAAAACACAATGCAGTTTTTTTTTTAAATTAATTAAATGGGATAGAAAAATATCATATTAACTCTTTACTACATCTTTTTACTCTCCTTACAAAACTCTCTTTTATCTCTTCTTTTTTAATAAGATGATTATTAATAAATTTGTTTATTCTAGATTAATGTATATAGGGCACACACGTGTCCCTGGTCTCAAACTACAACTGCATTAATAGTTATCTCCAAAAGTGACAATGCCATACATGGTGTGTCCAACGTGTGAGTGGTACAGCATGTCCGCCGCTGCATGCCTCCAGTGATCTCAACGTGGCAATGTTCTTTTAGAAGTCTCTTAAATCATGCCATATGTCATGTCTACTTAACATAAAAACGTCTCAATTTTTCTGTTCGATACACAACTCATTTATCCCCTTCTCATATATTTACTCTTAATCTTTGAGCCTGAGAATAATATAACCATGAAACGAAAATATCAAGAAAGAGATCATTTTAATCGGAATTCTAGCCAACAACAGAGAGATTCGGGTAAATCTTCATATATATTCTGATCTTACTCTATTATCTAGTTTGGTTTTTAATCTTTTTACATCCTGATTGCATAAGACACATATGTATATTTATTTATATTTAATTGGTAAATAATACTCCCTCCGTCCTTTTCATTTGTTATCATTTCAAAATGGAGTGTCTGGCACGCATTTTAAGGTGGATTTTAAGGATAGTTTCATAACTTATTTTTGAAATTTTCCTTTTTTGTATAAAAATAGAATAATCCTATTTTTATACAAAAAAAGAAAATTTTAAAAATAAGTTAGGGAACTATCCTTAAAATCCACCTTAAAATGCGTGCCAGAAAGTGACAAAAAAAGTGATAAGAATTGCAAAGGACAGAGGGAGTATCAAATTTAGTATTTTTGCAATGAAAATAACAAGTATGTGTAAATGAACTTAGTTTATCTATAAAATTTATCTAGTTCCATTAGATTTATAATGAATACAATATTATAGTTCATTTTTTTGATCCTCTTAATATAATAATTAGAGTTTTATTTTATCTATTATCAATTTATAAATTTGTCCATAATAATATTTATAACAATTTTGACAATTAGATATGCGGGAGTTTGAAATGGCACAAATCTTTTAGAGATTATGATCTTGATATGAACATGATACATAGATGTCGATGTATATATTTCTATTTATCATATGTATTTATTGTATTTGAGTTATGAATATATTTATAATAAAAAAATTAAAATGTTGATGCAAGTAGTTGGCATTTGCATTGATACAAGTGGCGTCCCCTTGTACATGTTAATTTGTGCATATGTTACTCGATAAGTGTTGATTTTAAGTAAATACAAGTGGAGTACTACAATATTGTGTAAAATTGAATTAAAGCTTTTGACAACCGACTATAAAGAATAAAATTTTGTACATGACAGAGAATTTGGTGCCGGTTGCAAATGTGTCAAGACAGATGCCAGGGTAATCCCAAATCATGGTGATATATCTGGTGATGCCATATTATTAATCCAGGAATGCGTGTCGGAGTTCAGTCCATTTCCGGTGTGGGAAAGAGATGCGCACAACTATCACTGCGGAGGATGTGTACGTTGATAGCACTGAACCGCCTTGGCTTCTATAGATTCATCAGCCCACTTTTTATCTTTTTGAACCGCTTTCGCGAGTTCGAACAGCATGAGCGTCCCTCGTTGAGTGGTGAGCCCGAGGTGATCAGGAAGTCATTGCAGCCCGAGGCTATGGGGATTGCTGCTGCATTTGGAGCTATGAGGATTGGTGATACATTTGAACCCGGTTCTAATGTGAGGTTTTATGCAGGATGGTCATAATGATGGACCTTCGGGTAGTGCTGCAGGTACAACCGGTGATATTTGATACTCCACCGTTTCATATTAATAGTCCACTTTCAAAAAATAACGCATATTAAGGAAACTTATTGTTGATAGGTTGTACTCATATGTATTGCATTCAATTAATATAATGTATGGTATAAAATTGATCTTGAAAATATAAATTCAAGATATGTGGAATATAATTGATTTTGAAAATATAAACTAGATTAAATTTTATATTAAAAATTGAAGTGTACAATTATTTTCAAATATTTTTTTTTAAAAGTGAAAAGGTAGCTTGGCTGGCTAGCTTAAACCATTTGCCAAGTTCAAGGTCAAGACAAAATACCAAGTTACTAGTTACTTATAGGGTTAAATCTCAAAGTGCTCACTGAAGTAAGAGGCTGGTATCAGATTAGTCACTCTAGTTATTGACATCTCATTTGCACCACTCTAGTTGACAGTGATGACATAGCCGTTAGTTTGACTTGATGACATAACGGGAAGTGATGTGGCGGTGACGTGGCAAATCTTAATATGATTTTATTTTTTTTTAAAAAAAATAATTTTTTTTAATTTTTTTTAAAAATTCTTATTCTGATTTTAAAAAATTAAAAAAAATTATTTTCAAATCTTAATCTAATTTTAATTTTTTTAAAAAAAATCCGATTTAAAATTTTAAAATTTAAAAAAAATTCTTATTCCGATTTTAAAATTTTTTTAAAAAAAATATTTTCAAATTTTAATCTGATTTTAAATTTTTTTTAAAAAATTCTGATTTTAAAATTTTAAAAAAATTCATATTCTGATTTTCAAATTTTTTTGAAAAAATTATTTTCAAATCTTAATCTGATTTTAAAATTTTAAAAAAAATTCCGATTTAAAATTTTAAATTTTTTTAAAAATTCTTGTTCTGATTTTAAAAATTTTTTTAAAAAAATATTTTCAAATCTTAATCTGATTTTAAAATTTTAAAAAAAATTCTGATTTTAAAATTTTAAAATTTTTAAAAAATTCATATTCTGATTTTAAAATTTAAAAAAAAATTATTTTCAAATCTTAATCTGATTTTATTTTTTTTTAAAAAAAATCCGATTTTAAAATTTTAAAAATATTCTTATTCTGATTTTAAAATTTTAAAAATATAAAATTAAAATTTAAGCTTTTCATTTTAAATTCTGAATATATATTTAATATTTTCCGTTAAAATTTAACGTTACTATTCATTTTCCGTTAGTCAACACAAGTTGACTAACGACACTATCATCACTCTCGACTATAGTAGAACAAACGAGACCCCGATAAGTCGATAACTAGAGTCACCTATTTGATACATGCCCTTCACTTCAGTGAGCACTTTGAGATTTAACCCGTTACTTATATCTAGTAATTAATATATGTGATTACTTTCAAAAAAATAATAATTAATATCTGTGATGAAGTTAAATAAAACGTACGTGTATTGCTTATGCATTTCAAATTTAATAAATATGAAAATCAATTTACCATATTGCTACTCTTTCTCGTTTCTCGGTGCGTATGTAATATAGGACATATTTATAGTAGAGATTTTTTTAGTGATATTATACTCTTATCACGAGACACATCTTTCCTCATAATTGTTAAATTCAACTTATATTTTTATCTTTTTAACATTATAAAGCTTATAACCCGTGTGAAACACGGATAACTAATATTTAAATAAATTAATTTTTTATTTTTATTAATATTTAATATAAAATTTTATAATATTAAGAATTTATGTTAATATGATATGTTCTCTTATTTTATATAAATTTATTCTATTTAATATAAATATGTTACAATTTAGATCAATGTTATAATAAATATATAATTGAGTCTAAAAAGTAAAATTTTAATTGATATAGATATGTATATAGACAGCGCCCATATTATAATAAGTAATATTATATTTAATACCAAGTACCGATAGACCGACCGACTAAATTTTTTAATCTTTCGGCTATAATAATACAATACAGATATTCTTGTTTTTAATTTCTTTTCCTTTCCATTTAAAAAAGGGAATATATGAAATAAAATAATAAATACTTTTCTTTCTTTTCCTTTTTTTTAAAAAAATCTCTGAAATCTTACTTCCCGATTTTAAAAATAGTTTTTAACTTTTTGACACACATATTTAGGAGTAAAAAATACATAGTTATAATTAATATTAGCTTTAATTTTTATATCATATAAAAATTTAAATTCTAAATTTTTATTTGATATAATTTTTTTTAATTTTGGTTAAATATATGTATGTATTTTTTATTCCTAAAGTCAAAAAATCAAAAAGTCAAAAAACTATTATTAGGGAACAGAGGGAGTATACTATAAGTGAGAGAATCGCCATCACTAAGATGGAAAAGAAAATAAAAATTATTTTTCATTTGTATCCATATTAATTACATTGATTGATATAGTTTCAATAAATAATTTGAATGATAACTGTATTACATTAATTACTAATAGTATCAATACTTTAGTCAAATAGTTATTTCGAAATTTTTTTCATGTAAAATTACATTGAAAAGAGATATATTATGGGATAAATTTTTTCTCAAAAGTAACTACTAATTTGGGACCGAGGGAGTTCCAAAATTCATGGTCAAATTGACCAAATTTTGATTCATAATTAAAATTATTAATTTATAATTTTGAAAAATTAAAAATTGTATTTTAAAGTAAATTACATATACTTTCTAATAATATAATTTTTCTTAACTACATAATATATAAAATTTTCGATCAATTTGACAATGACAGATAAATTGGGACAGGGGAGTACAAGTGAGTTTGTATGCACAGATAAGACACACACACACAATGAATGCAGCGTAGATGGGGATGCTTCAATGAATTTTGGTTGGGACTTGGGAGGATTAGCATCATCTCGAAGAGTGTCCTAATTCTTTCCCAAAAATAATATAAATAATAGGCTTTTTATACAAGTCAATACATTGGTTTACGTGTCAAACTACAACAATACTTCTTATAAGGGTTCTTAATTAATAATTTTATTTATATTTTAAACTCAATTATGATAAAGTAGCGGAGAAATTGAAACGAAATCATTATTTTATTAATTAAAAATAAGTTAAGAGCACCTGGTGATTTTTTAAAACAGAGGAAAGAGAGGAGATAATTAATTAAGTTTTTTAAAAAGCTCTCTTGAAACACTAATTTAAGTAGATATTCTCTTTATATTTCAATTTAAAAACATGTTTAAAGAGTGTTGTAGATGCTCTAACAGTCAAACGTAACTCCCTTTGGTCAGTATACATAGGGCCTCTTCCCCAGCCAGCTATTACTATGATAATAAAGTGACTAGAGATAAGCAAAGACCAATTTGTATGTATTGCCCTATTGTGACTTCTTCTTCAATGTTCATCACGCCTCTCTGCCACGTGTACCATGCAACTCCTCTCTCTTTTCTTTTTATTTTCAACTTACTCCACTCTACTTTCTCTACTTATTGCATGTTCATTTGGCAGTACTCACTTCTCAGAGCAGAGAGAGAGAGAAATAACTTAGAGAGAGATGGAGAGAATAAATCAACAAGGCAGAGGCTTTCGGGGATACCAAAGGAACCCTCAGCAACAACAGATTCCTGCTTCTGGTAAAATAATTAAACACACCCATTCTCACTCTCCAGCTGCGTTTCTTATCATTTTACCATTTCTTATGAATATATATGTGTGTGTTCTAATTATGTGTATATGTATATATATGTTCGTTCCTCTCTGCTTGGTATGTGTGGGAAAGATTAATTGTTTGCATGTATGTATATATATGATCGAGGATTGTATGTCTGTATTTGTGTGATTGATTATTGATTTGATCAACAATAGTGTTAGATTATAAGCATGCAATTTGTACAGCATCTCTTAAAATTTCATGTCTCTCTTCGATCTTATGGTTAGGCCTTTTTTCAATTATTTGATCACTGTTATATGAGAAGGTGGATGATATGTATATAATTACATATGTCAATTATCTCTCTTATTATTGAACACATATTTTTGTTGTAAATTCAAAAAAATTATCACATTTTTAATGATGTTGGTATAACTTACATATGTTAATCTTTTTGTAATTGGATTTCAAAATTTAAATTATCAATTAATATAGCTTTTCTTTTTTAAAAAAACCTAGAAAAATAGTTGCATAAATCACCGATTCATTTTCGTGCATGTTAGAAATTAAATTAAATTGAAGCCCTATATTAATTTTATAGACAAAAGTTTAGCCAAGTTATATTATACTTGTTCCGCAATATATTTTATAAAACATATAAATCCTAATTATATATTTATTATAATAAATTGCAAGTTTATTCTTAGCATGATCCTGTTTTTTTTATTATATATCCGGTCATAAATCACTTTAGTTATTTGATTATTCTTTTCGCTAATATGGTACATATATACAAGCAAACTAGTTTGCTTATTAGGAATTTACATTCTTTGCTCAATCTACTCCATTCCATGACATTTTCTTTGGTTATTCCATTCTAAACGTGGATCGGCCCCAGTATTTGAACACTAAATATTTGGACAGTTGTGTACTTGTGTGTTCCCAAGTCATTTTTGTTAACCAATAATTATATAACACAATAATATTTATATATAATATTTTAGGTTATATACTTTCTTTTCAATTACCCGTATTTTATTTTTTGATTAATAGTTAAGTTTTTGATTATTTGATTTAAATTATTCTTTTACAAAATATATTTTTAAACTTTTTTCATATTTGTTTGTTTAATAAAATTAGTAAAAAGGATATTCCTGTTTTTAAAAGGTGGAAAAGATATTTTCAAAATATTTAATTTTCTCTAACTATTTAATAAATGGAACCTCAATATAAAAAGTTTATAATTGGTGTATGAATAAAATTATATATTTAGAATTAGATGTATGATTAAACAATAGATGTGTTTTTTTAAGAAAACAATAGATATGTTAATATTTAATATTATGTGTAGTCTCTTCCTTATGATTTTTATATGTTTGAAGATATTGGAGATAAACCCTCTGATATATTTTTAAATTGAAACATGGTGATCGTAGAGGTGGTTTGGTTGTAGTTAATTAGTTACCCCTTGTCCCATTATACATGTCACTTTTGAAAAAAATACGTATCTTAAATAAAAGGTAGGTAGATAATTTGTTTCCTCTTTATCCCTAATAATTGCATTAAATATAGATAAGTTGTTTGTATATTTAAATTAATCAAACATTAGAAATAGTAATATAAGGGTAATTTTTGGAAAAGTTTTTTAAAAAATTGTTTTGAAAAAAGAGAATGACAAGTATTTTGAGATAAATTAATTTTACAAAAGTGACATGGGACTTTACTTATTAGTTGACTCCATATATATCTTGATTCTTGAGATTTTGGAAAGGGAAAAAAGAGTTTACCTTTAAATTAGTTTAAGATAAACATGTATACATTGGTCTAGCTTTCCATCAATTTCCCCAGCTTTAGCAACAAATTCCAACCAACTTGAGGTATATATCTGTTTGTATACCTTTCAATAGGGACGTTGAGTATGGGGATTGACTATAATCCAGGAGCTGAAGAATGCATCGTGAGAGAACAAGATCAGTTCATGCCCATTGCAAATGTGATACGCCTTATGCGGAAAAGCATCCCTGCCCATGCCAAAATCTCTGATGATGCCAAAGAACTAGTACAAGAAAGTGTGTCTGAGTTTATCAGCTTTGTAACAAGTGAAGCAAACGTTCGGTGCCAGAACGAGCAGCGCAAGACCATCACTGCAGAAGATGTGATTTGGGCGATGAGCAATCTGGGGTTTGACGACTACATTGAGCCACTCACCTTCTACCTGAACCGCTTCCGTGAAGCTGAAGGTGGTGAGCGTAGCACATTGAGAGGCGAGCCAGTGGCAATGGGACCAGGTTACTACATGGGACCGCATAATGCACTTCTACAGGCTGTGACAATGGGAGGCTTTGTGAATGATGCTCACAATGCTGGACCGTCTGGTGCTGGAGCTAATAACCTTGATCCTTAAGCATAAGGTGCAAAGGGTAAGCAAAGTTAAGTATCTAAAAGACGTAAAATGAATTAATGGTAGTTTTCTCTTGGGAGAATATGGGAATGGTTTTCTTTTGTAATAGTAACTAGTAGCTAAAGTTTATGTGGATTGTTGTTGCTTTAATATGCCTATTTCCCTTTACTTCCCCTAAAAAATTGGTCATTAATCTTCAAGTTAGTATGATATTTCGTTGATGATATATATTAACAAATTTTGTTCATAAGCTAGCAAGATGTCAATTGAGTTAAAATTAAGTTCATAGCACGTCGAAAAACACACCAACGCATCATATTGAAAGTGTATTAGATAAGTACTGTAGCATTTTAATTGTAATGCAACTGAATTGCAGATAATTTTGATTACATTACATTGCAGATAGTTTTTCGATAACATCATTATACGTAAAATTGAAATATCATGTATATATCTATGTGAATTTGAAAAAATAAATATTTTAATAGTCTACTATTCAATTTTGGTATGGATTGGTTCGCTATTTTGGTATTAATAGTGAATTTTGAAATTATTTAAATATTTTTCACATATTATATTATATATATCATGGGACAATGAAATTAAGTGTTGGGTACTTCAATGGTAAAATGGTCAATTATAGACTAAATCGGTCGGTTTTATTGGATATTTAAAAAAAATTAACAAATTTACAGAGAGATTGTCCATGCCAGAAACATTACAAACATTATCCAAATATTAATCAACATCTAACACTCACAAAATATTATCAAACACTAATTCATAAACTAACCACATGATTACAAAATTTATATTCAATCAAACATTACATAATTAAATCCAATCCAATATCACATAATTCAACTCCAAATCAAAATTACATAATTTAAACGTTCAAAAACATCCAAAAATCAATCCATTGCCACCAACCACATAACTAAAAATTAGTAAACCAATCACATGTTATAAACGTGTTCAAATATTATAATAAAATTTTAATTCGATAATTAAATGCTAAAATCTGTTTCACTCCCATTCCCATTAGCATCATCTATCTCCACATCTTCATTATTTTTTTCCATCATCATACCCATTGTCCGACATCTTATCTTCATCTGTATAGTATTTCTCCTCAACATTGTGTTAATTTTTTCCTATACATACAAATAAACGACAATTATTATCGGCCACACATTATATATTTTTTCCATTTTGTCAAAACCATCTATCGCAATACCAATTCTTACATTATGTATCTCTTCCGTAAATGATGGAAATCTAAAGCCAAATTTTTTCCATTTATCTCTCTTAAAGGCGGGATGATTAATTTCTCTCAAGTTGATATCTTAATTTTTATACCATATCATATTCAAATATATATACTGACATATAGTATAAAAGATGAAAAACGTCTTGCAACATTCAATGAAAAAATGAACCTATCCATTAAAACACAAGCTTGGGGACGTATCGGACCATTAGGACTGTCATATCCCTTTAATGAAAAAATGAACCTGAGTTTAATAAATAAAATATTGCTAGAATTGCTGGATAACATTTCTTAATTAATATGAGAATATATGTTTTGTTGTCTTGAAAAAATAAAGGAGAAATAATTATATTATTCTTTTTTTCTAATTTAACACAACTTTATACTATTTTAAAATTTACCTTAATGAGTATAGAGTATTAGTTTTTCAAATTAAATATTGGATCACAACATTTAATAACCACACGTAGAAGTAGTATTATGAGGGTAGGTAGTGGTGTGCGTTCAGTTAACCGAAATTGAAACTTAATTTTTTCGGTTAATTGAAATCAAAATATATAAAATTTTGTTACAAAAATTGAACTGAATTTAATTGGTCATTTAAATTGTACCGAATTTATAATTTCGGTTATTACCGAAAATTGAAATTAAAATCTGAAATTTATTTAAATTTCATGTAAATAATAAATTAAATAAAATTAAAATAATTATGAATATATTATATTCTTATATAATACATATTTTAATAAACATATACAAAATATTTATATATATCTATGTGTTATATAAATATAATTATTTTATATATTTTATGTCATATATAAAAAAGAAAATAATTTTATGTAGTAACCTACTAACCTATTATTAATTATTATTTTATTTATAATATTTTGAAAAATCGATTAACCACGGTTAAAAACCGATTTATAAAATAATCAAATTTTTGAAAAATCCTTACCAAAAACCGAATTAAAATTACAACGCCTAAAATCCCGCAAAAATGAAAGTGGAAATGAATTGATATGATCGGTGTTGTATTTATTATTTTATTTTTTCATTTATGATTAATTAACCGAATTGAAATTATTTTAATTAATCGATTTTGTTTTCATTTAATCAAACCAAATGCACACGTAGTAGCTTTGGTCACATGGTGACCACTATTTTAATTTAGCTAATTAATTAGAGAATATTTTTCATTCTGTTTTAAATGTAGTTTTACAAAAAGAATTTGTTTCAAAATACTCATTTTTCTCTTTTTAAAAAACAAAAATATTTTGAAGATTTTTCAATATTTGTCTTATAACACCATTGTCAATGTTTGGTTAATTTATATTTATAAACAACTTAATTTAATTTAATGCAAATATATAAGAGTAGTAAAAAAATTATTTAGCTAATATTTTATTAATATGTGTAGTTTTTTGAAAATGTTATATAAAATAAGACCAAGGGAGTATTATTTTGTTTATCTACTTGGATGAATGTTCATAAAAAAATTGAAATAATTATAATGGTTATTTTTATTTTTAATTAAATGCGTCAGCTATAAGCCTATAATTAATACAATGTGTAATTTTTTCTAGTCATATAAAATTTCTTCAATTTAAAAACTATGATATAATTATTTATCTTGAATTTTAATTTATTTATTCAAGGACGAAATAATATTATAGTATTATGAATTTTGATTCTCACAAAAATAGATAAATACTTAATCTTATAATTATGTTCACATAAAATTAAAAGTAAAGTTGAGTAATTAAACTAAACTTTCAACTTTAAATCGCTAGTTTAGTTTGAATGAATTTATAAAAAGTTTAACACATTTAAGAAATCTTATACAACTATATTTACGAGGAAATTACAAAATTGATGAAAGTAAAAATCCAAAACGCATAACAAACACTGAATAATTACAGGTGGACGTTTGTATGCATAGATAAGACACACAATGAATGCAGTAGATGGGGTTGATTCAATGAATTTTGTTGGAGTAACAGTCAAATGTAACTCCCTTTGGTGTTGGAGCATATCCAAGGCTGCTCAACAAATAACATTCTAGTCATAACGGCTGACATGGCTCAATTTTTCAATAGCTAGTTGCAATTTCCGGGCTATATATGTAGCTAGGATCTTTCGCTGGCCAATATCATATTTGTACGTACTGTTTTCTCATCCTTTTCAACTTCTTCTTCCGCCCGTCCTTTACTTCCTTTCAGTTTAATTATAATAAAGTAATAAAATGTAATGAAATAGCTAGCTTGCTACTTTCACTCACGGTTGGAGTAAATTAAAATTTTGGCGAGGAAAATTATAATTAGTTAATATTATATATTTATTTAGATATATAGTTATATATAGTAAAGAAACGAGCAATGTTGGAGATGCTCTTTGTATATATATAACATTAATTATTACTCTCTCTGTCTCATTTTATGGGATTCTTTATATTTTTAATGTATTTGATAAAATTATTTATATTTTTAAAATTATTTTATTTTATATAAAAATATAAAATTCAAATTAAATTTATATAAAATTAAAAACTTGAAAAAATATTATTTACAAATACGTACAAAAATAAGTGGCTCGCGTAAAATTGGGAAAAAAGAAATAAATCGTAATAAAATGACTAAGAGATAAACAAGACCGATTTGTAAATATTTCCCTATGATGTCTTCTTGTTCATCATGCCTGCCACGTCTTATTTTGAACTTACTCCACTCTACTTTCTCTACTTATTGCATGTTCATTTGGCAGTACTCACTTCTCAGAAAGAGAGAGATCGAGAGAGATGGAGGGATTAAATCAACAAGAAAGAGGCTTTCAGCAGGGATATCAAAGGAATCCTCAACAACAGCCCATTCCTGCTTCTGGTAATACACACACACACCCATTCTCACTCTCTAGCTACGCTTCTTATCATTTTACCATCTCTTTGTTTTTTGTGCCAATAAATTAATGCTCACCCCCATAGACACCCATATATGTGTGTGTTTTATGTGTATCGTATATGTAATATGTGTGTTCCTCTCTGTCTACGTGTGGAAAGTTTAATAGTTTGCAAGTTTTTTTTAGTTAATTTTCTTAATTGTTTGCAAGTTGAATTGCTTAAGTTCGAAGATAATATCTGATTCATATATATATATATATGAGGATTGTATTGTGTGATTATTGATTTGATAAATAGTGTAGTAGCAGATTATATATATGCATGCAATTTGTACCCTATCTCTTAAATTTCATATCTCTTTGATCTTATGGTTAGGCCATTTTTTAATTATTTGATCACTGTTATGAGAAGGTAGATGATATATATATATATATATATATGCATAACTTTAATTCAAAAAAGAAATAAATATAAATGTATAACTAATATTTATATATGTACAAATTATCTTATATATTATTGAACACATATTTTTTGTTGTAAATCTAAAAAAAATATCACTTTGTGGTGTTTATGACTTCTTTGATCTGCAATTGGATTTCAAAATTTTAATTATCAATTAATACATTAGTTTTTCTTAAGAAAACCGGTCTATAAGGTTAATTATATATGTTTAGATTACCACTTTATGAATCTTTATTTGCATATTAGAAATTAAATTAACTTTAAAACCCTATATAAATTATTTATTTATTATAATGACAAATTGCAATTTTTGTTAGTCGATACTTCTCTCTAAGCAACATATAAAAAGCAAACTACTCAGAATTTACAATTGTTGGTCTAGTCCGCAGTCTTTTCTGCATTCCAAGCGTCGATAGTAGCCCTAGATATTTGGACTAGCCCTAGTACCCTAGATATTTGGACAGTTATGCGTTTCCAAGTCAAAGGTAATTAATTTTTGTTAACCAAAAATCATATCGATTATATTTATATAACTTTTTTTTATTAAATTTTCTTTTCGATTACCCATATTTATTTTTTAAACTTGCATAAGTTCTTGGATTATTTGATTTAAATTATTCATTAAGAAAATATATTTGTTAAGTGTTTGTTTAATAAAATTAGTAAATTAAAAGGGATATTTATGTTTTTAAAAAGTGCAAAAGATATTTTAATTTTTTTAATTTTTCTAACTATTTAATTAATAAATGGAATCTCAATATAAATAGTTTCAAATTGGTGTGAATAAAATACATGGCTGTACGTAGTTGGTTACTTGCTAGCTAGTTAACTTCATATCTTTATACTTGAGATTTGAGAAAGGAAAAAAAGTTTATCTAATTTGTCTGTCCATAATTTTCACTTTCACCAAGTAGATGTTTGAACTACAACAAATATGGATAATTTACTGTTGTAATCCGCAACCATCTGCTATATATCTGTTTGTATATCTTTCAACAGGGACGTTAAATATGGGGATTGACAATAATCCAGCAGCTGGTGAAAACGAATACATCGTGAGAGAACAAGATCGGTTCATGCCCATTGCAAATGTGGCACGCATTATGCAGAAAGGCATTCCTTACTATGCCAAAATCTCTGATGATGCCAAAGAACTAGTGCAAGAAAGTGTGTCTGAGTTTATCAGCTTTATAACAAGTGAAGCAGTCTTTCGGTGCCAGAACGAGCACCGCAGGACCATCACTGCAGATGATCTGCTTTGGGCAATGAGCAATCTGGGGTTTTACAACTACATCGAGCCACTCGACTTTTACCTGAACCGCATCCGTGAAGCTAAAGGTGAGCCACTGACCAGGAGGGTCCCCACATTTGCACCACGGTACTACATGGCACCGTATAATGCGCGTCCAGGGGCTATGACGTCGTCAATGGGAGGCTTTGTGAATGATGCTCACAATGCTGGACCGTCTGGTGCTGGAGCTGCTAATTGGTTTGATCCTTAAGCATAAGTGCAAAGGGTAAGCAGAGTTAAGTATCTTAGAGACGTAAAATGAGTAGTAGTTTTCTCTTGGGAGAATCTGGGAATGGTTTTCTTTTGTTCGATCTAGTACCAAAAACTTGTAGCTAAAGTTTGTCTGGATTGTTGTTGCTTAATTACTTGCTTTATATACCTGTTTTTCGTTACTTTCCCTAAAAAATTGACCATGAAATCTTCAAGTTGGTATGACATGATCTGGTTGATGTATACCTTAACAAATTTTGTTCATAAGCTATATATATATACTCCAATGCATCAATGCATCATATTGGACTAGCATTTTAATTGTAAAGCAACTGAATTTCGGATAATTTTGATGACATTACATGATAGTTTTTCGATAACATCATTATTCTACGTAAAATTAAAATATCATGTATATATTTATGTGAAATTGTAAAAAAAGTATCTTAATTGCGTACTATTCAATTTTTGTATGGATTAATTAGTTCCCTGTTTTGGTATTAATAGGGGGTAAATAAGTCGAGCCGAACCGAACTTTAAGATGTTCATATTCAGTTTGTTTAAAATTATTCGAATTCAAATATGAACTCTTATATATCTAGCCTAATATTTTGTTTGATTTTGGCTCACCAGTATTCATGAACACGTTCGCGAACAACTCACGAATAAGTCATGAATATGTCTCACGAACTTGTGTTCATGAACATATATATGTCAAATAAAATAAATAAATTTAAATTCTAATAACAAGATAATGAGTTAACAAAAAAAAAATCTCACATTTTCAGTCCAAGTTCAAAAAAGTACAAACTTGATAATTAATAATTTAATAAAAATTAGGAAATTTAAATCTAAGAAATAAATGAGTACAAAAAATAGTAAATTAATTTGTAAACTAATATACACACAAATACTTAACATATATTTATATATATTATCATAATTCGTAAATGTCCACAAACATGCTTAACAAATTTCTTTCGAACTATATTCACGAACATTATAATTGGACTTGTTCGCGAACTATGTTCACAAACATGTTCATGAACATAATAATCAAACTTGTTCGCGAACTTTCGAACCGAACTATGTTCTGCTCAAGTTCAGCTCATTTATAAACCGAACCTAAGAATCGTGTTCATGTTCAAATCGTTTATAAATCGAACCGAACACGAACGAACTGAACTTTTTTCGAGCTGAACACCGAACTATTCGTGAGGGTATCGACTCATTTACCCCTAATTACTGCATTAGTTGACACTTGGCAAAACACGACTTGCATATTTGAATTTTGTTAATAATCGATCCATTGATATGTCTTAATATTTGGGGGGGGGGGGGGGGGGGGGGTTGTCAAGAATTCATTCTTAAATAATTTACATTCGTAAAAAGAATTCTTTGTTTTAATTTCAACGAAATATTTAAAGTCAAATATATTAATTATTAATTCAATTTTTTAAATATTTTCAATAAATTTGAATTTATTTATTTATTTATTATTAAATAGTGCTAGGGACCCCAAAAAAATTTCCATTTTTTTTTACAAATGACATGGTAGTGATCGATTAGGTAGTAAAATGGAATGTTTTAATTGGTAGGGTTCATGTGAATACAGGAAGGTCTATCTTATTTATTATTTTTATAATCAATTAAAACAAGATATGCAACATTTAAGAATTTTTTTAAAAAATATTTTGGGATATCTTGTAACACCTTAGTCCCACGTAGAGTAGATTGAGATAATTTGTTTAGCATGTAAGCAAGAGTTCTAGTACTAAGTGCACCAACAAATCATGATTTTTTGGAGGCCTGTGATGAGCTTGTGGATTACCTAAGTTGATGCATTTGAGCTAGTTTACTTTGGGTTTTTTTAGATTCGGAAGTCGGGACTTGACTCAATTTTTGAAAAATACTCGGGATTTGACCCGGGTTGTCACATATGGTATTCAAAGCCTACTCTCGAAAGCTTGATTCATCAAGTTGCTGGAGGTGGGGACATGAAGGCTAGTTGTATTATCCCACAATGGACAGAGGTCCGGAAGTGGGGACACGAAGCTGGGCCTATGGACTATGTGTTCGGTCTGACGATGACTCATGAATTTAAGTGGGGGAGTTTGTAATACCCTAGTCCCACATCGAGTAGATTGTGATAATTTGTTCAATATATAAGTAAATAATTTGTTCAGTATATAAGCAAGAGTAATACTACTAAGTGTACCAACAAATCATGATCTTTTGGGGGGTTTGTGGTGGACTTGTGGATTACCTAAGTTGATGCATTTGAGCTAGTTTACTTTGACTTTTTTTCAGATTCAGAAATCGGGACTTGACCCGATTTTTGAAAAATACTCGAGATTTGACTCGAGTTATCACATCTCTAGTATTTTCCTTATTTATTATTAATTTCATGTGTTTAAATTATTATTTAGAATTAATTAAGTTCTAACATTTTTTTATCAATTAAAATTACTTCTAATTTTTTTATTTTATCAAAATATTTAATCAAGTTCAGTATATAAATTTGTTTTGGGATACAATTGTTGGAATTGTCTTTAGCTCAACTAGTGTGGACTTGTGTTAATAACTGATGTGTGATGTGTTTGAATCCTGATTTTTTTTTTTCCAACATCAACACGCAGGGTGTTTTGGAAATAAAAAGAAAATGACTCTCACGTACAATCATTACGGCCCTCAAAATGAAACATTGCAGCACTTGTGTGATTGTGTCTCACCGTTTGATAGATACTGGCTAGTGGAGAACTGTAATTTGTTAGGTGGAAAATAGATAATGGTTTAGTGGAGCACAAGTTTGTTGAGTTCGATTGGGTTCGATTTCGAAAAATTCGTTTTATATATTATTAAATTTGAGTTTTGATAATTAAGTATGTTTAAAAAATATTGTTCGTTTTTTAGGAAATTGTTCGAGTTTAAGTTCGATAATAAAAAGCTCAGATCATTAATAAATAAAAATGTAAAAAAATCAAATTGATAAATATTTGAGTTGGATTCTGTTCGATAAGTTCGGTTTATCGAACTTGATTTTGGGAAAAAAATCTGTTCAATAATTAAAATTGTTCCGTTTGATTAGAAATTGCTCGAATTTGATAAAAAAAAAACTACCAATGCTATCCAAAATTACCGTAACTCGATTAAGTATAGAACATACAAGTTCTCCGCACAATTAGTTAGTTTAACCCTATTTATAATAATAATATTTTTTTATTTTTTCTCCCTAATAATTACTTCCGTCTTCATCTCAAATGAATTATCTGAGGAAAACCTTTATAGTTAAAATGATTATACTGTATATTAATTCTAATATGAAATATTGAATAAATATATAATACAATTGAAAGTTAATAATCGGTAAACTAATAACTAAATTATACAAAATATAATGTAAGTTAATTAGTGTTGTATAGAAAATAGACAATCAAATTTGTTTGATCATAAAATATAGATGTTAACAAATGAAAAATAGCATAAATAGAAAAGTATTAAATAAATTTATAAAGATAATGTATATAATTATATAAACAAAATGTGTCGTAAACCCTCGTTGAATATATGCATCTACAAATAATCAAATCCCATAGAAAGTCCTACAATTACTATCCCATAAAAGACATCTAACCTTTGTGTCAAATCTAAAGGATTTAAATATTATACCTTATAGGTGTGGTAAATCAAGACATCGTTCCAATAAGTGCCCTTAGAGAAAATCAATATATTTAATTGGGGTGGATAATGAAGATGATGATGAATATGGTGATTCAGATGATAAATTAGCGAAATTAGAATAGCAGAAATAGCTAAAATGGAAGGGGAATGAGTTAATTGTGTAAATCGCATGTTATGCATTCTATAAAAGTCGAAAATTGATCACAAATGAATAATATTTTCAAAACATGTTGTAGTGTTAAAAGTCGAGTTTGTGATTTAGTTATAGGTAGGTAGTGGTAGCGGTGAAAACTTAAAAACACTCTAAACCATACATATGTTATTGGATGGATACAGAAAGGTCCCAAAATTGAGGTGACAAATATTTGAAAAATCCTAATTTCAATTGAAAAATATTATGAAGAGGTCTTGTGATGTAATTGATATGGATGCACACTGTGACAATTTGATGTCAACATTAGTTATAAAGGAAGGAAGAACCTTTGTTCTTGTACTTATTAGGACGCATGCTTGGGGTGAGTCATAACTATACCTACAAATAAATTTCGGAAAAATACTATAATGAATAAGCTTAACCTTGACATAATTGATCGAGTCAAAATCGAATTCATGAAATTCTTGGATTTTAGTTGGGCTTCAGGCCATCGTCTCGTGACTGAATTTCATCGTGATGACCTCTCTCAAGTGGGTTTCTCTCGAAAAATTACATGAGTTTGACCGTTTATAACGTAGGCATATTGTTAAGAGTTAATTGGAAGTTGAAAACCCTACCAACCAACTAAAAACCTAAACAATATCGGCCCAGTATTTATCAATCAATGCGTTCCAACTACTTTTCAAGCCAAGAACTACCATCCTAGATTTTTATTCTAACCACAAACCTCAATTTTTTTTATTACCAAACTCCTCCATCAACAATAAAATGACAACTATTTTGTTCCAAAATATTTTTTAAAGAAACAACTAAAATAACGGGAGGGAATAATAGTTATTTTTGATTTTTAAGTACGTGTATTAGATGTGAGCCTATAATTAATACACTGTGTTTTTTCTTTTTCTAGTTATTTACGCTATTTCTTCAATTTAACGACTATGATTTTACTTATTTTGGTCTGTTATGTATTAAGGAAGAAATAATATTATACTCCCTCCGTTTCATAGAAGTAGTCTACTTTTAAAAAGTAATGCATATTAAGAAAATTTATTGTTGATTAGTTGTACTCATATTTATTGTATTAAATGAATATAATGCATGGTATGAAGTTGATCTTTAAAATATAAATTAGAGATATATGGAATATAGTTGATTGTGAAAATATAAATTAGATTAAATTTTACATGAAAAGTTGAAGTGGAAAATTATTTTGAAATAATATTTTTTTGAAAGTGGACTACTAATATGAAACGGAGGGAGTAGTATTATGAATTTTAATTCGCACATAATTACTCAATCTAATTATAATTACGTTCATATAAAATTATAAGTAAAGTTGAGTAATTAAACTAAACATTTTTTTTGATAATTAAATGTAATCGGTGAGATTCGAACTCGTGATCCTTTGGATCAACACAAAACTTTTATAGAAAACTTAACACAAGAAATTTTAGGCTCAACTATATTTACGAGAAAATTACAAAATTGATGAAAATAAAAATTCAAAACGCATAACAAACCCGGAATAAATACAAGTGAATGTGTTAATGAATGCAGTAGATGGGGGTTGATTCAATGAATTTTGGTTGGGACTTGGGAGTAACAGTCAAATGTAACCCCCTTTGGTCAGTATATATAGTGCCTCTTCCCAGCCAGCTACTACTTTGATAATAAAGTGAATAGAGATAAGCAAAGACCAATTTGTATATATTGCCCTATTGTGTCTTCTTGTTCATCACGCCTCTCTGCCACGTGTACCATGCAACTCCTCTCTCTTTTCTTTTTATTTTCAACTTACTCCACTCTGCTTTTTCTACTTATTGCATGTTCATTTGGCAGTACTCACTTCTCAGAAAGAGAGAGAAATAGAGATCCAGTGGGAGAGAAAAATAACTGAGAGAGAGAGATCGAGAGAGATGGAGAGAATAAATCAACAAGGAAGAGACTTTCAGGGATACCAAAGGAATCCTCAGCAACAGCAGATTCCTGCTTCTGGTAATACAGACACACCCCCATTCTCACTCTCTAGCTGCGTTTTTTTAATCATTTTACCATCTCTTTGTTTTTTGTGCTAATTAAAGTGCTCACCCATATATGTGTATATGTTCGTTTCTCACCGGTTATGTGTGGGAGAGATTAATTGTTTGCAAGTATGTATGTGTATACATATACGAGGGTACGTTGTATGTCTCTATATCTATGTGACTATTGATTTGATAAAATACATTATAAGCATGCAATTGCAATTGTACAGTATATCTTAAATTTCATGTCTCTCTTTGAACTTAATTATAGTTAGGCCTTTTTCAATTTTTGATCACTGTTATGAGAAGGGGTATTGTATATGATATATAGTATTAATATTTACGTATGCACAAATCTACTCTCGTATTAGTTATTATTGAACACACATTTTCTTATTTAAATCCAAACAAATTATCCCATATTTTTAATGTTTTTTTATAATTATATTGTAGTTAATCTTTCTGCAATTGGATTTCAAAATTTTAATTATCAATTATACATTAGTTTTTCAAAATAAAAAGAAACTATATATATAGATGAATATGTACACATCACCCGTTCATTTCCATGTTATAAACATAAATTTCTACATGCCCTACCACATATATATATATATATATATATATATGCTTAGATTAAACAAGAAACTCTTTCACGAACTAACCACAAATATAATTACAGAACACATAAAAAAATTGTTAAATATAAAAAAATTTACATAACATAAAAAATAAACAAAAAAATTATATAATATACAAAAAATATAGCACACAAAATTACAGAACACTATTCAACATGCTCTGTAATTTGTGTTATATATTTTTTTTGTAGATTATATTTTTTTTGCAATTATTGTTGGTGTTCTATGATTTTTTGTATGTTTTTATTTGTTAATCAAATTCTTAATATATATATATATATATATATATATTATATAACATATAAATCCTAATTATATATTTATTATAATAAATTGCAAATTTGGTTCTTAGTCTGATCTGTTTCATCTTTTTATAATTATACAGTATAGCTATTAAAGAATTTACATAAGTTTGCTGATTAGGAATTTACATTCCATGGCATTCCATGTCCACAGTCTTTTCCTTGATTATTCTATTTCAAACGTCAGCCCTACATATTTGGTGGAGACTAAAGATAATATTGAAATCTTATGTGTTTCTAAGTCAAAGATAATTCCTAATTTTTTAAAAAAAGTCAAAGGCACTTTATTTTTGTTAAAACCAAAAATCATATAACATATATAATATTATCTATATAATATTTTTTATTAATACTTTTTTCTGATTAATTATCCATAGCTTTTTTAATTAATGGTTAACTTTTTTTATTATTTGATTTAATTTATTCATTTAGAAAATATACTTTTCAATTTTTTTTCATATGTGTTTGCTTAGTAAAATAGATATTTGTATTTTAAAAAAGTGGAAAAAGTTTTGGAAAGGAAAAAGAAGAAGTTTACCTCTCTTTTTTTTACCCAAAAAAAGAAGTTTACCTTTAATTTAGTAATATTGTGTTTAATATTAACTTTAGCCAAAAAGCTAAGCTAACCAAGGATGATCCGAAGAAACGACCAGATAGAAACCGAATCCGATTTTGTATCCGAATTCGATAATTCAAAAGTGTAACCGAATCCGAAATAATCCGATCTGAACCGATATCGGTTCAACATAATCAAATTCAAAAATGATCTGAAAACCAATTCGATCCGATCCAAAAATAATCTGGAACCGGAATTTAAACTGAAAATAATCCGAAATAAGAGATCCAATAATGATCCGAAATTGATCAAATCCTAACTAAAAATTATGCAAACTAATTATGGCTCAAACTAAATTATAGAACTTAAGTGTGTCTCAGACATATAATCTTACAATTCATTACACTCACATGTATATTATACACTTATACATAATTTATACGTATAATACATGTGTTTGTAAAATAAAATATTAAATATTAAGAATAACATTTATTTTGAATTTGCTAGAAAGTAAAGAAAAGTGGATATAAATTTATATTTTAATAAGAAATAAATATTGTATATTATATATGTACATATAAAATTTATTTATATTTTTATTTTGACATCAAGATTTTTTTTAAATTCTTATATTACAGAATTTAATGAACATTTATTTTATCATATTGACCAAAGTCTGAAATGGAGAAATATATTACTTAATCGAGATAATTATTTTATTCAGTATTATTTTATCAAATTTTAACTATAATTTCTCAAATTTACTTAATGACCTTTATTTAAAATGACAATTTAAATTAATTTAACATTAATCCGAACTTAACTTTCAAATCCAAACAAAATCTAATTTAAAATAAGAAATCCAAAAATATTTGAACCTAATTTAATCCGATTTTTATCCGAATTTTAATCCGATTTTGACCCAAATCGAAATCGTACCGATCAGAACCGAAACCGATTCAATTTAAACAAAACTGAAACTGGATCCGAACCAAATCTCATCCCATCCTAACCGAATACAAATATATTATAACCGAAAAGTAATCCGCTCCGAAATTAATCCGATCCGAAACCGAACCAATTGTCATGCCTAACTCCAACCAACTTAAGCTACAACCCAATTGAATATACAAGAAATAGTAATAGTAGTGAGAAAAAAAAGACTAGAATTACTACCATATTAACTCAAATAATAAGTTTTGACGAGAAACTAGGGAACTTAACTCAAATGATGAGTTTTGACAAGAAAATAGGAAACTAGTACATGATAGATGACCTCTAGGACCCGTTTATTTTACTTTAGTTAAATTAAATAAACTTCACGTACTTATTGGTATATAGTTTGTCTGTCAATAATTTTCACCAAGTAGATGTTTGAATTACATCAACATATATGGAAAATTTACTCTTGTAATCCGCACCCATCTGCTATATATCTGTTTGTATACCTTTCAACAGGGACGTTCAGTACGGGGATTGACAATAATCCAGCAGCTGATGATAAAGAATGCATCGTGAGAGAACAAGATCGGTTGATGCCCATTGCAAATGTGATACGCCTTATGCGGAAAAGCATCCCTTCCTATGCCAAAATCTCCGATGATGCCAAAGAACTAGTACAAGAAAGTGTGTCTGAGTTTATCAGCTTTGTAACAAGTGAAGCAAATTTTCGTTGCCAGAAAGAGCAGCGCAAGACCATCACTGCAGAAGATGTGCTTTGGGCAATGAGCAATCTGGGGTTTGACGACTACATCGAGCCACTCATGCTCTACCTGGACCGCTTCCGTGAGGCTGAAGGTGGTGAGCGTAGTGCGTTGAGGGGTGAGCTACTGATGACGAGGAGGTCAGTTGATGGGGCAATGGCGATTCCACCTACATTTGCGCCAGGGTACTATATGGGACCACATAATGCGCTTCTACAGGCTATGACAATGGGAGGCTTTGTGAATGATGATCACAATGCTGGACCGTCTGGTGCTGGAGTTGATAGCCTTGATCCTTGAGCTCAAGTGCAAAGAGTAAGGAAAGTTAAGTAAAATGAATAGTATTCTCTTGGGAGAATCTGGGAATGGTTTTCTTTTGTTCTAGTACCAGAAACTAGTTGCTAAAGTTCGTCTGGATTGTTGTTGCTTTATATACCTGCTTTCATTTACTTCCCCTCGAAAATTGACCATGAACCTTCAAGTTGGTATGACATTTGGTTGATGTATCCCTTGAGATTGTTCATAATTAAGCTAGCAAGATATCGATTGAGTTGAAAGTTCATAGCACGTCAAAAAACACACCAATACATCACCATACTAAACTAAATTGGAAGTGTATTAGCTAGCATTTGAACAAAGCAACTAAGGGCCCGTTTGACGCTACGGATCATCACATCTAACAGCTACAAAGGGGTACACAAGAAGTATTAGGTGAAACACACAATTTCAGTTTTACCATGTCCATAAAATAAAATGGAAATGTAAACACAAAGAGATGGTCAGTTATTATGGCGAGGAGTACATAAGACTTCCAGCAGTAACGAAAAACTAGGATATCATTTTTTTGAAGAAGAGAAACCATTGCTGCTTCCTGAGTCTCCATTTCTCTTTTGCCGCTAGACAAAAGAATCCCCAACATATATAAAATCTACAATAACAGAGTACGTTATTCATGTTAAATGCAGGAAGGAGCACCAAGTTATAAGAAATGAAAGTACCTAAGGAAGTGCAACCGTGTTACAAAAGTAGGAAGTGTGGGGAAGGATATAGTGGCTGGCCGACAGGGGAATGACTGAACCTGTGCGCATAATTCTAAACTTGACGATGGAAACACGGCAATTTAAATAACGATCTTTATCATCATTGGTACTCATAATTAGAAACCAAGGACCGACCAAGCAGAAGGAGTTGTCACCTAAATAGAGCAGTTCTTCAAAGCGGCCACGTACTATAGAATAGCCATCAACAAGAGTTTCGGACAAATGCACATCCACCCACTTGAGTTCTTTCAAATCATAAGCGCGAACGAGAGTGGGACACTTGAGATAATAAAAGTAAATGACATCATCAGCACGGTGAAGACATGCTGCAACCTTGTAATTCAGAAGGCACGGTGATTTCGTCCCACAAATTAATGGCGGGATCAAACACCTGCGGAGAAAGGTCATAATTGTATCCCATGTTGTAGATCTTTCCAAGGAGGCAAGTGGTACTGGCAAAAACGCGTCCAAAAATAGGCTCAGGATTTTGGCACCACTTGCCAACATTGTCGCTGACAAATTGCAACCGAGCTGAGCCCATGTAGAAGGTATCCTTGGGGTTTTCGGATACACAGGAGACAATATCGCTGACTTCCTTTTGAGTATAACAGCCGCCAAAAATATAGACCGAGTCACCCAAACTCAACATTGAAGACAATCCGGACCGATTTAACAGCTGAGATGAGACATTGAGATGAATTTTGTGCTGCTCCAGATCCACAATGTGAAATTCTTCAATTTTAAATGTTTCATCACCAAAACTACGTTGTTGATCAAACTCGGACTGCACCAGAATCCTCGTCAACATTTTCACTTGAACCTGTTTTCAACACAAATGGAATAAGATTGCAAAAAAGCATCGGGGGATTTATCATATACAGGCCTTTATCATCAAATACAACATCTCTATAATTAAAACAATGACAATTAAAACAACCTATCAAGCAAGCAACACTTGGATCAAAAGAAATTTATAACTGTTTTCAACACAAATGGAATAAAAATCAGGGTTAATATAGATGGCATCAAATATCAATTATGAGCAGCTAATGTTAACACATCAAACTCTTTTGACATGTAGACAAAGCCACAAATCAGGGCAATTATAACCCAACTGAATGTACAAGGAACAGTAATAGTAGTGAGAGAAAAAGGCTAGAATTACAACCATATTAACTCAAATAATAAGTTTTGACAAGAAAATAGGAAACTTAACTCAAATAACGAGTTTTGACAAGAAAATAGGAAACTAGTAGTACATGATAGATGACCTCTAGGACCCGTTTATTTTACTTTGGTTTTAGTAGTATATAATTTGGTATGTAACCTGACTTGGAAAATTAAAATTATACTGTACTTGTAATATGCAACCTCTTTTACTTTTTATTATCACTTCAGTTTTGTTAACTTTTTTTATGGTGAGGGAGAGGGAGAGGGATAGCTGGGTTAGAATTCATAACCTTGTTATTGGGGAAGGGGGGACAAGTATATGGCAAACTGATGATTACTCTAGTCTGTCTGTCTATAATTTTCACCAAGTAGATGTTTTGAATTACTTCAACAAATATGGAAAATTTACTCTTGTAATCCGCAACCATCTGCTATATATCTGTTTGTATACCTTTCAACAGGGACGTTTAGTACGGGGATTGGTAATAATCCAGCAGCTGATGATAAAGAATGCATCGTGAGAGAACAAGATCGGTTCATGCCCATTGCAAATGTGTTACGCCTTATGCGGAAAAGCATCCCTTCCTATGCCAAAATCTCCGATGATGCCAAAGAACTAGTACAAGAAAGTGCGTCTGAGTTTATCAGCTTTGTAACAAGTGAAGCAAAAACTAATTGCTAAAGTTCGTCTGGATTGTTGTTGCTTTATATACCTGTTTTCATTTACTTCCCCTCGAAAATTGACCATGAATCTTCAAGTTGGTATGACATATGGCTCTGATGTATCCCTTAAGATCGTTCATAAGCTAGTAAGATATCGATTGATTGAAAGTTCATAGCATGTCAAAAAACACACCAATGCATCACTATAACTAAACTAAATTGGAAGTGTATTAGCTAGCATTTGAATTGCAAAGCAACTAAATTGGATAAATATTTGAGAAATATCTTGAAGATCTGTCAGCTTCTGTTTCATTGGATACATATAATAGTTTAATGAAGAACAGGTTGACTCAGCCTAATGATCACTTGGTACTTAAAGACTTGAGTCACTAATCACTATACTAAACTAGATTTCAAGATCCTCATATTAGTTTATGATTACATGAAATTGACATAGATTCCGTACACAAGTCATGTGTCTTTCAAGTTTCCGTACAAGGCTTTTTCTTCTCTTGAACATCAAACTGTTCTTCATCTTGTTTATCTTCCAAGTCTCCTTGATTTCCTTCTAAATCAGCTTCAAATCTTTTTCTTTGAGGAATTACTTGAAAAAATGAGTCCTTCCAGTCTCTTGTTTCCAAGTACTCGAGTATTATCTCTATCACTTGATTCACAGTGAGAACCTGAAATCACCAGGACGATTTGCAAACAAATGAGATACGCAAAGCTTATTCAACAAATAAATCTAGCAAATAATAATAATAATAATAATAATAATAATAATAATAAATAAATAAATAAATAACCTAATCCCTGGTGACAAGTTCACATAGATTGTGGCCATTAGTCTTAGCATCATCAAGTCTCTCAGCTTTCATATGTTTCTCCACACATCTCTTATCCATTCTCTCTTTCCTCAACTCCTTTCGCGAATCCATCATTTTGATTCTCTCCTCTTCGGACAAGGTTGCCAGTTTTTCTTCCCATTCCTTTCGCTTCCTCTCCGTCTCGCTCTTCTTCTGCCGCTTTTGACAGGCCGCCTGAGTTACTTGTTGATTCGGGCTCCATAGCCAGTTAAATAATAGAGTATTTAATTTATTTTTAACAATAAAATGACAGATTTCACTGTTAAATATTGTTACATTTTTTCAATTAATTAGTTTAAAATGAGTTTAAAATTGAAATTGAGACAGCTTTTAGCATTAAAAAATTACTTTCATGTACTTTAATTTAAAAAAATTAATTTTTCTTTCGCAAAAAAATTAATATATAAATTTTCTAAAAACTTATTACTTTTGATTGATTTTTGACCGATTCAACTAATTAAATCAAATTGGCCAGATACTTCCACTTAATTGAGTTGTTATACATCCGTCTAGCGATTAATCAGATTTTTAGAACACTTGTTGTACGCATGATATCGTCGTTAATTAAGTATTAATTTGTATCACTCTGGTTATCAATGATGACAACTTCGTTTCACTCGTTAATGTGAAAGGAAACATTTTGACAATAAAGAGAGTAATAGCCGAAAAGACATGGTAATATGTTAAAGGTTACGTAGAGTTTTACTAAATTCGTCTAATGTATAAAATTATATCCAAACATATATTCACATATATAATATAATACATACAACGAATATATATAGATTATGATCGAAAATTAAGGAGATAAACATTTAATTGAAAAAATTGACTGTCGAGTGGCTAGGAGATTGTGCGTACATTATGACGAGGAGCTCAATTATCATCATACATTATCTAAAAGTTCGATTTATTGATGGATGTACAATCTTTAATTATAAGAAACTTAAATTTGTTTCGAGTACCCTGACTTGTTTTTGTGCCTAAATGACTTGATATGTGTTAGGAATTATGTAATTTTGATGATAACATAAACACTTAGAATTATAAATCCGTTTTTCAATTTTTTAACTGATTAAATGAAAAGTGTTTTATAAATATTTATTAATTAGGGAACCAATTATCAATTGATAATTAATTTTAATCAACTGATAATATGGATTGATATGAACAAGGTATGTATTGGTCTTATCCATCGATATATTGTTTGGACAATGAATAATTTAATCTAGGAATTGATGTCATGAGTTAATGGATATTGGTCATCAATGAATGTATATGTCGGATTGTTAAATTGTGAATATTTGAAAATAGGTAAATTATACTAGTAATGAATAATCGATAGATAATGATGTTCAACAAATAAAGATTTAATGGATGAAAACCATCAATAAATAGAAGAGTCATCGATTGATAACCAACTATCAATCGATAAGTTAAATTATCAGTTGATGGATACAACAAATCAATCGATGAATGCCAGAAATTATCAGTTGATGTGCTTCACAATATATTATTAATTAATAGTTACTTATCATGGAGAATAAGATAAAATGTCAGGAATCTTGGCAGACTGAAAATAACATTGGAAGATAGCCATATTATCATTAACTCTGAAGATTCCGGGAATAACTGGCCAGCGGAGAAGCAGGTTTTGGAGGACTGAAGGTGAAAGTGGGGTTTTTTTTGGGTTTAGGAGATGGGAGCAGGGAAAAGAGGGTTAACACAAATAGACTAGATGGAATTGAATATGACATGTTGGCTCTTTGTGCGAGGCTTTACGCATTTGCTCTCTATTTTTATAATAATAATAATAAATTAAATAAATAAATAAAGTGTAAATTTATTTTCTCGAATTTAAGTTCAAATTTAAAACTTTTTACTTAATTAATTTAGTTACGTGTCGTTAGTTCGTGTTGAGTATTTAAGTGGTTAGTAATAAGATAATCGATATTTTGATTATCAATGAGGACAATTTCGTTAGTAATAGTTGGTTTGACTTTTTGCATGTGGTTTAATGTGTAAAAGAAGATACTTGTATGTATTATTTTTACCATTTTTTTTTTCTGAATAATAATTTAAGTATTATATTTTTATTCAAAAAAAGAAAATTGAAAAAATTATATATGCAAATAGTGTTTTTTTATATATAAAATTACGTGTAAAAAGTCAAAATGACTGTTGTTATTTTGGGATAGAGAGAGTATGTCTTTTGTTTTTTATAGGACGTGCATGTTATTTAATATTATAATAAAAAATTATTTAATTTAAATTACGTATAATAATTCATATTAAATATAATAATAAAAGTTAATATATCAATATATTTTTTTATGTAAATATAATAATTCATAATAAAAAATATTAAAATATTTTAATTTAATGATTATAAAAAATCGTGAATTCCAAGGTCCGGACGAATAAAAATGAATGAATTGTTTTGAATATTAAAGACGCCACAAGGCGTACCAACATTTCACGCCTACTAACTAATCTATTATAATTGCGGGCCAGGCCCACATTCCCTGATCCATCCCAAGATAGGCACGCAACTTTAGAAATACGTCAGCACTGACTCTAACTCAAAGCTACTGCGTATACAACATTACCGCTGCTCCTATCTCCCTCAAGGCCTCAACTCCAAAGGTAAGGTAATACACTACTTGTAATATTTAACTAACTTTATTATTACCATCACAAGTACTCTTTCTCTTTGTATTATCTCTTGTTTGATCCCCGTTAATCTCATTATCATCCTTGCAGTTTTGAATTTTTTTTTTTTTAAAATTTTGACTGTGTGCAGGTTTGATTTGTTGTTAATTGGATTATTCAATGGCTCATCAAGTAAGCTTTCCTGATTCAATTAAACCTCGAGGTTCCTATCCTATCCTGTACTTTTTTTTTTGAATCTATAGATTTGCCTATTTCTGTATATACATGAATTCATGACTTGTGTGTATAGTCATCCATTTAGTCGATAACTGTTTTTTAGGTGAGAGCTGCGAGACAAGTTGTTCCGTGCTCTCGAAAAAGTATACGACAATATGTATAGAAAATATATGCAAAACAATTGTTCAAAAAGTGCAGGCCAGTTGTTCTCACGCTGAAATGTATTCGCCACGTCCACCTCTATGACGGTGCAAATGATTCATTCTTGTGTCTGAAAATTGTTTTGCCGGACAAATTTTCTCTTGTCGAAACTTGCTTGCAGCTCGTTTATGTGCTTCATATTTTACTAAGCATGAATTTAGTTGAAGCATAGTGCCTAATTATGTGCAAATTAATAATCGGTTCAGATGTATGCATTGTGGGAGTTGCACGAACTCCGATGGGTGATTTCCTTGGTTCTCTTTCCTCTCTGTCAGCTACCAAGCTCGGCTCCATAGCTATTCAAAGTAAGATTGAACAACATTGGTTTTCATTTTCCGAATGAATTTCTGACTTGTTGAAGTTGTATAGAATATTGTTTTATGATGTTTGTGGACCGTGGTCGGTGGTACTATAGGTGCGCTTAAAAGGGCTAAAGTTGATCCATCGCTTGTAGAAGAGGTCTTTTTTGGGAATGTCTTGAGTGCAAATCTGGGTCAAGCACCTGCAAGACAGGCGGCATTAGGTGCAGGAATACCTAATAAAGTGGTTTGCACCACAATTAACAAAGTATGTTCTTCAGGGATGAAAGGTGGGCTGTCTATCTGCAAAATATTTGTTTACATTATCCTTAAAATAATACTTAAAAACATTTCCTGACTTTGTCATCTTGAATGCAGCGACGATGCTTGCAGCACAGTCTATCCAATTGGGTGCCAATGATGTTGTTGTGGCTGGAGGCATGGAAAGCATGTCTAATGCTCCTAAATATCTAGCAGGATCAAGGTTAGGCTTCTCGTCAATAGTTCATTGCATATATATTCTCCTCTCAAGTTTCCCGGTACTCAAAAGCCAATAAATGGATTTAAATTACAAACTAAGAGCCTCTATTATTCCATGGCAGTAGCAGCACTTTGTGTATGTACATTTTGAAATCGATGGCATAACTTCCATATAAGATGCTTAGTTCGTGAATCTAAATGCACTACTTATTTGTTTTGGCAGTATTCTGTAGTTTATAGGCTCTAATAATTACTAAGGCGCGAGGAATTTTTGCATCAGTGATGATGTCATTCCACAAGTAGGGTGATAAGTACACATGATTGGAACTATTTACTGGGTCAAGTTAGTTAACAAATAATTATCATATACTACTTGCTTGTAGGGATTCCCTTTGGATTTCTATTTTCTCAAATACTGATGTGTTGAATTTTAAATTATGCTCAGTAATTGCATCATGCACATATGTCTTTGCAAATCTAGCTTCTTGAAACTTTTGTTGTACCCGATTGAACATATACCTATATTAGCTAATTGCCACGGACGCAGATTCTGCCAATTCTAGTTAATATAACATTGCAAATTTAGGAAAAAAAATGTTATATTCCCTTTTACTGCAGGGCAGATTGTACAAAAGTGGGTGACTTATTTTAATTCTGTCCATGTGTCTGCTTCCACTAATAGCAAGTTGTACACGTAATGTTTACATTGATGCAATCACTTGAACAGAAAGGGTTCTCGATTAGGACATGAAAATATCATTGATGGGATGCTTAAGGATGGCCTATGGGATGTTTACAATGATTTCGGAATGGGGGTCTGCGCTGAGTTATGTGCTGAACAGCATACAGTTACAAGAGAAGAGCAGGTATGTTTTTGTTCTGTTCTATTAGTAAGTAGTATTCCAGCATGCTTAACAATATTTTATTGGATATCTAAAATTTTGGCTTCATATTCGTGAATTATTTCAAATTTTCTGTCAAAATATGCATCAAATCACTATGCATAGTTTGTTCTCCTTTATAATTGCTCATTTGTCCTTAAATCTGCCTGGTTCTTTGCTTTTTGCTTTGAATACCTGCAAGACTGTTAGTAATTAGTACCACAAGGAAAATAGCACAAAGACGCGAGTTAATAAAGATAATGTGGTTTCCGAAAAAAGGAGCTTGAGGACACATGTATCCGTAGGATTCACGTATTATAGCTAGATCTTTGACCAAAGCATGGACTGGATCTACTAGCACTCATTGTGTTAGGCATATATATTATAATTAGTGCAAGTTTCTGTTTTGCTGTTTTGTTGTATACTTGTATCCTGTAGCTGCAAGATGATGTAGGATAAATGCTGGATAATGCAGCTTGATAAAAAAAGTAGCTGGTGTGACAAAATACAAATTAGTTTCTCATGGTTACTTTGAAAATAGGGATTTCCCATCATCTTCTTTCTCCTCTCTATCTGATCATCCTCTTTTGTCTCTCTCTCTATTTCATTTCCTCTTGTCACTCGTATTTGTTTAGTATATTAGGTGATTGAAATATTAATATGCATTTGCAACATCCACACACCTAATTGAAGGGGAGTCTTAAATAATTACAAGGCCTTACATTAGTCCATACTTAACTTGGTATCAGCGATTTAAAATTTTAGAGAGTTGCCTGATGGTCCCTCAAGCTTCCTCTATTGTGAAGCTGATTGATTTCTTGTAGTTTTAAGCTCTGCAATATGTCAAAATCCATAGCATTGGTCTCATTCTAGTTTATTTTTATTTTTATGGTAAAGGTCATCACAGAAATTTTACTATTTAAGTACTCGTACAGCCCTCGCTCTCTTGTTACCAAGAGAAGACGAGTCTCATTCTTTTTATCTTCAAATATAAATCTCTCTCACACACAGAGAGAATCTGTTTCCTTAGGAATCTGATGTACTTAAAAAAGTTATTCCTTCAGAAAACTAAAATCCAGGGAACATTTGAACTATCAAATAATAATGTATCAAGAGAGCATAAACCAATATACAGGGAACACTAAACTATCAAATCATGTATTAAGAGAGCTTATACAATTTCTTGTTCATTCTTGTCTAAATATTACTAATTTATAAGATGACGTTAGTCATCCTCAGTAAAGTACGTCAAATCACAGTTTCAGTTCACATTATGTACTCATTTATCTCTCTTTGTTGTTTCTTTTGCAGGATTCTTATGCAATTCAAAGCTTTACTCGAGGAGTGGCTGCTCAAAGAAGTGGTGCCTTTTCATGGGAGATAGTTCCGGTCAGGATCCCATTCTTTGTGATCTCCAAGTAATATTTTTTCTTGTATCATATTGCTTATCCTTGGGTATTGCTATTATCAATGTAGGTTGAAGTTTCTGGGTTGAGAGGAAAAGGTTCTACTGTCGTTGATAAAGATGAAGGCCTGGGAAAGGTAACTACAACATTGATAATCTATTTTCATGCAAGATACTTCTGATATGATTGAATTTGAAACTGCCGGAATAAAATTTGGTAGCTCAATTTTTAAACATGTTTCTACTAGCAACTAAAAGAATCAGTTATCAAAGCTCAATAATTGCATAATCAAATAATTTCACTACTTGGCAAAAAATTATAGAACTTTACAAAATTAATAACCACCGCAAATTTTAATATCACACATACCGAATAGAAATATGATTGATTGGCTATATAAACCAGTCATATTCACTGTTTTTAACACATGTGGGAACAGTCTATTCCTCTGTCTTTAACCGCTCTTTTATTCCTAGAATATATGTTGGTGACATAAGGTCCATATATGTCATGGAGTTGTTCCATCAAATAAAATTGTGTGCTTAGTTAGTTATATGCTAGCTGCAGTTTCTGCATTCTCTTTTTATCAGGCGTATATTGCATTTCATCTAACTTTTAATAGTTCATCATTTTACTGTGGTTCCTTTTTATATTATCACCGTTTTGCTAACAAGGATGCTTAATGAAAGATCAAAATTATTAACGTGGTCTGCATGTGGGGTTGAATTTTTATTACATTACGTTCCATATTCAATCTTTTGTATTGGCTTTTTTTTTTAATGTTCTTTCTTGTATTGGTTAGTTTGATGCATCAAAGTTAAAAAAGCTCCGGCTGAGTTTCAAGGCAAACGGGGGTTCTGTCACCGCTGGCAATGCTTCTAGTATAAGGTCTCTTTCTGCCAATTTATTTTCTATACACTGTGTCACTGTCACTGATATTTCATGGGAAAGAACTATACCTGTTGGATGAAGATTTAATCTCAACATAGAACCAAACTAACAGAGTGGCCTTCCTCTACCCCTCCCCCTATATGTAAAAAGTTAGCGGAATGTTTTGAAAGTGTTTCTTTAAAGTTTAGGAGTATAAAGTATGAGTCATGTCTTATTAATTATAATGAAATTGTCAGACTACCACTTTTACACATTCTTAAAGAAAACATCACCTTGGTTTTCAAATCGAATCCTGATGGTTTTTAGCGTGAACCCAGTGATGGTGCAGCTGCATTAGTGCTGACTAGTGGAGAGATGGCTCGTAAACTTGGCTTACAAGTGATTGCGAAGATCAGAGGCTTTGCTGATGCTGCTCAGGTATTGAGAATACTTGTATACATTTGTTGGTTTTCTATGACTTGAAAGTTGGTGCTCTGACTTTTGCTAACTAACTATACAGGCCCCTGAGTTATTTACTACTGCTCCCTCCCTAGCCATACCGAAAGCTATTAAAAATGCTGGTTTGCAGGCTTCTGAAGTTGACTATTATGAAATAAATGAAGCCTTTTCTGTAAGGGTTTTCACTTTTTGATACTATAAGAACCTTGTTTATCAAGCACAAGCACTCTACTCACCTTGTTTGTGTAGGTTGTGGCTCTTGCTAACCAAAAGCTCCTTGGGATCAGCAATGTGAGTCCTTTGTGACCTTTGCAGTTCTAATATCAGTTCCAATATCTTGGCTTGTTTGGGAATCTCATCTACCATCCAAGTGTTATCTAGTTTATGTTTTCTCTTAAATTATGGTACCAATTTTTCCTCAATGTAGAAAAAACTTAATGTGCATGGAGGTGCTGTATCTTTGGGACATCCACTTGGCTGCAGTGGAGCTCGACTTTTGATCACATTACTTGGGGTACAGATTCTTTTACTTCTACATAGATGCATGGTTGCCACGGCGCTCGACTAGTCAACGACTAGTCGAGCAGTCGATGTAGGAAAGTCGACTGAAACTGTTGACTTGGAAAAAATGATATTTCGGCCGACTAGTCGACTGACTGATCGACTAGTCGACTAGTCGAGCTGACTAGTCATATGGGCTGTCGACTGGTTCAAAAAACCCGGTCAAACCCTGTCATATAAATAAGATTTTAACCCAAAAAACAATAAATTTTAACCTAATTCAGCAGCTAACAACAATGTTTTCTGTTTTCTGAAAATAAGTCTTGTTTTTATTCCATGCAGTGCTCACTGAGCTTGAGTGTAGTACATTGTTGGTTTGGTTGTTGGCCTGTTGTAGAATAAATTACAAGTTTTGGATAAGTCATAAATCTTAAAACTTAGAATTATATAACATATATAGTTTAATAAATATAACATATATAATGTATTTAAATTTATTAATTAAATAATATCTATATATAATTTGTCGACTAGTCGACGACTAGTCTCAGACTAGTTGACTAGCCAGACCTCCGTCGACTTGACTCGACTGACCGCCGTGACAACCATGTATAGATGCAGTAGGTTCCTTATAGCTCTCTACTCTAACAAAGCTATTGACTTAAAGTACTACTCATATAATGTATGCCTTTCGTTGATCCCTTTTAGTTCTGTCCCATCATCCCATGAAAGTTAAGAAAATACTTGTTGGCACTCTGAACACCTCTAGATGATTAAATTCTAGCTCTTCTCCCCTGTTTAGACTAATCATAAGCATAAAGGTTCATATATTCTCTCTCGGGCCTGGTGAACAGTGTTGATCATGATATAATCATTTATAACTCTCAAATCTTTGTAATATGACTTTATTACAATATTAACTGATCAACCTCTGCAAAACATTTGACATGTATCATCTGAATTTTGTGTAAGCACTTGGGTTCTCTGCGACTGATGATTTATATGCTTGTTTATGAGAAAATTCTTTGATAATTTTTGTTTTTCAGTATTGAGAATGTTGCATATTATATTGTCTTCTTTCTTCTCTCCGTGGCCTCCTGAGATCCCACAAGATGACCTGTGGGTCCAAATGTCCCTTTACATTTAATGATAATGATCATTTTGTCTTTGCTTTTCTGTCTAGGAATAAGGTTTCAGTATCTTTGCTGAGTCAAGGTGTATCATGTGCAGGTACTGAGACAAAACAATGCAAAAATTGGCGTTGCTGGAATCTGCAATGGGGGAGGAGGAGCTTCTGCTCTTGTTCTAGAACTCATGTAAGCCATTTATGATTTTTACGCTAAATAGGTGTGTTCATGATATGGTCTATAATTGTATATGGATTGCCATGCTTACAGATAGGTAGGTTACCTAGTTCAAGGCAAAGAATCCTCAGTAGAACAGGTTGTATTATACATAAACCTTGTTATAAATTCATCTACTTTTGAACTTTCTCGTAGTAACTTGCTCACTTACAGATCATGTCTCCTAAACTACTGTGCTTGGTAACAACAGACATGTAGTTGACGTGAGTTAATTTGTTGAATTGGAACTCTTTAATTGGGTGAAATGTAAATGGACTACCTTGAATTTCCGAGAATAAAGTGACTCGAGTGTGAGAACTTGACGTATAAAAGCAGACCCCTTAGGTGTTGAAATTTACTGGCACACATGCAAAGTTGTTATGTAATTACATTGTTGCTGTCGAGTGTTTTTTTTTGTGTACTATCAATTTTCTTATTAATAATTTTTTATATTCATTTGTACTTTCAAACATTTTGCATTCTCCTCTTTTTTATATAAAAATATTAAATTTCAACTATATAGTGCATCTTTAAATAATAAATAGTCGAATCAGAACGATAGTGAATACTGAATTCAGTGCATTTGACATAATAGTAAGTTGTAATTATTCTTATTCCAGACACAGGTAAGCACTTAAATGTTACTGGTCTTTGTAGAAATAATGTTCACGCTACCTGTGTATTTTGATTCGTCCCAGCTGCTATGAATTCTGTATATAGTTGAATTTTTAAAAAGCTATTTGTTTATTGAAGGCCAGTTGCTACATGTGTATTTTGATTGGTCCTAGCTGCTATGAATTATGTATATAGTTGAATTTTTAAAATCCATGTTTATTACAGGCCAGTTGCAATGGTTGGACGGTCAAAGCTCTGACAACATAATGCTTAGTACTGGCTTTTCGGCATTCTCAGCGGTGTATGCTGTTTGGTGTTGTAAAGTATGTCTAGCTGTTATATCATGTCTCCGACGATAGTAGTAGTAAATAATGTGTGCAGAAATAAGAGAAGTAGCATCTCAATCTAGTGTTGCTCTAGATTGCAACTGCAATAATAGGTGGTCATATTTTCCAGTGTATAGTGGTAGAGTGCTCCAACTGTAATTGTATCGAAAAGAACACAAAATCAAAATAAGATGCATCACCTCCAGCAATGAGATTTTTATGAGTCTAGCTAGTCCAGACGCTCAAATTTTTACATACACTAGAGGTAAGTTCTAGGATGGCTTAATGAACTAGTTCTAGACTTCTAGTTAAGTCGAGATTTGTTTATTTATTTGAAATTTATATGAAACTGAATGTATCGAATCTGGACTAAAACTTGTTTGTGAATAAATAGTTTCGTTTGTAGCTCTATTCTACTTTACTCTATGATTATTTTGTATTTCTACTCAATATTATTCGGTTCTGGTCTTCTATTTCTTTTACAGTAGACTTGCATGCTTACTTGAGCCAATTAGCCAAATATGCATTTTTACAAGGTATATTATAAAAATTATAATTTTTTTCCTGTTTAAAAATATATGCGGAGTAAATATTTCTTGCAAATATTTCTATTATTTGTGTTTCTTATATAAAATTAAAGAGTTTTGTTGAAATGTAGAATAAAAGAAATAGTAACATGTTAACAGAAAATTAACAATAATTAGTTTGTTGTTTCGAAATTAAAAAATTAGATGTATGTATAAGCTATTTGGGATATTATTCCTTTCATCTAGTAAGAAAGGTTAGAAATATTTTAGCCATTTGGTGGGTAATTAATTTATAAAATGAAAATAGAAAAATATTACTCCATCTTTTATTTTATCTATCTATAACCTATTAAAAAAATAATCAAACATATTATCTCAAGTTTTGATAAAACTTTCAATCAATTTATTTTCATTTAACTTATAATTAACTTATAAAACACCATATTCGAAATACAAATAATTGCAACAATTTATTTTCATTTAAGTATTTGATAAAATAAAATACAAATGGCTGCTGCTGCTGCTGTTGTAATATCACCACTACATCATCTCTCATCCGCCGCAACTACACGCCTTGCACTCCAACACCATCGCCGTCACCGATGTGTTGGTTCAGTACATAGTGCTCCGGCGAGATTTAATTGACACGTGGCCGCTGGGAAGTGTGGTTACACAACACAGAGTTGCCATGCCGCTGTTGCTGCTGTATGGGCCCACAAAGATGATGTTCATACGCTAGAGTATTGTATCCCTTCCAATATTGAATCGATGCACAAGGTAACATAATTTAATTTATTTGTTAAGTAGTACTGCACTTGAATATATATTTTAAATTATTATTTGATGTGATTTAAGTTGAATTGATCATACATTTTTCGAGATTTGTTAAAGTCAAGTGTATTTAATAAATCAATTTTGTCATGCTTAGTTGTTACTACCAGTAGTGGTAATGTCCTAGTTGGTATTTGCTTGACACAAACACCTAATTTAAAATAATAATTCTAATTACGTGGTCAAATCTTTTTAAAGTGTGTCGAAAAGTTAAATGATGAAACAGAGGGAGTATATGATATTTTGATTTAGTTTTGATGATGCTTTACGGTAAAAGGGAGGGAGATATGAATTGTATGTAAACTGATTGATTGTTTGACATGTAGTTCAGTAATGCTAGTTTGATCATGGTAGAGTTTGAACAAGTAATGACTTTAAGCTACTCTCAAGTACGGTCTCCTTGTCCTTGAGTTTCTTCGTCACCCTTTTTAGCTTCGTGTTTTGGTCCTTTATAGCATATTTTGAAGCTTTAAAATTACACCGTCTCCAAGTGTTGCTCTGTTTTTAGCAGACTCTTAAAATATATGTGACGACAAAAATGCTATACAAAGTTTTTTCATAATTTAAATTCCAGCAAGTGTGACACATCCATATTCACTTGTGTTTCAATCAAAATATTTTTAAGGCATGTTTTATTTGCGATATGTGAGTGGTAAAAAGACCAATCTTTTCAGACGTGACATTTTGTCCCTTGCCCCTCATTTCTGGTTTAGTTAGAATGACAATTAACAAATTAAGACAAGAACGCTAGGGAGCTGGTGATAGGAGTAAGAGAAGGCTTCAGTTGTAGTTTGAGGTGGTGATGGAAGATATGGAAGCATTGCAATTGAAATTCTTGCGGCCATAGATTAATGGCTTGGCAATTAGGGAGCTGGAAAACATAAATAAAGTGTAATCAAATGTAGGGTGCATGCCATGTAATATTCACACTTTTGTTTCTTATAGAAACAGTCTTACCATCTTAGCACTTCTATAAAGTGGTAATTCTTAAGTTGTAGGAAAAAGATGATGGTGTAATAGGACCATGAATACTTTGTCTTATTAAGTGCATCATATATTGATAACAAAAACGATGCTAGCCTTCCATGATATTGCAGGTTACCCTTGAGGTGAAGGGGGAGCCCCAGATTAGGAACTTATCGGAGAAATTAGTAGCAGCTGGCATTGCCCACAAGCTGTGGATTGAACAACCTGAAAACATACCTTCATGTCTTGCCACAAAACCCTACCCCAAATCTGTTGTATCTTCTTTCTTCAAGAAGTTGAAATTGTGCAAGTGACAACTTTTAAAAGCAATTTAAGAATTTTGGTAATGCAAAGCCTACCATCTCCTTTCCAACAACAGTTTTCTATATCAGTATATGTCAGTTCTTAATTTTGCTTCTTGTTTGAAAGTCCAATCCTTGCCGGTCTTTACAGAGGGGCCGTTGGCTCGTGGGATTCCAACCCTGTTAACGGGAATGTGAATGAGATTTCATTATAAAAATGTATTAGAATCTCATTCTCGTTCCCGCTAATTGGGTTGGAATTTCATGATCCAAACGGCACCAAAGTGACACATAAAATTTACGTTGGTTTGGAATGAAGTTGAGGTAAGAATCAAAGTTCATGAAATTTACCCAGCCATTTATAATTGTTATTTTACCCCTCTTCTTTTGTTAAAAATCGAGGATTTGAATCTAAGTGGATGCATGTGTCTTTGTATATTTAAATTTTGTAACTGAATATTGAATATACCCCATACACCAATAAAAAAACAGGAGATGTGGACATCGGTCGCTTTCTCCAAATCTCAATCAGCATCATTACATATTCTATTGAATACTAAGAACTATTCCCAGTAAGCATTGATATATGGCTGACATTAAAAAAAAAGAGTAAAGTGTACTTTGTACTTTGGGTGTCAGACCATTTGAGATACTGAACTTCTAAAACTATCACTTGCTATACCGGACTTCTAATTTTTTTACAATGTGTGTACCACCGTCAAATTAATTTCACACTGTTAGAAATTCAGGGATAAATTCGTCTTTTATCAATCATCCTCTTTCTCAAACTTATTTTCGACATTGATAATCTCTGTGAGAACTTGAAACTCGAATATATCATCCATTTCATAACAAAATAGATTCATTTAAATTGCGTTAAAATATTCTCTTTCTCCTCTATAATAGGATATCAATTATAACTATCAAAAATGTACTTTCAAGAATTTGTATATTTAATAAACTTCAATTAATGTATATCTTTTTTAGTTATATCCTTTTAAATTGTTTTCACCAAATTAAAATATTGATAGTGAAAATCAATATCAATTTGTAGAGAAGAAAAAGATGATTATGTTGCAATTTGAATGACATGATTTCGTTAAGAAATGAATGAGATATTCAATTTTTAATTCCTCAAAGGTTTCAACAATGGTGAAAATGAGTTTGAGGAAGAAGATGATGACCAAAAGATTGAAATGCCCTTGAAAAATTTAACGGAGTTAGCCAGATTTGACGGTAGTACACACATTATAAAAAAGTTAAAAGTCCGGTATATCAAGTGATAGTTTTAGAAGTCCAGTATCTCAAATGGTCTGACACCCAAAGTACGAGTACACAAAGTGCACTTTACTCTAAAAAAAATGCATAAAAAGTAATATTTTGGAATTTATTGATAATTTATAGTATCAGAACTCAGATAATCTACTTTTTAGGTAAGGTATACTGTATATGAGTTGTATCTTATTATTTTTCTCTTTTGATATCACACAACAGCAATCTTTAAGAAGAGAAAAAGGTAATCGATATAATTTATATTGTTCTGTGAAAAGTAATTTTTGTTTTTTTTTGTAAAAAATAATCAATATACATTCACAAAATTTTAACTAATAAAGCACGATATTTAACGAAAATTCAAAATATCACAAATTTATATTTACTAGATATGTGCATTTCGATCCATATATGTCATGTGATATTTCGAGTTCACAACATTTTTGATAGTTTGACTTTTGGTTTTATTATCTTGATCATCTTAATTTTCAAATTATAAGACTTCGATCCACTATCCATTTCTTCTGGTAGATACGTAATAGGCTATCAACTAGTTGCTGCAACTTACCATTTTGGAAATCATATTATCTTGGGGTTCCCCACTTGGTGGGGTAGGCATTTGAATATTCATAAAACGACAGAATCTTCTTGTGGTTAACAAGCATATTTAATTTCCAAGCTGAAGATTCTCATATGATAGCTCTGCCACTAGCTACATAGTTTGACTTATAGTAGTATATAAATTGAAGATACCGGCAATAGCTAAGCAACTGTGAGGCTTCTCTTAGCTGTGATAAGCAACGCCAACAGCTTATAATCCAATTCAAGAATTTTGTTTGATGATCATTGCACCACTCCATCTCAGTACATAATCTGTTTTGATGGCTGGAAACTGTCCACCTTTCGATTTTTCGGGCAAGTATTACAGCTTTGATAAAGGAGCAGGAGGAAGTTGTGTGAGACAGAGTAGTTTTTTCGAAGGCAAAGCTGTGTTGAATCAGAGTGTTGGTTATTCTGTGATTCTTGGATTTGGTGCTTTCTTTGCCCTATTCACCTCTTTCTTGGTAACATATCCTCATTTTCCCCTTATTTTATCTGAATTCATCTTAATATTGTGAGTGTTAGACTGTTAGTGACCCTATACATGCCCCTCCTGATATTATTTTCAGTTCTGAATGTTGAAAATTTTGGAAGAACTTTGAGTAGCTGTGATAGTTAGTAGGAGTATTTACCTTTTAAATGTTGACCATGCTATATTTTTATTCATTGTTTATAAATTTCGCATTGTTCTTCTTGTGACTTTGAAAACTTGTTGAAGATTCGTTTTGTTCTCCACCTGTTCTTTTTTCTATTTAAATCTAATCTTATAATACTCTACACGTTGATCTCAGGGGATCCCATCTATCATCAGATTGTTCATAATCTATTTGTTAAGTCTAATGCTATTAAATATTTTGATATTGAGGAAGTTGAATTCTAGTTTTGACTGTTGTTTCAATTTTCTAGTTATTGCTTTTGTACCCAGTAAGAAATTTGATGCAAAATGGTTTATGGTGGGTTTTAGATGTCAATTATATCAATACTCTTGAACTAGCCTTTGGTTCTTAATTAGGTATGGTTAGAGAAGCGATACGTTGGGTCACGCCACACTTCAGAATGGTTTAATACAGCAGGCAGGAATGTGAAAACAGGACTCATTGCTAGTGTTATAGTGTCTCAGGTGAAAATACTATCTAGTTCTTGGGAGCAATTTTATATAATATAGTTAATCAACTGATATTTTTGCATTTACTTCTGAAGTGGACTTGGGCTGCAACGATTCTACAAAGTTCTAATGTTGCCTGGCAGTATGGAGTAAGTGGTCCGTTCTGGTATGCTAGCGGCGCTACAATCCAGGCATGTTGTATCTGTATTTTGTCAATTAAAAAAATAGGTAGTACCCTCTAGAAAACCATATTTTTAATCATACTACTTAAGAAGATAGGTCACTTTGAGATTCTCTTCTCATATCAATGTAGTGGAAACTAGAATTCTGTTACAAGTCCTAATGTTAGTTCATGAACAGGTACTCTTGTTTGGTGTAATGGCCATAGAAATCAAGAGAAAGGCTCCTCATGCTCATACTGTATGTGAAATTGTGAAGGCTAGGTATGATAAAAGTCTAAAACAAGTTGAATATATCAAAGACTTACTAATATGGAACTGATTTAAACATTTGTACTTGTTTTCAGATGGGGGACTGCTGCTCATCTTGTATTTCTGACTTTCTGCTTCATGACAAATATCATTGTTACGGCTATGCTTCTTCTTGGGGGCTCTGCTGTCGTGAATGCTATCACAGGAGTTAATATTTATGCTGCGAGTTTCCTAATACCGCTTGGTGTTATTGTCTACACACTAGCTGGAGGATTGAAAGCCACCTTTTTGGCAAGCTACATACATTCTGTAATAGGTACATTTTACTCACTAATTTTCTCCTTCCAAATTTAAATATAAAAGTTTACATAGAGTATCATCCTTAGGCAAATATCTCTCAACATTATCCACTAAACGTTAAGTTTGCTAATTTGTCCACTGGATGCAATAATGAGGAAGGGTCTTAATATACAACTCAAGAGCACTACTTTTCATTTGATTTCAGTGCATGTGGTTCTAGTGATCTTTGTGTACCTAGTTTACACAACCAGTAGCGAACTTGGAAGCCCAGGAGCTGTATACAGACGCATTATGGAGGTCTCAAGCAAATCAAGGATCTGTCAAGAACCAGTGTCCCATGAAAGATTTGGGCAATCATGCGGCCCAGTTAGTGGGAACTACAAAGGATCTTACCTGACCATGATGAGCTCTGGGGGGCTTGTTTTCGGGATTATAAACATAGTAGGCAATTTTGGTACAGTTTTTGTTGACAATGTAAGTTCCGCCAGCGGCAACAATTAAAAAACAGATCAATAATTTTATACAAACGGAATGTCCTGTTTTATTCTAAAATTTTTGACGTGTTTGATATCAGGGCTACTGGGTAAGCGCGATTGCAGCAAGACCTTCCTCAACTCATAAAGGGTACTTGTTGGGTGGATTAGTTTGGTTTGCTGTCCCATTTTCTTTGGCAACAGCCCTTGGTCTAGGGGCACTAGCTCTTGATCTACCTCTAACTGCAAGTGAGGCAGACCGTGGCCTTGTTCCCCCTGCTACAGCTATTGCCTTGATGGGAAAAGGAGGATCAGTTCTTCTTCTTACCATGCTTTTCATGTTAGTTCATATCACGACTCTTTACAGGTCATTGTAGCTGGTAGGGAGTCTACTTCAGTGTGTGTTTGTTACTAACTTTCTACTTACTCATGACAGGGCTGTGACATCTGCTGGATCGTCGGAGCTAATAGCTGTCTCATCTCTATGCACATATGATATCTACCGGACTTATATAAATCCTAATGCTACGGGAAAACAGATCCTCAAAGTGTCAAGAGGGGTTGTTCTGGGCTTTGGTTGTTTGATGGGAATTCTTGCAGTAATGTTAAACAAGGCCGGAGTGTCTCTGTCGTGGATGTATCTTGCTATGGGAGTCTTCATCGGCTCAGCAGTTATTCCCATAGTTTTCATGCTTTTGTGGCGAAAAGCAAACGCAATAGGCGCCATTTTAGGGGCAATAATAGGATGTGTCCTCGGTATTATCGTTTGGTTGTCGGTTGCAAAGATAGAGTATGGAAGAGTAAATCTTGATACTACTGGTAGAAATGCACCAATGCTTGCTGGAAACCTTGTCTCTATACTTACGAGCGGTGCTGTTCATGCTATATGTAGTTTCTGGTGGCCTGAAAACTATGACTGGGATACCACTAAGAAAATAACAATGGTTGAGAAGGATCATACCGAATTGCCATCGGATGAATTTCAGGAGGAAAAGCTGATACGAGCTAAAAGGTGGATAATAAAATGGGGTATTGGTTTTACCGTTGTGATTGTTATACTGTGGCCATTGCTTTCACTACCTGCAGGTAATATTCTACGTTCTCCACAAATTAGTAAATTAAATTTATTGATATTTAATTTTTTGACAAGAATAGTAAGCGAGGAAAAGGTGGTATCAAGCTGTGAAACATTTCTTATCAATAAAAACTTATGCAGGGAATTTCAGCAAGGGGTATTTTACATTATGGGCTGTCATTGCCATAGCTTGGGGTACCATCGGATCGGCAGTAATTATTGCCTTGCCATTGATCGAAAGCTGGAAAACGATAGAAAATGTTTGTCTTGGCATGTTTACAAATGATAGGCTGATGGGAAAGATTGATGAACTACATTTGAAGCTGAATATGATCATGTTGTCAGTACCAGAAGCCGAAAGAATCTATCTGCTTGAAAAAGAGAAAGCTAAGAAGAACGAAGCATCTGAGCATAGTGGTCAAATCATCGATGCCCAAGAAGACTAATAAGTAAATGGTGCGAGTGCAAACAGCAAGTAAATTGTTCTGTAGAAATTAAAAATGACAACATAACTTAGCATGTTGTCAATCTAAAGAAATGTGTTTGTGGTTTCGGTGTTTAAAGTACACTGCAGATATATAAAAGTGTACACAGGTGACCATATATGTCGTCAATTGTTCAACATGTTAAATAACACGAACTCCCTTGCTAGTTGCTACACATCAACTGCAAGTGGGAGGTGTTGGGAGTTGCTTATGCTACTTTTGTTTTATGAAATAGAATTTTCTGTTCGCGTCCAAGACAAATTGATTCTCTTCGAACCATTGCATTTGGGTGATGGTCCTTTATATCACAATTTAGAGTAAAATGATCCAAAATATTACATTTCTGATAAATGACCATTTTGTAACTCAAAAATGCAACTTTATACTAAGTTTTTTTAAAACGCATTTTAATGTTACGTTTTTGTTAAAAAAATTTTTTTTTGAAAATACATGTTTAATTTGTGTTTCTCAAAATAAATTGGAAACACAACTTGCAATTGCGTTATCGTAGAGTTCAGCCCACAACGAGCATCTAATCCAAGCCCAACAAATAAACCGTGTGTTCAAAAAAGTTGTGCGGAGAAGGTTTATATAAACGTGACATCGTATAAGGTTTATATAAACGTGACATGATGTCACGTTTATTTATGATAGTAAGGGGTCATTTTATTAAAAGAGTCTTTATGGATCTAAATATCACGTTTTTGTATTAAATGGTCCCAAATATCACATCTAAAAAAGAAGGCTCTTCTGCTCATATCTAAACTCTAAAGTACGCTTAAAGCGGAGTTTATCAATTATACCTCAATTTACGGTTCAATACCCGCTAAAAACACAACTATTTTTCCTTAGCTGTTCCTACGATTTGGGGGAGAACTGAGAAGGCTGCGATTTGAGAACACGTTACTAATTTAATTAGGGTTTTTCAATTAAAAACCCCATCTTTTTTTAATCTTCTAGTAATGGAATCTGATGTATATATACTATTCTTATATGTAATCAGGGTTCTACCCGCTTGAATGTGTTCCTAGAGCCTCATGTGCCGCAATAGAGACAACGCAGCATAGACTTATTACACATGCAAGTTTAACTTGTGTTTCCTCTTTTTTTAAAAAATAATTGGGTTTAAGGATCCTAAAGTTATCTTTAGATAACTCTATAAAATTAATATTCATTATAATACAATATCAAAATTATTTTTATAAATATAAGGGACATATTCTATTATTGCAAAAATGTCATCCATTTTTTATACTTAAAATATCGGTGACTTTAGGTAATTTATCTAAAAATAACTTTAGATTCCTTTTACCCTTAATAATTTTTATAATATTCAATTTATAAAGATCATTCAAATTTATCATCGTATTATTATTTTATATACATTGATCATATAAAATAATAAAATTAATTTCTTATGCAAGATTAAGATAAATGTTGAATAATGAACTTTAACTCTATAAGATTTAATTTATAATTAAAATAAGTTAATATTTTCTAATTAAACTCCTAATTACAAGATAAATAATATTTTTAAAGAAAGAAAAGGTATCTAAAGCCCACAATTAAAAAGTTATCTACAAGTGCGCGGTTTAAAATTTAATAAATTAATAATTATTTAAAGGGTTAAATGACTTATTCATAATCAAACTCGCACTCACCTTGCAAGTGGGTTACTGAACTCAAAAAACTTGCACTTAAATAACTGAACTAATATAAACTAGCAATCAACTAATTGAACTAATAAAAACTTGAAATCGACTAACTGAACTGATCCTCAACTTGTAACTTGTAAATGGGTAGTCGAAGTCAAAAAATTATAAAACATCACATATTTTCATTTATAGTTTGTTATAGGGAGAAACTGGTATAACAGTAATTTTGGATCGTGTTGGAATCATGGGGCAAATTACCTTATTTATAGGGTTCAAGAAGGACAATTGAGAGAGATTAAGAGATTGAGAGATTGTGAGAGTTTGGGAGATTGAGAGAGGTTGAGAGAAGTTTTGTAAGTTGCAAACTTATTTTTGTTTAGAACCTCAGTTGCAGGTTTATTTTTCTTCGGTACCCCAGTTGTAAGTTTTTATTAATTTAGGAATGTAAATGCAAGTTGGGGTTGAATTCAGTTTTGTAAGTTGCAAGTTCAGTTTTTATTTTATTAGTGATGTTAAGACAGTTACTAAATACAAGTTTTTATTAATCTAGGAATGTAAATACAAGTTGGGGTTGAGTTCAGTTTTGTAAGTTGCAAGTTCAGTTTTTATTTTATTAGTGATGTTAACGACAGTTACTAAATGCAAGTTTTGATTACTTGAGTTATGTAAATGCAAGTTTTTTTAGTTCAGTGACTCACTTGCAAGGTGACTCACTTGCACGGTGAGTGCGAATTTGATTATGAATAAGTCATTTAACACATTATTTAAATGATCCAACCGTACGAATGTTAATTTCATACGTAGAATAAGTCATATACAAATTTTCATGTAATATCTATACTATATTATTAAAGCCGAAAGATTAAAAGTTTTGGTTGTCGGTTGGTTTGGTACTGGGTGAACCATAGAAAAGATCTTCACCGTCCAATTTTATGTGAAGCATAGAAACAATCTTAACCATTGAATTTTAATAAAATATAATTTAAAAAAGAATATAATCATACATACAACTCTAACCCCAGTAGTCCTCCTTTTATAAAAGATAGAATAATAAGATAAGATAATATTATATTATATTTAAATTATATTCTATATATTTTTTTATGAATCCTACTTATCTTATCATTTTTATTTAATATATCATTAAACCATAGAAACAATCTTAACCATTGAATTTTAATAAAATATAATTTAAAAAAGAATATAATCATACATACAACATTAATCCCAGTAGTCCTCCTTTTATAAAAGATAGAATAATAAGATAAGATAATATTATATTATATTTAAATTATATTCTATATTTTTTGTTATGAATCCTACTTATCTTATAATTTTTATTTAATATATCATTAAAGTTTATCCTATAAATTTTATTTAATATATCATTAAAGTTTATAATAAACAATATGCATTTTTTTAGTTTCCATCTATTTCTCTATTTGAATCGCATAACACAAATTATTTATCAAAACACAAGCCCTACTCAAATTAGAAATTTTTTGCTCAAACTAGAACAACAAGTTCCCGTCAATACCCGTATATTCAAATTAGAATAACGACATCAACACCCTGTATACAACTCTAACCCCCAATAGTTCTCCTTTTATACAACTCATCACGGATATAATAATATTATATTATATTTAAATTATATTCTATGAATATTAAATTTTATGAATATTAAAATAATAATATTATTTTATTAACATTAATTAAATTTTATCACTATGTTATATCTATATTATCTATACTTTTATATTATATTATTTTAAAAAAACTTTTCTTTTAATTAGAATATATAGTTGTACTCACAAATCACAATCTACTAACATATTTCAATTTTCCTCATCGCTCAAACACTTTAATTTATTTAAAATTAAAATTTTATAATTAAAATTTTTTAATACTAAAATTATATTATATTTTACCTACATTAAAATATACTCTTTTATTTAAATTTTCATTAAAATATTTCTAATATATTTGTAACTCTTTTTATTAATAAAAATTTTCTAATTAAATTTAAAGAAAAATAAAAAAATTGGTCAGTTGGTCGTCCGTCCGGTAAGTCATCTTTTTATACAACTTTTTTTATCATCTGTAAGTTTTCTTTTTATATGACTTTTTTTATTCAATTATGATATAATTATAATTTAATTTTTAAAAATATATATATATATATTACATATATTGTACAATAATCTAATATCATATCTCACTTCACTTCTACTTGAAATTACAACTTATTAATTAAATCTCATGAATATTAAAATAATATTATTATTTTATCTATAAATAATTTTTATTATATATTATATTATCATAGCCGATATAATAAAAAAATTTAAATTACATATTTAAATCATATAAAATAATTAATATATAATTTATTAATCTCGCCCGTGCTTTGCACGGGTTATAAGCTAGTACTAACTTAGAGTTATATAATTATAAAAACAAGATTATATTTAATATATACAAATATACAATATTATTATAAAAGTGATACTCCACTACTTCAAATTTAATAAAAAATTGTATATATTCTTATTTCGGCATATATAATTATTTCATCTATACGGTTGAATTATAAAAACAACTAATAAAATGCATAATTTATAGCGCAGTAATAGAAAACTTTTCTATTGTACCATTTAATTAGAAACTCCATCCCCTAATTTAAATCAAATTAAAATAAGTTAGAATTACCTCAATAAAATTTCTAATTAGAAGGTAAGTGATAACTAAACTCTTACAAAACAAATAATAATTTATATAAAATTTTAAATTAAACTATAAAATGTTTAAAAAAAATAATTTTGAAAAGATTTTAGAAACGTAACGTATTTTTTTTTTTTTTTTTATGTATATAGAGATAAGGTATAATAATGATTTGCCCTATCTTATTATTATTATAAGAAGTTAATCACACGGCAGCATGAAGAGAACAAGAGAGACGAAAAAGGAGGTTCCGGGACAAGTGATTCGCTATGAGATATTTACCAGACTTCCGGTCAAGTCATTGGTACGTTTGTAAATCTTGGCTATCTGTGATATCTGATCCTGTCTTCCCAAAAGAACATTACAATGCCTGTGCCATGCAAAACCCTAACCATTTTGACTGCATAATAGCTAATAACATTACTGCAGGACTCGTCATTCTCTCTCGACACGTCCCTTTCGATCGTTATACTGATTGTTATAATAAATTGATTGGTTGTATTCACGGCTTACTTTGTCTACACCATAACAACAACAAGTTGTGGTTATGGAACCCCCCTGCTATCCGCAGATGGATATACGGTCTCCTGACTCTTGGGATAACTTTGGATTTGGTTTTGATCCTGTAAGTAATGACTACAAGGCGGTAGTCATCTTCAATGATACATTTGATGATAAGTGGTGTTTGGAGTAAGATGTATAGTGTCGGACCAATCGGTAGTTATAGTTATATATGTCCCAAGGTTTTAAGTAGGGTGGTGAGATTGTTTTTTATAAAGATGGACTTGTTTCCTACGATGATCATAAAACAAATACAATGATATACGCCTAGTTTGTTTGTTTTTTCTTAAAGGAATCGAGTCGGACACGGCCATGAACAATACATGAATCCTCAAGGTCCGTCGAAAGTTTAGACAATCTTTGATTACATGCTCAGTTAAAAGAATTAGATACATAGATACATACATATGAATAAACAGTAATAAATATGTATGTCGTTTAGTAGAGTGAGTGAGAGTTCACCGGAAAATATGGCCGGAGATTTCGCCGATCGCCGGCGATTTTATCTTTCGGGGAATTAATTTATGGCGCGTACAGTCGGGGTTGGGCTTGAGAGTGTAACGACCCGACCACGGTCTATCAGTATCAAATTCAAATAAAAATTAACTTGTAAAAAGGTTAAATAAATTATAATATTTTAAGAGTAATTATCGAAAGTTTCATTAAATTTTTCTCTCATTTACAAATTAACCAATTATGTTTATTTAACAAATTTTATAAAATCATACAAACTTTAATTATAATTAAGTTAAAATCATAGTAAAATGCATATTTTATTATTTATCGAAAGAAAATTTTGTACTTTTCCAGTTGTGTGATGGTTATTTTGACAAAATAATATGCGTTTGTGTCACGTGACAAGCATTGATATGATAAATTTTGTACACGTCAGATTTTAATTTAAACACAATTAAAGTTTTGCATAATTTTTATGAAGTTTATTGGTTAAACGTGTGAAAAACAAATATGATTGATTAATTTGCAAATTAGAGAAAAGGTCAATGGGTTTTTTGGCAGTTAGCTCAATATTTTAATATCATAATTAGTTAGATTGCAAGTTAAAACATCTCTAAATTATATGATTTTTTGAATTTAAGTCCTTAAACTACTTCTTTTTTTTGTAATTGAGTTCTTAAACTATATAATTTTTGAATTTAAGTACTTAAACTATTTTATATGAGTTGAATTGGTTGTTTAGGTTTACTTATAAGTTAATACTTACTTAAAACTTCTAATTAGAGACAATGTATAATTAAACTCTTACTTAAAGAACAAATAATAATTTATATAAATATGTAATACACAAATTTTACAAAATTCAAAACATAAATTTGAAAATAAGATATATTCTTGTATAGTGTCGGACCAATCGGTAGTTATAGTTATATGTCCCAAGGTTTTAAGTAGGGTGGTGAGATTGTTTTTTTATAAAGATGGATTTGTGGTCCTATTCCTGGCCTCCTGGGCGTAAATGTTATTTTGTCCGAAGCAGTTATAGATATACGCCTAGTTTGTTTGTTTTTTCTTAAAGGAATGTGGAGTAGGACAGGGCCATGAACAATACATGAATCCTCAAGGTCCGTCGAAAGTTTAGACAATCTTTGATTAAATGCTCAGTTAAAAGAATTAGAGAGTACCTTGGATATATTGGTGTAATAGTTGTTTTTTCTCTTCCTCTCTCTTTGTATATAACAAACATTAACTACATACAAAGATTCAACAAGCATACTGCAATCTCATTTTGTGACTGCATAATTCAATTTTATTCAACAATAAAATAACGGAATTAGAAACAAGGCCCTGCTGATCATGTCTTCACAACAAGCAGAAACGCAGAATCAATCATGTGATCGTAAAGATGGGTACAATTACACCAACAAAAATCTCACTTCTTCAACTATGATAATAATTCAACAGAGAATTATACGATGACTGGCCTCACACTTAAATGAGTTACGGTGTTTGTTCTACAATTTTTGAACTCCACAAATGAAATTCAAGTTACAAGGTACTCGTATATAATTACGCCAAAACATGAAAGGTGGTACATCAAGGTACTCCTCATTTAAGTAAAAAGTAATAAAAAAATAATAGAATCGATTTCAGACCGAAAAACAAATTCTATATTTGAAATTTTTGTGAAAAGATACAATCTTATGATTTGTTACATCACAAATACATTATACACGTATACATAATTTATATATATAATATATGTATTCGTAAAATAAGATATTAAAAAAATTAAGAATAATATTTATTTTGAATTTATTGGAAAGAAAAGAAAAGTGAATATAAATTCATATTATAAATTGAAATAAATATTGTATTATTATATATGTGCATATAAAATTTATTAAAATATATTTATATTTTAAACTGGCCCTAAGATTTTTTTTATAAAATTGTTATATTACGAGTATTTTGTGATTTTTTATTATATTAACCAAAGTCAAAACTAGAAAAATGTATTATTTAATCGAGATAATTACTTTATTAAATTTTAATTATTGTTTAACAAATTTATTTAATGATCTTTTTTTTAAAATTCGACGATAATTCGAATTTATTTAACATTAATCGAATTGAACTTTCAAATCCAAATGAAATTTTGTTTTAAATAAGTAATCCGAAAAAGATCCGAATCGAATTTAATCCGTTTTGTATTCGAAAATCATCCGAATTTTAATCCGATTTTGATCCAAACCGAAATTGTACCAATCTTAACCGAAACCGATTCAATTTGTGCAAAACCGAAACTGAATCCGAACCGAATCCGATCCGATCCGATCCGATCTGAACCGGATATAAATATACTATAATCGAAAATCAATCCGACCCGAAATTAATCCGATCCGAAACCGAACCGTTTACCCAAATTGACATGTATATCCTAATACAAAATTACCCAAACATGCATTTTAAGCTTCTGGCCTAGCCAAATAGACTCTTATTTAGCTAATTCTTTGGCCGTGCTCCTGCTCAACTCGTGCGCTGACCTCTGCAGTTTGCACGCAGTTAATGTCCTCCAACTCTTGAACACAGAGAGGCATTAAATTTTGGCAACAACCTTTCATCAATACATCCAACAACTGGTTGATTTAAGTGGTCAAGCTTGATCAACACTAATACTACTTACTGCTATTTACGACACATCAATTGCCAATCCAGGGCGAAGATTGCATTCACACTGTTAGCTCATCAAGTCAACTGGAGTGCTCCAATATGCCATTCTATCCCATGCACCTATCCATAATGCCATAATGGTGGAACCAGAATCTCGAAATTCAAATTACGGGACTTGACTTCAGAAGGTTCTAAAGTTTAGGCACAATTTAAATTTGCTTATCGATGTTGGATCATCTTGGTCATTTGAGATTATCTAATGCATGGGATTTGCCTTAAGTATGATTCATGACTATTAATCGTTGTTGTAATACTATGTCTGTCCATGGCCCATGCACGATGTCTGGATAGGATATGTATACTTCAAGTGATTGACTTCACTTTAGACTGCACAATGCTGGACCGACATATTATTATTGTTATTACTTCACTTCAAGAATTCGTCAAGGAGTAGCCGCTTATAAAGAAAACAAATTGAATCTTTGAATTTGTCTTTAAGATCTAAATTGTAAATGATACCAACATTATGGAATGAATGTTGTATAAAACGAGATTGTTTTAACTGCTCAATTTGTGCTGCATTTCTATATCCCAAACTAAAATGTCGTTAATCACGGGTTTCAAGAAAACGTTCTGCATTATTTTATTCGGCATGTGTCTTCTGTTTCCTATAAACAAATCTGCTGATACAATTACATTAATCAACTTTCTCTCTGATGCTAAGAATGAAAGCCTTTTGTCCTCAGATGGAAACTTCAGGCTTGGTTTCTTTAGTCCTCGGAATTCTGTTAATCGCTATGTTGGTATATGGTTCGACAAAGTTTCAGAACATAATAATGTATGGGTGGCAAACAGAGACAGGCCTTTAAAGGAAAAGAATGGCATTTTCAAGATTAGTACTGATGGAAACATTGTGGTTTACTCGGCTGCAAATAAAAGTGAACTTCTCTGGTCTAGTAACATATCACATTCTAACATAACTGTCAACTCAACTGCCAAGCTTTTTTCTTCAGGTAATTTTGTGTTAACAACTACGAATGCTATAAATCACAACAAAATCGATGTATGGCAGAGCTTTGACCACCCTACTGATACGGGATTGGCTGGTATGAAAATCGGGTTGGATAAAAGGAATGGTTTTAGGCGGGTCCTAACTTCTTGGAAATCTGAGGAAGATCCAGCTACTGGAGAGTACTCCGCTTTGGTGGAAGTGGATGGTCCACCTCAGTTTTATGTTTACAAGAAGTCATCTCCAATATGGAGAGCAGGCCCATGGAATGGGCAGAGTTTGAGTGGTGTTCCGACTGTTGCTTCAAGACTTAAGTCCTACGAAATGGATTACACTAATGAATCCTCACTCTTCAGATCTACTTATGTCAACAACAATGACGAGGTATCGCAGATTCAAAATTGAGCTTTTATTTTTTCTGTTTCTTCATTAATTCATAAGTAATTAGCATTACATCATAGCCTTATAGACTAACATGTTATTGTGACTGAGGAAGTTTATATTTATAAGCATACATACTAATTATGATTTAGATAACTATGCGCATACATGTAGGGAGTTCAGACATTAATAGGGACTGAACAATGATTATGAAACAATATCTTTATACTGATAGATATATTGAGGTTCATAATAATTTGCATTTCCTGATATTAAAATGCTACATCCTGGCATGACTGGATTTACAAGCAAAGTTCTTGAACTCAATTTCACATACTTCATAGTATTTTAGTTTACCAAATTAACAAGGCTTAAGGAGAACATTTGTTACATCATTCTTAAAACTTGTGCAGGTATGTTTTTTTTAGTCTTACCCTTTTAGTATTAAAACTAATGTTTTGAGTACTCTGGGAAATAAAATAAAAGGATTAGGATATTCATGAACTCTGAGAATGCCTCATATTTCAGTCCATTATATTTGTAACATCCCTTTACATGAAGTGATTGTAATGCTTGTTAGGTTTACATGACATTTGATTCCCCCGGGCCAGGGATTTTCAAAACGCTTCAACTGGATACCACAGGAATAGCACGAGAACAGATATGGCACAATGGTCGCTCTGGTGGTTCCAGTAGCAATGAAGAGGCTCGTACTTGGGCTACGTTTTGGGTTTCTCAACAAGACCAGTGCGATCAGTACATGCACTGTGGGCCATCAACCATCTGCAACACCTTCAATAGTGCCACTGAGTGTTCATGCTTGCCTGGATATGAGCCAGAGTCCCCTGGTGATGATGAAAGGTTAAAATGCATCGAAAAGAGGAAAGAGTTGCACATTTGTGGAAAAGGTACGGGAGAGGGGTTTCTGAAGTTACCTGGCATTAAACTTCCTGATGCCAAATTTTCTAGATTTTTCAGTAATCTCAGCTTACAAGAGTGTGAAGAAGTGTGTTTAAAGAGCTGCAGCTGCACTGCTTATGCCAGTGCAGATGTCAATGTGGGTGGCCATGGTTGCTATGCATGGTTTGGTGAATTAAATGATGTCAAACAGTATCATTCTGTAGATGGACAGGATTTTTACTTGAGATCAGATGCAGCAGAACTTGGTTTGTATATCTAATTAATTCAATCATTTTCTCGTTGTCGTTATTTTGTAGAATTAATTGTATGTAATTTCTTACAGCAGCACCTAATATGACGCTGAAGAGGAAGAAAAGTCACAGTAAGAGAATGCTTATAATCATCATTGCAGTGGTTGTTCCTGTAGCAGTTCTGTTCTCTTGTCTTTCTCTATTCTGGTGGAGAATTAAAGGACATGATGAGGAAAGGTAAAGAAAATTTTAACTTCCTCGTTTGCATACCAAAGGAGGCCTTAATGACTTTTAAAAAGATCATGTAGTATCAGTTATCAAATCAATCTAACATTTTTAGACTAAATGAAATTTGCATAGGGAAGAAGCAGAAGCAAACTTATTGAGAAATGATATATGCAGATTTAGCAATCTAACACAAATTTTTCTAGCAGCCAAAAATTGAAGAACAACAGCAACATAGAGTTGACATGCTTCAGTTTGGATACTGTATTAACAGCAACTGCTAATTTTTCTTCTGCAAACAAGCTTGGACAAGGTGGTTTTGGCCCAGTTTATAAGGTAACAATTTGGTTAAATGATAGTTTTAACCTCCAAGTTTGATTTTTGATTGACAACAGTGCTTAAAACATAAAAATGGATATATTAGGCACCACCATTGACAAATTGTAATGGAACCATATAGCCAAGTAATTTGGCAACTTTGACTGAGTTTTAGCGAAGTTAGGGAACATGTGAAACTGGCTCTATGAAGCCAAGAATTAATAAAAAAAGGGGCTTGAGACATGCAAAATTTCCAGTCATAGTGTTCAGTTTGTCCTTTTGTGGTCCAATGTACATGTTTCTAAAATTTTAGGGCTGATGTCTACCAAGGTCAATCATGGTAGACATGATGAATCCCTCTATGTGTAGGTTTCCTTCTAATCTACACATATGAATATAACAGGATCATATATAGATATGCACATTTATAACTTGACATTTGGCATAAAGTTTGTTAGTATTACATACATAGTTAACTCTTACGATGTGATATGCAGGGTCAATTATCAAATGGTCTGGAGATAGCAGTGAAGAGGTTATCAAAAAACTCAGGTCAAGGTGTTTCCGAGTTTAAGAATGAAGCTTCTCTGATTGCAAAACTCCAGCATAAGAATCTTGTTCGTCTTGTTGGATGTTGCATAGAAGACGAGGAAAAAATGCTTATATATGAATATATGTCAAACAAAAGCTTGGATTATTTTATTTTTGGTACAAAACTTCTTACTACATTTTCTTTATGTGTAGTTTTTATATATTGATTTTTAAACTCCTTTTTTACTGGTTCAAGACGAAACCAGGAAGTCATTGCTGGACTGGCCAAAGCGCCACCAGATAATCGTGGGTGTTGCACGAGGAATCATGTATCTTCATCAAGACTCCAGATTGAAAGTGATCCATAGAGATTTAAAAGCTAGCAACATTCTCTTAAATAATGAGATGAATCCAAAAATATCGGATTTTGGCACAGCAAGGTTATTTGAAGGGAACCAAAGCCAGGCCAATACTAGGAATATCGTGGGGACATAGTAAGTATTCGTCTTCTTGAAACTTGTGAAACAATCTATTACATGCCTTTAAATTATATTTGCAGCTATTAGCTTGTTTCTCTTGTTGATGAAGATATTTCTTCAAATTGAAAAAAGATTTGACATGTATGTAGAAATAGATATACCGCCAATATGTTATTGTGATCGTTTTACTAATTGTGTTTTGATGGAATACAGTGGTTATATGTCACCAGAGTATGGCCTGTACGGCCTTTTCTCTGAAAAGTCTGACGTTTTTAGTTTTGGAGTGCTACTTCTTGAAATCATCAGTGGAAAAAAGAACAGTGAACTTTTTGACGATAGTTCCACCTCAAACCTAATAACTTTGGTAAGCTGAAGTAATTTATTCTCCACATGATCTTCTATGTCATCAAATTAAAGTAGTACTTTTACCCTGTATACTACTTTCATTGTAATATTTGGAATACTGATTCAGACCTGGGAGCATTGGAAGAATGGTACTGCCGAAGATATAATTGACACAAGTATCAGGGAGGATTCAATATCGACATTGAGTGAGGTGGTATGCTGTATGCAATTGGGGCTTTTATGTGTTCAGGACAATGTAAAAGACAGACCAACTATGTCAGATGTTGTTTACATGTTAAGTAATGCATCAGGTCTTCCTGCACCAAAGCAGCCTGTTTTTGCTTTTGAAAGAAGCACCAAAGAATCGAACCCAATTGTCCATGATTTAAATGATGTGACCATCACCGAGCCTAGTGGACGATGAACTAACTAATTGATTTCAAGAGTGATCCCGCTTTAAAGCACGTGTAGAAATTTTACAGTCTGATTTCAAATGTTCTAAATATTTTCTGGAGCTTCAAGCAGTTGTGAGTTTGTTTAAGTTAATTTCAGTTTGAATCCAGTTTATCCCTCTTGGATCCAGTGAACAATTAGTATGTTCTGAAGAAAATATCTTGTAGATGATTTGGTATTTTGATCACTGTCAACAAAATTTGCTAATAATATTGTTTTTGTTGTTTATCAACTGGCACCCCTGCTTTAAATGAAATAAAGTAAAAAATATATATCACTGTTGGTGTTGCAATTTGGTAAGAAATATATAGTTGCAAGTTCAAGAAATTCTAATGCACATACTCGTGCTGTGACAGAAAATTATCGTATTTTTGATAACTTTGTTCAAACATTTAGAAATTCTTAATGTGTATTTTGTATATTGTCCATGATGTGATTCAAGATGGGTTGATTGCATTATTAGTGTCCGACAGTTCACCTTCCTTGCTTGGCAAGTTGGGTGTCTCAATGCACGCTGCTCTTCTGTGATCCTACAGATGTTGCATAATCTTGACTTCAGTAGTATATTCCTTAGCTGTCTTTCCTTGGTTGTCAATGTGTATCTACAAATCTGTTATATTTGATATATTGTATAGAGACAGATCCTCCAACTTCTATTCGTTTTAACTAAACGATAAAATAATCTAAACTTCCTTAATTATCACACATCAAATGCAAGTGGCAGGGGTTGCTAATGCCACTTTTGTTCCATGACATGGGATTTTCTGATGTGTCCTCGACCAGTTGTGCCTTTTCTGACATTTATGTTTGCGTTTGGTTTGTTGGAGTGATATAAGGTGAAACGTACAAAAAAAATTAAAGGTGAAAGCGAAGAATGAAGAAACTGTGGTGAAGGTGAGGGAAAATAAGATAACATGATAATTTTATGATTGAAATAGAGGGGGAGGGGGAGGGGGAAGAGAAACATTATTCTCTTGTAAAACGGATGGGAGGAGATTATTGTGAACTGACAAAAGGAAATGAGGGATGTCACGATGGAAGGTTTGAGGTTGCTGTAAACTTATATAGAGAATGGTAATCAAGATTAATAGATAATGTATAAATAATTAGACGGACAACCTACAGATTTGATACCTTGTTTGCTTAAAATGTTTTAACTTTTGATTTTGACCTATTAAACTCTGTGGTTGTTTGATTATATGGGTGTAGTAATAGATTTTTGTCAGCAAGGACAGAAGAATTAGTCGTTTTCCCGACAACAATAAACAATGTAACAAGCTGCATGTAGTCCTTAATTTAAAAGCTAAATAAAATAAAGTTGAAGAATATATCCACTAATACAGAAGAAGCAAAAAAATTATGATAATGTTAGCTAAAAAAATTATGATAATTGCTGGTTTACATAACATATAACAAATGGGAACCAAGAGGAACACATTTCTTTGACATTGTTTTCAAATTTAAAGGAATAACGGTTTCAGCGAGGTAATGGGTTAAAGAGAGAAGAATGATCATAATTTTGGGTGGCTCGGGTGTTTAGCAAGAAAGTTGTGAAAGATATATGAAATATGGGCCATTAGCGATGAAATTCCTGAGTCCTACAAATGCCATGGGCTGCACAGGCTTGCAAGGTTATAACAAGAACCCCGAGATTAGTATATAAATTGAGTAGAGAAAGAGTAATACAACTGTGACAAAGCAATGGAGGTTTTTTTAAGTTGTTAAGCATGAAACTTCCCGATGCTAATTGCTACATTTTTGATATCCTGAGCTTGGAAGTGTGTGACGTGGAGTGTGTTGCAGAAGCTGCAATTGAGAATTGTATAAATCTACGTAGTTTTTTTTTTAAGAAAAAGAAATATCTAGACATTCCTGCTCACCTCTAGACCTCTGCATGTAGCTAATGTCCTCCAACTCTTCAACTTGCAGACCTGCTCACCTCCAGACCCCTGCATGTAGCTAATATCTTCCAACTCTTCAACTTGCAGAATAGATGTGTGCTATAATCATAGACAAAGAACCAACAACATTGCAGAATAAATGATTGTTCATAAATTTACACAGCTACTCTCTTGGACAAAAAGGGAAGTAGAGGTATTAAATTTTGGCAATAACACCATAAATACATCCACCATTAGTTGGTTTAATTGTCAAGTTTGACAAACATTCAGTACTGCTAACTGTTCACCACTTGCAAATCCAATGTAAAGTTTATATTGACACTGTTAATTCATCAAGTCAACTTGAATGTTCCACTTGATAGCCATTCTAATACATGCACCCGATCACTTTCCTGGATTTTTTTTTATAAACACCGGAACTGCTACATAAGGCCCATCAATTACCAATCCAAAACAGCCTTTCTAATACATGCACCTGACTGTTTCCCTGAATCTTTTCTGATCAACACCAGTTCTGCTACTCAAGCCCCATCAAATGCCAACCAATGTAGCCTCTTTGAAACATGCACCTGATTGTCTTTGCCAACCAATGTCGCCTCTTTGATACATCATACATGCACCTCATTGTCTTCCAGTATCTTTTTTAATAATACCACTTTCAACTATGATAGACATTATCTGCACAATATATTGGTTTCCGGTTCTACAGTTCACATTTGAGATTTTCCCTATAAATATAAGTGCCTCGTAACTATGACTAAATACGAGAAACCTGACTCCAATCAATTTTTTCTGAGATAATTGAGTTCAATTTTTTATACTTGAACTAAAAATTTATAAAGGCTTATTCTAAAACCCCTTTTTACTGGTTCAAGACAACACCAGGAAGTCATTGCTGAACTGGCCAAAGCGCCACCAAATCATCGTGGGTGTTGCACGAGGTATCATGTATCTTCATCAAGACTCCAGGTTGAAAGTGATCCATAGAGATTTAAAAGCTAGCAATATTCTCTTAGATAATGAAATGAATCCAAAATTATCTGATTTTGGCACAGCAAGGATATTTGGCGGAAACCAAAGTCAAGCCAATACTTGTCAAATTGTTGGGACATAGTAAGTATTCGGCTTCTTTAAAATTATTAAAAGACCATCAGTTGCCTATACATTTGCAGCTCTTAGCTTGCTCCTCTTATCCATGATGAGAATTTTTCTTATGTAGACTTAATTGCACTTTGATGGCCTGAACTATAATGTTTTTGCAGAAATATGGCTCAACTATAAAACTTGTCAATTTGATGGCTAAATTATTTATTTTTTGACACTTGATTGCATTCCGTTAAATTTTTTTAACAGACGTTAGTGAAATAAGATTTAATTACACTTTGATGACCTGAACTGTAATGGTTTTACAGAAAAATAGCTCAACTATGCAATTATGTATGAAGAGATAGATATATTTCCATTACGCATCAGATTACTAATTGTGTTTTGATGGAATACAGTGGTTATATGTCGCCAGAGTATGGTCTGTACGGTTTTTTCTCCGAGAAATCTGACGTTTTTAGTTTCAGGGTAGTACTTCTTGAGATTATTAGAGGAAGAAAGAACACTGAATTTTTAGAAGATAGTTCCACCTCAAACATATTGCCTTATGTAAGCTGAACTTTCCTATTGTGCATATGATCTTCTATGTTATCAAATTATAGTAGTGCAATTTACCATGTTCACCTTTTCAACTATAACATACGGAAGAATGGTAGAGCTGAAAATATTTTAGACAAAAGTATTAGGGATGATTAATTCTCGACATCAAGTGAAGTGGTACGTTGCATTCAACTGGGGCTTTTATGTGTTCAGGACGAATGGACGATGTAACAGACAGACCAACTATGTCAGATGATGTTACATTTTAAGTGATGCATCAGATCTTCCTACACCAAAGCAGCCTGTCTTTGCTGGAGTAAGAAGCATCAAAGATACGAATGAAATGGTCCCTGATATAAATGATGTGACCATCACCGAGCCTAGTGGACGATGATCTTACTAATTGATTTCAAGACTCTGCCTGGTTTTATTAAAGCATGTGTAGGGGTAGGAATATTAAATTTAAATATTTCTCTGTTAATAGTAATGTTCCAAGATATTCTGATTCTACTCTGAGTTTTTAAGCATTTGTGAGCTCTATTTGAGTCAAATTTGCGCTTTGAATCTAGTTCATCGCTCTTGGATTCAGTAAACAATCAGTATGTTGCAAAGAACATATCTTGTAGATGATTACTATCAACAATATATGCTTTTATAATTTCTCCCAAAAAGACTCAAAATCTTAGAGATCCATGCAAATTAAATGAAACTAAAAAATACTCTTCTTTCTCCGGATGATACCAATTCATAATCGTGTGAATTCTTGCAGGCGATAACATATGTTTGATTAAAAATGTTTGAATATGTGTGTAAAGTTTAGTTTGAGGGATTTTCTTTTTTTGAAGGGTGGTAGGGTGGTGCGGGGTGATGGTTCTTTCCATCATAAGTTTGAAGAAAAATGGTCCAAAATATCATAATTAAAAAGAAATGGCTATTTTTATCACTTAAAAATGCAATTTCATCTTGGGTCTTTTAAAAACGCAAGTTTAAGACACATTTTTATTTAAAAAATTACAAAGGCAAGTTCAGTTTGCGTTTTTGAAAAAAAAAATTGAACACATATTTGCAATGTGTTTTTGTACTTTCCCTGCGCTCCAACCCAGAAATCCATCAACCTGACCCAATGACAAAACGGTAAAAGGGCAGATTTGGTGTCTAAACTTGGCAAATTTTGATAATTTAGTGTCTGCACTTTTAAAATTATCATTTTGGTGTCCGAAACTGGCAAAACGTTTCAAATGAGTTCTAATTACTTTGGGAGAAATTAAAAGTAACAATCCGCCTAGTACAACAGAAATGAGGGTTATAAGACACCAAAATGAGGGTAAAACCGGCATTATACTATCAAACTAAATATACAAGGAAAGTGGAGTAATAAAATTTTTGCCAGACCTGCCGCCAATGAGGGATTATTACCATTCTCAAGTCTCAACTAACACTAATAAATACTACACCAATCTACTGTATAAAATGCTAGACATTGCTAGTAGTGTGGACACACAAAGCCTAGTTATTTATTGAAAAAACAAAGAAATAAACAAGGTGTTTATTCATTGTTCTGTATTAAATCTGTCTGATTCTGATCTACTTGCCCACGAAAGGAGAGACAAAAAGTTCTACCGTTATTCATAAACAAAAATTCAAATTACTTTATATATACACACACACAAGTACACAATACATCAATCTATTATCAAGATCAATATCAATATCAAAACATCACAAGTGACCCACAACAGCAAAGCTACAAAAACTCACTCAAACCCATATCAAACTCAAAGTGTTTGAGCCATGGCTGCTGAAAAAACCCAAGAATATCAACTAGAAAATCAAGAAAACCCCTCTTTAAGCCAAGAAAAAAAAAACATTTTTTCATCTTATTTAGGTCTAAGCTTTGCAATCTTTCTTGGGTATCTTCCAAAATCTAGTCTTTCACTAATCCCATCTCTTCAATCTCGAAATAAGTCACTTTTGATGAAGCTTCACCAAGCTGAAGCTGAGCTTAAAGAAGTTTATTCTAGGAGAAAAGAGGACTCAAAAGCAAATGCAAGAGTTGTTGAGATCTTTGCTAGTCATAGACATGCTTGGCAACAAGAAGAGAAGAGACTTCTTCATCAGATTGATGTCAATGCTGAAGAAATTGCTCATTTGAGAGCTAAGCTTGAGGATTTTGAGAAGTCTGAAGCGGGGTTTAAGTCCAATTTGGAGGAGTTGAAGAGGGAAATTTTTGAGAGGGATGAGATGTTGAATTTTATGTGGAAAAGGTCTTCCGAAATGCAGGAATATGATGTGGATTTGGGGTCAAGGTTTGGGAAACTTAGGGTTTCAGATGGGGTTGAGTCTTTGGAGGAGTGTTTTGTGGATAATAGAGGTGGGGTTCATAATTTTGATGAAATGAGTGGTGGGTATGTTCCGTCTGGTAATGACTTTGATTCCAACTTTTCGAATTTGAGTTCCAAGTTTTGGGCTGAAAGAGCAACTCCTCGGCAGGTTTGCATCATCTTATTTCTCCTCAACTTAGTTTGTTTGTTTGCAATTTTATCAAAAAAATCTCGATTGTCAATATACTATATATTTTTTGCGTTTTTGGTAGGTTTTAATTTATTAAGTATATATATGGCTGTGTTCTTTGTGCAATCATGCTATATGTTGGTATGATGGGATATTTCATTGATCACAAGATATTCTGGAGTTGCCAAATTTTAGATGAGTTCTGATTATTTTATATAGAGGGACATCTGGTGGAATAATGAATATTCTGTTGATTATAAATTTAAGATTCTGGACATTGATCTGGTTCAATTCTGGTAATCTTAACTTGTAGTGAATATTTTATATCTGAATTCTGTTATGGTATATACAAATTTCATATCAAAGTTGATGAGCATATTGTAGTTGTCTATCTTTCATTTAAAATTTGGTTGCTCTTTTTTCATATTTTACTTTAATTAACACTTTCTAATGAGATAACATTAGTAAAATACATGTTTCTCTAGTACTTTGTCTTTTTCTTAGGTATTTTGTCCTATCTATGTATCCCATGTTACTTGGAACAAGAAATGATATCATTAGAGGAACAGAGTAGCTTGCAGCAGATATCTTGAACAGTTAGGAGATATTTTGAAATGTTTGGTGCCCGTACATTGTTATTTAGCTGTAATGGTTCTTTGAATAACCACAAGTTCAGTGTTTCTGTTATTTTTCATTGTCACTGGACCACCCATACTGCCATACAGAGTGATCTTTGTTTTTCTGTCATCCAACCACTACTTTGGTTTTCTTAGGAATCCATTATTGCTTATTTTGGTAGGATATATTGTGAAACTTTAAAGTAGTGCATCTTCTTTCCATTTTAGTGTAAGAACTGTTTGGTGGGTCATCAACCAAATACCAAATTTAGTTGGCACTCATGTGATATTCAATATGAGAGTCCTGAATTCACGCAATTTGTTATCTGATCAATCTTTTCAATAGTCTAGTCTACTATGGACATATATGTTCATATTTCATCTCCCTATATTTCGTTGTTCTTTACATCTATGCTTGAGTTGTCAATCTTTGAACTTGATTAATATTTCTGCGGCAATAACATTTATGAAATCATGACTTATTGTTGTTCAAGTAAAAGAGAGATTTGTGACCGACTCTTTTGATGGGACTCATCCTGTAGAAATTGATCGCTGGACTCACACAACTCTATTGTCTCTTCCCAAAAGAATCAATTATGTTTCTTGTCATTTACTTTATTTCCAAAAGAGAATATTATTTTATATCACTGAGTTATCATGTTGAATGTCTATGAAATCTCCATCGCTGAAGAATATTGATAATTTACCAAAGGCCGGTCGTATTTTTCTTATGGCTAAGTTTCTTTTGTTACTTCTTGATATTCTTGTAGGATGTACAGTATGAATCCCCTGAATCTGTATATCATTTGAAGCATTTTGTAGCAAGGTAAATCTGGCTTCTTTAGAAGTGAATCTTATAGTAAACTATTAAATATACTTGCTCACCGTGCTGCAACTTATACAAGAATACACATGCTTCTTATTCAGAAGGGAGTCCCCGTGGAAAATGGAAGGGGAATCTACAGGAATTTCTGCTAAACTAAAGTTACTTGAACAAGAGCTATTGAATTTAGAAAGAGTTGGTAAAAATGATCTATCCAAAGTACCATCGCTGATGCGGAAGCAGGCAAAAAGATATCAAACTCTTGCTGGAAAAATTGATGATCTTTGTCGAAGAATGGTACTGTGTTTTTGCTTTAAAGCTTTATATTGTGCATCGTATTATCTGATCCTTGAATAATTCTGGAAGCATATTTTGCAAGTATAATTTTGTTTAGAATTTAGAAGTTTTAGATTAAACATGCAAGTCGTTTTCTTTAGACGTTGAGTCGTTGACTTGAATTATATCTGTATTCTCACTTGAATTGATATGGATTAATGATATTTTTTCCACCACATGTGCCAGCTGTGATGCTGTATAGTGTATACTGTATCTGAATATCAAATAAGTATAGAATTAGATATGTATTTTAATCTGAATTGTTTTAGATTGATGGCATTTTTATTTTTCTTTTAGTATTTCTGATTTTTGAACTTTATAATAACAGGTAGACTGTATTATTTAAGTCATATGCCTTATTATATATATATATGCTAGCCTTGAGGCCCTTTACTGATTATTAAGTTGTGAAGAGAATAAATAATTGCTATATATGTGCCTTTTACTTGCCCACCATGGCTGATGGCACCACGTAATACTGATCCAGCATCTCTCTGAAAAAAGTAATCTTAAAACAGTTCACCATGGCTGGGGGTGAACTGTTTTATTTACTTTTTTGGTTTGATATTTAAATTAATATATTCCTAAAAAAAATTCTTATAAGCAGGCAAGTGATCAATGTGAAGCCGACCTCAGTCCGGAATTCCGGACACGAAGGCAGACCGAGTTCTTGCTGGAAGCATTCAGACTCCAACAACGTGGATCAGAAACTGGGCAAAAGCTGATGGTGCTTCAAACTGAGACAGGAAAGAGTTGTTTTGGCGACGCACTTGAAAGCCAAGCAAAATTGGCAACAAATCGGTCAATAGGTTCGATAAAAAACAACTTCAGAGAAATCCAAAGAAACTTGGAGATATGGTTGGCCAGAATCATTGGAGATGTTGAAGGTTCACTTGCAAGAGATGGGGCTTCAAGATTAAAGGAATACAATGCTTCAAGATATCCTTTTGGTCAATAGAAAGATCAACGCTTCTTTTTGGAACCTTGATTACAAGCGTATCTTATCTTTTGGTAATTTAGTAATTTACTCATCTAAGCTCTAGTCTTGTGCAGGAATATGACTTCATTTGTAAAAATGTATTGTTTAAAGGGTGAATTTAGATGGGAAGTGGCTGACTAAAGAATTGTTAATACCTCATGTGATCCTCCTAGCCTTCAATTTCCCAAGGCCTCTTTGCTTTATCAAATAAAAAATCGACTAAAAAATCTTGTTCTTTCCCTGTTAAGAAAGTCTTTGTTTCAGCAACTTTTGTCTAATTTATTATTTGCAATTGTATCACTTATAACTATATTTAACAATTTGTAGAATCTAAAAAATATGCATCTCTTTTCATATATTAAGTTCAAAAATAAGAACTTCCAATAACATATCAAAAAATCAAAATCTTCGTTGCCGTAGTTTTTGGCACAGACATCTTTAAATCATCAATTAACAAGTGTGATTAACTGGGACAGTTATCTTCTAGTAGTAAAGAAGAGCAATAAAATTTTAAAGTAGATAATTATGAATTTAAGTTCATTTAACCTAAATTTATTACTCGTATCATTTCAAGCAGCTCAAATATACACAACATTGTCTGAAAGTGTAGCAGAAATACAGCAACATAGTATCAGTACAATGTGATTCAATCAGAGAGGTTTGACATAAAATACAGGTAGCATCACCTCCTATAAATGTTTCATTATTTAAGTTATTGTTTGCAGGCAAGTATGCATCTTTAGAACCAGATAACAACGAGATCAAGTAGCTTCCTCCAGCAGCTGCTTTACCTTAGTAATATAATCACTCATTGCTTCTTCCTTGGATTTTCCTGCGAAAATTGTGCGCAAATCAACAGATATTAAAGGACATCGTGTAGAACCCGTAAGATATAAAACCTTAAATCCCTATTAAGCATTGGATGAACAAGCATTTAGCTACATAAGTTCTTCTTTTAAGAAAGTTAAAATTAGTCTTCTTTTAAGAAAACTAAATTTAACAAACAAAAAGGAAGAAAAAATAGTCAACATTTTTTTAAAACATGACCACAATGATATAATCTTAGAACTAAAGATCCAATGACTATATATTGAATGTTTTAGTTTCAATTACCCTCAACAGCCTTCCATGCATCCCACTTTGCTCTGTCCCTCATGTTGAAGATACCAGGACGGCCTGCAAATTCAAAGACAAGGTGCAAAAGCAAGTGCAAGAAAATAGAGGAAGGGGGGCTAAACGTTGCCAACCTTAATTGTGATACATTCACAAGCTTATACTCTCTCCGGCCTCTTTAACATGCCCCTTTTAAAAAAATTACGTATATTAAGAAAAAAGTTCGTTATATTAATTTTTCCTATATGTACTCTTAATCATTACATAAAAAACTGAGAATACAATTAAGTTATACTTAAGTTTCAAAATAGTCAAAAATTGGAAATAATAAATATATGGATAGTTTTGGAAAATCACATGTAAAAGGGAAAGGGGGCGGAGGGAGTACTGCTAATCAGTGTTTACCGGTCCCACTGTGGCTTGCTTATACAATCCGTACAGTATAAGCTTGTTCTCATTCGTGGTACTCTCTGGCAAGGTCTTAGCCTTTTCAGCATGCTCCTCGAATTCCTCCTGTAGACCCAAACATATGAAATTGCAAAAATATAATGGGTCTCCAAGCATAAGAAAAACTTTGTGAAATGGAAGAGATGTAAGGATCATACTCTAGACCCAATATATTAAATCAAGCAACCTAATAAGTATTAAGTAAACTCCGTTGTTTCTAAACAAAATAAAAAATGCAAAATCGAGGGCTCCTAATGTTACTTTTTTCCTACTAGAAAGGACTTTTTTCAAAGCCATAGGAGCACAACCTAATTTTATCGAGAAATGGTCCAAGATGGTACAATTTAGAGACAAAATGCTCAAAATGGCACAACCTGAATAAATTGTCCTAAATAGCACTCCAAAACGAGGCTTCGTGTAATGTTTCGAGAATAAACTGAGAACGCTACTTCGTGTAGCGTTTTAGAAATATTTTAAAAAAAATGTTTTGTGCATAACACAACTTAAAGTAGCGTTTTGCCCTAAAACACCATTTCATTTTGCATTTTGCATTTTGCCCTTAAACACTATTGCAAACTCGACCTTCTTTTTGTTTATGGTAAATAAATCATTCCTTACTAGGTTTATCAGACCCCAAGAATACTATTCAATTGCATAGAAAAAATTATTAACAATATACATAGACCAATAATAAATCAGTCCGGAACACGCACATTTATACCACATTTTATACGTAATTTGTTTTAATTTTATTTAACTCAAGGAGTACATTTAGTTCAAAAATTAAAAAAAAAATTGCTCGATGCTACACAAAGTAGCGTTTTGGGGTCATTTCTCCGGTTTATGTCATTTTGGGCATTTCGTCTCATTAATGTGTCACATAGGGCCAACACTCAATTCTATCAACTTAGAGTGAAACATTGTGCATATTTTCTTTAAGACATCTTGCAAACTCGGCCTTCTTTTTGTTTATGGTAAATAAATCATTCCTTACTAGATTTATCAAACCCCAAGAATACTATTCAATTGCATAGAAAAAATTATTAACAATATACATAGACCAATAATAAATCAGTCCGGCACACGCACATTTTATACGTAATTTGTTTTAATTTTATTTAACTCAAAGAGTACATTTAGTTCACTAGACCTTGGTTTGAGTGCGGCATAATTTGGTTTAATTCACTAATCCAGATGTAATATATAAGTTTGTGAAAAATTTCAACAACATTATACTCAAAATTTAAGAACTTGCTCGCAAGAGTTGACTCAATTGGTTAAAGAGAGGAATATCATCCTATTGGTCACATGTTCGAGTCCCACTGGAGGAAAATTTATGATTATGGTCAGAGTATGTCGCACTTGTGCGGTTTACCTAGTTCACGTGTATATATATATATATATATATATATATATATATATATATATATATATATATATATATATAAGAACCTAAATGCTACAAGATCAAAACTAAAAAAAACAATCATCCCAAACCCAACATCTACATAGGCAAACACACACTAAACTAAAATCAAAACTCATAAACAGAAAAATAAGCTCAATAAGTCAATTGTATAATATAAAATTAAATTATGAAAAATGGGTTTTGTAATGGGTACCTGCAAACCCATTTTGCTTGGGGATAAATGATGATGTATGCATGTATGTATGCATGTGTACAAGATATTTCTTCTTGGTTTGGTTTTATACCAAGTTCATTAGCGTTCTTGTTAAGCATTCAAAATTATTACTCCTATCATTTTTCAATTTCTTTCGGATTTGTTTATAATTAATGCTCAAGATTATGATATATTAACCCTTAAATATTTTAATTTTATTTTTACTAGAACTAAATTGGGCCTTATTAGGCATATAAATTGATATAATATAAATAAATTTCTAACAAAATATAATATATATGTATAACTAAATAGGGTCATGGTCCCTACAATCGCACGTCAGAGACCAGTTATATAACATTTGGTTTCTAGACTGTTGGATCAACAAAGGAACGCCTATGATTTAAAAAAACTTATGCGGCTTTCCATACTTAAAAACTGCGGAAAGGGGACTTTTTCGCGGTTAAAAAGTGCGGATAGGGGTATTCCACTAAACGACAATTGGCTACCAAATGAAACGACATCCCGCCTATCCCTGGTTTTTAAGCGCGGAAAGGGGTTTTTTAAAACTAACAATTCCGTCTTTTCTGGTTTATTTGTCAGTTTGAAAATTACACAAACACTCACTATACTGCGATTACTCGATTACAAACGCGATTGAAGGCGAATTGTAAAGGGATTGATGGTTATTTGAAGGCGGTTTGAAGACACATCATTGCGATTACATCCCTACTTCGAACAAATTAGGTAATTCGAGAACTATTATGTAGTGTTAGGTCTTATTTGAATTTGTAATTGAATTGTTGTGTTGTGTTAGTTTTGTGAAGGAGTGATTGAGTTAGGACTATTATTTAAGTTGTTTATAATCGAATTGTGGTTGGTTTGACATTATATTTTGATTTCTATCTTCTTTTCATTGTATGCACATGAATTGTTTGACAAAATGTTTGAGAGAACTGATTGATCATTTTTTGACTGTAAATCGATTGTGATATATTGTTTATGATTAATAATTGTTGTGTATAATGTCCATGGATATAATGGAGGGCGTATGAGTTAATTTTTCTAGTTTTTCCTTGACTACATACCAAGTGTTCGACGATTTGCTTGATAGAAATTTAGACTGATAAATTACTGACTGCAGTGCTTATAACTTTGTAGTTGGAATATGTAGTTGAATTGTGAAGTTTAATTAGTGAAAATATTCATTCTTGACTGCACACCAAGTAATACATGGGTAGTTATACTTATTTTTGAAGTGTAGACATGAATATGGGCAGTTTTACTTATTTTTATGTTGACTGATGCTATGGTGGCAGTTTGACTTATGTATACTGATGTTATGTTTTATGTAGTTTAGTAAGTGTTCCATGTTATGTAGTCTAGTAATTGTGTTGACAGTTTACATATATAGTGCATGCATATATGTAGTTTATTAGTAAGTTTGTGTTTGTTGTTTGTCGTGATTATGATATATGGTTTATAGAAACTAATTGTTTTTATTTCTTAATTTCCAGGATGGATGACATAGATGTTATATTACCCGGGCCTTTGAGTAGGACAGTGATATTCGACAACCAATATCATGTTAGTGAGGATGTGTGGCAGGGTCAGGAGAGGGGTCCTTTGGAGATTTTCTGTGGCAGTTAGTTGATGAGATCTTGAAGGTTTTCAGAAGCGCAGAAGGAGCTGCTACAGATTACTGGTTGTGGTATCTTCGCCAATACTCAAGTGGTACTGCAGAATGATACTACACTGATTATAACTTTGATTGAGAGGTGGAGACCCGAGACCAACACCTTATTTATGAGGTGTGGTGAGATGACGATCACTTTGGAGGACGTCGGGTACATCTAGGTTTACCTATCTTTGGGGTTCCTGTGGTGGGTGTTGTGATTAGCAGCCTGAAAGATTATTTTGTCAACAACTAATTTGAGTCATTGAGTGAGGCTGAGGTGAAAGCAGTGTGGAGTAGAGGAGGGATAAAATTCTCTTGGCTACACGAGAGATATGGTAGAGATCCTGGCGATGACCCACTTTGGATTGCTATACACACACAGGCGTATTTGATGCTAGTACTTGTACGGTGTTGTTTCCTACGAGTAGTAGGAATGTTGTTCATCCTCGATATATTCAGCCATTATTCCAGCCCGGTAGTATATATAAATTTTCCTGGGGTTCAACAGTCCTGGCTTATCTGTATAGGGGTTTGGAACACGCTTCTAGGAGGGGGAGTATTAGAGTATATGTGTGTTTATGGTTGCTTATGATTTGGGCATATGAGAGATTTAACATAGGGCATCATGTTCCGGATCCACTTCGTGATACATATCTGGTTGATGAGTATTGGGAAACTGGTCCACCTATAGTTGTGATTGGTGAGGATGGCCAGGAGGAGAGGGTGGTTCTTAGGAAGCGACGTCTATCGGGTAGGGGACCACATCATAGCTTTCCATACTATCGGGCTGAGTTTGATGGCGTTGGTTCGGATATTGTTGAGTGGACGCCCTATGATGTTTTTGAGGAGCCGAGTGAGGAGGAGATGGATATAGATGGCATTCTGGCACTTGTTCATCTGGACTGGGAGGAGATAGAGGCACATATAGGGGTATGGTTAGGGTCCCTCTTATATATTTTGATATTGTGGAGTTTCAGCATGCAGACAGCGTTGTTAGGCAGTTTGGGCTTCCACCTTGTATCCCGAGAGCTCCTGTTGACATGGCTGAGTATAGGAAAGAGAAGCAGACTTTTGTAGCTGTTGATTGGATTGTAGTGTGGTTTGCTGAGATTGGTCATTAGGACAAATTCTGTGAGCGGTCGGGCAGTTCTATGGTTGATGATTTAGATCATGTTTCGGAGGAGGTGTACATGGCTTGGTACTCGGACATTGCTCAGATGCGTGTGGGGAAACCCCATGCAGTCCCTCGTCCCGATTATGCTAGTCAGGAGTTGTATCCTAACCTAGAGAGGTACCATCTTGTAAGTAGTTTAAATTTTATGACATGTATTTTTACACCACTTATGCACACACATTCATACATATCACAAATGCACACATTTATATTATATTGTTGAATGATATATGTGTAATGGTTTTTCTTATAGATTCAGGCATGTCTTGAGTTCATGAAGAAGATAGATGTCCGCTTCATCTAGGCGAGGAGGAGTTCCGAGAGATTGCTCCTACATTTCTAGATACATACTGCAGGTTCATGAAGAGCCTTAAAGGGCCTGCTTACAGACCTCCAGTGTTCGAGCACATAGACATTGCTGAGAAGACTAGTCACGGATATGGTTTGTTGGCAGAGCATGACACAGCCCTCGCAGCATGTGTCACAGCCAGAGGCTACAGTAGTAGCTTCATCATCTCAGCCTCCTAAGTTGCAGTTGCGTACCTTGAGAGAAGGCAAGTGGAAGATAAACAAGGCTTTGGAGTTAGATAAGAAGAATAAGGTTTATGATGATTGGGGTTGGGGTATGGACAGGAAGATGAAGTTGGAGGGAGGCATATCACATCGTTACTATCAGTTTTCAGAGGATATCATGTTGAGTATGGCCCCCGAATCCTGGACTGATGACCGCATTGTATATGGGTACATGGTATGATCTAAACACTTATGCACTTTTACTTGTACTTTTAATTGGCACTTTTACTTGCACAATGACTTGCACTTTTACTTGCACTTTTACTTTTAAGCACCATATTGATGTGTTGTGTTTTTTATACAGACCTTGTTACGGGACCGTGATGAGGGGATTGCAGCGGAGAAAATATGGGAGAGGAAGCCTTCATATTACTTCATGGACCCACTTTTCATGTCGGTTGCAAAGATGAAGTTGAATAATTCGACTACAACGGAGGAGTTGAAGAGGTTCTACTGTAATTGGGCTAGTAGTGACACTGGACCCTATTAATGAAGTTGATTGCATCTTTATTCCAGCATGTGTTAATGAAAATCATTGGGTGTTATTCATATTTGTTATGAGGGTATAGGGTGTCTGTTACTAGATTCACTGTATGATGATCCACATTATCCGGAGGAGAAGCATATTATGGTATAAAAACATCTCCCTCATTTAGTAATTTCATCCCTCATTTTTTTATTTATTCATTTCCCTCAATTGTCTTTCTTATTTGTGTATTTTGTAGGTTTCTTTACTATCCACTTTGCTGAGATATTGTGGGAGGAATGTGAAGAGTTACCCTTAAGGTGAAGGTGGCTTCCAGGTTTGGGAGAAAAGACCAAAGCAGTCCAACAGTTCCGATTGTGCAATATATGTGATGAAGTATATGGACTACATACTTCAGGGCTTTGAGATTGGTTCATCTCCGTGGACTAGGCAGGATGCAGAGACCTTCTACTATATGATTGATATTGAGCTATAGAAAGGGAAGATGAGGTGTATCCCGGGTTTTCTGATGCGGCAAAGACTCGAGAATGCATTAAAGGCATCTAATAGTTCATAGTTTTTAGGTTCATAGTAGTTCATAGTTTCCTTGTTAGGTTTTATTTCATTTTAGTTGAAGTTGTAACTATGATGTATTTGAAGTTTCATTTATGGTATTACGAACATTTTATGCATATCGGTCGTTCATCGATCGTGTCCCCTTTTTTCAATCCCCCTCCCCCAAGTTGCTATTTTTGACCCCCCCCCCCCCCCCGGTTGCTATTTATTTGACGTTTTGCGTTTTTATGGAGTTTATGAATTTTTGGTAGTTTTAATTGTTATTTTGGTGGATTTGACGTATAATGGTCAAATCAAGTTAATTTCTATAATATATGTAGTATTTGTATATTTGTGTTTAAATTTGGTTGGATTTGGAAACCAAAAAATTTTCATCGTTTTTGTTGTTTTTGGTGGTTTTAGTACTCATTTTACACAAAATTTAGAGAATGGTGAAAAATCAAGTTACTTAAAAGTGTTGTTTTTGGTTGTCATATATTCCAGTTTGTGATTAAATGCATAGATGTGTGTTAGAAATTTTATAATAGCATGTGGTAGTTGTTAAAACAAACAACTGCAGACATTTTACTATTCCTCTTTCCGTGGTTTTTAAGCGCGGAATGGGTAATTGCCTTTCCACGGTTAAAAACCGCAGAAAACCAAGAGGTTTTTTGAAATTTTATGCCCCAACAAAACTCAAATTGTTTCCTAAGCATTTCCAATATATTGTATTAAGTGGTTTATGAAGAAAAAAATGGTATATAACCCTTGTAAAGTACAAATTGGACTTAAAATCAAAAACTGCTAAATAGGCATAAAATTGTAATTTTGTAGACTTAAGTTGGGAAATTTCAATAACAATATTATGTCTTACGAATACAACATTACCACAACTTAAAGTTTTACAATTCGGCCAAAAGTTAAAGTTTTGCCTAAATATTACAACATAAATCCGTCTTAACAACATTACAAATACAAGATGTTGGTCACCTAAGAAAACAAAGCCAACACATTGGAAAAATGGCCGATAATCGGTGTCGAGCTTTTCCGGGAGGAGCGTCGATATCCACAAAGCAAGAAACATTATAGAGCACAACAACACAACCATCGCGGAGTTTGCCACTAGTAACCGTAGAATGTGTTCTCCTATCATTCTACATTGTCACCGGAATGCTAGTCGACCCAACATAGAGACTAAATTTTGCAAACCATACTCGACCTTCACGCTTGTTAACATCATCGCCCCTTAAATGAGACACCCAACCCTTAACATATTTAATCCGCATTTGGTCGCGTGTACAACCCTCCCGAGACCTTAATTTTATAATGTCGGCAATCATATCGCAATACTCAAATAAGCCACCATCCCAATTGAACAGTTTCTATGGGCTTTCGGGTGTGTCCTTGACCAAATTCAAGATCGGACAAAAGTAAGGTTCCACATTATACGCAATCCTTTCAATCTTTTCGCCACGCCTTATCCAACGACATGCTTTAGTCCAATTTCTTGACCTATAAGCCTCTTCTTCAGGCGGTTATAAGTCCGTATCTTCTTCCTCCACAAGGGGTGGTAGATCAATGTAGTAGGCTTTATACTCTCGACATTTTTCCTCTATCTCGCTAAAGGTTGGTGAATCAAGGTATCCCTCTCCTATGGAGTAGGAGTCGCTAAAATGGCTTACCGATTCCGAAGACTCGCTAACATGTGAAAGGGATGCTGAGTCGCTAACATGTGTAACCGAGTCAAAGTCCATATCACCTAAAGAAGAAATAAAACAAACAAACTCATTAAATTTAATGCATCAACTAACACAACATAATAAATTAGTGCAAGTCAAAATTTAAATGAAATAGTGCAAGATATTACAATTGGCCACTTTGAGCGCTTCTTAATTCTTCTTTTTTTTGGCACATGTCCTAATGTCATGACCTTCTTTTTGACAAAATTTACATTTTCTTGGGGCTTTATTCAATGACTCCACGGGACTTTTAAAACGGTGTTCCTTTTTTATTCCTTTGGTTTGGGACGCAACGGGGTCAAGTATTTTTTCAACATCAATTTCAATTGGAATTTCTTTCTCTTGATGGTCAAATCCATCAACCCTCATTTTTTCAAGAATCTTTGTTTCTTTTTTCATGACCGCGCACGGCATACTCATAACACTCCTTCGATGTCATGCTACTATGACAAAATGTCATTGTGAGTAACGTCCTGTTTTTAAATCTTTCGGTTGGACTCATTTCTTGCGATGACTCTTCTCTGTGACTCACATCATAAGGCAATAAACCATCTACTATATTAGCATTCATAGTCCAACATCGTTCTAAAAACGGTTCTAGTATTTGGGCTACACATCTCTTCGTCAAAACGGCGAGAATATGGTGACAATGAAGGCCCAAACTTTCAAATAATCTATACATGCATGAACCGTTAGTGCATTTTTGTTGAAGACTACCTCATAAGTTCTTCTCATTTCGGAATCCATCAAAGGCCTATAGCATTTGAAATGTGTGTCCTCATCCCCTTTCTTCGAATGGTCTTTATCTTTCTCCACAAAATATTTAGACGCTTCAACCAATTGCTCTTGAAATTTTCTAAACATATCTTGTGTGTATATGGAAGCACCATGGACCTCCAAATAGGTGTTTAATGTCATTCCTCGACTAAGATTTTTTGACTTAAAATCTTCATCTTTCTCCCTTAAAAATTGTCTTTCAAGTGCTTTTTGTGCATTCTCAACAAATTCCTTCAACCCCGTACTAGAGCTCATTTAGCTATCAAAAAAAGCATCCATCCCCTCGCTCCTTCACATCATCCTTTGACCCGCCGAAAAAAGGTTTCGAGTATATGCTCCAACCCATTTATGCTTCAATTGGTACAACCTTTGTAGTCATGCATTATCTTCCAATTTATACTTCAAAACCAAAGCTTTTCAATTTTCCTCAAATTCATCCTCAGTCATTGAGTTATAAATGCATTTGTTGAAATCCACTTTAAAATTCTCCGGATACTTCGAATAGTAACTTGCAAGTTTTGCCGGAAATTTGTTGCCAATGTGCCATGAACACAATAAATGATTGGTTTGAGGTAGTTGTGAAGCTATTGCACCAGTCATGGCTTGATCTTGATCGGTAATTATAGCAAGTGAATGTTTGCCTTCTACGGCCTCAAGCCATGTATGTAGAATCCATTCAAAACTAGAACGAACTTCATCCCTCATGAGTGCAAAACCAAAAATTACACTTTGATAGTGATGATTGACCCTGGTGAAAGGAACAAATGGCATGGCATACCTATTGGTTCGGTATGTTGTATCAAATGCTACTACATCACCAAAATTCTTATATACCATTAAACACTACGGATCTACCCATACAAGACTTTTCAAACGTTTTTCTCCATCAAGTAACGTTTTAACAAAAAACTTACCACTGCTCTCTTCTTTCAAACGATACAACAAATCTAACCTCGTTTGAGCATCACAAATATCTAATTTATTTTTCCTAAAGTCGCTTACAACATTCCTAACATCTTACCCATCAAAACCAACATTTTGTGTTCCCCCTTTCAAATTACTAAAAATATTCATCGTTTGTTTAGGAGGAACACCCGACATATGTAGAGTCTTCATTAATTTCTTTGGGCCGCACTAACATGTCTCTTCCGTCGAATCAAATTCATTTTGACGGGTTAATGACTTCGTGATTATGTTCTAATTTAAGTGCGGTTATCCCCCAATGATTTGTTTTTTTCTTATTAACGACATACATTCTAACTCGACAACCACTTCTAAAAAGGATATCACGACGGTGTTTCCCCTTTTTGGCACCTAAACCTAGGTCATCATCATCGACACTATTTTTTTCTTTGTTTTGACCCGCTAAATTACAAACATACGTGCGAGTATATATTTCATCAATTTTAGCACGCTTTTGGGTCAATTGAATTTTAATTACAAAACCATTATTTTGTGCATAAGTCCTAAAAAAAAAATTTAGGCTTCTAAACTATCAAATTTTGATGCAAGTAAGGAGTTATCATATCATCATGTTCACTATTTTCTTTCATGTTATCATGATCAAAACCCTCATTTTTTTCATGTAAAATCTCATCTTCATCATATTCTTCAACAACATGGATTTCTTCACCATCATCATCAACAATACTTATATATTCAATATCTAAGCCTTTATTAAACATAGATTTACTAGCAAAATTATCAACCCTTACATCTGCATCATCATCAACATCAATAACATCATTTTTTCTTGATTTTTTCTAGGAACAAACTTAGCAAACATTTTATCCGCCATTGATACACACAAAAATAACAAGAAACACTTACTACAAGATTTCTTCACTTCAAGCTCTCAAATATCCTTGCCTTTTTGAAAATAATTATAAAGAGTGTTAACAATTAAAAATCGTGGAAAGAGGGATTGTCGTTTAATTGCTTTTCCGTTGCCATTTTAATTATCCCCCCCTATCCGCGCTTTTCAATCCCGGAAAAGGTCCCTTTCCGCGGTTTTTAAGCGCGAAAAGCAAAAGAATTTTTTTTAATCCTAGCCATTCCTTTGTTGATCCAACGGTCTAGAAACCAAATGTTATATAACTGATCCCTGACATGCGATTGTCAAGGACCAGGACCCAACTAAATATATGAAATTAAAAATAAAATTTTAAACACATATATAAATATATAAGGATGAAAGCCCTAAATAAATAATTTTTAAAATAGGTTAACCAAAATACCTTTAAGCGGACAAGGAGGCCCAAACTACTTGCTGGACACGCTAGTCACAATAGCGTCTCAACATATTACGTTATCTTAAGTCACATATACGCAAATAGACAGCAAGAACTCTTCTAAACACGCTTTATGTAATAACGTATCATTTGATACACATTAGGGTATAGCGTATATGAAACTAGACACGCTAGTATAACTCATGTATGCATAATGACACGCTATTGGAGATGGAGTAAGTAGGATTTTTTCAGATTTCATTAGCAACTTGAAGTTGGCTCTGTTTCTCCAATCATTCTTTCGTCTTTGGTTTTATGTCTAACTTCACTCATGCTCTTTGCCTACTTGCTCCAATCTGGGACGAGCCCCACCCACCTTTTTCTCCCACTTTCTTATTCCCCCTCTTTCATACACACACTAATACACTATATTGAAAAATGTATCTCTAATGGTCGTTTGATGAATAAGAGATTTTGATAGTGAAAGACGGGAGAGAAGATAGAGTATTTTGTTGATATATAGCATTTATGTGTTAGTTTTATACAAAGTTGGGTATAACTTATATTATAATGATACTTATCCACAATGGCATATAGAAGAGTGTAAGGCATAATGTAACATGCAATGTAATCGAGGATCTATAACTCAACTAAAAGTAAAGGACTGATTAAATAATGTTATTAATGTAATCACAGGAATCTACAATGAAGATCAGGTAGCTACATGTATCAGGGTATTTGATGAAATAGTGAAGAACACTGACAGAAGTTCATTTAAATATTCAAGCGTCAGTGAAAGAATAAGTCACTCAGTGTTTCAGCAGGTATTAAGATTCAAGTAGTCAGTACCAGAAGATTTCAGTGAAAACAAGAAGCAATAAAGGAATACAACATTCATGTCAATTGGTTTGATTGAGAACATGAAGATCAATACAGTGTTAGTCACTTGTGAACCAGACCAGTGCACTAAGTGTCAACACAAAGAATTTGATTAACATGTTCATTGTAAAAGAAGAATTGACAGAAGCAGCAAGGTTTTTCTAAGTCATTGTACAAGGTGAAGAAAATCGACACCTAGATTATCAAGGTGAAGAAAATCGACACCAAGGCAATACATGGTGAAGAAACTCGACAACTAGCTAGCAATGACTAAAAGAAGTCAAGTGCCACTTCTATGTATCAAGAAATCGACACATAGGAATGAGGCACTTAAAAATCGACACCTAGCCATGAAGAGAAGGAAAATCGACACCTAGGGTATACATGAGAACAATATTCGACACCTAGGTGGTTGAAGAATCAAGGCATACATGGTTAAGGAAAATCGACACCTAGCTCTACATGGGAGAAGAAATTCGACACCCAGCTGTTTTATGACTAAGGAAATTCGACACATAGAAAAATTTCTAAGGACAAGCACATGGAGGCAATATTCGACACCTAGAAAATGTACACGGGTTTCTTAAATCAAATCAACATACAGGGGGAAAAGAATTCGACACTCAACTGTATTTCACTTTATTGTAAAGTCTACATATAAAATAAAATGTATTTTCATTTTGAATGTAATCATATACACAACCAAAAACAATTAGATACAGCTGAGAAAGAGACAGAGAGAATACTCAGAGCCATTAAAGACTGTATTTATTGTTGTTGTAAGATTCATCAGAAGCTCATACATCTATGTGAGAAGTGTAGCACCCTAGGTATATATAATATAAAGTATATTCCCAAATATTGTCTTGTTGCTGTGTGTTTCTTTACTGTCATATTTATTACTCAACAAGAACGTATCTGTAAACACGGACTATTTGGAAAAACTACCACACCACCCCCCCCCCCTATGATGATTTTGGACCTAACAAAGAGGTATATAGGGCCACTGTAACGCCAAAATGTATATTGGATCAATGTAAATTAAAAAATATGTATTTTAGTCATTTTCTCAATATATAATGCAAAATAAAATATGAATCATATTACACATCAATATTATCGAAAATTTTGTTATAACTATTATTTTAATTTGTTCTAAAATAATACTTCACATAAAATTAAAAGTTATATCGTAAATTGTGTAAAAAATATTATTATATAATTAGTAATATTATATATAGATTGACATTTTGGGGTCAATCTATAAATATATTTTACTCCATGATTTTTGCTGATTAATCTAGTCGTTAAATCGGCTCTTTCAAAAATTTTATTATCATTATATCTTAGTGCTGGTTTATTTTATCTTGGTTATTTATATAACCTAAAATTTTGATTTGCATTTTCTCTTATCCAATCTACAAGTAATTTCGTACCGTATACAACTACAGTCGTACACTTGTCATTTTATTTTTTAAAGATTTTTTACGCCGAAGTGATGACTGCTCGATGTCCATTAAAAAACATTACATCCCTAAGAAACCCCAGAGGATGACCTCCATGAACTTCCAGATGATAAATGAAATTCTAATTGGTTACATCAATTTTTTTATTATCATATAAGAAGATGATGTTTCACGGGATAAAAATGGCGAAAAAAATATTACTGTGTATTTGCTTTGTTGACCATGTTCCTGTGTTCCGAATTCTCATCAACGAAAGATATTAGATACCACTTGAAGGATCAGAAGAGTACGCATAGGATTAAGTGGCCAAACCCTGTTACAAAATTATTTACAAAATTTCCCTATATGCTTAGCAAAAAAAAACATAAATGATAAAATCACTGGTATTTATCATTGATTCTGCAACGATGTTAAGTCCTCAAAATCTTTTATAGCATTGTTAATGGCATGAAGAACCACTTTCTTAATCTGTTGAGAACCACACAGAAAATATCAATCATAACAAGATTAGACTAAACTTTTAGATGAGTAATCAAATGACATATTTGTTGTTTGAAAGGTGGAGGAAGTAATGCTACCTCGAGTTTGTCTTCTTTCGCCTTGTGGCCCTTTGGCAGTTTGCGAAACTCATTGGTTATGCGTAGACACTCATGGACATTTTCAGGAGATACAAAGTCCATAGCCACCTTTGTACATGACTGCACCAGGAAAGAAAATATCATTAATATGCAATGTGCTTAGATTGCTAATTGGAATCCAGTCTCAAGTATATGAGCACTTTCTTATTTAAAAGCTATTAAAATTACCTTAAGTGCAGCTCCACTTAAATAGAAAACTTGAAAAGAAAAAAATATTTAAGTAAATTAATGTGCTGGCCTCAGTGAGACATAAATTAGTTGTAGCATATATCTTTATATTTTACCTTGAGATTGCGCACTTGATGTGGGCATCCTGCTGGAATAAACACTGCATCTCCGAGTTTTTGCACAAAAGTCCAGGGCTCTATTCCTGGCAAGAAAGAAAATGTAACATGCTGGATGCTAGTTTAGAAATAAAAGAGTAATATCCAAAATATAATAATTATGATCTTCTACCATATTCATCCTTCAACTTCCTTTTATGCTCCAAAGTCAAGTAGAAGGACTGGTCATGAATCGGATGATAAACCTGTGTAATGAGAGAACTTCCTGAGGAAACTTGAAAGTAATATACATGTCCACTATACACATGTTATGCAGACTATCAACTTACTTGGTCAACAGGACAACAATAAGTATGCCTAAATTCTTTAGAATGCTTCACTAGATACTCTTTTAATTTTGGTACATCAACTCTCCGGAAAATGTCCCAAAGGGCCCCACCACCTTCAGCTGTTTTCTCTTCAGATGATTGAAGAGCAAGAGAATGAAGTCCAGAATGATTCATTTCAATCCAAGTTCCATTTACATGACCAGTCTCAGAGCTAATCTTGCTTTGATTGTTCACTTCATATGACACTCCCAGTTCATTAGTTGTAGGACTAACATCCATATCATTCTTGTGTTGTTGAATTACTGGTATGTAGTCATGTGCTTTTGCAATGATGCAACTACTTTGTTTAAATATACTGTTCTCTCTCTGTAGGCATTCTCGTTCATCTTGAGCTCTGTGGGAATCTTTTAAGCTTTCCATAGCAGATCTTTGCTCATCACTTAAATCTATTTCTGCAGTGTGTGTCAATATATTCACCTGTGCCACATCAAATTTTAAATAAGCAGCCAAGTAGATTTGGAGGTTTCAGAGGTAAACATGCGCAATAGAAGACCTAAGACAAACTAATAGAGAATTTCACTTTCGACAAATGAAACAAAGAGATGCATCTCCTATTTTCAACAAAATACAAATTAAATACTGAACTCTTCAGCCTCTCTTATAGAATCCAGTTTGTCCAACCATGTGCCAGGTCTGAACTTCTGTGTAATCCTGGAGCTTAAATTTACACACAGTCAGGGTACAAACAATTGGGATGTAATCCTGATGTGGTTCAGAGTGGTTCACACTTGAGAGGTTTCAATTTTCATTGAGGTGTTAAGAGAGCAAGCAGTAGCAGTAGAAACACTCCATTTACAATATATATCCCTAGCATTGTAGCCTAATGGATACCCCTCGCCCTTGGTAACAAAAGGTAGAGGGTTTGTGTCTCGGTGGAGACAAATGTGTTTGTAAGTACTTAAATTTCTTGCAATTGACCTAACCCAAATTTTTTTATATATATATTCATTATATATACTGAGGTGAGAATACTCTACGAATCCTGCCAACTAGTCTATCAAAGTGTTTGAACTGTAACTATCACATCGTATATATGTGAGGGCCACCATTATTCTCATACAACCATACAATACTGACAAAGTAGAAGGCAATAAATTTTAAATAGGCCACCATTATAAATTTTAATTTTTTGGCGTGCAGTTTATCGGAATGACAATGAATTATAGTGGTTGTGTGATAATATGCCACCTTGCAATAGATCCAACAAAGTTTCTTACAAACAAAACGATAGACAAATCAATGCAACAAAATTCAGTTGAAATTTTAGTTGAAGAGAACAGAAGGGAAAAGGAAAAAAGGAAAAAGAAGTTGAAATTTTTTTTTCTCTTTCAGGCTCCAGAGTTTTTTGTAGAACAGAGAAAAAAAATTAAAAAAAAAAAGAAAATAGGGTGGATTATTTAAAAAGGCATGTGAGTGCTTCCCTAATCCCTACCAATCATTTCATTTTTAGAAAGAAACTTTTAAGGAAATTTATGTAAAGTTGCTACCAGTACATGTATTTTTCTATAAAAGGGCATTTAAATTGTATATACTGCTAAGGATGATTTAGAAAAGAAGACTGACTGGGAAACTGTTCTTCGCTAATTCATCAAAGAACAAGAGCGCTTTTGTAGAGCCTATTCAAGGTCAATCTTTTGAAATGTCTTCCCTACAGTATACAGATGCTAGCAAAATTAATCATGCTCCAGTCCATCGGGTGCTTCAATTGTCGAGGAATTGGACTTGTAACATTTGAGCATCGTATTGATCTGATTAAGTCTTCAAAATTTAATGAATGTAATAGAAAAAGCAAACAAAAGAGTGTGACTGAAGCGATTTCTATGATGAGAAAATGGGCAAAGAGGATTTTAGAGGTGGTAGCTGATTCAGAACATCAACAAAGTATAAGACTATGCAACCCACATAACAGCTGACAATGGTATCAATAATCCGCGTTTATGAAACCAACAAGTTTTTAAGACATGATCAGCAAGTAATTCACATTAAACAGTGATACAGGTAACTGCACAAATGTTAGAATTGTCAATGTCCTAATGATAAAGAGGATTAGAAGTAGAGGCTCGTCTCAGTCCTTACAACAACTTGAATCAATGATACAAAACTATGAGTTATAGGGAGGTGCTTTGTGAGCCTTTGTGAACAGAGAAGTAAAATATACCGGGTCATTATCTCATAAATAATTGGTGTATTGTCGTATTTATTGGTATATTGGTTTGATTAGTTCACCGGAGTGGAGTTATTTAACGTAAAGAGATCTGATGCTAAAATAAGCGTGAAATGAGATGGGAGCAATATAAAAAACTTTTAGAAGGCCATTTATTTAGGAATTACATTTTATATTTTATTTACAGAAATAATCTTTAACAATTATCTTTCGGAGTTTCCTTTAATGTTTTAGAGTGATTTGGATTAGGAAAGTAGTCTGTTTGTATTATCAATGGGAATTATAGAGTAAAGCCCTGTACTGCACTAAAAATTTAATGTTTGAGTTTTGATATTCTCTAGCAAGAATTTATCCAATATGCACATGCTATATTACTGGAATTATTGAAAGCATATGGAAAGAAAAAAGTAGCAGAATCAACTGGCAGTGGACAGCCACAACAATAGCCAATTGAATTGTCAACCAAAGTCTGGACTCATGTAAGCACAATTGTTCTCATTTAGGTGAACTAAGACTGCTTATCTAATAGAAATTCTCCAAACACTTCAATAGCTCACAGATAAGACAGAAATTACTGGCTCAAAAATTAGATAATTTTACTGTTGATTAACCAATAAGCAGAAAGCGGAGAATGAGCAAAGTATAGATAATTCAAAATTCAGTTAAATGTATCAAAATCATACCGCATCTGCCATATCACAATGAAGCTTAGTTACTGAATCCCCTCGCCCAAGTTCTTCAGCAATACCATAAGCAATGTATGTCTTTGGACCCAAATCAGGTTTAAGGACATTAGGTGGCAACTTTACAGCAAGATTAAGAAAACCATCCCTAGGATCTGTGTATTCTTGGAACGGCAATGCACTAATAAATTCGTCGCAATGGCGAGGCAGTAGATCTTCAAACTTATTTGATGGAGGCCAGTCCTTTAATTTGAGCATCTCAGGCCACAAATTTTCATAGGTTCTTCCTTCAACATAACCTTGAAAGAACTCGTGAGTATCGATTTCAACCTGTTTATGAATACAGAAATCAGAGTTAAGACATGCCCTATTCAGTAGCAAGGTATAAAAAAAAAATTTGCTAAATAGGTATAAGATGTTACCAGTAAATGAATATAGAGGAACATTATATTCCACTTTGAACTGTTATAATAATGAATTATTTCAAACAAAATACACGTCAAAATATTGTTTATGGACTCGGCTTTTGAGACAAATGTCACAAGGAATAACTAGAATCCACATATTAGGTACTAATCAAGATAAAAGTCCATTTGGCAAACAAGTAAAAAGGACTTCTGTGTAGAGATTGGGTACCTATTATCGACATTAAAGATGTAGTTTGACATGACAAAATTAATCATTACCCTCAACATTTTCAAAGTACTAATCTTATTTGTCATTTTATCTTTGATAACTTATAAGTACATGGTGCAGGGAAAGAATGAAAACAAAGAAATGCTAGAATTCTAAAAAGCACGGTTAAGGGTGCTACGGATGCGAAGCGACAATTCCAAATGTATGGAGGTTCGTGTGAGGGGGATATGACAATTATTAAAAAATAGGATATTCTCAATTGTACCCTTTTGGTTTTGGTTTTTCCAAATGGTGTCATTCCTTCGTTTTCACCTACAAGTGGTACCCTTGTATGTTATGTTTCACATATATTATATTCCCTCCGTCCCTAATTAGTACTCATTTTTTTACTTTTCATGGTCAAATTGACTAGTTTTTGACTAACAATTAAAAATTGTTCTTTTATAATTTTAAAAAACTAAAAAATACATTTTAAAGTAGATTATATATATTTTTTAACAAAATAAAATTTTAATTTTTTTCAATTATATATTATATTTAAATTGCAGTCAAAGATGAGTTAGTTTGACCGCACTGAAAACAAAGTGGACAACTAAAAGGGGATGGAGGGAGTACCATTTTGTTACCAAAATGTTAGTCAAATGTTAAAATGTAAGGGTATCACACGTGGATGTCAAAAAAGTAATGGTATTGGTTGCAAAAGACAAAATACAATAGGACAATGGTATCATAAAGAATATCCTAAAACATATTTTCTGAAGTTTTGGACTGTGTTTTTGTTCAATTTTTTTTGATGAATAATGTTTCTAAATGTAGTAGATTGTTACGGTTGTTACAAGTGCGTAAAATTTGAAATTTAAATGCGCAATTAGGTCATTTACATATATTTTAACGTTTAGGTAACAGAATGGCATGACATACGCGAAACTTAAAAGATAAGGGTACCACTCGTAATTCAAAAAGAAGGAATGGCCTCCCTCTCCCCCTCTCTTCCCCCTTTCTCTCTCCCTCTGTCTCACACACACATACACATAGTGCTCTTCTAGTCTCTCAATTGAAATCTCCAATTTTATGTGCTTTCTTATATTATTATTGCTTTGCTATTTATATATTCTATGGTTACGAATTTTAGTTTCCGAACGAGATTAGTTGGTTTTTGTTTTAGATGTATGTGATTAAATGAATATCGGTACTTGCTGAATTCTTGATGACATTAACAAATATATTTGTGGAAATTTTGTTTTCTCCGATCCAAAACTCTCTTTTTCTCTCTATGTACTTTTTGTGTTTCTCTCTCTATATATGATATATCTTCTTCTTTTTTAGAATTTCTTGTTGTTAATTCAACTCTCCTTTCCTGATGGATTGTAACAAAGTTTTAGATTGAAATCATGCAGCTTGATGTGCTTAATTGAGTCTTGGATTTTGCGAAGTTGGATTATATGAATAAAATTCTTGTGATTCCTGAGTCTCAGTAATATTGTTGAAATTGTAGATAGACTTGTCATTATTTTGCCCTTTTTACAGTTTAAGTTCTTGAGGGGTCTTGTTCTTGTCACTATTCTCTGAACTTTTGCTTGAGTATGTGTCAATTTGATCACATGATTAGTTTATGTTTTTAAATTTGTATTATTTTAGCTAATTCTTGGTCAATGATCTTACTAATTTATTTTGTACCATTTATTGGTGGTCATGATTGATGACTTATGTTTTAGATCTTTAAAAGATAATGAGGGATCATATTGATGGCTTGTCTATTCATATGTAATTTTTAGATTTAAAATTTTCTGCTATATTTCTAATAAATATTTTGTGTTAATAATGTCAACATTTTCATTATTTTTAAGTTTATTAGCTAAATTTTAGTTTTTTATTTTGTATTAATACATTAATAATTTTAAATGATTTTAATGAGTATAAGTTACATATATTCATATTTATTACTTATTAAATGATAGTTATTACCTTTTATTTAATTGATTTATTTTAGCTTGATTTAAAAGTTTTTGAATTTTGGATAGATACTTTTTTTCAATTATGTATTTAACCCTTTTAAATTAGATTGTGCAATGTTATTTCATATGATATTATTGTAAAAAATATATGTAATAGTATTTTGGTCTTATTTTAATTTTTTTTACTTATTTATGATTTATTTGTGATTTTCACGTACATAATATCAATTATCTGGACAAGTAGAAGTATCTTGGATTGGAGTGGATATTGATGGCAGACATGCTTTAACAAATTTTAGAGATTTATTTGTAACTTGTATTGTATATATATGAGTGTTTTCTTTTCAGACTTTAATGATTTATTGTCTAAATTTTCGGGGACATCTTGCATGAGTTTCGATTAGATGATAAAAATTTTAGAATGAAAGAAACCCCTTCCTCTCGGTATTGTATCATTATATAATTTATGAATGAAAATGTTACTCTTGTCAAAAAAAAAAAGGAATGACACCATTTGAAAAAGTCAAAACCAAAAAGGTACCATTGAGAATATCTCTTAAAAAATTATAAAATATATATATAACCAAAATTTGCATTCAATTTAAACTAAATAATCAAATACATAAGTTCAACTTCCTTTATAATCAAATTAGATTTTATAGTTAAATGCATAAGTTCATCTTCATTAATAATACAATTGGCATCAATCATCATTATAGAACATGGCTTGCTCATCATGGGAAAGACTAGCCATCTCAAGCTTCGGCACCATTAAGTGGATCAAAGTGATCATCTTCAACATCCCACAACCTTGTATCTCTTTCAATTAGGCATCACTCTTTCTAGAATGGAGTCGGAAAATTTTTTGCATAAAAATAATTTTCCGCTTCAGTTGGTAGTATCATATTCCTTGTAACGGAATGAATAAACGAATAAATACTCCAATTTCTTTGCAAAAAAACATACGGTTGTCTTTATAGCTTCAAAGCTAATTTACGAATATTTGGAGCCGAAACTCCATACCACATCTTTAAATCTATAGTGCCTCTATCCTCTATAGAGTTGGCACTATTAAAGGTATCCATTTGTCCTAAAAATCGGCCAAACTCTAGCAGTTAGAGCTTTTCTTGCCGGCCCTCGAAACATCTTTTGATGCCCTTGTTTTTTTCCTCGGATAGCTCGATATCTTGATGGGAGGAAAATGATCTAGAGCCACACTAAGCCATGCATCACTATAATACCTACACAAATATATTACTAACAATTAATGACAGAACAAAGTTGAAGCATAAACTAAAAGTTAATAATTTAAAGGTTATCGGTTTACCTTGGATCAAGTAAATAAGCAAAGCAATGAAATGGTAAGGAACCCTTAGTCCATCTATCAATGAGAATCGCATAAACTACAACATGAATTGTAGGCTCCTCGGTGAGCTCTTTCCTTTCATGCATATATATATGATAGTCTTCACTTTTTTTGTCATCTCACATGTCTTAAATCAAGTGAAGTGAAGGCTTATATGTATCCACAAAAGGAAGCATATTATACATGGGAATACTCAATTGAAGAATATAATCAAACTTATCCCCTCACACTTCATCAAGTATCAATCTCCTCATATTTTGAGCTTTCACAAGATCATACTCACGATAAGTACTCCGCTCATCATAAAGTAATGGTAAGTACTCCACTCGTCATATAGTAATAACCTCTCAAGAACATGTTTCAGTATTTAAACCTCTTGAGCCTGAAAATAGGGGTGGCAATTTTGGACCCGACCCGAAACTGACACGAACCCAACCCGAAAAAATACGAATTAGGGTCAATAAATATTCAACCTGAATCAACCAGGTACAATCAGACACGAACTCGAAACCCGAAAATGACTCAAAAATTAATGAACCCTATATTTATAATCCTATTATTGAAATACTTTACGTTTAAAATAACAGTATTTAATTACAATAAAGTGGGTTCATAATTATTTAATAGTAATAACAATATTTTACACATGTCCTGTCCTATTTTACATCTGAAAAAGTGGGTACAGCATTTGAAATGTAACTTTCACGTGCAATGAAAGAGAAATAAACTATTTTTTCTGAAAATTTGTGCAAAAGCAATCAGTCCATATAAATCAGGAGAGGGAGTATATAATATAGGAGTATATTTTCAATCACTCTGAAAAAAAGTAGAGGTGATGAAACCCGAAATAACCCGAAACCCGACACGAACCTTGTAGGTACGAGTTAGGGTCATGAAAAAATCAACCCGAAACAAATAGGTACAATCTGACCCGACACGAACCCGACCCAGAACCCGAAATTGTCAACCCTACCTGAAAATCACATGCAAATCTTGTTTTGGCAACATAAATAAGTTTCAAGGGAGCAATATGGTTAAACATTATGTTGGCCATTCTGTGATTAAGAATGAAATTCTTGAATATCATCGTTGAGTCGGCCACTTCTGTAATCCAATGGCACTCATCAAAACATCTCCCTAATAGATTCAATATTCTTAGCATCACAAATATTCTTCATTGCCAAATTAAAAGTGTGTGCACTACGTATGGAGTCCAAAATATACGAGGAAACTAGGTCTTAATGAGCATACCTAATAATAAATCATTAATCAACATAAGAGAAATAGAGTTAAGTTATATGGAAACCGCCTTTTTGTTGGAAACGTCGAAGACCATATATCTACTACTTGTAAAACATTGCAAAATATATTGTTTTGCAAAATATGTTCTCCAAGAAATACATATATAGTCTCCGACATCTCTGAAAAAAATGCGGGTCTACATATAACTTTTCCTAAGAGAAATATATAATAATATGCGAATGATGGAAAAATTAAAAAACATAGATCCAATTACCATCATACCTGCCACCTTGCAAATTGGAGCATTATTAGCGATAACTTAAACCACATGAGGTCTCACCGCCACAGTTGCATCTCTGATTAAATTGGCAATGTGAAACTTATCTTTGTATTCACCTTCACAACTGACCTACCTTCACGAACATAAGACCACTCTCTATTACTACTATTAAATTAATTAATGGCCTTTTTTACTATCACTTTATCCATCAAAAACTATGCTCATACCTTTTTCCTTCCAAGTAGTCTTGATTGGTTCCAAAAAAAATTCGAGAAATTTACACTTTACAACCCTTTGGTTTTGAAGAATTGCACTTTGGGTCTCATAGTTTTCAAATCAACACTTTGCATCCCTTTGGTTTTGAAATCATTTCACTTTGCACCCCTCAAACAAATTTTCGTCAATTATCAACGTTAATTTCATATTTCGGAGAGTTAATATGGGTATTTAATATTTAAACAGTTATTTCGGTGTTCATATTTTTAAGATTTTGTTTTCAGTTCATTCCAAATATCTTATTTACATGGCTAAAATGTGTTATTAATTCATATTTAATATTTAAAAAGTTATTTCGGTGTTCATATTTTTAAGATTTTGTGTTCAGTTCATTTCAAATATAATATTTACATGGCTAAAATGTGTTATTAATAAATTATTGATACAAAAAATAATACTTAATAAATAATTTTGATTCTTATATCAAATTAAAGTCTGGTTCTTATATCATAGCTTATTATTTATTATTATTTCAAATTTTTTTACCAATAATCTAGTAATAACACATTTCAGCCATATAAATGAGATATTTAAGAATGAATTGAACATAAAATCTTAAAAATATGAACACCGAAATAACTGTTTAAATATTAAATATGAATTAATAACACATTTTAGCCATGTAAATAAGATATTTGGAATGAACTGAACACAAAATCTTAAAAATATGAACACCGAAATAACTGTTTAAATATTAAATACCCATATTAGCTCTCCGAATTATGAAATTAACGTTGATAATTGACGAAAATTTGTTTGAGGGGTGCAAAGTGAAATGATTTCAAAACCAAAGGGATGCAAAATGTTGATTTGAAAACTATGAGACCCAAAGTGCAATTCTTCAAAACCAAAGGGTTGCAAAGTGTAAATTTCTCTAATTTTTCAGGTTAACCCTTTCCCTTTGCAATAAATGTTTTGCGCAAAGTATTATAAGTGGAGGAACATAACTTGAAAGGTTGAATTGGGAGGACATATGTAACGAGGATTTATATCATAATGAAAAGGCAAGCCCCCAGCATAAAATACTCTTGCAAACTCATCATCCAATTGTGCTCTCAATTCCATATTACATGCTTTGTGGATCCGATCATTCATGTCAATTGTCTACCTTTTTTATCCTTGCATTTGCATATTTATATGACTTGCATTTGATCATCCCCACATGGATTGAATTTGAGACAAATGAGGTAGTGGAATTCCAATTGTTCTCGTCTCTTCCTCTTCCGCCTCAATGCACAGTTTCTACATCTCTCTCGGAATTTTGGGAATGATTTTGGTATAAAATTGAATATACATTCCTTTTATCTTCATAAAATGTATTTTTACCCTTGAATATGAGCCCGTGAATTCATGATTACAAAATAATTGCACTTGATTCTTATATTTCCACCTCTCACTTGAATTGGTTACTTTACTTGCATGTTTCCACAAGGTATCAACATATCACGTTTGTTGACTTGAGAAGCCCATATACTCGTAGCAGAACTTGAAGATGATAATGACTAACTATAATAAAAAAACAACGGACAATTAATCACAATTAAATCTAATTTTAACTAAAATGTTAACAAGTAATAACTAAAAGTTTGAAAAAAAATAATCACAATAGCCTCTCGATGTAAGACCTTGATACGTTCTTTTGATTAGGCCACCCCTCATTTTTTTTGTAAGTCTCCTTTTATGTTAACTGGAAAATTACAAAAAATACCCTCTCTAACCCCCTTTCTTGCAAAGAAATACGGGATACGCCACGCTCCGGTGCTGCATCGGGGTAGTAGACCTCTGTGCACCTATTGATAGGGTAGTGCGTATTTTCTTTATCCTAATGCATTTTATAGGGCTTCAATGTACTTTACAAGTTACAACCCCCAACGAAAGTTACTATTGCTAATGGAACAAACTAGCCAAACCATACCAACGTGAATGCTTCATTTGGAATCAGGACACGCTATCATTGAGGTTTAATTAAAGGAAAAATAAAAAAGATAGATATTTGTGGATTAACAGCAGAAAACCCACAAACCCCAAGATGTTCCAACCACAGAAGAACCACTACCCCTAGTATTTATCAACTGTATAAGAGAAGAATATGCATGGATCGCAACCCATAACAAAAGAGAAACAATTTTCAATTTCAATATATCAATCAAAGTCTCCCAATAATAAAATATTACATCTCCTTATATAGGAGTAAATCCCAAAACTTAGTCACCAAGTAAAATCTTAATAATAAAGGAAACAAATCATTTCCTTATTCTCTACCATATTCTAGAATATTCCTAATAAACTAAATATATAAAATAATTAACATTTATAATGAATTATAATTAAATATATTCCTAAATAATAACATAAAATAAAAACAAACTAATATTTTAATTTTATTTCCGCATCAGATAAGATTTAGAATAATTAGAGATAAACTAAATAACTAGATTTCTAGATCTATCTAGATGCACTTTTGGGTATTAAAGTGCTCTTCCTATTTGACCATCAAATATTTCACAGGGCCAACAAAGATAATACAACTATACTAGAACCTGTGGAAAGGTCAAGAGAACAGTTTGGTTGATTCCATGTCAAAAAGATCCGAGTGAGGAATGGAAACAACAACAAAGCAACCTAGCCTAAGAGGAAATGAAGTTATTGTGAAGGCATTTTCTAAGTCATCTCATTTACATAGGAGTAGTATTGGTATTGGAATTAATTGGTATCTCTAGAACTAAAGCCATGACAGCCATGTAAATTACTTTGAGATTATGGTAGTGTTTTTCTTCTTTATCTTTCTATAACGGGCAAATATGATCATTTTCCTAAACCTAAGGAACTGTGTCGATGAAAATTAAGCTTTATAAAAATGAAAAAAGATCTCATTTAAGAATCTGGTCATCTTCTTCCTTGGTTTACGTAACTTCTTAGTTGGTTAGCCCCATACTCGGACTATTAGATTTTCAGTATCTCTGTGTTCAGTCAAAGATCCCTGCAGGCTTGACTTATATAAAATTTTGGTTTTGTTATAAAAGAAAAGTTATCTATATTATAATTTGTTTGCTTTCATTATTAGTTTTCTTTCTAATTTCAGTTGAGATGGAGAAACCTTGGAAACAATTTCACATATGTTTCCATTCCCTTCAAATGAAGAATCTGAATAACAAAAAGATTGAAAACACCAGCTTCAAGTCGCTCGTTCATCTCTCTTCTTACGATCAATTTTGAAACTCAATTGTAAAGAATATTATTTAATTCCACCGGTTTATTATAAGTTTCATGATAAGGGAGGCCGGGGATTTAAGGTTTACAGGAGAAATCCCTCGCAAGAGAATTTCAGAAAAACAACTCATTATATTTTCAATAATAATAATCTTTGCTGATTACAATGATTAAACTCCTATATATATAATAATCTAGTTTCCTAATTGAATTAAAACCCTTGTGTGTATGTGTGTATATATATATATTAATAATAATAATAATATAACTAGACATATTCTAATATATGGGCTTCTAAAGCATCTCGGTCAACAAGCTATGGACGTCCCCAAATAACATCGCAAAGCTTTAATGGAAAAACATCACACATAACCTCGTCATTAAACTTCCAAACCGAAAACTTAACCAAGCATCTTCTAGAGACCCGAAGCTTCCCATCATTAATCCAAGATATGTCATAAGAATTTGGATGAAGTTCCGTCCATAAACCCAACCTTTGAACAGCATTGACGGCTATAACATTTGTGCAACTACCAGTATCAATATCAAGGAAGAGAGAACACAACTTACGAGCACATGTAACTCTAGTATGAAAGACTTGTTGACGTTGTACATGTGGATTGTTCGCACCCTCTTGTAGAACTCCAAGATTTGACGTTTTTTCTAAATGATCTTCCGCCTCCAAATCTTCTTTTGTCATCTTCACATATAAATCATCATAATTTTCATTTTTCACCACATTGACTCTTTTCTGAGGGTTGTTTTGTTTAGAAGGACACTCAAAGGTCTTATTCCCAATTCCATGACAATTAAAACATCTACTAGTGTTATTAATCTGAGATGAAATACGAGCAATTCCTCTTAACTTTGTAGTGATGAAAACAATTTTCTTATCCTCGCCAGATTATATCACTACAAAAAGTTGTCAACACTATGCAGAAATCCAGAAAAACATCTGGTTCTTAATCTCCACGAAACTCAGCAACTTCAAGTTTCACTGTGTTGAATTTTTGTTCAATAACATTAGGTTGAGGTTGAGTTTTAGGTTGAGGCATACCCCAAGGCTCTCGCTAATTACTTTCAACGTGGCTTGCATATCTTGCATTTGCAAACTCAATCCTACTACTGTATCCTCGAGATTCTGTAATCTCTTATTATTTTCCTCAATATCTGCATCAAGCTGACTATTTACCTCTGGCATTAACCATTGTGTAAAACTAAGGTTTATTTACAATTTTTAGAAGGGTTTAGGGCTCTGAATACCACTTGATGCGGGAGGCAGGGGTTTTAGGGTTTATGGGAGGGAGGCCAGAGATTTTAGGGTTTATGGGAGAAATCCCTCCCAAGAGAATTTCAGAAAACAACTCATTATATTTTCAATAATAATAATCTCTAATAATCACAATGATTAAACTCCTATATATATAATAATCTAATTTCCTAATTGAACTAAAACCCTTGTATATATATATAGGGGCCTGATCTAGATTATACATATGCTTTTTAAGATTTTTGGACAATATCATTTGTCTGCCGTCCGATCAGATAATCAATGGACAAGATTATAACATGTATTATTACGGGCCGCGGTTAATTATAGAGGCTCATACTAGCAGCCTCGGTAAATAACAACGGTTCATGCATGTATATGTATAGATTAGGTTCACATGTGTGTATTAGGTTAAAGTGTTTCTTTTATTCATCTTAATTATAACAATTATAATTACTTTTTAAATTAGATAATTTTTATTTGTTTTTTAATTTTTAATAAAGTTTATAATGATAAATTTCGATATTTTTTATTTTAATATTTAAAATTTTAAAATTAATTTATCAAGTAAGTTTTGATGTTTTTGTCTTAATATATTTAATATTTAAACTTTTTAAAATCATTTTGTTTTATTTTTAATCTGTTTTATATTTAAACATTTTAAAATCATTTAATATTTACTTTTTTATATATGATTTATTTTACTTTTCTTTTGAACGGTTTTTTTTATTATGATTACTTTGAAAAGGATTTAAATATAAATACAATTTTTTTGAAATAAATATAAAATATAGGATGGTAGTTGCTTTTACAGGGAATAATGCATGACTTCTTATTTAGCAACATATATCACGTTAACATATTTTTATTCTTTTTTTATATATATTTCAAAATCCATTAATTGTGATATCATATATCACAATAAATAACTTGATTTGACATGTTTTAATTGTTTAGTTTTAACTGCAATAATTTTTTTACTATTAGAATTGTGTAAAGTAAAATCAAAATACATAAAAAAATTATATACATGGATGAGTTTATTTGTGACCGGTGAATAACGTCTTTGGATTGACTCGGTTAAATTGCAGCCTACGAGAGAATTGAACATACCCTTTCTGCCATCAAAAATTTACTCACATGGTAAGTGTTCGACTAAAACAATTAAAAAAATATTTTACTTTACACAATTCTAATAGTAAAAAAATGTTTAAATATAAAACAGATTAAAAAATAAAACAAAATGATTTTTAAAAAGTTTAAATATTAAACATATTAAGACAAAAACATCAAAACTTACTTGATAAATTAATTTTAAAATTTTAAATATTAAAACAAAAAATATCAAAATTTATCATTATAAACTTTATTAAAAATTAAAAAAAACAAATAAAAATTATCTAATTTAAAAAGTAATTATAATTGTTATAACTAAGATTAATAAAAGAAACACTTTAACCTAATACACACGCGTAAACCTAATCTATACATATACATGCATGATTCGTTGTTATATACCGAGGCTGCTATTACGAGCCTCTGTAATTAACCGCGGCCCGTAATAATGCATGTTATAATCCTGACCATTGATTATCTGATCGAATGGCAGACAAATGATATGCTCCAAAAAGCTTAAAGAGCATATGTATGCTCTAGATCAGGCCCTATATATATATATATCTAGGCTTAGGTACAATGAGCAACTCCCTTATTTGAGTAACCGAGGAACCAACAACAAATATAATTACAGAATACATGAAAAAATTATCGAACATAAAAAAAAACTATAGAACACAAAAAACAATCACAAAACAAACAAAAAAACTAAATAATATACAAAAAATATAGAACACAAAATTACAGAACACTATTCAGCATTAGTGTTCTGTAATTTGTGTTCTATATTTTTTGTAGATTATGTAAAAAAAATTGTTTTGCAATTATTTTTGGTGTTCTATGATTTTTTGTATGTTCTATAGTTTTCTATAATTATTTGTTAATCAAATTTTTATAAAATAGGAATTAGTTCCTCGGTTACTCAAATAAGGAGTTACTCACTGAGCCTTACTATATATATATATATATATATATATATATATAATATAACTAAACATATTCTAATATATGGGCCGGCTTCCAAAGCCTATTATATTGCTCCAAATACTTTCTTTGGGCTTTTTTACCCGCTATCCTGCATCATTTCATCTTTCTATATCTGAAGTACAGGTATGTTTATTTGTGACATCAAGAATATATCACTTTAAAGCCCGGGACTGGTGTTGGGACTTGGGAGCCCAACCACTAACAATACAGATGGATGTCAGAAGTTTATGAACATTTCATTAAAATGCCGGTAAAAGAAAATAGATGCTGAAAACTGACCTCGCAACCAGCAAGACAGTCAATAGCCTTTACTTCAGACATATCCGTACTGATTTTGGAATCCAAATTTTCACATAATGCACGCCACATAACCATAGGCTCCCAACTTAAGCCAGAAGTTTGTTCCAAAACATTACGAACAATGATTGGTTCACCTAAAGCCCAGTGGCTACGGAAGTGCGAGAGCTGTTCTTCTTTCAGGGTATCTCTTGCAGCTGGACAGTACAAGAAGTTGTCATCAGATCCATGTCTCCTAGCTGCTCCGCATGAGGCCTCACCATCAATTTTACCACAAACTTCCTTGGATATATCTTGGCACATTCCATGTGTACTTATTATCATTTCTGCTCTTCTTTCCAAACTTGATATCCAGTCTTCTGGAAGGAGGCGCTTGAGCTCCAGTGGACAATTGCCACATCCTCCCATATCTTTTGGAGGACATGTGATACTCCCATCTTGTTCAGCAACCCATAAATTAAGTTTCTTAGTTCGACTCTTTGAAGTATTCACATAATTAGATTCTGGTAGCGGGTCACCACCATGGATATAATTTTTTCCTTTATTCACATATTTGAATGTCGCTTTGCTCTGATTTCCCAAAAGCCGACCATTGCGTATCTCCCAGCAACATTGAAGGCAAAGCTCAAATGAGCACTTAGGGCAACTTCGGTGAAGATCAACAATCGAAGTTGCACATTGGTTGCTGTTTCATGAATGGCAAAGGAGAAAAAGAGTTAAAACTTGTTGAAGAGTTAGAACATACATAATTTTACGAAGATAAAACAGAACTACCAATACACGCGCTCCTCGTTGTGGCAATTCGCCTGCTCGGGTTTAACAGAAGATGCTAAAATTCCTACAAAAAATGAAAGAACATTTAGTGACAGTACAAAAAGATCAAAAGCTTATTCCAATATTTATATATACAAATACCTTTAGAAACAGACTCTAATGTTATCTCACTGTCTTGATCCTGATGAATCTGCTTTAGAAATGGAAGAAGTGCATTGATCAAGTATTGAATATGTTGCAACTTTTCCCGAACAGTGTGACATCTCTTTATCGTCTGACAATACAGTATTACAGATATTAACGTCTGACAATACAGTATTACAGATATTAAGAATTCAAGACATCACTCTGTAAAGGAGCATATAACTGATATTGAAGTATTCTTAACTATATGCAAACCTTTGACGTTCCACTTGAGTGTAAGCACATGTTGCAATTACAGTTTCCACGGCAAAACGGGCACTCCTCTGCGATTTCTTCTTCTGACCATTGAGGATACCTATTACCAAAACCAAAAAAAAGATTATTAAAATCAGTAGCATTGTTGCAGTGAAAAGTAAATTTAAAGCAACATGAAAAGACCTAAGAAAATGACAATGGTACTTGCATAGTAGCACTCTCAAACTAACAAGAAGAAACGGAAAAAAAGTTGGGCAAGTTACCAGAGTTTTATACATTGAATACAATAGAATTTCCCCCTACATCTCTGACAAGGTACAACAATCCTTCTCTCTGGTCTCATACATTGGTGACACGATCGTAAGCAAGCCTGTCCCTGCTGTAAGGAAAAAAAACACTAAATAGTGGTTTGAGTAATTATATTGCAAATTAAGAATGACAAGACGCGCGTGTCACCTTTTTATTAGCTATATTCGTCTTGATGGCGTTCACATCACTTTTGGATGAGGAATTGGACAAACAAGATTTGCGGGACAAAGAAGATGAATTGTAGAGAGATGATTTCCCAGGCTTAAAACTTTTCTTTATAGTCTCCTTTGGAAGTCCTTTTCTCTTTACCCCACTTGCATCACTAAAACTTCTCATCTTAATCTCAGAATCACCAGTATTTTTCATCTTAATCTCAGAATCACCAGTTTTTTTCATCTTAATTTCATTTGAACATCTGGTTTCTTTGATTTTCATCTTATTTGAGTTACTATTCAATTTTTTCATCTTCACTGAAGTGGCGATCTCATCATCTTCACTTTCGGTCCAATAACCATAGAAAAAGCCGTCATCATATATCTTCTTGTTCCATGTAGCCTGACGCCTTTCTGTCCTTCTCCTATCACCCAAATTATCAAAATCATTCAGGTTATTTATATCCTTGCCTAAAGAACAATCTGTGCCTCCTAATTCTTCATCTTCACAGCAGTCACTAGATAATTCACCTTCCATGATTGTTTCTTTCTCCAAGGCGATCCTATGAGCCAATGGGGCTCTTCTACGGTGAAAACCCTTGATTTTTCCCACTATTGGTGCCTCCTTTCCTGAACTTTTGCTCCTTTCTGGGGATGAATCCATGCCCTTCTCTGTTAGTACTTCTTCAAATTCTGCAAGTCCCCGACTTTTCCTTTTTAATGCATTAGTTGCCGAGTTATTTTTTTCATTACTCATGTACTGGCTCAAACTCTCTCGCTTATCTATCAATAGTGCCATCTACTTTAACACAGACAAATACTCAGAAAAAAAAAACGATATGAAAAATGTGAGAATATACTAGATATCACAATCAATCCCTACATATTATTCAGCAATTTGTTCTATCTCTGATCTAAACAGATACTATGATAGCAATTCTACATTGCCAGTGATTTCCTTGAATTAATTCATTAGCATTAAATCGCTGCCTTGCAAAAAATTGTTAATAGTTAAATTATCATCAAATAACTGTTGTTAACTTCCTTGTTCTAAGACAAACGACAACACTTTTTCAAATTCTGCAAGCCCTCAAATTCTTTTTTTCTTGTAATACTCTATACATTAGTTAGGACTATCATTTTTTCATTACTCACGTAGCGGCTCAAACTCACTTGCTCATATATAACAACACACACAAACACCCGGTAAAAGAAAATATGGAAAATGTAAGGATATAAGATATATCAGAGTCAAACCCTTCACATTAGCAAAAACTATAATAGTTTCTATGTTCCAGCCATTTCCTCATATTAATAATTAGCATTTCATATTTTTCTCATGACTACAGAAGACTAAAATCTGTTTCATTGCTGCCTAGCAGGCTTGCAGAACATTGTTACTAGTCAACTTATCATCAAATAACTTGTCAAATTACAAAAATTGTATAAAGTATTGGGTTTCTAGCTTATTAATGGTCTCACTGTTATGGAAAAATGCCCACGTCAGTTGGAAAATACTATCACTTTCATAGATGGGATTTTCCCAAATAAGAAACGAACCGTAAGTATTATTGCCTACTGCAGCTTGCTTAGGGTATTAGCAAAAAGATTTTATTTAAACAAGGCAGAGAAGATGATCATACAATTTCAGGCTGCCATCAAACTAAATGATAAGTTTGTAAAATACAGGGGCAGACACTGAAAAGGAACTCAGGGATGCTTATTGAACTTTGAAAAGAAAAGCTAACTACTATTTCTCTTAGCACTTGTGGTGTTTTAATTTTTAACTTGTGAATCATGATGAAGTTGCTGAAAGAGATGCCCATGTTTATCTTGTCAAATGTGTTTGCTGCAGAATACCAATTTGTACTGCATGAACACTGTAGCAGTAGGCAGAAGCAATGAATCGTTTCCTTAAACTGCCTTCGAACTGTGGTGTTGTGACTTTGTTGGGCATCATAGGAACACTAGCGTCAGAAGCACCTGCCATATGAAACAGATCCTACTGTCCATATGGCAATCCGGCAGTAACATTGATATGAACAAATATTTGTACGATGACTATCTCTTAAACGCAAAGTAATAGTGAAGAAAAGTAAAACTCAGATACCAGTATCAATTAGGAAAGCAGATTAAGAACAATAAATTATAGTCTAGTTTCTAGACATTGTGAAAATATAGATCACATTCAGTTACAACTATATCTTCACTAATTTACATAATTCGATTGATCACAAATAACAAAACCTCCAGCTATAACTCAAAATCGATAAAATAATATCCTAGCTTGACTCGAGTCAACTATAGTCAGTAAATCCAATTCGCAACCTTCAATTTCTCAAACACCATCACAAATACAATAAACACACACATATACACAGATACAGTGTATCATACGAATAAAAATATCAATCAACACAAACCAAAATCTTCCAAAACTAATAACATATATATATTTACACACACATATATACATACATATGCATATAGAAAACAATAAGAATGTATGTATGATGAGAAAAACAAACTAACCTGATCAAAACGAAACAGATGTGTATGTAGAGATTATTGTTTAGCTGCTCAATAAAATTGTGTGTATAGTGAATTATAGATACACATAGATATATGAGTGCAGTGTAGGTAAAGATTTGAGGAAACAAAAATTAGGGAATTTGAGAGAGATTAATACAGAGAGAGAGAGAGAGAGAGAGAGAGAGAAGTGGGCTAGAGAGAAAGTGTGTGTATATTTTATATGGAAATAAAAAAACTGTAGGAATATTTTGGTTACTGTGTTTAATCCAGATGGGGTAATATTTTAATTTTCCAAATGTAGGCTTACAGATTGTTATTGATTTATTAGTTTTATTTTTCTTAAAAAACTGTAATTTTAGTTATTTTGTTTGATATAAATTGTTCAATGTTTAGGAGAAAAAAAATTAGAATCGTCTTATTCTATTTTTCTATTGAAAAGTAAAAGTGAAAACAAATAAATATAGAATTTCCATATAATTACTAATGTATTATAAGATAATATTTATATAAGTTTAGGCCTTTACTATCGCAACTAACATTAAATTAGATATTTAGCTAATTAATATAATATTTATTATTTTATGAATATGTTTAGAAGTATTACATAATATTTTTGTAAACTATTTTAGAAAATAGTAAAAAGTTCAATTAATTGTATTTTATTTAAAATGTTATGGTAGAAGTTGGAATTCATATTTTTAATATATTTTTTTATATTTTTTTAAATTGCAGTTGATTGTATAATTGTCTGCTTGATTTGTGGAAAAGAATCCTGTCAAGAAATAAAAAGGGGTAGATTTAAAATCGTTTAATGTTAAAATCTATATTTTTATATTTTTAATCAACATCTTATTTTTTGATTTTCACATTCTTTTTTTATGATTTTGCTATTAGGTTTATAATTATTACTATTAAGTTTCTTCAAAATACACATTCAGTTGATTATAGAATTTTACCAAATATTCATAATTATCACTTGCAACTTTTTGTATTCGAGATTAATTGAAGTAGTTTATATAATAACAATTTAAGAACTCTACAAAAAAAACTTTAAATATATATTAAACACTAAAAAAGGTCTATAAAAATTATATGTATGAATAATAATGTGAAAAAAAGTCTTGAAATTAAAATTGAAAAAGTCTATAAAAATTTATATATACATATAAATTAATGATGATATTTTTATAAATATATATAAGTATAATTATAATAACACTTTTTATCTATTTGTATAAAAAAATCATTATTGTAAAGTAATGTCAAGAACATGAATTTCAAATAATATTAATTTTTATATAAAAAATTACAAGAATAAAATAATTAATAAAAAAAATTCTCCTACAGTCCTTACTAACTTTTGATTAAAGTTATTTTTTTAATTTGAAGTCATTTTTAATTTATTACATAACACAATTTTTTTAAAACTTAGATCCAAATATTATCGGGAAGTCCACAACTTAAAAAAGTAGACAATCGGCTCACACTTGGCTCTCTCTGGATGAAAATTAAAATGATGTATCCCCTTTTTTTCCAAAAATAATACCTCCCTTGTATTTGATTACAAATTACAAGTTTAGCAATGCTACGTACCCAGAAATTATCCCAAAATTTTTTGGGATACCTAGAATTTTTCTTAAATTTACAAGGCTAGCCAACTAAAATTGAACAAATTTACAATCTAGTACTTTATATATAAGCTATAGGAAGTCCTACTATCCTAGTACAAAAGTTTAAATTACAAATATCATTTCATCTCAAAATTCTTCACAGCATCGTAAATATAAGGTAGAAGAATCGAAACTAACAGGTAACATTTCAGTAGTGACTAAGATACATTTTCATTCCCTCTGTAGCTATTCCTACAAACTCAATATGCTGACAAAAACAGAAAGCTTCAAAAACATAAACAAGGAATAGCCAGAAACAGAAAGGAAGCCATAATATTTATGTAATGACCTTCTTAATCTAGAGTCAATTCTTTCTACCTTTGCTCCGCCTAGAAGGAACAACTGTCCATCCATCTTCTGCTTCTGCTGTTTTTTCGATCGATGGCTCATCAACCACCATCATATCATCTTGAACACCATTTGGCTGGGATTTAGGGGCATCAACTCCCATTTCAGTATGTTTCTCCACAGAGCTCCCATCATAATCTACCCCGTCGCTATTTTCATCATCACTTGCATCCTAAAACAGTGAACAAGATATGCAGTCATTAGATAAGTAAGCTGCATTGTACTTTCATCATCACTTGCATCCTAAAACAGTGGACAAGATGTGCAGTCATTAGATAAGTAATCTGCATTGTACGCAAGAATTTTCTTGAAAACCTTAAATGGAAATATGTTTCATGTATTAAATGAAAAAATAAAAAACAATTTGGCTAATATAATTGTGTTATAAAAATTTTAGGGAAAAAATGAAGAACAATCGAAGCCTCCAAGATAAGCAAAGGAACTCGTGCTTCATAAGGATTACAACGTCATAGCTCATACCCAAAATCCGAAAACATGTGACAAGTTATTCCAATGCTATTACTTCTTAACTGCTATAGAGTTTGTTACATACATTGTGCAGGCCATTTTTGGACAATATTAATAATTTTACTACAAAGTAATTATGACATGATGCCTACGCGAAAATAAATGTAGTCATTAGATAAGTAAGCCGCATTGTACGCAAGAATTTTCTTGAAAACCTTAAACGGAAATATGTTTCATGTATTAAATGAAAAAATAAAAAACAATTTGCCTAATATATTGTGTTTTCAAAAATTTTAGGGAAAAAATGAAGAACAATCCAAGCCTCGCAAGATAAGCAAAGGAACTTTTGCTTCATAAGGGTTACAAAGTCATAGCTCATACCCAAAATCCGAAAACATATGACAAGTTATTCCAATGCTATTACTTCTTAACTGCTATAGAGTTTGTTACATACATTGTGCAGGCCATTTTTGGATAATATTAATAAATTTACTACACAGTAATTATGACATGATGCCTACACGAAAATAAATGTATCGAGGCTTCTCCAGTCCTAAATCCTTTACTTCATGCAAATTGGAAGATAAGCACTGACATCATTCTATTACAAGCAAGTCTCACACCACTGCCTTTTCTTGATCTAAGGAACTGTGCTAAAACACCTAATGATCTCTTTCAGTCTTTCCATATTCTCTTTATCTCAGAGCCTCTTTACTCACATCCTTCCTTGCCAAAATTTTAGCTGCCTATTTATATCAGTTAAATTCTCGCACTTCTTTCTCTAAATCTTTCATCGCAATTCACAACAAGTTCGTTTAGTCTGCAATTAGGTTGAGCTATTGCATAATTAGGTTGCTGCTTGTTCCATAAACTATTGACCGCAAAGATCTGCGAGAAAAGCAGCATCTTTATTTTCACCTAACCCAAACATTTGGCCCTTAACCTCTTGACCACTGAACATCCTGGAAAAAATAGTTCTTATTGCAAAAACAACTAATTATATGCTACTTAAATCCTAGCATTTAATAAAATTAAAAATAGATACATACATAGGCTCTAAATATCAGTGTTCTGACAGATGGTTTGGGAAACTAGACAGATGAGCAACCTTCGAGTTCCTAGGCTTTGCAGGTTGAGTCTAAAAACCAGCCAATTCTATTTATTTCAGCCAATTCTTTATATAATAGTGTCTGTTTACCTGTATTAATCACTGGTAATTTCTATATAAAATCAACATGATCTATGTACAATCACAGCCCCCATACCCTGCTCATGACTTAAATTGAGATCAATCCAAAAAGAAAAAAAATCGCACCTTTATGGGAAAAAAAATACAATTATATTTGTTTCTACATTCTGCAGAAAATTTGTTCAAGCACTATAGTTATCAGAAGGTCAATTTATACATATCCACTGAATACCTCAGAGATCATGTTTCTTCAGTAACAGACACTAACTGTTTACTTCTAGAGAAAACCATCGTACTTACAAAATTTAGTAATAGGCAGGCATGGACATGCAGATACTTCACAACTCATATCCATACTTATTACACTTCAATCAATGTCACGACCACAAAGGCATCGTAGGCTCCATCTCCTTAATGCCATGGAACTCGTTATAACATATACTCCTTCTTGAAATAGGTTTTCGGGCTTCATCTCCCAAAGAGGATTCAACGGAAAAATGGATTCATGATGCATACTGTTAGAGCCTCGATTCACACTGATGTAGCAAATGATAAGGTGCATGTGGAAACTATCCACACAACCAAGGAAGATGATGTGCCATATCTACCCTTAACCCCTCCGGTAAATGATTACTTGTTCTTGTTAAATTTATGGGAAAATTAATTCAAACGTCCTTGAAATATAGGCCGTTTATTGTGTAGGTCCCTGTCCTATTTTTTAAAATTTTGCGATACCTAAACATTTAAACTTTTCTGATTCGCATCCTTCCATCCAAAACTGACTAACAGACGTTAGTCAAATCCAATGTGGCACTTAAAAAAATAAAAATGAAACTAGAATTAGCTGACTAAAATTCAAACACAGTTCAAACAAACCTCAAGTTTCATTGAAATTCAAGCACTGTTGGAGTATTAAGCTACTCAAACAACAACATTATGTTGGCTGTAAGCTACAGAACGCGAGGTTAGGAAGAGTTAGAAGCAACATTATGTTGACTGTAAGCGAGGACTTATAAGCAAGTATTGCTAACTAGCTCATACCTGTATTCGTTTATTACTAGAATACCTCGTTTTGACTGTATCGCACTATGTTTCATTGATAACCCCCAAAATCCTCAAACAATATACTATATCACGTATTACAATTTGCTATAAAATAAAAATGCCTTACTACAACAATAACCAGCAAAGAAATGTGAATACAACTGAAAGAGAATCAACGACAAATTAAAAATCAGAAACAAAATAAAATAAGGCCAACATATTTGAGGTTTAAATATCTGATTAAGATGATTTATTAAAAGAGTAGATCACTATGACATTATGAAGAAGACTGCAGTTACCTCTTTAATACGCGGAACAGAAACTCTAGGAGCATCCTTCAGTCTTTCAATAGACATAAAATTACCTTCCAAACATTCTTCGTGCATTATCATTAATTTTTCAGATATCTGGTCAATGATTGAAGTGATTCAATGTAGGGACAAGATAAAGTATGGAAAAATGCACAAGAATTGCAAAAAGTGCATGGTCTATGATGTTGAATGAGCATATACTTATTGAAAAAAGTTATGTGAAAACAGAAACACTTTTTATAATGCTTATGCAGTTATGCATAAAATGGCTTACATCAAAGTAAATAATACAATGGACCCTGAGGTATATCAACTTGTTCACTTTGAATTCTGAAATTTTATTTTAGCAAAAGAACCATGGACTATGTTTATTGGAAAAGTTGGACCTTGAATCATTTAAAAGTGAATCAGCCATTTTCAGCCATTATTCTTTTAATGCAATTGATCAATGTGCGGAAATAATGTGAACAAACATTGACTTAATAACACAACATCTTGGTTGTTCTATATGAGTAGAGTTAACCAAGAAGATTAATTTGTTCTACAGTGATTCTAGTTCTCTTTCTTTTGTATTAAAAGTTTCTGTTAGAAAACTTGTAGGATTAAAACACAGAAAAGCCTAGGTGCTCATTACATTACTGTAAAGTGCGGTACCCTATCAAACCTGCGCCAACAAAACAATTATAGTTTGAAATGCTGAAAGGGGAAGTACCTCCTCAATGCTGCCATCGTCAAGTTCAGTGTTAAGAGAAAGCATAAAGTCATCAAGCATGTTCTCCAAATCATCAATATATATAGGCCCTACCCATAATAAAAGAAAATAAACAGCAGCAGAAGTAATCATGAGATAATGAGTTATATACAAAACAATACATGTGCAAACTACAACAGGTCATCTCAATTCATATATATTCAAGAATCTACATAAAGTGGAAGGGCACTTAATTCTTCAAGTGTGTAAGACAGCATAACAATTTGCAGCATGAAGGCAGTAAAAGAAAGTAATGAATCCTACCCGCTACACTTGTAAACACGTGTATCGAAAATCACTGACATTGATAGAATAAAAAAATGTATACATGAGTTTGTGAATACTGCAATCTTTTAGGGCAACAATTGCTGACCTTTCGACTGGGTGAACCATGAGAACAGATCGACAGGTAACTGTTGGGATTTCCTTCGAGAATCAGGACCACCAAACTCATTCTCAACCGCAACTTGAAGAGAAGACCATTGTGAGAGTAACAACTGTATTCCTTCTTGTAGTTTATATGATGCCTCTTCCGATAATTGATGGCTCTCCATTATCAGTTGAGCTTCAAAACCTAAGTCCGGTACAACCTGTTTTGTTTCATGTATAGAGAATCAATCTAACCCCTTAATACTACTAGAATTTCATCATCTAATACGCGCATCCCTTACTTGAAGACAAAAATAATTAAAATTAAAAATATTGATTTAATCAAAATACCGTGAAATAGAGTACATTATTCGATATAAAAAGTAAATGTTTAGCAAAATTCAGAAAAGTTAAAAATCGAGAATAGTATTCGATAAGCAGTACGTAGTCGTGATTAACACTAAAAAGTTGATAAAAATAATTCTTAGGTATCAAGACTAGCTTCTTTAACATAAACTAGGGTGTAAACCTAAATAAAATGGATTGGGTTCATTATTCTTAATAATAAACAACAAGTAAACGAACAGATGACTAAATAATTCATGAAAAATGATACTCCGATCAACAGATAATATACTTACATGAGTTGGTTTAGATATAGAGAGTAAACAATATACATAGAGTCAAGATCAAAGGAATATGAGCAGTACCTTAGTCTTGAATTTGGGGGCACAATCAGAGTGTGGGCTAACCCTAACTCGGATCCTGCTCTGATTATAATTGAGCAATAAGTTGTCCCTCCGTGCCCTCGGATAAGTTACTTATTTTATTTTTATTTTTTATATTTTTTTATATTTTTTTAAAAATAAATATTTATTTTAGAATTTTAAAATTAAATATTATTTTTAAAATAAAAAATAAATTAATTATTTTCAGAAAAAAATACATACATACCTACTTTTTTTCTGGAAATAAGGGTTTGTTTCTGGAAAATAAGTGCAGTCAAATAGAGACAAAGTATAGTTTCATAATTTATTTATTTTTTAAATAAAAATTTAATGTTTAAATTTTTATTTAAAAAAAAAATAAAAATAAATTAGAAAATTATAGTTTATATACACCTTAAAATACGTGTCCTACCTTCTTTCGGAGAGAATAAGGGGAACGGACGTATTACATATTACAGGTTAGCATAGCCTGCCTTCTATATTTAATTAATTATTATAATATTATTTTGAGTGCGCACTTTATTTTTTTTAGTTATTATTTTATGTTAAATAAATTTACTATATTAATATAATCCAAACATTAGAAATTTGTTAAGCAGTCATTTATTAATATTTGAACGAGGTTAGTTAGTTGACAATTGAAGTAAAAATATAAATAAATTTTAAAGTAAAAATATTAATATATTAAAAAAAAATCATTGCACGAAATGAAAATTAGTAATTATAAAACTTGCAATATTAAATATATATTTACTTTCTGTTTTTACTGACTTTTTTATCTATTTCAGATTCCAGCAATTATTATGCGTGTTCCAAGCCAAAAATCTAGTAATTGAAATAAAGGGTGATTTGTTAATCCAGGAGGACACCTAAATTGCTCGACGCACACCATCATTTGACTGGACGACACTAGCTAAAAAATGGAGCAGGTTCATAAAAATCAAGTAAATAGATTACTTGTGTTATACATTTTGTTCAATGTTAGAAGAGTAAAGTTCACTCTTTTTTAGTTAAAAATATATACACTATTTGCTCAAAATTTAGTATGTACTTTGGTATATTATATTATTATATACTAACTTTAATACGTGCCATGTATAAATATTTTTTTAATGTATTATAATTTTTTATATATTATAGTTATTCTTTATATAGTTATTTTTGTAATAATTATTTTAATATAAATTCTTAGTTTTAATATGTTATTGAGAGAATTCGAATTTTGGACTTTAAGTGGTGTTATTCAAATATAGAATATTTTTTAGTATTAGATCTAATAGTTCCATTTATTTATTAAAGATTTAACGGTTATTATTTTTATACGGTTTAATGGTTAAACTAAATTGCAAATAATTATGTCCATGCTTATTATAATGCTTATTATGCTTTAGTATAGATTATAATATGAATTGATTTCAAAAAAATTTATTATTTCGTTAATTTTTTGAAAGGTGTAATAAATAAACTGTATCATTCAGGAATTAAAGAAAAATCATTTACGAAACAATATTATCTATTTCATTCAGATAATCATTCATTCAAAAAATTTAATAGTTCAGAAATTATGGTTTAGATTTAACAAATAAACCCTGAGATTTTGATGAAAAACAACGGTAAAAATGCATATTTGGTTGGTGTCTTAGCTTGGTACATTTTGACAATTTAGTATATGTACTTTCAAAATTTTCAATTTGGTATATGAAACTTGTAAGTCCTTTCAAATGAGTTTCAATCCCAGTTTTTTAACTTGTAACCTAATATTATCCTACTAAAATGTTATGTTTGGTGTCTTAATTTTGTCATATTTTAACAATTTAGTGTCTTATTATATTTTAACAATTTATCGTTCAAATTCCTGTTTTTGTATTAAATTAACAAATTAGGATCGACGCATTTTGGTGTTATGATGTCAAATTATTAAAATATGATAATTTAATACACTTATATACAATATTTTTTTTTAAATTAAATAAAACAAATTATGATTAAAATTAAACAAAACAAGTTATAATATAACATTATTAATAAGATAGTATTTTTAAAAAATTCTTATACAAATATATAGTCATTCTAATACTATAAATAAATCATTCTTAAAATTTTTAATTTATAAATGATAATTTAATAAAAATGTGAGTTTATGATTATTTTTCATAAATTTTATATTTTGTTGAAATTTATCTATGACTCTGCTCCTAAAATTTTACAGTAACATTGGAAATATTAATCATTTTTAAAATATTATACATAATTTTGTATTGATAAATGTATTACAAGAATAAATAATAATTTAATAAAAAAATTCACTTAAATTGTTACCTAAAATATTAACTAATATAATTATAGTACACTATTTAATTTATAAAATTTTAACCTTAATTGTTAGATATTATGATTCTAGATACTAAATTGTTAAAATGTGACAAGTTCATATACTAAATACAACATTTTTCAAAAAGAAATGACACGTCATATTAAATGTCAGCAGAATACTCCATCTAGTGAGGTGTCGGTTATAAAACCGAGATTGAATCCTAGATGAAATTTTTTCTCGAATTCAAACACCAAAAACCAAATTGATAATTTTAAAATTAGAGACACTAAACTGTTAAAACAAAACAAGCCAAGTTCATACACCAAAAATGCCCTTTTACCTAAAAACAACTTACTCCCACGGTTCCTAGTTAGTTGTTTATTTTATTTTTTTGTCCAATTAAACTAACTAATCCTTGATTATAATTTAAAAATAATATAGAATTAAAAAAAATTAAAATTTTATATTATTAAATATATATATATATAATATACTTTAAAATGTATATTTTAATTTTTTAAAATTATAAAAGAACAATTTTTATTTTTTAGTCAAAAACTAGTTAATTTTACCATAAAAAGTCAAAAATAGACATGTAAATAGGGACGAAATGAGTATTTTCTTTGTTGAATAGTATATTTTTAAATACAAAATTTACCTTGAATAAACCGACCTTTAAAGTACATTTATAAGGACATTTCATGGGGATTCACATCAAGTACAACTCAATTTTTAGTTCATTCGAACTTTTCCAGTCCACAAAAAAAGATATTTAAAGATTCAAAACACTACAAGCCTACATCCTTTAAGACGAGTAAAGTTATAACAAAATTGCTCTCCGGAAAAAAATGATATTTACCCCCTCATGGCTCATGCCAGAATTTACACACTAATTTCATATGCAGTAAAACTTTAGAACCAAAAGAAAAAATGGAGCATTTAAAATCAAAACCTACTTCATTTCCAAAGAAAAAAAAGATAAAAGATAAACCTCTTTCCCTATCATCAGCTGATGAGAATTACAAATGAGTTGCATAACAATACTCATGCCTTCCACAAGTTGCCAAGTACTGGACCAGTTTTGCTTGGTAGAGTCCATATTATATTGTTCAGCACCGATGCAAATAAATCTTGATAGTCATGGCTACTTCGACCATTCAAACATACACCTTCCGCAAATGAATTGCAGTGACTCACAGGAGACAGTATAATTTTGTTTTACAACTCATGCACTTTCTTTATTGGAAGAGGAACCAGATTTCATAGCCAACTGGAAAGTCACGGAGTAACCTTTGATAGGCCGCAACAGCTTGTCAGTCTCTTCCCTTGCATCATATCTGTCTGGCTTCGACCAAATTAGATGCATCTTTCGAAGAAAATGGCCACAATGGTGAAAGCGTGACCACCTTTCCGATGATGATGAGTGTTGGAGATATTAATTGTGCTGATGTAATACTCTCGGCAAGATCTTTGATTTCCGCAAATACCTAGACATTTACAGGTAGGAGCAATTTGCCATAAGCTGATAATCACCAGTACATTTATAACTTGGAATGCAGAAATGTACATGTAGATACAGCTATCCATAATTAGTGAAAAGGCAGGCCAATTGCTGAAGAGATAAAGACCAATTAAAAGGTTCAACATGGACCTATAGGTTACAGATAATGTCATTTTAAAGGTGCCTGTTGAAACTCATATGTTGAGGCACCATTTAAGAACCGCAAGAACAGACAAAATATGCTGATCAATTAGGAGTGTAGGAGCTAGTATATAATTCTTCAATATATTTTCAGATTCAAAGTAGTGAAATCCCTGGCTATACGTTAGTTTAATACTTAAAACTATTGTCTTTTATCCCTGTAATTTACAGAACTACAACAACAAAGCCCAGGAATGAAAATTAGTGAACACCAAGCAACTAACTAAGAGCTATAATACTTTGGCAAAAAAAAAAAAACTAAGAGCTATAATACTTTAGATTAATTTCTAAAATTATTTAGCTTTCTGTCAAAATAGTATGCAATTAATGTAAAAAATGATCTGATAAAGGCATTTATTTAGGGCATCTTGATTACATTTTGTCAGTAACAGATCTCAAGAATAATCCTTAAGATAATTTCTAAGAATGCATTCAAGATAAATTTGAATAGATTTCCAAGTGGAATATCACTTATTAATATTCTAAAAAAACTGCTATCCAATCTTCATCAAAAATATTGTAACCATAAAGTTAGGCAAGTTGCTATGGGGTGTTCAGTAAACTTCATTTAGCAAGTAGAAATTCAAAAACACAAGCTTCAGACCTTTGTAAGTGAAAAAATATTGTCAATTTCAGGCGAACAAAAGTCATATTGCACGACATCTGGCGATAAAGTTTAATGCTTAACCATCTCAAGCACATTAAGTGGGTTAAAACACTTACTATGCGCTGTTGAGGTGTTGTCCCGCGTTCAACTGCAGCAGCTGGTGTATCATGTGGAAGACCATGATGCATCAACTTCATTACAAGCGAAGGAAGAGTTGATAAGCCCATATAAACAACCAAGGTTGAATCAGGGTCAGCAGCATTTTCTGCTACAAACAGAGGGTCAGTACCTCCTTTCTGGGAATGCCCGGTCAGAAATCTAACACTATTTGCCACGCCCCTATGAGTCAATGGAATTCCAAGCTCAGCCGCTATGCCAGAGGCAGCAGTTATTCCTGCAAAGAAATAGCAAAACATGAAACCAGAGGCCCCTCCTAAGGTCTCACTATCCAAGAAATATATATCTAACAATAAACGCTGTATTTTTTTTACCTTCTGGATGACAAATAAAAATCAAGGCAGGATCCAGAAGGATAGCATCCGAATATGTGAATAACTAGTTGGCAATATAATAAATTACAATTAGTCATTTCAATGACTGTGGATGGTGCTTATTTATACGGGTGTTGGTGGTAGAAGAACCACATGAGGGCATATATCGGCTCTTGGAACAAAACAGCATGAGCACCGCTTGGTTTCAAGCATTTATGTAGCTTTGAACGAAAAAAGAAAGAAAGAAGGCTTATGTTGATGTTTGGAACAGCTTTCTTATTGGAAATAAAATCAAGCCTAAGGTGCTTCATGGTAAAGCTCTCTTGTACAATTGCACTTTGCTTTACATGCCTTAATTATATACGTGTTCAAGGTCAACTATCTCAGATCAACTTATTAAATATTATATCTATGAGTTTGAGAGTAAGACACGAGTTATTTCTTCGTTGCTCATTTAGTTTACTCGTATATCCTTCATGAAATAAAGAAATGCAAGACCAGAGACTATTTTTACTTATAAAAGAAAAATCCTCAAGAGCCTTCAAAACATTGTTGCCATGATTCTTCCAAAATGGAGGTTATGCACCTGAAGTATATCTTAAAGTTTTAACTTTTAATTGATCTTTTAACCCAGAACCATTTTGAATTTAAGCTACATTCGTGTGCAATTAATCAATCAAAAACTAAATCAGAAAGCTGGCACATTTTAAGCATGCAATTTGCAACTATATGCACTTTTAATTAATGAGTTAACCCAAAAAGTATGTCATTCACAACCTCCCAAATAGCATTTTCAAGTGTGAATCTTAGTTTTAAAGATAATTCATTTACTTAAAGAAGAGACAGAAATCCAGGAATTTTGCAAAGGATATCTTAGGTAGGACGCAATGCAGATATGGAAAGCTATAAAGATTGATTATGGCTTTATTTCAGTAGCATCATGAAACAAAAGTGACAATAAAGCACAAAACTTGGAGATTAAAGTGAACAAGTAATATGAAACTGTACCTGGAATAACTTTTACTTGAATGCCTTGCTGTTGCAAGAAGTCCATTTCCTCTCCCCCCCTTCCAAATACCTAAATCCCATAAATTACATCACAACCTTGCCTCATATCTCATGATCTTCGCAACATTTTTCACTAAGCAGTGACAAATAAGACAAATTACTAACTAATATCTTACCAGTGGGTCTCCCCCTTTAAGTCTCACTACCGTCGCTCCTGCTTCAGCAAAACATAATAACAATTCATGTATCTCCTCCTGCAGAGAGCATAAATGCAAACATTTGTTTATCAATTATATACAGAATCTTAAATACGAAAGAAAGTAAAAGTATAACATTTTATTAGTTTGTGCTGTGCCACATAAACAAAGACATATATACATATTCCATGTATCCATTAGCTGCATATAACAAGTTGTTCAACAATATACTACATTTCTTTCTTAACAATTTACTCCCTAGTTTTCTCATGCAACAATCAAAAGGAAAATGAACTGCAAGGTCAAACTCACCATGAACTCCAAAAAGAATTTCATTATATGAACAAAAAAGTAAATATGACACGAAACCAACAAAAAACAAAAACCAGCAGCATGCTTAAATCTGATTCACGATCAAACAAAAAAACAACCATGAAAGTAAATAAACCGACAACTCAATATAGGAACCTATGAATGTAATACAAGAATGATTTCAAAATCCTGCAAGGCTTAACCTAACGGATATCCCTCTTTCTTTGTTACCAAGTATCAAGGGTTCGAGCTTCAGAGGCACATGTGTGCATGAGTATAAAAATTTATTACTCTACTTAATTTAAAGAGAGAGATAAAGAATGGATTTAAAAAGTAACCTGTGTTCGACTATGATATCCAGCAGTCTTGCCAACATAAAGAAGCCTAGCATTCTGCCCCACCAAATCAAGAACATCATTCGAAACCAACCTATCATACAACAAAAGATCAGCACTTTGTATCACTCTCATAGCCTTCAAAGTCAACAATTCAGGATCACCTGGCCCTGTCCCAACTAAATAAACATCCCCAACTTTCCTCTCCCCAACCCCATTACTCTCCCTCTTCTCTCTCAACACACCCAACATTTTCTTGAGCTCAGGGAGCTGAAGGGCAATATCATAATCTCGAATTGAGGTGGAATCAGGTGGGACTGGGCAAGAAGAGAGTGGGTCCAGCTGGCTGTTGTATATCCAACTGTCCCTTTCGTATCTATGTATTGAGTGTTTTTCAGTGAAGGGTGAGTGTGAAAGTGAAGAAAAGGTGATGAAATGTAAGCAAGAAGATGAATGGATGGTGGGTTTCTTGAAATGGGGTTGTGGGATTGGTAAAGATGGAGGCTTTACAAGAGCCATGTTGATTGGAGTGTGGAGATGTGTGGACTGGGTTGATGGGGTTTGAGTTTGCAGCAGGGTATGTGTTATGTGTGTCTGTGTATATATATATGCAGGAAGAATGTGTGTGGAAAATGGAGAGATTTGTGAGATGGAAGGTTCAAGTTGAGTTTGGTGTTCAAGGGATTGAGAAGGCAAATAAATATGGGGACTCTTGGGGCTTTGAAGGGGACGCCGCCACTGCCCTTTAGGACTTTTTCCCTTGGTTGTCTTTTCTCGGTTTCTACTCTAATTCCTTTTATCCCTTTTAAAAAAAACATGGTGTTGATGAATTCGCAAGGTTAATATCTTGTCGTCTCATATCCTTCCTGCATTCCAATATCGCTCATTCATATTTTATTTTCAGCGCAAATAGATGATGTGATTATTTAGATTTGCAAAAAACTTCAGTCTTTGTGTATTTGCGGAAAATTATATACGGTTAATTACGATCCAAAAATAAAATACCTTAATAATAAATTTGAAAGGTACACACATGACACTGTAATATCGATTATATAATTATTAAATAAAAAAGGAACCTAAGATATATTCGAGATAACTTCTTAAAATTTCAATACAGAATAATAATATATTAGTTACATATTATTTATATTTAATTAATAATATATGTATATATTATTACGTGATGGAGAAAATAAAATTATAAATTATTCATATCATAGAAAGTAATGAAAATTCATATTATAGAAAGTAGTCAAAACATGATTTATTCAATTTCTATTCTAATAATTATTTAATTATTTTATTTTTTGACGAAGTTTTTTAAGGTATTAGTATATTATAGGTTATTTATTAAAAAAATTTTAAAAAAATAAATACGATTTTATTATATTTTAATTTTTTTATAAAAATATGATTTAAAACTAAAAATAACCGAATGTAACTTTTTTATATAGGATTTGTAATCAAATGAAACTATTTTTTGGAAAAAATTAAAATTGTTTGTACTTGTATTTGATGTTAATTATAGTTGCATTGGTTGCAAAATCGTATTTTTACCTTCTTTTTATAAAAAAATTGTGTTTTTGCAAAATATAAAATAAGAAAATGTATTTTTATAAAAAAATGTATTTTTCAAAAAAAGCCCTATATTATATTAACTACTTAATTATTTACTTTTTTAATTTATAAATAAAATAAATATTTAATAATAAATATATTTATTTAATTTTTACATATATTTATTGTTGTTTTAGAAAAAGTATCCTAAAAATAACTTCATAATACTTGTTCTTTATAAATAATATCCAATTCTTAAATACATATCTCATATTTTATATACAATCAATAATTTTATAAAATAAAATGTTCGTATTATAACTTATAAAAAAGTTTATTTTCAATCATGAGTATCAAGCCAAAAATATTCATGTTTTTTTTAACAACAAAAAATATGGGTAATGGCACTCGCAGGATTGACTCAATTGATTTAAAAAAAATATCATTCTCTTGGTTACATGTTCGAATTTCACGGAAATAGAATATATGATTATGCTGTCATGAGTCCGGATTTGTCGCGTTTGTGCGCTTTATCTAATTCACGTGATTTACATGCCATTAAGTAAACATGTGCGTTTACCTGGTGCTCACTCAAAAAAAGTAGCCACTATATGTTCACACATAAAAAAAAATATAAGTAATGGCCCATCACTATTTGAGAGATAATAACCCAAAATATCATTATTCATAAAAATGATCATTTTTATTACTAAAAAACGCAACATAAACTTTATGTTGCATTTTAAAAAAAAGTAATTTTATATTACGTTTTTACCAAATTTAAAAACAATAATTTAAAAACACATATTTAAGTTGCACTTCAAAAAAAAAAAATTATTTTAAATATTTTATCATCAAATTGTGATTAAAAATATCCCCGTTGATACTCTATTAAAATAAAAATGCGAATTTATTGAAATGAGCACCGTATCTTTACATCATATATATCCGGCAGAAGCAAAAGAGGGGGCGAATTGTTAAAACCCTCGAAGAAAATCCCCAAAATCTGAAGATGCCATTGAAAGTGGTGGAAGCAACAATATCAAGTTTTAATGGGGTGTTTGACAAGTTCAAATCAGAAGCCCCCCAAAACAAAGCTAATTTCATCCTTTTCTTGGCTGATGTTGACCCTGCAACTTCTCAAAGCTGGTGCCCCGGTAACTACTTACACTATTACTCACTCATACACACATATGTTATGCCCTTTTATTTCTATTGTTAGATAGATGTTTCTTATACTTGAACCTGATTGTCCTGGTGAATGATTAGTGATTAGTTTACAATCGATTTTGATTTTTAATTGGTGAATTTTTTTTCTAGTAAATTATGTTTTGTTTAAGCAATTGACTGTCCCTTTTGTAAGTTTTTATATACATTGTGTTTTCACCTATCCGCTATAAAAAAAAACCGCGGATAGATGGTTACCGACAATTGCTTGTTAGTTGTTAGAAACCACTTCCCCTCTGTTTATATATGCGTGTCTTGCCATTTTTTTTGTTAATATACGTGCATATGTGCATGTGTTGCCTTATTACTCCGTTATTTTTAGATTGTGTGAGAGCGGAACCTGTTATCTACAAGAAGCTGGAAGCAAGTTCTGATGATGTTGCTCTTCTGAAAGCCTATGTTGGAGATAGGCCCACATGGAGGAACCCTCAGCATCCTCTAAGGATTGACTCACAGTTCAAGCTAAAAGGTGTTCCTACATTAATCCTTTGGGAGAATGACGCGATCAAAGGTCGCCTTGAAGACCATGAATCTCATGTTGAACGCAAAATTGATGCCCTCCTGGCCAAGAACTAAGTAATGTAGATTGCTCAGGGAACAACAATAATAAGGATATAATATTTTCATAGTTTGAGATTAATCCACTTCTACCAAGCTGATTGTCTCAGTTGTATGAAAACTAAAAAACATGTGGATTGCTATACTATGGCATAATTATCTGATGGGTAACAGATAATAAAAGAAATTTTAGACTTTTATCATACTTTCACTGCTTTATTTAAATTGATGGGTTGTGTTGCATGTTACCTGTTTTTTTCTTAGTGGAGTGGTTTGCTTCACTTGAAGTGATAATTTCCAAATCTAATGGGATGTGAATTGTTTTTTCAAGGTAGACTGCTTCGTACAAGTACAATTAGTTCACCTGTGTCTAAGTTACAATGGAATATATCTTTTCTTGACCTGCAATGCCCTGACATTCTGAAATGTGAGATGATGGATTTGTATCATTATATATGATTCTGTTGAAATAAGTAACCACATACTATGATAGTTTTTTTTTTGGACTAAATTGGCTTATAGCCTTACAAATGAGTATCTGTTCTAACAAATCTCGTGGTAAGTCAGAGTCAAACCCAAGACCTTGGACGACGGATGATAAGTACCTTACCACTTGTGCTATCCAATCGTGCTCCTTACTATGATAGTTTTAACTTAAGGTAATAGTTAGTTAAGGTAATAGTTAGTTGAGTACAATGTACAAGAAATGTTGTGTTATGGATGGAACTGCACATAATGGCACCAAGTTTGTTTCGTGAATAAGATTGTAAGGTTCATAGCCAAATGAAGTAACAGCATGCAGCTGTATGACATTGAATTCTGAGGTTATAATATTATTGCATCGTAGACTTGTTAATTATCCGCCTTGAAGCTGGACAGGGCAGGCAGTAGATTTAATGGAGACAATGTCAGATGCATTGAAACTTGGGGAGCACTGTTCAGTACATGTCAAAAATATAATATTATTTTTGAAATATTATTTCCCAATTTTTTTTTACCAAAGACGTGGCACCATACGTTTCTTGTTTTAATTCGTAAGCGCATATGTATGCACGCGGGGTCTCATATTATTATTAGGAAAGTTATCAATTTTTGGGTACCTAACATTTTTCTATTGATAATCATTTTTAAATAATTCAATTTGATTTTAAACCGATCTTAGTTTCAATCAAATATATAAAAGGATTTGTTGAACTTAACAAACAAATAATTTTATAAAAAAAATCTGAAAATGTGAAATATGGGGAGTAATATCCAATTTGTTTTTTTGTATAAAAGTAATTATATTGAAAATTCAAAATATTTCTTTCGGTACAAGACGAGGAATAAAAAATGTTTTTGATAAATTTTAGTACTATTCGTTATAAAAACTTTGGATCTAAATATGCACAACGTATAGTATGACCGATTGATAGAAGAGGAAAAGAGTTACTCTACTTCGAGAAGTACTGAAAAAAGAAAGTTACTACGAGCTCTGAAGTTGATAGCGGTGGAAGATCAAATACTGAGTATGTCATTGAAGTTCAATTGCACAGTTGAATATGACTGATTACATCAAATATGCAACACTCTTGCTTATAAATATTAGACCTGCAGAGGCTTACCAAACAGACTATATCAAGACCCAAGGGTGGCATGTACGGAGACCTTAGCCGTCTCAATACAGAGGTTGTTTCCGTCATATCCATTACTGTTGAGACTAGACATCTACAGGTTGGGTACTTGCATACGCATTAGATTTAATTTTGCCTTACCCAGTCACACGAGTGGTAAGTCAAGCTTGTTCCTGATCCCAGGCCATACTCTCTTATTTTTATCGAATCAGTCGTTCTACACTTCTACTAAACAGAACAACTTGTACACTTGCACTGATAATTAAAACCATCTGGTTCTGGTTCTTAAACCACGGATTCTTCCGATATCTAATAAATTATGCATGACGAAAGGTGCTCATGCTTTATTTACTTTTTACTCGGACATGTACACTTGGCTCGAGTCTCGTTAAGAGTCTGCACAGTAAATAAGTAAATTAGCTGTTTAGCAGAACTTGCAGGTGATTCATAAAATGCTTGAATGAGATAGAACTTTCAGGTATACCTGCACTTCTTTTTGGAGGTCCTTGATGTAGACAACCGCCAAGTCTAACATATCAGCTGTATTTGCTTGCTGTTGACAAGAATAATGTGACTAGTCAATTTCATACATCGTGAAAGAAAATTTTATAGTGCATCATTTGTAAGTTACCTTGTCCATGTTTGGGAAGAGATCTTGAAGCTTTTTCATTCGTGCACTTATCCTTGTTCGTCTCACCTGCAAACCATGAGCTCGATTTAATATTAAGAGTATCAAGTTGTTACGGTGTATTTAGATATTCATAAAATTCACAAGAACATCTGTAATCATTTTTGAATCGAAGTCTTGAATAAGGGTTTCTTGGACTTTACCCTCTCAGCAATGCTTCTTGGGTGAGTGGCAAACCCTCTTTTGGCCCGGATCTTACAAGGAGTGGAGTCTTGTTGAAAATTCATAAAGTTCTCCGTCGTTGCCATTTCAGCAAAAGTGTTTGGCAAGCTCAGTTGGTGAACTAAACCAGAAGTGTAGTGCTTGGAATCATCATTCTGATAGGCCTAAAAAAATGTATATACTTGAGTGACTGGAAACAAACATAATCGGTAAATACAACTTTAATATGTGTTGTTAGCTAGTACCTGTGTATCCAGTTCATTAATATTGGATAACATCTTCACTTCACCATCTCGGTTTCTTTTTAAGCTGTTGCAGGTAGAATCATTGCGAAAGTTTGGAACGTAACGCCTATTAGAATTTCCTCCATGCTGTCCGTTGGTCAAGTACCCATCACTAGTTTTAATGTTTTCATTTCCATTTTCAACAGTTTGAGGCATAAACCTCGAGTGAGAAGACAGTTCAGTTGAGATGTCAATATAATTATCCAACCCACCGGATGTGTAATTTAATTCTGCATTAGTCTTACTGCCAGATCTGAAATTTCCAACATCGTTGGTCTCAGTGAATCCTGATATCAAACATTAAATACTAATCAGCCTACATGGAGTCATTATAAGTTTGTAACATACAATACAGAAAGATAAGTTGCAACCGACTAAAAATTAAACCAACACTGAGAACAGTATACAAACAACAAAGATATAGGGCTATGCTCATCAAACATATTTAACCATCAGCCAAGCTGTTATTTGCCGCATAAAACTCGAAACCTGGATTTTCAACTTATCCTCTCAACTTATCCTCCAAGTTGAGTTTCTTTTATTCGTAATCAGTTTCCGTTAACTACAAACAAAAGGCATGAATAGTAGTACGTATTCGAGAGATAAACAAAACAAGCTATGTTCAATTTTCTGTTCCCACGATCTGCTTTTGTTAACAAAAGCATGGCATAGTCTGCGTCACTGTATAGCTAAAAAAGCCAATTGTACTTGTGGTATTGAAACTAAGTGCAGAAAATATTTAGAACAAATACCAAAAAAGGAATAATAGAATTGTTAGGTACACAGAACTGAAAAACAAATGATATCCAATGATGGGCTAAAAACAAGCCATACAAATTCTCTTCTTTTTGAATCAAACAATGAAAGACCAAAAAGGGCCAAAATTTTCTAAATAAACAAAAACAAATCACAGATTAGATTTGTTTAGTTTCCCACTTACCACTACTAAAAGAAAAAATTAACAATTTGAGCAAAACCGCACCCACTTTGATATAAACCCAAACGAAAATTCAAAAAGTAAAGAGACTGTTTCCGTAAAGATCCGACTCTGAGAAAAAAAACTAAGTAAAACACACATACATATGAGTTTCCTGGTTGATATTGCCAATAATAGAAAAATCATCGAAAAATTCTTTAAATAAGTTATAAGTTCCCGAACAATATATTAAAAATAATAGAGTTAAAATTTACCAATTTCATCTGCTAAATTTGCGAGAAATCCAGCTGGAGAACTGCTGTGTCGAATCAAATTCGAGCAATTTGCACTACTGATATTCTTCACTTGATTCATATTGTCCCTAAACATGTTCCCTGCGCCACTAGTATCTACATCACCATCTACCTCATAAACCAAATGAACAGAATCCATTCCTCCTCCATTCTTGCTTTCCTTAGTGTTAGATCCACGGGAACCAATTCTCGCATTAAAATCCATCCCCTCGACATTCGAAGTACTCATGTCCAAGTAATCAGCACCATCAGGTCCACCACCATCAACAGTATCATTACAAAGAGCATCAAAGAAAGAAGTTGGACCAGATTGATACCCTGTCAAGTTACACCTCTGTTGTTCTTCCTGTTTCCTCAGTTCCGTCGTATCGTAATTATTGCTTCTGTAATTGTTCAGCTCTGAATGTATGAAATCTTTAGTTTTCGTAAACTCTGCTGCAGTTGCATACTTGTAATTTGATGAAAACAGTAGACCATCCATGATCAAACTCTCTGTCTCTATAAATAAATAAGTAATATGTGTGTAAAAATATTGATATTGAGATGAATAAATATAGCTGATTGTAGGTTAAGAAACTAAGAGGATACCAGCAGGGATGGAAGCAATGTATCTGGTTTGAGCAAGTCCAACCGACTCTTACTTAATTCCCTATAAATATTATAAAATAATGAGTCCTAGTGATTTAGTTAATCTATTTTATATTTCAACTCTAATAATCATTCCTATATTTATTCCCTATTATTATATTAATAATAAATTTGAATCTAATTAGTGTTAAAATGAAGAAAGAGAAAATAAGTAAGAAAATGGAAGGAAATTAGTTTTTTTATTCACTATCATATTCTAGAGTATCTCTATTTATAGGATATTCTATTTACAGGACATGACTAATAAAATTAAAATATTCTAGTAATTTAGAAAATCATGTTAGAATTGTATTTTAGGTCATATTTCTGTTTTTGAGCTTAATAACTTATTTAGGATTCGGTTCCACTTACTCTTATTACAATAGTTTTCGTTAGACTCGGTTGAAGTTTGTGATGGGAGATAATTACGATATTTCCATTTTATAACGTTAACACGTCAGACTAATCTAAATGTGGGCACCAAAGGAGGTTGATTGTGACTATTTGTGAGTGGGGCACTAATTTTGCGGCTCAGAATCATTATTCAAACTTTATGCATTTCTTGTGGCTAGAATTTTATATTGGTGTGTCTGATGGCTGATGATGAAAATTTGGACTTCAGAAATATATATTTTACAGTTTAGTTTCCCAATATACAGTAAAATAATGTTATAAATACGATTTTGACTTTATTTATTATAAAAATATGATTTTTCAAAAGTTATTTTTAACATGATATTCTCTACAGTATCACTGTACAATTGCTTTTTGTCAATGATACCATCACATTTTTTACTTCTATATGTGATAATCTTGTAATTTTTAGTTTTTTACGTATGGTACCCTTTTATTAAGTAAAAAATAATAAAAAAATAATAGAATTGATTTCAGATTGTAAAACAAATTGTATATTTGAAATTTCTGTGAAAAAATACATGAAAAAAACTTGTAAATCATGTAAAACGGAAGCAAAATGAGTGATATATTAATGATAAAAATTTGATTATGAAATTTTAATATATATTACTATTTTAACTCTGTTTTACATGATCCGAATGTCTATTTCATATATTTTCCCACATAGATTTCAAATATATAATTTGTTTTCTAGTCTGAAATTGATTCTATTGTTTTTACTTAATAAAAGGATACCATACATAAAAAAATACAGGATTACCATGCGTAAAAAACAAAAAATACAGGGTGATATGTACCATTGACAAAAGACAATTGTACAATGGTACGAGAATATCCCTTTTAATAATAAGGTCTTAAACTTTGCAAGTTCGAAATCTAGTTTTTAATTTAAAAACTAGATAAATATTTTTAATTTTATGTTTTTGCAATAATGGAGCGAAATTAAGAAATTTAAGAGAGGTTAAAGTTTTAAAGTCAAAATAATCAAAAGGAATTTTAGATAGGATAATTTTCTGATTAAAGAGACAAAGTTCTGATTAAATGCCAAGCTCTTAATTTTGATTTAGTGGCTAATACAAAATTCTAATATTTCTAATTTTTGATTTAAAAAACCCTGTTATTAAGAAAGATAAGAAGGCAAGTGTTGAGTTCAATCCGAACAATGTTATTTTTTATTCGGATTCGAATTCATGCCAATAATTATAATGCTAATATTAGAGATTAAGTTCGAATATCATATATTGTTAACGGCTATTTTTAAGATCTTATTCAATAAAATTAAGAATTTTTTAAAAAAATATTGTTTTACACAATATAATTAGTTGGAATATCAAAAATTAGACCTGTTATTTGTGGATTATCTATTTAAGTTGAAATATTTAATTAACACATTTCCGCTAACATCTTATACAATGAAATTAAAGTAAGAACAAAAAATAACAAAAAATATTATATATTTTTTCTATCCAATGTCCGGATTCAGCACTGATGCGTTTTAAAATATGATACCGCAAGTGCACGGTGTATGTTATTAGCAGAGACTGGAAAGTACGGGTCGAATCCACAAGGAAACGGGTTCTAAAAAATTTAATCTAATTATTATGAATTGTTTCCAGAATAAAACGACAACTGAGAATTGTTTACTAACTAAAGAATGCAAATTAAATTTATATGAAATCAATTGACTAAAAGTTTAGGACAATTCAGGTTCACCATGCTTAGACCAACATTAGTTATATAAATATAAATATTCAATGGGTCAAATAGCTAAAGCAATTGTTAATCTCTCTCAAGCATTAACACTCTCAGAAATCCAATGATGCTCTCGCACTCACATTCATTCTGCTAATCGTATGTATGTCTCTAATGAGTAAAATCTCTCGATCCATTACTCTTATTTGCATGAACTAATCTATGATATTGGCCAATTACATAAATTAAATATTAAAACATATCGATTAAAATTACCCATAACTCATTAAACTACTAATAAAAATAAAACATAGTTATGGTGCAAACATGGTCTCCCTTTGCGCCCTAGAATGAAACTACTTATTCATGCTAAAAGTAAAAGCAATAAAAATTATGAAGAAAGCCATGTAAAACATATGTTAAAACAAGAGAATATAAAAGAGTACCTTGAACTATATTAATGGAAATAACTGTATGTTATGGAAGAGAGATGAAAAAAAACCCTACCACGAAAGTGAAAGTAAAAAGTACGTACGCATCTATCGTCTCTCCCCTATCTCTGAAACTAATTGATATTGTCTCCTCGTAATAATAATAATAATAATAATAATAGTATTTTAATGATTAAGACCCAAAACAAATAGACTTCCTAAATTGAATATGATTCTCTAACTAAAATTCGTAGGTCGGTCTGCTCCTCAATTTCTGGGCTGTTCCAGTTGGATTTTGCTTGTTGGACCACCTCTGAATTAAAGAAATTTCCATAAGCTTCGCGTGGACTGTAAAATCGTCCAATTCTAACTTCTGAAATTCAAGATATGACCTAAACAGTGTATGCAGCACGTGCAGCCCAATAAAAGTACGAATTTTCTTCTAATTTGACTCCAAATTAGCTCTTTAAGCCCAAATTCTTCCAAATATAGGAATTTCATATTTTCTGCAATAAAATATTAAAATCTATTAAATAAATATCCAATTAATGTAAAATATAATTAAATATAAGAATAAAATAAGATAGAATATATTATAAAAATATATTCTATCACGCACGATCAGATGTGGATTTTAGGCCTGATCCCAAAAAAATTCGAATTGAGGCCCGATCCGGATAAAAATCCGATATGATTTTCCCCAGATTTTATTTGGATATTTCAAAAAATCTGGATAAAATTTGGAATATATTTAAATTTTATCTATCTTCATAAAAATATTGAATTAAATATCGAATAAAAGTATACATATTTCAAGAAATATTAAAAACTCTTTCTAAGGTGGGCATCGGATAATATTGTGACGTTTGAAGGGACTGGATTTGGCGCTCTTCAGTAGAGATTGACCACCTTACTTATCCGAATGTGTGGGTTAGGCTTATATGCTGTCTGCGATGCTAGTTTATTTACTTTTGTAGCTTCCCGTATTCAATCCATAAATTTGCAAAGCCATATCTGCAAGGTGGCCATTGTGCAAGAATATCTGCAAATAATTCTCTCAGACGTGGATTTGGTACAACTAACCACTAAAGAGTCGGTCCCTCAAAACCAATGCATAACTTGGTAAATCTTTACTTTAGAGGTATTTATAAAAATTTAATATGACTTTTCAGAGCGTCAAGCTGCAATATTTCAGTATTTGAGATGCAATCATACTTAGGATTTTCTTTTGGCTACCCGTATAGAAGGTTTGGGACACGCATGACGCTATCAGAATACTAAATGATTTTACGTTATAGGCTCATGATTCCCTTATTTCCAGAGGGTGCTCTATGCCCATTATGCCTGACTCGTATGGATATATATGGAGAGCATGCCGTGCATTATCAAAAACAATCAGGGTTTAAATATCGACACGATATGGTTATAGATGTATTATTTGATCTACTTTGGAGGACGGAGATCCCAGCTAAAAAGAAGGCACCGGTCAATGTCCTTAACCCTCCCAGGGATACGAGATCAATACTTAGACCCGATGATGTTTTAGTTTATAGTTGAAATGGAGGGAACATACTTGCGTCTTACTGGAGTCTTTTTTTTTTTTGTCAGACCTGAGTCTTTCCCTTATGTGAACTTGGTAGTATAATATTTATGGCGGGTCATGAGCGAACAAAGCAGTAGAGGCAAAAATGTATAAATATGATCGGGCTTGTAGAGATAATCAATACAATTTTATGTCATTTATTTTTGATACCTTTAGATTCTTGGCTTCTGATGTTGTTGAATTTTTTCGGAGAGTTCAGAAAATCATGAATAAAAATGTTATGACGGCTGGTTCAGCTGAATATGTATTTCGTCAGATAGGATTTGCAATTCAACGATGACTTGCGTCCCAACAAGTTTACCTCTTATACATGTATTTTAAAATTTTTCTTATAAAAAAAACCTAAAAATAATTATTTTTATTTATAAAATTATTAATATTTAAATATTAAAAAAAATCTAATCTGACCCGGTCTGATCCGATTCACGGGCCTAAAGTGGGTCAACTAGTTACTTTCAAAATCTGGCCTAACCTGATTCGATTTTGATAAAAATCCGACCCGATCCGGTTCAAAAAATATGGAATTTTTATAATCCGATCCGAATCCAACCCGATTCGGTTTTTGTTCATCACTAATCCATACATGCAGCGACTAAAATGTAAATATACAATTTCTTTTAATAAAATAAGTGTAAAATATAATAAAACATTTCCATTTAATAAAATATGGTTTTAAATTTTTTTGGCTAAATAAATATAGTACTCCATTTAATAAAATATGGTTTTAATAAATGTAGTATAATTTTGTATTCTCAATACGTATCTCAATTCTGGAAGGAAAAAAAACTATACATATCTCATTGCAGGCAGTTTGATTGTCCAGAGGCAGTTTGATTGTCCAGAATAGAGATAAGGGGGGAGAAATAGAATTGAGAAATGGAGGCCTGGGTGGGTCTTAAAACCCTAACAACTCTACATTTCATTACTAAAAAACCTAATAATTTCACCCCCTGTTCTTCAATGTTCCGCCCATTTTATTCCACCACCTCAAACAAATTATTCAACTTTTCACTTTCTTCCCGTTGCTGCTTTTGTAATTTCTCACAAAACCCATGTCTTTTTCTTTTAATTTTCTACTTATACTTTCTTGTTTTTGTATGTATAAATTTATATATGTTTTGTGTACATTTTGCAGCTGAAAGTGGGCGTGAGAATTGTTTGGCAAATGGGGCAGGTGAAGCTGTAAAGCAAGAGTCTGTTGAAAAGGTTCTTCAGGTTGTTTTAGTTTCTCCCCAGGTACTCTATTAGTCTATTTTGTACTTTATACTGCTTTTCAATTAAATTCAAATATGTATATCTCTGAACTTTCTCGATTGCATTAACTGCAATTGCACTGCTGTTAATTTGCAAAAATTCAACAAAACTTTCGAAATGATTAAACTATTTAGAGAAATTCATAGCAATTTGATGTGTAATCTTTCCGATGCACGATACCCAGAAAGAGAATGTTATTAATTCTAAACATGAACTTTACTATTACAAAGTTAAGTAAAAAGAGAGTGAAATAATAATAGAGAAAGACGGAAAATGAACGAGACCAAAAAAATTAATATTTGAAATTAACAGTTAGCAGAAGATTCAGAAGTAGCTATTTTAAAAATGGATCATAGTTCATATACTGCTTTGATATACGTTGGGTTACATATGTATACCTTTAATTATTAAATTTTTTGATATTGATAGTTAAGAATACACAATTATAACGCTATATCAGCTAAAAACACAAAATGAAATAACATAATGCTCGAGGACATAAAAACACAAACACGGTGAAATATTGGGATTTGAGAGTGAAACAGAGATAAGTAGATGAAGGATTCTCCAACTGAGTGTAACTGATGTACATGTATGACGTTGCACAGATCTTCGTAAATAACACTGAAATCACAATATACAAATTTAAAATTCTAAATATGTAAGAACATAATAGATATTCACATATATACTAAATATATGTCTGAAATTATAATTCAAAATTTTTTCAGCTTTGATAGTACGGTATAGAGCTAGGATCTTATTTTAGTCTTGTTTACTCATCTACGTCCTTAATAAACCCAATTAAAATTAATTTTAATTTAAGAAAGTCCATTTTTAACCCAATTATATATGAGAATAAGGAACCTAAGATTGATCTTAGATAACTTACCTGAGATAGTGAATAAAACAATTGTGTTTTGATAATTATGGTATTTTTATATGCACAATCAAAATAATATCTACAAATATTGTGTATATCAAAATACCATAATTATCAAACACAACTATTTTATTCACTATCTTAGGAAAAAATACCTAAAATGAATCTCAAGTTCCTTATTCTCATTATATATTTATACTTTTGACAGTTGCAATGTATGAAAATTTCATATACAGTGTATTGTAAAAGGTGATGCGCAGAAATCTGAAATAGCTATATTTTGGGTTGGGCTGTAGACGACCTGAATTTGTATTGTGATCGGCAGATTCCTGGAAACACTGGATGCATCGCCAGGACTTGTGCGGCATCAGCTGTTGGGCTACACCTGGTTGAGGTACACACTATCTGTTTTCTTTTGATAAGAAACTTTTTATTATGTGTTTAGCTTCAATCTATTTTGGAATAGGGTAAATATATTGTTATTGCTTAAACTATGATTTCTTAATGATTGTTTCTTGTTTAGCCTTTAGGGTTTCAAGTGGACGACACGAAATTAAAACGTGCTGGGTTGGATTATTGGCCGTATCCTTCTTATTGGTTTTTCAATATATTATTTCTTTGTTTGGTTTTTTTCTCTGTCTGTGTTCAGCTATGTCTTATTGTCCTTGAGTTTATCTTGCTAGTGACTGAGAACAATTTTATTGAGCTTTCATGGATAATGTTCAGCTCTCTGAATAGATAGTTTCTTCTTATATATTCTGCTGATTGGTGCATTAACTATGTCTCAACATTTGATATGTAATTGGCCTGTTTTGGTGATTGGGAACTGGTGATTCATGTTTCTTACACCTCGTTGTTCAGGTTCAAATCATGAAGCACTATAATTGTATTAACAATTTTCGCGTGTCTCCTTTCAGTAATAGTTTTTTATATTCTGTTTTCTTTAATTGATTGAGATTCTTCTTTACTGCTATAAAATCATGAATCATGCTGGTTCAACTCTTAACTCTCCATATTAGATATGTTGTTGTAAAAGTGCATAGCTCCTGGGACGAGTTTCGAGAATATTTTAGACAACAGGTACTACCTTCTCCAAGAAATCTGTTTTAGTCTCTTCTTTTTTCTTTCTTACTCAAGGTGTATCTAACCACTTTTACCTTGTACAGAAAGGAGATAAACGACTTCTTGCGTTTACAAAGAGAGGAACAACCATACATTCGGTAGGTTGCCTATCAGTTTTATATTAGAAACATATATAATATCCTTCGTTACATTCTCTTTGGCCTGTTGCAACGTTGTTTACACACCTCATTCAGACAATAAATATGGCAGACTGGTAGTTCTTAATTTAGTCAGGTTAAGTTGTGTACAGTGGACTTGTACTATCTTTAGCAAACATTAGGGATGTGTTTAGAAAGTTGAATCCGTCTATAAAAGTCGCAATATAAATATATCTCTAGTAGTGGAAAGAAAAGAACAGATTACTCATTTTTAGTGGCTACTTGAACTACTGAGCCTTGTCTTAGTGGTGATGTTTATTTGTCACCTTGTCAGGTCAATTATCTCGCTCACTTTATGTTTTACCCCTATACATTTTCATCGAACAAATCTAATATTTAATACCAGTTCCGAAAATGGATCCCAAATGTCAAATGTCAAGTTCTGATTGGCTGTAAGTCTGGAACACTATAAAAAATAATGGATCCCCCCCTGGAAGCATTCACACAAGTCTCACCAATTAAAACATCCCATAATATCATGTCATTGACGCCACATCATTTAGGAACAATTTTTGGTACCCAATTTGGTACCTCTATCATTACTCATTATCGTGTTCGACTTGGTCATAATAGTGTTGGTTAAAGAAATTATGCCAAATGGTGTTAGGATCCTCCTATTCAATTCTTTACTTTGATGTATCATGTGAAGATTCATGGATACTTCTTTGAGTTCTAATCTAAGAATCATCAACAGACTCTATATGGTATTCCTTACTGAAGACTTTTAAAGGAAAATCTGGTTTTTTGCCTTAATATTGTGTGAAGAAGAGTTTGAAAAGTATTATTAGCAGTAGCCTGTACAGTTGGCAGCACATCTAAATTTCTCTAGGCATCATCCACAGGAGTTTTTTGAGAGTTGAATATTAAAAAGTTTCTTTCAACTTTTTTTGGTAATAAGACTTTTTGATACAGAGGACTTGAGACTAGCGGTGAAGTAATAAGTCTCAATTGCTATTTCAAAGTTGGAAGTTCTTTAGTCCAAAGAGAAGATGCGGCCTAGGTATTTTCAAAGGGCCAAATCTATGTTCTTTTGAAGCCTCAGTACTAAAAAAGAACTTGACTGATAATGGGCTAAATCCTTTAAGGTCAACTAGAGGAAATACACTGTAACACTTGCTATTCATAAGATTCAAGTGAATGAGTAGGTAAGGAAACTAATGTGGGTTGTTGGACAATACTCAATTAATGAAAGTGTTCATACTAACCCAATTAATTTATCATTTGAATTGCAACGGAAATAATTCTGCAGTATTATCCACATTGATGCAGGACTATTCATACAGAAGAGGTGATTGGCTTGTATTTGGTGCAGAAACTTTTGGACTCCCAGCTGAAGTGTTGCTTGATTGTAAAAATGAACCACTTGGTGGTGGCACAATCCGCATTCCAATGGTAGAAACTTATGTGAGATGCCTTAATCTGTCGGTAAGTGTTGGGATTTCTTTGTATGAAGCATGCAGACAACTTAACTACGAGCAGCTACAAAATCCAACAGAACCTTGTATTGATAACCAGAAATCATTTGTAAGTGAAGACGTGTTTGCTTAAATTACTAAAACCAATATGTACGGATACCTCAGATATATTGAACCCAAAATTAGGATTATTAGCTGTAGTTTGACTTATGGCATGATACTGATGCATATTTGCTAATTGATGAATCTAAAAAAATTGTTATTGTTCTTTGATTCTTAAATCAATTACTAGACCTTCGACACCGGATATATCAAGATCTGATTTAACTAGGAAAAGTAGTTGTGAGAAAAGTTATCAGATGTTGCTTTTACTGGTAGCCATTTTACATGTACTTCTTGTAATCTTGATAGGTACTTGGGTTGTAAATTTTCAGCAGGGAACAACTTCAATAAGTTTTCATAAACTATGGTACATTGCCTCCATTCTTCTCTACTTGGGGCGAACTTATTCTGGACTCTGTACCATTATTGTATTACAATGTTTACATATAAACAAGAGAATTACACACTTATGTAAGACTTTTAAAATTCTGCCTGACATTATATTGATATAGGAAGTAATATTTTATCAATGGCTAGATGAACCTTAGAAAAATATGATTGGACAAACCCAAGGCATAACCCCTTCTATTTGATGCCAAGACCTTGTTCTAAGCATATAACCCCGTTTTTTACCTCGTAGAATATTTTGGGCCAACCCGACTGGAAAGCTATGTAATACATTCTATCGTTTGTATACTTACGATGCTAAAGGTCTAAAAAATGGGAGAACTAGCCCCTTTTTCTAGAGGGGCTTAAGACCTTTACTTGCTAGGGTGTGAGATTCATTCATGCACAAATTCACTTGTGTATCCCTGGATTACCAAAGACAAAGCTTAACATCATTGCAAACTTGAAGTCCCAGAAAAGAGGCTATTCCAACTTGTACATTAATTATAAAAGATTGTTTTTCTACGTATGTGTAGAAAAGACGAGGGAAATGGCAAATTTTAGAGTGTGTTTTCTTCAATCTTCGAACTATAAAAGAATTTAAATATCAAGTCTTGTTAATGAAAGTTGGTCTGGAGATTAGAAAATGGTCCCGAATTCAACGTTTCCTAAAAGACAATAGCAGACACTGAAAACAGGCAGAGATCTAGTGGTAATAACTATATTCTACAGAGTATTATTAATACAGAGTTCCAAGTTAAATATAGTTCTTAGTTCATTTGTGTGTGTGTGTGTGTAAATTTGAAGACATAAATGCATCAAGCTGCTGATGAGCTGGGAGTGGTAATAACCTACAAGGCTACAAGCCTACAACTATAATAATGCATGCAATTGATGAGTATTTTGTTTTTTGTTATAAATATAATTCAATATATTCCTGTAATTCAGTATTGCCCGACCAATACAGTTCAAATTTAAATGACCATTAACAATTAATAATATTTCCTCCGTTTCATATTAGTAGTCCACTTTCAAAAAATAAATCATATTAAGAAAATTTATTGTTGATTGGTTGTACTCATATTTATTACATTGAATGAATATAATATATGGTATGAAGTTGATTTTGGAAATATAAATTAGAGATATGTTAAATAGAGTTGATTTTGAAAATATAAACTAGATTAAATTTTACAAAAGTTGAAATGGACAATTATTTTGAAACAATTTTTTTTTTAAAGTGGACTCCTAATATGAAACGGAGGGAGTACGTTGAAATGATTGGGTGGGCACTGGGCAACATGGCTGGTGATTTTGAATAACATTCTCACGATTTATGATTATGAATCGGAACTGGCCATTACTTCTTACCGTTTGTATGATCATGATACACATCTTCTCTATATGTATTCTATTCCATCCAGTCTTTTCTATAGCTCGTTTGATTTCTTGCACACGACTTATGTTTTAACTGTATAGTTAAATTTATTATTTTAAAACCCAACTCATCTTGTGTATTGTATGGTTCGAGGGACGGTGGAGTGGTTGAGATATTTGAAGCTCTGATTTAAGCATACGCCCCCACATAACCTGGTCAGAAACAGATGTTAGAAATAAGCAACAACAAGAGGTCTATTATTAACTAGCTAAAAAACAAGAGGGGTCTATTATTTCATGTAAATGTATACGCAAAGATTATAATTGTAGCCTGAATTTTACGTAATGCGACCTAAACCAGAGATGGTCACAGATCTCCGGTTAAGATTTGGGTACGCGAAACTGCAGACTGCTGGTCGAAGTCATGGGAAGATAGCCGACTATGTGCTTTCTTGATCCTCATAGCATATACAATTAATTCTGCTAAAAAAATATAAAAGAAAGTTTAGTAAAAGTTAGACTCGACAATTTTGTATATGACACGAAAACACGACACGGAAATACTAATAAAAAGATGTGGTGATTGTTAAAAGTTGTTTTTACAGTCTACATGTTATTCTCAGTTTATTTTACGAGGTCTGTGCATAGTTGTTCGTAGTCTTTAACATACTGTACTCCTTATTTGAAAAAGCAAAGAGCACAAGACACAGTGGAGCAGCACATCACATGCTTCCCTTACCTCCATATTCAATACTCTCACTTGCCACTTTGCTCCCCACCTTCCTTGGTAAATAACTCCATCTCTCCAAGGCTATTTCTGTCTCATTTCCTTCCATTTAACCACATTCCCCACCCTCCATTCATCATCATCAACTCTCTGCACTCACTCAAACACTCCCACTCCTTCACAAATAACTCCATACATCTTTAAGTACATTGTGCATACAAGCATTCCATAGATGTCACTGACTAGACTCCCTGCGGTAGTTCTACTATCGATCCTTGTCCAAGTAATACTCGCTAATGCCTGCTCTCCAGCTGATCGGTCAGCTCTACTGTCTTTTAAAGCTGCATTAACAGAGCCTCACTTGGGCATTTTCAACTCGTGGACCGGAGACAGCTGTTGTAACCAATGGTATGGCATTAGTTGTGATCCTTCAACTAACCGTGTAACCGACATTTCTCTACGTGGTGAATCTGAAGATCCTATCTTCGAAAAAGCTGGTCGTTCAGGGTACATGACTGGGACAATCTCCAAATCTATTTGCTCACTTGATCAGCTCAATACACTTGTTATTGCAGACTGGAAAGCGATCTCTGGAGACATTCCAGCTTGTGTTACTTCCCTACCTAAACTCCGGATTCTTGATCTTATTGGAAACAAACTCTCTGGCAAAATTCCAGATGATATCGGGAATTTAAACAGGCTCAAGGTCCTTAATCTAGCCGACAATGCGATTTCAGGCTCGATTCCAGGATCTATTGTTAACTTAGCTAGTCTTATGCATCTTGATCTTAGCAATAATCAAATCTCCGGTGAGCTTCCAGTGGATATTGGAAATCTCAAAATGATGAGTCGAGCTTTGCTCAGTAAGAACCAACTTACTGGTTCAATTCCTGGTTCGGTTGCTGATATTCATCGTCTTGCGGATTTGGATCTGTCAATGAATCGGATATCTGGTTCGATACCAGCTCAGCTCGGTTCAATGCCGGTACTTTCTTCTCTCTATTTGGATAGTAATCAGATTACGGGTGAAATTCCAGCCGGTATATTGAGTAATACTGGTATAAATATTGTTAACTTGAGCCGAAACGGGCTATCAGGATATTTGCCAGATGTCTTTCACTCGAAGACTTATTTTGCGGCTATTGATTTATCGTATAATAATTTAAGAGGATCTATTCCTAAATCGTTATCGAAGGCTATGTATGTTGGTCACTTGGATTTAAGTCATAATCATCTCTGCGGTGTTCTTCCAAATGGTATACCGTTTGATCATCTTGATGCATCGTCGTTCGCGGATAATGATTGTAGGATTTGATAATATGGTGTTTCTTACAATTGGATTAGAAATCCAGTGTTCGGGGTTTATTTGTAATTGTGAATTGTAAGTGTTGTTGCTTAATCATATCATTTTATTATGCTTTTTTTGTTGATGATGTGATTGTTGAATATGAAGTATTTACATGTAAGCTTTGCAAGTGGAAAGGGAACATATAAAAAGTATACATAAGAGATGCATTATTATACATTGAAGGATCAATAAAGGAGATACAATTTCTATAGTAGTTCTTGTTGTATTTCACTGTGGTGTTGCTTTTAAAAAGTTTAAAGAATCATAGTAGAGAAATAGATCATAGATTTCTACCTAATTGTGAGGTTGCAAGTTGTAAGCCTGACTAGGGAGTGGGGTTTTCTGTATGTGCCACTAATGGAAGTCCCCTGCATTGTCTAATGTCATGGGCCAATGCAATAATTCTTACTTTCACCTGTGATTCACAGTTTGAATGGCCAAAATAAATTCGAGTATTTTAAAATTCTGGTTCCGCCACTTGTAAATTCGTAATCATGTGATAGAATAAATTGGCCAAATCATTTTTGGCAAAGTTAGTTGCATCCAATTTTTGTAACATTACTACTATACTGTTGGTCCATTATTATACTGCTACTTCTCTGATTGAAAGCATTAAAGAAAAAGAAATGAAGTGGTACAGTTGGTGGTTGAAGAAGATCCAGACATAGGTCAAGTTCCCATGTGAACCCCTCTCTCTCTCTCTCTCTGTCTTTATTTATGTTGTTGTATTTTTCTTAATGTTTTCACGTGATATTATTGCCTGACGACATGTACGTAGTAGCATAATATATATTTTTGCCTGGTACACGTAAAACATCGTCCAAAAATATTGAACAGATATGAATCAAATAAAAATAATATAAACATGACTGCGATTTCTTGCGCTGCTCCATAAGTGCATGGGACGCAATTCTCTCCTTAACAACTGTACTGTACTGCATGCCTGCAGCAGTCATATAGCTAGCTTGAATGTAAGAGTCAGTGAGAGTTTTAGCACAACCGTCTTTCTTCATTCGAACTTTTACTTTGTTTTTTTACAATGAAATTTACTGCTTTGTGCGAAATAAGATTTCCCATCAAAAAATGCACAAAATTTGTTAAATACAACTCAAGTATTGCATGCAATATAACAATTTCAACACCTAAGCTTTATGGCTCCCCAGATAATAATAACACTATAATTTGTCAACATAATCGACTTCACAAAACAAACGTCAGTTGGCATACAGAAAACTCAATTACAACCATACAGTAACATATAACGCATCAAAGTATGAGCTAATAAATTTTCAAATCGTAGCAGTCAGCCAGTTATACAAACCCATACAGAGTAAGACTCCACTGACCCAGTCTTCAAGTCAACTCTCTTAATAAATTATATTATATTATATTTTTTATGAATCTTATTAAAATCATAATATTTATATCAATAATAAATAATATTAGCTTGGATTAAACAATAAATTTATGACTTGGTAATTTTAGCGGATATATTACAATTTTATAATTTGAAATTATTAATATCCAGTTAGAATACTATTATAATTATAAATTATTATTTAAAATAAAATCTTGTTAAAGTTGTAATATATTATTAATATTATGATCCCAGGAATATATAATTATAATTATTATAAATTATTTAAACCAATTTCATTGTATAAACTAGTTAATATGATTAACAATGTAATAATAATTTTATGTAATAATTAAAATAAAAATAAAAATAACAATTGGAAGAATGAAATAATTATAAAAATTTAATAAATATAAATATAAATATTATAAAATATTTTTCATCTTTCTAATATGATAATTAAAAGTACATATAAAAAATTATTTAAATAATATGTTTTTAATATACATATTTTTTTCCAAAAAATACATATAAAAAGAAAGGGAGGGTATTCAAATTTTCACTATTGCACTATTGCAAGATGATAAGAGTAATTTATAGCACAGATAAAATAACAAATTTATATGGCTAAGGCCTTGTTTGGTTGGGTGTTACCCAGCTAAGGTCCCATTTGGGATTACTTATAAGTTACATTATTTAGTTTTTAAATTGACACAATAAGTATTTAAGGTTACTCAACTTTTTATAAAGATAAAATTATAAGTAATTTTTAGTAAAATATAATATAAAGAATCCATTAATATTAGAAATTTAAGAGATTGAAGTCCAAAAATTTTTAGAAAATAATTTTTTAAATATAAATAACTACATAAAAATCAGTACATAAATTTTTATACAAGTATAAAGTTAAATATATATTAAAAAATTCATATTTTATGGGAAATAACTATAAAATGTAAAAAAATATATTTTATATTTGTATAAATCTTATTTTTTTAATCATTATAATATTTTTTATTTAAATATTTATATAAGGAACCCACTCAATTTTATTTCTGGGTCCGCCACTAAGTTACACACTTATAAACCAAATATGTGTTTTTATTAATCCACAAAACTATGTAACCTAGTTACAAGAAATTGTAAGTTGATTAGGTAACTAGAAAGTTTTACAAACAAACGAGCCCTAACGGGGTTTCTGCAATGAGGTATGATTTAGAATTGATAAAACTCATACCTTGATGTTTATTTCATTTTTTTAAATTTCAAACCCATACATGAGTTTTTGATAACCAAGGGGAATGTGGGTATATGAGAGAAGGGTATGAGTATCAATTTTAATATTATTATTTTGTTATTGATAATTAACATTATTAATAATCAAAAAACAATAATATATATAATCAATCATTACTAATAATAAAAAAAATTATTTGGTAATAAAGTAAATTTATTTAACTATTAATTCAATAAAATTTTATATTAAATAATTTCATTCCAGAACTAAACCAAACACATGATATCAATAATGAAATTTCATCCTCATACCACCATAAGTCCATAATTCGATTCCTCATACCAAATTCATACCACCTCCTGAACCAAACGACCATTGAATTAATTACTATGATAATAATAACCGGAACATCCCTTTTTTCCCTTCTCCCCTCTATTTCCCCAACCTAAACCCCTTTTCCAAAATCTTCTTTTATCTATTATATGATAATAATATTCGCATTTCAATATCTTTCTCATCTATATTTTTTTAAAAAAAGTTTCATTTTAAAATTTTAGATCTTTTTTATTATCTTTTAGATCTAATTCATTTCATTTAGATCTGTTTCCAAATCTACCGTATATGATTTTTTAAACGATTTTGATATCATATACGTTTTTCTATGAGGCAGTGCCAATTTTATGGTGTTTTGACCATATATGATGGTTGTTATATGTCTTTAAATGATGATTTTGTGTCATATTGGATGACTTTTATTCTTATATTGAGAGTTATATATATATATATATATATATATATATATATATATATATATATATATATATACATACACACACGTATGTATTATGTTTTATATTAGACATATTTTAGACACTTATTATTTTATTTTTCTGTAATTTCAGATGTGCTTTTCAGCATTTCTGGATTGGATCAGATGACAGACGTATTTGTTGATGTGAGTGTGACGAGTGTTCTATTCTCGGTCATTAAGATCTTATTGTCTAAATTTTCGGGGCATTTTCATGTCCTTTGTTTAGATGATAAGTTTTTTGAATGAAAAAAACTATTTTCCTAGATCAAATAAAGCTTTGGGTTTAGATGAGCTTAAAAATACTAATATCACTCTTCAGTTAGCTGATCGTTCTCTCAAAACTCCTAAGGGTATAGTGGAAGATGTGTTAATTAATGTTGGTGATTTTGTCTTTCCCGTGAATTTTGTTGTTCTCAAAACTGAACCTGTCAAAAATTTTAAAAATCAAATTCCCATCATTTTAGGAAGACCTTTTCTTGCCATTTCCAATGCTTTGATTAACTGTAGGAATGGTTCGATGAAACTCACTTTTTGGAACATGACTCTAGATCTTAATATCTTTAATTTGGGAAGTCAATCCAATGATCTTTATGACCAACATGTAGGAGTTAATTTCATTGATGACGTTGTTTCATGGTCGAATCTTGAGGACAGTTTAATTGAGTCATTTCTTGAAAATGAGGTTTTGTTAGAGTCTGAGAACAATAGAGAACTTCATGAGTTATATCAAAATTTCACTTCTGATGATATGTTAGATGAGTTGACTGCCATTTGTTCTAAGTACAACACCCAATTGGAGGATATTTCTTTTGAGCCTAGGTCCATTGTTAAGACTTCTGCAGGTGAGTCACCCCCACCTCATTCAAAACCATTTCTTTCCACTTTGATCATATTCCATAGGTCTTAATGAAACTCATCATGTTTTTATTTCTAATGACATAGTCCATCATAAAAAAATTCAAGTAATCAATCTGCTTAAACAATCTAAAGAAGTGTCTAATTGGTCAATGAATGATGTTAGTGATATGAGTTTTATCTTGTTGCAAGATCATATATTTCTAGTGGATAATGTTGTTCTTGAGAATGTATTTCAATAGTGTGCTTACTCTATGATGAAAGAAGTTTTTCCTCGATGTGGTGTTGGTTATTAAGTTATTCTTGATTGTCTCCCATAGTCCAGTGTAGGTATAGGGGAATAATTATGTGTGTGTGTGTGTGTGGTATAGGTAATTTTGTATCTCCGTCATTCTTTATCAGGTATTCTCGTCCTTTTACTTTGTCATTTCTCTCTTATTTGCATACATTGAGGACAATGCATGATTTAGGTATGGGGGAGGGTTTTAGTAGTGTTAATATTATTAAAAAATTTCAAAAATCAAAAAAATCCAAAAATCCAAAAATAAAGATGTTTTAGCTAAGTTTTCCACTCTTGTACTTTGATGCTAGTTGGTGTTAACAGTTTTAAAAAAAATTATATATATTTAATGCCTTGAGATAATTTGAACGTAGTTGAGTAAGATTTTCTTCATGAAACTTGTGTCAAACAAATTTTTGCTTAAAAGTCCAAGATGACACATATTGCACAAGATCTTTGTTGGAAAGATTGTTTAGGGAATTTTCGATACCTGAGAGAGAGCCCACATGTTAAAATAATGTCGAATCAATTTTTTTACGAAAAAAATAGGAAAAAATAGAAAAAAATAGAAAAAAAAAGTGTGAATAAACTACTTCAATACCCAAAATTCCTCACAAATCTATACAAATTTGAGATGATGGGCAAAAGTAGATTGACTAGTCTTGTTTTGTGGCTTTTATTACTCGAGTTATTAAGTCTGTATGGGTATTTTGAAACCTAGTGCCCTAAAACCAACTGGTTTGGGAGTTATTGGCCCAAAACTCACTACATGGGTAACATAAAAAACCTAAGAAAACAGACATTGTACAATCAATAAAAAAAGCAGAAAAAAGAAGAAAAAATGTGAATTTTGGCAAGATACTTGTTTTGATAGAGACTGGGTCAGTTCAATATTGGTTGAAAAAGAGGAAATGTACTTATTCAATTGATTCTTTAGAGACCTATTTTCATGATACATCTTGGGAGTTTTTGCAAATGTTTGAGTCAGTATAAGTGGATTTTAGATATCTACATCTTACCTATTGTTAGAAAAGTCTTTAAGGTATGTATTTTTCTACAAATTCTTTTGTTGACACCGATGAGCGTTATTGTTAATAGAGTTGGATGTTTGCTAGAATATTTCTCAGATTTTATGAGTATATCTTATGTAAACCCTTAGGAGACAACACTCCTCTGGTAGAGATCGTCTACGACTTTAAATGTGTTGTTGCACCTAAAAGTATCCGTGAGTCCTATGACACTGGCTAGATTTTTATAGTATTTTTCCTTTTGATTTTTCTCGAGGACGAGCAAAAGATAAGTACGGGGGTATTTGATTGGTCCATATTTAATACATCTTTAATACTTATTTTATGTTTGTTTTTGTAATTTTATTAGTTAATCAATTATTTTTATTTTATTTTTTAGGAAATTAATTAAAATCAGAATTGTAGTAGAAAAAGGAGAATACAAGGAAGGGGGTGGAATTAGAGAAAAATTGAATGTTTGTTGAAGAAGAAAAAGGAATGGAAGGAAATATTTTAGAATTCAATTTGTAATCGATATAGAAGACCTACATTATTTTCCCTATATATATGAGACTTCTCTCTTGTATAACCTTGAACCTTAACCTTACCTTTAGTTTTCAATAGTTAGGAGTATGAGTAAAGTACTTTTATTTTCTTTCTCTTTCAATACACTTTATCCGTTATTTACATATCTTATATTAGTTGCTTTGTTTTGTTCTTCAATCATGTCTAGCTAATTCTCTTGCCCTAGGATGAATATGAAGTTAGTTACTTATTGTTAGTATTTACTTGTTTCTATTGATTGATTCTCATAATTTTCTTGGTGCTTAATTGTTTAATTAACAAAGTGATTTTGATATATTATTGTTACCAAATTTATTTTTCATAGCCTATGCTTTCTCCATGAAGTTTTGATGGGTTATTGTTAGATAATAAATTTCATAATATATGTTTGTCTTGTTAATTGGTATTTGATTTTCGAAGAAAGATAATTGATTTTTAGGACAAGTTGAATATTAATTATAATTGATGGATGGATTCGCATTCCTAGATTTTCCATATTTATTTGATCTTATTTGCTTATTAGGTTAAAAACTCTCCTCTCACAAATATTTGTCTAGTCTGTCTGATTTATTTATTAGGATTTGAAAATTTCATATTCTTCGAGGATCGATCTGTGATTGCTACAATTAACCACCGTGCGCTTGTAATATTTTTACACGTTAAGTTTTTGGATTGTATCTCGATACAATTTATCTACGAATAAATATATACAGTAAAAAAAATCATAAAACTTTGAATTATTTTAGAGTCGATCAAAATTCAATATTTAATTCTACATCAATCAAGTGGTAAGATTTTAACTACCAAAATCGGCAGGGTTTGATATTATATCTAATTTATACTATATTATTATAGTTGAAAGATTAAAAAATTTGGTCCAAGGTAAACATCGGAAAAGATCCTAACCGTCCAATTTTAGATGAACCATAGAAACGATCTTAACCATTCAATTTTAATAAAATCTAATTTTAAAAAGAATATATATCATACATACAACTCTAACCCCCGGTAGTCCTCCTTTTATACAACTCCTCACAGATAATATTATAATTATATTATATTTAAATTATATTCTATATTTTTAATTTTAAAAATCTTACTTATCTTATAATTTTTATTTAATATATTATTAAAGTTTATGAATATTAATATATAAATATGGTTCAAGGTGAATCATAGAAAAAAATCTTAACCGTTCAATTTTAGATGAATCATAGAAACGATCTTAACCATTCAATTTTAATAAAATATAATTTAAAAAAGAATATATATCATACATATAACTCCAATCCGTGATAGTTATCTTTTTATACAACTCCTCACGGATAATGTTATATTATATTTAAATTATATTCTATATTTTCTATTTTAAGAATCATACTTATCCTATAATTTTTATTTAATACATCATTAAAGTTTATGAATATTAATATATAAATATTACAACTCTAACCCCCGATAGTCCTCCTTTTATACAACTCCTCAAGAATAATATTACATTATATTAACATAAATTCTCAACGTTATAAAATTTTATAGTAAATATCAATAAAATATAATATAAAAAATAAATTTACCTAAATATTAATCCTTCATCTCGTGTTTTGCACGGGTTATAAGCTTGTATATATAATAAAAATAAAATAGATTTTATTCAAATACTAAAAAGATCAAGAATTCGGTACTCAACAATAACATATTTAAATTTAAAATTTTAATTTTTAGACCCAATTATATATTTATAAATGAGTTCAAATTATATAACTTTACTTATTATATAATATGGGCTCTAACTATATAAATATCTATATTAACTAAAATTTTATTTTTAACACAGGTTCATATTATAACATATTTATATTAAATAGAATAAATTTATATATAAAAAGAGAACATATAATATTAACATAAATTCTTAATATTATAAAATTATATATTAAATATCAATAAAAATATAAATAAAAAATAAAATTACTTAAATATTAGTTATCCCGTACTTTGCACGATTATAAACATGTATTTGATATCTGTAAACAATTTTTAAATTTGGGACATATCAGAAAAATATTAAAAAAATTGTTGATTTGTCACTTTCAAGATATTAAAAATGGCATGCAGCGTAATTTAACTGGTGACTGGTTTGCGTGTTCGAAGACGACCAGGGTATCAATGACATCCGACCTCATTGGTGTGGAGTCTGACTGACTGTGGAGTGGGGTCCACATATTTTCCAACAGGCTACTTTTCATCACGACTAATTCCTTTGTACTTGAAATCATGAGCATGAGCTTTAAAAGAAGTTAACAAATTGAAAGTGCAAATTCTCCATGCACAGGCCTATGGCTACTAACAAAATTTCTTGCTTATTTTTCTCATGTTTCTTTGCCAACATTTATCTATCTTTTGGGGTCGATAGCATCTCAACTTATCGGTCTCTCTCAGGCGACAAAACCATTGTCTCTTCGGGTGGAAATTTTGAACTTGGTTTCTTCAAGCCAGGTAACTTTTCCAAGTACTACATCGGCATATGGTTCAAAAAGGTTTCTACTCAGACTGTAGTGTGGGTAGCAAACCGAGAGAGGCCCATCACTGATAAGTATTCTTCAGAGCTGAAAGTTGTAGATGGTAACTTGGTGCTTTTCGATGAGGAACGTACTCAAGTTTGGTCCACAAATACAAATTTTAAGTCCAGTGTAGTAGCAGTACTTCTTGATGAAGGGAATTTAGTTTTGAGCAATGCATCATCTAATGCAACAGTATGGCAAAGTTGGGATTATCCATCAGATACATGGTTGCCAGGTGCTAACCTTGGTTACTATAGACGTGAAAACAGGATGCAGATTCTTACTTCATGGAAGAACTCAGAAGATCCTGCTCCTGGAATGTACACTTATGAACTTGACCTAATTGAAAATCAATATCTGATCAGGTGGAACAAGTCCCAGCAGATATGGACTAGTGGAGCTTGGAATGGGCAGATATTTACTAATGTACCTGAAATGGCCATAAGAATTTTGTTTAATTTTACCTATATATACAATACTACAGGTGTATATAACACATATTTTCTATTAAATACTTCCTCTGCATATATTACTAGATTTATTATGGATTATAATGGGCAAATTAAGCAACTTGGATGGTTGGCTAATGAACAGAAGTGGTCCTTAATATGGTCTGAGCCAAAAACACAGTGCCAAGTTAATGCTTATTGTGGAGCATATGGTGTTTGCAACGATATATCCTTTCCTTTCTGTAATTGCTTGCCTGGCTTCAAGAGTAGGTTTGAGAAAAGCTGGACTTCGACAGATTATTCTGGGGGCTGTGAGAGATATATGGAATTGGAGGATGGTAATGCAAATACTACCGGTAGGAATGCAGATATCTTTCAAAAATATCCGTACATGAAGTGGCCTGATCAACCTCAACCTTTCTCAGCAGCGAATGCTGCAGGCTGCAAATCAAAGTGCTTGAGCAATATATCTTGCACTGCTTATGCTTATTACGAGAATGGCTGTTTCACTTGGAATGGGGACCTTTTTAATATGCAGCAGCTGTCTGTAAATGATAACAATGGCAGAGTCATCTATATTAGACTTCATTCATCCGAATTTTCAAAAAATAACAAGGGGATTATTTATGGCATTGTTGGAGGGTCAATTGCAATTGTACTCGTATTTTCAGGCCTTCTTTTAATTGCAGTTAGAGAACATAAATCAAGGAGAGCCACTGAGATTGTAAAAGCTGCAGAAGGTTCAATGGTGGCATTTGGCTACAAGGATTTGCAAACTGCAACAAAGAATTTCTCTGAAATCTTGGGGAGGGGAGGCTTTGGACCAGTTTTCAAGGGGACACTGCCCGATTCTACAGTCATAGCGGTGAAGAAGCTGGAAGGCATCAGCCAAGGAGAGAAGCAATTCCGCAATGAAATCAGTACAATTGGTAACATTCAACATGTAAATCTTGTGCATCTTCGTGGTTTCTGTTCTGAAGGTAACAAGAAGTTGTTAGTGTATGAGTACGCATCCAATGGATCATTAAATTCTCATATCTTTGACGAAAAAAAGGGTGAGAATATATTACCTTGGAGAACAAGGTATGAAATTGCATTAGGGATAGCAAGAGGACTGGTTTATCTGCATGAGAAATGCAGGGATTGCATCATACATTGTGATATAAAACCTGAAAACATTCTTCTAGATTCTTTTATGTGCCCCAAAATTGCAGATTTTGGTCTAGCAAAGTTGGTCGGGCGTGATTTTAGCAGGGTTTTGACAACAATGAGAGGAACCAGAGGCTACCTTGCACCTGAATGGATATCAGGCACAGCCATAACATCGAAAGCAGATGTGTATAGCTATGGAATGATGTTGTTTGAGTTTGTGTCTGGTAGGCGAAACTCAGAGCAAACCAGAGATGGGAAAGTTAACTTTTTTCCGGCAAGTGCTGCAAATGTGATAATAAATGGAGGCGACATCCTCACCATATTGGACCCCAAATTAATTCGGGTTGCTGATGTAGAAGAAGTAATTAACATATGTAGAGTAGCTTGCTGGTGCATCCAAGATGATGAACATGCTAGGCCAACAATGAGCCAGATAGTTCAAATTCTTGAAGGGGTTTTAGATGTGGACATGCCTCCAGATCCACGAGGACTTCAAGTCTTTATTGACAATGAAGATGATATTATTTTCTTCACTGATAAGCCATCATCCCCGAGTTTACAGATACAGAGCAATCCTTCACGGACTTCCTCACCTGTCGAAGAACAGTTTGTCAACAACAAGTTCCCAGGTCCAAAGACTCAGGAATGCCGATCTGCTTGAGCGTTGCAGTGCTTCTACTTTCATACGTATGAGGATTGCTGATCACACTAACAATCATCCCGATAGTCATATTATTATGTTTTTCATTTCGTCTAATTTTGTACTACTTATGTCCCAAGTTCATTTGTATCGCATTTTCATGTCATATTTATATAAAAGTACTTGTTATGCAAGCCGTGTAAATTCACATCCATTATGTTGTGTTTGGTCCGATGAATGGAATGAAATACAATCTTTTCATTACTTGCACACGTGGGACGGAATTATCTCCTTAACAACTGCATGTCTGCACAAGAGTCTACTGGACAACAACTATAAGGTCGATAAAAGCTTCCACCTCAATTTCCATCTTCTCATCCACAGGGTGCTCCCGGCTATAGGCCACCCGTTTAGTGCGTTGATGGAACACGATAGAACATTCACATTGCCCTCTGAAAAAAATACAGCTTTAAATAAAATTATTTTGATTCAAACGTCTCTTTCTCTACGTGACTACCTGAATTCTATATATATATTTATAATACCAATTCAATTCTTGAATACCAACGAATCACATAATATCCCCAATTTTTTATCTCTTTTTTGAGATTCATAAATAGTAACAGAAGTTTTTTATCTTATTCTTATAAATATTAAATTATTAATTAATTAATATTAATTAAGAATCACAGATTTCTTATATAGCTAGAACGCCCTTCACGAATTGCGAATACTAATTTGTTAAGAATTAATCGAATTGAAGATATAGCGTCATCGTTCGCTGGAATCAAAATATCTGCAAGATCGAATATGCAAATATGCTATATAGGGTATATATAGATTAGGGCCCGAAAACTAATTTTGTCTAAAATTCCGTGAATCTCATGACTGTAAGAATCACAGGATTGTAAAACTACCATCTTTTTTCATTGGAACACTAAAACTTTACAGCTCCACAACTAACACTATAATTTGTCACAATACTCGAGTTGACAAACAAAAAATCATTTGGCTTACATAAAACTCAATAAGTAATTATTTCAAGAAAAACTATACTTTTATATATTTTTTTCAAAAAATAAATATTTATTTCTGAAAAATAAGCGGTTGTTTTACCTTACAAATGAGCTTTTCAACTGAGATGTCAAACAGGTTAAGTTCTTATGGGCTTACAACCCATTTAAGCTACTCATATGATAGCCCAAACAGGCACCATATAAAGCTACATGAAGTGATGAAGATACTTATATAAAAATAATTAAAAATATCTGTCAAAAGAATTATTTAAAAATATTAAAAATACTTGCACCTCATCTTTAAAAGACACTTAAATAAATTCTTAAGTTAAAACATAAATGGACATGATATTTTTAAATTCCACATAGACTCTTTAAACAAGTTTGTAGTGAATTTTAACTTTATTTCTCCCATTTTTTAGTAGTTTATCATATAAAGAGTGTTTTTTTAATTTAAATATTAAGAAATTAACTAATATCTAATTTACTAGAAGACAATTATTTATATTATTTTAAAAAAATTGAGTTGGGAGAAATTTTTTAATACAAATATTAAAAGTTGATATTTAAATACAAAAGTTAATAGTTAAATTGAGTCGAATATTTATCGTTAAGCACACAAATAAATACTGTAAATCTTAAGAAGTTTGATTTAGGGGTTTTTATTACTACTCGGCCTTTCTCTACACTTTGAATCGGACACAATATTTAGGGCACAGTTAAACCCCTCTCTCCCCCCTTTTGTATCATCAACTTCGCCATGGTAAATCTCTCTCTTGTATATATAATCTGTATAATCTGTATGTATGTGTGTGTATATAATCAAAATTTACAATCAAAAACTTAGATAGAGGTGATAATATATGTCTATATGTAATATTTGTGAGTTTAATTGTTGTTGCAGTCTGGTAGAAAAGAAACGGTTCTGGATTTAGCAAAGTTTGTTGACAAGGGTGTTCAAGTTAAGCTTACGGGTGGAAGACAAGGTCTGTACACTTTATTTTACTATGTGTGTAGTAATTTCCTTGTAGGCTATGTTTGATTGGACAATGAGTATGTGGTTTGCGAGATTTGGGGCCGTCCTGGGGAAAAAAGTTTTATACATTGTCGATAAAAGTGGTTTTTTACTTATTAGTTATATTCTGCTTGGATAAGTTTAATTAAGAATTTATGATTTGTAATTTTAAATTAGTAATATTGTGTTAGAATGGTTTGGTGGAATTATCATTGTTACTTTTAAGGGATATTTTTATTCCAAATTGCTCTATAGAATTATTACTCACGTGAGACGCCTACCAAGATAGATATTACATTTGGTATGTTAATTGTTTAAAGGGGGAAATTTGGGATTAATTAGTCTATTTTGCTCGGGGCTATAACAGAGTTGAGCTAGGCTTTGCATTGCTTGATCAAACTTGGTTTGTCGATGTTGAGTCCAATCTCAATTTGAGAGTTAAATTTTGTTCAACCTTGGTTAGTTAAGTAAGTAAGTTGCACATAAGTGAAACAATATATATAATTCTAGCAAAAAGAGAAAATTGAGAGGAGACAACCTGTCTATATATAGTTGAGGGACTAGGCATTACTATGAAATACACATGACATAATTGCAAGAGTTCTGAATCTTGTTTTTCTTATTTGTTATAAAATATTTGACACGGTAATCTTATGAAATTAGGCAACATATATTACATGTTAAGTTCTCTGATGGCACTGTGGTATTTCAATTACTTAAAATTTACAGCTGACACCATAACGAAACAAGACAGCTCTACAATATATCCACTAAATAATAGATCCATATGTAACAATTTAATTTTAAAAGCACTTACATTATATACAACTTGGCCACCTTCTTATCAACAGTTTGTATATGCATGTAAATCGTTGCCATAGGACCTTGGGATGGCAAGAACAGGCTATTGGTCGGGTTACTTGACAAATCAAATATTAAATGGGTCAAAATCATTAACCCAAACACAACTTGTTTGACCTGCACATGAGATTACCTAACCTCTTTGACTCGATAATATAATAGGTTGTGTTTTAACCTTACCCGACTCTCAACTCTTTCAACTACTTTAGTTGATCTGCCTTTTCTCATTAATTACAATCTTGTGACTCTTGCAATCAGTTTCAAGATCTTCATCCTTTACAATGAATTAAAATATCTTGGCAATTTTACCATTGTTGTTATGGTGTCATTGGCGCCATGGTGTTGGCAAGGGTAGGCATAATTGCATAAATATTAAGTTTAGTGTTAGGTTTGATGAAGACCTATTAAGTTTAATGCTATTGATGTTCTGGTATTCAACACAAACATATGGCTATTGTTAATGGTCCAATAGTACAAAAATTATGTAGATACAAGTTCTAAAATATCTTATAATATACATATACTGCACATAATATTATGTTCTCAAAACTATAGAATATGTTTCATAATTATAATTAAAATATTAAATTGTTATGAAACATGATCTTTGGAAATCAGTGAAAAGTTTTTATGTCACTTATGGTTATATAGTTTGTGACCTTTCATAATTATAAATCTTCACTTTTGATAACAAAACAGTAAGATTTTTATTCTTCCAAGACTTGGTTATTTGATAACATGATGACATTTGTTTTGGTGTTGTCAATATAGTGGGATACTGGGATGGAGGGAGAAGTTAATCTATACCAACTAATTGTATGATTCCCTATACATTATGTAGTCTTTCTTTCTTTTTTCTTTTTTTGTTACTGTTTTCTGCATTTGGATGCGAGACCTCTAAATTTTCACCTTCTTGCTTTGAACACCTTTTTTCTTCTATGTGAATGCTAAGGTTTGTACCACACTTGATATATATGCCTGTACACAATATTTTATTGGAAACATTGGTAAATTAGACTGGCTTGTCGATAGTAGTGCATTACATTTGACTGATAAAAAGAAAACATCAATCTTATAATTTGCAAAACGAAGGGTGCTGGTAAACCTTATGCAAACATTTATTCAATTCGGAAACACCTTTTTGTATTCTGTCAGGTATAAGCTTCCATGTTTCTTATTAAAACGGATAGCCAATACTGATTTATTTGCAAAACTTAGACCTTTACTGTAATTGATTATGCACTTATTTAATTTTTACCGAGTAGTGCAATTGCATTCTTATGCCTAATGCTAGGGCCTTTTTTTGTTTTCTTAATACAGTGACAGGAACACTTAAAGGATATGATCAATTATTGAACCTTGTGTTAGACGAAGCTGTAGAGTTTCTTAGAGGTAAGAAATTAATGTTTCATGAACTGTCTGTGCATTATCATTAGTTAGGTTCTGTTTCGGATTGCTGTTTAAAATTGTTGTGCTGTTGAAGAAAGTGTTGGTAGAAAAAGTGTTGTCAGAAAAAAAATCAGATTACTGTTTGGTATTTTTTTATTTGTTTATATTTTAAGATATAGGGTCCGTTAGGTATTGCTGTTGCAGACGGCAATAACAACTTTTTTGCTGAAAAGCAAGCAGAAAGACGTTTGGTAAAATCCAAAAGCTGCTATCTGAAAAAGTGTTTTTGGTCTAAAAGCTGCTGCTAGAGAAAACATGTCCCCCCATGCTTTTGAAAAAAGCTTTTTTTAAGCTTGTGCACAAAATAATAGCAAGTTTCAACATCAAACCTCCCTAAAAACATTAATTTTTTATATTATATCTCAAAATATATATAAATAAAAAAAAATACCAAACAGTTATCAATTTTTTCTGACAGCACTTTTTTTGCCAGCATTTTTTCTCACAGTCAACAGTTTTTAACAATCCCAAGCGGAGCCATAATATAAAAAAACAATATTTTTGGGATGGTTTGATAGTGAAAAATGTAGTTACATCTTGCAAAAGTTGACAGCTTTTTTCAAAAGCATGGGGGGACATGCTTTCTCTAAAAGTAGATTTTAGACCAAAATCACTTTTCCAGAAAGTTTCTTTTAAAATTTTACCTGCTTTTCTGAAATAAGCTGTTGTTGCTGTCTGCAAGAACAATTCCAAACACACACTTAGTCTACAATTCTACATGCAACTCAGAAACCTCTATCCAATAAAATGATGTTTTCGGCAGGAAAAAATTTTGTTTTATGACTCAATAGCAAAATTATCTTTGAAGAAAAAAAAATATAATGGGGAAACAAGAAAGAGTTGAACTCGTTGCAGTTAAAAATGGCATGTATCTTTCTAGATTTGATAATTGAGAGGTATTAAAAAAATAAATTAAAATATCCATTTCTGCTAAGCAAATAGTTGCCTTCCTATACTCTATCCTACTTCTGCCCTATATTTGACAGGGGTGCCAAAATCATTGCTACCTGTACAATATCAATCTCATCCTCAACATTATCCTCGACAATAGATACTATTAGTGTGATTGGAAAGAGGTATAAAAATTCCAAAATCATTGCTGTTTGGACCCACGACTTTCTTTCCATAGTAGATTTTAGAGTTTATGAGATTAGATTCTTCTTTTTCTGCTGTGTAAAGCAGGTGGTTGCATTCGTGTACGATTTTGCTCTCTATGTATCAGGATTGCTCTCTCCTTGCTACTTTAGAAAATAAGAAAAGTTTATTTTAGTGGTATTGAGTGTATCATTTGGAGTTGGTGAATCAGAAAGTACTGTAAAGAGATGATTACATGTCCAATCAAATTCTTTACAGTAATTTAGAACTTTGATCACCGAGAAAATTAACCAGATTCTCTTCATGTTCTTCAGATGCAGATGATCCACTGAAAACAACTGATCAGACCAGGCGCCTAGGCTTAATAGTATGTTTCTCTTGTTGTATTAAGATATACACATAATAATTGCTTGTGCTTTGAATTGAATCATGTAATACTTGAGCACCATGTCTTGTTTTGGAAAATGATGTCTAGAATATTATATACATATCATTTGATAATAAGTAGTCTATTTTGTAGCTGAGGGAGTAATTTTTTGTGCTGCCTGTTTGTTGACTATTAGTAAGGAGCACAAACTAGTTTAATTTTTGTTTGTAGTTCCGTAATCCACTTGAAACTCATAACAGAATCCATAGGTTGTTAGGAGTTGTAAAATCTTATACATCTAGTATATAATGAATCTTTATAGTTGCATGAAAAGAAATGATATATTACTTAAAAAAGACTTTCTAATTAACGGTAAAATGGGGCTCAATAAGCTTTCTCATGGTTTATGATAAGTTGCCCCAACTTGCTATAATGAAGATGATTCATATGTTCTTGTTCCTTTCTTTTTCATGTTATGGTCTCCCTCACTTTGGAAACATGAATATATTTTTTAAATAGACGACCAAAATGAAATTCAATAAGAGCATATTCATTGGTCTTGGGAACATTAGTCTCCTAAATATATATACAAACACTGTATACATTTGTTAAGAAATATGTAAGCTGCAAAGAATAATATTTATCTAGAAAATAAAAGTCAGTAGTGCGTGAATTTAGTAACTTTACCCTTAAGATGCAAGTTTTCACCCATATTTGCATCTATAACATGGCTATCTGTCTGTGCATAAGCTTGAGAAAGATTCCTTGCTGCAGGTTTGTAGAGGAACAGCTGTGATGCTAGTTTCTCCTACTGATGGGACGGACGAGATTGCAAACCCCTTTGTCCAGCCAGATGGAGCATAGAGTTCAATTAGCCTGTGACCTGTGTTCTCTTTTATGTTCCTAATCCCTACTTGGTCAAAGCATATATCTATCTTTACAATTACATGATTGATTCAGCTTGCTGTGAACTCATGAAACCCTTATTTCTAATTCTGTTACGAAAATGTATGTATTAAACTTGATATTCCTAATGGTCGATTGTAGGGCTTATCAATGTTTGCCAAATTTCACCATGGACTCCATTTATTTTAGTCACAAATTGTGGGATAACTCATTGAAATACAGACTTGGCACAAATTGTTTTGGCCTTTGTCCTGCATGGTTGGTTTTAGTAATTAGTACTAGTTGGAAGATAAGAGTAGAAAATACCATGTTCCTTTGACAACTAGTGAAAAATTATAAACTGTTACTTGAGTTATCAGCCATATCTATAATGATAAAAAGGGAAGAAGAGCACAATTTAGCAATAAATGATTCAATTTACTGTGTGGAAATTAAAATTATACAATAATAACCAAACTGGTACATTATTATTCAAGGTACGGAGAGTTTTTACTATTCAAGGTACTATGAAGTATGAAATGTCCCAAGTTCTAAGGAAGTGATTGTTCTCTAAGAAGCTATAGCAGTGGCCGGTGAAACAAATGAGGTCTTAGAAGACCATGGTAACCTATGTAACCAACTTTCGTGCTTCCCATGTTTTGGTGTAATGAGGAGTACATTGGATGTACCACCTTTCATGTTTTGGCGTAATTATATACGAGTACCTTGTAACTTGAATTTCATTTGTGGAGTTCAAAAATTGTAGAACAAACACCGTAACTCATTTAAGTGTGAGGCCAGTCATCGTATAATTCTCTGTTGAATTATTATCATAGTTGAAGAAGTGAGATTTTTGTTGGTGTAATTGTACCCATCTTTACGATCACATGATTGATTCTGCGTTTCTGCTTGTTGTGAAGACATGATCAGCAGGGCCTTGTTTCTAATTCAGTTATTTTATTGTTGAATAAAATTGAATTATGTAGTCTTATCTTTTTCAATCACAAAATGAGATTGCAGTATGCTTGTTGAATCTTTGTATGTAGTTAATGTCTGTTATATACGAAGAGAAAGAGAAAAAACATCTATTACACCAATATATCCAAGGTACTCTCTAATTCTTTTAACTGAGCATGTAATCAAAGATTGTCTAAACTTTCGACGGACCTTGAGGATTCATGTATTGTTCATGGCCGTGTCCGACTCCATTCCTTTAAGAAAAAACAAACAAACTAGGCGTATATCATTGTATTTGTTTTATGATCATCGTAGGAAACAAGTCCATCTTTATAAAAAACAATCTCACCACCCTACTTAAAACCTTGGGACATATAACTTTAACTACCGATTGGTCCGACACTATAAAAGAATATATCTTATTTTCAAATTTATGTTTTGAATTTTGTAAAATTTGTGTATTACATATTTATATAAATTATTATTTGTTCTTTAAGTAAGAGTTTAATTATACATTGTCTCTAATTAGAAGTTTTAAGTAAATATTAACTTATAAGTAAACCTAAACAACCAATTCAACTCATATAAAATAGTTTAAGTATTTAAATTCAAAAATTATATAGTTTAAGAACTCAATTACAAAAAAAAAAAAGCAGTTTAAGGACTTAAATTCAAAAAATCATATAATTTAGAGATGTTTTAACTTGCAATCTAACTAATTATGATATTAAAATATTGAGTTAACCATCAAAAATCCCATTGATCTTTTCTCTAATTTGCAAGTTAACCAATCATATTTGTTTTTCACACGTTTAACCAATAAACTTCATAAAAATTATGCAAAACTTTAATTGTGTTTAAATTAAAATCTGATGTGTACAAAATTTATCACATCACTGCTTGCCACGTGGCACAAACGCATATTATTTTGTCAAAATAACTATCACACAACTGGAAAAGCACAAAATTTTCTTTCGATAAATAATAAAATATGCATTTTACTATGATTTTAACTTAATTATAATTAAAGTTTGTATAGTTTTATAAAATTTGTTAAACAAACACAATTGGTTAATTTGTAAATGAGAGAAAAATTTAATGAAACTTTCGATAAATACTCTTAAAATATTATAATTTATTTAACCTTTTTACAAGTTAATTTTTATTTGAATTTGATACTGATAGACCGTGGTCGGGTCGTTACACTCTCAAGCCCAACCCGACTGTACGCGCCATAAATTAATTTCCCGAAAGATAAAAACGCCGGCGATCGGCGAAATCTCCGGCCATATTTTCCGGTGAACTCTCACTCACTCTACTAAACTACATACATATTTATTACTGTTTATTCATATGTATGTATCTATGTCTGTGTATATATATGTATATTCATTAATCATTAATTTGTATCAATTACACGCTAAACCTCTAAGTCTGACGCATTTTTATAGAAGCTAAATCAATATCTGATTTTTGTAATAATTATGATCAAAATGATATCAATGTTCTACTGGTAATGTGATTTATTAATCTTATTTGCTTGTTTGTTTCCTTGTGCATGCTTTTAATTTAATGAATTCGTAATTGTGTAATTTGTTTTCTTGTGGATGGTATTATTAAGAGTTGGCTTTCGAAATTTATGAAATCGTAAATTATATACGGAAATTCTTTTGATTAGTTGAGCTATGAAAAAACTGTTTTATTTGTCGAGGTTTGGAGAAAGGTGCAATCAATAGGATTTCCCTATCGAGCATGAAGTTCTTTTTCCTTTCTTCAGAGATTGTATTTAGCTGTAAGAAGAATGGTCAGGATAAATAACTCACTTCTTGGTCTTCCTGCGGACCACGATATAGCATCTAGTGCTAAGTTACCACCTAAAACCTCATTTCTTGATACCATGTTAATTGTTGAGTTCTAGTTCTCCTAAAAGCTGAAGGTGTTTGGAGGAGGCTTAACCCCATCATATTGTATATCTTTGTTGGAAAATGTGGGTAGAAGTCCCACATTGTCAAGTCATTTTGAGCCTAAGTTTGAATGTTTCTTGGGTGCGTGCGCGCAACAAGTTATGGTTGGAGTACATTCTTCTTCTTGAGAGCTTTCCGATGCATATTTAAGTATTCAAAATGATCAAGGAATGGATGAGATATGATTATCCAAAGTTGGTTCTTTGAAAGTGGAAAATTAAGAATGAGAACTTGAATCCCACATTGAATTGGAAAAGGGGTTTTCATGATTTTATATAGTAGAACACTTATGTAGTGTTTAAGTTGTGTTAGTATGGTGTTGCTCCACCACCCACCTGCGCGCAGGGGGTGCAAATCATGGGATTTCGAGGGCAAATTCGTGGTTTCGCAAGCCTTCGGGCTCTCCGCGTGGGCGACATGCGGACACGAATGTAACAAAATTTGGGCCGAATAAATCCAGACTAGTTTTGCTAAAAAAATAATTTCCACAGGGCTTTAGCTCAATAAATAATTCGTTATTTTGTTTTAATAATAATAATTATTATTATTTCGGAATTGATTACGGATTGATTTTGACAACCGATTTCCTTTATTAATTAACGCGTGATTGATTAGGTAAACGCATGGTTAATTAGGCAATTGTGTAGCGCACAAGTTTTCCCGAGTCTATATATATACATCTTATTCGGTCTTAGGTTATTATCTCTTGTAACCTTAAACACAACCGTCCTCGAATAATCCTCTCCTCCTGGTAATAGTTTTTCTTGCTTGAAGGTGTTGTTTTTCGTGACATCATCGTGTTCTCGTTTTATCCTGGGAGGCTATCGACTCAAACATACGGTGAGAGGCGAAATAGCATTAAGGAGACAATTTCGCACTGGACTCGAGACATCTTCCGTTTCATATCCTTTCTCTTTAACAGTTTTGTTTATAGTCATACACTATTCTATTGCTTGCACACACAATCACTCGTATTATATTATTGTGTTTTTGGCAGGTTGATCAACAATCTTAACACTAGGCGTAAGAAAAATGCTTGGTATAAATAACTTGCTTCTTAGTCTTCGACTTCCTCAGTCACAACAAAAAAATGCACGCCTATGGTCGATGTAATGGGATGTGTGTATTTATCTATCTCTTGGCTTGATATGAAAGCAGGTTTGTGATCTGTTCATTGTTTTAATATGGTGGAGTATCATGATTTGCACCGTATCTTGATTATGCTACAATTCTTCTTGGTCGCTTATGGTAGCGGCCTTTTGTTACAAGTTTCAAGATTGAGTTAGAGGAGGTGGACATTTTGATGTCTCTGTTTACTGAGATTTATTATCTTGGGACTCTGTTTGGTGATCTCATCAAAATGAGTTTATTATATATATATGCAAAGGAACCGTGACAAATTTTATTCTTACAGGTGAATCTGGTAACATGGAAGTTCTAATAATAAGACTAGTAATTCGCTAGGATGCCAACTTCTGGAACCATTTTGACTGATTATATGCTGAAAGTGGGTATGATTTAGCATATGGACTATATTCTTTGTTAAATAATGTGCCCCTAGCTTCGTCAGATGTGTGGAAGGGGGAATTCTGAGGAGCAGCACTTAAATTGAAGACGGTACAACTTAATCTTTATGGTTGCTGCAGCGGGAGTAAACTAGGAGATTCTTGTTTTAAAAGGAACACCATAAATCAGTTGCAGGCCTTATTATTTATTTTTAGGCCCCCTGTACTTTAAGGAATTTTTTGAAGGATTAGTTGCACAGATTTCTGGCTAGTTTGGTGTAGTGTATCCTCTCATTTTGCTCAAATTGGGATGAAATCCATATCTGATGCATGATATTTTTCCCATCAAAATCTATATCTCATACCTCTGTTGAATGTTATTAACCCCAATAACTTCCTATATGTTTGTACAGTTCCTTTATATGACGACATACCATTTCATTTAGAGTTTCCAATTTCGATTTTAAAATCTCATAGTCGCATAGTGATCTTATTTTTGTACAGTGCATAAGATGTTCAATCATTCCTGGGCCGCTAATTAGTATGGGCTATTGTATATAGATATTAAGGGGTGTGTTTATTATGTAATCCCCTATCCACACATATACCTATGGGCCAAAATTTAGCGTCCAATATTCATCCCATTTCACATATCAAGGGTTAGGGATCAGCCCATTTAGGATGGATTAGGTACGGATTCCCCATTTACCCAGCCGCATTATAAAACCTAGAATTGTGGCATAGTTGCAGAATCCTATCGACCCTGAAACTTTATAGATTAAATCTAAGTATTTGGCTTGAGAGGTATTCATCCATACCCATTTGTTGGATTAGGAAGATGAATCTACGTGATAAAAAATCACACAGTTCTAAAGAAAAGGATGAGAATGAGATGACAGTGTCCCGGAAGCGAAAAGTTTCCCTTAACTTCGGAAAGACGATTGAGATTCCAAAAATCTGTTATGCTCGTGTAATTCCTGAAAACATAATGCTTGTTTATTTGAGAAGAAGTTCCGTTCAAGAGCTTCTGAAGGATCCTGAAACATTTCATGATAATATTTTGGGAAGCTATGTGAGGATTCAGTCTGACCAAATTGACCACTCCCACCAACTTCAGCAAGTTTTAGGTACTGGTTGTTACTTGTTATTAGTAATGCCATATGCATTTTTCTCTTATCCATTACATTATGTTCTCACTTACATCAGTAATAGATGTTTTATGGGTCACCACATTCACGTGATTTTTAAGGAAAACAACCGATGAGTAATAGACTAATAGCAACACAAGTCATGACGAGGAACTCTTATAATTCAAGTAATATTATTATTTATTTCAAGTCCTAAATTATGAATGTTGGAATTAAGATGTTTCTTCCCCCACTCTGGTATATTTTACGGAACATAATTGACTTTCCTATAATTATGGAGTGTTTAGCAGGAAATATATTAGGAAACACTTGGGTAATTCCACTATATATATTTTTGGAAGGTTTAGCTTGCTGTTTGGTATTTTTGGAGTCATTATATAACCATGTAAGTGGTTCTTTCCATACCTATACAATGTAGATCATTTCTCTCCAGAAAGACAGTGTAAGTTGAGGAATTTCCGGGGATAGAAATAAGCGTTTCTTGCTTTCATTGCTGAGATCTCAAGATAGTGTCCTTTTATAGTCCTTGCAATTGACCATTTTTGTTTCCTCTCTCCTACTATATTAACCATCACGGGCTTATTTTCCAATTTGTATAAACTTCTATTGTGTTTTGGCCTTCTTTGCCATTTCATATAGAGTTCTATCCTCTGTTTTGAAACAATTTTTTCCTAGAACCAATATATTTTGGTTAGAATCTAGTTGCATCACGTACATGTGCAATCCAGGAAAGAAGTTCAAATCAAGCCTCCAGTGGCTTGTTGAATATTCAAGCAACATATAGGCTGATGGGATAAATTAATTGCACCACTCCTAATCTTATTCAAGTTATTTTGAACTGGAATGAGAAACTCAACCATCTAAAAAGGAACGTGCTCAGTAAAAGTAGATTATAAATTTGATCACGGAACATAAGTAGTAAAAGTAGATTTTATTTGATCTATGTGATTAGCAGATTCAATACTCATCTCTTAGTTACGAAACCCAATAACTTCTAGGATCAGTAACATTGTGTGTATATGTGGATAACTTGTGATTCAGGACAATAGCATCTTAATAGCTTTTGATGCTGCAAACTATTTGGGATTAGAGTCAAGTCACAAAATGAAACAAGGTAATTCTTGCCAAGTGTGCGAATTTCTGGAAAACCTGAGGCAAGAAGTTGGTATTATCAAGCCGTTTAGGGCAAATGTGTAGAGGGTGTGCGATCTAAAAGGATCTTAGGGTGTCTAGTGTTAAATTAGGTCTAGATTCATGCCAAGATAGTTGACTCCTCTTTTTGAGTGAGCTTTATTCTCTTTCCGCCTGTTCCAGAATCCAGTCCCTTAAGATAAGGCTCTTCTCGTCATCACACATTGAAGGTGGCTCTTCTCAAATGTGTTATCCAAGTCCTCACCCCCTTATTCAACCTCTCTCCCCTTCCATCTCTCTCTTTCTCTTTCGCTCCATCCCTCTCCTTCGCTTGCTATAAGAAAAACCCTTTCCCCTTTTTATCTAATAAGGTCCTCATTGAAGCTGTAGATTGCTGACTTTTTCATTCTCCAATCCACAAACTGAAAACTAGGAAACTTAATGACTGAATAACCTCCTGTTGGAAGGGTTAAAAGGGCTAGCTGTTACCGAGGACACTTGATCTAATTAAAAAAGATAGTGTGTTATGAAAAGTTTATGAGGTCATATAGCTCGATGTGAACAGAGAACGAACAATCCAAGTACGCAACTATATGATCATATAGGTAGGATAGGAAAAATCATATGCTCGAGTAAAGAGCACTCAAATCTCTTGTGCAGGAGGTACATTTTCTTTCTTTAAGCATACATCACTACATATTTTGAAGTCATACCTATTAGTACTATAGTTTTATATTCCTTGGAGGTTTATGAGGAATCAAAATGGAAGTAAAAAGGAGTTTTAATATTATCTATATAATGATGTAATCCCCACACATCGTACTAGGCTTGGTTAATATACATTGATTGTAAAATCATTGAACGTTTCTCTGAATATTGTTTGAACTGTTATCAATTTGGAAATTAACTTGATGTAGATATTTTCAGCTCTGTCCTGCATCTCTATATAGTTGAATACATGTATTATTGACTTCATTAGAATCATGGATAATAGTTGGGATGTACTAGGAAACACATATGTTGACTTTCCTATTGCTGTGGGATTACAGAACTGAAATTTTACTAGTACAGGAATATATCTTGAATAAAATTTTGTTTCCTACTTTGTAGCTTTGCATATTATTTTGTAAATATGTAAAAGCTTCATTACATATCAACACAATTGACTTGTGTTTTCTCCTTGAAATCCAGAATGACAGAGAAACCAGATAACTTCTCTAAATGGTTTTCCCGTAGCCCTTCCTTATGACTTATGATATGACAGGACCAAAACTGTCATTGAAAACACAGGCTTCTCTAAATGGTTTTCTCAAAATGCTTGTAACTTTATATTTACCATGGATGTATATCATGTATGTCTTCTTCTTTTTTTGCTAAATATATCATGTATGTCTTTATCTTATGTTATATTGATTATTCTTCAGATGTAAAGAAGACCCCTGGTTGCGGGGAAGAATGCATTCTTCAAGTACTAATACCGCCTGAGATGAAACAGATACCCATTTCCATGCTATCGGATGAATATTTCAAAGAGGTTCGCTGATTTTTTTATGTTCTACGTCATGATGTTCAACTATTTTTTTAATATAATATTATTAGTTGTCATTTATTTGATTTTATATTCAAATCAAATTAAGCTATACGCTATACATATATTAATTAACTAGAAGATATAATTGCCTTAAATTAGGACTTAAGGGCTTTGTCTACAAGCTAAATGTTATGTTTGGGTAATGGGTAATCAGCCAATAACCCGTGCAATGCACATATTATATATAATTATTTTCATATTTTTATTAATTTATTTTTACTAAATAAATATTTGTATATAAATGAAAATTTTAAAGAATTTTAAAAGAAGTGTTAAATATTTTGAACTTTTTATTAGTTTTTTTAAAAAATAGTTATTTTATGACTAAGAAATTAATGACAGTTAAATTTTCTTAATATTTATGAAATGTTATGTATTATTAATATTTTATATTATTTTAGATGGTGATATTTAAAATTTTGGTTTGTTTTCACTTTTCACATAAAACAATTGGCAAGAACTCTACAATAGCTTACTAGGATTAGTAATAGTAAGGAACTAGTAAGAATAGTTAAGTAACTACAATTACTGGGAAATAGTAGTAATAGTATAAATAGCATGACTATATGTACATTTTCAGTTTATGATTGGAATATATGAAAATGGAACTTTGTTCCCCCACTCTCTCTCTCTCTCTCTGTCTAACTCTATCGTTTCTCTCTCTAGAGTTCTGCCCTAATCTCTCCAATCTACCTGATTTCTATCTCTCCCAACTTGATCTCTGTTCTCTCTCTGAATTCTCTCTCAATCTCTCTCTGTTGTATCTCCCTGTTTTATTCACTGTTGCATTACTTATCTTATAAATATAGAAAAACACCAAAAATATAGAAAAACACACTTTTAGGACCTTGAGTTCCTGACAAATTGGTAACAGAGCTATATAATTTGATCAACTACTGTCCAAGTAAAAATGAGTCGAAAGAAGTTACAAGTGTAGGAATCACATCTATATTCAGGGAGTTATGGAGTTCACACACCAGGTGTTTGATTCTGTACTCAGTGACTTAGATCTGTAATGTTCATCCTTGATTTGTTGTTAATTGAAGTATTTAGTTGTGCTATAAGTATTTAGTTGTGCTATAAGTATTTAGTTTTTCTAGTTGTTTAGTTTAGTTTTTTGTGGAGAAAAGTATAAATTATAGGTTATTATTGCTCACCAGTTGATAATATTAATTGTTGTTGTTGAATTGGTGCTCGTTGTTGCTTGTGAATTGGTGATGGTTGTTATTGTAGCCTTACTGGTGGAAGTGTTATTGTTCGTGGAATTGTGATTTTGTAATTGCCTGAAGATTGAATTGTTGTAGATCTGGTTTTGAGTTCAGTAGTAGTTTTGGTTTTTTGTTCTTGAAAATCTGTTAAGGAGAGTTGTATAAATGGAAGAGAGAGAGAGAGAGAGAGAGAGAGAGAGAGTGGTGGAACAAAGTTCCATTTTTATATATTCCAATCATAAACAAATTTACCTAAAGTCTTGCTATTTATACTATTACTACTACTGTCCAGTAATTGTAATTACTTAATGATGCTGGACAAGGGTGGGAAAAGAGTTAAACAAGGATAAATTATCTATCTCCACAGAGAATCAGTGGAGTCACAAATAAATCCTCATATTTATCCAATAAAAATCAATTCATAATATTCATCTCTATTCAATAATGAAGATTACAATTGTTTATATTAAAATCCTAAAACTTGGGAACAAGTAAGATCCTAAAAAATAGTAAACAAATCCTAATTGATTACTATCACCTAATAACTAATTAAAGGAAACACATCCTTTTTATTATTCTACTACTATAATCTATAATCTAGAATGTTACTAATAATATAATCAAAATAACTAATTAATTACAATTAATTTTATTCCTAAATAAATAGTATAATATATACAAAATAATTTATTAATTTCTTGTTCTGCAACATTCTCCTCCCCTTTGAAAGAAACTCGACCACGAGTTTTATAATGAAGAAGAATCCATAATCCTCCTTATGAATTGGATATGAATTTGTGGAAACCATTGATATATACCATCATGTTTAGCTTCATAAAACCATTGTGGAATAAGTGAATGTCAAAATCGACATAAAAACCAAATCCACTTTATCTAGAATTTCTTTTCCACAAACAATCTCATCGTGCTCCACTTGTGGCTCGGTTTCAGCATTCTTTTAACACCTTACTCCCGAGTTTAAAAAGGGGAGGAAAGCTGATGAGAAAAACAATTAAGATAATTTGTATTCCTATTTATGCTCCCGAATTTTTTTAAAGAAGGAAAGTAAGTGTAAATATATGAAAATTTTATATGCTTTCCTCCCAAAACTTTCACTCAAAACTCAAAAGTAAGTGGGATGAATAGAAAAACAAGTGGCGAGTAATTTAAAATAATTATATTTATTTTAAATAATTTTATTGGTTATGTTTATTTAAATAAAGGAATAGTAATATCACCTATTTGACAATTAATTTTTTATTTCAAGGCAAAATTAATCAAAATATTTATATATTTAGGCTTATATATATATATATATATATGAAAATAACTTTTGGGCTAATCATATATAATAAATTACTATTTAGAAATTTAAATGAAAATTTATTTTCAGATCTAATATAAATTTCAGTTAGTTAATGAAAAATTAGTTTAAATCAAAAATTAAATATTTTTTTCTTTATAAATCAATGTATTAAGTATTAAGTAAAAAATTAATATTTATAAAATTTTATTTAAACCAAATTTAGTTAATGTGTATTTAGCATAATCGATTAGTCGAATTTAAGATTACAAGTTACGGGAGTGGCTTTGGTTAAAGCGGCAAAAAACAGTTTGTTGATTTTTCTAGAATAACTCCAAGTTCATTCATAAAATATGTCATCTTGGATAATCATGAGTAACTAACTTTTTCCGCAATTTATAAGAGTTTATAGGGTTATTTTAAAATTTGATTGTTTTTTGCGAAAAAACAAGTTTGACAATTTTTTTGGCTAGTAACTCCATGAAAAAAAAGTGGCTGAAAACTTGCAATTGAAATCTAGTTGGGTATTTGTTACTGTTCAATCTTGTTGTGAAGGATAATATACAACTAGGTAGGTACGTTTTACGCACAGGGGAATGCTACTCAAAATAATAATAATAATAAGTGTGACTGTATTATATGAGAAAGAAAACAAAATCATCGTCATCTAGGATTTGGTAATTGAATATTGTATTAATGGATATATGTACATACTTTTTACATTATTTACTTATCATTTCCCTGGAACCTTGCATCTTTTGTTGCAGGAAGAATGTAAGGATTTGGATCAAAGAGCAAAAGGTGGTTTTGCTTATAGGCCTACTGTTGTAAGTTTTGTTTCTGCTTCTGTGTTAGTACTTGGTAAATATTATGCAATTACATGTATACTGCAAGTTTTCTTACTCTATAGTTTGACGAGGAATATGTTATAATTATATTGGGAACAACATATATAGGAGATTAGTTTAACTTACATTGTTGTTTGATATTTTACTATCTCGAGCTTACAATGATCTTGAGTTGATTTTCAAAGTGTCTTAGATGTGGTTCAAAACTTTAAATTCGTTATGAGTAGCTGTTCACATTAGTCTATAGGCTTTGTAAGAGTAAAATTATTTGTTTTGTCCATCACATGCCTATTATGAGTGTCATGTTTGAGCTTTACTTTTGATCGGGTGAATGTTCGTTTTTTGTTTTCATGCGATGTATTTATAGTATAAATTTACAGTTATATATTTTTTTTACTTCCTATTAAATGTATCACTAGGATACTATACTCTGAGTTTTAGATTATATGTTTAAGTATCTAATCAGTATAATTTTTCTTTCAGGGTGGTGTTTAGGATTTAATTGTTTGGATTATCATCCATGATTTTTTTCATTTGTTTACATACAATTAGTGTGCAAGGCTAACAAGAGATTCTTAGTTTCACTATAATTGATGTTTTGTGCTTCTATTTTGGGTTCGATGCCGTACTTCTCACTATATTAGCTCATTCCACAAATGCTGTCTGAAAATTAAGTTATAAAATATTTGCATTGTGGTAAAATTATAACTACGATTTGTAGCCAAGGTTTAAGAATTAAACATACTTGATACTTTTGCATTATGCAATTTTCAATTCAGTTTTTGCACTATTATATGTATTAAGATTAGTCGGTTATATGTGCTTTGCAAATTTTCTTATAACTCGAAAGTTTAATAGTTTAATTTTATAATTTAAACTTAACGAGTGTGTGACTCATACACTAATATACTAAAAGAAGAAGTAAGGGTTTATCTCAAAGATGAAGATGATAAATGACATTGTTATTCATGTAACTAGAGATGCACAGCAAGAAGAGGCTGAATTGGTGGGGCAATAATGTGTAATATCATTTTTTGAGTTAAATATAGGTGTGTCAAATCACAAATGTAATCAAGTACTCAAGAACTCAATCAACTCAATATAGTAAGTAGGTCCATTATATTGATTAATTAATCTAGTTGGACTACTTGTGCAGTTAAAAACTATTGAGTTGACTTATTAATGCTATATGGTTAATTGTGTGTGTGTGTGTGTATAGGTTAGCCTCCATGTGAAAACCTTCGGTAAATTTTGCATAATCATAGTAAAAAATGAAAATAAATGGTGCAGAACCATAATATGGTTTACTTAAAGATAACTTTATTTGCAGAACCTCAAATAATTTGACATGAATAACCTTAGTTTTGTAACAATAATTTTTGGAAAAAAGTTTGGTTTTGTGAATAATTAAATTAAATGTATTATATATGTTTTCATTTTGTTTTAAAATTAAAATATTTATGTTAATTATATAAACAAATTTAATATCTAGAGAAGTTTGTAGGTTTTCAGGGACAGAGGTTTTCCCCAGAATGTTACTCATACTCTCTCTCTCTCTCTCACACACACACACACACACACACAATGAAATACATTAAATTAAGTTGCAGATGCAGGAGATTAAATCACATTAATAACTTTTAGCTTGCTTCAGCTTCCAATCCATGGCCAATATCTTACAAATAATATATTTTGCTTCCAAAATACTGTGAGTAATTGAAAGTGTTACAATGTTTGGCCTGAATGTTGAACACAAAGTTCCAAAGAACACAACTATTTGTTTCTAGTGTCTTCTCCTCCCTTGCAATCACTGATTTGCCTCTTCTAAATTAACAATATTTAGAGATTACAACATGGCATCGGAGCATGGTTCACTATCAACGAGAAGAATTGTTATTTCTTGTTAAAACTTGAGTGTCTTAAGTGAAACCAAGTTCAATTTCCATTTTTTCATTGACGTTGACCATCAAACCAAATCTAAACTATAATTCCTCTGAAATCCTGTTTCTGGCAATGTTGCTTTAGAAAAGGTTGCTCTGGCCATTAAGGCCAATTTATTCTTGGTAGTTTGGTCAAGTTTTAGCTCAGGTATATATATGTCTTAGTTCCAATTTCCCTAATATTCTCACATCATTTATAATATAGACACTAAGGTTATGGTCGAGGGATTTTAGCGGATTCCCACGCTTTAAATACTTTTTTTAATCCAAAGTTGGACTTTTGAGCATGGGAACTATTAAGATATCGTAGCATGGCACATGATTACTCTAGCAAGCTTAGAGAGCAAGCCATGTACTTTTGCCTAAAGCTCTCATGCTTAATTTGTAAAATGGAATTTATATATACATACATGCATGCATGCATGCATGCATTCATACATACATACATACATATATATATATATACTACATACATATACATATATATATATGTACATATAGTTCTCTGCACCTTCTTGATTATGAATATTCACAGCTACCTTGTCCAGACACATAAAGAAGATAAAGAAAACCATTTTTTTTATTAGGTTGAAGACCCTAAATACGTTATTCTCACCCAAAAAGATGCCCAAAATACTGATTTTAAAAAAGGGCCGTAGTTCTGACGGGATACACATGTCAGCCCCTGGGTTGCGCATGTTGAACATGTGTATCACCAAAGTGATAGGGTGATATGCATCTTTAAGATGTGCAACACAACTTATTTTCTGAGAAAATGAAAAGTATATATGAGATGCGGATGTTGCACATGCGTAACTCAATAAAAAATTAAATACTAAAAAGCAGATACGTATAAGGGAAATAGGAATGGGAGCGGAAATGGGGGTAATTGGAGTAAGAATGATTTGGAATCCCAATGAGTGCATAGGAAATGATTTACCTGGTTAGGGGATTGAGATCCCATTCCAATTAATGAAACTGCTCATCCAAACACCGACACGTGGGGTTAAGGTTCCGTTTCCCATTAAGCAGGTTCATTTACCTTGAATTAAATGCCTCCCAAGAGAATTTATAAATTTATAGACAAGAAAAAGCCTCAGTTACTCTTTTTTAAATCAAATTTGAAAATCATAATGTGTGATAAAAATGGTTCTCTTATCTAAAAAGGTCAGAAATATAGCTTTGGACGATTTGAAACCGCTTCCTAGAAACTTGGAGTAAGAAGGATAAGGCAGCAAAAGTTTTATTGATTTGTCGAACGGATATTGCTGTTCTAGAGTTTGTTTTTAATATTTTTAGATATATAGGACTGATCTAAAGCTCTACCATAAATACTGGCAAAGATAATTTCCTTGACCAAACGGATCCATAGCAAACAGAGTTATACATTGTTACATAAAGACTTCTAGTATCTTGTAAGTTGTAAATAATCTATGCTCCAATATTCATGCTCCGAACGACCCTTTTCCCTCTTTCCAAGCTACAAACAAATATATAAATTTTTGGGTCTAGAATCAATATCATAAATCCAACTATTTAAACAATTTGCTTGTATTTGTTGAACTAGACTGTAGTTAGATAGTAACTTCTACCTTATCAACTTTATTAACAGATGGAGCTTCAACGTAAGGCCCAAATGCTGCATAAAGTTATAACCAAGCAGGTATGGATTCTGCTTTCATTAAAGGAGTTTTATCTTGAGTTTTAGAGATAAAGCATATTTTTCGTCATCTTCATTTTATTTGAAATAGTATGGTTTGGCCACTCAATTTTCGAATTTGGAATATGTGCAACAGATTCTATGTTGCTTTCATATGGTAGCACAGAAGAAATTGAATAAATTAGTTTGTTTATTGTTCTTTAGATATTCCTTGCACAACACTTCAAGCAACTGCTTTCTTTTCATGTACCATCGACATCGATGTTTTTGTTGTGTATTAAGCAACTGAATTTTTAAAGTTATGTATAATAGATTAATGGGTTCACAATTCTTTGCACCAGATAATGGTATAGCAGATGCTTTTTTTCCTAGTGTACTAAATTTAAAAATTACATACAAATATAGTGTAAACAAATGCATATTAATACATATGTGGTGTTTGGGAACAGTGATCGTTTGTAATGTGCCTGGGATATGCTTGTTTCCAATAATATTGGTTCTTATAAGATGATTTGTACTAAACATTACTGATGAGTCCCATTGAATCCTGTGTACTATATACCATAATCTGCAATGTCAAATCTCATGAAATTAAATTCTTTCTGGTATTTATAATTGTTATGCTTGAAGCTGAAAAAGTTGAGATTAAGATTTTCTAAAGTTAACTTATTTATATATGAAACCTTGATATCGCATAATATTATCGACTGTTGTATCTCGTGTAAGAAAATCAGAAACCTTTTGTTTAAAGAAGTCTCTACTGTAACTCAATTACAAGATAATAAACTCATTAGATTAGACTGCAAATGAGTGTCATATGAGTTCTCTCCCAATCATATAAAACAAAATATGAAGAAAAAATAAGCTATCTTTTGGTCTTCGATAAAATATCTGAAAGCAAGTTTGAAATTGTTGCAGTGGCTTGCAAGAGAACTGTCTTTGATACAAAACCTCATTGATCATGATAAGAAGACGGGATGCTGTGCTACTGAGAAGAGATGGCGAAAAGAATATCCTACTAGATCGTCATTAGTATATAACTATATATAATCTAAAAATATTCTGTTGTGTAAACACTGTCTATCATGATGTCTTTGATCTTTATTAAAGTCACATGGTACTAGTGACAAACAAGTACTTGTCTTGGATTATTTATTATTCAGGCACTATACAAATGTGTTCCTACAAAGTTAATAGCAGAGGGTCCGTTCCTGTCCGTGGGAACAGAATCCTAATTATTTGACTTCATCCACGAAAAGTGTTTAGTATAAAAATTATTTATAATTATTTTAAGATTATTGAAGCAATGTTTTAGCTTTAATTTCTTGGGGTACTTGGGTGTGCTTCATAGAATCATAGATATAATTCTCTTCCTCTTCCTCTCCCTTTCTTTCTCTGTTATCTTGTTTGTGTAGTGTGTTCCATAACCTACACGTGAAAAAAAAACATAGTTAACAAGCCTCCGAACATCTTTGAATCCTTGACTTCACTGTGATATACGCTATTTGAGTATCTGGAAAGGAAAATGCTGCTACAGAAACCAGCCGAACAGGAAGGGATTCTGCTCACTGTTCCAAATGTGATCACAGAAGATCTAGGGCCAAAGTCTCCTGTGCAGAAGTCTGCAAAATATGAAAAGAGCAATATTTGTTCACCAAAATTAACTATTGTGGGGACTTCAACAGGTACGCATTTTAATACTAAAGCAAATAAAAAAATGTCAAAACCTAACTTCTGTGGTACAGATGCTTCAGGAGTGTACTTAAATGTCCTCAACTCTATGCAGAAAGCCATACAGTATACATATTGAATATGCATATATTTCCTTGGTTATTTTAATTCTGTCCTCTATCTCTCTCCCACCCACCCACCCTACTCACTGTTCCAAATGTCACTGCAGAAGATTTTGAGCCAGAATCTACTGTGCAGAAGTCTGCAGAAGATGAAAAGAGAAATATTTGTCGTCCACCAAAAATAACTAGTGTGGGGACTTCAGCAGGTATGCATTTTAATACTAAAGCAAATAAAAATCTGTCAAAACCTAACTTCTGTGGTACAGATGCTGCAGGAGTGTACTTACATGATCTCAACTCTTTGCAGAAAGCCATACAGTATTCATATTGAATATATGCATTTCTTTCCTCTGATGTTAATTTTGTCCTCCATCTCTCTCCCTCCCCCACCCCAAAAAAAAAGTAACCCTTAAGTCTCCTTGGGGAGGATATTTATGATGTCTTTTTTTTAACCATTGAGAAAAAGCCTTGGGGAGGGGAAACTAAGATAAATAACGTGTGTTAAAGACAATAATAAGATCTTATTAAGCCAAACTCCTAGCACCTTGAGGTTTTAGGAGACCTTGGTAACTTAACATGGCATCAGATCTCAGTCCCTAAAAAAAAGGGATTGCCGGTGATCCACAATTGACGACCCAAAATGGGCTTTCGAATTCCAAAAATGAGCTCTTTAAGTGAGGGGGAGTGTTAAAGATAATAGAAAGATCCTATTAAGCCAAACTCGTGGTAACTTAACAACGTGGGACTAATGGATCTGAAGGGTAATGATAATTAAATTCCGAGGAAGATACAATAACCAGTGAATTATTTTGGGGTTGCACTAAAGAATTAGTATGTGCTATCCAGTGAGATGTGAGGTTCATTATGGCTCAAAGGTGCAGATCCTTACTATATTTTAAAGGTGCATAGTACTAATATATTTCATTTATTAGCTTTTTGTAGTAATAATTTGGTAAAGTCTGGCTACATCCTTACTATATCATTTGTTATATGTTTTCTTTTGTATATCTATTTTGTTATTGTTTTACAAATTTTAAGTATAGATTTAATTAATTTGTACATTTATTTATTTGTATAACAAATTAGTTACATATAAAACCTCGGATTTTCCCGAGATCTGAGATTTAGGCTGTTTCTTACTATCCATATTAACTGTCTTTGTTTTCCCTTATGCTGACTTGATTTTAATATATATATATATATATATAAAATACTCGCCCTTTATTGATTCCTGAATTTTATTCCTCTTAACATATATGCCGTCAAGGTATACCATGAAAACCCTTTGAATTTCGTGATTAGGAAGATATGTATGCAACTATATATCAAAAATAAAAATATGTGTATGCAATAAATCAACAAGTCACTTAAGATATGTGTGTAATTGATTCTCGCGTAGTAGTTTGGACATCAGCAAAACTTTCATCGCTCTTAAGTACTCTTGATTCTCCTCTTTTGAGTGTATGAACGGGTTTGTGGCACACGTATGTCAAATATATGATTTCCCTCAGATTCTCAGTTAAGAGATTTTTGGTGTTCTCGGTTTGGCTTGACAAGTGACTGCATTGAACAAAGATAAGATTTTAATAAGTTTTCTTTACTATATTTTGCACAAGGGTGACTTTCGGTAATTTAATACAATTGAGAGTTGGTATGGAGAATTTACTTCATCATAGAAATTTTTTACTTCCTCATGTTTGTCACTATCTACCCATACATTCTTTCTTTCTCCATAAATGTTGTCCTAATTTTTCATTCCATACCTTTCTCTTTCCATTCTCTCCAAGTGGACAACCTTAGGGGCCATTTGTAACAGTCTCGAGAGCTTGAGGTTCACACAAATCCATATAATTCTAAAATAACAAATTGCCAAAAATGAACAATATGATGGTTTCATACTCTTCATGACTAGTCAGGCTCGATATATATATTAGACATACAGAATTACAGAATTACAGAGTACAAGCTGAGGTAGACAAGCAAAAAATAACAGATACTGATTGTGATACGAGTTATATCTGCTAAATGCGAATCATATAACAAAAAAATTTCTTTTTTCTTGTTTTTACAGGTGTGCTTGGTGACACCATGGTTAAAAAGTTAATCAATATTGGTGAGTCTTTTCTGTTTTTTGTAAATTGTAATTAATGAATGTATCTATGCTGGTAAATGCCGCAGAGAGGACTGACATAGAGCCTAACATCACAGGTTCTATCATTAAACGCAGCTGTAACTCCATTGAAATGAATGGCTCTTCGGAAATAGCCAAAAACTCAAAAGAACCTGAGATAATTGATATTCTTGATGACACCGATGATTGGCAAGGTGTTGACGACCCTGATAGTGCCCTATGGTACTATGAAGATCCCGGAAAAGTCATACAAGGCCCATTTGAGGCGAGAAACTTGAAAAAATGGAAAGAACACGGCTACTTTGAGCAAGGTTTCAAAGTCTGGAAGAGCGGTCAGACTCCTGTGTTGTTGGACGACCTGATTTCACAAATGTTTCCCAATTAGCCAGGCTAAGCATGTACTTTTTAATCTCAATTTATTAAGTCTGGACAGGTGGATGTTCTTCATTAAATCTTTCGGATTTTTTTTTCTTTTGTCATATCAAATATTTCGAGCATTCTATAAGTTTCGTACAAGGATCAAACCGTGTATCTGATAATTTCCTATGAGTACATCTTATAGACAATCTTTTGTAATAATGCAATACATTTCATGTTTTCATGTATGCATATATATTATGCATACATCTATACTTATAGGACCATCATATTCTAACAATCTTAGCAGCTTTAACAACTGGATTCTCTCTAGCGATCGCTTCTCTACCAGCTGCTTTATAATCATAACTACACTCATGCCTATCTGAGTACCGATGCTCTGAACACAAAAGCTTGCCACACCGGCACTGGAATCCAGTCAATCCTATCTTTCTCCGACAGCCTGAACATCTATTCACCTCTCGTTTCACCACCTCAGTCGTTTCACTCTCATTTTCCTTCTTAACCTGACAAATATCAGATCTAACCATCGCCTCACAGGCATCAATCGAGACCAGTCTAGGAGTTTTTTCGGATAATTTAGCTCCAGTTATGTCTCGGTTGATACAGAGAGTTAGATTAGTTTCAGGTACAATTTTGAGTTCTGTTTCTTCTCTCTTGTGCTCCATCTTTTCCACAATCAAAGCACAGATAGATACGTGTGTTTGGAAAATGATTTGAGGTGAAATGTGGATGATAAATGTGAGATATATGTGCAGGGGAACATGTGGATATATATACGAGTTGGGTGGCGCGTATGAATAATTGAATATGCGGAAGAGTCAACTTGATTGGATTTTCCAGGAGAGACGAAAATGTGCTTGGTTGACTCGTTTTTTGCCGACGTGGCCACAATGACGATAATTAGTTCTAGAAACACTTGCATTTAAAATTGAAAAATATATAATTTGTGTACCTATAGATTATTTATAAGATAAATTCAATTAAAATAAGTTACTAAATATGAATATTTATGTTAAGCTAGGAAGGATTTGGCAGAATTATATGCCGTATTTCTTATATTTTTAAATAATTGATACTTTTTTCCTTCTAAATTGATTCTCTTGTTTATTTCTTTTTGTTATCAAATTGATTAAATTTTAACTGAAAATTAAGATTTTTTTTAATTTCAAAAAAAGTAAAATCATATCTTGAAATAAATCAGATATACATTCTAATGGTGTAATTTTTAATTATATAGTATTATATGTAATTTTTTGTATAAAAAAATCAACTAACTTTAAAAATAAAAAGTTATAAATTTAATACTATTTTTCATTGGGTTAAACATCAATTAGATGACTGATTGCGTTCAAATATATCAAGTAGATGACTGATTGCAAATTTGACTCATTTTAGTCACTCATTTCGATTTTTTTATCAAACTCATTTTTCGGCGAAAAAAATATGCACAAAAAAATCCGACAAAAATTATATATAGTAAAACACCCCGACTTTGAATCTCTTAAACTCAGAATTATCGAAATACAATTCAAAAATCAAAATCGAAATTAAATAAATTTGGGTCAAGATTTATTTAATTTTGATTTTAAGTTTTGAATTTCCTTTCGATAATTCTGAGTTTAGGAGATTCAAAGTCGGGGTGTTTTACTACACATAAATTTTTTTCGAATTTTTTTGTGCATATTTTTTTTCGTCGGAAAATTTCCGGGTGGCCTTAAAACTGAAATGAGTCAAATTGTGCAATCAGTCACCAAAATGAGTCAAATTTGCAATCAGTCACCTACTTGATACATCTGGACACAATCAGTCACCTGATTAATATTTAACTCATTTTTCATTTACTTTTAAATAATAGTTTATCTTAACTCGACACCTCCTCCCATTCCAATTTGATTATTGGTCTACATAAATTTAATGTAATATTAATTAAATTCAAGAATAAGTAGGAAACTCATCACTACTTTCATATAATTATAATTTTACATGACATAATTAAAATATTTTTTCAATTATTATTAATAAATATTAATTCTCTATTGAACCCCTGATTTATATAATTAAATATTAATGATTGATTGAGTCTGATTAAGTGAATAAATTAAAAAAATTGTAACTAAATTCTCTAAGCTCTCTAATTTTTCCATATTATAGGCATACAATACGATATAAAATAATAACCACTTAATCTCAATCGGCCGTTTAGCTCAGAAATAATATAATATTATTTTATTAATTATTTTAATTCGAAGTGGATTCTTTCTGCGTTCAAAGACTAACTCCGAAATCATAAATAAAAAAACAATGAATAGATTCATAGGTTCGATACTTAATAATAAAACTCATGTTTGAGAGAAATATTAGATGGTGTAGAGTCAACTAGTAAGATCGGTTCATTAAAAATTCATATAAGAAATGAAAAAATGTCAAAAAAGAAAGCATTCACCCCTCTTTTATATCTTACATCTATATTATTTTTGTTTTGGTGGATTTCCTTTCATTTAATAAAAGTCTGAAATCATGGGTTACTCTAATCTATACTGTATTATTATAGCTGAAAAATTAAAAGTTTGGTATAAGGTTAACTATAGAAAAGATATGACCGTCCAATTTTAAATGAACCATAAAAATGATCTTAACGATTCAATTTTAATAAAATATAATTTTAAAAACAATATATATCATACATACAACTTTAACCCCGGTAATCCTCATTTTAAACAACTTCTCACAGATAGTATTATATTACATTTAAATTATATTATATATTTTCTACTTTAATAATCCTACTTATCCTATAATTCTTATTTAATATATCATTAAAGTTTATGAATATTAATATATAAATATCATTGTATAATAACATACAACTCTAACCTCTACTAACCGTCCAATTTTAGGTGAACCATATAACCGATCTTAACCATTCAATTTTAATAAAATATAATTTTAAAAAAAATGTATCATACATACAACTCTAAACCCGTTAGTCATCCTTTTATACAACTTCTCGCGGATAATATTATATTATATTTAAATTATATTTTATATTTTCTATTTTAAAGTCCTACTTATCCTATAATTTTTATTTAATATATCATTAAAGTTTATGAATATTAATATATAAATATCATTGTATAATAACATACAACTCTAACCCCTACTAACCGTCCAATTTTAGATGAACCATAGAAAAGATCTTAACCATTTAATTTTAATAAATCTAATTTTAAAAGGAATATATATCATACATAAAACTCTAACCCCGGGTAGTTCTCCTAATATACAACTCATCACAGATAGTATTATATTATATTTAAATTATATTTATATTTTATATTTAAAAAATCCTACTTGTCCTATAATTTTTATTTAATATATTATTTGAGTTTATTAATATTAATATATAGGGTAACAATCAGGTGAAAACTTTTTAGAGTGAGAACCGTTAAAATTTTCATTAAATTTTGCCGAACCATAATAAAATATGAAAAAAATGTTTAGATAAACTTTTTATTATAATTTTGCAAATAAAATTATGGTCATGCACTGTTTTTTTATTTTTTATTATGGTTCTGCAGAATTTAGTAAAAGTTTTCACGATTCTCATGCTAAAAAGTTTGCGGCGAGTGTTACCCATAATATATAAATATCATTATATAATAACATACAACTCTAACCCCTGATAGTCCTCCTTTTGTACAATTTATAACAAATAATATTATATTATATTAACATAAATTCTCAAAGTTATAAAATTTTATAATAAATATTAATAAAATATAAATTTACCTAAATATTAATCATTCATCCCGTGTTTCGCACGGGTTATAAGCTTGTAACATATGAGTTTAGAAAAGATAAAATTATTGGTTTCTATTTTATTAGATCTTTAACTCCATAACTGAAACCCATAAATTATGAGTTTTTGATACTTAAGGTGATCTGGTTTGAGCGGGTATGTGTATTATTTTTAATATTATTTTATTACTGAGAATTAAAAGGTAATAATATATATATAATCAAAAGGTATTAATTAATATAATTAATAATCAAAAGATAATAATATAATTATTATATAATCAAACATTACAAACAATAAAAAATTATATTTATATTTTTATATAATAAACTAAATTAATTTAACTATTAATTAAATAATATTTTTAATTAAATAATTTCATTTCAGATCTAAACCGAAAAATGATATTAATAATAATATTTTATTCCCATACCCCAAATAAATTGTTTCGATATATGATGATTCCAAGTCATTTGACCTCTTTATACCTAAATTTATGTGTTTTGAAATAAAGATATATTTTTATTGAGAACCTTTTTTAAAAGCCCTCCTGTATATGCAAAGTAAAGAATAAAAAAAATAAAATTTGGGAAAATTGGGTTGTAGCGATAGATACATACAATACAATACAATACATACATAAACCGACCTAGGGTTGCTGGTACATTCCACCTGGGGAGTCGAAATGGAAACGTAACGCTCTCCTAATATATTCATCATCATCATCATCTTAATCTTAATATATAAATATCTAGAAAATCTAATATCGAATTGAATCAGAGCTTAATGGATCAGAGCGATGATTTAACGTTTCGTGTTAATTTCGGTGGCGATGGAGTAGCTAAGTTACGAGATCGAGTCAAGGATAAACTCAAGGAGTTCATGGGTGATTACACTGACGATACTCTCGTGGTATCTATCTCCTATCTCTATATTAGCCCTTTTTTTGTTTTATTATTCTCTTTATTTTTGTATTCACATGTTTATTCGTTGCTCTATGTTTTCGATTGCTATCGATTACGACATTATTAGGTTTCTACTGGATTGTTGTTGGTGCATTGTTTGATAATATGTGTTTTTGTCTATTTGTATGGATGCTTGGGAAGTCGTTTAGTAAAATTAGGGTTATGAGCTCGAGTGAGGTGGATTACTAGTTACTATTGCTGTTGGACATGAACTCAAATTTATACTAGTTTTATTATTTTATATTTGACTATTTGTATAAATATTTGGGAAGACGATCGATTGACAATGAATGTGAGTAATTACTAATATATTGTAAACGCTCAAGCTGAACAACATTAGTATAAGGTTGCTGGCTGTGTTGGGCAACATTGATACGGTACAAGATCAGTAGGATGATGTTTAGGTAACTAGCTTTGTGAGGGAGTGTGAAATCAGACATACCACTCTGAGAATAATGTATGGGAATATGTGATGCATTGTGTGGATTATGCAACGGTTTGCATAGTATTTATAGGAAGATTTTGCTATCTAATGGAATGCTTGGAGGTTCATGACAATGATTTTCATTATTGCGCTGTGTGAAAGCTGTTTGGATTTGTTTGAAGTTAGGACTTGTACCATAGTTTCTTTTGTTGTAAGAATTGAAGGCTGTTCATTTGATTCCTGTTCTCACGGTGCAAGCTTGCACTGGTGAATCAAAGATGCCCTTTTAACTAACTGACTAACCTTGTGCCTGATTCCTGTTGTAATCATATTTCATATCACTTTATAAAATTAAGTTGTGTCAGATGTGTTTGTGTCAGTTCCCTATGATCAAGGGCCATCACCAAAGTTTGGTTGTCCGAAGGCTTGAGCTTGAAAAAAGTTTGATATGCTCTAGTATGGCTCGAATCAATTGTGCTAAATATTGACAAAAGCTCAAGTATGATAAGTTCGACTCGAGCCCGACTCCATTAAATACTTAAATATGTGTTATATTGAATATTAATATAAAATATATACGTAATGTATACTCAATAAGAAATAAAAAACTCGATTACATATCATTGTTATAAAATGTAAGCATAATTTATCATGAATTCTTACCTTCATATTGTAATATCCTATAAGTGATAATCCATATGGGGATTAGCATTGTTAATCAATAGTAGTTTAAACTCATTTATGACACATATTTATAGACATTGATTTGGTATTGATAGATTTATAAGCTTTGAAAGACAGTGCATAACTTACCTTAAGTAACATTTAGGCGACTGAGTTAGGCATGCATCTTTCTAAATTTGTGAGAACTACTGTTCAGTTGTAACACTAATCATATTAACCAGACTGCCTAAGTTACCTGGACTCGGGTACGGGTGTCAGACATGGGTGTGAATCCAAGAGTCAGATTCTTAGTTTTAAATTAATTAGGATTCTTGGATATGGATCCAAAATTGGACATGGGTGCGGGGACTCGCATGTAAGCTTTAATGCAAGTTATATTTTAAATAGGTTGAGTGATTGTTCATTCATAAAGACAATGTCTACTACACATAAATCATATATACTTAATTATGTATATTAAATTGTAGCATAAAATCAAAAAGATAACATAGAAACAAGTCATTCATAAATTTCTTGCTCTTAGTAAACAAGTTGCAAGGAGACCTTCTATTTCAATTTGAACTGGGATGCTACAAGGTGAAGTGTCCGGTTTAAATAAGAAAGATCCGACTTTGATCCCACACCCACACCCATGTCATGTCCGGTGGACACGGGTACAAGCGCAAAAATGGAGAGTCCGGGTAACAAAGCAGACTACTATGGTCCTTTTGAAATAAATTGAATTTGAACTCGTTCTGTTTTTTCACTGTTATGGTTCTGTTAAAATAACATGAATTTTACCTCATTCCGTTTTTCTTTTTGAAATATGTCATCTATTTTAAAGGTATTCCTGCTCTTGTAAATTACATGTACATTCTATGATCTTGTATAATTAACCGACATCACCTTCTAATTAGTATCAACTCTTAGGAGTAATATGTAGTATTCATGTGACATGTTCTTAGGGTTTTTATGACTTTTATAATTTGTTACATTTACGAGTAATGATGGAAGTAGTTTAGCATTTAACACTGATGTTATTGTGTTATCTAGGAACATTGTGGTTTCTTGCTTTCCCTATTGACATGTATTTTTTTTTGCAGGAATATGTTATTGTCTTGCTTAAAAATGGTAGGAGGAAAGTAGAAGCAAAGAATGAGTTGAATGTCTTTTTGGGTGATGATAGTGACTCTTTTGTGTCCTGGTATGCAAACTACTTTATAATGTGATATTTTGGTTACACAAATATTTATATATTTAGCATTTACAATGTTGTTGCAGGTTGTGGGATCATCTAGGCAAACATATAGATCTTTATGTGCAACCTAAGGAGGCCTTGATAAATGAGGTTGTGAAAACAAAATCCACATTTAAAGAGCAGGGTCAAAATCTCGACAGCCACCACATGAACGCTGAACATGAAAGAGAAAAACCAAATGAATTATCAAGACATAGACACGACAGGGGATGGAAAGGCTTTGTAAAGGATGCAGTTGAGACCCCTCCACTTTGTAGTGTGGTAACTGCAAATATTCATGTGGATGAAGATGCTCATGCAAAAGTTGATCATCCAAAACGATCACCCCCTCCAAGGCCAATAGTGCAGAGGAAAAGGAGACGGCCTGATGAAAAGCTCCATATAAAGGTTTCTTTTCAACATCTTATAAGATAGTTTTTCCCTGTATGAGTTCATTTCTTTTATTGCCTTGTATGATCGGTACTTTCGCTTCTTGAAATCATATTTATTTTTCAAAGAAATGATTAATGATGAATCTGTTTTGCACAATACTATCGTATATGTAGTCTAGTTTTAAGATACCTCACTAACTAATTTTTTCATGTAATTTCAATAGTTGGTACTGAACAGTATATAATCTTCTTATGCTTGCATCCCATCCACTACTATAAACTAATGGGAAATCTGAGTTCTTTTGCGACTTCACTGCCAGAATATAGATTTTAGATGATTTAATAATCTGCTTTCATGATATAAATGAAGTTGCATCAAACTTATTTGTATATCACAGTTCAAAATAATTATGTAATATAGTATCAGAATCTTGATCGACATCAAATAAATTCTGGTTCAATGTGCACGTTTTATTTTTGGCTTTTGTCTGCTCTGTATGGTTTGGAATTTAAAAGTTTTTGGATCCAAATATTAGAGAAATAAAATTTGGATTGCTGGTGTTAGAGTTCTGATTTGCTTTTTGGGTAATTAAGGGTCTGGGTTATTGATTGCTAGAGGAGTTGTTTTGCTTGTAAGATTACGCACTTGCATCTTTTAATTGGTTTTTGAAGGCTTTGTGGACTTTCTCACAGGCTGCTAATATGGGAACATCATGCAAATTCAAATTAGATTTTCAGAAATATTCAAGTCTCAAATTACTAATGCTTCTGCTACGGTGCTGCCTTTAAAGCACACATTATTGGTGGGGTGTTTTTTTCCCATATAGGAAAAGCATACGATTATACGAAAGTGCATTGCAGACTTGTAACCTATATATATAAGGGAGATTACTTCCAAAAGTTAAGACACCAAGTTTGTCATCTGACAATTATTGAAACTTTCTGCATTCTTGTATCCCATGAGCCATACATTGAACTCTGGCTCAAGGAACCTAGTTTTTTTGTTTCTGATAGTCAAGTGTATAACTTAATAGCTTTTGAACTTCTCTTAGAAGCGTTTCTAACAGTGCAACTATATCTTTATTGCACTCGAAGTTTAGCAGGAAAGATGAGATCATTTGTAATGTTTCAATGATTCCAAAATGTTTCTAGCTTTCAAATTAAATTTATAATTATAAGACATGTACACTCTTATCCTACTACAAAAATATATCAAGGGATAGGGAAAGTGTCGAACATATTTATGTGACACAACATTTGAATCCTCTTAGCAACAAGCCAGCACTGATGTTCTATGTGATATAGATAAATATTTATATGCAATTTATTTGCTTATCATTCTTAACGGTGGCATTAATTCAGTAGATAAGATATTGATAGCATTTTTGTTCCGAGTTTTGACTAGCTCCTAAATCATTGCACTGAGAGATTGTGTCTCACATTTGATATTAAATTGCACGTTTGTAAAATGTAACAGTTGCACGAGACAAATACAATTCATTGTTACCATGAAGATGATCACATGCAATTTTTAACTTGACATTACGAGTCCTTACACAGAAGTTATCATTAAACAGAATAAAGTTAATTCAGCGATTGTTACTTTTTTTACCATGTGGTTAATTCCATTTTACCACATAGTGCTGAGTTAGTGAGTCATACTACAATTAGCTTCTGAGTAGGATATGGTCTAGACATGATCGATGGATTTGTGAGCTTGTGAACATAGTTAATTTTCATTGGACAGAAAATTAATGACTTGAACAGAATGATGAAATTTTTTTGGTCTGTATTAAATTTTAAGTGTGGTTGGTTCCATATTACCAGAAAAAGCTACGTTCCAATAATGACTTCTGAACAGTATATGATGTAGACATGAATAGATGCAGTTATTGACTTGTGAATTATGGAGATACATCTATCTTACGGAAACTTTATCAGTTGCTGAGAATTATTTTGTAGTTGAGTATTAGTTTTGGATGTACAAAATTGCCTCTGTGCCTCTTTCTTGTAAGGAATCTGCTCTAGACTTGTTTCTAACTCACATACTATGTACTTCGAACAGAAAGATGATGTTTCTAAGACATTAATCAATGCCCCTCGGAGGCTTCTTCAATTTGCGGTGAGAGATGCTGTTGGCTCCCCTCGATCAGCTAGATTGAGTACAGAGCCTTCATTTAAGCGTCTACGGTCTGTGGTTTCTACTTCTGTTGTGGAGTCATTACTTGAGGATCGTACTCAGAGCATACAGCCCGTTGCAAGAGTACCTGATGCCACCATGACAGTTGCTATCAAAGCTGTAGCTGAAGCTGCCAAAGATGTTGCCAAAGTCAGGTCCTCAGGAAATGTATTTGATCGCCTAGGTCGTGCTATGGATGTTATAGACACCAGTGCCCATATGACGGAGTCTAGAGAAGTTCCTGTTGAAGCTGACGAAGAATTTGAAGGTTTTGACTATTTTCCAGAGGAAAATCGATCAACTCATTTTCAACGCAGAAACTTTGATGAATACTATTCTAAGAGTAGGACAATGTTGGAAAGTCACCCTCAAAATGCTTCTGATTTTGTGTCTGACAATGAACTGTATGATGGCGGCCAAATGTTTAGCCACAATGGTACAAATGTTTCTCACTCTGGCACGCCTTATGGAAATAAAGATGATGATTCACTGATGGTTCAGTATAGTGTAGCTGGTAAGGCTGATCAAAGAACCTCTAAACTACGGAAGGATCAGCGTCAGTCTGTTACTGCAAATACTTCTAGCAAGATGGTAAATATATCTGTGAACGTAAATAACTGGAAGCCGCCTCATCATAGGGGGGCATCACCTGTAAGTAGCAGAAAAATTGTTCAGAAGAGTGATGCAGGAGTTGACAAATTAAGTTCTCAGCCGATAAAGGAGAACAATCCTATTACAGCTGGCAATGGAAATGTAAGATCCTTTTTATAGTACTTCTAATTTCTTATTCACTGCAGCTTTTAGCTTTTTGCTTTCGGGGAGTTATTCGTCTAGTGTTTAGCTTTTAGGTTCAGAAGCTGAAACCAGGCTTTCTTAGTATATCTGTGTGTGAAAATAATATTTGATACATATAAATGCTAGTAGAAATGTTCCTGATATACTTTATAAGTTCAATACACGAATAATTATCTAACTGAAAAGAGGAAGGTGTGTGCATGTTGTCTTCCATTTCAAGATAGATAATCTGTATAATTTCTTATACAAAGATACAAAAACAACATGTTTTTCCTAAAAATCCTAGTTTTATTTTCTCACTTCAGCGAGTAGTGGCATCATTTATTTTCAGTGTATCAGGCTGCTCAGTTAACTAAACTTCAATCCTGTTTATTCTAGCAAATATAAAATTGAGTTTACTGAAAAAGTATAGTCAGAAATTATCGCAGCAAGTAGATTGGTTTAATATTTATCAAGTTGCCATTGCAATTTTGCACTAAAATCCATTAGCTCTACTTATTTTCCAAACATACTCTGAGCTTTGCCTTCGCCTAATTGCTACTACTATACTGTTTCGAAATAATTACAAGCAGAATCAAGTATTAAGAAGCTAAAGTTGAAAATATTGTAGCTGTGACAAGTAGGGCTTATTTCCTTCTATTGAGCTTGTATGTGCTCATGAATTTCTCAATCCTCCTTTTATTTGTTCTCCACAGGCAATACCTGCTGCTGATGGTCAGAGGGAATCTAAAAAGGAACTTTTATCTGCTACTGGTAAGTCATCCACTTTTGGTTGAGCTTCTAAAATTTTATTGTTTTGATGTACTTGGTGAAAGTTAAAACACCTATATTATCTTATAAAATTTGATTAACAGAAAGGAGTTCTAAGCTTTGTATATTGTTATTTCTGGTAGTATTTTGAATTAGGGTTATTAACATTTTAACCCTCAAAGTTTACACAAAAGTACACAATAGCCCTCAAAATACAAAAGCATACTTTCACGCCCTTAAAGTTCAGCACTTGTACATATTGACCATTTTTCTTATTTTTTCATAAATTTATTCCAATTTTACCCTTATACTGTCAATTTTGGCCCTCAAAGTTTTCACAAATATACGTAATAGCCCTCAAAATTTAGCATTTGTACATCCTGATCCTTATATCGAATTATTTCTGTAAGCCTCCGACATGTATAGTTTGTTGATTTTATGGATGAATTTCGTGTAGTTGATACAAAAAGAGTAGTCATGGGTGAGATGCATCATCAACTAACAATCAAAAGTCATTCGTAGTGATCGAAAGTGGATGAAGAAATTTCAAAAATCCGTTATGTAAAAGTCACTAATGCACCCACTTTGAAGTCGTAGACTAGATAATGTTGGGTTCCTAGATAATTGTGTCATTATAGGTGCAATCAAAGAAAATAGTTTTGAATTATTGTCATAAACATATATAATAGAATCAGGGGTAAATTAGGAAAAAAATATTGAAATACAATGTTTGAGGGTCAGAATGTACAAGTGACAAACTTTAAGGACGCAGATGTACCTTTTTATACTTTGAGGGTCGATGTGTATTTTCGTCAAAACTTTGAGGGTTAGAATGTTAACCCTTTGAATTATGATACAATAATGAAATTGTATATTTTAAATGGGCGGGACACGGGTACCTAGACAGTGTGTAAACGGTCACTATTGGTTTTGAGGGCGGCTAAAGGTCTTTATGGTATTTGCATTAAAGGTTGCTTGGTTAGGTTTAGAATTTCTAGCATCTGGAAATAGTAGCTCTCAAATAAAATTTAGAAAGATGGGAAAAAAATAGTCCCATTTGGTATGTTGGACCAGTATTGTGAAAAGCGCTTCAGCAGCGCATGCTGAAGCGCGGAGCGCCACGAAGCGCAACTCCCTCGCTTCGCACTGCTGGAGCGCCACGGGTTGAATGAAGCGAGAAGCGACGGCTTCTAGGGATGAAGCGCAGTGCGCGGTGCGCATTCGAAGCGCGCTTTTTTAATTTGACTCATTTTTTTGACTTTAACCAGGTTATAACAAAAAAACCCAGACCCATTTGTTCAAAACCCTAAATCAATGATCGACTAGAAGAGGCAGGGGCGACTTGGCTCGTTTCTTCTTCTTCTACTTCTAATAACTTCTACTAATCGCCTTCTATATACATATATGTATATGTAATATATATATATATGTAATATGTATATGTATATATATACTGATATAGTGATATACATGTATGTATGTATGTATCATATATATATATATGTTAATCTCCTTCTTAGGGGTCTTTATTTCTTTACTGTATGTATATATTATGTATATATATGGGCAGTGTATTAGTGTATCAGTGAATAGTTAATTATCTATGTATTTCTTTTTTATTATGACTATAATGTGTTTTAGACCTTGAATCTCTTAATTGGTTATTTTATGACAATATGGTCTGCTTATTAATGTGTTATTATTTATAAATTTATAATGTTTTATATCATGTACATGTATGTATGTATATTTTCTTGTCTTCGATGAATCCGCGCTTCACGTGTGCGCTTCTCGCTTAAGCTTCAGGAGGCCTTTGCGCTTCGTTGCGCGTTGCGCGTTTAATAACACTGTGTTGGACTTGGAGTCCTGTCTAGAATGCCACTGCAGCAAGTATAAGGAACATCAGGTTTGTAATGAGTCATTTGTCATAAAATGAATTCTGTAGGAGGGAGAATTGATGAACATTGATGGATAAATATGGGCCAGAGTCCAGAGATTAGATAGTAATTTGTGCTTGTGATAAGGATATCTATATGAGGTTAAGTTGACTGTTTAAATACTTTGTGTAATAATATAGAAAAGATAGTATGGAGTATGGACGGACTTCTTATGCATCTATTTATTCATGACTTGATAAACATTTTCATTTAAATTGTAAAAAAGAATTTTAGCATTCTACTCTACTGACTACCGATAGCACGTAAACTTGATGACAGAATTAGTAATTTTATTGGACACTTAAACATGCAAACTCTGATCATGTTGAGTTAGCAAAAATATTTCTGATATATAGCTTGACAGTTTGATCATATTGTTTCTCATTTGGGTTAGATTGGTAGTTGACAGATTCTAGTTAGAGTGGTAGTCGACTAGTCGACAGATTCTATACTTTCTAAATATTTCATCTTATCTCAAGATTATTTGATGTTTTTTTGCAGGTTCATATGCAGCTGGTCTTCCCACTGAAGATGCCGATTCACGGACAATATTCATTAGCAATGTAGTGACTTTTATTTATAATCTCAAATTTGGCCTTTAATATATAATTCTCCATTCATTCTGACGCAGCTGCCTATTTATTTAGGTTCATTTTGCTGCAAACAAAGACAGTCTTTCTCTACATTTTAACAAGTTTGGGGATGTTCTAAAAGTGATTATCGTAATGGATGCAGCGACTGGCCAGCCAAAAGGGTGAGGTCTTTTATGTGCAATAATTGGGTTCTTTCCTATCTTTAACGTATTTTGGAGTTTGTATGCATATAGAAGTTCATACTAAATTGTTGTGCTTGACCAGGTCAGCTTATGTAGAATTCGCGAGTAAAGAAGCAGCAGAACATGCATTGTCACTTAATGGCACCTCCTTTATGTCACGTATTCTCAAGGTATATAGAAAGGATGTTTGTATTGCAATCATAAGAATTAGGCTATTGTTTATAAATATCTGCATCAGAGTGCACACATCAAGTGCTTTTTGGTTGCTTATGATACTTTGTCATATCTATTTACTGTTAAGCAATAGCCGGTTTCATTCATCCTGCTTCTGGTCATCTTTTTCATTGGCTCATTTTATACCAACCAAGTTTAGATTTTCCATGGTTGCAAAGTTTAGCGGTCAAAATTTGTTTACTTAAAATTTGGATTTGCTGCCTTGTGCATTAGCCAATAGATGTAATTTTAAGTTCTCCAATGGTTTATGTTTAATCACTTGTTGTGTGCAAGTGTAACCTGATTGCATCATGGTATCATAAAAAATTTGGGTTTTATGGTATATTGGTATTGGTTTTAGTTGGTTGAATGGTATGGAGGCAACACCTTATATCTATGTTTGATGCTGAGTGTAAGGAAACACTAATCATAATCATGTTGAGCACCCTGTTAAGTATTTGATAGAGTTACCGACACTACTGTACAATTGTGTTATTTGAGGCCAGAGTTGAATCATGAAATCATGGAAATAAGCTGATAATAAGTGTATTTTGGCGAAACTCTATTTCGAGCATATTGATGTCCATTTGATAACATTGTGTGATTGGTTCCTCATAGTTACCCTAGCACTAGATTAGCATTTATTATTTTCTGTATGACTGTATCTATGTATCGTTAAATGGGTTTGTAATTTCAGGTTGTAATGAAAAGCGCTGCTCCACCAGAACCTGCGCCTGTTATGACATGGCCTCGAATTTCTCGAGGTTCTATGTTTGCCGTATCTAGGTTTGGTAGAGTTCCTTTCCCAAGAGGAATCCCTAGCTCGTTCCGGGCTCGTCTCCCAATAAAAGCTGGTGCACGGAGCTTTCAGTGGAAGCGGGGTGCTCAAATGGCTACTGATACATCAGGGGTTTCAGACAATAGCGTTCCATCTCCCAATGCCCCTAGAAGTTTAACTTATATCCGAACAGAAGCCAAGGCAAATGCAAACTCTGGCACTGTCTAAATCATATTATATTCTAAAGGTATTAGCAAAGAGACATTTGTTACTCCTTGCTTGGGTGAGACCACTATTACAAGAAGATGCATAGTTTGGATTAAGATATTTTTAGCATTGCTGCTTTTTGTCTCCCTTTTCCTCCAAAGGGTTGAAGCATTTAAGAAGAGGTATGTTAGGAGGAAAGCAAAATGGCAGTATAGATGACTTCTTATGTGATAAATGGAGCACTCAAGTTAAATGACCAAAATATTTTAAGCACAGCTTGCTTTGCTGATTTTATTAATTCAATTATGTTTCCTTGGTTTTAAGATGGTTTCCTGGAAACCTTTGGGGATCTTTACCCTCTGCCTAAATATTATGCGGCTGGTATTTATTCTGTATATGCAGAGCTCTGTGAAATAGACTAGTTATTGGCATGTAGAATCTTTCCATTTGAAGCGTCTTTATGAGTGTATGTATAGGGTAAGTGATGCATTTTGGTTTTGTGGACTGTAAGTTTTACTTGCGAGACTTTCCGATAATCCCTCTCAGTATTTGCAAAAGTACGGTGTACCCCTATATTGACGTGTATTAGGATTTTGGGTAGATTTACTCCTTTTTACGTATTGAAAATATTGGTGTACTAAGCAGCATTGCAGTCTATGTCATTCTCCCGACTATTTTCAATTTTTCTAATCTCGAGCAAAGTTAAAAAGTGATCAATAGTTATCGTTTCCTCGCCATATTGTTAACCCTGAAATTCAAAATAATTGTATGTTTCCTCGGGTAAATAGCTGGGTGACTAACTGTAGAGCCTGGAGGGATGGCGTGGAAAGAATTAACTGAGAATGTAATTATCGTAGAATCTCTACGAAGGGTTCGTTTAAAATGAATAGAACTCATATTGATTGGATTTTATATTAGTTTTCAATTTTTCATTTCATTATTCAAACTCCAAAGTTATGGATTTTTGAACATGAAAGAAATAGTTACGAAAAATCAATACAAATCCATCACTTATTCAAAAACGAATGAAATTTTAATTATATACAAGCCTAATTTGATTATTGATTTCAAACCCATACCATTTCATAAATAGAGATATACATTTCATAAATCAACAATGAAATATGCCTCCGTGCCATTCATTTTGTCTATTGACCCGAAGAATATTTTTAACAATTTACTATAGATAAATTTTACCTTATATATCTATATTGAAACGATATTATATTTATAAAATTTTAATGTTTAAAGTTTAAATTTTTGAATGTAAACAAGCATTTTAGAACTAATAGAATAAAAAATGAGTGGCAAATCGAGGGAATATCTACTACATCTTGAACTCTTGAAGTAGGAAAACTATTCTAGATGATGTTAGAGTCTTAACTTTACTTGACAATGAAACTCGCAGTGGAATAAGGTACTTGGACCGAGACTTCGTAATTAATTTTTAACATTTATTAATTGAATTTTAATTACATACAGAATCCGAATTCGATGACTAGTGAAATGAGTGTGGTCGTGACATAATTTACATTAGACTATAGACCAAATCAAGAAAGGGCAAGTTCTGATTTGATCAAGGAAAGTGTATATGACATTAAGCTTCTGCTTCTGGTCCCAGAAAATACCTGGACTCTTAAGGTATATGCATTATGCAACCCCACACACAAGTGGACTGCTTCAAAATAGCAAGAGGAGACTCCAAGTCAAGGTATACAGTGAAGGATAATGCTATTTATAATTCATGTTCCATTAAAATCAGGGTATATGACATGACTTGCCAAGGTTCCTCGCAATAATACGTGATGTTAATGGAGGAATTTGGTGATAACAAATTTCAGAGATTGCTGAAATAATAAAAATATTTTAATGGGGAGTTTTGGATGTTAAGGGCTGGACTTGGGAGGTGTCTCGACTTGTTAGATGTGTCGGATCCTTTTCCAAAATGTATGCGTACCCTAAATATATAGAGATCAAACCCACACAATTCTGTTTAGGATTGAGATTATATCTCCATGATTGTTTATAGATATATTTGGAATTAGTTGATTTTATCTATTAAAATCATATTAACGTTAGGATACCTCCCTGATTTGAAAGATATCGTTCGGAGAAATATTCTATAATTAATGAGAGATTATCCCTCGTTTCTGAGAGAGGATAATTAACTTGGAAATAAGTTAATTATTAATGAATATTAGGAAATTTGGGAAATTATTGAGACTGATGAAAATATGCGGTAACAACAACCCCTTAGTTCTTCAATGTAGCTTGCTGCAGTGAAGAACTAACGTTTTTCGATCTTCCAAATTTCCTGAGTTACTAAAACAACTAGAAGTGAAAGATTAGTAAATAATATGGAACACCTAGATGCCCATAATATGCCGTGAAAGATTAGTAAATAATATGGAGCACCTAGATGCCCGTAATATGCATGCAGATGCAAGTAAGACATGTAAATGTGTAAGAATGAGTGATCTCAAAGTTCCGCTTTTAAGATCAGCAACACCCCTGAGGGCCTTTAAAATCAATAACACACCCAAGGGCCTTCAAAATCAGCAACAAACACTATTTACCACAATGTCATCCTCCTAGGACTTAATATAAAATTCATGTACAATGGTTCATGCCCTTCCAAATTGACATCATACTACAATGTAGTCCTCTTAAGGCTGACTTGCGGTAAACTCTTACATAACAACCTATGCCCTTCCCAACTGCTAACATAACCTACTATTTATACAAATTCTCCGGTCCAAGATGCTTAAGGTTCATACACAGTAGTCCGTGCCCTTCCAAGTGACATGGTGTACCATCATATAATTCTCCTCGAAGCCTAAAATTCAAATAAAGTGGTTTGTGGCCTTCAAAATAAGATTTTTGAGAAAGATATATTTTCTGTATTTTTCCAAGTGACGATATTCTTCTTCTTCACAGTTCCTGCTCGCATTATTCTTCTTCACAATTCCTTGTCACAAGTCTTGAAAATAATTTTCGACATATATATGATGCAACAATATATATGCAGAATAATAAAATAGAAAACAACATTTATCTCTGATTTTGATGAATGGGTCTGCTTTGAAGATTGCGCAACACCATTGCAGATCGAATCGCTCAAAATCGTATGTACTAATACAGTGCCCGCATAATTACTGATTGATTATTTAAGCATGTGAAGTGTGAAGTCCCCGTGTCTCTGCATATTCATTCTGCACGAATACATACATCATTGCACCATACGGCCCCACTTTCTTTCTTCCTCTTTTTTTCACAGCCAAGCATACTCATGGATCACAGATTTGTTTATATAAATTTTAATATAACCACACCCTGCCGCTTTGCTCCACCGTACCAATGAACCGCTCGAAATCCATGATATTTTCCCAATGTTTTTTATATGTTTGTTCGATTAAAGTTCCCCATCAAGATTATCTGTCCTCCACAGATAATAAATAATGCCCTTCTCCTAGCGCCTATTGTTAACGGAGGAATTTGGTGATAACAAATTTCAGAGGTTGCTGGAATAATAAAATTATTTTAATGGGGATGATGGGGTTTTGGATGTTAGGGGCTGGACTTGAGAGGTGTCTCGACTTGTTAGATGTGTCAGATCTTTTTCTAAGATGCCTACGTACCTTATTTATATAGAGATCAAGCCCACACAGTTCTGTTTAGGATTAAGTTTGTATCTCCATGATTGTTTAGAGATATATTTGGAATTGGTTGATTTTATCTATTAAAATCATATTAGCGTTAGGATACCTCCCCGATTTGAAGGATATGTTGGGATAAATATTCTGTAATTAATGAGAGATTATCCCTCGTTTCTGAGAGAGGAAATAAGTTAATTATTAATGAATATTAGGAAATTTGGGAAATTATTGAGTTTGACGAAAATATGCGATAACACGTGACACATTTCACTGTGTACACAGTTGAATATCGATAAATGAATATTCTCGATCAAAATATTTTATTCATTTATCGAATTTATTAATTTATTGAAATTATTCATTTATTAGATATTAATCTATCGAGGTTATACCATATTTTTCTTTTTTAAATATAAGAATGGAATAACAGACAAATGAAGAATATAGAATTATGGATGGTACTCCCTCCGTCTCAGAATGTTTTTCCTGTTTTGACTTTTTGTACTGTTCATCGTAAACGATTGACTATTAATTTATACATAATTTATAAGATAAAATATAGTCATGAGTGATTTTGTTTGATTCGTATTTGTGAGTACTTTAATACAGTAAATTTTTTATATTTAATACTAATACGAAATTAAAGATATTAACGATCAAAAAGTGTGTGTTGACAAACGCGCACATGATTAACAGGAAAAGTAATAAGAGACGGAGGGAGTAATTGATAGGAATTGGCAAGTAAAAGTTGAAGCAACAACTTGGCTAAAAAAAATTGAAGCAACACAAAAGGGTCAAACCAAAGCTAGACTAGACTGGACTTCCAACAGAGAACCAGAGATAGAACCTCTTAGTCTGTAAACCGCGTGAATACGAGAGTTGTCGGAGAAATATTTTACTTTTATATGCAAATCATAGTTTTTTTAGAAGACCAAATATTATATCAAAAAATTGTTGATTACACAGGTACATGGGCTACGGAAATTAAATTATTAATAATTTTTACACAAAAGTAAAAAATTTAGCCACATTTTTATCTGTCGGAACTTGAATTTCTAGACAGCCTAATTGAAAGAAAAATGTTAAATATTAATTTTTGAATGTCAAGCGGAGTTGAAAGAAACAGGTTGAGTTAAAAAATGATTCGATTATCTATTAATAATCTATATAGATTGAATATGGATCAACATTTCAATAATCAAAATCGATCCAATATGGATTCGGTAAAATCAAGATTCAAATTTGATAATTGACGAATGTAGATCGGTTCTTGAAACAAAATCTTATTAATTTTTTCGTCAAAAATATACGTATGATTTAATGAATAATGTTCACCCATATTTACTCAAAAAAATTTAGCCTTTGGTGCGTAGAGAAATATTGTGACAATCCGGGTCAAATTCCGAGTCTTTTCGAAAATTGGGTCAAGTCCCGACTTCTGAATCCGAAATAAGCGCAAAGTAAACTGACCCAAATACAACTTGGATAATTCACAAGCCCACCACAGACCCCCAAAAGATCATGATTTGTTGGTGCACTTAGTAGTAGTACTTTTAGTTATATGCTGAACAAATTATCTCAATCTACTCGATATGGGATTGGGGTGTTACAAACTCCCTCACTTAAATTCCTGACGTCCTCGTCAGGCCGAACATATAGCCCATAGACCCAGATCGTACCTCTCTAGCCATTGTGGGATAATACCGGCTGGCTTCGTGTCCCCACCTCCGGACCTCTATCCATTGTGGGATAATACCGGCTGACTTCATGTCCCCACTTCCGGACCTCTATCTATTATGGGATAATACCACCGGCCTTCGTGTCCCCACCTCTGGCAACTTGACGAATCAAGCTTTCGAGACCTGGCTCTGATACCATATGTGACAACCCGGGTCAAATTCCGAGTCTTTTTAGAAATATGTGACAACCCGGGTCAAATCCCGAGTCTTTTTCGAAAATCGGGTCAAGTCCCGACTTCTGAATCCGAAATAAGCGCAAAGTAAACTGACCCAAATACAACAACTTGAATAATTTACACACCCACCACAGGCCCCCAAAAGATCATGATTTGTTGGTGCACTTAGTAGTAGTACTTTTACTTATATGCTGTACAAATTATCCAAATCTACTCGATATGAGATTGAGATGTTACAAATATGCCACCCATAGGATAAAAAAACCCTTAATCATGAATGTTTGAACTATGGCATGCACATAGTTACGCAGTGATTCCAGCCTTTAGTGCAAAGACTTCATATTTTCCAGGTCTTGTTTGATTTCTGGAGTCATGGGGTGGGGACATTAATCAACAGCACCAACAAGGCAACAATTGTGTGTTTTTTCTTTATTATAAAACCTTAGTGTTTGCTTGCCATACTAATAGAACATAGTTGTAGCACAAGTGGTGATCGAAGTGGATGCCAGTATCATACAGCAAGAGCTAAAAACTTACCCATAAAATCAGATAGCTAACTCATAGAAACCAAGTTACACATAGCTTGATTGCCTTTTTTGTCCATGGATAAATCACCACTAACAAAGCTGGAATTGCCCGGCTTTCGGTTTCATCCTACTGAGGAGGAGCTCATCGAATTCTACCTTAAAAACGCCATTGAGGGGAAGAAATTGCATTATGATGTCATTGGCGTTCTTAATATCTACAATTATGATCCTTGGTATTTGCCAGGTATATACATGATCTTTTTCTTGGTTTTGCTTAAAGTTAGTTAATTATGTTGGCCGAATTGTTGGAAAATACATTTGTGACTGACACGCATATATTACAGAGTTGGCAAAGATTGGGGAGAGGGAGTGGTATTTCTTTGTGCCAAGGGACACAAAGCATGGCAGTGGAGGGAGGCCTAACAGAACTACAAAACATGGGTTTTGGAAGGCCACAGGGTCTGACCGGAAAATTGTTACTTTATCCGATCCCAAGAGGGTCATTGGACTCAAGAAGACTTTGGTCTTCTACAAAGGAAGAGCACCAAGGGGCACCAAAACTGATTGGATCATGAATGAGTATCGCCTACCTGCTTCATGCCCTTCCCACAAGGTAACCTATCAACACAATCCAAATATTCTATTTAAGTGTTTGTGTGTGCACACGAACACACATAACATGCAAGCGTGAATAAAGAAAGACTAATAGAAAGTTGCAGGGGACATAAGTTTGTACAATCCATAATATATATCATGTAACGCCTAAGGAATGCTATATCACATTTTCTTGTTAGACAATGATACAACTATAGTTTCACATGAAACTTATTAGGTACTAGTATAGTAATGCATGGATTTATGTATACAGGACATTGTGTTATGTAAGATATATCGAAAGGCAACATCTTTGAAAGTATTGGAGCAAAGGGCAGCTATGGAAGAAGAAATGAAGACAAACAGTAATAGTACCTGTTCTGATTCTCCATCTCCACGAACAATGTCACCATTGATTTCAATGGACACCACCACATCATTTTCAAGCAAAGACCAAGAATTGGCAGTGTTAGGCGTAACACAAATGACCATGAAGAAAGAACACGAAGAAGAAGAGACTATGCTATCGTTTCTAAATGACGAAGCCACAGAAATTCGTAAAATCCTCGAGTCTACATTTACTAACTGGTACGGAGAATTCGGATCTCCAGTTTCCCAAAGCCAGTACCTAGCACCCCTTTTTAACACCCTTATGTAACCCTTTGGCTTGACTCATAGCAATAACACCACATTTTCTTTCCTTTAGCAACTTTTAAGCCCGTATAAAGCAACCAATGCAGAACAGTCCATTTAAGAAATAATATACCACTACATTCTATTTACACATTACTTTGTACATACATGTACATGAAAAAACAGAAACCTATGAATTTCAAGTCTCTGCTTTTAGTATTTCTATTCTCATGTAGAACTAAAAATTCGAAATTTTAATATTTGGAGAACATGTAAGAAGAATTTCACAGGGTCACATTATATGTGCAGGATAATGGTTGGCTTTTAAGAGGTTATATAATAATTAGATACAAACTATGCAGATGGAATTTTTTTTAAAAACAAGTCAATAACACAATTATGAAGAAAATGTTGTTAATCAAGCTAATATTCAAGAATGAATCTGCTCAAGCCGGATAATTACACGGTTTAAGCCTAAATCCTAATTTCTGATGAATTCTGTATACTGCGAAGAAAGTGTACATACTTGAGCATACACAGTGCAGAACAAGGCAATACAAGAGTGCACCCATATGCTTTATTAGTTTTTGCACACGGCATATACCAACCTATCCATATCATTAATTTACAAATAAATGGCAAAAGAGTACTTCAAGCAAAAAAAAGAGAGAAAGGTTTGATTGATAATTTGGTTTGTATTTTACACCTAAAAAATGTATATCTGAGCAATTTTAAGTACGAATCTGATCATCGAACCATTACCGAACCACAATTATAGTTCAACACCAACAATGCCACGACTCCCGGAATACAAATTAGGAACCTTCAAATTATGTAGTACTTGACTAAATGCCTCTAATTTTTATACAGTTAACATGGTCGAAAACTGTATAGATGCTACTTAACTATTAAGAGAAACAACGAGGACAAGTCACACGAGGGCAACTGGTCCAAACTACTCTAAGGATGGCTATAGGGCCGGTTCGGGGCCCGGACCTGGAGTGTCCCGTCTCCGATCCCTAGCCCTAAACCAATTCCCGAACTTGCCTGATTGCTGAACGAGAATTAATTTGTTATCATCGAGTAATTGGGGAATTTTTTTTCCTAAAAAAATAATTATATTTCAACTCATATTTTTGAATTAAAATAGTTTAAAATTTATCATATATAATATATATATTTTAATTTTATATCATATTTTAAGTAATAGTTTTAATTAATATCAATATATAATATAAATAGAGAACAAAAATTAAATTACTATAATAAAATGATATTATAATTTAAAATTTTAGATTAATAAAATGAATTAGAAATTTATATACAAATTATAAATATTATTATGTATATATATATTATTTTTATTAAAGATAAAGATTGAGAAACAGGATTCGGGCTGGGAAGACGGCAATACCTGTCCCGCCCAATCTCCGAAATTTTTGTAATATCTCCCCTATTTTCTTATCCATACCTTAAAAAATCCGTCAATCCCCATCTTATTCGGCGTGGGATCGGATCGGGATCACACAGTATGAGGACAATGTTGATCCCTAACTACGCCCCATGTCTGTTTCTTTCTTTGTCATTGAATTGAATTTTAAGTTATTCCTCAGTTTTCGGTGGATAATAATGTTCTACACCACATTGGTAAAAATAAAAAAGGAATTGAATTTGAATGAAAGTAAACCAATTTGATATAAAACCTTACAAAATTTCTACCACAATTAACCAAGACCCGAATTGAAGAGACAAAAGCAATTTTGATGTTCACTCAAATTTTATCATATTAAAATATGAGATATTCTTCTACATTTTATTTTTCAAATATAATACCCTTCTATTAAGTAAAATGTAATAGATTTGATTTTAAACTCTAAAATAAATTGTATATTTAAATTTTTTTGTTAAAAATACATGAAATAAATCCTTAAAATTTAAATCATGTAAAACAGAATTAAAATGAGTGAGATATTAATAGTCAAAGTTTGATTATGGAGTTTGAATATATCTCACTCATTTAATTCTGCTTTACATGATTTAAAAGTCCATTTGATATATTTTTTCGTAAAATTTCAAATTTCAAATTTGTTTTAAAGTATGCAATCAATTTTATTATATTTTATTTAACAAAAAAATATTATATATGAAAAATTAAATGTACATAAATATCACGTATAGAAATAAAAAATATAATGATAGCACCGGTAAAAGCGAATTTTACGTGCTAACAAATATCTCTTGAAATATTAAGGATAAAAGCAAGCAGCCCTTTGGTAGTATACCCTATACAAATCTTGGAAACAAGTTGTATGACTAGAAAAGGTTGGCAGGCAGGCCTAAAAGATCCAGAAAAAGGCAAAAGTAAGCTAAGAGCCAATTGCCTTTATTAAATGCACTGTATGCTAGTAGGGTTCTGGAAAGTTTGTTAAGAAAAGAAAACAATTTAGGGTGGGGGTAGACCATGGACTATGATGGAAGTGGAGTTTCCACATTTCCACATTATTATTTTCATATCTAACACGGGAATTTTCAACACGCGGTAACGGACAATTAGTCAATGTGTTTGTATGTGAAAGATTTCTGGTATAATAATGGTGGTGTAACGATCTTCATTTTTCTTTGTTTCAAGTCACTAATAATACATATGCTTAAATTATAATTTAGGTTTCATGTTTACCAAAATCAACAGATTAATTTAATTTTTTCAAGATGAAATATATATATATATAAATTTATTTGAACTGAAAAGTGGAGGTAAAAATTATTATTTTGGATATGTGGTTCTGGTAGTTATTACAATATCGAGAATTCAAGTATTGATGGTCTTTTATTTATTTGATTAGAAGGAAAGAAAAGTTCAATTAATCTTCAAATTACGATGATTTTTTTTTTGTAAATTAATAATGTGATTAAATTAACAAGAACACAAGCATTAGTGGGCATGATGTTCGATGAGTAAGAAAACCTCAGTCAACACACATATTCTATCCAGAATGAGCTGTACGAAGAACGAGTTTTATAAAAAAAACCACTTGAAATTTCTTCATCAACTTCAAATTGTTTTTGTTTGTCTGAAAATTAAAATGTACTAGTAATAATTTTCAACTAGTCTTCCTACAATTTCCACACAAGCACAACACAATTTCCACAAGCACAACTCTGCACAACTATATATTAATACTTGTAATAGATACATACTGATAATATATTCATTCATTAATATAATGACGAACATAATAATTGACCACTAATCATGGTCCACTACCCCCAATTATACAGTATTATGAATTTATTGGGCTCAGAATTATCGAAGATAAATTATTTTTCGACTTATAAATTACTTATTAGATAAACTAAACGCTCCGTGTAGCAGAAGAAAATTCCACTCTGGAATTCATTGTAAACTAGTCAGTTATCCCAACTACCTTCCCCAGTCTCCTCTTCCTGAGTCTCCTTTCATATTGACTATTACACCTACAAGATACATTACCAGACACAGATCTATATTAATTTTTTCACACACACAACTCATTAGTTTTAGGCCAGGCAGGGCTCAAGAAAAGAACCAAAAAGCAAAAATGATCATCACCCGAGCTCTACCATACTTATCAATCTTCTTGCTCTTCATAATTCTCACCACCACCCCAACAAGAACAAATGCACAGCCCTTCAGCTGCAAAGCTGGCACAAACTGCACCTCCATAATCGACTACACGTCCCCTAATGACACCACAATCATCAAAATCACCAACCTGTTCGGAATCTCTGGAAATCTCCTCTCATTCCTTGGTGCCAACAACTTACCTTTCACAACACCGGGATCCTCTCCTATAAATGCCAAACAAACTGTTAAGATCCCATTCCCGTGTCGTTGTGCCAATGGAACAGGAACTTCAGATGGTATTCCAGTGTACAAAGTAGTCCCTGACGACGGACTATTCCACATTGCATCAGATGTTTTTGGTGGATTAGTAGTGTATCAGCAGATTCAGGCTGCGAATAACATTGTGGATGCTAATAAGATATTAGTAGGACAGGAGCTGAAAATTCCATTGCCATGTAGCTGTGATGATGTTGATGGTGAGCCCGTGGTTCATTACGGATATCTGGTGCCAAAGGGGAGCAGTGTAGAGGGGATTGCTAAGGAGTTTGATACGACTCAGGAGACGTTGTTGAAGCTTAATGCTTTGGCTGCTCCTGGTGATCTTAAGGCTGATGTTGTTCTTGATGTCCCTCTTAAAGGTACCTATATATTTGGATGTATTATTTACATCTACCTATGTGTTCTTGATGCTTATCTTCTTTAGCTTAATTGAATATGCAACCAAAGAGTTGAATTATTTTGATTATAATGATATTAGGATAAGGGTATATAGCCACAGCTAGGTAGGACCTTATTTTTTTTTACTCATCGGATATGATTGGAGGAGGAAATGAATAATTGAGATTAGAAGGCATAACTTGACTAATCGGATTGGGGTTTTAATGCTGAGTCAGAAAACATTTAACTTGGCTTCCGGTAAAGAATTGTACTGTAAGGTGATAGTAGATAGTCAATTAACACATTACATGCCTCCTACTACAAATTGTAGTGGAAGTTAGCTGTACCAGGGGTTAAAGGTAGTCAAGCTACGCGTATACACATAACTGGACTTCCGCTACAAATTGTAGTGCACACAAGGTGTGATTGTGGGAGGGGTTTGAGATATGTGTAAAACACATAGCTTCCTTTTCGCGAGAAATTGTAATCGAAGGTAACTGTACCAGGAGTTTGAGGTAGTCAAACTACACATAACTTGCCTTCCTCTACGATTTGTAGCCCTTAACCTTACACTACAAACTTTGGCATAAGGTAAGTCAGAGTTAATAACACCCATATAGCGGGTAAGATGGGTCGGCTAATTTGAAGGTCCTGTAATCCTATCCAGTTGTGGTTATTGACTGTTCCTATATATATTTTTGTAGGTAGGCAGAAAAGTTTATTATGAGCTATATTCTCTGTTCTTTATCTGCAGCATATTTCCATCAACATATTATCTTCATGATTATGAGGCTCATCTCAGATTCTAACATGTAAGAATAAGAACAAAAATAGGAACACACTTGATATGTTCAGTCCACCACCATAGGGAAGGATTCATTATCTTCTTGCCAGCTATGCAGCTATATGAGGCGATTATAGCTGACAAGCTACATATTTTTTCTTCCCTTTATCCAACAATATTAAGGAAGCAGTGCTGTGAAAAATAGCAAATTGACTAGGATTTTCAGGGTTTTTTTTACTGTCTATCAATTACTAATATTGAGTTCTGTTTGTAGCTTGTAAATCGAGTATTTTACCTAATTCACGTGACTACCCTTTACTCGTCCCTCATGGCTCTTACGTCTTCACTGCTGGAAATTGCGTACAGTGTAAGTGTGACGCTGCAAACAACTACACGTAAGTCCAATCAATTTGAAACTCTCATATGCGCGTGCATTTCTGCTGGAAACTTATAATATTTCCTTGTTTCTTTTGCTTGCTTAGATTACAATGTGGGCAGTCTCAGATAAAGTCATCCATTTGGCCATCTTGCCCAAATACGCAGTGCGGCAGTGTATTCCTTGGCAATGGCACATCTTCTGGCTGTAGTCGCACAAGTTGTGCCTATCAGGGTTATGATAACCAAAAAATCTTTACAAACATTACCACAGTTTCCACTTGTGCAAGTACCTGTAAGTTCCTTTAAAAAATTTCATATAGTATACAAATCTATCAGTTACTTTTACTTTCATTTTAAAATTAAACTAGATTTCTATAGAAAGACTCCCCAGTTGTTTAATTACATAGTTTGCTTAGAAAAACTTGATTGTGACCCCTTCATAGAGTAAGAATCAGTAATATAAATATCTACTGAGAGGTCAGAGGAGTAGCATGTTTACATAAATCTTCATTCTTGTTCTTAGATATGATCCTCAACAATCCATTTTATAACCGTAGTTGCTGCCTAGTGCAACACTGCTTCGACATTGATGTAGATATATCAAATATTTCATCAATATTTGTTCTGGCAGTTTCTAAAATGGCCTTATGGGTTTAATGTGCACTACTTTCTACAAGACACGGTTACAGCACCAATTTTCTTAGTGCTTCTTAAAGAGCTCCTTTGCTCACTTATGATCTTATCAGAAATCAAAAACAGTTCAAGAAAAGAGACTCATCTCCATGACCATGACCATATGGAATTCTTGTATTTTTTTCACATCAGCTTTACAGAAGATCTACTTAACTTAGACAAACTCAATTGTTGTGCACTATTAAGTTAGATGTGAATAAATGATAAATATCTATATCTATCTCACTTGACAGAAAAGTATTTATATCTAACAAACTTTATCCTTGTAAAACAGCACCTCCTGGTAGTGCTACAAAGAACAGCTCACAAGGCCGGAGGTGGAACTTCCTCCTCGTTGCAGTCCAGCTGGTGTTGCTCTCTCTTCATCTTCTCCAATAATATCACATATATTTGTAAGGTATTCAGTTTCTCGGTGGAGAAATATTAGAGCATATCACGGCAACCTGATGTATCTATTTTTATTTTCGAACAAGGATTTTATCGACAAACTTTGATTTTGTAATAGTAGTATAAAATTTCAGCCCGGGAGAATAACCTTGATTGTGGCCATTTGGGACATTACATACGGCCAGATTGAGTAGAGAGCACAACAAATTCTTCTTGCTTCATTTCTTACAAGAATGCATATCTGTGTAACATAAGTCCAAGAAGAGGTCTTCAGCCCTTTGTCATTGTAATATATGTACACCATTGTTTGTAATCATTTTCACCAGAACAAAACGTTTGCAAGAAATTTTATGAGATTTTTAGAATGGTTTTGTGGGGTGCATTTTAAATGGAACTACATGGTAATGCAATGTGAATCTGTTAAACTTTCACAATCACAGTGGCTTGTACTTCTCAGCAGATGCATTTTGAAATGAGTATTTATATTCTGTATAACTAATATATATCTAATAAAATCATAAATGAGCTTTCAACACAAAGCTAACATTGATATAGTAGAGGAGTCAATGTACTCACCTTGTTCTATTGAGGTGTTTGTTTGTTTGTTGAAAGTGACATGAAACCCTGGAATCCAACATCCAACAAAATATATTATGTAATAACCTTAGAACATTGGAACGAGCTACATGAGCTGCAACATAACAAGGCAAACTGAATTATTAAATCAACATCTGGCCTATTTGGTCTATTTGTCTATCATAGTATCTACCATTTCTTATATCATACAAAATTATTATTCTATACTTTTATTCAATATAATATTTCTAATTTGATATTAAATAAAATTATATAATCATTATATTTTAACAAATGTGCCAAAAGTTATTAATGACTTATTTATCTTTATACATTTTTATTTTTATTTTCACTTGGATAAAATAGATTTTAATTTTTAAAAATATGTTGATATACAAACAAATAACATTATAATAGGATTTTAGTGAAAACCAAAATAACCCTTGTTTTCTTTATCATGTCCGATGTTTACCACTCTAAACTATAATTTACAAGAATACAATATGGTTTGTGAAGAAATGATAAATAAAATATAAGGAAAGTTCTTTAATTTAAATATTTAATTAGCACAATTTGAGCAATAAAATTTTATAAAGAGGAAATAAACAAATAAAGTGGATGGGATTCTTGTAAATATTTTTTAGATAATGCTACCGGTCTAAAAAATTATCCCAAAATTCGTTTCAGAATTTATATATATACTTGATAATTTTTCTATAATATAATAATATGATACCCGCGTCTATATATATAAAGAATTATTTTCATTAGTTGAGTGTATATAATATAAAGCACACGGGGTGTTTCTTGTTCAATTTCAATTCAGGTTTTTTCTCCTCTTTTTTCGCTTGTTTTGATTTTTTTTTCCATTTTAGCCAACACACCAACTCAATATGTGTATGTATTGTGTGTGTGTTGTCAACCTTTGTTTAGTGAGTTGGGTTGTTGATATTATGTTTAAAAATCTAGTCTTTCTCAAAATTATGTGTAAAATTTGAAACTTTTTTCATTATCTATTACTGGTAGTCTGTTAATTCCTAGTTGATGAGTTAGTGATTATTCTTCTTGTTGTTGCCATGTTTTCTGTTTGTTTGTGGCTATATTGTATTCAGCAAAGACACCAACTCAATATGTATATACAATTGTATAGGTATGTAATCTGTGTGTATCTGGAAAAATGTAGAGTATTTGTTATTTTGCATTGATTGAGGCCTGTAAACCTTTGTTAAATAAAATGGGCCGTTGATATACTCTTTAAAAATATAATCTTTTTCAACAACTAAATGTAAAGTTCGAACCTTTTTCCCAATTAAAGTCTAAAATTCCATTATCTGTTTGGGATTTCTTTTTAAAATTTTTGACGTTTCATTGCATCCTAATCTTTACCTTACAGGGCGATACTTTTTATTGATTGCGGAAATTGAATTTGGTAAACATGGTTACTTCCCAACTGTATAATGGTGGGACTTCTACTAGATTATTTACTAGGGAATTAAATCCCAATACAGCAATGGGGAGGTCACTGTTACCGCAAAATTCTAGTCAATTTCGCAATTCGTATGCGTTAGTTAATGGGAAGAGATTGAGATGTATTGACATTGTTGCTCGTGCTGCATTGTCCACCAACTACACACAAATGTTGTCACCCTTGCCCGTTATGCGCCAAAGAAGAAACCCTTTAACTGAGATTAATTATAAATTGAGGTCTGATTCTAGTGTGCAAACTTCTGATATGGATGAGAGTTTGTCCATAGAAGAGGATTTTGTGCCATCAACTCCAGAAGATACTTTTCTGTAAGACTGCTGACAATTTACTTTATAGTTATATGTTACAGAGTTCGCTTTTTCGAGAAATGTTATGTTATTGTACCAATTGTTCTAAAAGTCGACTGTCTAGTTTTTTTCAGTTTCGTACTTACCCTTCTTTAATTTGTTTCTTCCTAATTGTATTAGTTGTTTTTTCCTATTAAAGTATTTTATTTTTATTGTAGTTCCATTCTTAAGCTGTTTAACAAAATACCACTGTTTATTTTATTGATGTATAGCCTGAGGGACTCTTTTTTAGATTAGAAGAGTAGATATAACTGCATGTGAAGTTGTGAACAATCATGCTCTTTCCTATGGGGTGTCTTACTCCAGTGCATTTTCCATTGTATGCTTTGAACTTTGACCACAAATTGTATCTTTATTTTGATTCAAAAGTAGCTGTATGGTTTTATACTTCACGCATGCCTGGTTTTTTCTCTGCCCGCAACATCATAGGCTTGAAGCATTCGTTTGTGTTAGAAAATTAGTGAATTGGATACTTTCGTTTTCTCTAAATTTTCTCTTTTGAAAGCTCATGATTTTTCGTAGTGACATTCTCCGTGAAAGCCTCTTCTGGAACAATGAAACTGACAACTTTCTTTCTCCTGGCTTCTTTTAGTAATTTTCATTTTCCTATTTGTGTAATGGACTATGTAGTAAAAAGTACATTATTCTGTCAGGATATTTACATTGTTTCTTGTAATTTTATTCCTGTTATGACGATTTTTTTTTACAGTGATTTGAATGAGATCCCTAAACTGGTTGCATCTGATAAAATTAATGCTGAGTTGAAAGGAAATGCTACTAATCCAACACATGAACTTATCATGTTGTCCTTGCCAGCAATTCTTGGCCAGGCTATTGACCCATTTGCACAACTTATGGAGACAGCTTTTATTGGTCGATTAGGTAAATGGGGTTCGATTCTCTATAAGCAATTTTTATGAAGGATTTTTACAAAATAATTTCTCCACCTCAACCACACGTTATGTTTTATTTAGAGTTTCCTCCCAGCCCCTGTGTTTCTCTCTCCGTCCCCTTCATTTCCTCTCTCTTTCTATATGACTATACATATCTCACTTGCTTTAAATATAAAACCTATCGTGACATTGGGTTGGGCGGGAAGGATGCACTTGTTTTGGCTGTTGTAGTTTAATTCGTTATCTACATTATTCCTGGGAATATGAGGGATTTCGGTTTCAATTGTTTATTCTCACTTGATGTTTTGTGGCCCTAGGGATATACCTAGTGGTGTAGTATCTTGTTGTATCATAAGTTAAAATATTAGACTAGTACACTGGATTGTTATTTAAATCAGCTGATGCAGCACTTCTTCATTTTAGTTAGGATGGCTCTTGGTCTTTAGCTGGAACTGTTCCTACTTTGAGACCTGAAAGCATTGCTCTACGAGAAAAAATTGATGTTTAAGTTCAACCATCTATTTGATCGTTTGATCTAAAAATAAACCATTAGTTTCATTAAAAATCACATCATTTTGTTTATTTTACTACATTTTTTCTTTGACCAGCTTATAACCCATGCGATGCACGGTTATTTATTATTATTTTTAATTAAAATAAATTTAGTACATAACTTTGGATTTTTTAATAACTTTAAAAATGTAATGAAGTTCTTAAATGTTTAATTTACAATGAGTATTTACTTTACTAACATTAATGGCTGGTAAGTTGGCAATTTTAACTATAAAATTTGACAATTGGCCTAATTGGTGTTATTTTTGCAGAGGATATTATTTTAGTTGAATTTTCATGTTACAGTATAAGCCATATATTATAGAATATATTTTGAGATTATATCTTGCATAGTTTATTATTGTATAGGGTGGTTTACATTAGTAATTTCTCCTTTCCAAAGGTTTATAATTTCTACATAATTATCTATTTATTTGTTTGTACAATTCTTTGTTTTGTACTTGATTTTCAGCTACAATTTGTTAAAGTTCACTTATATATGTTTATGAAATTACATAATTACATAATTCAGTGGTGTGTTCCTAAAAGTATAAATAGTCGAGTGATATATAAAAAACTTATAAAAGTATAAACATATCATCAATTTAATCAAAATAAACGGTCAAATGTAAAACTTAACGGAATGGTTATGATCATATAAATGTAACGTTAGTGCCTTAAATATATTGCTTAGTAGTTAAGTGGTAAGTTTCTAAAAGACGAAACAGTTGAGTGATAAAAAAAATCATTTTCCCTTTAGTTGAACATCAAATAGTTTTATACTTCTGATAATACAATTTACGACCAGAATTTGAATAAAATATCTCTTATCCTTGTTATAAATGAGATATAATTATGAAAGATTATATCTTTTTATTATGTAATTTGACTTAATATTATTATTGTTATTTATTCTATTTAAAGTCTGTCATATGGATAGGATGGAATGCCCCATTATTTATATAGAATATAATTGATGATCGGTTAGGATTAAATTATTTATACTATGCAAAGAGCAAAGTATTTATAGCTTATAAATATTTAATTAATATGATGTAGGTGCTAAGTATCGATCCCTAGATTTTTGGTAGAAATTCGGATAAGATTCTTATCACACTTATTATATATTGGATATTAAATAAGTAAATAATATTCTGTAGTTGCTAGATCCCTAGACCTTTGGCTGAACTTTGAATAAGTTCTCTCTTGCACTTATTATATGTAGGATATAATTTATTTCTTTCAGTTCATATATGAAAGGCTTTTTTGTGGATCAGAAATCTTTTGTATTGAGGTTATTGTGATCTGTGTCTCTCTTGCATGTCTGTATCACTGTAGGCCCTGTAGAGTTGGCTTCAGCTGGTGTGTCCATATCAATCTTCAATATTGTCTCAAAACTATTCAATATTCCTCTCCTCAGCATTGCTACATCTTTTGTGGCTGAAGACATTGCAAAATTTGCAAGTTCAATCTCCACTTCAGGTAAAGCAAACTGGATATGTAAAGCTCTGTCTGGTTGATGGTTTTCAGTTTTCAGGTATCTGATTTCATTGGTCTTCTAAGTTCATGTTCCATTATCAGCATGTCATGAAAAGGAGGGCCAGGGAGAAATTGACAATGCGAGACCTCTGGACGCTGTGAATAAAAGAAAACAGTTATCCTCTGTGTCAACAGCTTTGACTTTAGCAATTGGCATTGGCTTATTTGAGGCTGTAGCTTTGTGGCTGGGATCTGGAGTTTTTCTCAATTTGATGGGCTTATCATCGGTGAGCTTTTTACATCCTAAAGTTGCCATAATTCCTCAGATATCAGCTTATTCTTCTTGTCCTGTACATGTAACTATTTTTTAATTGAGAAGTTTGTATCATTTATCTGTCATTTGCACTTGCATTGCATCCTTGAAAATTTCATGCCATCTAATCGAGGTTGGGTATCACATTATTACAACATTCAAGTGTAGGTGCCAACACGTGTAGCTTCACTGCTTGCTGCTGCAACCTTATTTCCGGATTCAGCTTGGTGCAACCTATTGAATCCATTTCCCATATCCATAACTATTTGCAAGTAGGAACCCATTTCTAGAGTGGTAATCCATCTGCTCTGCTTCGATCTAATCAGTGATGCACTTAGAGCAATAAGCAATCTAATTAGAAAACACACACATATATAGATATTATAATTCTGCGATCACTAGTTTACTAGATGTTAGGGACAAACATATCACGAAGTATTTGTGAAGATCTGCCTTCAAATTTTGTTATTTATTTTACGCATGTAGTCTCTGTTCTGTTCCCGCAGACATTTGCCTAAAAAAGAGTAATATTGTCACAGGCTTCCTCGATGCATACTCCAGCACGACATTTCCTTTCTCTTAGAGCCATTGGTGCTCCTGCTGTTGTTGTTTCCTTGGCTCTTCAAGGCATTTTCCGTGGATTCAAGGACACAAAAACTCCTGTAATCTGTCTTGGTATGTCTTTTTAAATTTTTTTTGCTATTAAATTCAAAAAAGGATTAGGCTTGATGTTTACTTTCATACACGTAAGTAAGAGGATCTTTTGAGTGTTATGTTGCGCTTTTTCTTACTGTGATTGTTAACCCATAGCTTGCTAAATTATATTGTCCATTTATATGCTCAAAAAACTGTCTAATACTCAAGCTTTTGCAATTAACTTATTAATAGACTTCTTTAAATTTGCAGGTATAGGAAGTGCTGCAACTATCCTTTTGTTACCAATTCTTATGTATTATTTTAAGCTGGGTGTAACTGGAGCCGCCATATCTACTGTTGTTTCACAGTAATTGCTCGCCCCATCAGTTTCTTCCTTAAAATACTTTTCCCTTGCATAAATGATCATATTACATATAATTTTTTGCAGATATATCGTCACCTGCCTAATGCTCTGGCATCTCAATAAGAGAGCTGTATTATTGCCTCCAAAGCTGGGATCACTTCAATTTGGTGGCTATTTGAAATCTGGTTAGTATTAAGTTGATGTTTGTTATATTCTATTTTCAAACGAGCGTCAAACGCATTTCTGTCATGTTGGATGTTAGTGATTGGGATGGAGTATGCAGGTCTTTTGGTATGTGTATTGTGTTAATTGTTCTAATTATAATAGTATATTAGTATGCAACTGCATTTTAAGCTTGTAGGGATTCATTTTATATCTCATCAATCAGAGTGGCATAATGCCATAATGCATTAGTAGGTATACTGATAGGATGATACCAACACCATCCTTCTTGCAGATTTTCATACTTGATTATTTTCTCCAACTGTACATTTTCGGTATCACCCTATGTTGTATATATTTATGCTAAATTTATTTCATGATAATTTGGCAAATCCAGGTGGTTTTCTGCTGGGGAGAACTCTTGCAGTCCTCATAACTACGACAATAGGAACATCTATGGCTACTCGTCAAGGTCCACTTGCTATGGCTGCTCATCAAATATGTCTACAAGTATGGTTAGCTGTATCTCTAATGACAGATGCACTTGCTGCATCTGGTCAGGTAAACTTTTTCTCCTGGAGTTTCATTGTTATTATGACTTCGTTCTTATGTAGATTATAGTCCCAGTTAGGTTTATTTAATTTGTGTTCTTTTAATGGTGATTCAGTTTTGTCTGAACGGTAAACTAAGCTTCACTTAGAGATATGGGCTTTAGTCGATTATTGACCTCAACGGCTATACCTATATTTCAGGATGAAACTTTCACTGCTTAAGACCAGTTCAGCTTATTGTGATAGAGACTTGTCTTTTTTGTAGTAGCTACTAGAGATATTAAATGCACGTTAGTCTTGGTGCTCAAAAATACACTCCTAAGGTTTTCTTCTACTTGCTGACTTTTTCTTTCTGCAGGCCTTAATTTCTGGTTCAGCATCGAAAGGTGATTACAGATCTGTAAAGGAAGTCACATATTCTGTTTTGAAGGTATAGCAGGGTCTGAAATTGTGATGAATTTTAAGAAAGATCCTAGTGTAGTTAACTTCTTGATACCCAAGTTCTTCTCGTTAAACATTTCTGGTTTCTTTAATCTTAATTGTGTTTCTTTCTTTGCAGATAGGATTTGGTACTGGTGTTTTATTGACTTTGATTTTGGGGGCATCGTTTAGCTCTTTAGCTACCTTGTTTACTAAAGATGCAGAAGTATTAGCGATTGTGAGAACTGGGGTATTGGTAAGTGCTTCTCATTTTTTTGTATTTGTCGTATTGGACTCTGGAAATTCCTTTAATTATCTTATTTTTGATACAGTTTGTCAGTGCCAGTCAACCTATAAATGCATTAGCATTTATTTTTGATGGACTCCATTATGGTGTTTCAGATTTCAAATATGCGGCTTGCTCAATGGTATGAAGTACTATGCTTGTAGCTGTTCAATGTCAACAGGTTGTATGCAAATAGCATTTCTAATTAATGTCATGTGATGGACTGCAGATGGTGGTGGGAGCAATATCTTCTATGTTCCTGTATTGGGCTCCCTCAGTTTTTGGTCTTCCTGGTGTTTGGGCAGGTTTGACTCTTTTTATGGGATTGCGTACACTGGCTGGAGTTATCAGGTAAAATTGATGCAGAACTAGAGAATTCTGATTGAAAAATCATTTTTTTGAAGAGCTTTAGTAATTAGAGGGTGATGGTTTCTACATGTTTAATTGGCATTGAACTAGGGTCCACCCTGCAGTTTCATCACCAAACTGAAAAAGCTCTCATACGCATAATCATACAGATTAAAACACATAATTTTATAAATGAGCCTAATTTAACTTTCACAACCTTTGAATGTGTGACTTTAGATGACCCTCCATTAAGTGGCATTACCTTACTCGACAACTCAGCAACCACTAGTTCCATCTTCGTGAAATGTGCATATCCATCTTAAACCCTAGGAGAAAGTGAAAAAATCAAATTAGTATTCAAAATACAAATAAAACTTCAACCTGAAATCCAGATAATTATAGGCATTTGAGATCTCTGCACAGAAAAAACATTCATATCAAATAATTTTAATCTTAAGCCAAAAAAATATCTTATTACAAAAAGGTTCAAAACTCAAAATCTTGTGTGATGACAATTGTGAGTGTGTTTATGTTGTTGGAGATCATCCACAAACACGAAACCCCACAACAACAAATAATTTTGAAGGTTATACCATTGTCAGAACGTCAAAAAAGGTTTAAAGTATTTACTTAAGTTTATGTGTTTTGATGATTATAAACCATGTTATGTTATGCAAGTGCCATAGTAGGACAGGAAGCTGAAGAAACGCTGCAAAAAATGAATAAGATACCATGAATTCTCAGGCAACAATGTGGTCGCCAGTATAATTTGGCTACATAAAAACACAATAATTTCTTTGTTTTGGGTGACGAGATGGCATTGTTGAAAAAATAATTACATCTTTAATTCCTGAATCCTGTCGAAATATTAATGTTTTAGACTACTGAGTCACTTAATTCAGTCTTAGGCTGGGAATTTATCTTTATTTTGATTTCAATTTTCACCCATAATGTTTGAAGGATCTGTTATAAATTGGATTAAAATGGATAGAGTTAGACCTCCACCTAACTATTCCGTGTCAATAAATGTTGATAATTCAGCATCACACATCATTTTTTTGTCGAAATTACAACAGATACAAAATGATTTTTTTTAAATACAACCAGTTAACCCTGAGGTTTTCAGTCTAGAAATAGATTTCAAATTGGTACCAAGTCGAGTGACCAATTAACCATTCAGCCCCTTTTTGGATTAAGTGCTATATGCGTAGTAAAATCGTATTTGCTCTGGATATTTCCAAGTAAATGTTTCCGGAAAGCATGGGTAGTCAGTGAACCTTAATTTGTGGGCTTACATTTTTCCTGTCAATTGCCAGTATGAGCATGATAAGTAAAGTTCTTAATTCAGCAAGTAATTCTTTCATATTAGTTCATTCATTTCGGCTTACTGACCTTGAAACTGTGCCAGTTACCTCATTAGATTTTCTTTGTGGAAGCTATTATATGATACTGTTATTGAGTGAATATATATTTGTTTTGTGTTTTCAGATTATTATCGAAAGATGGTCCGTGGTGGTTTCTGCATAAAGACTCTGAAAGGCTTGAGTTTAGCGAGGTTCGTTAGATGTACCATGAAAACTACAATCCTGCGGCTTGTTAATGGCATGCTTATACTACTTGGCTGAGTAATAATTTTCTCTAACACATGATCAGTTGGACGCCCCAATTATGGAATTCTTATTTCTCATAGTCTATATTAACAGCAAAACCAAGGCCTGAGCAAGTCCAAAGCTAGATGCTAAATATCTATTGCTATTGCTATAATCTTTTTGATGTTAAAATAAAAGTTGCACTCCAATGCTAGTTCTATAAACTAGTTCCATATTTAACTAACTCTTTTAACTTTTACTCTTTTTGATGCATTCTTAGTTCTATAAATGCAATAAATATTTAATGATGTGAAAGTATGACTATTTCCCCTCCATTTTTAACTATTGATGATGTGGCAATGAAGGATGGATCCATCCTTGGTTTCAAATATAGAACCAAGGATGGATATTTGCATGGATGCATCCAAATATAGCACCCCTTTGGAGTTGAGTTTTTTAACATTTGGTGCTATAATAATATAGCAATAGAATCAATTATAGCATTGCATTGGACTTGCTCTTAGGGTGGTTATATTTTTTTCAGTGTGTTATTACTGTGAGGAACATCCTGTGTGCACTAAACCATGTCTGAATGTTCGTAAAGGTTTTCAGAACCTATTAGCCGGGAAAAAAATGCACATCTGTAAAATTATGTATATATAAAAATTTCTATTTGACATTTATCTGATAGTCTCGATAATATAATGCAGCTCACCAGTTGAGATTGATATAGATGTGAATTAGATCATGGGAACCCGACACTTGTGTGCTACAAAATTCTCTCAAATTGTAAGCAAGTTTAGGTTGGTTGACATTATTTACTTTCCTTGACTTTATTATCTTGTTTTCCTCTTCTCGTTTTCTACTAAATTTTACTTGGGATGCTAGATTCTTTAACAATTGAGAACAGGATTCAGTTGTAAATATAATAGGTTGTTGATTAACTATATGTAGATTTTTTTTTTTTTAAATTGTAGTAGTTCAAAATGAGCTTTAAATCACACTGTGTTTGCCAACTCCATTATCAACTTGACCGCTGCACAGCAGATGCAATGGTTAAATCTAAATAATTGTACCAAATACCAATTTATCTATTCATTTAATTCTGACCTGTTTATGTAAACTTACCACAAATCAGGGCAAGCAGTGTATATTACGAGGGTTTGTAATAGTCGAGGTTGAACACGATCCGTCGGCCCATAAGGTACAAATGGTTCAGCAGTAATATCCCATTTTGTTTTAGAAACTCATCCCCATGCCTTAGCACACTTGATTGTTGTACTGTACCATATCTGTAATCCCACAATGATCCATCAAAATTCGAAAAAGTTATATCTTCTGGTGAACTCGAATATCTTTTAAATAATTGCATTCCAGCGGATCTGAGGATTAAAAAAATACTTGGACTAAAAAGAAAAAAGAAATAGTTCATTCATACAATACCTATTTAAATGCAGCTAGAATAAAAAGATATATAGGATAGACTAGGGAGTTTCCTCCCCTAGATCTATTGAAGTTGGCTACCCTTTATGATAAGACTCACTCGCTACCCTAAGCCCTACAGTTCCTTCGCTTACCGCCTAATTTTAATCTATTGCCCTACCTCCAAGAGAATCAATGGCTGACCGCTGTGCTCTGTCTGAGTCTCTGAGATACGGAGCAAGAGGCTAGACGGAAGAACTCTAATCTACCAATCAATCTAGCTAGCATCCTATGACCTTAGTTCCAGAGGCAAATAACCCGAAACTGAATAGGAAGCTCTTCCTGTCTATAGGTTTATACTACTAAATGATGGCCTTAGACCCTAACTACCTTGTTCCTGATTGGGTATTTGGGTTGTTTGTCTTATAGAATCTTCTTCCTAAGAGCTAAGAGTCCAGCTATCCTGATATTACAAGGATCACTTCACGCAATCCGAAGTGGTTACCAACTTAGTTTTGATTAGAGGACTCTTTTCCGCGATTAAGGCCTCAAAAGCGCCTTAAAAACATCTCAACTGATCGCGATCGGAAGTGCGCTGAATTCTTCCTCCAACTCGGTCGATCTTCGGATGACCTATTGAATAGCCTTCCTTGAAATCCCCTTCGCTCATCAATAAAGTGCATACAATAAGTCAAGAGCTCTTCCACGCATTCTTTATGGTTTCAACAAATACACTTGGTCCATGCTAAACCCTTGGGGTGGTAGAACTAATCAATTGAGATGATCATAGAAAATGATGCACAGTTTGATGGAGTATTACTTCCTGTATTTAGCCCATTTTGCTAAATTTTCCTCTTATCTCTTTAATACTTGGTAGAATGAATGCGCAGGAGATAAAGCACAGAACTTCTACCAGAATTATGAACAATAAACCGAGAAGCGATTAAGGTGCGGCTAGAGGAATTCACCATGGAAGAATAAACTATTCAGTCCCCTACACCATTGTACACAAGTGTTGCTTCCCTAAGAGTGAAACCGAGGATAGAGTAATTTGCAGTACTAAGAACAAAACTAATAACCCATTCCATTATACTTGAATGAGATGAAACTCCTCTGAGCCCTTCTCTGTAGGAAACTAGGGATTGTTTGAAAGGTGGCTACTTGCTAGGATTTCCAAAACAGTCACAATGTACACAGGATTGCATAAGGGGACATGTTATTGATTTCAAATGATGGAATTTTATTTCAGAATTAGAAACGTTGGATTGTAATTCTATATTCTAGTTTTGGAAAACACAAGAATTTCAACTTTCCCGATGGGTGCTAACAGGGAATAGAGGGAGAGGGAAAAAAATTGACTTGAATGCCCGAGGGAATGGCACAAAAGAGAGAAGGTAGAATTTCAATTACATCAATTTAAAAGTTATATTAAATTTTGTATCTAAGACTTATGCTTGAATTGACATAGAATGAATTAAATTCGAAATCCAAATTATTTTAACTTTTTTTTGACTAAAGAAACATTTTTTCTGGGTCAAATATTTATTCAACCTGCATGTATAGCTGAAGGTATGTGCCACAGCTGATGCTGGTAAAAATTATCCTCAAATATCATGATCAGCCACCATCCACTTTCATGGACTGAACTCAAAGTTTGAACAGAAAGCATATATATATATATATATATATATATATATATATATATATATATTCATCTCTGAACGACAATGAAATATGTTGCAAAACAAACCACAACTTTAGCCCCCTATCCCCTTTTACAAGGGGATAACATTTTTTATGTACTAAAATGTAACTCAATAATACCAAGTGTGCCTCACATCATTGTGCCACAGGTGAGGCCAAGCTAAAATTGATCCAACACTCGGTTTTGTCCTGGGTTATTCAATCTAGCCAAAACTTATTCAAAACCTTGATATTTCAATACAGCTGTGAGATGTTTCCCAGCAAAACTGTTCACTATTCTAAGATCCCGTATTCGAGAAGAAATGGACATATATATATATATATATATAGGTAAGAAAACAAAACCATTAATGACATCATATACGATCGAGGATTAGCAGGCGTGTCAAATATCAGTCAAGCTTTGCGATAACAGCATCAACAATTTGTTGTGTGGTGCTGTTCCCTCCTAGATCTTTCGACCTGTACTTGCCCTCTAAAATGACGCGCTCTACTGCAGTCTCCAATCGATCAGCAAATAAAGGAAACCGCAAATGTCTCAACATCATTGCTGAGGAGAGGAGAAGAGCTACCGGATTTGCTTTCTTTTGCTCTACTAACTCAATTTTTCCCACGTTTCCTGCTGAAGCACCTTGTTCAAAAATGGCATATTCAGAACCCACGTTACCTGCAAGAAGTTGTCACAAGTCAACAGTCTCAGTAAATAGTTTTCAAGTAACTAAGGTATTAGCTCAACTTTTAAAGGTAAAGGAGTGCGTTAAGATGTTTTCTTGATTCATGACCTCATCAACGGTAACCTACACATATCCAGGTGTTAATTTGACTAAATATTTTAGTAAGATGAGCTGAGCCCTTCTCACATGACATATTTTTTGTTAAAAAGCTAATAGAGAGAAACCCTTGTCTTTAGAATTGCTAACTCTTTGATGTAGATACATATTTTCTTTCTTTTTTTGCCAAGTGATATAGATACATATTCCTAAATTATTAATTTAGAAATGAGATTGAGCTAGTAATGTGAATACCTCCTGGCATGACACCAGTACCCCCAGCGATACCGGCAGCTGTATTCGCCACTAGATTTCCATACAGATTAGGGGTGACCTACAAAATATACATCAACCACCATTTACCTGCCTGTGTTAACAATATGGAACATCAATAGAAAACAGGCAAGTTTTCAAGAAATCTTTTTGTTGATAAAACTTACCATAACATCAAATTGCTCGGGTTTTGAAACAAGTTGCATGCAGCAGTTGTCAACTATGATTTCATTGTATTTGATACCTGGATACTTACTTGCAACCTCCCGGCAAGATTCTAAGAAAAGTCCGTCTGCAAGTTTCATGATGTTGGCTTTGTGCACTGCTGTCACCATCTTTCGGTTGTTGAGGTGAGCATACTCAAAGGCATATTTTGCAATACGTTCTGAACAGAACTTTGTTATCACCTAGCAAATTGGGGGAATCAGAAATACATCATACTTTCATGCTTCAAGGAAATTTGTATTTGTATCACATTTGTCTTCTGAATTACAGCTTAAAAGAGTGAGAAAACATGATCATAAGTTGAAGAAAGAAAGCAAAATGTAGAGCATAGATCTTTAATCAGATAGACTTGAGCAAAAACAGTACTAAAGATATAAAATATTCAAAATGCCCCAAGTGGCTGAATCCTTAACATAAAATTTGATAGCATGCTTCAATGTTGCAGAATTGACCTTTATATGATAGATACATCAGAAATTGACCTATTCTACAATACCACTCAACTTTGTTAACCTAGATGTTTAGACGTCAAAAGTCAACCTGACCGGATACACACATGAAATCAAAAATATCTTGGAATAATGTAAAAATGCAGACAAACAAAAACACTTGCCTATTACAAATTGTTTATAAACACACATAATACTTCCAAAATAATCACTTTTTACAAACTATATTAACCTTCAAGGGGTTGTTCTAATCATGAGATCATGGTTAAAAAAAATACGAAAGACTAATTGAAATTACTGTATCCTGTTAGCACTTTAAATTTTTCTAAATAAAATTGTATGTAGGCTTGGATTTCCTGAGTGAGATAGATCTTCAAAAGCTATTATACTGACTAGATTTTTTCATCTTTCCCCAATTGCACCATAGCATGAAAATTGTGCAATTTCTGGGGCATCTGATTAATTACACACATTATTACATTAACCACAAATAAAGATGAAAATTGTAAACAACATCCAAAAAACAAATTTACGATCTCAGTAGTGCAAAATATACTCCAACATATTTAAGTGGGACAATTGCGATATATCCTACCTCAAACATGTGTGGCATTCTCACAACTTCAAGTATAGCTCATACAACTTATTCTTTAGCTTCCTCCATAGTCGGTTCATTTGGACGACAAAAAGGTTGCCAGATATTTGATGATAAATAATTTTAGGAATCCTTAAGATGATAAAAAGTTTAGGAATCCTTAACTAAGGTAAAAATTGTATTTAAATGTCACATAAATGATTTCAGGTTCAAGCATTTAGATAAAACCACATTTCCTACGAAATCAACACTGAAAATTTACCTTTATTTTTTAATATTAGAGATGGGAAGAAATAGTCTCCTGTTTTCCTGAACCCTAATATCCCACAACACAAGGAATTCATCAAAGTTCTTGAAAACTACAATGAATTTTTCAGTAAAAAATGCCCCATCTGATTTTGCTGCTCATGGAAAGGAGGTCATTGATTGCTTCTTTTCATTGCAATTTTCAAGAATATTAATGAGTACAAAATTGCTAATGAAGTGGGATATCAGGGTTAGAGAAAACAAAGATTATTTCTTTCCAACTGTAATATTTTAAAAGACAGGTATAATTTTAGTTTTTGCCTTTGTAGAAAATGTGGTTTATCTAATGCTTAAACTAAAGTCTTAATTTTTCTCTTGACCTTTTTAATACAATTTTCTGCTCAGCTGCTAATTCCTTATACCTTCTTGTCAAATATCCGCAATTTTTCAGATGACAATACCGAGTCACCGACTATGTAGAATGGTCATGAATTAGATAAACGAGCTACTACTGGCAAAATTGTGAGAAAGCCACATGTTTGATGTAAATTAAGTTGCATAGGTGGTGTCTAGCATGTGGACTATAGCATGCATGCCGACTATAGTAGACTTTTTTAATCTACTTATCCAAGTCGCATTTGTATAAACTTATCAAATATGAATAAAATTTGAAGAACTTTCGTTGTTGCTAAATCATAACTCTGTTTTTTTATGTTGGTTTATACAATTTTAAATTTTATTTGCGATGACTGTAACAATGTTCCTCTGGAAATTGCACTGCTGTGATGCAATTAGAGAATGATGAAAAATATGAGAGAGTATATGTTGGTCCTAAAGATATTCATCTCTCAGCAAATCTATGCCTGCATGGAAGTTTATTTCTAAAGTAAGGTGCGTGAATATGGTAATGTTAACTACTCTTTTGTAATTCATTTTTTCATTTTCATATTCCGAAATTTTATGCCTAGTTTTGGACATACCAAAACATAAATAAAAAGCAAGTGTAAAGCAACACACAATGTTAGATACCCTAAAACAAAGCACATTCAAGTCAATTTCTCATCAAGTGATTGACACATTCATTTTCAACTATGAATACAAAGTTGCAGGTCAGATTAAAGAAGAAATTACATTAATGTCCTTTTGTCAAAAAACAAAATATGCTACGCACGACAAAGTAATTCTCAACATGCTAATTATAAAAAAAACTCCCCACATGCTGATTTAAAGGCTTATAACCACAGAATCCGTTATTCCTCGCGAAAAAGTACAGTTGCATACATTCATCACACACACATTCAATTTTAACTAATCCACACCGATGACATAACAAAACAAAACAATTATATCCTAATTAACAATTCTCACACAATTTCGACACCAAAGCAGTAAAAACCAAGAATAATAAAATGTATATATACCTTAAGACTCTCGACGACACCGGGAACAACCTCATGTTCAAGTCCAGCATATTCGCCTTCAGTATTCTCCCTAATAACAACAATATCGACATTCTCATGGCGTGTAGGCAATCCAGGAAAATTAGCACAATTCACAAGCGAAGCATACAAATCAAGTTCCTTTCGTAAATGCAAATTCAACGAACTGATCCCTCCGCCCATCGGCGTCATCAATCCGCCTTTCAAGCACACTTTATTCCTCTTAATTGAATCCATCACTTCCTGTGGGACCTGTTTCATGTCGCCGTGGCACTCGTATTTCTCGAAGGTGACCGGCGCGTGCATTGCCTCGAAGACCTGCTCCACGGCGTTGGTGACGAGAGGGCCGATGCCGTCGCCGGGAATTAGGGTTACGGTGCGGGAAGCGCCGTCGCCGGGTCGGGGCATGTAGGTGACGGATCGGGTTGGGTGGAAACGAGAGGGGGAGGAGGTGACGTGGCGGAGGAGGAGAGGGAGGGCTCGTCGCGTCGCCATAGAGATCGATTCGAAATTTGGAGAATTTGTTACGCTACTTTATTCTTCTTATTTTTTGGTGAAAGAATAGAGATTAATTGAGGTAATTAATAAGATAATTTGAGATTTTAAGAAAATAAATTTATTGGAAAGTCAAAATTTTAATTTCAAGCATAATTTGATATTAGGGCCTTGATTGTTTTTACGATTTTATAATTATATAAATATTTGGGTATTTATCAAAAATATTATTTTTTTTAATTTCTTTTGTAATTTTATTATATTCTGATTTTTTTTCTTTCAAAAATATGGTTTGCTATCAAAATCTTTGTTTTTCAAAATACAACTATAAATACAACAAAAAATTATTATTTTCACTAAATTTTAAAATTAAATAAGTGGTCGATTTCAATTAATTATAGTTGCAAAGTTGTAAAATTGTATTTTTGCAATTTCTTTTAAAAAAAATCATATATTTGCAAAATAATTTCAAAAAAATCATATTTTGACAAAATATTTTTAAAAAATTCAGTATTTTTATTAAAAAAATTATCCTTAGGTATTTTTCAAAAAATTCGTAAATATTTTCAATTTTTATAAAATTAAATTATATTTTACTTATTAAAGAAAGTTAAAGTATATAACTAGTAATTATATATTTATTTTTGATAAATTGAATTAATTTAGAATTAAATTTACTTTATTTATCTAAAATATTTATGTTTTACTACTTATATATTTAAACTATCTAATATGCACTTTATGTGTTTAAATTTTTTAAAATAATTAATTTTTGTATTTAAATTTTAATCAATTGATTTTTTCCCCCGGCTTATTTGAATGTCTAATATTTCTGAATTATGTTCAAATATCTTAATTTTAAAGATATAAATTTCATATATAAATATTAAACGGCATAATATTTTATAAAATAATAATATATTATAAGCAGAACATATTATTATGCATATAATTTTTCAATTAATACTTAATTTAAGAGTATTACATATAATTTTCATCAAATAAAATAATATATACATCAATTATCAATGAATAATGAAATCAAATATATAATAAGATAAAATTATAAATTACAAAAGCATAGCCATGCGCAAAAAATCTTGATTCTAATATTTTTATAAATTTTTATCCTATTATTTTTTGGGTGTTGGTCCCTTATAGCACAATTTTAATATAAAATGTCTTAAATGACACATCTTGAAAAGATGATCCTAAATAGTACGGTAAAATGCATGACGCCCCTGCGTTATGAAGAAACGCATTTTAGTTGTACGCTATTTTACTTCTTCCAAATGAAAACGGTAGATAAATAAACGTTTACTAAAAAAAAACAGATTCATTTTACATTTATCGTCCTTCAACAAAACAAGCTCAATTCATATAAATTAACTAGAATTCAGAAACTCAATCCCAAACCATTCTCATATTTATTCAAAAACTCAAGTGGCAACTCACATAACTCATCCAGAATTAATCCACTCAATTTAATCATTGAGATGCTGAGATTAGTCGATTCATCCACCGAGGCGCGAGGTTGCCCCAGTCTAAGCAACTCATCAGATAATGAGTTGTTGTAAAGTTCAATTTGCACAACTCGAGTCAACTCAGTGAGTGAACTCGGAATCATCCTAGTGAGTCAAGAATCTTACCCATTAGATTACACCCCGTCATACACATATATGAATTATATTTACTTAAATAATATATCACACACATATATAATTATAAGAGTTGAGTTCTACCGAGACCCGCTTTTAATTGAAGATTCAAACACCGAATAATAACCATTAGACTAAAATAATATATATTGTTTAGATTTAATACGTTTTTCTATAATCTCTCCTCTTTTAATACACACATAAATGCAATATAAATACTAATTTATATATTCACAAGTATGTATTTTATAAATTTGTATTATAATAATTTTTCTCAATATATTTATTAGCAATATATATATTTTTCTGCACTATATTTTCTAAATATAAAAATTATTTTGCAAGTATAAATATTGTATTCTACAGTATATTCTGCATGTACAAACACTATATTCTGCATAAATAAATGTTATTTTGTAAGTATAAATATTGTGTTCTGTAAGTAGAACGCATGTGCAAATACTATGTAGCCGAACACAATATTTATACTTGCAAAATAATGTTTATATATGCAGAATATAACAAACACGGTGTATAACAATGTTCTGCTTACAGAACACAATAGTTATACTTGCAGGATAATGTTATTTGCACAACATAATGTTGAACAAAATATATGTAGTGCTTAATAAATATATTGAGTGAAAAAATAATATAAACTATGATACAAATTTATAAAATATAAATACATAATTGTGAATATATAAATTAATATTCATGTGATTTTATATTTATTTGTATGTTACATTTATGTGTGTATTAAAGGAGAAGAGATGAGAGAAAAATCATTAAATTTAAATTATGTATACAATATTATTTTAATCTAACGGTTGTTTTACGGTCTCCGAGTCTCTAATTAAAAATGGATCTTCATTGAACTTTTTCCTATAAATTATATTTTGTAAATGTTTATATTATATATAATAAAATTTTGGGTTGAATTCGAATATTTTGAGTTAACCTGAAACTGACCCAATTATTTTAGTTACAATTTTAACCACTCCAAATCCGACCCGAAACTGAAAATCCCAATCATAATTCAAACTTATGAGTTAAATTCGCGTGGAATTTCCAGCGTTATCAAATTCTGCCACGCCCGACCAAACATAGACATACATGTATTTCATAAGTTGGTCTTAGCATTAATAGCATTTAATTTAAACTAGTCTATAACCCATGCAAAACACGGGAGAAGAGTAATAAATAATATATTATAAATTTTAAATGAAGTAAATATTTAATTTAATTATTTATGTTATTAATATTTTCTATGTAATTTTGTACATGAGATAAATTAGTTTTGCATCATATTTATATTATGTGTTTAAAATCTCATTATTATATTGTTATATACTCCCTCCGTCCCAACCAATTCTTTACACTTTCCTTTTTGGGACGTCCCACCCAATTCTTTACATTACTAAAAATAGTAACTTTTAACAATAAATATATTATTACATCCACTACTTCACTCCACTTTTTCAACACTTTACACTATTACACCCACTATTTCATTTATTTTAACAATAAAATCACTATTACACCCACTATCCTTGGTCTCCGTGCCCGGACCAAATGTAAACATTTGGCCGGGACGGAGGGAGTATTTATATTAATTAACATAAATTAATAACCCATGCAAAGTATTAATAAATTTTTATTAATAAAAAGAGTTTTGAATATATTAGAAATATTTTAATTAAAATTTAAATAAAAGAGTATGTTTTAATATAGATAAAATATTAATATAATTTTAATATTCAAATTTTTTTATTATAAAGTTACAATTTAAAATAAATTAAAGTGTTTGAACGATGAGAAAATTGAAACATGCTATTAGATTGTGAGTATAACTTTATATTCTAATTAAAAAAAATCGTTTAGAGTAATATAATATAAAAGTATATATAATATAGATAGAACACAATAATAAAATTTAATTAATATAAATAAAATAATATTATTATTTTAATATTCATAAAATTTAATTAATAAATTCTGATATTAAATAAATTAAAGAGGTTGACTAGTGAGAAAATTAAAACATAGCATTATATTGATTAAAAGAATGTATTTGAAATTGAATAAGAGACAGACAAATGTATTTGAAGTTGAGCGAAACAAAAGTATTAAATCGATGACGGACCAAATATTTACCTTGCGGCTTTAATAATATAGCATAGATGTGATAAAATCGGACAAACTTTTTCCATCAGCAACACATGGGAGTTTCTGAATCCGATGCTAAATCCTTGGTCCGGAAACAAGGTCAATTGAATAGATAAAACCGGAGATACCATAATACTGTCTCCTTCAACTGTATGAGTTTCACCTTGTGGAAGTTGAGAAATAAGTGCTAACAACTAATCAAAAAATAATTATAAAATAAATATAAAAATTACATAATATATAAAAAAATATAGAACACAAATGACAGAATACTAATCAACATTAATTTTTTTGTTTGTTTTGTGATTATTTTTTGTGTTACATAGTTTTTTCAATATCTAGTAATTTTTTCATGTGTACTGTAATTATATTTGTTGTTGGACCTAAGCCTATATATATATAGGCTCAGGTTCAATGAAGAACTCCCTTATTTGAGTAACCGAGGAACCAACAACAAATATAATTACTGAAAAAAATATAAATAAACTACAAATCACAAAAAACAATCACAAAACAAACAAAAAATTACATAACATACAAAAAATATAGAACACAAAATTACAGAACACTATTCAGCATTAGTGTTCTGTAATTTGTGTTTTATATTTTTTTATAGATTATGTAATTTTTTTGTGTTTTGCAATTATTTTTAGTGTTCTATGATTTTTTGTATGTTCCGTGGTGTTCTATAATAATTTGTTAACCAAATTTTTATAAAATAGGAACCATTCCTATTTTATATATGACCTCCAAGGTCTCCAATCTCTATTCAACCAACTCATATATATATAATCTTTTAACACAAAAAGTTGTATCTTTAATCATGCAAAAGTTGGAAGGCTAAACCTAGCTAGGTGTTTTTGGTGTCTTGTTTAAGACAACTTTAATAGTTTTCATATGGTATAAACACAGACCTGGAGCATAGAAATGAAATGACAGATAAGTGTAGTCTTTAGAATAAGATCACTGTTAATCCAAAAAATAAAAAAAAACAAGCAAAAACTTTAAATTGTAGTTTAGACTGATAAACTTCTAAGCTTGTAAGCTAAAAACTTTGAATTTCCGTTCTTAAGATCTCAAGTGCAAGAGGACATTTAAATAATCAACTTGCTGGAAATTCATATTTGTACACACTAATAACATGGACAGCTAGAATCTGTGTATCATCTAAGCTGAAGAATACAACTAGAGATGATTAATACTGAAAAAATAACCTAAGAGTAAATATAGAGGGATTCACTAAAAGACACAAACTTAACACTCATTTCAATATAATTATATATAGATTTATCATCAAACTGCCTCAAGACATCTAAACATATGGAGAAACGCTGAACTGATGCAAATTAAAAAGATACTGAAATTCAAAGTATAGATATACAGCTACAAATACTGGTGTTTACACACCTGTAGAATGGAACTACGGTTTAAGTAGTTTTACATGAACTCCTCAAGCATTGATAATAATAAGATTGCAGCAAGTAGTTGCTCACAACTATTAATGACTAATATTGAAAGCAACCAAAGTATACAAACGAGCGATGGACAGAAAGTCAGATTTTTTTATCAGCTTTAACTTTTCTCAACTGGTTTTTCAAAAATAGAAATATATAAATATTCGGCATCAAATTGCACCATAAGTTTACATTAAAATGCACAAATGCAGAAACTTCAACACAATTAGAATTGCAGAACCTGCAGGCAGATGAAGGGAAAAATCTGGTACTCCAGGGATCATCACAAGTATACAATTATACATCACTAGGCTTCTGTAGAGCGTAAATATTGTTTTAGAACACACAAAACTCATGGTTTTCCATTAAAACAAATAAATTATTTCTGCTTTTAAGCAGCTAGACCACCACTGCTACTGCCTAATCCCATTTTCTGCCCCAGAACTGCAAGCTGTTCCACGAACTCCCCACCCGATAAAATTTCTGTTGTTCCGTATATAACATGCTTGACAGGCTGGTGACTTTTCGCAAGTTCTTGCAAGCTCCCATACTCCACATAATTACCACCACCAATCATAAAAACAATAGCTTCTTTGAATGGTCCTTTCAGATGGCTGCTACCTGAACCAGAACTTGACTTGGGAGCACGAGGATCAAACACAAGGTAAGATTCGATTTCAGGATTTGGTTTCCCATCCATCAGGGCATCAACCGTCCTTGTCAAAGCCAGTTGATGATCACTAGACAACAGATTCTTGACTCCAGCAGTTACAGCACTAATAGACTGCCCATAGAGCTTCTCAGCCCAATCAACTATATTACTTCTGCTGGCAGAATTCGCAGATGCCAACGAAATATTCAACGATTTGATCTTTTTAACATACTGAAAGGCACTGGTATCAACCTCGGACTCCCTAAGAGCTGCTTCAACCATATCTACTTCTGTTGGAGGAAGGCTTTCAGTTGAAATAAGATACATTATGGCAAATCTCAGCTTATCCATCTTAGTCCCCTTCCCTTTGAGTACACCAATAAGTTCACTGCGATCAATGCCACCTCTGACCATCATTTCACTCTCTTTCTTAGCATAAGAATCCAAAGACCTTTCTTTGATCTCACCTAACAAAACAGTGGCAATATTTGTGTGCTTGTCAATCACTTGCTTCCGCTCAGTCAACTCGGGCAATGAATTAACCGCACTAATCAAATGCTTCGTGTTTCCAATCAAATCCGTGCCATCAAATTCAGCTCCTCTACTTCCACCAGTCCGCCTGTTCACATCATCTACATCCTTTTTATACTTGTTCAATTGAGTCTCAATCTCCACAGCAACTTCAGGGAACTCCAAAGACCCATTGGCCACCCAAAAGGGATCAAACCTATCCAACTCAAAAGACTTCATTCCACCCTTCTCGCCTCACACATTCAACCTATTCAACCTCAGACCAAGCACATCATGAACAAGAGGCCTATACCTAAACTCATGCTGAATCGCAACCGACAACTCAAAATTCCTATCAAACAAACACAAAATCGGCCTCTGAAACGAACCGCCAAAACTCCCACCCTCACTAAACAAATTATTCTTAGCCAATAAATGATCACGCAATCTCTGATCCAACAACGACGCCACCATCTCGGCCGATCCGCCTCTCGGACACCTAATAACCGGAACAACACCAAGCGTAACCAACACACAAAACAATCCACTAACAATCCTCTCCACAATCTCCTCAATCTCCTTATCCCCAGCCGACGGATCATTCAACTTCACATAACAACTCTTATCACCTAACGAAAACAAATTATCATCCAACGTAACAAACTCCATATACTGATCATACACCTTCCCAACCCGATGAATAGACTCCGAACTCAATGTACCTACCGCTAATCCCTCCAACAAACTCCTCGATATAGAAGACGAGAAATTAAGCTGAATCGAATTATAAAGTGACCTAGACGCATCTAAAACGATCCGTTTCACATTATGTTCAGTAGGTTTAATAAAGTAAACAGCTGGAACGTCATCGTGAATTGGTTGACGATCCTTATCAATGAGAAAGTAAAGAGTAACGCCGTGTTTACGGAGATCCTTAACATGAATAAGAGGCGATAAAATGTCTTGGCAAAACTTGTCATAAATTAGGATCTTGTACACTTCTTCGTTGTTAGTGTTGGTTGAATTTAACGGTTGATTTAGATTCAGCATTCGAATTATACATTCTGTTCATACAACAACAATACAACTTTAAATAAATAAATAAACAAACAAATAAATATATAGATACATATTTATATGTACATGAATGAGGAAGTAGAGAGTTACCGGTATGTTTCTGACGGAGATTCAGCGCCATTGTTGCTTCAAGATTTGATCTTTAAAACATTCAATATATATTTGTGTGTGTATGAATCATAATAGTGATTTGGAGATGCGGTGTTCGGGTATATCTCGCAATTTGGTTAGAAAATGACATAAACGGCGCACCCGAAAAAATAGCCTAAATAGCATTCCAAAACGCTACATCGTGTAGCGTTTTGAAAAAAAAATTATTCTCTTCAAAACGCTACTTTAAATTGCGTTTTGAGCCCAGAACCAAAGATAAAGTAGCTTTTTTTCCTAAAAAATAATAAATAAATAAATAAAATGCAAAACGCTACACGAAATAGCGTTTTTTTCCCGAAAAAATTAAAAAAAAGTGTAAAACGCTACACGAAGTAACATTTTCGTCCCTTTTCCAGCACGCCACATTATGCAGCGTTTTGGAGTGCTATTTAGGGCCATTGTTACGAGTTGTGCGATTTAGAATATTTTCTTCCCAAATTGTGACATATAGGGCATTTTCTCAGTTAATTGTACAACTGGGGGAGTGAGATTTAGAGCTCTGTTTGGATGCAAACTTTCATTTCATTATTTTTTTCGTAACTTTTATTAGTATGCTCCTTTTTATATTTAAATTCTTATTTGTTTAACTTTATTTTTATAATTTGATCCTTTTCCAAAAAATAAAACTAAATTAATTATTCTATTTGTGGATAAACAAACCTTAACCACTTCATTTAAAAATAGTACTTAAAAATAATATTAAATTAATTTTTATACTCACACAAATTGAACTTTAATCATTTAATTAATGGAAATCAAACCTTCATCAATTAACTAACTAGGTAATAATTGTGGACATATCACACATTTGCTCTACGCTATTTATATGTTGGATAATTTTTATATTTTATTAAAATTTATATTAATTTTATAGTTTAATATTATTAATTTCTTAAAAATTTTATATTTATTTAATTTTAATATTAAGATCTAATTTATTTATTTTTCAAAATATGATATTAAGTTAGTTATAATTTTTGATTGGATTGAGTGATATTTTAGGAAAGTGGTGAACGTGTATAATTATTATAATACGTGGTTAATAAGATTCAAATTCTATTTATAATACGTGGGATTTAAATTTTGATTTTGAAATAAAATAAATTATAATAATACGTGGTTAATAAGATTCAAATTCTATGTATTTATTTGTATATATAAAATTAATAATATAAGTAAAAAATTTATGAAAAAATTTAAATGAAATATTAATGGGAGAATGTATGTGTGAAGTATTATACTCCGCTTATAATATATTGCAGAATATAATGTAAGACATATATGTTCTCCGATTAATATTTCATTTATTTAAGTTTTCTCATAAAACAAAATTCATATAATATATATTTATTTTAATATATATGAATTTGATTCAAACATTAAATATTTAAATCTATACTATATTATTAAAACCGAAACATTAAAAGTTTTGGTCGTTGGTATGGTACTGCGTGAACCATAGAAAAGATCTTAGCTGTCCAATTTCAAGTAAATCATAGAAATAGTCTTAACAATTGAATTTTAATAAAATCTAAATTTAAAAAGAATATAATCATACATACAACTTTAACACCAGTAGTCCTTCTTTTATACAACTCATCACAGATAGGATAATATTATATTATATTTAAATTATATTTTTTATTTTTTATTTTACGAATCCTACTTATCCTATAATTTTTATTTAATATATCATTAAAGTTTATCCTATAATTTTAATTTAATATATCATTAAAGTTTATTATAACATTGAAAGTTTGGTAGTCGGTCTATATTATTAAAGCCGAAAGATTAAAAGTTTTGGTCGTCGGTATGGTACCGGGTGAACCATAGAAAATATCTTAACCGTCCAATTTGAAGCAAATCATAAAAATAATCTTAACCATTGAATTTTAATAAAATCTAAATTTAAAAAGAATATAATCATACATACAACTCTAACATCAGGAGTCCTCCTTTTATACAACTCATCACAAATAGGATAATATTGTATTATATTTAAATTATATTCTATATTTTTTATTTTATGAATCCTACTTATCCTATAATTTTTATTTAATATATCATTAAAGTTTATTATAACATTGAAAGTTTGGTAGTCGGTCGATATTTGGGCCGGATAGTTGATTAATTATTGGACCTAATTTTAAAATATTAATCTTCTAACTAAAATACAATCTCATATTAATCTTCTAACTAAAATATCTCATATTACTCTCCTAAATAAAATACATCTCTATACAAAATAAACAAAAATTATCCTATTAAAATACAATACAAATAAATTATATATATATATATATATATAATATTAAATAAAATTTAAACTATTATTATACAAATACAAATAAATTCAAATCATTAAAAAATATTAAAAAACTAAAAAAATTCATCCATGCATCACACGGGATATAAACTAGTATAATATTAAATATAATAATTTCCATCTTTTTCAATATTTTTTTGTCAAACTCTGACGTCCTTCCATTTTTTTTTCAATTTTAAAAACACACATAATTCTGATAAAAAAAACTTTATTTCTTAATGTATGTGTATTTGTGTATCAGTTTGGGGAATTAATAGTTGACATGCGATAGTTGAGCTATTTATCCACATTTTTTTCACGATTAGGAAAAAAACCCTAGCTAATTCTGCAAAAACGCGAATAAATGACGTGACCTCCCCAAATTTACAAAATTTTCGCGTGTTACAAATCGATTATCTGAGAGCAGAACCCGTATGAATAAGATATGTTTGGTTTGATATATGTAATATTTTTAATTTATTTATTTTCAAATTTAATTGTTATAATTCTTTTTAAAATTAAACGAATTATGGTGGCGAGATAATACTTTTTATGACAAATTATGCTAATTTATAATATTTATTAAATTATTTGAATTTAATAAATATTTATTTTTTCAAAAATATACATTTATTATCAGTAGAGTATTTGATCCAAATTAACTATTAATTTCAAAATGTTTAATTTAGTGAATATTATAAAAATTGAGATTAATGTTGTCAATTTTATTAAATAAGAAAGTTAATTTCGCAAAAACAAACAAATAAATAGTTAATTATTTAATAAATAAATATAATATAGTAAACAATTTAATTCGTGTCCATCGCAAACTAGTTTATTTTTCTTTATAAACATCACATCCGTTACATATCATATCAAAAACTTGGAAAATACTCCTCCTTTACTTCCATCATCTCTCTCTCTCTCTCTCTCTCGTATTAATTTCTCGATTTATTTAGGGCTTCTAACTCGCTCACTCCGATCTATCTATCTATCTCAATGGGCGCTGAAGGCGAGTCAACTCAGTCGGTCCCCACCGCCGCCACTAGTGCCGATTCCGGTACCGAAATTATGGTTCAAATCAACGTCCGTTGCTCCAACGGCGCTAAGTTTTCCGTTCAGGCCAGTCTCCGATCCACTGTCTTGGATTTCAAGCAACTTGTTTCGCAGAATTGCGATGTTCCTGCTGTTCAGCAGAGGTTGATTTATAAGGGACGGATCTTGAAAGATGATCAAACCCTAGATAGTTATGGTATGCGGTTCAGCCTTTCGATTTTTTCGGTGCCTTCGTGTCTTGAATTATTTGATTTTGTGATGTTTGATTGAATTTGTGTTTGTTGATTGAGATGGTCTAAGCATTTGTTGTCATTTATTTATGTGATGTATAAGCTGTAGCTATTAGGTGTCGGAATTATTTAATGATTTCGTGTTGATACTGTGCTGATTATGGATGCTAATATCGTATGTGACATTAATTGATGGATCTCCGTGTTGTGCTTTCTTCTACTTGTATTCCCGAAAGGAATTCAACATGTGTATATAAATGTAGATAAAGATGTAATGAATGAAGAATCTTTGAATGATGAGATGATGATTGCTTCCATGATGTATTTATCCTCGGGAGAAGAATTTCTCATTAGAAGTAGAGTCTTTCTGATATCCAGTCATATACACCTATTTGTGAAATCTCATTAAGTTTATAATTGACATATATGATCTTAGTTGACCAGAAGCTTGAAAAGAGATTGAATAAAATATACATTTTTCAGTAGATTGAGTATTTTAAGTTTGCACAATTGATGCATCTAGAAGAAATAACTGATTGTTGGTGCTTGTTGCGTTGGTTACTGATAGTTAGACAGTAGGGACAAGATGCTAAAAGTCTTTTTTTATTTTGCAATTTAACTTTATTTCCATTTTTGGAAATAGTACAGCCTAAAGCTCTTATTCCTTCCGTTACGTTTTTAATTGGTAATGGTCTGTTTTGCATAATTTTTTGAATGTGTTTGCTATAATTTAAATGCAGATATTTCTTTATGGAGAGTAAGTGTTTAAAATTTGATTTTGTGGTAATGATAAGACCTATGCATTTTAAATGAAATGAGTTTCAATTGAGCTGATGAAATGTGATTTGGTATGGAAGTTATAAAGTGGGGAGCATATCGTAATCATGTCGTTTTATTAATGGACATAAGGAAAATGTTAAACACAAGATGTTGGCAATAAAGGTAGTTCAACTATTTTAAATTTTGTGAATGACATGGGAATGTTTGTAATAACGTAGGGATGTTTTTTTGCATAAAAGACAAACCTTATTCTTTCTTGTTTGTCTATAGCTACACGTTTTCGTCGGTTTGGATTTCTTTCTTCGTAAATGTTATGCGCGTCTCTACTGCTGGATTTGCTTACATTATCATAATAGTTTTTACTTTAATTGCTTGTCTTTAGTGACCCTCTTAGGGTTGCGTGTTCTCCAATTTAACTCAAACTTGTATATGTGGGATGAGGTGTATGTTTACTTGAATTAAATGAAGGTATTTACCTTTCCTGCTTATCTATAGTGACTCAATATGGCTCTCTTTTTACACCAACATTATGTAGTTCATTGATGCAAGTTAAACTTACGTAGTGGTGTTCCTCTTTTGTAAACATAGAATATCTTCATAATATTATTTTCTGATGTCTGTGGTCTCATGTGGCGATGTATGCTTCATCTTTCCTCCAAGGTTTCAGTATCCGGTGTTGTGGAACTTTTTGTAGTTTGTAGTTGATAGTTGTGGTTCTTAATTTTATTGCTGGCTGAGTAATTCTTTCTGTTTAGTTCATATACCTTAAGATAGACTTTTTTGATTGAGTTGAGGTCCATGTAGTTCTTCTGGTCCACTCTATCATCATCATCATTATTATTATTATTATTATTATTATTATTATTATTATTATTATTATTATCAAATCCTACATTTTTTTGATGGATTTACAACTATTAAAATTGTTTTGTTATTTTTCTGTTGCTTCCGAATATATCTTGTCATAATTGAGCTATTACTTTCCACTTTATTTAAATGTTTCCTTGTTTTCTGGTGCTGCTGAAGGTCTTCAGGCAGACCACACTGTTCACATGGTTCGCGGGTCTCCCCCTCTTGCAACGCCACCAGCTACTGCTGCTGCGAGTGTTGGTAATCCAAATGACGTTCAAGATTCCACCCAGCGTGCTAATCCTAATGACGGAGGTGGGTTAGGAGGTGCGGGGCTTGGGGCATCACTGTTTCCTGGGCTTGGTGGGCTTGGCTTAGGTGCAGGTGGTGGTACTGGTGCTTCTGGTTTATTTGGAGCGGGACTTCCAGAGTTTGAACAAGTGCAGCAACAACTGACTCAAAATCCCAACATGATGCGGGAAATAATAAATACACCGGCCATTCAAAATCTAATGAATAACCCAGACCTAATGCGCAGCTTGATTATGAGCAATCCCCAGATGCGTGAGATCATTGATCGAAACCCAGAGCTTGGTCATATTCTTAATGATCCTGGCATTCTTAGGCAGACCCTAGAGGCTGCTAGGAACCCAGAGCTTATGCGTGAGATGATGCGCAACACTGATAGGGCAATGAGTAATATTGAATCATCACCAGAGGGCTTTAACATGCTCAGGCGCATGTATGAAAATGTTCAGGAGCCTTTTCTGAATGCTACAACAATGGGCGGGGGCGCTGGAAATGATTCGGGATCTAATCCTTTTGCAGCTCTTCTAGGAAATCAGGGTGGTGGTAACCAAGGCACAAATGCCTCTAATGAATCTTCCAATACTGGTTCTGAAACAGCTGCAGGAACTACTATTCCCAATAGCAACCCTCTTCCTAACCCATGGGGTGGTACTGCTGGTAAGCTTCAGCACATAGTTATATATATATCAATTTTTCTGCACTATGTCAACATGTCTAATTCATTATAGCTCCTTTCCTGCTATTCATAAAGATTGTTGGAAGCTTATTCTTGTGTTGGACTTTGAAATAGGATAATTGGGAACGTATATCGGTAGTAGGTAGAAATTGTTATGATGCCAAAGTTGGACCTGAAGTTCCTGATAGGATTTAGCAATTAGAAGAAGCAGTTTCCTGTTGTAATAGTTAGGTAGCCCAAGGATATAGACAAAATTGTAGCTGACCATCTGGAAAACTAACTGATGTTTTGGCAACAGAGGTTGATTACACCTTTAACGGCTGGGATAAAAAAAATTGAACTTTGGATAAGCTTATCTTTCTGATGGTCTGCTGAAAATTTATTGTGATTTTTGAGCTTGTAATAGTATGCTATACCCACACTTGTGTTGCTATTTGTGAGCAGGTTCCCAAACAAACACAGCGGCAAGGGCAAATCCTACTGGAGGGGCGGCAGGAATTGGTGGCTTAGGAGGGCTGGGTCTCCCAGGGCTGGATCGCACGATGGGCATTCCAGATCCATCAGCAATGAACCAGCTTCTGCAAAATCCTGGTGTTTCACAGATGATGCAGAGCATGCTTTCGAACCCGCAATACATGAATCAGGTATGCATACTACTTTAAATGGGTTTTAAATTTCTAGAATGTGATTGATGCTTCAGATAATGATATCTTACCCAGAGTTTTTCTTTAATTTCAGTTTCTTGGAACTAATCCTCAACTCCAAAGTATGTTTGATATGAACCCTCAATTAAGAGAAATGATGCAAAATCCAGAAATTATTCGTCAGCTTACCTCGCCTGAAATGATGCAGGTTTATAATAATGGAGTCATCTGTTTGTTTCAGTTGTCTTGAAGTTGGAGTGGCCCGATAAATGTTTTAAAATTATCTAATGATATCATATGTTGAATGTTGCAATGTGTTGATGCTTGATATATTATTTCTTGTAGCGGATGTCAACATTTCATCAGGCACTTCTCTCTCAGCAGAACAGACAACAAACGACTCAGTAAGTGAACACTTTTTTCTAAATTAACAAGTGTCTTGTGCAAATTTTTCTGCTGTTTTCCTCTCAAGTCCTAACATAATAACACTTCTTTTATTGCTGTAACATGCCTTTTAGCATGTCATGACATAAAATATGTTTTTAGGAGTTTGCTGTTGCGTATTTTTATGTCTTTATCTTTTTTAGGTATCTTTGATGTTAATTAAAAACCTTAATGCCAGCCGTCAATTTGCAGTAGGGTTGTCAGATTTTATATGAAGTTACTCAAATAATCGATTATACATTTGTTTCCTAGTCTATCTTTCCCAGCTAGTTGTTTGTGACTATTACATAGGGTTTATGACTATTAGATAGGGGTTTGGAAGACAGGTGATATAAGCTATTGCTGGAAAGTTTTCCAAGGACATATATATAATTAGCTGAAGTATTTGTAACTTTCAAACATCACTTTCAGGTCGGAAGGTATCAGATAGGGCTAATCCAATCAATAGCTTACACTCCTAAGATTATGTTGTTTTGTCAAGTGTACAGGAACCCTTTCAGAGGTTGACCTTAGAATCCTAATTCTGTTAATATATGTAATCATATATAATTATTTTTAAAATATTACTCCTATAAGCAGATTTATCATGAATTTCATTAATAAAATGTGTAGTATAGGTATTTCATACATTTTAGTAATAAAAATTGGTGATCCAGGTTGTTTGGGTTAGACCTCAACAAGTCATTAGAAGTATCCCTAGAAAGTATAAACATAACCCAATCCATTTATAGAAAATGAATCACCCAATTTCTTACAAGTTGGGTCAAGTTTATTAGTTTTTGTCCAATTTTGCAACATCCAGTTGTACTGATGGAAATAGTAGTATGTAGAAACCTAAATAATTATTTGATAGGGAAGGGTTTCGGTTTCCAAAGTGTCTTCTGCACATGCCCCCCAAAATTGAAAGGGTTCTTTTTATCCTTAATTGTTGTATTAATATAAAGATAATATTTTGAGTTTCTGTTGGTTTATTTTGTAAAAACTAGTTGTCATATAATTTTATTTTTTTGAAATCCACTTCTATATATTAGAGTTATGCACATTTTTGGAGTAGTGTTTAGGTCCCAATCTCTGTAATCATCACAGGACCCTTAAAATGATTAATACTGGCCTGACTACTTCAATCTGGTTAAGCTTATCCACAGAAAGGTAGGAAATCTTTGCTTCAATCTGATTATCACTAACCTTTTTACTTTCCTTTGCTGCTCTGGTGCAGGGAACCAGCTCAAACTGGTGGGATTGCAGGTATTTAAGAAACAGCATATATAGCTAAGATCAAGTATTCAAAAGGTTTTCATTTTAATATTGCATGCTTTTCTTCAAATTCAAGGTGCAGGAGCACAAAACAACATGGGGCTAGATATGTTGATGAATATGTTCAGTGGACTTGGAGCTAGTGGCTTGACTGTCCCAAACACTCCCGATTGTATATTTCCTTACTACTGAGCTTAATATTATATGAACTATTGAACTGCTTGGCATTTTGATATATCTGCAGCCAGACTGAAGTTTTTACATACTCTGTCTTTTGTAGTGCCTCCAGAAGAGCTCTATGCTACTCAGCTATCACAACTCCAAGAAATGGGTTTCTTTGATACCCAAGAGAATATTAGAGCACTGCGTGCTACATCAGGAAATGTGCATGCAGCGGTGGAGAGATTGTTAAGTAACCTCGGTCAGTAGTATCAAGTCTACCTTTGTTATTTAGTAGCTTGTGGGTGTGTAAACAAGTTGAACAAGTGTCTTGTAAAGACAATAGACATGTCGGCACTTGTAATTCCATTTTGGGGGTCTGACTAATAAATTAAGCATTTCCTTTGTATAACTAGTCCTTTAAGACACCCTCCCTTTTCGTATTCCTGTCAATGTAAATGCATTGTTTATTTTTTTCTTTTGTTGAATCGAGCGTAGTAAGAGACATATGCTAAACTATATAATTACCATAGTTTGTTTTCTCCATTCAATTCATGCTTGTATATTGGTGAGTCAAATTCTGATAAAATTGTATGTATTTTTTAAATTATAAGTTCCTTAAATGAACTTGAAACAGGGTCACTGTTTTTTTTTCAAATTACAACTGAGAAAGTTGCAAAAACTTGTTAAGATGTTAGATAGAAAATACTGAGAAAAAATTATGGTGGCTAGAGTTTTACAATATACTACTGTTCTAGTTAAAAATACTATTATTAAAGTAGTACGAGTTAGAATTGCCATTTTGGAGATTCGAAATATCCAACATTAGAAACAACTAACTAATTTATTACAACTTCTACTAACATCATATTGATCTATTTATATAGACGCTGCATAACATATTGCGTCCATATGAATTTGTTTTGTTGGTATTTGGTGATGCAGTTATTTTTATATTCTTAATATATATAAAAAAAATTCTCAAATTATTGTTCTATACTGTAGGAGTTTATAATATATAAAAAAATTATTTAAGAATTAAGAAAATGGAAAGTTATGGGAGAGAAATAATAGGGGATGAAGACGCATAACTGAAAATAACTACCCATATTCTCAAAGTAACCGCGCACTCTACACTTAAAAACATCTCCCATTTCTTCAACTTTTTCTTTTCTTCTTCTTTTCATTAATCACCATATATCAGTTTTTACTTGGTATAATGATGATGAACTCAAATTCTTCATCTTCTTCTTCTGAACCTCCTGATTTTACTCCTCCCAACTCTGATGATCACGAAATGAACAGCCCTCCATTCTTTCAGACTGGCTTTCGTTATTCAAATGATCAGAACTTACCCAAGAAAACGATAATGAACCCGAGAAATAAAAGAACCAAGATGATGACAATCGACAGTTCTACTACTGCTTCTACTTCTAGTAATGTTGCTGTTACTGCTAGTAAATCAAAATATAGTAAAAAACCGGACCCGTCTGCTCCAAAAATTACTAGGCCTTGTACCGAGTGTGGGAAGAGGTTTTGGTCAGTAAAGGCGCTGTTTGGACACATGCGATGCCATCCAGAGCGTCAGTGGCGTGGCATTAACCCTCCGCCCAATCTTCGACAAGCGTCTACTGTTGATCATCACGGCATTGCTGATGATCGTTATAATAAGGATTCGTCAGTGACTGAAGAGGATCAACACGTGGCTTCTTGTTTGTTGTTGTTGGCTAATGCTTCTCCCCCTCCTGTTGTTTTGGATCAGACTAATCCTACTAGAGTTCCTACTGATTCTACAGGTGGATTTTCAAATTTGGATATCAGGCATCATCAGAATGTAGTGTTTTGCTGTGGAAATAATGATAATCCTGTTATGGATCATGGGGCGGGGCCTTCTGGGGTCAATAGTTTTAAGTTCGAGTGTTCTAGTTGCAAGAAAGTGTTTGGGTCTCATCAGGCTCTAGGGGGTCACAGGGCTAGTCACAAGAATGTCAAGGGTTGTTTCGCAATAAATAAGAATATTGATAATGCTGCTACTGAGGATTACAGCAGCATTGGTGGCCATGATAATAGAAATGTTGATCATGGGAATCCCTGTCAGGATCAGCAGGATAAGATGTTAATGGAGTTGGGGCACAGGTGCAGTATTTGCTTAAGGGTTTTTCCGAGTGGCCAAGCATTGGGTGGACACAAGAGGTGCCACTGGGAGAAAGGTGAAGATCCATCATCTCAGATGCAAGGAGGATCAGAGTCCAATCAACAATGTGGTGCAAAGGGAGCTTCTGCATTAGACCTGAACTTGCCTGCACTACTTGAAGATGACCATTCATCTTCCTCTTTAACTTCTGGGCTATGTCTGGACTTAAGGTTGGGATTGTAAGCACATTATGGAATTAACTTGGAAATGTTGTTAATGCTCCAAAAGTGGGAGCATAATATGTGTATGTGGATGTAGAACTTTAATAGATGATACTATATATACTTGTCTGTACTATTATTTACTACGAATAACAGAAAGTGTAAATAGGTGTATCTGTTTGTACCTTATTCGCATATTTAGTTCCCTTGCTTCTGTGTGTTCTCTCATCTCTACGAGTTTCAGATGTTTTTAGCGAATACATGCATGTGGAATCTTTTGTCAAGTTATTGCCAAGAATCAATCTGATGCACTCAATGTGATAGTAAACAGGGATTTCTTGCTACAACATTCATCTTTTTTTGTACTTTTTAGTAAGAAGGTCGTGTGCGTGTTTTTTTTCCATATCTCATGAATTAAGCGATGCAAGTTGTTTTTCCAATACTCAATATTTGTTGGTATATAATATGTCAAGAAACTTAATTTAGGTTGTCGTCTACGTTCTAAAACGTTAATGTAGCCCAAGTATTATAGTTGCATTTTATTTATACATGTTAGTATGATTTGCATGTCCACTGTGTTTAGTACTATAGTATAGCTGCACCATATTCTTTTTGTAACTCAGGAACCTATGAATTTTCTAGTTGTCCAATATCACGTAATTATAAACCCTGCTGCCTATACATGCAGCGAGATAGTTCACAGAACTGCATTAGTTGTGATACAAATTAGGAACTTCATTACAAATAAGATGTCATTACAATCCGTGTCATCAATTCAGAATCAGTGAATCAGTTCGATGAGTTCTCACCGCATAGATTCTCTGCCATACTGGGAAGATCAGGTAACTTTGCTCCTGGATAAGGGAATAATATAGAAGGAAAAAGAAGCCACTAGGAAACTATGAGGATTGAGATCACATTTAGTATATCGAAATATAAAATATATCTACCGTGAAGGGCATTCCAGCAACCCCATAATATACGCTATTTGTGCAGCCGTGTAGTTTTCAAAGTCTAAAACTTCTATGCATGTTTTATGCATGTCTAATAAGGGGGGGGGGGGTATTTAGTCTATATATGATGCTATCACTTTTGCATTGTAAACCTGTAATGTTATTCATCCAAATCGTTTTCTTTTTCGGATATTTATTTTTATTAAAAAATTGGACTAAAAACTTGCATTTGTGAAGGGTCAGATGACTTGGATATATGATCAGATATATCTCTTAGTGAAGTTTATATATATGTATGACAGGCGAAACATTATAAAACTTTCGAAATTCAGGTATATTTTCTGATGGAAATCCTTCACTTATGCAATCTGCTTGCATGTAGAGAGGAGCAATTTGTAATAGAGCATAGCAATTTGTATCCACAAGTGTATATTTTTCGAGATTAATTTACATGGAACGCCCAACCTTCTGGTTAACAGCATTCACCTTCATGCTGTCACCTCATATTTCACAATTGTAGTTAACCTACTCTACTCATTTGTTAGTTAACAACAACATGTCTATTATTATGATCTGATTGACCAAGCTTCTTATATATATAGATTCTAAATAATATATAGATATCTTCCAAGAATAAATATACATTTCGACATTACAATTACAATACACAAGTGTCTCAGCTAGTTGTCCAGTATGAGGTTTACTACACACATATATGGTATCTTAGACATCATTCAAAGAGGACCATGAACCTTTTTATAACTTTGATTCTGAATTTCGGTGGCAGCATGAATATCCTCTAGTTTAATTCAACCAGCTAGCTTGTTTACATTGAAGAAATATATGAGATACACAATTTTTCATAATAATTGAGCTGACTTCTACTAAAAAAATGGATAGTTGCTGATGTATTCTGTAATGTGGTGACTGGGATCTCTGCGAAAACTGTTTATTTTATTCCTTCTTCATTGACATCGAATTAAGCTTCTTTAATTCATAAAAAAACAGGTAATAATATAACCAAGTTCAAGAGATTCATTTCCATTTTTTTACTAGTTCAGATTTGCATGAAATGAAGAAAATTTTCACACCCGCGTTTATATAAATCCAATTTTTTTTGTTCCAGCATATATATGTTGCGAATTCTTCATTGTTTGAGCCTTGGGGTGTTACGTGTTAGGTTTTAATTCTTTTACTAAATCTTGGACAAGCAAGTAGCCCAGTGCGCATTGGCACAAGTTCAAGTAGAAAAAAGTTGGGAGCTAGTGGTATTTTGGAGCTTATGCTAACTTTTTCATTCATTTTTCTGTAGTTGAAGTGAATATATATTCATGGAATCTCTGCCATCCTGGAACTTGCTGGAGTTCCACTAGACTGCAGTTTAGTAGGATTCGATCACTTTCTATTTAGTCGGCCAGTAAAAGTTATACATATATAGATGTTTGATGAACATAAAAACAGGAAAAAAACAAGAACTTCACAGAATCTGAACTGTTCCCATATTTCTTGTGGGGGAGAGTGGTCCTTTTATTTAATTTTTGGCATTTATTTTAGTGGTTGACAAATTTTTATCCTGTCTTCGTAGACGATAAGCCTCATAAAAGCATGAGCAAGGTTCAAGCAAAGAATCAACCATAGCAACAAGTTGGGAATTATGCCCTCTTCTTACTTTACATTCAACTGCCACTAGTGCTCCTGTACAACATATGGACATCATGTCAGTGATTCATTATATAAAAACATACAACTGTCATGACATGGTCCTAATCACAGATGTTGCATATTACATCTGGAAACAAATATTGATCTTTGATCCCTAACTAAATATCTTTTCCTGTAGTTCTTGTAAACAAACCAAGTGCAGTGCTCCAATAGATCACATCCCCTCCCTTCAGCGAAAGGATGAGGGTTAAAGTATTATTGGAGACATGTATGTGATTATAATGCACGAGTCCTATTAAAAAGTCCGCGTGCCTCTAAAAAAATCACTTATAATTTTGTAAACAACACTTACAGATAATCTTCCTGGACCTTGATAAGTTTTCCAAAACACACGTCTGTAATTATATATATTATCACTATAAGATAAGTAACGGAGGTAAATATACTGGTATATCATAATCACAAGAATCTTCTAAGCTTGAATATACATGTTGTCTTAAACTGATTCTATTGGCTTGTGCATTACACAGATCAGTATAGTATTTGGATATCTATGACACACATTTCATATGTAATTAATCTTTCGTTTCATTGTAAGCTGTTCTAAAGTAAATGACATTATTTTTCTCCATTCAACTTATAGATAAGGTCATGGCCTAGTTATTATTGTTACTATATTTAATACAATTCATATGAGAAGACTGCAATATATTAAACCCCAAGACACAATTTTTCCTAACTATTTTTATTTAGCATTAAGCTGGAGATTGACAAAATGCTTATGTAACATTTGTTAAGAAAAGTGGATGGATTAGCCTTAATAACGTGTGTGTGTTTGTGTGCGCTCCCTTAAGCATTTAGATATATAAGAATACATGGGTTTTACCATTAGCATTAACAAGTGGAGTGCACATCATCAAACTCCTTAATAAACATTTTCTTGATGAACCTTATGTTTGGTTTGGCTTTTAATAATGCTGATTGATGGTATCTAACTGCTAACAAGCAAGGACTAGAAATATAGTATTGTTTATGAGCATTATGAACTTTTGCTTATGTCATAACGTTGGCTATTTATTTAAATAACATTCTAGTTCCTTTTCAATGACTAATCAAAACTATTAACGCTAACAATAATGTTTGTATGCTGTTTAGGTCAGAGCATTTGTTTGTGTAAACTTTTGGAACTATGACTTTATCCCCTCGTGATAATTTCACAATACAGAACTATCACCATGAGATTAAGTAGTATACGAAATAACAAAGTAATGGATTCTTACTAATTTAGAGTTGATGAATCAGATTGCAAACCCTTTGATGATGTCTATTTGAACAGATTATTATAATGATACTAGAGATTTATATATAATAGGTTGATTATGTGGGTAATGTAGTTGGTTGTTTCCTCATCAGCAACACATGTGGGCTCTGCAGCTGCTTCTGCAAATCAGGATCAAGCCACTTAATTATGGTGGCCTGATGACGATTAGCGATTGTTTTACGACTAGATTACACGTCTAAATATATATAATTATTTAGTAATGTGGTTAAGGCCAGAAAAAGAATGGATGCGATGCGGCATCATGAAACCTCTGCAAAAAAAGGACGTGACCCCTCTAGAACTCTGAGGGGTTGCTACTTGCTTATGGGCTAATGCAGAAGAGAAAGTAATCTAGCCTCTGGATAATCTAATGGGTAAATTAAGAAAGCACATGTAGCCAATCAGAAAGAAACAATAAACCATACTTGTCAATTTGCTTCTTCTTTACAAGACATATGATGAATTTTTTTTACAAACATGAATAACGGATTAATAAAATTTAGATTTCAGGAACTTTCATGATAACCCAAGTTGACTATAGAAATTTAGTTATACTATCGAATGATGATAAGTGAAATGAGACTGATTTCAAGGATGATAAGTGAAAACATGCATGCTTTCATGGATGATATTTGAAAGCTATAATAAAACACTGTACTGTAAAACTAAAATGTCATTAAAATTCTACTAGCAGTTAATTTTCTGCAAGAACTTTCGACTGCAGTGTTATCCTCTTCGCGGTACTATATGTCCACATACTATCAGGTTGGGTAGAAAGAACAAATTGTCTCTATTAATATATTTCTTTTACCTTGTAGGTCCTATCTAAACGCACTATAAAAAGAGATTCTTTTTTCCAAATGTAACATTATGTTCTCATGGCTGGAGGAGGAGGGAGGTAAGTAAAAAACTGGTTTTGTCAGCCAAAAACAAACTGGTGTTACAACAGACAATACTCTATTTAGTGTTAGATTAAATAAAAATTAAGAGGGCAACATATTCTGGTGGATTGAGTTTGATTCCGTGCAGATAATATCGCTTATGTGACTTTTTCTCAGCTGGGTTGGGTTTGATTCCATATTCTGGTGGCTTGAATTTGCTTCCATACATTTCATGGAGGTTTGGAATATCTTATGTGACTTTATATCTGCTGAGCGCACATACAAATATCTTCATCATGATATATAGTCTTCACAAAGTGAGTCGATTCTTCTGCCTTTATCCCTCATTTGTTGGTATTTCTTTCATTACTGTCTGTATTACTCTTCAAACCAGTATGGATTCTGCGTTTGTGATAAGCTCCCTGGTTTAATGATTTCTCCTTCTGTTTGTTGATTTTGTAAACTAAGATAAAGTTGAACAACCCCATCTGATTCATGTCAGCTATAGTTTCTACTCATATTTCAAATTGTCGTGATTCTTGATTTTAATTTCAAAGAAGTTGTTGATGCTCATTTCAAAACAAGTTTTTCTAAAAAAACTTCTTGAATACCTTGTCACAAAATTGAGGTCTGCTTGGTTTCCTCTAAAATGCATCTCTGATTGCAGTTCCAAAGAATTTTCTGTTGAGCAATTTATGTGCGAGCCAGATTGATTGGGCTTTTGAAGACGGGTGATAGCAATCCTGCCTGGCAGTTTCTCTTTCTGTTTTTCATATTTAGCTTTCTTCTGTGTTTTGGTTCGTGACATTTTATGTTTTAAAAGGACTTCTTTATGTGACATACAAAATTGAATTAGCTCAATATGGATGATGGTTCCCCTCTCAACATGTTCAGAACACTTTCGAACAACAGTTTGGATTTGGATCTCATGAATGACCTCTTTGATGATGGATGTTGGTTAGAGACCACACCTTCTAACTCATGGCAGCAGGGCCCGTCACCAAATGCTGCAGATTTTTCTTCATACTTCCCTATCGTCAATGCTGATAATATAAGCCACTTGGTTCCATACTTGCATCAGAAGGATTTTCAAGAGGAAAAAGAAAGATTGAACTCTAGCGATAACGTGCGTTTTGTTTATCCTCTACTTGATGAGCGTGATGGAAGTGAAAAGGACAGGTGGGATGCTTCAGCATCTCCAACTCAATCAAGGAGTTTTTTGGTTCAAGGCAGTAAATCGAACACAAGATTGTGGATTGCACCGAGTGCAGATCCAAATCCAGCAAGCTCCGTGAAGAATAGACTAATTCAAGCATTTGAACATTTAAAAAATATCACAAGAGATGATTTCCTCATTCAAATTTGGTTGCCTGTAAAGAGAGAAGGCAGAATTGTCCTTAGCACTATTAATCAACCATTCTCTCTTGATCCAAAATCCAAGAGTCTTGAGTGTTACAGATATGCTTCCAGCAGCTACCACTTTGCAGCTGAGGAAGACTCCAAAGAGTTTTTTGGCTTGCCTGGCCGCGTTTTCTTAAAGAAGTGGCCAGAGTGGATGCCCGATGTCCATCTTCTAAGAAGGGAAGATTACCCACGTGTTGATTACGCTCTACAGTACAATGTCAAGGGATCTCTAGCGCTTCCTGTTTTTGAACGAGGAAATGGTGCTTGCTTGGGTGTTGTTGAAATTGTGACAACCGGTCCATATGTTAATTGCCTCCCTGAGGTTGATGATGTCTGCAAAGCTCTAGAGGTTTTATATTTTTCTCCTAGCTATCATTTTTTGCATTTCACTTGTATAGTAGCTGAACCGTAAAGAACTGAAATTATGATAGATCTGCTAGAATTGTGCCATGCCATGTCATAGCAGCTTTCAACTGTTTCCTTCTTATATTATATATTTGAAGCTTCGTGTTTGAATCCATGAAGAAATTTCAGGAAATGTGAATTGCTGCAAATATGTATCAAAAACATATACGCCTTCTCTTCTATATCTCATTGCCTCAGCCTTTCTAGTTCTTTATCCATGCATCTCTTCTTCTTTTTCTTGTGTATTACATCTTCTATTCCTTTGCTAATCATCTCAAAAAGGAGAGAGCCCTTAGTTCGAAATTGCTTTCGGTTTCATTCACTTAAGCTTCTGTTCATCCAATCCCATGTATAAATAGTACAGAATTGAGTCAATGACTTGAGTGATAAAAAAACATTCCTACGTATCTTTTGATTTCAGTGTATGCATTTGTAAGTCGCTGAGTAAAATGTTTTACTTTGCAGGCAGTTGATTTGAGGAGTTCTGAATTGTTCACTCCTCCCATAGTGAAGGTAAGTAAATAAAATTGAAAAATATATTCGTTGATGTATCCATAATTTGAAACCATATCGGATATTTATATACCATTTATATATCAGGATGGCCATGAATCTTATCAGGCTGAATTGGTAGAAATTAAGGAGTTTGTGACATTTGTCTGCAACACATATAATTTGCCTTTAGCTCAGACTTGGGCTCCGTGTGTTCATCAAGATACAGATCAGTGCCGCTATGATGGAAATTCAGCACGTCTTTCCATTGTCACTTCTGCTTCCTATGTACATGATGAACAAGTCTTGGGCTACCACGAGGCGTGCTGTAAGCATCACCTGCCTAGAGTTGAAGGTATAGTAGGGGGAGCACTTGGGACGAATCAGCCATGTTTCGTGACTGATATTAGTGCTTTTAGTGAGACCGAGTATCCTTTTGCATATCACGCCAAGATGTTGAAACTGAAAGGTGCTGTAGCAATACGTCTCAGAAGCATCTATACTGATTCAATGGATTTCATTATAGAGTTCCTCCTTCCACTTGGCTGTAAAGATTTAGAAGAACAAAAGCAGATTGTAAGCTCAATATTATCAAAACTACAACAATCTTGCAGTAGTTTACGGTTTGTTTCTGACCCGGAGCTTGAGGCAGCAACTCTACTGCCAGAAAGAGAAGAGGTTAATCCTTTAGAAGGCAAGATATTTGAAGAAAACAAAAACAAGTTGGTGCCTTCTTCATCTTCAGAAGAAGCCACTCAAGATGAATCATCCTGGATTGCTCAAATGATGGAGGCCCAACAGAAAGGTAAAGGTATTCTTGTTTCCTTGGGGCATCAGAAAGATGAGTCAGAGGAAGAATTCAAGGTAAAAAACAACTGGATTACCACTAGAGGAGACGTGTACGCTGGGATTGGACCTTCAGTGCATAAAGAAATATTGCAAGATGGATCCAGAGAAGGTGTGAAGGATGGTGTAGATATGTCTTTAATATCTACCAACGGGCAGCGTTCATCTGGTGCTAAAAAAACAGGGCAGTATAGAAGGATCAAAGCTGAGAGGACTATCAGTTTGCAAGTATTAAGACAGTACTTTGCTGGTAGCCTGAAAGATGCTGCTGCAAGTATTGGTGGTACGGATACTCATCACATGTAAATAATTTTCACATTTTAAGCAAAGTAACCATGCTAAAATAATTGAATCTCCTGTGCTCAGTCTCAAAACAATGATTAACAATATTTTCTTTATGCTATCAAGTTTAAGAGAAAATTTAGATCCTGCCAGTTTAGTATCATTATTGATGATGGTGGTCATGCTAACAGAGTGCAGCTCAGTTCTTTTCTGCTTAAATAAAAGAACGTTAGTTCATGCTGCATATAAATAAATTAATATATAAACAACTATCTCATGCTCATTATTAGTTTCTTGTTTCGTTACGTGTGCAGTGTGCCCCACCACATTGAAAAGAATATGCAGGCAACATGGTATCAGTCGATGGCCTTCTCGAAAGATCAAGAAGGTAGGACACTCGCTTAAGAAACTCCAACATGTTATAGATTCAGTTCAAGGTAATGAGGGTGCTATTCAACTCAGTTCCTTCTATACAAACTTCCCAGAACTAAGTTCTGCAAATATAAGTGGAATTAGCTCCCTGTCAACATTAAAGATGGATAATCATCTGCAAATGCAGAGTCAACAAACGAGAAGCTTACTGTGCCCTGCAACCACAGCTTCAAAATCAACTTCTTCTTCCGGTCATAGCTCCAGCTCAAGCTATTATTGTTCCACAGAAGCAAAGGAGATGAACGTCAACGTCAATGTATCTGCTCCAGAAGATGCTTCACCAGCAGCAGGGGTGCTAAAGAGAGCATTCAGTGATGTGAAATTGTATGACTTGGGTCAAGAGGATACAAAGTTTCTTGTAAGATCACAGAGTCATAAAATTTTCAGCGACCTTTCCCCACTGCAAAACGGTAATAACAACCAGACCGTACAAAACTGCATAACTTTTCGAGTGAAAGCCACATTTGGGGAAGAAAAACTTCGTTTTAGAATGCCAGAGTATTGGCATTTTACAGATTTGCAAAAAGAGATCTCAAGGCGTTTCAATATAGATATAGAGGATGTCAATGAAGTTGATTTGAGATACTTAGATGAAGATTCAGAGTGGATACTCTTAACATGCAATGATGATCTTGAGGAATGCATCGATATACACAGATCATCCAAGACTCGTACAATTAAACTCTTGCTGCGTGAAGCACGTTATCCCAATCTTGGCAGTTCTCTTGACAGCTGTGGACCATCCTGATGCCATATTGTTAGTCTGTTGTTTGACATTGAGGTTGGTGCAGCCATCATTCTGTCGTTTTTACCAGTTCTTGCTTTTGCATTAGGTTGCAATGTATTAGTATTAGTATAAGAAAGAAGCTTTGCACCATCTTGAAATTATGAATACATGATGGTACAACAGCCATTAATATTTAAAACCAGACGATAGAAGTTTGCCCCTTGCTCTACGGGGGTCTAGTAATTAATTTAATGCTGTATAATATTTACATATATAAATAGCTGAGTTGTAGCACTAATTACTGCTACTGTGATGTATTACTATATATGCTTCTGTTCACTCTTTTCCAGGTATCATGTATGTGAAGCTAAACAATCTTTGCACCTACGCGTTCTTTTTATTTATAACTTTCATTGTGTCGTTATGATGTACGGGACATTCAAAATCACCAGCAAAGCAATGACATGCTGAGAAAACTCTAATCATACAACTTCATTTTCCCAGTGTACTCTGTCATTACTGATTACAGGCTTGTGCATCATGCATGAGTGAAACCATCTCCTTTGTGAGTCCTCGTCGTATTTATTGGTAAAAATCTATTGTCATTTGTTGCAAGCTGTGTAAGAATATATTACAGGCTGGTAACAACTTGTAGTCATATTATTATGAACACTTCTCAGGCTGGGAAAAATTATTTAAAGTTTGTGAAAGTAAACTAGAATCTAACTGATCAAAAGACAATTAGTAAAACTTAACATTATATACGTACATGGATTAAGGTGATTGGATTCTTACATCATATGGAAATTTCTGTAGATGATATTGCAGCCTATCCTTGACCAGTACAATTAGCTATAGTCTATACATCACCTATATGGATGTCTTCTATGCAATAGAATTGGAAGCTATTAATCGTGTGTTTCTTTCATCTAATTCTTATACTATTGTTCATCATTTCCTTCGTAACAATCAGTGAATGAGACTCTCTCAAGTCTCAACCTCCTGCAACGTTACCATGTGGATCACATAGACTTAATTGAACCTGCATACCACAAAAGAATGAAATAAGGTAATATGTTATGGTGTTTATTGTTAATTACCGGCACCTGGAATTTGAAAACAGAAAACAATTGTCTGTCAAACTGCTTGATGCATGATTGGTGCAACAACTCTCATTTACTCAATACTCACATATAAAGAAACAAGAATTCCAAAATTCGTGTTGGAAAAATTGTGAAGGAACCAGGAAGGATTCAAAAGCACCACAGTTAGCGTTACTGCGTTAGCACCAAGTGTAGTAAACGTTAGCACCTAGTGTTAGACAAGATGCGCGGTGTGATTTGTCAGAATGCTAAATGGAGGAGCTTGGAACGAAGAACGCATGTTGTGCACTATAGGTAACACTAAATAGAGAATCTGGAATGAACTACGAGGATGGCATATTGATTTACTTACTGGCAAAAGCACTAGCCGACGCAAGAATCCAATAAGAATCAACCCCAAGTACATTTGAAAGTAATAAACCTGTAAATAATCGAGGCAAAAAATTAAGCATCAACTATTAAGAAAAGCAATTATTTAATAATAGATCAATGAGACTGACCACAAAAATCTCCGAATTCACAAAAGAAAGGACAATAACCCCAACAAGCTTTGTTATTCTGATTTTACTGCAAATTATTGCCAATAATATAATCAGTTACCACACTTCACAATGAAACAAATTTGACCTTAAAAAAAATAATCCTACCCTTACTAATGCAATTTTTCAAGCATTAAACAGTTCTATCATCTAGTTTATGTATAATGGAATGACAAAGTTATCGTTTCTACTAAATGTAGATTGCATAAAACACAAGATTTCACCACACATTTTACCTTCACCATTGACACTCTATCTCGTCTAAGGTCTTGCATTCTTTCTTGCTCCTGTTGGCTTTCAGTTTCCTCCCAACTCAGCAGGTGGTTTTTTATGACTTTTTAACACGAGTAACAGTGATTTTCTGCAAATCAGATTGTTTCTATTGAGTTTGACTCGTTCCCGAATCCTGAATGGGATCCTCCTTATGAGCATGTTGGAATTAATGTAAACTCAATCTCCTCATCTGTGAACACTTCCTGGAATGCTTCCTTGCATAGTGGAGATACTGCTGATGTGTGGATTGTGTATGATGCTTCTATTACCATCCTTTCTGTTTCTTGGGCCTACAAAGAAGACCCTCAGTTTCCAGAAAAATTCAACTCTATCTTATCAAATCGACCTCAGGGATTTTCTACCTGAGACAACTAGCATTTCAGAATGGGGAGCGAGCTATCATTAAATCGTGGGAGTTCAATTCAACTTTGACCAAAGAAGATGCAAACTCCGACAGAAAGAAGGTCAAATTTATAGTGTCTACAACAGTATTAGTTGGTGTGCTGCTCTCTCTGACTATATTAGTGTTCTTCATCTGGTTTAGGCGAAGACGGATTGCAAAAAAAGCAGCAGAAGCAGCCCACAATTTGATATCAATCAATGATGACCTTGAAAGAGCAGGACCCCGAAAATTTTCCTACCAATCTCTTGTGGTTGCTACTAACAACTTCTCTGATGAGAGAAAGTTAGGGGAGGGAGGCTTTGGGTGTGTATACAAAGGTTACCTCACTGACCTTGATATACCGATTGCAGTGAAAAAGATTTCGAGGGGCTCTAGACAAGGTAAGAAAGAGTATTTAACTGAGATCAAGGTTATTAGCAGATTAAGACATCGAAATTTGGTTCAGCTCATAGGTTGGTGTCACGATCAGGGTCAGTTTTTACTTGCTTATGAGTTCATGCCAAATGGGAGCTTTGATGTTCACCTCTTTGGAAAAAAGAGTAGTTTAGCTTGGGCAGTTAGATACAAGATAACACTTGGTTTTGCATCTGCTTTGCTCTATCTTCACGAGGAGTGCGAGCAATGTGTAGTGCATCGAGACATTAAATCCAGCAACATCATGCTGGATTCAAAATTCAATCTGAAGCTTGGAGAATTTGGCTAAGCAAAACTTATGGACCACAAGCTAGGACCTCAGACAACCGGGTTGGCTGGAACTTTTGGTTAATTGGCACCAGAATATGTAAGCACTGGTAAAGCTAGTAAAGAATCGGATATCTATAGCTTTGGTGTTGTTATTTTAGAAATTGTTACTGGAAGAAGATCAGTGCATATAATGCCGGATGGAAAATCTGAGATGGGATTGGTGGAATGGGTTTGGAGTCTGTATGGAAGCGGAGAGCTTCTTTTAGCCGTGGATGAGAGATTGAATAAGGAATTTGATGCCAGTCAAGTTGAGTGTTTGATGACTGTAGGATTATGGTGTGCTCACCCTGCCCAGAGTTTCAGGCCACCAATCAGACAGGCTAATCAAGTCCTTAACTTTGAGGTCCCAGTGCCAAGTCTTCCATCCAAAATGCCCGTTCCAATTTATCAAGCAATTGTACCTTTGAACAAACCAGAGGTTAGCTCTAGTGATGCTTCTATTACTTGCACAAGCATCAATGTTGGACGTTAAATAAGTCTAGGGCATGTATTTTGGAGAATAAGTCACTGCATGACCCATTTTGACTTGATCAAATGTTGGGGTTTGTATATTTACTCTACCTTGTCCTGTGCTCATGATGTGCATCTCTTATGTCCTGTTTTGAGTTTAAAAAGGGAGCAACTTGGCCATAATCAATCTCTCTCTACGGGGTTTGTATTTCGCCGAATATTCAGTAGGTTTTGAATAATACGCAGCCGTCTCACATCCGGTGATATGTCTCTAGCTTGTTCAAGTTCGTTGAACGAAAACCTCTAGCTTGTTCAAGTTTGTTGAAAGCGTTTTCGTTCATCATTAACACTAGCACTCGTTTTATCTTGTGAGGCATTCGACTCGCACATATGGTGAGAAATGAAATAATTTTAAGAAGACAGTTTCACATTGCACTTGTTTATTTAGACTGCTTTTGTTTGCGTAATTTATATACATATATGGATAGAGGTTATTGGGGTTTTACATTGTGTGCAAATTTCTGTTAGATGATATTGCAGCCAATTATTGACCAGTACAATTAGCTATTGCCTATACATCATCTACATGGATGTCTTCTATGCATATAATTGGAAGCTATAAATTGGGTGTTTCGTTCATCTAATTCCTATACTATTGTTCATCATTTCCTTCATATCTATCAGTGAATGAGACCCTCTCAACCTCCTGCAACATTACAACGGTTGATGGTGGTCCACATAGACTTAGCAGAACCTGCACGCCACAAAAGAATGAAATACGGCAATATGTTATGGTGTTTTTTGTTAGTTACCGGCACCTGGAATGTGAAAACAGAAACAATTGTCCACCAAACTGCTTGATGCATAATTGGGGAAACAACTCTTAGTTACTAACACTCACATATAAAAGAAAAGAAAAATAGAAAATTCATGTAGCCCAAGTGTTACATAAGGTGTGCTGTGTAAGCGTGGGTTGTGTATATACATAACAATAATAGAGAAGCTGGAAAGAACTACGATGATGGCTTATTGATGATTTACTTACTGGCAAAAACACTAGGCCGTGCAAGAATCCAATAAGAACCAACCCCAGGTACATTTGAAAGTAATAAACCTGTATATAATCAAGGCAAAAAATTAAAGATCAACTATCAAGGAACATACAAACAATTATTTGAGAATAGATTCATCGGACTGACCACAAAAATCTCCGATTTCGCAAAAGAAAGTACAATAACCCCAACAAGCTTTGTAATTGTGACTCCACTGCAATTATCGGCCAATGATTAAATCAAATATCGCACTTCTCAATGAAACATATTTGACCTTTAAAAAGAATCCTACCTTATTAATGCATTTTCTCAAGCATTAAACAATTCTACCATCTAGATTAAGTACAAGTGTATAACGGAACGACAAAGTTATCATTTCTATTAGATGTAGATTGCATCGAACACGAAGTTTTGACCTCGGGAACAGTTGCAAGAATAAAGAAAAAGTACAGAAACAATCAGAGAACATTGAATTATGAGGCTTGGCCTTGGGAAAAAGAATGAAGCACAAGTATAGAAATGGTCAGATAACATGAGGTAAATGAAAATATGATGCAAGAGCTTCCATCTGGCTAGATAGTCAAATGTATATTCTATTGCAGACATTTTTAACATCGATGACCGAATATGATTTGGCCACATTACATCACTAAAATGATGCTAAAAATAGGTGTTCTATTGCATAACGTTATTATTCCGTTCAACAATATTTAACATAACAAAGTGCTGCATGAAAACATGGACAATTTGAGGAAACTAACCTTAATACAGAAGATCCCATGGTATGCAATGCCTCCTTGGTTCTTTTGTCTCTATCTCCAGTGCTTACCTGTAGAAGAACAAAAAGAAATACTCCCCAGTCATTTCAAGCAAACTGTACCTGAATACTCTTTCTGGAGGTACAGAAATAAGTGAGAAAGAAAGGGTCTTTGTGAACTTTGGTACTGACCGAAAAAGCGTGCAATATATGAACACAAAACTCAATAGCGATTCCGATCGACATTAGTAGGTTTACGACAGAGACAGCGTTCAGTTGAATTTTCATAACAGCCATTAAACCCTGCATATATTCGTAAATCATTTTTCTTCAACTTATTTCAGTGGTTAAAGATTAAGAAGAGCATATGTAATATACATGTGAATGACTGGAAAAAGGAAAGACAAAGTTTAAGAGATAGATACTACAAAAATACTCCCTCCGTACCACAACAAAGGTTGGTAATTAAAAGAAGTTCCAAAAATTAGGAAATGCTCGTATAAACTGACCTAATACTGCATAGTTTTTTATTCTACTTAGTAGTTGATAAATGATTAAGTTCAGGGGGAGGGGAAGGTGATAATCAAACTCTAGATATTGTATACTCATTATCATCTATCCATCATATACAAAACAATTCTACTCTTTGGGGACATACAATCCAACCATTCGTGTATAGATTCAGTACATGGGACACTTGTGAAACAAAGGGAGTATAAATTTATCCACAACAATTTCCTGAAACAAACCTACCATGAGATTTAAAACAATCATAGCCAAGACGAGTATAATGATTGCAGAACTCCAAACACTGCACCAAAACAGGATATTAAACATCGCAAAGGAAATATCACCAAATCCTAAAATAAAGAGCAATTTTATTTGTAGTTCCTTTATGTAGACTTAATAGTCACGATGATCACACACACACAAAAACACACACTCAGAAACCAGTGAAAGCTGTCAAATAAAGGACAACCTTGATGTCATTACCAGGCAAACCACGAATACAGCGCCTGTAAAATCAGCAGATGATGGTTTAATAGAAGTAACTGCTCTGTCATAATGCAATAAGAGCAAACTCACAAAATCATGCAACAAGAGGGTGTGAAAGAAAAGATATGAAAGCTTATTTTAAGATTTTAAGCAAATAAAGAGAACGGATTAAAGTAAGAATCACGATATGCATAATTTTCTGAACTAGATCTACAAGGTTTCCCTGTGAATGAAATTAGTGACGGAGCCACTGGATGAAATTCTTTTCAATAGGCTGTTGGATGGCATATGCATAATCCTTAATTTTAATGTACATATATATAGTTGTGCATGTGTGCGTGAGGGAGAGAACAATTTTGTCACTAAGACGATAAGATAATATTGCCAAAATAAATTGGTGTCAAGGACCATCAGTAATTCATTACGCAAATTAGTGGAGGGTACTTCTCTGAAATGATAATCTTTTTCACCTTTGATCAGACCAATAACACAACTATGACGTCGCAAGGAAACATGAGCAAGCAGAAAAGCAGTATACTTTTAACAGAAGAAGCAAAGAAAATCTACAAAATTATGTCTAAATGAATATATGTTTTATAAATAGAAGAGTTGAAAGTCTTAGCTATACATCACAATAATGTCAGAGATTAATACAAACCAAGAGCTATGCCGACGTTGATGAGAGCTGTCTCCCAGATATCCAAATATTGCTCAAAGAAGATATAAAACACAGAGTATGGATAGACATTGATCTACAAAATCAAATTGCAGTCAGGAGTCTTGTCCAAATATACTATGTTAATGCTTGAGCTGCAATTAAGTTTTTTCTTTATGTTCCATCTTGTTTCATAGAAGACTACGAAAAAATATTCAATATTAAAAAGTACAAGACATGGGCATGCTGTCAAAAATATAATTAACACGAGTCACAGAGAAGGCAGGATACCAGTGTTCATATGCCTAAGCTTCAATGAGGATTGAGGTGTGATGAAATTATTCTATAGAAAAATAGAGAATGGCATCTCCCATGCAAAAAAAAAGTGTTCTAAATAAGCCCAAAAAAACAACTGTTCACTGACTCATTATTTACAGCAAATACGCATATGCATGTTCTTAGAAAAGTAATAAAATAGATATCCATCCTGTATCATTAACAATGTTGGTATTCTGGAAAGTCTATAAAAGAGGCCCAAGTACACTTTTAAAACAGAATTTTCTCGAAAGGTTGGGCTAGAAGTTAAACAACTTCGGATAAAAGCCATTGTGGTACAATGTTTGATCAATATATTATTTCAACACTTTTTCTGTTTTAAAAGTGAGTAGTGCTAAAATGTTTGACTGAAGGAAAATGGAAAATTGTGAAGATATAACATGATTTTAATGCTAAATAGTTATTATTTATTTTCTTCTTTACTCTTATAATTGCAATCTAGAACAAAGGACATCACGGTTTCCTATGGGCTGTCCTCTAGCAATGTGATTAGAATTGTCGCTTAACAAGCTGCGGGTTGCCCTGTTTACTATCCTCTATAATCTATTCTTCCAGCTAAAATATTTACTTGACAAGGTAATATTAAAATTGGGTTAAGGAGTGTTCAAGAATGTTTTGTTGGCACCACCTTTAAGGAACGGGATAATCTTGAGCAGAATTCTCGTGCAGCACGCATTGAATTAACAAAATCTTCCTGTGATACAACAATAGTTTAGATCAGACTATATATATACAAGTACAGATTTTAGCGGATGAAACTGAAAGAAAGAGAAATGACAAGAGAATACAAGGAAACTGCATGTAATTTAGTACAAAAACGCAACCAAATTGTACATTGTACAAGAAATTAGTCACAAACACCTGTATTATTCGTATAAAAACACAACCATATGTACATTGTACAAGATCTACCAAAGTTACAGCAAAAATTATTTCATACTTCGAATACAAACCTTTCTCAACCTTAAATAGAATAACAGCAAACTCTAACCAGCAACAGATGCACAAAATATTACAGGAAATTTAAATTACAAAAGAATTGCCTACTTGTTTGTTAAGCGGTGTGTGATATGTACGAAACTCTGACGCAAGTATAACCCCACTTTCATAACCTGAAAACAGGTATTAAAATATGTTAATAACTTTATCTGCTACTTATCTGAATCGGAAGTTTTATGCACGTTGTGATTACATAAAACTGATTAGTACTAAACACACAGTTGATTGATAGTAGGTATCAATACAAACCAGTAAGATCTACAGAGCTAGTATATGCTCCATGGCCACCCTTAGCACAGTCAGCAGAAGGTAAGGCACTGAGAAACCATGGTAGCTTTTCTCTGAATTGGAGGGTAGATGGACGATCATTGTACAGATCCGAGTGGAGGAAGCACTAGAACCATCCATAAATATCAGTTCATTGTATTTGTTTTCTTCATTAATAGTGTATTAGCAAGAGGAGGTAGAACAATATATAAATGCATGAAGAACAGCCTTTATGATATAGAGATGGGACATTACAGTTGTGCAATCTTTACAAAATCCTCCAAAACCACAAGGACCTTCATCAGGGGAACAGCAAGGAGGCTACAAAAACGAATCAGCTTCATTTCCAGAGCATTAAATGGATTTGGTAAATAAACTTGCCAGCAATTATGCCTTAGAATGGGTACATAACTTCTTAAAGAATAACAAAGTAATGCATACTACATTATGTAAAACAAGATAGAAGTATAGAACAAGTGTTGTTCAGCCTCACACTCGGGTATGGAGTGACGGACATAACAAAAATCAGAGTGTTGGACCCGATATTTCTGAGCCTTGCTGACACGAGGACCCTGCTCTAATTTTGGAGAAATCTCGTAGTTCTTTTTCATAAAAGACAAATCAAATATGATTCGCAAAGGTATTTGCAAACAATAGAGGGTTTTTTAAAACCTATTATAAATATACCACTCAATACATATACCTCGTAGTTAAGATGTAATAATTACAATATATATACACATACACCCTCCTCAACACATGTCTCAGCAGTGTATCTACAGCTAGACCTACCTACAATATATCTTTAGCTGAACATCACAAACATTTGTGGAAGATAAATGCTAACCTGATCATCCGGGGGACAATAGCTATTATTTACATATTTCCTGCAACAGCCAAAAGCCTCTGGTGATATCCATACAAGAAAATCATCAAGCCATGAGGCAGCTGGCTTTGCAATGTAACTAGTCATAGGTGTCAAAGATGCTCTCGAAATCTGCACAAATTATACAAAACAGTGTCCTTAACATGCAGTATAAGAAAATAAATTAGTATTTAATACTAATTAAGCAGATGTGTATCTAATGTAAGAGCAGATACTTTCTATCAGATAGAGAGCGGACTGATGGATGTACAATCTGATTGTTGATGTACCTCGTTTAGAAGAGAGTTTGAATCACACTGGCTAATGGAACATAACTGATTGGTATGCTTTGATTGAGAGCTGCATTAAAGGGTAATGAGGAATAATTTATGCAACTGCATTAAGTTGGGCATGCTTCGAGAAAGATAAGACAAAAATAATTAACTTGAAGCCGTGAAATACAAGAAAGAGTTAAGACCAAGCTTGGAATAAAAGGTGTATTAATATCTTAACAAGACCACCACTTTAAAACATAGGCCAACATACATGTCTAGGTACTGCTTCTAGCATCAACATGATGTCATGCCTTGTACCAAATCATTACTAAAATTAACCAACTTCAATTGATAACTAAAAATATTCACTAAAAATACCTATGTGGCCAGGTCAACTTATCACGACATGGGCATGTTGTTGTACTAACAGTAATTACAACTGAATAAAATCTTTAAAGGGTATATTCATGATTATATGCCATATATATTTATGCACTTGGATAGTCATATATATTTTTAAACTAAATCAGTTGCAGACATTTATAATTATTGTAGCTTGTGGCTCCTCGCTGTCTGGATGTCCACCTATCATATAGTAGTAGTCTAGTTCAATTAAGGATTTTCTCATTTAGTCAGTCTCGTGGTTGTGTTGCACTGTCACTTTTTATTTGCAATTAACCCTGGTTGATCTTGCTTGTGGAAATTTGATATATCAACTCAATTATGTTTTCTGAACACTTCATTTTACTAAATTTTATCCTGTATGAATTTATACCAAGAAACAAATTTATAGAACTAACAAATTTATAATATAAGACAATTCCACTTGATCATATTCCCATCTCTACCTTAGTAGACATCAAATCCAGTATATATAAAAGTTGTTAACATTAAGGCAAATATTGCCCCAAAAGAATGGCTTTCGAGTGAGGGGAAGTGCTAATATGATATATGATCTTATCAAGTCCTTCTGCCTAACACCTTACAGTTTTGGGAGAGTCGGCAATTTAAGAAAAATCATAAACTCAATTCACTTTCTATGCTGAATTAGATGGTTCCCAATCACAGGTAATAAAATAAACACCATAATTTGTTCTGATCTAATCATTAAGTTTATCAACTAAAGGAACAAGCTAACGTTTGGCTGAGTATATAAGAAATAACACTAGTCCAGGGATGCATACATCGAAGAAAGTTGATACCTATAATTATAGTCTTTGACCACAAAATATAATGGTGGGCCTACTCTTAGATACTCTGAAAGATCATTAAAATATCCCTGCAACAAATGAAATTTCAATTATACTAGGCCAGACGTAATGGAAATGCTGAATATAAACTCATCAAATTGAGAACCTGAAGATACGAGTCTCTAGGAAGAGCAACCTGCTGCTCTAAACCAGGTTGAATCCTTGTGCACAAAGCCTATGAAGATTTTATTCAATTACTTTTAGAAGAAAAAAAGTAATATTTTGATGGTAACACTTCGAAAAATAACTAAAATGCATACCAGATATGAAGACAAGTTGAGAAACTTACAATGCTTGCTAAAGATAATGCAAGAAAAACAGTGATCACAACAATTTTGACTGCCCGAATTGTAAGAAAGCGTGCATGAACTTCCTATAAACATGAAAGTAGAGAAAATCAATACCAGGAGGGAAGCTGAACCGCATAATCATCAGTCCAATGCCAATTAGATGTGACAAAGTTGAGGTACATTATTCTAACTATCTGTTAGCTTCATGGTAAAGTCAAACTTTATAGTAGCAAACTAGTTCTTTAATTTTATTGAACTAAACTTTAAAATTATACTAATTACTAGAACTTTAATCCCGTCCGAATTGAAAATTAAATGTAACAATACTAAACCCATAGATAGAAGAGTAAACCAGATGACTGGATATAAAATAACAGACATAAAATAATGGAATAAAAATAACATTTCTTGAAGAAACCAAAGGCAAGGCTTGTTTCTCAAGGTGGGGAAATTTATATGAAAGTACATGTTTAGAAAGGGTCTAAGAGAAATTAAAGTTCTATAATAGCAATGAAATACTGAATTACAGATCTTATGTCCCAAAGTAACCAAGAAAATGGACATAATCTAAAGTATGAAATTACAAAAGCAATTGCATAATGATGAGACCACCCTTGGGAAAACAAATAATTACCTCCATATATCGAGTCAACAAACCAGGACTCCTCTGAATAGTACCTACAAACATTTTAATGTTCAAAAACAAGATAATGGATGACTGAATTGGACACTAACAATTAGTGCGTAAAATCGTAGGAACTTCTCCTCAACATACAACAAACAAGGATTGTGGAATACAGGCTAAATAAAAAAGAACACTAAATGACTAAAAAGATTAAGTACAAACACATTGAAATACCCTAATAAAGCATATGTGGGTACCTTCGTCATTTGAAAAAACTTCTATGCATGGGAAACAGTCAACCCTCTTAGCTTCAGCTCTCGAGAAGTCAAAAACTATCAAGGCTACAAATGCAGTAACTTGCAAAAGAAAATCCAAAAGAACAGCCAAAGCTACAAGGACACAAAGATTAGGGTCATAAAAGAAGAGGATTTAGCACAATCCATATGTCAAAGTTTCCTATATATCTAAAACAAGAAATAAATGTTACATATCTGAAGAGATTATAAACATTAGTACAAAACCAGTGATATGTAAGCATAATATGGTGGGCTTGCTCACCTGCAAACATGGAGAAGACACGGCATGCTGGCATAGAGATGAACCCTCCAACTGCAAATGCCAAGACTTCACATAAACTAGCTAGTGTTATTGAAGGACCTACATCGCCAAGGGCATTACTTATTCGCACTTCTAGATTCAGCTCTTCTTTTTGCCGTTTCACAGCATGTACCAGTATACACATGTTATCCACTCCAACCTGATATGAGATAGAAGTATATATTTTATAGAAAAGACGGAATAACATATCACAAAAGGAATCGAAACGAAACACGTAAGACAGGAAAACGAACTTCCCAAGCCATGGAATACTTGTCAAGGAAGATATTGCCATTAATCGGAAGTTGGTGGGTCATCTATATACTTAAACTTATATTCTAATGCTAGATAACAATTAAATTGTCTAAGTGAATATTTCTAAATTTATCTTCCTGGTGACTTGTTATCTATACAACTCTTACCCAGGCTGGTTACACAATATGCAGGTAGTCATAGAGCTAAACCACCTTAACAAAGCAGAGAGTACATCCCAAAACATGACAATACAAAAACATTAGATGCATAACACTTACAGCTAAAACTAAGAATGGGATGACTTCCAATATGATTAGTGTAGACTTCACTCCCACTAAACTAAAGAATCCAGCAGATCCAAGTACAGAGAGCACCACAACCATGACTCCCGAAAGTGCAAGTGATACCTGAAAGAAAAAATATTAAGAATAATAGTAGACCACACGGCAAGAAATATATGCAGTAACAGATCCAAATCACATACAAATAAGAATCCACGATCATTTTGTTGCTAGGGTGCTGGAACTCTTAAATATATGATTTCGCTGTACCGGATCTAAATTCAGCCTGGAAACTCATATAAACCTAACTTCATAAAGTAAAACTGGAGTACAGTTGGAACAGCTATGACAAATAGTATACGAAAAATTGCGATACCAAAGTGGCATCTAACTTTAAGGAAAAAACGATCACTCACATGGCTGCATAAGATTATGCAACCGCTTGATCAGAATTTAAAAAGTGAAACCTAATAATCATATTCATAATTATAATAGATATTGGATAAAGTCCGAGCCAATCCACTAAACTAAAGCTCAAGTTTACAGTACTTGGGCTGAGTGCTTAGACATAAAGATGCATGCAGATACTTTCGAGCATAAAAATTAAACATATGGTCACTTGTGCAATTTTAATTTGGAGTTCCATTAATAGTTCTCCCAAGGCCAACCTCAAGATCAAATATTGTGCATCTTACAACCTCATTTGGGGACTTATAGTCAGTTCTTTTTATATATATAATTATATAATCGAGGAGAAAGAAAAAGCCAAATGAGAGAACAGAAAATCAGAAAGCACACACCTTTGTTGAAAGGAAGATTGTGGACAAATGATGTACATCTCCCAAAGTCACGGATATATAAGCAAACATTACAAGATAGCTTATCTGATAAGAGGTAAATAATGAGTACGTAAAAAATCAGAATCGTGCTACTCGAGTAAAGAGTTAGGCATTTGAGAAAAGAATACACAAATTTTCAGACTTACTAAAATTGTTATAACATCTGCAGTACTTTCCCTTTTTAGTTCTTCCTCAATCGAACTTTCAGATGAAAATGAAAGAGTAAGATTGCTGGACTGAACTATTGGCAATATCTCATCCTGTAAGGATAACTTCTTCAGTACAGTGTAAACTCACACGTCCAAACTAAATACTTGAAATTATTTAGGTCAAGACCACATAAAGATTATAGAGATGAAAATTAATACATAAGATACTAAAATAGTAATGACATGAGATACTCCAAAAGGACTAGGCAAACAATAATTATACAAGTTGTTTCTAGTTGCGAGAGATCTTTTCCTACATCTTCAGGCATAATAAATATGCGTGTTGCTTAACATTTACATGTTTCATTTCCAAAACAAGAGTAATCCTTCAGAAACCAAAAGTACATTATTGTTCAAGGTTGCACAACCATATCCTATCAGATAAAATCATCTTTAAATTCAATCACTATTAACAAATCCTCAGCTAGTCAGTTAAGAGAATTGACGTAATGCGCTACAGTTTATGGCTCAGAAAAATAAACAAACCATATAGATACTAGTTTTAGTCTCAACTCTCAAAAGGATAATATAATTCATATATGACCGTCACGTGTTGATTAAAAAATTGTTTCCATGTACATATCTACATGTAATGGGGCAGTTTATATAATTAATAATCAATAAGATTTTAATTGCCTATCAAGGAAAGGACTTTCTCCATGAGGATCCACCTAGTCCCTGCGATATGGAATTTTAGCAGGTTACTACATGCTTCATGTATAATATAACAAGACCCCCTTAAGCACTTTGGGATTAAAAAGACAACTATGTAAAATTGGGAAAACAAAATTTGTAATATATTATAAATTGTGCAGAAACCTTCAATAATTGTATGAAAGCTTTTTCCCAAGCAACTGCTTTCTCATTTTCATTGCCCGCTTCATTTACAGCATTATTTACTGGATAGGTTACAACAAACGCAGAAGCCTGATATGTCAATAAGTACAGTGTCAGTTTTACCCAAGGAGTAAAGGATATATTTTTACAGCATAATGTCATCTTTAATAAATTTTAAAAATGTACAAGATTTAAAGGAAACGTGTAGTATTATTACCTCAGAATAATTGGTTCCGGAAAATCCTCCCAAAACAATGCTCGGATCAAGTGGAGCCTTAAATGCACTCATACATGTGTCTGCAGAAGCATAATGCTGCACAAGAGGTTAGCATGGCTGATGAAAGTATCTGACAATATAAACATGAATATAATAGCAGACTGAATATTTATTTTTCTTTCCATTATGTTAGTCTAATTTAGGAAAAGAATTAAAATTCATACGTTATTAAGAACATGTTTAGCTTCTTCTTTTCCTAATTATATTTAGTACACCACAGTTAATTACCGGAAACAAAAAAAATCGATAAAATTTATTGATATATATAAATCATCATGCCCTTCACACAACTTTGTTAAGTTCTAAGGAAGACCATAAGCATGTATGACGATTGGTCTAATTCTTAACCTCTTTAGTTCTCCTCATTTATCTCCGTCTCAATTAATAATATTATAAGGCCTGTCAAAAATGAATTGCAAAAAAAAAAACCACAGTTGTCAATGCATACCTGTAAGCAGTACTCCACATGCTCCACGCCACCATAGTCATCATAGTTCCCAGGATCCATTTTGAAATACTACCATACAATAAATTATATATCAATGACACATGGAAAATATATTTATACCAGTACAGCATGTCCCACATCAGTAAATTACTCCTACCATGAAAACAGAAACTTTTCAAAAACACATGTGCTTCAGTATTCCGAAATCCAAATCCTTACAACATCCAAATATAATGATATGTAAACAGTAAACACTGATAACTATTTCTTCAATTATCCAACGAAGCACTATTAGAAAGAAGTAAGATCAAAATAAACCAGACATGATCTACATTGTACCGCATAGAGAGAACACACCTAGAGACCTGAAGGAAGATGAAAATTAGCAAAGTAATGCTAGGGGTACAAAAACTTGTTCCCAGATGATGTGGGGCAATATGGGAGGTTTTAATTGGTGATATTTATGTGAATACAGGAGGGGCCCATTATATTTAATAGAGTTACAGCCAACCAGAATATGCCATGTGGCATTTGGGAATTATTTTTGTATTCAAATTTGTACCCCTAGTATTTTCCAGGGTAGCAACCAATTAAAAAGAGGGGGGGGGAGAATAATTTACACTAATCATCAGGGGATCCCCATCAAGAAATCCAAGCATAGCAGGAGTGAAGGACCATAAACAAATTTCTAGATGTATATAATTAGTCAACTATATCCACCTAAATGCAATTTTTTATTCTCTATTAGCCTTGAAAAATCATATTTATATTAGGTCAACTTCGAACACAAAAAAGGTTATATCAAGCATTATATATGTGACCCATGTCAGATATCTAATTATATGGGAATGTATCCAATTTAAATTATTCATGTGGTCAATATCTCTTGACTGAAACACTAAATAAGTAGTCTTTTCACTCTCTTTTCTGACTCAACACTAATGATCCAAGATCATATAATCATATATCTCTCCAACTCCACTATACATTAATCTTCTCACATGCATCCATTATATGCCAACTGCATACCAAGTACAATTTTTTTTAATAAGGTAATTGATCTTTCTCATAAAACAACAGATCCTGCAGTAACTGCAGTTATCTAGTAACGATGGGCACACACCCAATGGTGTGGAATGAGAAAAGACGTAATCACCTGTAGAACACTTTGAGTGGCACAGTCTTCGTCAAGAGGCTTTAGACAAATGTCCTTAAAGGCTACAGAAATCCCAGAATAATTTGCCAGAACTCCGTCAACCTGTCAATAACATAAGTGAATAAACATTTGCACTTGTTTCATGTTTCAGACCATTACGTTTCATACAAGATTAAAACCAAAAATTCAGAATATAACCTTTTCTTGAATATCAAAAAGTAACTGAAAGTTATCCTCTGTCAGAATTCTAGGTGACTTCTTTCCATGTCTCGAGTCCGGAACTGTTGCTAATATTAGCTGGGGAAGAAATCAAAGGCAGAGTATCTACTGAGAAGCACACTACTTTCTTACATACTAGAAGTAGAGAAAACAGTAAATGCATAAAACAGATCACAGAAATGAGCAGAGATATTTCCCGAACAAAAAGGAAGTTTAAAAAATGACTCACTTTGGTTAGAACAGATCTCAATCAACTTTATGTAGAATTGCTATTATTTTTAATAGAGGGGGAAACAGCAAGAGAAAATACACAAGTTCACATGGATAAAGAAAGCACCTGTTCAATCCTGTAAAAAGGAGCTAGGTGATTATCAAAGTACTTCTTCTCTTCTGCTGCCCTACTACCATGACCTACCCAAAGCTGCAATTCGAATCATCGGTGAAATCATTTGACAAGTATGGCATACACAATCATTTAGCTTATAAAATGAACATTTAGATTAGTAACACTCACCAATCTCAATGTTTTTTTAAAAACCGTCATTAACTTCGAATGTGAAATATAACATCTTATCAACCTTAAAATATTAAAGAACTATAAAAAACGGTTCATATAGATACAGACTATACATAACAAAATAACAATGAAGAAAACTCAGAAATTGGCTCCACAGCATGATCAACAATTATTAGACAGCTTTGGCAGAAAACAGTCACTTCTGGTAAATAATTATGACAGCCATAAAAACAAGGTACCTCTATGGGCGATACATCATTCTGCCAATCCAACATATACATATCTTGAACACCCTTTTTGATATGGTAACACCTCTATAGGCATCATCTTAACAGTTTTTTACTCCAATTTGGAAAATGCATTGATAAACAAGGAAAGGTGCTCTTTCTTACAGGGTCTATTACAACTCCAATTGTAAATGTATTACAGGGTCTATTACAGGGTGTATTCCAGTAATAGATCACAATTTTATTAGGAGTTGTCTTCTTTCTTTATTTTATAGACTGGTTATTATCCTCAATAAGGTGCTCCACTTGTGCATCTTCAATACTTACTATTATTAATAGTTGACAAATTTTTGTTCTGATACAATATAATGTTGCAGTTTGCACATTAATTAGAGTATGGAGTATATAATAGAGGTGAGAGGTGAGAGGTGAAAGATCTATTAGGAACCAACAAAACCAAGGAAAGGAAGTTAAGTAGTTAACAGACAACTATGTTAACATGTCCTGTATGCAAGAGCATGATTGTTAGAGAATAGGGATTATTATGAAATATCCACAAATGTGTTCATCAAAGAGCTTTCAGTAAAATTTCAAGAACAAGTTGTTAAAACATTATTGAAACATCAAAAGTAAATCTTAACCTTCTCAGGTTGTGTTTCAACTTCGAAGTGCAGTAAGCCAAAGCAAAGTACAAGAACAATTGCTAATGAAGAACACAAGACAAGACCAGGATTTCTAGCGACCCATACACCATATCTCCTGCAATTAGTAGCAAAGATGACTGGGTAAATAATGAAATTCTAAAAGTAATAAAGAATTTTTTTTAGTAATAACCTGAAAAAACTTGATATGTGCCCTTGATTAAACGATATTTGGACCTCATCTGTCAATTGAGGAACCATTTGATGAACCTGTGTTTATAAATATGTACAGATTAATCAAACTTTTCAGAATATTCCATAGCATATGGAAAAGATCATCTGTATCCTGCTAATATCAAGTTAGCAATTGGAGCTTTAAACATTTAATTTCTTAAAGGTATGCACAAATGTACAATTAAAAGTTGCACACTTCAGTATCTACATCAGTATATTAACTTCGCATCTGGAGTATCTACTACTCTTACTATTATTTCGTCATTAAGGTTGAGGAATGTATTGGATCTAAGGTACAACAATTTCCTAAAGTATTCTGGTGAAAAAACTAAATTAAAAAGTTAATGTGCTGTCAACTTTTGTTGGTTTTTGGTTTATAAAGCAAAAAGAGAGGCATAGGGAGAGATGACATAAGCATGAAGATATGATTTATTTTATACATTTTATTGTCTAAGGATCAAGTCTTTTAAATAGAGGCTTGCAAAATGGTCACTGAAATACAAAAATAAATGAAAAGATAATGTTCCTAACATAATCAGCAACATATCAGTTTTTGGCATTTATTTTCAGACAGATTATTGCCACCAAATTAGCCCGTGATATAATTGAAGCTTAATTCAACAAATTTATTCTTTAGATGGCTATTAATCTCTGAAATAATGCTCTTTTTAGTCTTCATCTATGTAATATTGTTTCAGGTGTCCTTCAAAATCTGAACTAAATTATTTTGAGGAACTCAAATTTTAAACAAGCACTTTACCATCTGAAAGACATCCCTATTCACTGTAACGAAGCAATCCTTAGGCATCTTTCTAAAATTTATCAAAAGAACGATTATCCACACATGCTCTCACTTATTTTTTCTTGAAATTTATATCCTAATGTAAGAAGTCCTACATATTTTTTCTTTAAGAATCACAAATTTATTATGAAATTTATAACTATGTAAATGGTTGAATGTTGATTGTCGGAATAAATGATAAAACTCGAGCTCTTTCCTAAAGCTAAAAAAAGTTAGGTGTGGTATCTCTCACGCGTCGAGTTCTGTTCATAGATTATTGTTGCATCACTTTAAATTTACGTCAATACTACCTGCTAGAAAAAAAACCAATGAGATCAAACACAGTGGTTTGTGGCATGATGTTTGAAGAGTGTTCAAGCATAAGAGACTTGTCAACCTTATAAAACCATCCAAGTCAAATTACTCTAGTGCAGGACATTAATCTACCGCGCCGTATTAAAAAGATGTGTAGACCTTGCAAAGCTGATTAACTAAACCACATCGCCGTACTATTGACTAAACTGTTCTGACAACAGGATATAGAAGTACTCCATAGCCTCACAAGGTAGCATAGTCTGTATGGTAAGAATTAAGATAAGGTGGAAACCTACAAAGTGGATTCAGGTTCGAATCTGATGGATACGATTGTCACACTTTATCTTTCAGAGGAAGACCACACTATGTATGCAAATTCAGTAGAGGTGATAGCAGTTCTTGGGTTTGCATCATGCATTTGGGGAATATATTCCATGTTAAAAGGAAAAAATAATAAAATTGATAGTACAATATATAGAACAGAAGCACCTTCATCTCATTCTTCATGAGATTAACATAACTGACGTCACCTCCATCCCCCTCATCCAGTAGTGGTTCCATACTAAATTCTAAAGTCTCCATTTCTCCAGTATTTTGAAACTTTCTCCACCAGAAAAAAGAACAAACCAACACAATGAACAACAGAAACATTGTTAAATCAATGCATTTGACCTGCAGGCATCAATTAAATATACAAGTGAGTCGACAAAATATATTTGAAAAGTTATGACCCAGCATAAAAAGATGAACTAAACTTAGTTTTTTTAAACAAATCAAGACACCTTGCATGATTCTACAGAAGAGCATGACACGCTGAAATTGTTAATATTTAATCCTAATGCCAAGACAAAAGTGATAAAAAAAAATTGATCGACTACTATCAGGATGAATAAAACACTCCCAAAGATAAATGAAAATGCTCCATCAGAAAACAATAGTACTAGTAATAACTGACAAATCTGTAAAGTGCAAACGAATATTATATACTTTAGTTTGTGCAATTAATGAAATCCAGATTGTAATACATTATTATCCTGTATTGTAGTGGACATATAACACTATGAAAATGTATAAATCCAACACAAACCTGAAAATACCCAATATTTAACAAGCAATATTCTTTCTTTGGTGGAGAAGGTTCTGGATAGGAGCATGCAGGAGAAGAAGGACAATCACCACAAGAGCACCCAAGTGAAGTATCACCACAAGAATAAGTAGACACGTTCATATGCTCCACTCCAGATAATAGAGGAGCACTTGAACGGAAATTAATCACATAGGGTGAACCAGGCAGACCAAGGTCTGCTCGCTTACCAAGGAATGCAAACCATTCTGGAAAAACAGTTCAAAAGAAATTCATGAATCCTACGAATATTTTATTATATATATCAAGTATAAATGATACCTTTCTCCATAATATACAATCAGCAAGAAGATAATATGACGTGTTGAAGTGCATTTTCTACCATACAGAATTTAGTATTTATACCCACAAAATTTGTAAAGGTCAGGTATATTTTACAATTATAACTCTGAAGTATAATATTGCAGATAATATGGTTTATAAATAACCACAATTGCAGGATCTAAACTCAGTTTTTAATTTTAAAAAACATACAGAAAGAACAAGGATTAAAAGATATGAAGAACAAAACAGAAGAGATAGCTAGGTGTCAGGCCCACGAATGTTAGTGTATTTAGTCTGCCTCTAAAGCAAAAATACAAACAATGATAGGACTCTTTCGAAGCATCTCGATAACTTATTCAACTACAGACATTTAACTGCTAAGAAACATGTAAAAATATCATTAGACTTCAAAACTTGTTGAAGAATGCAATTTCATTCTATTAATAAGTTTAAGAATGGGAAATCATTACTTAATACTTATAGTTTAACTTGATATTCATTTTTAAGGGGTAAGGTGAGGACTAATCTACTAAACACAAAGGCTATGTTTGTTTGCAATGACTATAATCCTTAATTATCGAGAATTTGCACTTATCAAACCTAAAATTTCAATTCTTTAAATAATTACACCCACACAGTCTTTCAATTTTTCCTGCTGGAGGGTGCAGCTATATAATCCCTCCTCCATCTACCTCGGTAATATTAATCCCCTGAAAAATAATTATAATATAATTTTAATTACTCCTTGAGAAATGAGATGACTTGAGGACGAATTTTAGTTTAATATAAGAACAAATAGGCCTATGTTTCAAAGCGTATTAACCTCGTGAAACAAACATATCCAAAGGCCATATAAGAAACAGTAGAATAAGAAAAGAACGAAAGTGACATTCATCAGAGGATTAAGAGATGAGCTGTCTAAGTAAAGACATGAATATACACCATTTAATAAAAAATAGTTTGCCTCAACAAAACGAGGAAGGGAGAGAAAGAGAGAAAGAGAAAAATATTTGGTTGGCCACACCCGTATCTTCTTGAGATCGGGCGCTACTGGAGTGGATTATTATCTCTGTGAAACATAAGAAGGTTTCCTATGGGATTGTTTGCCTCTCTTGGCACCTCGTATACATAGAACATGAGTAATGGCAAGCGTATTATTGGTAACTACTAGGAGCATCAAAAACTGCTCCGAGACATAGCTACATGGTGGAGACATGTTTAGGAATGATATGTATGTATATATTTATATATATAGATATTAGAGATGTGGGAAAGTGCAACTTACCTTTAAAATCTTGAGCACCTGCCCCAACAAATTCCATAGCCCTGGTATTCATTGTCCCAAATTTCACATCCTTGCAGGAATCATATAGCCCTTCCCCAAACGTGTTAGTTAAAAAATAATCGATGCCATTTACTGTCAAGTTGCCATTAACCTAAAGACAGTTTAATAAAAGATGAGCAAAGCATAACACTCAGCTTTCTTGTTTTTCACTGCATAACCCTGGAATAGAAATAACTTTTAATTTCAATCCATTAATTTTAAGAAGACAAGTACGAGATTAATCAATTAATTCCTCCAGGTAGTACCATAAGGTACAATGTTTAACTATGCACTAGATTTGATATCTGACAGTTAAGCAACTGAGTCATAACCAAGTAAGAAAAATGGGCCATAACAAACAAACCAGTATAAGCATGGCACTTGAACTTGTTTTCTAGGTCTTTGTGATGATTTTATATAATACAACTGAGGGTTAAAAAACCCAAATTATTAATAAATCACAAGTTATGGGAAAAGACAGCCTGAAAGATCCCTTAAGTTATTACCTTGACAGGATACAAAGACGAAATATCTCACCTCGGATACTGAAGTCACATTGATAAATAGACTTTGATGTGGGGAGCAAGAAAGCTCACAAAAAAGGTTTAAGAAATTCCTTAAACATGCTGGGCAGCCCACGAGGAGAGGAATCGCCTGAGATTAAATATCCATAAAGACCCATGCACAAGTAATTAGGTATGTATTCCATAAGTAGCCATTATTAACTGTACAAGAATTTAATAAAATTAAAAAAAAATTGATAATGTAATTCCCGAATGGGTAAGACTGCTTCTACTAATTATCAAGCATAATGCAAATCAATTTATTCATCACATAGTTCTTATAATTTTAAATCTTAGCAACTATTTTAGTTTCAAGTTTTTATAAAGCAACAAGACAAAACTTACTTGTTGAACCTGTGTCCGCAGAGTATCAAACTGAGCCTCTGTACAACAAACATTGCCAATTATAGTTGGACAAAGGCTTTGTACTTTGGAAGAAAACAGATCATCAGGCTACAAAAAATCACATGAGTGACATTAATAAATCAGCTGAAATAGGCGGTGGAAACAGCTATGTTACCCAGACTCGAGTACAGGCGTTAGACATGGGTGTTGATCTAAGTGTCAGATTCTTATTATTAGAATATTTGGGATTCTTGGATATGGGTGCTGCCTGCAGGACTCGGCATGCAAGTGTAACACAATTTTATATGATGTTTTACTTTTTGTACTTTGTAAAATATATATTGTCTAACACAAATAAAATCAAATGGACTTAATTATATATGTAATAAAATTAAAAGGATAATTTAAAAACAAGATGTCTAGAGGCCTTTGATTAGATTTCGGGCTCGACTACAATAGGATGAAGTGCCCAGTTTCAATATGAGTGATCCGACTCATATCCCATACCCACCCACTGTCTTTCACGTCCGACATGGTATGATAGCAAAACTAAAGAGTCTGGATAACGAAGAGAACCATTAATAAGACAAATGAGGTCTACCTTAACAGCTTCGGAACCATAGGGGCAATTTAAAACTTTGCCGTCACTTCGTTGTCCACATATATCATACATAGCACAGTAATTACTAGAGTATCTTCCCCTACTCAGAAGAAGAATATAAGTAACCATAAAATGAAAATGGAGGAATCTTATATAATGCAAGGCAAAATAGACAATCCAAATGAAATAACAAACAATCAATCACTTTAGTAAGTATCTATCTAACCTATCTAACCGTGACAATATACGTGAAAGATGCAAAAACAACGGTCAGCAAAAAAACATCACATCTTTCCACATCATTTCGACTTGATCAAACATGAATATAGAAGTAAAGCATTCTACAAGCAATTTACTAATTTACTGATGTTAAAAACTCGGGGTTTACCTATATTCAGGGTGAGAAGAACTCAAAGGAACTTCCTCATGCTCTACATCAACTAAAACTGAACCTATAACACACACCTGAAAAATATAAAAAAAAAACAAAAAATAGGCAGTAATTAATAGATTTTACAAGCAAGAACGGGGAGCAACTATGTTAAATAAAAATCAAAACTTGAATATTGTGATCTTCCCTAATTCAATTTCTTGGGCAAGCACGGATAGCATGTTTAGGGAAAGCTGATGCAAAATCTATATATTGTATGTATATGAATTCCAAGAAAGAGTGAAAACCCATCATGTAAAATCATGGAAATAAGTAACTTGCCTTGTGAAGTAGTAGTAGTAGTAACAATAAAAAAGGGAGCTTTAACGCCATGCCCCTTTTGTTTGTATCTGAAAAGAGAAGATGACAATATGATCTTTTTGTCATTGCACACACAACTGAGTAAAGTTTCTTTCTTTTTCAACTCCCCGGTTGGGTTAAATAAATAAATAAATGTAGAATACTAAGAATACAACAACAAAAGCAACAACCCGAGTACTTTGATGGTCAACGACTCAACGCCAACGTTTGTCAAACGTCCCAGTTATATGTACACTTGCACTTCACTTGGGTTTTAAAGCAAGTCAGTTTAACCTTAAATAACCAAATTTGTTGCAAAACTGTTTCACAAAATGTTTGTTCTATTTTTTTATAGCTTATAAGCTATTTAAAAATAATATTTATTGCTACAGGATAGTGTTAATTAGTAAGCAAGCTGTTCGTTTTGTATTCAATGTGTTCTGTTTATCAGGCTATATATTGCTCTTTGTTGTTTTTTTTGAAAAAAAATTTGAATTCGTGTCTTCGCTAATACTATTGTATGAAGTTGCTATTAATAAGATCAGAGGATTACAGAACAAAAATATGGACATTTTATATCTCTCTCTTCTTTGTTGCTAAATTTTGGTTCACTGTAAATGGAAAATTTTAGTAAACAGGCATGTCGTGGCAGCACCGATTATATGGTGTGAAGTGAACAATACACAGAGTCTGTGATACATACAAGGAAGATCACAAAAGCCATCGGTGTACGTTGCAAAGTAATATCGGTAAGTAGTGTTTATCTCAACCCTTTAGACTATCATCAGCCTGCAATCTGCATTAGAGCCTAAAAAGTATATAATCATGCCTCATGGGTGCTGTGCCTGGCTGCTCAGTTACAGTCAATTCTGCACAAATCTTGTGCCTAAGCTGAATCAAAACTTTGTACCAAAAAGCACTCGATTTCATAGGATACGGAAGGTGTCTGGAGCTTGTATGTGCATAATAAAACCATTACTCGCCAAAGTTGCAAAGCTTAAGATATGGATTATCGAACATAACGTATTTAGACCAATAAGACCTGTATTTGTCTATGGCAAGATCCAGCCACGGTTTGTAGTTTCCATTATAATGGACCACACCTGCATTCTGAATTGCTGTTTGGTTGAGGGCCGGATCATAGCCAAGTCCCAACACATGCCAGCTCCGGTCCAATGGATAAGTCAGATTATAAAAAGTTATCAGTCCAGGAGGCAATGTTCCAAGTTTCCAAAGAGTTCTATCTTCATTCTGCAGGAACATAATATCAAAACAATCAAGAAGTGGATATAATATAACATAATATAATATAGGACCCGCAAAAATTGTGTGGATGCTGTTGTGTTGCTGCCCCAACAACTAGTCTACACTTTATACATATAAGGGAAAGTCTTCCATTAAAATTTAATGGCGAGAAGATCAAAATATAAACTAACCATGTCTTGCCAGCGATGATAAATGCCAGTGATATTGCGGAGCCTCCACTCTTTCAGATCAAACATGTTCATACCAAATGCCCAACCACAAGCATTTGGATCAAAATTCTGAGATATTTTTGGATTGGAGAAATTTAAGTACTTATCCAATCTATGAAAGCTCTCCTTACAGGTCTCGATTGCACCATTCACCATCCCTTGCAGATCAACTGACCATAAAGGGGTCAGATCCTTCTGAACAACAATATCATCATCCAGAAACAAGATTTTCTCTAGCTTTGGGTAAACTTCAGGGAGGTAAAACCTAAGATGATTCAGCATAGATAAGTATTTTGGGTTCCTATACTTGAGATTGTCAGATCCAGAGGTGGTGGAAGATGCTTGATGTGCATTAAAATAATATTCTCTCATCCGGGCTGATTCAAGCTGACGTAGAACAGGACAATACGAAGAATTGAGCCACGTAAACTCATCTACATTCTTAACTTCGATAGCTGCACTCCCAGGAGGGTTGACAAGAAACCACATTCTCATTGATACAAAATTTAACTTATCTGTCACTATATGGAAAACGTGTTTTTCTGGCTCCTTTGCATTTAACACTGTTGAATTAATGACTACAGATGTTGCAAGAACATTATCCGAAAATATGGCATAATGGTAGAGAGAACGATCCTCAAGTCTTTCACTGTTTGGAAATGCCTTGTTTTCATAACCCTGCAGTAAATAGTCATTTGCTAAAACTAGAGGCAGGCAATGCAGTGGTCTTGGAACTGTTTTTGCAGCGAGCTGTGTCAAGAATGCACTTTTTTTCTTCATTTCATGTACATTTGTTTCTGTCATCTGAAGCATGGCCCTTAGCGTCCTTGCTACTTCAATACAATCATATAGTTGGTCCTTTGCTAAGGACAGGATGTGGCCCATTTCTTTTGCCTGGTCAAGTGCACTGTATATGGAACAGAAAGTTTATAAAAGAACACAAACCTACATGCATTAAGGAAATAGATAAAACTTGATGAGAAGTACCATGGCTGTAGTTCAGCATCGGAATTTGCATCCCCAATTGCGTACTGACTTTTTCTGGAATGTTCAAGTAGAGAACCATAGAGACTGTCATAATCCTTAGCTTTAGCAATTTTTGCATAAGTTTTGGCCATTATGATCTGATCTCGCATAAGTTTCAGGGTAGAATCAGAATTTGGATTTTCGTATTCTTTTCTCCATATACTGTATCTACCAATAACAGTAGTGTCCAACTCTCTAGCTCGTTCAGCTGCAGCTGCATTCATCTCGCTGTCTCTCTCTTTGCCATGTTGGATGAGCTCCAAAGTTCGCCGCTCCCTCCTTTCTAGGCGTAACTTCTGAAATATGTGAAAAAAGGCAATGCATTTTCCAATTTAGTTCTGCAGCTACAATTAGCGATATGCAGAAAAGACACCAGAAACCCAACTCAATACCCTAAATGTAATACATTTAGTATCTTAGTATTGAAAAAGTGATAGAAAAATCTAGTGTAGCATGCCAAGTAAACTATCTAATTAAATTGTGAACTAGATACAATTGACAAAAATGACGTACTAATATTCACCTGACGTTTGATCTTCAGTGGATGAACTATCACAGGATTCATGATTTCGTCTCCAGTTGAACTTTCATTAGTATAATGATCATCAGTGTCTTCAAATCTCGTTACAACTTGTAATGGTTTTCCAAATGGCTAAAATAAAAATATATAAATTTACATATATATAAATAGAGATACACATACATATATGAACTATTCATATGAATCATATGATAAATAAGAAACATAAATAATTCATAATATTATAGTTCAACTGACCACCTGCATACCACAAGAATACAATATATGAAGATTTGTCTTCAACATTCTGGTGAATAATATATACCTTTGAACTATGTGTCTGGTCATCAATAGGGTTCTTCCACACCCAAGAAGCTGACAAGTCCTTCGACTTCACACTCCTGATTCGAACATCACCAGAGAGGTCACTGTATGTCACAATTATGTCAATATCCTGCATCAGATAATAAAAAGCATCATTATGATGGCATAATCGTATTAATAAAAATAAGAGTTGTTTACCTTGTCAGGCAGATGATTGCTAATTGCAGCGGCTGTATTTGTCTGATCTTGTTCCAACCAAGTAGCCTTGTGATACGAAGAAATGGACCAAACAGTGAAATTACACTTACGAAGATGGTATTCAAAGGTTCAAACATAAGAGTGTCTTACTAGCTAAAAGTGACTAGTTGGTTTTAGTTAAATGCATGAATATATAGCAAAATGAAAGTAAGCAGAACCTTTAACTACGTCATTAGAAGAGAAAATCACTGAAATATTACTTAAATTATGGGTTAGATGGCTAGATCATCATTAGACGGGGACCAACTTGGAAGTGGGTCATGGCACTCAAAGAATTTGAATTTAGTTAATTGAATTATTAAATAACTTCCAAACAGATCTCAAATAAATAATAGAAGTCAACAATATTTCACATTTAACTATTAAATGAACTGTATCAACTGATTTAATTACTCAAATCTAAGCTTCTTAGGTGTGATGATCCAACTTAAAGTTGGTACCTAGTTGAATGATAATTTTGCCATAAAGCCCTTAAAAAAAATTAAAAATTAAAAAACCCAGCTTATATTAATTGGACTCTTCGCTTTCGACCATCATACCCGTGTCAAATGCTCGAACACAGCACTTGTTCTGTGCAATGGTAATAAGCTCCGACTTCAAAAATAGGTAGCAAGGAAAAGAAAAGAATTAAAAAAAACCCAGTTTATATTAATTGGACTCTTCGCTTTCGACCACCATGCCCATGTCAAATCCTCAAACACAACACTTGTTCTGTGTCGGATCAATTGGACTGAAATTTGGATGCTTTGACGAACTGAATGGCTACATAGAAGATTAATTTAGGATGCAAAGAAGAAGAGGAGGAGAATGAACACGGGCCCCCTTGGTATTAATGTAAGGACATGCATTGACAAAAGAATCCAATATAATAGATTTAGAAAAAACACCTGTAATTTGCAAAGTCGTTAACAAAATAATATTTAATTTGAGTATTATGTTTCATTTTTGCTAAGATATTTTATCATTTACACTTGTTTAAATTTTTATAAACAATCCCGCATACATGTCCAAAATAATGACAGAGGCCAATGTCACCCACTTCTAAAGGTATTTGAGTCGGACAATTGGATCCATGTCGACAATATGTACGCATTCCAAGAAACATAAGTTGTTAGTTGCCACCCATAAACCAAATGGATCTCAACCAAAAAAAACTGATTCTCTTTTAGATAAGCCTCACAGGATTCCTGTTATAGATTATCTTTCTTATCCTGTTCATGTTTTCTACCGAAAAATCAGACATAGCATGAAGGTGAATTGTGTCTAGATAGCGACACAAATGAAAATGAAATTGATTAGTTTGCTAAAAGCCTTTCCTTAACATGCACATCACCAAAGTACATCTGAAAGACTAAAACTACAAAAAGATTTTAAAAATGTCAAAATGATTTGACTGAAAAATCTTGTGGAAGCTTTTTGAAATGATTTCATTTCTCAACCTTTGGCATGCCTCATTAAACTTATAAATTACGAAAAACACACTTAAGGCCTTTTACCAAACTTTACAACTAAACCCACTGCAATAAGGAGTCCACCCAGCAGAATGGTGCCAATTAAGTATTAACCAAGGGGTTAACAAACAGATTAGTTGGTAATCCAATTTTTCGTTGTCTCTAATTCTGCTTAATGAGGATCCACAAGATCACTAATTCATGTTTGCATTGGCTCTCAATGTCTTGCATGATATTTGCGCAATTAAGCTACATCTTACGAGCACTTTAGTTCTTTAATCGGGTGCAGAGTAGGGTAGCAAAGACGAGTATAGCTTAAAATGTGATACAGTATCATAAACATATGTACTATTGGCTTAAGCAGTCAAATAATTAATAGGGAATGATTAAAAACATTGTGAGGTGCTTTTTGGAGAGAAGAATACAAAAATGAAAACCTTTTGGCCGATACATTGTGGGCAATCAAATGAGGGCCAAGATCCTTTGAAATCTTCTTGACTGTAAAAATGGAAATAAGTGTGATACACAGTCAAAACATAGTGAAATTATGTGAAGGATTCAAGTATAACCATCCAGTACAAGTTCATTCTATTTTATGAAATACGTGCATCTGGACTAGAACTATGTACAAGAAAATAGATGTTTAACATACCCTGCTAAAGTAGGAGGAAACACCGCTCCAATCAGAGCAATTAGAATTATGACCTGTTTATATATACACATCTGGAAGTGTAAGAAAATACAAAAGTGAAAAACCTAACAAAAGAATTGATTATACATTCCAAATACCATTAAAAGAAAAAAGGCGAGTTTACCATCACCGAACACACAAAAACATATAAAACCCTATCATTCAAGCCAAAAACGTCCACTACGTCCATACATACATGACCAATTCTCTGTATAGCTTTTGCCATATTATTTTCATCTCACAAACACGAGTCGGAGATACACGTATATATCCAATTTGTATAAAAAAGGACCTGATCCCCTCCCATTTTTAACAAGCCTCATTATCCTCATCTTTGTTTATATATTATGGTTGGAACAAATTACGATAATTCCTCCTGGCCTACAGATGAGTCGACATTTTGCACAAATTTTATGAAACAATCACAATCACAAATAATCCTCATTTCGAGTAGTCATTGAGTATAATATTCTAACACTTATGACCAAAGTAGACACTAGTACATCATAATATTGTATGGTCAATAAACACAAAGCATAAACACAAGAGAGCTGGAATATAAAGAATAAAATATTAACTGTAATTAAAAGTTACCTGAAAGATCAAATTGGTGATCCGAGATGTTGATATCGATATTGATCCACAACAACAAGATTTCATGGCTGTATGTATGTGTGTGTGGAGAGAGAGAGAGAGAGAGAGAGAGAGAGAGAGAGAGATCCAAACACAAGGATTAGTGATTAAGTGTGTGTAATTAGTTTCCGCGGGAATCTAACTGAGAGGATTCGATTGGCGGAACTGAATATTTCAGTAAGGGTCTGTTTGGCTCAAGGGTCTGTTTGGCACTTAAACTCTCTTGCGAGCTACCGGATAATAAAATTTAAAAAATTAGTTATTATTTAAAGTGAAAATTGAAAATATTAGGATAAATGACGGGTGATGTGTGAAATTCCAAAATTGCATTCTTGATTATTATGTATTGTAAAAGTATTTTTAAGATATATTGTAAACGATCAAGTACTAACTAAAAGGGATAGTTCTACCTATAACATGTCTCCTATGCGAACATTTGTTACATGTCTTTTGCTACACAGTGTTGGAATCATCATGTGCGTCTCAGTTATGATATGAGGGAGGTAGACTATGCCCCTGCAGATTGGTTGTTGAACAAACTCGGAGAAGCTCCATCAGAAGAGATAACGAAGACATGTACTGTACTGTACTGTACTATGGGGAATTTGGTTTAAAGTCCGGGAAGTTAAAATAGTCACTCCTACAACTGCTATGGACTCTAGCTGAGTGGAAGGAGGCCAGACGAACAAAAACCAGTGCAAACCAGGTAGCTCGACAATGCAACAACAAGTTGGAAAGCAAATGGTTGCCACCAGAGGAAGGTGCTTTAAAAGTAAATGTTGATGCATCTGTGTTCTCAAGCACGACAACTTTTTCGATTGGTATGCTCCTTAGAGATTATCACGCTATTTTCATTACGGACAAAAACCTCCCTGCTTCGGTTTTTGAAGTAGAGGCTATTGGAGTTCGAGAGGCTATATCTTGGATTATGTCTCCACAACTCCAGAGTACAAATATTTTGGTGGAAACGGACTCCCTTCTCACTGTCCAATGCATTAGAAGCAGATCTGTGAATTGTTTGCAAGTAGGAAAACTGCTCGAGAGTTGTAGACTGCAACTACAACACATGACCGGGGTTTCCCTTCATTATATTCGGAAACAAGCTAACAGGGTACTTCTTGAGATCGCTAGATTTCCTTATTTAGTTAATGAGCATGGAGATCCTAAGGTTAACCTCACTAAAATTTCCTTAGATAGTGTATTGACACAAGATTATTTAGTTAGAGAATATTAGCTCTACGGGCCAAATGTCATTAATTAGTCCTGCGACGTGTGGAATTCAGAACTTATTTTTTAAATACCTCAAGAAAGTTTCTTAAGGTTAAAACTCAAGTTCTTTTTCTCTTAGTTAATTTCCACAATTATTTTATGTCTTCTCTTACTTGTTTGTTGGAGACTGTTATGCGTGATATTTCGTTTTAATAAAATTCTTCTTTTGACTCAAAAAAAATATATTAGTCAAAAAAATATATGTATTATTAAAATATAACTAATTTTAAAAATATTAAAAATTGATTGATATTCTCCTTATTTCTAAAATTTATCAAGTAAAATTTGACCAAATTTTGTGTTTACTAACAAATTAATTTTATTAATTTCAATACCTATAAATTTAGGTTAGCCCATTCATTATAAATTTTATGCTAATCACGGTAGATGCATAGGTTATATGAGATTATAGTTTTATCCAATTTCTCATAAACATAAATTTAATTTGCAACAAGAATAACAATTCTTCATCATTAAATCATTAAGATGCTATCCATAATTTATACCATAAACTCATAACTAAATAAAGTTGCTTTTAAATTAAAAAATCATTTATAAGATGGGATTAAAGTGAAATTCTATATAACGTGAAGATTTGTCACACAAAGTGCTCTCTCTCTCTCGCAGCAAACAAGTATAAATTGTTACAATATAGAATGGATATTCTACATATCATCCTAAGGCTATACACATTACTGTTAACAATGCTTTTTCTCTTCATGCCAATGTCTAATGCTAGAAGCTACCTAGTTGGAAGCTGAGACACTTGATTTCCGTCTTGTCTAGTGTGATGAGGGGACCGATAAGTCACAGAATTTTGTCCATTTCTTGAAACTGTATGTTGTGAAGAATGAATTCTAGGTGGCCTTGGTTTTTCATTAACAGATTCAACACGTTCCAACATCTCCACTACTTGTTTCATCGCTGGCCTGGTTTTCTGTTCAGTTGCAAGACATGTTAGAGCTAGCTGAGCAATTAACACAACACCTCTAGAAGGATACTTTCCTTCCAACCTCGAGTCCATTATGTTCTTCAGCTTTCGTTTATCACATAAATATGGTTTGATCCAGTCAACTAGTTTATGTTGTGTACTAGGACGATTTGTGTCTAGTGCCCGCAAGCCTGTTAACATCTCCACCAATACGACACCAAAACCGTAGACATCACTCTTCACATACAAATGCCCTGTCAAAATATCTAGAATGTTAGGTCTACTCCAATTTTTCTAACGGTTAAAGTACTAAAACTTCAAAGGACTAGAGGATTACCTGTGGCCATATACTCAGGAGCAGCATAGCCATATGTTCCCATAACCCGTGTTGTTACATGTGATTTACTAGCTGAAGGACCGACCTTTGCCAAGCCAAAGTCAGATAATTTGGCATGATAGGACTGGCACACACAGCACAAAAATTGTTAATTAAATACATAAGACTTTCTTCTAAATAAATAAGTAAATTACAGTCAGTGCAGGCAGAGAACAAATTTAAATAGTAATATGTCAATCTAAAGCAGAAGAAACAGAAAATTGTTCAGCTATATCTATACAGTTATTGTATTACATGTATTTAAATTAAACTTCTAGAACTAATCAGTTTTTTGGCTACTCTACTTGTTGAACTCACCCCATCCAGTAATATATTTGAGGCTTTGAAGTCTCTATATATTATCTGTTTTTCTGCTGCATGTAAAAATGCCAGACCTCGAGCAGCTCCAATCAGAATCTTTAAACGTATGCCCCATGGTAGTGACTGAACAGAGGATCCTCCTGCATGCATCAAAGTGAAAGAAAATGAGAGTGTCGGACTTGTTAAAGACACACAGGACGACTTTCCACTGCCTGATTCCCGCATGTCTGTGGCAACTTAATACTTACTTCCAAAAAGGTGGTTCTCCAAGCTCCCTTTTTGCATAAATTCATAGATAAGAAGTAGCTCTTTATCCTCCCAGCAGTATCCCACCAGTTTAACAAGATTAGGATGAGAAAGACGTCCTAGAAAGTTCACCTCGGACTGAACCAATACAAAAATTAGCAGCAGCAAAAGTAATAATTTGAAGAATGTTTGGAAATCAAGAGATAAAACTGAATTACCAAAATGGACACGAAATTAGAGTGATAATCATGTTCCTATGTACAAAAGATATATAAATGTAGAGTTGTATAGTTTTCTTTTTCATTAGCTCTAAGCAATAATTTGTGATATAACAATAATTTTTTTCTACTCTAATCACACGGAGTGAAGAAAATTACAAAGCATAGCAAAGTAAGCCTAAACCACAATGTGGACACTTTCCCGATTATTAAAACACAAACTATGAAATGCACTATATGCAACTTATGAACATGAATTTCACTTTGAAATAACTCAGTTTGATCCCAATGTTCAGGTGTAAAGACTAAAGGTCAAGTTACATAGATAGATTGGCGTGTGCTTGTAAGAAAATGAAGCCTGCTTAGAACCTGAAAATGAAATATAGATTGAGAACAAATATTGAAACACAGAAGAAACTTTCACGAGAAATCAGAAAGAATTATTTCCCCAAACACAATGTAAGGAATGGGTATCATGTCTCGGAGATATCATTTAGCAGTTGAGTATGTCATGGCAAGAATTAGTATCTCAGCCTTTATTTTGATTTCCAAATAACAGGGTAGTTCTTTATATCCAAACGAACGAATTTTGCTATGAAGAAATAACTTTATTTGGACAATGACTAGTACACCAAACTCTAAATTAAAGAATGATTAGCAGCATTTGAACTCAAATAAGGACTTGGCAAGCTGATTCTAGAACTATTTGAGCGAAAGAATTGTATCAAACAACATACACAAGCACACAAGCAAGAATGCGCGTAAACAGATATCTAGAATATATTTGTGCAAACACAAGAGTTTGGTTCCACATCAGTATAATAGTGTACTTTACCTGCCACTCCTCATAGCCTTGCATACTCTCAGAATTTAATTTCTTCACAGCAATGACAGAGCCCCTTGACGAACCTCCCTTTTCATCAAGCCATCCCTTGTGGACTTTCCCAAAGCCTCCTTCTCCCAAGACAGTGTCATTTCTGAAATTTTTGGTTGCTATCTTCAGCTCCGAGTAAGTGAACACCCTCAAATTAGGGGCGGGCAATATCTGACCACTAGGACACACCTCTGATCCTCCGCTTGATGCCGAGAACTGGCTGTTTCCAGAGACATTGCTGCCTCCTAAAGATGTTGTGTTGCTGGTTGTCTGTGATATACCTATTAAAATATATAATTTACAACAAATCAAGAAAAAAACCAAAACTCTAATCATAATTAACTAGAATCTAATGAACAAAGTTGATGACAACACTTCCAAAGATGATCAAGATTAATATCAAAGTAAAAGATAGAGTCTTTACAGCTAAAATATAGAGTATATAATTATTCAATTTTTATATAAATCGACATAATTGCATGGTAACAACTATTGAAGTAATCTACAATCAAAAACTTGTCTGGTTCATCATGGTTCATCAATCTAAAGTTGATGATATATGTATATATATCTACATATGCAAATATAAATTGGCCAAAAGAAAGTCACAAACTAATAATTGTGGTACCTGAGCTGATGGGGCCTGTGGGATATGGACTTTGATCAACAGCAGAAGAAGAAGAAGAAGAAGAAGAAGAACCCCAACAATTACCCATGTATAATCTTGCTGTTATCTAACTAAAATTCTCTGCAGAAACAGATGTGATCTACTATTTCTTTTTTCTTGAATTTAATGATGTATATCATGTATGAGTATCACCTTTTGAGTAAAGCCTTTTGCAACTATAGATGCAACTTTGTTTACCATTGACTTGAGATATTGATTTTTTATGCATATTCTAGTGGTTGGTTATTATATAGTACTAGTATGTCATGTGTGTACATAGTTTGTAGGCCAAACTTCAAAGTGTCTTGTTTATGAAACTACAGGTATTTTAGTCAACGTCATTTTTCCCATTCTCAACCCCCTCCTCGCTGCTTTTCACATTTGAAAGGGAAAGTTTAAAAGAAAATGCTCATCTTCATTCCAAACCATGCTTTAAACGAAAGTACGTCTTGACTATATCATAAGCATATCATAAATGTATCTAACATGAAGACAATATGTCAGTGTCTATCATTTGTGCATTCTATCATCTTGCCTAGCCCCTTTTGCACCCTCCATTATTAACCATCGGCTAGTCCTTACAAATTTAACCGAGTTATTAACCTACAAATAATTTTGACAGGATATATCAACGAAAAAAAATAAGATTTGGTGTTTATAAAATAGATATAAAAAGAAACTTGTGAATACCAGCAAACTCTATTTCTGATCAATATTCAGGTTGGCTTGTATTTTGGAACACTAATATCTCATATACCCTCTATTGACCATGAAAGTACACATGTACTGAAGAAACTAGAAGGGCTACATCTAAGCAACTTCCTGAAAGTTCTCTCACTAAACATTTCAAAGATATGGAAATTACCAGTATATCAAAATTACAATAGTTAGAATTGGGAAGATACGTAACAAACAATACTTAATCTCATCCATACAACGTTTGAAGCATTCAAGATGTGACAGACTTCAGAACCAAAGATATACATGATTCAGATTCACTACAAATAAACTGTTCAAGTTTTCTGGCTTAACAGGATTATAGCCTGAAGAACTGACATTTGAAAGTGAGCAGTGATAAGAAATTGATTGCTAATATGAGACTTCAATCACTTGTAAAAATCAAAGTCAGTGTCAGGCTTCTTCACATTAGTTCTGTATCCCTTCTCAAAATCCTTTGGGAGTATGACATAACGGTTCTTGCGGACTGCATGCATTCCAGCTTCTTGACAAATAGCTGCAATCTGTAAACACCAATATTGTTGAGTGGTCAAACAATTTTACAAGTTTGGGTGCATGTAAATATGTAATTGTCAAATTAACAAAAAGTACGTTTTCTTTTTCAGGACCAAATGTATGGTATCTAAAATATATTTATCTATTATACTCCATTTGCACACAAATCTTATTTCCAAGGCTAAAGAAATATCAACTAACCTCAGCAGCACTGATTTTATCTGGCCGGGATACATAATCCTCCAAGTCAACTTCATCACCCAAGTTCATTTTGGCAGTGCAAACCTGCAACAGTGACTCAAGTTTAAATTCCTTTCAATCAACAAAAAAATACTTGCAGTAAGCTATTTTTATTGTTGTTGTGCAAATAACGAAATAAAAAAATCATACCTGGAAAACAAGTCTCTTCTGTCTTCTATCTGGCAAAGGAAACTCTATCTTTCGGTCAAGTCGTCCAGGACGGAGAAGAGCAGGATCCAATGTGTCAGCTCGGTTAGTAGCCATAATAACTTTCACATTCACTGTTTGATCAAAACCATCCATCTGCAAAGACAAACCACTTATTGAATAAAAGTTTAGGAAAAAAAAAGACTGCAAGTTACCGTACCTATGATTCATACATCAGAAAAAAGGTAAGCTGGTTAGCTGATTTGTTCATTAGCTAACCCAACATAAAGCTTCTCAAACTTTACCTGGTTCAGAAGTTCCATGAGAATTCGCTGAACTTCTCTGTCAGCTCCAGTCTGAGCATCAAACCTAGCAGTTGCTATGGCATCTACCTCATCAATAAAAATGATTGCCGGAGCATTTTCTTTGGCCAAACGGAAAACGTCACGAACCATTCGCGGACCCTGCATAGAATATGCACAGATATTAAGATAACAAGTAACAAATTGTTCTTCTTCATCACCACTTCCTTGTATGGAAGTAATCAGAAAATAAAATTTACATTTATATCTGAAGATCAAAGAAGATTCTCACATAAAGATGTAGGAAGATAAGGATATATTATAATATTCAACTCTAGGTTGTATTCTAGATGCAACCTATTATGTAACCTGACCATAGACTGGTAATTGGCCTGCCTCAGTAACAAAGCAACATAGTCTTAACTGTAATGAAATACATAGTCTCTTACAAAAGGATGATGGCAAATACATTACTAATGGGAAAAAAAATACTCAGCAGTTCACTGACTGGTCTCTATATTCATTTGATGGATTTGAAAAATAATAGAGTGACATTGCTTCTTCGGTTAATTCAAAAGATATCAAACACAACATATGTCTATCACATACAAGCAAAGGTACACAAAGATGCAGATAAAAGTAAAAGGTATCATTAACCTACCTCACCCAAGTACTTCTGAACAAATTCAGATCCTACCACTCTAATGAAGGCTGCAGTAGTATGGTTGGCAACAGCTTTGGCTAGCATAGTTTTACCCGTGCCTGGAGGGCCATAGAGCAACACTCCACGAGGAGGGTCGATACCAATCTGTTTGTACAATTCATGATGAGTCAAAGGCAATTCAACAGCCTCACGAATTTCCTGCTTCTGAATGTCACAGCCTCCAATATCCTGAAAATGAAAAAAGAAAAGCAAATCAGCTTTCTTCTAACAAGGCCCCATATGTTGAAATGCCAATCTCTAGCATGGTAGTCAAGTGGATATCCCTTTTCTCTTGGAAACAATATGTCAAGGGTTTAAGCCTCAACCACAACATTACGAAACATTATTTTCTGCCTACACTCCTGTCATTCTGTCTATCCAATACAGGTTTATTCATGCAAGTATCGTCATGAGAATATCCAATGTTTCAGTACCTTTACTTGTACATGTAGATACAACCAGCAAAATTAAATACAAACTATAATGAAGCATAATGTAAGTCTAACTCAAAAACATAACTTTAGATCTTGAGCACTGGTTACCCTTGAGCAACATGTTTATCAGTATCTATGGTAGTAGTACGAGTAGCAAATCAATGGTAGGTTACTAATTGTCAAGACTAGTGAAGCAGTTAATTCTTTCTTCACTTGTACTTGGAAGATTACGAATTACACAAAAACCAATCTCATCGAGATTTTTCCATAATCCCACTCTATTAGATACTAGATGAAGGTAGATTCAATCAGAACTTCAATTTTTTTGGACTTCAAAATTTAGAGATTTTAAATCACAGGATTAACCTAAGAGATTTTATGAATTACAGACAAACTTTGCCTAGCTCTGCCTAGCTAAAGCATACCCTGCTCAACTCTTCCTTACTGTACATACATTTAAAATATTACAATCTTTTCAAACCCATACATTATTAGTACTCTGCCAAAATATTTTTAAGTTCAAATTGTATACACCGGTTCGTACTTAAAACTTTCATACATGTTCTCGACAAACTAAAGTTGCAATTACTTATCCTGAAATCTCATATACTTATCGATAACACAAACCTACAAGGTTCAAATTGAATACACCAATTAGCAATTAAAACCCTCACATGTACTCTACAAGGTAAAATTTTAGGCAATAGACAAAAAATTATTCTCCACAGACATACAAACAAATAACACAACATATACCTAAAATTTATAATTAAGCAAATAATACATTATAAAAAGCATAATTGAAAAGGAGAGTTAAAAGGCACATACAGAATACGAAACATCAGGCTTCTCGGACTGACTCAACAACGAGATACTGGAATCAGCCTCAGGAGGCAATACATCAACAAGCGCATTACTATGCCTATGCAACGCAACCGAAGCGGAAGGCTTCAACAACTCCCGATTAATCGTACTTAAGATCCTAACATAGTAATTAGATCCAGTAGTAGATCCAACAATACCGTTATTAGTATCAATCATCTCCATGAATTGACCGATTACGAGAGGCACCGATTGGATCCTCTTCACCTCCTCTTGTGCCCTAAGGAGCTCGCGCTTGAGATTCTTTTGCTCGTCCTTGACGTATTCTTCTTGGATTTCGATGAATTCGAGTTGGCGTTGGAGAGATTTCAGGCGGCTGTAGAGATCGTCGTCGTCGGGGGAGGGAGAGGTGTGGGTCGGGTCGGGGAGGTGGGGTTTCGGGTCTAGAACCATGGTTGCGGCCATTGAAACGCGAGAGATATTGAGAGAGAGTTAGGGCTGAGAGACAGAGAGAGAGAGATGAGGGGAGAGTTTGTTTGGGGAATACTCTACTACGTTCGATGATACACTGCGGCCGTCTGAGCTTCTTTAATTTTAAAATAAGTTATTTATTTTATTTTTATTTTTTACATATTTTCATATTTTTGAAAAGATAAATATTTATTTTAAAATTTTAAAATCAAATATTATTTTTAAAATAAAAAAATAAGTTACTTATTTTCAGAAAAAGTACATACATCCCTATTTTTTTTAAAAAATAAGGGCTTATTTCCGGAAAAAAAAATATTGCCAAACAGGGTGATTGCCTAGGTATTTATAAATATTTGTTAGAGTCCTCAACGGCATACGATTTTGAACACTAAAATTTAATGGTGCATCAAAATAAAATTTTGAAAAACCAAAATATTAATAGAATTATTTTAAATTGTATTAAATATCGTCTTGGCAAATTTTTTATCAACTATTAATAAATATGTGTTTTGTAAACTATATATTTTAATTATTCTCGCGAATTTTTGTGTTAAGAGTTGTTTCATATTAAAATTAAATATCGTTAAAAATATTTGATTTAATATTTTTTTATCTTTATTTTAAATAGGTGAAATTGTTTTTGAGAAATGTATAATAGTTGATAAAGATTTCTCTAAAGAAATATATTATTTTCATAAACTAAATAAATAATGTAAAATCTATAAATTATAAAAATCGCTATAGATATTTGCAACAAATATCTGATGGCATAACTAGAAATCCATAACATATCTCACATTGACCCTTTTGGGATTTCTGATAAGAAGCTTATAAGCTAGAAAATACATGCATTTTTCAACTTATAAGTTAATTATAAGATAAATCAAACAAAATCATTATCTTTTGTCTTCTTTCGGTGACAAAACAATTAACATACATAGCTAGAGTTATCAAAACTGCCAAAGTTTCAAATGAGAGTTTCGTTCACTTCCCCCGCCCCCGCCCCCGCCCCCGCCCCCGCCCCCGCCCCCGCCCCCGCCCCCGCCCCTGCCCCTGCCCCTGCCCTCCTTCTTTTCTCTTCTCTCGTCTAACCATTGTCGATGCCCCGTGTTTTCACTTTATTCCCTCTCGCTAACTATGTTACCTCATCAGATTTACCCTTCATCCCTAAATTCTTCGGAATCATTCGATTCATCACAGTTGGACTTGTTGCGATCTAGCTTACTCTTCTTCGCCTGAAATTATCGACGAAGATATCCCTCCTTCAAGGGTTGTGTTAAACGAGGGTGGTGGAATCCCAGAAACAAGAGTGGGTTGATAATGCTGGAAATTTTCGATTATCACTGATTCACAAGCAAGGCTCTGGTGTTGGAACTTCTCAGCTCCACAAGAATCACTTCTCTAACAACGTTGGCTCCTCCTCTGGGGATTCAAGCAGGAAGCTCTCTATTTCAGATCGGTTAGTAGTCGATGACGGGTTCATCCGATTCCAGAATCAAGTATCTTTGTTAACCACAGACTCAATTACTCATGTTACTCCTTATTCTGTTACATTTAGGGATTGTCCTATGATGTCTAAGTAATGTTAATGAATGAATATGCCTTAGCCTACTGAGACTGTCAAAGATCTTATCATGAGTAGTTGGGACAAATTAAGTCTTATGAGTGTAGCTTACAACTCGAAGGGTTTCTTTAGTCTTGTTTTTCCTCATAGGTTCAGTAAAAACACTGTCTTAGAACAAATGAGTCCTATAATGGATATATGTGTGCTTGTTGTTAAACCTTGGATGCATAGCTTAAATTTCTGTAGCCGCACTATTGCTGCTAAATTTATTTGGGCTCTTATGTCCTTTATCCCTAGGCCTTATTGTAATAGGAAGGGTATTGAATTCATAACAAACATGATCGGCATGCCTGTTATTTTGGGGGGCCTATAGTTGGTACTGGCCCGAAATTTGCTGTTAGAATGTTGCTTGAACTATTATCTGATTACAAACCTCTAAAGGTGTGGGTTCCTCTTTATGGAGTTAATGAATAGATAATTGGTTATGCCCCTGTTTTGCTTAACTTTGCCCCTTGTTCTTATATCCCGGAGAGAATGCTACCAATTGGTTTTGATCACATGGTGCTTGATTCGTCATATTTCTTGAGATGCCCTATTACGTTGGATGGCATTGAGAATGTCTGTTCTGAAGATATTGGAACTGCTTCACTAGTGGACGGGCATGATGGCCACTGAGGACTACAGCATAGGTGAAGAGCGGAGGACAATCCAGTCAAGACAAGAACCTCGCGGTTACAGCAGATGGGCAGCAACAACAGCAGTGATGAAGCTTAATGCATGGAAGTTAGAGTAGTTAGTTGATGTCTAACTATTTATTTAAGTTGTAATTTAACTCTTGTACTTTTGCTATGTTCTTTGGAGCATAATACGTTATTTGGAGGTGAGTTCGCTAATCTCACGATTTCTCCATGGCTACATGGAGTTATGGTAGGTCTCTACCTTTTATATATAATATTAAACAAATTAGCTAAAAAAATATAGCTGAAGTTAATTCCCATCCGAGCATGATTGGATAGAAGTGGTAAATGACATATCATCTAGTACGTGAGTTCGACTCTAGTTTATCCGAAAATTTATTTATTCAAAAATAAAAGTCAATTCGCATCTGAACCACAATCCCATGATTTAAAAAAATTTACTTAATCTTATGAAAATATATTTTACTTTCAGAAGCCCAAAATATGGTATAATTTTAGTGTATAAATTAAATCCTTATATTTAAGGTATCATTATTTATTACTCATTTTATTCCCCATCCCATTAAATACTACTTTCATTCCATAATTTTTTATCATTTTAACTTACATATATATCAATATTTTAAATAAAAAATAATATATAATATTTTTAAAATTTTCCCTTTTTATAAAAATTTGAATCTTAAATTTTTATATCAAAAAAAAAATTCCAAAAATATTAAATGTAAGTATATTTTTTAAAATGTATGAAAAAATTAAATTTGATAAAAATTATAGAACGGTGAAAATATATAATGAGATAAAAGTTAATAGTTAAAATTGTAAAAAGATAAGAAAAATTAATAAAAAAGAAAATAAGAATAAAGATGAGGAATGAGATATAAAAAAATTAAAAATAAATAAAATTTGAGAAATTTTTTGAAGAATTATTATTTATAGTAAAATTTTGGGGATGTACTCAGACCTCTACTTGAGAATAAAAAAGTTTGCTCTGTTTTTTCATTCATAGAGATGTAGGGTGAGGTAAATACTGTACTGTTTACCTCAAGCATCCAAGTTGGCTATTGCTTTCGTGTTTCACAACTTCATACAACAATATTTGCACAATTATATACACTCATCATATTTCAGATATTCAAGAGGAAAGAGGCTAGAAATTATTTTTTTACCTAATCTAATTATATTTATATAGAAACAGGAACAAGGGTGGCCTCTAGTCAGACCACCCTACTCCCAAAGGGAGTGAAAGTCATAGGGAAGGAGTTCCCAAACAAAGATAACCTTGTTACTTAACATAAGAAGCAACAAACAAATCATCTAAATTACAGGACTCTTACACGAGAAGTATAGGATAAACAAATGTTAAGGGTTTTTAAAACACACAGAACTCTTACACGAGAAATCCTGAAATACCTTGAATCCACAAAAAAGATAAGAGAAAACTCTTAAGGGTTTTAATTCAACAAAAGATTATAAGCAATACATCGTAAGGTTGTTTATATAGGGATATAACACCCCTAAAACCAATTCCTAATTAAAGTCTAATAATATATTAAATCCTAATTAAAATCAAATATTAAATAAAACAACATGAGCATACAGAGCTTGTGGCATGGTCATGCATTTCTCCCAATTAAAGTCGTTTGGCTACTATAAAAGATCCCAACTTTGACATGATCATACGGTAGTCCTTAGCATGATTATGTTATTCTGTCATTGCCTTCTCGACATCCATCATGACATTAATTCGCGTGAATTTCTCCTGCATCAGTCTCCTCCACCTCTAAAGAGTCGTCCTCGAGTTCTTATCTAGATAAAGAACCGCATCTATATGTTGCTTATCTCTTCATGGTGGTATTTTTATAGGCAAACACTTTACTAGAATCCTGTACCTGAACTCTTTTGACAAGATCAATTGAACGTAACAACAAAATTGGATCAATCCAACAATATCTTGATTAACCACCGCCAACATAGTTGATTAACCACCGCCAATATAGGATTCGAAAACTCTCCTACATCACCAGGGAAGTGAAGCGACGGTGGAAGAGGAGAAAGGGAAGGGAAAGTAAGAGAGAGAAAGAGGGGGAGAGCAAAACAACTCTCATTGGACTTTTTGTTGTTGAAGATGTTGGAGATAGGACGGTAGGCTAGAAAATTTTACTCATAGCAATTTGAAGAGGAAATATCCCGGTGTTAACTCATAAGCATGTTAATATTATTTCGTAATGAGTTGCGTGCAGAATTTGCTTAAATCTCTAGAAAGCTATAAATTGATTTGAATCTTACCAAGATAGTTGCCAAGAGATGAAAATAATTATAAACATACTCAAAGTATGATGTCTTCTAATTAATTGCGATCATATCTCATCTTAATCAAAAGAGCAATGATAGAAACAAACAAAGTGGAACAAATGATGCAAACGATAATAGCAAGGGTCTGCGAGTGCAATAGCACAACATATGTTCTGGTTTGATAAAAGTCAACATTATTGCGACAACAGAGAAAATGTTGAGTACTGCTGATGCAAGATTCGATTTCAACACTTGGCGGGGATCTTTATATATAGATGAAATGAAGCAGAGAAACATAGTATTAGTTTTTTTTTTTTTTTTGTCAATTAGAAACATAGTATTAGTTGATAATGCTAGAGCTATTGCATCTGATACCATAAATGTAGTGAAAGCTGGCTTCCTTGAAACAAGAACCGTTGCTTGATCCAATTCTCCACTTTGATAGCATCCGCCATGTATGGTAAAGCCTACAATAAAAGTTACTGTAGTTATGAGTGCAGTAACGAGTATTTGAGTATTGGTCCTTTCCTACCGTTCCCTTCTTTTTCCATCAACTCTTTATTAGCTATCTTAAACGCAGCTTCTTTTGTAGATTTTCTCTTTGAGGCACTAAACTTTCCTTGTATCCAATTCCAAATGCTGCTTCTATGCCAAAAGCTTGAATGTTAATTAGCTCTGGCATCATCAAGTTCTTTTTTAATTTGTAACTGTAATTGAAGGATTAAGCAGTTCTGGATAGCTTTTATCGTGATCAACGCATGGCATTATCAACAAAAAAACACTACATATACACTTGAAAGGGAAAAAAAAGGTTCTAGCCCACGTGATCCCTTCCTTGCTCTTTTTTTCTGGGAACCCTAGAAAACTAGACGAAAACACAAAAAAATTTCCGCACTCTGTTATACTGTATGTGCATGATGTAGAGGGTAGTCGATGTATAAATAAAGCAGTCATTTGTTCCTGTTTGTTATTTGATTATAAATAAATTTACTTAGATGGCAACTCGTGTTGTTAGCAACTCGAGCAACTTTTTGTTGTTAGATGTAATAATATGAACCCAGGCTCAACTCTCAAGTAAAATCAGGTTTTATATCAATTGGAAATTGTACAAGTTTTCGGCACAAGGATGTTGTTGGTGCATGTAATATCCCATATTTTTTTAGAATAATAAAATAGATTAATAATAATAGAAAAAAGATTAAAATTGGATAGAAATTAGGAATTAGAATTGGATTAGAATAATGGGCTTTCGAATATGGGTCGGATTTAAATAACCAAATTATAGTAGGTTTATAAATTAGGGCTTTAGAGCACTATATATAGATTGAGATCTTTTTTTCATATTCTCTTCAATCCACCAAGACTAAACAGTTATAAATCTCTCTCGACACAAATCTTAGATTCTTTTTGTTCATCTTTATTATTGAAATTCGTAGGATTTCCCATACACAACTCAGCTATCTTGTAAAATTCGTAGTAAATTCATCGTAAGTCGGAATTCAGTGATTTTGGACTTTTCAGAAAGGTCTTTTCGTTTTCTACGATTTTCGTGGTTTAAGTTTTTTGAGAAAACATCATTTGGAGGGTCAAAAAGGTGAAATACAGATCTGGACAGAATTAGAATTACGAAGAAGTTCGACGTTTGAGATGTGATGTTTTCGCTTGGGTGTCGAGGATTGAATATATGTTCTAGAATGTTGTTGATTCTTGATTTTCGAGGTTGAGGTAAGTTTTCGATCAATCTTTCTGGTATTTTCAAAATTATGTGTATATTTGATTATAAAATTTTGGGCTAAGTGATTATATTTTGAAGTGACGTGTATTACCCTATATGTGTTGTGTGTCAACAATAATTTTGGATCTCTAATTTATGCCCTGGTTTGTGAAAATAAGAATAAGAACTTAGGACCGAGTCACCGGGTTGTAGTGACAGTTTTCTAAAAATTTAGGACCGTTATCACCGGGTTGTAGTGGTCGCGGCATAGATCATGAGTTTTGAATTATTGTTGTTTATGTGGTTATCTGTATCGTATGTATCGAATAAGAATATGAAAGTATATCGAAAAGTTATGTGTATAGTTATCGTATTATCGAAAATTATTTTGTTATATGTATTACTTGTTACTTGGCCCGACTAGTTGGATCGATTGGTTACTTGCTGGGCTGTGTAGCTCATTACTTATAATTTTCAGGTTCGGTGTAAGAGGAAGATGAAGTGCATTGGATTTCGAGGATCATAGATGTGGAGTAGATTGTTTGTTGTCTTGTAATTGTTAGCTGCGCTTTTGTAATAGTTAGTTTTGTAATATAGTTTTGGATTAATAATTGTATAGTTTTGCTTAGATTAACGGCCTGAAAAGGGCGGGCTGTTACAGTGCAATACTGGCCAAACCTTTTCTATATATTCTAGAATTTTATATCTCAAAGCCAGTTTCGGAACCAGGAGAGACTTAGACTCCAGCTCTTGCTGTTAAGCTTCGAAAAATAGAAGAATTTGTTTCTCTGAGCTCCAAGTCTCCAACAATTATAATACTATTACAAACATAGTATTATTGAAATTATTTTAGCTACGGGTGTTTTAGGGTTCCGCCATTGTCAAGGTGTAATAGCTATGATTAATTTGATGATGTTGAACTAGTAAATTCAAGGGAGTAACTTATTCTTTGTCAAGGTCAAGGGAGTAACTTAGCATGTATGCAAACAGGGCAAGTGTATGGTCCAAACATAGATTGCCTCTAATTGACAAATGAATAAATCTCATAAGGTTGGTTGGTTGGTTCAGGGCCCAGGAGTTTGTATAAACTTTACAACTCATGGAATTAACAATAACAAAAATACAAAGTACCTTTATTCATGTAATAGTGCAAGACAAATAGCCAGTCTAATGTGTACAGAGGTTATTTTGGGCAGGGCTCTTCCTGTGGAGTTGGGTGAAAATCAACTACAGCCATGATAAACTATCTTAGAGAGTACTTGGTTTGTAACAAGACCATGCTAGGAGTAGCAGATATTAACACAATGACAGAGCCAAGAATAATGTCGAGGGTGACCTAAATTACATTTCTAATTTTAATGAATGTTGAGTGTGAGTTTAAATGAACTTGTAATTATTTTTTTATAGAAAATGTTGAAATATCGATAGTACTTTTTTGAATATTCTCGTCCTTTGGTCCCTCAGCCTTCACCAACGCAGGTAGTATGAAGGAGGCACGTAGACAAGTGAAAAATATTTCTCATCTTTACCAGAAAGTAGTACTAGTATGGGAGTAAATAGTAATTAACAATAGCGGAAAATTAGTTATAATGTCGATACTAGTTTCAAATACGAATTAATTCAAGTGTTAGTTGTGGTTTAGTTCTGGAGGTATTTCATCTTGGTAACATTCATGCATGTACAGTTTTCATTTGGTATATGTCTGAAACAAAATTTGAAAACAGGGAGCAGATTTTGAGCAAACAAACAAGAGGGCTTTTATATCTGGTCAGCAAGTGGATGTGTACTGCATAAAATTTCAGCACAGTAGCTATGTAGGTAGGGTACTAGCAGTGCTCATTCATTCAAATAAGTGTTCATAATTTCATATGTCGTCACTACCTACCTCAGTATGTTCTGGTCTTTTGGTATTTTCTATTTTGTGGGCTAATTGCTACTAAACTCTGAATATTTCTATATAAAATGTTTTTGTAGTTAATTACAGGGAGTTACATGCTCAGACATGTAATTTGGTGGAGCCGGGGAGGTTGTCCAAGGCATAAATGTCAAGCAAGATATTTGTTATACTTTAATTGATTGGCCGGTGACAGTTGTAAGTATAACATAGGTTGTTGTTGACAACAATAATAATTCTAATATCCTAGGGATGGCTGCAGAGCAATAGGTAGTTAGGTACTAACACACAAGTGATACCGATACCTGACTGATTTGTCTTGTGTTTTGCAGAGTAAAATCCAAATCTCGTAGTAAACAGATTCCACTAAATATTAGCAGAGCACTTGAAACAATGCCACAGAAGGATGAACAAAAGCTAAGCTAGCTTTATTTGATTAAAAAAAAATATCACTAGATATACTTCTATGTACATTGTAACGAACAAATCGAAAAAAGATATATAAATCTAAAAATCAATAAGAGTAGAAAGATAGACTATTCTGTAATGAGATGCGTGTGATTTAATCTCAAGGAAGATTGGAATAGATATAGTAGCGGTGTTGTGTGACTGAGAGAGTCAGTCCAAAGCATTAGGACCAGCACAAGCCTTCAAAACAGGACTCCAGATCCACTGCACCAGAAATTTCCTACCTCTTCTGCCATGCAAATTGAAAGTCCTCCCTTGTCTGTCCTTCATTACCTGTCCAAGGTACCCTCCTCCTCCTCCTGTCCCGTACAATCCTTCGCACAGATCCCCAATTTCTGTCGGTGCTGTTGGATCTTCTCCAGCGTACCACGCGTTCACCAGAGGATTAGATGACAACTCTGCCAGCTCGTGTCCTATCACGCTTATCATACCATCCACTCCCACGTCCCCATTGGGCGGACGTAGGGCTCCTGGCCCTCCTCCGCCCATGTAACTAGGGACAGCAAATGGATACGCGCAAATCTCAGGGCACTGCTTGATGGAGTGCCCTATCCACGCGTATGGAAGGGTGTAACCAACTTTCGAAGGGAATGTGAAGTAGTGGAACCCACACACAGCGCGGCAGTAGTCCTGCATTGTCACATCATCAGCGGTGAGAATGAGGTAGATCCCGGTCTTGTGATCTACTGGGAAAGGCTTGGATTTAACCGCGGAGGCAATAACATCCTGGACTGTGAGTCGAGTCAGGTCTTTGCCCTGGGAGTACAGATGGTCAGTGTACTCCCCGGCAATGAGTACAGTTCTTGAAATGTTGGCACCAGTCTGGTCAGTATAGAGCGAGACCGTGCGCCACCATTCCGAGACAGAAGGCGAGGGGGAACTTTTAGAGGATATGGAGAGGAGGAAATCTTTGATGAGGAGCTTGTGGGGATTAGACCACTTGCCATACCAAATAAGATAAATGTTTATAGGAGAAGAGAGCACAGGGCCCATATGGTAGCGAAGATGGACAAGATCAGACGAGCCTTCGAATTTCTTCGAGGTCGAAAGGGGGTTTGTTCTGATATCAGGAAGCTTTGCCTGTGGATTAAACATCTGGTGATTACCAACATCAAGAAAGGTGGTGCTGGTGGTAGTAGATTTGCTATTTCTTGGTAGTGAATTAGCATCGTGAATAAAAAACAAGAAAATGAGGAAAGAGTACAAAGAGAGCTTTAGTGACATTTTGCAAATTTGAAATTTGAAATGCCTAGCTTAGTATACTAATAGAGTAAAAGGAATGCAGCTCACTGGAATAAATATAGTAAAGGAGTAGAAGGGTTTGGGAGGAAAATAAAAAAAATGGGCTGGTGACAGCTGCTTGGCATGATAATATCAAGACATAAATGTAGGTGAAAGAAGGTGTTTTTTTTATGAGATGGTCCTCTTGTTACTTTATTCAATTACTTGATAACTGTGGACACTGGCTTTAGCCCACCCAACCCATGTGTGTCAGTTTTTTCACCCTCTCTGTTTTAGCAAATCTTAAACTTCTTGGTTAGTATTTTAAGCTGAGATAAACACCTGTTTAGGTACTTAATCTGAGTAGTTACTGCAAGATAATTTGGCAATCACCTTGATAAGTCTTATACTACAACCCCACCAGATCATTTTTCTTTATCGCACCCACCCCACCAAGGCATCCTTTTCGAATTTGTGAATGACTAGTGGTCTAGGTGGTAGTACTATCAACTTGTCTTTTTTCACAATTTGAAATTTCAAGCTGTCAAACATGTAGGGATGCTTGATGCATTCAATAAAGCCTCACCCCTTTTAATACTCCATTAACTAATATAAATACCATAATAATTCATAGCGTATTAATTAAGATTAAGTTCTTCTTAATCTAACATAGAAACAATACTTTTATGGCCTGTTCGGGAATTTGAAATTCCAGATTTGTTCAAATGACATGTTGGATAATCAGAATAATTGGCATTTGGATTTAATGTAGCTAATTTGTTATATTGACGAGAGTATTGTAATTGAAAAAGTGTGCTGAAGGAGTGGAGTGGAGGCCTTGATGTTTAGGGAAAATATCATTGTTCTTTTCGGTTGGTTATAAATGAAGTAGGGTAGGGGAAGGGGGATTAGTTTTGAGTTGCTTAGAGAGAAGAGGGACCAAGGGAGGCCCATAAAGAGTTTCTGCGAACATAAATAAATACGACCACTATTATCGTTGTAACATTTCTTCATTATTATCATCAAGATTCAGGCATGCTCAATTGCTCATACAGGACAAATGTGTTTAGTAAGTTAGTTACTACTACTGTATTCAGGTTTAGCTCAGCGATCATCATGGTTGGAACAAAATATGGATTTGAGTAGCTAATTTATAATTTTTCGAAGTTTTGTATTGTTTTCGAGAATCAAAGAGCTAGTCTTGTTTATGAATTTTTTCCTGCCATTTAATTTAAATTTCGGTTTTTAACATGTCAGTTTGATCGGCCTAAACGAGGGATGAATTGGTTTGTTCAGATTGAACAAGCCGTTTGCACCCTTGGTAAGAAGTGTACAACAAAAACATGTGAAAGTTTATTAAAAGATTTGAAGATATAAATCATGTAGTTAGACAATCATAGTTATTTGAAATCAATTCCTAGTAATCTCACTAGAACAGAGTCTGAAATTGTGAGATTTAAGACGTGGAATTTTTTGCCAGAAGTTTATTTAAATCTGGAATGATATTTTAATTTAACAAATACGCAAAGTCTTAGTAGTGGTATGTAACCAAGGATGGAGGGAGGTAGTTAGGTAGGGCAGCAGCATCTATTTTCTCGTCAATTTTGTTTCCCACTTGGTGCTATATATGCTAAGCAAGGTCCTACTACTATCGATTATTCTAATTCATGGTGTCAAACTAGACTGTTCAAAATGAAAAAGAAAGTTCAACACTTGTATGTCCATGTAAAATAGTTGTATTTTTTTAAGGTGAGGAAAAATACACTGGGCAGCAGGTCTCTTTGAGTTGGAATGATTGGAAGAGGAAGACATCATAGTAGCACCAAAAGAAAGCTGGAAGGAAAGAAATAGATGGGTTAGGATGGGTGTGTACAGTAAGCAATATATAATTAGTGAGCTGTGAGGTAGCTGTAAGCTGTAATCCCTTTGTACTATCTTCTTGTTTTTGTTTAAATCTGATAGGGATTTTTGCTTCCTTGCTAGCTGCTACCTTGCTGTAGAGGGCATTGTTGTTATGTACAAACTACAAACCGTTACAAAATGGAAAGTTTAAGACATATTTTACGGTTCTTGATGTAATTTCCGTAAACTAACTAATGGAGGTTGTTCCTTACTACGAGTACTTAAACTTTCATGTTTCGATCTAAGATATTTTCTTAGTTTAATCCATACATAAATTGAGTAGAAGTTGCTTGCTTAAAATGGGTTTTGTGGATTTGTCCCACAGAGAATATAATATGGGTGTGGGTGTTTTATATGCATATATGTGTAAGGGTAGTTTCAACTATTAAGGAATATGAGTGTGCATGGTGTAATTGTGTGCCATCACGCGCACACACACGTCGCCTCGCCGCGTCGCGACTCTGGTCGGGTTGGGTCGGGTCGGGTCGAAGAGCGATTTGGGCGAATATCTCGGCGTCTCGCAACTGTCCTGATCAAAATTTGGGTGAACTGAGGTGCAGGTCGCTGTTGAGTGTTGTGTATCTGTGGACGAAGTATTATGTGTTGTTTTATATTGCAAGTGATATTACTGCAACCCAACACAACGTAATGGGAAAATTATCTCTAATTATCTATTCAAGAACGGTCAAGACTTTTTGCAAGGTTTGGCGACTCAGCTGTTCTATGCATAAAATTTCTGTTAGAACTAAGTTTTCTATCTTTTTTCTCGTGTTTACGGTCACTGACTAATATCTTGTTTGCCTTCGTGTTTGTTTCGTATTTGGTATCTGCATGTTCTTGTTAATATTCATCATATAACTGCTCATTGTTGTGTTTAGATTATTAATATTTCCAACACAAACACCCTCGCACATGACACATTTATGTATGTGTGTGTTATGTAGCATTATTATTATTATTGAAGATTTGAATTCACTTTGTACAAAAAAAACAGACGTGGACACAAACAGAATAGTATTATCTATTCTGGAATCTTTCGATCGATAATTAATCTTAATTTTTCAAATCAAATTGAAAAATTATTGACTAGATTAATACGGATGATTGTTCGTCACTATTCGGACCATTTTATTAGGTTATAAGATGAGATGAGACTCAGATTATTATGAATGATTGCTTTCACTTACTCTTTTGTTCTTAATCAGATTTTAATTGTATTTTATTAAAGAAATAAATAATACATTTCAACTCCACTTTTTTAATTAATTATGAAAAGGAACAAAAAGAAGAGTATGACTGTATGAGAGAGGTGACATATAATTTGACCTTGCTCACTTGAGCTAGAAGTTAACTAGTTATAATTTTCGCTCTCTTTAATCCACTCATCAGTGTCCACTTCCATGCCTGCCTGCCCCTGCCTGTGTTTCAACTTTAGGTTGACTTTGCCAAAAGAAAAATAAAAAACAATCTCAAATAATTGAACTAGATTTTCATGACCACTGCAATTTGTTGATCGTACAATTCAGGTAGCAGATAGCAATCCAAACATTTAGTTGGTTTCATATTATAAAATCCATCAACATTGAGCCAGACCCATTTACATTGCCAAACACTAACGGTAGTTGTGCTAATGTCAATAAATTCGAAAATTTCTCAAAATGTCCACCAGTTATCTCTCCTCTGCAGAATTTGGACAATGCATGTACGCATAAGCAACAACAATAGTGTTCCAAAGTGATTCACAACTTGATGGAGATGAGGAAAATCTGCCCACAGGCCACAGTTGACAGTTGATGTAAATTTCTCAATTTCGGTCCTCCTAACAGAGTAACTAACTAAAATTATGAAAGATATTATCAGGTAGAACTTGCTGCGAAAATGTAACAAGTTGATTCATCAACATTCTACACTCCAATACTCTGACTATATATCAAAATGAACCCCTCGGACAGGGCTGGTAGTAGGGGTGAGCATTCGGTTAACCGAAACCGAAATCGAAATTTAGTTAACCTAAACCGAATTAGTCAGAAAAACGCTACCGAAAACCGAATCGAAATTAATTCAGTTTATAACTGAAACCGAAATTATTATTTCGATTATTAACTGAAAACCGGATTTATAAACCGGAACGTAAAATAATATAGTTGATCATTTCAAAAGGAATTACAAAGTTGAAAAATATATTTGAACAAGGGTTTGACTGATATGGCTTCAAGCTCTTGTAATAAAGGTAGAGCAGATACTACAATTACAGCCCTTCACTCATGTATCATTGAAACCCACCTGTTAGCACTACTGATTTTAATATAATACAATATAATCTTCGGTTTGTGCGATAGCCCAATCCTTCCCAAAACACTCGATTGCTAATGGTATATAATATAATATTAATATATGTATATTATATATAATATAATATTGTATATAATATAATATTAAATCAGTTAGTAAATTCGGTTATTCGGTTAACCATGGTTAATAACCGAATTACCGAAATTTTAAAAAAAAACTTTACTAAAAATCGAACCAATTTTTATAAAATGATTAACCGAACTGAATTTTTTTCGGTTAATTGGTTCGGTTATCGGTTAACCGAACCGAATGTTCATCTACATAGTATTCTTATCTCGTTTTAGTCCATTTTTGACATTTAAAGTTAAAGTTCTTAATCCGAAAATCTTCCTCACAAATATATAAAGTCAATTATATTGTATCAACTATATATCAACAAGTTAGGTTAACTTTAGAAATATATTAATTGATGAAATACATTTTCTTTTGCTCGACAGTAAGGTGACCGGGCATGCTTTACAATTTATATCCATACAGAGTAGCAAGTTTTGAGTCACTGACTCCCAAATCAGGGCATCAGGTGACTTCGGCATTAGGTGGTGTGACATCCAACGACTCAACAGCAAGTTCAATAATATTTTAAATTATTGTCTTAAGTTAAAATATAGGGCATTTTAAATAAATGGGTATTCCGACAATTTTTTACTGGTATTCTAAAACACTAGGACATCCATCATATGCCTTAATTTTAGGACACTACTAGAACATTGTTATCAATAAAATATTTATTTCCCTCCATTTTTTATATTTCTTTTCCTTCCTTTGATCTTCCCCTCATTAAAATATATTATTATTTTAATAATAGGGTATGAGAATAAGACATATTGTTGGAGTTGATATATGTATATAGTATTCTAAATCACTAGAACATCATATTTTATGATATTTATAGGGCATCTACTAGAACATTGTTAGATTTGCTCTAATAACTTGAGTAATAAAATCTACAAAACATGACTAGTCAATTTATAGTTTTTGAACTAAGGTTTGTTTCGATATTATTTTAACATGTGAGTTTTCTGAGGTGAGTTCTCTCTCGGGTATCAAAAATCATTAAACCCATCTTTCCAATTTTGTGAATAATATATTGTCTTAAAATTCTAGGCATAATCTAAATATGTCACAAGTTTGTGATGAAAATTAAAATCTTCTCGAGGCACTATATATATAATTTTGAAAACAATTAACACAACTAATATCTAAGTTCAAGAGTAGACAATTTAGCCAAACTTCCTAATTTTTTGTATTTTATCTTTTCAATTTTCTTTTTAATGAAGAATAACATGACTAGAGTTAATCACAATTACTTCTCTCGTATCAAAATCTACATTGTCCTCAATGTAATATAAAAGAGTAGAATTAGAAATTACCAATCTTTCATGACGGTGAAGAAAGAGAAACCGGAGAGTCACCACAAATCCCGTTAAACAAAACAATGAAGAAAAATGAAACAAAGATACAATTATAATTGTCTCCCCACCCATATCAGGACTTAGCACAAGATTAAGCCGAAGAGACTCAAGTCCAAGCCGACTCTACTCAATGTCGGATGGATCATCCAGGTCCACCCACTCCACATTCTCTACCGTGGATACTCTAAAAATAAGATTTTAACCTATGACCCTTAACTTTGAACATATGAACATCTCTAGGATTTTGAATATTTGTAGCTCCATGAGGATATTTTTTGTGAATAAAATAAGGACCTTTCCACCTAGATCTTAATTTACTAGGAAAAATGTATAGATGAAAGTTATAAATGAGGGATTTTTCTCATTTAATGAAAATTTTCGATCTTAATTTCTTGTCATGAAACCTTTGGTTACCATCCTTAAAAATAAGTGAACTTCCATATGCATCATTTCTAAGTTCCTCTGACTCACTCAAATGGAGTATTTTTTGGGCCTCGAGAACATTTATTTATTTAATGGCCCAAAATGTGTTATGCTCTAACTCAATCAGCAAATAGCACTCCTTCTCGTATATTGTGACAGCCCGGATATTTTTAAAAAAATTATTATTATTATTATTTAAATATTCTATTGATTTTCTCAAAAGAGGAGGAATAAAGTTTTTTTTATATTTTATTTCAGTTGGATGCGTTCCCATATTTTTATTATTATTTTAAGAATTTATCTACGGTTTAGTGGGTTTGTGTTCGGTTTAAAATTTTTATGTTATTTAATTGAGCAGATGAGTATCTCGAATCGGTATTTTATTCGGGTGAAAATCCTATTTGAGTAAATTATTTGAATATTCAAAATTTAGTATTTTTAATTCTTAAATATTAGAAATATATAAATATTTTGAAAAATTATTATTTTTAGTTATTTTCATAAAGAATAAAATTTATATTTTTTCCCAAAATATTTTTATATATTTTTGGAATTATTTAAAATTATTTAGAAATTAAACGTGGTATTAAAATGATTTTATGAAATATGTTTTATATTTTATAAAAAAAAATTATTATAAAATCTAAAACTATCCGCCACCCAACCCCGGGCCTGCTATACTCCTCCTTCCTGCCTTTTCTTTGTGTACCGCAACCCCCGGGTTTAATACACGCGCGACCCACCTTCTACCTATTCTGTAATCTAGTTCATGTGGCACATCCTCGGTGTCCGTTTTCTTTATTTCGTATGTATACGTATATATGTTTAAAAGTTTTCAAAATTCATATCTTACAAACCATACATCTAATATTTGATATATATATATATATAAATGACCAACGCTTTAAAGGCTACACATATGAATAATTTTGGATAAATTTTGAGAAGATTATTTTCTGGACAGGTTTTCCTTATTAATTTATTTAGAAGTATAGAAAGGAGATTTGAAGATGATGATCAAGTTAGGAGGAAGTACGACATGTGTTTGTGCATGAGAATTAATTTCGGATTTTTCTGAGAATATTTTTCGGCCATCAGAAAAGACTTATGGGGTGTCCGTAATTGATCGTATGATAAGATTTTTAAGATTATGACTTCACACTTGTAAATATTCAGGCATGTTAGTTTATATATATTAATTTCATGATTTTTAGAGATTATTTTTATATTCCGAAAAGTTCCTTGTTGACTATATTTTTGGGTTTAGGTGACTGTATTCTTCGTTTCCAGCAAGTTTATATGTATAAGTATAATTTTATTTGTGTTTTAAATTTGTTAGTTTTATTTTGTTATAGTTGGATTGTATTGTTTGGGACTGATTTTGAGGGGCCATGACCTCGGGAAAAGTTCATTTTACAAAGACCTTATTTCAAAAAAAATTCTTATAATAGGATATTTATTTCAGATTTCAAGTATTATTTGATTAAAAATATTTTAAAAATGTTTAATGTTATGTTTAATTTAACAACGTCATCGAGGGTAGACATTATAAGTTTTAAAGTATGGATTAGAATTGTTAGTTTTTATTTCTTTTTGTTCAAGGATTAATTATCGTTTTATATTCGAGTCTCGAGAATTAATTGTTATTTTATATTCAAGTATCGAGGGTTAATTGGTTGTTTGAGCATTAGTTGATAATTGAGTTTATATTTTTATTTATTGGTTTATTGGGTTTGATGTGTTTGAGATAAGTATAGTTAAGTTATAAACGCTCGTAGAATATAGCGATGTACTTCAAGGATTAAAGTACTGTCTTATGTTTGACTATAGAAGTAGACGCACGGACTCGATCTCGATAGTTCAGACTCGTAGCAATCGCAGGAGCGTCAGATCAAAAAATTATTAAATGGTGATAAGTTGATACGGAAGAAGAAATAATTATGTTACTTCGACCGTACATAATTACTAAGAACCAAAGGCAAGTATTTTCTCTTTGATCATCTTATACACTTTTATTTTCTGTTCCACTTATTCATATCATGACAAATAGTTATTGTTCAGAACTATTTGTGAATCTTAAATGTTTTTATTATGCAACAGAGTTATTTATTAGTGGTGCTCTTGATATTAGAAGTTGATTATAATAAACACATCGTATCCGGTGTTATCATAGTAAATAACGGGGATATGATCTGTATATAAAACTAAGCATACCTTTGATTTCAGATGCTCTATTGGATTGGAAAAAGATTGCATATGAGGCCACATAGTCGGTCCAACATCTATTGAGGAGGATATGGTAACCATTCCATCTTTCTATAAGCTAACATTACTTGCATATTTGGTACCCATTATAGAGAATCCTTATTATAATTATGGGTATAGAAATGTATCGATAGACTATAAAGAGGTTATATTGCTTTTGAACTGATTAGGTGGCAATAGTGTTTATTATATGTTGTATACAATCTATATTGCCAGCATGACTATTATATATTGTGATTCCGCATATGATTCATTTCTATGACTTACTGCACTGTTTCAATTTCGATATAAACTGTGATTTATTTACTGTTCAGTTTTATAATAAACTATTTTACATTTCTGTACTTTATTCAAACTTTATATTCTGGTTTTATTTCGATTACTTTATATATACTTGCTGAGCATTTCTTTAGCCCACTCTTGCTTTTCATCATACACTTTTGCACACGGGATGAGAAAATATTAGCCTACCAGAAAAAGTAGATCGACGAGATTTATCCGCGTAACTCGAAAGAAGTAAGTAAGATGTCTTTACGAAGAAATTTTGATCCAAAAAGTCTGTATCTGGAGTAAATTTTATTTATATATTATTATGTTATATATATGGTTTGATATACAATAGTTTCGACTGCTAATATACTTTTTATTGAAGTTATATTGATAATATAGGATTGGTTTAAAGAGATTGTTGAAATCAATTGTGGAATTTTATGGATTGGGTCACAAGCGAGACTTAATTTGATTATTTGAGTTTTATAATAATCGATGTTTGGGCTTTAGATTCTTGTTTCTAGAACTATAACCTAAGATATCTTGGTAATTGGGGTTGTAGCTGTAGATTTCAGATATTGACTGACTACAGGCGACTTAAAATATTATTAAACAGGTGATTTTATATTGAGGATTTTCATGTGACGATCAGATCCCTAATCCCGAGTTTGGGGGCGTTACATATATCATGTGATACTTATTTCTAAGGTTATAAACCAATTTATTCACACAAAAAAAGATTCAAAATTTTCACAATAATATAAAACACATTTCACAATAATACGGAGCGACGAAAAGGTCTTACCTCAATTACGTAAACAAAGAATTCACATCATTTTAGAACATATATTAAATCCTTAGTATCTAATTAAAAATATTACATCTCAAATATTAAATTTATCCAAGATTCCAATATTGATCACATATGTATTTGACCATTTTGACCATCTAAATGATGTTTTTTGAAAAAACTTAAAGTATGAAATTTCTACACAACGAAAAGATATTTCCAAAAAATCCAAAATAAACTAATTACGAATTACAATAAATTTGCTATGAATTTTATAAGATAGTTGAGTTGTTTATAAAAAATCCTATAAATTTTATTAACAGAGATAAAAAAAAATAAAGATTGTGTATCGAGAAAGATTTACAACTGTTTAGTTTTGAAGGCTCCAAAATATTCGTTATTCAAATCTAACCCATATTTTGAAGGCCTATCATTTGAATCTAATTTTAGTTCTTAATCTTTAACAAATTTTAGTCTTTTATTATTATTATTATTATTAAGATATTTTTGTTATTCTAAAAAAATATGAGATATTATAATATAATACACACATTTTTAGAAAAAATTGTGAAAAATACTTGCATATAAATAAATATATTTATTTAGGAGGAGTTTATATTTTCCTAAATTAATTTGTGAATAATCATCAAAAAGGGGTAGATTGAAACCCTTTTGGATTTTGATGATCACTGACATCAAGTTGAAAGCTTGTACTTGATATAAAATAGCATGCGGTTATATTTGTATTAATATGATTTTGCAGGAATTAGCTTACTGATATGAAACATCAGTATAATGTGTTTAAGTGCATTGATAGTGTATAATGTGTTTAAGTGCATTGATAGCGAGCTGAAAGCAGGAAAATAGGGAGTTCCAGCATGCTGATACTGGGAGCGTAGAAACTGTTGGATAAAGCGTGAAGTCCTATTTTCAAGGAGATTTTATAGGATATTTACTTGTACGAATTTATCTAATATATATATATATATATATATATATATATATATATATATATATACTATAGCTCAAATTATATTTATTCAAACCTATTTTTGTATTCAAATTCGTTTTCCTATTTAATAGGAGTTGAGTTTTGACTAAACCTTATCTTTTATTTAACCAACTCTTATCTATATATATTTAAACTTATATTGAGGCTGATTTCAAACGTTCTTATTATCTTTCAATCCTCAATATACGTAATTTTGAATATCTATATTTGTATTATCTTAACCAATTCGAACGTTGTAATTCCAATGTTAATTGGCTTTGTTAATTCGAATGTAGTATTCATATATATATATATAACTTTTCTCTTCACCAAGTGAAGACATACTGATTTGCAAAACATATATACACTTCTTCTCAAACTCAAATCATTCTTAGTTAACATCTTTGAGTTCTAGTATTCTATATAGTTATATATATACGTGAGGAGTTTATAGTTTGAGTTATAATCTTATTCACTTGTTTTATTGGTTGTAATCAAGTTGTGGCTGAATTGCTAGGCTTGTGAAACAGGGTTCAAGAGAACTAGATGCTAGAGAAAACTGTACTAGGGTAGTATAGTGTTTAGAGGGAAGATTAGTTCAGGGAACAGGTGTTTCAGCAAGCTATGATAAGCTGCAAAGGATGAAGGAAGGAATATTATTGTAATCTGTAGTCGTAGTTTGATTTTATTAATAATATTCTCTCTTACCAGTTGGTAGGGGACTAGGACGTAGACCATAGAGGATTAGGGGTCGAACCTGACTAAAAGATCTGGTGTTATTTACTTTTTATGTACTGCATTGCATGTAGTAGCTAGCTGATAGTGTCCGTTAATTAATTTTAGCTAGCTGATAGGTTAACCAACTTGGTAAAATTAAAATCGGTCATTGCTAGCCATAACACCTATTCACACCCCCTCTACGTGTGCATTTTCATCGAACTCTTGACCTTTGATGCTATTTGGATAAGATCCATTTTACTCTTATATATAAGATATAATTTATTTTTAAATTTGTTTAATATAATAACATGATATATATAAAAATATAATTATTTTTATAATAGATAGCAAAGTAAATAACTAAATATTTATAAATCGAATACAAAGATCGAATTTATTTTTAATATATTCATTTCTATTTAAGCATATATAATAACGGGTTTCGTTTGGTTCGAGAAGTTCTGGAATCAGGTATGAGTTTCGTTGATTCCAACCCCATACCTTGTGTTTGGTTGTGAAAAAAAAAATTGATACTCATTCCTCAGCCCCCAGGTATGAGTTTTTCATACTCAAGGTGGAGGTGGGTACGAGGGAGGGGTATCAGGTATCAAATTTATTTTTAATATATTCATTTCTATTTAAGCAATTAAATGTATATGTTTAATTAAAAAATAAATTAACAAGTCAAAAATATATTAAAATAAAAAATTAAATAAAATTTTTAAATAATTAAAATTAATGAATAAAAAATATATTAAATAAAATATATTCATTTCAGTACTCAACCAAACACATGATATTAGAAATGATACCTCAATCCCATACCACTCTAACCTGATTTCTGATTTCAACCTTATACCGATATTTGAACCAAACGACCCCTAAAAATATTTGTAAAAAAATGTTTTACAACTTCGCAACCAGGTTTACAACTCAAATTTTATTGCAACCATATTTGCAACCTAATTTACAACATAAAATTTAAGCTAAAATGAAACTTAAAATACAACTTAAATTAATTACACAGTTCAAATTAAATGCAACTTAAATTCAACCTCCGTATTTTGGCAATTTTTTAGAATAAAATAATATTTTTGTAAAAAAAACTTAGAAGTTGGTAAAATTACAAATAATTTTACAAAAAAGTAGTATTTTTAGTAAATTCTCTATAATAATTATGATATATAGTAATAAAATTTTATCTTATTTTATAATTTTTTTATTAAATATATTGTATTAATATAATTAAAAACAATACTTTTTAATATTAAAATTTAAAATTTAATTAAAAAAATTAATACCCAACCTAACCGACAAAAAAATCCTAGTTCTAATAAATCTAGAAAACCAAATTCTACTATGAATCTAATAAAAACTAACCGATGTTCCTTTAAATTCCATCGGGTTAAATATCAATCAGGTGACTGATTGCGTCCAGATGTATCAAGTAGGTGACTGATTGCAAATTTGACTCATTTTGGTGACTGATTGCACAATTTGACTCATTTCAGTTTTAAATCCACCTGAAAATTTTCCGACGAAAAAAAATATGCACAAAAAAATTCGGAAAAAATTTATATGTAGTAAAACACCCCCGACTTCAGAATTATCGAAAGGAAATTCAAAACTTAAAATCAAAATTAAATAAATCTTGACCCAAATTTATTTAATTTCGATTTTATTTTTTAAATTTTATTTCGATAATTCTGAGTTTAGGAGATTCAAAGTCGGAGTGTTTTACTATATATATATTTTTTTTTCGCCGGAAAATTTTCAGGTGGCCGGAAAATGAGTTTGATAAAAAAATCGAAATCAGTAACTAAAATGAGTCAAATTATTCAATCAGTCAACAAAAACATCTGCACGCAGTCAGTGTGGGTGATATTTAACCCAAATTACGTTATATAATTACGGAGTATTATATATATAACATATACGCACCGTTCTTTGTCATAATTTCTCCATGGATCTGCTAAAGCTCCGGGCACACTATAGTAACTCGAGTCAATTTCAATCTAATTTCTCCGATAATGATCGATTGAAACCCCACAGTAAGCGCCACAGTGTTTCATTAAAGGTATCCGAGGTTCAATCTTCTGCTTCTTGTAAATTAATTTTTCAACGAGAAGAATCTAAACCGGTTTTCTCTTCCGTCAAGACATTTGCACCTGCCACGGTGGCTAATCTCGGTGTTGGATTCGACTTTTTAGGTTGTGCGGTAGATGGTTTAGGTGATTTTGTTACTCTCAATCTTGATGCTAGTGTCCGTCCGGGTTATCTTTCTATTTCTGATATTACTTCTGATATTACTGGCTCTCCTCGTAAACTTAGTACTGATCCTTTGAATAATTGTGCTGGTATTGCTGCTATTTCTGTTATGAAAATGCTTAATATTCGTTCTGTGGGGCTTTCGCTTGTGCTTCATAAGGGTTTGCCTTTAGGGAGTGGATTGGGGTCGAGTGCGGCTAGTGCTGCAGCTGCTGCTGTTGCGGTTAATGAGATTTTTGGGAGTAGGTTGTCTGTTGAGGAATTGGTTTTGGCTGGATTGGAGAGTGAAAAGAAAGTGTCGGGGTATCATGCGGATAATGTGGCTCCGGCTATAATGGGAGGGTTTGTGCTTATACGGGGGTATGAGCCGCTTGATTTGATTCGTTTGAAGTTTCCGGTAGGGAAGGAGTTGTTTTTTGTGCTTGTGATTCCGGAATTTGAGGCACCTACGAAGAAGATGAGGGCTGCGTTGGATAAGCAAGTGAGTATGGCGGATCATGTGTGGAATTGTAGTCAGGCTGGGGCGCTTGTGGCTGCGGTGTTGCAAGGGGATTTGAGGGGAATGGGGGATGCGTTGTCGTCAGATAAGATTGTGGAGCCTAAACGAGCGCCTTTGATTCCGGGAATGGAGGAGGTTAAGAAGGCGGCGTTGAAGGCTGGGGCGTTTGGTTGTACGATTAGTGGTGCTGGACCTACTGTTGTTGCTGTTACGGATGATGAGGAAAAGGGGAGGTTGATTGGGGATTGTATGGTCCGGTCATTTATGGAGTTTGGGAATATGAAAGCCGCTGCTGTAGTAAATCAACTTGATCGTGTGGGTGCTAGGCTTGTTAGTTCCACTCCTCTGTGATCTATCTGCACTACTTTGGTAATAAAACTGCAAGGATTTCTAGTAACATGATTGAACTAGTGATCGTATTGTATGTAGAAAGCAGGCACCTTATGGTATGAATTTTGTCTTTGTGTTGCAGCTTGTTAGTGTTGTTTTTGTGTTGATGTTGATTAATGTGGATGTTTGTTAACAATTACTGGGTAACGTGTTACGTTCAATCTTAAATGCACGAGATATTTTTTGCTTTCGTTCGATTGGTGATGTATTAGTGCAATTTTACCGGAGAGGTTAGTAATGTACTGAAGTTGTTTCTCTTTGGTTCTTAGAATACATACAACTGATTCCAATTTATACGAATCATTATGTGCGTTATTACTTACCATGATGTACACACTGCAATGAACTATTATAAATTTACAAGTGCATTGTGTTTTGCGTATACATCCATAGTTATTACTTGATCAAACTCAGGTCTATAATTGTGATTCATATTTTGTTCCTTTCTTGTAATGCAGTATAAGAGGGTACATGCTGCAATATTATTGCCTTCTAACATAGGAGATGCAACAAAAGAATTTATCGTTATGTATTGTTGTCTTGTTCTTGTTAGTAATTACTGTATAATCGGCAACATGATGTCAAAATTTGCACCAGAAAACTCTCCTTGTAACCCAACGGCGGGTGTTGGCCCTATATGTCACAATTTGGGGAGAAAATGTTCTAAATGGCACACCCCCAAATTGTGACATACAGGGTCTTTTCTCCCCAACAGCTTGTCCAAGGGAACTAATTATTTGGTTAGATAGCTAAATAAATATAAAATATTGACTAGTCAAAATTTTGTCTTGCTCCAAATATGCTCAAGCAAATTGGCTAGTTATTTCCAATATTTTTCTTTTGCAAGAATTTGAACTAAACAATTTAGCTACAAGGACATTGAGGGAGAAGTATAAGAACCATTCTTGTTTCTAATGTTCTATTATGCAGTCAATGTGTTGGCTACAAGGAAATCATAGGCAGTACAATTTTCCTAGTAATACTCAACATCTTGACCTGAAAAACCAACTGAACTGTCAATACATATATTTACAGGCTCCTGGTTGAGAATTAAGGTTGTCGCTTGCAGATCATTTTTTTTCAGTTGAAAACTCCCGTTTTGCATCCATTTCCAGAAGCTTCTACCTTATACGTTGCTGTGCAAGTCCATAAACAAAACTTTGCTAATAGTTTTTGATAAGTAAAAACTTTCATTAATAAACTCACACATATCAAACTCTAAGACAACACAGAACTTCATGTTCCCATATGATATCATGGAAACTTTAAATGAACTAAAACTGGAATATCTTAAAACACCCATCAAGACCTTGAATTCCTTGGTGCCCTAAATCAGTTGTCTCTTGCAGCAGTTGCTTGTTTCGCACCAACAGAGAAGAACTCTGTTATCACCTCAAGAGGCATGCCCTTTGTTTCTGGAACTTTTAAGAACACAAAAACCCATGATATGACGCACACAATAGCATATATGCCAAAAATACCGGAGAGCCCTATGGAGGGAAGCATCAAGGGGAGTGAGTAGGTGATGATAATGTCACAGATCCATGCTATGAGTGAACAAATTGCAATACAGAGACCACGGACCCGGGTGGGGAAGATCTCTGCACAGAGTATGTTGGGGATAGGCCCAAATCCCATGAAAAAGCAGCAGAAGTACACCAGAACACTAACAGTAGGGATGACAGCGTTCATCACTCTGCCTAAATTTATGAAACTGCCAATAACTAGTATAACCAGGGCCACAATCAAAATAGGAATTGTACCAAGCAACAGACTTCTGCACGGGGATCACAGCAAAAGATAAGAACAGTAGTCAACAACAGGAACAATTAATGAAATGAAAGTATCATATAGTCATATAGATATTGTAATTTATCAGCTAATTATAACCCAGCATAAGAATTTAAGATTTCGTGACATATAGCACTCAGTATTGACCATAGATATGCATCAACTATTTCATAGTTTCTAGCTTGAGAATAGACTAATCCCAGTTCAATTGTAACCAATATAATTGGGTGTGAGCCAAGTATATTTTATCTCAGTTAACAAGCTAGAGAATGCGATAAAAATCCTTATTTAGAGAAAGAAAAGTTGCCTGATTCCAAGTCTCATGATAAGACCAAGTTATAGAGATGCTCAGTAAAATATAAACTCATTAATATTCAACCACTGTATTACAACAACAATGCATGACAACTGCTAACTTCTTCTATTATCTTCAGCAACTTTATTTTACAAATTATTTCCAGCCATCAATAAGATTATACTCAATTATCTGAGAATTGTATATGGAGAAGATAACTGCAAATGACTCACTTGATTGAAAAATATTAGAATGTCTCAGTCACTAACATTACCAAAATTTATGACATTATTTTCCATTCTAAACATGAGAACTAATAAACATTTTTTTATAAAAAACAAAAAAAAGGTGCAACAGGACCTAGTCTACGAGTGACATGAATTACATTTTTTTTGGCTAATCTATACAACAGATTTGAAAATAGATAAGAAAACTTTGAGTCAGGAAAATATATACCTTCTGCCAGATAAATCCATCAGCCTCATGGCGATAGCTATGCATGGAAGCGTCAACAAAGTCATGATGGCGGTAATAAGCAAACATGAAGAGGCGGCACTAATTCCAATTTCTGATACAAGTTCGCAGATACCAGCATGCTCAAGAATCTGAGGTGTATAGTAAACAACCCCACTTATGCCAGAGAACTGCAAACATGGATGTTATAGATGAGTAGCGATATATCAGAAGAAACCATTTCAGAAAGTGCAATGAATATTAGTGTGCCTCAAGAGGCCTTTGTATGAACAGATTACTTGGTTTCAACTACAAGAGGCCTATGCATGAACAGTTCTAGAAACAAAATTAAGGTGCCATGTCGACATACAGAAAATAACCAACAGAAATGAGGCACGGGCCCACGGCACGAGCCAACCACCAAACTGATGAGCAACAAAAGGGTTCAAATTATTGTTCAACTTTTATATATATACATATGTTCTTTGTATTGTAGTGTTTATCTGGAACAGGTAGTAGATATCAATTAAGATTAATTTTCTATTGGTTAGATTTTCTTGGTGGTAAGTTTTAAGATTTCTAATTAAAATCGTATAACCTTTTCTAGGGTTTGGATCAAATAGAAACCAAAAGAAAATAGGAAACAATTAGAACTTTCAACACATTTTTAACACAGTTCGAATATATCAGTTTTATTAAATGGCAGCGGTTCATTTGGGATTCATCATCTCACAATTAGTGTATAGATTACGTACGGTTCAGCATACATAACTAAGGTTCAACATAATTATTCTGTTGAATCCTAGTATTGGAAGTGTTGAACCTTGGTGGTTCTCATTTTGGTTTCCATTTAGTTGGTTCTCATAGAACTAGATGCGTCTTAACTATGATCTCAGATTATGAATTGATTGTGTCTTGATAAAGGGCCTAAAATATTTTGTTATTCATTCTATATCTTCCTTGTCCTACTTCAAAAAAATGAAGTTTGAACTGCTTGAACAAACGCCAAACTAAGAAACTATTTAGATATTAATTTTACCTGCTGAAGTATTTGAATTCCAACACCAACAACTAAGGCATGCTTGACTCCTGGTTCAAAAAGATTACTCCAATTTGGCCCACTAGCTGCATCTTCAGAAGGATGAATAACAGCAGGTCCAACTGCAGGCTGATCCATAATCTCCTTAGAGTAAAGACCAGGCCGACTCACCAAAGCATCAGCTTGGATGATCATGAACTCACCACCTTCAGTCACATCACCTCTGGGAGCAGGAGTAGATTGTACAGACCCACGACAAGATGGAGCAGTGCTGTCTTGGAGCATGTATAATCTTTTAAAACAACCTTCCTTTGTTCCATCTTGACCTTCTTTTTCTGTCCATTTCCAGGCAAGCTGCCAACCACCACCAATCCCCACACTACTGACTGGTTCACCATTAGCATCTTCCACAGGGTTTCTATTGGAAGCAAGCTGAACCATATCTTTTTCCAAACTTGTAGTTTGACGTGAAATCAATGGACTACGCAAATTATCATCAGAATCATTAATAGCAACATCAGAAGTATAGTCCTCACCCTCTCCACGAAGACTCTCTTCATCCCAATCTTCATTCTTTTGTTGATTTCCAGCAATACTGAACATACTTCCAAAGTTTGGGAAAAGCATGCTACCAATGTCTCCTGTATCTGGCAGCTTCTCATGGACACTACTGAAGAGGGTGACAAGAGGGTCCACAAGAGGCATGGTCTGGCTTGAAATGCTTTCTTGGCGAGATGCAAGACCAAAGCTATTATTCTGCTCAGTAATTGGTCGAGCTACCCAGGAGAGTCCTTCAGTCCCATAAAACCTCACACTGTCTTCATCCACAACTGCATCCTGATCATTGGTAAGTTCATCTGCTGGGCAAATAACGTATTTCTCTATTGATGTCTGGCACCCAACACCAAGACCTTCAACCAATAATGCCAACTCACCTGACCATCAAAAAAAAAAAATTAGACAGATTTCAGTTAAATTGAGAATTCAGTAACCCATAATGAAAATAAACAATTCTAAACAATTCATGAGATAACACTGCGAAGGACCGACTAAAACAGACAAGGAGACCGGGTGAGAGATACTCTATGCAAATTAGTGTCTCTGACTTTGAACGTAGTAGTACCACCATTGAAACGGATGCTGATAATGTTATAGATCTTTCAGTATAGTATGTCAAAGCAACTTGGCTATATCATGCAAACCTGAATCTTCAGTGCAAAAACTTGGCTATAGTGTGCCTGTACATAGCACTGCAGAAACTTGTCTATTTTCACAAAATTTAAAAGGCGATTCATAGAGAAACTTGTCACATGTAACTGCAATAATTTTCGGAGCTTAGACCTTTTGAAAAAATCAATTTGTCATACGTACAACATAATAGGCATTGATAGGTGTTTTCTATATCTCACAGCAAGTAAGTCTTGGACTACATACACATTACGATACAGATGCGCATATACACACAACAACATACTCGTGAACATGCATACTTGTGTGTAATGTGTGTGTAAACAGGATTTCTTCTATGTATTATATTTCATATTCAATCATGCCACCACTACTCATTGTCCTGAACAGTGAAACAGGAACCAAAAAACAAAATGAATTATATGCATGAAATCTCTATTCATCATCTATTATTAGTAATAGAATCTATAAGAAGATTTAATTGTCTCCACTGTCATGTTTTGGGGAAACTATTTAAAAACTGAATATATATTTTCAGTAGATCAGATTTTGTTGCATCTCAAGACTCAAGACATAACTTGCGAGCAACCCCACGAACAAAGCTTTCATGATAGTGAGTTCAGAGGATTCCGGGATTTTGAAATTATGAAGAAACTATTAGTAAATTTATATTGGCTAGTAGATATGTCTTAATAAAATTAAAGGACATTACTTCTAAATTGAAGCAAGTGCCATTACTGATCAAAATGAAACCTGCCTGATTTTAATAATAACAAATACATGGAATAAATTTGAACCTCGAGGAGGTGGAACACGTCCTTCACCCTATTGGAAAAATTAGAACCTACATTAAAGCTTGAGTACACTAACCATTTCTCGTCTTTGTTAATTGCACGCACAAAGCATAGATATTTACAGACACACATACTAACAATCTTCTCCTCTTTGTTTAATTGAACACACAAAACAAATATATATGTTGAAAGTTTGTCATGTGATTGTTTGCTACTATCCACATCCACTTTTTATTGTACATTTAAAGTAGTGAGCTTGTATTGCACATCAATTGACAATCACACGCCTATTTGTATTGACACGATCGAATATTAATTAGTTACTTTTTTTAATTTCTCAGAAAAATTCAAAAACCCTCGACAATTTTACAAATGGTTTGATAATTGTCATTTTGTCAATATTTTAGAACAAAACTCTCCAAGATCATTGCCAAAAAGCTCAGGGTGTTAATGGAAACAACCTCTATTCTTTAGACTACTCTTTGGAGTGGGGACAAGGTATCATCTCACCCTCCCGAGACCCTACTTATGTGTGGGGCATACTGAGCAGGTTTGGTTTGGTTACATAATATATACCTGTGTATCTCATGTGATTTATTCATGTTTAACTAATTAAATACCACCTAATATAGAAGATAAGAACATTCATTTGTAAACCACCTGAAGCACAAATACTAATTATTTACCATACACTATTAAAAGAACGACACTGATAAAGTAATTTGTAGCTGTCTTTTACTTTTAAATGTGAATGCCTAATTTGGTAAAGATTTTATGGATTTCCAAAAATATCGGGTCATATCTATTTTCTTTACAATATGCAGAAATGAGAGATTGAATACCAATAAAAAAACTCACCAGCAACGTCATCCTTACCACGTAACCTCTGCAAAACCTTCTTGGCCTCGAGCATTTTCCCTTTACTAACAAGCCACCTTGGAGTCTCAGGCAAAAATAATATTGCTAAGAGAAAATAAAAAAGGGAAGGTATCGAAAGAACAGCAAGCATGAGCCTCCAGCTAGGTGAATTCATTAGCGACATTCCAAAAACCATGCAGTAAGAGAGGAACATTCCAGCAGATCCAGTGAACTGAGGCAAAGTATTTAGTGTACCACGTATTTCAGGTGGTGCAATCTCAGATATATATATAGGAACTATAGTAACAGCCAGTCCCATTCCAAATCCATCTATGAGGCGTGCCAGGAGCAGGACATAGACATTAGGGGACCATAGCATTACAAGACCACTGATAAAATAAAGGATTGCTGAAATAACAAGCAGGGGGCGGCGGCCAAGCCAGTCAGCTATTGCACCAGAGCATGCAGTGATCACTGTAGCACTGATGAGTGACATGGAGACAATAAGGCCTTCTAAAGTGGGTTGAGATTCCATTTCAAATTCTTTTTTGATATATGAAACAGATCCTGCAAAGAAAAACCACCACAAACCCCGAAAAGTTCGTGATTTGCCAGTGCTTAGTAGTTAGGCTTCCTATTTAAATATTCCACCCCACATGTCGCAACGGAACATTACAGAAATGAGATCAATATAAAGCATTGGGGTATGAAGAAATATAGAATTACAGCAAATAATTAGAACTATGGCCATATATAAGAATATATAGTTACCAGCAATAGTTGCATTGTCCCATCCTTGGAGTAAGTTACCAATTGTAACAGCAACAGCTACAAGCACAGCTCCATTCATGTTTTGTTCTGAAACAAAGTTATAACAAATCAACTAAATTTGCAAGAACTAATAATTCAAGAAAACATGCAAACATATATTGACATACATGATACATACAGGGGGTAAATTAAAGAAAGAAATCTCAAAATTTAGAAAGAGAAGATTAACTACCTCAATTGAGCAAAAGGGTTAGTTCTTGATTCATTTCAAAATATATATAGATACATACATGTGTATATGATGATATGGGGTGTCGGGCATGGCTGTAAATGTGTGAAAAAACAAAAAAGGCCCATGTAAGTAGTGATCAAAAGAGAGAGATCTTTGTATCTAACCTTGTTAAATTGTGTGTATTGTTCTTCTTTTCTTCTGGGGCTGTCAACTTTTGATTAGAATGATGAAAAATAGGAACAACTCGGACTCTGTTACACTGCAGTGTGATTGGAATCACTGCGATTGTCACGCTCCTTATCACCTATGTATCATTTTCATTATAATACTTCTATTTATACCCGTACAGGTTCTCAAAATTAAATTATTAGAAAAATAAATAAAAGGTTATATAGGCAAATATATTAGTTTTTTGGATCAAAAGAATTGAAACGTGCGTTTAAAAAAAGATGATACATATCATACAAACAAGATAAAAAAATGCATTTAAAAATAAATGACTTATACTATTATATTTAGGAGTTTAATTCAATTCAAATTATTTGTCGGTGGTTTAAATTCAAAATATTGAAATTTATATAACGAACCGATTTTGAATAAAAAATTGAGTTAGTTTATTTAAGCGAATCGAATTGAATACGTGTCATATCGAGTCGAGTTTTATGTGATTGATGTTGATTAAAATTCAACCCGAACTCGTTTATAATTATAAATAAATTATTTTAATTTTAATTTTTTTTATTATTCAGATTACATGTAAATTTGACTTAATTTATTTAAACTTGACTCGGTTAGCTCTTGAATAAATTTGATGAAAAAAGAAATTGAAAGATAATATATCAGAAAAATATATGAAAGTGATAAATATTTTTTAAGACGGAAATATTTGAGGGGAAAGGAGAGAAGATTAATCAGTGAAAGTAAATAAAAAATATTATGTATATATATAATTTGAATTTAATAAAATTTTAAGAAAATGAATAGTTAAAACTAATTTCTAAGTTTTAATATAAAGTTGGTTTTTGTTAAACAATACTCCATATTTTGGGCCAAATTTTTACTTAAATATAAAAATTGAGGTGCATATTTTTTAGGGAAAGGGGACATGAAATGGAGGTGGATTTCTTGTCCAAAGGGCAAGACAAGACAAGACATGTAAGCAAGAATATAAAAGTGAAAAAGGGAAAGTACAGAGTTGGTCAGCGCCAATACAAATACATACAACACTCTCCTACACATACATACATACATTCATTCATTCTCTTCATTCATCCTAAACAAATCACAATCACTCCGCATATTCCTCCCCCCCCCCTTCCTCTCTCTCTAATCTATACATACATTTATTTGTATATATATTTTGCACGTACTTGTTCCGATCACCGTCGTCAACGTCACCGTCACCTTCTCCGATCGCTTACACCTTTTCATTTCTCAACTCTTTCATCAACCTGGTACCTTCTCTCTCTCTCTCTGTATATATATATTGTATGTCTCTATTTTATATGTTTCAAGCTTAATGGATCTGATCTACCTGATTGTTTTTTTGTTTTTCTTTATATATGGGTAAGAAAGATTCAATCTTTTTGTATATTGTGTCTAGATATTTGTCAAAACAAGCACACTTTATCATAAAGATTCAATCTTTTTGTATTTTGTGTCTAGATATTTGTCAAAACAAACACATTCTGTAATAAAGATTCAATCTTTGTGTATTTATTTGTTAATTTATCTTTAGGTAGTACCTGGAATTAATTGCTTAAGCAGACAGCCAGCCCCAGACACATTTTATTAAAAAGATTGAATCTTTGTGTAATAAGCAGAATTTCAAGAACTTTTTTATGTTTTTGTATAATGACTATTTCAATTTTTGTATGTAAAGTATTAATTGTGGTGAATTGAATTGTTTTGGAGAAGGCATTAGATGAGGAAGGAGCTGTTGCTGGAGGGTTTGTGATTGTTTCATGGGCAATACATGCCGTGGATCTTTTAGTGTACAAAGTTACAAGGAGGGCATACATAAGCCTGAAGAACACCACCGTTCTGACTCCGACACGTCTAACAACTCCTCTTCCGACTATTCACCTACCACTATAAACGCACAACAACTCGTTGCTCGAGAATTTGGAAAAGACACCCAGCTCCCCATTGCCAACCATAATAATAAAAAACAAGATAATACTTTACCACGTGTTAACCCCAAAAAGAATACCACTATGAATCGTAGCAACAACCAAACTTATTATGTCTTGGGTCATGCCACTGCTAATATACGTGATCTTTACACGCTTGGACGTAAATTAGGACAAGGCCAATTTGGTACTACTTACTTATGCACCGAGAATTCCACAGGAATTGAATATGCTTGTAAATCTATCACAAAGAGGAAGCTGTTATCTAAAGAAGATGTGGAGGATGTTAGAAGGGAGATTCAGATAATGCACCACTTGGCTGGTCACCCAAATATTGTGACCATCAAGGGTGCATATGAGGATCACTTGTATGTCCATATAGTGATGGAGCTCTGTAACGGGGGTGAGTTGTTTGACAGGATCATTCACAGGGGACACTACAGTGAGAGGAAGGCTGCTGGATTAACAAAGATCATAGTAGGTGTTGTTGAGGCATGCCATTCACTTGGGGTTATGCATAGAGATCTAAAGCCCGAGAATTTCTTGTTAGTTAACAAGGATGACGATTTCTCTCTCAAAGCAATTGATTTTGGACTTTCAGTTTTCTTCAAGCCAGGTAGATGGTGGGAAATAGACTAGTATATTTTTTTGGCTATATTACACTATCAAGATATCAAATAATGTTTGGTACCTAAATGCCGGTTACACTTTATTATACTAATTTCTGCAATACAACACAATTGTTTTTTAGGTCAAATTTTTAATGATGTGGTTGGAAGCCCGTATTATGTTGCGCCTGAGGTGCTTCTAAAGCACTATGGAAAGGAATCGGATGTATGGACAGCAGGGGTTATATTATATATATTGCTAAGTGGCGTTCCTCCATTCTGGGCTGGTACGTGTTGCATTTGGAACAGAGTTCAGGATCACCATATGACCAGTAGACTAAAACTTGATCTCTTTTCTTTCCAGAAACTCAGCAGGGAATATTTGATGCGGTTTTAAAGGGAAAAATAGACTTTGAATCAGATCCTTGGCCCTTGATTTCAGATAGCGCGAAGGATCTCATCACGAAGATGTTATGCTCACGACCTTCAGATCGCTTAACTGCTCCTGAAGTCTTATGTATGTTCTGAAGTTTTATGTATGTTTTTCTTGTCTGCAAGTAACCAATCCAAGTCATTTTTATCAGGATCAGGTCACATTAAGTTCCACTTTTCGAAACTTCTTTCTTTGTTTGCATTGTCTGCACCATGATGCAGATAAGATAAACATGTTTTTCGATTCTTATTCATACACCTGACAGAAATGATGTACTTTGTCATTGTTAAGGAATGGTTGGCATGTAATTTGTGATTATATGGTTGAGTTTTTAATTGTCAAATATCAGTCTGGAAATGTTAAGTTTTAGATAATATGGAGCATGAACATTAAATAATAGATTTACAATGAATTTCGGGGCATGTAGTTAGGAACCTGATAAATATACTATGGTTTCAGATCATTAGACAATTCTAAGGTGCTGTTTCCTATGATTCTCCTGATATATAAGTATAATGTTAGACACAATATCCTTGTTGGAACATAAGATCTAACAAAATATTAAACAAGCAAATAAATCACACCGAGTCAACAATCTTTAATATGCACCGAATAAAGAGTTGAAAATTGAAGTTTGCTGAAACAAGATCAGTTGTCAAGTTTAAATTTGATATAAGTCCTGGCTGCAACATATACATCTCATTATGAACCTCAAACACTTACTGAGGTCAGCGAGTAAGTGTCGAGATGTTCCTCACCGGACTGTTTTCGGCACTTCCCGGCGTTGGAAAATTTCAGGGACACCTGTTCTCTATTTGTTTTTGGATTCCTCTTAGTTCCACTGACAAATGTTGCCTTTATTATACCTTTTCGTAGATGCAATTACTAGATCTAGATTGCTAGGATGTGACATGCTCATATAATTGTATGTTTTGGTTAATTTTATCTTTCTTAAGGATATTACTAACTAGTACTAGCCTTTTCTTCTATTTAACTTCATCACTGTAGTATGAAATTGTGTTTTTTAAGATTCTTGTTTTTTTTATAAGATTGTACATCATGATATTGGTATAGGTCATGTAATACTAGGAGGGGGAGGGGCTTCAAATGAATTTATTGCTTTAATTTTAATTTTAATTTTTGCTTTATTCATTGTATATAATTTAGGTCATCCATGGATATGTGAAAATGGAGTTGCTCCTGATAGATCCCTGGATCCAGCTGTACTCTCTCGTCTCAAACAGTTCTCTGCAATGAATAAGTTGAAGAAGATGGCTTTACGGGTATGTGGATAGACACAAACGATTGTAACAAATGCAATGATAATGTAGCAGATATGATATGGCACATTTTGAACTAATCTTTTGTTATCTATGTATATATGTCTTGAGTTCATTATGCCCGAGTGTTCCCTTTGATTATGCCTATATGTTTGACCGAATAATGACGGTGAAAGTTTGCGCACTTAAATGTTCATGTTTCATCTACTGGAATAACCTTGCTTTCTATGACCATAATTTATGCACTAGAAGGAGCCTAATCTGTTTCTTTTGTGTCTGCAGGTTATTGCTGAAAGTTTATCAGAGGAGGAAATTGCTGGTCTGAAAGAAATGTTCAAGGCAATGGACACTGATAACAGTGGTGCAATAACATTCGATGAACTCAAGGCTGGTTTGAGAAAATACGGTTCAACCTTAAAGGATACAGAGATACGTGACCTTATGGATGCAGTAAGTTGATTTTTATTAAGCTTATTTTCTTGAAAAACTGAGATCGTAGATTGGTATAATTTTGGCCATACGTCAAATAAGAAGGTATTGAGGCCAAAGTTTGAGTAGAAAAGTGTCAAAAAATTAGGGAAGGAGATAAGAGCCGTAGACCAATCCTTATAGTTCTTATTAATTCAGACAAAATTACGGTACTTTATGTCATTACTCTCCTGCCTAATACCTCTTTACTCGCACGATGCATACATATTTAGATACTACATAGTATTGACAATACTGATTTCATATTTAGATTCTACAATTTTAGCTTTCTTGGAGTTGAGGATTTCCTCTATAAGCCGTTGCAAGTGTTGTTGCTTACCCGTCCTTTTTGGTTTTGGATCCAAATGGATGACCAAGTCTTACATCCCTTTTTTTTTAGCACCCAGCTCTACTGTTGTATTAAAAGTTTACCCTGATTTTCTAAATACTGCCTCGGGCTTTGGTGATTCATTAATGGCCCCGCATATTGTTTCATGATTGGCCCTGATCAAAATCTGATCCTGCCATTGGAAGGATGATCAAGGAAGTGGTGCTTTGCAGGGTCTAATTAGAAACCATTGGATTCTGTCATGGCAACTGATCCACCTATCACGACATATACAGAATCTCTCTTTTGAAATCTCATTTTTATTGTCAAATTTGCTCATGTCTTTGCACCAAGCAATAATCTCTTGAATGTGTGGACAAGAACTGCAGCTAGCATAAAAAACATTCTTTTCCCCATTCCAAATCATTATGTTACTTTGTAATGATATTCCTTAAAATTTTATAAGATAGGACCTTCCCAGGTCTGCTGATACAGAATGCTTATGCAGAGGGTACGAACTTTTTTTTTAGATGACGATGAGAAGATGTGGATGAAGGGTTGAACTAGATGATGAGGATGAAATTTCAATTCTATACCATCTCGTAGTGCCTCAATGCTTAAACTAATTAAACCTGATATAGTTATATTTATTTGCGGTAAAAGGCTAGAGCAGTGTGGGGGAATTTGGGGGAGAGCAGAGAGAAAAAACAAATTTGGTGAAGAATATAATAAGCTCAGCTCAGTTCACATAATTTGTATTATTGCTTGTAATAAAATCACAGACCTTATACACATCATAAGGATATGCTCTAATACTCTACTTGCTGACAACAGACTCGGGTTTTAATCGTGTGCTAGATACCACTAATAATACTGCTTTTAAAACGAGCTACTGGTTTAATTCCCTTAGGATATTAAATATTAGGTATATAGACCACATGATAGTTTGATTGAAGGAATCTAAAAAGTACGACACCCAAGTAAACTGTGTGGATGCCACAAAGTGAAAGGCATATGACTAGGCCTATTTGTAATAATTAGATGGCAACTCAACTCTAACTAATAAAGAGAAGTAAATACTAAACACTAAACAGGAATCAAGACGAAGACAGTCAACTAATCACAAAGGATCTAAGTATCAGAGGTATTTTGTAGGATTGCTACTCAACACTGGAAGAAGTTCAATTATTTGTTCAAGCGTCAGTGAAATTAATAATGTAGTAGTACTTCTATTGAAGACAGAAGATATAGAAGATTTCAAGTGGTTACTACAAGCAGATTCCAGAAGAAGAATGCAAACAATGAAGAAGAATTAATGACAGAAGGCCTCTAGTTAAATGTTATTTAAATGGAGAATATTTATTGGGATGACACAAATGAACCAGACAGTACATTTGTGTGTCAACTAATATAATATTTATTCTTCATTTAATTCAAGAGGTTTCAAGATTAGAAGACGAAGAAAAGACAGGAAGATTTCAAGACTTTCAGCACGGCTGCGACTAAAGATAGTATTTTAATTCTACTATCAATTGTTAATTAATTATTTAATTTATCTAATTAAATAAATTCAAGTTGAATTTAATTTAATTTGTAAATTAACTAATTAATTTAAGTAGAATTAATTTACTATAAAAGAAATGGATTAAAATGACTTATATATATATATATAATCAGTTAGTATGACTTATTCAATAAGTCATACCGAATTTCTTATATATATATATATATAAATAAGTCATACCGAGCCTATTTAAATAAGTCATACCGACCTATTTACATAAGTCATACCGAGCTCTATTCATAAGTCATACCGAGCAGTTTTAAGTAAAGGTCATGCTGATTGAATTTTGTTTAATTATAATAAGTCATACCGACTTATTTTAATTAAATATAATTCGAATATGACTTTCAATAAGTCATACCGAAATTTAGAAAGTCATACCGACCAGAAATAAGTCATGCCCAGTCTTTTAAAAGTCATACAAGTGTTAAAATAAGTCATACAGACTTATTTTCTTGAAATTAAGTCATGCTAGAAAAGGTCATACCAGCCTTTTCTAATCTCTATAAATATGAGATGATTTCTTCATTTGTTAGTGTTCAACTTGTTAAGAGTTAAGAAAATCAGTTCAAATTCAGAAATTTGTCTGCATTGTAATATTCACAGATTTCTGTGCAAGTTTGAATATAATTGATTAAACTCGAACACTTCATGTCGAATTCGTTCTAGATTTTTATATCAGTTATAGAATCTAATCTTCATATTAATTGTGTAATACTAATCAAGTTAAAATTATATCTTTCACTTGAACAGTATTTCATTATAATTAATATTTCGCGAGTAATTAAAATAATATTTTTAATCCTAATTATTCCGCGGTTAATTTTCAGATATTGTATTCAACCCCCCTTCTACAATATCAGGGACCAACAATTGGTATCAGAGCAGGTTGATATAGAAAATATCAGATCCAAACCAAAAATTCCGCAACTCATACAGATCTCAAAAATTATTTTTAATTCAAAATAATTTTTTATTCGAAATAATTTTTCACTAAAAATTATTTCTGATCAAAAATTGTTTTCAGTCAAAAATTAAAATATTTTTTTGAAACACTTAATTTTTAATCTTATTAAAGATGAGTACCCAGAAAGTTACAAGCATCAAGATTCCACAGTTCGACAGAGAACACTACAACTTGTGGAAACAAAAAATGCTACTGTTTATCGGGATTGCAAATCCTAAGTATGCATTGATTATGGCTAAAGGTGTTGAGCTCCCTATATCAGTTGTTCTCGAACATACAGTAGATGGGGTCGTAATTCCCCACAGACAGTTTCCGAAAAGTCCGGCAGACTATACAGATGAGGAAACAGAAGCTGTGTCCCTTGATAATAATCTGAAGCTCATATTAATTGAATCCCTAGACTACATCATGTACAACCAAGTAGTCAATTGCAAGAATGCAAAACAAATCTGGGAAACAATTGAAATTATCAATGAGGGAACTGAAGAAGTTAAGGAGAATAGACTGGAGATCCTGACCACCCAATATGAACAGTTTAGATCCAACCCTGGTGAGGGTATCTCTGAGGTGTTTCAGAGACTAAACAAATTGATAAACGAGCTAAACATGAATGGAAAGTTTTATCAGAACCAAGAGGTGAACAGGAAGTTTTTGTTGACCTTACCAGAGCATCTGGAGCACAGGATTGCAGCCATCCGGGAATCTAGGGACATGAAAGAAGTAACCCTAGAAAGACTCTACGGAGTTTTAAAAACTTATGAGCTGGAACAGATCCAAACCAGAGAAATGTATGGAAGAGGTAAGGTACTGAGTTCCTCCAAGGCATTAATGGTAGAAGCACCAGAGAAAGAAGAAGTGAAGGCTGTTGCACCTTCTAACAGTTCAACAGAGTATGTGGTTCCAGAACTTGGACATACTGCTGACAAACAAGAAGATGGTGATTTCTACTCACTGGAAGAACTAGATCAGCTAGAAAATGAATCTCTAGCTATGGTTGCCAGGAAGTTTGGCAACATGAGATTCCGAAGAAACTCCTCATTCAGAAGTAAGCCTAATTTTGGAAGATTCCAAAGAGGAGGTTCTTCGACAGCAGTATCAAAAAGCGGCTACAAGACCGGCTTAGTTGATAGAAGCAAGTTTCGTTGCTTCAACTGTAATGAGCTAGGCCACTTTGCAACTGAGTGCAAGAAGCCTAAGCAAGGGAAGAAGAGAGAGTCTTATGAAGAGCTCAAGGAGAAGTATGATGCGCTAGTGAAAAAGCATCAAGGAAAGTCCTATCTAGCAGCAGGCAAAAGCTGGGATGACTCAGATAACGATGATGAGGAAGAGCTGGGAAATCTTGCTCTTATGGCTTCATCAGAGGGATCACTGTCTCCCACCAGTGACAGAGGAAAAGAGGTAAATCCTTCGTGTCCTAAGATGTTTGCTTTGCTAGGTAAAGAACTAGATGGTGAAAGAGATAAAGTTAAGAAACTCAGACTCAAAGTCAAAGAGTTAATTGATGAGACTGAAGTTTTTAAACAGTTAAAAAGAAATCATGACAAGTTGACTATTAAGTTGACTGAAGACTTAGCTGTTCAAGTCAGCAAAGTCAGTTGTCATGTTGTAGTAGAAACTAATCTCAGAAACCAGATAGAAGAAGAAAAGAAGAAGTGTCTTGCTTATAAGAATTCCTCATATATTGTTAAGAACCTAGTTGACCAACAAGAAATAAATCGTAAAGTTGGAATAGGTTTCGAGTATAACAAATCTGTAGGAAAGCCAAGCAACATAACCCCCTTTAGAAAAAGTGCTGTAGAAAGGGGTATCCCACATGTTGTTAAAGACACACCGAAACCTCTCTTCATAACACCGATAGCTGAACCCATCCTTGAGAGCTCTGTTCTAATTGCATATGAAATGCAGTTGGAAGATCTTGAGGAAGAGAAGAAGAGAGGAGAACAGGTTAAGGACATAAAAGGAGTTAATGTCCAGAAAGAAAAATGTGCACTAGAGACACCAGTGAAAGATGTGGGAACTTCTGATTCCTCCAGACCTGGTGTAGGTGCAAAAGACTTAAAGAATAAAATGAACAGACCCAACACGTTTGTGAACAGTAGGAACAGTAACAATAAATTTCATTCTACTGAAAACTTCAAATATGCTGATAAAATTGAAGTAGAATCTGTTAAACCCCCTACTGTATTGAATAACATGCCTACTATTGATGCTTTCCATAAACCATGTGGTATAATGAATTGCATGTTATGTGCTTTTAATGCTATGACTGCTTACTTCAAACGCATGATAGCTAAGAAAGATAACATGACACCTAGACAGCACATCAATAGTAAATTTGCTAAATCCAAGACTGCGACTCCTTCACCTGAGAAGAAGGAATCATATATTCCTAAGTCTAAACAGAAAGTTGTTAAGACTGTTTATAGGAAGGTAGGAACAGTCAAGGAAGAAAAGGATGTTGTTCGAAAAGGATCTGTTGTCAAAGCAGACAAAGGTCAATTCTTTAAGTATGCCGGGCCCAATCAATTTTGGGCTCCGAAGACAAATTAATCCGTTTGATAATTGCAGGGAGTTAAACAGGAAAACCGAGTTATATGGATCCTGGACAGCGGATCGTCAAGGCATATGACCGGAGATAGAGCCCTGCTATCAGACGTGGTTGAGAGAGCTGGCCCAATCGTCACCTTTGGAGATAACAGCAAAGGAATGACTACGGGTTATGGCAAGATAAATACAGGAAATGTTATCATTGAAAATGTCTCTTTGGTGGAAGGACTTAAGCACAATCTACTCAGCGTCAGTCAATTTTGTGATAGAGGTTACAAAGTAAACTTTATCAAGGAGAAGTGCTTAATAGCTCATTCTAAAGAAGACAGACTAGCCTTGCGTGGAGTAAGGAAAGGAAACTTGTACGTAGCTGATTTCAACTCGGGAACTGAAGCTGAAGCAAACTGTTTCTATTCAAAAGCTTCAACAGAGGAAAGTTGGCTATGGCACAAGAAGCTCTCACACCTGAATTTCAAAACAATGAACTCTCTAGTCAAGAGGGATTTGGTGAGAGGACTGCCTCCGATGGAATTTACACAAGAAGGATTGTGTGAGGCATGTCAAAAAGGCAAGTCAAAGAAAGCAACTCACAGAGGCACAGACACTACAAACATCACTGAACCACTTCAACTCCTTCACATGCATTTATTTGGTCCAGTAAATATTCTGTCTATGTCAAGGAAGAAATACGCCTTAGTGATTGTGGATGACTTCACAAAGTATACATGGGTTTTATTCTTGAATTCTAAAGATGAAACTCCACATTTGGTGATTGATCATATAAAGCTGATTGAGTTAGATTCAAAGTTACCTGTCCGAGCAATCAGATCAGATAATGGAACAGAATTCAAAAATGAAGTTCTGAATAACTTCTGCTCAGACAAGGGGATAACAAGGCAGTACTCAGCACCAAGAACTCCACAACAAAATGGAGTTGTAGAAAGGAAAAATCGAACCCTGATTGAAGCTGCAAGGACTATGCTAAGTGAATCAAGGTTACCTATCTACTTCTGGGCTGAAGCAGTTAATACAGCTTGTTATACTCAGAATCGAACTCTGATCAACAAAGATCATATGAAAACTCCCTATGAATTAATGGCTGGCAAGAAACCAACTCTCAAGTACTTTCATGTATTTGGAGCCAAATGCTTTGTGCTAAAAGATGGAGATGAACGCATTGGCAAATTTGAGGCCAAGGCACATGAAGCCATTTTTGTCGGATATTCAAGAAGAGCATATAGGGTTTACATAATTGATCAGCACCAAGTGAAGGAAAGTGTCAATGTAACTTTTGATGACACTAAACTCCCAAGTATCCAAACTGAAGATTCTTCTGAGTCATTAAAATTCGACAATTATCCAGACTCACATACTGATGATGAAGAAGAACCTGAAGTTGCAGCAGGAAATAATGACATCAATGATGGTAATGATCCAGGTATTAATGGTGGAAACAATGGCAACACTGGGGATTCTACTAATACCAGTGGTGGATCAACAAGTCATCCTGGCAGCAACTCAGGGGGAGATGAAGGATCAACTGGCAGAACTCAACATCACAATGAATTTCGAGGCGAATCATCAAGATCAAACCTACCTAGGGAAAGGATATGGAGCAGAGATCATCCTTTTGAATTGATCATAGGTGATCCAGATGTTGGAGTAAGAACCAGAAGTGCAACTTCAAATGAATGTTTATTCTCAGTTTTTCTATCTCAAGAAGAACCAAAGAAGATTGAAGATGCACTAATTGACCCAGATTGGGTTCTTGCCATGCAAGAAGAGCTCAATCAGTTCGAAAGACAAGAAGTCTGGACACTGGTACCCAGGCCTAAAGATAGATCTGTTATTGGCACAAAATGGGTATACAGGAACAAATTAGACGGTGATGGCATTGTTACAAGGAACAAAGCCAGACTGGTTGCAAAAGGTTACTCCCAGGAAGAGGGAATTGATTATGACGAAACCTACGCACCAGTTGCAAGACTTGAAGCCATCAGGATATTTCTGGCATTCGCAGCACATTCCAATTTTAAAGTCTACCAAATGGATGTGAAGAGTGCATTTCTGAACGGAAGGCTAGAAGAGGAAGTATATGTGGAACAGCCCCCTGGCTTTGAAAATCCAGAGTTTGCTGATTTTGTGTACTTTCTTTTCAAAGCTCTCTATGGACTCAAGCAAGCACCGAGGACATGGTATGACACTCTCTCTGAGTTTTTACTTGAAAATGGTTTCACTAGAGGTGTCATAGATAAAACTCTCTTTTATAAATTGCATGGAAAAGATATGATATTTGTCCAAGTTTATGTTGACGATATTATATTTGGTTCTACTAACGAAAACTTGTGCAAGAGATTTGCTAAGTTAATGCAGAGCAGATATGAGATGAGCATGATGGGTGAGCTGTCATTCTTCCTTGGATTGCAAGTAAAGCAAAAGGAAGATGGGATTTTTATTTGCCAATCAAAGTATGTAAGAGATCTTCTCAGAAAATACAATCTAGAAGATTCTTCACCGGCAAAAACCCCAATGCCAACAGCCACGAAGCTTGACAAAGATGAAACTGGTAAGAAAGTTGACATCACAAGCTACAGAGGTATGATAGGCTCATTATTATATCTAACTGCAAGTAGACCCGACATAATGTTCGCAACTTGCTTATGTGCAAGGTTTCAATCTGACCCAAGAGAATCTCATCTAATAGCTGTTAAACGAATTTTTAGATATCTAAAGGGTACACCAAATCTAGGAATTTGGTACCCTAAGGATACAGGTTTTGACCTAATAGGCTATACAGATTCAGACTATGCAGGGTGCAGGATGGACAGGAAAAGTACCTCTGGAAGCTGTCAGTTTCTAGGACGACGGTTGATCTCCTGGTACAGCAAGAAACAACATTCAGTATCTACCTCGACAGCCGAAGCAGAATACATTGCGGCAGGTAGCTGTTGTGCACAGATCTTGTGGATTAGGAATCAGCTAAATGACTATGGACTTGCGTTGAACAAAATTCCAATTTACTGCGACAACACAAGTGCTATAGCTATTTCCAACAATCCTGTACAACATTCGCGAACCAAGCACATTGACATAAGGTATCACTTTATCAGAGAGCATGTCATGAATGGAACTGTGGTACTACATTTTGTACCCACAGAAGATCAGATAGCCGACATCTTCACAAAACCACTTGATGAATCCACTTTCTCAAAGTTGGTTAGTGAATTAGGGATGTTAAACTATGGCTAAATTTTTGTTTACTAGGAATTAATTTAAGCTCATAAATATTAAATGTTAATATTTAAAGAGTTTATGAGACTTGAATTAATAAAATCCCAGAGCTTATGAATTTTTGGAAAATTATCTTAAGATTAAATCAATATTCCTACAAGATAATTATTTCAATAAAAGCATAAGTACTTTTGTTTAAATTAAGCATTTATAAGCATTAAGTAAATTAATGAATATATTTTTCTAATTTTTAGTATAGTTATGTTAAGCATGTGTATATTATTGTTTATTTTTCAAATTTTTTATTGTACTTTAAAAAATAAATGTTTATGTTATTAATTATTCAATTAATTTGCTTATTAAATTAATTCAAGCTGAGTTAATTTAATTCCTAAATTAATTAAAACAATTAGTAATGTAAATATTTATTTATTTTATGTCTTTAAAAAAAAATTATAAGTATGTAAATTTTTGTTATATTTATTAAAATAGTTTCTTAATTTTATTGGTTTAGTTTAACAGTATGACTTTATTAAAAAATCTCGGCATGACTTATTGAATAAATCTCGGCATGACTTATTGAATAAATCTCGGCATGACCTTTTTTGTTTGTAAATAAGTCATACCGAGAGTTAATCAAAAAAGTCATACCGACATATTCACTCAGTTTTATGTAAATAAAACTCGGTATGACTTTTGTTAAGTCATACCGAGAAATACAAGTGCCTTGTTTTTAATTAAAGTCATACCGAGCATATAAGGTTAATTCCCTTAATTAAGTCATACTCAGTCCTATTTTCATACATATACACACACGCAGTCATACACACACTCATATAATCGAACAGTTTTTTTAAACAAGAAAACGATCGATCTTTATCATTTTTCAACTGCTATCAGTTGCTTTGCTCCCAGATTACAAGTATAATTACTTGCTAGTTTGTTAAAATCGTGTAAAGCTAAGCAAAACTCTGCCCAATTTTCGAAGAAAATCGATTGTTCTTGTTGTTTGATTTAAATCGTAGTTATATGCGATTTTTATTGATTTAGAGGTCTGTTTGTGTAGTGTTTTGTTGCTTAAAGTTGAATTGGGGATTAATAAAAATTAGGGTTGTTAATTTTTCTTTGGTTGTAATTTTCGAATTATTGGCTGTATTTGTTAATTTTAAATTTTGTAATCGCACTTTATAATTTTATTATTTGTAATAGCTTAAATCAAAAAAAATGGCTGGTTATTGCGAATTAGTAAAAACTAATTTTGTTGGATATTTTAATCCGGTGAATTGTTCAGTCGAGAGGTTTCGACCGTGGATCGTATTTATGAATGAACATTCACTCGTCAGAACTGCAATTACTCTGGACGCCCCGTTGCAAGTGTTAGCACTTAGGGCTCTGTATTCCACTGCTAGGAATAGGAGTACTGCAGGCAGAGTTCAGTTCTCATTCAGCATAGGAGATCATGAATATATGGTGACTGAAGAGGACGTGAACAGAATTTTGGGCTTTCCAACTGACAACTTCGTGGATCCACCCACTGTACCAGAAATTCTAGAATTTTTCTATTCTATTAGATATCAGGGTGAGATCAATTTGGTAAGACTGACAAAGTCCAAGTTGGTAAGCGAGTGGGACTATGTGTTTGACACGTTAGCCAAAGTGTTTGCTCCCACTACAAAGAACAACTTCAACAACATATCTTCACTACTGCAAATCATAGGGTTTTCCGTGGCCCACAATCGGAGGATAAATTTTGGGAAGTTGATTCTAAAAGAAATAATCAGGAAAATGGGGAAACCAGAAAGCAGGGAACAGAATGTTCAAGTCTACTATCCGAGGTTCCTGATGCTGTTTATGAATGACTTGTTGATGGAAGAAGACAAAGCCTTATTTCAGAATGGTCCTGTAGAAGAATCTCCGACTTCTCAGAACAACTTATTTGCAAGGCTCCACAACAACCCCAAGTTTCAAGATGTGCAAGTGGTAAGGACAGATTACATGGCTGAGATATTAGATCATATTGCTAATCCTGTGCAGGAACAAGAGCAAGAACAAGTGCCTATGCAATTAGAACATCCTGTGCACCTTCTACTTGAAGCTGCTCAGCATGTCGATCAAGTGGCACAAGATCTACAGGTAATATCTCAATCACAATCTTCTAGTTCAATACCTATAGAAATATCTACTGCACTATTAGATTTATCTGTGGCGGACTATGATGGTGTTCTTACACTCCAGGATATCAGCTACGAACCTGAAAACACACAGGTTCCGCCCCCAGCTGAATTAGAGCCTCAAACAGTTTCTCCTTCATCCTCCTCTTCACTAAAAGTCAGAAAAAGGAAGAAACCTGTCAGAATAGTTAGGGGTCTTGGTGCTGATGTGAGTGAACCCGCAGCTCTGTCTCCTCCTTCAAAAATTTCTAGAGTTGAACCTGAGACACCTGCAGACTCATCCTTTTCCTCTCAATGGGATATGGATTTTGACATGGCCATCCAAGGTTCTTTAGATACACTTGCTCAACCAGGTGATCTAATTCGCTGTTCGGCCACAGCTTCAGAAAGTGAGGAAAGCACACTGCTAGCTCTCACACTAGCAGGACCTCCGCTTGCAGATACACAAACACATGAGGGCACATTTTTTGAAGAAAATGTTTTTAATAAAAACTGGTCGGATGCCACCTATGATGTGGACCATGACACTTTCGATGCAATGCAGCATCAGATACCCTCTGAGGTACTTAGGGGCACCACAGACTCTAATGAGCCATTCACTACATTGTCTAAGGTGGTGACCCCCCTGGATATATTACATCCAGTGATTTTAAAAGGTCTCGAATCCACTGGTGGATTTGAGAGGCAACCACTCCATAGAGGGAGATGGGACTCCATTCACGGAGTAGCTACGTCAGTAGCGGAGCCACTTCAAGTTAATCTTGTTGAGGACGCGCCTTCACAGGCATCAGAAGAGCAATTTGACTCTTCAAAAGCTATTGTTATATATGCAGGTACAGCTTCAGGATCTGGAGAAGAGCTAAACACGAGTGATGTGAGGCAAACACAAAGTGAAACACATGCACAGAGTGCTAGTGAGATAAACAGGAGTGCAAGTGAGCTGAGTGCACACACACACAGTGTTCTATTATCTAAAATGGAAGCTCTCCAGAAAGAAATGCAAATTGTTCAGGCTGAGTTGGTAAAAGTAAAAGCACAAGCAGAAGAAAAAACTACATCTGCCTCTGTAACACAGCAGCTGACAATAGTACGAAAAGATGTTGATGATGTCAAAACCTCCATTCTTCTAAAAACTCAAGACATCCAGAGTGTACAGAATCTTATTGCTGAAGACATGAAACAAGTCAGCAAATTACATGAAAAGATTGATGAGGTTGAGAAAAGCTTGACATTAACAATCATTGAAAATGAGAAGATCTCTTCACAAAGATTCAGCAAACTGGATGATGGAATGACACATTTGAATGAAGGAATGAAGCAAGTCTATCTGACTATGCAGAAAATGTTGACATCTTTTGAAGCCTCTAAAACTCAAGAGGATCCCTCAACTAAGGGGGAGAAATCAAAAGAGAAAGTAGCTAAAGATGGAGGGGCTTCTACTCAAGAAAAAGGGAAAGATAAACTGTACTCTGAAGATCAATTTCAGTCGTATGATCCAGAACCAGAAAAACAGTTTTATGATCAAGAGAAATTCATTGATGACAGTGCTCATGATGAATCAAACTTTCCTGACTACTGCAGAGCTGAGGAAGAGATTGCATTTGATGAAGATTTTCTGTTTCCAGAAGAAAAAGAAGTTGATCCAGCCTATGAAGAGGCAATGAAGAAACTAAAAGAAGACATCAAGGCAAGTCATGCAAAAACTGAAAATCTGAAAGCTCTAGTCATAGAAAGAACAAAGGCAGAAAGAGAAGAAAGCCAAGAAAAGCAAAATCTCTGGGCCATAGCAGTCAGAGAAAAGAAGAGAGATGTACAGCTCAAGATTGGAAAGAAATGGGATACTGCAAGAAAAATAATGGACAAACAACAAAAGGGTCCATTTGAAGACAAGCATCTGAAATCAATAATTGAGCGTCTAGAAAAGTCAAATGACAACATTGACAACTTCATGAAAGCTCTGAAAGAGGAAGTGGACTAATCACTATCCTAGTGGATCACATTCTTGAAGACTGGCGGATACTAGTCTACACACACAGGAATGGAACATTCAGAATTTCCTTAGAGTTTTTCAGGCAAAGAAGTTTATCAGTAATATGGACGTTCTTGAACAAAATAAAAAGGAGCTCAGAAGAAAATGAACTTCTCAGGGATAGACTTAGAGTCTTTGCCACAGCTGTTAGTCCTCAGATCTTATTTGATCCTCATGAGGTAAGATTTTTCTCAAACAAGTTGTATCAAATCATGCAGTTAAATGAGGAATCTTTTAAGGGCTACACAGTTAAGTACATGATTCAAGTTGAAAGGATGCTAAGGTCAAAAGGTTTCAAATCTCAAGCTAAAATGGATGCTGCAGAGAAGATAAGAAACTACTGTCTGTCAAAAAGAATTCATTCATACATCAGGCAAATACCAAAGATAGATTCAACACAACCATCTGATGTAGAAGAAGAGATAGTAGATCCTGTTGAACAGGAAGTACTGTGGCAGTTAGCAAGAGCTGAGCAAAGAAGGTTGTATGGAGAGGCCACTACAACAGAACAATCAGTAACCGAAGAGGTACCAAGGACACCTGTGCATAAAAGTACAACCCTGGAAGAAGGTGAAGTTGATACTTCTAAAGACTGAAAACGTAGATAGGACAAGATAGAAACTTTGTAATATTTGTTCAGTGCTAGAGGAACATCTATCTTGTATTTATCTTTTATGTATGAATCTGGAAAATTGTTAAATATAAAACCAGAACTTTTGTTTATTATTTACAAGTCATTAAATGTCGTACTACTTTCTTAGTTGTTAGTTGAGTTATCCTCTAGGAATTTGTGTGTTAAATGTTTAACAACAAATAGGGGGAGATTGAAAGGCATATGACTAGGCCTATTTGTAATAATTAGATGGCAACTCAACTCTAACTAATAAAGAGAAGTAAATACTAAACACTAAACAGGAATCAAGACGAAGACAGTCAACTAATCACAAAGGATCTAAGTATCAGAGGTATTTTGTAGGATTGCTACTCAACACTGGAAGAAGTTCAATTATTTGTTCAAGCGTCAGTGAAATTAATAATGTAGTAGTACTTCTATTGAAGACAGAAGATATAGAAGATTTCAAGTGGTTACTACAAGCAGATTCCAGAAGAAGAATGCAAACAATGAAGAAGAATTAATGACAGAAGGCCTCTAGTTAAATGTTATTTAAATGGAGAATATTTATTGGGATGACACAAATGAACCAGACAGTACATTTGTGTGTCAACTAATATAATATTTATTCTTCATTTAATTCAAGAGGTTTCAAGATTAGAAGACGAAGAAAAGACAGGAAGATTTCAAGACTTTCAGCACGGCTGCGACTAAAGATAGTATTTTAATTCTACTATCAATTGTTAATTAATTATTTAATTTATCTAATTAAATAAATTCAAGTTGAATTTAATTTAATTTGTAAATTAACTAATTAATTTAAGTAGAATTAATTTACTATAAAAGAAATGGATTAAAATGACTTATATATATATATATAATCAGTTAGTATGACTTATTCAATAAGTCATACCGAATTTCTTATATATATATATATATAAATAAGTCATACCGAGCCTATTTAAATAAGTCATACCGACCTATTTACATAAGTCATACCGAGCTCTATTCATAAGTCATACCGAGCAGTTTTAAGTAAAGGTCATGCTGATTGAATTTTGTTTAATTATAATAAGTCATACCGACTTATTTTAATTAAATATAATTCGAATATGACTTTCAATAAGTCATACCGAAATTTAGAAAGTCATACCGACCAGAAATAAGTCATGCCCAGTCTTTTAAAAGTCATACAAGTGTTAAAATAAGTCATACAGACTTATTTTCTTGAAATTAAGTCATGCTAGAAAAGGTCATACCAGCCTTTTCTAATCTCTATAAATATGAGATGATTTCTTCATTTGTTAGTGTTCAACTTGTTAAGAGTTAAGAAAATCAGTTCAAATTCAGAAATTTGTCTGCATTGTAATATTCACAGATTTCTGTGCAAGTTTGAATATAATTGATTAAACTCGAACACTTCATGTCGAATTCGTTCTAGATTTTTATATCAGTTATAGAATCTAATCTTCATATTAATTGTGTAATACTAATCAAGTTAAAATTATATCTTTCACTTGAACAGTATTTCATTATAATTAATATTTCGCGAGTAATTAAAATAATATTTTTAATCCTAATTATTCCGCGGTTAATTTTCAGATATTGTATTCAACCCCCCTTCTACAATATCAGGGACCAACACAAAGTAAACAATTCAAACATCTAATATTACAGTGTGATATAGCTTCTTTACTCTGGGCAGAAGGTCTTGCTTGTGTTTGACTTTCTAACATTCATTGGTAAGATAAATTTTTGTTTATTACTCATCTGTTGAGGTGTTATTAACCGACTGATGTTGCTGATCATAAATTTTTGTAGAGCATGGAATTACATCCATATATTTTGTATTAGTGTTTTAGATGGATGTGGTGATGTCATTTAACTTACCATTAACTAACAAGGACGGTTATGTGCAACTTAATATAGGGTTATGGCCTTTTTTTTGCAAACCTAGCAAGTGTCAAATATATTTATTACTCATATGTTAGATTTTTCAGCAATAGAGATCTTATGAACAGTTTCCCTGTATATACTAAATCATTACGAATGTCTGAATGGTTAATATACTTTTCAGGCTGACGTGGATAATAGTGGGACTATAGACTATGGCGAGTTTGTAGCAGCGACAATTCATCTGAACAAACTAGAGCGCGAGGAACATCTCATGGCCGCGTTTCAGTATTTTGACAAAGATAGCAGTGGTTATATTACGGTTGATGAGCTCCAGCAAGCTTGTACAGAACATAACATGACTGATGCTTACCTCGAAGACATTATAAAAGAAGTTGATCAGGATAATGTAAGTGAAAGTATTTGATGATACTAGATTATTATGTTAGAAGTGGTATTATTCCTTATACTCAGTATGCAGTTCTGCTTTGTGTACCAGTACTTGTAATTTGATTGCCAACTACCTGAAATGACATTTACTAATATGATATTGGTGGAGATATCAGCATTGAATATGCCAAAGTTACTTGTACTTGTACCCGTGAACACCAGTTGCCTCCTTGCATTGAATATGCCAAAGTTAGATTGTTTATGCTTGACATATTATGTACACTAGATATTTAATTAGAGGCTGTTTGAGGAAACTGATATCGAATTGTTTCATTAGTTCTGTGTAAATGAAGAAAAGGAGAATCAGAATCGGCATAATAATATATGTATTTTTCAGGATGGGAGGATCGATTATGGTGAATTTGTTGCTATGATGCAAAAGGGCAATGCAGGAATTGGAAGGCGAACTATGCGAAACAGTCTGAATATGAGCATGAGAGATGCACGCGGAGCTCAATAGCTGAAAGTGAAAAGGAATGCACACTGTCCGTAAGTATGCTTTGAGGCTATACCATACAGTAATCCTGTATCTTTTATGTTTACCAATTATAGCATGAAATATTAAATCTTTCCATCTTGAGGAAGGTTTCAAGATGTAACGTCTTTGATGAAATATTTATATTGATTTGTAGTTTCTTTATTAGTATTTGGGTCAATGATGTAACGTCTTTTTATTATTTAAGTTAAGACATTATTGAATATTGAAATTGAGATTCTTCTCCTTGTCATGGGCTGTGATCCATACAAATTCTCTATATAGTGATTAGAGAAATTCTAGGGGTAGTAATTCTTTTGTAGTTGAGTCACCATACGGTTAGTGGATTTTCAGTGGTTAATTTTTCGTGCTTACATTTTTTTCCTTCTTAATTATTATCCTACAACAAACTAGTATCAAGAACCCCAACATCTAGCCAAAAACTGTGCTGGTAAAGTTCAATGCATGCAAGCTTTTTTCAGAGCACTTTGTTAGAAAATTGATTGTATGGACATGTTAAAGAGTTCCTTAAAAGCTGCCAACCACATGAACGAAACCCAATCTTGCCCAACTTTTAAGTCTTTGGTTTAAGGGAATATTTGTAGTTTCTGTGAACAAAAATCTTTTTTATTTATCCTTCTGGTGGCACAATTCTAGCTAGTAATCCCCTCTTATTATTACAGCCGGCCATCCAACTAGATGAATAGACGGTGAAGATTTGTGAGTTACCCTCATACATACATGATACACGAGGCGTATATTTAGATTTGTTTTTCTGCTCAAACACTACTGGTTCGACTTGTCTGAGACAAAATAGGCTTGGGATTCACACCCACATAATCTATCAAACTTAATAAATTTGTTACTGAAATACGCTGCACAATAAGTTATATCGGTTGATTTGGCCTTTACAATTGAAAAACCATGGAAGTTACTGGTTAGTCTACTGGTTTGAAAGTACTTTGCTTTATTTCCGTGCTGCATTGCAGGTTATATGGCAAGGACAGGTAGGAGGTTCCGGGACAGTTAAAAAACTAATGAATCCTAGCATCCAGACAATCCAGTAGAACATTTAAGCTCACGTGTAGAGTTGTGTAATACTTGAATATTATTGATCTTTCATTTGAGATGTTGCATATTGTGTAAATTATGTAGCTGCTATTAAATGCAGACGTTTCCACTTTTTTTTACTAGTTAGAAGTTTCTATATTTGTGTACATTGTTCATATTCTTCAAGCAAAACAAATTATATATATTTGTGGCTCAGGCATTTATTGTTTGTATGGAGAATGCAATTAAACAAAGCTCCTTAACCTTATTTTTTGTAGTATGTAAGGAGTATAATGGAGCATGTATGTTTTAGTATCACTGGCTAAGTTTGTGATATCTGCTATAATATAAAATGACTATAACTAAGGAGTTAACTTTGGTAAATAAAAATAAATTACATCAGCACTGGCAATACGTGTCGTCATGGGGGAAATTACGAAAAAAATTACATCAAACCATTCATGCGTATTTTAACAATTGTCGATTTCTATCATCACATACAATTTACACATTTTGTACCGAAAAGTCTTCTCTGCTGCATAAAAATTAATTAATTTATTTATTCTAATATAAATAAACACACTTGATGAATGATTTTTCCGTAATCGTTTTACTATATAGAGATTTAATTAGATTTTTCTCTGAAGTCCATATATTTGGATCTTAACAAGTAAAATGAGCTGTGGTATAGTGGAAAATGTTTTTCCAATTTATGAGGGTTGCTTTGCATCAGCTTCTGCAAGTGTTTCTCATTTGGCTGCACTATTGCAGTAGAGCTCATTTCCTGCAGTCATCAGAGTTGTTTTGTCATCAGCTTCATCCGATAATGTGATTTTGGTCGGGCATGCACTATTGCAGTATAGCTGCAGTCTCACATGATGTGGAAATTTCCTGCAAAAGGGTGGGACGTTAAATGAAAGTGATTCACTGACCAGGTCGGCTTCGAATTAGGTCAGAACTGATAGGAAGCAATAACCTAACCTCAAATACAAACTGACGTTCCATTTTGTTAAGCTCATCTATTTAAAGATACAATGCAATTTACAAACAAAAGTAGGATACTAAGATCAGAGGTTTCCTCGAAAGTAAAAAAATAGTCTAACGTAATATGATGCTAAAAACACATTCTATTGTAAAACTAATCAAATCAAACACAGGTAAGGTCCAAATTCATGAGTGGGATATATTAAGGTTGTGTTCACTTGGATGGAATGAAATCGGGGAGAAAAGAATGAGATCTATACTTATATCTAGGAAGATTGTATATAAATTTTATTCCTTCCTTCATTCCTTTCCAAGCAATTTAAACTAAAACTCCAACCCGCCATTTTTTAAAGAAATGCTCCATTCCTCTCTTTCCTTATTTTCCATACAATCTTCATCATAGAAAATTTTTTGTCTATCATTTTTGTTCAGTATTCTTCCCTACCTCCTTTCTTTTTCCATAAATTTTGTTCATAGTTTTTATTTGGTTAACTCGAAATAGAGGTACTAGCCTTTGCAGTTCACGATAAAGACATAAGCTAGCTAGCACCAACACATTTTATTGTCACTTAATGGCATTACTTAACAAGTATCAAATACATTCTCAGAAAAGAAAGCCAAGGGTTACTGAAGTTGCATCGACGCAATCACATCCATATAAAACTGCAGCAACTTCCTACTTGGCATTTCATTGCAAGATGTAGAAACAAGGAAGAGACAACATATTAGATAAATCAGTTATGGTTGTCCAGATAAGGCCAAGATATGTCAAAACCCTTCCAACATGCATTGGTGTGCTTAGTAGTTATTCTACAGAGAGTGGAACCATGCATAATGCAAAGCATCAGAACACAACAAATAAGATATGCTTATAACAGTGCATTTACCTTCAGTTCAGCATTGCTTGAGAATGTGCATTTTGATGTAATGGCGTGTCCCGGACCAAAAAGCCATCCCACCTCACAGTGCTTTTCCCCTTTGTCTTCTGTCATGGAGCACCACAGTTTCTTTGGTAGCAGTACAACATTGCTTCCATCTCTTATTGAGTACTGAATCTTATCTTCGACAAATTCCTGAATATTTTTCTGCAACACCAAGAAGCACAAGCAGTTAAATTGGACATGGAATTGCATCATGCAAGCCACACACATGCAGAGGTAAAGTCAGAAATTAATGGTAGTGGGGTCAAAATTTCTTAATGTTTAATATATTAATTGAAGTAGGGTAGATTTTTCTGACAAAAAAAAAAGTAGGGTAGATTTTCAATTATGTGGGGCAGAAATATAAATATGAATATATTGAATATAATACTCATGTATATATCGCAAGATCAGCAAAGTCAATCGTCCTCACTTCTAACATGGCTACCCCTGCCCACTGTCACTTACTTCTTAGGTTATAATGTTACTTTAAAGTATGATTTAGCCATATTACTTTATACCATAAAAGTTCAATTGTAAATCTGTCTAGGAAGTCAACAGATGTAAATTAAGAATGGAAATATGACATGGGTCCATAGGAGCTCTAAACAAATCTTGGACCAAAGTATAGAATTCTTTAGCGCTATTCAAGGAAAATCGATAATAAATTTTGAGCCTGAGATATCAATAAACCTACCAGGGGATTATAAGGTAATGCTAGACATCTATTTCTGATCAATAACATTAAAGTGATAAGAATGCTCTTCTTAACTACACTGAAATGAGTAACCAGTGGATCGATCACAACAAATAAAGTAAGTGGTACTGTACTATCCCTTCAGACTTGAAGGGTCTGCAGCTTCCAAAGTATATCTGTTAGCCTCATAATTGATGGGTGAGTATGCATGCATGTGTATTAGTAATTTAGTAGTCATAGCAAAGAGAAGCGGTAACACTAGAGAGTAAAAGAAAAACAAGAGAATATATTAGAAGTCACTTCTAGAGAGTTGTGGAAGATGGCGACAGCATTTAGGCCTTGCCATGTCCCAGCGACTTCTGAACTTTTTAAAGCCTCTGTGGAAGCAAATGCGGTATCACGTATAGAACATCCACCAAGCGATTCCCCGTTTCTGAAGGGACCATACCATTGTTCAACAAAGACTTTAATATTCTGCATCGTGAATTTGCTATCTTCAACTCGAATACCCTGAATTATTCTAACACGTGACTCCTGATTTTGAGGATGAACCAAGCAGTGCTCCAACTCAAGTAAACTATATGTCTCGTGATTTTTTACACACCAAACAGCTGCATAACATCCGCTAGATTGATAAGCGAAAGCAGATACATTGCTTTCAGCTCCACCTATATATCTCTCATCTATGCTATGCCTTGTGGCGGCATCAGCTTCACAACCAACTGTGGGAAGTAGTTTGATCAATTTGTACTTGGCAATGAAATCTTCTGGTTCAGCAAGAGTAGGGCACTGAGTCTGCCAGTCAAATACCTTGATCTCCCACTCCCTGTAAGCTTCAGGGACAACATTTTCTGGAAGTTCAAATGGTTTTCCTTCAAGGGAAAACTCTGCTCCAAAGCCATCCCATTCACCAGATACGCGTTTGGCAAAATCGGGCCACTCTTCACCAGACATAAAAACAGAAGGACAGACAATGTAGGTAAGGTTATAGAAGAAGAATTTAAAGGATTATTTGACCAAACTCAGAGTCTATGCAAAATGCAGATTTAAATGTGTAATTCATTTTTTGTTCCATTTTTGTAATGCAAAATAAGAGCGTACACACTGCAATTTTGTCTTATATGAGTTATACCATAGGAAATTTAAGAAATACAACTAATATATAAACAGGATCTCCATATGGTTTCCCCATTTTCAATTTTGTTTTACGAGTACACCTATCATATATTTAGAAGAGTGGAAGGATAACACAGAAGAAAAGGGAAAAATGAAACATTAGAATTGGATATATAATATAAGGACAACAGGCTATTACAAATTGCCTATATATAAAGATTCATAATACTATTATATTAAGGTCCTATGGAACACCACTGGAGATCACAATCTTGGAGAACACAGTTCTTATCCTAAACAAAAATGGGCATCTTTTCCTTCGAAAATAATATTCTTCTTAACAAAAAACGAAAACTTTAGTAACAAATTTTGCAGAACACAGCGTAGAAAAGGTTCTAACCATATTGGTTCCCCGATATTTGGTATAAGTCTAATATTTTGCATCTGGCTATTCATTCGAAACACAGAAGAATAATTCTTGCATTGACATTAGAAAATCAACAATTAGCACAATAAAGTCAAACTGTATAAAGAAGACTTCATTGATATCTAAGCTTGCTTAAGAGGATAAGTGAAGCCATAGGATTAACAATACTCCAATCCAATCCAAACCCAAGTTTGCTTTTTTACATATTATGGGATTGTCACAAGTAATGGGATTAATCATTAAAGTAAACAACTTTTTACATAAACACAAATACATTTAAACAAAAAGACCATAACTTGAAACATATGCACACAAAGAATAAAGAAACAATAAAAAGATCATGGGTATGATTACTTACGGGAAGATAAAGAAGATGATGAAGAAGACACTTCAGTGGTTGTTGAAATGGCAGAAGAAGAAGACTGACTGCAAGTAATAATATTCTTGTTGTTATTGTAATAAGGAAGTTGAGTATGATTGATCATCTTGTTCTTATTGTTGTAAGCCAAGTACTTGTTTATATTATTTAACCCTTTGATGTTCTGCCATAATGCATTTGCAGCAGCCATGTATGTGCCTAATGAGAGAGAGAGAGAGAGAGAGAGATTGAGATTGAGATTTTTAGCCCAAATCTTTAGTTGTCTGTGTACGTGGGTGGCCAATAGTTGCACCAAAAAAATAGACGTGTTAAGATTTTTTTATCTGGCTTATAAGTTTGGCTACTTATTATATTTAATTTATATTTTTTTAATCTTATTTATATAATTATTATCGATTTATATTTTATCTATAATTGAATATTATTTTATTTGATATTTGTTGTAAAAGTTTTAAATTGATTAAAAAGTTTGTTTAAAATTGGTCTAAGTGGTTTGTTTATAATTTATATAATTTGAGTTTATGTATTTTAATTTTTTCATTTCATTTTATAACAAATAATGATTTATAAATTTATAATTTAAATAGTATTTAAAGCGTTTGAGTAGTAATAAAACTGATATAGTTGTGTTGTATATATAATATACTATAATGTATTTAGGCAATTTTTAGAAGGTGTTCAATTTTTAAAAGGCGTTGAACCATATCAAATAAACTCATATTCGGTTATAATAATATAGTATAGACTAGTATACGAAGCTGAGAGTAGGGATGCCCATAACCCGATTAAACTGCCCAAACCGACCCTATTTTTAGCTAACCCAACCCGAATTTTGATTGAGTTAAAAATTATTAAAATCGAATTAAATTGGTTGGGTTAGGATTTTAATAATTTTAACCCAACCCAACATACAAATAAGTCTCTTCTTAATTTATGTATTATATTTATATTTTTATAATCATATATGTATATATAATGGATTATTGTGTAATTTTCTCTCTCTATTTTGTTTCTCACTTACTACCAATCTGGTTAATTCGTATCACTTGCTAAGATTGTTCATATCTACTTACTAAGATCATTAATTATTTTTTTGTTAATTATCATTTATAATATTGTTTGCTTTTTAATTTATTTAAGGTTGTACCATTTTGGTTACAAAATGCAAACTATCGAACTATCGGAGTTTTATGATCACGTTTCAATTTTTATTTTTAAATATTTTTATTTTATATTTAACCCGAACCAACCCGACCTTTAGCATAGTTAGTAATGTTGGGTTATAAGATTAATTTTTTTATAATGGGTTAAAATTTTATAAACCTGAATTAAATGAATTGGGTTAGGTTATTGCTTGTAACCGCCTAAATCGACCTGCGCGCACCCCTAATACGGAAAATTGATAATTTGTTATTTTGGCCGGTTCACACCTTTTAAAAAATTGTAAATATTTTTAAAAAATATTAAATATATATAATTTATTTTATTTATAATATAATAATATAAATTTAATACAATTATAACAAATATATTTGAGTTACATATTTCAATTTCATTATTATTGAAAATGTTTGAACTCGACTAAAATTATAATTATTATCTCATTTATAATATGATAGCTACTATTATAGATCTTAAACAATTATAACAAGTATTTCAGTTTCATCATTACTCAAATTCTTTAAACTCTATTAAAATTAAAATATTTCTCAAATATCACGTCATCGATTCTACCTTAATTAATAAAAAAAATCTACATTCACATAAATTTCACCCATTAAAATATTTCATAATGATGCAACATCATTCTCATGTCATTAGAGTTTGAATGTGAGAAATAATTTTATACCTTTACCATCACTTATAAGTGAAATAAGGAATAATCGATCTAATTAATAATTTATTTATATAATTAAATAAATAATATAACATTAATATAACATCATAGATCTAATACAATTATAACAAATATGGTGAACTTACATATCTACATTTCATTAATACTTAAACTTTATTAAAATTATTAATTAATTTTTTAATAAAATCCTATTAAAATTTTAAAAAAAGTTAACTACATATAATTTATTGTATTAGTTGTGTTAATTATTGATAGAATAAAAAATATTTTAAAAAATATTTTAAGAACAAATTTTAAAAATATTTTATTTTTGAATTTATTTAAATGTCTCATATTATATAATTAAATAGATATAGAGATGTGAACCAAAATTATGAAATAATAATAATAATAATCACTTTTTTTTAAATAATATCACTAATTTCAATTTTCGTATGAGAGTTAATATTTGTAATAACTTATAATAATAAATAACTTTTTTATGTAGATATATAATTAGTTTCAAATGTTACTTTAATTTATTATAATTATAATAATCTCTTGTGTTAGTTTTATTAGTTATTGAAATAATAAAAATATATAAAAAATTATTCTAATATAAACAAAAATATTGATAATCAGTATTGCATGGGTTATAAATTACTATACATATTAAGATATATAAATAAGATATTCTATTATCCTATTCGTAATTTATATTTACTTTTGGGACCTGACCGAATCTGATCATTTATATTAATTTTTAGGACTGGACAGGCCGAAAACATATAAAATCCGAACTAGATCAGAACAGGATCGTATAGACCACTTAATTAACATTTATATAATTTGTTATGTTTATTACATTTTTAGTTGAATATTAAATACAAAAAATAAAATTATTTTGTAAGTAAATATAAATTTAAGAATAATTATATTTCTTATTCTTTATACGATAATAATAATATATAAACATATGACTCTCATTTTTTTAATATACTGATTAAATTAAATTATTATTTAATTTATTGTATTGATCACTAATTTTTTACAATTTGTTCTATATAATTTTAGATAATTAAATTATAATAAATTTTATATTTCATCCTTTAAATAAACTTTTTAAGGATTTCATCAAATTTAAATTTGGTCAAATTAATTTTTTTTTTCAAATTCGATCGGACCAAATGTTAACTATTTTTTTAATTTTATAGACCATCGAATATATTCGGTCTAATTTCCTGAATTATGAATGAAAAGACCCGATTCAATTTCATTTACGGATTTAAACTGAAAATTTATACTGCCCATATTAATATGGACGTGATACTGTGAGAGTATATAAAACCTAAATTCCCTAATACAGCTTGGTATAAAAATTACAATATAAGATTAATTTAATTATTTATATGCATAAATGACATGCAAATTAAAATATATGGCACTTCCACCTTTACATGTCCTCTCCTGCCCAAAAATTACATTGTCAACAAAATTTAAAATAAATATCATCAGTTTCATATATATATATATATATATATATATATTGAAGATTGCCAAAAAATTTATTTTTTATTTTTGAAGAAAAAGCCAATTTATTGAAAACTAGTATTTATAATATGCCACTCATTCTCCATCTAACCTCCATTCCTATATGTTCATTCCTATTAACCAATTTATTGAAAATTATTATTAATAATTATAAAAAATTTATAATATTTATTCTAAAATATATTATGAAATCAATAAATAATAAATTAATAATACATAAATAATTATTTTTTAATAATATTCACAATAATAAAATTATACATAATATATTTTTTCATTTTGAAATATTTATATCTAATATATTTTTTGTTATAATAATTAAAAAACCCTAGTAAGATATAAATTTTTAGAAATCAGTATATTAATCCATTTCAAAATTACTTAAAAAAAATATAAACATAATTTATATATACAACCTTGACCTTGACGAAAAAATAAAAATAAAAACAAGTATATCAACCTAGGTACTTGAAATCACATCCGTCCGATCCCAATATTTTTTTTTCCCATCGTGCGGTTCATATTTTATTAGAATAAAATCTCCGGATATACACACATTGAGATACACAGAGAGTATATATAGGAGTGAGAGGGGGCAAGGACAGAGCACTAGAAAGCCTAATTTCAATTTCTCCCTTTACATTCAGCAGGGTGATGAAGTAGGGTTTCTGTAGCGTAATTGAATCAATTGTGTGTGTGAAAGGTGTGTGTTTGTGTGAAATAAAGAGAGAGAGATCTAGAGAGAAATTCACCATTAGAGTCCGTAAATTATTATAAATCTCCATGGAGAAGGAACTTGTGGCGAAGCTTCGTGCTGCTGGGGAGAGGCTCCAACACTTTCCGACTGATGTTGATCAACTCATCTCTCTTCTCGATGTGAGCGTGCCCTAGATCTACTCTATTTATTTACTTTGCGTGTCTATCAGTTTGAATTATCCATTTTCACTTGATATCTGTTCGTGTTTTGTATGAATTTCAATTATTCAACTGTTTGTTTCACTATGTGTATGTGTTTCTGTATCGTTATTCAATTGTTGCTTCACCATGTGTTTGTGTGTAATTGAATTTTATTTGTTATGATATGATTTAGGTATGTATCTAGGTCTTGTGATTTTGTGTGGATATGTTGTGATGTTGCTATCCGTTATCTTTGAATTATCAAAGTAGGTTTCGTGTTTATTAATTGATGCATATAAAAAGTTTTTTGGTTTTGTGGCTTTTGCCCTTGTCATTTAATATTTTAGCATAAGTAATTTATTTTGGGATTTTGCCTATCTGTAATATTTACCTTTGTAGGTTTGGGGAGTGTTAAATGATAGGTACAAAAAGATTTTAGGTGCACATTTTAATTATTTCTCTCTTGTCATTTATTTCTATGTAATAATTATTATTCAACTATTGTTATACTAAACACTATACATATATCTATATCAATTTATGCTGTGATTTATGTTTTGTGGATTTTGATATTTGTTTTTTCTCTTTCCGGATTTGCCATGTCATTCTGTTAGCTCCTTGAATTAACCTAGTAGGTCTGGGGACTCGTAACAGATACATATAGAGCGTCAAACCAAATTTTGTGCCCTAGATCTACTTCTGAATCTTTTAACTCTTGTTTCACTTACAGTTTATATTTAATGTTATTATAAATATGCCAAATTTAGTTATTTTGTTATGTACTTTGAGTTTTCATTAATATATTTGGATTGTGCCGTGTTACTACATAATCTATTTTGAATGGCCCGAGTAGGTTTTCGGCGCTTTGGGATTATTAACAGATTCATATATTGAATATTTTTTTTACCTGCACATCTTTAGTTAGTTTTGATCTTGTGGTTTATTAGTGTCATTTATTGGTACTTTCCTAATAACTAAACCAGTATATTTGGTGTAATATATTCTAGATGAGTTTATGCTGGGAGAATAGGAGATACGTTGTTTACACTTGCTGTATGTTACCTGGACTTGGTTTAAAGTGTTCAAAAGGGACACTTTAATAATAATCCTCTTCTCTCTCCTATATAATGGCAAATATTGTTTTTTAAAATTTGTGTATATAACTGTTATATTTATCATCTCCGATCCTGGTTCTGTTATATTTAAAATACTCGTATATCTATGCGGCATCCCTTTTGTGGTCTGATCTGCAGTTCTCTGTCTAAGCATACATAATTAGTTTAGAATTAGAAAACAGTTAAAAGTGTTTTTCAATATGATTGAAACAATAATGCATATTCCTTAAATGATCTGAGCTCAAGTAAATTTTCTATCTCTAACACTTCAGACCAACAATATTGTTAAGTGTGTTTTTAAAGTTTTATATAATTCTTACGTTTCTTCAGGAAGTTGTGATTCTTCTAGAAAAAGTAGAGCAATCTCCATCACTATCAATACAAGGTGCTTATTCTAAATTAATGAAAGTGTTGTTGACCGAGCCACTCCTGAGGCACACAGATGCTGATGTTCAAGTTTCAGTTGCATCTTGCATCAGTGAGATTACTAGGATCACTGCACCAGAGGCCCCGTATGAAGATGACCGGATGAAGGTATTTGAATATATGTATCTTTTTGGTGGTTCTATATACTTTGCTTTCCTTATCCTTAGGCCTTTATATTTATGGTATACACTATACAGGAAGTATTCCAGCTGATTGTGTCATCATTTGCGGGCTTGTCTGACAAGTCCAGCCGGTCATATCTCAAGCGTGCTTCTATTCTGGATACTGTCGCTAAGATCCGATCATGTGTTGTTATGCTAGATCTAGAATGCGATGGGCTGATCTCTGAGATGTTCCAACACTTCTTAAGCTCAATAAGGTATGTGCACCGGTCATAAACGACCGGAGAATCTACAAAAATAGATGTGATGTTTATATTAATGCACATTAGTCTCTCTCTCCCTCCCCCCTTTGTCTCTGTGGCCTGTAACTCTCTCTTGGCTCTTATGGCGATAAGTATTATTCGGTCTTTAGTTATGGATTGTAAATATGTGAAAGATAATAGTGAACTTGATAGCTATTAGTTTCATGTTATTACACGTAGCAAGTTGGCAGACATGGAGCTGTCTTTGTTGACTATTGCATTGGTCATTTTAATAGCCACTTCTCTATCTCAATACTAGATATAAGCTTAATGATCATCCTTTTAAGTATGTTGATATATTCAGCTTTGAGTTATTATATCTTTTGGATACCATGTATGATGTACCAAAAAAGGTAACCTATGCTACATGTGCCTATTTAGTGTGAAGTTGGATTCATGGGATTAGATGTTATGGGTGTTATAATCTTGTTTGCTACCAACACTTTGACATTGAAATTATATGATTCTAAATTATATTGTTTTCTCTACACTAATATTGTATATTGATATTGCGGGGGACATATTTTTTTATGAGATCTATCCGCCTGGATTTTTTCTACGCTAGATCTCCCAAATATATTTTTGGCTTTTCAACTTCCTTTCTTTTCTGGACTTGTTTCTGGCATGATTCTAGTAAAGAGCTGTGCATGCTCTTATGATGACTTGAAAGGAATAATTAAGCTCCTTACAGTCAATTTTTACAGAAAATTTGACCTTGTCTAGCTAGAAAATTAACTATAAGTTATATCATGATGAGGATTTACATTGTTTACTTTCTTTGACAACTTACAAACTGTTTTTGCTAATTTCTTCAGGGATGATCATCCGAAGAATATCTTTGAATGCATGGAAACAATAATGGTACTTGTCCTAGAGGAGAGTGAAGATGTTTCCATAGAGCTTTTGAAGCCCTTATTGAGTAGTTTAAGGGAAAATGAGGTCAGTAACTATTTGATGTATGTTAAATCTTATACGAAGATTTGCGAAATTATCCGTTCATGCATTAGTGATGCATTACCCTTTAAGGAATGTTCTCCATTATGCTTCAGACATCGCAACATCTGAGCATTCACTTTAAAGTTTTATTACTTTCTAGCATCTGTTTAATAAATTGGGAAACGAGCTCATGTTGAAAATCTTCAAGTTAGCTAAAATGTAGTTATTGGAACAGTTGTTACACACTTACACTCTACACACAAATGCTATGCACATGCTTCATTGAACCAAAGCACGAGACATTAAATCTTAACACAGACATATATGAGATGCTAAAAAAGATGCAGCTCATAAACAACTTTAGCAATTAAACTGAAAAAGCAAAATATTATGAATATACAGTATACACATATATTTAGATGCCAAAAAGATACATCTCATAACATTAGTAGCATTAAAATTGAAAAGCAAGTAACATTAAAGTTACTGTAATAAAAGAGTCTAAATACAACATGTGTTCATGATAACGTTTTAATTCTTCAACATATAAATCCTCTTCTTCATCAAGGTTCTCAAAATCTTTACCAAAGACTTGGCTGAATCCTAATGAGGCTCCTGCTGATGGGTCTGTTTATATGTGTCTTTCTCTTTCTCTTCTTTTTTCTTTTCATTGTTCATCTCATTTTTTTCATTTTCTATCTCAAATCTTTTGTTTTTTTCTCAATCTCTTCTTCTTCATTTTTAGGCAGTCAGGTTTTTATTTTGGCTGCCTAAATATATTTTGGGTGTCGACTTCTAGATCTGATTTTAATTGACTGATCCCGATGTTTTTATAAAGCTGCCTAAATATTTGTTTTTAGTGTTTATTTTTCCAAATCTGCTAATTTTAAACTCAAACATGCTTATGTCATATGTGTGGCACCTTGCATCCCTCGTGCTCTTGAAGAAGGTGCTTTAGCGCGGTCACACCGCTCTACCTGTGTGATACTGTGATCTGCTTCAACCTCGAGTAGTTATGCGCTCTTCTAACAACTATTGGTACACTCAATAATATGGGTCAATGGTACCCTCGGATTTGGTCACATATTTGTGGTTTGGACTGATTTCACAAATTAAACTTGAAGAGGTCACAAATTTGCAAACATTCATTGATGGTGGAGGACATCACGAATTGAAACATCATGCATAAAATCCCAGTGTGTAGCAATTAAGGGGTTTGTTATCCATGCATTTCCGGTAGCCATCACTAATTATTATACTTATTTCTTGCAGGATGTTCCATCCATTGCACGGAAGTTGGGGGAGAGTGTGTTTTTAAAGTGTGCAGTTAAGCTTAAACCTTGTCTTAAACAAGCTGTAAAGTTCTCGGGTCTTTCTTTGGATGGGTACAGTAAAATTGTTGCTACAATATGCAATGGATCAAACGGTGAAGTTGGCCATGACGATGGCAATGTTTCTGTAGAGCAAGTGGTATGTATATAATGCAGTATAAATTCTTTCTAATATATAAACTGTAATGGATTGTATATCCTATTCTGAATTTACAAGTCTAGGCAAGTACTATTGTTTTTTTTTTTGTTCTCTAATTTCAGGCTCCGAGAATGACCTTTTAAATGTTGTCGGATTGTATTTGCGATTGTCTGTAATTCCTATCTTCTAGCATCTTTAAACCCAGTTCTTTCTTTTCTTATATGTTCGGCTGTTATGCTTTATTTCTTTATGGGTGGTTATTAGAGATTTTATTAGGTGTATGTTTGCACTGATTGGGTGGGTGGGCATGGTAGCATTCTTCAGTGCCTGTAATTTGTGTTGCTGTGATTAGGTGACTAGATCAAAGTGGCCCTGGATTACAAGTTCAAAACTCATCCCTGCTTTATTCCTAATTCGTGTTGTCTAGATTTTTATCCGATATAGTGTTTTCCTTTATTTATTATTGGGTCATGGAGATTATTTATTTATTTTTTCTGATTAGGATGCAAAGGAGCGGGTTACTGAAGAGGCTTGTCTTGAAGAGGTTCCTCGCGAGGTCCAGGGATCTGTGGAGTCGGTTATTAGTAACAGAATGACAGATATTGGTGATGAAGAAATGTTAAATGTTTCTGACTCTATAAAGAAGTCCGATGAGAGTAATCTCAATACCAAGCCATTGGATGCTAATATAAACAAAGTAGACAAGGATGATGCATATACTGGGAACTTGGTCAAAGTAGATGCTAAGCAAGACAGGATTGCAAATAGAAGAAGAAGGAAACCTTGCTCTACAAAACCCTCTGAACTTGCACATATTGATAGTGGCAAAGAACCTAAGATTATTTTTCCGAAGGCAAGTGACAAAGAAACTGACGGATCTCCAGGTCTTGGCAAGGATGCCCATATTTCATTGGATGAGGATCCTCATGCTTCTCCAGATAGAGAAGAGCCACCACTTTCTCTACCAGGACTGTTGGAAGGTGAAGTCAATTTATCTTCGTTGTCCCCAAACAATAGCCTTCCTGATAAGAGTCCTTCAAAGGTTGGTGTGTCAGAGAAGAAGGATACCTTGGCTGAAGAACTTGCATCAGTGGATTCCGTTCCTAACAAGCCAATTGATGGAACGAGTGATATGGAATTTAATCCGGAAAACCACTTTGAACAGAAGAAATTGAATTTGGCCCAAGAAGATGCACGGTCAATGGACAGTGACTCGGAAAATATGCGACAAAAGCGATCTGGAAAGAAAGAAAACTTTGTTCAAGAACAAGAACATGAGTCTTCTGAGAATCTACATGTTGTAATTGCAGCAGCTGCAGATGGGGGTAGGGATTCAGAAATTGAAGCCCAAGAGTTTCCCAGAAAGAATAAAGGGAATTTAGGCCAAGAAGACGAACCTTGTGAGGATCTTATTTCCCAAAAATTATCCGATGGAAGTAATGATTCAGAGAAGCTGTCTCACAAGGAAAAAATGAACTTAGTTCAAGAAGATGTAACACCTGTTTCGTTGAAGGTAGATGGTGAAATAAGTGATTTCAAAGATAAACCACAGAGGCGGTCCGGAAAGAAAGCCGTTCATACCAAGAAGGCAAGTTCTTGCGTTATGAAGGGGAATATGCTCAAGGGAAGACGTACATCCAAAATTGATACTGAGGATAATAGTGAGGAAGAAGAACTAACGGAGTCTGCCAAGGAGGGGGCCGGAAGCGACTCGGAGACAAAGCCTTTGGTGCGATCAGGTAAGGATATAACAAGTGGGCGTAGGGGACGACCACTGGAAAAGTGTGGTAAGGTGGATGTGTTGGAGACAAGGCTGTCGAATAAGAGGTCTGAAATGACCAACGAGGGGAGTAGAAGTGCCCCCCATACAGATGGGGATGGAAGCGGTTCGGAGACAAAGGCGCTGCTGCGATCAGGTAAGGGGAAAACCAGCAGACCCATGGGACAACCCCTGGAAAAGTCAGGTAAGGGGTATGTGGCAAAGCTGTCAGGTCAGAAGGAAGACAAAACCAACAAGGATAAAGATTCTTTAAATGAAAATAGCCGAAGGACTGTGCACATGAATAACAAAAAAGAGAGAGTTTTGTCGAAGTCTAATGCTAATGATGATGACCAAGTACTGTGGTTTCAATAATTTTATACTGCTGATGTATGTAAATTGCCAGTTCTGTTCTGAACCTTGTTCTGAAACATGCAGGGTATGATTGTTTCCCCAGTGTCTACCCCAAAGCCATTTAAAGATAAAGATCCTAAAGAGAATTCTAAGAGGAAGCGAATGCCTGGCGAAGATAAAGTCCTGGTACTATCCTGTTATGTAATAAGGAAAATATATTTTTCCATGCTACTGTCCATGTATGCTATAGAATTAGTTTGCTTGATCTTCATGGTTGTTTAAAATGCTTTGTCATTTCTTCTGTTAATATACTTCTCTCTTGTGGGTTTCATTTAGGTTTCCGGAGATATCGAGTTTGGAGCCAACCTAGTTGGTGCCAAAGTTAAGGTTTGGTGGCCGCATGACAAACAGTAAGTAGTTAATTTTTTTTAGTAAAATAGGTACACAAGCAGACCGTGTTTTCAATTTCAGTTTCCTTGTCAACTCCTATCACCTAGCTTGACCCGGAAACCCACCCCTTTAGCAGGGATGAAAATTGGCTCCCGTAATTTTGTGAAGTGTTTTATCACTGTAGTATACCTACTATTTTGGTTCTCTTAACTACGAGCGGAAATGATTCCCCATATACATAGCAAGTGATATTTTTTTTTTGCAGGTACTATGAAGGTATCATTGAATCATTTGATTCTAAGAAGAAAAAACACAAGGTAAGGGTCCAACGTGCGAACTTGGGCAGTAGTTGTTTGTGAGTTCTTTTATACATCTGCTGTTTGCTTTATTTATGTTGTCTTATAATTACCCTTCTATGTGGTCTACCTGAGCTGGCAACTCGTTCATTTTTTTTTTTCATAAAATAATTCTAAAATAGGTTTCATATACTGATGGTGACGTCGAAGTGCTAGTTCTGCAAAAGGAGAAGTGGGAATTTGTTGATGATGAAAAAATGCAGGTGATTTTATGGATATTCCATGTCTTGTTTCATTTTAATCTTTTAATTATAGGCTACAAAGATTTAATGGTGGGCTACATGGCAGGAGGAAGTAAATGAAGATTCGGATCCTAATTCCTCTGCAAAATTGTAAGTGTTTCATTGTCAGCTACCTGTTAAACTTTGATATCATCATATTTGCAAGGAGTCTAGTTAATTTAAGTGCTTAAAGGTCCAGATTGCACCTGTGCTATTGATATCTGTTTATTAATTGGGTGCCAACTAACTGGTCTAACATAAAGCGGTCCGTCGATATGAGAAGTAGCCATGATTAATAGGCTTATGAACAGTTCTTTATAGCGTATGCACGGTCCTTCATCTTAACCTGTAAAAGCACTACATTATATTATAAAATAAATATTAATACAGAAGTAGTTGTAAGAGTTTGTGGTCTTTTACCTTCTCAACATTGAATTAACCAGTTAGGAAGGGCTAATATTTTGTTTGTGGTTTTCTGGGTAAGTAAATAATTTAAATTTTATTAGTATTAGTAGTCTCAGGCTGTTTAAGTTTCCTTCTGTAGGTTCTCTCCTTATCAAATAAATGTATAATAACATTGAAGCACTTCTCTGTAGCCTCTGACTTGTTAATAGGAGATTAGTTGATCCTTTATGATTACCACACTAATCATGCAATGTAGATAAAAAAAATTTGTGTGTGTAATATACTAACATATTTTGCACTCTCCAGACTACTACTGCATATTGTTGCTTCTGCGAAGTAGTTTTGTTTTAGAATATAGCTTCTGACTTGTTAGTAGGAGAGTAGTTGATCCTTATGACTATAATTTTTTTTATTTAGTATATCCCCCACACTCCAGACTATTACTGCATATTTTTGCTTCTGAGAAGTAGTTTAGTTTTAGAAGTGTCCACAAAACTGTAGATTTTATTGACATGCTTAGCTCTGCGTTGCTTTGGAAGAGTGTGTTTGTTTCTGTCCTAGTAACAATCTGTCTACATACTAATCAAACATAGTCGCAAGAAAGCTAAAAGGAATCCTGAGCAATCATCGAAGCAAAAACAGATGGATGTATCACTTAGAAGGTTCGTTTATTAACATAATCATTTTTTTATTTGTTGTATTCTACTATCGCCGGTAGTTTAAGATATAATTGGTGTGTGCCTTAAATATGTAATTGTGGTGTTTTGTGGCAGTGGAGCTGGCACTACAAGCAAATCAAAGGGTTCAGTTACTAAATCTGGTGGGAAACGTGATAGTAAATCAAAAGACAAGTCCACGACTATTGGTAGATCTGAAGAAAATTGGGAAAGTGATGATAAATCTACGGATGATGAGCGAGGAGCACTAGAAGAGAATGAGATCAAAGCCAAGTCTAGGCCTGAAACTCCGAAGACTGTGACCAAGGGCAAGGGTAAAAAACCCCAAAGTGGCAACACATCTAATAGCATGGGGAAAGCAAAGTCTGGTTCATCAAAGTTGAGGGAAGGCAGTAATTCAAAGGGAAAGTCGTCTGCTTCTGGCAAAACACCAGAAACTGCTGAAGTGAAGTCAGCCGATACATCCAAAGCTGGGAAAAGTGGGGGTAAGAGTGGAAAAAAGCGGAGAAGGGGATTTTAAGGTTGAGCTACTGTATAACTAGTTTGTCGCCTATCTTACTGTAGGCATTCTGGGAGGGGTTTTGTACAGCTATCTGTATCTTAGTTTGAACAAGGATGTTCCTGAGCTATGTATTTGGTGATTGTGTGCTTTGACCTATTGCCAAACTATCTTAGTTTGAACAAGGATGTTCCTGAGCTATGTATTTGGTGATTGTGTGCTTTGACCTATTTCCAAATCGTAGTTTGGCTTGGTGGTTACTATCTATCTAGTTTATGGATGTAGGAGTATGATAGTCCGGTACATTCTATCTTTAATATTTAAAACTTTTGTAGGAAGAATTATAGGTAGGGTTTAGGAAAAATTAAGAAGAGCTATGTTTTGTATTAAAGCTTATAGACATGTTGAAAATGAAACTATTAGTTAGGTACCTTTCAGCTTTTTATTTTATTGTATGTTTTATGTAATATTTTCTGTCTGGCCTCTCAAGTGACCATCAAGAGTGATCTTCTGTTACTCTTGCACAGTGTGACTCGCACTGTATCGTATCTTGCTCTCCTTGGCCCATTAATACCTAACGTTTTTTTATATATTGGTATTGGGTTAGAGGACTGTTGAATGCCAATTTGAAGTATAAATCAGAAGCTGCTGCACAGTTAACCCAAAAAGTCTATGAAGCAGGATGATAGTTACAAAAAGAGCTTATTATTGATTGGGAGTAGATGTTGAAGTGAACTCATTCTGAAAAATCTCTGTATTTTGAGGTTCTTGAATTGTACTGCATTCATCTACTGGTTGCAGGGTCACTCAAGTGTATCTCTAATGAATACTTTATCATGTTCTGATTATATATTTGTGTATATAGGTCAAATAGATTGTTAATGTTAGCATTACTGTCTGACAGGTGACATGTTTTTCTTGTCACATAGGTAATTTATTCCAGAAGAGCGTCATTTCCCAAGAAAAGAAATAGAGAGAGTTTATTGGAAGTAAGCGTCTGGAGACAATTTTTCTTGAGAAATATACTACTTGCCTACAAGAAACAAAATTTTCTTTTGTATATTCAAATAACAGTGATTGATCACAAGTAATTCGCCTACCAAATGATCAGTTTCTGGACCCCGCTTGCTTTCTTACCGATCTTTACTGGAAACTGAATAGCACTTCAGTTGACAAGAATTGAACCAAAAGATACTATTAGGTTAAAACTAAAGGTTTGATCTGGACTATCCAGCAACAAGTACAAACCTCCACGCATAACTGATGCGTGTTTTTCCATCTTTTGTGCTTTGCCACATGAAAGAAAGGGCTAATCCAAATACATTTGGATTACTGCAACATATCACGACCTCACTTTAGAAGATAATTCAGATTGCATAATTCAGATTGCTATGGCTTTACCAAGACAGCAGTGTTTACGCTTATTGGTTGCCGACTAGCTGCACTCTCTAGGTACTTCCATGCTTCTTCCCGCTTTTCTGTCTCTAGTGTTAGTTTATATTGTTCCTCCATGAACCGAGAATGGCAGGTTAAAAACAGCTCATCATCCATCTCCGAGAGCATTTTTCTCACATTGAGAGTCAAGTTAAGAACATAATGGTTCCAGTGGCTATGCACATTGGTTTCTAGGGCTGGAAATATGAGTGGCAGGATCACATGTCTGTTATCCGCAATTAGGTTCACAATCTGATCATTATTCCAGAGGAACAGTGCTCTCTCAGCCACCTGAGACGGAAAGTTTTGAGCAGATAAGAAAGTGTTTGTCATTATAACAAGAAAGGAGTAACTATAAAAATATCCAAGAGCATGTAACAAAAGTAAAGCAGAATCTCTCTCTCTAACTCTTAATGTATATTCCTATGCTGAAGTGGTTGGCACTCTACTTGCAATACTCACATTCTGATGTGCATGGACACTTTAGTTGCATCTCATGATATGATTTTTTTTCCCGACAGTCTCATAGTACAATCTGACCTGGGACATTATTTAGTCTTTTCTGGAAATGGAAAACCAGATCTAATGCTGAAATATATCGTCATATTCCATACATGTGTGTAGGTCATCAAGCTTAACCGTATGTTTCCCCTAAAAAAGCGGGAGAGGGTTCCACAACATATGATCAGTAGATCTCCAGGTGTGTTATGAAAATTCTTTTTCTTCTTCTTCTTCTTCTTCTTCTTTTATTTTTACCTCTTTTTATCTGAATATATTTATAAAAAGTAATCACTAAACTTGATGACATCAACTCCCATTGTACACTAGTTTTTAAGCAAACACTTAAACCAGATTTACAAAACCATGTGAGAATCGAAATTGAAAAAGAAATGTAATACATGTAAAGGCGATATAGTTACATGTGGTATCTACCTTGTCTTAACCATTATTAGGTAGTGCAAGATAATTAAGAGCAATAATTTACACTCCATCTAAAGCTAGATATACAATTTTTCCTATTTCTCTTTTAAAGTATGAATTAACAAAGATTTCCTAATTTGTCATAATTTATACTTGGAATATCTTTGCAGCATGATTACTGGCAATATCTTTAAAGATTGTTGTCACTTAGAATAAGTTGTCATTTCCATTATATATTACTTTCTCTTTTAAATGTACTTCTAATTACACAACACAGGTGTAGCAAATAAGGGAACCATATGCAACAAACAGAGAAGATGAAGTAATTTAAAAGGAATTGTATAAATCATTAACATACCTGAAAATGGTAACTGCTGATGCAGCATCCAATTCTCCGGAACAATAAAGCCATAATCTTTTGAAACTCATCCATATTAATTGTTTCAAGAATCTCTTCTATCTCACTCAAGAACATAACCTCCTTCTGGCAATTGGTAACTGGCCAGTATTTCAACAACCCCCTGATCACCGTGCTGGCTAAATTTGGGTCCTTTTCTATATATTGCATTACACAATATGACAACTGTTGAAAGTAAGCCCCTAAAGCCTTTGGCTTGTGCAGAGGAATCAGTGCCGTCCGCAGAAAGATCTTGTGCTCCTCTTTCAAAGGTAATGCAAATCCAGTGACCACACTGCCAAAAATCTCTAACAACTCAGCAATTCCATTGCACCGATCAGTTTCGTTTACAAAGCGAGAGAAGACATTGCTAATGTTCTTACGTATAAAAGGTCGATGCACCATAAACTTGCCATATATTTTGTGCACGATACCTTTCAAACATTCTCTTTCTCGAGGATCCTCAGACTCAAAGAGATCAAGCAATTTTAAAATAAACGAATGATCTATATACTTTTTTGCAACCTTTACTTCCACAGAGGAAGAGCTTACAAACTTGAGCAATATATCATACACTAGCTGGAGATGTGTCCAAGCAGGTTCAAATGTAGGTTCATCATCATCATTTTCACCACTACGCATATTAGATTGATAATGTGGTGGAAAGACTCGAAACAAGTTAACAGCACACATTTTGCACATTGCAAGAATTGCTGGTTCAGTATATCTTGGAGGCCCGGAAGACACAAAATCTAGAAGCTCAATCAGCGTAACACGTTTGAGATCTTTCTCGCTAGTGCTCTTAATTGGATTAGTGAAATCAAACACCACGCAGCACAAACTTAGCTTACTGATAAAAAGATTCATTTTTTCTGAATTGGGAACATCTTTAAAAGGCAAAAGGGGCTCAATTCCAGACATGAGACCAGCTGGAAAAACTGCTGATGATGTCCTTTTAGCAGGGATTGATCGGCCCGTGCCCGTGTTTCCACTTCTTTGGCTTGATGGAGCAGTCCCATTTTTTCGAGAATTAGTGGATTCAGATTTCACTGACTTTCTAGGAAGTCTTCTAAAAAGATGTTTCCACATTTCGAATGCAGTAAAAGAATACAGCTAAAAACACTCAAACTAAAGTGCTTATCATTGATTCAACCATAAAACCCTTCAAAGGGGTAGCCTAAAAACTCTAGCTAGACCTTAAATCATCAAAGTTTGTTCAATAACTCAAGATCTGCAAGAAATTGCCCTAGATCCACACTTCAAACCACAATACAAGATAATCAAAATGCAGAGCAACCAGGAGTTGCAAATGGAGCAGATATCAAATTATATATTCAAAAGAAAACTTTTTTTAAAAAAAAGTTTAGATCTTGATATTAAAAAATGAACCTGAGAAACCACCTGAAGCAAAGATCTTTAGCAAGAGAGACAATGAAGCTCTTTAAGCAAACCCCAGATGCTAAAAAGAAGATACAACAACAATCTTTATCTAAAAAGAAGATAAATTCAAGAATATTTTAATTATAACTACAAAACTCAACTTTTTAAATTAAAGAACATGAATATACACACACATATATGTAAAATGTGTATACATAGAGAAAAAGGGAGAGAGGGGTGCAAGAAAAATGCAAAAGATTGAAGGATTGAATAATGATATGCAATGCAGGGAACATGCATATTTTGTATAGATATTGGAAGGGGAGGTGATTTTACAGCATTGAAAGGGAAGGAATATATGAAAGAAAGATTGATAATTAATATTGCTGTTTATATTTTACTCAATTATTTTTATTGAAGGAAGATATTAATGTGAATGATTTTTGAGAGGTTGGAGATTTATGTAAGAAGAACAAGAAGAAGAAGAAGAAGAAGAAGAAGAAGAGAAGAAGAAGAAGACATATATATTTGTAAATTGTAATGATCTGATTCATTTTACATATAATGTAGCTAACATTGGATTCTCATACTTTTAAAATTACTACCGGTATCAATGTAACAAACATGTATCATGTATGCAGATTGTAGGCACCAAACTTACTTTAGTTTTAGACAAGGCCGGGCAGAGCCTGGCCCTTCATGTGAATCTTGATCATTTTCACGTGTACATCTTCTTGCATTATTATTTTATTTGATAACCTTTTTTTGAAAGAAAATAATTCATTACTCTTTCAATAATCTATATTCCAAAAGAGCAAAACGCTCTTCATGTAAAATATAATGGACGATGTGTAAAATATAATCGACGACCTTACTAATAGACCGTTTTACAAAAAATTACATGAAAACACGAGGTAGATTAGGTAATGTAAAATGATAAATTTTAATAAACTTATCAAAGTTGAAATTATTACTATATCACTTTTAATAGTAAATCGTATTACATGTATGAATGTATATTATATGTATCTATTGTTTCTAAAATTTTTTTGGGGTAAGAGTTGTATTATAGATTATAGTTTACATTGTTTTCTGATAATTAGTTGATAAATTAGTGATGTGTTCACAGTAAGAAATATGATGTGTTTGTTATGCATGGTCCAGATTTCTTTGTGTGTTGACTGTTGAGGCTAATCTTGGTGACCTTGACAATAATGAGCATCATCAGGCTTACATGAAGATTTGCTTGAGAGCAGAGGATGTGCAAGGGATATAAAGAATGCATGTTCTTGCTATTTCCTGGGTGGGTACTGATTACATAGTTTTAGTATCTCTAGTGTTGATCTGGCTAAACACATTGATTAATGAAGGAAAGCTCATGTTGCCTTTCACTTTTTAGGGAACACAGACATGCTGATTGCTGAGATCTCTCGTACACAAGTAGCACACGTTGATTAATGAAGGCAAATTCATGTTGATGTCAAGACGTACAACTGACACAAATACACACATAACATGACAATCAACAGAAAAGAACTTGCTATGCTCAGTCTGGCCAGTTTGGTCATGGCTTTCAGTTGCCTGGGCTAGTGGCAAATGTAATAATGATATATCCATTCGTAGATTCGCTGCAAAATGGTAGAAATAATGAGGAATCAGGCTAGCTCTTGTGATCTAAGGGAATTAGTTTGCAAGTTTATTCCTGACTCTATTGGCAGAGAAGGCTGGTTCTAGCTTTTTCCCACTCCAAAATGTATACCTACATTCGCAAAGTTAAGATACTTAAAGCACCGAAATTTGACATTGGCAAGTTAATGGAGGCATGTTTTTCCATATATATTATTTAGCAATATTGATATATGATGCAGTGAGAAATCAGGTCTCGATGCTTTTGGCTTTCACATGTAGGTCATGGCGATTACTCTGGGATGCTGGTGTGAAGCTTGAGAGGCCAGCTGATTAAACAATGATGGCTGTTGGAGCATAGAAGGTGGATTAATTATTTTTTGGAGTATTTGTTGGTTGTAGTTAAGTTTGAATCGGAGAGGTTACTCTTTTTTTTTTATAAAAAAAATCTATCCAAGTAGAGCTTGTTCCTTCTGTTTAGATAAGCATGAATTCTATACTATAAATTTTTTTGGATGATCTAACTGGATTATTCAGTGCTTGTGTCATTATATTTTCATTTTTTTGATGTTGCAGGGTGCACAATCTGATTTCAAATGTTAACCTGTTTAAAAAGCCCTTGAGCTTGAAATCTTGAATTATTAGACTGTTCTTAAACATTCAACTCAGACCGATTCTTGATAGCCGTCCTGCAATTGTCTAATATTGTATATGATGTCATAATAGTGTCAAAGACTTGGTAGATGCATATATTTTGATCAGAGAAGCACATTACACAAGTTAAGTGCTGGAAGAACTTGGTTCTACAAACTACTTTTTAGTTATATGAAGATCTAATATTGAGTGGTGTTTAGGTAATTGAAACGTCGAAGAATGTTTCTTTTCTATGCAAAAACATTGCAAATTACACCAAATTTTAGTGTGAAATATAAAGGTAATGAAATTGTTTGTGTTAAAAAGTATATAAGGATAATATTATATTGAGATTTACAAAAATTCTAAAAATTGTGTACTATTTTAGTGTCAAATTTTAAAATTTGATTATAGGTAAATTTCATACACTAAAATAATGGAAAAGTATAAATTTAGAGTTAGCTGGAAAATGGTTACAGGAGACAACCGAACGGCCTACCGATTTTAAAAAAAGCAAACATTAAAAAGGAGAAAAAGTGAATATTTATACTTAACTTGCACGAAAAAAGAATCTTCAAAACGGGCTTGTAACATAAATAGCAATGGAATTCTAAGAGGTTTTCTGTTTTCATTTGGAGCTATATCAAGATTTTCTATATTTGGGTTTTGTAGGACAAGGGCAGAGAGTTATTAAAGAGAGAGAAAGTATTGGTATTTTTTATTTAAAAAAGGTGGAAAATTTGATGATCAAGAACATGCAATAAAGCTACTATAATCATATAGTTTATGTAAATTAATATATAAATCTCTATCATTTTGTGTGTGTGTGTGTGTGTGTTGGGTTATAGATTTATATTAGTGGAGATCAAAGAAGAGAAAGTTTAGATATGGGGGTGGATTATTATGAAGTATTAAATGTAGGGAGGAATGCAACAGATGATGATCTGAAGAAAGCTTACAGAAAATTGGCAATGAGATGGCATCCTGATAAAAATCCTACAGATAAAAAAGAAGCTGAAGCCAAATTCAAGCAAATCTCTGAAGCCTATGAAGTAATAACAATTCCTTTATATATAATCTACATAACTGCATTTTTATTTTGTATTTTCTTCGCAAAATTTTTAAATTTTGATTCAAACCCTTGATCACATTGTTTTGTTGACAAACTAATTTGCTGCTATTTAGAGAAGGAAATTATAGTGATGGGGGCAAAGGTAAATTTTAAGTATTTATTTCGACATGTCTTCTTCCTAATGTAATATTGATCTTTTTCAGGTTTGTAATTTAGTCTTTGTGTCTAGTTACAGGTTTTGCTTGCACAACAATGTATGTGTCTAATACTAATTGATTTACATGAATTTTAAATTTGTTTGGCTGGCTTTGCATGGGAATTGCAGGTTTTGGTATTTATGCATCAGCGTGAGTTGTTTTGGTGATGGTTTTCTTGTATTGTTAGACTATTAGGTTAAAAACAATATGAAGATGAAAGTGTCAATGGTAAGTACTCTGGGTTGAATGCGGAAACTAACACGAGGATCACCATAGGTTTGCTTATCTACGATCCGATTAACGGAAACTACTTCTCGGTACGACTTTTTGAATGAATTTGAAGGCTGAAACTCCCCTTTCGCTATCAATACCAGAACCAATTTACACCATGGTCTCTCAACCTTATAGGATTTTGCACAAATTGTAATTGTGCTATTTATCACTCATCACTCCACCACCATTTCCATCAACTCTATACAGCATTTTAGTTATAAAGTAAAGCATCTCTGTCATCCATAACTAGTCTAAGATCACAAAAAAATTGTAGAAAACATTCCTTTTTCTTTAGAAATAAGACTCCTTGACCAAAAAAATCGACCACAACAAAATTATAAGCCAAGACAAAGATTTGACAGATTACCTAACACATTTCTGCTTCTTCCGGAAAAATAAAAGTACAAAGAAAGAAAAATGTGATAGAATTTATTGTTACTTTCATTCCTTATAACTACAGTCCAATTTTCCAGAGTCCCACTATACTCATAGCTGATGAGTGGTATTATAATTAAAAAGTAGTTACAAAGTTTGTTCTCTCCTTTTCTTAGGATGCATCATGCTATCTAAATCAGTTAAATAATTAAGATAATACTAATACTTTGCTTACAAATATTCCAGGTCCTTAGTGACCCACACAAGAGAGCAACATACGATCAACATGGTGAAGAAGGTCTAAAAGACATGCCAGCTCCTGGTTCTAGTGTCAATGGGGGTTTCCCCAATGGATTTAATCCTCGAAATGCCGAAGATATTTTTGCAGAATTCTTTGGGAGTAGTCCGTTTGAATTTGGCTCAGCAGGAGTCGGGAGATCTATGAGGTACTCCTCTGATGGAGGGGGATTCAGGGGTTTTGGTGGGGGTGATGGAGCTCCTCAAACACCCAAAAAACCGCCACCAGTTGAGAGCAAATTACCATGCACCCTTGAGGAGCTTTACTCTGGATCAACACGGAAAATGAAGATTTCTAGAACAAGGGTTGATGCCAATGGGTATGTACCATTCTCATGATGTTATGTTTACTTCTCAGTTTTTCTCTTGGTCTTATTCGTTTCATTTAATCTTCTCTTGTTTTAGATATGGCAACCTTTTCAGTGCCTTTTGAAACAAACAGTTGTCTATAGAGAGAGCAAATCCATCTCTTTGTCTGCGTTTTACAGTTTTCTGGACATTGGCTTGAAAATATTGCACGCTATAGTAGTTCTTGATTAGTTGATTTTGAGTATTGTCTTGTTTCAAAAAGATTCCCATATATGTGGGCTTCACTGTTATCTCATATAAACATGAACTAAGCTGAGTTTTTATGTTTGATGCAGACGGGTTGTGCCAGAATCAGAAATATTATCAATTGATATAAAACCGGGGTGGAAGAAAGGAACAAAGATCACTTTCCCAGATAAAGGGAATGAGCAGCATAACCAGCTCCCTGCAGATCTTGTTTTCGTGATCGATGAGAAACCCCACAATGTATATAATAGAGATGGCAATGACCTCATTATAAAACATAGAGTCACATTAGCAGAGGCAATAGGAGGACCAACAATAAATATCACTACACTAGATGGACGTGCTCTGCCAGTCAGTGTTTCTGAAATTGTACACCCTGGTTATGAGCATGTGGTTCGAGAAGAAGGAATGCCAATTGCAAAAGAGCCTGGAATGAGGGGAGATTTGAAGATCAAGTTTGAAGTCAAATTTCCTACGAAATTGACAGAAGATCAACGAGAAGCACTCAAGAGTGCTTTAGGAGGGTGATGAAGTTGATCACAGTACCCTTAACGGTTCTCCCATAATTTAAACTTACGTGAAGACTTTTTAGCCAAGGCGGAAGAGAGTAGTGTTGTGCCTATATACAAGAAGAATACATCCTTATTAGAGGTTTGGGGCTGCTCAAAGAGTTGAGATGTAGCTGAGTTGATTTTGTCAATGTTAGCTTGACGTATAGAATTTCTAGCATACGTAGCTTATTTTCAGAGTTTCGGAGGGCTGTACATTGTATCTTGTAATTTATACTATGCATTACATCTGTCGAAGAAAAGAACCATACAAAAACTGTAGCATACTCTTCACTATATAGATCGGTATAAGAGTTGTTGCATTGCTTGTATTACTATAGGTCTTTTGGTCCAATACTAATCTTGTGTATCTATATATTGATCGTCGCAGATATTTTATGATCAAGGATTGATTCAACAAGAATCTTTTCATTACAAATTCCAAGTTGGAAACCAGGGCCAATGTCTTCTCATCCAACCATCAAATCTGAATCTTCTTAAGCCACCAAGAACAACACTAGTAATAGTGTTACCTCTACCCCATAATGTATTGACTGTGACTAATCAAAGATATAATTCGATTTGTCTGAATGAACTGATAGTTTTTATTTACAAGAAATTGATTGTGGTTCCACGTGTGGTAATATTTCATCTTGTACGAGGGAAATAAATTTATTCTCTAAGGATAATTATAATGTATTTCTTGAACTTTGATGATTATACTTGCAGATTAACATAATACATAATCACATGAAGATTTTATTTAGAATTATTCATAATATAAAATCATAACTGTTCTTAAATCATAAACTTCTTTCTTGTTTAAAAATGACGATACAAATAGCTTGTAAAATGTGCATTCTTTACCCGTTGCAGTCTTCAGATTCTACCATGCTGTAAAATGCTAATATACATGGGGTATGCCAAAACTAAAAAAAGTTCACGGTTTCCAAATTGCCCCACCTATTCAGTTAAATCAACTGGTCTCATGAGAAGCCCGAAATCTCTACAAACTTCTTGCTCCGTTACAACGTCATTTTCCATTTGTGGGGTCCATAACACCTCGACAGCCTATATTTACGTATTAATTTGTACAAACAAAATATATATTATGAGTTATGACAGTAGAGTATAGAGATGTCCAGTGTAAACTTACTAAACTTACCTCTAAATTGCTCATTGGGATCAAATGAATCTTTTGCAGTGCAGTTTCAATGTCAACTTTCTTCACATGTGTTGTATACCCCTCCGGTGATGGAATCAAGTATTCACCATCAACAAGCATTATCAATGTTACCTGGATATCCAGATATACAGGAACACAAGTATTTTTAATTTCATACTTTTGGCTTTATCACATAATTATTACAAGTACTACTGTAATTTACAATCTAAGAGTTATAGCTTCCAAATGTTATTAATTTGTGAAGACCCCTAAAAAAAGTACAGTACGGTAGTAACTTTACATGTACAAAGAAGAAATTATTCATTACCACTAAATACTCATTGTCAATGCTGTTAACTTTCCCAACAGACTCCTTTCGATATTTGACACCATCTACATTCATGAATGTCTCATCATTTTTGTCAAATTTCCCAACCTCTTTCTCCAGAAATCCTCTGAAACATGGTCTGCTATACTTCTCCAGATGACCGTAATTTGCCTACAACAATTGACGAGTTCATACGGACATACAAAAGATATATATTATACAACCCTAACTAGTAAATATTGGTCAGCAACATCCAATATATAGAGTGACTTTCTAAAATCCAATGGCATTTCTGCTCACTTTGAACAACATAACAAGCATATATATGATAGGCATCTATGAATTGCTAAAGGCATCAGCTACTACGAGAATTAATACTGACCAAAGTTTTATCATCCTGATAAGAAGTATAATACTACAACTCACGTTGCAAAATAGGAACCTAGTTCCTATTTGCCTCATGTAGGCAGTAACGGATCTAGCCTCACCTGGTCAGAGAAACCCAAGACTCCAAGAGTGTAAAAACTAAATGAAAGTATATAAATTGAGAAATTCCACTGGATATCGTTAATTTGATCTATACTACTATAGTATATTATATTATTATTATTATTAATTACATATTATTGTATCGTTGATCTGAGCTCCTCCAATCAGAGAATTGACCAATATTCTCTTCTTCTCCAATTAGAGAATTGATCAATATTCTTCTTCTTTATCTAGTCAGTTTTATTCCGGATAACTACTACATCATGCATCCATACTATTATCCACTTCATCTTAATCTTCATTTAGTGACACAACTGTTCGCAGGCAATTCAATCCAAAATCTAGGTGCTTCCATTTGCTAGACTTAAAAAGGTTATCTACCCTGAAAAACTTTGTTCTAACCAGATATAGGGTTTCCTCTAATGGAAGAAGTTGCAAAGACTTTCCATATGAAACAATCCATTGCAAGCCCAAAAAACAGAATTTAATTCATTCCACTGTGGTGAATGATCTCTTTACATCAATACTACTTGCAAAAACAAAGATTTTTGCACACTATATTGAGTGAATTCACTATATAGAAATTAAAGGGCGGTACTTGTCCTCTTAGCATATCCGCAAGTGTACGTGGGTGATCTCCTGATTTCTGATTTGTCATAAGGTTTCTACTTTCTAGTTTCAGTAAAATTGATTTGTAAAATATTTGGTCAAAATGACAAATGAAATATCTCAGTATAAAAAGAAGTCCTAATACAGGATCAATGACATTCCATTTGTTTTCAAGGACAAGTGAGCCCAAATAGACATAATGAAGGATGAAATATACATGAACTTACAAATAGATAAGCAAAATGGCAATGATCATGATGCTCAAAGATAGATCTCACCACTTCTGCAAATTAAAAATAAAAGGAACATCAGCAATGCAGAAGCAAGGGAATAGATATTTACAGACACACATACATGGCCGGAGAAAAGAAGGGACCCGGGTAGGTACATGCCCAGCCTGGAAATTGTTCTTACTTTTACATGTATCTAGTTCATGTTAGAATTAGTTGAGCCCACCTCACTCTGTTACCCGTAAACAAACTACTGTCTTTACAGTCTTCTCTATTCTGATAAGAAAGCGCTCCTATCCTTTTATGCAAGGAATAAGGAGATACTTGCATTTCATCAAATTATGATTTCATTGTATGCATATAGTTTTGTGGGTGTTCTTTGTGTTTATTTTTACTTTTGAGAGATGGAAAAGTATTCAGGGTGCACATGTATATGTGTATATAGAGCACAATGATGCATTGTCATGAAGAAAAAGAAAGCAGATTGAATCCTTGAAATAGAGGTGCACCTTTCGACAGGCACTTCAAACCACTTCTGGTGACTGTATTCGCAGTCCCTGCAATTCTGTTAAGCTTCCTTTGCAAAACCCGTTTCTTGTCTAAAATTCCAACCTTAATTAAACGTATATAAGCAGTAGAAACAATATTATTATACATATACCTAAAGCACAAAACTTGTTAGTTATATACTAAAATGTATCAAACCTGAACCATGATCACACTTCCCCATCTGTTGTCCACCGCCTTCCCTGTTCTGCAACCAGACGTTTGCACATTGTCAGCTTTTCTCTGTTCCTCGACAATTGCACCGATTACTGCACCAACGAAGAAAATGACAAACAGCGGTGTGGCAATGGTTTTAACTGGAACGTGACAAGAGCATTCACAAGGTTTGTGGCAGTTGCAATCACAATTAGTGGGAAGGCTGCTGCTGCTACTACTACTACTATTCTTATTACTACACTCCTGTTGTTTATAGCAATTGCAATCACTGCAACTTTCGTCTTTTCCCTTTTCCTTTTCTTTATAGCAATCACACTTAGTACAAGACCTATGCCTGCTCTTCTTGATTCGTGTTTTACAATTGCAGCACGAATCATCATCATCATATATATAATAATAATCTGATGAAGATGATGAAGACGGGGACGAGGACGAGGAGGAGGAGGAGGAGGAGGAGGAGGAGGAGGAGGAGGAGCCTCCCATTCTACCATATGAAGCTGCACATGCAGAATCTTGCATGCAGAATAAAGCCATAGTCATAACTGCCAAGAGTAATACTGATGATGCCAACATTCTCGAAAGTGTTTGCATGAGATTAAATTTCTTTCGACTATCAAGTCTACCATCGAAAAGATTGCAGAATGGAAATAAATGGCTGCTTGAATTAATGATTGATCGCTCATCAACAAAAAGATTATGGTTATTAGATGATGACATTGAGCAACTCTTAAAACAAGTATTACTAGTTAACATTCGAACACGGGTAAATTTAGGATTAAAATTTGACAGAAGAAACTTATCATCATCATGTGGTCTACTAGCAAAAGTTTGGAGTTGTGTTGAAATACATGTCACCATCATTCGTTGCCCTTCTGCTGTGAATTGTGATTTGCTTATGACAGTAATAGGGTTATTGAAACAAAAATAGCACGATTTTACAGGGGACAAGGAAGAACCCTTTATAAAGAGGAAAACAAACACTTGCAGTGCATGCCCTAATTTTATTTAATAAAATTATTAAAATCTCTTGTTGTTTGAGATTAATAGGCCCAAAATCTCATATAACTTTTTAATTGCTTATGTAGAGAATGCTATGTACATCATTTTTTCCTTAAAAAAAATTAATTTAAGTTATGTATCAAACATAAAAAATATTTTAATCGTCCAATTTTAAATGAATCGTCAAAATATCAAGTTGGCTCAGTTGTTTTGTTTCATGCTAGGCGTCCACACCCACTACGCCTCATTTTCACGTGAACTATTTATATTATATTTAAATTATATTTCATATTTTTTATTTTAAGAATTTTACTTATCTTATAATTTTTATTTAATATAATTTACTCACATTAAACTCAATTTCATTACCATTCAAACTCTTTTTTTCATTTGAAATTATGACTTATCATTAAATTTTTATGAATATTAATATATAAACATCATTATATAAAAAAATGTAAAAATAAATTAATAATAAAATAAATTATCATAATAAATGAAATATTTAAATTATATAAAATAATTAATATGTAATTTATTAATAGTATCCGTGATTTACCTATAAGTTATTACACCAGAAAAAATGGGTCTAGATCCGAAGAACCGAACCGAAATTCATGGAACCGAATCCAATTTTATATCCGAAATTACATAATTCGATAAATATCTGAAAATCGATTTGATCCGAACTGAAAAATAATTCGAAATAAAGACCCGATAATGACTTGGAACCGATTAGAACTGAATATACAATCATCTGAACCGAATATGACTCGAAATATGAGATCCGATTCAATACAAATACGAATTACATTGAATTAGAAAAGAGATAATTTGAATTTTAATCTAATTTTATAGTTATAATTTATTGATTCATATTCTGAACCGAATTTAGTTTGGACTTGATCCAAAATTTAACATATTTTAATCCATACTATATCCGATCCGAACAGTATTCCAAATATATCATAACCGGAGGCTGATCCGACCCGACTATGTTTGATAATTGCTAGTATGTTTGATAATTGCTTCTTTTTTTTTTTAATAATTGCTATTTTGCACATTTATTCAAAATAAAATATTTGTTTTCACCCATTTACATGAAATATTAAATTAAATTTTGCAAAATAGCGATAACTTTTTTTCTTTATATAATCAAATTCTAAAATTTAAACTCCCACGTCACACCCACATGTTTCATTTAGAAGTCGAATTTTTTATTTTGTATATTATCTATTTGGCTTTGTACATAACATTATTTTTGTTAATAATTGCCATAAATGTGTATATAATTTTTATATAATGAAATTTGCATATTAGATTAAAAAATATAATTGAACAACATGTTTATAATTAATAAATTATAAAATATTACAAATAACCTGGCCGGGAAGCTGACTAATCCCCGAACCATAGATAAAAATAAAGAATGAAGGCCCAAAAATGAACCAACCAGGCCCTAAAACCAAACAAAACAAATGGTGGGAAAAACAAAATGTATACATATACACAACACTTGGATCATTTAATTCCAACATTTCAAAATTTTATTTGAGTGCGGGAGCAATGTCGATGATGATAGTATCACCTCCTGTGACTTCGGCACCGCGGATGATGATCTATCCTCGTGGTTACTTTAAGGTGTTTTCCGATTTCGTATGATACAATTACATTTTTCACAATTTCGTATTCTTCAAACTAGTTTTTGTTAATTTTCATCCTCGTGATTACTTTAAGGTGTTTTTCGATTTCGTATGATACAATTACATTTTTCACAGTTCCGTATTCTTCAAGCTAGTTTTTGTTAATTTTAATCCTCGTGGTTACTTTAAGGTGTTTTCCGATTTCGTATGATACAATTACATTTTTCACAGTTTCGTATTCTTCAAGCTAGTTTTTGTTAATTTTCATCCTCGTGGTTACTTTAAGGTGTTTTTCGATTTCGTATGATACAATTACATTTTTCACAGTTCCGTATTCTTCAAGCTAGTTTTTGTTAATTTTAATCCTCGTGGTTACTATAAGGTGTTTTCCGATTTCATATGATTAATAAATTACATATTATATAAAATAATTAATATGTAATTTATTAATAGTATCCGTGATTTACACGGGTTATAAATTATTACACCTGGAAAAATGGGTCTATATACGAAGAACCGAACCGAAATTCATGAAATCGAACTCGATTTTATATCCGAAATTACATAATCCGATAAATATCTGAAAATCGATTTGATCCGAACCGAAAATTACCCGAACCGAAAAATAATCAGAAATAAAGACCAGATAATGATTTGGAACCGATTAGAACTGAATATACAATCATCTGAACCGAATATGACTCGAAATACGAGATCTGATTCAATACAAATACGAATTATATTTAATTAGAAAAGAGATGATTTGAATTTTAATCTAATTTTTTAGTTATAATTTATTGATTCATATTCTGAACCGAATTTAGTTTTGTCTTGATCCAAAATTTAACAGATTTTAATCCATACTATATCCGATCCGAGCAATATTCCAAATATATCGTAACCGAAGGCCGACCTGAAACCGATCCGGTTATCCGAATTACGAGGTCTATAAGTTACTATGTTTGATAATTGCTAGTATGTTTGATAATTGCTTTTTTTGAATAATTGCTATTTTGCACATTTATTCAAAATAAAATATTTGTTTTCACCCATTTACATGAAATATTAAATTAAATTTTGCAAAATAGTGATAACTTTTTTTCTTTATATAATGAAATTTGCATATTAGATTAAAAAATATAATTGAATAACATGTTTATAATTAATAAATTATGAAATATTACAAATAACCTGCCCGGGAAGCTGACTAATCCCCGAAGCGTAGATAAAAATAAAGAATTAAGGCCCAAAAATGAACCAACCAGGGCCTAAAACAAAACAAAACAAAACAAATGGTGGGAAAAACAAAATTTATACATATACACAACACTTGGATCATTTAATTCAAACATTTCAAAATTTTATTTGAGTGCGGGAGCAATGTCGATGATGATAGTATCACCTCCTGTGACTTCGGCACCGCGGATGATGATCTATCCTCGTGGTTACTTTAAGGTGTTTTCCGATTTCGTATGATAGAATTACATTTTTCACAGTTTCGTATTCTTGAAGCTAGTTTTTGTTAATTTTCATCCTCGTGGTTACTTTAAGGTGTTTTTCGATTTCGTATGATACAATTACATTTTTCACAGTTCCGTATTCTTCAAGCTAGTTTTTGTTAATTTTAATCCTCGTGGTTATTTTAAGGTGTTTTCCGATTTCATATGATACAATTACATTTTTCACAGTTTTGTATTCTTTAAGCTAGTTTTTGTTAATTTTCATCAACGTATTTGTTTTGATTCCGTATCAACACGGTGAATCACGTCATTTACACTCTGTATATACTCTTTGCGGGATGAATAGTTGACCTAAAGTTTGTTTGAGTTTTTACGTAGGACGGATCTGCACAAATACTGATTTAGTTTCTATATAATCTATTATGTTCTAAATCCAGCTTTAATTTTGTGTTTGTTTACATAGATTTTGTCAAATGTTGTTTGCTTTGTTACTAATTCAGTTTTACTTAATTTACTCGTGATTACTGATTGAATGCGTAAACTTCTTAAATACAAATTCACGTGTACGCCTTCGATCACTTGTATAGATTTCTGTTTGTTATTAATTCAGTTGTCTTAAATTTACAAGTCTCATTCAAAAGTTATCCGTTGTGATCGAGTACCAAATGGAGAATCTAGAACCAATTCCTACATTTCGGAAGCATGAACCTTATGAGAGTACGCATATTTCATAAGCTTTTTCACGATATTAATTGTAACATCAGGCTTGCATTGCGTAGTAATATTTGAATGTTGCTCTTACAGTTTGCAAGTTTTACACAATCGCTTTACAGTCAGACTATCAATATAGATACTACAACTGATCATTTTTTAGTGCTTTAGATAACTAATTTGATCCCTACTGTGAATGTAATTACTTGTTGCAGCTGTGTGCCTACCCCAAGGTACTTCACCGTAATAGGATTGCTCTGACCAGGAGTGTAAGTACCATAAATATGTACACATAATGTAATTGAATTTTTGATATTCAAACTAGCATTTTAGTATATTAATATTCTACTATATATTTGATGATATAATATTGATTTTTTTGGAGTAGATGACATATCCTTCCTTGAAGCTGAGAACCACCAGGATGAACACTGTTGTGAAAGAAGTTTTCAAAGTATGAGTGTTAATTGGTCCTATATTTTATGTGTATTAAAATAGGATGTTACTTAACTCTTAATTTTTCATGGCAGACTAATGCAATCCACAGTAAAAATAATATCAATGCTATGGCTAGAGTTTATTCATTTAATCATTTTCTGGTGGAAAACAATCATGGAATTAAGGTGAGTATTTTGATAAATAGAAATGAGGATTTTATTGTAGTTATTATTATTGTTGAAGACTTTGTTCATTTATTAACAATTTCAGGTGCTGCTGTATCCATCAACTATTGCTAGGAGGGTAACCTTTGATCCTCTAAAACTTTTTGGAAAAAAGGGCGTCAACAAAGTAAGTTCCTGATTATAACTAACTTTTAATTTATGCAACATTGAGAATCATGTATTCACTATAAAATATTTCTTTAATAATTTACACCCAAGAGAAGTTTAGTGACATACTCCTTTGTAATGTATTTTGTATATTTGTATGTATATACACTAAAGGTTAATAAGTTACATCTAATCTATATATTTCATACAGGCTAAACAGTCTGATTCTGATGGCAAAGAAGATGATCAGAAGGAGTTTCCTTCTTGGGTCATGGCACCCAAGTGGATGAAATATTTTGCTGAATTTCTGAAAAACTACAAGCCAGTTGAAGATGTTAATGGTTACTTAAACACATTTGAGACTCTGTACAAACTTGCACTGTTCATCTATGCGACCTACACCTGGATTAGGGAGTGCCTTGATGGCAAGAAGACTGCTGCCCTCCCACCTGCCCAGACTCCTGCTGCCCTCCCATCTGCCCAGACTCCGGAGAAGCTTCTCTCAACTGCTGAGACAGGAGGAGAACCAAAAATAGGAGTTGTCAAGCCAAAAGAAGATGTTGCTGAACTGGAGATTGGTGTTGGTGAACCAAAAAAAGAAGTTACGGAGCCTAAGACTTCTAATGTTGTGAATGAAAAGCCAAAGACTCAAAAGGATAGAACTCAGAAGAATGGAACTGCAAAAGGACAGAAAAAATCAGCAGAAATTCCACTAGATGAAAATGCTAAGGAAGAAGAGGTCAAAGATAATAAGAATGGAATAGGCGATGATCGGAATGCTTTCTTTGATAGATGCACCTTGATCATACATGTGCAACTTCTCATGTGTATGCATCTTGATGTGAAGATGAAAAAAAAGTAACTATGGTGTATTGAAAAATCTGATGTGCTAAGGGCAATGTTGAAAGACATACATACAAGTAGCTTCTCTCTCAAGCTGCTGTGAACATTCTATATTAGAAAACCAAATCAGGTTTGTATCTAACTCAGTTAGTCTGATCAAAGTACTAAAGGGCTTCATAAATACGTTTCTCCACACAAATGCTTGTAGAAGATATTTTTGGGTAGAAATCCTCTTTCTACCAAATTATGCATATGATACACAATGCTTCTTTTGTTCTATGCCAGCAATATAAAGTATGCAAGTAAAATGTTGTATATTGCTGTATCAACAACATCAGTTACTATTCTTAATATTTGTTACATATTTCTCTCTCAAGGTCTTATAGCCAAAAAATACTTATGTGAATTAAGGGACCCCTGCTCTTGTTGAAGAACATATCAAGTATTATACAAGTTACAATTACGGAGATTGATACTGACCAAAGTGTAATTCGAGAACAAATTAGTGTTGGGGGTGATATCAAGATTTCTGACTTGTCATAAGGTGTCTAGTTTCAGTTAAAATGAATAGTAGAATATTATGTTATATTGCATTAATTTAGGGTTAAATGACTTATTCATAATCAAACTCGCACTAAACTTGCAAATGAGTCACTGAATTCAAAAAACTTGCATTTACATAATTCAAGTAATTAAAACTTGCATTGGGTAACTGTCGTTAACATCACTAACAAAATAAAAACCAAACTTGCAAGGTGAGTGTGTGAGTTTGATTATGAATAAGTCATTTAACCTAGGGGTGTGCATTCGGTTAACTGAAACCGAATTTTTTTTCGGTTAACCGAAATCGAAATATTCAAAAAACGACTACCGAAAACTAAACTGAAATTAATTCGGTTTTAAACCGAACCGAAATTATTATTTCGGTTATTTACCGAAAACCGAAATATAAAATCGAAATTTAATAAAAGTTAAAATTACACATCAATTAAATTTAATATTTAAATTTATATTAAAAACAAAAAAAAACTTAATATATTAAAATTGCGATGTTCGATTCCTGAGTTACTCTACAAACTACTGATGTACTAGACTAGAAGTTCTTGTAACTATATGCAAAAATGAACCTTAGAAGATATATTCGATAGGAAATAATATAATTACATATAATTATTAAAATTAATAAGCATATAAAAAGTGGGTAATTATTGAAGTAAAAAAAGAATATAATTAATTATATGTGGGTGACAAGAAGCAATAAGTATAAGAATGGGAATGTAATTAATACAATTATTAATTAATATTTATAATATTATATATATCCGATTATTTATTTCAGTTATTCGGTTAAACGCGGTTAAAAATCAAATTACCGAATTTTTAAAAAATCGTTATCGAAAACCGAATCAAAATTCAAAATAAGATTAACCGAACCGAAAATATTTCAGTTATTCGGTTCGGTTAACCGAAAACCAAAGTGGATGCACACCCCTAATTTAACCCCGTTAATTTACAAGTTACAACTACACCAGCACTGTATTCTATTCGGTTGCACACTGCTGCCTGCATGCAGTAAATTGTGTTGTATTGCGTTTCTGAAACTTATAAGTCTGGTTTTTGATACTTTTATAAGAAACATTCTAATATATAATATACATCTATTATATTCTCTGTTTTAGAAATTTTGAACACTAACCATTGACCATATATTTTAGTTTATAACAGGAATGCACAATTTTGTTTTAATATTATATTATATTCCCGTTATTAATTTAATAATATTTAAAAGTCGCTTTATTTTATTCTATTATATTATACAATTTTAAGAGGGGTGGCTGAAAATACCGGGTTGGTTGCCCAAATAATAGATACATATAACAGTTGTATATAAGAATAGGTATATATGTATAACAGTTGTTACACCATGTTGTTCTTAATTATATGGAACTTGGATTTTGTGGCGGTGATAATTTTATGGCATATGACTACATCTGAGCTAGCGTTAATTGTGTATTTCAAATATGTCTTAGTTTTATGATGCAATACATATCAAAGTCAAAGTTCTAGTATTATCGCTGCATATTGTTGTTGCAGAAGCCATGGTTTCAGAAGCTGAAAATACATATATAGATTTTACTGTTACCTAAACACTGAATGCGCGTAGTAGGCCTTTTACTCTCCGAATGCGTTATTACCTGTTGTTACTCAAATCTCAATTGTGTATGTTTAATAAAAAAATAATTTATTTTAACTTTACTCCTACAATATATGCGTATTGAGTTTTCTTAAACTGAATTTATACACGTTACCCAACTTTAGATTACATATCAAGGATTTTAAAAATAAAATTTATTCAGATCACCCCATCGGGTATTAACTATTTTCTTATTGTTACCTGTTTCTGAGGTGCGTAATATATAATACTCTTATTATGAATACGTCTTTCATCCATTATTTTTAACCAACCGTACCAAAAATTATTATTATGATTAGTAGTATTATATAAAAAATTATTATTTAGCTCCCTCAGTCCTTTTTTCTTAGGACTCATTAAATATTAGAATTAAAGTATCCGGGTCATGATCCGATGATTCATTATGACTTAAATATCTGGAACATGTTTAATGAGGTGTTATGACTAAAGCACCCGGTAATAATCTCAAGAGGCGTTATAATAAAAATGTTCTTGAGATAAAAAAATTTGGGCACAGGACTTTGAAAATACAGTTAAAACAGAAATACCCGTAAATAACTTTTAAATTTCGAACCTATTATAAAAATACCCATTTTTTTACAAAGTATTTAAAAAACCCGCCCCAAATGATCGGGCACCCGTTTAGACTTTAGTAGATATATATATACAGTATCAAGTGGATGAGCTAACGAGAAGAGAAGAGATGATAGCAGCACTGGTAGCAACTAGTAGTAGTCTTCTTGTCTCCCCCTCATCCTCTCTCCTCAACTCTCGCCTCTCCCACTTTCCCAGGTATCCTCTCTCTCTCTCTCTCTCTCTCTCTCTCTGTCTCTCTCTCTCCATACATACTTGTACACACCAACTTGTATTCTTTATTTTTTGGACAGAAAGCAGCAGGATAAGATAAACTCATCCATTCACAATAGAATTGTTGCATGCTCATGTATTCCCTCAAGACCCATTTTTGAGAATGGGCTTTCCAGAAGAGATTTAATGTTGTTTGGCATTTCTTCTACTATTCTTACAGTTTCTTCACCATTTCCAGGTTACCCATAACTCGTTCTTGAATTACATTGATATATGTCATATTATTATGTGTATCCTTTTATGGGGCAGTGTTATTTTTGTTTAAATGCTAGTGTTGTTAGGTACTTCTTACTTGCAGACCACAATTTGTAAGGTGGGGGCACTTTAGTTCATGGTTAAGTATTCAATGGGAACATTAAATGTCTAAGTCTTCTAGTTTATACCATTAGATTGCTCCATCGCGGGTTCATGTCTCCCTCAACAGATCATCGCTATAAAACCGAGCTAGGGCCGGAAGATTGAGGGGCATTTTTTTCCCCAATCTATATATTAAGTAAACATATATAACTTTTTAATTTAAAAAATTAGCAAGCTATGAATATTTTACTAGCAAATTGTTAAAATAAAATCATGTGTGTATATATATATATATTAATACTAATTTTGTTGAAGTTCTGGAGTTTGGGGGTGGCGGCCGGGTGTGCCACCGCCTCCCTCCTTCCCTGGCTTTGAAGATCATCATTGGTGAGTTTGTTTACAAAAAGGAAGTTTAGCAAGGTCCGTGATAGGAGCTCCGCCCGATAGTTATGTATTGCACTGAAGTTAGATAAATCTAAAATCGTGTTAATTTTCATGGGCAGAAGCTAAAAGTACTCTGTCACTGGTAATGATTTAATTTGTGTCCTTGTATGCTTAGCTCATTATTAGGCACCGACATTATCTATACCTCTTTTCTTCTAGTGGCAACATATGTATTGAGTATCATCTACTTGAATTTTATGATGTCACTAAATTTGCATGCATATACCTTTATTAAAAATTCAGATGATTATCAAATCATATTTTACTAGTGTGACACACTTTATACACTTAAACCTCCATTCAAGGTATTAGGAAGATGAGATTCTTTTTAGCAGCCCAATTTTAATTTCAGCTTTGTACTTGTATATCAAAACTTAGATTTCTTTAAAGACGACTGATGTATTATTATATTTTTATTTATTTTTGGTCTTTCTGTAGTGTTGTGATAAGTTTATAGCAATGATCTCTATTTGTATCATATAAATCAAACTACTAATGTTTTTAGGTTATGGTGTGGAGGACGTGGTCAAAATGGTATCATTTGTTGATGCTATTAATGCTTATACCTATTCGTATCCTCTTGAGTTGCCTTCTAAGAAGTTCATCTTTAAATGGTGAGTACATATTAACATATCATTCATTCATTTAAGATTGTTTCTAGTTAAACTTTTTATGGTCTTGCCTTAAAATGTCACCATGCAGGGAAAAACTTAAGAGAAATATGCATCTTAAAATGGGCGTTGAAGTTAATATTATAATGTACGTTAAGGGTCAAAAGACGCCAAGTTTGAATATGGTGCTAGTTTACTAATTTAAATTTAATTGGCTTGAAGCCAAGTTTCCAAAATTTGTGGTCTAGCATCTAGCAAAATTGAATGCTTTTTTATTATCAACTATTCAAATAACTACAGTTGTCAGCCACTTCAGTTCTATCCCTTTTCTGGACAATGCTTTTTCCCACTAAGCTCACAGCATCCAAAGTCATAACCTAGAACTGTGAACCTGATATTTGAGCTTACCCAATAATTCTAATGTTTATATATTAAATCTTAATCAGTAATGTCAATTCCTCTATATTTTGCATTCCTGAAATGCAGGAGTCTGACATTTTTGCATCTATTTGAAGGGCGGAGTCCAGAAAACCAGAACGCTATTCATCAGCCGCACCACTTTCACGTAAGTTGAAAGGCCTTCTGCAATTGCATCGAAATTCAGAAGAATATGCGACATCATTGTTATATGTCTATAATTCATTTCAAATTCATAAGTGTTTTCTAATATTGACTAGTATAGTAGTATCACAAGTACTGTTTATATTTCAATTATAACTTGACAATATGTAGTACTACTAGAAGATTTGCACCAAGGTATTCATATATTTACAAGTATCAATTTAAGTGTTTCTACATCAATTATTTGGGTTTGAATGACCTGAAAACATGCATATTCTAACAAAATCCTTGAAACATGATACAGCTGATGCACGACAACGGATTGTGTCGGAACGTGTTGATCTTATTGACAATCTCATCCTTTCTGTTTCGGTAATGTTTTTATATTTTCACTATACCATTTATCTCAAGATCATGCTTTTTTTTCTTAGATCTTATCTTGTTTTTGTACATAATTTTCCTAAATCAGATTGGTCCCCCAAATTCACAATTCTTAACATCAATGGACAAAAGTACATGGAATGCAAAAGATGTTGCAGATTCTGTCCTATCTGACAAGTCTGCTTTGGTAAGTATAAAGTCAAGAACTTTATATTGTATAACACCTCTTAGCAAGGAGAAATGTTTCACTCAATTTTATTCCTTTCCGCAGAAATCTTTTTCATCTTTCATTAGTGCGTTTACAAAGGTTGAGAGTATACATGTGTTTTATCATCCAAAGGGTATGACGTATCATGAAAGAAGGAAACTTTATTTTGTAACTATGAACATTATTGTTTTATTCTGATTGAACTATTTCCAAAGGATATATAACAACTCGAACTTGTAGAAAGAATTGGCAACTAAATTATTTTGAGTTCTCAGTAGTCGTGTATCAATTCTGATCGCTTCTTAGCATGCATGCATCACTTTTTCTTTCTACAAAACTTCCATAAGTCCTTTACAAACTAACATGCTACACTTGTGTCCTTTCCAAACTAACATGCTACACTTGTTTACAGAGAGTTACGTCAAGTCAGCGAAAGGCTGAGAGTTCGATTCTTGATACACATTCATCTAAAGTGAGTTTACCGATTTGTGTTTAGTATTTAGTGTGCTCGTTTCTTATTATGAATGTTGCAGTCCCAGATGCTTACAACCCATGAACATATTACAATTAAGTAGACGAGAATTTAATATTTTATAGAGTTATTAATTAAACGCCAAGTCAATGTATATTAATTTAAAGAATGTTTTTACGCTTTAACAAATATAAATTTGATAGTATAAAAAATTGTTATTTAATACTAACAAATGTATCAACATGTAATGGATTGTCATGCGGCTATGAGTGAGTAGGCATTCAAACTTACTTAACTAGTTACATACACGTTGTTCCAAGTATAAATACATACATATATATATATATATATATATATAGGTCAAGTCTCCATAGAAAAATCTCTTAAAAATAGATCCGAGAGATTTGGTTAAAAATATTAGTTCAAAAACTAGGAATTTTTTATTTAATCCCACATTTATCGTCCATTTCAATAACTGAATTATTGATGATATTATGTTTGTATATGTAAATATCTTGTAAAAAATATATTAATATTTTGTTAAAATCTTAATAATCTGTTTGAGTTATTAGAATTTTTGCATGAATCTCTTTTATACAAATCAATGATTGATCTATTGATTTAAAAAAAAAGAAATGTTTTTTTTTGCTAGAATCTCTTTTTGAATCTCACTTCTCTCAGTTATCTTTTTAACAGAATACTTTCTTGAGCCTTACTCGATATACATACATGTAAATATGTAATTGACTAACTGATAATATTATTGATTTATAAAATTGGTGGAATATATGGATCTTCCTAAAATTATTATCTTATTCTGTTATTAAAATTTCTATTTTTTGAACTCCCCTAAATCGAGACCGGACGGAGATTCTTAATTTATAGTGTCATTTTATGGAGGTTTTACTTAAGGCACTAATCCTTATGTCTACTTGTATCATAATTTGCTTCTTGTCATAGGTTGATGGTGTGACATATTGGTACTATGAATACCTCATCCGCAAATCACCTACTAGATCTGTGAGTTCTCTTTCTTTCAATTTATGCCGCATAAAAACGCAACTTTTTGTAGTGTTATCATAGCATTCTTATCTAACAATGCAGGCTGAAGAATCAAATGTATATAGGCATTATGTTGCTTCCACTTTTGAACGAGATGGTAAGGACTTCATCTCATAGACTGATTTTGGCTATTCTTTCTTTTGTATTTTTGCACTTAATAGGCTGTTCAATAAATCTGTAAATGCTTATACAGGTTTTTTATACTCTTTGAATGCTTCCACGCTTAGTAAGCAATGGAATAAAGTGAGACTTTCTTCTCTTCTGTCTTCTTTCCTTTTCTCTAGTACAGATTTATGCATGTTTTATCATGGTTGATAATGTCTTTTATTATTCTTATTATTAAAAGTTTTGGACTTCAAATTGTTAAAACTATAGTGATGTGCCGTATTATTATAGTTCTTGTTATCCTTCAAAGTTTCGTGGTGGTTGAAGGCCAACCCTTCACTTCTTTTTTTTAACAAAATTGACGAAAACAGGCATTCTCAATTGGACAGTTTTAGCCAATGGGATACACATTTTCCAAATGGGTCCTATATATATGGGATACACATTTGGCAAATAGGTATTCTATTTTTTTATTTTTTTTTGACATATTGGATACCTATTTGGCAATTGTGTATCAAGTTTTTTTTTGATATACACATTTACGGATGGATTATCTCATACAAAATGGGATACCCATTTGTAAATGCGTATCCAAAGGCTAAAATTGGCCATTATTTTGAACATGGTTATTTTTGTCAATGTAACTTAAAAAAATGGCTATTTTTGGCATTTTTTCTTTGTTTAGCACAATAGACTTTAGGAGCTATAACGGGTCAGAAGATGTTGATTTTGGTTGTATATACTACCTTGCTTCTTGCATCCTTGTATTGTAGTCTACATTAAGATAACTGTTTCCCATTCTAGGCTGAACTGAATTAGCAAGTCTCTTAAAATTCGCCATTCCTGTTGACGTTGAAGGATTGGTTCCATTAGAGAATTCATTTATAGGCTCTTCACATGATGCACACATACCTGAACTAAGAGTTTTAATATGCAGCCTGCTAACTGAATGTTGAACTGCAACTTTAATGAACTGGTGTTTCGATAAAATCGATCTTAGTCACAAAAAATATGCACGGGGACATGGATCGGCTTCATCAGCTTCTCATTTTCTTAACTCTGGCATTAGTATCGATTTTCTTTTTAGCAACACTAAACCATAAGATGTTGTGAAAATAGAAAAAATGGAAAATTCTCAAACATTTGAAGCAAGCTTGGTGTGATTATTTTGATAATTTCCTGCAGATGGGTCCTGTCTTGGAAAAAGCTGTTAGTTCTTTCCGGCTTCTCCCTCCCACAGAAAGCTATGTTCCCCCATTCAAGGATCCTTGGAGATTTTGGTGATAAATTATTGTTGTTCAACATTCCTTCACCAAAAGCATTGTATTCTTTGAGATGCATTAGATATAAAAATCCTTGCGGAAGCTGCGCGATTCTAGTGGCAATCATGTTGCAATTTTGTAGATATTGTCAATATTATAATTGAGTAACATTTGTTACTTTGAATTGACTATAGAAGACTGAAAGTGGTTAAAATTTGTTGGCCCAGGGAGCAGAGGCATCATTCATCACAAATAGTGAATAACTTCTGCTTCAAATTGGGGGTTGTTTATATAGTCCATGCTAATGTACGATAGCAATTAAAACATTTAAGATGAATTTTTCCTTTTTTACTTGCAAGATACATTCACTATCACTTGATGTGGATAAACTCAAACACATACTGTTGTGGATTCACAATAAATGAACTCTAACACATACAATTGTGAATAAACAAAAATATGAATATACCTATCCAACAGCCAGAGAAGACAAACACCAGAGAGACAGAGTATACTGTCAATGGTTCAATGCTGTCGCAAAATTTTGACTACAACTGCAGTAAATCCTTGGCAGCAGAAGTTGACACAAATTGAAATGGAAAACTCTAACATGATATTGATGCACACTAAAACAAGTTGACAGGTCTCTGAATAATTTACTACAATATATTGATATATATACACATACACATAGAACCAGGCTAGTAAGCAAGCCTTCACAACCATATGCTGCTAAAACTCATCTGAAAGAAATTTCCTAGCAATTTAGATCAACCACCTAAAAAGATGTCAATTGCATATAGGATTTATGTACAAGATTGATGAGTGTGCAGTCATGATTTGAATTTGTTTTTTTTTAATCATACCTACTAGTACTTTAGAACTACTTTGGTAAAAGTTGATAGAGTATTCACTATTGAGACGTATAAACAAGCTCATTCATTTTTTTAGCAAAGAATGATAGATATTTACAACATATACATTGACTTGGGACCTGAAAAAATTGAAAAAAGTTGGGATGGGGGTGAGTATAGGTGTGACTATCTACTGCTACATTTTCTACGAGATATCCCCACTTAGAAGTTCTATATATCTCAAAGAAGCTTTAATAGCTTAATCTTGTGATGTAGTAGAATATTCAAAAAGTAGACGTTTGTATGGAGCAGATTGCAGAAGTACACGTAGGCGGCTTGTAAGTTTGTAAATTAAAGTCCATTGCATTGCCATCTCCGAGTCCTTCATTTGTCTAACAATAGAGGCCTGCAAAAAAAGGGTACATATAATCATGCTTCAAGAATAAGATGTAGAAACTAATATATTAAAATCTAGAGTAAAATGCATTATATGTACTTGCACTTTGGTTGAAATATCACTTGCAATACTACACTTAAAAAACTACCACTTACAATATCAAAGTGGTAGTTTTGATAAATATAGTATTACAAGTAATGTGTCAGTCAAAGTGTAAGTACACATAATGCACTTTACTCTAAAATCTAATATTTATATTATGAACTCCAAGAATACTCACAAAAAATTAGGGTTTAAATCATATTAACAGCATATTAAAATTTTAGTATTTATATTATTATTTTTTAATATACTAACAAAATTGCAGGATTCCAATTTAAACAACTCTAAAAAACACAAAATAATTTTAATGCAAAAATATTTATATTGATATTAATTTAGTTAATAAGTATAAAAAAAATCTGTCCTTCGCATGGATAAAGTATAAGTAATTAAGTTAAGTAATTAAGTTAAACAAGTCCAACGTACCTAGCACATCAGAATAATGTAGATAACAGGAGGTGAGTGATGTCTAGACGAAACTACTCATCTATGAAAAAAGCTATGATTTTTCAAATTATATCCTATATATGATAAGTGCAAGAGTGATTTAATCCAAAATACTCTGAAAGGTCAAAAGTTCGATACGTTAACAGCATATTTAAATCTAATATTTACAAATTTAGCAAGATACCAACATAGTTTTAAGGTTCGAATCTCAGCAAAAAGTACCAATATTTATAAAGATACTAATATTTGTAAAATGCATGTACATTGTCATACCCAAAAAATACTAATATTTATAACTCTAAAAATACTAATATAGGTATAAGATTCAAATCTAATCAACAACATATTATAATCTAACATTTATATTTAAGGTTCAAATCTTATCAACAACATATTAAAATCTAATATTTATATTTAAAGTTCAAATCCTATTAATAACATATTATAATCTAATATTTATATTAAAAATAAAAAACAATAGTGGAAAGAGATAACATTCCAAAACAATGAAGTCATTAGTTAATTGTCAGATATTTACTGTACCACATATTAACTATAGTCATAGGAAGTAGGAACAACAGTTGAAACCATTTTCTAGTTGTAGAAGCTAAAGGCCATGAATTTTTTGTTTTAGAACTTGTGCCTATTTTAAGGAGAATATTATCTTCTATAACAATTTCTGCACATTCTAATTTTCCCCCCTCTGATTTGCATATTCTGATGTTATTTAACAAACAGGACTCTAGTAAAATGCAGTACCTTAACAGCCTAGAATCCATGAATTGAAGTTGTGAAAATAAATGAAACACTGGAAAATATATTGAAATCAACCTGAAGGCGTTTCCCAAGCTGGACTTCAACTTCTGTACCGAATGATATATTGTTGGCAAGAGATTTAAGAGGATCGATGGTAGGATCAACAGAAAGCAAACTAGGAATCTGTGGAGCATATACTAGTCTCCACCTTGCTTGTCCGAATTCTCCCTTTCCTTCTATTCTTGGCATAAGAGTTTCAAGCGTAGCAGTAGCAAGCTTCTTAAATGCAAGCTGACCATCACCTTCCAAGATGGACTCTGCCAATTGACTTTCAAAGACTCTAGCAGCCTGACCATAAATTATAAGTACGTTACAAATAAGATATTAGAAACTGATCAACTTTTCACCAGAAGAATCATAAGTTGGCATGAGGGAGGCAAATATAGAGAATATTGGCTGTGCATAATCATGCAAAATTCCACAAAAAAGTACCATCCCCGTGAAGAATTTGGTTAAAAAAGGAAACTATCAAGGAACGATGTAAAAAATAGACAAAGAAGTTGCTTTACAAGTAGAACATTATAAATATATTTTGCAGTGCCCCGAGAACCTCATATCAATACATCACAAATTCTATATTTTTAAATATCAATAAAAATATCCTAAATACTCTGTCCATCCTATATCACTAGCAAGCATGCTCAGCATAGATATTAAGATGCCTGGAAAAAATATTAAATACAATACTTCGGAAATTATATAATAAAAGTATAACTTTAGGATAACTCCAAGGTATTTATAAATATAATAATAATAAAAAATTAATATCGTTTTAATGTCTTCAACTCATTGTTGTGTATACTAAAAATGACGTGGCAAATATGTGAGATGGAGGTAGTATAACACAAGCACAATTTTTAAATACTGAATGAGTATGTGTTTAGGAGAATAGCTGTTCGATTCAGAGTGATCTTGATGCACAGTTGTTGCCTTACTGCACATACATCGGCATAATAATTTTTACAAGATACATAATATAACACATACTTGTTATTACCAAGAACAAACGCAGGCCTTTTTTTGGATAATATACCAAGTTTAATATTGATAAAGTAATTAGTATAATATAAAAAATGGAAAACAATAACGGGATCCAAATAGCTTACAACTGCTTTTGTGAAATAAAGACAATAAGTATTTAGCCAAAACCTAGGAAACGGTCATTAAAAAAAACGGGTTCTAAACACAACCTTGGTGTTTTACCTACAAGCTACCAAAACTGAAACTGAAACTTAAACGACAAAACAAGCTGAGACTCCAAATGAAATTATTCATACGATGGTATTAATATCGTTACTGTACATACAAAATAATCGAGCGTGCCACGCATAACAATTATTACCTCAGTGGGGGAAAGGACATCCTGTTCTACTGAACGTGTTGAGGTCACTACCAAACTGTCCTGCCATTTGCTAGCTCGACTCTGAATCCTGAATTGCCACTCTGATCCAACCAAAGCTAGGTCCAACATTGGATTTAGTCCATTTTCAGGCTCAAACTTTGCAACATTAAGATGCTCCCGCTTCAGCCTCACCTAGGTTAGGAAAAGTCAATTCCAGAATTATTTTTCGAAGAATTCAGAAACCCTTAATAGATATCCAGCAAAGGTAAAAAAAATAAATAAATCATGTCGCATTAAGATACAAGCTTTCACCTGTGTTGCAACGAGATTAACATCACCATTTTCAAATGTCAGAATGCCTCTAGGTTTAATCCATTCAGGATGAGCTAAGCCATTTAACTCAAGCTCACCACTAACTGCGAAATTTAGGATTAAAGGATAAACTATTCTCAACTCTGGTCCAAGAACAAGCTTCAAGTCATTGAGGCGAATATCAATTTTGGGCTTACTACTTACATGCCCCGTTTCTTTCTCAGCTTCGGCCTCTTTATCTACAAATGACACGTAATTGATCTCCAAAAAGATTAGTAACAGAGAGTAACAAGCTAAAACTTAAAATAAATTTAATTCATGTAATCTTTTCATTATTTTCCCACAGTTGAATAAATGATTTGACAACATATTTGATTTTAAAAAATCCAGGATTCGTATATGCTTTTACCAATAATTTGCTGGGATAGGTCATAACCCCTAGTTACTGCTCTCATCCTTGTTCTACATCACCAAAACTTGAGTTACTAGGTTGCTTTAGGCTGTTGCCACGAGTAACTAGTTGGCAACCACACCAAGTTAATCTTTTGTTATAAGATGTTTCGCAACACCTCACTAGTTATACACATATTAGATCAAGGAAAAAGTAACTGTAGACACTAGGGTTGTGTTCACTTGGATGGAATGGGGAGAGAATGGAAATGAGATTTATACTCTTATTTGGGGTGATTGGAGTGAAATGTTTATAATTTTTATTCCTTCTTCCATTCCTTTCCTTATCATTTAAACTAGAATTCTAACCCACCAATATTTGAAGGAATGCTTCATCCTCCTTTTTCATTTTGCCTACAATCTTCATCATAAAGAAAAAAATTCTCCCCCTCATTTTTGTTCACTATTTCCCCGTAAAATTCTTTCTTTCTCCATAAATGTTGTTCCTAAATTTTCATTTTATTCCTTCCCCATTCCATTCTCTTCAAGTGGACACAACCTAGGAGTCCTCACTCCTCCGGACTCTACATGATATAGAACAAGGAATATGGAAAAGACATCTAGTAAATGTTTTGACTTCGAGAATAATATACATCACACAATTCACATATATAAAGTAGAAAATTGGTGTCCATCATGGGATAAGCATATACTTTTCAATTGCATGGAAATTCTTTTTAAGTTTAATATGTATCAGTTTTTTATGAGATCGATTCTTCTCACCAATCAGCATACCTGATAGTTGATTAAACGGAGCACTTGAAGCAGCAGGCTTCAAATTTAAAAAGCGTGAAACATATTTTGAAGCAACCACTTGATTGTAACCGCTAGGAAATTTTGATTGATTTGAGACGTTTCGATTTATTTGAGCAGCTCCGCCACCCTTATCATGTGGTAAATATGCTTCTCCACGGCTCAGCTTGATCTTGCCAGATATATTTGGCTGCATAATGGAACCAGTTATTTGCAGCTGGGTGTCAACCTGACCACTACAATATCAGAGAGGCAAGTCAATTCTCAATGGATTTATTTTACAATAGGGAAAAGAGAAACCTAAATCACATGAGCAGTAAAATTCAAATCAGTGTACATGCGTGAATTCAACAAATTGGCTGTACATCAGACTTTAGTGCATGCAATGCAAATACATGATGTAAGTCCAAAACCCGGATGTATATCAAATGCAGAAGAAATATGAATTAAAAACGTATAAAGAACATCACAATTTATTTTAAAATTGAATCCAGAATGAAACTGCTTATGATTATTTGATTCAAATATAAACACTTCATCAAAACTATTATATTCCCTATATTTTCATAATGAATAAGCTTGCCCGTAGTTTTAGGTGCATCCAAGAAATACTTATACATAACTCTTTTTGTTAAACTACATAGTTTTATGCACCTATAACCACGTGCAAATACATTCAGCTAATTCATTCGGGACGGAGGTAGTAATATACTATAGAAAAGAGATATACCTAATTCTTTTTTCTTAAACTATGTAGTTTTATGCATCTGAAACTACGTGCAAGCTAATTCAGTTGGGACAGAGGTAGTAATACACTATTTAATAGAGATACACCTTAAAATATTCTTTGCACGGACTTCTAAGTCTTCACATTTCAAGTCGATTTTATCACCAAGGGATGCTTCTGTATTCCTAAGAGGAAGGTTCCCTTTCAGGGATAACTTCCCTTTTCTGCTCACCCTACTCTCCAGTGAACTGATGCACAATCTATTTGAATCCATACGAAGTAGGCCACCAAAGTTTGTGAGGGGTTTCCGTAGCACTGGTGAAGATATAGTTGCCCTGTGGAATGATGCAGATCCATCAAGCACTGGTTGTTCAACTGTACCTCTAACCTGTATATGTTTAGACAACAAAAAGGTGTTAAATCTTATGCAGTTGAGTTACAATCTACTGGAATTTTCAAAAAGGCATCCTCAATGGAATATAAAGCACCGACTTGACCAACCTGAAGCATAACTTCAGCATTTCCATTTAGCCAGTTGGCATATGGAGATAATGCAGTCAGCAACATCATGCCACCATCTTTGATATCAGCATCAACCCTAACTTCTCCAGCATCCAGTACATTCCAGTTTAAGCCTTTGAGGCCTTCCGCTAGCTGAGTATCCCAACCTTCTTCAGTTCTATCCCTAGACGCTTTCTTATCCCCAACTTCATCTGCAGATCCTTTGCCTTTCTCCTTGGCCCAACCCGGGACCCATGTTGCCTCATTATTATCTCTTTCTAATTTTTCTTCTTCTAACACATTACCTTGTACAAAAGTTACAGGAATGCTTCCTTGAACATGTACATGACCATTTTGGATGATGGGTTCAAATTTTGCATTAAATAAAAAACGACTAGTTGATGTCAAGGAAGCAACAATTTCAGCTCGTCCAAGATCAATACCCCCCATAGCCCCATCCAGGAGCCTCACTTGCACATCACATTCTGGTTTAGCAAGACTACCTCTAAGATCCCCTTCCATGTGCAGTATACCCTTTATTGGTGCTAAAAGTTGTCGCAATGGATGAACACCATCGGTGGCTGAAGATTCGATAACCTGCACCACGGTGGGAACTAAACTGACTGGGAAGTTAAGAACAGCAAAATGCAAATTGGTTATAGGTCCTAACAAAGTTCCATCTGCATGTACGGTGGCATTATCCTTCTGAACGAACATTTTTTCTAGACGCAAGCCATCATCGTTGCTGTACAAGCCAGCAGCTAGGACACGCTGTGTTTTATAAGTTCCCCATTCCCACTCCTCCCCTTGGAAATCAAACTCTGCCTGATAAATATATGAATTAGAAAATGTTAGATTATTGCCTTATGAAAAATATATTAGTGGACAATGCTTCAAGAACATGCTAACCAACAAAATTTATAAAAGCGAACTCAAATAAAAAAATGATCAAATTTTTGTGGAGCTTAAATTATCTCTATTGTTTTATCAATGCAATAGATACAAGTAACTGAGGTGTTGCAAGTCCACACACACTCTATACCCCCACCCCACCCCCCGCTGAATGACATAACACAAGCCTAAAAAGCACACAGTTTTTACCCTCGTTCCAAATTTCCTGAAAAACTAGGAAATAACATTTTTCATAGTATTTCCAATCCTTTCCAACCTTCGAAAACAAACAAAATATAATGTGTGGTCTATGGGATACAAAAAAGTTGCATAAAAGAACTGAATTTATTTGCTCCAAAATCATTGGTTTATAATTAAATAATTTAAAAAACCTTGGCAAGCAGTAGCTCACCAATTAACTACGTAAAAACTGCACATTTCTTTATCTTAGTTTAGCATTGATCTCATATTTCACGGCATTAAAATGGGAAGGCACTGAATACAACATTTGTAGATATGCATGTTCCCATGTCATCGATTCATTTGAATTATTGTAAAGTTACATATTATGACGTGTATGAAGCCTATTTTCATATTACTGGATGCCATTCTCAAGATGCACCCTGGAAACTAAAATGATAAAGCTAGATTCAGATTTCCTAGGACAGGGACCAATTATATAGCTTCTCACTAGAAAAGAGTATCTTTAATTTATCGTTAGTCAAAGGTTTATTCTATTTATTGAATGGGAGATAACATACAACACTTCTGGCAATTCCTTCAAACAATAAAAAAAGTTAATGGTGGACACGTGGAGTTTATCATTTATGTTTATGCAACTGGGTGAGATATTTGAGAGGTATCTACCATTGTGTCCCCGTTGCCCCCACCGCTTGCATCTAAACATCCACGCCAGCGACCTTTAAGTTCAGCTAAAGCTGGAAGACTCAACTCCTCAAGTATCACTTCATTTGGTACAGTAAAATGGGCCCGAAACTCCTAAGAAAAAAAATATAAACATGAGCAATACATAAAATAATAAGGAACGAATGTTGGGGCGTTTATCAAGCGCTTTCCATATACAAGATAGTAAAGAGCAGAAAAATTACACTAATTATAAAGAAAAGTCCATTTATGGATTTATCATGCACTTTGCACATAAAAGATTTGTGGTAAGGAGAAAAAAAAGTTACACTTCTTAATCCATTTACGTCCTGTTTCATATAGAATACTAAAACTAGATTTTAGAGGCTATTGTAAAATGTAAACTTGACTTATTCTTTCAACAGTTTAAGCACAAATGGAGTGGAATAGTGAACAAAATAGAAGATGTTTTAATATCGTAATATCGTACCTCGAGAAGATTTTGAAGGTTGTCAGCATACACCCCCACCGACTGCAGAGTTTGCATGAATAGGTCCTACAAATTAAGTGCAGAGTGTCATGAAGATTCAACAATGTATGATACTAAATCCATGCATCCTTATAAAAAACAGTAGATTTATATTTTTGAGTTTTGTTGAGTCTGATTCTCTATCTATAAACTATCCAAAGATTTAACAATGTACGATGCGTTTTTTGAGTTTTGTTGAGTGACTTGAGTCTCATTCTCTATCTATAAAATATCCGAACATTTAACAATGTACGATATAAAATTCATGCATCCTTATAAAAAGAGTAGAATTATATTTTTCAGTTTTGTTTAGTCTCGTTATATATCTATTAAATATCCAAGCACACAACACTAAGGGATAACTACACCAGTTTAGATTAAAATCACTATAGATTTAGTTATATAACCCAATAGGGCCAATGACATTGTATATAATTTTAAATTTTGGTTCAACAATTTCAATTTTGTGCATCTCTCTCAATAGTGCGTTAAGCTAGCATCTAAAAAAGATGGGTAAAAATTAGCATGAAATGCGTCAATGGACAAGGTAAGGTAATTTAATAATTGGTCCAGATATCAACATAGAACATAATACATGTTGTCCAATTTCATTCAACAATAACATTTGTTCGGAAACGTAAAAATAAGCACGGCTTATTGTAAACAATGAAAATATTATAATTCACTTCAAAAAAACATTAGTAAAGTGTGTCATATACAAAAATTATGGGCATCCGAAAGGCAGGGAGGAAAATTTTTGGAGAGTATATTCCACAGCAACAACATAGTTTGCATGTCTTAGGATCTAGGTTTAAATCCTGAAAGTAAAATTATTTGAAGATATAGTAGATAAATCAGAAAGAAATATAGAGAAAGTAGGGTATAAAGAAGAATCTAGGGGAAGATACCATCAGACAGAAGTTGGAGAGAAAGTCTCTTATACTAAACAACTACAAGGAGAGCTGAGATTCCCACAAGTACACCTTAATGACTTAGCTTTCACCTCCATCAATTAACTCAACTACTTTTAACTACTTTGTACACTTCTCACTTTTAAGCTAAGACTCTAGGTAATAACTAATAAGTTGGTTGGTTGTGTTCTTGACAGTATTCGAAAGGTTTGTACGATAAAAAAAATCTAGTTCATTAGAATTAACATACAGAAGTAACTTGATGCATGACCATATAATAATTAGTATCGTAACTGTAGTGAATACACCAAGAATTCTAATAGCTGAAAAGAGACTCCTGTAAATAACCCCAAAAGTACATTTTGTTGGCAAGCTTTAAGAATGATTTTTACGAAAAATGATGAATCAGTACAGCTTGGGATACTAGGTTATGAAGCTAAAATGCAGATGAGTACATCAAGTTCACTCAATAGAAAGTACAAATTGAAACAAGGGAAAAACGAAAAGAAAGTGTCTTCCATTTTGACAGCTCCAATTCATATGTACAAGAACTTTCTTAGAGGCTTACTAAGCGAAGCAACTTCAAAGAAGCGCAAAATCATGCAAAAGCGAGAAGCGCCAAAAAAGCGCGCTTCATTAAAGCTTAGCAAAAATATATAGGGTTTTGTTATTGGATCAGTTTTAAGGCCCAACAAATATAGCCCAAAGCAAAATAAAACTTTGAAAGCCCAAGATAAATAAGCAAGCAGCCGCTTTAAAGAAAAAGACTATGTTACTCGGACTCTTCATTTTACCTTCGAGTACCCATGTCGGACACTCGACACTCGGACTTGGACACTTATTTTAGGCCAAAAACATGTATATTTTTCAAAATGTTGCCGAGTCCAATACTTGGACACGTATCCATATGGGACACTTCTAGCCGAGTCCGAGTAACATAGGAAAAAGAACCCTAGAAGTGTGATTTAATATATTATGAAGTATAAACTATCTTATAAACCTAAGTTATTATATGCATAATCCTAATTAATATATTTTAGAATTTTTTATTAAATGTGCGCCTCGCTTCAAAGAAGCGCGCGCTTCGCTTTTCTGCTTTGTGCCTAGGCTCCAGGAAGGTTTGTGCTTTGGTGCGCATAATGCTTTTGATAACACTGCGTAAGCCAGCATACATTAAACTTTGATTTCCTCTGTGCCAACATTAATGGAAAAAAGAAGGAAAAAAGTACCACCCAGTCGTTCACTATTAGGTAACTATGTTAATTCAACTTTCTATATGATATAGTTTAATAGTTTATACTTGGTACCAACAAACCCAATGCTAATCAACAACTTATCATTAGGTATTTACTCCAACTGAGTAAAGTGCATTCAAACCTTTGATCTATACTGAACAGCAGGATCAGTACTTCTAGAAAGAAGTCTAGCAAGTGGAAGCATCTCAGCAATCTCAGCTCGAGGAACCTCTAGTCTCATTCTCCATCTGCCCATAGAAGATATTACACTACCCAACTTACCGGTCATTGCTCTCCTGAGCAAGTTTCCTTTTTCTACTCCAGCAGGGCTACGATCACGTGTCCCAGGCAGCACGTATTCACCTTGAATTTCATATTGGCTGTTACTTTGTTCCAAAGCAGCTTTTTCGACAGTAATCTACAAAAGATATTGTCAACCAGAAATGAAAATGCCAAATATTCATGTTGCAACTTGATGATAAATTTATAAAAAAAAATGTAGCACACAAGTAAATGAAGTTATACTATTGTTATTTCCAACAATATATATATATATATGACTAGATGCAACTAAAGAGAGTAGATCCTGCAAACAAAAGAGAAAGAAGCGAGGTGCTACTATTAATAAACAAGGTGGACATGCATCAGTGTGCAACTAGAAAATTAAGAGTTATATGAGTCAGTTTTCACAGTAAAAAACATATCATCTGTAGAGTGAAACACAAATTTATGGGTCTAATTAGCAATTTTTGTAGATACAAATGAATACAGAATATAATGAAGTAATTGTCTGTGAGAAAGAGTCAGAGAGATCACAAAATAATACATATCAAGCATACTAAAAAGATAGACAAACTTAGTGATCCAGAGTTCTATAAGGGAGAATTCTGCTAGGGGAAAGAAAAAGTGCATCTTATTTACCCTAACTTTATGTGATTAACCTATACAATGGTTCACACTTTCTTTGAAGTTTAAAATGTAATACAACCACTAAGAAAGAAAAACAGCCACGTCTTCCGATTGCAACCAATTCAATATATTGTCTCAACCAAAGTCATTAAAACATAAAAAATAATTTGTAACATCTGTAATAAACAAACCATTCCAAAAACAGGACTTTTGATAATGCATGTCGTTAGTTGTCTATAACATCCCCATTCCTGGGGAAGATAGCAACGGATACTCTAATAATATCAGAGGATGGTACTCACCACATCCCCACTCCATCTAGCAGCCACATCTAGAGCTTCCCCCAATACGCCACTGAATTTTGGTTTAAGTACAGATAGCACACCATGACCCCTTCTTTTCTGAAAGTTCAATTGAAGTTCCGCCTGAAGCAGATCAGAAAGAAGTTTAGCAAGTCAACATAACTTAAAGATCAAATTATAAGATCACAGTAAATCACCTATTTGAATGGTCAAACATTATAATAGGAAAGGTTTCAATTTTAAAAGATCAATAAATTGCAACTTTATGAAAGAAACATAAAACAGACTTGTAGACTCTTCAATCCTTTACAGCCCTACCTTTGTTTATGTTAAGTAACCAACTCTCCCAAAACCTTAAGGTGTTAGAAGGAGGACCTAACTGGTTCATATATTATATTTAAAAGTTTTAATAATAACAATCTCCCAAAACCTTAAGGTGTTAGAAAGTGGACCTAATTGGTTCATATATTATATTTAAAAGTTTTAATAATAACAATATAAAATAAATCAAATACGGATATGGATACAAGGATAATAGAATTGAAATCCTAGATCAAAGTAAAAGTTCAGATTTCAAATAAGGCATAAAATTCGTGCAAAACGAAAGCAGTGAAGCTAAACACATGAATAATTACTTTCATATTCAGCTAAGCAGATTGAACTAGTTTCTTTCTCCCATCCATGTTGCCAGGTTATCCTTGTGTATGAGATGCCCACCCCACATTGTGATATCCATACCAGGATATGTATTCTAAATCAACACACTATACACTCTACAGCCTCTATTAGCCACTCTTAATATTTATTAGCCGTGTTTTAATATTTGATACCCATGTCAAATACGAGACAACGCGACCTTGAATTGGCAACCAGACACTCCATACTCTACAAGTCCAATCCAAAATCACAATGGCAGGCCTCTACGAAATATATTTATTAAGAGAAAGAACTACTATGAGGAATTGTTTAATATTATCTGGTAGATTATATGTTATGCATAATCAAACAATTAACTGCAACAAGTTTAATGGTAATAGACACTACTTTTAAAATAAAGAATAAATTAAAAACATATATTAAGTGACACACTTGCATGTCATGTTCCACGCCCGTGTCTAATTTTGGATATGTATTCAAGATTCCAAGCATTTTTAGAATTAAGAATCGACGTTTGGATCTGTACCCATGTCTGATTCTCACGACCTGAGTCCAGGTAACATAACATGCAAGATTGGACATCAGGGCTATGAACGCGCCTTTCATTTTGACATGAAAATGATCTAAACAGTTATTAGAGCTTGTTCACCAACCCATCACTGTAGAAACTTATATGTTACTGTCACTGCTACCCTTTCTCAATCACAGATGTAGAAATACGATAAACCCTACGAGCCTTCAATTTAATTAAAGCAATAACATTGATAGTTTATACAAAAGATTTTATGATTTTGTCTCAGTAAACAGCGAGAGACATACATCCTTACTCATATATAATAATAATAAATTACTTTTTTCGTATTGAGAATAATAATCTTAAAATCCATAAGCAACTTCTGAGACAAGTATATTCAATAACATTTTAATCTTAACATGCAGGTACATAATAAACCTAGATAATAAAAATAATATTAGTGAACTGATGTCAAAATATAATGTAAAACTTGTAGCTGCATGTTACAAATTGTGATTCAACAAAAAATGTCTATTTTTACAACCATGCACTAATGAATCTCTCGTTAGCTAGAAAAGGTTGTGTTTCTTGGTGATGACACTAAAGCAAATTACTAGTTCAATGCTATCTTAAAGTGCTAGAATTTTGTGGTAGAACAAGCCAGTATTATCTTTCATGTAAGACTAAGAATTTCCAAAAGCAACCTAGTTAGCATGGGCACGCGTGATTTGTACCACACAACGCACCGGGTGCTTGGAGACATAGAGATAAAGAACCCTAACGTGCATCTTTGCAAAATGTTGAAGTTTTGCATCTATACAATGAGGTTCAAGTTTCCTTTAATGTATATAGTAAAAAATATATATATAGTATGGTTCAAATGAGAACAATGCATATAATAAAAAAGAGATATCGAAATGATTTGCCTTTTCTAATGTTTAGAGAGATCGAAATGATTTGCCTTTCCTAATGTGCCATGTACTTCTCTACACTTCGTGTTCAAGTGCAGAATATTTAGTTACTACTCCCTCTGTCCCAAATTAACTGTCTTGTTTGACTTTTTGTGGTCAAATTGACCAAACTTGGAATGTGAATTATAAATTAGTCTTTTATAATTTTAAAAAACTGAAAATTACACTTTAAAGTAGATTATATATAATTTCTAATAACATAATTTTTTCAATTATATAACAGATGTAATTTTCAGTCAAAGTTTGGTCAATTTGACTGAAAAAAGACAAACAAGATAGAAATATTGGGACGGAGGGAGTATTATAATAAGCGCAAGAGGTATTAAAAAAGGTCAAGGGTTCAATACCCATCAACTACAAAAAATAACATATTTTAAATTAATAAGAGGCTTAATGTTCGATACTTGACAGCTACAAAATATAACAATATATTTATTTTATTACTACGAGAGGTCTACAGCTCCATAATAACAACTATAAGAAAATCTATATTATTTATTAATATACAAACGATATCCAGATATAACATATATTTTACAAAATAATATATGAAAATATATATGATATAATAAATATAGAAAGAGTAAATTGCATGTTGCATCCCCTATATTCATAAATATTGACATTGGTATACATAGTTTGAACCATGCACTTTGGTCTAGTAAGTTTCAAATCTCATGCACTTCACACATCCCATGAGCCCAACCCAAATTCAGAGTTATTGTCAATTTTTCCTGGGGCATTTTCGGAATTAAAAAATACAACTCCAGTAAAGCTCCAATAAATTCATTAAATCTTAATTTAATATGTAACAAAACTCTGTAATTTCACTAGAACTCTAATAAGTTCTTATAATTTCACAAAAGCTTCATTAAAACTCAAATACACAATTTGAAATTCCATCTAACTTCATTGAAGTTACGATAAGTTCTAAGAACTTCATCAAAATTCACACAAACCCATCCATTGGGGCATTAATAGAATTTATTGGAGCCGCATTAGAGGTTTAATGGATTTAATATTTTTCATTTCCCAATATGCCCTTGGCAAAGTTAAGGGAAACTCTGAAATTGAACGGAAAACTTGTCAAGGGATGCAAAGTGCTTCGTGTTCAAAACTTACACAGCCAAACTGCACGAGTTCAAACTAAGTATACTGATGTCAATATTTGTCAATCATAGGGAATGCAGGCATGCAATTTACTCATATAAAAAAAATTGTACAGTTAATATATATAAATTGTAAAAACCATCAGTGCTTTGTACAAGTTATAAGATTGTCTTTACAACTTAAATATATATATATATAACACTAAGATTCATACAATCAGATTCAGTTCCATTCAAGTCATAATAGATCCAGTGAGACAAATTTACTTGCTAAATTCTACATAATCTTAAATAGCTTCATTAAAGTGTTATAAAGACCACTTTACTATGATGATCTCCTTACAAATGCCTAATTCATATATCTCTTCATAGTACAATTGTTCTGAGGAAGACATCTCACCCTCTGTATAGTACCCCGGAGTGAAGCCAGCTCCAACTCATCAAGTGGCAAATTGCGTACCTAATTGAGTTCCAAATGTGACAAACATTGACATCAAGAAAAGAAAAAAAAAGAAAAATATTCAAGTAGACATGAAAATGCAAGCACCTCCAGGCTAGCAGAATGCAGTGGTCTGTAGCAAACATTAGCTCTTATATGCCCCTTCTGAAGAGAAAATGACAACATTTTTCCTATAATGCTTTCGTCAGCACTAGGTTGTGATGGCCTTACAACCTCTACTAAAAGACTTTCATCTGGTCTGCCTGTAGCATCCAACTGCATCAACAGAGTTCAAAATTATAAATTGTTGGCCTAAAATAGACATACATATATTGTTGAAACAAAATGTAAACTTAGCAATCCCATCTAACATTAAATCTTCGCAAGTGCAGCTATGCAAACTTAAGATGTAAATAGTCGCATTGTTTTTTGACACACAAATCTCATATTCTGAACTTATTATCGCTCATTAGGCATTCCAAGATGTACCTTCTTTGAGGTAGATCCCAAGATTGTGTCACTAATAGCGCTTCATATTTTGATTTATATTTGTTCAAAAAAAAAAGCAACTTGCATTTGACAAAAGATAAGCTAACATTGTAATTGACGTGTTATTTCCTATCACACCACAACAACAAGATATATTAACACTCTCCAAAATGGGTGTTTTGATATGTATTCCCTACTCCTTAATTCAAGTAATTCTCTCCTATCAAAAGAAGTAGCTTGTTGAGGTGATTAAAAACGAAAACTAGTATCAGCACCACATTAACGAAATCAATACGACCAATTTGACTGCAGCTGCAGGTGGGAGAGGAAAAATGATCAGGATTTGAATGCAGGCTTATATAGGACTCGTCCAGGTCAGGCTTTTCTATGGACAGCATAAGACTGGGCTGGTCCTCAAGTCTGCATCCAAGTAGAGGGTATGAGCCATGACTACTGTGCTTTGTAAGCTTTAACTTCGATAATACCTGAACTCAGATAGTGTCGCACATAGACCAGGCAGGGTGGTCCTACGCTAAACAGTATCTTTGAGCGTCTCTACTAAAAAGTTGATAGCACGCATGATCAGATCATATGAAAAAGCATATGCCCTCATTTTCTTTCCATGCTCTAGAAAGTAATCCATAACGATTGAATTGTGTTAAGAAGGGCCAAAACAACATAATATTAGTTCAGAGGAGTAACAAAAAGGAGTCACTTTATCCACCTAGTCTACTTGCACATTTTAAAAAAGAAAGAAATCGCATATGCTATATACAGCATAGTTTTACTGTGACTAGACAATATCACAAAAAAACTACCAAGAATAAAATTAAAATGAAGAAAACAAGATTAAGGCGAACCTTAATACCCTCGTGTGAAATGCTCAAGATGCCACCCAATTGAGGTGCAATCATCAACTGATTCAGTTTAAAGCCTGAGACTGAAACGTCACCAACAAGACTGTGTGTATCTTGTACAACTTTCATAGACACATCTTCATTTTCCTTGGAAGTCAACACTTGCTCATTACTGATTCTTAATGGCTTAACAACTTTTCCTTGAAACTTGATTCTTCCAGTAGCTTTCAGATGTACTGGCCGTAAAGAATCAAAAGCATGTGAAGAGACCAAGCTGAAAAACTCAAAACCACGCATGCGTAAATCTAATTCAACTCCTTCCACGATCAAGGGCATGCCATTCCTCATGTCCGGCTCTATCTTATCTAACACGTACTCATCAAGATAGTCTGTAAGGATTTTTGTGTAAAGTTCAAAAGCCACTGATGATGAACTAACAATAATGTAATCATGTGATATAATGATATCTCCTCGAGCATCACTAAATGATCCTTCAGCTTTAGGTGCTGTCCACTTAATGTCAAACCTTCTGCAATTGGTTTATAAATTGACAATGTATGAAATCAAATAGAGGAGCAGACATAAACACAAATCCATTTATCAGAAAGTAAAGATCGAGTCTTACGGTCTAAGCAAGGATCCAGAAAGCTTTGTTTCCCCATTTAAGTCCCCTAATTTAAGTGGCATCAGATGAAGCGAAGCAGGTAGATATCGATGCATAATTTTATCGAAAGATAGATTCCCTGAAAAGTTTACATCCATTGCTGTATCGTCTTCTTCACCCTGCAATAAGGAAGGGCCCAACATAAGAACTAATAAAATTTTGTAAAAACTAAAAACATAAACAATTAAAATTTAAATAGTTAGTAAAACTTCAATACACCAGCAATATTTGAACCCCGGGTTCATTTTTTAGCCAAAGATTGCTGAGTATTGATATCAAGCATTATAGTTTAATTTGTAAAGTGCAAATAAAATTACGGGTCCAAGAATTAAAAAAAAATTAAGTGGTTTTGAAGAAGGTAAGTAATACGCATATGTTTTAACTAGAAACTTCATCTTTACTTGTCAATAAACGAACACATGCAGAAGAAAGTGAAAATAATGAAACAACGTTATTGCATAATATGTGCCCCCGTAGTTTCTTTCGAAAAACTTTGGGCACACTTTACCCACATTAAAGCAAAAGTATCTATGTTACCGCAAGTAGATAATTAGGCAGCAGTAATTCTGAAGGTGATGATATATGAAGTCTTTTTTTTAGATGAGTTATTTGGCCACAAGATTTGGTCCCCCGTCAAGGGGTGGTTTTTTTCCTTTCCATGTTGGACAACCCTTGGGCTACTAATACAGAATTAAGAACGATTGTGTCACTTTCTGCATTTAGCCTGTGACTGTGTGTTTGGTTTTTTTTCGTGGGGGGAGGGAGGGAGGGAGGGGGGGGGGACACTCGATGGATAGAACTTGACAGGCATCCTTATCTAGGCTAATTTATCATTAACACTGAAATACAATTTTTATATACCTCAGGACAGATCCATGCATTTCCTGCTCCACGAATTTCACCACCATCAACGAGGCTAGCTCTGATTCCATACAAATCAGCAACCTATCACATTCATGGAGCACTTTACTGAATGTTCAAATTTAAAATTTTAACTTGCACTTCACCCAGAATATTCAAGATTAGGACATACAACTTACACAATTATCAGTGTTGAAAGTGAAATTTGCAGAAATATAGGAAAATGGAACTCGATCAACTGCTGCCACTGCACCAGCCTCTTTATTCTTCATCATTGTCTCATAGGCAGCTGATGCAGGAATATCAGAAACTGCACTAGTCATCTTCCTCGAAACTAATCCACTTCCTACAAATGTTGGAGCATCCAAGGGACCTTGGCAATTGAAAACGGCTGTTACAGAACCAGCCAACTACACCAAATGAAGAAACGAGAGAGAGAGAGAGAGAGGGAGGGAGAGAATTGGTTACAAACATGCACAGGAAAATACACAACAAAATGACTAAGATCGAACAATAAGTTTCTTGTAGATTTTTGGATCTAGGACAAATTTAACTAATGAACTGATGTACATACTGGGAACAAGAAAGGCTTCATCTTGAATGTCTTCATCAGGGCATTAACTTCAACAGAAGGGACCTGAAGATAAAAAAAAATTAACAGAAGGGACCTGAAGATGTATGGATCATAAACTGTATGCCATACACTTCGACCCAGGCAACATCAAAAAAATGGCATCCAATAATTTAAAGCATTAAAATTTCCCTTCAAAACCCACATAGCTCATAACACATTCACCTGAAACATAAGGTGAAATTCTCCCTCCTCGGGCTCAATGCCAAAATCTCCAGAAGCTTCCAAAGGTACACTACCAAACCAACCACTTGCATTTTGTAGAAATATTCTTTGAGCACGGAAGCACAAGCTTGCAGTTATATCCTGCAAATGGAACATGTCCAACATTCACTCAAACAACTCAGAATAGACAAGTATAAACATGTCAACTACAAGTATATCAGTAAAAGGGTTAGGATGAATAAATCTCTAATAGCAAGAGGAATATACAACAGAAATTTTATAAATAAATCTAGAGATGCTTTTTTATGATACTTCTAATGAATTGCTTCTGTGTGTGGGGAAGGGGGCGCAGAAACGGAAAATGGGTTGAGAAAATTGGTATGGAAATAATTGAATAGCAATTAGCAATGCCTATCAATCCACTATGTCCTAACTACCATATTAAATATCAACAAATTCATGGTATCTTTTCTTCAAGAATACTGCTAAAATAAAATTCCTCAATTTGGCTTTAGAGTGCCACATTAGCTACCCTTACTTCTCCAAAGAAAATGTTGCAACTCAATAGTTTGCTGCAATGAAAGATAAAATGTTAAAATGCATAGAAATTTTGGAAAAAAATTTGATGTGATCTAGTGATACTAACAAGCTATTTATATATTTTAGAGCATTCTGCTTTGCACACCATCACATCACACTTCCACATAATAATATCTATGAACAGTAATAGCGTGTAAACATGCAAAGAGCACATGAGCATTATAGCTACACATATCAAACCAATACAAAACATGACGAGCATAGAACTACTAATATAACTCACTTATTACCTCTAAAAAATTTAGGGACTACAACAGATCAAACAAATTGATCAAACATGCTGTAAACTTGCAACCTTCTGTCATAGAATTGCATTTTGTTTTATTACCTATCAAGTATCAATAGTTTGATAATTAATTGGACACCTTCCACTTATATAGTATGTGAGGCGCAGAATTTGAGATTATTCGGATACATTGATATATAACAAATTAAATACACTAGCTTTAGATCCATGTAATGCACAGCCACTATCATTTTATAAATTTTTGTTTCAGATTTTTAAAAAAAAAATTATATGTTATAATTTTTATAACCAAAGAAAACACACACACACACACACACACATATATATATATTATTATTTCATTTCAACTCAACTTCTTCCACAGCTTTCATTTCAACTTCTTCAACGCAACCCAAGTCATAAAAACACTAATAATATTGAGTAAAACTCAAAACAATAGAGAATTTTTATGTGCAATAAGTCATGTAGTTTAAATTGTTTATTAATGCTCACTTTAAAATTTGCATATGTACACAAAAATGAAAACTAAACAATAAGATTAATCTTATTTTATTGTAGTTACCTAGAATAGAATTATTACCTTTGTTGTACTTTGGATAGGATCTCTCTTGCCCTCGCTATATATGGCATATAATATGTTAATATGTTATTGGTAAGATTTGAACCCTTGACCTTTCGCAGGATGACGACACATGACACACCAACTTTATGGACAAGATCCTTATGCGGCTTATTATATATAGAATATTTATATGTACTACAATTAAAGTTATAACAAGTTACCCAGGCTTATTCTATATAGAATATAATCTGTACTATCGTTGAAGTTATAACTAGTTACCATAACATAATTATGAAATATATCAACAATCATCACTATTCTTGACACCATAAATGATAATTTTAAAAAAAAAAGCTAAAGAAGGATAGAGAGAAAGGAACACAAGTGAACTAAGACATACAAGGAATTCTGACGGGGCATCAAATATTTGGAAGGCCAAGCCTGTCACATCAAGCTGCCCATGAAGATTAGGAAAGACTTCTCCACTTGACATGCATATATGGACCTATTAAAAGAAATATGTTAATTTAGGAAAATGAAAAACTAATGAAAGCAATGCTGGATATAGCAACCATGCATATGTAGTCTAATTCCCACGAACTAAGAGCCTTGCAGCCTTGCAGAGAAAGTACACTCGTACTTCTCGAGTACAGACTTGAGTTTAAATACTCTAGGTGACTGGAAAAAAAATGAATTCTCTGTTTGCTAAACCATTATCACTGCATACTCTATTTGATCATTTTCAAAAGAATATATGAAAATATAACAGTTTTTAGAATAGAAGTTACTATTAAAGAACCCTCAACGATCAACATTTTAAACAATCATCATTAGTACTTAATTTATTTGGAGCTATTGATCAAACAATATTTTTTTTTTGTAGGTTTGGCAGGAATGATGGAATTCACATAGAAAGTGATATGAACAAACGGGAAAAGGAGAGGGATCATAGTGTCATGATCCAGCCCAGGTTACTCTTTTCACGATTAAACCCTTGTTTGCTTCATCAAAGCACTCATTAAAACTGTTAATGATCAACTAAAATCAATGACCGTTAATAGGGCACATATGACGCTACACATAAAAGGCTTAAGACTATAAAAATGACTAGGACTGGCACTATTAGCAATTTAGCATAGTTACATAAATATTTAGATGTATCTATGCACTGCAGCATTAGTTAAATATATTGGATACTTTGTAATCGCCTGTCAAATCAATGAGTTTACTTTTGGTGACACGCGACACCTGAGAGGATAAGAAGTAAACAACCTCAGATTATACAAGGGAAACAGCAGTTTCGAAAATCTTGCCGTGTAAGTGGTGAAATCTTTGCAAGACACAGGATGACAATTTTGAGCTAATATGAGAATACTGTACAATAACATAGTGGAATTAGAGAAGCACCTCACCGCTAGCTCTTCCTTTAGACCAGGTAATTGGGATTTCTAGTATCCTCTCAAATAGCTGCACAGAAAACATGTAATTAGACTATTGAAGAATTATGTTGTACAAAGCAGGTTCCTTGCAGAATTGTGAAAAAGAGGGGAGGGGAGGGGATAAAAATAGGCCGTCAACAGTTTACAAGTTTCGCCAAATACAATAAAAGAACAATAATTCCCATCCGCCTTACAGGAACAAAGAGGTTTAAAACTTTCAGATTCGCATGCCATTTCTGCTCACTGATATCGACAAAAACATCTGTAGACAACCAGCCACCATCTTCAGATGTTATATGTGATCTCCACATCTTGCAGCTGCCACTCAGCTGTACATGCACACGATCATAGTCATTCTGAAATTTAACGTGTCCAATCGCATTCTCCATCTCCCTACAAAAACAAGTATAATGATATAAGTACTTGTTACAACAAAAAATAATCCAAATTTCCGGATACTAGCAATCAATACTTCAGTTTACCCCTGTAGCTGTCTACTGGATGTTTAGATGGGGGACGAGGAATAAAACACAATTAGCCATCAAGTCTTCGCATTTATCAATGAAACCAGAGTGAGGAGGGAGTTAAAATCAAACTCTAGATCTCATCTAGCACTAGAAGTGCCTGCCAACATTTGGGCACACCTAATTCTCAAATAGGCAGCGTCTTTATCACCAAACATAGTGATTGCCTGTACACTCTTAGTGAAAAACCCTGGATCCCATATATGTTGTAATTTTAACATTATATAAAATGAAAGTAGTGCAGCCAGTAAGTATAAGAAACCAGATCCTGTCATTTAAAAAGTACTAAAGCTGTATATGCATCAAAATGTATATGATGTGCATATGTTATTTGTTTTCAACTGGTGGGCTGACCACACAACAGATACATCCTGGCTCCGTGATAAGCTCATGAGAATTTATATAATGTATAAAGATTCTACAAAATGACTCCACAAGATCATGTACATTGGATTTTTTTGTAATATTACAAGAAAGTAAAATTGAAGTAAACAATCAAATTATAGCTGCACTACTTCAACTTAATATTAGAGCTCACAATATATATATATATATATATATATATATATATATATATATATATATATAAAGAAGCAAGTGCAAGTCGAGTCAGGCAAGAAGCAAGTGAACGTCGACATGGGTTACCAACACTATGATTTATAATAGTCTCAAATGCACATTCCAAACTTAACAGGTAGATGTAAGACTAGCATGCCTCCGTACATATCTAACAATAGAGGGTAAAGTGGTAAACACTATGAGCCTATCTCATAAATGTTGTCCAGTTTAGTACAATGCAATACAAGAAACAGATATATTTCATGGGGAAAAAAGCAGCTACCTGGGCTCATTGTCACCATAAGCAAGGAGCATTAATGTTCCATCTTTAAAATGAACAGAATCCAGAGTTATTGGAAGCATTTTTTCAATACTTAAGGTCTCCCCTTCATCAACCTTTTCAACAAGTTCTGCAACAATATCTTTAACTTTCGGGCTGAACTCTGACTTAAGACGTTGGAATGGATGAGTAACTACGGATGACCAAAATTTTCCCATTCCACTGCTAAAAGAATTTAAACCTGATTCTAGGCTCCAAGGCCATACAGAATCCGAATGTTGTACTGCATGTAGAGGATCAGGGTTTAGGGATTTTGATATTTGGGATGTAGGGACTCCTTGATCTTCTGAGTTGCTTTCATCATACTCCAGCACCTGACCACTCTGTACACTTGATTTTTCTTTGCTATCCGTGTCTTTATTCACAAAGGCAACTCCTTGAATATCTTTATTTATATCAAAAGCCTTTGCTGTCATTACACCTGTAACATCTCTAACAGATGATAACTTTTTACTGGAGCTTTTATCTCCAATTACACTTTCTTGAGTTGAAACAGACGGATCACTATTAAAACTAGCTTTCATGGTATTTTCACCATAATGGTTATCTTCAGAAAGGATATGGTTTCTCGAATTTTCAGTATTTGCAGTTACATTCTCCATATTGCTATCCAGGTTCAAGGTTTCCTTGTCAGTCAAGTAAGTTTCATCGCCTTCAAATTTTTTATTCTCATTATTTCTGTTTCTTCTAGTATTCAATCCTGTAGTCTGAGGCTCCACAGCCATATCATCCGAGCTATTCGAGATAGAAGTACAGGCACCAGTAGTCTCATTGTCGGGCTTTGGAAGAACCTCTTCAAGATTCATAACATCATTACCTTTAGACAAGTGATTAGGGTCTCCGCGTTGCAATACCCCCAGGAAGTATGCATGTGCTGCTGATGCACTACGCTCGAGAATTCGCGTTTTTGCTGAAATACCAGCTGCAGAGATATCTCGCCCATTAGCCCTTCTCTTGAACTTACGCTTAATAGGGCCTGGTATTAATTTAGGCCAAAATTTAATTCCTGATCCAGGAGTATTTACTCCAAAAGATTTTTCTAGGTCTGCATGCTTCATATCATACTCCACACCTGCATCCATGCAATGATGATCTCGCCAGTGCAATCTCTCATCCATGCAAAATATTGGTTCAGAAGTTGCTAGTCCTGTTGGATTGCTTGCAAATGCTTTCGTAATATCAAACTCAGAAGAACTTGAACCTCCATCAGAAAATATATAACCCATTTTTGCAGCCTCTATAGCTGCATTATCTCTCTCTTGGACCATGCGAGCAAATGCATCCTCTCTAGCAATCCTCCTGGTCTTTGTACGATGATCAATTCCTTCTTCAGTTGACAAGTGCCTCGGAACAATCCCTTCCGTAAAAGGAATACCCAACCAAGTATAGTTCTTCTTTTGCACGACTAATAAACTAGGATTATGTAAAACCGCATCAACAACAATCTTCCCCCTCCGTAAACTTGAAAAAGGAAGAACACGTAGTTTTATAGTAGGAACCTCACCGCAAGAAAATTCTTCCACGTGAGGCCCAAAAGAGCATGACTCCAACGTAATGCTTAAAGGTGAAATTCTTCTAACTTTCCCAAAATCAAGGTCCCGCTGAATATGTTCACTCAGTGCTGCACAAACAGAAGGCAAAAGCTTGGTTTCCACAAAACTCTTAGCCTTCACCTGCCCATACCATAACAACAGACACACCCCAGACATGACCGCACAGAAGACAGAACACCTAACTATTAATAAACCCTCTTCCCATACCGGAGCCAACCTCGTCTTAACCAAAGTCTTACTTTTCACAAAAGGATCTTTAACGCAATTCACCATCATCCCACTTCTCAACCCAATATTCTTCCACAACAACTCCACATTTCTCCCACAAAAATGTGAAAGCTTAACCCCTTTAGAAACCCAATCATTGTTCTTAGCACGAATAACACATTTACGAGAACCCCTTCTACTTACCCCCACACCAACTAAATTCCCATTACTATTTCTTCGATTTCCATAACATTGAACAGGAACACCAAGAATCGAATTGCGCAACGAGACACTCATGATTTCCAACTTCTAACTCCTAACCCACTTCAAAATTCATTCATGGGGGACTAAGAAACATGTCTTAGTCCCCACATAATACATACATATAAGTCACAAAAACACTCAAGAACCTAATAAACAACAAAACCCACGAATAAAATCTCAAAATAAAGCAAACCCATCAATCATTTAAACATACTTATGCAAAACAAACCTGACCAAAAGCCTTTCTGTTTTGTCCCACTGCACATGTATATATTATACCTTAAATATCAAACTGTGTGTATACATTCCAATGTGGTCGTAAATGTTGATGTTCAGACCAATATTCTCCTGGTCCTGAATTATAGGATGTGTTAGATATATGATTTTAAGGTTGTGAGGGTTATTTGGGGGATGAAGTTGGAATTTACAATCCAGTAGCACAAGTGTTGTGTTGTTCTTGAGTTTGACCCGACCCGACCCGACCCGTGTCGAATACGTTTTCGTTAGCTTCCTAGAGTGGCAAACTACTACTGTATTTTGGTTCTTGTAATCTGCACGGATGCACAAAAATTTCTTAATATTTTATAAATTTTTATTTATATTATAATATTTCAACTTTTATATATTTATTTTAAGTTTATTAAATTTAGATATTGTATAACCGGTAATTATTATTTTAAATGTTGTTAATTTTAAAAAAAAAATTGGTTTATATATTTTTAATTATGGATAAAACTTTAAGGGATGGTATGGGGCCTATAATCTGACTTTTTTTTTATATAATTACGAATTGATTATATATTGGACGTGTGTGCTTCATTTTTTGTGTGTGTACACATAGCATGATTTATTATAATTAAATAACGGGATATCGCTAGTGTGATATGAGTTTTTTAAAGTTATAATTATAATAATTTTATCATGACATGCATTCATACATAAATACATATATTTTAACATCAAAATACTTAATTTAAAAAGTTTTAAAGCGTTGAGTACAATTAAATAACATAAATAGTCAAGAGTTTAATATATGTCATCTCAAGTTCTAGGTTCCACTTTGCCTTAAATCAAAAACTTTCTTATAACACATATTAATTTTTACAAATAAAAAATACACACAATTCAAAAAATTAATATATTCCGCCGAAATTATATGCCTTAACATAGTTCATATAGTTGGTTTGTTCAGTTAGATTACTCAATAATTTTGATTTTATTTTAGCCATCATAATATCATAATATAAAAATAAGCTAATTTGACAAAATTCTACTTACCGGGTGTTCTTTACATGGGATATCTTACAATGCACAACATTGTTTTGTCTATATACCTGTTGCATGTTTGCTTAATTTAGCTGGTACCCATTTTCTTGCTGATCCTTAGTGTGTGTGTATATATATATATATATTGTTTTTGATCATTTGATGATCATGTTTTATTTATCCTGCCTCTTGTGAATGTGTCTTTCTCAGATTGAGGTGGCAGGGTGGAAAACATTGAAGAAAAATGTCGCAGCGAAAGAGGGAAGAAGAAAGACTCGAAAGGATTATTCGAGGACTTCTGAAACTCCCAGAAAATAAAAGATGTATCAATTGTAACCATTTGGTAAGGGGGTTCTTGTTCATTTGTTAAATTGTACTTTTTTTTATATTGAAAAATAAGCATTTCATTAAAATGATTCTCTTTCTTGCTTTATTTTCTGGAGCAAAATTTCGACGGGCATCAAAAATCGTTAATTGTTGAAACTTAAAACTATCAGGACAATGTGGAGTTTCATGTTTGTTCTATATATAAGCAATGTGTTTATTAGGATGGATTGATGGAAGTAGGTTCTTCTTGTTTCTTACAGTTCTTAAAAAAATAAATACAGATAATATTCCAAAGGAATCAATATCTAAGACGATTATTTAGTCAACCAATGGCATTGTCTTCTTTTCAGGGCCCACAATATGTTTGCACAACTTTCTTGACATTTGTTTGCACAACCTGCAGCGGAGTAAAGTAAGTTCTTGAATCAACCTATTATGCTCCACCCCCTGCTATGCATTATCTGTAGTATTAGATCATCGCATGACTTAGCTAATTAGTTGTGCAAATAATGTCAGTCGGGAGTTCAGTCATCGAGTCAAATCAGTGTCGATGGCCAAGTTTAAATCCGAAGAAGTCACTGCACTTCAAGCTGCTGGAAATGAGGTATCTGTGCATGTTCATTTGATACTGCAATGGTCTTTCTAGCATCTTATCCCATCTTCTAACTATATCTCTCTATCTTGCTTTTACACAATATAGCGAGCTAGACAAATTTATCTCAAAGCATGGGATCCAGAACGTAATACTCATCCGGATGGCAGGTAGTTATTTGTATGCACTATTCTGATTTAAGTATCATTAAGAACACAGTCTAATCATTACTTTCTTTTGTGTTCCAGTAATATTCATAGACTTCGAGATTTTATCAAGCACGTCTATGTGGATAGAAGATATACTGGAGAGAGGAGTTTCGACATGCATACAATGGCAAAATCAGTAAGCTTTTTGCACTGAACAAAAAATCTTAATTTATACAGCTTTGCTGCCTTTGAGATGGTCCTATTTAACTAAACAAGCGTATTAGTCGACGCGTATTGCATAGTAAAGTTTAGCAGACTCTCTCCGTCAAAGCTATCCTCACGACTAAGGTTATAATACTCATACTACAGGTTCACAAGGGTAACTTCCATGAGAAGCATTTTATTGAGAAGTCTGGCCTGGGTTCAAGGGAGGACTTCTATGAGAGGCGTTATCATGAAAGATCAAGTCCAAGTGGAAGCAGTGACAGGAATCACAGAGATTATATTGATAATAGAAAGAATAGAAATTATATTGATGGCAAAGATTATAAAATTTATATTGAGGGCAGAAGTCCAGATAGCATATATGAGAGATATGGAACTCGTAGGAGTCGTTCGGCTGCTCGCTTTGAGATAGTCGATAACAGGAATCAAAATGATAGATATGGAAGACGATCACAAAGCTTTAGGACTACTAGCTCTGACTCCAGTATGTCGCCAGAACCTCAAAGGATAAGGGAGAAGGCAGACAATATGGCATCAGAAGCTCAAAGGATAACAGAGAAGGTGAGCCTTCCAGTGTTACGCCCTCTTACAGATATTATGGGTGAGAACGCTCCAACTCTGAAAGTCAGTGATCTCCCTAAAGTAAATAAGGCCAAGGATGCTAATGGCGCTGCTTATGATCAGGTGAGGACCATGTACAGATCATTGATCAGTGACATGATGTCACTGTGTTTTTATCATAAGAAAGGACAAAAATAGTCTTCGTTACTTGCTACTGTTAAAGTATGCCATTGCTTTATAACTCTTTGAAAATTATCTTCTTGTTTCCTGCTGCATCTTGAGTGAGAAATAATGGCACTGTTAATTTTGCCAAATTAAACAGTAACTAATAATAAAGGTTGGTAAGAAATATTTACATTACAGATGAGTCAGTTGAGATACTAAGTGCCCTTCTCCAAGAGCTTGTAGTTTTTTGTTAGTATCTTGCATCACCATCTCGGTTATATTTGTTCATAGATGTGTTGATGTTGTCTGCATAAGAAAATTTTCAAATGCCATAAAAATATTGTTAATGGAAATGCAAATGTGGTTGAAGGGAAAATGTTCACTAATCAGTCACCAATATTAAAACCTTGAAGAAGAAATATGCCACTGGCTATTTCTTGGTCATGTCTTCCACAAGACTGGAAACTTAATTCCTCCCATGTGAAGTATAGAGGTCCACTGGCTATTATTTGATTCGGTTATTATCTGTAAAATACTCAATATTTATACTTGAAGTGATATAATTGTATCAGTTTGCAAGTTGCAATAGCATATACGGCACTCAGTATCTTAGGAGTTAGGACCGAAAGTCGCTAGTAATTTTAGGCTGATATACAACATTCAATATTGCATGTATTGAATTTCATTAATTCATATAAATCTCAGCCTCAAAACTGGTATAAAGAAAGTTTAAAAATGTGACGATAGGTTTAAAAACCGTAGACAAACTAGACATATCATGCACACCATATCAATTTCCCAAGGTTGAACCTTGCATCTTATTGATTGGTAGAGCGGCATGCCGTAATTATCCAAGTTCTTATTGTATTAACAGCCTGCAAAGAAATGCATGTGCTAGCTAAACATTAAAATCAGTTGTCTTTCTCATTTATAGTTTAAGTTTAAGATGATCACTAAGTCCTTCAGTTAAGAATCCTGTCTGTTAATTTCCAAAAGTTTAGTTCTTTTAATTTGGTAACACTTGAAGGATATTTAGTTCATGCCTAGATTCTCAAAAAATCTAATATATTGAGACAGTTCAACATGAATTATATTTATGTTTGATGTTTCTCACTGCAGGAAAAATCATTTTCTGATAATCATGGTTCTGCTGATGTGAAGTCAGATGACACTAAAGCAGCAAGTGCAAGTGATTTAATTCAGTATGATAATAAATCTGAGTTACCTGATTCTTCTAGTAAAGCACAAACAGAAAGCGGTTCCTCTATTCAATCTTCGACGGTGCAGAAGACTTATAATCCTCCCAGTGTAAATTCTGTGGAATCTTTATTATTTGAATTATCAGGTTTACTAGTGGGGAATGCATCTGAAAATCCAAGTAGTAATGCAGCTTCATCAACTGGACCTGCAACTATATCAACTTCATCTGTAGCTTCATCACCCAAATCTGTAGCTTCATCAATTGTACCTACAGCTTCATCAACTCCTTTAGCCTCATCAACTGAACCCAAGGCTTCAACTGAACCTGTAACTTCATCTACTGGTGCCGTTACTACTAAAAATGCATTAACACCAAGGATATCAGTAACTCCCACTGGCGAGGCTGCTGCAGCATCTTCATCAGTAGGAAATGCACAAAACCATTCGTTTGGCAGTGTTTATCCAGTGTCACGGATAGCTGAAGAAAAGAAAGTCCAAACAACACAGCAAAATAAGCCTTCTGCATCTCCTGCTGGAGCTAATACCTCTACTAGTCCACAGGACACACCAACATTTGAAGCTTTCCTTGATCAGGTGAAAGAATTTTTTCATATCATTTAAACTCAATTTTTAAGATTTGGAGAACCATACATTTTAATGGACATATTGCTTTTTCTCTCATTGAAAATAGCATGTAAATTGTTAGTACATTAATTTACCCACCCTGTTATTTGCTGCTTGTAATTTATACACAATTATAATGTGAATGCCTGCAGTCAAGGCCTTATTTACCAGCATCAACTGCTCAAAAATCTCCAGGTGATGCATTAGCTGACCAATCCTCTCAAGCTGTCTCTAAAGAAGCTCAAACTACCACTTCTCCTGGAAATGGATCAAAATCTACTGGAAGAAAAGAGCTTCCAGCGGTTACTAGCAACCTGATTTGTATTGCTTTTGTGTTTTTTTATTACTTTCTTGTAGTGATTCATATTTTTTTCCTTCAGGAACTTTTCACATTCAGTTATCCCACATATTCTGCACCAATAAATAACTTTCAGTTTCATCCAACTTATGGAGTGGGATATGGCATGCAATATGCTCCTTCGTCAGTAAGGCATATAACCTGGAACAAATATTAACAAGTTTGTATATTAACAATCTATTTGTTGATGGGAGACTGTATTTATCTTTTCATTCTGATTCAATTTTTTAAACCAGAATGTGATTGCCTTTCCTGGTTCTGAAAAATCAAGGAACCCATTTGATCTTGGAGATGACTCCAGACCAGTTCAAGGTGCAATGGTACGTGCATCAACTACTTTCATTTATTTCAAATTTTCAAATGATGATAGGGCCCTGTCAGTTCATTTCCTCTAGCAACATCTCTGTACTCTAAGCTATTGCATACTTGCTTGTCTTCAATACTACATATGATTGCATTCTGTACTTGCCAATTTTTTTCAAGTCATAGTATTGTCAATTGCATAAAACTGAAAGGTGATCGATAGGGTCTCTTTCCCACTAGTTGTTAATTCCCACGAAAGGGAACAACGTGCTGCAAGTGCGGTACCAAATTGTTGTAACCTGAATAATCCATATCATAGATAATGGTTTCAGAAAACAAAATCAAGATAATAAAATGAATAGAGTTATAAAAAGAGCATTCCAGTTTGACGCAGTCTAAAAATACACGAGCGTCAAGAGATATTTTTCTGCGGTTTTATACTTTATGTATCTTAATTAAAGTCAAGTAAATATTTGAACCGTAACATTTCAAACTTCACATCTTATAAAACAGATATCCTCCATAGCATCTTTCACAGGATCAATTCCACAGATGTCACCTCATGCGGGCTTGCAGACTCAGCTATCACCTTTTGCATCTGGACTGCCTCCAGATTTTTCTTCTTATGGAATGTACATGTCTACAGGTAATATTCAATAATCGTAGTTGGAATGCTAACACTTTAATATAATTCACATAATATCCCGTTCTATATATATTTTTTGTTTCTCATCTTCTCATTTAACAATTTCAGGATTACACACAGGGCAACAATTACCTAGCAATACACCAAGCCCCAGGTATGTACTTAAAGTATTTGTTTAGAGATACTCCTTGCTCACTTCTTGATAACAACATTAATCACCTGTCCTATATATCAAAACATATATCGGCCATACAATTTTTTAATCTCTCGTTTCAATTATATTCCAGTATCATCTTGTATAGAGATCCTTTTTGCTCAATTCCTGATAAAAACATCATTCTCCAGTCCTATATTTCAAAACATTAATCATATGTCCATGCAGTTTTCAATCTTTATTTTTGGTCTCTCGTTTCAATTTATATTCCAGTATCATCTTGGTTATTTATTACTGTGTGCATCTTTCTTTGCCATTTAAGATCCCTTGTTTTGTTTCCGCAAAGCGAAACTATGTCTTAGTTTTTCTGGCTGATTATTTTCTTCTTTTCCATTTGTAGACCAAAAGGAACTGGTAGTTTCGGTGGTAATGATGCTGGTATCGCTGCTTCTGCCTCACTGAACCAAATTCAACATTCCATGGGCGGTTACTCTAGTAATTTAATCCCCATGGCTTCAAATCCCTTCTCATCTGCTGGTAAAAACCCATTTGCGTAGTGCAACAAGATTTAATCTTTTAATTAGTCCCAGTTCTTCTCGCATTAGAGAGCAGCTTGATAAACTGAAAAACTACATATAATGAGGTAATGACAGCCTACCTTGTAGGCTTGTAATATCAGCTGACAATTAATTGTATGCATTTGTCTAGCAACGTCATCCATGTTTGTCAAGCTTTGATGCAGAAGATGTAATTTCAACGATAACAGCACCTCTATACGTATATCATCTTCCTTCTCATATATACAGATAATTGCTTTGATTTATGATTTACATTGCTGCAGAACTGCGGTAACATGAAACATCTTCTTAGTTAAGCCTTAAAATTACCAGGTGTATTAGATAACTTTTAATCATTTATACAACCCTATCTGATCTATGACTTTAAACGATGGTTGATCTTCATGCAGGTCCTGCTTATATCAATTATATACTGAAGTTCTTGCTCTTCCTGCCACATTTTAAGTATCTTCAACATGAAGAAAACAGATGTTAGGTTAGGTGTTTATAACTTTCCTTGTTTTCGTATAGGCATATATACACAAATTATATAGCATTGATGAATTCAGCATTATATATTGATCTTTATGGGAATAAAAGTAGGCAATGGAAACACCAAAGTAGTTTCAGAAGTTCTATATATAATCACTACTTTTGTTGGTTTGGTTGCGTTGAAAACGTTTAATTTTCGACCACTTCCAAACGGAACTTTATCGGTTCACCAAACCCTAAATTAAGAATGTGTGTACAGAGAAGTTATGGGTTTGTGTCTAAATATATACTGGAACAGGGTTTCTTTTCACCGAATTTCCTAAACTTGAGTAGTACATACACCACTAGACCACACACAAATCCTTTTGCAGCACTTGAACCCACCAAGGAAACGGCTGTGCACAAAAGCATCACAAAGGAGTCTTCTTTGGAGTTCATATCTTTACAACACATAGCTAGCTCAATCCCAGCAAACAATAGGAGCACCCCCAAAACCCCAACAGGAAATTGGTTCAAAATCTTCACCAAGGAGCTACCCAACAGTAAGCCTAGAGCCAGCTTAGCTGCGCCAAGAAGTGCTACACAACCTCCACTCCTCCCACCAAACTTGTACTGTCCAGCTAGTCCCCCTGCACCATGGCAACATGGCATGGCCCCAAACCAACACCCTACTAGGTTCATCACTCCCACCGAAACTGAAACTGATGTTGCAGAGATATCCCTGCCTGGGAAAAGATCAGACGACAACTTACAGACTGCAATAACCGAATTCAGAACTGATAAGGGTAGCTGAGGGATTGTTCCTTTGATAAATCCATCCTTCCATGCTTGCTTAGACAACCTAATAACTCCAAAAGATGATGGACCAAATGTAATATCTTTCACTACTTTAGGCCCTCTTATGAAGGCCAAAATCACACCTAACACAAAGATTATAAAAGCAGAAGGAAGAGAAGCTATGATTTTCCTCAACCTTCTCCTTTTGTCAAATCTTTCTACACCACCGCCCAAATCATCAATCACCTCGTCATGTTCATCTCCTGCCCCAGTAACGACAATTATAAAAATGGCACAAACAAGAGCCAAGACTATCCCATCCAATCCAATCCAAGGCCTTTCCCCACTAGATTTAGACTTGGCAAAATTTTGCTCTTTTTGCACATACTTCACTGCAGTGAGTGCAAATGAAAGGCCTTGTGCCAGTTGAATACCCCTAACAACAGGCAAAGGAATAAGCTTGTAAACAAGTTGCATCAAACCTGTCACGCCTAATAAAAATAATATCGCAGCAGTACAAATTCCAGCAGCCATTACCTCTGGAATCCCAAAATCTGGGGAGGAAATGGCAACTGCAGCAATGGATTTCATTGGTTGCACTGGCATGGGAACCCCGTAAATTGCACCAGTAACAATGTTGTAGACACCAGTGAAAACTAGAGTTGTTCCGAGATTAAGGTCTTTGGCTAATGTCAAGGCCAATACTATAGGAATATAAGTGCCCAAATCCCCCATGGCTCCATTCAGCTCAGACCATTTAGATCGAAAAAGTAGATTGCTTTTCAGTTTCCCAGCCATGGTGATTATAGGTGATGAGATGGGGCCATGTGGGGTGGCTTGTGGTGGATTTGTATTGGTTATGGGAGGTGGGAAATCCTGGGAGTCCATGGCAGAATTGAATGTAGTAGTGAAGTGGAATGAATGAAACATAATATATACATTGCACACATGCATATTAATATATTTTATCTAACTGCAAGAGTTGGAGATAAATGTATCGAGTCAAAAAGTCCCTTTAAGAGATGAGAGGCCGTTAATGAAAGAGAATAAGGTGGCGTAAGGCATCTTCTTCATGGTTAGCATTAATAACATGTAGGAATGAGATAGCGTGTGTTAAATTTGGTAAAGTTCAAAAATTAAATGTCATTTAATTTGTTGACTCCTCCATCCCATTTTATATATCATTTTAAAAAAATTATGTTTCTTAAAAAAAGTTAGGTATATAATTTGTTTACTTGTCCATCCCTAATAATTACATTAAATGCAGATGAGTTACTTTTATATTTAATTGGAAATAGAAATACATGGGTAATTTATGGAAAAGTCTTTGAAAAATTGCCCCAATAATTTTTCACAAATTACCTTTGTGTTACTATTTCCAATGTTTGACTAATTTAAATATACAAGTAACTCATATATATTTAATGTAATTAGAGTATCTCCGTTGGAGAAGAGTTAAAACTGTAAGCTAAAACATGATTATCTAAAATATTTAGAACCTGTAAGGATTTATGCTCCAGTGGTATTAGCTATAATCATTAGTTATATTCAAAATATTATTTTATTATTATTTTTAAATATATAACTAAAATTAATTTTATTAATTTTATTTAATACAAGTTAAAATAAAATATATTTAGCAAAAAGATATTTAATGATAATATTATAATATTTTTATATTTATGTACATATTTTAAATTAAATATTATAAAATAAAAATAATAATTATTACAACTGAAAATATAACAACATATTTAAACTTGGTAAAAATAAGTTAACAAACATTAATTACATATATTATAAAACATATTTTATTATATTAGAATATTAGAATTTTTATAAATTTAATTAACAATAAAATAACATTTTACGCTTAATATTACATCAAATTAATACTTTATAAATAAAAATAAAAATATTACATCGATACATATATTAATAATGAATATATATATATATATATATATTGTATATTATAATATTATATATTTAATAAGTGACAATTATATTTTAAATTAAATTATTAAGTAATGAATAAAGATAGTATGTTATATGTAATAAATAAATAATAAAATTTAAAATAAGACTTCGGTTAGAGTTAGGTTAGGAGATATTTTGAATGAGAATTGACCTGGATTCATTTAGATGATGGGTAGTGACTCTACAAATGTAGCGTGCGCCTCTCTTCTTATCTAAAATTATACCTAACATGAGTATCGTTTGAGTGATCTATTTTTAACAGGAGTTCAGCGTTGGAGATACTCTTGTTAGAGGTAATTAAGGAAACAAATTATTTACCTAATTTTTTCTTAAAATTCGTAATTTTTTCAAAAGTAGCATTATAAAATGAGATGGAGGGAGTATAATTTTTTTTGTCAACCAGTATGAATTATTTTAAATGGTAAACAGGTCGATTCCAAATTACTCAAACACGTATATTCTCGAACATATAAATAATAGTCACTTGATTTCAAAATAATAATCGTTTTGATTTTTGGCATATACATTATATATTGATGTGTGAAAAAAATATAATTATACTCATTATTAAACTTAAAATTTTATTATCAAATAAAAATATAGATTCTAAACTTTTATCTGATATAAAAAATTAAATTTTATAATAAAGTTAACTATGTTTATTTTTGCACCTTAATATACGTGTCAAAAATCAAAACGATTATTATTTTAGAATAGAAAGAGTAATATTAGAACGAAATAATATTTTCCATTTTTTGAATTTATTAGTTATAAAATAATACTCTATTTTATATGTACAGAGTTTGAGTAAATGTATTCAGAATTTTTGTAATCAAATTTAACACATATAATCTTGCAATTAATTTCGGTTGGTATACGAGCTTGGGTAGAACAAATCGTAAAAAAACAAATGATTATGAGCATCATCTGATAGTGCTTGTTAAAAAAAACAATGAAAACAAAAATGTCAACTCATTATAGCCCGCTCATGTCTCTGTCAAGTTATGTAAATAACCTAAAATGATTAAAGCTGTAGCATCTCGAATTTTGTGAGAGAATCGAATGTGGTACTATTAATGTTGACCATTAATAGCTAAGCTTCCCTGCCACTTTCAGTCTTTCACAAATGTAAAATCTTCTTGGATATCTCACCTTTGTTGATTTCAGAACCAGATTAACGATCAAACCGGTGCAATTTGTAAAATATTAGCAACTCCACAAATGTTTCAAGGAGATAAATTTGATATTTATTCGGTCACATTTACCACTACATGCATGCATCTTGTTCATATATTAAAGTTGAGATATCTAGCTAGCTGATCCTGAAATGTTATACTAGTACTTGTCAAAAAATATACAACTCATCATTCTCTCTCAGAGCACTAAGATCTTCAACTTTGGAGCCATCAGCCATAACCACTGTATTTCCTCTTTTCCCAAACTTCTTTTCTGGATGGCCATAAAAAACTCATATTATATGCATAGCTAGATAGATTTTTGATTGTTTATTTTGGTTTATGTCATTATGTAAATGCACTTGTATTGTTGCTTAAAAGGTGCAGACAGTTGCATTGCTGAAAGTCTATATGGACTTGCATGCATATTGTGTAATTGATGTAATGTTGATCGATTTTGTAGACATCGTATAACAATAACAACAATAATAATGATAATTATAATGATAGCCCTCACCTGCCAGGCTTAGAAGATCTTCTATTGATTCAGGAAGATGGATCAATTTTCCAGTTCTTTCACCTTCTGTTAATGTTTTCTTATCCGGTTGATGCCCATGTATAACCAATCTCACAGGGAATGAGTGATTTGAAAATGTAGTAGGATATATCGGTGTTCCTGCAAATGACAAGTTTTTTTATTAAAATTTACTTAAATGATAGAAGTTACATTCCAGACAATTATATACGTCATATGCTGTATTTGTATAACCATCAAAGTTGAACACTAAGAATGTGCAATGCTGCTGGACATGAAGATCGGCCTGATTCAGCAGTGCAACATTGCATAATCTTATCTTAGTTAAAAAAGGTCTGGAAGACAATTGTTATTGTTATATCAAGGATTAAACCTTTGTTTATGGTTATATAGCTCTGCAAATGGTAAGCCACATTGTCGAATTTCCAAAAGAATAGACAACCTGACTGGCAAATATGATGTGAGCTTTGAAAAAAGCATCTACTTTCATGTACATACTTGGACATTTTTCCTTAATTTACGAAACAGACAAGTCTGGCCTGCTGTTTTCTTGATTTACCCAATTGGTCAAGGAAGTTTTTCTTAGTTTTTCAACAACCTGTGGTATGTTCTCTGTGACCAAACTGTGATGCTTCTTCGTGGTCTTGCAATCCTGAATGCTGCAAAAAAAAAATCAACTCTTGTTAGATTTGGCTTAAGTAATATTCGCTGTAAATCAAAGTGTTAGAATTTTGCTGAAGGTTTACACAACATCGGAATTTCCTGTATTTATTTTTGTTAGACCCAAAGGGTGTCACAGATGCTATAATTAAAAGAAACAACTAAATAAACTAACAGGCATTTGCTTATAATGGAATATTAAGCGAATGATGCACTCCTGTCAATATGATCTCTAAATAAAAGTATATCTCCTCCCTGCTTGAAAAATATTGAGCTGTGCACTTATGTTTTTGCATATGCTTGACCACCAAGAGAATTTGAGTGTATTTCCTATTCTTAAGTTTTAGAGGAAGACCATTGCTTTTCATTCAGTGGGAATATCTTTAGTCAGGAGATGCTGCTTCTTATTATTAAATCCATTCAATTTTGATGGTCAAATGTCATTAGTCATTATCTCTTGGATCAGGATCACATCAGAGATATAAAATTTTTATGAGTATGATTCATTTTAATTGGTGGGATTTTTATGCATACAGGGGGTCCATCATTATTAATGAATAAGGAACCAATAAAATTTTGACAACTAAGCTTTTAATGTGTGCCCATGAGCACACACTAGAAAAACCGAAAAATGTATAGAGACAAGAATCTTCTTTCCGCTGTAGATTTAAGATAAATTTAGTTTTTAATTATGTCAAATCTAAATAATTTTTTCACAACCACAATAAAGTGTCGGAACGAGTTGGTATCAATTTAGTTTAACACGAAGAAATACCTCGATATTCATGTAATCTTGCATACCAGACAAACATGGTATCTCATCCAGCATGTCCTTATTTAGGCCCTTCATATGCTGCACAGGAAGGGTCGATTCAAGTCAATATTTTACAAGCTGATCAATATTTTTAGGACGGATGGTTTAGTTGCAGAAAACTTCTCATGGTCAGGGATGTACGGTGTGAAACCAGTGACTTTGAAAAATCTGTAAACTTGTGGGTTTCTCATTTACTAAATTGGCCATAATATCCCATTGAATTAAGATGCTGACCCCGAGCATTTGAAAATATATTAGTTGAAAAAGAACAATAACAACCGAATACACAAAGGTCTATATGAAACTCAAACCTTAACAAAGTTGGCAAGTATTGTCTTTCCATCTCTGTTCAGCGGCTGCAGCGTTTGCTTAAAATAAGTATGGCTGATCCGTATTACTTGACAAAGTTTCCTTGTTCTCACTGTAAAAGGTTGGGGCTCATTGAAAATCACTCCTATCTCACCGAAGACATCCGTTGGACCTAAATCAGTTAAGAACTGGAAGGCCCATTTCATAATAACAGTTAGGGAAAGACAAAGAAAAATTGACTAGTTCAACATTTCGTCTTTCTGTTACCTTCTTCATTCAAATTTATTGTATTCTACATAAGTTGGGAAAGATTAAAGGGTCGTCCATTTTATTGTTGAAACATCTATCTCCTACATCGTATACATTATCATTTTAGGTTATCAAGACGGTTGGACAATTCGCAAACAATAATTATATTCACATATATATGATCGCAATTTCAAGAACAATTACAATTAAAACCAAATAATGAAACAAACACGAAGGTCGAAACAATTAACAACCAGTAACAACTAATTTAGAGAGAAAGAGTCGGAAAGCTTAGCTATCAGTGTAGCTTTCAACAAAATAGTACAATCAGATGAGTCGCCGAGCCTTCGAGAAGACCCGACTGTTCTTGAAGAGAATTTCGCCCCACCTAGTTGTGTTGGGATGCCGCGAATTCTCTTTAACGATAAAACAACACAACACAATCCCGGCACAGACCAGGCGACCACACCTCAGTTCGCCCAAAACCTATGTATCTCTTGTATGTATATGTGATAGAAGAAGATAGTGAGAAAAAGATAGTATTGCTTATAACTCCATGGCAACTAAGGTTTTGATATGTATCTATATCTTCCCCCAATTTGTAACGTATATGTTACAAATCTCTAAAAGATATGATATTCATATAATGTATATTTATATATATATTAGAGCCTTATTATTATTATTTTATTAAATAATAATAATACTTACTCGTAGATATATAGATACACATATAAAATATTACTTTAATGTTTAAAGCCAAAGAAAATATTTATTTTCCGTTCAAGACCCTGAAGCCAAAACTCAGGCCCTTGAAGCAGTTCAAGGCCCTGAACATACTCTTCAAGGCCCTGAAACAATCTGCTCCATTTACAAGGTCTGAACCTACTTTTCAAGGCCCCTAAAAAAACTTTTCAAGACCCTGAAAAAGTATGCTAAAAACATTTAAGATTTCATGTGGGATAACCCACATCACCCATTCAAGTATGCCACTTGATTCTCATTTCTCTATAAATTACACTAAGAAAATGTCTTAGATCCATAACCGATAATTCAAGTCCTTATAGCAAGGATGAATTATCAACCGTTAGTTTCTAGAAATTTCATCAAGAGCCTACAAACTTAGGTCTCAAACTTTCCATTTTCTAACAATCCCCCACAAATCCATAGTAGAAATGCATATCGGATTTTATACATGTTTTTCAGAGTCGGTACCCTTCCGAGTTTGAACCCTCCTAAGTCCTCTACTTTGATGGTCACCGGATCTAGATGAAATATTTCACCTTGAATCTCTATCTGTTTGGTGTAACCACACTCCATAGACGACGATATGTCAAAGGCTATGGTGATGATCTGCGGCTTGGAGACGTTAATGGTCATGTCTCGATCCTGTTCGTCGAATGCTTCAAGGAATAACCCTTTCCTTTAATTGCGACCTCACAATAACATTCGCTTAGCTGGGCATCTCCAGAGATGTACTGATAGCATCTCGTCATAATGACTTGACCCCATTCAGAGTTCTTAAAACTCTTGTTATACTTGCAGTAAACGTACTTTATAGGTTTTCAGGGGATAGACTCCAGATACATAAGTATCAATCTATTTTAGGATACAACCGACTCACCCTTATGAATTGTTATTACCACATTGAATACACTTCGAGGGATCTCTTCTCATGTGTATTGGGTTCTCATCGTAGATGAATCATGTTGGGTTATCAATCTCATCCCCAACCTCGACTTAAGGACTACAACATGCTCAAGACCTTTAGTCAAAGGATCAGCTATATTATCTTGAGTTCCAATGAACTCAATAGTCATGATCGTATCAGACACTAAACCCTTTATAGACTTGAGTCTAACTTGGATGTGTCTCTTTGTTTTTGCGTTATATTTTCTACTACTGATCTTGTCGCTAGTTATACGGCTACCACAATGAACAACAATAGCAAGAAGCGGTCTGCTTACTACAGGAATCACAGACATAAGTCCATGTAACCATTCAGCCTCCGTCCCCGTAACATCTAATGCACACAACTCAGCCTTAAAAGTAGACCGAGTTACAAAAGTCTGTCTAGTAGACTTCCAGGATATTGTTCCACCCGCTAAGATAAACACATATCCAGTCACTCCATTGGAACCAGATTTCTTAGCTATCCAACTCGCATCACTATACCCTTCAAGTACATCAGGACGTCTCCTATAGTACAACCCAAGGTATATGGTACCTTTCAGATATCTAAAAACTCTATCAAGAGCCTCCCAATGAGTCTTGTTTGGACATTTTGTATATATCTCAATAATCTGAGAATACCTTAACTGAGACACAGGAACTCCTGACTTATTCTCGACCAGAGCAACTTTTGAATCATATGGTGTGCTTGCGATTCTACAATTTGAATAACCATACTTCTCAAGTATAGATTTCTCTATATAATGAGATTGTAACAAGGTTATTCTATCAGCTGACTCGGTCAGCTTGATACCAAGAATCACACTAGCATCACCCATATCTTTCATTTCAAAGTGCCTTTTCAAGAAATTTTTTGTCTCATTAATAATCTCAATATTGGTTCCAAACAACCAAATATCATCAACATACATGCACAACACAATACTCATATTACCTCTAACCTTATAGTAGACACACTTGTCACTTTTATTAACTAAAAAATCAGAAGCTAAAATAGTTTCATCAAACTTTTTATGTCAGTCTCTAGGAACTTGTTTCAGGCCATAGATAGATTTGACTAATTTACACACTTTCCATTCATTACCAGATGCAACAAATCCCTCAGGCTGATCCATTTAAATCTCTTCTTCAAGATCACCATGAAGAAAAGCTATCTTTACATCCATTTGATGGATGATAAGACCATGTACGGACGCCAATGCTACAAGCATTCTGATTGTTGTCATTCTTGCAACAAGAGAGTAAGTATCAAAGTAATCAATTCCTTCCCTTTGCCTAAAGCCCTTGACAACTAGCCTGGCCTTATACTTATCAATTGAGCCATCTGATTTCAATTTTCTTTTGAAAATTCATTTGCATCCTATAGTAGTACACCCAGGAGGGAGATCAACTAATTCTCATGTCCCATTAGAGACAATAGAATCCATTTCACTCTTTGCATCGCCTTTCCAATGCCTTGATTCTGCAGAATCCATGGCTTGTTGAAAAGTTAAAAGTTCATCCTCGACATTGTAAGTGATAAAATCACTTCCAAAGTCCATGACAACCTTAGCACACTTACTCCTTTTAGGTTCCTCTACTTCATTGTGAGTAGAGCTACTGCTAGGATCTACCCCCACATTTGTCATTCTTTCCACATGATCAGGAATGGAACTAGATGTACGAGTATGATCATCATCAGACATACTCTGAGGTATACCAGTCTTCATAAGGAACACTTCCTCAAATAAAGTTGCATCACGAATTTCAACTATAGTGTTGGCCACAATACCTCTATGTCAGATTTTAGTACTAAAAATCTCATAGCAGTTGTGGTCTCAATATAGCCCAGAAAGATCGCATCAACAGTTTTGGGTCCTAGTTTCTTTCTCTTGTGTTCTGGGACAAGCTCCTTTTCCAGGCACCCCCACACATGAAGATATTTCAAAATAGTCTTTTTTCCTTTTCATAATTCATAAAGTGTCTTGTGCATATGTTTCAGAGGGACTCTATTCAGAATATAGCAAGCCATATTCAGAGCATCTCCCCACATGTACTTAGACAACCCAAAATTAATAAGCATACTATTAATTATATCTTTAAAAGTTCTGTTCTTTCGTTCTACCACCCCATTAGACTCAGGTGTGTAGGGCGGAGTTACCTCATGAACTATACCATTGTTTTTGCAAAATTCATCAAATGAGGTACTCGAGTACTCACCACCTCTATTGGATCTCAAACGTTTAAGTTTCTTAACAGTTTGAGTTTCAGCTTCATTTTTATACATAATGAATTTTTCAAGTGCTTCATCTTTATGTTTAAGTAAATAAACATAACAATATCTACTACAATCATCTATAAAGGTAATAAAATACCGTTTATTGTCTTTAGTCAACATACCATTAAACTCACATATGTTAGTGTGAACTAAATCCAATATTTTAGAATCCCTTACAACATTATGAAAAGGTTTTCTTATTTGTTTAGCCATCACACATACTTGACATTTAGATTTTTTTATCAATAGCATGCTTTGGAATCAACTTTATATTCATTATATTCTTTAGAGCACCAAAATTTACATGATCAAGACGAGAGTGCCACAAATCAAATGATTCAACACAATTAACAGAAGGAGAAACACTTTCATTAATTAAACCACCATGCAAAGGTTCAACATTAATTAAAAATAAACCATCGGACATATAACCTTTGTCAAAGAAAACCCTAGTATGTGTAATAACTACTTTATTACACTTCAAAGAAAGTTCAAATCCATCCTTAACTAAACAAGACCCACTTATGATATTTCTACGAATTTCAGGAACATGATGCACATTAGTCAAGGATAGAATACGCCCAGAAGTAAACTTCAAGTCCACATTTCCTCTTCCATGCATTTGTGCAACACTTGCATTCCTCATCGTCACTGTCTTCCCATGAATTTGTTGATAAGATACAAACAGAGTTTTATCAGCACAGATGTGCACATTAGCTCCAGTATCAACCAACCATTCATGAGACAAATAAGTGGATAGTAGTACAGGCTTGTAGGCAACATACCCGTCATTGGTTTCAGAAGCACCAGCTTCACCAATAAGCATGTTCGTTATAGGCCCCACAGTGGTTCCAAGTCCAAGCATATTATTTGCTTGAGCTACCACATCAGATTTCATGGCCTTCTTATTCGGTTTCATTAACCATCTTCAAGATTGTTAGAAATCACAATTTGCAAACAACAATTATATTCACATATTTATGATCGCAATTTCAAGAACAATGGCAATCAAAACCAAATAATGAAACAAACATGAAGGTCGAAACAATTAACAATCAGTAATAACTAATTTAGAGAGAAAGAGTCAGAAAGCCTAGCTATCAGTGTAGCTTTTAACAAAATAGTACAATCAGCCGAGTCGCTGAGGCTTCGAGAAGACCCGACTGTTCTTGAAGAGAATTTCGCCCCACCTAGCTGTGTTGGGATGCCGCGAATTCTCTTTCAGGATAAAACAACACAACACAATTCCGGCACAGACCAGTAGAGTGTAACGGCGACCATACCTCAGTTCACCCAAAACCTATGTATCTCTTGTATGTATATGTGAGAGAAGGAGATAGAGAGAAAATAAGAGTATTGCTTATAACTCCATGGCAACTAGGGTTTTGATATGTATCTATATTTCCCCCCAATTTGTAACGTATATGTTACAAATCTCTAAAAGATATTATATTCATATAATGTATATTTATATATATTTTAGAGCCTTATTATTATTATTTTATTAAATAATAATAATACTTACTCGTATATATATAGATACACATATAAAATATTATTTTAATGTTTAAAGCCGAAGAAAATATTTTTTTCCCGTTCAAGACCCTGAAGCCAAAACTCAGGCCCTTGAAGCAGTTCAAGTCCCTGAACATACTCTTCAAGGCCCTGAAACAATCTGCTCCATTTACAAGGCATGAACCTACTTTTCAAGGCCCCTGAAAAATATTTCAAGGCCCTGAAAAAGTATGCTAAAAACATTTAAGATTTCATGTGGGATAACCCACATCACCCATTCAAGTATGCCACTTGATTCTCATTTCTCTATGGATTACACTAAGAAAATGTCTTAGATCCATAACCGATAATTCAAGTCCTTATAGCAAGGATGAATTACGAACCGTTAGTTTCTGGAAATTTCATCAAGAGCCTACAAACTTAGGCCTCAAACTTTCCATTTTCTAACAAAGACTTTACATAACCACTTCTTTTAATCTTGGGTAGGTGCACTACTGTTTTTTAGAATCTTGTAGTTGAGTTTATGAAATTCACAAGCCTTGTTAGTTATGCTTATACTACTTGTACCATGATGATAATTCTTTTCTGAAGAAAATTTGTCATCCTATTTGCAGAGAAGATGTGATCTTAGCAACAGTTTCCAGCTTCACCTATATACCATCTTGGTGCTACAATGTGATCTATATGGAGTGGCCTACACTTCACTATATATTATATCTGATCAACATGGGATATGCTATATAAACTGTACCTGATGTATTTCATTAATGACTTACAACTTACAATTTTCGAATCTAGTATTGAAATCATATATTCTACAATATTGAAATTACACAATTTCAGATAGCATACCTGCTCCATTGTATTTTTGTGTTTCAGAATATCCTGCAAGTTTAAGACAGAGTTCACTAGCAGCATTTGTCAAAAAATAGTTGAAGGAAATATGGACCTACAGATACAAGCTTGCAGAATCGTGTCCAAAAGTAGCTAAAGCGTATGTCTTTCTCTAGCCTGGATAAAGAAATTCTAGTTAGGTCCAAATCAGCTTCTTATCTCTTCATTTACCATACATGCAAAAGATTGTAGCTTTTTTTGTTGTAAAGATTCTTAAGATGTCTTCTTATGGAGCTACTATTATAGACTTATACTAATTATGGGTTCATCAATTATTTGGTGTTGATGAATGACTCTTTTTTTTTACTATAATTTTTCTGTGCTGAAACAACCCTAATCAGAGGAAAGCAATGGAAGATAGCATATAACTAAATCTGCTGGACTGGTACTCCTCTCTGTTTTGTGTAACACTTATGCACTTAACACATGTTGTTGATTCTTTTATTGATTAGAAATTAATATATAGCTACTACTATCTCAATTTGAATTTATCATTCTAGATATGCAACTTCATATTTGACAAGCATCTCCTTGGTACATATTTCTTTGGCAAGTAAACTTGACTTCCTATTTTTCTGGTATGCATTGCTTTCTTAGGGAAAACCAATATCTTTTGATTGCAATTCATGGTTATATAGAAAGTTAAACGACTTTAGACTAATATATATGATAACCTATGATCCTAAAAGGCCATTTGTGATTCTATACTTATGGTCTAAAGTTACAAAAAACTCAATTGCATAGGGTCACTAGTTCTTTATATGTTCTTTATATCAATGTTAGTTTAGCAGTCTGAACCTAGAAGTCTTCGTGTAGCATGTCAAGACACGAGGGCATGCAAAACCTTGTAAAAAGAAATATATCTAACCTGGAAAACAGTTCACTAACACGCCTGAGTCTCCACAGCCGGAGCAAGTTGAGAAAACCAAAGACATTACTGGTATGCTTTTTACCAGAGAATCTTTGGTATATATGCTGAAATGGGAGAGTTGATGCAACATCCAATGGGAACCAGAGGTGCGTGATATACCTAAACGGAATCATATGTGTGTATATTGTAAGTGGATTTAAAAGATTAGATAACGAGGAAGGTATGTGTGTTATATCTGTCACTGCTGACACATCTACGAATCCTTGCCACAACCTATTGTTACATACCTCATTGATATTTTCTTGTGATCGTGAATGAGCAAGTAAGTAGATTTATCTACATAAGCAACGAAGAAAGTGAGGATGATATCAATGGCAAAGAAGACGTCAACCACCAGATCAATGTACAGAAGTACTCCTGTCGATGCCTTCTTGAAGGCTAGTTCAAAAGGAGATGACCATGCCGAGTAGACAACCAGCACCACTAGAAAGGTTTGCCACCACCTGTGGTAGATGAATGTTTAAAAGCTCTGTCAAATAACTACTCTTAACATCAACTTTGAAGTTTCAAATAAGAGATACATTTTCATAGAACAGAAATGAAAGATAATGAAGCAGGGTGTGGAAATTATCAACAGCAGGAACACAACTCAAACTCTCAACCTTTCAATATGATAAACATATGGGAACCCACTCGGTTATGAGTCAGGAAATTAATGAACAATGTATTATGTATACAAGTCACAGATTACCATATATATCATAGATATCAAACTGCATATCTAAAATACTCAAATCACACACACATATGTGAAAAGTTGGGAAGATACCGATATCTACGATCATACGGAACAACAATATATTTTCCAAGAAGTGAATATTCTTCTTGATCACCCACAACAGTTCCAAAAGCCGGCAAGAGACTGCTTGAAACTGATGTTATGACGTTAATCTCGTTGTCATTGGAACCTCCATTTCTATACCTATAGCTTACATGATGTTTATAAGCCATATTTGATTCTCAACACGTGATATGGATGAGCTAGAGCTAGTGATATCAATTACTATCAGCTACAATGACATTCATATGCTTCATATTACGATAATATTGACAAAATGAAAATCCAAAACTTCAAACCTTAAAATGTATCTTGCTTCGAAAGTACCGTCAATGAAGATGTCTTTTTCCTTATGTTTTTTTTTTGTTTTCTTCATTTGACATATGCATATGTGCATATACGTACTATGTCTTTTATGTACATTCTGAAACATATTAAGCCTCATATCGCATAATTTTTATTCAGATTATTGCTTCTATTTCTAATCTATCTTTTGATCTTCAGTCTGCAGCTTTAGTGAAGGCTAAAAGATAGCAGTTTAAGTACTTTGGTCTGTGATTGCAGTTTAACTACCGGGAACCTATTATCATCTATGAACATGGAAATTGTCTCATAATTACGAAGACGACGAAGCATTTAAATGAAAATATAACACAGAAATACATTGGTATGTTTGCTGTTATGCTATATCAAGATTTTTTGCTTTGATAAATTCTTGACAAATACTAATACGTGTGAGAAAAAAAAAGAGACCTCTTCAACTGATTTTTCACAAAGCGCTTAGAAAACTTGAGTCCCTTGATCTCTGATTGAGCTTCACTTATTTCTCTATCTTTACCTGCACAAGGGCCATTTCATAAGCAACAAAATTATATTAAATTAACTCAACGAGGCCACCAAAACCTCATCAAATTAATTAACATGCATTCCTCTGATTTTCTTAGTTGGTTATAAGTGTGTGTTGAAAAGTCATGTTCCTCGAGTTGGGATGGTTCTGTTTCTATTTCAAGCTATCGTTTTCCTTGGTATGATGATTGTATTAGCATATGTAAGCCAATGGGCGTAACAAACATTTTCGGGGCATGTTTAAATTTCTAAAATTCGGCCCTTCATATGAACATCAATATACATTAATATTTTGATATTATTAATATCATCTAGAGAATTAAATTGAGCCCTTCACCTATTTGAGGTTTTTTAATACAGAATTATGTTAAGAACCCTTATGAGATAGAACCAATTTTTGTTCCCTTTATTTCTTTTTTCATTTTTCATGCCCGGACGGATATTTACGCAACATTATATTTTATAAATAAACACAACCATACAAAACAAATATTAAAAATTAAACAATAAAAGAATAAAATAAGAAAAGAGCTAGATATAAGATAACACCGGGATTATGCAAAATTGCGAATAAAGTTAATACTCACCCCGAGCTAATGATCTTCTACTTCTTAGAATGTATTATGTATTTGATAATTTGATATTTTGAAAATTAAAATTTTGCTGCAACCTGTAGGAAAAAAGAGGTAAAAGGCCACAGGGTTGGAGAGAAGAATAAGAGTATAATAGTAATATAGTTATATGCCATATATATAATGATCATATCAAAGTGAAAAGGTGTGTTTAGCTGTTAGTTAATTGTAATACATGAAAAAACTGTTCAACTTTCCAGATAAAAATGGTCAACTAAGTCTATTTTATGACAATAATTATGAAAATTGTACTAATTAATTTATGTTAATATATTATAACTACTGAATTATAATTGATATTAAAATTTTAAAATTTGATTTTAATTCTAAAATTATTAATATTTCTCAACTTTAATAAGATATTATAATTCTTTTAATTTATTTCTATAAACATATATAAGATGTTATAAATTTAGGGGTCCTAAATTTTTGGGACCCACACTACGTGAGCGCCGCCCTGGCGTAAGCTAACAAACTAAAATATGTGCACATAGATAACTTCACATTACTGTTACAGCATGCACACTTCTGAGATACTGAGGCAAAGTTTTTAGGTGATTACTGAGCAATTTCCATTATTTATTTAAGAGTTTACATTTTCATTCCATTTTATATAATATACATGAGATATTGGTCATATTTTTATTATCTTGATTCAATTCAAAATTTGATTATTTTAACATATAGCAGTATAGCACAAAGACTTATCCACAATTTTTTAATTATTATTTTAACCTCGCAAAGAGACCAGCCAACAATAATTTAGGGGTCATTTGAAAACAAGTGAATAAATAAGAAAGATCTGGACCACTTGAATAAGAATGATTAAGATTGTTTGATAATATCTTTTAAACTCTGAACGAATAAAAAATTATCTAGACGACTGATAGATTAAAATGTGACTGAACGAGTGAACGACTACTAAACACTGTCAATTATATCCATATATGCGTTAGGCAACAAGGAGCCTTTTATACTAATTATATTTTTTTAATATTTTATTATTGATTAATTTAAATTATGAAATATTTAAAGTTCTATTATTATATTTAAATATAAAATTAACTTTTTTGAATTTATATAACCATAGTTGTGATCTTTTATTTCTTATTAGTATTAATTTTACATTTTTAGTAATAATTTATAATTTATATTTGTTATTAGTTTTTGATAATTTTGTATATATACTTGTATAATTAGTTTTAAAATATTGTCTAACATTAATATTAATATTAATATTCTAATAGAGAAATTAAATTTACATAAAATGATTGTTAAAAGTACACAACTATTTTCATTGAATGTTTGTATATTACAACTATTATTCAAAATAAAAAACGATACAAATTTGTCTTTCAAACAACTTAAAGCTTGTATTAGAAACAAGTAGCTTACAGAGTACCCCCTGTAAGTTGTGGGACATAATATACTTTATTAAATAAGTTAAACTTTCACAAAAACAATCCACAAAAACAATCAATGCCACGACGGATTGAGCAGGGATATTATCTACAAAGATATGCAAGGTGAAGATTCAGTTGTACAAAAGATAAAACTGTCTGAAATCTATTGTTTCAAGTTTGTCATGAAAAAACAAGTAAATAATAGTATATTGTTAAAGAATTCTTTGAATGAAAATTTATACGAGTGTGCGTAATGTAAAGGGGTCTACAATTGAGTGAAGCAAAACCAATATCACGGGAAGCAATCTAAAGTAAGAATGGCCTATACATATGCGGTGCAAACCACAAATATTTATATTACACACCCATTCTCTACAAGACTACAACTCAAGGGCGGCATCATTATTCTATCAACCATTATATTATCCTGGCTATTTAACATGCCAGATTCTTTACAATTCAAGGGCAAAGTTTTGACCAAAATGCCGTTTCATCAGGTACAACTATACAAATGTTGGGACTCAAAATATGTAACATTAAAAAATTGCATGACCGTCTGCCAGTGGGATGATGGGATCTGATGGCTACTTGGTATTAGAGTTCTACATGCAAAACAGACTACTGCCAAAAAAGACCCATGAGGACTTATTATCTAGAGGACATTTACATACTAGATGACATTCAAAAACAGGATGAATAGCAATGGCTGAAAATTAAGGGCCCAAAGATGGAAAAAGAACCACACAGACATGAATCTGAAGCCAAACAGCAACAGCATTAGCAGTTAAGGTCAATTAATAGACCTCCAATTGATCCATGGTTCTTAAAAGCTGCACAACAGTAACCTGTGGTTCTTGAATATTGCACACTGCAGGGCAAATAACTATTTAATAGTTGACGCTCATTGAGTTATTTACATGTACTGAGCTAACCACTGCTTGCACATATCAAGAACAGGAAGAGCATTTGCATGCAATGCCTGCAAAAAAGACGCATAATTACAACCGTAACTTTTTAAGGCTGATATCACCTATATGCCAATCACTTGAAACAAAGCTTTTTACTTGAATTTAAAAAGTACTTTCTTGCTGGACAAAGCAGTGGAGTACATTCATTTTTGATTTGCAGAATAAATCTAGCAATGTGATGAGAACTAACAATGAATATGATTGCTCCAACTTAATTTTTTGTACTGAACTTATATCAGGCGTGCAACAACTGAATTAGCTAACTACTTTTATAATGGTTTCTTAAATTGTTATTTATGACATGCGATTTCAAAGAGTTCACTTTTGAGACGATATACCTGATGTGCAACATATTGAACGTCTGCCACACTTCCACTTCGAGAAGCTATCTGGAAGGCACTTTTAAGACGGCCACAGACAACACAAGCCAACACCTTCCTGCAAGACCGTAACAGGGTTATGTAAAATTAAAAAACAATAGGAAACACTGTTTGTGAAACATTTACACAATTATATGCCGCTAAAGAAAACATGATATTGTGCTGCCTCCAAGATATTTGGAGCAGGGAGCACTCTTTCCAATTCAAGGTGAGTTCTCAAAGAACATGCCAAGAACAGAAACTCAATTACCTGTGACTACTAGTCAACATATCAATGAGGCGATCTGGTCGTTCTTTATGTTTGTTAGCATAGACATTAATTGCTGCCCCTAAAACCTACAAAAAAATAAGAGATCCCAAAGATGTTATTCAACATAAAACAAACACATATATTACAGATCATGTAAACAAATGCAGCAAGCAATGGAGAGAAAAATGTAAAATTTCACAAGTAGGTCCAGTAAGGATCACCAGAAAAACAGAGACCTTTTAACACGTATAAAATGTACGTAAAAGACAGAGACATTTCCTTGTAATAATTAAACTGAGTATAGAGCAGTCTACAAGTACATATATAATAGTGATGAATTCAACGGAATTTAACTTCTGCTACAACTTCTTGCACTACAATTATGTTCCACAAGTCCTGTAGTACTTAATTAAAGAACATGGATATCCCATTTTCATTCCCATGCCTTTGACCAAAAAATTAGCCTTTCAAAAGATAAAGGCAAACAGAAAGAACACAACTTGATTCTCGCATCCATTATAATTTACGAGTGACTGGTAAAATACTAAAAAAATATAGAGCTGCAACAAAATTATTTTGGAAACCTGGTCCCATTCATCATCTTCAATTGTGCCTTTAATATTTCTGAAAAATTCTGTGAGTTGCCCTCCCTTTTTCCTCCCGGCAAGTGATGCAGCCACACCAGCATAGATATCAACAGCTGGAAAAATATTTTGTTTGAATAAACAAGGTTTCCAAGCTAAAAACCTATCATATAATAATGTCTTTATGACTGAGATTGTCTACCAGGAAGAGAGAACTCATATATCACTTGGAAGGCTAGGTCAAAGTTCTTTTCCACCAATGTTTCTGCAATCTCACACCTTCTCCTGCATGGTTTCCACGAATATAGATAAATGTAAAATTTAATTATATGTCTATACATCTTAGGCAACTTTTTTTCCCAGCTTCTGTGTACCTTATATTTAAAAAGATATTATATGTTCATAAAATCTTAGAACATGTGAGAAACTAGTAACAAGTTATCCGAGTGATCAGTATAGGTCCACTAACTTCTATGTAGAATGATTCATTACTATGCAGAGTTATCAAACTTATAAAGCATATAAAACTGGCAATGGTGACCTTTATATGGATGTAAGTGTATAACTGTCTCGTTTTGAAACTCTGATCTCTCTCACCGCTTGAGCAATGTGTGTGATCAATCAGTAATACTAATTTTAATATAAAGAAGTTTCCCTTGTTTCAAATATATCTGATGCAGATAGTTTAATGTGTATTAGATTTAAGTTGTTTCCATATAGTTGATTATGGTTTACTTGTGTTCCATTACACATGGTCATTTTTGTACTAACATTTCCCAAAAATACAAGTAACTGGAAAGAAATATAAACGAACTCAGTCATACACCACAAACCTGAAAGTTTCAGGGTCATTTGGATTTCCAAATAAAGAGTGCTTCCACTGTGATCCATCTGTATCATGAAACGATTTCACAACATCCACCTGCAATCGAGAAGTGTTGAATATAATATATGATCCAATTGAGGCCTCCTCTCGACACCGTAAGTTTTTTGGGAAGTTGGTTAACATTTTATCTGAGCTTGGTTTAGGGAGGTCTTGGGTTCGTCCCATTCCCAATTGTTTAAATTATATTGTTTGTTTCTTTGGAGAGATAAATATAATATATGATCCAATTAAGGCCGCCTCCTAACACCTTAAGGTTTTGATAGAGTTGGTTACTTAACAAGAAGCATGCTCCTAGCTAGGGTATGGATGACACAGATTGAAAAACAAACTAACGGAAAACCTTTTTATCCATTCTATATAAATGTAAAGAAATGCTTGCTTTCGTAAAAACAACATGTTTTCTCCACTATTAAAATCCTAGGTTACCAACACCATCAAATGTAGACCAGAACTTCAAGCCGCTTTCACAAAGGCTCTCTCACATAATTGGATCTTCACGTATGGACTTTTACTATCTGATTAGGCTCTTCTAACATGTACTGATCTGGTGAGAATATGCATGCTACGATGTCATACATGTTTATGCTGTGATGAGGTCACCTTTAGGACCGATATCCTTGGTTTGTCTCCAGTACTCCTTCATGTAGTACCCCCTAAATTTGTACTCTTTGAGACTCTCCCCCTATATATATATATATATACCCAGTTTGCAGGGAAAAAAAATTGATTTCTTGATTCATACCGACAAAGGTGAACATTGGAAAATATTTCATGATTGAGAAAACCATGTTGAAATAACTCTTTTTAGGCTAGTGCACCTAACAAACTGACAGATAGTCAACTTCAACTTAAGAACCACTCATAGAGTTTAAGAATTTGGCGTAAATAATTAATTCTAACTTATAGCTTATGCATGACAGTAACTGACTAAAAAATTTCTTTTTTCAATGCTCAGAATGTGTTCTTTTGCTTTACTTTTTTTTTAATAACCATACTCAAAATCTCCAACCTGTATGGCTACCCGGGCAGAGAATTTGACAAGTCCTTCCTCAGAGAGCTTTTCTTTGCCACGGACACCTTTGGTCAAAAGTTTAGTGGAGTCTCCTGCTTTGGATCGTGCAGACAATCCTTCATCAAAATGCATCTACACCACAAAATTAAAAATAGTTGGTAAATATGATAATTAGCACAAATAATTTACAACTGGAAGGATTGATGAGCTAATGACTGACCTTGGCATGTTCCAAGTGTGTTATAGCTTCCTCTTGTGAAGAAGAGTTCATAAATAACTGAATGCAGCAAAGCCCAGCAGCCACATGGTCCTTTTTGATCACCTGAATCATCATACAATTTTGAATTATAAAATTCCTACTTGAAAAAAACTAATGCAAGTTAGGCTTTTTCCCCAAAGGAAAAAGGAAAAGAAAAACTGTAAGGATCAGTACAAAAAAGGGGATCTTTGCATCTTTCTTCATGGAGAATATATCTATACTATATTATTAAAACCGAAACATTAAAAGTTTGGTATTTCGTCGCCGGTCGGTATTTGTGCCGGATTAGTAAATTGATAATTGGGCTTAATTTTTAAATATTGATCTTCTAATTAAATTAGTCTTCTAACTTCTCTAAATAAAACAATAACCTTATCCACTTTAAATACAAACACAAGTAAAATATATAAAAAAACTATATAAGAAAATTTTATACAAGGTATTAAATAAAATTAAAATTATTACTTAGCAAAAAAAAATTATTACTATAAAATTAAAAATAATTTTGAATCATATAGATAAAATATTAAAACAAATATAATAAAATATTATGAGAAATCCGTGCATCACACAAGATGCAAACTAGTATGTGTGTGCAGACAAATAATCTAGTTCCCGCTAACAAGTTGGACTAGTACATAAACATCAGTACGATCACACCTAGCCTAAATCCAATGGGATTTGCTATATATTTTAAAAGTGAACTCCTGTTTTTGAATTAAGCATATATAACAATATATTCTCATAATGCATGCCCCTTGGGGAATATATATAGAGAGTTGGGTTCTATGCATTATAAACCACTATTTAATAGGAGACCTTGGAGACCATATATGTACTACGTGCAGAACATTGCAATATATTTTATACTCATTTTCTGCTTGCAGTACATATATGGTCTCTGGTCTCCAATTAAAAAATGGTCTCCATTGAACATTTTCCTATATATATACATATTCAATAAAAGAGGCAATGCAACCCTTTAAGGGACACATTCATTTATACTCATCGAGTCTAATATGTTACTGAACTATCCAACATAACAAAATAATTGAATCCTGGTTAGTCAATCAGGAAATAGGTCAGGTATGTGTACAAAGTAATTTAATAAAAAGCACTGACAAAAAACTAAAACCTTCATACTTTAAAGTAAATTTTGAACAAAATTACTGGAAACAATTTTCATTTTTATAATGATGAATTACCAAAATGAGAAAAATTCTAAACCATAGCTTTTGAGACGTTTACAACAAGATAACTTGTCATGTGTTCAAACATAATTTCTCTCGATAACTAACCTACTTAGCAATAGCATTCTCTTATTTCGCTCTCCATTGTTGATTTACCCGCTTAAAACATCTCCTTTTGAAGTTTATGCTCTCTTGTCATGTACAGGAGCACGTCCAAACACAACCCTAAGATAACTAGACCCTTTCCTAAAGGATATTATAATTAGCTTCTATATTGAATGCCAGGTTGGACTAGTTTGATTATACTAGCGGTTGAGAGAAGTGGTTGTCAATCTACGGTGATGTATAAAATCTTGTCAATTTAGACTTACGATGACATGTACTTAACTAGAAAGATATATGATTATATGTCAGTTTATATAGAAGAACTGCACCTATTTGTTGGTTCTTTTTCACTGTTAGAGGTAATCTTACCCTTCATAGAGATCATGATCATATTGTTTCTAAATACCCTCGTCTTACAAAACAACTCTTGCACCAAATAACGTGCATCATAATTAATAGTCTATATTATCTTCTTGCTTCTTCAGATTTTAGATGTGAACGATCGTAGAGTTGAAGGAAATATATTGTACCTGAAAATTGTACAGAAAATTGAAATGTTTATGAGTTTCGCAATAGATACAAATACGAGCAAGTGCGGCCACCGTATGCTGATGCACATCTTGTGATGCTGCTGAAGACATTCTTGATGACAATACTTCTTCCAAAACAGGCATTGCACCATAAGCAACGCACAAATCACACAAGTCATCAATAATTCCATAATCAGTAACCAAAGGGTCAGGTCTCTGAGGGGAAGATGATGAAGTAACCAAGCCAAGTGATGATGGCTGAGGAGGTGAAGGAACAGCATTTGGAGGAAAGAACAACGAGCAAGCATCTTTGAAGTGCCCATGTTTAAACATAAAACTAAGCATATGTTGCCTTGCATACTGCAAAGTATAAGTATAAAAAGTTACAACCTCACACAAATATGGTGCTAAAACAAACAACTCAAATAGATAACCACCGCAAGGTACTTAATTAGTAACATAAACAGGAAGTAAAAAATATTAGGATTTGTTCAGATTATATATGTGAAATCACATTATGTTCACTTAGGCAGGGTTTTTTTTACAAGTGTAAACGGATTTCAGTATACACAAGCAAATGATAAGATATATTAAAAATATATCAGAGGCTTTTTGCTAACTTTAGAAAAGATAAAGTGCAAATATTAATCAATACAAATGCCATGCATGCATTCTCAACTTATTAAAGAAAACTTAAAGTGTCATTTGAAAACTGAATTCAATAGTGCACTTTCAAGCAAGTCAATGCAAGTGCTGCATAAACAAGGAAAATACAAAGTGTAGGTGCATAATTAAGATCAAAGGAGAAAAATGACAAAGCTTACATCCTGTAAATAGTTAACACATTCAGCATATCTAATGCTGTCCAAGTTACTACGAGGTCCATCTTCAAAATCTGAACTGTAACTAGTATTATCATTTGCAGATTCTTGGGATCTTCTCGATCTTTCTGAACGAGGAAAGGTTGAGGGCATGTACAAAACATTAAGATAAGAATCAGCAGAAAGAGAATCATCCAATATTGCTGGTGCGCTTCTAGCCAAATGTTCATACCTGCATTAAAGTTCAATACAAAAAAAATTGTATAAAACTTCTTATGGAATATAATAAGACACCGTAGATATTATAGATATCTTAAGAGATTGGGATACGCTACATCAGAAAACATGCTGCACTTCTGTCTATATAAATACTGAATAAGAGCAAGTTCTTTCTGGATAGCGCATAAGTAATACTTTGCCTGATTTCTGTGAATACTTCCTCGCTCCTCATTATATAATTTCTACTAACGTGCAAACTTGTTGATAATGTATAAAATCAATCCAGGATTGCGGGAAACTACAAAGTGCAAACATTACTTTAAAACGCACCATGTCATCTTTAATTCAATAATCTATTCTTTATAAACAAACATATCAAGACCACTAGTCAAGTTAAAATTGAAAAAAAAAAAAGATCTGATCTTAAAAGAATAAGAAAAATAATTTACTACACCAAAAAATAGAAATAAAGCAAAAAATGCATTTTACGAATATCTTAATGGGAAACAACGTTTCAGATGCAGTTACCCTCAAGAACAGCTGTCCCATATCATATCTGTAAATTGTTAATTTTGTTATTATTAAATCGAAGTGTTAATGGAGCATGATAGAAGCAAACAAAAAAAACTCAGCAAAAAGGTGAGCATTGTATGCAAGTAATAATAACATATATATACAGTTTTTTAAGTGGCTGAATACAGAAAATTTAGGCTTGAGGTAAGATATTTTTTCATGATAAAACAATCAACTGATACGTCTATGATTTTGAAGGATTTTATAATAACATTATCACCGGGAATGTACTACTGTCACAGTCTCCTAGATAAATGATATCAGTGGAAGCCTAATCCACATATTGGCCTCCATCTAAATGCATTTACAAGGCAGCTACTTTTACAAGTGTATTAAGTAGACACCGGACAACATATACAAAAGTAATGGCATGTAAATTCAATTTTAACTTTAAGTGTCTAATTTGAAAATCAGAGGCTAATAATTATAAGGGAGTTTTTATGAAGATTGAGATTATTCCGATACGTATAAAATAATTGTGCAAATTGTTTCATTCTGTTCAGCCCAGACGTTTCAGTGGTGCAGCAACACACCCATTCCCTATTTGAGATAAATAGCATAGCAAACGTGTAGCAAACTACAATTCTGTATTTATATAACAATAAATCAAGGGAGCAAGCTCAAAGACTTTTCCAAAGATAAAAAGTATTAAAACCTAGAATCTGCCTTACATGGAACGTACGGATGAAACGTCAGCTGGTGGACCTCCTTCCATTGTATTAATGATCTCCAGGATTGCAGGTGTAGGGTCGCCTTTATACAATTGAAGTGCTTGCCTACATCGTATCTTATAATAATAAGAAAAAGTTTAAGAAAATCCAGAAATATAAACACAGTGGAATTTCAGATCCAACATACTTAAATTTCACACGTGCTTGTGCATAGTGTTCCATTCGGATCAAAGCATGACCCCAAGCATTCCAAACAGGAAATATATCAATCTAAGTTGAGACCAGAAAAAAATTTACAGTTACTTGAAAATTAAATTAGGAGTAAAGTTCAAGTAGTCTGTAATAGATATACCTTACACTTCCTGCAAGTATATACAGCCATGCTATATCGTTCATCTAAAATCAGCCGGTCCCTTAGATGTTCAGAGGACTCCTTATCAGCAATATCATCAAGGGAAACAGCAATTCCAGATCCTAGAAGGCTTTGCAGGAGTTCAGCACGTCTTAACCAAACATCTACTTGTGACAGAGCTTCAGAAAGTTCATCAGTGGACTGACTGCCCACACTAGAGCTGCCGGCATCAGAAGATGCATCATCAATATCCCTACTTCTTTCCGAGTTACTTACAAAATCAGTATTCCCAGATATTTTTCTGAGCTGTGATTTTGCAAAGATAAGTCCCTGTATATGCACCCATGTATTCTGCATTAGTCTGTGTATATGCGCCCATATTCAGCATTAGCCTATCCATGTCTTCTTTTATTATGGTATATACATGCTGCAGACAATCAAGATGAATATTTAAACAACTGGAAGTACACCTGAACAAATGTCTCAGTAGCGCGATAAGCTCGACCAATAATTTCCATTGATGCATTCTCTGGCAATTGCTTGGAGCTCAATACGTTTTTCATCTGATTAATGCACAACTCCATAGCACCTTTGGCAGATACAGTTTCATCCGTACACAATGAAAGAAGTGCCTATCATGTATAAACAGAAAAGTAAACCTGCCTAATTAAACAAAAGCAACTTGGATGCATAGTAATTTATTGCATTTAAAGACAGCAATGGGACAACATGCATTAAATGCACTCGCATTTCTTTTCTTTTTTTAAGAGGAAGTTAGCCAGTAAAGTGCACCATCTTAACTTATTGGCCTATAAGAACCATAACTAAATCTCTATCTATGTTTCAGCACTTTAGAGGGACAGAATTTCATTATTTTGCTGATTTTAATTATGAAACCTTCTATTAAAAAAAATATCATTACCTTTTCTGCTAAATTATGTATTTTTTTAATAACCCTAAAACATAAATAAACCGAAAAAAGTCGCATGATCAAAAACACTGAGAACTTTTTTATCCTACCTTAAAGAGAATAATGTCAGGGGCACTTTCATATCGATGAGAAGAACGAACTCCTTCGTCTTTTATAGGATCACCGGTGAGCATCCACTCCTCGGCAAAAGGGACAGAAGGAACCCTTTCTTGTCCATCGGTAGAGTGTAATGAAACACCGTCTTCTTGGATACCAGCCATTGCCTCCCAAGCAACTCTTTCAGATTGTGGTAACCCAGAAGTCTTTCTTTTCCTATAAACGTCTTTTGGTACAGTTTTATCACCATTATTACGTGGTGTCCAAGAAAATGCTCTTCGAGCCTCTTTTTGCAAGTTACTTAGGCCGTTAGTAAAAGACGATTTTGTAGGTGTGCCTATTCTCGTCTTCTGTTTTGGTCTTGCTCCTGAAAAAGGTATTCTATGCTCTCGGGATGGAGAGGAAACACTGACAGCAATAGCTTTTGCAGCATAAGCAAATAGGCTGCTATTATCTCTCAATGAAGGAAATTCTTTAAGTATCTGCAAAAAATAGAGACAGGAATTGTGTGAACTTACTACTTAGAAACATCAAACACAGACTCTCTTATGGTTGTTAATTCTGTAGCCAGCGTACCACCAAAGCGGACTGGAATTGTTTCCGCATCAAAAGAACCTCCAGAATTAGATGAGGGTGCTCATGAAGGGAAGAGCACCTTTGCTGCCATGGCAAAGGCAAAGCAGCCAGAACACGAAGACCTAATGCCCAAGAGTTGAGCCTAGAAACTTCAACTTCTGACAATTTACCATCCCTTCTCTTCAAGAAAAAGTGAACCTACATCGAGAAAATTAGCAATCAAGTATCGCAGATCACAGATCAATCAGTTTCATACTTTTTGATAGAGTAATTTAATAGTAAAAACAGTACCGCCAATAATCACAAATTCACAATTACAATGTACCAGAAGGGAGATCAAATACAAGATCCTCCCAAAAATCACTTACAAGAAGCTGCTTTGATCTCAAATTGGGCAAAAGCTGCATTGCACCCATCGCAACTGGTAAAGCATCATCGGTATCACGTAAGGAAGAAAGAAAGCGTGAAGCTTCTGCTGGACCGCCACCATTAAGCGGATCTGCTGTAAGAAGTTTTACAAGCTGACGACCCTGCAGCTCTCTCTTCAAATCGATAGATAGTCCTGAACTTTCAGCTACCTCTAAAGCTGCTGAAACAGCTCCTTTGCCAGCTAATCTAAGAGCAAGACCTTCAGGATCTTCTTGACACTCTGCCTCAACCTAACAAATTCAAGATGGTTTTAAAAGTTTATGCCAATGAGAAAAAAACATGAACTATGAACACAAGAGGTATAGCATATAAATAGTAGTTATTCATTGGACAAAAGCTGAGATCAAATGTTTACCTCTTGCCAACTCACGTGTAGATTGTCCACTCTTAATATATGTTTGTATCTCAGCAACGATTGCCGCATTGAAACAACCTATATAACACCAAAGTTGTCAGTTAACATTATGGCCAAGCACATGTTTGGTTGGTATTTCCACTAATAAACGTACAAATTCAAATTTGATATATGTGAAGTCAATTGTAAGCCCAGAATATGGTTTCAAATAGCAGGAAAATATTTTGATCAGACACCTCATTCTTGATAGGGTCACTTTCAATCAAGTGGCAACTGCACATAGTAAGAACATCCAAAGCGGCATCCAGCTCCCATCTGTGCAGATATCTGCAATAGAATCAGACAACATTCAGCAACAGGTTCCTTAGCACCCAAGAGTAATAATGAAATTCAATAGCAGGTGAACATTTAAAAAACAAAAAATGGTCATAAAGACCCCGATTCTTCCTTTTGAATATATGCAACGATAATGGGCACACAAGTAACCCAAGAAATGCAACACTGTAGAACTGTCAAACTGACAAGAATGGAAGTTAAAACATTTAGCTTTCGGACTGTTGACAACAAAATATTTGTCGCCCTCATGGGAACTTAAAAATTAGCACAGCTGTGATCCAAGTAAATACTACCTTTAGTTCTTGGTATTAAACTTAACACTTCAACGCGCAGTACACTGACACCCACATTATGAATATAATTTCAATTCTCACAACTAGTCATGTTCATTTAATTAAGAACCCCACAGTTACTTAAAAAGAAACCCATCATATAAGTTTTATGATGAAGATATTTATTGATATGCCAACATCTTGGAGCAATTAAAGTTGACGGATGCTAGCTAAATCACAGCAAATATAACATGACTATGACAAACAACAGAGTTATGAAAAGCAGGCATGTACAAGTACCTGAGGGCAAGTTTAGCTGCGAGTTGTTTATCCTTTAAACGCAAGCAGTATTGCCAACTATTGCTCCATACCCCATGATCAGCATAACCATGACACTGTCCAGATAATGACGAATTATTCTCACCGCGTTCAATAAGTAGCTGAAGTAAATGATCTGAAGCTCCCTTTCTGAGGCAACGATCGGCAAGAGCAAGAGCATCCATCAAGTTTTCTTCCTCGATCAATCTACCATAACATATTAGGTTTAGTAAGTGCAACTCATCTTCATATCAATGATCCATGCCTAGAACCATAGCATCAAGCAATTGCATTCTGGCCTCATAAAAGACCTGTTCCTCGTGTATCATGAGTCATGACCACTTTGGCAGATATAAACTACTCCCAAACAATAACAAGAGTATAAAGATGGGCGTCTTGATATGCACAGCATCACGATATTGAAAACTAAACATGCTAGATAGTTATGGTTATAGATGAACGAAAATTAAAAGTATAAAAAGAGTATTTTCAGACATTGACTGACTCTGTACAAGGGAACCATAGTACCTCTCCACAGCTTTTTCATAGGGTGCTTCATTTTCCCAGTCAAACGAAAGGAAAACTGTTGTATCAACTTCCGCCCCTTCTGGCTTGACTGAATCAGGCAAAGGATCAGAAACCACACTTCCATCATTTCTAATGTCAGGCAGCAGTGTAGATTTATCGCTAACAGCAATTTCATCAAATTCTGACTCAGAATCACTATCATTCTCACGGAACCGCTTGATAGAAGTTGTTGCTTCACTTATATTTGCATCATCCCCAATTTTGTGCTCAGCCAGTACAGCAAATTCTGACACTCGATGGAGGTTACTCTGCATTTGTATCCAGCGGTTCAAAGTAGGAAATCTGCCACCACAATGGAAACAGGCAAACAATAATATGACCTTGTTAAGAAGAGAATGCAACAGTCAGTACTATTTAACCTAAATTTTACAGAGACTAACCTCTCTGATTGGTCAAGAGCAAATTCATAGAATAACCTGTTAGCATCAGGTGTCGGCAGAACATTATTGTTCATGGAACTAATAGTAGTGTCACTATCGCGAAACAATATACTACTTCCAAAAACACAAGCTAAGACAGCCCTCACTGGTGATAATTTGACAAGGTGCTTTACTATATCCAACTGAAGAGGGTATAGAGGAACTCCTGGTATGGACGAAGAACGGCTGTAACAATTGGGCTTCGCTTCTCCAGATGAAGGGGAAAGAACTAAACGTTCAGGGAAGTTGTTAAGGCTTGTAGGAACCACTGGGATACAAGCCCATCCATGACCAGATCGAGGAGGATATACTGGAGGTACACATGCAGAAATTACTTCATGGACAAAATCAGCAGACATAATTTCTGCCACCTTTCCTGCTGCATCTGTGCTACCCCTCTCAAATACCAGACGAGTTAAAAGCTGAAATAAAATTAACACATGAGCTACTTAAGATCATTAATGCAACTCATAATTAGCTACCGCTATTGTTAAAAGAAGCCAGCCTACAAAGATAAAAGTGCCAAAACAACGCAAATATTACACACCTTCTAAGGTTCTTCATTAATTTCTGTTTTTATATCCTAGCAACTGAAGTTCTTGCATAAATCTAACTTAGAGGTGGTGCCAATAAAAAATTCACACGTCTTAATGTCTATAGAGTATGAATCTTGTGCAGGAAGATATAGAACATACATCTTTGGGCCACTCGTACACAAGAGAGAAGTAGTTGAAATCATGAGTTGTATCTGCCCCATCCACTATGTCACCAATGGCAGCAATATGGAGGATAAATTGGGAGAGATACGTGGAAGACTTTGCATTTAGAGGGCCAAACAATCTATTTCCGATCTCTTTAATATCAGATCCAGTAGAACTCATACTAACTTCTCCAGCTGCCGAACTAGGCAATGACTGTTTGGAGACTATTAGTCCCAATCCAAGGACCCCATCCTTATCATGATTAAAGACAGACTTCACATCATTATATGACCCCTCTGATTTTATTGAACCTTTTTCATTTTCTTCGTCAGCAACAGCTCTAGCAAGATTGTGAAGCTTACCTAAAATCTCCAAAGCAACAATGGATCCTTATAAACCGATTTCTAACAGTACAGACAATAGGAATACCAATATGTATTTAGATACAATATATACAAAGAATTAAGCTTTCACAAATAACTAAAGTCTAAAGTTTAAAATTTAAATTTAAGAATATGGTTACCACTAAGAAACTGTCGTTTTCCCATATGAGCATCATCAATCATCTGATGTAGCATAACAAGAGCGCGTTCCCTGTGTCCTTGTCTGTTGAAATCCTGCGATGAAAAAAGGACATTCTCCCCAGACAATACAGCCTGAAGAACTGGAGGTTTGTCCTGATAGACAGAGCCATAAAATCAGGTACAAGTGAAACGCTTGTCTAACATATACAGCATATGAAAGTCGGCATTAAAGCACTCTATATTTGACAGCAAACCACTTACAAGTATGCCATTATTTTTCCTAAGATAAAAATGCACTGGTTTTTAAAAAATCAACAAGCTTTTTAGGATAAATTCCATTGGAGATCTAAAGATTTAATCAATCTTCTACGATTTTAACCAAGCTATATTTATTTATAGAATTATAGGATTGATACAGGGTAATAGAGTTTCGTTATAGCCAGGAAAAGTGAAGAGAACTAAGGATTCTTACCAGAAACAAAATTCAAATTATTACCTGTTCTAACATATCATGTAGGTGCTTCAAAAGACGTCTCACAACAGAAATTATCGCCATTTCATGAATCTGATCCCAGTAGGTTGAGCCTGCCTTCCGAGAACCACCCGGATAGATCTCAGATAACATGATCTGTGCCTGAAGATGAGACAGCAAAGGTACTCAGTTCCATTTAATTTTATTACTATATAGAGGTATCACACTTTAATTCTGCAGATATGGGAGATTGAAATGCAAGAGCCAAAGAAAATGTGGTGGAAATATTGAGAAGGAACACCTATAAGAAAATAACCAGGAAAGTTCCTACACCAATACTTTTCTACTTGCAAATAATTGAGATACACACAAACACATAGATATCTGCAAGGCACAGACTGGACATAGTTTTCCCTAATAGCAAAATAAATAATGATAAAGTTTCATCATGTACTAACTCCAAGACAAGAGCCAGAGTACCTGATTGTTTTATCAAATTTCAAGATATCCATATTAAAAACATGGATGCACCATATTAAAACAACGATTTAACAGGTCAACTCAATGGAAGAATGGAACAGTAAGATGTTGGATCCACAATTTAAAATATTAACATAACACTGGAGTTATACCTGATCTAGAAGCCTCAGAGACACATTTGCAGATTTTGAAGAAGATGCAGCAACATCAATGCACAACAGAATCTAGAAGAGAATAGAACATGTCAGCATTCTAAAGTACTATACACATCCAAAAAATAGGCAAAAAAATCAAAATCAGTTATATTAATGTAAATGAAATATTCACTTACTGCTGCCAGAGGACCTAACTGGGAATGAAGAGAGGAGATATCCAATTCTTGACCAACAGAGGTTCCATCAGCAGCACGCGAAACAGCATCCTCCACCTGCCAAAATACTAGTGAGCATGAACCACTGTATAAATTAAAAAAAAAAGTACATGCACGAAAAATAAACCCATCTAGGAAAATAAAAATAGAAGTTGCTGAAAAGAATGTAATAATCAAGAAAAAATGGAGTAAAGCGGTTTGTTGCGCATTACGAACCATGGTAACAATTTCAAGTTAGATAACAACTAGCGAAAAATATTTTTCCTGATTGTAACAAAAAATCAGGAAATATTTAAAACATATCCAAGTCATAGTTTTATATCCTTTCCAAGTTTTATACATCTGAATATTTTTTATGTTATTTAATTCAAAAAGGAACTTCAATCTTCAAGATACTTTAATTCTTTGTTCATTGCCGAATCTTTCTTTAATCTATGGCTAATAAGGTAATAGTAAATAGAAAATAGTATGTACAGTCAGATGTAGCAAAAAATATTTTAAAGAAATTTAGCAGATCAGATAGGAAATTCAGCAAGTTTTGAATACTAATTGCAATATGATATGCTTAATATATACAATAGAACAGTCACCAATAAAGCTCATACAGATGTTCTTCTAAATGCACCATCTACCCATTCGGCCAATTCAAGTGTTGCTCTATCTTCCGATGATAATCCAAAACGATGTACAGTTTCTTCCCCAATGTCGTATTTAGCCCTTTGCATGCAACTGCACAATAACTAAACATAAGCTTTATAGTCTTCAAACAGATGGTTATTGCATATAAGGGAGAAAGTTGCCACCAGCAAGGGCGCCAGACTGCCTATCGCATGTCATAGACTGTATTTCAAGAAAACAATTCTCTAGAGAAGATGTTGCAGCAGTGAAATTAAATTAAATAGCATCTTCCCCAATTGTTTACTGGTAATATACAATGCTTAGCAAAAACGATTCTTGATTTCACTTTCTAGCAAAAGGAATACTACTCTTTCCACTCATAAGCATTTTGTGCACTGCGGTTTCATTTCGTCAACTCCATAAGGGAAAATTAGTCAACATCCCCGTCGTCTCCCATTCTCATTTCTGAGAGGAGAGGATAGCCAAAGACCACATGTAGAGCCTGAGTAAGGCATGGGCCTGTACTTGTATGAATCTAAATTATTTTATATAAAATATTCCATTTAGTTAATAATATAGTAGAGATTTGTCAAAACCCAATTTAGCCCAATCTTCAATAATTTGAAGGCATACGGCCCGAGTGACTGGCCAACCACAAAAGATCACCAATATGGCTTTAATAGCATGATAAAATACAGTTTTAAATTTAATGATGTGATAGAAGGGCTGAAAATTAAGCATAACTAAAATTTTATTATTAGGCCTAAATTACCACCGAGGGATTTCTCAAGTTCGGCTTTAATAGATTTCGTACAGTATAGAAGTACACATACATATTTATATATTCACATATAATGATGTATTTTGCATCATGGGAATATCAGACTTATGCTAATGATGAATGAAATTGCATTGTCACATAGACACTTCATCACCTGCTCTGGTTTCTTCTCCCTAGTTATCTCCTCTATCCTAATTCCTATATATTTATTTCCACGTCTCCTGCATGTTAGTAACTTTCAGAAGCAGCTTTTACTTAAACCCTAAGAGTATCATTCTAGATAATATTAATTTGCACGTGATGAATATGTTTTAACAATCTATACTAACTCACAGATTTAGTAGCTTTGATGGGGCTGCGCGCAATACAGTTAATGCCTCCTTCCAACTCCACTGGCGTACAGATAATGGTAGAAGACACTGTAAGATTGACAAACGCCACTCCCAATCTTCAATAAAACGTTTAGCATGTATGCTTCTCCACTCTAAAGCTTGTCTTTGATTAGCAGATACATTGGCATTCAATGAACTCTCCTGTTCAGGTACGGCCGAAGGTAGATTCTGCTGCAGTATTTTTAGTAGTAACTTTGTGAAAGATACAACCATCTCGTTTCCTTCTCCATGAGTTTCAGCTTTAGCATAGTCAACGTTAAATGTATTAGGTAATTCAGAATGGCTTGCCCCAAGAGGTGTTGCTTTCAGATCATCCATATGAAGCAGGGATATAATAATATTGATCATCAATATCTGCAGCACATGTAAATATTAAAACTGCTAGTGGAGATATTTAATATACATTAATCCCCATACAATTAGATATTTTTATAGAAGGGTAGTTTCTACCACAATAACTAAGTTCAGTCATTTGAAATCCAGAAACATCTAACCTGAGTCGCATGGTCACAAATGAGATAGACTTAATATTATGGAAGTTCTCAACTCTATAGCTATAAGTGGAAAAAAATGTTGTAACTGCTTGTGTATGCTTGGATGAGCCAAGATGCCCAAATCTACTTGGAAGTTGGTATGCGAAATCAGAAAACACTGCTAAAACATTATATTGATATAAATCTATCAAATTCATTTACGTGCACAGAAAAGGACTTGTGGAGCACGGCTGTACTCTAACTCTAATAGTCTAAGGAGTGACTGTGTTGTAACCAAGTTCACCACAGGGAGAGGGATCACATTGGATGTTACCCAATCTCTTCAATTGTAAACTAGTATCAAGAGAAGCTATTGTTGTCAAGTTCTACTTTTACATTGTAACTCATATTCCAACATGACAATGGAAGTTGGAATTACAGGAAAATGAAATATTGACATATAGAGTCCCCATGTCAGGCATATTCCTAATGGAACCATAATAACCAGGTAAATATTTAAACTTATAATTGTAGTAAGATGAGATACATGCCTAGCATAGGCATACTTTATATTATAAAGAATAACATATTCAACACAATACATAAAAAAGTTATAGCAGAATATATTTTATGGATTATGCTCAACCTTGCGGGGAATAATGTTGATGGCCTCCAGGTGGTTTTTCAGGTCTTTTAAATAGCACAATGCCACTTGGTAGCTTTCTTTCACATCAGCCACACTCCTGCCCATAACTTCCAGGGCAATAATAGCAGATTCCAGTGCATAACGCATGTGCATCAATTCAACATCTTGCATCCTTTCAGAATCACGAAGAAATCAAAAAGTTAACAGTGCATCACACAAACTAACCTTAAACTTGAGTTCCATTATTTCTACTAGGAGAACTGAGAGTCTGACATCATATCATACAGCTTTATATAGTAATGGTTCTTATCTAACACAAGAAACACTGGAATGGGAACCAATCTAAAAGATTTCAGTCCAGTGATATATGAGGAATGGATCGTTTAGGTATACACTTTATAATCTTTTACAACTCTTAGAAATACATATAAAATGCTCAGTTACCCAGACTCTTTATTTGGCCTCCAGTACCAATGGCGGACACTCGACAATTGGATATCAGTATGGACACGCACACTTGTTTTATTAGGCCAAAACATTTTAAGATCTATAAAATATTTTCAAGGTCGACACTTGTACAAGTATCCACTTTGGACACTTTCAACTGAGTCTGAGTAACAAAGGGAAAGTGCATATAATAATTGACGGGTTGGTAATGCAGACGGACTTCAAGATATTACACACAGGCTATTATAACAAATGCGTTGAATATTTACGATTTATTAATTTTCTTAAACCTGGGATAAATTAGGATCCATTGATGCAACATTGAGGTTGGAGCAAATGTTGTATAAAGAGATACTACTGAATTCTGATGGAAAGATAAAAGCAGTAGCACTAAGAACATGCATACAGACCTGTTCCAGGCTGCTAGATTAGAGGTGATTGGCTGCATGCTAATTAGTTCAATAGCATCTTGATATTTTATGCCTGGCACTACATCAAACAGAACCTACAATGAATAGCAAAATATAAAATAATGAACGAGGCGTTATGGAATCATGTTGACAAAAATAAAATTATACACTTGACCCAGTGACACATAGCATGAACAGATTCAAAATTCTATTTTAGAGATAAGTGAGTAATGGCAGAATTAGTACAACTACAAAAGTTTTAAAGAGACGAGGGATAATATCGAAATTAATACAATAATCTCATATAAATATCAAAATTTTAGCCCAAAGTTCATTTAAAAGTTCATTAATACATATAAATATAGACTGATCGCAACCAGTGAAAGAGCAATCTCAGTAATCAACAACATGAGGTATAGTACACATGGAAATAACTTGATTTATCAAAGAATTTGTATTCATTTCAATTAATTATATGAATGTAGGAATAAGTATACAACTCAAACCAACATAACAATTTCTATCTAGAACCCAAATATAAAATAAATAAATCTATTCGCCGCTCTATATTACTCATACTTTAACTATTTAATAACCAATATAGAAAATTATTTATACTTACATTTGTGTTCACATCAACTTTAACATGATGAACAAAGAAAGATGCCGTTCAATATATGTAGATCTAAGTAAATTCTACAAAACTCAGCTTGTGTCACTATATTATTTAGCAAAATACACTTTTTCATCGAAAACTTTATCAATTCACTTGATGCAATCTTTAGGATCAGATCAGAATTCAAATTTGATCATATCTTACGTTGTCGTTCATTCCAGACATCAAAGAGATCATAGAATTTAAAAACCACAGTCCTAACCAATATAATTATATAAGAGTATATGTATTAATGGAAAACCTCCATCTGCAAAATTATCAGACATGAAAAAATATCATCCTCGAGAATTCTAAAATTCTCTCTGTTTACATGCCAGTAAAGTCATAGTACAAACCTATTAAAGCTACCCAAGTGTAGTCCTGTCACATATCTAGAATATGTGAACTATCATTAAAAAATAATACTCCGTATTGAGACAGTGCATGCATACGCTTCTTTTAAAATACCCATATGGCCATATCCAAAACTCATCAAGTCCACATACTCACTGTCAAAGGAAAATTAAGAAAAAAACTGCCAAGGAATTCTTCTTATAAATTATAATTAATATAATTTCAAGGGATATGAGGATATAGATTAGTAGCAAATAGCCATGTTTTTTGGACCATTGATTGTGCCTGGTATAAGACATGATGCCGCAAGGCCACGACATGCTGAGCTCCCTCACTGGCATATAGCAAAGGACTGTTTACGGCAAATTGCTCACTTTAAAAGCTACACCTAAACCAGTGTATAGCCAATGCTATTCAAGTATTCAGTAACAAGATGAATGGTGACTCCTAGGTGAAATATTGATGATACAAGTACAACACTGACAAGTATATGAAGAAAGTCATTAGGTTTGAGGTATAACGGCAGCTAGAGGCAACTCACAAGTCTTAATATTCAGACTTTTGGGTTGTCCAACTATGAGGAGGTTGGAACCACGTATTATTTCACTTAAATGATAAAAGAAAGAGCTACAAAACGTCGTGAAGTATTAAAGACAACAGTTCTTATTTTTTATAAAGGGAGGGTGATAAACGACTACCACTTAATATAAGAAAGTGGACATAATTTCTGTCCTCCGAAAATGTAATACAAGAGACCACAAGTGTATCCATTATAACATCTAAAAACTTATTTGTTCATCGCGACCTTCTGTGATGGTCTTCCGAGGACTAGCGACATTCCTTCTTTACATAAGACTGCACAGTCCTAAACTTTAATAGCAGAAACTTGAGTTTATTGAGAAGGATAAGACTTGATAGTGGAGGAATGCATAGGTGAGTATTTACATCTCTGCAGTTGACCACCAAAAAATAGAAGGATAACGTACAGGATAATCTTCTCATCAAGATTTTACAAGAATAAGATTACTACTCACAAAAAAAAATGTACTAGCTTGATCTGTAAAAGCATAATACTAAATGAAACACTAGGTTTTGATATCACAAGATGACATTACATGGTACCTACTAGACTTTACTTCCATATGAATGTTTTAGACACAAACTAATGGGTTCTGAATTATGATTCCAAGAGAGGTTTTAAACAATCTCAGAATTGGTGTCTTAAAATAGAACGTCCGCAAAATACTTTAACTTATATAACTAACCAAAACAAATTAGAATGGTAAATACACACCATACCCGCATATAGAGAGCCACGGTAGTGTACTCCTAATTTAATAATTAATAACTTATAAGACAAAGAATCAATTGCAAAAGCATTACCACAAAGAAATAACAACAGAAACGCCACAAAAATATAAGCCAACTACAAATATAGATATAGAGTCGTACCCGAATGGGACTTCCCACAGACAATCTTTCCAACACCAAATTTTCAACAAAAGTATCAAAATGGACATCTTCAACTTCACTCCTTGGAAGTTCTCTTCTCGACAACAACAACGAGGACTTCAAACTCCAGGATTGGCCAGAATTGACGCAAGCAACAAAAGTAGCCAGATCCAGTTGATAACATAGAAAATCACAAAGATGCTCTACACAAGATAACTACCAATTCCATTTACATGTAGCAATCAGGTTTCAATATCTGATGATGTAGGATAAACTAGTAACAAACAAAAATGTAACTGATCAGATGGTTTAGAATATGAAAAAAATTACCTTGTGTGAATTACCGTATTGGGAAGATTCTTCCAGCTGGAGGGCCCGTGATTTGGTAGTCCACAGAAGCTGCATTAGCTTTTTTCTTAATTTGGTTTTTCCCGACAACAGATCCCAACCCATGACAACTACTAGGGGTTGAAGTCGAGGAAACAGTGAGAGAACCTATGAAAAAAGATCGTAAAAGCACATTATAAACGTTAACCAGCACATCAATTACAATTTGAATGTGATAAATGATTGAGACATGTACAACTGTTATAATGTAATTACATCGCTCGCTTCTTGAAGTTGCTCCCTCTTGACAGCGGACAAGGCAATATTCATGACAGACTCTAATACATGAATGCCAGAAACACGAGCATAATGATACAAGTCCCTCATGCACGAATAAGTTGCCATCTTCAAACATGAAGTTGTGTCCCCTGTCTCTGGCTTTGCTTCTGAAATATAATTCCGCAAACGCTCAAGCGGAGGTAAAATTTGATTGCTGCCAGAAGCTCTGTAAATATCAATCTCTTCAGCTAGAATATCATCTTGGATAATCTGTGGAAGTGAATTCATGATATCAACGCCCACCCAGATCAATATTATAAAAAACGAAACTAGGTTTTTTTGTGTATTCAAAAACTTCACATATCTAGGAAATATCAGAAGAATATAGAAAATAGGTATTATCAGAAATGAATATCTACAGCATCAATCTAGAGCTAGAGAAAATAAATGTTTTTCTTTTGAGAAAGGATTTAAACTTTTGGTTGTCATTCTGTATAGCCAGCCTTCTTATACAACAAGCAGAGCATGATTATACTGAAATATCTATTTGTTCTTTGAGAATAAAATGAGATACATGCTAAATATAAATTCACAAAATATCCTGAACCAATAACTAAACCAAACATACGCAGTGTATTCCACTCTTAAAGCAATGTATGGGGAGGGTAAGAGGTACGCGAACCTTACCACTCCTAGAAAGAGATTTGACAGTGCAATAAGAATAACCTATATATATATATATATACACACACACACTCGATTTGTCAGTCTAACCTATATTTACGAGCACACTCATGAAAATAGTCACAAACTTAGTTATCAAGCTTAGGACATGGATTCTATATGAACCAATGGATTTACGAGCCTACTTATTGAACTTGTTCACAAACTACATTCGAGTCTACATATACAGCCCTACGCCCTACATTTATGTAAACACCTTGAATTAGACTATAGGTAAATTAAAACGATGAAGAGTTTTTGTTGGGCCATATAAACAAAATTATTTTTACTTACTATACACCTCTTTTAAATGTAACTTTTAGTTCATTTTGTATAGAATAGAGACTTATAACTTCAATTTTAGCATTCGTGTGCATGTTACCCCTTCGGATTCTTTAGATTAAATTTCTATTCATATTGTTGAACTTGTCTAGTGATTCCTTTTGCAAATTTGTTAAAATTAAATCATTTATTGCAACTTCCACTCTATACAGTTTTATGGTCATTCCTTTTAAAAATTGTAAACAAAATGGTGTCTATGGCATACTTTTTTCACAAGAGACTACGTCACAGATTTCTTGTTAGAAGCCACCACACAAAAGAAAATGCTGAATTAACTTGCAGCTCATCCGGGAACATTATTGTTATTAATACTAGGTGTCTAGGTTTATAGTCAAATGTTATATTATCGGGGAGACTTAGGCTTTGTTTGGATAGGCAGTTGGGGAGGGAATGGTTGGGTTGGTAATGGATGGGTTGGGTTAGTAAGGGATGGGTTGGGTTGAACCTTCACCTTATTTGGATGTAAGGATTGAGTAAGAAGGGTTCAACCCTTACCTTATTTGGATGGAAGGTTGGAGTCAAGTTTGGTTAATAAATATTTAATATATAAAATAAGTTTTTAAATTTTAAAAATAAAAAATTAAAGTTTTTGCAAAATTTAGAAAAAAATAAATTTTAAATTATTTATATTTGACTATCTTTTTAATCTTCAACATGATAAAATATTAAAATAAAATTATTAGAGCAATTAGCATTTCACACCCTTTATCTTTGGACGTTTTTTCAATTTGGTCTCAAACTATGTTTCTTGGCATATTGCACCTCTAATTTTCAAACTCACTGCACTTTGCACCCTTTTGACCAAATTAGGGGTAAAATAGGAAATGATTTATTCAATTATGGTTTATGACAACATGCACCCCATAATTTTAAAATTTCGACAAAGTGCACCTTCACATAATATTTTATTTTTTTAAAAACAAGAGTAAATATTTTAAAAATAACCATTTGTAATATATATTAGCTAATATTTTTCTGAGTGAAAAAATGCCAAAAAATATAAATTATTTAAAAATTTCCTTTTTAGAAGTAAATTCAAAAATTAATATTTTATATTAAGCGTAATTTAATATGCGTACAATATTATGTCTCATTCTCTCTCTCTCTTTACATCTAAGTCTTATACTTGCATAACTCACTAAAAACAAGATATTTGGGAGACGGAAATATTTTTTTGCGCATAATTTTGGTGGTATAAATAAAATTTTAATATTTAAATTTTTATTGACAAAAAAATAAAAGTAATTAATTGAACTATATGTTCAATACACCTTGAAATATATGCAAAATTCAAATGGACAAGTAACTTAAGACAGAGGGGGTATATCTTTTAACAAGTATCACTAAATAATATATTAACTAATATAACTTACGAAGTTACAATTTGGTTATTTATAAAATATTAACATTTATTTAAAAAAAATATTAAGTTAAGGTACACTTTGCCAAAAATTTAAAATTATGGGGTGCATTTTGCCATAAACCATACTTGAATAAATAATTTCCTATTTTACCCCTACTAATTTGATCAAAAGGGTGCAAAGTGAAGCGAATTTGAAACCTAGAGGTGCAATAAACATAGTTTGAGAACAAATTGAAAAAGCGCACAAAGATAAGGGGTGCAAAATGCTAAGTACTCATATTATTATTAAATTGTGCTCAATATTAAGCTAAGAATAATATTTTAGCAATTAAAATTATATATTAACAATAGTACATACAGGTAGTCAACATAATCAACGGAGCGGGTAAAAGTGAAAATAAGGGGGAGAGTGAAATCGCGAGGAGCAGAGCATCTCAACACCCCGATTTGTGTGTTGAAAATATCATCCAAACTAACTCTTACTCAACCCTTAACCGACCCTTTGAAATCCAACCCTCCTATTTTAAAACTCCATCCAAACAAGGGTTTTGACAGAACCAACCCGACCCTCCCCAACCCCCCCGCCCTCCGAACCAAATACACCCTTAGAGGCTGCTTGTTTATCCTTATAACTTGAGTTGGTTCCAACTTTAAATTTCATTAGGCGATAGATCATGAAATGGAAAAAGTTGACTTTTGAGTCCCTGGTAAGTATCAAGGAGCTACTCATCAAGAATTTAGCTTTCAACTTAAGAGCTTTGACCATTATAAAGATCTATATACTCTCGCTTATAGTAGTACGGAAATACCAAAGCACCAAACAATTATAATTTATGTTGAGAGCTTTGAACATTACAAACTCTCATTTATAATACCAAATCAGTTTACATTTACAAAAATCATTAGTCTTTATCTTCTGGTATATATATCCTCTTTCAATTTGATATTTAAAACTCTTTATATATAACATTACTAGTTACATATCAATAATATATGTTGTTGAATAATTATTGATAAAATATTACCACATTACATACTACTTTATAGTTAATAGGTTTCCCAATTTGTTTTAAAAGTTATGGGCAAACTTGAACAAAACATTTATAAATTATTGAAATCAAATCTTCTTATACTAAAAATTATAATGTTATAAGAGGAGCATTCTTTAGAAAAAACAGGAATATACGAAGCAAAGGATAATATGTGTAAGCTAGATATAGAGAACTGATCTACAGAAATGATCTTTCTTAGGATTCTGAAGTAAGCAACTAGGAATATACAAGAACGATGAACCAACTTAAGGCTGCAATTAAATATTACATTATATACCAAATAAGATATCATTCTTAAGTAAGTCCTTTCTCATCCTTTTTCTTTTTCTCTAATGACAACTATAAAAAAAATTATATTTGCAGGCAAGAAATTACTAATAAGCATACTTCTCCAAGCAGAGATTGGTGACATTATTAAGATAATATCTTCTGCTTAGTCATAATATGATTCCAAAGAATTCATTCATTTCTTAAGGTTAGCCAGACAGGCTCTTAGAAGTTTGAACCCATTAGTGTAAGATCTCCGAGGAAACACAGGTTTGCCCTATTCAAGCGAAAATTCATAGATTACAGCATATTACTTATTTACTTTTTTTTAAGATGGTTTGCTTGCTTTCTCTGGTCCTCTGATACGGCCTACGGGTGATCTATGCAGGTATGTAAGATACTAATGGCATCAGACAGTCATTTTATAAAGCAGGTAGTCTTTCCCTAAAAAATAAGTGTATACCTGTGCATATATCTGACTTCGTGTGTGTGTGTGTATGTGTGTGTATGAGAATAAAAACCCTGAGGTAGACCTCAAAAAAGTTTCCCAAGGTAGTGATTGACTTGAGTGTATTATAGTAATTATCTTATTACTTACTCTCCTAATTTATAAACAAAGTAAAATAAATGGTAAGTAAATATTTAACAATAAAGGACCATATTTATTTATTTATATGTATTTGTTGTGATCTCAGGAAAAGTATTCCGAGGTTAATCTCAGGATCCCTATAATATATATATATATATACACACATATAGGTCTTCAATTTGTACTTCATTTAAGGGTACTCCATTGAATTCAATGGAGTACACATATAGGTCTTCAATTTGTGACACATATAGGGTCACACACGGTTGAATTCAATGGAGTACCCTTAAATGAAGTACAAATTGAAGACCTATATGTTCCGCATTAAATTCTGCAATATATAATAAGCAGAATATGATGCAGAACATATGTTCTCCAATTAGTACTCCATATAAGGTTCTCCATAAAACTTTTGTGTGTATATATATATATATACTTATTAACTTGAGATAAAAAAATTCATAAAAACAATCCATCACGGCTAAATATACAATATCTCTTTTCCTAAAATGTTGGTGTCTTGGGTGAAATATGATTTTGTATATTCATCATGACCAGATCATCACTTTCATTAACACTAGTTCTATCATCATCATTTCAGCTCTTACATGCATCAAATTAAATTTAGGAAAGATTCACCACCTGAATCATTTGAACAAGACGTGTGCAGGTTGAGGAAAGAGCTTCCACGTAGATCGATAACAATTTACGCCGAATGGCCAGCCAGGTGTCTCCGTATTCATCCTTATTCAACAAAACCCTCTTGACCAGATCTTGCAAAATCACGCTATTGAAAACAACAAAAGGGAGAGCATATAACTGAACAAGGTCAATTTAGGAGTCTGAAACCAATAATTGTACCTTGAAGTATTAGAGCACTTCAAAAAGCAAAGTATCACATACATGATTATAAGCTCTTTACACAGATTAAAACACTTCTGATGGAGATATCATAACAAGTGTAAACTTTTCCAATATCTAGATTGTGAACAGATAATTTTCGTCGTCTCCTGAGAAAAGAAAACAATTTTTGGAACTAGTAATTCCAGTAGCCTCGTGAAAGTCGTATATAAATATATTTTTTTAAGGAGTTCTTATATCCCAGATTGCATCCCACCATCAAGGCATCTTTCTGTTCAATGAATTCACTAAAGTTAAACACTAAAGACATAGCACGAGATATCTCTCATCTTTGTCATTATATTATGACTTGCACTCTCATTTATTTTGCATTATCTTGCTTCTTTGAGTTTATAAAATTTATTTCTGGAGCGTCTAGGAAGGAGAGTAGTCTATTGATCTCTTTACCTCGATAAACAAAACACGAAAGCAACACAGGAAGTACTTTGCACAAGCTGAAAAGGATCACACAAGTTCCCGATTCTGACAGTTGTAATTCAACATCACTCTAGAAATCTCATTAAGTGTTGAGCTCTAACTAAGTTTTTTGGTACACTGGTCAATTTTTCAGGGGTGTTAGTGCTCTTAACGGCTAACCATATATGACTATACAGTTTTTGGGAGGTTGATTATTGGAAGACATAGTGCACTTCATAGAAAAGGGGTGTATGAGGTCAATTGGGAGAATCTGAAACCAATGACTTGTTCCTCAAAGTATTTAAGCACTTCAAATGGCAGAGTTACATATATGATTTTAGTAGAAAATTCCAATGTGAGTAATGTTTGTTCCACCAATTAGCTTCTGAACTCATTACAATTTTCTTGTCTCCACAGTAAAGAGAACGAGTTATAGAACTAGTAATTTTAGTAGCCTTGTGAGTGTTACATATATTTCTTGAGTGTTCTTGTCCGAGCTCGATATTTATTGCATTCTCTACTTTCGAAGGTACAGGAAGCTCTCACTGTCAAGGCATCTATTTGCACTATGACTTCACAAAAGTTATATACTAATGATCTTGATTAGGGGTGTACATGGGTTAGAAAACCCGACTAAACCGACCCTACCCGACCCTAATATTAACCGACCCAACCCGATTTAATTCAACCCGATATATAATTGGGTTTAAAATATTTTAACCCGTCTTTTATGGGTTGGGTATAGGTTTGACTTTTTTTAACCCAACCCAACCCGATTACATTTAGGGCAGGCTACTAGGTATATGTTTATACTTTATATCATTTCCACTTTCCAAGTGCTGTTGCCGCTCTTCTAAAAGAAAAAACCTAGATCTAACTGACCCTCTCCTTCTTTGTTCATTCCTTCATGGTATTTTATTTGTGCATTTGTTTATTTTGTAGAGAAGGTAAACAAGATTAAAGACCATGCTAGTGATGCCACTACAAGTGACAAGATGACAACCAAGAATATCACAATTAAATTAATAAGATTCACATTCTCATTTAATTTGCATTATCTTGTTGCTTTAGGTTTTCGAAGGAGAGTAGTCTGTTCGAACAAAAACAACACTGAAGCAACACAGCATGTACTGTGCACAAACCATTGGACTTGTAATGAAAAGGATCAGTCAAGTTCATCATAAAAACACAAAGTTATAAATTAAAAGTATTACACATAAACATTTCATACAGCTGACCAGTAACGAACTACACATACCGGTATCTAGACTCCTCAACTCCATAATCCAAATGAAGAAACCGTAAATGACCAATCACTCCATCTTCATCACCGTTTTTAAAACACTCACTCATCGCATCCAAATGCGCAACCTGCACAACCCTCCGAATCATCCTAAACATCTTATGATCTCCATCCACCTTCCTCCCTAACCCCATCTCATCACTATCAACTAAACCAACCTGCTTCTCCACATTCTCGCACAACGCCTCAAACAACTCCGCATTCTCCAACACAACCTTGTTCAAACAACCAAACTCTTCTTCCTCAAACTCCACCACCACTCCCTCGTCGCCCTCATCCACCGCACTCGGCCTCAACCTACTAAATCCCACCTCCAAAACCCTCTCCAAAACCCTAAAAACCTCCACATTTCCCGCCAAAACCCTAACCTCCCCCTCAATTTCAACATCTTCACCCAAAGCTTGAACCTTTTCAACACTATCAGCTACCCTAGAGCTAATAACCTGCACACAAACCAAAAACTCGGCACGCAACCGGAGCGAATAGACACCGAAACTCCAAACATCGAGACACGGTTGATTAAAATGGAGCAATTCGAGAGCACACAAATAAGTGAGATGGGCAGGAGAAGGACAGGAAGGTGAAAACAACAAGTTATCGAATCGAGCGCCTTTCGAAACAATGGTTTGTAAAATTGAGCGAGATAAGTTAGGGTTTCGAGATCGGAGAGTGAGGAGAGTGGCTCGGAAGGGTTCAAATTGGCCTAAAAAGAGGTGGTTTATGATCACTCGACAGAGAAGCTCCGTGTCTTTATCTACCATCTTCACATATATCTTTGTATTTGGGTTAAATTATATATTTATTTAAAATATACAAAACAAAGTCGTGCAAATTGTTAGTGGATTAAGACGTAGCAATTGATCTTCGGACGCCTCATTCTCTCTCTCCCGGCGGTCTTTCACTATTCCGATGTTGGGACAAATATTGATATCTACTCTATTTAAGAGAAGTTTGCAAGTCTCTTCCTCTCACTATACAGACACACACAGATATTTGGTTTCTTCAATTTAATTGGATTGAATTGTTTACTTACATGCTTCTTGTCCACGTTTAATATTTATTATTTACAGCTTTTTATCTCTAATTCTTCTAGTTCAAGTTCTGTTTCGAAATTTCATTGTTGTTTCGATTTGTGTTCAGTGGAATTGTGAGTCTTTGCAATCGCTTTTGCAATTTTTGCAGTTTAAGAGTCGATTAATGGGACAGGTTTTGTACATCATTTCAATTAATTTATAAATTATGTAATTAAATATATGTTTATATAAAATTTCTTTTAAAGTCGTCTTTGCATATATATGTATTTGGTGAATAATGTGTATGGGTACTGTTTGTGTGTATTTGCTTGTATATATATATATGTGTGTGTGTGTGTTTTGTTGTTTCGGATACTTATGATTTGTAGTGTTTAAATTCATTTAGGCAGGTTGGTAGGTGAATTTCAGGAATAAAGAGTAAAATGTCATAAGGTTGGGAAGTACCGAAAAATACAAATAACTTATGACAGTCATTATTGGTATTATTGTATCATATTTCCTATTCAAATTATTATTTTACATATGTTATACATATTCACACACAAGTTAGGGGTCTCTGTGGAAGCAGTTTCTTTATTCATTGAATAAGGGTAAGGCTGTGTATATCATACCCTCACCAGACCCTGCGATAAGCGGGATATACTAGATAAGTTTGGTTTAGTTTGATTTACATGATTAATGAACTAATAAAATAATTTGTTTCATAACTATTCATTTATGCAGGTTAACTATTTTAGAAAATAATAATATTTATAATTGTAATCTTATACAATGAAAATATAATATAAAATTATGCTTTTTAAAAATTTAAGTTAAAGTTACGTTTTTACATGAAAAAAAGTGTTATTTTTATGATTGTGATATTTAAGAACATTTTCTTTCAAATTGTGATAAAAATGGTCATTACTCTCCCTCCTCTCATTCCATCTATTAATAACCTCTCGTTCTATCTATTAATTATTATTTTTATTGACTAATTTGAGTTATAACCTTACAAATGAATATTTGTTCTAAAAAATTCTCGAGTGCAGCCAAAATCGAACCAAATACATGGGACGACAAAGGATAAACCCTCTATCACTCTTAGTCTATTAAATTGTGCTCATTTCATCCATTAATTACCAACGTTGAAGAGCTAAAATGATAGCACACATTCGATGTAACAAGAGAAAATTAGAATTTTTCAAGATTTTATGATTGTGTCTTCAGATGAACAAGTTTTATCTTGTTTTTTTTTCAAATAATAGTTGCATTATGTAACTTCTAAAAGTTATGTTTCTTTATCTTTTCTATTCTATTCCGATAAATATTAATTATTTTCTATTTTTTTATAACAGGTATTGTGTTTTTAGATATTAAAATTTTATTGTCTAAATTTTCAGAGGCATTTATGAATATCTTTTAGTTAGATGATAAACTTTCTTAAATGAAATAACTCTATTTTTTAGGGAATTGTATTTCGGTATAAATAATTTACGTGAAAGTTACTTCTCACAAAAAAAAACACAAGAGAGAATCTCGAATACCCACTCTTCCTTCGTCTCTCTTCGTATTCATTTTTCATATTATTTTCTCTAAACTCTAATTCTAAATATATTCTCTTTTCTATCCCTCTCTTCATACTCTTTTTTTTTTCTTCTCTTTTTTAAATTCTAATTTCTCTAAATCCTAATTTCAAATACATCACTTTTTAATATCAGTGTTTTATTTTAAATCATAACTAATTATCTTTCATATATGTTTCATATTGTTCAGATTTAAAATTTTGAATTATTTTAGTGTTATATGTGATTAATTTTATGTACCTACGAAGCAATACCTTGTTTGATATGGCGTTTTAACTGTATCTAAGCGATGATTATATGTCATTTATGATAATTTTATGTCATATTAGATGACTTTTATACTATATTTAATGAGTTAATCACATAAAAAACCAACTAACTTTGTTATTGTTCGTAAAAAAATCATTCAAGATTATTTTTGATGGATTAACACAACCAACTTCCATTATTTATGAAAAAAGTAAAAAGTTTTAACCATGATTAAGTTAAAGTTTTATATTTGTCATTTAACTTTCATATTATTAGCAAAAAAGATTTTCAAATTTATTTTTGACGAATTAATACAACTACATTTTATAAATTATTAAATATAAAAAATTTAACCATGACTATATTAAAATATAATATCTATAAATATAAACTCCCTATATACCAATTTATATATCCTGTCCTGTTTGAATTTTTCAGTCAAATTAACCAAATTTTAACTAAAAATTACACCAATTATATAATTGAAAAAATTGAAAAGTACATATAATCTATTTTAAAATATAATTTTTATTTTTTTAAAATTATAAAAAAAATTATAAATCACAGTCAAAATTTGATCAATTTAACCATTAAAAGTATTTTGTATTATATATGTTAAAAATATATTATTTAATTTATATAAATACGCATGTCTATCCATTACGTGTAATATTCATTTAAATTTTAACAAATATAATTTTGTGAACTAAAATTATAAGATGAAATTTAAGATTTTATGAGAATAATAAATTTATTTATATATTTTTTGTAACAATTTTGTTTATAAATTGTGATATATATTTGTGAATAAATATTATATTTTAAGAAAAACATTTAAGCATATTTATTCAGTTGATAGAGAAAATGGGTATTTTAAATTATAATGGACAAAAAAATATAAAAATAAATTTATTATTCTCATAAAATCTTAAATTATATCTTATAATTTAAATTTAATAAAGTTACGTTTTGTTAAATTTTAGGTGAATATTACACGTAATTGTTTAAATTTTTTACGTTTTTAAAAAACTCGACACGTACATATATATTTAAGTTGAGTTATATATTTTTTAAATATATAATATGAAATATATATTTTATGTTTAAAGATAGATATGATATTTTAACTTAATTATTGTTAAAATTTTGTATTTTTTATAATTTATATAAGTTAGTTGTGTTAATCTATTAAAAAAAATCTTAAATAATATTTTTGCTAATAATTTGAAAGTTAAATGACAAATATGATATTTTAAGTTAATCATGGCTAACAATTTTATTTTTTTCCCACAAATTATACAACTTGGTTGTGTTAATCCACTAAAAATAATTTTGAATAATTTTTTTGCTAACAATATCAAAGTTGGTTGTTTTTTGTGTGATTAACTCATATTTAATCTTATATTTATGTTATTTTCATCGATTTATTTGTATTTTTCAATTTTTTTTGATATTCTTCAGATTCATTTGCTCTAAAAATTACTTGCAAATGAAAAATGAATGGAAAAAGATTTTGGTATACACGTACTTGTTGAGTTTATGTAACATATTATATAAAGATGTTATATTTTCTGATATAAAGGTTGTATTATTTAAACTTTATGAGGAATTTATTTTTTTATTGTAGTCGTAATTTATGTTACGGCTAATGAAATTAGTTAAACACACCTTTCAATTAGATGATAAACTTTTGTGTGGATGTAAGAAACCTTCAAAACACCAAACTTTTTTGAAATATATAATTCGATTTATGTATCAATAAAATGTTCATCGTTTTCGCGAAAAATAAAAAAAGAATCTCCGACTCGGACTCTACTCATTCCGTCAGCTCATATTCGGTAACTAATTGAAAATAAAAAACAAATGAATTTAATTGATTCACTAAATTGCATGTAGAAAATATAAGATATAAATACATATATATCATCATCCCCAAAAGTTGAACGTAGACTCAGGGAGGTATCAGAAAACCGGCCAATCTTGAAAAAAAAAATGTTATTTCGAACCCAAGGCTTTTGTGGCACCTAACTAATTGCAAAACAAAACCTCTGTAACAGCTAGCTAATTGCAAAACAGACTTCACATTTAGATCGTTAATAAAATTATCCAAACATAATCTGTGACTATCCACATTTTCAACTACATATTCGGCAGACAAATTATCACAAAACAAATCAACAAGGAGTGGGAATAAAAACCACTAAATCCTGAAGCCAACCAACCATGTAACCATATGAGTTCACTAGTAGTATAACTCATACTTCGATACTCAGCTTTGCAAGTCCTCTTTGAGGTGGTTTTGTGTTTCTTTATTTTCCATGAAATTAAGGAATAGCAAAAAAAATGCATAACCACTAAGAGGTTTTGCAATATGACAAGTCCCCCAGTCTCAACACAGTAGACCTTCAGATTGAGATCATTATCAGCGGCAATTGAATTCATTATCAGCAGAATAAAACAGACTAAACATAAGATATAAATACATATATTTCATCAGAACGTACTCCTTTCCTGTTGCAAAATTACCAAAATAATAGAGCCTTTGGTACTACACATCCCAACATGTTGCGAAATATTTTGCAAAATTTATAGGATGGCCTGTAGTTTTGGACACCCATACAAAAGATAAGTTATCTTCAAAAGTTCAGCTGAGGGCACTGTCATCAGACAAGTTTTCACTGCTACTCCTACCACTGGAATCTGCTGGTGAGCTTGCTTCTTCAGAATCAGGGGCAACAAATGACTCGAGGGAGCTCTTACGGGTAACTCTCCCCCTCGGCCTATCTTTAGCACCTTCATTACTATTTTCTTGAGCAGGACTAGCAACCCCAGCTACTCTCTCACTACGGGGCAAACCTTCTCGCCTGCCTGCACATGTAACCTGGTTGTTGCTAAGTTTATTTTTTTCCATGTCAGAGGAGTTTGAGGCAATGCCATCCTCACTACTACCATCGTTTATATCTTCATCCCACTCAACATCCTTGTTGTCATCAATATCACCGTCTTGATGCCTCTTGCTCTCAGTTTCGCTATCTGAAACAATATCTTGTGATTTCATGTTGTCATCAATATCAACATCTTGATGCCTCTCACTCTCAGTTTCGCTATCTGAAACAATATCTTGTGATTTCATGTTGTCATCAGTATCAACATCTTGATGCCTCTCGCTCTCATTTTCGCTGTCTGGAACAATATTATCTTGTGATTTCATGTCCGATTCAGATCTCTCTTGTGAAGTACTTTTAGTTCCATTTTTATTATCACTGTATTTACTATCCTCTATTTGTCTTGTCTCTGATCCCGAGCTCTCTTCTGAAGCAGTTTCAGTTTCTTTCTTATTATCACTGTGTTTTTTTACATCCTCCTGCTCTTTAGTAATCTTCCTCTTTCTAAATCATGTATAAATGTTCAAAGCAAAAAATCAATGGTGTAGAAATAGAAAATCAATACACCTAAAAGAATTTTGTGGCCGTTAATGGAGAATTCACAAAAGCTAGTTAGACTAAGTTGATAACTAACAACAGTCATTACAAAGATGACAATATCTACATGCATAAATTTAAATTTTTTAAAAAACTCACAATAGTATTTCAATTTCTGCAATTGACACCCTTACCCAGAAAAAAAAGGAGAGAGGATAAAATCATTATAAAACTATTAACGAGTTAAAAAGTTTTTATGTATCTGACAACGGGTAATTTGGATATTATCATAACATACTTGCATAAAATCCCTCGTTCATTTAAATTTTCGTACAAGATTAAAGATACTTTTCAACAACCTCATAATTATGTATATAACAAACTAACCATTAACGACTTAGTTATACCCAGAGTTTACAGTAATGCATAAGAAGCAAGTACTAAGAAAAAGAAGGGACTTGATCAAATTGATTCTTTTAAGTAAATGCATCAGTGTAATTCCTATCAATTGGTCAAGGCCTTTGAAATTGAGTCATTGACATATATGTTCACATAACTCTACATAATATTTCTAGAGATATCTAAATATGATTATCTTCAGGATAACAAATAATTGGTTGTAGAATTTGACTCAAAGGGATACCCAGATCTCAAAAAAAAATTATATTCACAAAAATGAAATAAATTTAAAAGAAAGAGTAATATTTAGAATATTATAAGTAGTCATGTACGAGTGTTTTATGCCAACATGGAAGTTTAATACCACACAACATAAAACCATGAAATGTGCGAGCGAAACATGGCACGCCTAAAAAAGAAAAGCAACCAAGAAAGATCCAAAAAGTATTTACATAGTTCAACTTACTTTGTCTGTTGTTGTTGATGTACACTTATAGCCTCACTAATTCTTTTGTCAAATTCATCTGCATATGATATAAGGTATAATTTTAGGTATAAGGTATAATTCATCGGCATACGATAAGGAATTTTCTACTCTGCCATAACTCAACGGTGATCCAATATTATACTAAAAAGCAACTAGCCAAGATTGCATCTCATAAACAAAAACCCACTAGACTATTCCCTGGCACCAAAAAATTACACTACTAAAGCAAAATGTAAATGAGCAAATATTATGGTATCTCAACACTATAACATTTATAGCCCATTACCAAACCCAAAAAAAAGGACGCGTAAAACAAGGACTAAAGAGTTTTAGTTAGAAATTTTGTGCAGATAAAAGAACGACAATATAAGTTTTGTAACTATGTACATATATCATAAAAAAATACACACAACGTTTTATGTTGTTCATAACCCCAAATTGGTGATAGATGATAGTTCGGATACTAAAAGAGTACATGATCAAAGAGATCTCATACCAAATGTGTAACAAACGGCTGTACGAGTTCGGCATGCACGAGTGCGACCAGAAAATTGAAAATCACTTAGAATCATTTCTTTATTTTTTTGTTGCTTTACCGCCCTTTCTCTCTTCTGTTAGGGGCATAAAGGTTAACAAGCAATTACGAAGTATGGAGTAAAGAAAAGAATGTATATAACTAATAATTTCAACTTCACAATGGCTAGCGCAGTAGCGCTTCTTTGTTCTATAAAGCTCTAGAACTATCAGGCTATCCAAGAAACTGACCTTGTGTAGTTTCTCAAGCACTGGAAGAACATTAGCTTCAACAGTCTTACAAACATCAACTTCCAGCATTATTTTACTAGATGAGAAATTAACCTGTTATTGCCAGTAGATAGAAGTAATTAAAGTTTGTCCTACCAAAATAAAGAATAATTTATACTTACCACAACTTTATGAAATTCTTCAAGACTAGTTGCAAGTGTTTCCCATTGAATATTTATAGCTGGAAGAAATCCTTTGCCCTTGTCATTTTGCTTGTATTCAAACTTGCGTACTTCCTTATACAATCTATAACCAATGAAAGCATCCCCATCAAGCCTACCACGAATAGCAAAGAGTTGATTTAATACTCATGTTGATAGGCAGAAACATACTTAAATATTAACACAATAATAAACACTTGCCAGTATGAAGTCCCTTTCTCATCACCACATATCTTTTCTTTCCGAAATGTAGAAACCTCAGATCCAGTTTTCACAGCATTATTAATATAAGACACTGCATCACCTTGCTGAGAGCTCAAAGAATTGGTGTTGTCACTAATTAGATGAACCATTTTACAGGAAAACTCTATTACATCAAACAAATAAATAAAAGTCAAATAAGAGAATAGTCAGGTACAGTACTTTGAGTCGGATCTCACAGAGTGCTTTTAGTACCACTAGACGGGTTGTTGGTTCAAGTTCTTTGTATTCAGATATCTCCTTCCTTCAATAAAGCAGACCATAGAAGCAACAATGTTTCAGACTACATGTTGCTGGCGATAGGATAAGATTTAAAGATACAATAGAACCTCTATAAATTAATATTTTTTAATTTATTTTTTCAGTCTCGATATAATAGAGATAGTTTATATTTAACCTCGATAAATTAATAAAATTTGCTGGTCCCAAGGTTATTAATTTATAGAGGTTTAACTGTATAAGAGAAACTTATTACCCTTTATTTACTGTAAGAGGAAGATTCCCGTCAGCAACCTTCCAAGAACAAGGCAGATAAAAATTGAAATACCGCCATAACATGAATAACATAATATAGTCTGTAAGGTAGTAGACAACGATCATACACGTTTAACTTACCCATGGCCACCAATCAGACAGTTTCTTACACAGTGCAGTCACCCAAACATCCGTACAGTTTAAATTTTTACTTACTGGTGGTATACCCTGCAATATTTACTTAGGGTCAGATAACAAATGATGAGTGCCTAGCGAAGATATCTGTTTTGAACAACATTATAAACAAACACGTAACTAATCAACAGATGTTTTAAAGCAACATGCATTCGTAAAGACACTCTTTTTCACTCTTCCAAATCTTCTCCTCAGAATTTTCAACAAGCGCATCATATAATCATCATGATGTTTTCATCTAATATCCAAATTTGCATTTGCAATAACCACAAAATGTCTTCGGGTGTATAGCAGTAACTTAAACCCCAAAAGCCTTACACAGTTGTTACAATTTGCAAGTTCAACCACTAGAAAAGGGCAAGCAATTGCAAAAGAGAAAACATATCATAACAAAATTTCCAATCAATCACTGCAGCTAGGCAAAACTAATCCCAACGAAACATAAATATAAAAATAACGGGACAAAACCATTATATACAAAAATATGACAATTGTTCCCCAGAATTTTTATATATATTCCTCGACAAATTATTGAAAGTGCACAACATTGGTTCTCAACCGTAAATAAATAAACATATACCTTCAACAGCATAATGTGAAGCTTAGAGAGCAAATCATTGGGCTCGATAATCGCCATCTCAACATCTTCAGCGGTTGCTTTGATTTTGCTCTTTACCAACGGCTCAAACACCTAATCAAAACACACACACACACACACACATCAATCAAATAGGCAAATAAACACAAACACAACTCATTTCTTAATCATTTAGATACATACAACTAGACTACTAGAGATTTTGATATTTATATATAAAAAAAACTTACGGTTAAGAAATTGAGAACGGTGGCTAACTCACACCGCTGACGAAGCTTGGTCCGGTGAGCAATTTCCGACGACGGAACAACTTTCCGATCATCTGCGACGTTCATTGTATAGAGATAGATCATAGATGTGATCGGATGGCGTAGACAAGACAAACTATGGCGGTGTTCTATGAATTTTCCCGCCTAATTATTGTTGAAGTATTAAACTAGGGTTGATGAATATTCTAGGGATTGTGTTTGGTAATTTTTTGAATTTTGATTTTCACCATTTATTCTTCTTATGTTTATGCCTTCGGCAATCTATTTTAATTTTTTATTACAAAAATATTATTTTAAATTTATTTTATAAATATACAATTTTTGCAATTCAATTGAAACAAAATATTAAAATTTTAATATCAGAGTTAACCACACACAACTATAACTCTTTTAACAAATGTAAATGAAACAAAGTTTGAATTTTTTTTTAAAAAATATCTTACTTGCATTAAAAATTTTCAAAAATAAGATTACAAGCAATAAAATCTAGAGCAGTATGGTACCACTCCTGTAATACGTGGCCCTTGCTAACGAACGAGCCTACCATATTCGCAGACATATGCACAAAAACAACTAACACTTACTCAAAGTGTTTAATATAATTTACATACTCTTCCATTTACTGCGTCCACCGTGGACGTAGATTAGCATCAAACTCGAAGCCTCAGCCTCCCTTGACTGCATGTTACCTGGTACCACATTATTACGAGCTCGCAAGAAACGTCCTCTGTCGTTGATAGAGTATGTGTGTGTGTGTGTATATATATATATAATTGGATTTTATTCTCATATTTCTAGTATTTTGTACATAATTGCACATTTATTAATTAGAGTATAATGTTTTATCATAGTAAATAAAGAAATCTTAAATTTGGAAGAATTGGAGAATAAAAACTCTAATTTAGAGATAAATTAGAAGGAAATTCGGGTTTAATGGACTGTTTACACAACAATCACTATTTGGACCATAACTTAAGTTCTAGAAGTCAGAATTGAGCGATTTTACATCAATAATAGAAATATATATAATTCAGAGGTGGTCCAACATACATATCTCAACTAAAGCAGTCCAGAAATAGACCTGGACAGCCGAGTACGAATTTCAACATTACAATTCAACTCATTATAGGAAATTGCATGTTTTTCCTTGTAAAACATTAAAACTCTTATATATTAGAGTTTTATATTATTAGAGACATATATAATACCATTGAGAGAAAAGGGAGAGAAACACTTTGAGAGGGAGATTGAAGGAAGGAGTGAAGAGATTCATCCGGATTTCAAAAGATTTCTTCAAGTTGTATTCTTTGTACTTAAACTCTTATACTCATGGTTTTTGTTATATATATATATATATATATATATATCATGAGTAGCTAATCATTTAATCCGGGAATTTGGTAGTATTCGTTGGTTTATTATGTTTGTTTGATTATATTGTGATTTCTCTTAGTTTGCTTATTTGTCATTGAGAGTTTTATACGAGTAACTAACTTTTAATTGAATTTGTAGGGGTTATTAATGAATCGGGGGAAGAGTTATAATTCTAGTACATGATATGATAGACACAATTTAATTATTAGATCGGGAGATTGATATGCAAATTGTAAGACTTATAATTCTTGGTGCATAATAGTCTATGGATATACTTTGTTTGACCATGAGAGTGACTTTCAAGGGATAATTGTAGACATTATAATTTATCTTGGGAGAAGATTTTATAATTACTAGAAGGATTGTTTTTAACAAAACGAGAGACACAAATTAGACATTCATGATTGCCAATTAAAGAACCCTTATTTCTGGATTTCCTTCTCTCATATTTATTATATAGTTATTTATTTGTTTATTAGATTAATTTAGTTGATGATTACACATTCACAACTTTTTCACCATACTTCTAAATTGTAAGGAATAATATATTTAAAATTGATGTTGATAACAGTCCAGTCTTTCCTTGTGAACGATACCGTCCAAGATACTCGACAACAGTCATCCCTAATAACACATCCAATTCCGACGAAATTTGATCGCGGTTGGCAAGCAGCATCCACATTAATTTTTATCCACCTTCAGGTGGTTTACACCACACATGAGCACTCACCGACTGTTGTGATCGTAAGCGAACATTCTTAGACTTCATTTTCTTCCAATCTGTCAACAAATTGCATGCCATTACTTTCACTCCAAAAACTGACTGACTTACCCGTTCTCATACCCACTTACTTCGTTTGTGCCAAAGCCCCCAGCAAATTAATCCCATTATAACACACTCATCCTTAGTCTTTTCACTAAAGAATCTTTTTAACAAAGTTTGATTTTTACTATATTTGATTACATGCCATATTTTTACAATATATTTAGATAAATTTCGTATTTCTAGAAACTTTTCAATATTTATTTATATATTTGATTGTTTTTTCATAAAACTAAATTCACTAACATGAAGAGTATGATAATTTTTTTAAAATTAATATTCTACTCAACAAATTCTTTGTTATATTGAAATATTGAATCATTAAATCTCTTCTAATATCTTAGGTTCATGCTTAAAAGCAGAACAATCAAATTCATCCAATTAATTGTATAATATCATGAATTTAAAATTCTAAAATATAATTTTATTTGACATAATCAAAATGAACTCATTTTATAAATATTTATATAGAATATGTCCATAGTGTAAGTTGCCAGAAGCCCAAAAGAATCTTGGATTTAAAATTCAAATATTTAATTTTCACCGATATATCAAAAATTAAACCTATTTTATAGGTTTTGTTCCTTTTGTGATCTATAATCATCTATTTATAATACTGGTTGTGTTTATGTGACCATATATGACCATCATAGTTTGTGATTAACTTACCTGCCTAACAAAAATTCACACAATATGTAATTTATGTATTTCATGAAAATTCACACAATACGTGCTTCACATATACCGTCTAACTAATGTTTATGGTACATCGTAAATTATTAAGCATTGTGAAATTATATCATTTGTACAATTCATAATAAAATAAGATTAGAAAATATTAAGACAGAACAAAGTCACAAATAGTCCACGTCTATAGGTAAATGTGTTACCACACTGATTAGGGCTGTTGCATAAATACATAAAATATAATAATATGAAACATAGACCAAAATATAGAATGAAATATTGACTAACGCACACTGAGGAAACAACTGCTCGACTCATGATAAGTGATAACCATTCATATTTTATACAACTCATTCATCATTTACACAACTTTGGGGAACCTAAATCCATCGGAACACAGCACCTGATTGCTTCGATCTATCACCAAACCAACACCTTAATACATTACAAAAAAACTGGAGTACCAGATTACTCTAATCCATAGCAAAGCATCATCAAGCGACCTGTCTACAAAGAGACAGTTCCCAGAACTAAATGTGCCCTTCTCCGCAACCTAATTGAAGACAATCATGTGCCAAAAGAGCTCAAATTAAAGTCAGAATTGCTTGCTCGTCCTTCATGTCATCCTCTTGCCATTTCTCCCTACATATGAGGCTGGAATATGTATGCCAACATCATATGCTGCGGAAATCAAAAACTAAATTAACATCTAGATTTTTTAAAATCTGTACAGATGTAAATTAATATATACGCTAGCAAGCCACAAAATTTCACTCAGAAGGAAGCAATATATACTTTTAGTTAACAACCTGTGGAACTGGAATAAAACAGAACAATGCAATAACATTGCATCAAGCAGTTTCTTTTATTCGATACCTTAACAATATAAAGTTCTTCATATATTGAATTGATTTAAGTACTATACAAGTAACTTACATTTTAGTCTTTACGTTTAAGATAACTTGCTTCTTATGTTTCTGTCTTTGAATATATAGTTCTTTCTATATCAGTATCTATGAGCAAATATAATCATCCTTGTGAGGAAAAAATAGAACGAACCAAATTATATTCTGGAATAAAATATATCAAGAAATGAAGGACATAGAAGGGAAGATCTGAACATAATATATTTAAGCCAAAAGCTAACTATGAAAGGTAATCAAATAATATATATACCTTTGTGTCATTCTGTAGTCCAAAATATATATCCTCGAGAATGGTGGCTGAAGTCCAAAGAACCTCATCTCTCCTGTGACCTATCCAGCAACAACATCCTGAGCCATCTTTCATATACAGGTCCTGTCAAGTTGGTTAGCCCTAAAGGCAGGGTCGACGTGAGCTGCTGCAATCAAACCCTGCCTCCTGACATCGTGAGAATCCTATTTATAGCAGGAATAAATAGGACACCTGATCGAGTGGATCTTTGGATCCTATGTCTCATTTTCTATATCCAGTAATGTGTACGGAGTTTCTCCATCTGTATAGCACGATTTAGGTTCCGAAAATGAAGTCCCTTCAAGCATCTTATATTTCATATTGCAAAGAGTGAAGCAAGATCTTTACAATCCCAACCAATTAAGCGGCCAATCTCATATTAATCCCTTCCTCAAAACAAAGTTAAAGTATCATCAACCAATTTATCTACAACCGTCTCATATAAAATTATACTGGCAAGCCCATTGGTTGCTTGACTATATCATTTAAAGGCCAAATTCTCTCTCCCAGGACAAGAGAGAAACTTATCTGTCCCCAGTAAGAAAGTATCATCAAATGAAATCGATCAACCAAGTCGAAGGATCATCAACCAATTCCTCTATCCCAGACACAGTTTGTCTAGAACCGATTCACATACAATTGTACGGGCAAGCCCGGTGCCGGACACATTTTTCAGAGGCCACATTTCAATGTTGGGAGTGAGAGAAAGATATGTTTACCTAAAGAGAAGGAAGACATCAACAGGAACCTATCAGGAGAGGATCCGTGGAGCTTATTTACTACATCCATCCCACCCATTTGTTAGAATTTGGGTGGGCACGGAATTCGAAGAGAAGTGCAGAAAAGAGTAGAAAATGTATGTAAAATGGTGGGACCTACTAAAATTTGTGAAGAAAAATATGTTATATTAAGAAATGGATGGAACATCTTAAAAAGGAAAGTATTAAGAAATGGATAGGATGGAGGGAGTACTAGCCAACCATACTCTGGTATGGTGTTTACAAGAAGATACAGGAAACATAATCACTATCCAACTAAATGTCAACAAAGTCCCGATCAACATTAACCCAGATGTAAAAGTAACTAAAGTAATTCCAGGAGGATTTATATTCATAGATGAGTATACAAATATCATTATTAAGCGGTGCAGGATTCTGTGAACTGTAAAAATTAGCTTCTGGAATGACTGATCTATGAGGAAGAAACAAGCTCTAGCAACTTCTTGACTAAATCAATGAAATATATACGCAAAACACTCTGCCAAACTAAACTAATCAAGACTGAAAAAAAATATCCATCTTTCAAGTGCTAAAAGGAAGTACAGGATGAAATATGTAATACATATAAATGGTCAAAAATAGGTAACAAATGTGAAACATGCCATATGTATTGTAATTTCCAGTAATAAATGGACTTGGTTAAGACTTAAGAGTTTCAAGCAAGGGACAGAACTTCAAGCAGGAAATATTCTCATTAGGAATTCAAAGTTTATACAGATATACAGATTGTGGATTTACATAATGTTCAACCGAAAAAGCCTCATCGTTGTGCCTATACATAAATCAATCAAGTCGTCTAAAATGTAATCCCTCAATCAAGTCGTCAAAGAATGTGATCTAACTTTAACAATAATCACTTTCCTGTGTAAAAGAGGAAACAACAAAGGGTCGATATTTGTACTTCACTTTTTTTTCGTATCATCAACATTCAGATACACTTCTAGGGCATGCCCCCTCAATTTCCTCTCTACTCTTTCTTCATAAGAATCTCTTCAACCTCTTAAATGTAAAAAATATACTCAGCGCCTTGCTATCCTGTAATAACCAATGCACAAATATCATAAAAAGGAACGTTCTTTTTGTCTCTACTGATTCTCTGTTATCAATTACTGATACTACTACTTATCGCATATATATAGGGCTCGGAGCATTGTGGAGGGTGTTCAATTAAATCCTATGTTACCCGGACTCGGCTGAAAGTGTCCAACATGGATACGTGTCCAAGTGTCGAACTCGGTAAATTTCTGAAAATTTTACATGTTTTTGGCTTGAAATAAGTGTCCAAGAGTCCATACCCATGTCCAAGAGTCAAGTGTCCGATACGGGTGCTCAAGGCAAAACAAAGAGTCCGGGTAACAGAGATTAAATCCACTTCATTTCTGTTTTTCTCGTTAAATAATATTAACATTACAAGTCATATATACATTAATAAATGTCGTTACATATATATGTTTTTTTTTGGGGGGGATTGCAGATTTACTAGAAAGTAGAATTGTAGTTGCCACGCATCAGTTGATCTTATATCTATTTAAATAAGTCTCTCTTATTTGGTAACATTAAAAAAATGAAGAAACAATCGATATCCTAAAATTCAGGAGCCACATACCAGACTACCGAGGCTCTGTCTCTGTATCGATATCATCATCGTCCTCAGGAATTTCAGATGTGATTGTCTCCGGGAAGAATTCTTCATTAGGATACAATGATACATCATCTGATAAATCTGCAGTATTTGGTAAAGTAATAGATATGGTGAGCCATTAAGATATGAAAACCAGGATGTCCATAACATGTCTGAAAGAGAGAGCTTCCAAAGTAGAATGCACGATCAAGTCAGAGAGGTTTTTAAAGAACATATTCTTAAGAAACTCGCCTTTGCAGTAGCTTCAATGGCATCATTGTAGTTAAGATTCATATCTGGCATAGGCATAGAACAGATAGATCCAACCGAACCCTTAAAAAAGGATACGAAACAAAAAAATGTTGCATTAAATGAAGAAAGCTAAGATATTGACTTGTTCCTATGGCAGATTTAGACAATATACATTGTGAAAGACTTAAGATAGTGTATAATTGTTTACACTACAGCCATACCACAAACAGATACATACATATTGATTTAAAAAATAACTATAAAAAAAGTGGTTATAAAAAGCAGACACTGAAATATTGACACGTATATGACCATGCACACAACATATACAAATATGAGGGGAGGGTCTAACCATAGACAGTTCTTGTATATAGAATGCATGCCAGAGTAATGTGGGCTGGATTTCTGCTGAATTTCCATTTTCCTCTGTAGAAATATTTATGGTGCTTATACTATGTACCGGAAAAAGGGCATTTACAGCTGCATTAAGTAACTTTTTCCCTTCATTGGCATCCCCACACAAAGCTGAAATGTGGAACACGAACCTGAAGTGACAAACAAAATCTAACTTAACTGGTGTACGTAATCAATTATTGCGGAAATTTGTATAGTATTTTGCTTGTAACAAATTTAGTGTCTTTAGATTCAAAATTCTGTACTGATAGCATATTCTACCAGTAATAGCAACAAGATAGTTCAGCTGAGAGAGAAGAGTATCTCACGTGCCAGAAGGGCAAACAGCAATATTGCTAGCAAGCTGGAGAACTCGGAGGGCTGACACCTGCTCAGGACACAGAGCTACAGAGAAACAGAATCAACTAATAAGCCATCTCAATCTTAAAAAACTTCAATTTAGATAGGATATCGATCTCACATCTAGGAGGAAAAAACACCAGACAGCTGGATACATCTGGCTTCAAAGGGGTCTTTGCAATGCAGATTCCTCTAGCCACCTTTTGGTTAATATTCTTCAAGCCAAAAATAACAGAGCTATTTTGAAGAATATCTGATGAGGAATTTGCCAACCCTGACGGAACTATAAATGATGGATCCAGGACCAGCTTTTGGCTGAACAACTCTTGCCCAGAAGACAGTTTAACACCTTTGTAACTATCACTGACCTAGGAAAAATTCGTGACAAACATGGATTCTGCTTGTCCCATAGGCAAAAAATGTTTGTAATGCAAGTTGGGTACAAGATAAACACACCTCATCTAAAAGCAGCGCAACCACAGGCATTCGAAGAACCTGTATGAAAGAAACTCACAATGTAAATGCAGACAAACACACACACAAACAGTTCCAGTGTATTTTATATTGAAATACATTTTTGAATACTAAAAGAGGCCAAATTCATATGTAGGTAAGGAGATTAAACGAGTGGCACTGCATACTTAAAATCTCAGGCTTAGCCATGTTGCGGTACCAAGTTACCAACAACTACCTAGGCAGTAGAGCTACACAACTCCTTCCCCAACTGAAAGAGGCAAATATGAAAAAGAATTGATGGGACTTACATACAGACAACCTTTCACTGCAGCACGACGGCAGAACGCTTGAGGCAGTTCTCCTTGGCCATAAATGGGAAAAATCAAAGCCCCGAGTGCATTAGGAAATCTGAATTTTGAGAACCATGTAAGATGGGATTATGTAATATTACATATATATATAGATAGATAGATAGATAGACCATCATACACAAAATTATGATATCACAAGAGATGTTACTACCAAAATTTAAGTGCAACAGATTCCAATTCAAGAAAAACAAAGTACATATAAAATATCAAACGAGGTGAAGCAAATAAACAGTAATGACCTGCCAACTGATGAGTGGTAAAGTGCTAAACGTTTAATTCTGTCTTTTGTTTTGAGAACCTCTGTCTTTACTTCCATGAGGTCTTGATCACAATCTGCCATAGCTATTGCATACAGAATAATCCTACATGCCAAAAGTATAATTTAATTAAGGAATGAGGTAAATGACATATGGCGACAATAACGATAAAATTGCTGAATAGGTAGTCAAGGACTGAATAAAGTTCTACACCCGAAAAAAGACAACAGAAAAATGGAATATTATACCAGTCATAAATAAGAAATTTCCAAGAGGCTAGTGCTACAGGTACTGTGAAAGAATATTAGATATAACGAGAGATATAGAAGAATTAGATATTTTCCATTGTTGAACGTAAACAAGCTAGTTGCTGGTGCTTGCTAGTTCCCATTTCACAAAAACGAATGTTCTGTTAGTTTCACCCAATGTAGGAATACCTGACAAGAAGTGTTGTCGAGACTGGTAAGCAGCTACAGATTATCCTTATTTAAGAATTGATTTGATTTACAAAAGACGGCATTTAATAAACATAGAATATATAGAATATGACCATTTGGTTTAAAATTTGAACCTTGTTCCCAAGTGTAATTCAATTCACTGCCATTTCATCTGTGCAATTTTTGTAGTTCCAAAGATTAATAAGGTAAAGACTAAAAATTGTATTTAGTCTATTAAATTTCATCTCCAACATGGCATTTAAATTAACACTACATAATTTTATACCAACTACATATAAACAAAATGATAACAATCAACAAACATTTCAGAAAACCACTAAAAACAATTAGCATAAAATAAAGCTTAGAAATTTACGATTTAATATTAGGCAGAAACATCATTTTATTCAAGAAGTCGGCAAACGGCCTCTCTAAATCTTCCTCAGAAATACTGTCACTAGTTTCATCCTCATCATCACCGAGATGCTTCTGCACTAACTTAAAAAACTTCATCAACTGATTCTTCTCCCTCCAATCCAACCCCTTATCCTTAAAAATGGCACTCCGTGAATCGGGAACATTCCTCAACCCCTTACTCCCTTCCCAAATCAAACACTCCTCCACATTCTTAAACTCCATATACTGATTGGCACTAGACTTCAACAAGTCAACTGCCGGGTCAACACAAAACAAAACAAAACCCTAGTTCCTGCCAAGTCAACACTGAACCTCCTCTCGTCTGCGATTTCGCTATTCGATATCTCGACATGGGAGTATAATTTACGAGTTTGGAGAGCAATAGAGAGATTATTTTGTTGCGATGTGACACAGGGAGTTGAGTTAGGGGTTTGGGAGTGGGAGGTGAGATCGGGGAGGGAGAGAGAGGCGAAGTGGCTGCCGTACAAGGCGTTGGGATCGAGGTGGAGGCCGGTGACGACGACGATTAGGTCGAAAGTTGTGGGTTCGATGGTGGAAACGACATCGTTTCCTCCTCTGACATTATGTGGGACACTGTGTTTTAGTCGGTGTATGTGTATACTGTGTGTGTGGAAATGTTTCTAGTTCGGAGTAGTGTGTATATCTTGTGTGTCTTTGACATCGATTGATCGATCGTTGCTCCTATTTGCTAATCATCACCTGCACCTGGTGTGATGGTCATTTCCAAATAATATAGCAAGGGGGGAGAAGTTTTGAATAATAATGAAATATATATTTTCGCAAAATTATTGCAAATACCAAATACTTATTTTAATTCAATTTCCCTTTGGATGCACGAGTAATTAATCTGGACGAATCCGTGTTAGATGCGCGATTAATTAATCGATAAATGGACGGATCCGTGTTGATAAAGCAGAAAGCGAGTAAAAGAAGATTTTTTTCAAAATAAATTCAATCAAAATTATTACATTTAGCTCAATTTGTTAACAAGTATAGTATTTCTTTGAAAGAAATCTTCTGTTCATTTGATGAAACAGTCAATTAATTCTTTTAATTAATTAAGCAAGCATATGTTTTCAATTGCTGTAATTTACATGTGTCAATGACTCGATACATGATTAAAGGAAGGATTTTTGGTTTTTACATCATCTATTAAAAAACCGAATTATATCCATCTGTCAGGATGGCCGAGTGGTCTAAGGCGCCAGACTCAAGTTCTGGTCTTCGAGAGAGGGCGTGGGTTCAAATCCCACTTCTGACATATTTTTCTTTTTTCCTGATCGGCAGTAAACAAAATTGAAGATGCCGAACTTGTTTTGTAACAATGGAAGCAATAAATATATTTATTCGGTCAAATTTTACTTTTGTTCTTGCCACAGTAGGATTAAAGAACAGTTATCACTTATCAGTTTCCGCAAAAAGAAAAGAATGGTAATCAGCAATAAAAGCCGCATGGTAATCAGCAATAAATACTAACTTGAGTCATTTGTACAACTTTAGAATCGCAAGTTAAAGAGGATGACTATTCAGAAACAAAAAAAAACAAATATTGTGGATGGTTGCTGATTAAGCCTTCTGTAGCAGTTGCATCATTGGTTTCTGCATTGACAAACACAAAACCTGTTCATCATTCTAAAGCCTACACTCCTTGAATGAGAAATGCTGAAACAGCAGTGCACAACACTAGCAGAGTCTTGCTAATATCATCATGTGCCGTTCTTTAAACTACTGTGGATACGTAGGGGGGTATGCAGAAGCAGGAAGATAATCATATGCAGCATAGTTACTCTGTCCTCCATATGATCCTTGTCCAGCATAAGATGTGCCTGCTCGAAGACCTGCTACTCCTACATCCGGCGCTGCATATGCATGTTGAAGACCAACAGGGCTCTTGATGCGAGGCGCACCATATGCTGACACGTATGACGGAGTGCCAGGAAGATCGTACAAACTTGGGCTTGGATAGCTATATGGGGCAGCATATCTGGCAGCCGGGGCCTGATGTATCTGAGAAGGATTCCTCTGACGAAAAGCAGGGGATGTATTAGATGTTCTGCCTGCTTTAGGAGGCCTGAAGGATGGGCCAGCTCCACCACCACCACCACCTTTAGAGCTTCCTCCATGCGCCCTCTTGTTAGAAGGCTTGCTCGCAGATGATGTGCTCTTCTTCTTCTCAGCCTTCGCCTTCTCTAATTGCGTGATGCGTTTCTTCAGACTGTCGATGGTGAATTGTGATTCCAGCTTGTGATCTTCTACACATTTTATGATAGCTTTAGTCGCAATTAACTCTGAGTTGTTGGCCTCTTCCTGAAAATTAATTGGGTATAGAGGAGCAAAGTATCAGACCCTTGGCAATATCAATTAAATCTACTGCTATCGTGCAACATTAACCAAAACTATCAGCCAGAAAATAATTGGGTATTGAGGAGCAAAGTACCAGACCCTTGGCAATATCAATTAAATCTACCTCCATAATGCAACATTAACTAAAACTATCAGTTGCAACAAAGGATCCGAAAGCACTCGTAATACATATGAGTTGGGGGGAAATTAGGGAGGTTCGACATAAATTTTTAACAAGCTATCATCACAATGGACTAAATCAAGTCATTTCTTATCATGTGACCGTTGCTGTTTACATGATTACACATGGAAGAGACAATATCCTGAGTGGTACAGTAAGCTCCACAACCAACCTCAGTTGTAAACAGGCCCCTGTATATAGACTAGTGCATTGCAAACGAATATATGCAGTTACTAAGATAGCATGTAGATATAATTCTCATTTGTCGTTAAAAAATAACCACCCATTAAATTGCTACACAGCATAAAGAATAGATTCCCCTTTCCATTCTCTCTTCAGAATGAATATTCTTATGTATAGAAAGCAAAAAATGCTACATGCAGCAAGATGTTTCTATACTCCTCAATGACTATATTAATATTCACCATGCGTTTGGGCCTGAATTCTGATCCATCTAGAAGCTTGGATGTTATATGCTGCAAACACTCTATTTTCATTGTGCTTATGGATAATATGAAAAGGAATACAGAGTCAACTTACCACTGCAGCTGCACTGTACTTTCCATTCTTTGATACAGCATTTGCATTTTTCCTAATGTTTTTGAGATGCGATCTGAGCAAAGAAACTGGAGCAAACTGCTCAGTCAAACCAAACTCGGTTGCAAAATACACAGCTTCAATCTCCTTTCCACTCTTTACCAACTCATCAATAATATCTGCCACCAAAACCACCAAGGTTCATCAAGAAATGTAAATAAATTATATATTTCCTTGAGCAATGGATATAACAGGAAGTAGATTAAAATTTATATAAACACATACTGTAATTAGAGCCAGAACACTATATCGCATTGAAAATGCTGTAAATGTGGCGTCTATTGGCTTTCTTATAATTTGGATATGCTATTTTGGGGTCAATTCAATCTATTAGGAATAGGATTACATAGTCATGGTTCATTTACGTTTACATCTATACGAATTCAAGAAAGGTTCTTGCAAATTTAAAAATATAAATAGATACGTTGTTTGTTTATAAAAAAAATTCTATGAACCAGTGAGAACCATGTGAATCGAGTAATGCGGTGATTCGCATGGTTCTCACAAAGACCAAACATATCGGGTGAATATTTTTCTTTTTTAACTTCTTTTTTAATGATCCAAATCCTGAGATTAATGTTTATATATGCACATAATAGAAACTTCTCCATATGATTTGCAGTCAAAGATCACCTCATAAGTGTCAAGCAATACTTTTAATTAAAACTCTCAACACCAGAGAAAATAAGTATCAGAAAAAGTTACAAATGCAACCATCACACCAATGTCACTAAAATTTAGATATTCACAAAATCTACACAAAATATAACAAAACATCTCATAAAATTCAATTTATACCTTTCATTTTCTCCCCTGTGAATCCCAAAGCAGCAGCAATCTTAGCCATGTCCCTCCTCCCTGCAAACTCCAAAACCAAACTCCTCAAAAACTTCTCCTCGAACCTATCCCTCAACCCAAACCCACACACAATTTGCAAAAACATAGTAGCCTCCCCCGCACCAACCCCACTCTCTCCTCCACCACCCAACATCCCCTTCCACTTCTCCAACACCTTCACCGCCCGATCCTTCAAACTCCTCCCGACCAAAACCTCCCCTAATTTCCCCTCCTCAACCGGCACTACAACCTGAATAAGCAACCCACATGCCCACCTCCTATCCGCCATTCCAACTCCCCCCTCACATTTCAACCCCACAAACTCCTCCACAACATCAAGAACCAATGCAAACACATCCACCGCCTCCCCCACAACACTCCCAAGCTCGGTCCTCAATGCAACCGACTCCTTCCTTTTCGCTAACAAAAACTTAACCAACCCACTCCCATCCATCCTCCTAAAGTACATTCTCAAAAACTCACCCAAATTCCTACCCACATTGTCATTCTCAATGTCCGAAACTGAAACACCCTTCTGCTCATTTATTCGAGCAACCAAACTTGCCTCTCTTTCGGGTATCGAATTCTCACGATTTTCTAACAATTCAAGTGATTTCTTGGAGTGGGTATTGAATGATTCCACTTGGGAATCAAGAACTTGGGACTTTTGAGCTAGGGTTTCAGACAAACAAGTGAAGTGGGATGTTAAGGTTTTGTGGACATCAGTGATTGAGGTTAATATGTTTCTGTGTGCCTCGATTTGTGTGAAGAATGTTTGGATTTTATCAGGGTTGATTATGTAATCTGTAGCCATGTCTCTCTCTCCGTGTCTCTGAGAGAAAGTTGATAAACCCTAATTAAGATTACACTTTTGTCTGGTTGGGAACAACACGAGATTATCAACGATGTGTTCCGCAAATTTTTTGCTGTGTTCACGGCACGGGGATAGAAGGGAACGAGCGGAATCGAATGAAATGATTAAAAATAGAACAAAATAATTGAGCTAAGAATGAGAGATTTGGAAACAGACGATTGAATCCAAAATTTGTGTGACGAGAATGGGTAAGAAAATAAATAAGAAAATGTGGGTGTTGAGTTTTAGTTTAGAGTAATACTAATAAAAGGGGAAAGAACGAAATTTTTAAAAATTCGCGTGATATCAGATTAAATCTCATTTCATTTTATTCTCTCCAATCAAATATAATACTCCCTCCGTCTCAATCAATTCTTTACACTTTTCTTTTTGGGACGTCCCACCCAATTCTTTACATTACTAAAAATAGTAACTTTTAACAATAAATATATTATTACATCCACTACTTCACTCCACTTTTTCAACACTTTACACTATTACACCCACTATTTCATTTATTTTAACAATAAAATCACTATTACACCCACTATCCTTGGTCTCCGTGCCCGGACCAAATGTAAACATTTGGCCGGGACGGAGGGAGTATATTATTAGGGAAATTTTTTATAATTTTCATTCATTATTTCATTTCATTCCAAACTATTTGAACTAGAATTATAACCCACATATTTTGAAAGGAATGTTCATTCCATTTTTTCACCATTTTCCCTACAATTCTCTCATATTTATTCACAATTTCATTCATACATTTTTCTTTTTACATAAAATTTATTTATAATTTTTCATTCCATTCTCACCGATTCAATACAACCTTAAAGTCAGGAGTCGTTTGGTTAAGGGTAATAAATAAAGCGAAATGGAAACAATAAGACTCATTCCGTTTTGTTGTTGTTTGTTTTACAAAAATAATCATTCTCTTTAGTCCTTTTAAGTTTTGGGTTTCCCAAAAATCTTTCACTCCCATGCCCCACCTCTCCTAAGGTATTTCATTTTCCATTTCTTTATTATCTTTTTCTCTCTCATACACTCACCCACTTCTAACCCCCCATATAATTATATTTTATATAAATCCCAAAATTAATAATTTATTAAAATAATTATATATTTTATTTTCATATTAAAACCAAAAAAGGAAAGGAATTGAAGGTCTTTCCTTTCTCTTTAATTTCCTTTCTAAACCCCGTTCTCTTTCTCCGATGTAAACCAAATGGTCCGTTAGTTTAATTGAAGGGTTTTCTAGTGGGCCACACACTAACAACGGTCCCTCTGTCATGCTCATTTATTTACCTTTCGGAAGAGATACGCATTTTAAGATGTATATTTCCATAATTTATTTTTTAATTTTTCTTTTTATAAATAAAAAATTAAATATTTAATTTTTATTCAAAAACAGAGAAATAATATTCAATTTTTTATGTTTGGTAAAACTTATTTTTGTACATAAATATATATATATATATATATATATATATATACCTAAACTTGTTTGTGAGAAATAAGTACTTATTTATTAAAAAAATGTACATATTTACGTACTTTTTTCCAAAAATAAATACTTATTTCTGAAAAATAAATATTTTATTCAGAAAAAAAATTAAAAATAAGTTGTGGTTTTACTTTATATGCACCTTAAAATGCGTGCCGGACCTTCTATCCGAAACGTTAACAATTGGGTGGGACTGAGGGAGTACATAATAGAGTTAAACCTCGATAATGAATAATTTTCTCCGGTTCCAATTTAGCAAATGAGCTTAATGAATAATCTCGCTAAATGCATAAACGTATAAATAAAAATGTAATCTTTATAGGCTCTATATAAATATAAATGAATAATCACTATATTTCAAATAACATATTTTTATTTATATAATATATGAATATATTTCATCCAATAATAATTTTTAAACATATTAATAAGTCATATCTTTTCGAAAAATGTCTCTAAAATTGATTATTTTTTCTCTCCATCAAAATGCATTTTATCCTTAATTTTGTGTAACATGAAACTGTGCACTTTATCTATTTCATGCGGTACAATTAATTTAGAATTTTTAAAAAATGAATATAATTACAATTTATATAAAAGTTATAACCACAATGAATTTTAAGTACATTTGAATATAATATATATATATAATAATATAATTAAAAAAAAGTCTAAAAATATTATTTAAATGAATTAATATTCATTTATTGATAAATAAATAATCTCATAAACATATATTTTTGGTACCAAGCACCGGAACAAACATTTAAAGTTCAAATGATTGGTAATTCAATCTACACTTTGGAATCCATTCTTGTTATGCCCATGTTTGGAGTTCAATTTCTCAAAATGCCCATGTTTTTGTATAACTTCTCAAAATACCTATCTTTTTCAATATCTTTCTTCTACCTCATCAACTCACATTACCTTTAAACTTTAACATATTTATTTTTTTGTTATACAGTACCCAAGCATATGAAAACAATGTTATATAACTTTTATATTTAATATATTCTTTATATTAGTATCCTCATATTTTATAATATATTATACATTAAATATAATATTTAATTATTTAAAATTTAAATTAAATATGTCACTAAATGTAATTAAATTATAAGCTTAAAAAGAAATAATAAATCATTAACATAAATATTAAAATTACTTTAGAACTTATTTTAATATATATTTAATAAATTTTATATTTTTATTATTAAAACAATATGCAGTGGCTTGTCAAATCCAACTTTTCAGTGATTTGTTAACTCAAACTTTTCAGTGAGTTGTTTATATCAACTTTTCAACTTTTTATCACTTCTAACTTTTCAGTAAATTATTAATTTGGAAATTTCAATGTGTTGTCAATTCAAATGATGAATACCAAATGTTAAATTTCTCTATAAATAATTTCTTGAAATTGCAAATCAAAGTAAGCTCATCAGGTAAATTTTTAAGTTTTGTAGTTATGAGTTTCATGTTTCTTTTCATTTATTACTAATTCTTGTTTTCTTTATAATGGATGGATCATACTACTCTTCTTAACGAAATTGCAAGATCAAATGCAATATATAATTTAAGTGATGCTGATGATGACCAAAATTATCATTATGAGCCAGAAGCGGATGAATCTGAAAGCGGTGAAACAGATAATGACGAACAAGATGACTTAGATCACAACATCGACAATGATGATGAACATATTCCAACTGCTCCTTGGTTCAGAACTGAAGAGATCAATGATAATTTAGGTAATTGTTCAAATGTTAACTCACTTAATGATGACTTATTTGAAGGTCAATGTTTTACAGATAAGCAAGCTGCTGAAGTGCTATAAAAGAAAATCACATAAAAAATTCTTGAAATTTTCATGTTACTAAAAGTGATACAACGCGATATGAGGCCAAATGTGTTGTGGAAGATTGTTCGTGGAGGATTCGAGTCATGAAATCAAAGCGATCTGGTTTATTCGTGACCACAAAATTGCCCACTAAACATAATTGCTTTTCTAGAACACTTCAAAGAGATCACAAACAACTTTCATGATGATTGCAAATATAATATAACAACAAGTAAGTATAATTATAACTTCGTTATATTTTTATTTGTGTTCACTTTATATTATGTTATTGACTATTTTTTCATCTTTTTGTTAATAAGATTACAGAAAGCCCATATCTAAAGGTGAATACCATTCAGAGTCAAATTACAGCCATGTATAACTATCATGTTAGTTATAAAAAGGCATGGATGGGAAAGCAAAAGGCAATATCAGATATTTATGGTGATTGGATGACTTCTTATTCTAAACTTCTAACATTTCTTAGTGTTTTGATGCATTTTAATCCAGGTACAATTGCATTCATTGATGTTGATGTTAACAATAACGAACCCAAGACATCTGTTTGTAAACGTGTTTGGTGGGCATTCAAGCCAATGATTAACGGATGGCAACATACCCAACATGTTATCAGTATTGATGGTACCTTTTTGAAAGGAAAATATAATAGGAAGTTATTGGTTGCAATGGGATCTGATTCAAATAATCAACAATATCTCATTGCCTACGGATTAGTTCATGAAGAAACAACTGTTGATTGGTCTTGGTTTTTGTATCACCTTCGAAGATACGTTTGTCAAAATAGAAGGGATGTATGTATTATTTCTGACAGGCATGCTGGAATTATTGAAGCCATGAAAAAGAAAGAAAGTGGCTTTACTAGTGAGTGGGGTATACATCGATTTTGTTTGTTGCATATACATAGCAATTTTTGTTCAGCTTTTCCAGGTACGCACTTGAAGATGTTATGTTGGGTAGCTGAAAATACTTCTCAATTACGAAAATTTGAGGCAGCAATGGAACAAATCAATGAGCTTAATCTCGATGCAGAAAGATGGTTGTGTAAGATTCCATTAGAAATGTGGACTATGTCTCATGATGGAGGTTATCGTTATGGCCAAACAACAACAAACATGATTGAAAGTTTCAACGGGTTCTTACGTTCCGCTCGATTCCTACCAATTACAGCAATGGTAAAGTATGTATATTATCGATCCGTGAAATTAGTTGTACAAAGACAAACTCAGACTTTAGAGGACCTTCAAAATAGTCAAACTTATTACAAAAACTCAAGGGAATTATTTGAAATTATTGAGCAAAAAGCATCGGCACATAGGGTGATTTCTTACCATCAATAAAGAGGAGTCTTTGAAGTTATTACTGCTCAATATAGAACTAAAAATGGATCTTGGAAAGGTAGTAATAAGCATAATGTGGATGTATTTAGGGGTTTTTGTTCTTGTGGAAAATGGAACAGATATCATTTTCCATGTTCACATATTGTGGCAGGATGTTTGGCATGCAACCTAAATTGGCAGCACTACATTGAACATTATCACAATTTATCAACACTATGCAATGTGTGGAAGTATGAGTTTAACCCAATTCCTAATCAAGCATATTGGACATTTCCACTAGCAAATAATTGAGAGATGTATGGGTTTCTCATTGCTGATGAAAGTACGAGGAGGGTAAAAAATAAGCGTGGTCAAATCTCGCGTATTCGAACTGAAATGAACAATACTCGAAAAGTTATAGTTTGTGGACGATGCGGACAAGAAGGACATACAAGACGTAATTCACGATGTCCTCAATATGATCATTAGTATTTAATAATTGAGTGTTGTATTTTATTTTCTATAAAATGTATTTTATTTGAATGTTTGTGTAATATATTTTATTTTAAGTTTATGTGATGCATTTTCATTTTAATAGTTAATATTTAAGTTAAATTATATTATGTTTTAATAATTTTTATTATTTAGTCTATTAATGAAAAATAGAAGTAAATTATTTTAATATAATTTAATTTCAACTAAAAAAGAATCATTTTCACGTTACTTCTGTTTAAATGTAATCATAATTCATTTTATTATAGTCGACTAGTTCATATTTCACATGCTCACAATTTATTTATTATTTATCTATTTTAAATAATTAAATATTATATTTAATGTACAATATATTATAAAATATGAGGATACTAATATAAGGAATATATTAAATATAAAAGTTATATAATGTTGTTTTCACATGTTTGGATACTGTTTAACAAAAAATAAAAATGTTAAAGTTTAAAAATAATATGAGCTGATGAGGTGGAGGAAAGAGATTGAAAAATATGAGTATTTTGGGAAGTTATACAAAAAAATGGGTATTTTGAGAAATTTAATTTCAAACGTGTGCATAAGGAATAGATTACCACACTTTGCTCGGTAAACTCAATGACTACTCACAGCAGATCACTAGATCTGAATAATATCTATATATAATATATAATCACCAAGTATACACATGTTGTGGGTTGTTAGTTGCAGGTTGTTAGATACATGGTTGACCTGTAGTCTATTAGTTTGTACTAAAAATAATACAAATTTGACCCCTTAATTTCTCCTAAAATATATTTTAAAACAAAGCTTCTTTTCTGAAAATTAGTAAGAACTGAAATTTTACACGGCGCACATGCATTATATATTTATATGCACATATACAGTTAACACACTCCATTGAAACAAAGCTGCAAAGTTGGCCATTGCTCATAAAACTTCTTGAGGAATTGGAAGGGCTTCTGAGTTGAGAGGTACTGAGGTAAGCAATACTATCGTACGTAGAACTAATAATCTCGATAAATGAATAAAATTCTCGGTCCTAAATTATCGAAGTTTAACTGTAATACAGTTTAAGTTGGAGCATCAAGTAGTATGTAGTTTATTTTTCATATTTGTGATGATCAGATCTGTAAGCATTTGACAAATGTATAATTTATGTTCTGCTTCAGTGTAGAGAATGGCGGCTACAAGATTGTATCAAGCAATTTACACATTAATAGTTGTTTGCAATATGATCAACTTTGGTAGAGGAGTTGACTTGCCGTATGTAACTCGTTTGGTAAATCTCACTTATCTTCATTATGCTGTGAGACAAGGAGCAGGTAAAGTTATTCATATTTCATGACTTTCTCGGTGTGTTTTTCAAGTTCCTTTTGATGGTTTCATATCCACTTATACATATATATGTAATGTAACATATTTCGTTGTGCTAAAAGTCGTAGCTTCATATAATTTGGGACGAAGGGAGTATACTTTTGAGGGATGAATGTTAATGATTTGATAGCTAATAAGAATGTATATATAATGTGATACAAATGGCGCAGTCTGTTTGGACGGAAGCCCACCTGCATATCAATTTGACAGAGGATTTGGTGATGGGGTGAACAACTGGCTCATCTTTCTTGAGGTCAGTCACCTTATTTATCAACTGCTTACAACATCTTTGATCACTGCTAGATTGCTACTACTCTTCTAAGTTCTAATTAATGAAAATATATATGTTTTCATTGAAAGGGAGGAGGATGGTGTGACACAACTGAAGATTGCTTAAATAGAATTTTACTTAATGGCATGGGTTCTTCTACCAACATGTTCCCAAAGAACTTCACAGGAATGACATCTAATGAACAATCACTTAATCCTTGTAATATTAGTTTACTAATTCTTACGCCTCTTTGTTTTTTCGCTCATAATTAGACACTAAATTCTTTTTGATCTTAATGAATTTCTCTGTAAAATATCTCAGATTTCTATAGCTGGAACAGAGTCTATGTTAGATACTGTGACGGAGCTTCATTTACTGGTAACAATGTTGACCCTGCAAGTGCTCATAGATAATACTATAATTTAAGCTGAATATGTTTTAGCAAATTTGTTACACAAACAAGATTAGCTATACATATATCAAACTTAGATGAATGTTTTCTTCGACAATTCAGGTTCACAAACTCCATTATAAAGGAGCTAAGATTTTCAATGTAGTCATAAAAGATTTACTAGCTAAAGGAATGAAGAATGCATCAAATGTAAGTGACATCTATACACATGATATAGCTTTGTTTAAAACATTTGAATCCTGCATATCAACCAGGAAATCAATTGTGACAACCAGGCAGGCTTTTTGTGCATTTCTATATATCTACATAAACATATCAGTTGATTCAAAGATGGAATCTGACCAGAAGGCGTAGTCGGTTAAAATTTGGTTGCCTTCTGTTGACGTTTGAATTTAGGATCATAGCCAACACATTAACACAACCAATTATTAGTTTTCTGCGCAAAAAGTGGGACTGAGCCATGTTGGCACCTGACATGGCTCCGCCTTCCCATGTCTGATGGTCAACCTTTTACTTCGATATATATATGGGATGGTAAATTTATGTGTAGTTGCAACTTAAGTCAGATTAATGCAGCCGCTCTCCTTCAATATTTTTGCAGTGATTAATTCACCACATTTTTTATTAGACATACCAAGTACAGGATTTCAATTTTGACTCTGTGCATACATATTATTGTTAACAAATTTTTGGCAGAAATTATGCATGAATTTATGTGCGTGTCATGTGTATACACAAAATATATACATAGGCGCTTCTTTCAGGTTGCTCAGCTGGGGGATTATCTGCAATGCTAAATTGTGATAAATTCCGTTCTCTCCTATCTAACAGTACTCGTGTAAAGTGTGCTTCTGATGCTGGTTACTTTCCTCACTTGTAAGCTTTTCTATTCTTGTGTGCATAGATATATATTACTATATGTTGTTATCTACTTATCTGTTGTGAAATAGTTAAATGACAGTGGTTCTGAATAATAGGAAAGATGTTTTAGGAGGATTCAGTTTTGCAAAGTACTTCAACATATCATTTATTTGCTATTTGTTGATAATTAGTTGAATGACAGTGGTGTTAAATAACAGGAAGGATGTTTTAGGAGGATTCAGTTTCACCAAGTACTTCGATAATATTGTCAACTTACATGTATGCATTCAGTTTCACCAAGTACATTATGCTATATCATACATGATACATATCGCTTATTTCTTTGTAGGTATACAATTAAGCTGTAATTTTTGATAGTTTTCATATATTTATATTATGTCAGGGTTCTGCTAAGAATTTACCCAAGTCTTGTACATCAAAGATGAAGCCAAAGAGTTTGGTAAGATAAGAAACCAGTAGATCTATCTATCTAATTATATGCGATATGCAACCTCTGATTATTAAAATTTCCCGCTGTACACATAATTGCAGTGTTTTCATCCCCAGTACTCTTTGCCATATGTTGAAACGCCTCTTTTTATCATAAATTCCGCATTTGATACATATCAGGTCAGTTTGTTATTTTGCTGCAAGTGAAGTCATTTTATTGTTCTACAAGCTAATCTCGTGTTGTTTTATAACATAGCCTGAAGAATATTTTTATAAATTATATGTTCCGTTACGTCTTAATACTTCCATTCTAATATGTAGAAGTACCTATCTTATCTGTTCTCCGACTCCGGTTTTTTTTATATAGAACCAAACTCTCTATAAATGTTCATATACGGAAGTACTACTTTAAAGTGTGCTCTGGTATAATGCTTCATTACAGCTTGCAAACATTTTAGCACCAAACATAACCAATCTGCCCAAATCTTGGGAGACTTGCAGAAGCAACACGACAATGTGTCTGACGCCTGATCATGTGGAAACCTTGAAAGGTCACTGCACTGGGTGCATGCATCAGTTGTTCTATTATAATTATTTATTTTATTTATGTAATGTGCATAACACTTTTGACTTGCCAAATATGGAAATCTCATTTTTGTTTTCTTCTTTCAATTTCAGAGTTTAGATTGGGATTTTTAGATGCGTTGCCTGACCTGGGCAATAGCTCCTTTAGAGGAACATTCATAAGTTCGTGCCTAATTCACTGCCAGTATCATCTTCAACAAAGTTGGAATGGGGATGATCCCCGTTTTCGTCTGCATAACAAGGTACAAAGTTCTAATGGAATTATGTTTATTTGTATTGCAGAAATTTTCATGCCTCAGGATCTTGGAATGTTTGAACATACGGTTCTATATTTATTTTCTATACTGATCTTATACAGATTCTAAATTTATGTATTTTCCCCCCTGAATGTGCTGCTATGCAGGCAATATCTGAGGCACTAGGAGAATGGTATTATGGTAAAGCGCAGTTCAGAGAATCGATCATGAAAATGATTTGCCCAGAGTTTGTTTAACCTTGTGATTTTGAAGTACATTATACCTACGATGAATTAGTTTTGTTGTGAATTACTACATAATGTACATTGTGTAGGACAACCTTCTTCGATAAATCAGTATCTGTTTTTTTTGCAGAAATAACCTAAGAGACTGTAAAATTTGTCGATATTTGTCTGTTAATAAAGTGACGTCCTCGTGAAATTGATGCCGTAAAATATAAAAAAATCTATACAAAGTGATACATAGGCCCGTCCCAAGATATTTGAAACCCCAAATGAAAAAAATATTTGTGCCCAATTGTACAAGAAATCAAATACATAAGTTCATTATTTTTTGAAAAATTATTCTTCTAGCTATTTTGCTAGTAAAATTATTCATAAACCTCTCGTAATAAAGATTTGGAAACATATATTTCTCAATAGATTAAAAATTGAATCTATAAAGGAAAAACATAACTATTACAAGTTTACTAAATTACATACAAATATTCATATTACCTTTTTAGGGTTTCTTAATTAATTTGTAATATTTAACTTTATCTTTATTTATATTTATATATCTCTTTTATAATAAAAAAAAGAATATGCTCTTAATTATTTTTAATTTTTGTATTACTTGCATATTAAAATATTTATTTTGGTGTCATTTTAAAATCAATATGTACCCCTAATTTTTTTTTTTTAAATTCTTTTATATGTATATAAAAAAATATGCTAGCATAAAAGGTTTGACCTCAAGCATTGGTAATCCATATCCACCAATCCAACAAATATATACACACACCAAGTCCGACCTCTACCTGTTTCTGTCTTCCAACAACTTGGTTTGGATGAAAGTGAATATGTTGTTAGTAAACAACATATATACAAAAGAATCGAATTGATTAGGCAGCGGCAGTAGAAGTTGATACAAAGTGATTGCTGACAACATTCTTGATTTTACCAATCAAGTGCCTGGATTTAGCAGAAGTGTCATGCTTCCTTGCCAGCTTGGGCTGAAATAAGGAGCACAGCATATTCTCCAAGCTCTCTTTGCTGTTGTTCACACACCTCTTCCCAGCAACAGTTGGACTAATAATCCCGTCTTTCTCTGCTGCCGCCACCTCCAAATTAGAGATGCAGCTTAGAATGAAGTTGCCATAAGCTGGGACAACAGCTCTCACCAGGAGCTGACATAATTTCCATCTTAATCCTGTATCAGGCACCACCCAATGGCACTGCTTCCTGTACATTTCATCAAAAGCCTCGGTAAAGCCTTTGATTCTCCTCTTCATCGAATCACGTAAAATCATTGTCCCACCACCCAAGAGCAAGACCTGCAGACCCTCCTCCTGATCAGTTAAAAGAGGAGCCAGTTTTCCCCAACTCTCTCTCACAAATACAGATGCATAATGTTCCACACACTTTTCCTGTCCGCTCAACCATGAATCCCCCATCACATCACCAATCTCTGTTCCTTTCAAGTTATTACACAAGTACCAATGGCTGTTCATCAGGAAAATGTAGGATAGCGTTGAGTCTTTATATGTCCTTCCCCATGCCTGTATATTAAGCTCAAGTGCCCTCATTATCTTCTTGTAGTAAACCTCCTCGTTGTTCAACAGGAATTGCTGCCGCTGTTTCTCCAAATCCTCCTTGCAAGTATGATTATTATTCCAACTCCAGTGGATCTCCAGAATCTGAGTCAATATTGGTCTGTAGTATTCACTTAACAACTCATTGGAGTAATCAACCACAAAGCTTAAAAGCCTCGGAATGCCTCCATCTGTAGGTGGTGTAGACTGCCTTTGTGACTCAACTTGCGTTGGCAGTTCCCAGAAGATATCACAAGCTTCGTTAATCACCTTCGTTATAAGATCTCTCATCTGAGTTTGGATCTCCACACAGGTTTGCCCACCAAAGAGTCTGTTAAAATCCACCCGTAATTTGTTGAGAGATGCAAAAATGTCCAACAACTTTAGGAGCTTGATTGCTTCTTTCTTCCCTTTGGTGATAGTGTTTGCAAATTTGATGAAGCCCTGTAATAATTCACATCTCACAGCAGTCCTGGCAAAACATTCCTTTGAAACATCTAATCCAACTACTTTGTTAAATACAACATTGCTGGCTCTGTATTCCAGCTCTAGTAGATGCTTTACAGCAAATTCTAGATCACTACTCCACCTCTCAATGCTGCTCTCTATGCTTTGGACACTATCATATTCGCATAGCAAGGTTGTCTCGAGGTAATCCAAATCAAGTGCTTGTAATGTTGTTTGGAAGTTGAATGTACGAACATCTATGTAGATAGATATGCATCTGTCAAGCCGATTATTAGCTATTAGCCTCTCCAAAATAAGTTGCATTTTTTCAACAATAGGCCGGGGATAAGCTAACAATGAAACTGAGGTAGAGTCGGTGTAGCATGTTCGTTGTTCGAGTGGATAAGTGTTTTGAACCAAGAGATGTCTGAATTCCTTCTCCAGTTTTGTAAATGCAGCATTAAGCAAACCTCCATCATGGCGAGAACGTTCCTCCATAGCCTGCAAATTCCGAAGAATTTTCAGAGATTTTCTAACATGATTGGAGAAAAAACAATGTCTATTATACTGTGCTAGTAATGCATTGTTTTCCAAGAGCACGACCACGTCTTCTAGCCACAAAACTGCTAATTTGCAATTTTGTGTGAGAAACCTAAGAGCTTCCTCCAGTCTTTTCACCTTAGAAATATAAGGTATCAATACATCAGAATCATGCGGATCAGCCAAAATAAGCCATTTTTGGAGCTGATTGACTACGTTATAAACGCTCAATACAGCAGCAGTAGGGCCAACAGCATGATCCACACGACATTTGTTTATCTCACATTTCCGCGCAACTGTTTTGATGGAAGCTTCTAGTGCTGGCAATCGTCGGTTCATCTCCTCCAATCTGCAGCCTCTTTCGTCTATGACATAAGCCATGTCTCTTGATTTCGTAATCACATCCTTTAGAATGTCTCTAGCAGCTATAAGTTTGTCCAACTCAACTTCCCTTGTCATAACAAAATCGATATAATTATTTTCCTTAGATAATGGTATGGACTTATAGAACTAGAGAATAAAATTCTTGCACTAACAACTCAACTTTTCTGCTATTAGTTTCTCAACAAAACTCACCAAAACATGCATGCACCAAAAAGACAAGTTGTGTAATTCAAACCAAACTTGCTAACAAACAAAAGGCAACTCAGAATTTTACCAACCAGTTATAGTGCACACTTGAAACATTGTGCTTGACTTGCAAAATTAACAACAGATTTGCCTCTGCTTTACTCACACTCATCTTAATTTCCTTTGCAGTCCAACTCCCACCACCTTTTTCCCCACCAAGCAAGCTCCTATGTCAGCCTATGATGTATGTTGTGTACCCTCACAAGTCACAACTCTTCACTTTTTGAGTAAATGATTTACCCATATTTGATAATATTTTACCCATGCAAATGATTTAGACATGACTTTATTTAGTTTCATATTTGAATATTAAATAAAATGAAACATAAAAGTACACGAGACGATACAACAATGCACGGAATAAGGCACCATCATTTGGTCTTCACCGTACACTTACACACCAGCGGTGGGCCTTTTATATCTAATAATAATGGATGGGGGAGCCTATTGAATTTTGCGTGTGCGCGCGGTGTTGATTAGAGAAAATGGAGAAATTTAAGCAATGTCATGAATTTCAATAACAAATTAACAATGTGCCACCACAATTCACAAATTAAACCCTCAAGAATATTGTATAAATACATGTACTACCATTAATCGCATGCATTTAGATTTAAGAATAAGAAATATTAAATTGGTGAGTGATCGATCGATCAAGATGGATTCGAATAATAAGATGATTAATGTTGTTGGGGTGCTAGTAATAGCATGTCTAGTTACGATGGGATCATTTGTTAGTGTGGTGAATGCTAAATTTGACTGCATGAAAGTGTGCCATGATGCCTGCCAAGAAGCCAAGAATGCAGGCAGGTACAAGGCTAATCCTGCCTTATTCGATACTTGTAATAATGCCTGTCCTGCCGAGTGCGCACACTTTGGAGGAGGACATGGAAAGTAAAATACTACATGGATCCTCGGAATCGCGGCACATCCTAAATTTATTTATGTAAATTTTGTTTGGATTTTTGGAATGAAATGCCTATATGAGAATTTTAGTCACTCCACAATTTTTGATATAATAGCTTTTAGTATTTTGTTTCATTCAATTTCTATTCGAATACAATTTTCAATTAAAATTGTTATGAGTAGAATAAAATATATTTAGAATAGAAAGTTTGACAACTAGTATTGCTGAAATTTTTATTTCTATCAAATTTTAAAATCTAAATTAAATTGATCATAAAAATTTGTGTAAATAATATTGGAAGAATAAGAAATGCGGGAATTTTTTTTGATGTATATGATAACTAGAGAGAGAGAGGGGCTGAGAGGCTAAAATAAGTTGGTGAAGAAAATATATTAGTGAAAGATGATGTAAATTTTTTTAATAAAAATATGACAGAAAGTAATTTAATGAGAATTTGATATTATGGATGATTTCAACCCTATCTTATTTTAATGCTTGGATCTTGACAAATTATATTTTATGTATTTAATAAATTTTTGATGGGTAAAATGATTTTAAAATTAATTATAGGAAAATTTATTAAAATTATCTATTTTCAGCGGTGCAGTACTTTTATTCAACCAATCAACCGATAAGTGTAAGGCTTTATTTGAAATTATTACATAAAATTATTGTGTTATGAGAAAAAAATAATCGTAAAAATATTTAATAAAATTAAGTATTTATGTATATTTTGAAATATAATATAAAATATATAATATTTTAAAGATGATTTGACAGGGAAATACTTTCTATAAAAGTTGAACCAAAGGTACTTTTAAAAGAAAATTATTTTTAAATTTTATCAAACAATTATTTTTACTTATTTTTCACCAAAAAAATTACTAAACAGGGTCTAACTGTACTTATAAAATTTGAATTACATGAGGGGCAAGTGAAAGACAAAAAAAATGTATTTTTAATAATTTCTTTTATAACCCTTCAAAAAATATAATAATTTTATAGTATTTACACAAATGATATGTACCACAAGTATACATGAACTGTGTGAGCAGATGAATAATGGTCTTTATTTTTATACTATGTATATTGTATATATATAATGCAACACGATATGAAATTATACAGTACTGTTATGTTTGTATTTGAACTGTTAATGCATTAGAATACGATATATGAAATACCATACGAATTGAAATTGTACAATTAAAATACGGCATATTTGGTTAAACCAGACACTTGCAAATGAACTAGAGGTGAGCTTTGAATTTCTAATAATAATAAAAATGGGTGGTGCAAACATTGTATTATGCTTATGTGTGTAAGCATGCATTTCAGTAATTTAAGCCAACAAATTATTTAAATACAGATATTACCGCAAGCATTTAGATTAAGAATAAGCTTTTCAAGGCAGGGTAAATAATTTGATCGATGAATATGGGTTGTTGTTGCGGTCATAAGAATGATGGTAAGCTGGTTATGGTTGGGGTGTTAATGATATGTATGGTTACGATGGGATCACTTGTTCCTGTGGTCGTCATTGGATTGCTTGAAAATATGCCGTGAAGCATGTCAAGATAGAAAAAATGAAGGAAAATTAACGGGTTCATTATTCGATGCATGTGTAAATGCCTGTCCTGAAGAGTGCGCACCCTATGCAGGAATACCATGAATTTAGAATGAGAATGGCCATGGTTCGGTGATGATCTAGTTCATGTTGTATTAGTCGTTAGTATTGTTCTGTCCGCGTATGTTATATACGTTAATCGAACCCACGTCTGGACGAAACCTTACCACTTAAACTATCTCGTCGTGCTCTCCGTCCTTTTTTAATTATCTTTTATTTATGAAAAAACATACATTTTAATAAAAATATTAATTACATGCATCGCTTGTTTATATGATTACCTCTCATAATTGCATTGAATTAAATGAATTGTTTATGTATTTCAATTAGTCAAATATTGAAAATATTAATACAAAGATATTATGAAAAAATCTTTATAAAAATGTTTTGAAAAAGAGAATAACAAGTAATTAGAAACTAATTTTTTTCATAAAGGACAATAAAAGGGGACAAAGTGATAACATATTTGAAATGTATTGAGATTAAGATAAATAATTATTTCAATTGTCATTTAAATTTTGTTGAAAAAATTTGTTGTTTTAACCGTTGATAGTAATTTTCATTTTATTAATTTTTTAAAAATATATGTTACTAACATATTTGAAATGTATTGAGATTAAGATAAATCATTATCTCATTTACCGTTTAAATCTTGTTAAAAAAACTGTTTATTTTAATTTGTTGTTCTTTCAATTGATGCCGATGTAAAATATATGACAAAATAAACTGATTTGTAAATTAATAACAGAAATATAAATATAATTTATTTAAATGACAAAAATTTAAACGATTCGGTGAAGAGAGCCATTAATATATATTTTGTCACATATATTATATACTTTTAAAAGAGAATTAATTGAAAACGTTATTTATATATATAAGAATAAATATTATTTTTATATACATATTGATTTTTATTTTTAAAGTTATTAGTAATTATTAAAATTATACTTATTATGTGACTATGATTTAAATAAAATATGCTTAAACTTTACAATAACAGTTTTAAGTATTATTAATTATCAATTATATCTACATATTATTCTATTAATCATTGATTACATATAAAAAAATAATTATATCATAACTAATTAATGTTAATATTTTTATATCACAGAAAAATAATAGAAATAAAATTTGCATGTGTATATATCATAACTAATTAATATTAATATATTCATGTAATGTCAATTTGGATTTTTTTTTATAAATTATAATTTTATAGATTTAAAAAAATGCTTAATTAATAATTTAATATACACCAAAAAAATCTTATGCCTTTTACACGTGTCAAGACTCTTAAACAAACACTCTCTCTCTCTCTCAATCTCTCTGAAACAAATCACAGTAACCGAAACAATACAGACGAGATTTGCATATCACACACACACACACACACACACACACACACAATACGCGCACGAGATTTGATGTCAAGCGCAACAATGGTGATTGCTTCAAGTTCCTGGTCCCGAGCGATGTTACAGATCTCTCCATACACTTTCTCAGCCATCGGTATCGCAATTGCGATCGGCATCTCCGTCTTAGGCGCTGCCTGGTAATTATATTGTATATAATAACTATATATGTATGTATTAGTTTGATATATGTTGTAAAGATTTGATTTTTAATGTTACTGATATTGTAATGTGTGTTTTGATAGGGGGATTTATATTACTGGAAGTAGTTTGATTGGTGCTGCGATTAAAGCACCGCGTATCACTTCGAAGAATCTCATTAGGTTTTACTCGAATCCTTGCGTTTCGTATTTGTTTATGTTGTTTTGATTTTGATCTGATTTTACGAATAAATTAAGTTTGATCGAGTTGATTTGTGTGATAGTTTGATGCGAGGTGTAGTAACAAATGTTTTATGCATTATGTGAAATTTGATTTTAAAATATTGTAGCAGTTTAGAGTGTTTATAGTGGTGTTATAGTGAAAATTAGGATGTCGTTTGGATGTATTTACGATACTTTATGAAGTTAGATTATCCCTTATTTGACACAACTGCAGTTACTTTCAGATGTAAATGACCCCTAGTCTTAATAATGTTCCCCTTGTAGCAGAGGTGCCCTTAAATTAGTAATGGTACTTTCTTGTTTCTCCTAGCCATTGCTACTAATTTCAACTTGAGCGTGTTGCAAAATTTCGCTCATGTAGCTTTATATTTTTATGTTCTAGTAAATACTTGAGCTTTTACTGGTAGCATAATTTCTTATATGAAAGGTGACTAAATGAATTATATGATGTCAGTGTAATCTTTTGTGAAGCCGTTGCTATATATGGTGTCATTGTGGCAATTATTTTGCAAACGAAATTGGAGAGTGTTCCAGCATCCCAGATATATGCACCGGAGTCTCTTAGAGCAGGATATGCAATTTTTGCCTCAGGAATTATTGTGGGCTTTGCAAATCTTGTCTGCGGGTACATCTTTAACTTAACTAAGAGAGCTTATTTACTCCTTACATCTTTTTATATTTCATGGTTCTTTAATATATATTACCTTGTGATGGATTGATGATATCTACATGGTATAGACGTTAGACTTTATGACCAAAATAAGTATGTATTTACTTTGTCTTCTTGTACTTCATAGATAAATCGAAAATAATTGATCTCACCTTGTATGTGCTCCTCTACTCATTGCATTCACTTTTTTACATTGCATAGGAGTTGATAAATATTACTCAAGAATTTTATAATTTCTCCTGAATTACAATTTACAATGCTTTTCATGTATAAATTTATCATACTGTAAATTCAAAAAGTACCAAGGAACCTAGTCAACAGCTCCAGTGACAATTCATTATTGAAAGGTTTTGTAACTATTTAGTGGGAGGAACTGCTGCCATTTTGCAGGGTTAGATTTTCTGCCACAACTTCTAAAACAACTCTTCTGCCAACAAATTCTGTCAATAGGATAGTTCTGTCAGTTGCTTTAACATAGCTCTAACAGGCCAATACTCAGATATGATCTGGATACGCAAATTGTGGTGTCAACTGTGCTCCATTAAATCTTGAAATATTAAAATCAGTTTATTTGGGCAGTCTGGAATTGTTTTAATGAGCCAATATGGTAAGTTGCTACTCCCCCAAAGTACTTTTGTTCCTTTGATTTTGTGGTGTATAAAAAGATAGCTCCACATATATATTTTTTTAATTTTTTTCTAAAAAAATATTTAAATATTATTTAAAAGATTTTTTTAAAAAAAATTGTAGAGCTATCTTTTTTATGCACCTTAAAATACATGTAAAAAGCCAAAGTGAAAAATAATTTGGGACGGAGGGAGTAATTTGCAATGAAAGGGGTGTTCGGTCCAAGGGTAATTGATCAGATTAGATGGAAACTGGAATCTCATTCCCATGTATTAATTTAGATATATGGTGACTTAAGTGCCTCGAGTCAGCTTTAGTTGGAGGATTTATCTGATAGGAATGATTAATGCCCTCCCCTTAGCCTGGTAATGAATACCTTAGTAGACCCATGGAATTCAATTTCATTCTCATTCCCATTTCCCCCCATTTCTATTGCTACCAACAATTCAAACACCCCCAACAAAGATATTATGTTGGTTACTTTAACTCCAATTGGTGGTTGAGTCATTAATATAATCCGTTTTCAACCTTTTGCTTAACAGGTTATGTGTAGGAATCATCGGAAGCAGCTGCGCGCTATCTGATGCCCAAAACTCGTCACTTTTTGTGAAGATCCTTGTGATTGAAATCTTTGGTAGTGCACTGGGATTGTTTGGAGTGATTGTGGGAATAATCATGTCAGCCCAGGCATCCTGGCCAACCAAAATTTAATTTGCTACATCAATCAATTCACGACAGATGTACCAACCGATGGAAACATCTCTATGAAATGTACTTTTTATATTTTTTTTTTCTTTCAGGTAGGTTGTGTAGTAAGGATTGTGGTCTAAATGGAAATATTATTTGTACCTTGTAAAGTGGGGGTGAAAAATAATGAAGAACCAAGAAACAACATTTGCTAAATTTTGTAAAATGTTGGTCTTACATTTACCATCTCTATGATCACCCATTTGAGTTGTATCAGCTGAATAAGATTGTGCCATTTACTTGTAAACTCATTTTGCTTGAGATTCTTTTGAACATACCATCTTCTGTAGCTAGGATATTTTTCATTATAGTCCCTGCATATATTCTGGGCGTGTACATTTTGTTGAGAGCAAATTGTAGCAGGGTTGGATTTTTCTTTTGATAATTTGATACAAGTGAAAGTTCTATCGTTTTTGTTCATCTTGCTTGGAAGTATTTCCAGTTTGATTTATAAACTCGTTGCCAAACGAATTTGTATTTTGTAGGATGTTTTGAATATAAGCTCATTGCCAAACGGGTTTGGTAAAATGCTTTTTAGCTTAAATGAAGAATATGTACATAAACATATACACACGGAAATGGGCCTCTTTCCCAATGACCAAAAGGAATGAACGAGAAGTCGGAGCTGTGTGAGGTGAAAGTGCAATAATGGTGACTTATCTGTTGCTCCCTGTATTTCTGTTTTTTTATATTTTACGTTTGACTTTTTTGCACATATTTTAAAATGCTTTGACCGTATAGTTAAAATAATTATTTTTTAAAAAAAAATCAGAATAAAAATATATAACTTATACTAAAATTCACAAAAAGAATTTTATAAAAATAATTAATTTAATTATGCGGTCAAATTATTTTAAATTACGTGCAAAAAAGTTAAATGACAAATATAAAAAAACAGATGAAGTACGTTGTCTAGTGACCGGGAGTAATGGTAACTTGTTTGTCTGCTGGGACTGTGGGAGTAATGGTGACTTATTTGTCATGCATTCCCTTGTGTAAATTTGACGGACATTATTTTTGACCTCTCAAGACAAATGGTCGAGATCAATTTGAAAAATAGGAAGATTTGTAAAAGGTATTCTCTTTTTTTCTCTCTCGATAAATTTTAGCCTAACTTAAAATTGACTAATTCAAAGATAAAGGATTGCGATTGAATTGGAAAACTTGTACACATTCCCCTCCCCCTCCCTTAAAATTGACTAATTCAAATACAAAGGATTGAGATTGAATGGGAAAATTGGAAGATTTGTACAAATTACCCCCCACAAATGGCGTCCCCCGGTAGAGCCCCCTCCCCCTAGAGCGTGCTCTCGTACTGATAGCCAACAAAATTTTCCAAGTTCCTCACTTCCTTAGACACTATGAGCAACAAATTCTAAGCTAATAATTTCTCCCCAACAAAATTCTGAATCTTCACTGTCCAATTAACTGGTAATTCATAAATTTTGTAAAATGTTGGTCTTACATTAGGCATCTCTATGATCACCCATTTGAGTTGTATGATCTGAATAAGATTGCGCTATTTACTTGTAAACTCATTTTTACTTGAGATTCTTTTGAACATACCATCTTCAGTAGCTAGGATATTTTGCATTGTAGTCTCTGCAATATAATCCTGGGTGTGTACGTTTTGTTGAGAGCCAGTTGTAGCAGGGTTGGACTTTTCTTTCGATAATTTGATACAAGCGAAAGTTCTGTTGTTTTTGTTCATCTTGCTCGGAAGTATTTTCAGTTTGATTTATAAACTCGTTGCCAAACGAATTTGGTAAAATGCTGTTTAGATTAAATAATAAACTAAATAAAGAATATGGACACAAACATGTACACACGGAAAAGGACCCCTTTTCCCAATGACTGAAAGATATGAACGAGAAGCCGAAGCCGGAGCCGTATGAGGTTAGAGTGTCATGTAATGGCAGTAATGGTGACTCATTTGTCATGTACGTTTTTGCTTTTGTCTAGGGGTAGTAACGGTGACTTATTTTCGGCCTAACTTAGAATGGACCAATCCTAAGGCATATGGTCGAGATTAATTTGGAAAATAGGAATTTTTTTTACTAGTTATTCTTTTTCTTCTTGGCAAATTATGGCCTAACTTAGAACTGACTAATCCTAAGAGAAACGGTTGACAGTGCATTGGAAAATTGGAGGATTTGTACAAGTTGCTTCTTTTTTTGCAAACAATTATTACAGGGGAACCCCCCTGAAATCAAACAAAGAACATAATGAGTACAGTCAGGCTGTGATCATAATTTATACAACGTACATAAGCCTCATCTCAAATGGTTGCCGCAGGTCATCCGATATCTATTGAGCTCATCAAGAGACACTTTGATTAGTATACCTCCTCTACATGCTGGTCTTTAGTCTCCTAAAAGAACAAGTCATCATGCATATTTTTCATGAAGACAAGTCTCTTGTTGTCCCTTTATAGTTTATTCTCTAAAAAATCGTAAAAAATAATCTGTGAGGCAGCCATCAAAATTGTATTGAAATAGCAGATATATGATGAGATCACATTTAACACGATTAAAGAAAAATAAGTGACAGAGTGGGGCTGCTGACTGAAAGTCTTCCTCTTCTTCCCTCATATCGCTAGAAAAGTCAAAAATATCCATCAAACAGCTTGACTAGCTTATGCATGACGTTAAATATATATGTTATCTTCAGTTAAGTTTTAGCCTATATAAATGTGTGCCATACTCTCATATATCGATAATTCAATAGTGTAAAGAAGCAAAAAGATGAGGTTCTGGATAGTGACAATCTGCATTTTGGCTTTGTCTCTGGCAATTTCTGCAGAACAATGTGGAAAACAAGCTGGGAATGCTTTATGCCCAAATAGCATGTGCTGCAGCCAATTCGGGTGGTGTGGAACCACAGCCGAGTACTGCACTAATTGCCAGAGCCAGTGCGGTGGTTCAACACCTGCCCCTAGTGGAAGTGGGGATGTTAGCTCCATTATTACTGAATCCACCTTTAATCAAATGCTTAAACATCGAAATGATGCAGCGTGTAAGAGTAATGGTTTCTACACATACAGTGCCTTTGTAAACGCAGCAAAATCTTTCAATGGTTTTGGTACTACTGGCAACACTGACCAGCGTAAACAAGAACTTGCAGCTTTCTTGGCTCAAACATCTCATGAAACTACAGGTAATATAATTTTTAAGTTTTTAACACACTTTCTGCACAGGCATATATATACATGCATGATGCAACATGAATATATAAATGCATATACTATTAGTTAATTATCTCGATGACCACCAATTCAATATATAGCATATAAAAGATGGTCAATGGCGTTTCAGGTGGATGGGCAAGTGCACCAGATGGTCCATATGCATGGGGATATTGCTTTATAGCGGAGAGAAACAATCCGGGTACATTTTGTACTTCCCCGGACTGGCCTTGTGCTTCTGGCAAACAATACTACGGTAGAGGACCGATCCAACTCACTCAGTAAGCCCATCAGCTTCCATTAATTACTAATCAATCGTAATAAAATAATTTAGTTGTATTCTAATAATCGAACTCTGTTTTGGACTAATTGATCAGTAACTACAACTATGGGCAAGCTGGAAGAGCAATCAACGTGGACCTCATAAATAATCCTGATCTAGTAGCTACAGATGCAACTATATCATTTAAGTCAGCTGTATGGTTTTGGATGACTCCACAAAGTAACAAGCCATCAAGCCATGATGTGATCACCGGAAGATGGTCTCCTTCTGCTGCGGATAACGCAGCAAATCGTGTCCCTGGCTTTGGGGTGATCACCAATATTATAAATGGTGGACTCGAGTGCAATAGAGGAACTGATAGTAGAGTGCAGGATAGAATTGGTTTTTACAAAAGGTACTGTGATATCCTCGGAGTTGGATACGGGAATAATCTCGATTGCAACAATCAAAGGCCTTTTGCTTGATCCATTTTATTCTTAAGTAAGCTAGATCAACTGGTACAAATGTATTGGGTTGCCCAAACAGTGTTACTTAAATGATCTAGCTAGTAAATTAAGCATGAATAAATTGTAACCGGGATTATAAAATAAAACATAAGAAATGAGCATTATCTCAAATAGCTGCATGCCTGCATGATCAGGTCCTACAACATATATCAGGCTTGTCGAATAAAACTTTGATTTAAATGGATAATCACACGATAATTTAGTTCTTACTCAGCTCAATGGATTACAACTCTACATGCGAGGCTTTAACCTCCTTAAAGATCATGTCATCATGCATGCACATACACACAAGAACTAATTATGTAATCTAATTTCTAAAACAAACCACAAATATTTTATGGGGTAGCCATCAAAATTGAATTGAAACAGAAAATATCTGAGGTCACATGTAACACAATTAAAGTAACATAAATGACAGAGTAGGGCTGCTAAAACCAGGGGGCTAGGGGATGCTAGAGCCGCACCTGACTTCTCAAATAATAGTGTATATATTTTCTGAGCCCCTCCTAAATTAGAGAGATCAGTGTGATTATTTTTATGTTTAGTTTAGGAAAACAATATTAGAGTTAGAGGAAAACATATGATTACTCTTTTCACTGACTTTTATTATTGCGATTGATCAAATATTATTGCCGAATAGGGTTTCTGACCGGCCGTACAAATATGATGAATGACGAATAATTTAATATAAGCCGTAAAAATTTCCCACTACTATATTAAGTCCTGGTTCCGCTACTGCTGCTGACAGAGACGGATCCAGGGGCCCTGGATTTTCGACAAGTGCCTTATATTACTACAATAAACATAAATACCGTCTAGCAAAGTTGGTTATACCCCTGGGTCTGGTCCTAGAGGATGAGGGTTCCATCTTCTTAGTCTTTCTCTGTGAATCCTTGCACGTGTATATTTTGAAAAGTCTCGATCTGTTTCGCCAAAATTCCTAGAAAAGTAAGACATCCATCAAATTGTATTCAAGATTAGATATATATTTCATTATCAGTACAGCTTTAGCCTATATATATGACTCTGTGTGTCATACATTCATATATCGGTAACTAAATAGCTTAAAGAAGCATAAAGATGAGATTTTGGATAGTGACGATCTGCATTTTAGCTTTGTCTTTGGCAAATTCTGCAGGAAAATGTTGAAAACAAGATGGGAATGCGTTGTACCCAAATGGAATGTGTTGCGGCCAATTCGGCTAATGTGGCACAACAAAGAGCAGCTCCGACGCATTACAAAATCACACCAGAATAGTATGTAAAAGTTGCACTATATTTAAAATTTACTCCAACCCATTCACACCAAAGTTTTAAATATTATTTTATTGTTCAAGTACAAAAGTAATGAGTATAAAAATAATGTTGGAATTATAAGAAACTCTAAAAATTACACCAAATTTGGTATAATTTTTTATGAGGTTAAATCTCAAAGTGCTTATTAAAGTGAGAAACTAATATCAATTTGGTTACTTTAGTTATTTTGATCTCGTTTGTACCATTATAGTTGCGAATAATGACAAGAATGTTCGATTGACCAGTTTGACCTGACGATGGAAAGTGTCTTTAATCAAATGCTTAAACATACGTAAATGAGAAGCAAAATCAAGGCCAAAAACCTGACCAGTTTTCCTCCCTGCAACAAGCGCTAACCGGCCTGTATAAAACTTAGGCCGCAACCAATGATTCATCTGAAGACATCCCTAATCTCTGAAAGGGTCTCAAGAATTTCATCCGAAGTTGTTCTAAGATTTTTCACCAACACAGCAAATACTGGAACCATAAGATCATTCAATAATTGATTTTTTTTTCTAGGGACTTGTTAATGACGCTGATTCATACAACTCCTTACCCTCCTCGTCCTCATGAGAACTCTCTCCACCCAAATCAAGCTCCTCATCAAATTTCTTTGCTTTTGTACACCTTTCTAAAAGTGTATCAGTATACTACCAATCAGAACCAGGGCCGTTCTTCAATTAACAGATGTAGCCGGACGAAAATGTTAAATGAGCCTAGGCTGGCAAAACGCACAAGTCGGATACAGATCTGACTTTATTCGAATTCGAATCCGAATCCGAAAATCTGAATCCCTATACGAATCCGAAATATCCTAAAAAAATATATCCGAATTCGAATTCGACGAATAATATCCGGATCCGAATTCAGTTTTACGTTTTTTTAAAAATATATAAATAATAATTTTTTATTATATTTTTTTATTTTTAAAATACTTAATTTATGTGATATATATGTATACTAATTATATACATCTTATTAAAAATATATTATTTAAAAAAAATAAAAATAAAAATATATATATATATATAAATATATATATATACATATTTGGATTCAAATATTATCTGATACAAATAGTATTCGCTTTATTCCGAATACAGATAATATTCGCTTTATTTCGAATCGGATACAAATTAAATATTTTGAATGGATATCGGATATTTCAAAAAAAAAATGACAGCCCTAAATGATCCCCGATTTTTTTTAAGACCGTTATCAAGTAATAGCTTCTAAGAGCATCTCCAAAGGTAGAAGAGCTAAAACTGTTAGCTAAAATATGATTATGTAAAAAATTTAGAATTCGTAAGGATTTTTTTTTGAAATACAAGTTAATTAATTTTATTAATTGTAATAAAATTTAATTAATTTTATTCAATACAAGTTAAAATAAAATATATTTAGCAAAAAAATATTTAATGATAATATTATAAGATTTTTATATTTATGTTAATATTATAAATTTTTTTATTACAATTGAAAATATAATAACATATTTAAACATGGTAAAAATAAATTAACAAACATTAATTACATATATTATATAACATATTTTATTATATTACAATTTTAGAATTTTTATAAATTTAGTTAACAATAAAATAATATTTTACACTTAATATTACATAAAATTAATACTTTATAAATAAAAATAAAAATAGTACATCGATACATATAATAATAATGAATATATATATATATATATTGAATATTATAATATTATATATTTAATAAGTGATTAATATATTTTAAATTAAATTATTAAAAAATGAATAAAGATAGCATGTTATATGTAATAAATAAATAATATAATTTAAAATAGGGCTTATGCTAAGATTATGTTTAGGGTTACGAGATATTTTTAGTTAGGATTGACGTGGATTAATTTAGATGAAGGATTCCACAGATGTTTTGTGCATCCTTCTTGGTATCTAAAATTATACCTAATAAGAGTATCCGTTGGAGTGATCAGTATTTTACATATTAGTTATAATACACTGACACATAAATATTATACCTAACAGTAGCTTAGTGTTGGACATGCTCTAAATACCTTAACTTAAGAATCGTTATCATAACATTGGTCTCTTAATAATAAAAAAATATTAATATATATATATATATAATCAAACATTATTAACAATAAAAAAATATATTTACATTTTTATATAATAAATTAAATTAAATTAAATTAAATATTAATTCAATAATATTTTAAATTAAATAATTTTATTTTAAAATAAACCCAACACTTGATATCAATAATGAAATTTTATTCTCATATCACCCTAACCCAATTGCTAATACCAAACTCATACCATACTATTTTATTGTATGACGTACTATTCTATAACGTTGATAGTGTATTTGTACGTGTGTCAAGATTTATTCATTATTATATTTTAAAGATGTTAAAATACAAGAGGTGAGCGGTGGACCGTATATTTATAACAGTAAAATTTGAATTTTTTGATTCGTAACAGGATTCCAAATTATTATTTTTTCTAACAAATATCCATATTTATTTCTGATTTGTTTACCTTTTGAAAGTGTCAGCCTCTCTTTTTTCCACAAATCTCGTAAGTATCTACAAAACAAAATAAAAAGAATTATATAAATAAATAATAACATAACGAAAATAAAAAATAAAAAAGGGAGCTGACCTGTTGATGAGAATCATAATAGCGAGGCTGAAACCGATCTCCCAAGCCAAGCTGAGTCATCAATAACCAAACAACAGTAATAAGTTGTCCACCTTTACTTAATTGTTGAGCATGAGCATTTGACTTGATATGAGCTGCCCCATATGATACAAGTTCCACCCAAACCTTGCTCAGCATCTCTCATCTTTGTTGGGATGATTCTCTCATTTTCAGCTCTTTGGCCAATCTCGCTGCTTTAAACAATATGGACAGATTTTTATCTGGGCTTGCCCCTGTAACTCCATAAATTTGGTCAAACTGCATAATTCTATTGCAAGCTTGCCCCTGTAACCCCTCCTCTGGAAGTAGTTTCTCCACTATTGACAAATAATCGTTAAAGAAACTTTTAGCCTCATTACAAGAGTCACGGAATCTTATAAGTCCGATTCTAGACACAGATGACATCATACCAGGCTTCATGACTAGGAGATATATCATGTAGTCTGATATTAACTTGGCGATTCTTCTGTGATGCACTGGGGGTTGAGCAACATCCACTCTCTGAGCATCTTGCTCACCCTGAATTTTTTTATCTTCCTCGTCATTGTACCAAACTTCAGTGGCAATGTGCCACGTAAGAAGGCTCTCATCATAATCAACATCCACACAAAAAAGGGACAAAAATTCTGAGTTGCTGTAGCCTCCAAGTGTCCATTCACCTTTGGATGAACATATTTTCTTAGCAGAGTCCAAATCCTTTGCCATCTCCGACTTGGTTCTCAACTCTTGAAAAATGAAATCTTTCACATAGCAAGGCAGTGGGTGTTGTTTCACATATACCATCTCATCCATGAAGTCTTTAATGCCAAGTGTATCATAAATTTTTTCGCTTGCTTTTGAACGGCTATGTAAACAATAATATATAAAATTGTATCCTGAAATAGACTCACCCCACCTAGGGTTTGACTCAGAATCTATTCCACTGCCACGGACACCGCCAATATTTAGCAACCAACATATCATCTTCCCTCTTCTGACATTAGCACTCATTATAAAATCAATGAATGCACGTTTCCATGATTGCTCATTGGGATTTTCATCAAGAGAAAGCTTGAGCTTCAGAACTGTCCAGTCAGAGAAAACAAGCATGAAAAATGCAATGACTTCCAACACAATTCCTCCGATAAGCAAGGTATAGGTAATTCCTACCTCAAATCCTTCGGGTTTAAAATGCTTTTTATCGACATAATGAAAAAACACCAATGAAGTGACAATGGCACCAACGGATACAGCCCGACAGCCGAACCCAACTGGATTATACACTACAGGAAGCTTGGTGAACAAAATATCATAAATTTTTTTTAACTCCACCTCAACAACTCTAAAGGCGTCATTGAAAGTTCTTGCAAGGAAGAATTCCCGGCTCTGGTCGCGCTGGAGGGGGTTGAAAATGAGATCAACAATCAGTCCTTTGAAATTAGTGAAGTAATGAAAAGCATATTGCACTGCTTCCAATGACTTCAGACGAGTTGCCCTCGTATCGTTGACTGATTCATTAATCATTCTATCTGGCTCCTGAAGCATTTTGAGTTTAGCATTGGAATTTGTGTAGACAGGATCAGGCTCCTTAAGTATGGAGTCACGGAAAGTATTAGCGCTTGCACAATACAAAGCATATGTGCGCTCAGCATACTTGATGATTCCACACAGAAACATAAGCAGTGATGGAACTAACAATTGGTTAGGTGTGAGAGATTGATAGAAAACATAAACCACAGCAATGCACTGAGTAAACAAGGAAAATAAATGCCTCAGCCACAACTCATTGTCCTCCAGGGCGAAAGAAGTGATAGGATCCGGACCACCAAGGTGTGCCAGAAGAAAAGGAGCCCAGAAGGTGTGCAATATATTAAGGTGGTGATTGGAATAGCCAATATGCTTGCTTGAGATGAGTCCGACTGCAAAAACAGCAGTGCCATCTGCAAGTAAGTACGCTGACCAAAGAAGGATATCTAGCCATTTGCGCGAAACTATCTTTCTTAAAGGTCCCGCTAAAATCAACAAAATTTGAAGGAAAAGGCTAACCAGGACGCAAATCCCAAGTTCCCATTCATTAAAAAAGTCTCTCAGTTCTCTTTGAACTACATTTACTTTACCCATACCCATCTGGATCAAGATAAAAAAAATTAATGAATAAGAACTCTGTTTGCTGCTCAACGAGACAATTAAGCTAGCACAAGAGGAAGTGTTTGTGATGATGCATGATTGTCCTGCATATAGGTCTTGTCATATAAGCTAGAGTAGAGTATATAATACAAATTTTCATAATGAGCTGCATATGTTTCTCATTTGATTCCAGGGACCATTTTCATAGGCAATGCTACAAGTTAAGTATCAAATTACAAAACTTTATTGCCTGGAGATTCACTAACAACTTACTAAAGGAAAATTGCAAAAGAGAAACTTCATTGTTATGACTATTTCTTTGGAGCAAAAGTCGAAATGTATTTGCCTTCAAATGAATCACAATGCTTTTCAAGTTAAATACTTTAGATATAAGAAATAGAAATTAATTTAGAACTCTGCTCGTGGTGATTCACAAAATTAGAAAAATACTCCAACTCTCCAAGGCTGCTGGGATATACTCTATATAATCCAAAATAGAAATTAATTTTTTTAATGAATAATTAAAAACAGTTATTATAATAAAGAGAATAAGGATCGGATCTTAGGAAAGTTTTGTGAGGTTTTGACCTGAGTGTATTATATTATCTATCTAATTACTTACTTTTTTAATTTATAAATAAAATAAAATAAATTGTAAGTAAATATTTAACAATAAATGAATAAATTTATTTATTTATATGTATTCGTGGTGATCTTAAGAAAAGTATTCCGAAATTAATCTTCGAATACTTATAATAAATTAATTATATATTTTACCTATCACTTCTATTTCTTAGTACTTTTTTTAATATTTCATTCATTTTTTAATATTTCCTAAAATAATATATTTCTTTTACAAATTTTAGTACCTTGCACTCTTTTTTCTCTTTTTATACTTTTGTTAAACTCTCTTCCCCAAATATTAAAGACGAGCGGGATGGAAATTATTTTTTTCTTTCGGTAAGTATCAGGAGATTGAATCTAGTTCAGAGGATTTTTAGTTTTTAGGGTTAGTTTGGTAAGTGACTTCTCATAAAATAAGGGCATTTAATCTTTCAAAAACAATTGCTTCCTTTGTTAGTACTAAACAAACAACTTTATAAAATAACACCTTTTTAATATTTATATGTGAATTAAATAAGCACTTAAACTTTGTCCAATGTTAATAAATAAATTGAAATACCGTGATTGTTTTAGAGTAAATCTGAGTCGAGTATGTAATGATTCAAAATACATTTTTTTTACACTATTTCGTAAACTCAAGAATTTAATCGTATGGATAAGAGTTTGAACTTTTTTCTAAACGAATTAATTCAAAACTTCGAGCCAAGTGTTTCAATTGAACGGAAAGTGATATTCAAGCTTGGCTCGATAATAAACGAGCCAAACATAATTTTATTCATGAACAAATCGAATTTGAAGCGAGTCAAATTATTCGCTGACAAATTACATATTTTTTACTAAACTAAAACTTAGTTTATAAAATATAAATCATACAACTTATAATTTCACAACTAAATCGTATTGAAGAAGATTAGTACTGATTCAACTCTTTTAATTAGAACGCTAATAGAAATATAATTTTATTATTATAATTTTAATTATTAAATTGAAAATATCTTGTGCTATATTTCCTTACTTTTCCATTTTCATATTAATTATAAAAAATATGAATTCTTATATATTCATTTTTAGATTTTAAATATATAAAATTAAATTCAATGTTTAATTAAGATTAAAAATTTAAAATCATATTATTAATAATATGAAAAAATTATATATAAATTTAAATAAATATATAATAATACATTTAATTAAAATTTTATTTTAAAATATTTAAATTATATATAAAAACATTGATCCAAATTCATACCAATCCCGAATTAAAAAAAATTTGAGTCTCCAATATTCATCAACCACCATACTCCAACAACTTTTCTGATAAAAAAACACCACCCTACCCTACATCTTGATTAAGACAATTCTCAAATTTTGTTTCTATCAAATTCCTCCTTGCTATCGATGAATCTGCTTTCGAGGACAAGGTTCTTCCCCTCGCCCTCGCCCGGCAATGCTACAAGTTAAGTATCAAATTACAAAACTTTATTGCCTGGAGGTTCACTGACAACTGATTAAAGGAAAATGCAAAAGAGAAATTTCATTGGTTCTGACTGTTTCATTTCATTGTATTAGCTTTCTACTTTATGGTTTCTCTTGCGTCAAGAAAGAACCCAATTCATAGCTTTTCAAATTTACCAATGAATTCAGAAATAAAAATCAACTTACAACTTAGCTTGTGATTCAGAAAATTAAATATTATATCTAGTCCAAAATAGAAATTACGACAACGTTACAATTTTTTTTAATATGCAATTATTATAGCAAATACGCCATCCATTTATTTTTAATATTTTCTATGCAGTACTATTTCCGTTCCACCCAATTGTTATCCTTTCAGAAAGAAGGTCCGGCACGCATTTTAAGGTGCATATAAAGTATAGTTCCATAACTTATTTTTAATTTTTTTTTCTGAATAAAAATTTAATTTTTTTTCTGAATAAAAATTTATTCAGAAAAAAAATAATTAAAAAATAAGTTATGGAACTATACTTTATATGCACCTTAAAATACGTGCCGGACCTTCTCTCCGAAAAAATAACAATTAGGTGGGACGGAGGGAGTAATTGTTTAAAATTTAAAATCACTGTCACATCCAAATATTAACAAGAGGGGGACGGAAAAGTATTCCATAAGCATTTCCCAACAGAATTTTAAAAAATTGATATTATCAAAATTAAATCTCGAATTAAAATACAGTACAATCGAATTAAAATACAATTCCAGATCCAAATAGGCTATACAAGCAAGAAACTTGTGTTTTACAGAGAGATACATCGAGAGAGATGTTAGAGTACCCATGGGGAACGCGAATGATACCGACGTCGTATTTGTTACTACCCCAGTGGCCCAAACCTCACAACGATGAACTCCTCCTTGCTATAGACGAATCTGCTTTCGAGGACAAGGTTCTCTCTCTCTCTCTCCCTTGATTATGTATAATAACTATTTTTATCTATTAATATATGTGATCTAGGGTTTTAGTTTACTTGTTTCATACTAATGACTTGTATATATACAGAATAGCCAGACCTAATTACTAATATTTATTCGTATGTTAATTGTCAATGTAATAATTACATTCAGATATTTGGGGCTTTTTCATTGAGTATGTAGATACTTATTTGAAGGTTAAGGATGGAAGGAATGGAATGAGAAATTGTGACGATATTAGTGGGCAGATGAGATAGATGTAAGAGCAAACTGTTGGAAGAAATTGACGAGTGCGAATTATCTGTGGTATTAGTATATGTGGAACAAATGCATTACGGGGGTTGGGGTCGAGCATTTGTTGTCAAATTAGTGTGGTGGGTCGGTTTAGATTGGAGGGGATGTATTAACTAAGGAGAAAGGTATAGAATTTAAACATCTAGCTTCTTCTTTCTTAGTTATGCGGCGTGGGATATGTGGGCAATAGGGTAAATCAAGGAGTTACTCCGGTGATTCTAATATTAAATTTTGTAGAGTGATTTGTTGGAATAGAGCCACTCTCTCAAATTATGGTGTTACTTATGAGATTATAGTTTTTCAACCGATTGCAATTTTTTTAAATCATTATCACCAGATATGGGTTGTCATTTGTTTTCATATCATGCCAGTTGATAGCTTCTACTTTTACCTGTATACAAAATCTACTTAACATAGTGTGCTAACGTAGTTCAATGGATTGCTTGATTTCATGCTATCATATTTTATATAGGTGGAATAAGAAGAATCTTTCTTATAGTGCTTTAAATAAATTCTCTCTTTTGTTTCTTTTTAACTTTCTATGTTTACTAAATATTTGTTTATGGCACTATGATTTAGTCAAAGGACTAAAGAATCTCTTTTATTTGATTGTCTAATTTAGTCATTGGGTTGTTGATTTTAATTAAACGGTGTACCTTGGATTTTATAAGGTTTGACTTTTATATATACCGTTCCTTTCAATCTTTTAGGCCCTGACATCATCTTGATCACTATGCCACTGTGCCCAAAAGTATATGCAATGGATATGCTATTTTAATTGTGAAACAATCCATATTTCCTTAATTTATTCCTTGAAGAGATGAACAGGATGATTCTACAATCGAAAAAGTCTTTCCACAAGGTATAAATAAAAATGTAAATATTTTTAACGAGATTAAGCATAAATTATAATCCTAATTATTTGGAAGTATTGAATACACCCTAAATTCTTACCTCATAGAGGTTTACATTTTTTAGCAGACCCTACTTGCATTGTAGTCAGTTCATGAACAAGTAATTTTCATTGGTTATGTACTACCTTAATGTAGAAAATTTATGTCTGCTTATTAATTAATACTATTTTACAGTGTAATGAAATCAGAAAGATGAATAGCAACATTGTTGTGATTGGCAAGACGATAGTTGATAATGATAAAGAAGACTTGGACAATGACCCAGATGATGATGAAGTTGATAATGTAGAAGAGTCTGACGGCGATGAGTTTGAACAGGAAACTGGTTGATTGCTGCTGCTACTTGATTCTTTTCTGGTGATACTAAGTGCTAGTTAGACAAGGTATATGCGTGAATAACTATAACTAGTCATGGTGAATCTGTCCTATAGTTGCAGACTTGCAGCTACATTTCTCAATTGTTTATCTGGTTCGGTTTTGCTTTAAGATACTACACTCTTTTAAATGTAAAATGTTTTCTCTATGACATTCATATAGCTTTGATTCGATATTTTTTGGTCCAAAATTTGATATACATTGTCCTTAATCTGTTTGTATATATTTTTATTTTGTCAAAGTCATAGAAGGAAGTAGTTAATGTGGTACTACCAAGTACCAACTATAAGCATATCGAGTATCACTATAGGACCACGGTCTTTTTAAGTTCTCTTTCTCAACATATAATTCTTTTCGTGAGTATTTTTATATTGTGATTATATTGAGAAAGAAATACAGTTCTCTAGTTCTTTCTTGTAGAAGAGGCAGAAATAGGGAAGCAATGATATTGCCTTGGTTTCTGATTTGGCTTTCAATAAAATTTTCCAATTGAAGGGCTGTGGCATGTAAAATTTTCTTTTGAGCCCTGTTCGTGTATTTGCTGGCTACCCCTATAAACCCCAAGACACACAGCGCAGCAGCCCGTTTTCTTTTCCAACAAATCATTATCACAGGGTAAATATTGTTTTCTTTACATTTTTTCCCAAGTGGGAAAATTTTGAGCCAGTCTTGTGTACAAACATTTATCAGCATTCTCATTAATTAACTCTGATCATGAGTTAGGTCACATTTGTAGTTTTAACAAGCCACTAGCTGCTTCAGCTGCTGTTATATTTCTCATTAATTAACTCTGATCATGATTGTTATTTGGTTCTCTTTCGATGTGGTTAATTCTTTCAAACTTATATTTCTTGGGAGAGTTACTATTTGAAGGTAAGGTGCACTGCCACTAGCTCTGAGGTAATTAGTCCGGTCAGGATTAAGGTTTCTTTTAAATACACTCAGACTTGGCTCATATCTCATAATCTTGATCACTTTTGTGCGATCAGAAAGAAGCCAAGTTTGAACTATGATACTCTTTTTTCTTGAAGTGGGTGTCCTTTGTGATAAGGATACTATGAATATCTTCGTGATCACCATGTTTTGTCATTAAGGTGATATCTAGTCTGTATGCCATTTGGTTCTTTTTGTAGTTAGTGAACTTAATCCGTGTATTACTGACTGAAACAAGTGTTTAGCATCAATACATGCATTATAATTTATAATTTGTTTTTTATGTTTTTGGAACTTGCCGAAAATCACAAAGTAGGCGTAGCTGTTATGTTTTTTCTATTTGGCAAAACAAAATGAGTATGTTTTGGCTATGGGGTTAGAACCCATGCGCACTTATGTGCAGAAGATCTTAAGTCTTCCCCCTTAACCTCTCGGGCAAACCAGCTATAGAGTTGAAACTTCATTTTTCAAACATCTATATGTACACCGTGGCCCTTGTTATCTTGCGTTTATCATCTATTTCTATTTAATTCGTAATCTCTTTTGCTTTTCTTAACTTTTATGGTGTGTTTCCATTTATGTTTTAATTACGTCACTAACAATAAGGCTACTTATTCATAATCAAACTCGCACTCACCTTGTAAGTGTATCACTGAACTTAAAAAATTTGCATTTACATTAGGCGAATTTTTTTACGATTAATCGAAACCGAAATATGCAAAAAATCGTAACCGAAAACCGAACCAAATTTATAATTTCGGTTATTATTGAAAAACGAAATTTAATAAATATTTTTTAAAAATTTGAAATTTAATACAATTAAAATTTAAAATTATATATAAATTTTAATTAATAACTAATAAACAAATATATTACAATCGACAACAGCAAATGAAACCAACATCAAGTAGCGCAACAACTCAACCAAGTAGCAGACTACTGATGAGTGAGTAATCTCAAAATCAAAAACTTAAATTATATATAAATATTGAAAGTACTTTTAGTAACTTATTATTAATTATTATTTATTTATAATATTTTAAAAAACTGGTTATTTATTTCGGTTATTCGTTAACCGCGACTAAAAACCGAATTATCGAATAACTGAATTTTTGGAAAATCTTTACCGAAAACCGAACCGAAATTTAAAATATGGTTAACCGAACCGAAATTATTTCGGTTAATCGGTTCGGTTTTCGGTTAACCGAACCGAATACACGCCCCTAATTTACATAACTCAAGTAATTAAAACTTGCATTTAGGTAACTATCGTTAATATCACTAACAAAATAAAAACTGAACTTGCAACTTACAAAACTGAACCCAACCCCAACTTGCATTTAAATTCCTAGATTAATAAAAACTTGCAACTGTAGTACTGAACAAAAATAACCTTGCAACTCGGGTACTAAATAAAAATAAACTTGCAACTTGGAAAACTGTAGGACTGTCAAAAAATTCGAAATATCCGATATTCGTTCGAAATATCTGTATCTGTATTCTAAATAAAACGAATATTATTCGTATCCGAATCCGACGATTTCAGATACAAATATGGATATGGGCATATCCATATCCGATAATATTTGAATCCGAATTTATATATATTATACAAAAAAAATATATAATATATATATATATATATTCTTATATTCAATTTATAATATATACATATATATTTATTTATTATTATACACATATTTTTTCCGAATATTTCGGATACAGATTCAAATTTTCGGATTCGGATATAGACAGATTCGTATCCTCGTTTGATAGCTCTACAAAGCTGAAGTCAATCCCCTTCTATGTCTCTCGCAATATCTCTCAATATGTGATATTTTATAATTTTTTGATTTCGATTACCCAGTTACAAGTTGATGATTAGTTCAGTTAGTCAATTTGAAGTTTTTATTAGTTCAGTTAGTCGATTGCAAGTTTATATTAGTTTATTTATTCAAGTGCAAGTTTTTTGAGTTCAGTGACCCACTTGTAAGGTGAGTGCGAGTTTGCTTATGAATAAACCATTTAACCCCTAATAATAATGATTAGTACTTCTAATTTTCGAACGTCTATTTTTCAATTTTAAATGAAATTACTAATTTGATTTACTTAATTAATTATTTAAATTGAAATTTGATCCTTGCAAAACTCAAATCATCCCGATCATTTACCGGTTACCAGCCTAAATTATCGAGAAAAAATGGGAAATACTATTGAAAACATATAAATAAAAATAAATTTAAAATATAGAAATTTTAAAAAAAAACCTCCTATAAACAGTACTTCTCTCTATTTTAAAATATTAGCGTGATTTTTCATATGCATTTTAAGGTGTATGGAAAATAAAATTCTAAAAATTATTTAATTTTTTTCTGTTATATAAAAAATTTAAATATTTAATTTTTATTTAAAAAAGATTTTAAACTAATTTATCAATCTACTTTTATACACATTTTAAAATAAGAAAAAGCTAGGGTTAAATGGCATTTTGGTCACTCAACTGGTTATGAACTTGCAAATGGGTCAATCAACTCAAAAATCTTGTAGTCAAATAATTGCACTAATTAAAATATTCAAACAGATCACCAACCGTTAGTAACGTTAAATAGTGGACGGAAGGTTGAATCAACCATATGATCTGACTAAATTTTATCACATGTGACATGTACAATTAATCCGACCCTGCTATTTCAATAACTCATCTGCACTCTCTTCAACTCCATCTTCTTCGTTCTCTCTTCCCTCTCTTCAACTCCATCTTCTCTGGATCAACATCATTACAAACTTTCTTCACATTACAAACTCCATCATTATTGTATTTTTGCAACATCCGACTCAACTTCATTTTCAACATCGTTCACAGTTTCATTTTCTCTTTCTTCAGTTTGATGCAAACGAATCTCAACACCTAATCGATTTCTCACCATCTTATCAATTAGTTTGATTCAGTTTGATGCTTAGTGCTTTAGTGTTTAAGGTAATAGGGGGTAATAGAATTTGGGGATTAGGGTATAATAAAAGGGTCGAGGTTTAAATTAGATATTAAGGTATATAATAAAAGGGTCGGGGATTTAAGTTGGGTTGGTTTATGATGTGGCAGCTGATTTGGTACAAATTAATGGAGCTCCGTCTAAAGACAATATAATTTAACAGCTATGAAAATATTATTGTATTTAATAATTGATATGAATATCATTTGTAGTATAGTGATCCGTGTAAAAGGTTTCTGACTGGAGTGACTCACTTGCAAGTTCATAGTCAGATGAGTGACCAAAATGTCATTTAACCCGAAAAAACTAGAGTTAAGGAGCGAAACCCCCCTCATGATTTAGGCAGGAGCAAATAAGCCCATATGATTTTAAAAAGTTCATATAAGCCCCTAATATTTAAGTAGTTAGTTCAATATAACCCCGCTGGTTAGATTTTTTTAACCATAGTTAATGAATAATTTTAAAACATTTAAAATTTTATTATTTAAGTTTAATATTCATGTTAATATATTGTAAAATACTAAAAATATTTTAAACTTTTTAATATTAATGTATATTGTGATATTAATATTCTAAAAATAGATTAAAAGTATATATCAAAATATTCTAATTTTAATATTACGACATTAATATTCATATATACTGTGATAATATTGTTGCACTAAAAAATATATTAAAAAATTATTAATATTCTAATTATAATATATCTTTAAATAAAATCCATAAAATTTATCCACTTTGAACACGAACAATAAATACTTCCTTCTTAACCGACATTTTCGTATCTTCTGATCTAATTATATATATATATATATATATACACACACACACACACACTAACTTATATCTCGTGCGATGCACAGATGAATTTTTTTAGTTTTTTAGTATTTTTTATATGATTTGAATTTATTTTTATTTGTATATATTTAATAATTTATCAAGTTGCATTCAACCCCACATTCTACAACACTTATCTTACTTAACATAATGTTTTTGTGTTTTGTACGGAGATGTATTTTATGTAAGAGATTAATGTGAGATATTTTAGTTAAAAAATTAATGTAAGATATTTTAATTAGAAGATTAATGTGATATATTTTAGTTAGGAGATTAATGTTTTAAATTTTGGTCTAATAATTAATTATCCGGTCCAAAAATTGACTGACTGCCAAACTTTCAATGTTTCGGCATTAATAATATAGTGTGTGTGTGTGTGTGTATATATATTAATATTTGTATGGCAATCTAACAATTTATATAATAATTTATAGAGTTACTTAACAAAATTCAATTATATAAAAAAGTATTAATTTACAAATAATAATATCACTAATAAAAAATTAGTAATTAATAATATACAATATATATAATTATATATTAATATAATTAAATATTTTATAATATTTCTAACTATAATTAAACAAAAACTAACTAGAAGGACTATATTGAACAAATAATTTAAATTATAAAAACATATTTGAGCCATTTTAAGGTGGTGTTTGGCTGGACTTATTTACAGGAAATAAGTGCTTATTTTCAGAAAAAATTAGTATGTATGTACGTTTTCTGAAAATAAGTAACTTATTTTCAATTTTGAAAATCATATTTGGTTTTAAAATTCTAAAATAAATATTTATCTAATTTTTTTTGAAAATATATAAAAAAATTAAAATAAATTATTTATTTTAAATTTAAGCTATACCCGACATGGCCCAAATCTTATTTGCTCCTGTATGCGAGCACATGCAGTTTTCGCTCAACCCAAAAATGTAGACAAGGAGCAAATTAAAAAAAACCCAGTCTCGTCCTTATTTTTAGCCGCCCCAAATCTTCAATCTCTCTCTCTCTCTCCAACAATTAAACTTAAACATTGGTTGTCTCGCAAGGCCGAGTTGGATCCACTCTGTCAAGCTCTGCCTTCTTTGTTTTTTCATCTGTATGTTATGTACGTATAGGTGCTCTCTCTCTCTCTCTCTCTCTCTCTCTCTCTCTCTCTCTCTCACTTTAATCTCTCATCTGGGTGTCTCTTATCTTTATACCTCACTCATTTTTCACTTAGATCTCATCTCTATTTTGTCCACCTACATTTCATTTACATGTTCCTGCATTGTTTTAAGTTCAAAGTTTGAATCTTTATTTACTTTTGTGCCTTGTTGCTGCATTTTCTTGATTCATTTTTGTTAAATAAAACCACAAAAGCTGTCATGAATATATCTATTGTATATTGTAAAGTAGTTTAGTATACAGTTGATAGTTGGGTAGTATATAGTTGAGCAGTACACGGTTTATTTACTAACTTGTCTCATGTTTTCCTCCTATATATCGGAGCTCCTGGTCATGTATCAATATTATCTCAGATATATACCTTTTTCATCACAACATTCTACATCTCTGTTATACATATATACTGCTTATATATATACATAACATTCACATATTTTCACATGGTATCAGAGCTTTAAGCTCCTTACCTTCACTTTTCACAGCCACAGCCACGATCGTCGTTCCGGTGACAACCTCTTTCAGTCATTGAATCGAACAGTTGGCACAGCCCACCTATTGACGAATCAACACAACAATGTTAACTCGACAAAGCTTTAAACAATCTTTGCCCTTCTCACGAGTTCACCCAGTCACACAACTCGCAAACCATCATTGATTCCGGCGAACCACCATTAATTCCGGCGAACCACCATTAAATCCGGCGAACCACCATTACTTTGAAAAGAAGAAAGAACCCATCTCCGAAAATTTGTTAAGCAGTTTCCGTCTGGTCTGGGTTCCTGCACTTGATTTGGAAATGGAGAAAGAAAATATTTCACCAATTCAAACAATTTTGAATGGCTCAAATTATTTACCTTGGTCTCAAGCTATGTGTAGCTTTCTTAAAGGAAAAAGACTTTGGCGATATGTGAATGGTGATTTTACTATTCCTGTTAAAGAGAAAGATGAAACTGATTCAAAACTGAAGGATCGAATTGAAGAATGGGATGTCAAAAATCACCAGGCTATAACATATTTTAGAAACTCTTCGGTTTCTAAAATAAATCTTCAATTCGGTAATTTTGACACTGCAAAAGAAATATGGGATTTGTTAGCATCTCGGTATACTACCTCCGATCTTTCTCACCAATATCAGATCATGAGTTCTCTAAATGAGCAGAAACAACAGGCAGGTCAACCAGTAGCTGATTTTCTCTCTCAGATACAAGTACTTTGGGACAAGCTAACCTCATCTGAGCCAAAGTGGTTACACACAGAGGATGCAACACTCTACCACACATATCGTGACCAACAAAGGCTCATACAGTTTTTGATGGCTCTCACTCAAAACTTCGAACCAGTTAGAGCTGCTCTTCTTCATCGTGTTCCGCTGCCCTCTTTGGAAAGTGCTTTATCTGAACTTATTTCCGAAGAAACCCGACTTGGCATCGGCAAAATCAATTCCATAACTGAAACTGTTCTAGCAGTACCTCCAATGTCTACTTCTGACAAACCATTTTGCAGGTTCTGTCGTAAAAATGGGCATATAACTAAGGATTGTGCAGCACTTCGCAATCATACTTGTCAACATTGTCATCAAAAGGGTCATTACTCAATTCAGTTCTGCAAGAAAAAGCCGTCCTTTCATTCCCAAAGGTTCTCACATCCCTCTGCTGCTGCAACTTCTGAATCTACACCTGAACTTGCACCAACCACTTCCACTAGTGAACTAGAATCCTTGCTCAGACAGGTTTTATCTAAAACCACTTCTCCTTCCACTGCATTCTCTGCCATTTCAGGTAATTCTTGGTATTTTGATTCTGCATGTTGCAATCATATGACAAATGATCCATACATATTTGCCACAAAAATACAGAATACATATCTTCCAAATATTCAAACTGCCAACGGCTCGACTATGAATGTGACACATATTGGAACCGTATCGACAAAAGATATTTCTCTTCCAGACACATATTTTGTTCCTGACCTATCACTTAATCTTGTTTCCATTGGTCAATTATGTGATCTTGGCCTTGATATAATCTTTACTTCTTCTGGTTGTCATGTACAGGATCCTCAGACAGGACAAACTCTTGGGACAGGACGTAGATGTGGAAGGTTGTTTGAACTCACTTCACTTCATCTTCCTACACCAACATCATCTCATAATCTAGCTGGATCTGTTTCATTAACATCTACCATATGGCATTCCCGGTTAGGTCATCCTTCAAATCCTCGTTTACGTAGTCTTATTTCCAGTGGTCATTTAGGTCATGTAAGTGAAGACACAGTTGAGTGTGTTTCTTGTAAACTGGCAAAACAACATGTATTACCTTTCTCTATTAATTATGAAAAATCTTCAGCTTCTTTTGATCTTGTTCATTCTGATATTTGGGGTCCTTCTCCAACTCCTACTATGGGAGGATCTAGATATTATGTGATATTTGTTGACGATTTTTCTCGTTTTACATGGATCTATATTTTGAAAAATCGATCAGAGTTAGGAGAGACATATAGAAATTTTGCCACTATGATACACACTCAATTCAAAAAGAAAATCAAAACTTTTCGTGCTGATAATGCCAAAGAGTATAAAGAATCTGAACTCACCAAATTTTTAGCATCTTATGGTACTCTTGCACAAAGTTCTTGCCCTTACACATCACAACAAAACGGTCATGCTGAACGTAAACACAGACATATCTTAGACACCATTCGAGCTCTTCTCATTTCTTCTTCATGTCCAGAACTCTTTTGGGGGGAAGCTGCTCTAACTGCTGTGTATACAATAAATATGATTCCTTCTCCTGTTACAGATAACATGTCTCCTTATGAAAAATTGTATAATGAACCTCCGTTATATGATTCTCTTAAGGTTTTTGGTTCTGCATGTTTTGTTCTCCTTCCTCCACATGAAAGAACAAAATTAGAGCCACGTGGTCGCCTTTGTTGCTTTATTGGATATGGTAGTGGTCAAAAAGGATATCGTTGTTGGGATCCTATCTCTCAACGACTTCGAGTTTCACGAAATGTGACATTTTGGGAACATAAAATGTTCTCATCTATGTCAGAGTTTAAAATTGACACTTCTACTAGCATCTCTCATTTTACAGATCTGTTTGTTGATCTACATCCCACTGATGAAACTATAGATTGTCCATCATCTTCATCTAACATATTTTCAGCAGATTCTCCACTTGAGTTTACTCAACCATCCCCGACTACTAATGTTTCTTCAACAGAAGTTCAGTCTGAGGATTCTAATGTTGAGCTTTCCACTCCACCATCTCCATCAGATGTGTCTGTTCATCGTTCTACCAGGGTAAGAAAACCTTCTGTTCGACTTACTGATTATCATGTTTATTCTGTTATACAATCATTACATGAGCCTCAAACATATAGAGAGGCATGTGTTAACCCTCTTTGGCAGAAAGCAATGGAAGAGGAACTTCATGCATTAGATAGAACTCATACTTGGGATTTAGTTACCTTGCCTCCCGGAAAAACAACAGTGAGTTGTCGATGGATCTACAAGATTAAAACAAAATCTGATGGTTCTATTGATCGATACAAAGCTCGTCTAGTTGCTAGAGGATTTACTCAAGAATATGGTATTGATTATGAAGAAACATTTGCACCAGTTGCACGACTCACATCTGTGCGAAGTTTACTTGCTGTTGGAGCATCAAAACATTGGGACATGTGGCAGATGGATGTCAAAAATGCCTTTCTCAATGGAGACCTACAAAAGGAAGTTTATCTCAAACCTCCTCCTGGTTTTTCCCATTCACCAAACCAAGTGTTCAAGCTTAACAAGGCTCTTTACGGTCTTAAACAAGCACCTCGAGCATGGTTTGAAAAATTCAGCAAAATAGTTCAACAATTGGGATTTTCTTCTAGTCCATATGATCATGCTCTTTTTGTTCGACGATCTGAAAGAGGAATTGTTTTACTTCTTCTATATGTGGATGATATGATCATTACTGGAGATGACACCGCAGGAATTTCTGAACTCAAACAATTTCTCAGTCAGCAATTTGAGATGAAAGATCTCGGTTCTTTGAGCTACTTCTTGGGTCTTGAGGTGTCTTCTGTTTCTACTGGCTACATTCTTTCACAAGTCAAGTATGCATCTGATCTTTTGTTAAAATCTGGAATCAGCGACACTAAGATTACATCTACACCTTTGGAATATGAGGTCAAACTTAACGCTGAAGATGGTGAACTTCTTAGCAATCCTACATTGTATCGCCAATTGGTTGGAAGTTTAATTTATCTAACTGTCACTCGTCCAGATATTGCTCACGCTGTTCACATTGTAAGTCAGTTTATGGCTGCTCCTCGCACTCCTCACTATACAGCCGTTCTTCATATACTTCGTTATGTCAAAGGCACGATATTTCATGGATTACATTATTCATATAATTCTTCGCTTGAGCTGCATGCCTACTCAGATGCTGATTGGGGTGGTGATCCCACTACCAGATGTTCTACTACAGGATTCTGTTTCTTTCTCGGTGACTCTCTTATCTCATGGCGTAGTAAGAAACAATCACTTGCTTCCCGATCCAGTGCTGAATCTGAATATCGAGCTCTTGCTGACACCACTCAAGAATTAATTTGGCTGCGATGGTTATTAGAAGATATGGGTGTAATTCATTCTCCGGCCACAGTTATCCATTGTGACAGTAAAAGTGCTATTGACATTGCACACAATGATGTTTTTCATGAGCGCACAAAACATATAGAGATCGATTGTCATTTCACTCGTCAGCAAGTTGCAAAAGGCACTGTTCGCTTATGTGGAATATCCAGTGCTGATAATACTGCTGATATCTTCACAAAAGCTCATTCTCCTGGCAGTTTTCGTGATTATATTAACAAACTCAAGTTGATTTTCCAACCATCTTTAGTTTGAGGGGGGGTGTTAAATAAAACCACAAAAGCTGTCATGAATATATCTATTGTATATTGTAAAGTAGTTTAGTATACAGTTGATAGTTGGGTAGTATATAGTTGAGCAGTACACGGTTTATTTACTAACTTGTCTCATGTTTTCCTCCTATATATCGGAGCTCCTGGTCATGTATCAATATTATCTCAGATATATACCTTTTTCATCACAACATTCTACATCTCTGTTATACATATATACTGCTTATATATATACATAACATTCACATATTTTCACACTATTTAGTACCCTCTTTTAGTTATTTTGTAATTTTAATTTTAATCTTTCTTAGAATTTGCTTTTTGCTTATTTCCCAAATTCTAGTTTCACCCCAAAATTGTAAATTCTTGTTTATAAAAAAATTATATATAATTTGAAATTGTTAGCAAAATGAGTGAAGCTAAGGTGGAGCAGCAGCAGCCACTGATCCCACCATCTTATTTGCGAAAACTTCCCGATTTTAAGCAATCTATCAAGTTGAAGTATGTCAAACTTGGTTATCATTATCTTATTACTCATGGAATGTACCTATTTTTATCCCCTCTTGTTGTTGTTCTTGCTGCTCAATTGTCGACATTTTCACTTCAAGACATCTATGTTCTTTGGGACCATTTAAGGTTTAATCTTATATCGGTGATCGTGTGTTCGACTCTTCTTGTCTTTCTGTCGACCCTCTATTTCCTTACCCGTCCTCGCCCTGTTTATCTTGTGAATTTCTCATGCTATAAACCTGAAGAGGAACGGAAATGTACAAGACAGACTTTTATGGAGAAATCCACGCTGACTGGTAACTTTACAGAAGCAAACCTTGATTTCCAGAGGAAAATTCTTGAGAGGTCAGGTCTTGGTGAAGACACTTACCTGCCTGAAGCTGTCCTTAGAGTACCTCCGAACCCGTGTATGGCAGAAGCAAGAAAGGAAGCTGAACTTGTAATGTTTGGTGCCATTGATGAGCTCTTAGCGAAGATCTCTTTGAAGCCAAAAGATATTGGGATTTTGATTGTTAACTGTAGTTTGTTTAATCCTACTCCTTCTCTTGCCTCTATGGTTATTAACCATTACAAACTTCGAGGGAATATCTTGAGTTATAATCTTGGTGGGATGGGTTGCAGTGCTGGTTTAATTTCAATTGATCTTGCTAAAGATCTTCTTCAAGTCCATCCCAATTCGTATGCTCTAGTAATCAGCATGGAGAACATCACTCTGAATTGGTATTTTGGGAATGAGAGGTCGATGCTTGTTTCTAATTGCTTGTTCCGTATGGGAGGGTCTGCCATTCTGCTTTCAAACAAGAGATCAGATCGACGTCGATCCAAGTATCAGTTGATCCATACTGTCAGAACCCACAAAGGTTCTGATGATAGATGCTTTTCTTGTGTTACTCAGATGGAGGATCCTGTTGGAAAAGTTGGAGTTGCGCTGTCAAAAGATCTGATGGCGGTTGCTGGGGATGCTCTAAAGACCAATATAACTACTCTTGGTCCTCTTGTGCTGCCAATGTCTGAACAGCTGCTCTTCTTTGCTACATTGGTCGGGAAGAAACTGTTCAGGATGAAGATAAAGCCTTATATCCCAGATTTCAAACTGGCGTTTGAACATTTCTGCATTCATGCTGGAGGAAGAGCAGTGTTGGATGAATTAGAGAAGAATCTGCAGCTCAGTGATTGGCATATGGAGCCCTCGAGGATGACGCTTAACCGGTTTGGTAACACTTCAAGCAGCTCGCTATGGTATGAATTAGCATATTCAGAAGTGAAAGGAAGGATCAAGAAGGGAGATAGAGCATGGCAGATAGCATTTGGTTCTGGATTCAAGTGTAACAGTGCAGTTTGGAAGGCTCTGAGGACTCTAAACCCTGCGAAGGAGAAAAGTCCATGGATGGATGAAATTCACAAATTCCCTGTAGATGTTCCAAAGGTATCTGCTGTCTGAAGTCTAGGCAAATACTAATTCATTATCAGCTGCATTTTAATTAATGTTGCTCGGAATTGTGTCATTAATTATGTTATTGGGGGTATGTACGGGGAATTGACTAGAGCATGTAATTGTACTGGTATAAATTGTGTTTGTTAAATATTGCAAATTGTAACCTGGTGGTAACTTGGATGTAATCTTATCTATCGGGAAGACTCAAGTGTAGCCATCTATTTGACTTGGGATATCGCCATATTAGCATGATTAATTTTAGGGGTTAAATCTCAAAATGCTCACTGAAGTGAGAGGCTGATATCAGATTAGTCACTTTAGTTATTGACATTTCATTTGTACCATTATAGTTGATAGTAATGACAAGACTGTTTGTTTGACTTGTTGACTTAACAGAAAGTGATGTGGCCTAACAGAATTTGCACGTGTTCTAGGAAACAAGTATGTTAAAAATATTAGTCTGATATTAATTTTTTTTAAAAAAAATCTTTTCAAATCTTAATTTGATTTTAATTTTTTTTTAAAAAAATTCTGATTTTAAAATTTTAATTTTTTTTAAAAAATATTAGTCTGATTTTAAAAATTTTTTAAAAAACTTTCTTTTCAAATCTTAATCTGATTTTAATTTTTTTAAAAAAAATTTCTGATTTTAAAATTTTAAAATTTTTAAAAAAATATTAGTCTGATTTTAAATTTTTTTAAAAAAATATCTTTTCAAATCTTAATTTGATTTTAAAATTTTTTTTAAAAAATCTTATTTTAAAATTTTAATTTTTTTTTAAAAATCTTAGTTTGATTTTAAAATTTTTTTTAAAAAATTCTTTTCAAATCTTAATTTGATTTTAATTTTTTTAAAAAAATATGATTTTAAAATTTTAATTTTTTTAAAAAAATATTAGTCTGATTTTAAAAAAAAAATTAAAAAATTTCTTTTCAAATCTTAATCTGATTTTAAAATTTTTTTTAAAAAATCTGATTTTAAAATTTTATTTTTTTTTAAAAAAATCTTAGTCTGATTTTAAATTTTATTAAAAAAAATTCTTTTCAAATATTAATCTTTCTGTTCTTTATTTGATAAAAAATAAAAAAAATCAGACTAATATTTTTAACATACTTGTTTCCGAGAACACTGTGCAAATTCTGATAGGCCACATCACTTTTTGTTAGTTCAACAAGTCAAACAAACGATTTTGTCATTCTTGTCAACTATAATGGTACAAATGAGATGTCAATAACTAGAGTGACTAATCTGATACCAACAGGGAGTGCTTTGAGATTTAATCCCTAACTTTAGGGCCCAGACTTTGGGGAACCTGTGCTTCTCTTCTACAGTAATTGTCTTATGACGATGATTCCAAGAATTCATACATTTGCAATTCCTTATATTATTTTATATTCATGATCTGTAATTTCTATATACTGTATATGTTGAGTGGGTCGAGTACTGATGTCTGGCTCTAAATATGTTAAGCAGTCCCAACTAAGATGTTGAACCAATGAGCAACATCCATCGGCATGAGTCCAATCAACCCACAAAGATTTTTCTTTGTAATCAGCCTCCAGAGATGCATTATGATTAAGGCATATGGCATTTGAAACCCAATCCTCCTTCACATTTAGGTAGACAGACAGAGTTTGGAGATTTTTGTGAACTCCAACAACAACTAACAAATGATTAGACCAAAATGATTGAATAGCAAAAATAATAGCTTTAATTAATTGAGCTCTACCAGCCAACGAAAGAAATATAGAGGACTCCAATCTGTTAGTGATTTTTTGAATCAATTAAGCATACAATCATTGAAACATAATATATAATCAATATTTTAATTAAGAAAATAAAATTTTAAAAATAATTAATTTTACTATGCAGTCAAAACACTTAAATATGTGTCAAAACAGAGAGAGTATTTATTTTATAAATAAATAGTAACTTGGCAGAATCAAGGTAGAGTTGTTGCAGAGTTGAATGAGCCGGAATATAAAAGAATCTAACACCATACTTCTGAAGTTTCAATTGAGCCAACATAACAGAGACAAAAAAAAACAGCATGGCTCATAACTGAGCATAAGTTCAACCAATCTTATTCTACGCATGTATGAGTTCATATAGGGAATTACGATTATATATGTTAATTAATATATCCATGATTAGAATGCTAATTATATGATTGGTATATATGGAACACTTTTGGTTACGTAATCTCTTTACGACATGCACGCATACAATGTGTGTATTCTGGAGAATTATAACTAAGATTGACTTGTAAGTAGGTAATTCTTGGCATTATGTTATCACTATTAAAGTACAACTAACACGTTAGAAAGCGATTGTGGTGCTACATATATGATTAGAATGCTGATTAATATATATAAATTTTTGTTTCTAGTGAAAGGATACTGAGGTTTTATGTTTTTTCAAATTCTTTACTCCCTAATTTTGCTACATACACCCCTTTGTGTCATTTCAGAATGGTTGCATGATCCAGCTTCCTGTCAAGTGCATATAGAGAACAAACACATTTTTAAAGGGGGTTTTGTACAAGTTAAATGGTTTCACCTGGACGAATTCAGAATTCAGCGAAAAGGGATGTAGAGGAAAACCCAGATTTGAAGATTGATAGAATGAAACAAGAGGAAGAACGGGATGGCGATGATAAGAGGAAACACAGGTCAAGTAGGTCTAAAAGGACTGGGAATGGAAAGGATAGTCAAGGAGTGGACAACAACAGTGGAAGAAAGACTAGTAGTGGGAACAGAAATAACAGTAGGAAGAGGTCAGCTGGCTCAAGCAGAATCGGTGGTAGTGATGAAGATGATTATGTAACTAAAAAAGAGTTGCGCACTAAGCAGATGAAGAAGAAACAAGATGAAAGTGCAGTTGAGAAACTGAGCAATTGGTATCAAGACGGAGAAGCCGGCAAGAATAAGCACGATGGTGTCAACAAATCAGGCAAGAGAGGACATGGTCGAGCTGATGAAGAACATGAGAGAAAAAGTTCGACAACAAGAGTCTTAGATCATGAGAACATCCAGAGCAAAACTAAAGGCAAAAATGAAAGAGTAAATGATGTAGAGATTGATAAGGGAGACAGATCTAAAGGAAGAGATGATGATAGCTGGAGTAACAGGCAAAGGAACAGTGAGGTTCTAGAGACAGCTGGAGGAGGAGGAGGCAACCCAGCATTCATGACAAAGATTTCAAAGACGGGGACACAGTTTATGATCATGGCAGAGAAAGGGATTCACAGAGTCGTGGCCGTGACTGGATCGACAATGAAAGGCCTCAAGGTCGATTTGGTGGTAGAAAAGATGGGAACAAAACTGAAGCTGTGAAAACCTCGTCAAACTATGGAATTGAAAATTATGATGTGATAGAGATTCAAACTAAATCCTTTGATTATGCCAGAGAGGAACCTATATTCACCTCTGACAGGAGTAATGAAACTGGTCAGCAAGTTGCTGACACCAAATTGCCACCCAATGATGAAGACGATGCTTATCCACAAGAGAATAGAGCAGGAAAGGTTGATATATATGGGCCTAGACAGTCTGTTGAAGATTCTAAGGATAGATTTATAGATGATGGTCCTTCACGGGATCAAAATTCCTGGAGGGGTGAGATTGACTCTCCAACCGGGAATGCAAGGGGTGAGAAAGGTGCTAGATTTAATGCTGGTAAAGCTAATGGCCAAAGTTCAAGTGGTGGTTCACAACCTCGGCATGTAAATGAGGAAGGTTCCTTCAATAGAGCTGTGCCGGGAGGAAATAGAGGAAATCGAATTGGGAGAGGAAGGGGCAGGCCTACTGGGCGAGAGAACCAGCAGATTGCAATGCCAGTAGTGGGATCACCTTTTGTACCACTTGGAATGCCACCGCATGGAGCATTGCCACCACTAACTGATAACATGTCTCCTGGTCCTCCGATCCCCCTTGGTGTCTTTATTCCACCATTCTGTTGTTTGGCCTGGACCTTGTGGTATTGGATATGAATATGTTAGGTGTTCCACCAGGTATCTCACCTGTCCCTCCTGGACCATCTGGGCCCAGATTTTCTCCAAATATAGGGGCTCCACCAAATCCTGCTATGTTCTATAATCAACCAGGCTCTGGCAGAGGAGGATCCACAAATATGGCTGGAGTTAATTTTAACGTCATGGTACCATCTGGGCATGGACAGCCACAAGAAAAAACCACAATAATACTCAAACTCTTAATATGATTATGCACAAAACACGTATTCAAACCACTAGAATGATAATAATTTATATTGTTATATATTTTTTGTTACATTAGCTTAATATTAAATATATGAAAAATATAATTTTAAATTCAAACTTGTATATAAATTTTAAGTCTTAAGTTAAAGATTTACGCACAAATTATATTAAAAGAATTTTAAAAAAATATATATTTTAAGTTATATATATATTGGAAAAATATTTTTAAAACATTTATGTTTTGAATTATTTAACATTTCATTATATCATGTAAGTATATAAATATACTTTATTCATTTGTCAAAAAAAATTAAATAAATTCTTAAATAATATTTAAATTATTTATTTATATTGACAATTATTTTTAAATATATTAAATTGACATACACCGTATACCAAAATCAAAATTATAAATATAAAATTTAATATAATAATTTTTTGATAGCATTATAGTAATTGGCTAATTGTTACTATATTGATCATATATAAAAAGATATCAAAACTATATAAGTTTTGTAAGTAAATTCAAATAATTCTATATTTTATTAGGCTTATTAATTTTTAGCTAATTAAATTTTCAGTTATAAATATTTGACGACTCTAAATAAATTAATAACTAATATTATTTTAAATATGGAATTTAATTATTACTATAATATATTTATAATTTTATAATATTTTTATATATAATTAATGCTTCAAAAATTATACTATCAGAATTCTCGCCTTTTTCGGTACTCATCCCCATCCGCCTTAGGCCCCATTTGGGAATACTGTTGAAAAACTTTGAAAAAAGTGTTGGTAAAAAAATGTTGTCAGGAAAATCAAATGACTGTTTGGTAATTTTGATTTATGCATATTTTGAGATATAATAAATAAAAATAATGTTTTTGAGAAGTTTTGATGATGTAACTGATAGCTACTTCCTGCAAAAGCTGAAAGCAGTTTTTTCTAAAAGTATAGGGGGATATGTTTTTGCTAACAACAACTTTTAGACTAAAAGCGTTTTTTTAGACAGCTTTTAGAATTTACCAAACACCATTCTGATAGATTTTCAGTAAAAATTGCTGTAACTGTCTGTAACAGCAATACCAAACGGGATCTTAATCTCATATTAAAGGTACAGTAATCACAGAAAACAAAGTTGGTTATATTAATCGTACATTAATGCACAGAAAACAAGTAGGATATTATTGTAATCTCCATGAACTGTGTGAAGCAATTTCAACTTGTATTTAGCAACTATGAAAATTTATTTTATATATATGCATTGAGTTCTACTCTAGTAAGTGATGACGTGACAATGGTCACAATGCCACGTCATCACTTGCCACTGCCACGTTGTATTTATATAAAAAAAACGGGAGACTTTGATGATTCTTATAATGCAAATTAGTGATTGTTATACTACAAAATAATAGCAAATGCTAATATTAATTTCTGATGACGTGACAGTGTTCTCACTGCCACGTGGGAGCGCCACGTTAGCATGTGATGACGTGACAGTGTGTCCCAGTGCCAAGTGGTAGTGTGTCCCAGTGCCACGTGGCAATGAGGACCGATGATGATGTGGTAGAAACTAATATGTAAATTATGTAAACTAGAGGGGGCATAATGTAAGATTTAAAAATAGAATAAAAATAATGTAAACTTTTCAAACTACTTTTTCTTTTCTATTCTAAACTTATTTTGTACTAGATCAAATGCTTTATATATATATATATATATATATATATATATATATATATATATATATATATATATATATATATATATATATATATATATATAGGCAAGTAATCAAATAGAAAATAACTTAGAATAGAAAATAGAAAATAAGATCTACACCACATATTCAATCTAATCTAATGGCAAGGGAGAACATCCACACACAAATCAAATACACCCTCATACACCCAATTCCACATAAATTATATTTGCCGGAATATATCACATATGGTATGCAAACTGATTGTTGGGAGATGGAGAAAAATGTGGTGAAGTTAGATTTGAAATTTTTTTTGCCAATTGACGGGAAAAATCAAATTAAAAACGGAGGAGAATAGATGAGATTGTGTGTGTGAGGGTGTATATAATTTGTGTGTGGGTGCGGCAGATATAATGATAAGGTTTTCTATTTTTCATTTAAGCTATTTTCTATTTGAGTAAGACTCTCTCTCTCTCTCTCTCTCTCTCTCTCTATATATATATATATATATATATATATATATATATATATATATATGGTCCTGCTCAAATAGAAAATAACTTAGAATAGAAAATAGAAAATAAGATCTACACCACATATTCAATCTAATCTAATGGCAAGGGGGAGCATCAACAAACAAATCAAATACACCCTCATACACCCAATCCCACATAATCCCTCCGTTTTTAATTTGATTTTTCCCGTTAATTAGTGAAGTTTTTTTCAAATCTAACTTTACCACATTTTTCTCCATCTCCCAACAATCAGTTTGCATACCATATGTGATATATTCCGGTGAATTTTATTTTTTCGACGATTTCCATTATTTTTTGTGAACCCAAGATATATAATTTAGTGATTTCTGTAATACAAATTAGTGATTTCTATAATACAAATTAGTGGTTTCTGTAATATAATTTAGTGATTGAAGTTTGAATCTGATAAGTAACGAATTTATTTTAATTATAAATTATATTTGCCGAAATATAGCACATATGGTATGAAAACTGATCGGTGGGAGATGAAAAAAAATGTGGTGAATTTAGATTTGAAAAAAACTTTACCAATTGACGGGAAAAATCAAATTAAAAACGGAGGAGAATAGATGAGATTGTGTGTGTGAGGGTGTATATAATTTGTGTGTGGGTGCGGCAGGTATAATGATAAGGTTTTCTATTTCTCATTTAAGCTATTTTCTATTTGAGCAGGACCCTATATAGATATATATATATAATTCTTTTAAATTTGGTTATTTTTGTAATGATCCCTATTTTCAAATTTTACAAAATTATTTTTTTAACAAAATTTCAAAAAATTTCATGGATAGTTATTAAAAGTTTTCAAATTGTTATTTCCTCCAATATATTCAAATTTTTAATAATAATTTTTTTCTTTAAAGAATTAAAAATTTATTTTATTAGTAAGGTACTATTTTCTTAAAAATTTCATGAAAGTGTATTTTGATATTTTAAAATTCTATAAAATTGTTTCTCAAATATTTTAATTATTAAAAAATATTATTTCTTTAAAAATCTTTGGTATAAATTTGGACTTGGACCTCGCATATATATTTTATTTATGTGGGCTAATTGATTTTATAAATGCACCAAAGTTTATTTGGGTTATGTGGGATAATCAACTATATAAATTGTTATGTATGTTCAGTAAGTATAAATCGGGTTGGTTGTATATTTAATACATATTTTTTTTGTTAATTTTAACTGATATTTAAATTTTTAATATATATTTTGAAATATAAAAAATTTATATTTATACATGATTTTTATTTTTAATATTAATATCAAATAAAAATTTAGAATCTAAAATTTAATTTAATATAAAAATTAAAATTATTTATTAATTCATCCTGGGAAGAGATACAACCTCAGGAAATATAACTTCCTTGTTATCTAAATTAGCTATATTAGTACTGTGATAGAGTGATAGACCATGAACTAGATGTTTGTGTGGAAATAATAAATATATGTATTCATATTTTTCCACCGTGGCATATATTTTGATAATTTTCATCGCCTGTTTAGGGTTGAGTCCTGTAATTTGACGGCGAAAATTTAAAAAATCACATACAGATACTTTATATCCAATTGTTCTACAGTATGCTCTATATTATCACGGATAAGTATTATTATTATTATTTTAATATACATGTCAAAAAGTTAAAATGCATGTAATATAGAACATAGAGTACTTAATTTGGAGTACTTTATTTTGGGACAATCGAATCATGATACTGCGTTTTATGATATGAAAACGAACGAGTTCGAATAGAAAGTTAACATTAATTGCTACGGTACAAGCGATTCAAATCCACGTCTTCTACTGTATTCCCATATTCACTTTGAGCGAAATTTGGCCTTCGATCCTCCCAATGTTGCCTCCCTTCTAGCTTTGAGATCTTGGAACCCTAGTTCTTGGTTGCCTCCTTGAACGTCTGCTCACAAAAACCCTAGTTTTCCACTCTTAGCTAGAAGAGAATAAGATGAATATATATGCTACAGTAAGGATCCTGGATAATTAGGTCGGGCCTTCCAATGACATTCTGGATCAAACCCAATGTCATTAAATATTAATTTAATTCACTAAAGAATTAATATTTGCACTACTTCTCATAATGCCGTAATTTAATTATTTAATTCGGTTCCAATATTATTTGCTTATTAAATTCCCCATATTTAAGATATCGAATGTCCATTAATTAAATTAATTTCTGATAATTAATTTAATCAATATCTTTTATCATTGATCATCCACTCAACCTTATAATTATGCAAGAACAAATCTACCTGCAGGACTAAAGCATAATTATCTTTATGAGCTTTCAAGAGGACATCATCACCCGAATATTTTTGGACACGGTTTCCTTTTATAGTCAATATCTCACTCTGTATGCAATGTCATTGTCCAAAACATAATATTGTGATTAACAAAAAATCACATCACATATGAATCAAAACATGTGCATTGCATACAAGTGTCAATCACTGTATCCAGATTAAGAACCTAAACAATAATAATATTATAGAATCTTAGTTCTTCTTTATTGTCAGAATATAAGAACAATTCTAATATTTTAATCCCGTTCAATATACACAAAGCATATAAGTATTATTCAATAATCAAGATAGATTATTTCTAAATAATATTTCAGTCATTCCAGTGGTTTGTTTAACTCCACTTAAACTGTGAACATTTATTATATTATATATAGACACTGACAATCTAATCTTCTGGTATCCCATTTGATACTAGATTATCCACAATATATAACATACAAAAAGTGTTAAAATATGCATTCAAGATTCTTATTAAAAAGGACAATGTCATATACTTCAAACGAATAGTTCAGTATACTCCCTAACAATCTCCCACTTATACTCAAGCTATTCTTTGAGTATATCAGTATTTTATTACAAACAATCCACTACCAATTAAATAACTACTATGTGACCATACATCTGACTCCTATCGCCTCCACGTGCAGCTCAAAAGCCTTAGCTGGTAAGCTCTTTGTGAAAGGATCTGCCCGGTTGTCCTTTGATGCTATATCAGTCACAATAATATCTCCTCGCTTAACGAACTGTCGTATAAGGTGATACTTACGCTCGATGTGTTTTGCTGCCTTATGGTCTCGCGGTTCCTTTGCATTTGCCACAACACTAGTGTTATCACAATACATTGTCAAGCTCCTAGGCAAATTAGGTACCACATCTATGTCCAAAAGAAAGTTTTTGAACCATATCGCCTCTTTGGCTACCTTCGAGGCTGCCATATATTCGGCTTCCATGGTAGAATTAGCAACGCATTTATGCTTTACACTCCTCCATATTACATCTCTACCTCCTAAGGTAAACACATATCCCGAGGTTGATTTCCTCTTATCTCTATCTGCTTGGAAATCTGAATCGGTATATCCCAGAGGTAACAAATCTGAGGCCTTGTAAATTAGCATATACTCCTTAGTCCTTCTTAGGTACTTGAGTATAGCCTTTACTGCACTCCAATGTTCTTGTCCTGGGTTTGACTGATATCTGCTAACCATGCCCATGGCAAAACAAATATCAGGTCTCGTACATAACATTGCATACATTAAGCTTCCACATGCCGAAGCATAGGGAACCACTTTCATGCTCTCTATCGCCTCTGGTGTCTTAAGACACTGTTTATTTGATAGAGCAACTTCATGTTTATAAGGTAGGTTACTCTTCTTGGAGTCCTGCATGTTAAAACGAGCCAATACCTCATCAATGTAGGGCTCTTGGGATAAAGCCAACATCATTTTCTTGCGATCCCTTATAACTTTGATCCCAAGGATGTATGTCGCTTCACCTAAGTCCTTCATTTCAAACTGTTTGAACAACCATGCCTTTACCGCTGATAACATCTCTACATTGTTTCCAATGAGTAAAATATCATCTATATATAGAACTAGAAAAGTCACTGAACTGCCCTCACTTTTCTTGTACACACACGACTCGCTTGGACATTGATCAAATCCGTATGACTGGATTACCTGATCAAAGCGAATATTCCAATACCTAGAAGCTTGTTTAAGTCCATAAATGGACTTCTTAAGCCTACATACTAGATGCTCTTGGCCTTCCTTAATGAATCCTTCTGGTTGTTGCATATAGATGATCTCATTATCAAGACTCCCGTTTAGGAAAGCTGTCTTGACATCCATCTGCTTTAAGAATTTTTTAAATTTAATACAATCTTGTGTGATGCTTTTAATGTAATATTTTTTCTTGGATTTTTTAAAATAATATGGTGTATTTTAATTACGGGACATGTCTTTTATTTTAATAATATTGTTAAAATTTTTAATCACTTTAATTTGATTATTAAAATTTCAAATTTATTTAATTAAACTAAAATTAAATTATAAAATATCATTTTAATACAAATATAATATAATAAAAATAAAATGGATCCTACAAAATGTGGTAAGTGTGCTTAGTATTGTATGAAATTGGTTACTTTTTTCATTTACCCACTTGAGGGTGAGATGACATTCGGTGGGGTCCGGTAAAATTGGAAATGTGTAGCCCTTTGGAGTTTTAGTACCTTAACCATTAGAAAAATTGTAGACCTCACATTGGGAGTGTTTGGCTTAGCTTATAAATAATAAGTTACTTTTTTTTAAAAAAGTATTTTCATATTTTTTTTAAAAATTAATATTTATTTTAAAAATTTAAAACCAAATCTTATTTTCAAATTTGAAAATAAATTACTTATTTTCAGAAAAAGTACATATATACCAACTTTTTCAGCTTATAAGCTGCTTATAAGCTGCGCCAAACGGGGCCATTGATAGTTTGACAGGGCATTTGTATGTGAAGAGTAATTTGTTTGGTATCTATATATACCATTTATTTAAATTTTATATTTATAATTTTAAAAATATTAATATAAATTTAATGTTTAAATCCTATCAACGTATTAAAATTAATAAATATTATTATTATTTCTAAAAATATAAAAGTTAAGGGTTTGAATCATATATAGCACAATATACAATAATTTAATATTATCTTTAAAATATAGAATTTAAATAATATATGTGTATATTATATAAATAAACAACTGTACATAATACCCATGTTAAAGTTGTATATTATTATATATTATATATATAAAGTTATAGTATATTATAAGATGAATATATTGAATTCTAAATTATATATTTGTATATTTATATATCATATAAATTTAATTTCAAACTCAAATATTATCGTGCCTATATTTATATTTAAAATTATAAAATTCGAATACATATAATATTTGAATTATATTAAAAAAAATATAAAACATTTATGAAATGAATATCCTCGATTCTTTTCTACCCTTGTAACATAAAAAAGTAATTAAACATCAAATTGAAATTGGATTGTAGATCACTGCCACCAATATTTGCTACCAACGCCTATATATACAAATAAAAATCAGATGAATATCCAGAACAATGGAAATTCCAAATGCATATGATACTCAAAGAATGGGTCTGCTTTTAAGCATGATAGCTTGCATAGCTCATGCAACTGTGGACAACAACACTCAACCAGAACTCGAAAAGTTGATCATTACCCGGCATGAATTGACACAACAATTAACACAGTTTCGTCTTGCAAACCCATTCACTGATATTCAGTTGGAACAGTTGAAGGCCTGATCGGGTTCTTTAATTATGTCGTGTTAATGCAAGAATTGCACTGCTAGAAAGGAATAACATTGCCAACACACACATTTGCTGGTAGAATTGAAGGCCTTTATCTTTGCCATCTTGTCGTGGCACCGCTTCTTGAAGTTAACGATAAAGAAAGTGCAGAATTTGCTAGATGGTACGTTGCACTGTGGATGGACTGGAAAAGCTTGTTTAGATCGTCAACTTGATCCTACATTGCAAAATTATATTGCTCACGTTCTTGATAAAGTGCCCTATTGTATAATGGAGGGGGATTGTCTTTGAGGCAGTAGGCCTGAGCCCGGCCTAGTAATTAATTGTGAAACAATCTGCCAAAAACACAAAAATAAATCAAGAGTGATTGTATGTGCAAGCAACAAAATACTGTATGACTATAAACAAACTGTTAAAGAGAAGATATAAGAAATGGAGAATGTCTCGAGTCCAGTGCGGAACTGTCTCCTCAAAGCTATTTCACCTCTCACCGTATGTTTGAGTCGATAGTCTCTCAGGATAAAACGAGAACACGATGATGTCACGAAAAACAACACCTTCAGCGAGTTTGAACAGAGCAAGAAAACTATCACCAGGAAGAAGACGGCTGTGTTTAGATTTTAGGGCAGAAGATTGACTTATATTATTAACCTAAGACTGAGAGGATGAATATATAGACTGGGAAAACTTGGGCGCTACATAATTTCCTAAATTATCACGTGCTTTTCCTAATTAATCACGCGTTAATTAATAAAGGAAATCGGTTGTCAAAATCAATTCGTAATCAATTTCGAATTAATAATAATACTTATTATTAAAACAAAATAACGAATTATTATATTGAGCTAAAACACAGTGGAAATTTGACAGTAACTTTGATTTGAGTTTACTGTCGAATACTGACAGTAACTTTCTCGATAGCAAGTTTGAGTTTACTGTCGAACTCGACAGTAGGTTTGTAATGCTGACAGTAAGTTTCTCGACAGCAACTTTCCTGACAGTAAGTTTCTCGTCTCGACAACAACTTTCCTGACAGCAGGTTTGTAATGTTGACAGTAAGTTTCTCGACAGCAACTTTCCTGACAGTAAGTTCTCGTCTCGACGACAACAACTTTCCTGACAGTAAGTTTCTCGTCTTGACAACAACTTTCCTGACAGTAAGTTTCTCGTCTCGACAGCAACTTTCCTGACAGTAACTTTGATTTCAGCAAAACTGGTTCGGATTTATTCGCCCCAAATTTGCCTGCATTCGTGTCCGCAGGTCGCCCACGCGGAAAGCCCGAAGGCTTGGGAAGCCACGAATTTGCCCTCGAAATCCCATGATTTGCACCCTCCAGCGTGCACATGGGTGGTGGAGCAATACCATACTAACACATCTTAAACACTACATAAGTTTTCTACTATATTAAGTTATGGAAAACTCTTTTCCAATTCAATGTGGGATTCAAGTTCCTATTTCCAGATTTCCACTTTCAAGGTACCAACTTTGGATAATCATATCTCATCCATTCCTTGATCATTTTGAATACTTAAATATGCGTTGGAAAGCTCTCTCTCGAAGAACATACTCCAATCATAACTTGTTGCGCGCACGCACCCAAGAAACATTCAAACTTAGGCTCAAAATGACTTGACAATATGGGGCTTCTACCCATATTTTCCAACAGTCCCCCACATGGATGGGATTGATGTTCCAGTAGCAGACACCAGACAGACAGACACAGAATTTGGCTTGGTGATAGTTTCTTCGATCAGATATAACATACGATAGATAGAGAATGCTCCTTGAACCTTCGCTCGAGTAAGCATACCGACCTTACTGATAGACAGTAGACGCGAGTGTCCTTGAACTGTTCGACCGTTTATGTAAGCGAAGATATACTTATCACTACATCTTTTCTGACTCGTTTAGCTCTCATGATTATGTCTATTTTGGCCATGGACATCGTCCTGGTTCTGCGAGAGTTTCTAAAGAATTGTGCCTCGCAATTCTCCTTTGAAGCGGCCCCACTTCTCCCCTACATAGGTGATCTTTATCTTAGAGAGTAACCCACGTTTACTCAACTAAATTCCATGCGTTCAAACTTGAACTCCATGTATTTGCCGAAAGATCATTAAAAGCATAAGGCTTATCCTCGTACCATATGGGTCTCACTGTTTCCTCATCATAGGAATAGGCCTGAGGTTACCCCCACGGTGATTTGGTCATCATGAATTAGTTGGCCCATTGAACCTAGTTCTTGGGACCTCTAGTCAGCAAGGTTGGGTTTCCACCATGACGACGTTAAGCAATAGGCTAAGGCCCATCCCTCTAGATGATTTTACAATTATATCTCATTTTAACCATCTGGTTAGTGGATCCATAACATTATTTTTTGACTTCGTGTAGTCAACCTTGATAATTCTCGTTGAGAGTAGTTGCTTAATGGTATTGTATCTTCGTCATAAAGACGAGACTTACCATTGCATAAGTCATAATGTAATATTTCAATTGCACATTAATTATACAATATTATTGCACATTGAAGATACATTTCCTTGTCATTTAGGAATATTCTCTATAGAGTGGCAACCAAATTAGCCTCTTTCCTGCATATATCGTATGCAATAGACTCGTATTCTATCATGAATCGAGCTATACTAAACCTTTAGGATTTCCATGACATGCTGCCTTACTAGTGTGAATTATATTCACTAATGACTTTTAAGTTCTTAAAGTCAAACATCTAACTTTCGTACTATATCCCCCTAGTCCGATCAGATATCTCTTGCAATGCAGCCCCAGTTCACGAGTACGTAACATAACCTTAATTTTCTTGTAGACACTTTTAAATGCCATTATACTCGTGCATCTACTTAGTTTACCAACTGTGTAGTCCATGTTTTATTTTTGTACAATTTCAAAAGTACAACAAACATTCAATCACTTTTGAGACACCATTTTACCTTCATTCTTGGATTCAGGCAAAATCCATATTCTCATGATTCTAATTACATTAGAAGACATTTAGTTGATCTTCTCAAAATTCGATTCATTGTCATATGACTTTCATACTATGAGAGTTTCTGAAATTATTAACCTTCAAGTCTCATCGAACATGATAAAGATGATCTTCTCATCACTACTTCTCGTAATGATCTAGATCAATCATGTGCAACCACAATGACCTTGTCTTTCATGTGTAAATATCTCAAACACGCTTTTCAATCCATTGATTGAATTTTATCAGTTCATAATTTTAACTTTGGCATATTTCACATTTTGATAATAATTTTCCGAGGCCTCAAATCGTTATTGTCATTACCAATTTTTAGCATCCCAAAAATTAGCAATTTCAATTTATCCTCATTACCAAGTTTAAGCGTCCCCAAACTGGTAATATTCATGCATGTAGTTACCCAATTTGAGCGTCCTCAAACTAGTAACCTTATCATATCATATGAAGCCATCAATTTTGACAATATTGTCAATTTTAATTGCCATTATCTTGGTGTTCATTTTGATTCACAAAATTTTCACCAAATCATAGTCTTTTCACTTTCGTATTAGTAAAGGAACCCTTAGGTTATCTCATGTAGATTTCATTCAAATCTTTATTTAGAAAGACTATCTCAATGTTAATTTGATATACTTTTCAATTTCGAACTACAAAAGTTTAAGTATCATTCCGATGAACCTTATTCTCATACACGAGAATATATCTCAGAGTATTCTAGGTCTTCACATTGACTGTAATCTTTATTTACCAGTCTAACCAGGTACTCTTTCTTTAAACCGTATTAAAATTTATTTGGGTCTTAATGGCATCTTTCTCGCAGAAAAATCCATAACTCTAAAACATGATTCTACATATAGAACCACCCTCTCTATATCTTTTACATCCATTTCCCTCACAAAAGATTATATAGAGAGTTCAAATTTTTATACAATATTGTAGTCCATTTTCTAGCACACATACTATAAAGTTTGACTCATTGACCAATCAATTTTAGTCAATTTCCCTCTTGATATATTCTTTTATCAAAGAATTATCAAATAAACATATAGTTTCTTCCAAACATTTTGATTTATCTTTGAGCAAATCATCAAAGAATCTGGACATAATTTATATATCCCAAGTATCCCCTCTTGTTGGGTTCATCATCCTCACATATATCCAAATACTCATAAACTCATTTGGATTACTTACGGAACTATAAACATTCCTAGATTCCGTAGTTTTATAGTTGTGAATCTCATAATTTAGATTCATATAGAAGATAATATTAGACACAATCCAAATTATCTCATTTGGATTTGGATCTTCATTTACTTTTACAAGTATTAGTATCAAGACATCTTCAAGATACCCCCACATTACAAATATTTCTAAGAATGTTTCACTACATTCCTGAATTCATAGAAAATTTAATACTTTTCTCTTCAAGATACCCCCACACTTTTAGTATTTCTAAAATGTTTCAATACATTCTAGAATCATAAGAAATTCTATTATTTCCTTTCATGGTATCTTATTTTAGAATAATTAGTCATTAGGTGACTAAAATTCTCATATTCAGTGATAGTCTGAATTAATCAATTTTGCTTTCACATCTTCCCTAGATTGTGATTCAAATCTACAAATACTCCATTTTACTAATGCGAGTAATTAGTAGTATCCTTTATGAATACATCTACTTTGTGAACAAATTTCACTAAGCAATTATTCACTACAAGAGTCATTCTTTACCATCTCAATTATCAAATTGAGTTAGTTTTCAACCTCGAGTCTATAGAGTTTAAATTTCTCTATATAACATCATTCTTACTCTTTAATGAGTACATGTAATAAATGTATTACTGTCATTCCAGAAGGTAATCACAATTTATTACCATATCTCGTTAGAGCAGGTTTCATCATCATTCATTAACAACCTTACGAGATCACGTTGAACAATATTTAGTTGTTCTTATCAATAGAATTCAATCATTGAATTTCTCAAAAATTTTAGCATGGTTCACAAGAACCAAAATTTCAATACCCCAGGCAAACTGGTATGCATGAAGGAGCATAAGCCTTCAATAATCCACATTCAGTGATTCTCAATCAACTGATGCGTTAGGATTAACAACATTTTGGATTTCTTCTCAGACCCTATGTTGTCTTCCTCGATATGAAGTCTAACAATCAGATCCTCCATAGACATCTCATTTCGCTTGTGCTTCAAGTAGTTCTTGAATTCTTTCCAGCCAAGCGGCAGTTTTTCAATCATAACAGCAACTTGGAAAAACTCACTTACGATCATTCCTTCAACATGAATGTCGTGGATGATTACCTGCAGCTCTTGCCCTTGACAGACCACGGTCTTGGAATCCGTCATCTTATAATCAAGAAGACAGCCAACAATCCATCCATCTTATAATCAAGAAGACGGCCAACAATCCATTTTTTAGCATCAGCATCTTCGGTTTTATACTTATGTTCAAGAGATTCTCATAAGTCCTTTGCTGTTGACTTTGTGCAATACACATTATACAACGTGTCATCAAAGCTATTAAGCACATAATTCCGACAAATATAATCAGAGTGCTTCCATGCATCAGCAGCATATACAGTCTGTATATCGCTCTCAGCAGTGAGCATGTGTGTCTCCTCTTTTAAGAAACGAGACATATTCAGTGCGGTCAGGTAGAACAGCATTTTTAGCTGCCAACGTTTGAAGTTCGTTCCACTGAACTTCTCATCTTTCTCAAGATGTGCAGCGGGCACAGGTTGTGCAGCGGGCATAACAGGTTGAGTAGCCACCCCTTGCATCATAGGGGCAGTTTGCACCCTTTGCATCGTTGGTTGCATGTATCCAACTTGGTTCTGCCCAAACGGAACACTAAACTGTCCAACAGTTATGTACCCAGCAGGTGTTTGGCCTATCAGCCCTTGTCCAACAACCGTATTGCCCCCATCAGACAACACTGTCTGTGTGTTGGGGCTTGGTGTTGACTGGTTACCCCCCCATCAGACAACACTGTCTGTGCATTGGGGTCAACCACCGAGTTTTTGTTTACATTCACAGTATTGTTAGCCATTAATCTGTCATTGAAATAAAAGGCACGTATGTGTTAATCACAGATAGAAAATAAGAAATAGCTTTAAGATTATGAAACAATCTGCCAAAAATACAATAATAAATCACGAGTGATTGTATGTGCAAGCAATAAAATACTGTATGACTATAAACAAACTGTTAAATAGAAGGTATAAGAAACGGAGAATGTCTCGAGTCCAGCACAGAACTGTCTCCTCAAAGCTATTTTACCTATCACCGTATGTTTGAGTCGATAGCCTCCCAGGATAAAACGAGAACACGATGATGTCACGAAGAACAACACCTTCAGCGATCTTGAACAGAGCAAGAAAACTATCACCAGGAAGAAGACGGCTGTGTTTAGGTTTTAGGGCAGAAGATTGACTTATATTATTAACCTAAGACTGAAAGGATGAATATATAGACTCGGAAAACTTGAGCGCTACATAATTTCTTAAATTACCACACATTTTTCCTAATTAATCACGCGTTAATTAATAAAGGAAATCGGTTGTCAAAATCAATTCATAATCAATTTCGAATTAATAATAATACTTATTATTAAAACAAAATAATGAATTGTTATATTGAGCTAAAGCACAGTAGAAATTTGACAGTAATTTTGATCTGAGTTTAATGTTGAATACTAACAGTAACTTTCTCGACAACAAGTTTGAGTTTACTTTCGAACTCGACAGCAGGTTTGTAATGCTGACAATAAGTTTATCGTCTCGACAACAACTTTGATTTCAGCAAAACTGGTCTGGATTTATTCGCCCCAAATTTTGCTGCATTTGTGTCCGCAGGTCGTTCACGCGGAAAGCCCGAAGGCTTGCTAAGTTACAACACCAAATGGTCCAAATCTGAAACAAAACAATATCCAGGTAACATAAATGAAGTTACTAAGTTAATGGTTTCTAGGAAGAAATATGGTTATCCTTAATTTTTAGAATCACTACCTAGACAACAAAATGAACAAAAATTTAACACTTAAATTAGATAACATGACTTAAAATGAAGAAAATTCAGTACAAAAACATAAATATACCGCATATTACACAAAATGAAGACACTTAAAAGAAAAAAGACAACTTGCAATATTTAATACCTATTGTTTTACGAATAAGAGAAGCTAAGCAAAAGAGCAGTGAAAATCAAATTGGGTTTTCCTTTTTTAGGGGGAGGGGGGTTTTGTTTCAAGCCCAAAAATTAAGGCTACATCAGAAATCATTCATTTCACAACTTCCCATATACAGTGTCACTATTTCAACTTCGTTAATTATGCAGAAAATAGATAAGAGATAGTAAGTGAAACTGATAGAAAATATTACCTTTATTGCTATCATTAAGCAAAGATTGTTTAACCATGATACATAAGTGGCCTCTAATTCTCTGAGCTTGTAAGATAATCGAAGTAGCCCCACCTTAGAGTAACCTCCACGAACTTGCAATATTGCAACACCTCCATAACATCACCAGACACGTAACTCCCCGTCCCCACTCTTTTGGCGAGATGAGGTTAATTAAGCTTAGTAAATACTCTTTTAGACACTACATGAGATATGCGGACCCTACTTGAGATAAATTTAGACACTACTGAATGAGTCAACACATCACTTTGCTGACCCTTTAGAATCTTGTAATAGGCAGGACTTTAGCCTCCCTGATCTGCCATAATCCGAATGTTAGAAATTTTTTGTATAAAAGTAAATTAAAAAAAATGTATGACATATAAACTTACTCAAATTAAAGCATGACTAAATCATGAATCATATTGGAAAGAAAAATTGGAATAAGAAAAGGAACTAGGCATCTTGATCAACTATGTTGTTTGTCCAAAAGATGCTCAATTATTTTACTCAACACATGATATATTAAAAAAATTATAAACTAATTACATGATTAATTTTATATTGCATTGTCTAAAATATTTTGAACTCTTCCTATATAACTAGGCAATTAGCAAGAATTTCAAGTTGTTCCTTCCAGAAAGGGAGGATTAGGGAAATCCTATCGATATCAAACAGCGTTAAACTTTGTATGCTATATGAGTGGCCATTAGACTGGAGATGGCACTATTTGGATGGTCTATTTTTCTCTTTTCTACTTCCAAGTACTTTGATTCAGTGCCTCAAAATTACTGTTTTATTTTATGCTGCAGCAGTGTGTGTGTGAGAGAGAGAGATAGAGGTAATATAAGTTGGGCTGGAGATTAATTGCCTAAGTTGCTGATCTGAGTGCTAATCTCCCAGTTGATAGGACAGGAAACATGCCAATTGTGTATATCTGCTTACTTTTTGAATGATCCAGGCTATTAACTCTCAGGTCTCGGTGTTTGTTCGGTGGTAGTATTTCAGAAGAATTCAGAAGATACAGAAGATTTATAGTGGCTACTACACGAAGATTTCAGAAGAAGAGAAAAGACAGTAAAATAAAATAATGATAGAAGGCCACGGCATAAATGCTAATAATTGGAGAATATTTATTAAGTATGGCATAAATGAACCAGACAATACATTTGTGTGTCAACTAAAATAATATTTATTTTTCAATTAGCTCAAGTGGTTTTATGACAGAAAACAAAACAAAGACGGAAAGACTTCGAAGAAGACTACACGGTTATACAATTCAAGATAGTATTTTAATTCTACTATCAAAAGTTAATTGATTATTTAATTTATCTAATTAAATTAATTCAAGTTGAATTTAATTTAATGTATAAATTAACTAATTAAATTAAGTAGAATTAATTTATTATAAAATATATGACTTAGTATGACTTTTAATATAATTCAAATAACTCATTAAAAAGTCATACCGAATTATATGATTAAAAGTCATACCGATGAATTTTTTTAATAAGTCATATCGAATTTTATTAATAAAAGTCATACCGATTTTTATTAATAAAAGTCATACCGAATCATTTTTTAATAAGTCATACCAAATTTTATTAATAAAAGTCATACCGATTTTTATTAATAAAAGTCATACCGAGTTATATATATATATATAAGTCATACTGAGCTTTTATTTAAAGGGCATACCGATTTTCTTTTTAAATAAGTCATTCTGATTTATTTAATTAAAAGAAAATCCGAATATGACTTTAAAAAAGTCATACCGAATTTTCTAAAGCCATACCGAATTTTAGATGTCATGCTCAGCATTTTTCATAAGTCATACAAGGCTTATTTTGATATTAAAAAGGTCGTAGAGATAAATGTCATATAAGCTTTACAAACCTCTATATATATATGAGGTTTTGGCTTCATATGTTGTTCGTTGAAAAATATTCAAATTCCGAAATTTGTATGTATTGTAATATTCACAGATTTCTGTGCAAAGTTTGGAATATAATTGTTAAACCCGAACACTTCATGTTGAACTTATTCTAGTTAATTTTATCAATTATATACAATTTTCATCAGATAAATTTTGTAATATTTTTCAAGTTAAAAATTATATCTTCTACTTGAACAGTATTTCATTAAAATTTATATTTCGTGATTAATTAAAATAATATTTTCTAAATTTGAAATATTGTGATAATTTATAGATATTGTATTCAACCCCCCTTCTACAATATCTGGGACCAACAATTGTTATCAGAGTTGGTTGATATTATTAATATCAGATTCGAACCAAATATTCCACAACTCATACAGATCTCAAAAATCATTTTTAATTCGAAATAATTTTTTATTCAAAATGATTTTTTTTTCAAAAAAATATTTTTGATCAAAAATTGTTTTAAGTCAAAAATTAAAATATTTTTTGAAACACTTAAATTTTAATCTTATTAAAGATGAGTACACATAAAGTGACGAGCATTAAAATTCCACAGTTTGATACATATCACTACAATTTGTGGAAGCACAAAATGTTACTATTCATTGGGATTGTCAATCCCAAGTATGCATTAATTTTGGCCAAAGGTGTTGACCCCCCAATAATAGTTATTCTCCAACATGAGGAAGATGAGGTTGTAATTCCTTACAGACAGTTTCCAAAAAGTCTAGCAGACTACACAATTGAAGAAAAGGAAGCTGTGTCCCTGGATAACAATCTCAAACTCATATTGATAGAATCCCTAGACTACGTCATGTACAATCACGTGGTCAATTGTAAAAATGCCAAACAGATCTGGGATACAATAGAGATAATCAACGAAGGGACTGAAGAAATCAGAGAGAATAGACTGGTAATCTTGACCTCCCAGTACGAGCAGTTTAGATCCAACCCTGGTGAGGGTATCTCTGAGGTATTTCAGAGATTGAATAAATTAATAAATGAGCTCAACCTCAATAGGAAATATTATCAGAACTAGGAGGTCAACAGGAAGTTTTTGTTAACCTTGCCAGAGCATCTGGAACATAGGATCGCAGCTATTCAGGAGTCTAGGAACATGAAAGAACTTACACTAGACAGACTCTACGGAGTGCTAAAGACCTATGAATTGGAACAGATCCAGACAAGAGAAATATGTGGCAGATGTAAGGTTCTGAGTTCCTTCAAAGCACTAATAGTGGAAGCACCTGAGAAGATGGAAGTGAAGGCTGTTGTACCTTCAAATAAATCAATGGAGTATGTGGTTCTAGAATTTGGACATACTTCTGATAAACAAGAAGATGGTGAATTCTACTCTTTGAAAGAATTGGATAAGCTGGAAGGTGAATCTCTAGCTATGATTGCCAGGAAGTTTGGCAACATGAGATTCTGAAGGAACTCCTCCTACAAAGTCAAACCTAATTTTGGAAGTTACCAAAAAGGAGGATCTTCATCAACTGAATCAAGAAGCGGCTACAAGACCGGCTTAGTTGATAAAAGCAAGTTTCGTTGCTTTAACTGCAATGAGTTAGGCCACTTTGCAACTGAGTGCAAAAATCCAAAGCAAGGGAAGAAGAGAGAGTCTTATGAAGAGCTCAAGGAAAAGTATGATGCACTTGTGAAAAAGCATCAAGGCAAATCTTATCTAGCAAAGGGCAAAAGCTGGGATGACTCAGACAATGATGATGAGGAAGAGCTGAGAAATCTTGCTCTTATGGCTTCATCCGAGGAATCACTGTCTCGCACACGACAAGGAGGAATAGATGTAAACTCTTCTTGCCCTAAAATGTTTGCATTGCTAGGTAAAGACCTAGATGGTGAAAGAGATAAAGTTAAAAAACTCAGACTCAAAATCAAAGATCTAACTGATGAGAATGAGGTTCTAAAATCTTTAAAAAGAAAAAATGACCAGATGACTGACAAGTTGACTGAAGACTTAGTTGTTCAAGTCAATAAAGTTAGTTGTCATACTAAAGTTGAAACATGTCTCAGAAACCAGATAGAGGAAGAAAAGAAAAGGTGTCTAGCTTATAAGAATTCCTCGTATATTATAAAGAACCTAGTTGACCAACAGGAAATAAGTCGAAAAGTTGGAATAGGCTTCGAGTACGATAAATCTGTAGGAAAGCCAAGCAACATAACCCCTTTCAGAAAAAGTACTGAAGAAAGGGGTATCCCACATGTTGTTAAAGACACACCGAAACCTCTTTTCATAACACCTATAACTGAACCAATCCTTGAGAGCTCTATACTAATTGCATATGAAATGCAGTTATAGGATCTCGAGGAAGAAAAGAAAAGAGGGAAACAGGTTGAGGACATAAAAGGAGTTAATGTCTAGAAAGAGAATAGTGCACCTCAGACACTAGTAAAAGATGTGGGAACTTCTAAATCACCCAATCCTGGTATAGGTGCAAAAGACTTAAAGAATAAAGTGAACAGACCTAATACGTTTGTGAATAGTATGAATAGTAACAACAAATTTCATTCTACTGAGAACTTTAAAACTGCTGATAAAGTTGAAGTAGGAACTGTTAAAACACCCACCGTTTTGAATAACATGCCTGTTATTGATGTATGCCATAAACCTTGTGGTATTTTAAATTGTATGTTATGTGCTTTTAATGTTATGACTGCTTATTTTAAATGCATGATTGCTAATAAAGAGAACATGACACATAGACAACACATCAATAATAAATTTGCAAAATCCAAGACTGCAATTCCTTCACCTGTCAAGAAGGAAAAATATATTCCTAAGTCTAAACAGAAAGTTGTTAAGACTGTTTATAGGAAGGTAGAAACAGTCAAAGAAGATGATGCTGTTATTCGAAAAGGATCTGTTGTCAAAGCTAACAAAGGTCAATTCTTTAAGTATGCCGAGCCTAATCAATTTTGGGTTCCGAAGACGAATTAATCCGTTTGATATTTGCAAAGAGTTAAACAGGTAAACCGAGTTATATAGATCCTGGACAGCGGATCTTCAAGGCATATGACCAGAGATACAGCCCTGCTATCAGACATGGTTGAAAGAGCTGGCACAATCATCACCTTTGGAGATAACAGCAAAGGAATGACTACGGGATATGACAAGTTAAATACTGGAAATGTTATCATTGAAAACGTCTCTTTAGTGGAAGGACTTAAGCACAATCTACTCAGCATCAGTCAATTCTGTGATAAAGGATACAAAGTAAACTTTATCAAGGAGAAGTGTTTAATAACTCATTCTAAAGACGATAAACTAACCTTACGTGAAGTAAGGAAAGGACACTTGTACGTAACAAATCTCAACTCAGGAACTGAAGATGAAGCAAACTGTTTTTATTCAAAGGCTTTATAAGAAGAAAGCTGACTATGACACAAGAAACTCTCACATATGAACTTCAAAATAATGAACTCTTTAGTCAAGAGGGATTTGGTGTGAGGACTGCATCCGATGAAATTTACACAAGAAAGATTGTGTGAGGCATGTCAGAAAGGGAAGTCAAAGAAAGCAAGTCACAGAGGCACAGACGTGACAAACATCACTGAACCACTTCAACTCCTACACATGGATTTATTTGGTCCAGTAAATATTATGTCTATGTCAAGGAAGAAATATGCCTTAGTGATTGTAGATGACTTCACAAAGTACACGTGGGTTTTATTCTTGAACTCTAAGGATGAAACTCCATAATTAGTGATTGATCATGTAAAGCTGATTGAGTTAGATTCAAAGTTACCTGTCCGGGTAATCAGATCAGATAATGGAACAAAATTCAAGAATGAAATTCTGAATAACTTCTGCCCAAACAAGGGGATAACAAGACAATATTCAACACCAAGAACTCCACAACAGAATGGAGTTGTAAAAAGGAAAAATGGAATCCTGATTGAAGCTGTAAGAACAATGTTAAGTGAATCAAGGTTACCTATCTACTTCTGGGCTGAAGCAGTAAACACAGCGTGTTATACCCAGAATCAAACTCTGATCAACAAAGATCATATGAAGACTCCCTATGAATTAATGGCTGACAAGAAACCTATACTCAAGTACTTTCATATATTTGGAGCCAAATGATATGTGCTGAATGATGAAGATGAACATCGTGGCAAGTTCGAGGTCAAAGCACATGAAGCTATTTTTGTCGGTTATTCAAGAAGAGCATATATGGTGTACATAATTGATCAGCACCAAGTGAAAGAAAGTGTCAACGTTACATTTGATGACACCAAACTTCCAAGCATCCAAACTGAAGATCCTTCTGAGTCATTAAATTTTGATAATCATCCAGACTCAGATTCAGATAATGAAGAAGAACCTGAAGCTCCAACATGAGATGATAATGGAAATAATGATGATAATGACCCAGGTAATAGTGGTGGAAACAATGGAAATACTGGAGATACTACTAATACCTGTGGTGGATCAACAAGTACTCTTGACAACAATTCAGAGGAAGATGGTGGATCGACTGTAGAACACAACATCACAATGTATATCGAGGCGAATCATCAAGACCAAACCTATCAAGGGAAATGATATAGAGCAGAGATCATCCTTTTGAATTAATCATAGGTGATCCAGATGTTGGGGTTAGAACCAGAAGTGCAACTTCAAATGAATGCCTATTTTCGATTTTTCTATCTCAAGAAGAACCAAAGAAAATTGAAGATGCTCTAACTGATCCAGATTGGATTCTTGCCATGCAAGAAGAGCTCAATCAGTTCAAAAGGCAAGAAGTGTGGACACTGGTACCTAGGCCAAAAGACAGATCCGTAATTGGCACCAAATGGGTATACAAGAACAAGTTAGACAGTGATGGCATTGTTACAAGGAACAAGGCCAGACTGGTGGCCAAGGGTCACTCCCAAGAAGAGGGAATTGATCATGATGAGACCTAAGCACCAGTTGCAAGACTTGAAGCCATCAGGATATTTTTGGCATTCGCAGCACATTTCAATTTCAAAATTTATCAAATGGATGTGAATATTGCATTTCTGAATGTAGAGTTAGAAGAGGAAGTATATGTGGAACAGCCTCCTGGCTTTGAAAATCCAGAGTTTACTGATTTTGTGTATTTTCTATTCAAATCTCTCTATGGACTCAAGCAAGCACCGATGACATAGTATGACACTCTCTCTGAGTTTTTACTTGAAAATGGTTTTATTAGAGGTGTCATAGATAAAACTCTCTTTTATAAATTGCATAATAAAGATATGATATTTGTCCAAGTTTATATTGACGATATTATATTTGGTTCTACTAACGAAAACTTGTGCAAGAGATTTGCTAAGAGTAGGTATGAAATGAGCATGATGGGTGAGCTATCATTCTTCCTTGGACTACAAGTAAAGCAAAAGGAAGATGGGATTTTTATTTACCAATCAAAGTACGTAATGGATCTTCTCAGAAAATACAGTCTAGAAGATTCTTCACCGGCAAAACCCCCAATGCCAACAGCCACCAAGCTTGACAAAGATGAAACTGGTAAGAAAGTTGACATCACAAGCTATAGAGGTATGATAGGATCATTACTATATCTAACTGCTAGTAGACCCGATATAATATTTGCAACATGCTTATGTGCAAGGTTTCAATATGAAACTAGGAAATCTCATCTTATAGTTGTTAATTTTTTTTAGATATCTGAAGGGTACACCAAATCTTGGAATTTGGTATCCTAAAGATACAGGTTTTGACCTAATAGGCTATACAGATTCAGATTATGCAGGGTGCAGGATGGAAATGAAAAGTACGTCTAGAAGCTGTCAGTTTCTAGGAAGTCGGTTGATCTCCTGGTACAGTAAGAAACAACACTCAGTGTCTACCTCGACAGCCGAAGCAGAATATATTGCTGCAAGTAGCTGTTGTGCTCAGATCTTGTGGATAAGGAATCAGCTAAATGACTATGGACTTGGGTTGAACAAAATTCATATTTTCTGCGACAACACAAGTGCTATAGCTATTTCCAACAATCCTGTACAACATTCAAGAACCAAGCATATAAACATAAAGTATCATTTCATTCGAGAGCATGTCATGAAAGGAACTGTGGTGTTACATTTTGTACTCACAGAAAATCAAATTGCTGACATCTTCACGAAACCACTTGATGAATCCACTTTCTCTAAGTTGGTTAGTGAGTTAGGGATGTTAAACATGAATTGGTTATTGCATGATGTTTTAAATTGCATATTTAATTTTAAGCAATCCTTGTAAATATACTGTATATATTCCTTAAAGATATAAAAAACAAACAAATAAAATGAAAAAGAAAACTCAAAAAGATTTTCCTTCTTTCTGTATAGTTTATTCTATTGGCATCCATACTGTAAATATATTTTATATTATTATTATTTTCAACTTTTGGTATCATTAGTTATATATATATGTGTGTGTATAGTTTTATTTTTAAATGCAAGTTGGCATCTTTATTTTTGTTAGTTTCATTTTAACTTTTATTTTTTTAAAGTCCCTATAAATATATAATATGTGCTGATTATTTCACGTCACTTTTAAGAAGTACGAAATATCTATGAGCTTGATCATCCAATAGTTCCTAATAGTGAGATCCTAATCATTGGCATCAATCTCTATCCAAGATCTTAGAACCAAACACACAAACACTATCACATCCATCTCTCTAACCATTAAACAAAATACCTAATTGTTAAGAATGAGGGAGTCAATGCCTTGAGTGCATTTGATAAGGTTGGTTATGTGAGTGAACCAACAGCTCTGTCTCCAGAAAGGTGATTCTAATATATAAAAACTGAGACAACTGTTAGCTCATCTGTGTTCTCTCAAAAGGGTACAGAATTGGAAAAGGCAAAACTGTTACAAGGTTCATTCTCTCAACATAGTGAGTCTATTAAATTCAGCCGTCAGCCAAGGCTACTAATGAAGAGTTAATTTCATCTGACATTTTCAAAGAAACCACAAAGAAATTGTTTTATTTTAAGGACCAACGATTGGTATTCAAAAGGAACCAACAATTGGACCAAGAGGGAGTAACTGGAATGTCACATGAAGGATGAATTGACGGTAGCAATTATTCTAAACTTTCATATCAAGGAAGAAAGGATGATTGATGATTCTGACTGAATCATCATGCCTTCACAGGCATTAGGAGGAAACTTGGATCATTTGCTACTTATAGATTCTTGTCTCCCTCCTCAAATGGAACATATCTGGATTCCTAACGGAATAGATCATCTTAGATGATCAGCAACTCATTGAATCTATTACTGAGGCAATTCAGTTTTGAAAGTCAAAATTTTTAATAGATTCAATTGAGGACGAGGATTTACGAAACCCCATTGCACTACCAGTGACCTCTCTTGAAGGGGCTATGGTGATCTTTCTTGCAGGTACAAAAGACTATGTCATCCGTACTGAGAGAGAAATAATGTTGTGAGAAAAGAGTGAAATACAAGTGAGAAAGAGTGAAAATATATATATATTCTATGAATGAAACACTTAGAGAATATATGAGCGAAACACTTGTAAGATACACAAAGTAAAATCACACACTAGCACAATTACCAAATCTTATTCCCAATTCCCTGTTACAGATTTTTAATGTTACTCAACTAAGGGGGATGAAATTTCTTCTGAAGAGAATTACTCAACTAAGGGGGAGAAGTGTTGAACAAGAAAAGGGGGTATACAACAACATGCTTGGATTGGATAAAACTAATGATTATTTATTAGTTCTTCTATTCCATTTGATTTTAGAAGATTCTTGTATATAAGATTAATTGGATTTTCTAAAATGCATAACATGTCATAGTTTGCATTTTTTATATCTGCGATGGTTTAATGCTGTATGTATGCCATGTCTGTTACCTCTATTAAAATGGTTGGATAATTCAAGTAAGGGGATAATGAATTCACCTTGGGAGAGAAGGGAAGACAGGAGTTGGAAAAACAGAAGAGAAGTGGTAATGAAAAGAGAACAAGACTACATCCGTGTCATCCTAAGGGGGAGTAGTGATGAGTCTGAGAAATGAAGATAATACTACTTGTATAATATGTTCAGTGCTAGAGGAACAATCATCTTTCATTTCTAGTTTACTTATGAAATCTGGAAATGTATTATATAATCCAGAAAACACTTTATTATTTACAGTTTTTACATGTTGCATTACTTTCTTAGTTGTTAGTTGAGTTATCCTCTAGAAATTTGTGTGTTAAATGTTTAACAACAAAGAAGGGAAGATTGAAAGGCATATGACTAGGTCTATTTATAATAATTAGATGACAACTCAACTCTAACTATAAAGAGAAGTAAATAATAAATACCAAACAAGAATCAAGATGAAGACAATCAACTAGACACGAAGAATCAGAATATCAGAAGACTTGTAATGAAATTGTTACTCAACACTGGAAGAAGTTCATTAAATTGTTCAAGCGTCAGTGAAAAAATAAAGTGGTAGTATTTCAGAAGAATTCAGAAGATACAGAAGATTTATAGTGGCTACTACACGAAGATTCCAGAAGAAGAGGAAAGACAGTAAATCAAAAAAATGATAGAAGACCACAGCTTAAATGTTAATAATTGGAGAATATTTATTACGTATGGCACAAATGAACCAGACAGTACATTTTTGTGTCAACTAAATTAATATTTATTCTTCAGTTAGCTCAAGTAGTTTTATGACAGAAGACAAAGCAAAGAAGGAAAGACTTCGAAGAAGACTACACAGTTATACAATTTCAAATAATATTTTAATTTTACTATCAAAAGTTAATTGATTATTTAATTTATCTAATTAAATTAATTCAAGTTAATTTAATTTAATTTATAAATTAACTAATTAAATTAAATAGAATTAATTTATTATAAAATATATGACTTAAAATTAATCATTAAAAAGTCATACCGAATTATATGATTAAAAGTCATACCGATGAATTTTTTTAATAAGTCATACCGAATTTTATTAATAAAAGCATACCGATTTTTATTAATAAAAGTCATACCGAATCATTTTTTAATAAGTCATACCGAATTTTATTAATGAAAGTCATACCAATTTTTATTAATAAAAGTCATACCGAATTATATATATAGAAAAATCATACCGAGTTTTTTATTTAAAGGTCATACCGATTTTCTTTTTAAATAAGTCATTCTAGTTTATTTAATTAAAAAAACCCGAATATGACTTTAGAAAAGTCATACCGAATTTTCTAAAGTCATACCGATTTTTAAATGTCATGCTCAACCTTTTTCATTAGTCATACAAAGCTTATTTTGATATTAAAAAGGTCATAGGGATAAATGTCATACAAGTTTTACAAACCACTATAAATATGAGGTTTTGGCTTCATATGTTGTTCATTGAAAAACATTCAAATTCCAAAATTTGTATGCATTGTAATATTTATAGATTTCTATGCAAAGTTTGGAATATAATTGTTAAACCCGAACACTTTATGTCGAGCTTGTTCTAGTTAACTTTATCAATTATATACAATTTTCATTAGATAAATTTTATAATACTTTTCAAGTTAAAAATTATATCTTCTACTTGAACAGTATTTCATTAAAATTTATATTTCGTGATTAATTAAAATAATATTTTCTAAATCCGAAATACTGCGATAATTTATAGATATTGTATTCAACCATCCTTCTACAATATCAGGGACCAACACAGTAAAAGAATTGCTAACCTATCTGAAAACTAAATTTTCTTGTTCTGATGATCAACTAACTCAAATATAGCAACTACTAAGAACAACACCAAATTCTTATACAACTGTGATGATAAAGAAACTCAAAACAGTATATGTCTCAATTCTAACTATATGTAAACTTTTCTATGGATCCGCGTTGGGGACTAAAACCCCATCAACAGGTGTGCAAGCCATGACAGGTGCGCTAGATGTGCCATTTACGCCATTGCCAAACACGCCCAAGATAATTTGCCATACCGCCATCGGAAGTTGTTCATCATAACATGTCGTACCTGGTCAACCGTAGTCGACACGAAGTTGATTTGCAAATGTTGCCGATCGAAGATCATTGACTTCTAAAAAAGGCATTCGGACCATCTCCGTAGAAAAAACCCTATTTATACGATCGATGGCTTGAACAACAACTGCCATCTGGGTCTCCAGTTCATGAATTTGCTTGTGAAGAGTATGCGAAGAAATAATCGTTTGACCTAATTGTGCATATGTGTCATTGGTAAAGGGTTGAGTGTGTCGCAGGTTCACCGCTTGTTGGCGTAAGACTCTTTCTTGATGTCTCAAAGGTCCTAAGAGCGTTTCAAGATGCTTTATTTGATCACCGCCTAACACATTATCGATGCAATCGAAAATGGCCAGGATCATACTCATGCAATTGCGTTATCTTGTTGAACATCCAGGAGTGTTTCGCTTAATTTCTTAAATATCTTTGTAATATCTCTGTATATTTTCGCTTTCTTGATTATCTCTGTTTTCTTGTGCGTGCGTCTTTTTTTTTTGTCTTGTGTTTGTGTGTGTTTTTATATATATATGCAGTGTCCGAATCCTGTTTGGATTTGGTTTTAACCAATATATTAACTCTTGAGATGATGTTCAGCTGCAGTCTTGTTAGAGTTGCGAGTTTGCCTACCTACACTTTGTTACCTAATGGGGCCCATTATGTGGGGTGTGTTTTATTCGAGTACAGTCAAGGGTCAAAATTCAATATTCATTAAAAAATTATTTAAATATAATATTTATAACTTTAAAAATATTAATACAAATTTAATGTTTAAATTCTATCAACAACGTATTAAAATAAATAAATATTATTATTATTTCTAAAATAAATAAAAGTTTAGGGTTTGAATCATAGCACAATATATAATAATTTAATATTATCTTTTAAATATAGAATTTAAATAAATATATTTGTGTGTATTATATAAATAAACAACTATACATAATACACATGTTAAATGTGTATACTAATTATAAATTATATATATGTATATTTATATATCATATAAATTTATATATCATATAGCTTGTGTTATGCCCATATTTCTCCTGAACTCGAACTTCGCCTAGAGTCGGACTTCGCTTGGAATTGGGCTTCACCTAGAGTCGGGCTTCGCCTGGAGTTGGGCTTCACCTGGAGTGTAGTTTGGCTTTCCCTAGATCGTTGGAGGACCTCCTCCCATTATGATGATAAATTCAGAGACGATGAAGCATTTGTTTTTGATTGGAGATGCGATCAAGAGTCTCCATACGAATTTCAATGGATTTGATGAACGCCTTCACACTCTTGAACATCGCTACATAAAGGAGCCAATGATTGAGGGAGGGAGGGGCCCTTATGGTGATGAAGGAAGAATGCTGGAAGATGTTCATGATGGTAGGTTTCATGGAGTCACCCCCAGAAGGCTAGAATTTGGTAGCGGTGCTACCAACCATAATTATCAAGAGAATATTGAGAGGAGGATGGTCCGTACAGGAGAAGTTTGCCGTCCTTCATACCCACATCGCTGAGGCCATACTTCTGGAAGGAGGCATAATATTTAGTAACCCCCCTGAACACCGTAGACCTTATATTCGTGATAGGAATGGTAGGTTGGTTTTGCAGGAAGAGGAGAGAGACCGACCTTATAGGAGAGAGGAAGGGGTAGGGGAAAGACCCATCCTTAACCCCATACCCCCAAGGTCAATGCACCTGGATGAAGTTTTCCCACGAAATATTGATTCACGCACTCGTAAGGCTCTTTCAAACCGACTTCGAAGAAGGGATGACAATTTTGTAAATGATAGGTCTCCTCCTCATTGGAGGCGCCACAACGCCGAGCATATTATCACCTTAGTCTACTCTGAAAGCTCGTCTGAGAGTGGGCATCACACCTCTCAAAGGTAGAATGGCCAGAATAGTCAGCAGTCTCAGAACATCCAGGATCATCTTCCTCCTCCGGAGAACCAACAGGGCACGCCCCATCCTACTCAAGTTGCTCAGAATGTGGTCCAACCTCCTCCAACTGATCAGGGCGCACCCCCACCTCTCCATGTTAATCAGGGCGCGTCCCAACCTCCTCCAATCATCTTCGGCACGCCTCAACCCACGACCATTAATCAGGTCACACCTATCTCCAACTCAGGTAATAACCAGGCCGTGCCCCCATCTCAAGGCGCTCCATCCACCATTGCCTCCAGGAAAGTCCCTTATCTCAGATCTCATAAATGCAAAAAATTACAGGCGTGGGTAACATAAAAGTTGATGAATTGAGAAAACTCATCATCATCCTCGATGGAGGAAGATCCACAACCTTAGTACATGCTTCATCTCCTTTCTCTCAAGCGGTAAGGAAAGCGTCGCTTCCAGAAGGCTATCGAAGCACTACTAATCTCCGCTATCATGGGAACTCCGACCTGGTGGCTAATGTCAAGCAAAGGGACAATGAATCCCTCCAAGTGTACTTCGATAATTTATAATTAGTATACACATGTTAAATGTGTATACTGATTATAAATTATATATTTGTATATTTATATATCATATAAATTTATATACTCCCTCCGTCCCACCCAATTATTTACGTTTCGGAGAGATGGTCCGACACGCATTTTAAGGTGCATATAATGTATAGTTCCATAACTTATTTTTTTTTAAAAATTCTGAATAAATTTTTTAAAATTGTGCACTCCATGGTGCATAATTACAAAATTGATATTAGAAAGCTCTTGATGCCCTTATTCAAGCTAATGTTGAGAAAGAATGAAAGTAGGGTGCGATAATATACTATCTTCGATTGTTTATGCTTATCATTAATTTTGTAGTAGGCATAATTAATCTAGATAGTGTACAATGTATGGAGTCCCCCACATTCAAGAAAAACACACACTTCATACTTTTTAGCAAACCCCTTAATTCTAAATTGGATTTGTTTATTACTGACCACATGTGGTTTATATTAATCTCACACAATTTAAGAATTGTGAGAGATTTTACTATCTTTTCTTTGAGTGATAAGAATGGAGTTGATCTCTCCATTCCTAACCCACACTCACAACCTTTCAAGTATGTTAGAGCCTTCAGACAGTCTAGGGTTGCTAACCAAGAGCCTGTTTCCTCTCAAAAGGATCAGGTTTCTACAAAGAAGAGATCCTAAAGTTCCTAAAGTTGATGAGGGAGTAACTGCACTAGGTGTAGCAAATAAGGATGGACTTGTTAATGAACCCACAGAGGGTCTTGTTGAGCCTAAAAAGAAGAAGCCAAGGGAATTAACCTCTGTCACCAAGTATCTGTCCTCTTAAAAGGGCACAAAACTTGAAAGGAAAATAGCACATTTTTAGGTGTCTCCTCTCAACAGGGGGAACCTATTAAACTTGGTCAGTCTCCCATGGCACCCTGTACAGAGTCAGCACCACATGTTGAATTCACTCAACATGAGCCCCACTTGCAGATACACTCATGTTTGATTTTGAGCATAAGGAGGAATCCTCATTTCATTATGATGCCTCTCATTTTGATTTGGGGGAGCAGCCTACCATGGAGTCCCTTTTTGGCAGTACACAAGAATCTTTCACTCAAAGGGTGGAAGAAACTGTCCCTCCATTGGTTAAGGATGTTGTCACAGCCTCTATTGTTGTTAATGACATAGGAAAGGTTGATGTCACATCTGACAGTAACATTCATTTACAAGAATGTGTCACAGCCTTAGTTGTTGTTAATGACACAGTTACTGTCACTCCTATTGACAATAACTTTGAAGATGAAGATGATGTCAACAATCCTAATCTAGACAGCAACTCTCCTATGCCTGAAGCCACTCAAGACATATAGGCATTTATGCCCCTACCCGTAAATTCTAGAAGGGATATTTATTATCTCTGTATTGATGGCGAAAACTTAAACTATCAATATATCCTTAACTCAAACTAGCCCTGAGCCGAGCCTAGTAATTCATTACGATGATGATCGTGTGGTATACATTTTCGTTTGGATTGAGTTAGGTTCTTGGTGCTGCATATATAAGCTTTTGTATTAGTTGAACTAGTTATTGTTTAGTTATCCTTGTGTTTGAAGTATCTACTCATGTATGTACTTGGGTCTTCTTTAGCTTTTTAATCTACACCATTGTTTTTATGTTTAAGATATTCTTGCACTTTGTCTCACTCAGCATGCTCGATTATTAGGGAACAGAGATGCTTACAAAGTTGAAGGTCTTGTGTATGTGGTGATTCTATAATTTAATTAATTGGGTTTGCAAAACATTTCAACTCGAGGGACTAGTTATGATCAACCAGGGTTTTATAGTAGCAGTAAGTATTTTACAAGAGTAATATAATGAGGTCGAGGGACCTAACAAAGTTGATACATAAGAATTGATGAATGTTCACATTTCTTCCAAAACAGCCATCACAAATACACAAGACATGAATTTCTTGTTATTTATATGATACATTGATACACGAAGCCAACCGAGATAAGACATTTAGCTACCAAAAAGTTACAATATGGTAGATATCAAAGGCCTTGTAGTTATTTTCTTCTATATGATTAAATACTCGCACACTCGTATCTTGGCGAAATAGAGATGATTCTCATCTTTGAAAACAACTGAATCTTTATAGGCTTTTGTTTTCTTTCTGTCAAAACGGCCTAAGTTAATGCATAAAGTAAATAAACACTGGTACCAGAAGTTGCAAAGTATGTTGTTACAAAAGACTAGAAGCATCAAAGGATTCAATCAGCTAATGTAGAGTTGTAGTACAACTTAAGCTGCTCGCTGCTTGATACTAGATACTCAAACTGGAATAGGTTCTACTCAACTAAGAATAATAAGCTACTCGAGTTTAATCAATCAGACTCAAAATAGGAGTTCTCACGTGTCTTGTTCATAACTCTTCCAACCATACTTTGAAACAGAGACCAAAGCTTCTAAAGTCTGTGAGGCCTCCATCTGATATCCAAGTAGTTCTTGTGTTGCTAAGTTACAATACCAAATGGTCCAAATCTGAAATAAAACATTATCCGGGTAACATAAATGAAGTTATTAAGTTAATGGCTTACTTCTAGGAAGAAAGATGGCTATCCTTAATTTTTAGAATCACTACCTAGACAACAAAATGAACAAAAATTTAACACTTAAATTAGATAACATGACTTAAAATAAAGAAAATTCAGTACAAAAACATAAATATACCACATATTATACAAAATGAAGACACCTAAAAGAAAAAAGACAACTTGCAATATTTAATACATATTGTTTTACGAATAAGAGAAGCTAAGCAAAAGAGTAGTGAAGATCCAATTGGGTTTTCCTTTTTTAGGGGGAGGGGGGTTTAGTTTCAAGCCCAAAAATTAAGGCTACATCAGAAATCATTCATTTCACAACTTCCCATATACAGTGTCACTATTTCAACTTCGTTAATTATGCAGAAAATAGATAAGAGATAGTAAGTGAAACTGACAGAAAATATTACCTTTATTGCTATCATTAAGCAAAGATTGTTTAATTATGATAGAGTGTCCTCTAATTCTCTGAACTTGTAAGATAATCGAAGTAGCCCCACCTTAGAGTAACCTCCACGAACTTGCAATATTGCAACACCTCCATAACATCACCAGACACGTAACTCCCCGTCCCCACTCTTTTGGCAAGAGGAGGTTAATTAAGCTTAGTAAATACTCTTTTAGACACTACTTGAGATATGCGGACCCTACTTGAGATAAATTTAGACACTACTGAATGCAGTCAACACATCACTTTGCTGACCCTTTAGAATCTTGTAATAGGCAGGACTTTAGCCAGGGACTTTAGCCTCCCTGATCTGCCATAATCCGAATGTTAGAAATTTTTTATATAAAAGTAAATTAAAAAAAATCTATGACATAAACTTACTCAAATTAAAGCATGACTAAATCATGAATCATATTGGAAAGAAAAATTCGAATAAGAAAAGGAACTAGGCATCTTGATCAACTATGTTGTTTGTCCAAAAGATGCTCAATTATTCTACTCAACACATGATATATTAAAAAAAATTATAAACTAATTAAATGATTAATTTTATATTGCATTGTCTAAAATATTTTGAACTCTTCCTATATAACTAGGCAATTAGCAAGAATTTCAAGTTTTAAGTTGTTCCTTCCAGAAAGGGAGGATTAGGGAAATCCTATCGATATCAAATAGCGTCAAACTTTGTATGCTATATGAGTGGCCATTAGACTGGAGATGACACTATTTGGCTGGTCTATTTTTCTCTTTTCTACTTCCAAGTACTTTGATTCAGTGCCTCAAAATTACTGTTTTATTTTATGCTGCAGCAGTGTGTGTGTGAGAGAGAGAGAGGTAATATAAGTTGGGCTGGAGATTAATTGCCTGAGTTGCTGATCTGAGTTGCTGATCTCCCAGTTGATAGGACAGGAAACATGCCAAGTGTGTATATCTGCTTACCTTTTGAATGATCCAGGCTATTAACTCTCAGGTCTCGGTGTTTGTTTGGTTAAACATAGGAATTTACTTCTTACTGGAAGTTTTAGTTAAATGGAATATAAAATACTTAAAATTTGATAAAATAGTTTGGTTGACGTGGGTATTTAAATTCCTAGGAAGTGTAACGAAGAGACAGGTGGGTAAGCAACTTCCTATAGTATGTGGGTATTCGGTACATCCCTTACTTCTGACAACCAAACAGTTTGGTTAATTAGTACTTCTGACGAAGTTAAAATTCCTGGGTACTCACATATCAATCAAACAAGCTCTCAATTTTTACCACTTGCAGTCATCTAACATTGACATTGCATGACTGAGTGGAGTCTAACGAAGAAGTGCCAATTTCTGTCCTTATATATAATATATACCTCGTGACAAGCTTAATCTTCTTCGTACTTGTTTCATCTTACTTACTCTGTGTGTGTGTGTGTGACTCTGCAACTGTGTGTGTGTGTGTGTGTGTGTGTTCTGCGGCTGCAACTAGTATAAATATGCGACTTGTAACCCACATCTTTTATATACCTGATGATACAAAGCAGACTGCATGATGCTCAATAATTTAGAATTTAGTCAGCACACAGGATATACACAATTCGATGTGGTCCAAGCATCTCAGATGGAAGCATGCATAGGATTTTATATGCCATCTCCTGACATACATATGTTAACTATTGAGTAAACTGTAAGAAATTGGACAATGAACAGGACCACAGACATTATAGATTAGAAGTCGACCGTGGTAACACAGCTTAAAAATTAGAAACAGAAGAAAGAAGATTAGACATTGAGAGATGTATAGGGAGACATAAAACAGGAAACAGTAATTAACAATCTAAAAAGGAAAGGAAGAAAGAGAGTAAGAAGATTGGGGAGAATGTTGGAAAAAGAGAAGCTGAAGTCTTTTCTAATCTCATAGCACATAATGAAAATTGAAATGCTCGTCTATTTACATATACTGTTATCCTCCAAATTATCCTACTACTCTTTGCTATCATAGCCCATGAAGATATATCATTCCAAGAATAATCCACCTAAAAAGGCAAAAATGTTAAAGATCAAACTAAATATAGCTAACTTCATATTTACTTTCCAAAAGCAGACACCAAAACGATTATGTATCATAAACATACATATGCATATGCATAGAGCCATAGACTAAATCACACAAAATGTCTGTAAGTAGCTACAAGAACACGATTTATATCAGTTCAGTGATATAAAAAAATGGACGCAGAATAAATAAAATTCACATGTTCTTGATTGATTTTAGTATGGATGCAGAATAAATAAAATTCACATGTCCTTGATTGATTTTAGCATAATTGTGTTTTAGTTGGACTGAGTTGCTTATTAAACCAATAATCTATATCTAAACAGAATAATATACAAAACGAAGAATCGCATCAAGCCTACAAGTATGATTCTGGGTAAATTCATAACATACATTAGCAAGATTCCTGTTGATCTTACAGTGTAATCGACTTTTTAATCACTCTAATCATTTTGAATACAAAAGGAAAAAGAAACCGAAACTGAAACTGTAACAGGTGACGACACAAAGTAGTGACCCATCTCTTAAGAGTATTAAAGAATTCAAATATCTGGTAAAATAACTTCAGTACCGAGAATGGTTATAGTAGCAATATAAAATTTAATTATACCTACTTCAGTGGAGCACATATTTACACAGATAGATCTTGACATAAAATACTATCAAGAGCTAGATAAAATGCCATCATCACTGGATGTCAATGGTCTTAATACAAGATAGTAAATGCCCTGGTTGTTTATACACATATAAATTTGCATACCCAGCATCATTGCTAAGATCAATGGAAGCAAGTTTTGCAAGCTCTCATAACTTCAGCCCTAGAAAAAGCATGATACTCGTCAATAATATCTCCCAAATGAAAAATCCACAAGCTTCCACTTGAGCTAAAGAATAAAGATATTCTTCACATTCTCTAACATGTGTACCATTTACAGAAAAACAAAGTTGCGGTAATTGATTCAGGGTTTATACACTATATGATTTTATAATCTCCAGGTAACAAATGAGCAGCAAAAAGTAGTAAAGACTTCCGATCAGCTCAGCAAATCTAAAAAATAGATAATCTAGTTCGTATACTATGAATAACTCATTGTTACTAATAACATAATATATACCTATCCAAAGGAAGATTTTGGAATTAAAATAAACAAGATAATAAATATCTGTACACAGCAGGTTAATGTAAGACCAATGTAGAAGGTCAAATACAACATTGAGATCTCAAATAAGGTGGGTTATTATCAAACAAGGAGATGTTAGTATAAAAAACAAAGTGAAATCAATTCCACAAAGATATCTTAAATGAAATAGTTAAAAAAGAAAGGAAATAAATAGATAAAAATGTACCATTGTATTTCACTTGCACTGAAGCAACTGGAAAATGAGAAAACTACATCTTTCTTCGATAAACTACAAATGTGCATTAGTTCCAAACTCAGTAACTTTATTACAAGACATATTATAATATGAGATCATAACATAAATGCCACGGAGTATGACTTGATACATGAATTTTGAATTTACAAATCTACTCTTCTATAAAATTGCAGAATTAACAGAGGCAATAGCTGCGAGACATGTACTATCCTCCTACTTGTTACACTGGTTTTTGGTTGATAGAATGAATCATACCCTAATAAAATGAGAACAGAAAACCCTTTCACTAACACTTAACAAATGTTACGAGTTCCACCGGATATTAAAGATTTTAGCTCCGTCAAATGTTCATCATTTGAAATATAAAGCATAATACGAAGATTTGTCAATAGTCCTTCTTTTTCCCAGCTTAATGGACCAGAAGCATATAATGCTTCTAAAGTGCGTCGATAAGCATATAATTCTAAATTATGTATGCATGCTGCTATGTCCTCTTCTGGAGGAAGGTCACAACCCTTGTCATTCCGTGTACCACAATAAGATTCTGCATCACTAGAGTGGCTATGTGTCTCTTGACATGAAACTGCTAACATATGGGTTGAAAACTTATTTAAAGTTCTAGAAATAGCACTACAACTACCAACATCAGAATCATTACTTTCAGTGTCTCGTGCAACAGAACAGCCAATGAAATCATTTAGTTCTCCTCTATCCAATTCATTATATCCATTTGTCTTATTGTTAAAGGAAGCATGCATGTACATTTCACCCAGATTTTCTCTTGGGTAAGCTACAGCATGTACCTGATCCCCACAAACAGGAAGCGCTCGATATTTTCGGTCTGATTTGTCAGCCGCTCTGATTTTCTTGACATTTCTACTATATTCTTGAAGAAGAGATGAACAATAAGGAGATCCTCTTTTCAGTGTTCTAGACGATGCTATATGAGACCCCTGCAATCCAGTGTTGTTTTTTGTTACTAAAAACCCATCTTCTCCTTGAATTTTGAGAGTTCCATTAGTTTGTGCTGCCTCGAAGTTCATCTTCTGATAAACATCTGAAGTTCCTGATCCCTGTACATAACATGTCAACATATAGGTTAGATAAAGGGAAAATCAAGAGAAGCATCATCGTAAAAAAACCTGCAAGGCGGCAAACAATTAGAGTCATTTCTAACAATGACTATTAAAATACAAGATAAACGCAAAGCTCTGCCGCATTTGGAGATAACTAGGAAAGGTCATGATTTTCCGACAGCCCGAGGCCTCCATCCCAACCCTTGTAGAGGCTTTGTCTCTATTCAAAATCACTAACATCTTCATCGACTTGATAATACGAAGGTTCTTTGAGCCTTAAGACTTCCACCAAACTGGCGAGAGCTTACCTCCTTCAATATAAATGCACTTGGTATGATTACATTGTCTTAACTGTTAATAATTTAATTTAAATATTATCCGATAGCTAAATTAAGCAACCCATAATCAAAATTAATGTGATTCATTTGAAATTTATGAATCCGAAATCGTTCAATTAGTAGAACTTTATACGATTTATTATGTATATCTTATATGAATGAAGGTAGTTTAATTTTGAACCTGAAAATATTCGAATTGAAATCCATTTTGAAAAGGATGAAGTATCGACTTTCATATTATGATTACAGGAGTGACTAACCCCCCCCCCCCAAACCAAAAAAGGAAAAAAAAAACATCCCCGGTTTGATGGAATTTTAGTGTTTTAATTTATGAATGTGACCAGGTACTAGGCAAAAAGCATTTAATTGTTCAAAATGGAATGATGAGAAATAAAACCAATCAGGAAGCAGAAAACAAACGTATAACCAAAAAAATTAGAAAAATGATTTTCGTACCGAAAGCCACAATTTTACTGTAGTTTAGGGTGATTAAAATTTAAAGAAATATCCAGACAGTCACATAGGGACTTGACAGTTGACAATCATCATGCAGTGTCACAAATTCAATCTCAATACAGTTGTGTTAAGAAAGGAAAATATAACCAATAAGAAATATTTTTAGGGGAACTGATAGAAATATTACCTTTCCCATTAGAAACCATTGATCATTTTGCCAACACTGTCTAACCCTGATATCGGATATGTGGACTCTGAACTTGTAAGATGATCCAAGTAGCCGAACAATACAATAAGCTCCACGAACATTTGATACTATTGCAACTTTCCACATAACATCATTAAATACCTCCACAACATCCCCAACCACCCAATTCTCTACTTTATGTACAGGAGGAGTGGGTCTGATAAGCTTTCTAGGTACCGTCTCAGTAAATTCTGGAATATAACAATGGTATCTCACACTGTAAGTATTCCCATCACCTGAAACAATTGTAGCACCACACCATTCAGTCAACACATCGACTTGCTTCAGCACCTCCACTTTGCTCCCTCTTTCGAATCTCATAATGGGTATGACTTTAGTCTCAAAGATCTGCCAAAACCAAGATGTTTTAGTTTAGTCCCAATTTCCAAATCTACACCTCAAATTATAAATAAAAAGAATACGGACAAATGGACAATCCCAAGAACAAAACATCTAAAACTGAACAAAGCTTCCTCGAGATATGCATACAAAGTTACTGAGGATTAAATCATGAGCTATCGCCTATCACCAACACAAAAATCACATTAAAGATCCAATTTTCCAACTAAAACTTGGAATTTTATTCACATATCGGAAAATTCTCAATCCGTAAACCAACCGATTAATCCCGAAAAAATAACCACAAAAAAAAAAAAATCAGCCTAACAAAACAACAACAAACCATTGTAACCCCTTCTAATAATTTGTTGTAGCACAAAATTTTCATCAATCAATCAAGCAAGCCCCTTTAAAAATCTAAACAAAGCACGTTACACAAATAACATCACATAAAACACACATTAATCCAACAAAAAAACAATACAAATTGAGATTATCTAATAGGAGTACTAATTAAAATTATAAAATCAATGGAATACGATTCAATTAACGAAAAATAAGATAAATTAAAGTAGAAAGAACGGACCTTTGCTTAGAATTAGATCAGCTTAATGGTGTAATTTTGTATTTGTAATCGATCGATTAAGGACCTAGGGTTTGCTGTTTAGTTGGTTGTCTGATACCAAGTTTTTTTAATAATAATATAATCTTGGGAAAATAGAATATTAAAGACTAACATATCTGAAATATTTTGTATTAATTTTTTTTTTATGATTTAATTTTTTATATGAGTGATTGTGAAGATAAGAATCTAATATTTATTAATTAAATTTGTGTTTTAAGATTATAGAAGATGGTTGCAGATAAAAATATAAATAATTTATTCAATTAATATATGTGATCAAAATTGATTTCTAATTTTAATATTGTAATTGTAATATTTAATATGAAAGATGATTAAATCAATTTTAATATTATAATATTATAGCTAAAACGAAGCATGATCAATATTAGATAAAATATTTTGCTAACAAATGTTAAAATAGTTAATGATTATGTGCAGGTGTAATGAATATTTTAAATCACATGTGTGGGAAGTTATCTTGTTTTAGATAATTTCTTTAGTTTTATTAATTATTGTGGAGGAATTTGGTTTTAATAAATTTAAAATTTTATTATAATACAATAAGATATTTTAGGTTTATTATTCAATTTGAAACGGTTCAGATTATACGATAAATTTAAAATTTTAATATGATGTATTAGTGTCCTAATTTCACATCGATGTGTTAAACCATGATATATTAATAGTCTATATTGGGATTGTGAATTAATCAAATTAATGCATTTGGAACAATGTATACTGTGTTTATTTGACCCACTTGAAACAAATTTATAAATTTTGATTTTGGCAACTTAGATGATACTGTACTAAATTTAATATAGTTCCATGAATTTATAAAATAGTTCCATGAATTTATAAAATATCTGGTTCGAATTCATTACTTGATAGTAATTAACAACATGCATATCTAATATAGCAGCCACATTGCAATTCTTGATCTGTTGTTAAAGAATAACACATGAGTATAGTATATTCAGTTACAGTCAGATTAACTCTGCATCACCAACATTTCATAAGACAAGAGTCACAAGACATTAGTTTATACTTTTTTTTGTAAAAAAAACAAAGATGAAAAAGGTGAATGGCAATTGATACTCATTCCTATGGTTTAGATTCTTTTATATTATTCTATAAAACAATATGAGCACATTGAAAATGTCTGTTGATCTGTCATAGTGTTGTGATTCCCGCCAAAACCTTTTAACTATAATGTAGTAGTGTATTGGACATCCAACTATGGACAAACCTATGACAATGTTGTAATGTTTGGCATAGTTTTCAACTCATGGCAAGAAGCATCTCGACAATATGAGCACCCTGTATATAAGCTTACCATTGTTGTATCAAATTAGGCAAATGCAGTTTCTTTAACACATCCACATACATTATGGCTAATTTTTCAATACCCGAAAACTGGTTGCCTAATGAAGCAAATCCGGAGTGGATGAACAAAGCTGATAATGCATGGCAACTTGTTGCTGCAACTATGGTCGGTTTACAGAGTGTTCCGGGGCTTATAATTCTTTACGGAGGAGCTGTGAAGAAGAAATGGGCTGTGAATTCAGCTTTTATGGCACTGTATGCCTTTGCATGTGTTCTTGTTTGTTGGGTATGCTGGGGTTATAGACTTTCTTTTGGAGAAAAATTTATTCCGGTTTGGGGAAAACTCGATGTTGCAGTAGAACAAGAGTATCTTCTGAGACAGGCATTTTCGGGGTCCTTTCCCGTTTCAACAATGGTGTTTTTCCAGTTTGTTTTTGCTGCGATTACTTTGATTCTGATAGCTGGGGCTTTGTTGGGGCGCATGAATTTCTATGCTTGGATGTTGTTTGTGCCATTGTGGCTAACGTTTTCATATACATTTGTCGCATTTTCAATTTGGTCAGTTGAAGGTTGGTTAACACTTATGGGCATTATTGACTATTCAGGTGGTTATGTCATTCATCTGTCTTCTGGAGTTGCTGGTTTCACAGCTGCATATTGGGTGGGTATCAAATTTGTACTATTTATTTTTCTAGATTACATTCTTCATTGAGCTTTCGTTTCTCGAATAAATTATTGATGACCTGAGACCTCTATCGTATAGGCTAGTTACTGCTAAACGATAAAATGACTAAAATATAGAAAGAAAGCAACAGATTAATTAATAAGAACTATATATATGCAGGTCGGTCCCAGATTAACCAAAGACAGGGAAAGATTTCCTCCAAACAACATTATACTAATGTTGGCAGGGGCAGGACTTCTCTGGATGGGATGGACTGGTTTCAATGGTGGTGACCCCTATAGTGTGAGCGTCGACGCTTCTTTGGCTGTTTTGAACACTCATATTTGTGCTGCGACAAGTTTGTTGACTTGGCTTTTTTTGGATATTGTATTTTTCCGGAAAGCTTCTGTGATTGGTGCTGTTCAAGGCATGATCACTGGTCTAGTTTGCATCACTCCTGCAGCCGGTACACGACTAGGCTCTTTACACTTTCTCGAATATGTTCTTGCTCATTTTTCTCTTCATTTATTAAATTTTCCTTTTCCAAGCTGTTAGAATTTGAGTAAAAACACATTCTTTGTGAAAAATGCATGTAAAATCATCAAAGGCCTCATGTTCCAAGTAATAATTTTTTCTGGCATTTGGATGATGTAGGTGTTGTGGAAGGATGGGCCGCAATAGTCATGGGACTTTGCTCAGGCTCAATCCCCTGGTTCACAATGATGTTTGTGCACAAAAGATCAGAGCTTCTACAAAAAGTCGATGACACGATGGCTGTGTTTCACACACACGCCATCGCTGGCTGCCTTGGTGGAATTCTCACTGGTCTCTTTGCAAAACCTTCTTTATGCAACTTGTTCTATGCAAAATATGCCCACTATGTAGGCTTTTTCTACGGTTTTAGTGAAGGAAGGGCTCGTGCCGGATTTCGACAAATGGGAATCCAGCTTCTTGGTATTGTATTTGTAGTGGCTGTTAATGTTGTTGTTACAAGTTTGGTTTGTCTTTTTGTTCAACTCTTCTTCCCTTTGAGAATGTCTGATGAAGATATGGAGATTGGAGATGATGCTATTCATGGAGAAGAAGCTTATGCTATATGGGGAGACGGTGATAAGCTTGATGCTGCAAGTTACTAGACTCCGGCTTAATAATAGATCACCCAAGAACTGAAATCTTAGGAAGCTGCATATCTTCTGAGTTGTTTTTCTTGGCTTGTTAATTCTATTGAAGCTAGGGTTTTATTTTAATCATTTAATGTTTGAAAGAAACTAAGAGGCTTGTGATATAAAACTTCAAACTTGAGATTGATGAAGGAATCAACGTATTCTAGTTGTACTACATTGCAATAAGCTAGTTTTCTTTAAGATTAAACGCCGCCCGGCAGCTTTCTAAAAAAACGCACAACACAATTCATATTTATAACCTTATCATCTAATAGATTTGTTACTTCCAATTCTAGATTTATTTATTGGATATGCAAAATTTTATATGTTGTTTTTGAACATGAACAGGCCTACTTCCCTACAATACAGATAGGAGTCGATAAAAATAAAATTACTCAGCTGGAAAAGGCATAGTAAAAGAGAAACAATTTAGTAATTTGATTGCGTCTTGTGAGCACAAACAGGAAGGACTAGAGTGGTATCTTCTTCTCCAGTTCAATCTCGGGGACACAAGACTGATAGTTAACCTCAAATCAAATCAGTATATATGCTTCTCTTTGACTGCTAAATCTCCAAAAAATCTTCAACTCTTGGACCCTTACAAATAACAATGTGACCAGACCCTTAATTTCTTCATTTTTGAGCATCAAGCCCAGCATATGTGCCTACTAAAAGACAACAATACTCGATTAGAACACAATCAAAATAAATTTAGAAATAACTTTTTTAACATCTATAAGCTGATGTTTCCACATTTTGATACATAAAACCCTAATATAAAAACATGTGGTGGTGGTGGTGGTGGGGTGGGGTGGGTAGCTTTGTGGCAAAGGCTCATTTTGACCCCCTTCTCTCTGTGACAAGGTTAGGGTCATGAATCCTCAGCCAGTCAGCGCCCCCCCCCCAAGCTTTCCCCTCCTCTTATACTTACTGTAATCTACCAAAAAACAATGGAGGAAGGTGGATACCCCAATGTTAAGAAATATGAGCCATTTGAAACTTTTGGGAAATACCTATTCTGCCCGGTCTTAAATGGAGGTGTTGTTACAACTGTTCTTACATTTGGATTTTTTGTGTCCAGTCATACATCAGGCTTTTAAAATTTTAACCCTTGTAAAGATTCAACAACCAATACCTGTCCCAACTTGAGACTGAATGCAAATAATAATCATCCAATTATGGAAGGAAATGCAAATGTGAACATGCTGAAGCAGATACATAACAAATCCTTAAAGCAGATGGCCACTGTTCAAAGCAAAAACAATAAAAAATATTAAAATTACTGCACATCTAAAGAAAGGAGAGAAGAAATAAATTAAATTCATAAAAGAGATTGTGTGTGGATCACCTTGTCATTTGATATTATTAGAATTTTCAGCATGTTTACTTTGACTACCAGTGCTTTTGGCATCAATGCATGGGGCAAGTGGTGGGAAAGATGGAACAGCCTTTAATATAAACTTGCGACCACCTCTAAGTCCAGTGATGGTAGAGCTGGATCTGAGCTCACTCAAGTGACTATGCGGTGGAGAAATTCTTTTTTTATTTGGAGATCGTACCTCAACTTCAGAAAATGAGATAGGATGTTCCTTGAGGATCTCTGGGATGTCATCATCTTCTGAAATGTCATCATCTTCAGAATCAAGGACCATGGGATCTTTGTTCTCGCCAAATGGAACCACTGACGTGATTGGTGAACTACACAACTGACGCGAGCCTAGTGATGAAAAAGAGCCACTCCCAGGACATGGCTGCCTACTTGTATCATACAATTGACAGAGTGACATGAATATACAATTTAATGAACAATATCAAGTCTCAATTAAAGAGTAACAAATGAATGAGGGAAGAAAAGAGAAATAGAGGATCAAAAAGCAGATTGATAAACTTACTCTGAGTACTGAAATAATGGTGTGAAAACAGTCATATTGTGAGGAATGCTGAGCTCAGAATGCAAAATAGTATCCAACTTCTGATCAAATGATATTTCCGGTATATCATCGGTGGCTTCAGTGATGGCAATATGTTTACTCATGCCATATTCTGAGGGAGACAAATTATGTGTTGCATTTAACACGTTAGATTGTAATCCTCTTCCGAGGCAATAAAGAAAAACAATAATAGACATTCTCCTGCTAATTTAGGAGATCTACAAAGGCGGCCCTTTTAGTAAACATTATATAAACTGTTGATTAAATATAATTGAGCCCTAAAAAATGAACTTTTTTTTTTGCAATATATTAAATGATTATTGGCAACTATAGCTCTAAGTACTTGAGCAAATCGGAAAGTGTTTTAACTCAACTCCAAGACATCAGTGTGATGAATAGTCATAATTATTACTTTTAAGCCTATTTAACTATTGAAGAATACTAGATGCCATAAAAGTAGAGAATCGGCTCATCCAAACTGGGAACTTTGAATAGCCTCTTCATATTAAGTATTTCAGAGCTGTTTGGGACAACCAGTACATTAGATAACCAAACTATATAACTTCTGATCATTGGAAAACTTGATTATAATCTGGAACGTTCTTGCACTCACGCCGAGGAGAACTGGAGAAGTAAAAATCATCTTAATAAGGGCCGGTCATAATATCAGTTTTAACAATTGGTGATTGGTAAAGCGGGACATCACTAGTACTGACAGTAAGACTGTCAGTTTAGACAAGTTAATAAACTTAAATTATAGATATCTATTGGACAAGGTGAAATTGTCTAGCTCAGGGAACCGATTTCAGGATGCAATCGAAGCAAAACAATACATATGTAATATATAGCATGTAGAGTACCTTCTTTCTTTCCATAGACATTTTTACACCCGTCACACCGACATCCATCAGAGCATCCAATGTTTGACTTTTGAGGCGAAGCAGTAGAATTCAGATAATGGATAATAAATCATATATATATAAAAAGAGAATATATATAAATATATATATATATATATTACTATTTAACGAACCTGATAGCACTCACAGTACCTTTTCAGGCACATCGACTTCTTGCAATTGCACCCTCTTTTATGTCGTGCAGAGGAAGGTGTCGAATTATTAATGTCCTGCAGATATCACTCATAAGCAACTGTGGCTGATTTAGAACAATAGTAATCAAAATCAAGCATAAAGGATCCCATACCTGAATATTATTTGCAGGGGACTCACCCTCATGCTGTAAAACCTTGGGTGCAAATGCGAGTGGATCCCGGGACACAATTTTTCTCCTTGTGTCAAGAACTGTATCCTCATATTCAGGGCTGTTGAAGCACCCTTGGCAAGAACAAGTTTGAGCACAGTAGTATCCAGCAGCAAAGCAATCGCAGTATCTACAAGGAACAAGTTAGTTGGATGCGTAAAGATAGTATGGCAATATAAGGTATAAAAAAAATTGCCAAACCACTTACAGTTTCAAACATTTTGTCTTCTTGCAATTGCAGCGTTTACAACCATCTTCGTCACTGCAGCCCATTGACCTTTTCCTGAAAATTGATGGTAAATATAAAAAATTGAGGAGCACATATTTGTGTGTGTGTGTGTGGGTGTGTGGGTGTGTGTTAACTATGAAGAATGTCAAGCAGTCTTGCCTTTTCTTTTGTGAACTCGATCTAGTATATTCCCTTTTATCACATGAAGTAGAATGATGCTCAGTTGGCTTCTGCAAAAGCACAGGATTATGCATAGGTTTAGTACTATGAGGACACAAATTTCCAGAGGTTGCTACAACATAAGCACAACTTGTTTGTTCCATTTCTTCAGTTCTCACCAATAAGCCATCAACTGCTTTAGATGAAGTTGGAGAATTCCCTGCATTCTCTGTTGAATGAGAATCTTTAGTGCAGAATGACGTTTTGCCTTGAACAATTATGTAATCCTCGTCAGCTGATTTTACACTTGCACTTGCACCACAACCCATTGGCAATGTATTAAGTATGCTATTTAAATGTAGACCAATTCCCGATGGCTTGGAAACTGCGATACTTGACTTTCCAAATTTTGGGGGGTGAAACGTGAATGATGCTGGTTTGTCAATGTTCTCCTGTTCGACGCCATTGGTAGGTGCATATATGGCTGCACAAGATGATTCTAGAACCTGTGATTCACTGGAAAATGATCTTGATATACTTACAGCATTTGACTGACTCATAGAACCGCAATTTTTTGCAACAGTATTCTGTTGGCTCTCATCATATTGAAAACAGCATCTAGGCACGCCAGACATTTGTTGATTGACCTACATTTAGCATAGCAAATAATTTACTACAATGCAATAATTCCCAAGAAAGGCATCTCCAGTATATAAATAGAATGATATCTAAACAGCATCCAGGCACGCCATACTTCAATCATGGATAGTTGCATTCTCATTTACTTCAATCGTATGAAAGGAAAAGTATTAAAGTTACCTCAGTCCTTACATGGCCATTATCTTGTTCACAATTCATTGAATTATAGTTGATGCATTCTGCAAAGTCCTTGGAAGAGGGGATAGCAGCATCAGATTGCTTCAGACTTGAATTAGCTACATGTCCAGCATCATCACAGTCCACCTTCAGAAGATCTTCCAAGTACTTGTCAAGGGATTCAGACGCAATGTCACCTTTTCTGTGCACAGAATCGTCATGAGAGTTCACTTGATAGCTCAAATTGGTATTTAATTCCCCAGGTGTACATATAATTGGAGCAACATCATTCTGCTTAGAATATTCACTGCATAAATGATCGCATTGAGGCCTGTAAATTTTCAAACATGTAATTATGCATAGTTCTAAAACTGATATCAACAGATAGAAATGCAACAACCAAACCTTTCAAGTGAACTTGATTGACTTAGTGCATTGATTTGTGGTGATGTGAATACAATGGGAGAACTACTAAGTCCAGGAGAGCTTTGTACCACCACCATTGCTCCCTCGAAAGGCTTTGTAGGAGATAGATCACTAACATAACTAAAAAAAGTGGAGTCCTGATGCAAAAGGCAGATAAATGAGCACTATTTTACTATTTTAGTAAAGTGTATTTGCATTAATATACATAGCTAAAATAGAAAATTATTCACAAATGATTTTTCCCCCAGCACCACTAGTGTGTCGCTGACAAAAAACTAGCATATAGAAAAAGTAAAATAAACACCAGTCCCTGTTGACAACATTGGAAACTGCAAACACATTTTGCAGATAATTCGCTCAAGTATTAAACAGGTATCACGAGTAAAATATTAGATTCCTTGTCCAAGAAAAGGATCAATTATCGCAATAATGCACAACCAAATTCACAATTTTAAGGTATATCAACAACACTTATATCAACCAGCAACACAATGTAGACCACAGAAATAAAAAACTCGACTCCGTTTGATAATATTTCCTTTCTCGATTTTGTAGTAATGCATCTTTCATATTAACTCAACATATATAATGTGACACAATAACCAATTCCGCAAAATTCTTTCCATATAGTGCATAATCGAAGATTTGTCTCAAACATCTCGTGAACACATCATATCATTTTCAATTAATACTCATAGCCTTCTTCTATAGAAACCCTAAACCTAAAAGCTGGTACAATATAATCACATCAAGCCGCAAACAATCAAACAATACAAAAACCTCAGAATTACATTCAAAACCTAATTCCGTAAATTAAAACAATCTATCAAACGCAATCAAATCCACAATTCAGCACAAAATTAAATAAACCAATCACCAAAAAAGCAAGTCAATCAAAAGATTAGTAATAGCCTAAATGATAAACTCTGATTATCTGTCATCTCAGGTTCTCGGTTCCACTCTAGCTCACCCAACATTTCTTAGAACATATAAAAAAATTAGTAATATCGAAATGTAATATGCAAGGTTAAAGATTAGTAATCATACTTGAACAGGAGCATAATCTGATGAATTTGAAGCAATTATATCATTTTTTGCTTCAGATGAGTCCATTTTGTTCACACCTATCACTACCTCAGTTGTATAGCCTCTGTTTATATCAATGTATCTATTTTTCTAGCACTCGGCCTCCTCTGTGTCGATATATATATATATATATATACGTGTGTGTACAATTCTGGTTTCTAAAACCCTAAGGCCATGTTTATTATCATCTTTCCAATATTATGTCGAGGAGGATTAAATTTAGAAATTAATTATAATCCTTCATATTTTAATTCAATATCTGTTTTATAATATAAGATTGGATTATTATTCGTTAATCATAAATTTATTTTCTATGAGAGTATGGTAAAAGGATTATGATTATTTAAAAAATAATTTCTTAAAATGGTAAATAAGAGGATAAGAAATCTGATATACATTAATATCTCGCGTAACTTTTTCTCAAATATTAATAAAATGATTGGGTACATATAGATGCAATTTTTTAATATACATAATTTATTTTAGATATTATTTTGATACATATAAAACTTTTTAATATAAAAATCATTTTATTTAATATCTCACAAAAATCTCTAGAGATGTATCTTACGTTCCTTATTTTTATTAAGTGATTAATGTTTTTGAGTCTACCTCATGTAACTATTCTAAGGTTAAAAAAATCTCATATAAATATATGAGAGTATTATTGTAATTATATAGAATCATATAAAATTATAAAAATATTCGCACTAAAAAACACTGGTACCTTATGTAATTTTCCTGAAATAATCTCATTAACTTTATTTTCTATTATTAAATAATATCTCATATAATTATCAGAGAGATTATAACTTTATTCCTAACTTTTTCTAAACAAACATAAAATTAATATTTTAAAAATTATAAATTTTCAACTGAACTTAAATGTGGTTTTACAAAACAAATACGTGATTTGAAATTTTAAAAAATTATAATTGTATCCCCTATTCAATTTCATGAAATAAACACGAGAAACGAAATTGATATGAAGTAAATTATATATATAATCGAAATGTAAAATATTTAAATTATGTTTGGAGTTGCTATTTAAAACGTATGTGTTATGAGAAAAAGTGATTTTAGAAAAAGTGATTTCAGAAAAATTAAATGATTATTTGGTGATTTTTGAATTTGTACATGTTTTAAGATATAATATAATAAATAATATTTTTAGAACGATTTGATAGACCGAAAAAATTGAAAAATATTTTTTTAAAATATGGGACGTGCTTTCTCTAAAAATAATTTTTAGACGAAAATACTTTTTTAAAAAGCTGTTTTTAAAATTTATTAAACAACTTTTAATCTGCTCTTTAGAAAGAAAAAAATTATTGTTACTATCACCGGTAACAATTCCAAACGCACCCTTAATTTATAAAAAAAATAAGATAAATGTGATTAAAAACATATACTAAAATTCTCATTGATTTAAGAAAGCAATGCCTGAACGCTTTTGAATAAAATTAGGTCGACAATATGATAAGTAAGTTTTTATGAGAAATAGTTGTAAGAGAATAAGGAATCTAAGATATACCGTAGATAACTTTCATGAGATATTGGATAAAATTATTGTGATTTGATAAATATGGTATTTTGATATTCACAATATTTTTGGATATTATTTTAAGACTAATTTTCACTTTGCATCTAACTGGTTTTGACTAATTGCACTTCGCACTTCATAGTATTAGTATATACATTTTACATCCCACAATTTTATAACTCATTTCACTTCTCATCCTATATCATTTTGTTCCGTTAACTTTGACCGTTACCATTAGTCAATGAGGGTAAAAATAACATTTCACATAAAACTTATACATATGATATGACTTAGATAGACTATATTTTTCTCCCGCTCGGTTGTCTTCTTTATAACTCTAAAACCCTAATAACATCAAAAGTCACTATACAGATTAATCAAAGGACGATCCAATGAAGGGAAAATTAAGGATGTCGAAAGATGGGTATGCGAATGTCGATGATGCAACTCTAAAATATAAACACACGTCTTCAAAATACGGTATTGATTTTTACATTTCCTTTAAATATTTTACATACATGAGAAACATAATCTTATAGTTTGTAGTATGAAATTTATAGTCTGTACTGTATAATATAAAATAGTTATGTTGCTTTTGTATAGTGTGAAATTTATTTAAAAATGGCACTTTTTAGAGTTCCAAATAGGTATTATAATTTAATATTGTGGTCCATAAAGCATGTTCCTGATTTATCTTTGTTTTGTGATTTATGTTTCTAGTGGGTCCTGAGTTTTTTAGTATCAAATTATTTTATGGTGGGGAGTTTGATGATCTATTTGAACATTATATTGGTGGGGATGTTGCCTATTTCGACTACATTTCAAGAGAGAATTTGTCATTGAGTGGAATGAAAGAACTGTTGCAAGAAATAGGCTTAGAGAATGGGAGTTTTGATATTTGGTTGCATCTTCCTGAAACAAATCTACAATCTACCTCTTTAATAGCTCTTGAGACAGATTTGTGTGTTCAAGCATTTGGAGACTTAGTCGATGATTACTCTACCCTTCTCAATTTATATACAACAAATAGCTATGAAGGACCTGATTATGACTTTTCTTTCACACAATTTGAATTGGATGAGAGAGAGAGAGAGAGAGAAGAGTTGATGAAATAAGAGAGGAGTGTGAGAAAAATGATGAAGAAATTTGGGAAGAACAAATGCCTGGTGAGATTAATGAAGAGGAGATTCTTGAATTTTATGGTGATACTTCTAATATAGATTCAACAGAAACTGAAGCACCTCCTCCTAGAAGAAAAAAGAAGATACCTCCTTCTAACCCTCCATATAGAACAAGAAAGAGAGGGAGACACTCAATGCTAAGAGTACGTGTTTGGTACATTTTAATTTTGTTCTTTTATTTGCATTATAATATGTAATGCATTCTAATCATAGCTATTTCTTATGTTTGGTATAGGGTTTGTTTAAAAACACCCCACAGAACCCTGTCATGTTGGACCAAGATAATGATGTACCTGCTGCAACTCAACCAAGCCAAAAAGATTTAATTACTGAAGTTAAGAAGACACTTGGGGATGATTGCACTATTGAGACAGGAAATGGATTTGCAGAAGATATACAGAATGACTTTGATGATGATTTACAAACAGCTGATGAGAAAAGATGTGAGAGTGATAGTGAAGATTCTGAGAGCATGTACGACAGTAGTGATGAAAGGATGGCAGTTTCATCATGCGATGAAATGGATTCTCAATGTCCTGAATTCAATGAGCTGACTAACATGAAATATCCATAATTTAAATTGGGTATGTTGTTCAGTAGTGGTAAGGTTTTTAGAGCTGCAGTTAGGAAGCATTCCATAGTGTATCAAAGACCAATAAGATTGAGAAAAAACTTGGCTGATAAGATAAAGTGGATTTGTGCTGATGGATGTCAGTGGAATGTTATGGAATCAAACAACAAAGATCAAGTAACATTCAAATCAAAACTCTATACACAAAACACACATGCAGCCCTACTTGGGAACAAAAATAAGTTAATAGTAGGTGGATTGCAGAAGCTTATGAAGATCAAATCATGATGAACCCCACTTGGAAACTAGAATCATTTCACCATCAGGTTATCAATGATTTAAGATGCCAAGTTTCATACTCACTGATCTACAGAGTCATGAGAAAAGCAAGGGAAACAATTCTTGGTAAACATGAAGAAGAATATAAAAAGTTGTATAACTATGGTAATGAGCTTATGAAAGCAATGCCGACTAGTACTGTGAAACTAATGACAGAAGCTGCTGAATGTGGAGTAAAAGGCAGAAGATTTAAAAGGTTTTACCTTTGTTTAGGACCTCTTAAAGCTGGATTTATGTTTGGGTGTAGGCCATTGATAGGTTTGGATGGATGCCACCTAAAGGGACCATTCAAAGGGATATTATTGACTGCTGTGGCCACTGATCTCAATGATGGGATGTATCATGTGGCTTGGGCCCAGGTTGAAGCTGAAAATAATCAAAGTTGGGATTGGTTCCTTTCTTTACTAAAAGTTGACCTAATGATTGAAAATGATGGAGCCTATACATTTATTTCAGATAGGCAGAAGGTAATTTTCTCTACTATTTTTTTTTGTATCTTGTGTGACATTTATTTTGTGTGACTTAAATTCTCAACTATTATGTCAATGTTTTAGGGTTTAGTTAATGCCCTTGAGGCAAATTTTCCATCAGCAGAAAAGAGGTTTTGTGTTATGCATTTATATAGAAATCTTTGGAAATAATACAAAGGAATTGGGATTAGAAGGGAATTATGGTCGGCAGCTAAGTCAACTACTGACTATTTCTTTAACATGCATATGGAAAACCTAAAAAGGGTACAATTGTTCTCTTTGACATAAATTTTACTTGTTCTTTAATATTATTTAGTCTATTATTTAACATTCATTCAATTTTTCATTGTTAACATCTCAATTTAAAAGCATATAAATGGTTGGCTGATAAACCAAAGTCCCAATGAAGCAGATCTTCTTTTAGAGAGATTTATAAATCTGATACATTTGTGAATAATCAGTGTGAGATCTTCAATAATGCAATTAATTATTTTAGAGAGATGGGAATCATAACCATGTTCAAGAACATGCACACAACATGTATGCAAAGGATTCAAAGGAGGAAATCAAAAATAGAGGCCAGGAAAACTATTTTTTGCACAAAGGCCTTGAAAAAACTTGAGAAGTAAGATGATTACACTAGTTTCTTTTATATATATATATATATATATATATATATATATATATATATAAAAGATAATTACACTAATTTCTTATGTATATCTCTAATTAAATTTATAATTTATTCATAGGGCTATGGAAAAGGCTATAAATGCTAGGCCTGTATGGAGTGGGGGAGATAAATTTCATGTGACAATGACATCAGGAGGACATGAAATAGTTATAGACATTAAGAATCATCAATGTGCTTGTAGAAAATGGCAGTTGTCAGGTATTCCCTGCTTTCATGCTTGTGTATGCATTTTTTTTTGAAAAGAAAGTCCAATAGATTACATTCATGAATGTTACAAGAGATCACAATATTTGAATGTATATAACCACATCTTGGAGCCAATCAATGGGGAAGAATTCTGGGACCAGGTAGAGGAAAGTTCACCACTATCTCCTTTAGTAAAAGTTGCTCCTGGTAGACCGAAAAAAATAGAAACAAGAGGTCTGATGTGGTGGAAACCAGAAAAAATGATCCTACAATGCTAAAAAGGAAGGGGACATCTTTGAAGTGTGCAAATTGTAAAGAATATGGCCATAATATAAGGACATGTCAAAAAAAGGTACAACTGTTCTCCACATTCTTAAAATTATATCAATATTTTTCTTTTTTTCATTATAAATTGTGTTTATGGTCAGAAAATTGACAAAGATAGTGAAGAAGTTGGGCAAGTAAAAAAATATGTAAAATGTAATTACTGTAAACAATAGGGCCATAACTCAAGGACATGCAAGGCTAAGGTTGGTATATCCATATTTAAGCTAACTTTTGAATAAATTATTACTCTGACACTCTTGTTCTAATATTTTTCAGAAAGTTGATCTGGAGACAAAGAAGAAAGAAGAGGCTAGAAAGAAAGAAGAGGAGGTTAGGAAGAAAGAGGAGGCAATTAAAAAGAGAGGACAAGACAATGGAAAAGGGATTGCAATACATATTCCTGCATCACATGGAGGAGTAATGAAGCAATTTAAAGCTCCTGGGAAAATGGGACCTTTAGGTGTTGAAGCTGAATCATATGTAGGAAATGAAGGACAACATCTGACTTCAATGAGAAGATTAGATCAAGCCAGACTCAAAAAATAAAAGCTTATTGGAAAGAAGGCTTAGTGTTATGATTGGTTAATTAGTTACTTTTGAAAAATTATGAACTAATGTCTTTTGGCTTTTAGAAGATGTACTTCTGGAACGAAATTATTATTCTAAGAACTTTGATGTATTAGACTTTTCTTAAAATATGTATTAATGAAATGATGTTTTTTTGTTGTATTAGACTTTTCTTAAAATATGTATTAATGAAAAATTATGAACTAATGTTTTTGGCTTTTAGAAGATGTACTTCTGGAACGAAATTATTATTCTAAGAACTTTGATGTATTAGACTTTTCTTAAAATATGTATTAACGAAATGTTGTTTTCTTAAAATATATATTAATGAAATGATGTTTTATTATTCTAAGGAGGCTTGTTGATTTAGAAATCGTCATATAGGCACAAATATTATTGTTATAAATTTGAATACCAGATTTACCCTTTTACAAATAAATGTTAAAAGTCAAATTATATGGTAAAGTGTTAAAAAGATGGAAAGTGAAACGGGTTACAAAATTGTGGGATACAAAATATATATACTAATACTATGAAGTGCAATAAGCCAAAATCAGTGGGTTGCAAAGTGAAAATTGGTCTTATTTTAATATGCACATTTTTTTATTATATGGATTTATTGTATTCAATATTTTATGAAAGTTTCGTGAAATATATCTCAGCTTCCTTATTCTCTAGTTGTAGATGTAATTGATGATTTGTGTCTATTATTTTTTTTGACATTTTGTATTATATGTGATTATTGGAATATTTATCAGTAATTTGATAATTTATAAGTGATGATTTATCAAACTTATAGAGTTTATAGAATAAAGAGATTTATATTAGAATATAACTCACAATAATGGGTCATGATCTACAGCCAAAGATAAATAGATATTATTCATTATCACGCCAACAAATCTCCCACCATTAAAAAAATAAATGAACGATCGGGATTAAAAAAATATATTAAAGCATACGCTATATTATATAACATACTCTACATTGTTTTGTTACTTATAATTCAGTTGTAATTTCAGGACTTATTTTATTTCTATTATAATTTGCCGTTGTCAATGTTCTACATGTTATAATTCAAATTGTAAATATGGTCATCAAATAAATTTATGAAAGAAGTTTAAATTATTGTTCAAGTAGCAAGAGAAATAAGGCCAAGAAAATAATAGTTGCAGAGTGAACAATTTTATCTAAGGCATTATGTCGAGAAGTCCAAGATGTTCAACATAGTAAAGTCCAGAAGTGAAAATATCAAGAAGTCTCAAATTCATGTAGCAAAGTCTCAAAAAGTATTATGTTGAGAAGTTTACAAAATGAGTTATTGAAAAGTACTAAGGATCTATGTCGCATAGTCAAGTATAAATATATCGTGAAGTCTCTGAAAAAAAATATTGAGAAGTCAATTGCACAAGGTATCGGGAAGTCCCTGTCAAGAAGTATTAAAATGAAAGATGTCGAGAAGTGTGAAATCATTCATATCGAAAAGTTTACTTATGAACATATCGAAAAGTCTGAAAAAATGGCTATCGAGAAGTCAAGACAAAGGAGTTGTCGAGAAGTCTGTTTATGCAGTATACTGAATTATGGAGAAGTGTAGAATTATCAAGTTAAAACAGAGTTTACGACAGATTCAGTTAGCAAATTTCATGAAAAAGTACAGAAGGAAGATACAAGTAACAAAAGTACTTGTCATGTTTAGAAGTGGTCAAACCTGTGTATGAAAGTTGACAAGTCTACAATAAAAAGTTTGAAGAGAGAAGAATTTAAAAAGGACGGAAGATAAGAAGCACAATGAGAAGTCCGTCTTGTTCAAAGTTCTAAGTGTTAGTTACAAATATATAGTTCCAAAATGTAAAGTGTATTTGTCTTATTTCTTAGTTTAGCACTTAATTCAGTGGAACATGTGCTTGGTGACATTAAGCCTCCACTTGACTATGTTGAAAGAAATTTATGGAAAATCTTATTTTCTTGTTATTCTCTCTACAAGAATAAGAAGTTGAAATTTTTATTTGAATTTTAAATTTGTAGCATATCATTCTAATAAACAAATTAAATTGAAAATTAACGATTGATGTTCTTGAGTTTACATTCCGCATCATACATACACAACCTCTTAATCAAATCAAACACTTCACTGAAAGGTATGCATTATTCACATACTTCATTGATTATCGTTAAAGTGAATCAAGAAAAGTAAATAAACAAAAGGTCATTTATACATTTACTCCTCTACATAAGTTTGTTGACACTCATTTCTAACAAGTTTAATATAAAAATTAAAATTTTATATTAAATATAATTAAAATTTTATTATACATGTAATATACATATTAAAAAATGAAATATCAATTAAAATGGAATCAAGAATGGCACAATATTAAAATTTGACAGAGAACCCCTTTTTATTTATTCACACGGGCATGTTAAAATCACATAAAAGTGATATCATCCGTATACTGTATACAACCCACGACTTGGATTCCTAACTTGTCTTGTTTATTTGAGTTTCTGTACTTGCCTGCCAACTTTCTTTATCTTACTACTACTACTACTATACAATACTTTGAGCAGATGAATGGTAGTAGTATATTTCTGAAGCAGGTTTGTCCGATTGGTTATGTTTTTTTGTGCTTCTAAAGGTTGGTTCTGATGCTTGCCTCTTGTACTCTTGTCTATTAATATACGACCGACAAGATTATAGAGAGCACACTTCTATGCATGAAAGATTTAAACACTTGATGCCAAATTCTACTTATGATAATGCCTTCTAATACCTGTCTCTTTTGCCCCAAGTGGTGTAATTAATCTTTTGACTTGTAATCATTGTTACGAAAAATAATTATGATTATGCTAAAGAGGTTGTTAACAAAAGAAATTGTCAAGTTGAAAGAACATTAGTTTCTTGTAGTTAAGACAGTAATAAGTTTAAAAAAACAGGGTGCTTGGCCAAAACAAAAGAGAAAATGGACTTGTACTAGTAGGACGTACATGAGGTCGACCATGACAGACGTGTGTTATAGCATATTGTTTGCGTTTCAATTCTCTCTTTATATAAAAGAGGATTAGATTTAACTTCGAATCCTTCTTTAATATATTTACGAACACAAATACAGAAACAAAATGTCGGGTAGGGTATCAGATGAGGCTTATTATTATAAACACGTTTAGCTACCAAAGTTTGACTCTTGTTATATACATGATTACATTGTCGTCCTCTTCTTTTACTATGAAAAAATTGCAACAGCACACAATATTGTGGCATGAAGCTTCGTAAGTCCTGCAAAAGTAATTTACAAGTGGAAAAACTTTAGGAGATGTTTCTTATTACTAGTTGATTAAAAGGTTCACTAATCATACATGCATCCATGCATCCAATCATATATGAAATTAGCATATAATAGGAGAAAAGAAAATCAAATGTGGGCATGTGGGAGCTGATAATGACATGGAAACATAAACAAGACTCTGTATAAAAATTAGACAGCCTACCAGATAAATGATTAACTCTGCAGTCCTAAATGTCTACTTCATCATGTCAATAATCTCATGCATATACACAAGAACTACTGTCCATTAACTTAAGAAGATGGAGAAGGAACCTAGGAGACTTCTTTGTGGTGCAACCCCATTAGTGTTCTTGCTTTTAATCACTCTGCTTTACACACAGTTATTTGCATCAAATTCTCTTCCATTCAACAAATGTAATTCTTTGCTTCTCTGTTCGGCTTCGATACGTGTTCGTAGATTTTGGTATTGTGATTCACTCATACCATAGTTATGCTTACATTTTTTACTTGTAAAATGCAGGGATGGAACAGTTAGCAAATTGGAAATCCAGTAGCAACAAGTTCAGTGAAGCAATACATTATCAAGAATCCTTTAAGCCTATTCTAAGAAGACTAGTGAAAGGTTGGTCAATTTAATACCTTTAATTGTTATGAGATATGGATTAATAGTTTGCTATATTAACAATTAACTGAAATAATAGGAGAAGATCAAAGCAAGCTTGAAACTGATGGATTTGCATGTGATTCGGATTATTACTCTATGGTTTGTGTTGCAAGTGAACCATCTTTAAGGATTGATACTAGAACATTGACGGTTCAAATGCTACTAAACAAGACTACTTTACAAGATAAAACTGCCACAATTCGACCATATGCATGGCAACAGTCTAATGAAATTCTGAATAATACAACACCAATTCAGATTATACATCGAAACACAACCAGTTTACCAGTCTGTCAGTACATTCATACTGTCCCAGCAGTTATATTTTCCTCCAGTGGCTTCAGGGGAAACTTATTCCATGAATTTGATGAGGTTGTCATCCCTTTATTCATCACATCTCGCCACTTTCAATCCAGTGTACAGTTTATACTTTCGGACTACAACCCTGCATTTGTAAGTAGATATGCACGGATTTTCTCACATTTATCGCGTTATCCAGTCATAAATCCGGCTAAAAACGGAAGTGTCCATTGCTTCCCTGCTGGAGCTGTGATTGGTCTCAAGTTTCATAATTTTCTATCTATAAATTTTTCTAGCAACCTAAATCCAGGAGGCTACTCCATGTTAAACTTCAAGCAGTTTCTAAGAGAGTCATACAATCTCAAGGAAATTCAAGTGGATACAAAAAGGCCCAAGTTACTTCTAATTTCTCGAGTAAAATCAAGAACATTCTTGAACGAAGAAGAACTGGTAAACACAATGGAAGAGTTAGGTTTTAGCGTATTCATTGCAAGGCCTAATCAGATGTCCAATCTAACAAAATTTTCGGAACTAGTGAGCTCATGCAGTGTTATGGTTGGAGCCCATGGCGCCGGCTTAACAAACGAATTGTTTTTGCCAGTAGGTGCAGCAGTGGTACAAGTGGTGCCGCTGGGGCTTGAATGGGCATCAACTTTTTATTTTGGTGAACCAGCACGAGTCATGGGAGTTCATTACTTGGAGTACAAAATTCAACCTGAGGAGAGCTCACTTATTGATACGTACCATCGCGATGATCCAGTGATTGTGGATCCTCCGTCTATATTTGCTAAGAGTTATGAAGCTGGCAGGGCTGTGTATATAACTGGCCAGAATATGAAGATTGATATTCCCAGGTTTAGGAAGACTCTTGTTGAAGCACGCCAACTTCTTGGGCGTGATAGTTTAGCTCCTTGAGATTGAGTTTGTAAATGCTTCAACATTATTTTCAGACCTTCATTTCAATAAAAAAATTACTCTGGACATTGATATGTGATTTGTTCATTGTTTGCACTTTGCTCACAATTGTCACAATCTCTCTTCTTTTTACCAACTGTAGGCTCTGTAGCACATACGCATCAAGTGTACCATGTACAGTACATATTATGTGAATAGAGTTTATTTGACAATTACTTCGCTCTAGAGATATCCTGATCTTACTACCAAAGTAATCAACTGAATAATTGTGTGAGATCGGTTAAATTTTAAAAAATTATTTATTATTCTTAAAAAACCCAAAAAAAATTTAGTTAGTATTTGTTGAATAATTTTTTGTTGTGTGTAATTTATGAGTAACTAAAAAATTAAATATAAAAATATCATTTATAAATTATATATGTGAATAATAATATGGTTTTAAATAAAATTAAAAAAATAAAATAAATTGTTTAAAAAAATATTCATAACATCTTTTTGACTATATAATGGGGAAAATTAAACTTTTACAACTATACCAATTCTAGAGATTTGATTAATCAACAAACAATATATAAATTTAAATAAAATTACATAATGATATTATGAAATTATTGCAAAAAGATTTTTAATTATAAATATATGGTGTATATGGGTCATCTTCGTATATGTTGAATATCCGCAGTAATTTTATTTAAAATATATTTTTCTTGTTTACTTTTTGTTGATAAAATAACCTTTTTAAATAATATTATATCTGTACTTAAAATTTATTTTTTAACTTAAATTCACAATTTATTTAATATTTATTTTTGTGAAAAGAACATTATTATTCTAAAAATACAATAGTTGTTTTAATTTACATAATATGAAATTAAAAATTGTTTTATTTTACAAAGACGATTCAAGTAAAAAAAACGTTCTAGGTCCCCATGAGTTGAAGCTGAAAGTGTAATAGAACAGACAAGAACATGGAACAAGACCCATGGAGAGTACTTGAGTTCTACAGTGGCATTGGTGGCATGGTATGCTATCTATACACACACACACATATACATACATGTATTTGTTCACTTGAATATTTTCTTGCTTTCTTTAATTTAATTTAATAATTGTGTTCTTGTTTATATATGTTTGTTATTACAGAGATATTCTTTAATGAAGGCCGGTGTAAATGCCCAGTTTGTTGAAGCTTTTGATATCAACAACATGGCTAATGATGTCTACCAACACAATTTTGGCTCCCGCCCCTATCAAGTACTGTATTATATATGCACCTTTATATTTATATGTACAAATTTATTTGTTGGTTTGTTATATAAAGTTTGAATCTTTATGTAATTTGGCTTAAGGGAATGGATGAAAATGAAATTGGTTATGTTTGGTGAACTGGGGTTTTTATATATTTTGAGCTTGGACTGGATCAAGACTTGAAGTTATTTTCTAGCTTAAGTAGTTACAGCACAGTTAATCAATGATTATATGCTAATTTTGACTAAAGCTCAACTTTTTTCATACTCCAGAAAATAATTAGGTCCTTTTTGTATTTTATACAATAAGGGTTTGTATTGTAATCATGGTAACGATGTAGAAATTATGTAAGGTAAGAAGGTAAGAAGGGTGAAACATGTGTATAGTGGGTCTAATCTTAATATAGTTGTCAAGGCAAGCCTTTCCGGCTAGAGGCAACTCTCTAGCTAGCATTCTCTCAATGACACCCTTGACTCCTTCGGTAAATGAGTTGCTTTTTTATTGAATGTAGGGTAACATTCAGAACTTGAGTGCAGCTGATCTTGACAGCTATAAGGCGAACGTGTGGCTTCTATCTCCTCCTTGCCAGCCATACACTCGACAAGGTTTCTAATGGCATTTCCTCTTGCTCGATGCTCATAGGATTTCATGTTGGTAACTTGTTGCAAGTTTGTACTCTTTACTCATTTCAAATTAATTTTCTCTTTAGGTCTACAGAAAGACTCTGGTGATGCTCGGGCATCCTCTTTCTTGAAGATCATTGAACTCATACCACAAACTTCCCAGCCTCCGCTCATGCTGTTTGTTGAGAATGTAATTGGATTTGAGGTCTGCTGTACGAATTTACAATATCCAAGTACTGGTTTCATTTAATATGTAGTTAACTAATAATATTATTTTCTACCTTATTTTCAACAAATATATATTTTTACTTGTTACTTGTGCTTCAGACATCTGATACACACAGCAAAATGGTGGATATGCTGGAACAAAATCATTTTACAACACAAGAGTTCATTTTGAGTCCTTTGCAGTTTGGTGTGCCATATTCTAGGCCTCGTTATTTTTGCCTGGTAATCCAAATTTAATCCTACATTTGTTTTTTCTAATTTTTTTAAATTTTGTGCTGGCAGTGGATCTTATATTATCTTTGTATTGATCTTATGTCAAAAAAATCAGTATTTATTATGGTCAAGTATCTTTTCCGATTCTAGTGTGGACTAATCAAGAAACAACCTTCTATTATCATAGATGAGGTGGTATATGATCAATTTACACACTTCATATACCATATGGTTTTTTTGAAAACCTATTTACCAAAATTATCTATATCACACGCTCTATGTCTCTATCTTATCCTATCCTCAATTTCTTTTAAATAAACTGCATCTCCTTTTTTCTCGTAGGGAAACCCTGAATCAATAGTATAGCGATATTATATAAATGTATTGTAAAATACTACGTCTCGCAATTTGCAACTATTCTTTTCGAGGTTGCACTTTGTAAGTTTAAATAACCTTTTTCAGATTGTTCCAGCTCCTTTCACTCTTGAGGATTATCGAGTTCTTTTAGATTTCTGGTTCTCTATATTGTTTTTCCACAAGCTAGCTGTTCACTTTTGATTTGTGAAAGAGAGAGAAAAATTAGGGTGGACAAATGTCAAGAGTAATAGGTGCCTTAGGTGGTGGTTAGTAGCGGATCCAAGGAGAAATTTTTGTAGGGGCACCATTTAAGTAACAAATAAGATAAAAATAAATAATTTAGTCATAATTAGACTTGGAAGCCGAGTTTCATCACAAATCATAACCCTTAATCCTTTATGATCACATAAGATTGTTCAAAATTTTATAAAAAACATTACATAGAACACCAAAACAAGTTACATCCAAATCATAACCTTTAATCCTTTATGATCACATATGATTGTTTGAGCCTGACTGTATGTACATGTACAAGAGATTTATATGTATCTATTAATTTAAAATTTTATATAAATTATATTTATTTATTCATATTAATAATCGATTCAGTTCGATTTGAACTTATAACCATATATAAATATACAAAAAACTCTATAAAAAAATTAAATATATAGATAACCACATATATATATATATATTATATGAAAATATATATCGATGTAAATATATATATATATATATATATATATATTTTATATAAAAATATTAATTAAATTATAAATATATATATTTCATTTACTTTCGTATTATGTACCAAAAGTCAAAAAATCCATATCCATATTTTCCTATCATGTACAAAATTGCAAGATCTAGTTATAATATTGTAATAAAAAGTAAATTTACTTCACTAAGAAAATAATAATAAAATCTAATTAGTTAAGCTTATAGTTGGGTCATGATAGTCGTTCTATAAACGTTTATTTTTTTATTTCTTATATAAATTTTATCATTTTTAACTTTTTAATAATCTAAATCAAGTTTTTTGGGGCACTTCATTTTATTTAATTTAATGGGGACACGAATTGAAACATTTAGAAATTAATGACTTGTAGCTAAACTTGACTGGGGGGCCTCCCCCCACAAATTATAACATGCATGAAATTATAATTATATATTTTTTGTAAAGTCAAATAGGCTTTCAAATCTAAAGTTGTACAATTTTTTTGCATCTAGTGGTACTTTATACATATGTTTGAGATGCATAAATTTACATATATCAACATAAGGGTATATGTAATTTTTGATTGACAATGAAGCCAATTCACTTCAAAGGTCATCCATGTTGAAACGAAGGGTGCTAGTTACATTTTTGTAAAAAACCAGAAAATATTTTTTATTTAATATATAATCGTTTTCAAATTATATTCAGCAGCATATATTATTATAACTATAGTTTGTGATGGTTCGACCTTTATTGTATTTGGAGAGTTGGAGACCAAGTACTCTTGCATTTTGGCTCAACTTCGAAATTTCACTGTTTAATTAAAGATATGGATTAGTATTAGTGTATGTCATTTAGCTTTTAAAATCTGAACTGCGTTTTGTTGATATTGGGACCTTTGGTAATATATCATATAACTTTATTCCTTTGTTCTGGTGTGGCTTGGACCTAGTTGTGATATGTAATTTTTGTACTGCAGGCTAAAAGAAAACCTTTGTCATTTCGAAACATGGTGTTAAACAAACAACTGGTTTTGGACCCAAGTCCATTACTTGAGCATGATGAGAATATGATCACTGAAGAACAATTAAGGTGGAATTGTGAGCCCATTGAACGTTTTTTAGAACACCAGAGCTCCAGCAATGCGGTGAACCTGGAATCTAGTTGTTTACCTAATGATATTTCCAAAAGTTCTGAAGTTCTAGAAAAACTTATCTCTGGCACTTCGAACCAATATGTTGTGCCATTAAGCTTGATAGAGAGATGGGGCAGTGCCATGGGTATCCTTTGATATCTATATAATTTTGAATTTGTTATAGTTTTGTTTTATATTTTTTATGCCAGTAGTGGTTTTTTATTTCAAAGCATATGCATTCAATTGTAAATTTACTTCTCTATTCATTCCTTAACAGAGTTTAGATATTGTGTTTCCTGAATCGAAGCGTTGTTGTTGTTTTACAAAGAGTTACTATAGATATGTCAAGGGAACAGGATCTCTTCTGTCATCTGTCCAGGTACAATAGTATGTGTTGCATTCTATATAGCTTACGTGCACGTATGACATTTACATACTGATTACAATACACATTCTATATAGCTTTGTCATTTTTTTATCTGATTTTTTTTGCTTGCAACTATATATATGTTCATAGTATGTTCAAAATTTGTGTTTAAGTTTGCATATCACTGACCTTGAAAAAGAAAATAAAACACAAGTATCACTATTATTCTCCTATGTAGTTTATAACGTGTTACTATGACACCTTTTTTGACTCTCCTTAACTAGTGATTTTAAAATAAATAACTTCTCTTGCCTCCTCTCTTATAATCTTATATAGTAAGAAGCAGGGATACATAGGTTGGGTCACTCAACGTATTACCTTGTCGGATACTCGGACACATGTATCCTTCATAGGGATACTTGCATAATCCCTAATATTAAATTTTCTGTTCACAAATCTATTAAAAACTGTTGTTAGGAGCTACTTTCACAAAAGCATAGTATTGATGTTATTTAACAAATAAAATGGTAATGATGTTTACATCAACTTTTGCATAAATGAAAAGTATAATGTAAACTTTTTTGTTTTAGATGATAAAGATGTTCATTTGCTTTAATTTGCATAAAGTATTTAGTTTTGTTATTAAACATCAAATATATAATTATCTCTTGTTTATAGTGTTTATCTGTATATGAAGTCATGATTTTTTATATACATATTTAAAACATTTAGCCCCCTTATAAGAGGATTATGGGTCCTCTTATAAACTTCTAAGTTGTATGACAAATCCACATCCGGTGTTGATGTATAAGTCCTTTTACGTCAGAGTAATATTTTCCTTTTACTTTATATAGTAATAACCATACTATCATATGTCAAGCACAACTTAATGTAATAGTAATACATATATTTTACTCGGTGGATGTCAAGTGTGTGACTGATAAAGCACATTGCATTTGTGAATTTCTAGTAAAGCGGTTATATTTTATTCGGTACAATGTGTATTGTAAAAAGGGGGTTGAATGGAAGCTTTATTTTTAATTTTTTGGCATGCAATTATTGAATAGAAAACAAAATATGAAGCTGCAAAATTAAAGAATGATTATTAAAGAAGTCGCCTCCCCTACGAAGATTGCAACCTATGACCTTTGTCACGGGGAAAAGGGGGAAGGACATTGACGTTTATCATTAGGTTGTCATCTGTATCCTCATATTGTTATCAATAAAAGATTTTCTTATACTTTATTGGATATAAATCCTTCTTTTATGAAAAACGAAAACCAGCTATTGAATTTTGTTCATGCCTACTAAGAATAGCTTCTTGATTTATGATAATTCTATATATAGTTGTCTAATTTTATTGAACTAGTATCCCAATATTACAAGTTAAATATTTGTAGCCTTACAAACAAGGAAAGGATTATACGTCATTTGCTAATTTAACTTGCTTCATAGGTCCTTTCGTCTTTCCTTCTCACTTTTTAAGAAATAACTCGACTTCACGACTAAAAATATGTCAAGTTACCTTCTCTTTCTAAAACATTAAGGTGTGATCATAAATTATTTAACACTTCTCACTAGAAAGGCTATTTTAGAGGTTGAGGTGGAACACTAGGAGCCCATCTTTGGAACAATATTTTCGTGGTGTTTGAATTAAATATTTGAGATTTTAGGGGTTAAAGGGTCCGTACCTCTCATAAGACCATCTCCGATCCAACTCTAAACTCTAGAAATGCTCTTCTAAGATCTTCTCCAACCGAACTCAAGTGACAATGTTTTGGCATGACATTAAATTTGTTGTAACTTTTAGGTAAATTTCAACACCACCCTACCCTGATACCCTTTTGCTACTAAATCAAAATAATTTCATTCGAGCTGTATACCAATTTATTATTTTTATAGTTTAATCAAGAAAGATTCCATTTGGTGTAAAATTAGTATAAATGGGTTGGGGTTTCTTTTGAATATAGTGTAAATTTTTTTATATCGTCTTGATTTAAAAACCACACGAAAATAGTGTAATGCGTTGGAGATGCGAGATGTGGAATGCTTTTGTTTTCTTATGTACTTCTGTGGCCTTGTTACATTTTCAATTTTGATATTATTTTCTAGTTCTCATGAGGTGTCCCCGCCCAGTTGGCTGACCCGTCATAGCCTTGGGTGATTCCTCTCGGTGTGACTTGATCTATTTCGGCTTTTCCACGCTAAGGGGGCGTTTGGGTTTAGAAAGGGAATTAATGAGAAAGGAAAATAATGGGCATGAATTGTTTTCCCTGTTTGGTTTTGATCCGGAAATGAAATAAATAAATATTTTTTAATAAATTATTTTGTACATATTATTATTATTTTTGAGATTAATATAAAATATAATTATGTAGAGGATGGAAGTGGGTGGGTGTATGAGAGAGAAAAAGAGATAAAAGGAAAGGGAAAATAAATATCTTGGGAGAGGTGGAGAATGAGAGTGGAGGAGTTTTGGGTAAACCCAAAACTTAAAAAGGTCAAAGGGAATGATTGTTTTATAAAACAAACAACAATAAAGGGAATGAACATGGTTGTTCCCTTTCCCTTTCCTCATTAACCCCAACCAAACGGCCCCTAATTTTGTATAACCATAAACTCGGCTTGCGGAGAACCAAACTCGGACTTTATACTCTTAACCTTGGCAGAACCCTTTGGGCAAGTCATAACCACTTGAGCCTCTTGAATTCATTTTATAATTTTGTGTTTTTTACTTTTTTGCTTGATTTGATTAATTAGATATAAATTTAGTACGAGCCGAACTGATCCGAACCGAATATTGTCAACAAAATAGTTGGGGCTCGAGATCGAGTTCGAATTCGACCGAACCATAATTTTCAAGCTCGAAATTTGTCTCGTTAGGCTCACGAGCCTAACGAGTTGAGTAATTTAATGCTCAAGCTCGGATCGGTGCAATATTCAAATAGCTTGAGCTCGAGTTCGGCTTGATAATTGTCGAGCAGAACTCGAATATTTTACGAGCCGAACTCGAATATTTTACGAGCCGAACTTGAATAACTCACGAATAGTGCCTCATGGTGGTCTCGTTAGGTGGTGGATTGCCCAACTGCCTCCACTCCTGTCCTCCCTGCACTTGTGTATTCCCATTTTTGTATCTTGATAGTGATCATAGTATTTATTATTTACGTGAATGCTGTGAAGTTGATTAGCATGTGTTCCTATTAATATAACCCAATGGCTGCATAATCGATGTTGATAATCATCTCTGAAATACTAGGATACTCTGTGCATTGAGATAATTGTTTTTCTCTTGTATATATGTATAACTATAAGTTATTGATGCAGAGTGGTGAAATATATGTTGTACATTTTATGTTTATAAGATAGATTTAGCCATCTAAACTTTTTTGAACTCACTCTGTCATTTCAGCAGATGGCCTAATTTATTATTTTTTTCTCTGTATTAGTGCTTGTCGGGTTAAACTTGACTATTCTCTGTCTTGAAATATCTTGTACTAAATTTACATGCAGCCTCAAATTAAGGATAAGACATCTTCATTGATGGATTTGGGTCTTAGATACTTTACCCCCAGGGAGGTATATGTTTCATCTATTATTGAACATTGTTTATAAGTTTTGTTTATGTAAGTTGTTTATATAAACCTAAATGGAACATTGTTTCTATGTCACTTAGGTTGCCAATTTGCATTCCTTCCCAAAGGAATTTGAGTTTCCTGAATACACAAGCCTTCGCCAACGGTATGGTTTATATGTTTTTTATGCAGGTCCATTTTGGATATGATGTTTTTGTATTTATCATAACAGTGGAAAATTTCCTAACATGTTATATCACTTGGGCAAATTTTCATCATATAAATGTTTCGTACTAAAATCGAAGTTTAGCATACTTATTAGCAATTTGTCCTAGAATTTACATATTTGATGTTAACTTACAGTTGGAAAGTTCAGTAGCATAGTGAAGTATAGGGTCCTATTAACTCTCAGTTGAGCTCATCCTTTCCTTTATTACGTTATGTATTATTGTTTTAGATTTGGTGTATATCTGCAAAAACACGCGGAGCTTACTAAAGAAACATGGTTTATTATAATGCCAGAAAGTAACTGTTAACAAAATTCTATTGTCATTTATAAAAAAATGCATTTTAATTCATGTTTTTTAATGATGTTCATTGATCATTGTAATATTAAATTACTTAAAGGTTGGCACATTGCCACCTACTGTAAATATCAAAAACATAACATAAAGAAGAGTTTCAAAACCTAGTATGCTACTTTTGGTTGAGACCTTTTTCGATGACCAGTCTCTGCAGTCAAACCTTGGTACTCATCATTTTTCAATCTTATATACTTTTAGTGAAATAAGCATACATATAAACCATTGAGTTTTTAACAAATCTTAAGTGCAATTTATAGTGAAATCAATTCAAGGTTGTACTCTACAATTTAGGTTAGTTGTTTGTAAGATCTTTGGGCCACATCAAAACCCGTGAGACACTTTGTTCAGACTTTTAATAAAATTTAATAAATATACAATCTAAATAACCTATTAAGCCAAAAACATATTTAAAAAAAGTTGGCTGAAATCCTTATCATTTATCTCCACTTGTAGAAGATTCGCTTCTGAGGATTGTAATCAATATTTTATTAGCAGCATGTGGGGAACAAAACTGTTTCATAGTAATATATATTTACTTTCTGAATTTGCTACAGATATGCATTGCTTGGAAACAGCTTAAGCGTAGCAGTGGTTGCTTCGTTGCTTTCCTATCTATTCAGTGAACCTTAGTAAATTACTTAGTCAAGAGCTGTTCTGGGCATCAAGACTGTCTGAGAATTGTTGAATTATTCCGTGCTGGGTATGAAGCCTACGTTTCAATGACACATGTTCGCATCTATATGAAGCGCATTTCTTTTGGAAATGGCACGTGAAGCTTAACTTCTTATTAAAATTTTCTGATGGAGGCAGTATACTTAATTTAGTAAGATCAACTGATCAAAGATCAAGTTAATGATGATTTAGTCAACCTATATGGAATTTGAGTCAATTGACAGTTGCAGAGCAAACTGTGCAAATGTACAATATAAACGGTTTTGCTATGTATCGTGTATGTAGATATGGATTTTTGCAAGGCTTCAGCTAATTCATCATGTGTAGTTTTACAATATAAAGCTCCAACTTGGTTCCTATCTAATTCATAATGAACTTTCCGAGTAAAGCTTTAGGCTTGAAGTATTGTCTTGGATTATCGAGTATTGTAATATTTTATGCAAAATTGCAAAATCATATATTTTAATTACAAAAACATGCATGTTTGTCAATATTGTAGTAATTAATATTTTAATTTTACAGAACATGTATATTTTATTTTTTTTGTATGTACTGTACAAATAAAAATGCAATAAACATAAAATAATCATATGAATAATAATTAACTGATCCATATCAGTCGAATCCGATTTTAACTATTTATAAGTTGAAAAGGAGAAATTATTTGAGAATTGAATGCACACCCGCGCCATCCTAGTAGTGCAAAATCTCAGTTTTGGGTGTGTGTTGATTCCAACTTTGTGTAACATTTTTATTAAAAAAAAACAATCCAATGGCTTTGTTGTTGGCAACTATTTTGAGATCACCGCCACAGGCACAGCTATGGAGATTATGAGGTACAAAATATCACTTGTACTCAACTTGTAAGCCTAATCCCATCCCTCATTGTCATATAAAATTACTAGGAGAAAAATGCAGATCTGGTTTCAATAATCAACATGATAAAATGAGACCTCTGCCCACTGTTATTGACTTTGCTCAATTATTAACAGCTCTTGTCAAAATGAAACATTACTCTCTTGTTCTCTCCGTCTTTCGAGATATGCGTGTTTCCAGCATCCCGCTTGATATTTTTACCTTTACTATCGTCATCAATTGTTGTTGTCACTTGATTATGCCTTTTCGTTGCTCGGTGGGATCATTAAGTCTGCCTTCACACCAAATGCCTTTACTTACACCACTCTTATAAAGGGCCTGATTTCCCTAGACAATGCTGTCGAGGCAGAGTCTTTGTTCAAGAAGCTCGTCAGATTTAAAGCTATTCAACCCAATGTAGTTACCTATACCACATTTATTCACGGCCTCTGCAAGAAAGGTCACACTTATATGGCAGTTACATTGTTCAAATATATGCAGAAAAAAGGTTGTAAACCAGATACTGTGACTTATAGTATAATCATTAATTCTTGGTGGATCAAGCTTTAGGTCTTTTTGCCAAAATGAGTGACAACAGCATAATGCTAAATGTTATAACCTTTAACTCACTAATTCAAGGCCTTTGCAACTTCATGAAGATGCAGAGGATGTAATAGAATTCATGATTCAAAGAGGCCACTATCCTAATATAGTCACATACAATTCACTCATGAATGGATACTGCTTGCGGGGAGAAGTTGATGAAGCTTTAGCAGTGCTCACAAGTCACAACCATGCCAAGAAAAGGAATATTGCCTGACACTTGGAGCTATAATATCTTGATCAATGGTTATTGTAAAAAGTTGAAAGTGGACAGGGCAATAGATCTCTTTCAACAAATGTCCCTTGAAGGTTTAACCCCAACAATTGAAACTTACAATACTATTCTGCACGGGTTTTTTCATGTGGGTAGACATGTTGAAGCACGGAAGTTTTATAAAGAGTCGATGCTGAATAAAGGTATTGAACTAAATAATGTTACATGCAATATCTTGTTAGATGGACTTTTTAAAAACCGATACGTGGATGAAGCAATGTCACTTTTTCATCTGATGCAATGCAATGCAATGGCTTATCTCCTCATATTTTCACGTATACTATCCTGATTGACGGATTGTGCAAGAATGGAAAACTTGAAAAGGCAAGAAGTCTTTTTGTCAGCCTTCCTTCAAAAGGTCTGCGACCTGATGTCAAGACATACACAATGATGATTCGAGGATTATGTCAATGAGAATTATTCGATGAAGCAAATAAACTATTTAAGGATATGGAAGCTAATGATTGCTTGTCAAATAGCGGTGTTTACAACACACTTATCCGCGGTGTTTACAACACACTTATCCGCGGTTGTTTTTACAATAAGTACAATGAAGCAGTCGTACTTATAGACGAAATGCGTGCTCATGACTACTCACCAGATGCTTCTACTACATCCATGTTACTACAATTACTTGAATCAAAAGAACAAAATCATGATCTTGTTGCGTTGCGTAAGAGGTTCTTGCCATAGTTATTGTATTTCTGTCCAAGTATTCAATGTAAAATTGTAATGGAAGATTATCCACCCTATTGTTTTAGAATCTACCAGATCACTTATATTATGAGTTGTGACTGTTAAAAGGTATGCGAGAGCATCTCCAAATGGGGTATCAAAAATAGTGTCAAAGTGTCACATGGCATGATGTGGCATATCACTTTTGTTAACACTCCATTGGAGTGAGAGGGGTGCCAACCAAAATTTTCAACTTTTGACACCCTGCCGAAATGGTAAAAATGTACTACTCCCTCCGTTTTATATTAATAGTTCACTTTCAAAAAAACATTGTTTCAAAATAATTGTTCACTTCAACTTTCAATGTAAAATTTAATTTAGTTTATATTTTCGAAATTAACTCTATTCCACGTATCTCTAATTTCTATTTCCAAGATCAACTACATACCATATATTATATTCATTTAATGCAATAAATATGAGTACAACAAATCAACAATAAATTTTTTTAATATGCGTTATTTTTTAAAGTGGACAATTAATATGAAATAGGAGTAAATCACGTTAAAATCATAAATATTCATATATATTATTAATTATACATGTATCAAAAATTGTCAACTTTGAGTGACAACCATTGGGTAAAATTTTCTAGAAAGAGTGCCAAAATATTATTGAAGAAAGAGAAAATATTTTATTACTCCCTCCGTTTCATATTAGTAGTCCACTTTAAAAAAAAAATATTTCAAAATAATTGTCTACTTCAACTTTTAATGTAAAATTTAATCTAATTTTTATTTTCAAAATCAACTATATTCCACGTATCTCTAATTTATATTTCGAAGATCAACTTCATATCATATATTATATTCATTGAATGCAATAAATATGAGTACAACCAATTAACAGTAAATTTTTTTAATATGCATTGTTTTTTGAAAGTGGACTACTAATATTAAACGGAGTAAGTAATGTTTTTAATGATTTGTCGACAACCTCGTCGGAGAAACTCTTATACTAGAAGAACATAGACACTGAACTGTACACATAATGTCATAATAAGTAGTATACATATACAGTATTTGAGTTCATTTTTTTTTTCAATTCCATCATCTTGTCCACTCAGTTTTATTTTTCGAAATTAAATACTTGTTTTCAGAAAAAACTATTTAAAAATATATTATTTTATAAATTAAATATTTATTTCTAAAAAAACAAGTGTAGTCTTTAATTTATCTTCTAAAAATAAATATTTATTTTCATAAAAGAGTATATAAATATAATTTTAAAAAAAAGTACTTGTTTTTCAAATAAACTTGACCAAAACACTTTATAACTGAAGTTTTGAACGCGAGTCGAAACAGAACTCGAAATTGACGCTTTCTTGTTAGATTTGCAGGCCCAACCCACGAGTAAATATAAATCTGCAGGCACATTAAACCGGAGATATCTGTGTCTGCTGTTATATTAGAATGCGGACCAACTGTTTGATTGAATGCCCCAGTGAAATACTAATATGCGTATCAGGCCAAGCTAACTGGGATATAAGAGACTGTGTCTATATTGTAATCTTAGGTAGTGGTGGTAAATAATGATGTTGTCTAGACATGCTCACAATTTATTTTGTAAACAACTATATCTCGAAAATAAGGCTAGTAGATTGAGGATTACTTGTAGATGTTTGTATCACAGCTTAAAAGGACAACCCCAAGTGGAGAATTTACCGTCGAAATGGTTCGAAAAAGAGTATCCCATGCTATTGAAATTGACCCATTTGTTGGAAGATATGGACTTGATAGATGGAAAGCTAGTTAACGTCAATGACAATGCATCAGTTTTTGATGAGAATCTTTTGAGTAAAATGCATGATTTTAAGTCCCTTGTTAGGATGTATTTAGGGTATTCAGCGACCCAATTATTGCTTAAGAATGATTTGATGTCGGTGGAACCAGGATCAGAACCGCGGCTGTTGTTTAGTAAGGCAAGTGAAAGGCAGCCAATGATTGTGAATTCACTCACTAAAGTTTGCAATTTCTTGGATATTTCTGCACAACGAAGGAAAGTAGTGCGTTTGTCGATAACTCCACAGGTCACACAGCATCAGATATGGGCTGGTGCAATTGAGGAGACACTTAAAGCGCTGAAGTCTGATATGGATGTTCTGGATCAGCGGGGTGTTGGCAAAGTTGATAACATAGGACAGCAAGTAGTTGTTACTTGTTTGAAATTCTTAGATACTGCAACTTCTTATGATCCTGAGTCCACTTCGTGGATGCGACCAGCACCTGCAAAAGTGATAAGTTCGCCTGCTGCACAGAAATGGGAAGATGTTCTTGAGATGTTTAATGATCTAATCAGTTGCTTGAGAACTGAAAAGGAGCTAGCTTTGCATATTGCGAAGCTTGAGGTCATGAAAGAAGGCCTCTCTCAAATCAAAGATGTTTTGATTGATAAAAATATTGGATACAGGGAGACTCGTTACCAAGAAAGTTTAGTATCAAAGAAACTATCAAAGACATTAGGCCACTCATCTCCATGCTTGTTCACACTTCTATTGTATTATCTCTATGGTAGCTTGAAAGATATTGAAGTAGAGCTCTGTGGTGGGGTTTATGGTAATGAGGGAGGGAATAAGTTTTGCTTGTACATGGGGAAAATTTTGATATTAGACGAGGAGAGAATGGTTTGCAGTGGGGTAAAGCAGCTAGATAGAGCTCTTGGGTTATTCAAGCTCGTGTGGGAAACGTCAGGTATGAAAGAATCTTTAGAGGTGCAAGGTCATATATGGTGTGTTGGAGCAGAGACGCGGTCACTTACTTATAAAGGTAACATGTACTTTGTGCATGGTATCAGTCTCTGATTGCTGTCTCGTTGAAGGTACTTGTAGAGCACTATGTGAAATGCTACGCACTCCTGTCCATTAATGTTTCACATTCACAAATTATGTGCACACACAAACACGTTTGTGAGTTCTACTTCACAAAATATCTTCGTACAATACTTGTAGTTCCTATTTTTTTGGTCTTTACATAGTTATGTTAGGATCTTATTTGGGTGCACTGTTAATCTGTTATATCACTTCATTTACATCTTAAGAACTAGGAGTATCCGACTATAAATTCAACACTTAAGATTGCGAACTTAAAAACGATTTTGTAATGTGGATTTGAAATTTCAAGTGTTATGCTTGCAAAGTCATAAACATATCTATTTTTTTCTGTCATAGTGCAATATATTATCTTGTTAAATCCAAAAAAACAGTTGATCAGTAGATCGCCCTTTCTGGAATTGTAATAGCTTTATGATGAGTTTTAGTTGGATGGAAAAAAGTGAACTTTGGAGGCTTCATTCCTATCAATTATAAAAAATTTAGAGCAAAATACAGAAAAACGTTATTAATTGGGCACTCGTGAACTGGGACTCACAATTTGGTAGGAATAACCGAATAAGTACCAAGATCAGATGAACCTGCTGGTCGTAGCTACAACCTGCAAGGATGCTTATGCTACTTTTTATCAAAATATTTGAAATAAGTCTAGTTTTATAGATAATGCTAATATACTAGTAGATTATATGAGTTGTGGTAGGTTAGACTGAGGCTTGAATTTTATTTTAATTCTGAATATTCAACATTGATCAGGGATTTCTGGTTTGAAGTTTGAACCAACTACTGAAATTTTGTATCTGTCGGTTAAGTGGGATGCATTCTAATTTTTTTCTCCAAGGAAGGTTGAAATCAAGTTGTTGATCTGTCTTAATGATAATGAGGGCTCTTTTATACACATCAAGTTATGACAGCTTGTGTGAAGTCTGATGATCTTTGGCGCCTAGGTGCAAGTCTGATCATGAATGATCTGAATTTAGCTGAAATATCATAAACCAGATGACCTTTGGGATCTCGGTGTACACAATTTGAGCGGAATGGAAGCATTGTACATTCGTGCTCACGCCAAAGGTTGTTCTCCAATCTCCATTAGTAGTAGCTAAGGTCTGTCATGTCAAATGTTGACAGTAGAGTACCTAAATTTGTAAAAAATTCCCAGCAGAATCCTTTTATTTGACCGTGGGAGCTCTGGACTGTAAATTAGTTTTTTAATTCCAAGGTATTCTCCTTTGACGATAATTTTTTTGCAGGGATATATGATTTCTTTTTTTTTGTCAGAACAGGGATATGATTACTGTTTAGTAAAAAGAAAACAAAAACATAATTAAGACTTATTTACTATTAAGATTCGGAATCCTTAATTATATTATTACTTTAAATAAAAGAAAATTACTAATACATTTAAATTAAAAAATATATGGATTTTATTTGATACGACTAACTATAGATTTATCTTTATTCTAAAAAAAAACTATAGATTTATCTTTTTACAAAATGATTTTGGCGGTAGCAGTAAGGTTAATTGTACTCCTAATTTTTTTTTCGCACAGGCTCACGCAATATGGCATAATTACATATTCTCCTCCCTTAAAATTCGAATATGATATTCCTCTCTTTAACCAACTGAACCAACCTTTGCGGGCAACTTCTAAAAATTGCAAATTACTCTTTTAGAATTTTAAGAAACTGAAAAATACATTTTAAAGATCACATATACTTTTGATATAATTTTTGTAATATTTTTCAATTATATAATATATATATATATATATATATATATATATATATATATTTCAGTCAAAATTTAGTCAATTTGACTGAAAAAAGTCAAAATGGACTACTAATTTGAAACGAAGGGAATATATCATTTGTCCACACTAATTAAAAGTTAAGGAACTAAAAATTGAACTCAATATATAACAATATTTAATCATAGATTAGGCTTGTGTTTTATTTTTTCCAAATTTAATTTGATTTGGATATTAAATACTTGAATATGAACCAAATCAGCATTAGACTTTAAATCGAAATTGCGTATACAAACAAGTCTCGGGACTAAATTTAATTTTGGCCCGCCTAAACTGAGTCAATTTTTTTTCAAAAAAAATGTCTAAAGACCTTTTCCTGTAGAGAGTGTCTTTCAAATATCCAGGGTCACAAGTTTCATAGAAAGTTGAAGAATTTTCCGGAACAAAAGTATTACAACAACACTGACTTTTAGAGCCTGCATCATTTTAGCTTCGACTTTTTAGAGCTCTTTAAGGGCTGTGCAAGAGGTCGAGCTGTGGCACTTTTAGAAATCTTTTTGGCATCATACTTGACGGAAGAGAAAGCACAAACCACGGCAATCAACATGGTTGGGTAGACAAAAACAGCCTTGGTAGGGTCTGTGGTAGCTGGTTTCCCAAGTATTCCTTCTTTGACAAGCCCCCAAATAATTAGAAGAGTCCCAAACATGCTCATCCTCCCAGGTTTCAGTATACCGATCAGAGCTCCTGCTACAGAAAAGTAGCTTCCAGCCAGAACCTGAATGTAGATAATTATGAGGAACGAAGTCATGAAAAAGTGGGAACACTAATTAGAACATAATAGCCAAGTTCATTCAGCTCCTAATAAGCCAGTGCTGATTTTAGTTCAGCTAGTTAACTGGATGGTTAGAGAAAAATCCATTCAGCCATTCCTACCAGAAACTCTAGAAGATTGCGATGCGGGACCCTTCTATTACAGCAATCTATTATTCCCTCCGTCCTATTTTATGTGAGCCACTTTTTTTTGCACACATTTCAATGCGAACGGTATAGGTGCTTGTAAATAATATTTTTTTCAGTTTTTTTGTTTTTTATAAAAATTTAAACTTTATGTTTTTATTCAAAATTAAAAAAAATTAAAAATATTATTTACAAATAATTCTACCGGACGCATTGAAATGCATGAAAGGATCAAAAGGTCATTCATTTTGGGACGAAGGGAGTATTAAGTAATAGGGTTTTCTCTTGTTTCCTCGCATGTTTAGTTCTTTCTTGTTAGCTAGTGGTTACTTGTTTGTTGCTAGAGAGGGGGATGTCTCCTTAGTTTCCGTGGTTTGGCTTAGATAATCCTTTGTATATTCTTTTTTTATCTAATATAAGTAATAGGGTTTTCTCTTGTTTCCTCGCATGTTTAGTTCTTTCTGGTTAGCTAGTGGTTACTTTTTGCTAGATAAGGGGATATCCTTAGTTTCCATGCTTTGCCTTGGATAATCCTTTGTATATTCTTTTTTTGATCTAATATAATTTTATTTAGCGAAAAAGTGCAATCAATTTATTGGCATAGGACAGATGAATATAAGGTTGAATTGAACTGCTTTGGCGTAATGCAGGAAGATCAAAATACAGATATTGAGTAGACAAACCTCCAAGCGCTGCAGATCAGGCGCTGCAGAAGCCTCCTTTGAAAAGTTGTAAATTTTTAACACATCGCCCCACCTCGGTACTGTCATGTTACTGACAAGTTCATTTACAATGGCCCCCGGGTAAAGAAGGGTCTTCACTACAGGAACAGGAAAGATATCACTTGCTATCAACTGAGAAGACGTGACTTCCATTGGTGTTTTACACATTCCAGATTTACATGGTATCCTGATATAATAGTCGGGAAAAAAAATATTTTTTATAAACAAGTCAACATCATAAACTCATATAATAGCTAAAAATATATCACTTACATGAGATATAACTAGCCACTAGTGCCAAAAAAAATTAAATAAAGACGAGTACTAAATTTCATAAGAAAAAGTATGTCCAACTAGGACGTGTGGAACAAAAGTGAACAAAAGAATTCAATGATCAACAAAGATACCATGTCAACTGAATGTTCTCAATAACAAAAACAACCAGTTGGAGTGTCCTGGTGCAGTTTGGCATTCTAGTTGTGTCCGTCTAGCACAGTCCCTCCTAACGAATCTACCATTAGTAAGCATCTAAACCAAACAATCAGACGTCTACATACAACCGTTTGGCAAACCGAACAGTTCAATCAGAAAAAATTAAAGAGAAAAGCAAGATAACAAAAGCACAACATATACTCAGTGCACTGAAGAATAAAGGTGAATTTTAGTGATTTGGAAACCAAATTATACTCCAGTGTGGCGAACAGACTACGAGCAACGAATCTTTTGCACTTAATTTACTACAGTTACACTTAGGGCTGAAATTGAACAAAAGTAGTTTGTGCTAAATTCGAACAGTACTTGATTTACTTATAAGTTATAACTCATACCAAAACTCAAAATAAAAACGAAAAAAATATGGCCACACTTATATTAACTCGTATTTGTCCCAAAAAGTTCGAATAATGGAAGAGTATTCAAATACGTGTTTAATATGATATAATATTACTTGATTAAAATCTTCTTTTTTCTTAATATTATACATTCAACTATGTTAGTTACATTTAATATATATTGTTATAATATACTAATACTTGTATTAATTAAATTTGTAACTTTTTTATACTAATTTTTTGATGTAAAGTTTAAAATAAAATAAAAAATATATACATTTAAACTCCCACTCAGTAGTTCACATTCAGCATGCACTAATCACAGTAATATACTCTACCCATATTTGATAGCTGATGTTTATGAGTTATGACTAATTGGAACTTGGAATTTGATATACACAAATCAAAATCGTGTTACATAAAAATAAGAAGTAAAATTTAATCATGCTAATACTCAAAGGTATTCAACTCTCTCTCTCTCTCTCACCTCTAGGTGTAGTTTGCTCGTTTCTACAATATAGTCTCATTTCATTTTTCTCTCATGCATCACCTATTAAAACTTCATTAATGAGAGTCACCAAATATTAAGAGTAAATCTAATTCATTACATCCCTTTATTTAAATCAAGTGAGTCTTTTAAAGCCAAAGACCAGGGACCTAAAAAAACTCTTAGCCGCTAATAACAGAGTTGAGGTTGCTTTGCTAATTTAAGATGGTTATGGATTGCAAAGGCACATTGTAACAGCAGAGTAAGAAATTTCCATGAAGGAGGTTCTTAGCGGCTCATTTTTCTTTTATCATTGTAGGTGTATAGAGTAGAGAAGGCATGAACTTACACATAATAATAACTATCATAAAACAATAGCTCGGTCCATTTACATCCGAGCTCTATCTTCTAGTCAAGTTCTATCAAATTTCTGTGCACTGAATTTAATCTTACACCATCTTCAAAATCACTTTCTTTGTCAATAGTTTCTATTGAAATATAATATAATCAAGAAAAGTGGATCGTGGATCGCAGATCACCATAACCCATGTCAAAAAACAAAGAGTACCTAACCGAGGGTTGTTTTGTACTGGTGAACTACGTGACCAAAACTTTTGTGTATGTCAGTATAGGCGCATTTACAGTTTAGCCCTTCGCACACATAAAGCCTTTAAAACAAAATAGCACCTGCGTGCCTCTTCACTGCGGCAAATGGATACATCCACCCTTGCTTCAGTTGAACTAATGTCTTGTGAGTCGCACATGACTAATTTATGACAGGCGGAAGGGGGATATGAAATCAACACTCTCATATACGCAACAATCACACATCATTTCACCTAACAAAGGGTTTTTTTTTATCTTCAACTCCTGTTTCAAAGTTAGGATTTTTGGTCTTCATGAAAAAGCAATCAACTGAAGACACTAAGTTAGGGCATGGAGTCAAAGCATTGTTGGAGGGCAATCTTTTCTCCCATTCCTTAAATTATAACTTAGGAGCTTGAATAGCATATCTATTAGAGTTGCTCTAATGTCATTTCTATATGGAACCTAGTGGATATCCCTCACTGTTGGTAACAAGAGATTGAGAATTCAAGTCTCGGATGAGACAACTGTGTGCATGAGCATTTCAATTTCTTGTAACTAACCTTTACCCAACCGGGGAAAAAAAGTAATTAACATGCCAAAGTGTAATACAATTTGAGAAATTTAATGGATATAAAACTAATAAAAAGAATACATATCAATACATGTGATACACTGAGTTCACATAATCTATACTTAATGTATATCTGCTTATCATGTACAGGATCAGCCAATTTGAACATAGATTAAAACCAACAAATTAAATATCACTGGAAACTAAAGTAGCATAATTTATAAAAATCAAATCTTGAAACAATGAGATTAAACAAACATTACATAACAGTATATAATTCAAAGTTGAAAACACAGATTCGAGTGATCAGACTAAGAAAATACACAAAGATTAAGTAATAAAAGAAACAAAAAAATACCCAGATGACTAAAAATGAAGATTGACAAGTTAACAAAAATCCCGGATCAAGATTTATAAAAAGATGAAATTTTGTGAGTGAAAGAAAAAAAAGGACCTGAAAAGAGGAATTTGAAGAAAGATGAGGAAGAAATAGATACGAGAAGCGTATGCAGGTAGCATAGTTATCCATCTTCTTCTTGGGGGTAATGGGGTTGCCACTTCAGATTTATTCATTCTTCAACTCTCTCCTCTCTCAGTAATTCAGTGTGCTCGATTTTCTATTGCAAATTAATTAACGGGACAAATTTAATTAACTTTGCACTGCTCACATCATTATAAAAAGTGGGACCTGGGACTCACATCATTACCTCATATTTTTTGGAACGTTTGATAAAAAAAACTTGTAATTATTTGCCGTAAAATTTGAAAATATGACTCACATGCTTTCATTAATAGTACTCTCTCCCACCCATTTGATTTAATTATTAATATTTATAAGAGATTATTCGATATATATTTTAAGATACATATAAATATATTTATCTAACTTATTTTTATAATTTTTTGTTTTTGAATAAAAATTAAATGTTTAAATTTGTATTCAGAAAAAAATAATTTAAAAATAAGTTATGAAATTATACTTTATAGGTATCTTAAAATGTGTGTGGGACAGAAATGTCAAAAATCAAATGGGATGGAAGGAGTAATTTTTAAACTAAAAACGTTTTCTAATATATCAGTTTTTAAATTTTATCAAATATTTTTTTGACAATTGTATATATCTACAATAGTAATACTAAACGGAATTCAAATTTAAAGACTCATTCAAATATTTTTAGTATAAAATAATTGTAATGATGTTTTTGTAATTACATAATATAAATAATAAGTGTTATTGGGAGTTAATTTAATTTCATTTTAGTTAATTTTATTTTTTCACTAATTTATTATTTCAATTTAAGCATTATATATTATGTATGAACAAAAATTAAAATAATATATTAATCACTTGTCATAATTGAACTTCATAATTTATTTTTCTCTATATTCTTAATTTTAAAATTAGTAATTTTCGTTGATTTTCAAATTTCAACTGAATAGAAATTATTTATTTATACATTAAATAATTTTACATTATTAATCCAAATATAAATAATTAAATTTTCAATTCAATTTAAGTAGATGTTGGAATATTTAATATTTAACTAAACTAGAATAAAAATAAAATTTAAGTTTAGATAACATTAAATTTTCAAGATCGGGTTCATGATCCTAGCCGTAAAATTAGAAGGTGTATAATCGTAATTTACAGCTCCACCGACAGCCACGAGGGATGTCGGGAGAATATAAACCGGTTATAGCAGGTAACCTTAAATCTTGTTCAGTGACCGACAGTCAATGTTTACTTACATACACCTCTTTGTACTCGGATCAGTCATCAAGTGAAGGTGTAAGTTTACTTGCTACCTGTTTAACCGGTCAGAAATATAAATCTTTTATTTTTCTTTCATCACATCCATATATCATCATATATGTGTGTGAGTGTATGTATGGTTTATAACAAAGTGTAAAGAGAGAGAGGGTGATGAGATTTCTTGAAAATTTTGATATTATGCTCTAAATGATCAGCCCATTTTGTGCATTTCTTGAATTTTGAGTTTAATTATCAAGATCTTGATCATCAGTGAAATAAATTAGCTGAGGGGGTTTAATTTTGTAATTATTGTATGGAAGCAAGAGCTGGTCTAGTGGCTGGATCACACAATGGGAATCAGTTGGTTCGGATTCGCCATGATTCTGATTCTGGGGTGGGTATTAATCTCTCTCTCTCTGGTGTGTGTGTGTGTGTGTTTTGATATATATATGGAGTATAGATTGGTGCTTGTATATATTATTGAATTTGTGTGTGAATCTGTTTATATTGGTCTTAAATGTACCTGATGGGGTTGAAGTTTTTAATTCAGGACTTGCAAGAAATCTTGTATGAGGATTGCTTATTGTGTTTTATTTACTCAAAGTTTTGTTCTTTTTGCAAATTTATCAAATGGGTTTCTTATTAGTTTCTTGTGTTGTTGGTATTTGGGTTTGAATGGTGTTTGAGTAGAGTGGATCTCTCTAGTTCAGATTACCGAATTACCAAAAACAAATACAGTATCTGTCTAGCCCAAAGAACCGTTCTTTTTGTTCAAGGATACGAGCATTGATTAATCTTAATAAATCGTTGGACTTTTTGCTTCTTTTTTCTTTCTATGAATGCTGTAGTGTTGTCTAACTAGTTAGATCACAAATTTAGAATATTGGTATTCATTTCCAGTGCTGGATCTTCTTCTTTATATGCAAATCTGGTGCCAAGTTGGCTCATAAATTGAAATCTTTCTTTTTCTAAGTCTAACTTCATACTGATAATGATCTATTACCTTATCTTATCAGTTTTTCTTAATAAAGTTGGAATTTTTATAGTTAATATTAGCCAAATTGGAATTGTGTTGCATTTTAAATATGTTCAAGTTTTTTATATATTTATGTGGTAGCAGAGTCAGTTGTAGTACTTTTGATTACAATGTGTTCATCGGTTCTCTGTCTGAAACGCAGCCCAAGCCCCTAAAGGATTTGAATGGTAAGCTGTGTCAGATATGCAGCGATGATGTTGGGCTTACAGCTGCAGGTGATCCATTTGTTGCCTGTAATGAGTGTGCCTTCCCAGTTTGCAGGCCTTGCTATGAGTATGAGAGGCGAGAAGGAAATCAGTCTTGCCCTCAGTGCAAGACTAGATATAGAAGACTCAAAGGTTAGCTTCTTAGTAAAACTCTTTCAGATGGTTCTCATTACTTTATGTACATATTCTTAATTGAGTAATTTGACAGTTACATAAGCTTATATAATCAGGTTGTCCGAGAGTTGATGGTGATGAAGATGAGGATGATGTTGATGACTTGGATAACGAGTTTAATTATACACAAGGAAATAGCCAAGCAAGAGGAAAGTGGCAAGGAGACAATATTGATCTCTCTTCATCAGCTAGACATGAATCTCATCAACCCATTCCCCTTTTGACCAACGGACAATCAGTAAGTATAAACACTGATCTAGACATGAATCTCATCAACCTATTCCCACTCCTGTCGTAATATTCATTTTATCTATCGGTGTTCTTAAATTATAAACCATAAAAATAGATCTTAAGGATGCTCTATATGGACTAGTTTTTTATTATATAATTTAGAAATTTTGTAATGGTTTTGACGTTTAATTGCATACTAACTCAAGGAAGATTGTCCATGGTCCCAAAGTGTTTTTCTTATCAGTTCTTTGTTATTCGGCAAGTTGTGAGCCCATCACTGAATAAACAATACCCCCCCCCCCCCAAAGCATACATTTGGGCAATGTACATATATGTATGTTTTTTCATTGATTATAAAAATACACATTGAGTATAAGTATCATTATTCTTCTCATATTTGGAATTTTACATATAATTACATGCCATAATCCATTAGGAAAACTCTCTCCTGCAGTTTTTTGTTAATACTGTATAACTGTAATGCTTACGCTTGGAAGTTTCAGGTATCCGGTGACATTCGTAGTGCTACACCAGACACCCAATCTATACAGAGTACATCTGGTCCTTTGGGACCCAGTGACAAACATGTCCATTCACTTCCATACATTGATCCAAGGCTTCCTGGTACTGACTCTCTATTTACTTAATAAGTCATATCAATGGCTTTTCCTTTAGGATCTTAATTTTGGTCATATTGGTTGATCATATTATACACAGTTATTCAAACCAGTTTGCTGAGACTTTAACCTAAAGAAATTATGTTTTCCAGTATATTTTATATATATATTTTTCTTGACAGAATCATGTATTGCTTTGTGCAGTTCCTGTTAGAATTGTGGACCCCTCCAAGGACTTGAATTCTTATGGTCTCGGAAATGTCGACTGGAAGGAGAGAGTAGAGGGTTGGAAATTAAAACAGGAGAAAAATATAACACAGATGACAAACAGATACACTGAAGGCAAAGGAGGTGATATCGAAGGCACAGGATCAAATGGAGAAGAGTTGCAAATGTGAGTAATAAGTATCTTACTTTATTTCTATATGTTTGTGACTGTATCACAGCATGATTAGGGTCAAGGTATATCTGCTGATATTATTAGATGGAAACATCTTAATTGTTTTTGCTGATTAAGCTTGATAAACAAATTAGAAATTCCTTTTTAATATGGACATGGTCTATATATTTTCACCAAAGTATTGATGATCTGTTTGAATCTCAGGGTTGATGATGCTCGCCAACCCATGAGCCGTATAGTGCCTATCTCTTCTTCACACCTTACCCCTTATCGTATTGTAATCATACTGCGGTTAATTATCTTGGGTTTCTTCTTGCAATATCGTGTTACTCATCCTGTGAATGATGCATATCCCTTGTGGCTTGTGTCTGTTATCTGTGAGATTTGGTTTGCGGTATCCTGGCTTTTGGATCAGTTTCCAAAATGGTATCCCATTAATCGGGAGACATACCTTGACAGGCTTGCAATAAGGTCAGTTGGTTTTTCTAATGTGAAATACGCCTCTCCGATTGACTGTTTGTTACAAGTGGTCAGTTATTTTGTTTAGTGCCTTGTTTTGATCTCCTTGAATTGGTATTAGCGTCACTATTAATATAGCTTGTTCTTTACAGATTTGACAGGGATGGAGAGCCTTCCCAGCTGGCACCTATAGATGTATTTGTCAGTACAGTGGATCCTCTGAAAGAGCCTCCTCTAGTCACTGCTAACACAGTGTTGTCCATCCTTTCTGTTGATTACCCAGTAGACAAAGTCTCATGTTATGTTTCGGATGATGGTTCTGCAATGTTAACCTTTGAATCTTTATCTGAGACAGCAGAATTTGCAAGAAAGTGGGTGCCATTCTGCAAGAAGCACCAAATTGAGCCTAGAGCTCCTGAATTCTATTTTGCTCAGAAGATAGACTACTTGAAGGACAAGATACAGCCTTCATTTGTGAAAGAGCGCAGGGCGATGAAGGTAGGCTAATTGTGTTGCTTTAAAGTAGTGGCTTCTGTTTTGTGTGTTCCAAGAGTTACTCCCACGTTTATATAAGGATATTCCTTCCTGAATAAATGGCTGGATAATTAGTGCCATAAGTATTTTATTGGTGCCACTATCTAGTGAATAGTTTCACATCATGCTACTCTTGGTAGAATGTCAAAGTTTATCGGTGAATAATTAGCTGCTTTTCCTTTTACTGATGTTCAAACAGCTACATGCTCTAATTATTATTGCTAAGTTGAGTCTGATGGATGTTAAACTTTTCACCTTTATATCTGTCGTGAATCGTGTGTTTTGAATTGATCAAGATGACAATATCTCCAATCATATCTAATGTAAATAATAACATATTGAATCAAATACTATAGTAGTATGCCATGGACCATGGTCAGTATACGTGAATGAATGTCAAGTATGAGTTCTAATTTATTTGTTATATTTGAAACATAAAACTTGTAATTACGTTCACTCAAACTTCCTAAGAAGCTTCAACTTTAAATATAAATGAAGGGGTGTTTGTGAATGCTTTTAGTTGTATTATAGTATTCATGTTGTAGCAAGATGCTATGGCCCTATTTGGTTCATCTGGGACACAAGCAAGTTGTGAACCCACCACCTTTCTTCGAGTTCTTACTTATCTTTTTGATTACGATCTCGTTTTAAAGCTTGTTCAGGCTTGTTCCATCTGGTAAAGTGAAATGGTCTGGTCTTTTAGATCTTACCAACCCCAGTGCTGAAATGTTGTGCTCAAATTTTATTTTATTTATTTCTTTTAACTATATATGCATAGAGTACAACATGTCTGGTATTTTACTGGTGAGTCTTCATTCTGGGCAAACTTTTATACCATTGGTTCTGTGAAGACCTACAATTCTGCTGGTTTTTTACTAGGTCTTATGTTTTATATAAAATGATTCTTGTATTCTTAAATTTTTACCTTGCATAAAAAAATATTTCGCAGAGAGAATACGAAGAGTTCAAAGTGCGAATTAATGCACTTGTTGCTAAAGCACAGAAAATGCCTGAAGAAGGTTGGACAATGCAAGATGGAACTCCTTGGCCCGGAAACAATCCTAGGGATCATCCGGGGATGATCCAGGTATTTAATGGTCCTTAATGTAATATAAGATTTTTTTTCCTTTGTAAAGATCGTCACACGGCAATTTTTATTTAACGGGGCAGGTTTTTTTGGGGCATAGTGGTGGCCTAGATACAGATGGCAATGAACTTCCACGACTGGTTTATGTTTCTCGTGAGAAGCGTCCAGGATTCCAACATCATAAGAAAGCTGGAGCAATGAATGCCTTGGTTTGTCTTTATTGTAGCTCATCATATCTTCTTTCATAAGAATGTAATTGTTTCATGGTGTACCAGTTCTTGTGCATGCTTATTAATCTTGGTGTAATAAGACAAATATCGTGATAGAGAAACTGATATGTATGAATGTGATCGTAGTTAGTACTTCACTATGTACTCCTGTCTTACAGAAAAAGTGAAATTCCGCATTCATATGTCACTGATTTCACAGATGGTGTAGCCATGCCAAATAACTTAAATGGTGCCCCCATATTGGCTTTTCCTTCTAATATCATTTATAAGCTTCTTTCTGACATGAGCTCCTCCTCTCCCTGTTGTGATCATTGGCATTGCCTTGTATTTTATCTCAGGAATATAAATTCCTTGGATTGGTTGTTTGTTTGCACATTCTTAAATAAATAGAGATGCAAAGTGTGTACATGTTTGAAGATAATTCTCTTGTTCCCAATTATTAATACTTTAATTAATTGCCCTCTACAGATTCGAGTTTCAGCTGTCCTTACGAATGGCGCATATCTTTTAAACGTTGATTGTGATCATTACTTCAATAACAGTAAAGCTCTTAAAGAGGCCATGTGTTTCATGATGGATCCAGCTTATGGAAAGAAAACCTGCTATGTGCAATTTCCGCAGAGGTTTGATGGGATTGACTTGCACGATCGATATGCTAATCGCAATATTGTGTTCTTTGATGTATGCTCTCTTATAACATTTACATCCCTAATATGCCCATTCTTTTAGTATGATATGTACTATGATCATAATGTTAATGTATGTAGATTAACTTGAAAGGGTTGGATGGCATCCAAGGTCCAGTTTATGTGGGAACAGGATGTTGTTTCAATAGGCAAGCTCTGTATGGGTATGATCCTGTCTTAACAGAGGCTGATTTGGAACCAAACATCATCATGAAGAGTTGTTGTGGCTCGAGGAAGAAAGGAAGGCATGCAAACAAAAAGTACGTTGACAAGAAGAGGGCAGCGAAAAGAACCGAGTCCAATATCCCTATTTTCAATATGGAGGACATTGAGGAGGGTGTTGAAGGTTCGTCTTCCGTCATTTTTATAATTTTTAATATATCTGTTTCATGCTGGGAAATTTGAAGAATGGCTATTCCTTTGGTTGTGTACTTGCAAGGTTACACAAAAAAAAAATCTTTAAAAATTAAACTGTAATATATAAATTTTGTACTTTATATTTGTTTTTTTACCTCTGAAGATTGTGTATGCTCCATATTTTAACTTTGCAGGATACGATGATGAGAAGTCGCTTCTTATGTCTCAAAAGAATTTGGAAAAAAGATTTGGTCAATCTTCAGTTTTCATTGCTGCGACCTTTATGGAGCAAGGGGGTATTCCACCAACAACAAATCCAGCAACTCTACTGAAAGAAGCAATTCATGTTATTAGCTGTGGATATGAGGACAAGTCTGAATGGGGCAAAGAGGTGATCTTTCATAGTTCTAAAATTCTGATTTATGTGATGATACAGGCAATATGCACATTTTGATATACAAGATGCTGGAACGTAACTTTCTCTTTTCAAATACAGATTGGATGGATATATGGTTCCGTGACAGAAGATATTTTGACCGGGTTTAAGATGCATGCTCGAGGATGGATCTCGGTGTACTGTGTGCCTCCTCGACCAGCATTTAAGGGTTCTGCTCCCATCAATCTTTCTGATCGTCTTAACCAGGTTCTTAGGTGGGCACTTGGTTCGATTGAAATTCTACTGAGCAGGCATTGCCCCATATGGTACGGCTATAATGGCAAATTGAGGCCTTTGGAGCGACTGGCATACATTAATACCATCATCTATCCGATCACCTCTATCCCACTAATTGCTTACTGTGTACTTCCAGCTATCTGCCTTCTCACTGACAAATTCATCATTCCAGAGGTACGCACGCAACTGGTTAAACTCTTTTGAGTATGGGTCATCTCTGCTAGGAACAGCTGACACACAAAAAAAAGCGTTCATCTATCTAGAAATGAAGTATAATCCCCCACCTCTTGTGACAGTGAATATATTCTTATTTCACAATAATGCATCTTATGTATGGTGAAATGTCTAAATGTCACATCACAAGATTAGTTGTTTTGGGTATCTTCTAAAATTATATCCCCTTATCCAACTAAGTATATACTTCAGAAATCAATACATTGCAACCAAATACTTGGATCTGATGTGTAAAGCAACTTCCTTGCAGATAAGCAACTTTGCTAGCATGTGGTTTATTCTTCTTTTCGTGTCCATTGCTGCAACTGGAATACTTGAACTAAGGTGGAGCGGTGTAACTATTGAGGACTGGTGGAGAAACGAACAATTTTGGGTCATTGGTGGTACTTCTGCTCATCTTTTTGCTGTCTTCCAAGGGCTTTTGAAAGTGCTTGCAGGGATTGATACCAACTTTACTGTTACTTCAAAGGCATCCGATGAAGATGGAGATTTTGCTGAGCTCTATATATTCAAATGGACAGCTCTGCTGATTCCTCCAACCACAGTTCTTATATTTAACCTAGTTGGTATAGTTGCTGGTGTTTCGGCTGCTATTAACAGCGGATATCAGTCATGGGGCCCTCTTTTCGGCAAATTGTTCTTTGCCTTTTGGGTCATTGTCCATTTATATCCCTTCCTCAAGGGTTTGTTGGGTCGGCAAAACCGTACCCCAACCATTGTCATTGTCTGGTCTATTCTCCTTGCTTCCATTTTCTCCCTGCTATGGGTTCGGATTGACCCGTTCACGTCTGACCCCACAAAAGTTTCGACAAGTGGCCAGCAATGTGGCATTGATTGCTAAATCATCTTGTCAAGTTAAAGCTCCATTGGTGTAAATAGGAAACATAATATTAAATATGTTACAAGTCATGTTTTACTTTGTTTTTTTTTGCTTGAAGGAATGTGGTGGAGTGAGACATAAACAGAGACTTTGTAATAATATGTACACGTTTTTTGTTCAAATTAGTTTGTTGAATGTTAAACATGTTGGAGTCCACTTGTGTCTGATTTATCATATAGGTAATGTAGTGTATCAATTTTCTTGAGGAATGTGAACGATAGACTAATAATTTGTGTTTGACCTGCAAGTTATAAGTTGTACTGTGATCTGTCCTTCCAAACCAACTTGATTACTTGTAGACACTCCATTTTATTTTCTATTTTGCATATTGACCCTGCATTCTTTTTCATGAGATAAAACGATCACAATGTGAATATGTAGATAAAAATGTCCTTAGTTGCCCCCGGATCAACTCAAAGGGCTAAGCAGTTTGGCACCTAGGCCAACTCAACTCCTTGTATAAGTTGTACTCCCTCCCATCTATTTGTTACATTTTGGAGATGTTGTCCAGCACGCATTTTAAGGTGATATAAAGTATAGTTCCATAACATATTAAAAAAAATCCTGAATAAAAATTAAAAAATAAGTTATGGAACCATACTTTATATGCACCTTAAAATGTGTGTCAGACACCCTCTCCCAAATGTTAACAAATAGGTGGGATTGAGGGAGTAATTGATAATTTAAGACTAGGTTTGATTTTACATTATTGTAACTATAAAAGATTGTGTTTTAGAACTAAAATCAATTACCCAAAAGACAAGGATAATTAAATTTAGAAAGATGCAAAACACAAAAATTGCAGTTAAACATTATTCTCAAATGGATATCATAATCTCACAGAACAAAATTTACAGAACAAGATTATTTTCAAGAGGTTCAACTTGGGGGGGGGGGGGGGGGGGGGATAAGAATGTGAAGGAACATGAAAATACTGTATACTTGAGCTCACTCGTATACTAGACTAACAAAACTTGGCTTCAGAAGCATCTGAACAACGGCCAAAATCAACTCATTTCATAAGCTTCCTCGATAAGAAAAATGACAATCTCCCAGGAAAAGAAACTCATAATAAATTAACAATTAATGAGATACTGTCACCGACTCCAAGACAGTCTGATTATTGTTAAAAGATTCCCAGTCAACTTCTCTCAGCAAGTTTAACCTTTCTTCTAGTGTCACAAACCCTACTTGAGATCCTACAATATCACCGGTTCCAACATTATGTAGCAAAACCACAGAAAGTCCAATCTCTGGGCCATGAAGCCTCCCTGTTAGCAAAACTCGGAGAGGCATAAAGAGAGATTTCCCCTGCCATGCAAATGAAATTTAATGTAATTTCTGTATTGGAGGAGGTCATATTAGACTAAAATTTTTGGCTAATCGGATGAAAACTAAAACAACCTTCCGCTTAGCCGATTTCCCAAAACTCTTCACCCATTTCTGCCATCCAGATTTTCCTTGGTCTAGTGCATCAAAAAGCTCACCACTGTCATATGCAGCTAATAAGCTATCTGCAAATTCAGAAATGCTCTCTTCTAGTATAGGTTTGGCTTCGGAACTGCAGAAGCACAAGTTATTGGAGTTAGGTCAGTGATTAAGGAAACCCTTGCAATTAGGGTGTGTGCATCTAATTGATACATAATGCTTTATGACAGTCGATTTACAGATCTCAATTACAAGAGCATTAATGGCACTAGTATCGTGATAGATTGTTAATTTGTGATGCTATAGATGTTGAAGTACAAACGTTCAAGTAATTGAACTGTTGTGGCATTTTGCATTGTATATTATTGGAAAATTGGGATAGAAACTAGAGAACAGATGGAAAATGATAAGGTGAAACATTATAGAGAATCAACATTCCAGTTGATAAACATGTAATCATAGAAAAACCAACAAACAGTTTCATTTGTGTACGCACTTAGCCAAGCTGTGCCTATGTGGAGCTATTACGTGCCAACTAGGCATGTGGAAGATAAATGTGTGTGTATGTGCTATGTTGCAGATGATGTAACATACACAATCACTAGGCTTGTAATGTCTGACAAATCCAGTACAAGTAGATATGCATATATTACGAAGAATTACAATGGAAACATAGATCACTGTGAATAAAACACAGAAGAGAGGAACATGTTCGTTGCAATGAACAAGTTGATACAAGTATTTAATATACATTCGTTTAAGTTCAAATACGCAATTACAGGAGTATCTTACGAATAATTATTTCGAAAAAGAATTTGGAATTGAGGAATTACAGCATAAAATATGAAAATTACTTGATAAAATTTAGGTTACTACATTAGACTGAATTAACCGTATACATACTATATTAATGGCACGCTTCTAGATCCAATTATTAATACTAAAAAATCATCAAAGTATACCATGTACTACATTACTATATATATATATATATATATATAATATATAACTATTAGAACTTCCAGAACCAACCACATCCAGCTGCATAATAAGACTTCGGACACTATTTGGCAAAAAAAGGCTGCTGTAAGTCTGTAACCCATGATTCTAACTGTAATACTATAGGCTATTAGAACTTTTAAAGCAGATTTAATGAGTGTTGTAAAGTCAAGATATACCTTGACAGAGTCTCATATAGAGGGTAAGAAAGGAAGTTCGAAAGCGCTTTCTCTGAATCTGTTATCAAATCAACCGCATCCTTCAAAAGCTGAACAGCCTCCTGTTAATACAAAAGTACTATGAGTTCTCTTACATTGAATACTTTAGGGGAAAAAAACAATAAAAGCCTATGGGAAATGTTTCCGAAAGCTAAAAGCCTGAGACATATTAATGTAGAAACTAGAAAGTAGGAATATTACAGAGGCAGAAATGTTAATAAAACAACAAGATGACGAAGGTCTTAAAGGAAAACTTTATTCAGTCAAAGACATGAATAGTTTAACCTGAAGCAAGTTAAGCATAACAGTATTCCTCCTTGTGCCCGAAGTTATATCATATAGATAATAGATATATGCATTGTATTAAAACCACGACGAATGATGCATATATTTTTACACTTCAGAAGCCTGTCGTTGTGATAGTTACAGGAAATATTGCCATGTAATGCATGACAAAATAAATGAACTTCCCTACAAAGCTAAATTGCTTATTAAGGATACATTAACTTTATAAGACACAATACTGATTAAGAGGATCACAAGTATAATGCAGTCTTAAGTACCACACTAATAGAAAATATTCTTATGCTCGGCACATCATTTATAAATATGCATTTCAAGGGGGAACACACTGCCAAAGCTGGCTTGCTCTATATGGGTTTATAAATATTTATGATTATGGAGAATTTTAAGCAATAGAGACAAAATTACCTCAACAAATAGCCCCTCTGATTCTTTTAGGATCCCAGTGTTCTTCCAGTGATGACCAAGAAGCTTGGTCAACTCTTCTGGCGGAAGTAACCTTAAGTGCTGACCATTCATCCATCTGAAGTATATAAATCGTAAATAAGTGGATATCATCAAGAAGCTATTGAAAATGACTATGCCTTCCATGATAAAGATAATTGGGCACAACAGATAAAAAGACAACTGAACAACAAAAAACACATCAGCAGAAGTACAAAAGGTCAATTCCCAAAAAGAAAAATTTAGGCTCCAACTGTTATCAGGTATGTACAGTTGTCTTAGTACAAATCATTATCACCTAAACTTGGTTGAATCGAAAACAGCTCCACTTTTGTTCACACGCTCAATACTGAACTTCTCAACTGCAAACCACACAGAGAAATAAAATAATATAACTTGTACATTACATTTTAAGAATTCAGATTAACACAAGTTTTCATATTGTACAAGAAGATATGCATTTGGGAAGGAATGTCTATAGAGGCTAACCAACCTAGTTGCTCAAGGGTAAAAAACTCATTTTCAGTACCATCTCCCCAACCCAACAGTGCTAAATAGTTTACCATTGCCTGAGGTAGATATCCAATCTCCTTAAACTGTTGCATTGCAACACAAGGAGGAATATAGCTACACATGTTAGAATGGATCAATTATATTAAAAACAGAGTTTTTCAGGGTTAAAGAGACAAATACCTGACCAACTGAAGTTGCACCATGTCTTTTTGATAGTTTACTCCTATCAGGGGATAGAATTAAAGAAACATGTGCAAAGTAAGGCATCTGAAACCCAAGGGACTGGAAAAAATATATATCATTCCTTGTCAACTTCTTACCAACACAAAGGGACTATACACCAATAATAAAACAAAACTTAAGGGAGGTCAAGAACCTTATATATTAATGCTTGCCTTAGAGTATTTGGTAAATGCTCTTCTGCTCTGAATATCATATTTAAGAAGAATAGTCAAATAGAAATATAGAATACCACAATGATACTGTTCTAATAAATTCTCGGGGTGAGCTAAAGTCGAACCCAGGACCTGGGACAACAGAGGATAAGCCCTTACCACTTGGGCTATCCAATCGTGCTCAGTTTGTGGTATGTAAGATTAAAGTAATCCGGAAAAAAAAATAGTAAGTACTGATTTTTATATCAAATGTATTTTGTGTGTGCTTGATTAATATGCTACGCACATTAAAGATATTAGTAGCTCGACAAGGGACAGAGGGATTACTCTGATGTGTTTTAAAGAAGTAGAAGAAACACCCGATTAAAAAAAACATCAAGTGGAATTAGCACAGTAAGAATTAGAGAGATCAACATAAGTATAGCTTCAGGCTTACCTTATAACATGGGAGATAGCCATGGTAGCATCATCCACGGTAACACAAAAATTATAAACAGGTTGACCATTGCTTCTCATTATCACAAAATCTCCTAGCGTATCCAAGTTCCAGATTACCTTCATTCCACTATCAAATCATAAAACCAACAAAACAAAGACTTGCTATTGGCCAATAGTGAGCAGACATATGTTACAAACACACCCTTTCCCTATTACTTAAATAAAATATATCCCCATTGTGCAGCTTACCGATTAACCAGCATTACCTAAATCGATCAATGTAAAACTAACATGTTAATTATTTTGGGAGCATTAATAGTTTTGTTTCGAGGATAACTTTTCATAATATTTATCTTCATCAAAGTTAAAAGTGCCTTCAACACCAGACTTTGGCACCTTACAACCTTCTCTTCACAGAAAAGATATTATAAAAAATCGTTCAAAACTTTACTGAACAAATTTAAAAATGTCAAAATTCTCGAAAATTTTGAAGACTATTTAAACTATTGAGGAGCTGAAAAAAGGCATCAACGGGCAATGAAAATGTCAGCAGTAAGATCAAAATCTGGTTAACTATGAAGTTTAAATTAAAAAAAATAGTACTCACTTCCCCTCGGATAAGATCATTAATTTTCATACTTCCTTCCCTAGGCACGCGAAATCTATATGTAAATGGGCTTCCCTTCCTCATTTCTTCTTGTACTTCTTCATCTGTAGCACTAGACCACTTTCCGGTGTATACTGGAGGCAGCTGCTTTGACTTTGCAATCTCTTTCATTTCCTCTAGCTCCTACAAAAGTTAACATGGTCATCTGCAAATACATGGAAATGACTAGCAGTAGCTTAGCATAGTACATAAGAGTCCTGAAATGACAAAAAAGAAATCACTTAAATAAGATGTTCTCTAGGGGCTATAATAACAAATGACCAAAATGATAACTGCAGTCAAAACAGAGGAACTATCTGACTGGAAAAAGAAAGGCAAGATAAAACAAGTAAACCACAAATACTACATACAATATGCAAACATATCCAACCTCCCTAGTACCAAAAAGTATGGAACAGCCTAAAGCCATTTATTGGGGAAACATTAGAAGTTTTTGGATATATACAGAAGTGTGTTACTCTGAATTCTGCTATCAAATGTTTTGTTGGGTTGGAAATTAAAAAATGAATACATGATAATCATCCCTTTAAAGAAAACAATTCAACTCCACCTAATATAATAGATGCCTAAGATGAGCAGAGATGGAAAAAAGGGTAAATAATATAGTCCACCAACATCTTTTGCACCTGAGATCCAAAAGACAGATATATAGCTTTATGTTATCTTCCATGAACAGAATCATCAACCGAATAGTTCGTCAATTACTGATCCACCTAATTTACTCAAATTATATTGACCACTACCCACAATTGTAAATTATACTTCCAAGTTCACTAGATATGAAGTTAATAATTGTTATTAAAAGAAAACAAGACAGAAGGTGCAACAATTTGCTCGTTATACAAGTATAGTGAGAGAAACTTCAAAGTTACGAAGCAGATCTTAGAACCTATACAAAGAGGAAGAAGATAATGATAAAATCAGAGAGAAAAACATGAATAACATGCGAAGAAATAAGAAATGACGAATAACTACATAGATGATGTTCAATAAAAACAAAGGCAAAGAAAAGAATGTAGAGGAGAAGTGCACAAGGCTACAGGTAATTTTTGCTGAAAAGCACTCAATAGCCTAGGCAAAAGGTTCATGCCTATCTGAATATGCTCCCCCAATTCACGGAGCACAAAAGTGCACCCCACAGGGCCTCGGGCTTAGAATGCGATTTATATTACAGACCATAAGTCTTGAAAGTAAAACCTCCTCACAGCCCTCACTCCCAATCAATTTGAAGCTAACTATTAGTATAGTTTACCTTGAACAATTAACATAAAGATACATTTTATACAATAGCTTGGTAGATTTCGAAGATACCAAACAATATCTTATCTTTTCAAGGTCGTAATGTGTACCATAAGTGAATTACCGAAGCACCGTAACTATTGATTTAATATAGGAAAATTATCATCAACTGATGGTACATCCTTTTATAGCAATTTTCACAAAATATTATATGGTGCAGACCACTGAGATGTGGTTTAATATAGACGCTGTTTAAATGAACTATTCAGTATTCACGGGTAATATTTAATTATCTATGAGTTTAACAACTTACTTCACTAGAACAGAAGCAGCGATAAGCATGACCGGACTTCAGAAGCTCCTCGGCATATTCCTTATAAAGCGCATTTCTTTCAGATTGCCGATATGGACCATAATCACCACCGACATCCGGACCTTAAAAAATATACAACATGACAATTATTAGTATTATGCCTGTAATTATCCCTGCTTGTAAGTTGAACACCAATTATCCTGTCTGTAAGCAAATGACTCCACCTATACGTTCTATTAACATTTTTTTTTTGTTTTAATGGATTGTTTTGTCCCTTTAGGTCAGAGAAGGGACTATGTTGAGGGAGGGGAAGGGGGCCTTGTAAGTCAGAAAAAAACGCCTGGTGATTAAGAACTGGATAGCCTTACTTTGCACCATATGGATGCTTAGCTAAAAGAAAAAGGAAAAGCTTTCGCACCACGTAAGTGAAGAACTTTTCCCATAAAGTGCCTATAATGTAGCAGCAGACAAGAAAATACAAGGACATAAAATCTCTCTAGTCCCTTGTTCAATGTATATTAAATGAGATATTGCAAGTTCAAAATTAAACATTGCTTCTGTTATAAGGTTATAGGATCAATATTAAATGACATGATACACCGGCTGCAAGTATAATCAAACTTCTTTTTGAGGATTAAATGTAACAATCCTTTCCGGAGACAAAAGGTTAATGCTGCACAGTAGTAGTTATAGAAAATCTATTTTAATTTACCTAATATGATCCTCCAAGTCAATATCCACTAACTTGAATATACAAAAGAGGAAGGGGTAGTAATGAACCTTCATCCCACTGAAGTCCAGGCCAGGAAAGATCTTGTAAAACAGCTTCTTCAGATTCCTTGGTAGACCTCTCCAAGTCCGTGTCTTCAATTCGAAGAACAAACTTCCCACCTTTCGACCTGGAAATAGAAATCAGATTTAGTAGCAATAAAAAGTTTTAGTGATGAAGGAAAATGATAAAAGGGATTGAGCAACCTGGCAAATAAGTAATTGAAGAGAGCCGTTCTGGCACCTCCAACATGGAGATTTCCAGTAGGCGAAGGAGCAAAGCGAACGCGAACAACATCGTCGTCTCTGTCAACAGAAGATCTAGAAGCAGATACTACTGACAGACATCTATTACTACTTGCACGAAAAACACATACGATATTGTTGCTTTTGTGACAATGCAACAACGAAGGTGACAGTGGTAATGTCTGACGTAAAAAAGGCGGCACCACCTCTGCAATTCCACCCCTAAACCTCATCCATGGTATTCTATCTAACAAACTAGGCATTCGTATGCTTCCAACTTGCAGGTGTTCTGAGAGATTAAGCTATCAATATATGAAGCGACCAAGTCTCTGCACACATGGATTGCGTTACACAATATAAAAACAACAAAAAACATTTAAAATATCTTGCTTGACCTTTTGTGCTCAAATTGACCGAACTTGACTCCAATTTACATATCCTTATATAATTTTAAAAAAAAAAAATACATCTCGCAGTAGATTAGATAATATATATAATTTTTAATCAAAATTTGGTCAATTTAACCATAAAAAGTCAAACACGACTAAAATTAGAAAACGAAACTTTCTATTCATAATCATGGTTGTTAAATGCCCAAAGACCACCTTGAGCATAAGGGCAACACGTTTACCCTAAAGACGCCTCATCGTCAAAGAGAAGCACACAATAATACTATGAGCAGAATCACAAAATACATATATGTACATTATCATAGTAGACATTTTTAGATAACCATCATCAAGTACAATTATAATAATTTATATACACAAAAACTAGTTAACATCTTCATCTTGGTACAACTTGGCCTTGCCCTTGTCCAACCTTCCACCAAAACTCGACGCTTTTGAATTCACCATATTTAGGCTTCTCTTAAATTACCATAAAGGGAAATGCGATTCTTTTCACTAGTTATATTAATAAAGTATTAGTTGAATTAAAATAAAAATCGAATTTAGAAATGTCATACTTGAATGTAATGTTATCCATATGATTTGATTAATAATAAATGTATTATAATTTGATTAATAACAACTGTATTGTAATTTGATTAATGCAATATTTCTTATGTGAAATGAATAGAAAACACAATATTTCACTCAATTAAGAAATATGATATTAATAATAATTTAAAATTAGTTTATATTATATTTTAGTTTGAAAATTTTATATAAATCCTCACTCTATTTAATTTTTTTGATTAAAATTCAAACTTAATTCTAATTATCATACATATACAAATTTATATCAAAATATTTTTAATAACTATTAAATCACTATAAATAATTTTTTTATCTTAAAACTGGATTCAACTAGTTCACATTTATTTCCCACACAAAAATTGAGCAAATATTCATAAATTTTCAATATAATTATGCAAGAAAATACATAAATAATATATTTCTTATGTAATTTTGTAATATATATCTTATTTATTAAATATATATTAACTAATTGAATTTAACTAATAATAATAATAATAATAATAATATATTATTATTATTATTATTATTGTAACAAAAATTGATATATGTCCCTATTTCCCTTTATATAAGGTCCGAACCGGTAAAGAGAGAGCGCGGCAAAGAAGAGGAGATTAGGGTTTCCAGATAAATTAGGGTTTTCAATCTCGTGGAATTAACTTAAAAAATGGAAGGCATCACCGAAGGAGTTAACAACATCAACATCACCGGAGCCGATTCCCAGAAGAAAAGCAATCGTATTCAAGTCTCCAACACTAAAAAATCTCTCTTTTTCTATGTTAATCTCGCCAAGGTCTCTCTCTCTCTCTCTCTCTCTCTGTATCTCTATACATGCATAGTTAATACTCGATTGGTTAATATCCTGGATTATTAAGCAATGTATTTTGTCGGTCATAATTATAATAGATGTGAATATGCATTGTATATTTTATTTGATTAATTAATGAACTGCGTTCGTCGGGAGTATTAGTTTATAGTGGTTTTACTGTTTTCGATTTAAAAGTTTGGATTTTGGGGGGGTTTGTATGGGAAGAATGTCGGAGGATTTTTTTAGATATGTTTATTTGATTTTAGTCCTTTTTCTTATGTGAATTGTTATGTCCTTGTTAGTTCGGGAAAGAGTCTCTTTTTTAGAGAGAAGTGATTGTACTGAATGAGAAAAATTCTTTGTTTTGGGTAAAGATCTGTTAATGTGGTAACTATTTCCAACTGATGGTATTATGGTATCTTCCTATATAATAGTTTGAAGACGCTCAATTTAGCATTTTAAGGAGTATCGCATTCACATGACCAGGTTTCTTAAAAAACAATGGTGGAGCTTAGTAACTAACATTAAAATTGTAAAAGATATATATGGAAATGAATCATATCCTCTGTATTTGTATTTGGCTTCACATATTATTTGACTCTTGAGACTTTTTAAATATTTTGACAAGGTTATTCAGCTTAGGTTTTTTAAAGGTAGTTCAGTTATACGTGTGTAGTCTATGTTCTGTGTATATTCATTCTCTATATCTGGTTTGAAGTAAAAATTAGTGTATCCGTGTATATATCCCCTGTCTGTGTGACAATAATGCAAAGGCTAGCCACATATAGCTGAATCGTGAAATTGATGACAACAAAGAATGATTTAAAATTTAGATACTGTTTATCTCACTTCTCAGTTCTCAGTACATAATATTGTAAATAAATTTGATGGTTGTGTACCAAATTACCAATTTTATTTCTTAGTCAATTTTGGTGACTTGTGTATGCAGAGGTTCTTGCAGCAGTACAATGAAGTTGAACTTTCTGCACTTGGCATGGGTATTACTTCTAATCTTCCTTTATTTTAAATATTTCATTTCGGTCACTTTTAGAATTGCAATAACATGACTCTGTATTGATATTGACAATTATTTTACTAGGATTTGGAATTACCCATTTTTTTCGCCATAGGTATCAAAACAAAACCAAAATGAACAATTCTAATTCTATAAGGTAATTAGATTGACCTTTTGAAATAATCGCTATGCTTAGTGTGCGACTCGGTTTTTTAGGGTTAGGATTAAAGGAAAAAAAGACCAACCCTTTTGTATTTGTATAAACAAATAACTATAGAACTAATAACCAACTCATCACTTCACATTATCTGGATCCAAAGAACCAGTCAAGATATGATATATCGGTCATATCACTGTATAATTGAAATCTTTTTGCATAAACAAAAGAAAAACAAATCTGATTCTAAGGTGTGAAGCAAAGAAGAAAGATGCGGATAAGCGGATAAATGGAAGGGTGAAAGCAGGCAACAAGGGATACTATGAAGCTAACTATGTAGGGTCCAACACATGGTGAAATTATTTCTACTATGGTGATTTCCACAATCTGAAATATATTGGTGAAAATGGGCAAAATGTAAAGAGAATTTTTATGTGCAAGACAGTTTGTGTATAAATTTTTTAACCAAGAGCATTGTAGATGGCTTATACCCGGATAGAAGGAGAAATTTGCCTGAAATGGAGACGTCTGGCGTGTATTATAGCAAAACCTAAATATGCACAAGTAATATCTGGATATGAGCTCAATAATGTGAAAGTAAAACCCTATATAATGTTCATAAGGTCAAAAAAAATTGTGATTGTACACATCACCATTTGTACCTTACATGCTGACGTGTAATTTGATAATGTTGAATTATTGGGGTACTTCCATGTGATATAGTTGAGATTCTAGAAGAAACTGAGAAGACTATAACTTGCATTATAAGCTTAACTGTCAGGAATACAACAGTATTGTAGTATAATAGCACCGGAGAATAGTAGTAATAAGGGTATTTGGGTCATTACTAAGTCCATTTTCTGATCTTCATAACCATTATGCATAATCTGAAAATACAATCTTCTCTACTATATAAATAGACTCATAGACTAACTCAGTAATGACCAAATACCCTTACTACTATTCCCCACTGCTATTATACTACACTACTGCTGCGTTCCTGAGTCCTGACATAAACAATACAGTTATTAATAAATTTAGCTTCTTTGTCTTTTGTCGTCTTTGTGATAAAATTGCACTGTGTGCTTGATTCTTTAGTTTTTCTGATGACATGCTAAATTATGTGATCATTCCATCTAATTTCATTTGTATGCGGAAATATTTTTGCTTTTACACAGTTTCAATTTTACACCTTGTGTCATTTACAGCTATTGCTACAGTGGTCACTGTTGCTGAAATCTTAAAGAACAATGGATTTGCCGTCGAAAAGAGTAAGATTTCTTGCTAGAAATTACTTATGGTTCTTTATGTGTTTTCTGAATACAAAAAGAAAAAACAATGTGTATGTAAATCTGTATATCACTGTCAAAGCCCTATTCAATTATATGTGCATGTTTGTGTTATGTCAAATAACAGTAACCACTGAACCTGGCGTGGTGTTAATATTAAAAAAGATTTCATGATTTATCAAAGTTTATGGCTGGTGGTGAAGATTTGGACAAAGCAGACATAAGAATCTGAGATCTTGCATATTTGTTTTTCTGTATACAGAGATCAAGACGCTGACCGTTGACATGAGGGATGAACCAGGAGCAAGGCCTATTCCTAAAGCAAAGGTAACATACAAATGCATCCATCATGAACATTGATGATTAATGAATCATATCACCTATTACATCTAAGGGTACAATGTTTTGAATCCTCCAAAATAAGGACACCATGCTTGCATGATCTGCTCGAAGAGCTAATTTTGGTGCAAGAACAGGATGAAAATTCCCTAATCCTTTGTGCTCTATTAGTTTCGTAACTACACAAAGCACCAAGAAAGTTGTCATTTACAGTCTGTTGCTGGGTGCTGAACCTACCAGACTTCTGAATTCTGATCATGCTGTGTTTTTCCATCACAATTGAGGCCCTAATTGCTACCTTCAAAAAACATAGAAATTACTAACAAAAAATAAAAGTAGTTTGCTAGAAACCAACTTAAACCAATTCGAATACTCAAAATGTGATTTGAGACAAATTATTTTACGCAGTCATCACTTCCTGTTTGTTAATAGCTCAGAATGAGATGATCCTTCATGAGTCGACATAATTTGAAGTACTGCATGGGTGGTTTATGCTTGAGTTGACATGTCACTGAAAGTGACTATCGTTTAAATGAATGATGTAGGTAGCACATTGGAGCAACTTTGAATTGTGTTGACTCGTGAGATTCTGCCTTTGCTTGGAGTTTGAAAATTAAGCAAAAGGAAAGAAGAAAATTTTAGTACTAAATAAAGCTTGGAGTTCACATAGACGGCATTTTTGAATAGTAACTGCTTTGAAATTATATAGTCCTAAACTCCTAATTCCTCTAATTCAAGCTATATATTAATTTTTAGTTCCCAAGACAAGTGTCATGTTTATGTTCCATCTGTTTCATCTCATACCTGTGGCACACTACCTCCAGATTTTCTCTATTCCGAGTCCAAATTGTATTTTCAATCAATACGTGACAGATGTTATTTAATTTTGTGTGTGGAAGATAAACTTATTTTTCTCTTTGCAGATCGAAATATTGCTGGTTAAGACTGAGAAGTTTGAAGAATTGATGGCTGCCGAGGCAGAAGAAAAAGAATTTGCTGCAGATGGGGAGGAGCAGAACTGAGCTTGATGGCTGTGATTGTGGCCTGTCATTTATAATGAGCATCAGTATTTGATCTTCCATACTCGAGAAAGAGGGAAAAAATATTAGCTTAACTACTTTGTTGCATGAATGTTCTGTTAGGGGAAAATTGGTTATTGTATTAAGTATTCATTGCGTATCAGTTCTGTTGTTTTAGAATTTTGTACCTAGTGCTGATGCTTTAGGATTTCTTACCACAAACTTGGTATAAATAAACTAATTATCAGAAAAACCAACTTTGTGGGCGAGACAATTAGCATTTCTGTATTGTTGCCTTGTGTTCTTTCATTGTTCCTTTACTCTAGAAAAACCAAATCTGCCAATTGCTAGAGTAATTTATGCATTATGTTTTCTGTATGTGCCAGCTACCAAAGTTGGGAATTATTACAATTGGAAGTGATCATATGATTCTGTAAATTACATTCACATGGTAGCGCTGTGACTCGGTGATCTTTCCTGATTCATTAAGTTTGTTTGACACCATCTGGAAATTTGCGACAGAAGGTGGAGTTCGTTGCATCGAGTTTGGTTTGTATGTTGCTCCCATTACATGATGATTATAATTTATAGCGAAAGTGAATAATCATCAGATCTCAAACCAATGCAATACATTTGTGCGTAATGTATTTGGGGTGCTATAAGCACCAGCTCTTAATATCAAATATGTTTGAAAATATGTCAGAAATAAGTATATTGCAGAGTGTAATTGTGATAGATAATAAGATCTGTGCAGCAGTGTAAATAGTAACAGTAGCTTTTTTTTGTCAATAGTAACAGTACTATTTATTTTAATTAATGATCGTTTTTCTGAATTTATAGTTTTTTCAGAAAAATAATTACCCGCACTTCTAACTGCCAATTCTCTGAGATCTTCTGTTTCAAAAAATAAATTGGCACTTAGTATGGTACATCAAACATGCAATTGTTAAGCAAAGAGCCTGGGTCGACATTCAGTACTGTACTGTTAATTACTTGTCATAAACAAAGAACATGCAGTCTGTGTTTTCATATAAAAATGTGTTGGTTGTTACAATTGATGTGCTACATAAAGAGAGCAGAAGAAAGATTTACGACAAATGAGAATTGTAAGAAGCTGAACAATAACAGTGTGTTTTGTTCTAGTTGTAAGTGAGAATTGGATGGAACTATACAAAGTTTGGCTTTAATTTGTATAGTTTCCTCCAATATCTTATTTCCGACTTATGAACTGATATGAGTATTGTCACACATTTTTGCTTTTAAATTTAATTTTGTTCTGTTTGTAAGTAAGAATTGGATGGAACTAAACAAAGTTTGGTCATTAGATTACTAGTTCAACGTAGCTTTATTAGTTTGGTTTCCTCCAATATCTTATCTACAAGTGATTGGACTTTTTTCCATTCAATTAGTTTCTTTACACTAGCAATAGCATGAAGCTCACTCTTGTACACTTGCCTTCCCCTCACCACCCGGACTTGCACTGTTTGATATAGCACAAGCAGAATAGCCTATGATCCTCTCAAGATGGTTTCTATGTTGCCAATATTTTCCTCTGAGTTTTCATCAATGTGTCATAACTCATAAGCAAAGTAATTGGTGGCAGCAACATATGGAGTAAGTAAAGTTCTACAGCTCCTTGGTATTTTTAGGAATGTGTCAAATAAACTATTGTTGACATCCTTCTGCAAATCCAGCAGTTAATTGCTATAGTTATATACCAGGAGTTGAGATGTACAAGGCTGAGGATGAGGAACACAAGCAAACAAGCAGTTGGGCACTCTACGGACTCAAGCAAGAAATGCATTCCAACCGGCCAAGAAATGAAGAAATGTTGTGCTAATAATAACCAAGTTACTCCAAATTGGTACCATTGTCAAGGACTGGGCTCAAGGGAATGAATTAATGGAATATTTGACAATGGACAATGCTGTAAAAATGTTAATGGCGTCTAGAGAAGGGGATGAAATGAGGAAGAGAGCTACGGAGTTCAACAATAGCTGAAACTGGGCTCACTTACTGTTGGGTCCCATTATAAGATGATTTTTAAACGGTAGAAAAGTGTATAAAAAATTTGTGCAGCACTATAAATTTTTATTTCAAATTAGTGATTGTTTTTTGAAATCATTATTATTTTTTCAAAAAAAATATAAGGTCCAATTTATTTTATTCAAAAAAAATTTGTCTGCACTTCTACCTGCCAATTTTCTAAGATCCTCTGTTTGAAGAACTATATCCGCGCTTAGAGTATATCCAATGGGACACTATAACACTAAAATAGTGTCACTTTAAATAATATTAAGATGATACTAAATAATTGCAGTGACACCAAATTTGGTGTCATTTTGACACCAAATTCAGTATCTTTCAAAATTCCAGCTATACCCTCATATTTGTTAACAAAAACAAATTTATTCATTTTAAGTACTAAAACTCAATTCTTTTTATTTTAAATTTTATTAAATTATAATTTCTTATATATTTTTTAAGTCTAAATTTTTATCAACTTCATAATTCTTTTTTATCAAAAATTTATAATTTTTAGCTTTAATTATTTTTGATAAATCATAATTATAGAATCATATGTTTACAAAGTGTTTTTGTAAGTTTTATATTAATAAATAATTTATTAAAAATATTTATATGTATGTAAGAAGAATAATATTATATTTTATAAATAAAAGATTCATTATGGTATAGATTATAAAATATAGTATAATTTTTATTGAAATTGATTTTGTAAATAGTGTTAAAGTGACACTAAAAATAGTGCCGATTTTAGTGTGTTGCATTCAAGACGGTGTCGCAATTGTTGAGGTAGAGTTTGGGTCCATCATTAGAAACGTTTAATACTGTCCTGTTAAATTTTTTTTCCCGGAGAGACTGTACAATGAATTTAATTGGCATTCAAAAAAAAGAACATGCAGTATGTGTTTTCATACAAACTGTGTGGTTTGTTACAACTGATGTCCTGTATAAAGAGAACAAAGAAAATCTATTAATATTATAATTCCTATTAATTCTATATTTTATTTTTTTAATTATATCCTTAATTCAATAATTTCATCTATTTTATTAAGAGTATTCGAGTAATTTGCTAATTCAGACAATTAATTCAATTGTATTATCACATCTCATTCTTCAATGATTGAACACCACTATCTAATTAATTATAATTTGAATATTAACTAATTATGCTTATATTTGATATTCAAATTTAATATAAACTATTTTAAGAAATGGAATAATAATTTTCAAAATCAATCCATTTTATTTTCTTTATCTTGGGTTTTTTTGTCAATATCAAAATTTTATTATTAATTTAAATGTATTTGTTTTCTTTCAAAATAAAAGTGTAAAAGATATTTTTTCACAAAATTTTCTATTTTATCGGTCAATATCAAAATTTTATTATCAATTTAAATGCATTTGTTTTCTTTCGAACTAAAAATGTAGAAAATATTTATTCACAAAATTGTTACAAATCTATTAATATTATAATTACTACTAATCCTACATTTCATTTTTTCCAATTATATCCCCAATTCAATAGCTTATTCTACTTTATTAAGGGTATACAAATAATTTGCTAATTAAACAATTAATTCAACTGTATTACCATATCTCATCATTTAATGATTGGAAACCACTATCTAATCTATTAATATTATAATTCGTATTAATCCTACACTTTATTTTTTTCAATTATATTTTCAATTCAATAACTTCATCTACTTTATTAAGGGTATTTAAGTAATTTACTAATTCAGACAATTAATTAAATTATATTAATCCATTAATTTTTATCATCTTTCCTACTAAAATTATAGAATAGATTTCTTGATAGACCTTCGTCGATGTTTGATTTTTTATAACTCTAAATAAAATCTAAAATTTTATTTCAATATTCAATTTTTGTCAGTTAAGTACAATACATCTTTTTTAATTTAATTACACACATGGATTGTTTGTATTTATATTAGTTCTTTTTCATTTTTATATATACCTTGGCTATTATTATAAAAAAAAACATATAAGATTTTTCACCCAAAAAATAATATAATATATTAAAAAGCAACTACATACAGTGAATCAATTTTTAAAAATATATGTAAAAAAAATTATGAATAATAGTAGGTATGTTAGAAATAACTGTATTTGATGATGTGTATAATATTATAACAGAGGTTATCATTTAATTGTGTAGAATTTGAAGTAAATCTAGTTTCTATATGTTGTAATTTGGTATATATTAGAAGAGTTTATACAATTTATAAAAATATGATTTTGTCCTTCGAAGAATAAGTTGATTAGTTCATATATTATTGGGAGTTTAATGATCAGTCAAGAATTTAACGATCATGGTATATGAAGACTATTAAAATCTGTAGTATGACAGAATTGAAGAATGTTTATTTAGTCATGACAAGTCTTGGAAATAAGGTCTAATCATCAATTATATAAAGATGAAAAATATGCGGAAGGATGAGAAAATTACTCATCTAATATCAATTTTTAGTTTGAATTAATAATTTGAAATAAGATAAAAATTTGTATTAAATTTCACGTATTCAGAAGTCCTACCGTATTTTTTATTTTATTATATTTTAGACAAATAACTATTATTCATTTATATATATATGAATTTTAAAAATATATTTGATGATATCATTCATGCAACTGATGAGATTTATTTATATTAAATTAATTTCCTAAAAATTAAAAAACAAATCATTAATTAAAATTAATAAATTAATTTATTGTAAAATAATTAAAACAATCAATTATTTGCAATTAATGAGATATCTTATAACAATTAATTTATTAAAATAATCTATCAACCCATTAATTAATATGATATTAAATCAACTAATATCTATGTCTTGACCAATTAGTTTAATATTATATTAATTAATGGTTTAATATCATAAATTTTATTAAATCATTAAAAGTATTTCTTTTTTTTTTTGTTAAATCAACACAAATGTTCAAAGATTAGTTTTTTTCAATAATATATGATTACAATTTTACAATCACTACCAAATTTTTAAATAAATTAATACTAATTGTATAAGTATGTATTGACTAATTCGTTTACATGTATACTTATACAATTAATATATATGCATTTAAAAATATTTGAAAATTTGGTAATGATTATAAATTTGTAATCATATTTTATTAAAAAAATCTACTTTTTGAACATGTGAGATGATTTAACAGAAAAAGAAATACTTTCAATGATTTAATAAGATTTATGAAAGTGTGAATAAGATCAATTTTAATTAATTAGCTTATTTTTTCTTTGATTAGACCAATTTTTAGATAATTTTTATTGAAAATGATTAAAACTCAATTTCAGATTAATAATAATAATATACTTTAATAATCGACTAAATACTCACAACATAATAAGGTTTGCAATTTTATTTAATAATAAATAATATATATATATAATATTAAAATTTATATAAAATAATAAAACACAATTTTAATACACATGCGAAGCGGACAAAAAAATCCTAGTATTTATAACATATGATTAGTTATGTTCTAGTTGTAACTTGTAAGTTGAGCCTTTTAATTCGTATTTGGATTATGTTACCGTTTGTCTGGATTTATAAGTAATTTATAAATTGAAAAATACGTACATTTTTCAGTTTATAAATTATTTATAAAATAAGGGAAACGGCCCCATATTATAGTTATTGGTGAGAAATTGGATGAAATTAAACAAAGTTGGCTAAACGAGATTAGCCGGATCGTATGCATCTTTGTTCATGTTGTAATTATATAATCAGGCATTTGTCTCCTTGTCAACAAAAAAAAATTAAGAACTTGTTTCGAGACAGTGAAAAGTTCGTGATAAATAAATTTGAAATTGAAAGATAATAAATATTATTTTCAAATTAAAACATATAAAAAAACCAATGACAAATATATAAAATTAATTAAAATATAAAAAACAAGATCATTATCTAGCAAAAGAAAAACCACATTTCAAATTTCTAACAAAAATAAAGCAAAAAAAAAAAAAAAAGATCTGATACGCAATTTGTTCGGTTGAGGAATAGTAGTAATTATTATTCCCATATTTGAGGGCAATAACGTAAAATAAAGACTTCGAAGCTACATTCGTCAAAACCCTATTTATTTATCATCAATTTTCTCTCTAACATTTTCTCTGCAGACGACGACGCCAAACCCTAACTCTCATCAATTCTCTCAGATCCACACCGAAGGTTCGATTATTATATACATACAACTGTTTTGTATCTATATCTTATCCTCAATTTTATCTTACACTTCTCAGATTTCGATTTCGATTTCTATTTCGCGTGCTTATATGTATGTATATGCAGGATGGGCGAGAACAAGGACAACGACGCGTACGAAGAGGAGCTCATCGATTACGAGGAGGAAGATGAGAAAGCTCCCGACTCTATCGCCGCCAAAACTAACGGCGAGTCCGTTAAAAAGTAATCTTTTTTTTTAATTTTTATTTATGATTTTAGTTTTAATTGAGTTTTTTGTGTAATTGAATTTGTATTTGATTGTTGGAAATGAATTAGTTGATGTAGATCTGGAGGTGTGATTAAGGAAATTTGAATTTTTGAGGGTTGGTTAGTTTGTTTTGTCGGAGTTGATTCGATTTGTTTGAGAGTAGTTAATTGGAGGTTAGTAGTGTTAATTGATTAATTATTGTGTTAGTTTAAGATAAAATCGAGTGGAGTTTGGAAATAAGTAGACGTTGACTTTTGAATAGGACTGGCTTAAGTATTTTTGGAACTTAGCGAATATTACTATCTTTATACCAAATTTAGTTGTGCCGAATTGGTTGTTTTGAATCGAAGAAATATGGTTTATGTCGACAAGTTTAATTATATATTGCATGTTTGGTTGGGTTAAGTGTTTTACTAGTAATGTTCCGCACTACTTCCATTGCCTGCTGTAAATTTATATTGTCATATCTTACATTCTCGATACAAGGAGACACTCATGTCTGAAAAATTGGATTTTTATCAAAGAACATTATTACCCGTTCAGGTTTTATTGGAATGTGAACTAGCAATATAACCTCATAGTTTGTTATATTTCACTATAGCATCTACTATGTTGAATTGTTGATGACTTTTTTCAGTGTGTTATATGTTATCTGCAGCTTATCTCTTCATTTAGGCTTTTGTTGCGGAATTTCATGTTGCTTTTAGGTCATTAGGTTTTCCTACCATGCTTTTATCAGATAAATAGAATAATTTTCATTGGCGAATGACATTGTGTAGTTGGTTGTTTGCTTGCTTTACAATGTCATCATTATTTTCCCTTTTTCTTTTTCTAATTATTCATATCTAGTTCAGAAACAAATTTCTTATCCGTTGGGCAAAAGCCGCAAAACAGATTCAAGAAAACTGATACTCCTTTCCCATTCTTGAATGTAGGGGATATGTAGGCATTCACAGTTCTGGATTTAGAGATTTCCTTTTGAAGCCAGAACTTCTGCGAGCTATTGTGGACTCCGGGTTCGAGCATCCATCTGAAGGCAAGTTATTTATTTGTTTGCCATTTAAGATAGATAATAATAATCCTATTCCAAGTGAATAGTGTTGGGCAACAACAGTGAGTGATATTGACTAATATTTGGCACTAAGATAGATTTAAACTCTTGAGAGGGATACAAATTTTCCACCTGTTTTCTTTATAAGGTTCATATCTAACTTTTAAACTTGGGTTTGTTACAAGTGTTATGCTTCCTACCACAACAACTTTATTCATGGACCTACGTGAATTCTACTTGTCGCACACTTCTAATAGTATGTTATATTCCCTAGACCTCGAACATATTTATATTTATCGAGGAGTTATGGCCTTACACTGCGAGAGGGGCGCCTCGTGAGCCGGGCCATTTAGTCTCTTTGATTTATCCGTCACTTCTAAAGTATTCGTAGAAGGTTCTCCTAATAGCTTGTTTTAGTATGTTTAGGTTGACTTTGGGCTTGTTTAGCAAACTAACTTGTAAATTTAAAGTAACATTTTATTGGTCTCTTTTTCAAGTTAAAATCTCAACATTTTAACTTGGCTTACCCCGCCATCCATAGCTTTTCAGAGCCACCAGGACCACTAGCACTAACCATATTTTGGCAATTTGGTACCAAATTGAAATTTTACATTTTTAACCTCTAAGTTAGTTATCTGTAAATTTGTTGTCATCTTTTGATAACATGTAAGTTGTACAATTGAAATATCCGTAAAGACGACTTTGATGTTTTTCAATAATGCTTTTATGGTTTCCTATGTTTTGTTTGTCTAGCTTGTTGGCATGTCTATTAGTTTACAAGGATATATACTGTGAAATATATCTCCCCATTTGGTTGGCACCCAACTGCGACTCATCTGACTGGTTCCTCATACTCCAAAATTTGACTGATTATAGTTTTTTTTCCAGGTAAATAACTATTTTCTCCCCCAATGATTTGGAGCAGTAACATGGATTGGAATTTGGTAAAACCTTTTCACTGAAACTTGGCTTCAATTTATTTGGTTCATCAGTGCAACATGAGTGTATCCCTCAAGCTATATTGGGAATGGATGTTATCTGCCAAGCAAAATCTGGAATGGGAAAAACTGCTGTTTTTGTTCTCTCAACATTGCAGCAAATTGAGCCTGTTGCCGGTCAAGTTGCTGCACTTGTTCTATGCCATACAAGGGAATTGGCTTATCAGGTACGAGTCTCAGTTTGTCATTTCTGAATCATATACATTCTATTTTTCGTGCGTGATCATGTTCACTCTGATTTGTCTATGCTCTTTCTGACTTGTTTCTTATATCCCTGTTATATGGGTCGGATCTCTTCACATTCTGAAGATCTGCCATGAGTTTGAGAGGTTTAGCACCTACTTGCCTGACATCAAAGTTGCAGTCTTCTACGGGGGTGTCAATATCAAAATCCACAAGGACCTACTAAAGAATGAGTGCCCTCATATTGTTGTTGGAACACCTGGTCGGGTACTTGCACTTGCAAGAGACAAGGAACTAGCATTGAGGAATGTGAGGCACTTCATTCTTGATGAATGTGATAAGATGCTTGAGTCGCTTGGTATGCACAATTTTTATGCCACCTTGAACTTGTTACAGCTCTTAATGCAATGCTCCTATGTCATGTGACTTTGAAAGTCGTATTTTTAAATTTTGTTGTCCGTCTCTGTGTTACAGACATGAGAAGAGATGTGCAGGAAATTTTTAAGATGACTCCCCATGATAAACAAGTTATGATGTTCTCTGCAACATTGAGCAAGGAAATTCGTCCTGTCTGCAAGAAATTTATGCAAGATGTAATATTCCATGGCCAACTTTACTATAATTTCAAGTCACAACCATCTCCATTATGCCAAATCTCCGCAGGCTTTAGCCAGAGATTAAAGAAGAAAAAATTGCAGCACATTGTACATGTCTTTTTTAATATAGTTTGTGCTTACATTTTTAATCTTGCAAGGGTGGTGCAGCAACGGAGTATTAGCCAAAAGATAATATCATTATATTTATTAGAATTTTTTTCATGAAAAAATCAGAGTTTAGTTAGATTGTATCTTTAGGTTTTTATTCTTTCTTTGTGTTGTTTAGATTTTGGGGATAATTGTGGGCTTTGATGGTGACACATATGGTGTGATTGTTGGGGGGTGGGTGATTTAGGATATAATAGCTATAGAGCTGTATTTGAGGGGTGTAAGGGTCTGCCAAATAAAATATACTTGCAAGGAGAAACGTCGGATGGATTGCAGTTTTGGGTGGTGGAATTTGCATCCCTCTCATTTTGTAGTGGCTTCCATTAGCTTCAGCAAGGCTCCTAATATGCTTACTGTACCATTCTTCCTTACAGCCAATGGAAATTTATGTGGATGATGAAGCCAAACTGACCTTGCATGGTCTTGTACAGGTACTTGTCTTTGTTTAATTTCTGAGCTTTACTTCCTAAAGAAACATTACCTTATCCTTTATCATTACAGCATTACATCAAACTGAGTGAACTGGAGAAAAATCGGAAGCTAAATGATCTTCTAGATGCCCTGGATTTCAACCAAGTTGTTATATTTGTCAAAAGTGTTAGCAGGGCGGCTGAGCTGAACAAATTGCTTGTTGAATGCAATTTTCCATCAATCTGCATCCATTCTGGCATGTCGCAAGAAGAAAGGTATGTAATGGGCTTTTAAAATCACCTTTTGCACATGTAATGATTATTTATAATTCACTTTGTATTATATAATTTGTTGCCACATACATAAATACATTTATGTGTAACATACAAGGAGCCATCTGATTTATCTTGACATGAATATAATATGTATCAGTTTAAAATAATCAGTCATGCTAAATAACTGTTGGTACCACTATCTCATTTTATTAGACATATATATACATGGTTTTGTAATGCACTTTTACTTTGCCTCGATGCATATGTACCTGTCTGAGTTATATTAAAAAATTCAGATATCTTAAAAGAAGATTTTTCATAAGGTTTTGGGTTTCCATGTTTTATTGATTTTAAGTGCAACTTTGGTCACACTAAGATTGTATAGAGGAACTTCGTCAAGGAATCGCAGTTTCTGTTGAAAGATATACATTGACACTGTAGTGTTGTGGTTTAGGAATGTCAACAACGATGCATCTTTTCTGCTTCATATTTTTGTAATGTACTTCTCCACAAATGTGTGATTGAACTGTATCTTGGCAATTTCCTTCTCCTTTATCGTGCTATTGGCTTAATATTATAGAAATGTCCCTAATTTCAATACTTCTATCTGCTAATTGTAAAATTGGCTTAGTATTGTTGCATGGTATTCCACTTGCTTTTAGTTGATTATTTTGGCCTTGCACTTGGATTGACAGCAGTGTGCTCTTTCTGTTTATGTCAACTTGATGTATGTGGTTACTTATGATGATAGTTTTGTGGTGATTGCGGAAATAATTTGGATGCCAGTCTAATTGCATTGAATTTTGTAGGTTAACGCGCTACAAGAATTTCAAAGAGGGGCATAAAAGGATTCTCGTGGCAACTGATTTGGTTGGTAGGGGCATTGACATAGAACGGGTCAACATTGTCATTAACTATGATATGCCAGATTCCGCAGATACATATCTTCACAGGGTACAAGCTCTTTGGCAATGTCAGTGGTTATGCATTTTAGCTTTTTAGTAATCCTGAGCCTTTTATTTTGTCATGGCAAAGGTGGGTCGTGCTGGTAGATTTGGAACTAAAGGACTTGCAATCACTTTTGTAGCTTCTGCCTCTGACTCTGATGTGCTTAATCAGGTTAATAACAATCATTTGTTTTTCTGATTTTATCTTGTTTGAAATGGTTAATGCTATAATCATCCGGTGATTACGTGTTTTCAGGTTCAGGAGAGGTTTGAGGTGGATATAAAAGGGCTTCCTGAGCAGATTGATACTTCTACCTATAGTATGTCTTGCATCCCGGAGAATGTTTACTTAAATTTCATCTTTACCAAAGTAAATCTTGAGAATGCTTACTTAAATTATTCGCGTATTTGAAATTAAGTGATTCAGTTCTCTCCTACCAAGGGGAAAAGCTATTTTGTTAGTAATCTTGTAGATTCAGAGGCCATTAAGCTTGTAATAATTGCTAAAATGACCTTGATATAGTAAAGCGATGTGCAGTTCAAGTCAGTAAAATGTGTTGTGTTTTAAGGAGGTGGTTGCTTTTGCGTGCAAGTACATGGCTTTGACTTGTGCACATTTATCTTGTTTCAAAGCATCGTCAAAAATCATATCGAGCATTTGAAATACAACCACTGTTTTTTATTTGCCTGTTATTTTTTGTTTCATGCCATTAATCATCATCATTCTGACTGGATTAATATGTTTGTTATGTAGTGCCTTCTTAATGTTGGTGGCAAGCGTTTGGCAAGGATTGATGAGTGGTCGGCAACACTCAAGCTGGCAGATCACTTATTAGTATCTTTGAATTAACAATGCTTTGTACTGTTTTAACTTGATTATTCCGCAGTAGTTTATTACTCTATGCTTTCATGAATCGCATAAGTATATTTTTTTAGAAACTTTTAATTTGACTGCAATCAGGATGCAGCGATGCTTGCGAGGTTAAGTTAATTTATAAACAATAGATTCGTTTGGCTTTAGAAGTAATGTCTTGTTATAAAATTTTTAATTTATCATTATCGTCCTGAAATATTGTCTGATATGTGGGGGTAGACTAAAATTAAGTTGTATTAAAATCAATTTATTTTAAATAGTTTTGAAATTAATGGAAACCAATTTAATACCAATTTCCAGTTTCTAATAATTACTCCCTCCGTTGTTTTTTAAGTCGTTTTGACTTTTGACAAATATTTTTAGGTATTTTGAATGTATATTAAAAATTATTGTTTTTAAGATTTTCTTTTTTTGTATTAGAAAAGGAAAATTTTGAAAATCATAACTTTTATTATATGGTCAAAGCACTTGAAAGTGTGAAAAGTTAAAACATCGAAAGTTAAAGCGCTCTAACGCCCATGCCGGATATATCCGGACTGAACTGTTTGTAAAAAAATCAAGAGAAAAAAAAGAAAGAATTGGAATTGATCGATTTGAATTTCAAGCAATGGATACTTTGTAATCCAGTAAGAATGGTTCGGCACAAGGAAATAGACGGACGAAAAAGTCAAAGCGTTCATAAACGCAAGTGAATTCAGTCGTTTCCAGATGCATACAAATATGATATGATCATTATAGAAATGTAGTGAAAAATGGTCCGGACAGAATTGAATATTCATGTGCTCAATTTTAGATCATTTTATTTATCGGATTTTGAGTTGTGTGGTATTTCATTAAGATATATAAGTTCACGTTGGGTATTAAACTTTAAAATTCAGAGTCGTGGTTTCAAAAAAGAATAAAAATAAATTCGGAGTCGTTATTTGATGAAAAGAAGAGAAGAAAAAAAAAAGAAAGAAGATGAACAAAAAAGACTGAAAATATGATGGAAATTTGATAAATGACAATTTTAATTTATTAGAGTTGAGTTTTAGATACTTGTTCATTTGCATTTGATAAATGCCTCTTTTAATTTATTATAGTTGAGTTGAATGAACACCAATACTGAAAATGCAAATATACAGGCTAGAATCTTGACAAACACAAGCAACATCTATTCATTAAAATATCAATTACAAAGAGATAAATCAGGAATCCACTACATAACATACAAGCTGCAAAAGCTCTTAAACAAAAGGTGACTGCAAAATACTAGGTATTGGTAAATAAAAAAACAACCCTCCCAATAGGAATAAGGTCGTACATAGCTGAGACTGAAAAGCTCGGCTGCCATGGCCAAAACCCAGGAACAATAGTCAAGTCCATCAATTGCAGTTGCAACCAAAAACAAAAGACTCGTGGAATCAAATCAATCAGTAATGACAGATAGAAACCTAATCATAATACATGACGAGTATTGACTCAACGTAAAAGACTAGGTAAAAACAGGAACTTGACAGACCCAAAGACATGAGATTCAAATCTTTTAACACAGTTCAACACATAGCCAATGCTGACTAAACATCATATGATATTTATCCAAAAACCAGAACTCAGCATCTGTTGTTATCAGGAAAACCTGGTCCACAGATTGCGGCATCCCATATTTGCAGGGAGCCAAAAATTGTTGAAACAGCTTTCTAGCAAAAGAAAACTGCAAATAAAGACTGCAACCACGTTACCTGGAAAAAGGAGGCTGAGTATCTGGAATTTGGACTACGACAAACCAATGACTAGACCCAAGACTAAAGAAACTATGCAAATAAAAGTGGCAGATAGAACTTATTACGTTTAACCCTGTCTCTACCATCTGCAAGACAATTTCATGAGCAGGGTTTTTCATTTCCTTTCCAGCTTATGAGAGAATATCACACCTCCACAATTTCTCCACAAGCAGATCAACCATACCATTGCTAACTGCAGAACATTGCTTGATATTAAGTCCAACAAGGGTTTCGCCCAGCTTCAGCAGAAATGGAAAACTTTTGTCAGAAACTAAAGGGCAATTCGACATGGAAAGAATCCGCAAATTAATCTGGACAGCACATGCCAATGCTGCGATGCCAGAATCGGTAACAACACATTTGGAAACATCAAGTTCACTTAGCACCATACAATTCTCAGCAATAGCTACCAAGCCAGCATCAGTTACTTGCCTGCAACCATCAAGATTCAAGACCTCTAGAGTGCTACCATGCCCCTTGACAATGGCTGAAACTACTTTGTCAGTCAAATGTTCACAACCGTTCAGATTAACTTTTTTCAGACCAGCCTCACAGCTCTGAATGAAAGGGAGGAAACTCTCATCTGTTATTCCACAAAGCCCTGTAAGGTTCAGACGTTGCAATTGAGGGCAGATTCTACCCAATATGGCCAAGCTCACATTACCAAATCCAGGGCAGTCATGAACGGATAGGGATCGCAATGACTTGCAGGGAGATATAACGGGGAATTCCATGTTTGAGTCCTTGATGCCAAAACAGTATGCCAAAGAAAGAGCCTTAAAATTTTCACCGCAGTTTAAGAGCGCAGCAAACAACCCTGACTGGGTGATCCTGTGGCATTCTTCCAACTGTAAGCTCTCAAGTGACATACAAAGCTTGGCAAAAGAAACCAAACCATTGTCTGATAGGATAGCGCATTTACGAAGGCAAAACTGCTTCAAGCTTGGGCAACCTTTTCCTATTGCTACTACCCCCAAATCAGTAACTCCTTGGCAACAGTTAATGGTGAGCGACTTCAATAATTGCAGACCTTGACCATTACCCATTACCCAAAATCCCTTCTCAGTTACATTTTGGAGTCCAACAAGAGCCAGGTCTGTGAGAGCCTTTCCATAATAACCAATGACAGCAAGAGACATATCACTGATATTCAAGCTCTGGAGGATCAACTTGGTTAGGGAGCTGGATGACGAGACCAGATTTGCAATTCCTTGATCACCAACAAGCGGACAATTTTTTATTGAAATGGTCATCAACTTGTGACAGAGCCGACCAACAGACTGAAAACTCTCATTACCAATGCTTGAACAAGATTCAATTGTCAGAGAGGTCAAATTTGGGCAACTGTTTGCGACAGCCAGCAATGCCTTGTCGGAAATATTGGGACAACAACGAAGGTCAAGCTTCTCTAGCATGTGACATCCGCTAGCAATTTCAGAAAGGCCTTCATCAATAATAGAAGATACATTCCACAGAGACAAGACCCTTAGAGAAGGACAACCACGAGCAATAGCCTTGAGGCCAAAGTTTGTGACCCCACGAACTGCATTGGTTCCTTTAATAGAAAGCTTGCCCAGTCCTCCACGGGTACTGGTTCCAATAGCAATGGCAGCAAGTCTGACATCAGTAGCTTTCTTTCCTTCCAAACACCTAGAAAGGTATCCATCACTTTTTACTTCTGGATCTTCAATCAATGAATCAACTTCATCAATATCTGAGCCAGCAATCGCATCCTTATCGGTGGTCTTAGAGGGCTTGTCTATCTTAGTGGGAACAATTTCTTCCTTGGCTTCTACAGAATGAGAGATTTCAGTAGGACAGATTTCATCCTTGCGGATGCTACTTAACAGAGCAAGCCAACGCTTGGAAACACAAGCACATGAACTTCTTTCTTGTCCTCCCGGAAGACGTCTGAAGACCTCAAAGATACATTCATCGGGAAGAACATCAATTGAGGTTCGTTTTTCTTTAAGGGTTTCTCCAATGAATTGAAAAGGGGCACTGATGCGGGACCTCTTAAGAAGAGGCATATATACATCAACATGATGATAAAGAAGGCTTGTTTTTTTCGGATTAGGGTATATTGAACCCCTAGGACAGAAGGTAACATCTCCTGAACAAATATGTAAAAAAGATCAGTACATCTAACTATATATTTCTTAACAGGTATAAACTAGACATTTATAATCTACACATGCTGATCCACTTTGCAGATCAAGGCAATATCACTATATAAAACCAAATCTAGGCTAAACAGCAATTGTCATTGATAAATCTAGATCAATTAAAACAGATTCAGGACCCATTTATAATTTTTAAAGACATAATAAATAGCAAAAGACAGAAAACAATTAAAAATAGCAATCTGTTTGTTTTTTGAAAGTTTAGAAGCTTGTAACAAAACAATCAGTATAAATAGCAAAAGACAACAAAATGGTAGCTTTTACCTATCATCAATTACATATAAATTTTAGGATTCTAAGATCGAGTTATCAAAACATTTTATGCCTATCCTAGCATATATCATACTCTGATCAACACACACACACACACACACATTCAAGACTGCTGAATAGGGTACTAGATTATTGTAAATCAACCTAAAACAGATACTTATAAAGCATGAATCTTTAACTATTATACATAATCAACTACACAAGAAAAGCATAAGAACTTACACACACAAACACATGAACAGAAGATAAACTATAGCTAAAAACAAATATATTAAAGCAAAACCCAAATCAAATAGAGAGTTCTTACCACCAAATTCCAAGACTTTCGACATGAACCCAATTGAAGATTGAAGCTTTGAAACCCTCTAAGGAGAGCAAAAAAGGTGAGATCTTTAATCAACAAGAAAATCAAGAATCTATAAAAATCAAGAAACAACAGATGCATATGAGAAAAGTGCTAGCAGATCATCACAAAAAAACCCCAAATTTGATAAGGGGAAAAAAGGGGAGTGGAAAAAAAGAAGAGAAAAATGAAAGGTTGAAGAGAAAAGAAGCGGGTTTGTATGTATATTTGGTGTTAGATATATTTCTTTGTTGTGGGGTATTCTTGTTTTTTAATGTCAATTGGGCAGGAAAGAGAGAGTGAATGTGATGTGTATATGTAATAATATTGTATGTACACATATGTATGTTGTAGTACATGCAATGTATCCAGTCCTAATAATTCAAGTCTTCGTTTGTGTTCAATGAATGGTTCCCATTTTACGTTGTTTCCCACCAAATTTGCAATAAAGAATTTATGAGTGTCGAATTTTTTATTATGTTAGTTTGACAAGTTGTGTATCTTAAAGCAAGTGCCACTCCCAGTCATATGGAAATATTTTGAACAAGTAAACGAGACTTTTTTTTTTAAACAAGATTTAAACCATTGTAAAGGTTTTTCTAGGTATGCACATAGCACACATTAACATTAAGCACTGCTAACTTTTATGAGATTTGATTCATTCTAATTGATAGAATTTTTGTACATACATGCTGTTGATCATTATTAATAAATAAAAAATTAATAAAAATTTGACAATTAAATTTTTGACATGTGTCATGAATACTAGGGGTGAGTATCGGGCAGTTTGGGTGGGTTTGGTGTACAAAACCATCCAAACCGAATTTTTCGGTTTGACAATCCGTCAAACCGTTACCGTTAGTACTAAAATTAAACCACCCAAATTATAACGGTTTGGTTTGGGCGGTTTCGGTTTCAAACCGCTAAATTATAAAATAATTTAATTCTTGAACAACTAAATAATTATAGAGTTTTTTGCACTTTGCATCCCTTAAGTTTGGACGAAAAACAGTATGATCCTTAAACTTTTTATAAATACACATTGCAACCCTTTACTTTTTATATAACACAAAATTCCGATTTTAAATTTAAAAATTTAAAAAAAATCCTAGTATATGATTTTATTTATTTTTAAATCTACAAATAAATTAAATCTTCTTACAAATTGAGATAAACTCTCAATTTTTTAATCTACATATACATATAAAAGTAGAGGTCTGTACTTCTACTTTCTTTAAAAGTAGAGGTACAGACCTCTACTTTTATATATTTTAAAAGTACGGTCATCTGCTATTTCGGTCATCTGCTGCAAGTTTACTATATATTTTTATTTTTCCTTTTTATTTATCTTTATTATGCTATTTCGGTCATCTGCTGCATGTGACCAAAAATGTCGTGTTGTTATATTTGTGTTATATTATTATGGGTAAATAATAAATATGATTCATATTTATTATTAATTATTAATTTAAATTATATTTCTTAAATAATAATAAAAAATAATTAATATATATTATTATATATTCGGGTGGAACGGGTTATATTGGTCGGTTTGACAAGGCAAACCGAACCCAACCATTATTTTTTGGTTTTTTAAAAATTGAAACCGTTACCAACCCGAACCGTTACGAAACTGTAATTTCTGGTTTGGGCGGTTTGGATCGGGCGGTTTGGGCGGATTCGGAAAATTTTGCTCACCCCTAATGAATACACATTAGAAAAATTGAATAATAAAAAAACCATGCAAATCATAATCCATGAAGACACACATTGAAAGATTTATGATTTATTTACTATGAATAATAAATAAATGGATTATTCTATTTCATATATATGTTCAATTCAAATTTCGAATAAATTTAAAGTTGATGACGGATACACACAAAAAATTTCGAATAAATCTAACAAACATATATTATATGTACTTCACATTCACTGGCCGGCCAATCTTAGAAATATTTGTGCATCACAAATAAAATGTTCACAACTAAAATAAATCATACCACACAATTATTTACACGAGTAGCAAATATTTACAGCAATTGTAAGTTTGTAACACACGAGTAACTTGCATTTTTTTTCCAGTGGCACAAGGAAGCAACCTAACTAGTGAGAAATGGAGGAAGATAGTCATCTTTCTTCCCAAGAACAGGAGCTTTAGTATCTGGAAAGCATTCTACTCCAGGAAGTGTTGTGATTTGTCCTGTTTCAGAGACGGATATCGGATAACGAAGAAGATGTCCCGTAAGATCTTGAACAAAATCATCATCAGCATATATTTTCCAGTATTCATCAGCCAATGCATTAACTTTTCGAACACAATCAAGTGTTTCTGGATGGTAAAATGCTGCGTGTATGTGGTTAAGATGCTCACACCACAAGGCCATTCGGAATCCAAATATTTTTCCCCATGCTGCTTGTGTGGTGGCTACATGATTAGGTTGATATGCTCCCATTGCAATCTCTGTATCTCTACCTCCATGCATTGATCTTTCGTTTATATTTGCGGAACCAACGATTATGTATTCGTCATCAACTGCACTTGAACAAAAAATAATTGTTAGGATCCATCTAGACATTGCTACTGATATAATGTGATTAGTAATTTAGTGAGTTACCTATCATCATTTTTGAATGAACATAGATCATGAAGCGCCTCCCCTCCTGAGCTCGACTATAGTCACTACCAGGCTCTGGTTTCTGTGTAGGCATATACTCTCCTGGCACCGGTTTTTGACGATTTCCAAGGCAAAAGAATGTCAAGTAATCCCTCAGGTTGGCAGTAAGGCCTTTGACTTTAAGGGCGGTAGCAATGTCCTTATGCATCATCTGTATTGTCCTCTTTTGCCAATCCAATATTGCCTGCACTGATCCACTCTCGGGTATACCTTCTGGCCACATTGGAATCACAATCTACACCGTAAATCTTTCCCCTGCTGCAATTTTGCTAACTATCTTCAGTGACAGCTCTTTTGGGATAAAATTTAAAGCTGCAATGTCTTCAACTTTAATATCATTTGATTCCCAGCCAAATGAGCTTCCAAAAAAGTACTGATTCTCGATATAAATGAAGTTCTTCGCTCTACGAATGGCATTGATATAAGCATCCTGAATACTCCTGTCAATCACATTATCTTTTCCACTGACTAGTCCTAATGCTGATGCTTCTTCAGGTTTTTGAGGGAAACCAAATGCAGCACCACCATCAATGGACCTAAATAATTGAACGTTCCATGTGTCAGGATCTTGTGATGTTGTGACGGGAGATGGGCGAATAATGAACTTATCCAGCTCAGGAAGCGGAAGCAGGACTTTGTTTCCCACTTGTTTTTTCCACCTTTGTTCAAAATTGTATAGAACATCCCACGCAACCGGACCTTCCAAGCGACAGTGTATGTCGTGCCAAGGCTCCCTTGGACCGCCTTTCAGGATTGAAGAACCTGGAAAATTTAGTTGATGAAAGTCCTTTTGGTGCTCGTTTCCTAATGTTGAAAAAAGGGAATGCTCGCCAGTGTCAAACCTTCCATCACAAAGATCGATTCCACCAATAAAGCTCACTATTCTTCTCTTTTGCAATTCTCCGCATAAGCCTTCACTATCAACAATTATTGACTTCTGATGATGAGTAAACATTGTAGAAATAGCAAATCCCTGAACTACACTCCTCCCACCATCCGGATTTCGCGGGCACAAATAACAATGCACCTTAGTATTCTGGAAAAATTTACCAGTCTCTTGATCATGGGTTGCCATTAGGCCATCTTTCTTCAATGGCTCACAAGATGTTATATCATCCCAAACAAGCAAAAGTACAGTGACCCCTTCGTTGGCCTTCTTTTTGAGAAGCTCACCGAGTGTGATCTCCCCGCCAGGTTGAGGCCTCTGCGGATCCCTTATCAAACTAAAATCAGTATAAACAGACCACCCTGTTATATAAATCAAATGCTTGGCACCATTGATAGCATCAAATACATTTTCCCAACATCTCTGCGGCTCATAATAACCATGTGATTCAAGGTATATAGAATGACTATCATCCAAAACATGAGCATCGGGATAAAGTGTAACTTGACAACCTTGTCTTTGCTTGAAGTATGTATAAGGTACTCCTGAATAATTTTTGAGCCCATGTGACCAATTACTATCTTGAGTAACACTTGTGAACTGCAACTTGACATGAATTTTAGAGTTTATTGGATTGTGATCCGCGTCTAATATATCGAGCCATCTATAAACTTCATAACCACTTAAAATTGCCTCAACAGGTAGATAAGCTCTTCCGATGAGTATTGCACCAATGGGGTTATCATCTTTCACTGTGAAAATTATACTGGACACCGTATGAGCACAATAAATGTGGAAATACTCATACCACCGAGGGTTGGATGGTTCTTTCTCTATCATTCTTGTACGCCCAACTCTCGCCTTCTCTAAATCTACTGTTGCATAGAGTTTGGAACCAACAATCTAACAATATTTGAAAGTCAGCAAAAATTCACTCACGATATGATTCTTATTCTGATTACCAGTGATTATTCTTGTAATTTGTTTCTAATAATTTAACATGCTTTTAATTCCAATGTTCACATAATGCAAGTACTAACATGTCAACATTTGATATGGACTATGGAGTACTAACATAATGCAAGTATTACATACATTTTACTTGCATACATGCAGGACAAGGCCAGGTAGAATATAGGATAGATATTATGTAGCATTAAGATGAAAAAATACCTCAGGTCTGCAGAGCAATATCCTCTTGACTTGGGACAAAAGTTTTCTCTTTTGTCTTTGTGGATTTGAAGTCTCCATTTTTGCAGCAAGTAACAAATAAAGGCAAACACAAATTTATTGAACATTTAAAAGAATGAAAATTTTGAAGGTAAATATAAAGGGAAGCTATTTATAATAATAGAAATGTATTGTTTTTTACATTCATGCATGAGAAGTAATTAACATCACTATTTTCTGAAACGGAGACAGGACCTGTTATATTCGATATTATAACTGCATGAACAGAACTAGAAATTTGAAGATATGTACCTGACTAAAAAGATTAAATCCGCAACCTGTGTTGAGTGAATCGACTTCAAAAATAGTGGCATGAAGCACTCCATGGAGCAAATGTGGTGCCATGCCTATTGAACTTGGTTGCAAATGTGCTAATGAATATGTATAATTGTGTGAGAATATGCATATGTTTATATATATATGTATGGATTTCAAAGAGGATAAGATACTAAGGACAAAGCCAGGAATACAACCTTAATTGTTAGCTCGGTGACTTGAAGATACAAACACATGAGATGCTAAACATTACAAAACAGTAGTACTAGATTTTGTGTAAGGAATTAATTCTACTTTATCTTTCGATAGATAAAGAATCTTGTTTATTATTATTATTATTATTATTATTATTATTATTATTATTATTATTATGATCACAGTGGAGGGTTTTTTGGGAGAGGAAGGGGGATAGAAATTAATAAAAATCAATTCATTCATGGTAGATATTATTGTACTTTTCTTTTATGGTGAAACTAAAAGGCCAAAAGGTGAAACTGCATGCCATATTTATGAGGTTTACTCCGATACTAATCATGTCCCGGTTCCTCCTCTTAATGTCCCAATACAGGAGCTGGGACTCCATCATACATGCCATATTATTTATAACTTTCCTATTTAATTCCTTGTATATTAGGTGTGATTTGTTTTGATCTAGTAAATAATATTTAAGAAGAAATCATTTACAGTATAATTTTACTATTTGTTATAGGTATAAACTAGTATAACAGTAATTATGCGATTTTGGTAGTTGATATGTTGATTGCCGGATAATATGTTTGCTTTTTTATAGTCAACTGTCAATTCACTGAAATAAAAGACCTACGTACTCTATTTATTTATAGGGGTTCGAGCTACACGTAATTCTTAGAGGACAAGTTACCTACATGAGCTAGGTATTGGTCCGGTCCATCAGACCCAAATTGTTAGACGTGAAGGGTTTTGACCCAAGTCTGTGCGAATATGAATGACAGTCTTTCCAGATGTCTGTAAATGCATTATAAATAATTTAATTTCAAGAAATAACAAAGTATATTTTTATAATTTAACTTCATAAAAATGAATGATATTCATTTAAAAATAACTGCTAATACTTTCTTTTTATTTTATTAATTTGCATATATTATATAACTACATGGTAATAATAATTTATCCAAATTAGTACTAACTTATTAGTACAGTGTATCTGTTACTAGAAATAATCAAAGTATTTTTAAGTAATAAATATTTTTTAGAAATAAATCGAAGGGGCCTATAGTCAGTGACATTGACCCTCCAAACTTTTAAACAGGCCTATTATTGCTTTGAAATATGATGGAGGTTAAATTTCAAGACTTGTACGGAGTAACAAATAACAATCACAGAAATTAAAGAGATAACAACTCATCTTGCTTAAGCTACAAAAAAATCGTATTTAAATTGAAATTAGTCATAAAATAAAAATCTACTGTAGTAAAAATCATAGAGGGCATATATGCCATTGACATGAAATTAGGGTTTTTAACCCTAGCTAACATCCTAGATCTACCGTCAAAACCAACGGCCAAGATTTGTTGAAACCTGCTATATAATGATACACATAGGTACGGTCTTTTCATTCATTCCCCGTAGCCTCCTCTTGATACCCTTTTTGACCTCCTCACATCATCTTTCTTTGAAATAAAATATTATATATTTTTAATGAGTTGATGTGTCGATGCTTGGAAACACACTTGAATCGGCAAACAAAAATATATACAAAAGATGTGTGTATTTGTTTAAGTACCGATTGAGGTTTGTTTCCAAGCAGTAACACAGTTGAACTAGTGTTAGCTTTTTATGGTTAATGTGTCAGCGCTTGGAAACACACCTGAATCGACAATTTCATATCTATATGTGTAGATACATGTTGTGAGTTTGTTGTATGTCGATTTAGGTTTGTTTCTAAGCCATGACACAGTTTAACTAGTTTGTTGGTCGTGTCAATCAAAACTCAAAGCCTGCGCTCTGTCAGGTTAGTCAAAAGCCCAGATCTAATTGTTTGTTTTTTAACTGAATGTAGTTACTGCTTACTGATGAGAGTTTCACGATGAAACTGTCGGTTACCTTTTGGGTACATGAACCGTTTTTTTATGTTTGTAACAGCCTTTTTCGTTTCTTTTAAATTGTTTGTGTTCAACTGGACTCAAAATTATATACTTTTACTCAATTGTTTATATTTGCGTTGCACACGGAAGTTAAAAAAATTATATAAAATATTACGAAAGAAAATGAAAAGTGGATGAAAGAGAAGGAAAAATGGGTAAAGTGGTGGGGTCAATTTGATATTTAATTAATAGATTTAGAGTAAGTTTTATAATATAAAAATTTATTATTTTTAAAAAATTTTGAAATGTGAATAATTGGGTGAAACATTCAAAAAATGAAAATATATCATTATAAAATATTAAAAAATATATTTTATTTATTTTTGTAATTTTGAAAAATTATAAAAAATAAATTCTAATCTGCAAAAAAGTTAAATAAATCACTTAATAATGCATTTTTAAGTTTCTTTTGATATCGATCGTAACTTTTTTTCCGGTTAAATATTTCTTTTTTAATCAACTGAATGTTTTTTTCTCAATTTTTTTTGGTTTTGCATAACACAAAATGCGCAATGGAGAGTAATGTTTATGGTTTGACGGTATAATTTTGTTTATTGAAATCGCCCTGACATGAAACTAAATTTCTCAACAGAAAAAAAAACCGATTCACTTTGTTATTGGGCTTGGAAGGGATTACTTAATTCGAATGAGTTCTTGCATTTGCGAATGTGCAGAATATAAACCTTGACCTATGTAATTATAGTGTAATTTAATTTAATACACATGGCAAATGGAAAAATGGGAAATTCCGTAACTCTTAATTAGTGTCAAATTTTTTCAAAAATATTTTGTATTCAATTTTAACTAATTATAAAAATAGTAAATAAAATTAATCTTTTTATATTCAAATCAATCAATTAAAATCTTTCATTTTACCTTCATTATTAATATTATACTCTTAATAATATTAGAACATATACAGATATACTCATTTGTAAGGTTCTATAATCCTTAATATTAGAAAAAAGAAGAAATTGTTAGAGTTATAAAAAAATTGTTGGAATTATAAAATTGTGAATAAAAATTATTCCCAAATATCGTTTTTAATTGATTATAATTTTATTAAATATAATGAATCCCAATTGAAATCTCTCAAATCGATACATAACTCGTATAATTAATTTTTGTAATCAATTTTATAACTCTAGTATTACTATTAAAAAAATCGTTCCTACTTTACTCTTGAGAATGGATTTAATATTTCTGATTTTATCAATTAATTTTTTAATTAATTCTATAACTACATATTTGATTTTTAAAGTAAAAATGGTATTACTGCATTTTTTTCAAGAGGAAAAAGGCCATGATATAACCCCCAATATTGGATTATAAACTGTTATAATAGTAGGTGCGTAAGATTTATCTTCAGCTTAGGTTTGTAAATTGATTCGGATTATTCGGTATCTCAACTTATATCCAACTTAAAAATATGATACATATCTCGTATTTGTTTTTAGGTAATTTCAAATTTCATGAAAAAATTCAATTCAGATAAAATATAATCTCCAATATCCAAGTTCTGCTCGACATAGGGGGATTGAAGCAAATTCTGCCAAAATCCAAGCTCTGCTCGACATGAAGTCACCAACGACCATGAAACAAGTTCAAAGCCTAACTGGAAGGATAGCCGATCTCAACAGATTTGTGTCAAAATCATCAGACAAATGCAAAGAGTTCTTCCAAGCCATCAAAGGAGTAGCTAAAAACTTTGTGTGGACTCCAGAATGTGAAGAAGCCTTCTAGAAAATAAAAGAACATTTAAGAAAGCCTCCTCTGCTAACTAAGCCAACCGAAGGATAAACATGATTCTCTACTTGGTTATCTTTGAGTACTCAGTTAGTGTCATCCTGGTGAAGGAAGAGGTTGACTTACAGTCACCAGTATACTACGTGAGCAATAGACTTCTCGACGCTGAAACGAGATACTCTAACATGGAAAAATTAGTCTACGCCTTGATACTAGCAGCAAGGAAGCCAAAGCCTTACTTCCAAGTGCACAAAATCGAGGTAAGGACAACTTATCCACTTAAACAAGTCATGCATAGGCTAGAGACATCAGGGAGAATGTTGAAATGGGCAGTTGAATTGGGGCAATTTGACATCGAGCAAGCCAAGGAATTCTATCAAAGGGCAAGCTCTAGCAGACTTCATTTTGGAGTTTCCGCCAGACCTTGAAAATTACGAACGAGCCATGGTTCCAGTAGAAGCGGCACACATCCCTATAAGGAGATAGAGGGAAGTTCCCGAACTTTGGTGGACATTGCATGTTGATGGAGCAGTGAATAACGAAGGAGCCAGAGCCGACATTGTCCTCGTCAGCCCTGAAGGGCATCATCTTTTGAGCGCAATTCATTTTGCCTTTCGAGCCACTAACAACGATGCAAAATATGAAGTCTTCATTACTGGAATGAGGCCTGCCCTAGAAATGAAAGCAACTCATTTAATTGTTCAAAGTGATTCAATGTTGGTAGTGTATAAGGTAATTGAGGGGTACATTGCAAGAGGTCCTAGGACAGAGATGTATCTTAAGTGTGCTAAGCGCTTGATAAATTTTTTTACAGAGCTGCGCATAGAGCAGGTGCCCAGAAATCAAAACTTCAAAATGGATGCCTTGGCCAAATTGGGATCACAGAAAGATGCTACGATGTTAGGAGTCATCTCTCTAGAAATTCAGGAGAAGCCAAGTGTCCCAGAGGTAGAGGTTATGGCAATTGATGAAGAAATTCAGAAGGAAGTCACATGGAAAATGCCTATTTGGGAATTTTTGAAGGAAGGAAAACTTCCTAAAGATAAGGGAGAAGCTAGAAGACTTCGGTATAAAGCAGCCAGATATGTGGAGTATGATGGGGTTTTGTATAGAAGAGGATTGAACCAACCTCTACTTAAATGCATAGATGGAGATGAAGGCACTTACATCATGAGGGAAGTACATGAAGGTATCTGTGGAAATCACTCGAGGGGTAATTCTCTAGCCATGAAAATTCTTAGGCAAGGATATTATTGGCCTACGATGAAGAAGGACGCCTAAAAATTTGCTAGGGCATGTGACAAATGCCAGAGATATGTGAACTACATCACAAGTCCGGTAGCTTCTCTCACCTCCATGACAAGCCCATGGCCATTCGCCACGTGGGGGATTGATCTGATAGGAGAATTGCCTAGAGGGAATGGGGAGTTAAATATGTTGTGGTAGCAGTGGATTATTTTACGAAGTGGGCAGAAGCCACTCCTCTTGCAACCATAACGGCCAAGTAGATAACAGACTTCGTATTCAACGCCATTGTTTGCAGGTTTTGTATCCCATACAATCTGATTTCCGATAATGGGAAGCAATTCGACAGCAATGAGCTGAGGACCTTATGTGAGAACTTGGTTATAAAGAAAGATTTTGCAGTTGTATATCAATCTCAAAGCAATGATCAGACCGAAGTCATCAATAAAATCATCAAGCACACCCTAAAAGCCAAGTTAGAGGAAAGCAAGGGAAGTTGGCCGGAGGAATTGACTCAGGTGTTATGGTCCTACAACACTACTCCCATGAGTTCTACAGGGGAATCGCCCTTCGTTTTAATATATGGTTGTGAAGCCATAGTAACGGTTGAGATCGGAGCCGGGTCCTTTAGGAGAGATAAGTTTCAAGAAGGAGTCCAAGAAGTAAATCACAGGCTCTACCTAGACTTACTTGAAGAGACAAGAGTTAATGCTCAAGTGAGGTTAGCGGCATATCAGCAGAGAACGGTAAGATACTACAACTCAAAAGTTAGAGAAAGGCCAATTCAATTAGGTGACCTGGTGCTGAGGAAGGTGATGCCTCACGCCAAGACGGCAGGCCATGGAGTATTTGGACCTAACTGGGAAAGACCATACAAAATTAGAGCAACACTATGGGAAGGAACTTACTACCTAGCAGATTTAGAAGGCAAGCCCATTCCAAGACCATGAAATGCTGAACATTTGAAGAAGTATCATCAGTAGGGAAAGCCCTATATGTGTTATTTTTACATTTTTAAGACGATTTTCAGAATTATTAGAAATAGCAGCAAAACTTTATTTTACTCTCACTCTAAGGGGGTAGTAAGTAATGTAGTAATTTTATGACTATGTAGTTCTGGCCAGTGCAAAATATATGCACTGAGGTTTTAATAGTTAATATAAGTATTAGCATATTTTTCGAAGAACATAGAAAGAAATCAAGACAGGTTTCAAAAGAAGACGCGTCTATTGCAATTAGGGCGCGCCATCTATGATCCAAAGAGGACTAACTTTGGATAGCACAAATATATACATTCGGATTGGGGTATATTGCAAATTTGTTATAATGCAAATATTCTCCAGACAAACCAGAAAGCACTCCCCTTCTGCCTGGACGCGCCCTAATTATAAAACCTAAGGAGAAGCAAGCATACATAATAAATGCACAGAAAATATAAAATATCATTATGTAGCAAAAATTATAAACATTCATTTGATTAGGCGCGCCTAATTGCAATATACCGAGAAGGCAAAATTGAGGTCCAGTCAAAATAAGGCGCGCCTAATTGCATAAATATTCAAGAAAATACCAAGTCAAACAATGTTTACAACTTGCAAGGTTTTACAGAGGGCCTGCACCTCAGAAAAAACGAATGTCACTAGTTCTCGAGAGGTGGAAATGATTGAATAGGAGTAATTTGGAGGGCGTTTGTAGTGTCAACAGGGACCTCATCCATGTCAGGAGCGCCCGACTATCCTCCACAGGACACAACGTCTCGACCAACTGGACTTTGATTTCTTCCTCCGGATCCAATTTCTTCAAAGCAATGGCTTCTGCCTCTTCAGCCTTAAAATCGGCGATGAACTCCTTTGTAGCAAGACCCCATCTGGACTAGTCAAAGTTGGGTTCAAAAGCTAGGAATCCCTGGAGGAAATTTTGGAAGCCCAACACCTTTCTTTCTTCTTAGGCCGCGTCCTTGCCCTCCTCATAGGCGTGCCTTTCCATATGGAACCCGTCAATAATTTTTGAAGTATCTTCATTCTCCTTCCTAAGCTTCTCCAACTCTGAATTTGCAAGAGAGAGGTTAGTCTCATCCCTGGAAAGCTAGGTCTTGGCAATTGATAATTCAGTTTCAAGGCGCATTTTCATCTTGTTCTAGCTTACGCAGACGCGCCTTATCCTTGCTCCATGACCTTGATATGTTCATCACATGGAAGTATACCTCCCCGGCTGAGCGAATTAGGGCGTTGTCAGCCTCATCATCTTTCATGGATGACCAGAAGGTTAAGTCATCATCCACGATTAGAGGATGGACCAACTTCCCAATGCACGAAGATACAAGGGAGCTGGAAGTTGAACCTTCTATGACCTTTTGTTTCTTTGAGGGATGCGCACCTTGAAGAGGTGGCGCCCTTTGAGAATGTGCTTTGACGAGAGACTTGGGCTTGGTAGAAGAAATAAGTTGAGATTTCTTCTTATCAGCCTCAACTTTTTTAGGCTTGGCTGCCCAGCCTCTGGAAATTTTTGACGGCATTTTTGCAAGTAAACAAGAAGAATGGCAGTCAAAATAAAACGGGAAGAAAAGGCACCTTTTAAGGCGCACCCTAGACATAAAAAGCATGCATTATAGGTAAAAAATAATTAATCAAATAGTGCAATATATAGTAAGGAGCGCCAACCTTCTACATCACTATCCTGGAAAGAGTCACCCTCAGATCCTTCTTCCTCTGAGGGGGCGCCCTCATTGTCCGAAGAGAGGACATGCTAGATTGTCCCTACCCTCTCAGATAGAAAGCCCACTTCCTTTAATTTTTCAACAGTGATCAGATTCTTAAGGTCCTTTTGATCTTGAGGAAGGCTCAAGACAATTTCCACCCTTGCTAAGGTGGTGCCAAACAAATGGATTTGAGTCCGGAGAACTAAAGAAAAAGGACGTGTTAGAGGGAAAGAAGGAATAAATAAAGAAATGTGTATGTATGTTGGGCGCGCCCGAAGACTTACCTGAGATTTTGTTAAAATGAACTCGGACCCTAGGGATATCGTAGACATAGAAGTAGGATTCTTTCCACTTCTTCACGTTCGAAGTCTTCCCCTCAGAGAAGCCTCATTTGTTATGTTTCTTCTAAATCACCAAGAAAAAGTATCCAATACTACTTTGCCTTAACGAAAAGAAATGGCTAAACTCCTCTATGGTGGGTGCGTCATGATTTAAGGAATGATACATGACATATAAGGCTATGGAAAACTTTCAACCATTAGGAGAAAGTTGAAGAGGCGCGATGTTAAACCATACACAGATTGCTAAAAAATATGGGTGTAAGGGCGCGCCCACCCCCAGCTCAACCAATTTTGGGGAAGTCACCATCATGGGGGTTCCCATAGGTCTTATGTCGAATCTATGAGGATGCATCCTCCACATACCTTCCTAGTCATAGTATTTCATCGTCCAGGTAACCTACAAATCTGTAACTGAAGTTCTTAAACCAACATAGGCCAACTTCCCATGGCGTGCCCTCGCCTACTCCTTTTCCTTCTCAGTAACCTCTCTTCCACCCCAATCGATGTTAACCTCATCTTCAGGACGGGGGAAGGAGGTGGAGACAATGGCAAATCTTCATCTTCAGGTGCGCCCTCGGCTTCTGCTTGATATGTTTCGGCATGTTCCTCTATAGGTTCTTTGCCTTTCTTTTTTCTTTCAAGTTTTGTCACCTCTCCCTCTTCCGCTTCGGTGTCGTTATCTATGTTCACTGATATTGGGTGCGCCTGAGACACTGCATCTCGTATGGTTACTTCAGGAAGGATGGGTGGTGAAGAGGCTACCTCATCAAAACCTAATTCGTGTTTGCTCTTGCTGAGGTGCTCCATAAATTGTCTAACAACCCTTTTAGTCTTTGGGGAAAGAGGAGATGGAATCCTTGTGGGAGATATGGTCCCTCTGTATCTCTTAAAAACAAATTCTCGAAAGGGGTGAAAGGGAGGTTTGGACGCGCCCTCTTCACGGACCATCTGAAATGATGAAGGAAAATCGACACTTAGTATGGCCCTTAGAAGGCGCGTCCTGAAATAACGACAATGTAAGTAAGCGCGTCCTATATATCGTGTTACTCCTAAGTTATTATTACGGCGCGCCCACAGTAATATATATGGATGAAACCAAAAAGGCGCGCCTATGTTGGTAAGATCCTCCAGATTCTGGAAACATATATTTGAAAGTGATATATGCTAAAACAAGATCTAAGGCATATACATACTATTATACATACAAGAAGAAATGAAGAACATCGGGGAACTCGAACAGACATGTGTAGATTGCAATAATAATACTGGATGAAATGGAAAGAAGTAAGTAGCATTACGTACCTACTGTCGAGACGAAGATTTTTAGTCCAAGAAAGTGATTTTTGGTCGTAGGAATCATCTTAAATAAGCTTGCGAAGCTCTGTCGCGGTTAAGAGATGAGTTTCTGGGTAAAAAAGGAAGTAGGGTAAAGTGAAGATGGAAAAGAAGGAGCTTATATATATATGTGTGACATGGGGACACATGGCAGGGAATCATTGGCTTCCCTTTAACGTTGTTTCTCGTGCAAGGGAAGTGGGATATAGCAATAGTTTTGGCCAAGTTTGTGTGGACGCGCCTAGTTTGTGTGGCGCGCCTGATGTGAATCGTGAAGGCTAGGGGTGATCAACTAGTTGGGTAGACAGCAGGTTTCGAGAGGAATTTGTAGGCGCGCCTCAATAGGAGGATACTTTTAGAGCAAGAAGTCTTTCAAACATCTTCAATAATTTCATGACTTGGGGGTAGTTGTTGTGCATCAGTTTACATAAAAGGAGGGCGCGCCTTATTATCCTATATATAAGTTTGGTCAGGTTTCTTATGCATGGTTTTCCGCGTTATTCTGCTAAATACTCATATCGCTTTTTGTCTGGCAATAAGTTGAAGGATGTACCCTGTTCCTACGACGAAGGAGGGTGCGCCTAGGGTGAATCAGTGGAATTGTTTGTGGATTCTGACGAATTCTCGTGTTCTGCTAAAAAACTTTTTTACTCTTGTTGTCTGAAGAACATAGCTCCACATTCCTCGAGTTGCCCTCGTAAGGGAGTTATGAAGGCATATTTGGCCTAATCTTGGAAGATCCTTTCCATGTACTCAGGCGGGTTGCCCTCGTCTGGGGGTTTAGGATGTGACCTACAATTTGTGGTGGATCTAGTGCTGACATCTAATCAAGGTATCCTTAGAAATAGTCGTAGTGCGCCGGCTAGAGCCCACGGTTTTCGGGTCAATGTCAGATCAATGAAGTCCTTGAATCTTATACTGGGCTTTGACCTACCCAAACAAGCCCGAATGTAGAGTTCTCTTCCAGGAAGGTTCCACTTGCATTTTTTGCATTCGATTTGAAGAAGGAAATTCAGGTTTCATAACGGGCATCTGCTTTGCCAAGAACTATGTGGGCTTGATTCTCTATTTTGCCTATAAATAAAGGTATGTAGGCACATTGTTGGGGTCAGAATTATTAGAGTTCACAACCGCCAGAGAACACAAAACTCTAGTTATTCTGAAACCTAACAATCTCAGCCCCCAATCTCATACTAACCACCACGCTCCACTGCATCTAAGTCTCGTCAGATCTTTTTCCGGCAAAGAATCTCGATATTTGTTGATTATCATATTTCTCCTTTAACAAATGTGAAATGTAGTCTGTGTCCTATGTTCCTTCAGATTATTGACAGCACTTTAGTATGAAATATAATAACAATATAATACCATATAGATATTGGTTAATTGGTTGGAGTGTGATTGTTAATACAATACATATGTTTACACAAGTTTGAGTGTAAAATTTTGACATATAATTCGTTTATTACCTGATGATAATATTTAAAATCCGGAAAAAGATTTTTTTAAAAAAAACAAATGCTATTGCTAGAATAATACACGTTAAATCTAATAATTCATATATCACTAATGGACTGATGCTAGAATAATACACGTTAAATATTATCAGTTTCATCTATTTAAATTATAATTGTTTATTTACTATGCTTCCTCCGTTCATCAATTTATTTACATTAAGATGTCACTTAACATGAGTTTGGAAACGAGCTGAAATGGTACTCGATAGAGCTGAAATAAGAAAAAATAAATTACAAATAAGATGATGTAATGTTATATTATTACTTTTATATATTTTCTTTCCATTTGTATCCTATATCTTAGGAGTTGATACAACGAAAAGATTAAGAGAAAAGTTTAATGAGGAGAACCTCGATGAATGAATAAGCTTGGATCAAAAATATATATTCATTTAATGAGATTATTTATTTATTGATAAATAAATATAATATTTATTTATCGATAAATAAATATTAATTCATTTAGATAATATTATTAGACTTTTTTCTTAATTATATTATTTATATATATATTATGTTCAAATGTACCTAAAATTCACCGTGATTATAATTTTTATGTAAATTTTAATTACATAGTTGTACTGTACACGCGTGCATGGAATAGATAAAATGCTATAGTATCGTGTATTACACAAAATTAAGGATAAGATGAATTTTAGTGGAGGGAAGAACAATCAATTGTAGAGGCATTTTTTGAAAAAATATGACTTATTAATATGTTTGAAAATTATTATTAGATGAAATGTATTCATATATTATATAAATAAAAATATATTATTTGAAATATAGTGATTATTCATTTATATTTACATAAGTCATATAAAGATTACATTTTTATTTATTCGTTTATACATTTAGCAAGGTTATTCATTAAGCCCGTCTGCCCAAATTGGGATAGAAAAAATTTATTTTTTTATCGAGATTATTCATTTATCGAATATTTATTTATCGAGGTTCCACGGTATGATTCTCGACCCTATTAAAAATGTTGTTGTTTTGTTGAACTGGTGCAATTGTTTAAACTTCCTTGGTTTGAGTTCCAGTTGACATTACATCTCAGAATAAGGAGAAGGTAGTTTATGATAAGGTATTATTAATCATGGTCATGTATATTAATCTTTACCAGTTACCAAGTTGAAATTCTTTCATATATATTACCTTTGTTTCCCTTTATTTTAGGATCCTGGATTGTATGGTTTTTCATTTAAATTTGATGACGACAGCGGTATGTATAATGCATTATTTTACATAAATTTGCTAGCATCATCGTTATGTTAGCAAAAACTAATATATACTTTTCCTTTTCTCAGATTCATTGAAAGCCTTTGGATTTGTTTATACTTTCATTGTATTGTACTATTGTGCATAAAAATTCTTAGACTCTTTAATATAGACAAGAGCTGATGGTTTATTATTTTGTCATTATTACAGCTATTTTTACTAATATCTCTTCTTCAAGGAGTTGATGTTGCTTACTGTACTCATGCTCTTGCAAGACGTTTATCAAGGTCATACAATTGGGCAGTATGTATTTTCACCTTGGGCAGTATACTCTTACTGTATTCTGTTTTAACATCATGATAATATTATAGCTTTAAGTTTTAAGTTTCAGTGACATATTTTAACATTAATATGTATAGCCTAATCACAGTTTTGTTCCTTAAGTGACGAATGGGATAACTGACGGATTCGGATTTAGGATTTGATATTTAACAAGGTGTCAGCATCATGAAATGTATGCTTCTGTTGAGACTTATCCCTTTTCTTGAATCACTGGTTCTCTTATGAATCATTTTAATTTTGTTACAATGAGAGGATGTTTATGTTGGTTTTGTTCCCACAGATTCTGAAAACCAACTTGGTAACTTTTATTATTGGCATCATGGCATGATTTTGGAGCACCATAAAAACAGATGTGTTGCAAATGGCGTAAGGCAAGCACCTGGAAATCTCAAAATAATATATTTAAATAAAAATAATGGTAATAAATACATAATGCTTTTGTTGTCATATATATATATAAAGATAGTTTGAAATATGCAATAATATAAACAGTATATTACAGGATGAGAATAATTTTACATTGCAACTTAGAAGTTACAAGAGGTAGGTGGGAAAAAAAATTATTGTTCACAATTAAATTTGAACAATTTGCACATTTTATTAATATGGATTTATTTTTATGAAACTATACATTATTACGTGATAATTGGTACATACTTTGTCACAAAATTATTAACTTCAAATTGATTAAACTAATTTTTTTAAGAAAAATAGGAAATCTCATGTAGATTAATGAATTAACATTGACAAAATGGTGTCTCACTCTCTCCTATCTTTGCTTGCAGGCAACCGTAAAGGGAAGTAATTTGGTAAACGTGCACAAATATTACGTGTACTTCTTTTTTGTATATTTTTTATTTGACATCAAATTGTTACCAGATCCCGTTTTCTGATTTGAAATATGTTGTATCTAATTATAGTGAAAATTGTCTAATTTAACTAATACATTGATAATAAATCTTAAATCTTAAAGTAATAATATTAAAAAGAAAAATTATGACAAAAGTAATATTATTTGATATAGTTAAACCAATAATTAATTTAAATGGAACTTTTGAATATTATTAAATTTGTAAAAGAACTAAAATAAAGGTTATTATTTTATTACATTCCACCACGCCCATAATAGAAACTTATTTTAAATTAGAAGTCAGGTTAAAGGCGGCGAGAAATTTTATTTTAAAAAATTTTATTTTAATTATAATAAATATTACACTATTTTTAAAATAAGTGATTCTTATATTTAATTATAAATATTTGTTATTTTACTCATATAAAAAATTCAATTAGAATTCATAATTAAAAGTAATTTAAACTCGGTGACAAAATATGTATATTTAGTATTATTTAGTTTTAGTTTATAAATTGAAAACTATAGTACTTTTATATTTTTAGTTACCTTTCTATTTTGTATTAATGATAAAACTTTGTACATAACTTTTTGTTTTTATATTTATTTAGGTGCTGAAATATTGTCTTAATCGAAAATATAATAATTATTTATTATAATAATTAATAGAAATGGAGTGTTTTATGTTAAATTATAGTTAATCTTATTTATTTTACAGGTGGCTTAGAGAGGAAAAAAAGTTTAGTTTAATAAATAAATATATCAATGAAAAATAGTAAACTGTAACATACAAAATTAATATAAAAATAATCACTAATAATAAAAACTATTTTAAAAAATTATTAAATAACATGTTTACATTGTCAGGTGAACAAAATTAAAACTATAGTAAATGAAAGTGTGATTTTAATATATATTTCTTTTATACTTTAATTTATGAATTCAAGAGGTAGTGTAATGTGAGAAAATCTTTGAAAAATTTATTTAAAATTACTATTAAAATATAATATTTTAGTGTTTAAACATAGTATAATTAATTTATATTTCGTAAATATAAATAGAAGTGATCTGAATACGATAATATAAATTATTTATTTAAAATAAATTAAACTAAATTTTAAATTTTAAATTCGGATCCGATTAAATTTGGTTTACAATACAGTTTAAACTTCCGGATATCGGTTTTACTCACCCCTATTTATACTAATTATTAGGAAAAAATAAAGAGACTAATATAACAAATAAATGAACCAACCGGATCTAATCGTTACGAAATTTAAAATTTAAATTTAATCCATATTGAATGGATCAATATAAAAAATATATTAAAATGTTAATAAAATTTTACTAATTTGTATATATATATATTATTAAAGGATTATAAATCAAAAAATAGAAATATAATGATCAAGTACAACCATGCAGAGCACGGTTGGATAGCCCAAGTGGTTGAGACTTATCCTCTGTCGTTCCAGGTTCTGGGTTCGACCCTGGCTCATCCCGCTCGATGGAATGTACGACGATATATGTGAAATCATTATGAATCAGGTCGCGCTGAGAGTTCCCCCAAACACTTCAGTGGCCTCAAAATTACTTGCACACAGCTAGCTCTTATTAATATATAGATATGAGCGAGGCATCTCTGCTGCTTTCAAGCCAATGAAGTGTTCAAGGGAACTCCAAGGTAAACCTGACATGTTCAAGACTCATGTAACACTAATTCTTACTCAACACATGTATTTTGTATGTGGTGATTTCAGATATATAGTGCCTCACTCGGTGACTATCAATAACTAGGAATATACATTGTTTGATGAACCTGGACGTGATTAATTATTTCAGTTGTAGAAGTATCGATATACACTCAGATTTCTCAGCCCCATACAGGGATCACCAACTTTAGTTATAACACCCACACAAAAAAAGCAAGAAAAAGATGGAACCTTGATACTTGCCACTAATTTTTTAATAATAGCTGGCCAGGCCTAAACAACTAATACAACACTTAATTAATGGAGATCCATCAAATGGCTACAGTTAATTACTAAACTCAGATGGAATTCTACAAGTGCTATTTGATAAATGTAAAGGCTACAATTAAGCTGAGGAAATTAACTCATTGTGATAGATTCTGTTGATGAAAAATGGAATCAGATTAGAGGATACATCATGGTAGATCGAATAAAGTACAGGTACTAGTAGGAGAGTATATACCATATTGGCAACACCCCAGCTTACAGAGGTTTTCCAATGTTAATCTAGACATCGATCTAGTCGTAAATGCGATTAGGTTCAGTACAGCTGCTCTTTCCCATTACACTTACACATGATCCTTTGCTCAAATCTAAGACTGGATACATTCTTCGTCGATTAACATTCGAATAGCAGTGACAATGTACAGGCTTCTCATATATGCACCAAAATATTACTATCTATACTGCCCGCAAAGACAAATATTTGTGTCTCACTCAAATTCAAATACATGTATCTCCTACTCAATTTCAAACACATTCTTTTAATCAATAAACAACCATGTTTTAATTTCCTCATTGTCAACCTCTTTAATTTATTTAATATCATATTTTATTAATTAAATTTTATAAATATTAAAATAATATTATTATTTTATTTATATTAATTAAATTTTATTATTGTGCTCTATCTATATTATATATATTTTTATATTATATTAATCTAAACGAACTTATTTTTAATTAGAATATAGAGTTGTACTCACATCTAATAGCATGTTTCAATTTTCTCATCGCTCAAACACTTTAATTTATTTAAAATTTCAATTTTATAATAAAAAATTTTGAATATTAAAACTATATTAATATTTTATATATATTAAAACATACTCTTTTATTTAAATTTTAATTAAAATATTTTCTAATATATTCGAAACTCTTTTTATTAATAAAATTTGTTAATGCTTTGCACATGTTATTAATCTATGTTAATATAAATATATAACAATATATTAATGAGAATTTAAACACATAATATAAATATGATTCAAAAATAATTTATCTCATGTACAATATTACATAAAAAATATTAATAACATAAATAATCAATTAAATATTTAATTCATTTAAAATATATAATATATTATTTAGCGCTTGATGTTACTTAAGGTTATAACAAAATATCCTTAAATACAGGGAGGTGTGCATTATTATTACAAAATTGTGCACTCAGTTTTTGTATTGAAAGAGCTTATAGTCTTAGGTAATATCCTTAGGATCCTTTTTCTCTATTATTTATTACTCTCCTCCGCTTTGCACGGGTTACAGGTTAGTATATATATACCGGTTCAACGTGAAAACTAGAGGCACAACAAATGAAACAAGCTCGATAAGCAGTACTGACATGGTCATGTACTTAAGGATCATAATCATCAGGTCACCCCTAGAGGTTCCTCAAACACTTCATTGGGAATGTTAATTCTGCCTACTGAAGTGTTTGGGGGAACTCCTGAGGTTATTTGATCGATATACTCTGTAATTTTTATTTTTTTGTTAAACTCAAATACTTTATTTCTCTTTTTAGTTTCTTAAATATTTTTCAATGCATCAGGTTTTAAGTACATTATTACTATATATTCAGACGAGTTACTTTTAATACTTGTTAGTATCTTATTATTTTAAATTTTAATATTTTACTTTTTTATTTATGTTTGCTCTTGTTTATTTCAGCAATATATTTAAGATACTAGTGTACAAAAGTATATATAACATCAGAAAAGTCTAGTTATGAATGCAAGTGACTAAATGTTAGTACTAGACTCTATACATATATGCAATATGCTTTGTATCGAAATTTGAAAACAATTCAGCTCAATTTCCGCTAGCTTTTCTAGTGACAAGAATATCGGGTTAAATATCTTGTTGGTCACTGAAATCAGCCTGATGTATCAAGATGGTCACTGAACTGAAATTGGACTCATATAGGTCACTAACTTGAGTAGATGGTACACTCCGTTAAGTCATCTAACGGAAGTTACGTGACATGACAAAAGTTGCTAACATGGCATAAGAATCAAGTTTCTTTTTAATGTTTGGACAAAGAATTTGATCACTGTCAAACATTTCTTCCATTTTTATTTTAATTCTAGTCATGAGCTTGAATGTAATCTCCTGTATCATTGTTAAAATTGGCATATACCTCTCAGTAATGATCCAAGCATTGAGCATTCGGACATGTTATTATCAACATTGTCCGCTTTTGATGTTGTTGCAAAGTGAGCCTTAGTCCAAGTTTTAGCATCAAGGTTCCTAAATTGGTCATAAGCAGGCCTAGACTGTTTTGCAACTTTTGCAAAGTAAAGCTTGCAAAGTAAAAAGAAACATTAAAGCAAAGTCAGCAACTTTTGCCATGTCACATAACTTCCGTTAGATTACTTAACGGAGTGTACCATCTGCTCAAGTTAGTGACCTACATGAGTCCAATTTCAGTTCAGTGACCATCTTGATATATCAGACTGACTTCAGTGACCAACAAGATATTTAACCCCAAGAATATCATAAGTTGTCATCAGGGGTCACACCTTTCTCCAGCATCTCATCATGCAATTTAAATGTCTATTCGGTTGGGTGTAATTTTTACATTATTATAATATAATATAACATTATTCATTAAAAACATTTTATATCAAAATAGTATAAAAATTACGTTATTTTAATGTCTAACAGGATAGCCCTTTGAAAGAAACAGACATTACAGCTCTGCCAGACTCCACTACTTTGTAAGCACAGCGTATATATGTGCAGAATCATCCACATTTATAACTAAAACAGGTGAAACATGAAAACAAAACTTTTACACTTTTCCAATGTCAAGCAGCCAATGCATATTAAACAGGAGGTAAACTGGTAATGTAATGTTGAGGACTCTAGAATACCGGTCATCAAATCAGAAATGTTCAAATTAAATGCAAAACACAATCAAATCTTGCTGCTGATTATGAGCAAGACACAACATATCACCGTTAAATCCCCCACTCTGACTATGATTCATGTTTTCATCAATTTTCTTCAATTCTTCTACGAAAATGCTAGTACTCTCATCTCTATGACCACATGTGTTCCTCTGCTCCTTTAATGCTCTGATGCAACAGATTCCTGCACCAATATATTGTCTTTGACTTCAGCTGCATAACCCATGACGGGCTGAAGTAAGCTTGGATTTGCATCCAGTTCCTCGTTGTTTTGAAGTGCACTCGCATTACTATTAGTATTAGATGCTGAAGTTTCTTGAGATGCCAGTTTATCTGTTTCGTCCACTGGGATAATCTTTTGGGATGCTGCTGCATTTTTTTCACTTGTCATGTTGGTTTTCTGTGAAGGCAGCTTAGGAAGGGACTTCCGGATAGGCTTCTTTAATTGAATGGGAGAAGGTGAAGGTCCTTTAGCAGAATTGCTCTGAATCAATTTTTCATCCACACTTAACCGGTTGGAACGGAAATTACGCCCATTGTTTTCTTCAGAATCTCCAATCAGCAAGTCCTTGCGAGCAAACTTGGGAGATTTCGCTCTTGTTGTTGGTTTCTGTATCACAATCGCAGAAAACATAAGGACATCAATATTATTAAACCAATAGGCTCCCATTCGTGTTACCCCGCAATACTATTTTTCAGGCGTTGTGATTGCTTTCAAGCAGTCATTATAAAGAAAAGAATCATGTAAATCTCTTCATGTGACCATTTAACTATCATCTATTACGATAACCTATATGTACCTATACCGATACTCTAAACAGATTATCAACCTTTCATGCACAAGTCAGTTCTCTTTCTTCTTCTTGCTTTAATTTATTTGTGTGTACACGCTTCTTACCGACACTTTACTTTGACAATGTAGTTTGATGGGATGGGGTGGAATGGGTTATTAATTCACAGACATTAAGGCATTATACACATATACTTCGAGTCAGGCAATAGCAGTGTTGTAATAATTATATGAACCTGCGTAAAATTCAGCCAAACTTCAACAAATCCATGTAAAATAATATACTTCAAGTCAGGCAATAGCAGTGTTGTAATAATTTTGTTTCCCTGTAACATCATAACAGCTTTACAAAGCTACAATAATACAGCTGAATCACAATCAAATATTAAATTAGAAGTCTAACTGATAAAAGTAAGCACCAAAATCATTCACTCACAAATTAAAAAATAATAAGAAGAAGAAAATTAGCTGGGCAAAAAACGTAGGCACAAAAATAGAATTCAACAATTTTAGTGTTCATTGTTTTATACTTGTCTAGAACTCCAGCCTACAGGAAGATCAAACCTCTGATGCAGGCACCAACCTAATATCTATCAAGTCCATGCACTTATATTTTTCAAAATATTAGTGCATTTATGGGGAAGGGTCAACAAGAAACACCAAAGTACGACCGCTAATGCAAAAAGCACTCATGGTAAGTTTCTTCACCATCAATAATAAAATTGTCCATGTGTAGAGAAGTCTTTAGATCCTAGTTATCGCAGAGAGGTGAAGACAATCTAGTCACAGAAAGTGACAAGACTTGCATAGTTCGCTACATCCTGCTCCAAGTTGACTGTGCCATTTAATATTCAGGCTCATCGCTACTGGAAGCAATGATCTGACCTATCCTGTCTCAACAACAGATCAGACAGGACAATTATCTTTCATTGGACAAGTCATTTTTCTAAAGTACCTCCAAGACCAGGCATTCCAAGTCTAAGGTCAAGTTCTCTATGTTGGCCTGATAAACAGTATTATGAAACAAATTTGAGAAGTTAGAATAACAAATTGCAGGACCCCCATGAAACGGCCTCCGCTGTCAAAAATAGTGGAGAATCCCTCATCTGACATGTTTACATTTCCGGGCTGAAAACCAGTGGCAGGGCTAGGATTCAAGTTCAAGAGCCAAAATCGATTCTCAATAAAATATAATTGTGTCACTAATTTTAATTTAATTGGCTAATCTAGAAGTAAAAACTAATCAGAGGACACATAATATAAGACACAACAAAACTGAGAATTATAAGAGACAAAACAAATAATCATATAAATATATAAATAATGTGATAAAAAGAACAGAACAAAACTATAAACTTGTTATATAACTACTGCAGTACTGTGTGTGTAAAAGAAAGGGGGGAGGGGGTATAGATTAATGCTAACAAGAATTTATACCAAAAAAGCCAAATAAGCTCCAATACACCTGAACACTAGATTACTACTTAAATAAACTAATAAAAATCAAATTAGTAGTAATGGATCAAGGGTTCAAACTTCAAACTCTGCGAAGGCACAAGTGTGAGTGTTTAAAGTTTTACAAATAACAATTTCCAAAAAAAGGAAATTTGAGGTAGACCAGGGGACCCTTTGCATCCTTGGTGTCTTCGCAATTGACAACAATTAGGATGGTCTTGATGGTGTATAATGTTGCCTCGTTCATGGAATTATTGTGCTTTTAGATGTTGATGATCACATAGAATTTTCCAAAACTATATATGAACCTTTCATTAAATGAATAAAAACTTTGTCTATCAATCTACTGGTTGAAGATCACAAGCAAAGAAATCAGCACTTTAATCATTTCTAGAAAGGGCTTTTTAAGGTAATAACTGTAGCAGTGTCGTCTGTCGTGGTAACCTTCAGCGATGTCACTCGAGATAGTAAAGCCTACTCTGATCAAAATTCCTCCAAGACGATAGCCTATACTTAAGAATGCCAGAAGCTTACATGAAATCTTAGATGCTACTGCTAAGGAGACAAGCGCAAATACACAAAGGGAAAATGAGAAAGAACAAGGATGATATTCATAATATTTTGTGTTTTTTTTTAAAAACAACTGCTCAGAACAACATAGGTTTGTATATACATCCCTCTAAAATCAACAACACTTTAAATTTTAATGATCATTAAGTGAGCAAATCAAATGGCAAAGGAGATTATGATGATCTTAACATAACGCATAGGGCTATACAATAGCTATGATACACACTGTTGATGTTACCTCGGCATAGAATGTGATTCTCATTCACCACAGTAACGTATGTACTGGGGTTTTCTTAATCTTTCTAATCATTTCCCATTCATTAATGACTAATTCTTTGAAGAGTAAAATCACATTTAACAAATTTTATATGCACTCCAGCTACTACTGACTAGACATCTAAATATTTGGTTTTTTTATTATAAAATGTGTTTAAGGCTTTTAGCACGATTTCCACCTAATTTACAGTTTAAATGTATATTATTAGTTATGGTACAATTGTTTCAAATAAGTTAAATCCTAGGGTCGTCTACATGCCAAGTTCTAAATTAAACAGATAAATATCCTGATCAGATAAATATCCTGATCCCTTAACACCCTCCCTCAAGAATGCTAGTCTTGACTCTTGTTATCTTGTATTATGACTTAAAACATGTTACAAACGCCATATAGAAAATGGGACAAAATATACATACAAAGAAAAAACCAAAAAAAACTATGTGATTTTATACTAATATTCACGTCATATTTAGTCATTTGATGCCATATTGCAGACACTAAAAAATCATAATTTCCTAAATCTTGAAAAACACTCCACAATTTTGCCAAAGACGAGGGTCTTCAAAGAAACAGTCTCTCAACTCTTATTCCAGGAATTGAGGTAAAGTCAGCATACATCACAGTTTCTGCAGACCTTACTTCCAAATGGGACATACTGGGCATGTCTGGTTTGGTTTTTCATCAGTTAGTTAATAAAACATATTAAAGGTGACTTCAAATTTCTTTATTAAATCAATAACTAAATTAGTAGGAAGCCTCAAAGTTTTCTGTCTCGTCTATATCTTTATACATATAATAAAGAAAATGCCCAACAGACTATTAAAAATTCATCATTATAAGTAATAATTTGGACTAAAACTACCTTCTTCAACTCTGGTTTAGGAGGAGGTTCCTGATAGAAGCTTGGCATGGGTGTAGCTTTAAATTTCAAACTCTTCCTTAACATTTTAATCTCAGCTTCTTGTTGCTCCTGTTCAAATATGTGCAGAATAGCATAATTACACATGCACAGTGTAATAAATCTTAAATTGAATCCCAGCACTCTACTAGTACCTTGGTTTTGGCTTGGAGGTCACTCTTCTCCATTTCCTTAGCATGGATCTTTTCCTCAAGTTTTGAAAAATACTACACAAAAGAAAGTCAAAAAAGATTCTCAATCGAAACTGAACAAACCACTGGATGATGCAATTATGCTAATAAGAAAAATTAACCTCTCTTCTCTTCTCAGCTCTTTCATTGCACTTGAAACTGAAACCATATGAAGGCAGCATTCCTGATCTTTGGGATTTACCATCTCCCAGACCTGAGCTTCCAACGAATACTTAATAATCAATTGGTAAATAGATCAATAAACCAAGTAAATTAACATGGAATTTGGTTAAAATGTACCCACCTCCTTTGAGTTACCAGACGATATTATGTAATCAACATTACCCATTTTTTGTCGCGACTATTATTTATCCTTTAACACATCAATTGTCCTAACTCCTAATTACTATTCTGTACTCCCTTAATTCCCATAAAGTTGGTTGAATGCTTTTCTTATTTTGTTAACATTTGTTTCAACAATTCTCGGTTTCATATTCACATTTATGGCCATACATATAACTAATATTAATCAAGCTCACAATACATGAAGAAGAATAAAGAGAAAGAATGTGATGACCTAAACAGTAAAGAGATGTAGTTCGTAATACAGTAGGTCAAGTGATTCGATGAACAAAAAATAATTTTTGATAATGCGGGTGTTCATAATTAAGATAAATAACAAGGGATGGGGGGAGGCAAAAGACCTGAGGGGGGAAAACCAGTGTTACCTTCAGCTTTATTTGGCTCGACTTTTTTCCCTTTGTTTGGTTTCATCTTCTCCCTGCAGTCCAGACATAACAATAAATAAAATTCTGGAAAGCTACAAGAAAAATTCATTCTCTCACTGAAAAAACACAACAGCAAGCAATTGCAGATTAACGTAAAACTCTGTCGAGCAGAAAGCTAATTATTCCACAGGTGTAAGGATCATACGGTAGGCCTTGTGATTCTTCCACATTCTCTTCAGCTGACTGTCCATTGCAATTTTTTGATTGCTGGAACGCATAAAACCAACAGTATCAAAAATAAAATGGTAGGGAAAATGAGGCCGGCAATCAGTAATTTAAAATAAACCACAAATACATTTAGAATATGAAAAACTATCCAACCCTGTTGGAAGCCACTGAACATGGTGTCAGTTATAAATTTAGACATACATACCTTAACTTGGGAAGAAGTTGATCGTGGCATATTTCCTTCATTAGTACTCTTCACTTGCACACCCGAAGCTTTATTGGGTCCCAGGTGCTTCACATTCTTAGAAGTGACAATACCTTTACGAAATGTAGAACCCTTTGACTCATTCATTTTTTTCACTTCGGGTTCCTATTGGTAAAATGGCATGGGCATGTTAGGTATAATATTAAAGTAAAATACATTACAAGCAGTAAATAATGAGCTGCATTTGCTACCTTAGAGGCTTCAAGGCTATTACTTTGATCAGAAAACATTGATGTGTCAGCTTCTTGACCTAGGGAGTTCCCATTCAGCTGAAGCATTCCTTCAAAACTTTCAATCGATACTTCATTGCCGGAACTACTTTTAACAGTCTCGTTCACTTCCTCTAGAGACATTTCTTCATCCCACTTAACGGGAAGTTGTTCACGTACTCCATTTCTACCCGTCGATCCATTCTCTAACCCGGGTATGTAGATATCAGTATCCGTCATACTCTGCAAACTCAACGACACTCCCACCTTCAAAAAACAAACCAATCAGTAAAGAATGCAACACATTACAATCAAAGTGAGAAACTGTGAAATCTTGAACTTTATTATAACAAATTAACAACATGAAATATACAAAATTGACAAGTCATCAAAACATCAGATAAATTTTAATTTCAAGCTCATTCCTCTACAATGTTATATATATACATAAGCACAGATTAGATTAGATCTTCTAATCTACTGAAAAATCCATTCTTTACAGCCTAAGATTCAGCTAAATAATAAGATAATTAGGATTTCAAGATAAACATAAAACACATATAAAAAAAAAAGCAAATCAGTGAGCATACATTGAGATCTCAAGTACATATAGAACACACATCTATACATTAATTAGTACACAAATTAATAGAAAATTAAAGTAAAGTAGAGACTAACCCAGCAATGAATCTGAAACCAAAAGGGGTTGTTTGATCTTGAGAAGATAGTAAATCTGAAGTGATAAAAAAAGAATTACATCAGAAAATGTGAAAATTCTTGGTGGGGTTCATAATTGTGTTCATGGGTTTTATGTTTGTTTTTTTTATAAGTATTCTTGAAATGCTAAAAGTGTTCAAGACTTGGCATAGCCCATTACACCGCAGATCAGTTCACTCTCCTATGTGAGTATAATACTATAGAGTATAGATACACTAATGTTTTCAGACAAAAAGACATGTTGTATGTATAATGTATGTATGTATAATGTATGTATGTATGGGTGCGTTTTTTAAGCTGCGGGAGTGATGTCAACCTCGGTACAAAAGGTGCTGTTGGATTTACCTTATGTTTGAATAAACGTGTGTTTATTTTTCATAAGTATTGGTAAATATTAAAATAGATCACATTATTTAGAAAAAAAAATATCTTTTAGAAAAGAAAAAGATGTTTATTTATTGCGTATTCTGAATTTGTATTTTTGACCTTGCAAATTAAATTTATTAAAATATTTTACATAAATGAATTTATTAATGTCTAAGATTAACATTCAATTTTTAAGCAACCGGGGTTGAAGAGTTGTGGCCGGTAGCTGCACCAAGCAAATTGAGTCCTAGTCATCGGGAGAGATTTTGATTTATACGGCAGGTGAAATCAACCTATGACGCACAACATCCCACCCTTTAGACTACCACTCCTACATTTAAATACACTACATCAATCAAATCATTAAAACAATATATATTTGATTAAAAGATTTTATTAGGTGACTTAATTAGGCCCAACAGTCGCTAATCCGGACACCATAGTCAGATATTAACACACTTTAAAATTTATCAAGTCAAACAACTGTTATTTAAAAAGAGAGAAAACATTACCAAGTGAGCACTAATGCACTACTATAAGCATCCGATCCAAAAAATTCAAGATTTAAGGTGGTTGGAGAGGCACAATCATAAATTTATTTCTGTTATTTAATTGTTTGAGCAGTTCAGTAGTGGCCAAAGTTTATTTAAGATTAGAAGCAATCACAAGAACTTTTAATTGTTTTTCTATATGTGACAAACTAAATTTACAGTCTAAACCATTTTTAGGTTCAACACTGCTGCATAAGATAATGGTATCAGGCTAATTATCTAATCTTTGTTCTTGGTTTTCATTTGGTAAATGGAACTTGTGTAGATGCTTGCTGTCACTGCCTATAATAAAGAACATGAATTAGCATACTCAAGAAAATTTATTGGTATATATATAATGGCTACTAGTACAAAATTCGAGTAATCTAATAAATATACACAGACAAAACATGAGAAAAAAATAAGTAACACTATACTTGATCAAGGATCTTGTTCAACATCTTAAGCTGTTATCTGGGGCCTGAAAGTCTTGCTGCAGAAAGATATGCATCACTATTACAATCTGACGGCCCCCAGGAGGTTCCCTCTTCACTAACTGATTTGCAGAAACTCGAATACAAGCGAGAGTTCAGTTGTGATGACATTGGTGGTGGAGGTACAGGAGATAACCCTTCAAGCATTTGTACTACTTTTGTCATTGATGGTCTATGAGACATATCATCCTGTATACACCACAAAGCAACCTTGATTGCTATCATAACCCTCTCATCCGATTTTGCCATTTCCAAATTTGCGTCAAGAATGTCTGTTAATTTACCTTCTTCCATCATCTTAAAGGCATAAGATGGGAAATGTGATTTCTCTGAAGTTTCTGATGCGTCGTAGTTTTTTCTCCCTCCAATGATCTCAAGCAACACCATCCCGTAGCTATAAACATCACTCTTTTCGGATATTGCATAGTTAGTGATCCATTCCGGTGCAAGGTACCCTCTAGTGCCCCTTAGTGTTGTAAAGACATGACTCTGCTCTCTGCTCATTAGTTTGGCAAGACCAAAGTCCGATACTTTTGCTAGGAAATTGTCATCTAGAAGCACATTTTCTGGCTTAATATCACAATGCACAATTTTCACATCGCAGTCCTCGTGGAGATATGCTAATCCTTTTGCTGTGCCTACAGCTATATTGTACCTTGTATCCCAATCCAACATTTCCGCTTTCTTTCTTTTAAAGAGCCATTTATCTAGTGAGTTATTCGCCATGAACTCATAAACAAGGAGTTTGTGTGAACCTTCTGCACAAAATCCTTTTAGTCTCACCAAGTGTAAATGATGAATGCTACCAATGATACTGACTTCAGCTTGGAATTCCTTCTTCCCTTGACCAAGGCCTTCCAATTGTTTCACAGCCAAACGGGTACCATCCTTGAGAATTCCTTCATAAACAGAACCAAATCCCCCTCGCCCAAGTATTGCAGAGAAGTCCTTGGTTGCGACTTGGAGATCTTTGTAACTAAAACGAACTGGCATTCCAGATATACTTTCCAAGAAATTATCCTCTTCCGAATCTTCTTTAGGAGACTCGGGTAAAACATTACTCTTTTTAAAGTAATGGAATCCTGCAAAAAGTAGAACCAGAATAACAAGTGTTGTGATACTAACTATGATGGCAACAATCGTGACATGTTTCTTGCTGCTTCCGCTGCTACTAGAATCTCCACCATTGCCATCAGTACTTGAAATCTTCATGTATGAGACGAAACCATTTTCTTTTGAACTTCGTAAGCTTCCAACATGGTAAAAATGAAAACAATTTCCAGTTTTGTTTTCAAAGAACATGAGAAGACATGAACAATTATGAAGGCAAGAGGATTTGCAACCATCTAGGTCTGTCTTAGAAGAGGGTGTTGCAAACCCAAGGGCAAAATAGCTAAGGCCATCTCCAGCATCTGCGAGCTCCATAGAACCCTCAGATCTGTTACATGGAGACGCAACATCAGGTCTGCAATTTGGTTTAGAGGCAAGGGCACTAGGACATTGACAATTGTTGTTAGTACCACAAATTTGATAAGGGTCACAAGCTTGAGGTCTGCTGCAAGAATCAACAGGAATCTTTGTCGGTGAATCATTGCTTGAGCTTCCACTTTCAAGAGTATAGAATGTAATATATCCATCACTTCCTAAAGTTGCAGCCCAAGTGGCATTTGTATCACTGTTTGAGAATATGAATTGCCATAGAAAAACTTTGTTCTTATCATAAAACCTCCAAGAATTGGCATCAATGGATGCAAAAGTGACACCAGCACCATTTTTATTGATGGTTTTTCGATTATCCTGCCCCATAGACCAATATGGTTGTGGTTTTTCAAAATTTGCATAAAGGAGCATATCTCCAGATTTCATTTCAAGAAAATAGCTCAAATTATTCGAGCCCGGATCGCTAACAAGCTTCATTCCCTCACTAAACTCTTGGTTTGGCAACAAAGTATTAGTTGGATGGCTAAAGCTCTGCCAAATTATTTTACGATTGTTCCCAACTAAAACAAGATTTCCCGAGTTCTGCAATTCCATAGCAGAAACTCCTTTTTCTGCAGTGTTTGTAGACCAAACTATAGATTCACCACTTCGTAAAACAGCATTTCCACTTTCATTAAACATGAAGAGATCAGAACTTTTAATTGGGGTGCCTCTATTGGCAGACCAAACAGTTGTTGAACTGCTTACATGAACAACTGCCAGTACAAACAAAGTAACATCTTTGGTAGTGGTGAACCCGAAACCGAAATCTGAATTGTTGGACAATAGAAACAACCCCTTATTGTCAATCCAGTGCATTTGATCCCCTTGAAAACCTGGCTTTATAATACCATTAAACCGATCACTGGCCAGACAATTTTCAGGCTGAAAGAGGATAAACAAGCACATTCCTATAAAATTCAAGAAAGCCCAAGTTCCCATCATCACTAACAACTAAATTTTGCTAATACAAGGAAAATTCTAGCAAAAAATGTGTACTTGGAAGAAAGGAAAGAAGGGCCTAACAAAAAGAGTAATTTGTGGTATCAAAATCTGTGATCAAGACTCAAGAATTGAATATACCATCAAACTTTGCACTAAGCAGTTTACAAAGTATCATGAACTAAGCAAAGTTGACAGAAAGTATGGTTGCAGGTGTTACACAAACCAAACATTATGTCTGTGTGTGTGTATATATCTTTCAAGTCTACAAAGCAATCTAGAAAACATAGAACATTCAAAGGGTACTCTTGTTTTGTCAATACAATAACATATGGCTAGGATTACATACATGCAGAAAGTTTTATCCAACTAAAATTGACTAATAAAAAAATGATAATAGAAGTAAAGACCGGGCAAGGACTAATCAGAACTGGCAACTGGGAAATCTTGTTTGAACATGAAAAAGAAGACAACCCCACTTGCAGGAAAAAGAAGGCAAACTATCTGGAGTTAAATATATAGCATCCTAGCAGGTATAAGTGGCTGTCAATTAACAAAATTGACAAAACAAAATAAATTTAGATGAAAATTTAAATGAATTATCCCTGTATTAATAGGATATAAAATTCAAACAGAAGAAGACTGGATCAGCTGCATTTGTCAAAAGAATAGGAAGGATCTGAGGCAGGTTTGAATGTATCATGTATTTAATGCTGCCATGTCTAGCAATACCTGTCTAGTGTCCAAGCATTTCATACTAAAAAAATATTTAAAAAGTGAATGCAAGACAGATCTATAGGTAAATTTGTTTAGTGCTACTAGCATATAGAAGGATTGAATCTTGTGACATCAAAAGAAGATTGTCAAAAGCGAAAAAATATATCAGTAAACATCGTTTTCTATAAAAGTAAACCTTAAAATTAATCTATTTGTTTCCCTTAAAAAAACAATAACATAGACATATGAACATGCACTATGCACATACAAAATTTACAAAACGGAGCTAGGTCTGCGGATAACATAGCTTATGTTCTACGGAAGGTAAAAATGTTAAAAAAATTGCGAAAAAATGATGTAGCCCCTCTGTATTATTTTTTACATGAATAATAAATACAAAATGTTGTAACGTTCATTTAATTAAAGATCCGAATCTATAAATAATATTCCCTCCGTCACATATTTCTTGTCTCATTTTGACTTTTTAAAGTCAAATTAATCAATTTTGATCAAGAAATTAAACATATTATATAATAATATATATTTTTAAAAAAATATATAATAAAATTTAACTATTCTATTTTATAAATTAATTTTTAAAGTCATAAAATTATAAATAAATATTTTTAAATTGTTAATCAAAATTAAAAAAAAAATAATTTTAAAAAATTAAAATGAGACAAAAATTATGAGAGAGAGGGAGCAGGTAATATTACAAGAGTATACGGGGTGTAGAAAACGTAGGTGGTGGGTGGAGTTGATAGCAAGGTAGACGGGTATGGATGGGAAGTAAAGAGAGAAAATAAATGTAGGTTGTTTGTATAAATTAGTATAAAGAAAAGAAGAGTTTGAACAAGTGTGAGATGGATAGGTCATGGGTCATGGGTCAAGAGTTCTCGCCTACTAAACACACAAGTTCATACATGCCAATTGCCAAGTCCCTACTTGACAACGCGGGTACCTCTTGTTCAACTTTTATTTTTATATTCACGTGTCTCCAATTTTTAATTTTTTTAAAAAAAAATAAAAAAACAAAATTATAATAGTTTCACTCATCTGATTCTTTTTTGAATAAAATTATTGTTAAAAACTTACTCGGGATTGTAAAAAAAAGTTTTGATGAGTAGACGAGGGTGGGACCGCTTTACTAAATATTGTGTGTAATCTTTTCACTACTTCCGTAAACATTCCCCTAATCATCCATAATTCATTCTTGTGGTGTTTTACAAAATAATTTGATGGAGATTTTGGTATTACTTGTAGATACAGAATTCTATATAGCAAGTTAGCAACCTAGATGCACACTCGGACCGCGTTTTCTATTTTAAATTTTATATTTTTTTCTAAATTTATATAAAATGGTTTATCTAGGAAAATCTTGATTTTGAACTCAGGGTCACCTTTTGAAAACCAGGGATTGCATACTATGTGCGCTCGAGTTCGAAATCGGTGATGAAATAAATACAATTGTACTTTATTAGGAGGAGTAATTTCGAGGAAGATATTACTATCGATTTTTCTCTTATTATATTAGTAATTTGCTACGTTCTTATGGTGCTTTAAACTAACAATTTTAAAATCTCGTCACAAAATATTTATTATTATTATTTTATTTTTCTATACATTCATTTGCAAAAAGGATCCGAACATATAAATATAAGCACGCATAAAATATATATCCAGCGGATACAATATTCTCTACTTTTTTAAAATAATTATTGTTTCACTTTTCTATCTACTTCAAAAAGGTTCGATCATATAGTGAAAAGTAATATTTTTAATTTTTTTATAAATTAAAAAAATTATCATAGTTATATGGTCAAAAAATTTAAAATGTGTGTAATAAAATTAAACAATAATTATTAAAAATAAAGGAACCGGGTTGGGCAAACATGAATTAGAACACAACATTTCATTCGAGTAAAGGGTCGGCGGGATTGAAATCGTAAGGAATAACATAAGAAAGATATCGAAGAACGTGGAGATGTATTTTTGATTTTAGATGACAAGCTCTGCGCAGGAGACATATACAACTAACACCATGTGAGCAACTCATCAACTTGATTATTCATCGGGATTGATGACAATAATTATTACTCTCCGCCTCGTTTTAAAAGCCTTTTGTGACATTTGCACGTACCACAGTAATCACACACACTGATGTGAATAGTATCCCTGTTTAAATTAAATAAAAATGAATATTGCACGGGATACTATGAACTACATTGAGATTTATAAGTGTCATTAATGAGAAAATAATTAAAAGTAAATCACTTTTTAGCAGTAAATCAACAAAATATTCGTTATTTTAGAACAAAAACTATTTCCTAAAAAAACAGTTAAAATGGGACGGAAAGAGTATAATTCTTTTCCGATTTTTCTAATATATGACAATAAAAATGAATCAACTCAATAAAAGTGTTAAAAAATTAGTACTTAGAGTGTGTTAATGGACACAAAGACCCTATAAAAATCCCATAGAAAATTAGGTGGGAATGTGGGATCGCCAAATTACAAGAAATATATATCTAATAAGATACTTCATTCATCTTAATTTATATGTATTATTTAATTTTTTTTAGTCGACCAAACTTTGATCGAAAATTATATTTATTATATAATTGAAAATATTATAAAAATTATATCATTACAAAGTATATATAATATATTTTAAAATGTAATTTTAGTTTTTTAAAATTGTAAAAGAATAATCTATAAATCGCAGTCAAAATTTGATCACAAAAAATTAAATAAAATAACTAATTTGGAACAGAGATAATATTTTTCAATCCCAGAAAAATAAAATCATGGCCTAAAAATTTTACAAACATAAAATAAAATATGAGTTCATAAACTCAACCACCACAAGCAAAAGTCTCGAGACTTAAGTTATAAGAACAACAAACATAAACTAGCAAATATGGATTTTTTTTAACTAAGTTAATATATTTTATAAATAAGGATAAAGAGAATAAGGGTGGCCTCTAATGAGACCACCCTACTCCCAAGGAAGTGAAAGTAATGGGGGCAGTAAACTCCCAATTCAAAAATACTACTCCCTCTGGTCCTTATTATAGGACGTTTGCAGTCTTTACACGTTTATTAAGGATTTTAGAAAATTAATAAAACATTTAACTTTCACTTTTATTTATGTAAACTTTATAATTAATGTATAACTTGAAAATTGTAAACGTTTAAATACAACCTATTCACCTAACCTAATTGGAGTACTTACATTGCATTTTTTTTTATCTTCCACTATATACTGTATATGTTTAAAATTTTCATCTTCTTCCCTCCACTTCCCACCAAATTTTTTTATTCAAATACAATTTTTCATAAATCTCCCACCATTTTTATTCTATAAAATGTTTACAATGATGTTGTTCATAACATCACACATAAAATTAGCAAATATGAATATTTTTTATAATTTTGATTTAAATGAAGAGTCAGAAGAGTTTAGATTTGATTTAAACAATCCACCAGTTGATATCGAAGATTTCATTGATCTTAATGAACCTTCCAATACTCACATTAACACTGGTAATGTTTTTCAATCTATATTATACACAAACTGACACATATATATTATGCTGTTTAGCTATTTTAATTAGTTAACTTTATTGTTTTGGTTAAAGCAGATGGAGACTCATTTAATGAAAACTCATCTCAAACTCAAAATACATATGAAACTCAAAACCAAGATGGAGATAATGAAGAAGGTGAAAATACTGAGAATCACTTCCAAGGTTTTAATCAACGTACTCTGAACTTGAATGAAACACCACCTCCTGATAGTAAGTTTCATCTTCTAACTTTTAATATATATACATATATATGCAGTTTTTATTATTTATACGTTTATAAATTAATTATGATGGTAAAAGTATTTTTTTATTATACACTCATGAATAAATATAAATCGTAGAGATTGTAATAAAAATATAATTTATTTTAAAAATATGATCAAATATATATTTAATTATATATTAAATATTCATTTGTGAGAATATATTTCTAGTTATAACATTTTGAATAATTAAAATTATAAAATAAAAAACATGCATTATTTTTATTTTTAGATGCATATTGTATCATAAAAAATATAGAGTTATTTAAACTTAATGCATTAATAACATACTATAGCACTAAGATATTTTTTTTTTAATTTATTAATTACACATGCAGTTTAATTGTTTAATTTATACTATAATTATAAATCTTGCACGGGAGATGGCATTAAACAAAAATTAGCTATACTATTTTTTTTATTATAGTACTAAATATGTGTGTTTTTTAATATTTGTAATTTTTTGGTTAGGTGACGAAGAGGAAATTTTAACAGTTAAAAAAAGAAAATTTTTATCAAATGAGGCGTCATGCAGTATTTCTAGCACTCTTGGAGAAAAGTATAAATGGAAAAATTGATAGAATTACCACAAAAAATATTGCATCACGTTTTTCTGTTTCTAGACGTGTCATTCAGCGTATTTGGAAGCAAGCAAAAAATACCCCAGTTAATGGTAGAGTTGATGTATCTCACAGAAAAACCAAAAATTGTGGTCGTAAAAGAGTAACCATTGATCAGGATCAATTTCGTAATATTCCTTTGTGTAAGAGAACAACTCTACGTTCTCTGTCTTTTGCTACAAAAGTTGGGAAGACAACATTGATAAGGCAGATGAAAGAAGGAACAATCAAACGACACTCTAATCCTATTAAACCATTTTTGAGAGAAGATAACAAGAGAGCAAGAGTAGAATTTTGTATCTCAATGCTCGAAACAAGGAGTATACCACATAGTCCTCAATTTGTGGATATGTATAATGTCATTCATGTTGATGAAAAGTGGTTTTATATGACAAAAAAAAAAAAAAGAATTACTATATTCTTTCAAATGAAGATGAGCCTTACCGCACCTGTAAAAGCAAAAATTTTGTAGATAAAGTTATGTTTTTAGCTGCCGTGGCTCGTCCAAGATTTGACGTCCAAGGGAATATATCATTTTCCGGAAAGATCGGAATATTTCCATTTATAACGAAGGAGCCGGCAAAGAGAAGCAGTGTAAATCGACCTGCAGGTACACTTGAGACTAAATCAATGACTTCAGTTGGAAGAGATATAATAAGATCATTTTATATCAATAAAGTATTAAAGGCCATTCGAGAAAAGTGGCCGAGGGAAGATTATGGAAAGACTATATGTATACAACAAGACAATGCCAAAACACATATTGATCCAAATGACACTGAATTTTGTCAAGCTGCAGCACAAGAAGGATTCAATATTTATGTGAGATGTCAACCTCCAAACTCACCTGATTTAAATGTATTGGATCTTGGTTTCTTTAATGCCATTCAATCATTACGGTACAAAGAGTCCCCAAAAAATATTGATGAGCTTGTGACTGCTGTGGAAAAGGCTTTTGAAGACTTCTCACCGGTGCTATCAAACAATATATTTTTGACTTTACAGCATGTTATGGTGGAGATCATGAAAGTTAAAGGTTCCAACAACTATAAAATCCCACACAGCAACAAAGCTGGTTTGCAAAGAAGAGGCCAACTACCATGTCAAATTAGATGTGATGCTGAACTTGTTAAAGATGTTTCTGAATGGCTAGATAAAGAATAAATTATTTGAATGTTTGAACTATCAATATATGTTGGTCCCTGATATTGTAGAAGGGGGGTTGAATACAATATCTGAAAATTAATCGCGGAATAATTGGATTAAAAATATTATTTTAATTACTCGCGAAATATTAATTATAATGAAATACTTTTCAAGTGAAAGATATTATTTTAACTTGATTAGTATTACACAATTAATATTTAGAAAACTGTTATATAATTGATATAAAGTCTAGAACGAATTCGACATGAAGTGTTCGTGTTTAAACAATTATATTCAAACTCAGCACAGAAATCTGTGAATATTACAATGCAGATAAATTACTGAATTTGATCTGTTTTTCTAACTCTTAACAAGTTAAAACTTCTGAAAAAGTGAAGAGATCATCTCATATTTATAGAGATTTGAAATGGCTGCTATGACCTTTATGAGTATGACTTAATTTCAAGAAAATAAGTCTGTATGACTTATTTTAACACTTGTATGACTTAAGAAAGACTGGGCATGACTTATATAGCTCGGTATGACTTATTCTGAGCTCGGTATGACTTTCTGTAAGTCATATTCGAGTTTTCTTTAATTAAAAATAAATCAGAATGACTTAATTTAAAAGAGAAAAGCTCGGTATGACTTATTGAAAGTCATATTAGGATTTTATTTAATTAAAACAAATCGGTATGACTTATTTTAAATAAACAAAATAAATCCAGCATGACCTTTTGATCTCAGAAATCTCGGTATGACTTTTGCTTCAGCCTGCTCGGTATGACTTATCTTTAACAATCAATCTTGATCCGCATCTCGATCTGCCGTGGATCGACATTTGCCTTGCAATGTTTTACCTTTAATAATCAAACTCGATCCGCATCTCGATCTGCTGTGGATTAACCTTTATGAGCAAGTTTCTCTAGCTTCTTCAATATTCTTCAACAAATCTCTTGAAATCTTCCTGTCATTTCTTCGTCTTCTAATCTTGAAACCTCTTGAATTAAATGAAGAATAAATATTATATTAGTTGACACACAAATGTACTGTCTGGTTCATTTGTGTCATCCCAATAAATATTCTCCATTTAAATAACATTTAACTAGAGGCCTTCTGTCATTAATTCTTCTTCACTGTTTGCATTCTTCTTCTGGAATCTGCTTGTAGTAACCACTTGAAATCTTCTATATCTTCTGTCTTCAATAGAAGTACTACCACATTATTAATTTCACTGACGCTTGAACAAATAATTGAACTTCTTCCAGTGTTGAGTAGCAATCCTACAAAATACCTCTGATACTTGGATCCTTTGTGATTAGTTGACTGTCTTCGTCTTGATTCCTGTTTAGTGTTTAGTATTTACTTCTCTTTATTAGTTAGAGTTGAGTTGCCATCTAATTATTACAAATAGGCCTAGTCATATGCCTTTCAATCTCCCCCTATTTGTTGTTAAACAATTAACACACAAATTCCTAGAGGATAACTCAACTAACAACTAAGAAAGTAGTACGACATTTAATGACTGTAAATAATAAACAAAAGTTCTGGTTTTATATTTAACAATTTTCCAGATTCATACATAAAAGATAAATACAAGATAGATGTTCCTCTAGCACTGAACAAATATTACAAAGTTTCTATCTTGTCCTATCTACGTCTTCAGTCTTCAGAAGTATCAACTTCACCTTCTTCCAGGGTTGTACTTTTATGCACAGGTGTCCTTGGTACCTCTTCAGTTACTGATTGTTCTGTTGTAGTGGCCTCTCCATACAACCTTCTTTGTTCAGCTCTAGCTAACTGCCACAGTACTTCCTGTTCAACAGGATCTACTATCTCTTCTTCTACATCAGATGGTTGTGTTGAATCTATCTTTGGTATTTGCCTGATGTATGAATGAATTCTTTTTGACAGACAGTAGTTTCTTATCTTCTCTGCAGCATCCATTTTAGCTTGGGATTTGAAACCTTTTGACCTTAACATCCTTTCAACTTGAATCATGTACTTAATTGTGTAGCCCTTAAAAGATTCCTCATTTAACTGCATGATTTGATACAACTTGTTTGAGAAAAATCTTACCTCATGAGGATCAAATAAGATCTGAGGACTAACAGCTGTAGCAAAGACTCTAAGTCTATCCCTGAGAAGTTCATTTTCTTCTGAGCTCCTCTTTATTTTGTTCAAGAACGTCCATATTACTGATAAACTTCTTTGCCTGAAAAACTCTAAGGAAATTCTGAATGTTCCATTCCTGTGTGTGTAGACTAGTATCCGCCAGTCTTCAAGAATGTGATCCACTAGGATAGTGATGTAGTCCACTTCCTCTTTCAGAGCTTTCATGAAGTTGTCAATTTTGTCATTTGACTTTTCTAGACGCTCAATTATTGATTTCAGATGCTTGTCTTCAAATGGACCCTTTTGTTGATTGTCCATTATTTCTCTTGCAGTATCCCATTTCTTTCCAATCTTGAGCTGTACATCTCTCTTCTTTTCTCTGACTGCTATGGCCCAGAGATTTTGCTTTTCTTGGTTTTCTTCTCTTTCTGCCTTTGTTCTTTCTATGACTAGAGCTTTCAGATTTTCAGTTTTTGCATGACTTGCCTTGATGTCTTCTTTTAGTTTCTTCATTGCCTCTTCATAGGCTGGATCAACTTCTTTTTCTTCTGGAAACAGAAAATCTTCATCAAATGCAATCTCTTCCTCAGCTCTGCAGTAGTCAGGAAAGATTGATTCATCATGAGCACTGTCATCAATGAATTTCTCTTGATCATAAAACTGTTTTTCTGGTTCTGGATCATACGATTGAAATTGATCTTTAGAATACAGTTTATCTTTCCCTTTGTCTTGAGTAGAAGCCCCTCCATCTTTAGCTACTTTCTCCTTTGATTTCTCCCCCTTAGTTGAGGGATCCTCTTGAGTTTTAGAGGCTTCAAAAGAATTCAACATTTTCTGCATAGTCAGATAGACTTGCTTCATTCCTTCATTCAAATGTGTCATTCCATCATCCAGTTTGCTGAATCTTTGTGTAGAGATCTTTTCATTTTCAATGATTGTTAATGTCAAGCTTTTCTCAACCTCATCAATCTTTTCATGTAATTTGCTGACTTCTTTCATGTCTTCAGCAATAAGATTCTGTACATTTTGGATGTCTTGAGTTTTTAGAAGAATGGAGGTTTTGACATCATCAACATCTTTTCGTACTATTGTCAGCTGCTGTGTTACAGAGGCAGATGTAGATTTTTCTTCTGCTTGTGCTTTTACTTTTACCAACTCAGCCTGAACAATTTGCATTTCTTTCTGGAGAGCTTCCATTTTAGATAATAGAACACTGTGTGTGTGTGCACTCAGCTCACTTGCACTCCTGTTTATCTCACTATCACTCTGTGCATGTGTTTCACTTTGTGTTTGCCTCACATCACTCGTGTTTAGCTCCTTTCCAGATCCTGAAGCTGTACCTGCATATATAACAATAGCTTTTGAAGAGTCAAATTGCTCTTCTGATGCCTGTGAAGGCGCGTCCTCAACAAGATTAACTTGAAGTGGCTCCGCTACTGACGTAGCTACTCCGTGAATGGAGTCCCATCTCCCTCTATGGAGTGGTTGCCTCTCAAATCCACCAGTGGATTCGAGACCTTTTAAAATCACTGGATGTAATATATCCAGGGGGGTCACCACCTTAGACAATGTAGTGTATGGCTCATTAGAGTCTGTGATGCCCCTTAGTACCTTGGAGGGTAACTGATGCTGCACTGCATCGAAAATGTCATGGTCCACATCATAGGTGGCATCCGACCAGTTTTTATTAAAAACATTTTCTTCAACAAATGTGCCCTCATGTGTTTGTGTAACTGCAAGCGGAGGTCCTGCTAGTGTGAGAGCTAGCAGTGTGCTTTCCTCACTATCTGAAGCTGTAGCCGAACAGCGAATTAGATCACCTGGTTGAGCAAGTGTATCTAAAGAACCTTGGATGGCCATGTCAAAATCCATATCCCATTGAGAGGAAAAGGATGAGTCTGCAGTTGTCTCTGGTTGAAATTTAGATCTTTTAGATTGTGGAGACAGAGCTGCGGGTTCACTCACATCAGCACCAAGACCCCTAACTATTCTGACAGGTTTCTTCCTTTTTCTGACTTTTAGCAAAGAAGAGGATGAAGGAGAAACTGTTTGAGGCTCTAATTCAGCTGGGGGCGGAACCTGTGTGTTTTCAGGTTCGTAGCTGATATCCTGGAGTGTAATAACACCATCATAGTCCGCCACAGATAAATCTAATAGTGCAGTAGATATTTCTATAGGTATTGAACTAGAAGATTGTGAGTGAGATATTACCTGTTGATCTTGTGCCACTTGATCGACATGGTGAGCAGCTTCAAGTAGAAGGTGCACAGGATGTTCTAATTGCATAGGCACTTGTTCTTGCTCTTGTTCCTGCACAGGATTAGCAATATGATCTAATATCTCAGCCATGTAATCTGTCCTTACCACTTGCACATTTTGAAACTTGGGGTTGTTGTGGAGCCTTGCAAATAGGTGGTTCTGAGAAGTCGGAGATTCTTCTACAGGACCATTCTGAAATAAGGCTTTGTCTTCTTCCACCAACAAGTCATTCATAAACAGCATCAGGAACCTCGGATAGAAGACTTGAACATTCTGTTCCCTGCTTTCTGGTTTCCCCATCTTCCTTATAATTTCTTTCAGAAGCAACTTCCCAAAATTTATCCTCCTATTGTGAGCCACAGAATACCCAAAGATTTGCAGTAGTGAAGATATATTGTTGAAGTTGTTCTTTGTAGTGGGAGCAAACACTTTGGCTAACGTGTCAAAGAAATAGTCCCACTCACTTACCAACTTGGACTTTGTCAGTCTTACCAAATTGATCTCACCCTGATATCTAATAGAATAGAAAAATTCTAGAATTTCTGGTACAGTGGGTGGATCCATGAAATTGTCAGTTGGAAAGCCCAAAATCCTGTTCACGTCCTCTTCAGTCACCATATATTCATGATCTCCTATGCTGAAAGAGAATTGAACTCTGTCTGCAGTACTCCTATTCTTCGCAGTGGAATACAGAGCCCTTAGTGCTAACACTTGCAACGGGGCGTTCAGAGTAATTGCAGTTCTGACGAGTGAATGTTCATTCATAAACACGATCCATGGTCGAAACCTCTCGACTGAACAATTCACCGGATTGAAATATCCTACAAAATTAGTTTTTACTAATTCGCAATAACCAGCCATTTTTCCTTTAAACTATTACAAATTAATAAAATTACAATGTGCGATTACAAATTAAAATGAACAATTACAGTTCAAAATTTGAAAAGTTACACTTGAAAAATTGAAACCCTAATTTATAATAATAAAATAGAATAATTACTTATATTAATAATTGTTTCTAAATTCGAAATAAAATAATAAAAATCTTATTCGAATATTAGATAAGTTATTAATTATTCAATAAATATTAACTTATAATAAATATTTACATTATTAATTGTTCTAATTAATTTAAGAATTAAATTAACTCATTTTTGAATTAATTTAATAAGTAAATTAATTGGATAACTAATAACATAATCATTTATATTAATGTACAACAATAATTAGAACATTATATATACATTAATTTACATAATTCTTATAAATGCTTAATTTAAACAAAATTACTTATGCTTTAATTGAAATACTTATCTTCTAAGAATATTGATTTATTCTTAAGATAATTTTCCAAAAATTCATAAGCTCTAGGATTTTATTAATTCAAGACTCATAAATTCTTTAAATATTAACATTTAAAATTTATGAGCTTAAATTAATTCCTAGCAAACAAAAATTAGCCATTATTTAACATCCCTAGTTCACTAACCAGCTTTGAGAAAGTGGATTCATCAAGTGGTTTTGTGAAGATGTCGGCTATCTGATCTTCTGTGGGTACAAAATGTAGCACCACAGTTCCGTTCATGACATGCTCTCTGATAAAGTGATACCTTATGTCAATGTGCTTGGTTCGTGAATGTTGTACAGGATTGTTGGAAATAGCTATAGCACTTGTGTTGTCGCAGTAAATTGGAATTTTGTTCAACGCAAGTCCATAGTCATTTAGCTGATTCCTGATCCACAAGATCTGTGCACAACAGCTACCTGCCGCAATGTATTCTGCTTCGGCTGTCGAGGTAGATACTGAATGCTGTTTCTTGCTGTACCAGGAGATCAACCTTCGTCCTAGAAACTGACAGCTTCCAGAAGTACTTTTCCTGTCCATCCTGCACCCTGCATAATCTGAATCTGTATAGCCTATTAGGTCAAAACCTGTATCCTTAGGGTACCAAATTCCAAGATCTGGTGTACCCTTTAGATATCTAAAAATCCGTTTAACAGCTATTAGATGAGATTCTCTTGGGTCAGATTGAAACCTTGCACATAAGCAAGTTGCGAACATTATGTCAGGTCTACTTGCAGTTAGATATAATAATGAGCCTATCATACCTCTGTAGCTTGTGATGTCAACTTTCTTACCAGTTTCATCTTTGTCAAGCTTCGTGGCTGTTGGCATTGGGGTTTTTGCCGGTGAAGAATCTTCTAGGCTGTATTTTCTGAGAAGATCTCTTACGTACTTTGATTGGCAAATAAAAATCCCATCTTCCTTTTGCTTTACTTGCAATCCAAGGAAGAATGACAGCTCACCCATCATGCTCATCTCATATCTGCTCTGCATTAACTTAGCAAATCTCTTGCACAAGTTTTCGTTAGTAGAACCAAATATAATATCGTCAACATAAACTTGGACAAATATCATATCTTTATTATGTAATTTGTAAAAGAGAGTTTTATCTATGACACCTCTAGTGAAACCATTTTCAAGTAAAAACTCAGAGAGAGTGTCATACCATGTCCTCGGTGCTTGCTTGAGTCCATAGAGAGCTTTGAACAGAAAGTACACAAAATCAGCAAACTCTGGATTTTCAAAGCCAGGGGGCTGTTCCACATATACTTCCTCTTCTAGCTTTCCGTTCAGAAATGCACTCTTCACATCCATTTGGTAGACTTTAAAATTGGAATGTGCTGCGAATGCCAGAAATATCCTGATGGCTTCAAGTCTTGCAACTGGTGCGTAGGTTTCGTCATAATCAATTCCCTCTTCCTGGGAGTAACCTTTTGCAACCAGTCTGGCTTTGTTCCTTGTAACAATGCCATCACCGTCTAATTTGTTCCTGTATACCCATTTTGTTCCAATAACAGATCTATCTTTAGGCCTGGGTACCAGTGTCCAGACTTCTTGTCTTTCGAACTGATTGAGCTCTTCTTGCATGGCAAGAACCCAATCTGGGTCAATTAGTGCATCTTCAATCTTCTTTGGTTCTTCTTGAGATAGAAAAACTGAGAATAAACATTCATTTGAAGTTGCACTTCTGGTTCTTACTCCAACATCTGGATCACCTATGATCAATTCAAAAGGATGATCTCTGCTCCATATCCTTTCCCTAGGTAGGTTTGATCTTGATGATTCGCCTCGAAATTCATTGTGATGTTGTGTTGTGCCAGTTGATCTTTCATCTCCCCCTGAGTTGCTGCCAGGATGACTTGTTGATCCACCACTGGTATTAGTAGAATCTCCAGTGTTGCCATTGTTTCCACCACTATTACCTGGATCATTACCATCATTGTAGTCATCATTTCCTGCTGCAACCTCAGGTTCTTCTTCGTCATCAGAATGTGAGTCTGGATAATTATCAAATTTTAATGACTCAGAAGAATCTTCAGTTTGGATACTTGGGAGTTTAGTGTCATCAAAAGTTACATTGACACTTTCCTTCACTTGGTGCTGATCAATTATGTAAACCCTATATGCTCTTCTCGAGTATCCGACAAAAATAGCTTCATGTGCCTTGGCCTCAAATTTGCCAATGCGTTCATCTACATCTTTTAGCACAAAGCATTTGGCTCCAAATACATGAAAGTACTTGAGAGTAGGTTTCTTGCCAGCCATTAATTCATAGGGAGTTTTCATATGATCTTTGTTGATCAGAGTTCGATTCTGAGTATAACAAGCTGTATTAACTGCTTCAGCCCAGAAGTAGATAGGTAACCTTGATTCACTTAGCATAGTTCTTGCAGCTTCAATCAGGGTTCTATTTTTCCTTTCTACAACTCCATTTTGTTGCGGAGTTCTTGGTGCTGAGTACTGCCTTGTTATCCCCTTGTCTGAGCAGAAGTTATTCAGAACTTCATTTTTGAATTCTGTTCCATTATCTGATCTGATTGCCCGGACAGGTAACTTTGAATCTAACTCAATCAGCTTTATATGATCAATCACCAATTGTGGAGTTTCATCTTTAGAATTCAAGAATAAAACCCATGTATACTTAGTGAAGTCATCCACAATCACTAAGGCGTATTTCTTTCTTGACATAGACAAAATATTGACTGGACCAAATAAATCCATGTGTAGGAGTTGAAGTGGTTCAGTGATGTTTGTAGTGTCTGTGCCTCTGTGAGTTGCTTTCTTTGACTTCCCTTTTTGACATGCCTCACACAATCCTTCTTGTGTAAATTCCATCGGAGGCAGTCCTCTCACCAAATCCCTCTTGACTAGAGAGTTCATTGTTTTGAAATTCAGGTGTGAGAGCTTCTTGTGCCATAGCCAACTTTCCTCTGTTGAAGCTTTTGAATAAAAACAGTTTGCTTCAGCTTCAGTTCCCGAGTTGAAATCAGCTACGTACAAGTTTCCTTTCCTTACTCCACGCAAGGCTAGTCTGTCTTCTTTAGAATGAGCTATTAAGCACTTCTCCTTGATAAAGTTTACTTTGTAACCTCTATCACAAAATTGACTGACGCTGAGTAGATTGTGCTTAAGTCCTTCCACCAAAGAGACATTTTCAATGATAACATTTCCTGTATTTAACTTGCCATATCCCGTAGTCATTCCTTTGCTGTTATCTCCAAAGGTGACGATTGGGCCAGCTCTCTCAACCACGTCTGATAGCAGGGCTCTATCTCCGGTCATATGCCTTGACGATCCGCTGTCCAGGATCCATATAACTCGGTTTGCCTGTTTAACTCCCTGCAATTATCAAACGGATTAATTTGTCTTCGGAGCCCAAAATTGATTGGGCCCGGCATATTTAAAGAATTGACCTTTGTCTGCTTTGACAACAGATCCTTTTCGAACAACATCATTTTCTTCCTTGACTGTTCCTACCTTCCTATAAACAGTCTTAACAACTTTCTGTTTAGACTTAGGAATATATGATTCCTTCTTCTCAGGTGAAGGAGTCGCAGTCTTGGATTTAGCAAATTTACTATTGATGTGCTGTCTAGGTGTCATGTTATCTTTCTTAGCTATCATGCGTTTGAAGTAAGCAGTCATAGCATTAAAGGCACATAACATGCAATTCATTATACCACAAGGTTTATGGAAAGCATCAATAGTAGGCATGTTATTCAATACAGTAGGAGGGTTAACAGATTCTACTTCAATTTTCTCAGCAGATTTGAAGTTTTCAGTAGAATGAAATTTATTGTTACTGTTCCTACTGTTCATAAATATGTTTGGTCTGTTCATTTTATTCTTTAAGTCTTTTACACCTACACCAGGTCTGGGGAAATCAGACGTTCCTACATCTTTCACTGGTGTCTCCGGTGCACCTTTTTCTTTATGGACATTTACTCCTTTTATGTCCTTAACCTGTTCTCCTCTCTTCTTCTCTTCCTCAAGATCTTCCAACTGCATTTCATATGCAATCAGTACGGAGTTCTCAAGGATAGGTTCAGCTATCGGTGTTATGAAGAGAGGTTTTGGTGTGTCTTTAACAACATGTGGGATACCCCTTTCTACAGCACTTTTTCTAAAGGGGGTTATGTTGCTTGGCTTTCCTACAGATTTATTGTACTCGAAGCCTATCCCAACTTTACGACTTATTTCTTGTTGGTCAACTAGGTTCTTTACAATATATGAGGAATTCTTATATGCAAGACACTTCTTCTTTTCTTCTTCTATCTGGTTTCTGAGATTGGCTTCTGTTACAACATGACAACTGACTTTACTGACTTGAACAGCTAAGTCTTCAGTCAACTTAACAGTCAACTTGTCATGATTTCTTTTTAACTGTTTAAAAACTTCAGTCTCATCAACTAACTCTTTGACTTTGAGTCTGAGTTTCTTAACCTTATCTCTTTCACCATCTAGTTCTTTACCTAGCAAAGCAAACATCTTAGGACAAGAAGGATTTACCTCTATTCCTCTGTCACGGGTGGGAGACAGTGATTCCTCTGATGAAGTCATAAGAGCAAGATTTCCTAGCTCTTCCTCATCATCGTTATCTGAATCATCCCAGCTTTTGCCTGCTGCTAGATAGGACTTTCCTTGATGCTTTTTTACGAGCGCATCATACTTCTCCTTGAGCTCTTCATAAGACTCTCTCTTCTTCCCTTGCTTAGGCTTCTTGCACTCAGTTGCAAAGTGGCCTAGCTCATTACAGTTGAAGCAACGAAACTTGCTTCTATCAACTAAGCCGGTCTTGTAGCCGCTTTTTGATACTGCTGTCGAAGAACCTCCTCTTTGGAATCTTCCAAAATTAGGCTTACTTCTGAATGAGGAGTTTCTTCGGAATCTCATGTTGCCAAACTTCCTGGCAACCATAGCTAGAGATTCATCTTCTAGCTGATCTAGTTCTTCCAGTGAGTAGAAATCACCATCTTCTTGTTTGTCAGCAGTATGTCCAAGTTCTGGAACCACATACTCTGTTGAACTGTTAGAAGGTGCAACAGCCTTCACTTCTTCTTTCTCTGGTGCTTCTACCATTAATGCCTTGGAGGAACTCAGTACCTTACCTCTTCCATACATTTCTCTGGTTTGGATCTGTTCCAGCTCATAAGTTTTTAAAACTCCGTAGAGTCTTTCTAGGGTTACTTCTTTCATGTCCCTAGATTCCCGGATGGCTGCAATCCTGTGCTCCAGATGCTCTGGTAAGGTCAACAAAAACTTCCTGTTCACCTCTTGGTTCTGATAAAACTTTCCATTCATGTTTAGCTCGTTTATCAATTTGTTTAGTCTCTGAAACACCTCAGAGATACCCTCACCAGGGTTGGATCTAAACTGTTCATATTGGGTGGTCAGGATCTCCAGTCTATTCTCCTTAACTTCTTCAGTTCCCTCATTGATAATTTCAATTGTTTCCCAGATTTGTTTTGCATTCTTGCAATTGACTACTTGGTTGTACATGATGTAGTCTAGGGATTCAATTAATATGAGCTTCAGATTATTATCAAGGGACACAGCTTCTGTTTCCTCATCTGTATAGTCTGCCGGACTTTTCGGAAACTGTCTGTGGGGAATTACGACCCCATCTACTGTATGTTCGAGAACAACTGATATAGGGAGCTCAACACCTTTAGCCATAATCAATGCATACTTAGGATTTGCAATCCCGATAAACAGTAGCATTTTTTGTTTCCACAAGTTGTAGTGTTCTCTGTCGAACTGTGGAATCTTGATGCTTGTAACTTTCTGGGTACTCATCTTTAATAAGATTAAAAATTAAGTGTTTCAAAAAAAATATTTTAATTTTTGACTGAAAACAATTTTTGATCAGAAATAATTTTTAGTGAAAAATTATTTCGAATAAAAAATTATTTTGAATTAAAAATAATTTTTGAGATCTGTATGAGTTGCGGAATTTTTGGTTTGGATCTGATATTTTCTATATCAACCAGCTCTGATGCCAATTGTTGGTCCCTGATATTGTAGAAGGGGGGTTGAATACAATATCTGAAAATTAATCGCGGAATAATTGGATTAAAAATATTATTTTAATTACTCGCGAAATATTAATTATAATGAAATACTTTTCAAGTGAAAGATATTATTTTAACTTGATTAGTATTACACAATTAATATTTAGAAAACTGTTATATAATTGATATAAAGTCTAGAACGAATTCGACATGAAGTGTTCGTGTTTAAACAATTATATTCAAACTCAGCACAGAAATCTGTGAATATTACAATGCAGATAAATTACTGAATTTGATCTGTTTTTCTAACTCTTAACAAGTTAAAACTTCTGAAAAAGTGAAGAGATCATCTCATATTTATAGAGATTTGAAATGGCTGCTATGACCTTTATGAGTATGACTTAATTTCAAGAAAATAAGTCTGTATGACTTATTTTAACACTTGTATGACTTAAGAAAGACTGGGCATGACTTATATAGCTCGGTATGACTTATTCTGAGCTCGGTATGACTTTCTGTAAGTCATATTCGAGTTTTCTTTAATTAAAAATAAATCAGAATGACTTAATTTAAAAGAGAAAAGCTCGGTATGACTTATTGAAAGTCATATTAGGATTTTATTTAATTAAAACAAATCGGTATGACTTATTTTAAATAAACAAAATAAATCCAGCATGACCTTTTGATCTCAGAAATCTCGGTATGACTTTTGCTTCAGCCTGCTCGGTATGACTTATCTTTAACAATCAATCTTGATCCGCATCTCGATCTGCCGTGGATCGACATTTGCCTTGCAATGTTTTACCTTTAATAATCAAACTCGATCCGCATCTCGATCTGCTGTGGATTAACCTTTATGAGCAAGTTTCCCTAGCTTCTTCAATATTCTTCAACAAATCTCTTGAAATCTTCCTGTCATTTCTTCGTCTTCTAATCTTGAAACCTCTTGAATTAAATGAAGAATAAATATTATATTAGTTGACACACAAATGTACTGTCTGGTTCATTTGTGTCATCCCAATAAATATTCTCCATTTAAATAACATTTAACTAGAGGCCTTCTGTCATTAATTCTTCTTCACTGTTTGCATTCTTCTTCTGGAATCTGCTTGTAGTAACCACTTGAAATCTTCTATATCTTCTGTCTTCAATAGAAGTACTACCACATTATTAATTTCACTGACGCTTGAACAAATAATTGAACTTCTTCCAGTGTTGAGTAGCAATCCTACAAAATACCTCTGATACTTGGATCCTTTGTGATTAGTTGACTGTCTTCGTCTTGATTCCTGTTTAGTGTTTAGTATTTACTTCTCTTTATTAGTTAGAGTTGAGTTGCCATCTAATTATTACAAATAGGCCTAGTCATATGCCTTTCAATATATTTTCTCTATTTGAATGTTTAAAAACTTTTACTCACTTGTCTATGTTGATTTGTAAATTTTAAGTGTTAGTTTACATTTATTTATAATTTTTGAAAATTTTAAATTATAAAGGGAAACATGTTAATTTATCAATAATTCAAAAAGTTTAAAAAAAATTCAAAATCAATAGAAGAATAAATTATATATGTATGTATATATATATCATGTGATTTAAATTTTAAATATATTATTTTTTTAGAATGAAAATTTAAATATACTCTTAAAACAAATAATATATAAACACATGTTTTTTTAATTAATCTGATGTTATATATATATACATATATATATATATATATATATATATATATATATATATATATATATATATATATCTAAAATTGTGTACCCTTATATAGCTAAACCCTAAAAATTCTTAAAAATATTTATGATTTATATTTACTTTTTCTTGGCTTTTTTTAAAGACATTGCAAAATTATTTTGTTGATTAATCTTTCAAACATAATATTTCTGTAATTTAATTTAATATAATACATTACTTTATATTATTAAATTAAAGATATTGTTTAAAAAAAATTAAATTCACAAGTAAAAATAGCTAATAATAATAAGCACAAATTTAATAATTTTATTCAAATTTTAAGATACTTAATAATGCCATCAATAATATTTAAAAATTAAAATACATACTGATTACCAAAACATACTTGGAAAATATATTTTCCTCATCATATCAACAACCTCTTCAGTTTCAAAATCTACTACAGCCGGAGATAAATTCAGATCAATTGTTGCAACGGATTTCTCCTCAGAAATATTTTTGTTATCATCGGTGTATATCCCCATCCCGTAACCTAATACAAATGGAAAATATATTTCATACATCATATAAATATGTTTATTATCAGGTTCTTCCATCCACAATTTTAATTTTTCAGCCGAAGATAACTCGTTTAGGTTTATCTCAGTGCCATCAACTAATTTATTTGTTGTGACTGTACCGCCTTCACCATTTTCATCATGAGAGCTTTCGCCATTTTCATCTCCACATGCTTTCATTGTAGCAGAAGGTAATTCATTTAGATCGATCCAATAATTTGTGGAGCCATTAGCTGATACCACCTTTTTGTCACCATTTTGTTCACACAACAACTCCATTTTAATATTCAAGCTTTTATTATAGATATAGATATGTAGAAGAAAAGAATAAGTATAGAACTATATATATAACAGAAGGGGTTTAATATTTATGATATATACAGTAGTAAAGTACTCTATGAGTTATGAAGAAGAAGAGTCACATACATTTAATTTTCACGTAGTTTTAGTTTGACTAAATATAGATATAAATGAATTTTATAATAAATGACCTAGTTTTTATAAAAATGACTTATATATTGGACCATATATTTTTTTCTAAAACGTCCTATAATAAGGATCAGAGGGAGTACTATTGAACAGAGTCAACAGATTACACAGTAAGAGTAGTAATGATTATAGACGAAATCAAACAACAAATTTGACAAACATGTCATCGACATCCTTAGCAGCACTAGCTCTGCTTCTATCCTGTCCGTCAGACGACCCCTTCCATTCCTGCAGAGCGTTCTTGGCTTGTGGCAATTCATTGCACCATCCCTCTAATTGATCAAGCCGATCAGTTCATCCCTGAGGCTGAGTCTCCTCAACCTTCAAATTAATATTCTTAAGCATAACTCTTTTCCCATTGTGAACATGACCATGTTCTGAATCCCTGCTTCCTAGAAACATTTATCTCATAATTCAAGTCACAACAAGTCGAATCAAAAATAGGACAAGGATATAAACACATTGACACTCTTCACTATGATCAATCTGTATTTGGTTGGAATCTGAGAAGGTAGACATGGAGAGTTCGTCTTTATAGGCATTAGAATCAGATGGAGTAACACCCCCTTCTCAAAATGAGATGAGGGGTTACTTATCAAATCACAAACCTGCATATGAAATACTAAAATTCACCAATTTAATAATTAAATAGATCCAACTAATCTCCAAACTAACATTAAAACCTCCAAAATAATTCAAAAACTCTAATAATAAATGATGTCTAAATATTACGAAAAGCTCAAACGCCCTAATAAGTGGAATAAGGGTAGCTCTCCATCACACAACCCGAGATCCCCCTAAGTACCTGCCAGAAGAAAGAATACGACATGAGCCAAATGCCCAGTACGGATTGGAATACAGTTTTATAAAATAGAAAGCAAGATATATAGTTTGACTGTTATAAATAAATATTAATTTTTTTTAAAATAAGGCTGAAGCAAAGAGGGGTTATGATATTTCATACCGATACAGAACAGATAACAGATACACACATCATAGGGTACCTAATGCGTGCTACAAACCGGACAACGTGTACGGCATATACAACGTCACCGTCAAATATCAAATCACAAATCAAATCAAATTCTGGGTGCACCCACGTATCCTCAAACAAATATCAAATGCGCAAAGCTCGCCACCTGAGCTATCAGAAGGATACGCCATGACTAATCACACTGTCACGGAAGTGTCATGCCACTAGTGCCGCAATGACATGGCTGTAGTACCCCTACAGCTGGTTAAATCGGTATACCCTATATCACTATAAGGGTTCAAATAAAATAATTTTCACAATTTTAAAATCACCTGAACAGATATTTCAAATATTCTACGCAGATATGTAACATACATAATTTTCGAAAATCGTAGAGACAAATATTTAAATATTTCGAAACAGACTTTAAAATAATTTTCAGAGAATCAAAACAGTTAAAACGAATAATAACGGAAGGAACAGATTTACGAACGGAACAAATTAAATATAACTAATCCTAAAAAGAGTAGCGCTGAAGAGAAAGGAGACGAAATCCGTACCTCGAAATAGCAATCTCAGACACTAACGAAAACTCGAACTAGCAATTTCAGACACTAACGAAAACTGCATAGACCCACAAAATTTCTGGTTCACGATCTATTCTTCTTGATCAAGACAATTCAATGCATCCAATGTACCAAATAGCGCATCTGTATTTCTTTCTTACGCGGACTCCACTTTAAAGTTTAATAAAACTCACGATTGTGTATACATGGGTCTTGTATATATACTGAATAAAATAATCCTTAACACCCAATCGAAAATATCATATCTCAAACGTCTCAAACGTCGAACTTCTTCATAACTCCAATTCTGCCCAGATCTATATTTTACCTTTTTGACCCTCTAAACGATGTTTTCTGGAAAAACTTAAAACACAACAATCGTAGAGAACGAAAAGATCTTTCTAAAAAGTTCAGAATCAATGAATTCCGACTTACGATGAATTTATTACGAATTTTGCAAGACAGCTGATTTGTGTATGAATAATCCTACGAATTTTACAAACAAAGATGAAGAAAAAGAATAAGGATTTGTGTATCGAGAGAGATTTACATCTGTTTAGTCTTGGTGGCTAGAAAAGAATATGAAAGAATGAGGAAACCTTAATCTATATATAGAGTTTTAAAACCCTACAACAAAACCTACTACGATTCAAATACCAATATTTGAAATCCTGTTATTCTAATCCAATTCTAATTCATAATCTCTATCCAATTTTAATATTTTTTCTATTATTAATTATCTATTTTATTATTCTAAAAACTATGGGATATTACAGATATACCCCCTTAAAAAATGATTCCGTCCCCGGAATCTAACGAAACTAAAACTCATTCCTGAATCAAATAAGTGCGGATATTTATCACAAATAGATTCTTCTAATTCCCAAGTAGCCTCTCTCTCAGAATGATTCTTCCATAAAATTTTAACAAACAGAATGGTTCTCTTCCTCATAAATCGCTCCTCTCAAACTAAAATAGTTTCAGTCTCCTTCTCACAAGAAAGATCTTCCCTAATCTTATGTAATGAATATTGAACTACGTGTAACAGATGATACTTGTAGCCTCTTAAAATAGACATATGGAACACATTATGCACATGTGATAACTGTGGTGGCAATGTTACTCTATAAGCAACTCCCATCACTCTCTTTATAACATCAAAAGGACCAACATATCTTGGACTAAGCTTCCCTTTCATACCAAATTGTTTATCACCCTTCCAAGGAGACACCTTTAAAAACACCTGATCACCAGGCTCAAATCCACCAAGTTTCCTCTTTTTATCTGCATATCTCTTTTGACGCGATTGAGCTTCCTTTAAGTTTTCTTTAGCCTGCTCTATCTTCTCGTTAGTTACCCGAACTAACTCTGACCCTTCAATGACACTCTCTCCAACCTCATTTCGACAAGTCAGTGCTCTACATTTTCTACCATACAACGCCTCAAATGGTGGCATGTCAATGCTCACTTGCCAACTATTATTGTATGCAAACTCCACAAGATACAGATACTTGTCTCAATCACCATACCACTCCAAAGCACAAGCCCTCAACATATCCTCCAACGTCTGAATAGTTCTCTCTGACTGTCCATCAGCTTGTGGATGAAAAGATGTACTATAATTAAGCCTCGTACCTCAAGTCTGCTTAAATCCCTTCCAAAAATAAGAAATAAACCTCGTATCCCTGTCTGAAACTATCGACACAGACACACCATGAAGTCTAACAATATCTCGTTGAAATATCTCTGCCAAATCATGAACATGAGTAGTCTCTCTAATAGGTAAGAAATGAGCTGATTTTGTAAGTCTATCAACCACCACCCAAAAACATCATTCCTTCTAAAGGTTCTCGGTAAACCGGTCACAAAATCTATGGTAATGTTTTCTCACTTCCAAACCGGGATATCCAACTGCTGTAACAGTCCACTAGATCTCTGGTGTTCAATCTTTACTTGTTGACATGTAAGACATTCCCCCACGAACTCTGCTATGTCCCGTTTCATCCCACTCCACCAAAAGTGCTTCTTCAAATCTCGATACATCTTAGTAGAACCCGGATGAATAGAAAATGAAGAACTATGACCCTCAGTCAAAACTGCTTCATGAATCGCTATGTCTGAAAGTACACACAAACTACTACCCAACCTTACCACACCATGAACATCAACATGAAACTACGTTTTCTTGCCATCTGCCACATTCGATCTAATAGCTTCTAACCCTATATCATTTTTCTGAGTTTCCTTAACCCTTGAGACCAGATTTGATTCCACCTTCAAACTTGCTAGGATTGCATTTGATTCTCCAACATACAATTCCACACCCAATCGGTCCATATCTGAAATAAGGTGTTGCTGAGTAATAAGAGATGCAACACTTCCTAAGTTCTTACTACTAAGAGCGTCTGCCACTACATTCGCCTTTCCCGGATGGTACTGAATTTTAGCATCATAATCCTTAATAAGTTCAAGCCACCTCATCTGCCTCATGTTTAACTCTTTTTGTGTAAAAATATATTTGAGACTCTTGTGATCAGTGAAGATGTCACAAGTTTCTCCATACAAATAATGCCTCCAAATTTTTAAGGCGAAGACCACTGCTGCTAACTCCAAGTCATGGGTATGATAATTTACCTCATAGGGTTTAAGCTGCCTAGAAACGTACGAAATCACCTTCCCATGCTACATAAGAACACACCCCAAACCCCTCTTAGAAGCATCACTATAAACCTAATATCCTCCATTCCCTGATGGTAAAACAAGTATAGGGGCTGACACCAACCTCTTCTTTAACTCTTGAAAACTCTGCTCACGATCATCACTCCACTCGAACTTAACACCCTTCCGCATCAACTGAGTCAACGGCAAAGCTATGGATGAGAAGCCCTCTACAAAACGCCTATAGTAACCTGCCAAACCCAAGAAACTCCTCACCTCTGTCACAGTACAAGGTCTCAGTCAATTTGTGATAGCCTCGACTTTCGCATGATCCAATTCAATCCCTTTACCAGACACAATATGCCCCAAAAATGCAACTTGCTCCAACCAGAATTCACACTTTGAAAATTTTGCAAACAATTTCTTTTCCTCAAGATTTCAAGTACAATGCGCAAATGTTCCTCATGTTCTTCTTTACTGCTAGAGCATATCAAGATATCATCAATGAAAACCACAGCGAACTTATCAAACTAATTGTGAAGGACGCGATTCATCAAATCCATAAATACTGTTGTTACATTCATCAACTAAAAAAAACATCACAAGAAACTCATAATGACCATATCAAGTACAAAATGTTGTCTTCAGAATATCTTCATTTCTTACTTGTAACTGATGATAACCCAATCTCAAATCTATCGTCGAAAGAAATATTTTTCCCCTTGCAAATAATCGAACAAGTCATCAATGCGTGACAAATGATACATATTTCTAACAGTCATCTTATTCAACTCCCTGTAGTCAATACACAATCTCATAGACCCGTCTTTCTTCTTCACAAAAAATAGTGGAGCACTCCATGGAGATACACTCGGTCTGATAAATTCCTTATCCAACAAGTCTTGTAGTTATTCTTTTAATTCATATAACTCTATTAGTATCATCGTATACAATAATTTTAAATAACTTCAGCCCTGATGAAAAAAAATCAAGAATAACATATACATGTTTTTATGAAAAAACACATCTTTTCATGTCTTACGAGCATTCTCAAACCTACAATTCGAAAATCCATCCACTACTTTCTTTTTATACTCCAACATCTCTAGTTATATAGAACCACTTAGGTTAGATCTAAATTCATATTTAAATCTCTCATTACTTTAAAGATGTCTCACGAACCCTTCGAGCAATCCAACATAACAAACTTTGTTTTTATGTAATTTAATATATTCTCATCATCATTCCACCTAATTAAATATAACATCCTAAGATAAGCTTCATTATGCGCAACTGAGAAATATTGTCTCCTACACACACTATTAAATCATTTTCAATCCATTACCATCTTGAAATCTTTTCATCTAGTCGCATTCACATTTTCGCACCACATTTCAAATTTTATATATCTGATTTCACATCTTACCATGATAGCGAACATAGTATCTCTTTGCATTTAACTCATTGATAATCAATAATTCTTAATATGTAGCTCATATCCCTAGTTGAAGTCTAAAAGCCATACAATCCTTAGCCAAAAGTTATCTTACTCATAAAGCCAAAATAATTCTAAATACATCTTTCATTTAAAAATCTTGATCTACAGTTACTAACATACTTGCATCCTCGTAGATCGTTCACTTTCCTTTTCAATCAATTGCTCCAAAATGTTAAATCAATAAATCCTTAAGATTTAATCAAGGTCATGCTTCACTATCGGTAATAAGTTTGCCTAGATAAGTATTTTCTACAGATTCTAAACACTCTTGATAATTATCACGAAGGCACATAAAAGTATCCATTAACGAAGACTAAAAGGAAAGATTCTGAAGAGATGAGAAAGAAGCAACACAATGAGTCAAAACATATTCAAATAATATAAAAGCTCCACGTCTAAAAAGGATTCACAATATCAAATACAGATACGAATGAATTCGCAGAAAGAGGCAAGCTGAAGTATTTTATAAAAAAATTGTGACATAATGTTGAAATGAACACAACTACATGAATTCTCAAAATAGAATACCCATCATAATAGCTACCCAAACTCACAGGTCAAACCTAAATAGGTTTTCTACAAGAAAGAACCTAGGCTCTGATGCCATCTCTGTAACACCCCCTTCTCAAAATGAGACGAGGGGTTACTTATCAAATCACAAACCTGCATATGAAATACTAAAATTCACCAATTTAATAATTAAATAGATCCAACTAATCTCCAAACTAACATTAAAACCTCCAAAATAATTCAAAAACTCTAATAATAAATGATGTCTAAATATTATGAAAAGCTCAAACGCCCTAATAAGTGGAATAAGGGTAGCTCTCCATCACACAACCCGAGATCCCCCTAAGTACCTGCCAGAAGAAAGAATACGACATGAGCCAAATGCCCAGTACGGATTGGAATACAGTTTTATAAAATAGAAAGCAAGATATATAGTTTGACTGTTATAAATAAATATTAATTTTTTTTTAAAATAAGGCTGAAGCAAAGAGGGGTTATGATATTTCATACCGATACAGAACAAATAACAGATACACACATCATAGGGTACCTAATGCGTGCTACAAACCGGACAACGTGTACGGCATATACAACGTCACCGTCAAATATCAAATCACAAATCAAATCAAATTCTGGGTGCACCCACGTATCCTCAAACAAATATCAAATGCGCAAAGCTCGCCACCTGAGCTATCAGAAGGATACGCCATGACTAATCACACTGTCACGGAAGTGTCATGCCACTAGTGCCGCAATGACATGGCTGTAGTACCCCTACAGCTGGTTAAATCGGTATACCCTATATCACTATAAGGGTTCAAATAAAATAATTTTCACAATTTTAAAATCACCTGAACAGATATTTCAAATATTCTACGCAGATATGTAACATACATAATTTTCGAAAATCGTAGAGACAAATATTTAAATATTTCGAAACAGACTTTAAAATAATTTTCAGAGAATCAAAACAGTTAAAACGAATAATAACGGAAGGAACAGATTTACGAACGGAACAAATTAAATATAACTAATCCTAAAAAGAGTAGCGCTGAAGAGAAAGGAGACGAAATCCGTACCTCGAAATAGCAATCTCAGACACTAACGAAAACTCGAACTAGCAATTTCAGACACTAACGAAAACTGCATAGACCCACAAAATTTCTGGTTCACGATCTATTCTTCTTGATCAAGACAATTCAATGCATCCAATGTACCAAATAGTGCCTCTGTATTTCTTTCTTACGCGGACTCCACTTTAAAGTTTAATAAAACTCACGATTGTGTATACATGGGTCTTGTATATATACTGAATAAAATAATCCTTAACACCCAATCGAAAATATCATATCTCAAACGTCTCAAACGTCGAACTTCTTCATAACTCCAATTCTGCCCAGATCTATATTTTACCTTTTTGACCCTCTAAACGATGTTTTCTGGAAAAACTTAAAACACAACAATCGTAGAGAACGAAAAGATCTTTCTAAAAAGTCCATAATCAATGAATTCCGACTTACGATGAATTTATTACGAATTTTGCAAGACAGCTGATTTGTGTATGAATAATCCTACGAATTTTACAAACAAAGATGAAGAAAAAGAATAAGGATTTGTGTATCGAGAGAGATTTACATCTGTTTAGTCTTGGTGGCTAGAAAAGAATATGAAAGAATGAGGAAACCTTAATCTATATATAGAGTTTTAAAACCCTACAACAAAACCTACTACGATTCAAATACCAATATTCGAAATCCTGTTATTCTAATCCAATTCTAATTCATAATCTCTATCCAATTTTAATATTTTTTCTATTATTAATTATCTATTTTATTATTCTAAAAACTATGGGATATTACAGATGGAGCACCATGACATGAATCAATGGGCGCTAAGCAGGCAGGTAAAAAATAAGGGCAGTCAATGGAGGTGTGAGCTGAGAACAAACACTTGTGACAAAGTCGAGTGTCTTGATACTGAACTCTGACCCATGTATTAGACTCAAGCAACTTGACTCGAATGTATGAAGGCATGGAACTATCAATAGCAATGTTAATCAAGATAAGACCTTGAATAAACTCAAGCACCCTTAAATGTTTCAGCATACATAGACATTCGGATCTCAGGGCTTGGCTAATATAACACAGGCCTTGAGTCGACTAATACAGGAAATGGACATTATAAAAGGTAACCCGGGTAGCAATTTTTTCATGTCAAACATTAATATGCAAGTCTTCAAACCACATTTTCAGATCAAACAAACAACCATGAATTTTCAAATGGACTAAATTTAATGGCTTTAGACATAGCAGATTCATTCTTAAATTTAAAGACCAGATAACCTGCATGATGCTTAAAAGCATTCTTGAGACCAACAAACTCATAAACACGAAAAGCAGAACTCTTAACAACATTAAAATCAAAATAATTAGTACGAGAAATCTCATAACAATAGTTCTTCCACAACAGAGAAGCAAGATTCAGGAAATCAACATGTGGAGAGACGTATATTTTTTAGTGGGGACATATACTTAACAGTTTAAATTTTTTTCTTGAAGTCCAAAATTTGAATGGGGACCCATACCCTCACTGGATATATGTTACATTCGCCCCAGTTCCCAAGAACAGAGTGAAAATAGTCTTGTTATGAGAGATGGCCGTTGAGAGCCTCAATCTCGTCATGATTAGGTAGAGAAATGAGAGATCTTGAGGGATTGTAAGAGAACCGAAAGCAATCTTGAGAATTAAAGTAAGGTGTAAAGACTTTAGAGAATAAGAGAAGTACGAGTCAAAAGAGAGTTCTTTGTCGGGTCCAAGATCTTAAATAGAAGAGCAAAAGATCCATAGACCAAGAAAAATGGGTCGGGGAGAAGAATCGAGGGGGAGGTAAAAGGTAAAGTAAGAGAGATGGGAAAAAGGAGAGGAGAAAGAAGAGAGAATTTTTGAAAAAACGACTCTCATTAGACATATGCACTCTTAATTGTTGTATAGGCTATGGTAAAATAATATGATTTTTTTAATTTTTTTATGTACTCAAAATAAGTTCACCCACATTTACATTAATATATATTATAGGTCTGGTAATTTTGTCTTTCACTTAACTTCAAATACATGTGTCTGTCTCCTACTCAATTTCAAACATACTTTTTTAATTAAAATATAGAATTGTACTTATAATATATTAACATGTTTCAATTTTCTCATTCTTCAACCTCTTTCATTTATTTAAAATCTTAACTTATTAATTAAAATTTATGAATATTGAAATAATAATGTTATTTTATTTATATTAATTAAATTTTATTACTATGGTATATCTATATTATCTATATTTTTATATTATATTATTCTAAACGAACTTCTCTTATATAGAGTTGTACTCACGATCTACTAACATGTTTCAATTTACTCAACGCTCAAATATTTTAATTTATATAAAAGTACAATTTTATAAATAATATTTTTGAATATTAAAATTATATTAATATTATATATATATATATATTAAAACATACTCTTTTATTTAAATTTTAATTAAAATATTTTTAATATATTTGAATTCTTTTTATTAATAAAAATTTCTTAAACTATATTATATTATTAATGTTGTAGTAGCAAATGTTTGTTTGGTCGGTTGGTCATCCGTCTGGTATAAGTCTGTTTGTGTATCACTCAACTTCAAATACACTATTTTAATTAAAATATAGAATTGTACTTATGATCTACTAATTAACATGTTTTAATTTCACCATCGTTCAAACACTTTAATTTATTTAAAATTATAATTTTATAATTAACTTTTTTTAATATTAAAATAGTATCTATACTATATTTCTCTTACACAACTTCAAACACACTTGTTTAATTTTTAATTAGAATATACTATATCAAACAGATATATTATACCTACAACTCTATTTAGAACAGATATATTATACATACAACTTTATCATCAGTGAGGTTCTCTTTCTTAATAATAAAATGAAATAAATTATTATATTAAATTAAATATTTAAACTATATAATATAATTATTTTATACTGTACATAAAACTCTATTATCGGTATAGTGTTCTTTTTATACAACTGTTCACGGGTAATATTATTTTATATTTAAATTGTATAATATAATTCCTATTTTAGGAATAATATTATAATATAATTTTTATCTAATATAATTGTATTAACATTTAACTCAATTTTATCATCGCTTTTAATTTATTTTAAATTATAACCTATTAATCATATCTCATGAATATTAAAGTAAAAAATTAATATAACATAATAATATGTAAAAAATTAGTAATAAAATAAATTACTATATTAAATTAAATAATTATATAAATTAATTAATATAAAATTTATTAATGTAGCTGTGCTTTGCACGGGGTTATAATGGGTCTGTTTGGCAAAACAGACCTTATGGAAATAAGGGCTTATTTCCGAAAAAAAGTAGGGATGTATGTACTTTTCAGAAATAAGCCCTTATTTCCAGAAAAAAGTAAGTTCATATTTGGTTTTAAAATTCTAAAATAAATATTTATCTTTAAAAAAAATATGAAAATATGTAAAAAAAAATAAAAAATAAGCTACTTATTTTAAGTTTATGGAACCCCAAACACCCACAATATAGTACGTATATGTTATACTTACCGATTAACATAATTTGATAAGATGGTGATTGTGTAACTTTGTACGCGAAAATAATGTCGTGTTGTCAGCTATGACATATAGCCACGTTGGCATTAACGTCATAGACATGTAATTACAAAAATATTAGGTAGGTTTATACAGACGAGATTTATATAGGTACATTAAGCACCTTTGACAGAAGAAATGTCGTTGCGCTTATCTATGAATGCAAGTCCATTGGGCTATAGACCCAAAAGGAATTGATAGGTATCTGCTAATCCATATATTACTAGAAAGGTGGCCCAAAATAGCTATACTTTTCATATATTTGGATACATAAGACATTGGGCTGGCTGATTTTGACAATAACCCGTTAAAGATTGAGATTTTTCTTAACAAATTTCAAGAGGATAGGTTGTATCATCACGAAAATGACATTCAATCTTTTTATTAAAAATATGTAATCTTATATTCATGTCTATACTTCTACTAACTATATACATACATATATATATATATATATATATATATATATTAACTAAAATTTTACTTGATCTCTAACTATATACATATCTATATTAATTAAAATTTTTCTTGGACTGCCCAAGTATATATTTATTATAACACATGTCCAAATTATATAATTTTACTTATTATAACATGAGTCCTAACTATATACATATCTATATTAACTAAAATTTTACTTTTTAGACCCAATTATATATTTATTATAACATGAGTCCAAATTATAATATATTTATATTAAATAGAATAAATTTCTATAAAATAATAGAACATATAATATTAACGTAAATTCTTAATATTATAAAATTTTATATTAAATATCAATACAAATATAAATAAGAAATCAATTTATTTAAATATTAGTTATCCCATGTTTCGCATGGGTTATATGATTATATAACTATACAAGTTAAGGAGTTCAATTTCACTGCCATTTTTATCTAAATTTTTTTATGCATAACAGTAACAACTTATTTATGAAAAACAAGCAGAAAGAATTTTAATAAATTTTAAAAATAACTTTCTGAAAAAGTGTTTTTGGTTTAAAAGTTATTTTTAGAGAAAACAAGTGCCGCGTACTTTGCATGAAATAATTACAGTTTTCACTATCAAACCATCCCAAAAATATTTTTTTAATATTATAACTCAAAATATAAAAAAATTAAAAAAATTTACCAATCAGTTATCAGATTTTAATCCGACGGAACTTTTTTCTACCGCACATAACAGTTTTAAATAGCAATCCGAAGTCTAAGAAGCCTAATTTAATGGTATATTTTTATGAACTCGTTATTTTCTTTTCTAAATAAATGTGCGGATTAACTCTTGTATAGTGCTGGTTGTAATTGTATAATGCATTAGCCTAATTGATTACTGGGGTAATCATTTTTGTTAAGAGATTTGTACAAATTTATTTAAATTAATCTTTTTTTAAGAAAAATGGATTTAATTCAGTAATGAAAAATCATACGACATTTATAAAATTGATCGAGTCGAACAAATTTAAAATATATATCAAATCGCCAGTATTCATGCGAAAACAGTCAAACGATATGTTGAAAATGATATATTTACGTGTACCCGCTCCGCTTCGTCACAATCCGTTTGAACCATCGATCATAAATGTGATCCAATACAAACGTTCATCACTAAATCAAAACCAATACTCGCAATAAAGGAACAATAAAGGAGAGAACAAACACCCTCTGACGACCAAGGAGAGCAAATAAATTGAAATTTCAAATAAAAAACTTATATCTGAAAAACGAAATCACAACAAGAGATAATCGATCCACTCTCGAATCAAACAAGCTCCGCTTGAATTCAAGACGACGAAAGAAAACCCGAAACTCTAGATGATTTAGATCTAAAAGAACAAACCAAATGGGTAGAAATCTTTCCCCAAAAAAGAAGATTATCGAAGGAAACAAAAATAAATAAAATAAATTAAAGAACTTGGGGTTTTCTATCGAAAAAACCGTGGAAGCCCCGCTGACGAGGAGGGAGGCCGCTGTCTTTCTAGAGAGATGTAAACCATAATTAACGTGTTGAGTTTTATGATTTTTTCCAAATAAAAGTAAAAATAATAATCTAATATTCTTTTTATAATAAATAATAATATAATCTTGTTAAATTACATTCATTTATAACTTGTAAAAATATAGACCATGTTTCACCCACCCTTCTATAATAATTAAATTAATAATGCCAATGTTATTGTAGCTTTGGGAAAATACTTCGTTTAATTTTCTTATACAGTGGAATCTCAATAAAATGTTTTCCCAAAAGTGTGTATTATGGTATTATATAATAAGGAGATATAGATTGATTATAAAGTAACTAAGTGGAATGCTTACATGTTAAAACAATAAATTAGAGATTAACTTAGGGGTAGAATTGTAAATTTAAATTAAATAAAATATTTTCACAAAAAGACTTATTATAGTATTATATAATTTAATTGGGAGATGTATCATAAAATTAGAATTGGGAACAACAAAAGTACGGGTTTGTCCCGCCTTTTATAATCCTACAATACAACATATAATTAACTTCAATTATAACATTATTTACATAACCTGCCACTTTATCTCTAACCTTTCAGTCCTTGAAAATGACGTCGTTTGCTATATCTAACAACCCCGTCACAGTTTCCGGCGCAAATTTTCTAGCAAACAAGAACGGGTGACCTTGCCTGCTCACAGACGAATCTGAGCCGTTCATTCCATCATCACCGTATCTAGGCGTTGCATTTCTAAAGGTCCAGATTAACTCTGGGCCCACATCAGACAATGAGTACGTGCGAGGGTGACCGCCGCGACTGCCCCTCCAGTCGACGTGTGTGAGCGTGGCAGGCACGCACCCATGCGGGTCCAGCATAGACATGAGTGTAGGGAAGTAATGCTCTTCCGGGTAACATATGTAAGGAGTCATGCATGGCAGCTTGAACTTTGACCATACTTTGGTGTCGTTTGATATTATCCTTGCATGCTGACGTGTCAGAATAAAAAACTGGGACCCAATTCGAAAATGTGAAAATGGGACATCAGGGAGCATTGTGGTATTCCCACGCGCTTCCCATCTAGCGAACGCGCCGCGTTCGTTCTTTAGAATTTCGATGAAGCTGCGACGGGACTTTGTTAGGGTTTTGTACGTGAATTTGAAGGAACGGAGAGGAATGCATGAAGGGGAGAGGAGGGCAAACATGTAATTAGACGCATCGTGGAGGAGAGCGTGAGAAATTAACCTACGCGCCGCCGCAGAGAGGGTAGGAGAAAAGCGGCGCGTAGGTTTCGAACGAATGACTCGGTTAGCAAACACTCCTTGAAAAGGTGACTCGTATCGCGAACTCGGATCGGCATGAATATAAATGTTGTACAAATTTTTAGGTACTTTGTTAAAATAAAGTTCCCAGACGGGCGAAAGTGGGAGTGGAGTATTAGTAAGGAACATAAAGGCAATCTTTTTAGGCCTACCTGGTGGAGGGTGCGGGTTAACTCGGGAAGCCAGCTGACTCACTGATTCATCATCATGATCCCACACGGTGACGGTGGTAGTGTTGTTAAGTTGTGCATGTATATTTGTCTTGTTGAGAGAGTGTTTGTACACGAGTGTTGTGTTTGTCTTGTTGAGGGTGTGCGTTGTGTTTGTCTTGTTCAAGGTGTGTTTATATAGTTGAGATGTGTATGTATTGTTGAGGGAGTGTTTGTATATGCGAGTAGTTTTGTTTATTGTAGGTGCTGAAAGTGGAAAAGGAGGTGACGGTGACGGTGGCGCCGGCGTCGTGGTGGTGGTGGTGAAGATGACGGCGAGGGGTAAACATAGAAGAAGCGCACAAAGTAGAGATATTGGATTGGGAGCTAACATAGCTTTGAATATTTTTCGGTGGCGAGTTCGGTGCGCAGAAATGAGTAGCATTTGACAAGAAAGGAGAATAATTAGTGCTTGTATATAAGTTATAATATAATAGTATATATATGTACCATCAATGACTATTCTCCTTTTTCAATTGAATTGATTAAAATTTTAGAAAAATAATCATTATCTCGCGTGTCTTTCATTTCTTAATACTTTTATTTTTATACGTTTCTTAAATAACATTTTTTTAAATAGTATATTTTTATTTTAAAATTTAATAAGTCCCATCAATTTATTTTAACTTTTCCCTTTTTTTCATATTTCTTAATGTCTGTATCACATCCAAATGTAAATAACCGGATGGAACGGAAAGAGTATGCGTTTTTTTAAAGGAAATAATCAATTTGATTCCATAAGAAAAATGGTCACTAATAAATTATTTTGATAATTTAGGTAATTATAAAGTTTAATTATTTTCTGAATATGTTGATTTGCACACCCACATCATCAAGATTTTCTGTTTCTATTTGGAAAATGATTTATATTTGACTGATTTATTTGAAAGTTTGATTTTAATTTAAATATAAGTTTATCTCGACTATCTACGTATGTTATATGGCATTAGATACACTAATTTATTGCATTTTTAGCCAACTTAAAAAATATGAGTTTTTTCAAAATGAAAATTTAAATGGCAAGTTAAATTACATATTTGAAGTGCGTGGATGGTGATCGATCTTCTTGGCAAGGGGACGAATGTTCAATAATAAATTGTTATTAATTATTTAATATTAGCTAGAGTTCAAAATAAAATATAATTAAAAATAGAAAGAATTCGCTAATTTTCCCACTCGGACTTTCAACTTAGATAAGGTTGTGGTATCATCTCATGTGAGATACGAGATAAAAAGATAACGATAAATCATGTATGTTTCTGTTTGTTAGCTTCCACGTACACATAACACATGGCTTACATGCAAGTTCACACATTAAACGGAGCGGGTGACACGCGATGGAGCACTTGGATGTTGGATGTCATGTTTTTTCCGGTTCGACTCCCGTTTAAATAATACTTGTATGCGAATGTTTTAAGGACCAAATTTTCAAAGGAAAACGAAGAATCAAATTGCGTTTTGGTCGGAAAAAATGTAAGCAACCCTCGAAGTTTATCAATTTGAACGCATAAATCCTTAAAGAAAAATTTCATATCTTTTTATCCTTGAAGTATGAGTTGTATACATTTTAACCCCTTTTTCATATTTTCTTCCAATATTGCCCTGAAGAGCTAATGTGTTCGTAAATTCATAATTTAATGACAATATTGTATCGTAGGGGAATTTTATTTAGTTTTTGCTAAATTTGTTAAAGGATTTATTTTATTTTTACTAAATTTATAGGATATTTTTTTAATTTTAAAAAAATAATATCATTAATATTCGTTGTCTAACTAATCTTATTCAATTTAATGAATGTTTGTATTAACAAAATTCATTAAAATGAGTTACACTATTCTTACACAAGTAATTAGTATTAGCGTACAATGAATAATGTTTACAAATACTAAATTCATCAAGCAAATTATTTGTTACGTTAAATCATCATTGTTCTTTAGTATAACCATTATGTATGATAGCAAACTAATTTAATAACAAAAAAGTATATCAACAATACTAATTTATAAAAATAACTTTCATAGTTTAAATATAGTCGATTTAACGTAAAGTTCTTGTACATTTTATGAGTAGTCATTATGTTTGAAAATAAATCCATTTAATCTATTTATAAAAAAAAACTTTAAAAAAAATCAATGACAAATACTTTTGATATTAAAGTATACAATCATGCACAAATTAACCCTTGAGAGTAATATTAGAAAAAAATTTTGGAAAAATGGTTAAAAGGTACGAATCTCATACTTGAAGAATAAAAAGATACGAAAATTTTCTTTAAAGGTTTATGTGTACAAACTAATAAATTTTAAAGGTTAAAATGTAAATAAGCCAAAATGTAAATGAATTTATGAATTTCGGAGGTAGAAGGAAAGTTTTGAAGAAAAATGTATAAATGTAAATTTTTTAAATGAGATTTGGGTTAAAAATAAATATACTTAAAAATGAGTATTATTTTCTAAATTGAAGCGTTTGATCTATAATTTAGGTTGTTAGAAATAAAAAGGAGGAACAAATGAATTTTTTTAATATTTATTCATAATTTAGTTCAGATTTCATCACATTCCCTTCAATTTCACTTCTCCCAACTAAACACAACATGAGTGTCTCTCTAATTTTTTATTTTTTTTCAATCCTCAATTGTTGTTGTGAATAAAAAATCTTCATCAAAAATATGATTTTGTTAGTTTTTTCGATCTTAAAAGTAAATTTTACTACTCTAAGAACAACAAAAAAAATTAAGAATTCGTTTGAGATTTTTTATAAATTATTTGCAAGGGAAAACGGAACCTAGGCTCCGGGAATAATTCCAATGGCTTCATCGTACCAAAGTGACGTTACTTAAATTAACAAGAAGCGCTACTTATGCAAACTCATACCGAAATTGCAAAAGAAAAGGCAAAAGTATAACGACGGAAATGAGAAAAAAACAATTCAACGTTTCCTCGACGAGGGTATGGAACACAAACATACTACTACCAGTTGACATTTTATAAGCATAGTATTCCCCCCTTAATTATACATTATGCTAATGCAAGTGCTTTATTAGTAAGTGCAAGTTCCTCAGTGGACGATTAACGAATTTCCATGCGAGAATCTTGGCCACCTAAAACCAGATAGACCAAACTGCTCCTAGCATAGTCAAGGGTGAAATGTAGCTGGACTTTATTTTATATAATCGAGTTCGGAAGGATAAGATGTACGCATACTTTAATCAAATGAAGTTTGTCAATCTGCTAATGTAAATTATACGCGAATTTTACTTCTTCGAATAAAATGGAGTGGAATATATGCAGAATTTTGGATACAGTGAAAACATTGGCCATCCAAAAATCGTGTTACAAGTACGTGACTATATCATGAGATTGTGTTTACAGATACACACAGAAACATAACTAAATAGCTCTTCATACATCATATATACTACATAAAAGTCAACAATATACAATAAGTGCAATTCCCAGAAAATGCACCTTTCACTGTTGCTGCTATCTACTTAATCTGAATGCATGCACAAATAGTCAAATACATAATGCACTTGCAGCTAGACCAGAGGTCCTGAACCACCTACTTATTGTTCTATATTCTTGTTTCAGCAAGAGAGAATCACTTTATAAGCAACGATTGGAACATCATAGAAGAAATGACTTTGGAGGTTAGCGTGATCAAGTAACTAGCACCAATCATAACACAATATACAATTTAAGAATGTATATACCAAACTTCCACACAAAAAATAGTCAGACAATAAAGAAGATGTGTGCGGAAGTGTAAACTAGTGTTAAATACACAGGATTGCTGTCAAAGTAGTATTGATTTGGCCATTACAGTGTAACACTATTGTAAAATAATTATATAAACATTACTGAAATATAATTATATATGCTCATAGTTTAGACCAGAAAAGATGCTATGATTTACTGTACTATATATGAATTGATTTATTAACAAAATTCTGTGTGAAGCGAGGTTCACCTATCACTAGCAATATCTCTGCGACTAGAAATCAGACTAATTAGTCAATAAATGTATCATTACTCTATTTTGAAACATTGCGAGAACTCTATATAGTACACACTTCTTCCAGCTAACAAGAATCCCCCAATCCCCACGTTAACATGTGAATCACTAGCAATTTTAAAAATTGACAGGCAGCCTTGCCAATATTTAAACATTTTGTGCAGTCAATTGTCTTTCGATATCAAGATCCTTATCTTTTAAATTGGAGGACCGATATTTAAGTGAGTTAAAAAAATGGTTCAGTGATGGTTGACTACCAATGGACTATAATTTGGCTAGTTAATAATCCATCATACAAGTTCTGGAAATCAGACCACATAAAGATGTCAAGGACATCAAAACGTTACAACTAGAAGGAAAAATATATATAACATATGATCCCTCCCACAACAAGATTTAACGAGTTCAACCATTAGTTCTCTAACACTTTCCCAGGTGACATGCCAAATTTTAATGGCAATTCACAGTTAAGTACAGTGGAAACGGAAAGTAAAAGCCAAAAGTAATGATACAATGGAGAACTCACTAATGATTGTAGTAATACCCTGGTGGTGGATATCCCATTCCATTCACAGGAGGCATTCCGTAAGGCATTGGTGGTGTATAATATCCGCCACCATTAATCTTGCTTAAACTTGTCTGACCTTGCATTCCCTCTCTAGCGTACTGTTGCCATACCATCTGTTCCTGCGTAAGCATCTGCTGTTTTTTTTCCATCTCAGCCATCTGCACATATGAAGGAGGTGGAATGCTTAACGAGGCAGCAAATGGATCTCCTCCAACTGTCTGAACAGTTCCATCCGGAGCAGGCAGAGCCAACACTGGTGTTGCACTCTTCCCCATGCCAGGCAAAGCCACGCTGCTAGCGCTGCCTCCGCCAAATTGAGCACTGCTCACATGTTGCCTAACTATTCCCTGATCATACATGCCATTCAAAAGCAATGGATCAAGTCCACCGCCCATTGCTGCCTTTTGGTTTGATAGATTGCTTGCTGATTCCACCAAGGCCAGTTCCCAGTCTGCCTTGCCACTCTCCGCGGCTGGATTCTGCCAAGCAGAAGTTACCTCTGGTTCACCATTCGAGGGAAATGCTTCCCAGTTCCCATTCGTATTCTTAGTGTTTGCTGCAGGGCCAGCAAATAACGCCAATGCAAACTTATTCCCTTGATCGTCTGCAGTTGTCACTTCCTCTCGCAGATCCACCAAGTCCCCAGTCTCTTGTTGCTTTGGAGGCTGAGGGGCCTTCGGAGGTGGGGGCGGAGCAGTATATGTCTCCGGAGCAGGCAATGCTTTAATTTCATTCATATCTGGCACCGGCTCTTCCTCTTGAACCACAGGGGTAGATTCCACTTTCCTCTCCGGTGACTTCATTGCTTTTGCCCTGTCCCTCACAAACTCCTCCAAAGTCTCCAACAACTTTCCTGTAATCAATTGCACTTCAGGATACTCTGATGATCTAGCCAAACCCGTATCCTTACACCAATTATAAAATGAAACCAGCTCGTCAATCTGCTTTGCTGCACTTGTATAAGCATCAAATGCCTTCACGCAATCATGGTATTCCATCTCAAAAAATCGATCAAGTAACACAGCTAAAACCTCACATATATCAGCATAGAGCTTAAAACTCTCTTTCACAAGAGAATACAGTGCAACCAACACCATCCTGTTGTTCTTCGCCAACCCTGTTGGTCTACATGATAAAAAACGGTCTAAAAGCCTCTGCAGATGACCCATCTTACCATATATTCTTTCCGGCTTCATTTCTCTTAACGGGGTTTGGTTTTTCTTCTCTGCTTCACTTTCCCTAACATCCCCAAAAGACCTTGATCTCCTCATCCCCTGACCCCCGTATCCATTTTCTCCCCTAGATTCAAAGTTGCCATACTCATAAGCCCCGTTATTTTGAGGTGATCTCCATTTTTGAATTTCTCCACCACCGCTACTCCCTGTTAGTTTTCTCTCATACACAATCAACTCGAGCCTCTGATCCAAATACAAGGCAAAGGTCCTGACAAAAGCAGAATGATCCCAAGAATTTGAATGCACCTCATCTCTAAAATCAGACATGTTCAACAACCTTGTTCCCTTCCTAGTTGTAAACATGATCTCCTGTTGAAACACTAGATCCCCTTCACTCAACAATCTATGAACCACAATTAAACTCTTAAGAGCCACAATCCAATCCCGTGTTTTCCCTAATCGCTTCGACAATTTAGACACACACACACTTACATAACCTCTTGAATACGTGGTCAACTGTAAGATCCGACGAATATACTTCTCATCCGGCGGATCATCATCGTGACTTGTAGCTTTAACAATAGCTACTTCTAGCTCTGGTGCGTCATTACTAGCAACTTTAGCTATGCCAATACTAGTCTGATCCTTCACAGCTCCAATAGCTTTACGAATTGTACTCGAGCTCATTTTGACTTTACTTCTCAGTAAAAAGTTTAATCTTCTAACAAGATCTACAAAATCCAATCACCAAAAACAAAAATCAAGAACTCACAAAACCCTCTACAACCAACCCAAAACTAGATTAATCAACTTACAAGAAAACAATTAAACCTTATTTTCACTTCACCTTTAAGCTAAAAAAACAAGATCCATACAAGTCAAAATCAAGAACTTATTAAAGCATCTATCTTTAAAGACCCAAAACCTAAATTTTCTCAATTCCACCAAGAAAACATAAATCAAATCATACAAACATCATAATTCTAATGTGTACCCAAAAGGGGTCATAAAAATCTAATAAACACAATCAAGAACAATCAGTAAGATCCAAAAAGCTTATAACAATACAACTGAAACACATATACACACACACACACATATAAAAGGTACCTTGAAAAGGGTCAACAGAGTGTTGAAAGATCTAAGCAGCTGAGGTGAAGTGGGTAGAAATTTTATGTCCTCATTGATGAAATGTGACGTACTGGTGCAAGATTTTTTGTCCAGAGCCTTCCAAAAAGGAAAATGAGTAGAAAACGATGTGGGTCAGAATGAATCTGGGCCGTAAAATAATGTAAGAAAGTAAAAGACTGAAGGCTATCTAACTGAGGCTGGGCTGGTTGTTTAATGGTTGGCGCTGTAGTGCAGTTTTGATTGAGACTTTCTACCTGGGACGGCTTTTGTTTTGTCCATTACTGTTTGTTTACGCGGTAACTTTTATTTACTTGCATTTCATAATTTATACTCCACCACCGCACCAACTCAGCATTATTCCATAAGTATTTTTTTATTTGCTGTGGACTCGAATTTTTTTTTGTTCATGAAATATCGAACATGTCAATTGTAGGACCCGTTCAGCTTATGTTGTTTTTCTTGTAATTGTTAGGTAATTAATTTTTCATTTTTCGTATAATGATAAAAATAAATAATATATATAATAAATTTAAATCAATCCAATCCGAACCGATATCAAATCAATATAATCAAATCTAATAATGATCTGATACCGATTTAATGTGATCCGGAAATGATTTAGAATCGAAAATAATTGAAATACACACATTCGATAATGACTAAAAATTGAAAAAACAAGAGATTATCCAAATCGAATATGACTCGAACTAAATTATAAACCATGATAAAAATATAATTTTATGATTCTCATTACACTTTATTTGTACATAATTTATTTTATTTATGTATAATACATGTATAATCAGTGTTGTAAAAAAACGCGAATCGAATTTAGTCGATGAAGGTACGGAACAAGGATTAATTAGATAAATCGGGAATTAATCGGAATGATTAATTAAATAATCAGGAATTTAATCAGTTCAATTAGTTACTGAACATGGATTAATTACCGAACAATATATATAGTCAATAATCAATGGAATCAATTTCAAGAATTTGATGTTGAACACGAATTATACATTTATATTCGAAATTTGGCAAGACAGAAATTTATTATTTTAATTTAATTCAAAATTTAAATTTATGTCAAATGCCTAATATGAGATAATCAGTCCGTTTGACGTATTTTATAAATAATTTATAAATTAAAAAAAATATTTTTTAACTTGTAAATAATTTATAATGAAATAAGTCTAGCTCAAATAAATATGTATGAAACTAATAATTTAAAATTGAAATAAGAAAAATACATATGAAGAATTCTTTATTTTTTTGACAGATTAATAATTTAAATCCAAAATGAATTCAAAACAATTAACCCTGCTTTGCTTGCTCCAATACATGCCAAACTTTGGCAATAATACCTTTACTTTACGGATATAGTACAAATACTACACAACACAAACGGATTATTATAATAATAATAAGAGTGGGATAGTGATGATGGAGGCCACAATGAACGGCCAGGATCCTCCGCTTTTTCGAAAAAATAAAATGCTCTCTCGTTTCCCCCTCTCCCGGAAAAAAATAGCCTCAAATAAAGCATCTCGTTTCACTCCTCTCTCTCTCTCTCTCTCTCTCCAAAGTACAAACCCTAACACAATCTCTCCCTCTCTCTCTCTCTCTCTCGCTGTTCCGAGAATTGAATTTGCATTTTGTTACGAATGCGACGATGTTCGAAACGAAGGACGCGTTAGCTCAACGGAGATCATTGTTATCGTGCGCCGTTCCGTTCGTGATCATCCCCAGCTTCTCTCGCCGGAGCTCATTATACAATAAGCTACCTCAGAAGCCTCTCAAGCTCACTGTTCTCAAACTAGACGACTCTTCCTTCGGTACTTTTTCTATTAACCCTACTAGCGTTACTCTCTCCAATTTTGTTTTGTCAGGTGAATTTATTTGATTATTTGTTTTTATTCATAGAGATTGAAGTTGCCAAGACTGCCACAGTGGCGGACCTGAGGATTTCGGTGGAGAATGCGTTTAGTCATTTACCTAAACAAGGATCCGGCAAAGTCTCGTGGTAATATTATTATTTTCTCCATGTTTTTGTAATTTGATTCATTTCTTGTGTTTCGAGTTTTTTTGTTAGTAGCCATTTGTTGCAAGGAACTGGTTAGTCGAATAAATAACCGTTTATTATATTTGATATCATAATAGCTGCTAGTTAGTAGTTATATGCTCTTGATGTCATACTGAAATCATTTATGTAAACAAGTGGTAGATCATTCACTTTTTAAGCTCTTTGAATTGCACAAACATCATTTGATCGTGATACTAGTTCAAATTAATTAAATCCTTCTGTATTAATTAAGCACTGAATTTTTTTTCCTACTTTTTTTGTGTGGTTTCGTTTGCCATTATATAACTGCAGTTGTTTATCGAATAATACATGGGGGTATTTTCTGGTTATTAAATATTCATTCAAGTTTGTTCGTGTGCAAGTAGATTGTTGTAATGTTATCGATGACAATAGAGTATATGGGTAATGTGTACTTACTGTTAGAGTGTTTGCTTCTTTGCATCTTTTAATTAGGAACCTAGTGCATGTAATAAAATATATTATAAATTAATGGAAGTTGTTCATGTAGGTCCCATGTATGGGGGCACTTCTGCTTGTGCTTTGATGGCCATAAGCTTCTTGATGACAATGAATATATTGCTGATTACGAGATTAGGGATGGTGATCAGGTAGTCAGATGCTGTATATGAAGAGATAGTGGTTGGGTTTTCTTAGCGTTTTAACTTCTTGTCATGTTAATTACTAATTTTCAATTTCAATATTCCTACTTCTAGATAATCATACATATTGTAAAGTTTATATTTCATATAGAGTAGGGTCTTTATATGTCAATATAGCCAGTTGCGGATGCCATCTCTCCCTCTCTCTTTTTTTTTTGCTTATGAAATCATAGTTGTGTGCATGTTATCTTGTTTGAATTTCCTTGAAATAGTTCTTCCTATCTACTGACATATGTTTTTATTGGTTTTTCAAGCTTCTTTTTGCACGTCATCTATCCATTAACTACAATATGAAGAGTAGATCAGCAGAGCAAATTGGTGACTTTGAGCAACCCAGCATGTAAGTTTTCTATTAATGATAAATATGATAGTTATAGTAATACTTAATTTAACATCTTAAAGGGAAGTTGAGCCTTCTCGTACTTCCTTCTCCCCAAGCCATGTTTTTTGGGGCTTCTCCTTCCTCGGCATTCGAGAATAAAATTCAGGGTAATAGTTAATAGAATCTGTAAGCTGGTTAGTTTTTTTTTATTAACATTATAAAGAACACCGGTGTGAAACTTGTTGGAAAAAATAAGTTGAGCTGTGAATTTGTTGCCCAAGATTACTGAAGAGTTTTTGTATGCTATTTTTATGGTCTGTGCAGTTCAAATACAGGGGAACTAGAAGAAGAAATTGTTGATGGAACTCATGAAAGTTGCCATGATAAAACTTCAAGGCAAGATGACGAGGAGGATAGGTTTTCTGTTACTGCACATGGTTCTCTTAACGCAGAGTTCCTTCAAGTTCAGAGCTTAACTTTGAACCTCTGAGTTTCTCAAGATCCTAAAGTGGCCTACTGGGCAGTTTCAGAAATGTAATACTGGGTTAACTATTAAGCAAAACCCTCGGGATAAAGATTTGGAAACCAGAATAATTTTAGTAAGGTAGCACTACTGGGATCTGAGTCGCCCTTATCCTCCGTTTAAGAGTAATTTCAAAGACCATGACAATCCAAAATTATGTGTTCTTTAGTACATTAGGATTTGGTAACGTTTTGGCCCTGTACTGTGAACAAACCTATTATAAAACATCAATATGGCTTTGGCTGAATAATGTCTGTGGGGATTTTTTTGTTATGGCCGTTCTTGTTACATCAATAACAAACAGGATTTCTGATGTTAAGATGATGGTTTTGCTGAAGGTCACTAACTTCAGCTAGGGTGCGTAGAACTAAACTTGTGAGTGCGAGTCGAGTTCTGTGTAATGTAACCATTTATCTTGGACGTTGGAACACTCCCCTCTGCCACTTTCAATTACGTCAAATGTTTATGTAAATTCATATCTGCTGCAATTTTCTATCATTATGTGTTGGTGTTTTTTCTTTATTTGTTGAATATATAGTGTTTACAAGATCATGAAATTTAATTTAAAAGATCTCAGCTTCCGGTTGCTGAATAATTTCCGTGTTTCAGTTTTCTGTAGCAAAGATGCATTGTTTATCATCTGTCTAAATTAAAATGGGCGATTATTCTATTTAAAGGTCGTTTGGTTAATATCTATTTATCTGGTAAATTCAATTTCTTAAAAAGTGTTAATGCTAATTTAGAAAGTTGTTTGGTTAACAAATTTATAAGAAATAGTAATTTTATGGAAGTTAGGATGCTTACTCTCTTAGGATGAATTGTACTTCCTGAAATTTTCTACAATTAAACGTATTCCTTTTTTTAACTTCGTACGGATTTCATAAAGAAATTAAATACCGAAATATTACATTGGACGTGAATACCTATAAATAACCAAACCGAATATTTAGGTTCCAAACTAAATTTATTAATTTAATTATTTTTTATAAATAGAAAAGTTACAAATATTTAATATTTTAATTTAGGTTTTTCAAATCTTTATCAGAAATTTACTGAGTTCCACACAATACTTTAATTCATTCTATTAAAAGATTGAGAATATTACTAAATCCGAAAATCCCATGGAAACAAGCTCTTCAGCATTAAAATTGCTATTGAAATCAACAGAGATGAGATGAAGACATACCTTATAAAAGGTAAAGATAGTTCCTAAAATGCTATTTTTGCTTCATATTTCTTAACAATATTCAATCGATGAATTTACGCTTTTAATTTGAGGCGAACTTAGGATTTTATTCTTCCACATTCACTTCCATTTCTATCATCTTTGTTTTTATATTTGTATGTGATTTTTTTTTGACATTTTAATTTATGTGTCACATGTCAGCGCCACATGGAGCCAACCATATGTCAAACATGAAAATTAATGGAAATGTGAATGTTTTTTATTTGACTAGGTTTTTATTTGAATTTAATAATTATCATAAAAGAAAGAAATTAGTGATGAATATTAGTGATGAATTTGAGTCAGATTTATAATGAGTGATGTACTTGATAATTAATCCTAATTTTATTCGAACGACTGAGAACTCTAGCAATAATTTGAAAAAAATAAAAATAAAAGTTCAAACAATCTTAACAAGATAAAGCTTTTAAACAAACTTGTTAAAAAAGATTAAGAAAAAAATAAATAATATTTTAATATGAGTTTAAAATAACCAAATCCTTACTCGATACTTCAATATTACGAATCAAATTCCTTTAATGTAAATTAATTAATATTCAAATTATATTCAAATTATTTCAATTATTATAATTAATATAAATATATATATAAATGAAAAATAATTTTTATATTAAAAGTTTTCAATAAACATACTTTTTTTTAAAGTGACAATATTTTTGAGAATTTAGGCCAACATCCTGACACAGAATCCACCTGTCCACCTCAAACTAGTTCCTCTTCGTCCTTGCTTTCTTCGGTCGCCTCGATCCAATCTCCTAAACCCTCTTCATTCACATCAAATTATACATACACATATACACACACACCCCTACATACACACATATATCGGATACAATCCGATCGGAATACTATGCAGCGTCGGAGCCCTCCAAAGCACAGGCACGATGGAACTTCACCTTTACCTATGGGAATGGATTGGAGTCCTCATCCTCGTAAATGGGTACTCTTTCTTTCTCTTAAAGTTTCAATCTTTATTGCAATTTTGCTTTGATCTTTCAATTTAAGCTCATTTACTCTATTAGATTGACTTCAAGTTATGGTGTTTGTTGGCTTTAAGTGTGTTTGTTTGGTTCTGTAACTTGTTTAGGGTTATTGCTAGTAAATGTCTTTACTTTCGATAACCTAATTGATGGTTCGAGTTAAGTTTTGTAATCTTATAAATAAATATGTGTGTTATCCGAAATAATATTTCTTGTACTTGCTCTTTTTTTTTAGTGCTAAAAGACTAGAAGTACTATCTAGTAATAAAAGTATAATAGGAAGTGGGGAGGGAAAGTAGATTATATTTAGTAATTTATTTTGTTGTAAGATTACGGATAGGGAGTGGGGGAGGCTCGTAAAAATTAAGGAGGGTCTTAAAGATTAGAGGAGCAATTAACGAGTCATCAATTTTATCTCAAGATTCTAGATAAAGAGGATTTTGGAGATGCTATTATACGTTGTTCTTTGTCTAGAAGGGTTCGTAGTTTAAAATTAGAAACAGACACGGGCAAACTTGTAAATAAATATAAATCGATAAAAAAGTATATCCCTTTGTATACACCAGAACTCCAGGTTTCTCATTTGAAATAATTGATGGTGCGAGTTAAATTTCGTAATCTTATAAATAAATATGTGTGTTATCTGAATTAATATTTCTTGTACTTGCTCTCTTTTTTGATTGCTAAAAGTACTATTTAGTAATAAAAGTATAATAGGAAGTACTTAGACTACCAATTAGAATAAATTTTATGAGAATATGTGGGAAAAGCTGAAGTAAAATTGAATGCGACTCAAAGAGAAGCAACCGTGAGTAAATTTCATTTTCTTTTGTAAACGACTTGAATGCGAGGAAAACAGCCAACATTTTCCTAGATGATTTGTATCACTAGTACGGGGCCTATCGATAGTTGAGGACAATTAGAGGCTTTTCCACGTGTAAACATGACAGATATATTTCTTTTCCCCATTAAAATTATAGGCAATATATCTGGTCTTTGTGTTAGTTAGATTTGAACTGGTTTCGTTTTATACATTCCTTTCAAAAGTAGGAGATTACAAGTTATTATGAACTTGTATGATCTAAAGTAGTTAAAAGTTTATCTTGTAAATTACTTGAGAAAAATACCAGGCCATTTCAACAAAGGGGATCCACTTCATTACTTTTTGCAAATATTAGTTACCTGAGTACCCGGCATTTATTTCGTCGCAAATGTTTAATGATAATAACTGATTAGCTATTTCTGGAGGCATAATGCTATTATTGTGCTGTCGGTTTATCATACTATGTCATGTTTACAATAATCTATTTAGTTTAGATTATACTGTTTTCGAGTGAAAGGAAGCTACCATGTTATTTTAATGATAGAAATCACAAGGGCAATAAAGCTTTTTAGAGTTTCAAAACCAATAATATCAATGATGCTCGAGAAGGGATCAAGTGCCTCTTTCTCTCCTTTGCAAGTGGCGGGAGGAGACTATTCGTTCTTAAACCCTCTATTTGCTAGTGCAATTAGAGTTGGTGAAACAAATTCTAAATTTGTCACTCCATTACAAAATAGCTTCTTATTTTAATTAGATAGAAACACAGCCATTCATGCAGATCCAGGTTACTAAAACCTATAAACATTTTTTTCTCACACATAACTGAATTAATTGCAAGTATAATAGGATGCACAAAGATTACAACATGACCGCATGATTGAAAACTATGCCAGTCAACCTCAGTTGCATAATTGTCATGCTAAGCTTGAAAGTTTGCATATGGCACTTGGTAGTCTAAGAATTAGTACAAGATTTTTCCTTTTTCAAGTTTTCTTTTTACACATACATATGTAATGTGCTGTGTTTTTTGTCAGTTATCCTTCATAATGTTTCTGCTCGACTCAAAGGATGCATGATTCTCTATTTCCGATATAAATTCAACTTAAAATCCAGTATCCTCTTATAAGTTAAATATATCCGTTACTAATAAAGTTCTGAACTTTTTTTGTACAGAGTGGGCGTGATACTGTTTGGCCCCATGATCCTCGCTCTGGATGGAGTTTCTGTGTCACAATACCTTCATGGGCTGTCCTCCCAAAATCAAGAGAATCAGATCCCATAGTGGTATACAATTGAATGAATCTCTCTTATTTATCTATGCAGAGGGTTAGATGTTTTTATGCTAACATTTGGGACTTGGCACAGTTAGTCACGTAATTACTTAAAAGATATAGATGATCATCTTGCTCTCTGTTTCTTGTAGTGATTGATTAGTCAGCAAATGCTTTGCTTTTTCGGATTGCTGATAACCAGAAGCTTTAATTTGTTAAAACTAGATTAAATCAGATGACTGATTCAGTTTTCTTCTTCGTTTGTGTAGTAAATTATTGGCAGCAAGCAAACCATAGTCAATTCTGTTTTGTGTAGTAGTGAAACAGTGTACTTTATTGAAATGGGGAATATCTTATTATTATATTGAAATACAACTAAAGATTTTCATTGTACTTTATTCTGCCATTTTTGAATATTTAGTTAATCATTAAAAGTATATTATTGAGCAGATCAAAAAACATATGTTGCAAATTGGTGGAGCTATACACTTTAAGTTTATTGGAACATTATTTATTATTGGAGGCTTGCAACTGTTTTACCTTTTTCCAAACATTCAACAACACAGATATGCATGAAACCATAATTATCATCATGGGCCATGGAAATTTTGTTGAGATGGCTAGTCACCTTTTATTTATTTTACAATATAATATTGCATCTCTTGGAATTTTTATGTGTATATTTATTAATTCTTCTTTTCCCTGATTCAGGATTTAAGGGTAGGGGCGGGGCTGGGTTGGGATCTAGTGCCATAATAAGATATTGGTCCACCAATATGTTCTTTACGACTGATTGAACTGTTATGTCAGCTAGCCTGTTATCTGGAATTTTGATGTTAATTTATTCTATCACTGTTTCAACTTTCTGTATGTTTAATTAACATTTGCAGTGGACAGTTCTACAGAGTTCAGGTGGGCATACAATCACCCCAAGGAGTTACGACTCTGCGAGGAGTATTAAGAAGATTTAATGATTTCATGAAGTTGTTAGCTGCAGTAAGTATTATCCTGTTATATATTAGAAGAGGATTATGTTTGTTGTGGAAAATTAGTGGGCATTGGTCATCTTCAGACACTGACATAGTAAGACTAAGAATATTGTGACTAATTTTTATTTTTACAGCTTAAAAAGGCATTTCCCAGAAAACATCTGCCACCAGCTCCACCAAAGGGGTTACTGCGGATAAGAAGTAAAGCACTGTTGGAAGAGGTATTTTGTCAATCACCTCAGAAAACTGTCACTCAATCTTAGAGTACATGAAGTGGGGATCAACAGGAATTAGAAATTATAGCACTATTTATTCTTTTAATCTCAAGAATTTGAATATGTTGCAGCGACGTTGCTCCTTGGAGGCATGGATGGAAAAGCTGTTATCGGATATTGATATATCGAGGAGTGTAGTTGTGGCATCCTTCCTTGAACTAGAAGCTGCAGCTAGGTCTTGTATGTGTCCTCTTGCTGCAATGTTATTTGAAGATTATAATGAAATTAATGCATAATTAGTTCGACGAATGAGATTTTATTAATCAGTTTTGTTTTTTGGTCAGCATTTCAAGATGAAAAACAGAACAGTGGAAATCCAAACCTGTCTGTGAACGACCCTATGCAATCAGCTCAGCCAGATTACAGCTCGATTCAATCCATTGCTAGTGCATCTTTCACATCTGACTATGGTAGTGATACTGCTTACGAGGCATCTGAGATTGGCACATCAAGCCTGGGGAAAGATTATAGTTCTGAAGTTAATATAGAAGAGCTGTCTTTGGATGAAGATTTGACTGACCCAATAGAAAGGCTCATGAAGTATGGTATGTCTAATATAGATGACGGGTTGTTTATGGGACAAGCTATCCTGGATCAGCTGAAAGGTCTTCCTAGGAATAAAGGAAATGCAGTAAAGGTTAAAGTTGTTAATACTAATATGAACAATGGAAATGCTTCTAAAAGTGCTTATATTGGAGTGGATACCATGGAACATGTGGCTCACCCAGAGCATTATAATAAGGCTTTTCACCATGCTAGAAATTTCTCAAGTGAGAGTATTGGAAGTGATGTTAGCTCCTTAAAAGGTAGTATATCATCAAACTCAGGCCCTAATACCTTGGAAGATGGCTCCCCTGACCTCCCTAGAGGTTCTGGAGTCTCGCACAACATGGAAAATGACGTGGAATTACAGTTTCCTAGTGATGTAAAATTAATGCTTCCACTGGATCATCGGCAGAATATGAACAGGGCCCTCATTACCATGCAGAGGAGACTAGTAACTGCAAAAACGGACTTTGAGGATCTGATATCAAGGTTAAACCAAGAAGTAGCAGTGAAAGATTACCTAACGAGAAAGGTGTGTTAGACTTGATCATCATTTCTCTTCCGTATGTTTTTCCCCATATATTCAAAATCATCTTACCAGTCAATGAATTTTTTATATGGAACATGAATGGTTTTTTATTAGTTTTGTAGCAGTATCTAATTGTCAACAAGCTACATATTATAATACCGCTGAAAGAATGGAAGAAAGTATTTTTCACCCACTATTTGCCTCCCTCCCGAAACAGCTCTATGATATGTTATTCATCACTTTTTCTTTTGATAAATTAAGATATTCTGAGATTACAAAAATTGAGTGGAATGTCAATGATTTATTTGTATTTATCGCTTCAAGTTGTGCTTCTGGGCTTTATAATTTATTTGGATGTAGAATTGAAAAAGTGAATACTTGTGTTTAGGCGACATTGCCATGAACAGCATTGTAAAATTGCACGCATCACCGGTTATTATGAAGATTCTTTGCGAATATTAAGACAATTATGGTAATCAGGTTTAATAGCTTTTGCAAAATTAACAAATGAAGCATTCTTTTGGTAGTGAATAACTGGTGGAACCATGGAAGTGTATCAAATGTTAGTGAAAACCCTGTGATACTTCATATATCAATATTAAGCCTCACATAAGCTCTTTTTGGACTCCACTTTGCTTCTCTTGGTCATGGGGACTATTACATAAGTAAGAGTGTAAGACCGTCGAAGGAAGGCTTTGGTAGTGAATAACTGGTGGAACCATGGAAGTGTATCAAATGTTAGTGAAAACCCTATGATACTTCATATATCAATATTAAGCCTCACATAAGCTCTTTTTGGACTCCACTTTGCTTCTCTTGGTCATGGGGACTATTACATAAGTAAGAGTGTAAGACCGTCGAAGGAAGGCTCTGTAGCAGTGTAGCTTAGAGAGATAAGGATTCAAAAGTTGCATTTCCATTTATGGCATATGCCGCGTCAATGGGCTTGAGAGTTTGAGTTTTATCTGGATGACTGATGTTTGTTTGTTTAACTTTTCACTGTAGGAATCTTATTATCTCAGATTAGGAACTTTATGCCTATTTACCAGGTTCTTCTTGACCAATTGCTACGAAACTGTATACGTGTAGGAGACTGCTAATTTCTTTTCTTCTTGGAGTAAGAGATGATATCCAATCTCTGAATTTCAGGTAGAAGGGTAATAGGGCAAGCTCACTTATTTTAGATGGCATGTGGTTTGACCAATAGTTTATATATAATGTGCTTAGCAATTGGTATGCTTTTGGAAGTTTTGTCCCTGCACTGAAGAAATGTGCTGAAGTATAAGACTGCGTAGATTCCCTTGGAGCAGTTGTGTTTTTCCACTTAATAGATTGCTCCATGAATGGTACTTGTTGCTTCAGACAAATCTCTCTAGATTTGCAATATGAACAGAAAGTTTGTTTCAAGTTGGTATTTGACGCTGAAGATTTCATATGCATTAACTTCAAATTGTGATATGGAGATTATCAAAATAAGTTCAGTCAAGGATTGGACACTACAAGATGAAGTCACTATATTTTCTGTCATGAATCATGATTCAAAAAAATAGAAAGGGAAAAAATAGGTATAAACACGATCTCTTTTGTACAAAGAAGGTTGGAGATGTTCAGGTGCCTGTATAGGATCTCTTCTTTTTAGTTGTTTCTTAGAATGCTATAAGCAAAATAAATGTACTTAGAACTTGCTTTTTATGGCCCTGAGGTGTTTGAGGGGGAGTATTTTATCCCATAATTAATGTTTATTTTAGAAAAAAAGTACCTCCACACAGGTCACTTTTTGTCCCAAATAAGCACTTATTTGGGAGAATAACTCCCGACCAAATACCCTTCTTATAAGAGCTCTCTGTAAATTATCAGCACTTCTCTTTCTTAGTTCAAAGTAAATTTGTTCCATGCGTTCCGGAATCTGTAGAAGACACGACATCCGAATTTTGCTGTTGGTTCGTTCTATCTTCTGATGACATTTTCACTCCTAGTTACCTTTTCTGGACTTCATCCTGCTAGAAGGGTGTAGGAAAGGCTTAAGTTGCGCATCCATTAGGTGAACTGGTGGAGTCACTGCTAGTCTGCTACAGTGTATGAACTTGGGAAGGAGGCTATATTTTTTTAAGGGGGGGGGGGGGGTGATTCTTTTTCTAAAAAATTAGTTATATTTTCGGCGGGTATCAGAGAAATGATGCGTGAAATGTAACTAGTGGGCCGAAACTATAAAACGATTATCAGGGCCATTGGGATAAGATTTATTTAAAAAAAATGTGTTAGAATCTCATTTCTATTCCCTTTCACTGGGTTGTAATCCCATGATCTAAACTGCACGATCATTTCGATGATAGTTAAATTTACAAAGGTTTGCCAATGGCAACTCCATAATTTAGCAAGGCCTTCGGCCTAAAATCCATGAAACTGAAAGGACACCACCCTAATTAAGACATTTTTGTTTTCGTGCGGATTTTCTAGATACCTAAAAATCGGAATGTCTACATTGAACGAGGTCCTAGTTAGAGACATTCATAAAGTGTGTTATGAAAATGACTATGCTCAGTATCTGCTTTATATCAAATACTTAATGAAGCATACTTCAAATGTAACATTTTATCCCGTCAATTATTATATTTTCAGGCTTTACTTTCATCTTAATGTCGTAGTAGGCTGATATGTGATTGCTGGTTCTTGTTATAGATTAGTTGGCATGGATATATATATTTACAGATAGGCTTATGAGAGAGAACATGGTCTGTTTTACAATAAGTGAGCTATCTAGTATCATATTTTTTTTTAATCCGTAACATCATATTATGTCAAACTCCTGCCTGTAGACCATAATATTTGACAAACTACAAAAGTAATGTGACTTAGCTTTACTAACTGAATAGGTCAAAGATTTGGAAGCAGAACTTGAAACTACTAAACAAAGAAGTAGAGAAAATCTTCAACAAGCTATTTTAGTTGAAAAGGAAAGACTCACCCAAATGCAGTGGGATATGGAGGAACTCAGGCGAAAGTCATTCGAAATGGAAATGAAGTTGAATTCCCGACAGGTTACCTTCTATGCACCTCTCCTTCCCGATTTATATATATTCTTGGTTAAATACAGCACTTAATCTCATGATTTTAATGTAAAACATTTCCAGGGTGACAAGGCCGACTCGGAGTCAGAGAAGGATGACACTATTCGAGGGAACGATATGTTGCGAGAGTTGGATGCTACTAAACAACAACTTGTTGAATTACAAAAGCAGCATCGGGAGTTGGAAACAAATTCAAAAGCAGATATTAAAGTTCTTGTAAAAGAGATTAAATCTCTACGAAGTTCACAAGCAGAATACAAGCAGCAGCTCAGTGAGGCGAATAAGGAAAAATCTGAGGCTGAGGTAGTTTATTTCTTTAGCATAGGAAATACAATAACATAATCATATCTAAAAACTGATACTCTTAATGTATGCATATGTTTCTTACGTATATAAGGACTCAGAATTTACAAGGTTAAGCATCTCTTTTCTTAACATGCAATGACTAATTATAAAGGTCACAATTTGAATGCATCCGACTCTATATGTGATGATCATTCTATATATTCTTTTCTTTGAAAAGAGAACTTAAATATTTACCTGTTTAATTCACCTTGGTCGATTGTGCTGCCAGTATTGCATCATTGAAACAGCTTTCTGTAAGATTTGTTGAGATCTCATTTTTCCTAATTGAAAAATCTGTTTGTTCGTTTTCCAGAAACTCCTTCAACAGGAAAAACAAAACAACAAGTATGCAAATACTGCTATGCAGAAGTTGCTACATCAATGTGAATTTCTTCATGGTAGGCTTCAAGAGTGCAACATTAACTTGGTGGATGAAGATAAGCTAGTCATAAATCCTTCATCATCGACAGCTGCCTTTGACCTCCAAACATCTGACAATCTCATCAGTCTCCTTCTTTCCGAGGTAGTTTTCTGTCCTCTCTCCTGTATATTACTCTGGTTTAGGGCATCTCTGTCATAGTTTATGTTGGAAATCGTAATAGCTGCATTCAAGGTTCTAAAAATTGTTATATGGTATAGGTGGTCAGGGTACATTCTAAATCGGGAATCATCGAGTGTAATATATATATAATCAATACAAATAATGGCTCAATTACTGATACCTGACAAACATAAGTGTATGGTAATAGCATAAACATATATATGTTTAGCAAACTCAAATTTAGTTGCTATAATTTCTTTACATATTTTTCTATATTCTTGGGGGCAAATTTTCGATTTTTCCCAAGAATAAGCCTACCGGTGTGAATTACATAAACAATGCATCTTGACTCCACCCGCCAGCCTAGGCGCCGGTTGGTTGTCTGCATAAGCTGATTTTCAGAACACTGGTTTATATTACCGAAACTTTGTAGTAAATTTTCTTTTGGTGTTTGTTATTCCTATTATCCTATATAAAGATGAAGTAATCTAGATATTTAGGCTTCACACACAAGACTATATCTGGCTACTTGTAAGTTACTTTATAAATTAGAGTGGCTAATGAGATTTGGTTGGATACTATGCTTGTCTCTAGGTATAATTTGGCATCTTCCTGGTATAATTTGTAAGTAACATGACCTGAATTTTAAGGATAGTTAACTGCGAATTAATGCATGACAAGGGTATAGAAGGGATTAGCCAGGAATAATTGAACAAGCAGATGGCAACTATTTTATAGAAAATGCTAGAAACTAGAAATACCTATGAAGCGTGGGTTTTTTTTTGGGGGGGGGGGGGTGGTGCGGGGATACGGCAATTCGGAAAATTAAAGAATATGGGGATTTGGGTGCAGGGGATACGGCAATTAAAAAAAGCAGGTAATTAATTAATTAATTAATTAACAAAAGCAAGAGTAGGATTCAAATTAAATCAAATAGTCAAATACATAAAACATATATATAAATAATATTTGATAAATAAATTAAAAAATAAACAGCAGGTAATTAAAACAAAATTATAAAAGAAACAGTGGTTTGAGTTCACTGTTCACAGCAGAGGCAGACAAACGGGGTTACAAGTCAAACAGATCGGGGTCAGCACAGTTACACACACTTGTATATATACAACTCAATATAACATACGAATTCAAAGAGATTTGACACACACATACACATATGGTGAATCGATGTATGAAGATTGAAGAGAATCGATGGTTACCTGTCTTAGAGACGCCAGCCAACGGAGTCCGACGATGCAGTCGTTAGCCATCTATTCGTCTATTAGGGCAACTAATTTGGGGAAAGTCTTCAACTGGGCAAGTTTTTAATGCAAGTCCTGTTCCTTTTTTTGTTTTAAACCCAATGGAAATTACGATTTCTACCCCTCCTGCACCCCCATGATTTTTTTCTGCTGAAACACGTGGATACGCCAGTTGCTGCACTCCCACGCACCCCCGCACTGCCCGCGTACGAGTACGCGATTCTTCAAGTGAAGAATCCCTGCTTCATAGAGAAATACTAATAATAGTAAAAAGTCCTCACAATGTGATTAATCTTACTCTCAAAGGGCCGGTACACTATCTGCTTTAAAGGAAACCTATATGGTGGTAAATTATAGTAAATATATTTTAAATGAAGAGTAGAATAATATATATAATATAGGTATAAGTATAATTGTTTAGGTTTATTAATATTTTAGCTTTTATTTATACTGTTAATCTTTAAAAATCCAAGAAACTATGTATATTCTATGTATTTAGTGGCTGAAAACACACTTTAAATTTCTGTTGGTGAAAACAAATTGTCAATCCCTCTCATGTGATTGCCTCTACTCTATGGTGATACTTTTTCAGGGTCCCAAATATCACTTTAGAAGTGTTTTAATGTACTATAAAAATTGAATTATTTACAGTATCGTATTTTATTGGAATAGTTCATTAATTATTATATAACAATGCACTAGAAATTTATTTTTGCTTTAATGATTATCAGGGAATCATTCTAATTATCTTTACTATGTGTTAACAATATTAAAAGTGTAATAATTACTTAAAAGGGAAAAAAAATGCAAATGTTGAATAATTTGTGTTCTGGCTCCTCAATTGACAAATACTTAGTTCCTTTTTGGAAAGAAAAACTCCTCTTTAGGAGTCAATTATTTTATTGGGAAAGCAAACATTAAGAAGAATGGATCATCTTTAATATACGACCACGAACCACGAAATAATTATCTTCTTCTTCTTCTTCTTTTCATTTCTTAATCTTTTTATCTTGACTCCCTAATAATAAATTTTAATCATTTTTTATAGTCTTATTAATTCTTATCTGAACAACTAATGCAGCAAGCAAGTTGGATTCAATATGTATGTTCTTAATTTGGCTTTGTGTTTATTACATGATTTCTTCTCATATGTGGTAATGTTCATATTTGTAAATCCAAACCAGGTGCAGCTATTAGCTAAAGACGACGATGCTGTTTCTGTGACCGACAATGATAACTTTTCTGATGATGGCGCAAAGACGATAAATCAGGAACTGCGGGAGTTGCTCACGAGTATCTTTGTTGACAATACTAATTTAAGAAAACAGGTAAACTCAGTTATGCGTTATGCACTGAAAATAAACATGGCATCGGATGCTAATGCTGATGAACAGCCCTCGGAGCATATTGTACAAAACAAGTCTATAGAGAAATGAACATAGAATGAGAATATGTATATCTAGTCATATAGAATGTGTTACTCCCCCTCTGCATCATCATTGTGGGTTCAGTTTGTATCCAACCAGGAATTTATCAGCATATGTGCTATTGGCCATAGGATTTTGTAGCATCTCATGTATACTTATACTTTAACTTGATAGTTGATACTTAAGAAATACTTCTTGTAAATATATCGCTCTCCTGGATTAGTAGTAGTGTTAAGCAAGATCCGTAAAAAATGAGATAAATTATGATGGAAAAGTTTTAAGAATTGAATGAGCAATTTTGCTCATACTTTTCCCAGGTGGTGCATTTGAAAAGAAAAAAGGGCTTCTCACATGCTTTTCCAAGCAGTTTTAAGCTGTTACAACTTGCAAGTAACTGAAAAGTCGACTGTTTGACACACAGGCAAGCTCGACAGATGCAAAGTCGAGTTTCATTTATGTGTTTCAACTTTCGAGCGTTTAAGTTATTTTTTAAAGTAATCTGCAGTGGGGTGCTAGAAGTTATTTTCAAATGATATGTTTTGTGCAATGCGGCGTGGGTGCCGGAATGATTTATTTTAGAATTTTTTTCATAAATATCAAAGATACGAAACTTATTTTGTAAAGTTATAATCTTTTATAAATTTTACTATTATAAAATGTACATTTTTCTGAATGGCCTTTGCAAAAAACACTTTTGCAACTTTACAATGAAAAAATTAAAATTTTGTAACAAAATAAACTAGAATCAAACAATTGCAATCAACTTTTTACACTTGTATTTAAAAATGGTTTTTTGGGTTGCGCATAAAAATTCTACTAATTGTACTGACTTTGTGCAATCTAAACGATGAACGTCAGCCAAAATAAATTTTAAATTTAATGAATCAACCAATTCACGTCAGTAATATTGAAAAATCAGTCAATTACAACTTTATCGGAATCAGTCAAAACTACCTAAAATACTTTACCTGGATCAACTAAGATCAATAACATAAATTTTATACCAGTACTATTAAAAAGAAATACAATAAAAATAAATTCATACTGATTATTAAATTTAAAATTTTATATCAAATAAAACAATAAATCTAAACTTTTATTCAAAATACAAAATTTTAATATACATGTCGAAAAAACAATAATTGTTTAAAAACGAGTACTAATAAAGAAATTTTAATCAAATTAAATATCTTAAACATAATTTCGAAAATTTCAAATTAAAGATACCGGCCTCGAGCAAAAATATCAATCACATCACAATGTATGAAACTATGAATATATAAAATTACATAAAGCATACATACAACCACATACACAAAAAGTACTAACATACATACATACATACATACATGAATGGGTCAACACAACACCAGCTAGCTCATCAATCATCATCATCATCTACTAGTACAACTACTAGTATTATTTACAATCAATAAACCCTAGCTCCTCTCCTTTTCTTCTATTATGTATCTATTCATTATAATACAATCTTGTTGATCCGATCTGTTTATACATACATACATACATACATGGCGATTCTGTATGTATTGGTGGCCAGAGGATCTGTGGTTTTGGCTGAGTTTAGCGGCACGACTACCAACGCAAGCGCAATTGCTCGACAAATACTCGAGAAAGCTCCGGGAAATGATGATATGAATGTGTCGTATTCGCAGGATCGATATATTTTTCATGTTAAGAGGACTGATGGACTCACTGTTCTTTGTATGGCTGATGAGAACGCTGGAAGTATGTTTTCTGTTTTTCGATATCTTCTTCTTGCGTAATTTTGTTTTATTTTCGATGCAAATGATTGATAATTGTTAGGTAGATGTTGTTACTTGAGGTTTGAATTTGTAGATGAGGAATTACTTGTTAGATGTAAATAATGTGTGCTTACTTAGCGAAATGTTTGAATTTGTCGATAGGAAAAAGTTTTAGGAGATCACTGTTAAATTGAAGATGTAGTTTGTAAAATGATATGTTTTTCAAGGTTGTGCAAGTCAACATGTATGATCTTCGAGGAAGTCAATTCTATATTTATATACACACACTACCTTTGCAAAGTAATTAATTACATATTACAATTTACTACGATTCATTAGTTAACAACTATTTGATATCTGCGGACTCTATATACTTTCTTTCTGTTGGATCTTGGTAGAATGCAGGGGCGTAGCTAGTATAGGGCCAGCATAAGCAGCTGCTCACTCTGAACTTTGAACAAGTGTTATGATAGTATGCATCATATTAGTTATTTATTGAAAACAAGTTAATTTGAACTTATTTATTCTATCATTCTAAGATCTAAATAATGAAAGACCTATGTAGTGAGTTTTGTGGTCTTAGCCTTGTTTTTTTCATTTATAAGTTTATATTTCATTGATGTCATTGGATATATCTAGGATATTATTATAAATTAATGAAATAAAACATATTAAAAGATAAAAATTCTACACATTTTAATTGTAAGTATATCATAATATAAATTTTAGCAGCTGGGTGCAAAGCCTAAATACTTCTGGATATTGCATTCCTATATAGTAATAACCTTGTATTCTCCTTCTAAACTTGTTATGTTTTATTAGGAAAATATTAATTTTTTAAAATTCATTATATCGAAAAAAGGGATCACCCTCATGTTTATATCGAAATCCGCCACTGGTAGACTGTATGCTATTGATTAGGCGAGATACGTAATCTGCTTGCTCTACCTGACTGTTGCTTCTTGCTACTATATAATCTCTGTATTTTGTTTTGTTTTCTTCTACAGGACGTATTCCTTTTGCATTTCTGGAAGACATTCACCAAAGATTTGTGAGGACTTATGGTCGAGCAGTTCTCTCAGCCCAAGCTTATGCCATGAATGATGAATTTTCAAGGGTGATGAGCCAACAAATGGAATATTACTCCAGTGATCCCAATGCCGACAGGATAAACCGACTTAAAGGAGAAATGAGCCAGGTTAGTGCAAAACAAGAATTTAGTACGGATAAGTAACGAGAAACAAGGGAGCATCCTTGTAACTAATTATTTTGTTTTCACTCTAAAGTTCAATGTTTAATTGTAGTTAGAAGTAGATGAAAGTTGTCTAATTAAAGATCCATTAACAGGTAAGGAATGTCATGATTGAGAATATTGATAAAGTCTTAGAGAGAGGTGATCGCTTGGAGTTGCTGGTTGATAAAACTGAAAATTTGCAAGGAAATACTTTCCGCTTCAGAAAGCAGACACGTCGTTTCAGAAGTACTGTGTGGTGGAAAAACGTCAAGCTCACGTATGTCCTGACCTTGAAATTACAATATTAAATAGATTTCTTCATGATATCTTTACTATACATTACAAAGCACTGTTTTTAATGGATTTTGTAAGTATGGTAATATTCTAATCTAACATACATATTTTTCATGAAATTTATAAAGATGAACGACTGATATTTAAAGAAATGCCCATGTATCATGTCTTTTTGTAGTGCAGGAGATTCAACTCTGGGCGATACTTTTATATGATTTAAGCTTTACTAATCATTGGAATAATTTGAAGTCAGGATTTGATATCTTAACTAAGAATACATGGTACATTAAATTGAGGACAAAGAACATAAATAGTTCAGGTTAGACAGTTTATGCATCATTATAGAAGACATTAAGACATGTGCTTACACTGAAAAGCAAGCCACCAAAACTTTAAGGTTAGGGTCTTGGGGATGAGTTCACTAATCTTCAAAGTCTTGTGATGACATTTTAGTCTACCAGTCTAAGTTTTTTTTTTTTGTTTTGAAAAGACCAGTCTATGTTATTAATCAAAGTATCCTTAATGTATTTCTTTGTCATATCATATTGTTGTATCAAGGTTAACAGTCCTGTTGGCCTTGCTCTGGACTTCTCTACCAACACATCTTTCTTCTTACTTCTGTTGTTGGGACTTTTGCTTGCGAATTGGCTGAAAAAGATCCAGCTTGTAGGACTATAATATGGTGTTCAAGGGCTCTATTATGCCATTGTAGATAAATTTTACATCTTCTTTTCTTATGTGGTTTTTTGAAGTTATTTAGAATTTACTCGCGCAAGCTCCAATCTCTTGAGGAAAAGCACTTTAGATTTACACCTCTTATCAAGATAAACTAATATAATGTCTTCAATACTAGGTTTAAAAGATCGGCTATTAATGTATTAATTACTTTCTTGCAGAATTATGCTGATAGTTCTGCTGCTGGTGATTGTTTATATCGTGATGGCATTTGTTTGTCATGGGCTTTTGCTTCCTTCCTGTTTTTAAAAAAGATTGATCAAGTAAGAATGAAATTGTTTCATCTCTCTTCAATTGTTTTTTGATTTTCTCTGCCTTAACAATGGTTGTGATTATTTATTTTGTGTAGACTCTGGAATTTTGATAGTGTTTATGATTGAAACTTACAATTATTATTTATGCTTTTTAAAGGAGATTTGGAGATAAGCCCAATGGGTTATTTTCTATGAATGAATGCTTCTTTATGCAGTATATGTTTGGAGCTTGACTTCATTTAGCATATCTTGGACTGTTATGCTAAATTTGGATGGAAAATTAAAATCAGAGAAAGAATGAAATGAAATGTGTTATATTCTAGAGGAGCTATCAATATCTTTTAGTCCTACATTAAAATTCAATCCTGCGAACTTCGTGACGGATGTTTATTTTATTTCTTTATCTCCAGGGTTTTTTTTGTGTGTGTGGTGGTGATGAGAAAGCAAGGTATTAGGTATAATCTTTCACATATGTTATCATTGAAAATTTGTATTTTTTTCCTTTTGCTTAATCTTTTTATAATATTCTTCCGCCTTTAGTATTCTTTTCTATTTGTCTTTCCATTTCCTTCACATTTTATTGCACCCTAACGAAAGAAGTTCTAGATGTTCTTCTGCGGGGAACCATCTAATTATCAACATTTTTTGTAATGTAAGTTTTTTTTTTGCACTATGTTCACTATTATATTATTTATGTCCTATAATTTATTTTTTATTATATTTTTAAACATATATTTTGTAATATGTTCTTTCTTATATTCCGTGTACCAAATTTGAGAACATAGAGTTTTGTCATCCTGATCACTACAACCTTCAGGGTCTCTATGTTCCATAAAAAAATGATGCAAGATATTTCATGTAAAAATGTACTATATTAAATGTTAGTTTATGCATCTTTGATCCGGGTATAATTGATATGAACATAAATTAAATAATTCCTTCTTGCCAGTAAATCCTTTGAATTATGTACGCAGCTGGTAAATTGTATTATCAAAAACGTTTTAAAAGATTTGTGATACGGTAAATCATGTACATAACTAGATGATTAGAATGGATTAAAAAAATCAATAATTAAAAAAGAACATAGGTCAAAATAAAAAATATGTATTAGAGAGTTTTATAAAACATTGGTAAAAATGTATTACACAGTGTTATTAAAATGTGTCACTCAAGCTTTATTACAAAAAAAAAAAGGTTTTAAGAAAATACAAGTGCCTTCAATCCCTCCTGAATATTTGGATCTCCTCCTGAATTAGCCGAGCTGCTTCTCAATTTCCTCTCGTAATCAGCTTAAGAGATGCAAGCTCAGCCATCCTCACTTCCCAAAGCAAATTGAGCATTCCAGGGTTCTGCCAGAAGATCGACTTGCATTGCAGAAGCTTTTTTTTTTTTTTTTGAAACTGAAATTGAGCAAATACATTTCTATTTTTATGATCGATACATAATTGAAAAATGCTTGTAACAAAAATATTGAGAGCTTATTAACATTTGGCCCAATACCCATGACTCATTGGTCCATTGAACCATTACTCAAATTAGAGAAAATTAAAATAATTAAATTATTCAGTTTTTTCTCTACTAAATAAAAATTATTTAAAATAAAAGTACATGCTATGACTCTATGAGTGTGGTTTTTGTATTTTGTACTAGAATCAATAATTTCATAAGTTTTTTTTTGTCAGGAGATAAACTCCATAAATAAAAAGTATCAAGAAGCAGTGATCCGTTAATGGATTTCGTTTTTTCATTCAAGAAAGTTCATCATTTTACCGAAAGACACGCAAGATGTCTCCGGACGCTTAGACAATAAAATCTTAATATGTGAAGAGAAAATGTCCATGAGCTCCGAACCTTAGAGGCCAATGTATATAACTTCCTTGATATATAAAACTCTTGTCCTTGAATCTGAACAGAAATGACAATAAAAGTAAGATTCCATTATAATCGATATATTTTATAAAAAGATTTTTATAATTAAAATGAAAATCTAACCAAAGGGATCCTTTGGTTAGATACACTCAAACTAAAAATCACCACAATACATTCTTTTTATTCTTTATTCTTTTCATTAATTCTCAAACTCATTCCATCTTACTTGAAGAAGATCAAAAATATCCCTTTCGTTCCAAAAGTATGTATATACAATAATTATTTAACAAAATTTACAACCGAGTAGACAAATTTTTAAATACAGTTCGTTTATAATTAATTAGAATATATATATATATATATATATATATATATATATATAATAATTTCCTAAATGAAAAATTGGTCTGGCACGCTCAATTTACCACAAATATGTACTAAATTTGTATTTAACTTTTTAAGCTTTCCGGAAATTCACATCTCATCGATTGTGAAACCAAGAGGTCAATAAACATATCCTAGCAATGAGAATTATTGTAGATCATATAAGCAGCTCTTATACAGTACAACAGAAATTCAGGTAAGAGTAACTCCAACAATGTCTTAATTCATTCCCTATAAATATTATAAAATAATGAAACCTAGTTATTTAGGTAATCTATTTTGCATGCTAACTCCTTTAGAATATCCCAGTGATTTCCAAGAAATCACTACAATAATGTTGGAGTTGTATTTTAGGTTACATTTCCTATTTTTTTTATTTTAATAGCTAATTTAGAGATGTTGTTGAACTTGCTCCAAGTACATTGAAAACTCGAAATAAATAAAACTGCTCAAGTTATTAATGTCAAATGGTTATACATATTGTGTCTCACGTCAAGTTATTTATGTACAATGAAATGTAACTAATTTAAAAAATTATATTATTATCCTTAATTATATTTGTCCCAACCAGTAATTTAAACTCATTTAGTTGTACTCTTAAGAAAATAAAAAATATATATAATTCTGAAATCACGAAAATAATAATAATTACTCATATAAAAATTGGGATAAAACTATAAAAGAGAGCATATAAACAAACAGAGGAGGATAAGGTTAGCTGTGCTATAACCTGTATATATATCATCACCGCCATATATCCCTAAATCGCTCTGCTTCACACTCCACTCAGGTACATTCTCTCTTTACTCAATTCACACACACACACACACACACACACACACACTCTCTCTCTCTCTCTCGTGTATGTATCTCATTTTCCTGTTAATGTGTGTGATTATATATATAAACTAATATAGGCTACAAAGTGAATGGTATATGTATTGTAATATTGTTAGTGAGTAGAGTATTCATGTTTAATAACTGTAATTTGTGTTCTTATTTTAGTGTTAATGTTATATTTGTATATTTAGTGAGTTTTGTTGATTTATATAATCAATTTTGTAGGGTTTTAGACTATTTTTAGAAGTAGAATTAATGCTATGTATGTAGGCGCATAGGTTTGTTTTAAGGTGAGATTCTGCGAGATTAGTTTTAATATGAGAGCAGTGTAGAACATGCGTCGAGCAATTAATTTTTAGAAAGTGCAGAACAATTGTTTTCAAGTGTTCTCATTCTGAAAGCTGTTCGGAATTTGTACTAGTTTGTAAGTGAGCTCTCAAGGTCAGTGGATTTTTAGATTTTTTTTGGGATCAGTGCGGATTAGAATTATGTATTGTGGTTACTCGATGATCTTATATTTCAGATGTTAAGATCATGCCAAGGTATGTGCCTGTATTCATTTTTATTTAATTTCAGGTCGCAACTTGTAACTCTGTTGTTTGCCCCTATACTTACAGACTGTTGATTTTTTTTTATTAAATTAATTAATCCAAGTTGCTGGATGATAAAAGTACATTTGCTTAATTTTGTATGATATTTATTTTCATACTGTTAGATCAGGATGTAATGTGTAGTGTTGGGGGTCACTCTTAGAAAAATGTTATGTTGTGGTCTCTTTATGTGTGCGTGTGTGTCTGTAACTGTGCGTTGTCGCATCCTATGGCTATTATTCCCACTAAATAAATATATGACCGATGCTTTTCAGAAAACATGCAAGTTGTGAGTGCTCAGCCGACTGGTAACAATAGCAGCATCATGTGGTTTTTCAAAGATAAAGGTTTCGATGACAAAAGTATTAATGCTATGCTCAAAAAGTGCAAGCGCCTCAAAGATGTACAGAGGGAAAAGGCTGATGAAAACTGGGCTTATTTGACAAGCATCGGAATCCAGGAGCGGAAACTGCCTAATGTTGTTGCCAGGTGCCCTAAGATTCTTTCCCTAGGTCTAGATGAGAAACTTATTCCCATGGTTCAGTTCCTTGGTACATTATTAGGAACTAAACCTAATGACATAGCTTCTGCAGTTACCAAATTTCCCCAATTACTCGCCCACAGTGTGGAAGAGAAGCTTTGTCCACTTCTCGCATTCTTTGAATCTCTTGGAATCCATGAAAACCAACTTGGTAAAATGCTTATGTTCAATCCAAGAATCATTAGCTATAGCATAGAATCCAAGCTTGCACAAATTGTTGAATTTCTTTCTAGTCTTGGGCTAAGTAATGAAGTAATTGGTAAAGTTTTGGTGAAAAATCCATCTATCATGGGTTATGGAGTTGATAATAGGTTGCGACCAACTTCTGAGTTCCTGCTATCATTGGGCCTGGCAGAAAAAGAGCTTCAAACACTAGCAATTAACTACCCTGAGGTTTTGTGTAGAGATGCAAAGAAGGTGTTGAACTCGCATGTCACATACTTAAAGAAGTGTGGGTTTGAAGACCAACATATAGCAGCTCTGGTAACTGGTTATCCCCCGATTCTGATCAAGAGCATTAAAAATTCTTTAAAACCAAGAATCAAGTTCTTGGTAGACGTGATGGGTAGACGAATTGAAGAAGCTGTTAGTTATCCGGAGTTCTTCCGTTACGGAATGAAGAAAAGACTAGAATCAAGGCAAAAGCTTTTGGCACAGAGGAGTATACACTGTAGCCTGAGCGAAATGCTGGACTGTAATGAAAAAAAGTTCCTATTGAGGTTTGGTTTAGCTGACTAATTGGCCTGAACTATGACTAGCATAAATTGATTCCTTTTGACCAAATTTATCATTTGCATCCTGGCTTTTTCCAAGCCGTATCTCGGAAATGTTTTGTCTAGTTTTTCAATAGATAGATTCTTCAAGGTTAAAAACCATTCGAGGTCGATTTAACTCTGTCAATATTTTAAGCAGTTAAACTAGTATGATTGGTCAATATTGCCTTTTTTCCAATGAGGGGCTAAATGATTTGCCACGGGTATAGGTATGAATGTTCGTTTCTTTTCCTCGAGGGGCTAAATGGCTTGCTATATGTACAGGTAGTATAGGTGTTTTTTGTTTCCCATGGGATTAAATCAGGACTGACCCTAAGTTTTGAGATGCCCTGTGATCTTTCAAAAAAATTTGCCCCCTTGAAAAATCCGCTCTCATTATTTGATGAGATACTACGATCTCCTAACTTAAAATTTATTTTTCTTGCATTTTTGCTAGAAAAATCATTAATCAATCTTTTAAAAGTAGAATTTGCTAACATTTCCTTCTCGATTGATAACATAGCAAATCTATTCAACCTTCTCGTCAAATAATAGAATGTAGACGTGACTTAATCAAGTTGAATTTTGAAAATAACCAGAATAGTTAAAATAATGATGGACTTGCTGTCTATACATAAATGTTGTCCAACCAACTTATTATAGCACTGGAAGTAAATTAATGTTAATCTAGCCTTTGGGTTGATGTTTTTCACCGTATCATATAATATACAAACTTATAATCCGTGCGAAGCACAATATAAATAATATTTAAGTAAATTAATTTTTTATATTTATTGATATTTAATATAAAATTTTATAATATTAAGAATTTAGAATTTATGTTGATATTATATATTCTCTTATTTTATATAAATCTATTCTATTTAATATAAATATATTATAATTTGGACCCGTGTTATAATAAATATATAATTGGGCATAAAAAGTAAAATTTTAGATTTTATATATATATATATATATATATATGTATATATATGGTTAGAACCCGTATTATAATAAGTAAAATTATATCTAATACATAGTTTTTAGACCCGTAGGGCCCACTATTCTCTTATTTTATATAAATCTATTCTATTTAATATAAATATATTATAATTTGGACCCGTTTTATAATAAATATATAATTAGACCTAAAATGTAAACTTTTAGGTAATATAGATATGTATATAGTTAGAGCTTCTAATACTTAGTTTTTAGGCCCGGTCCAGACCGTCCGACTAGAATTTTTAATTTTTCTGTTATAATAATATAGTATAAATATTGTCAGTTTTGTTTTTATTTTGTTAACCGTTCGAGTTTTGTAATAAGCTATTCGATCTAAAAGAGGCAATGTCAGACTTCCAAAATGTAATGCAATCAGCTCCACACTCGTAATGTAAAAGCTTGTTAGAACGCAACTTTATTTGCTCGACTGGGGCATTGATTTTTCTGTCTTGAATATTAATTTTAAATCCATTAGCTAGTGCTATTTGATTTTGGTACGTACTTGTGTACCAATGATCCTACAAGAAGCTATTAGATGGCCTTATATTTTTAATGATAATGAATTTTATCACAAGTTCTGGTGACTATTATATATGCTACGGAGTACCAATTTTCTCCTATAATACTCTATTACCAGAGGTATATTGAGGGGAACCTCCCCCAATTACCAGAGCCTAGAGGTACGACCTTTCTAATTTTTACATAATAATAGTCATTGTTATATACTTATTACAGCCGTAATTCAACTTTTGCCAATTCTTTGATCATAACGATTAATGGTTTTTTTATACATGAAGTGTAATAGTTATTACTTTTTCGGATTATTAATATAATTTTTTAAAATAATTTTTTCTGTAAATCTCAAAATTAACAAAAATCAAATGAAAAGTTGAAACAATGAACGGGAAATACAAATATTACAGTAGAAATAACATTTCTCATAATAAAAAGTGTTGATCCAGTCACTTTAAAGTAAATCTCTAAATGATACAAAGTAATTCTTTTTTAAAATTTAAATGGAGCTCCACAAGTTACTGATGTTTTACAAATATGATAAATCTTTTTTAATAATTATATTAAATCAAGTAATACAAAATTTTATAAGTTGACATTATTATTTTTAATAAGATTTCACAATTAAAAACAACATGATTGGCTAACCTAAGTAATAAAATTCTTATCTCCTATCTAATAGAATTTTTATCTCCCATAGTCCAAAAGTGGTCCTCGGTTAAACATTATACTCCCTCCGTCCTTTCTTACTTGACCCTCATGAAAAAAATACAAATATTAAGAAAATATTTAATTATACGGTTTGTTTTTATTTGTTTACCCCTAATAAATGTCTTGAATAATGAAATAAATTTGAAAATGAGTTGTAGAGTCAAATATTGAAAATATGAGTAAAGGGTAATATTGAAAAAATATGTAAAAAATATATTGAAATAAGATATGAATAACTATTTCAGGACAATATTTTTTTCATAAGTCAAGTAAAAGAAGACAGTGGGAGTATTTAAAATCGGTGTAAATGTGAAATGCAATTAGCGCCTTAGTGCCAAACAAGTCTTGCTTTGGACGGATTCATTGCTTCTCTGGTCTCTAGTTCTACTACGTGATACTGTATATATTATGATAAATAATACTTTTGTTTTTTATTTACAGAAGAATTTTGAATCTTCTGTTTTAAAGTGACCGAATAAACACTTTTCAAAACAAAGGGACCTTCTTTATCTTTTCTTTATTCTGGACTTCCAAAACTTGTCAGTGTGTCTACAATACATCTGCCTTTGATATTAGAGAAGGCATAAGCATAATGGAAGCTTAGAGACTCAACCATCCACGCAAAGTTAAAGAAGCCCTTGATATTAGACAAGGCATAATAAGCATAATGGAGAGTGACCCCCATGCAGTCCTGCAGCAGTCAGCACACGCATATCAATTATTGGAGCATATTTAATGGAGGCATCACTTAGAGGTGTTTGGCAACTCATTCAATTACTTGCATTGCATTGAATGTTAACACCTGCAACTGATATTCTACGATCCCACTCTTCTTAGTCATTCTAATCACTCCACCTGCTCTCTTTTTCCTTCTTCTCTCGTCCATCTTTCTTTTCCTTTAAAATTTCAAAACAAAAGCCAAGACAAATTGAACAAATATATTTAGAAAATATATTTCCTTAAAAACCATTAAAACAAACACTCTTTTGAATGAATAACACATTTTCTGTCTCGTAAAAGCAGTGTTAAAAATACAGTATTTGTTCACCTTCAGTTTTTGCCTCAAAATGTAACATATATAAATTAGATTTGATTTTATCATTGTTTTGATAAATCCCATCTAATTATATGTAGAGAGAAAATCATTTGGTTTCGTTTATAAAAGCAGTTTGACCCAGTTTGACTTTCTTCTCACAGATCTAATAAAAACCTAATCCATAACTTCCTAATTCTAATTCAATTTACACTTATCGTTAAGACAAAATAATAAAAACATAATCCATAAGACTGTATCTCACAGATAACGTGAAACAGAAGAAGGAAACAGTTGTGTTAATTCGACCGTACGTAATTGCTAAGGACCAAAGACAAGTATTTTCTCCTTGATCATCCTAAACACTTTTGTTTTACTGTTTCGATTATTCATATCATGATAAATAGTTATTATTCAGAACTATTTATGATTTCTGTTTTATTCTGTGTATCAGAGTTACTTGTTATTCGTACTCTGAATATTGGAAGTTGATTATAATAAACATGTCATATCTGGTATTATCATAGTAAATAATGGGGATATGACCTGTATTTAAAATTAAGCATACCTTTATTTTATTTGGGGTAGTTCTACTGGATTGGAAATTTTAGCGTAAGAGGCTCAGAGATAAGAGTCCAACATTTGAGGAGGATATGGTAACCAATCCATCTTCATATATGGTAACATTACTTGCCTATTTTGGTACCTATATTTTAAAATCCTTGTTATATCTATGGGTATAGAAATGTACTGATGACCTATAAAGAAGTCATATTGCTTTTGAAACCTGATCAATGGACAATAGTGTTTATTTGTGTGTATCCAATCCATATTGCCCGTGTGACTATTATATATTGTGATCGAGCATTTGATTCATTTTTATGACATACTGCATTATTTCAGTTTGGTTTACAACTGTGATTTATTTATTGTTCAGTTTTTATAATAAACTATTTTATATTTCATTCTCTATACAGATCACATATTTTGATTACATTTCGATTGTTCATATACTTGCTAAGCATTTTTTTGGCTCACTCTTGCTTTTTATCTAAATCCTGCCAGACTGTCAGTATGAGCCATTCCAGCAGTTCTAGCAGACATATCAAGAGACAGGTGTTGGGACCGCTCGCTTCTCGGGCCTCCTAGATATTTAGTTGTTTTAGTATGTTTGTAGATAGTGCTTGTAATAAAACCGAACCTAAACTTAAAATCTATCTAGACTTATGGATTTGAGTTTGTGGATTAGTAGTGGGCTTATAATAAAGTATTTGGATTTACTTTTAGTTTCAGCTGCTTAATTTCATACTATAACCTGTTAGCGATCCTTAGTTGTTGGCGGGGTCAGCGCGCCTCTGGTTTATTATTTAATTATTATTGGTTATTGGCGGGCCAGTGTGCCTCTGGATTATTATTTTATTATTGTTGGTTGTTGGCGAGCCAATGTGCCTCTGGTTTATTACTTTATTGTTGTTGTTGGTTATTGATTGGTTGATAACTCTCAAATCTAGACCTCGGATTTGGAGGGCGTCACATATACTTTATAAGCTATTACTATGTTTATTCTGGGATCTCTTGCGGTTTTAAGGTGCTAATGATTTAATTTTAATAATGTAGTGTTGAATATGGGGCATTTTAATCTCAGAGTTTACTTGGGACTCTTGGGTTCATAGTGTGGTTGAAAGATATATGACTAGACCTATTTGTAATAATTAGATGACAACTCAACTCAGATAAGAAAAAAACAGTAAATAATAATTATGATAGCATGAATCAGAACGAAGAAAGTAAACTAGACACAAAGAATCAGATTGTCGGAAGAATTTTTATGAGATTGCTACTTTTCACTAAAAGAAGTTCATTAATATTTTCAAGCTTCGGTGAAAAATAAAAAAGTAATATTTCAGAAGAGTTCAGAAGATTCCAAGTGGCTACTACAAAAAGATTCCAAGAAAAGAAATAATAGAGTCAAAGCTAGAAGCGAGAACAAGACAGAAGATCACAACTTTTAAAGTTAAAAAGTGAAGAATATTTATTTAGCATGACACAAATGAACCAGGCAGTACATTTGTGTGTCAACTAATTTAATAAATATTTTTCACCTAACTCAAGTGATTTTCAGACAGAAGACAGTGAAGACATGAAGACTCAAGTCAAATCTACAGTGGTTGTGCAGTGAAGAAACTAAATTAATTCTACTATCAAAAGTTAATTAATTATTTAATTTATCTACTTAAATTAATTCATCTTGAATTGATTTAATTTATAAATTATTTAATTAATATTGGTGGAATTAATTAAGTTAAAAATGATATTTTATTTAACATTTAAAGAAAGTCTTGCAGCATAATTATAGAAAGTCTTACTGAAATATCCAATGAGACCTTAGAAAGTCTTACCGAAATATCAAATGAGACCTTAGAAAGTCTTACCGAAATATCCAATAAGACTTTAGAAAGTCTTCCTGAAATATGTAAATAAGACTTTTCAAAAGTCTTACCGAATTCATTTAAGACTTTTAAAGAAAATCTTACCGAAAAATTCAATAAGACTTTAATTAAAAAGTCTTATCGAATTATTTCAATAAGACTTTTCAAAAGTCTTACCGACCATTTAAAAAGTCTTACCGAGTGAAAAAGTCTTGCCCATCTAATTAGAAAAGTCTTAAAGGCTATTTATAAAGTCTTTTTATTTTTTAAATAAATTTTATTCAAAAGTCTTGCTAACTACCACCTCTATAAATATTAGGCCAAGGGTTTCATAATTCAGAGATTGAAAACATTCAAATTCAAAAATTTGTATGCATTGTAATATTTACAGATTTCTGTGCAAGTTTGGATTATAATTGTTAAATCAGAACAATTCATGTCAAAATCGTTCTAAACATTTAAACAGTTATATAAACTTTCATCGAATTAATTTTATAATACTTTTCAAATTAAAATCATATTTTTTACTTGAACAATATTTCATTACAATTAATATTTCGTGAGAAATTAAAATAATATTTTTAAATCCAATATTCCGTGGTTAAATATTGATATTATATTCAACCCCCCTTCTACAATATCAGGGACCAGCAGTGGTTATGTTTTGGAATGTGTTTAAATTAATTTTAAATCATAATATTTTATACAAGAAAAAAGAAATTTATTTATTTAAGGTGCGGATCTGTAATGCAAAGAAATTTGTATATGAAGTGGTACCAATATTTGAAAAGTGTGAGATGACTAGATGTTATTCTCAGGTGAGGGTCATGCAATCTATTAAGTGTAGTTGATTTTGTCATTATCGTTGGTTATCTTTATGAGGGTGTGTATGGGGTGCTAGGCTAAAGTAAGGATGAATTTTTCGAGAGTTAGCAGTCAAGGTAGTATTTTTTTTAACAGCTGGGTTCATTTGCATAATTTATGTATAAGTGAATTTACAATGTAATAATTCATTGGTGGTGTGAGATGATGGTGCTGCAGAAGTTTTTATAGATATATAAAATCCATAATCAAGATATTCAGATGCTAGGTTCTTCGTACGGTTCGAGCTAAAAACATAAATCAAGATATTATCATATTCGTTATTCATGTATTCCATTACATGTTCTACAAATTTAAAAATGGAGGACGATTTCTTTATGAATTTATTCAGAAATTAGATTGTTAATACAATTCCAATCAAGTGTTGTCAATGGGATGCTACCGTTCCACTATAATAATGTTGTAATCTTTGATTTTTATTTATTCAATTATAATAAGGGTTTTAATTTGTACTTGATTATGTATTTGCATATATATAAAACACATCATTGAATTTTAATATTAAAAATTCTATAAGATGTTTCAATGTAAATTTAAATATAATTTAAAGTGTTTCGATATTTTACTAATATTAAAACACTTAATTGAATCTTAATAAATTAACACTAAAACACTTAGTTGAATTTTTGTAGTTAGTACTAGAATAAATAGTTGAATCTTAGATTTTTTTTTAAAAATACAATATTGTAAGTATGCCACTAATATTATAATATAGAATAAAATATGTGATTTCTTATTAATTATTGAGATTGTAAGTGTGGTTCATTAAGGTTCTAATAATTATTTATATATTTAATTATTAAAATTCTTTTCTATCTTAATAAATAACTTACTAAATACATATTATAGATTTTTATGTATTTGTAAATAATTTATTAAGTATTAAATTATTAAAATTCTTTTATATATTCATAAATAATTTTGAGACTCTTATTTTAGGTGTTCACTTATATATTTTTTGAGTTGTATTAAATATTTATATACATACTAAATGAGAATATTTAGTTGAATCTCCACGTAAAAATTATAAAAACCACTTACTCAAATCGTAAAGTTAAAGTTCATAATCATATTAAAAAACACTTAGTTGAATCTTAAAATTAAAATTCTACTATTAGTAGAACTCTTAATCAAATCTTAATATTAGTGTTAACTAATTATATAATATTTCTTTTATACGAAATTACTTATTAAAATATAATATAAAAGATTTTACTAATATTTCACCAATAGAACCTCATATAATAATTTAATATTGAATCTTGGTAGAACACTTAATAAAATGCTTATTAGATTGTTTAGTAAAAAAATGCTTATTAGATCATAAAAAATTAATATTAAAATAAATTCGACATATTATATTATTTTTTTACTTAAATTATAATGATATTTGAATTTACAACATAATAAATTAAATAAAAATTCACTACGGAGTTCTACTATAAACTATATTAAAAGATATATATTAAAATGGTGTTTTTGAGAATAATTTTAATAATTTATATAATTATTATAATTTAATATTAAAAATTGGAGTATGTCTTCATATTATTTTAATATAAAATTTAATTTTTCTTAAGTTACATTGATCATAATGAAAGTTCATCCAATATAAGATTATTTGAAAACATATTATTCATTTAAGGGTTCTTATTGAGAACATTTTTAATGATCTTTATATATATATTATAATTTTATTAAAATTTATTGAACTTCGACAATATAATAAATTAAATAAAATTTACTACGATGTTCTCTAAGCTATTTTTAAAAAACTTAATATATTATGTTTTGCTCGACATTATAGTGTTATTCAAAAATTTTATATAAATATATTATATTTTATAAAATTTCCTAAAAGAATTTTTAATGAAATATATATTTATTACAAAGTTCATTATGAAATTATAAATATATGAAAATAATATATATATTTATTAAAAAAAATTAATGAAATATATATTCATTTAAAAAATTTAATGAAATATATTTGAAATTATAATTTAATAGATTAAATTAAAATTCATTACGAAGTTCTACAACGGGTTCATGTTAAAAGATATGTGTTTTTTAGTATGTAATATAAATTAGATTATAAAATTTTGTAATTTGATGATGTAGGTAAAATGTTATTTTTTTAGAGTTTTTATTTAATAATCTATATTAAATTTTTATAATTATATTGCTCTTGAGAATATTATATTATAATTTCATTAAATTTTATTGAACTTCAATAGTATAATAAATTAAATAAAATTTACTACAATATTTTCTAAGCTATTTTCAAAAAACTTAATATATTACATTTTCCTCGACATTCTAGTTTCATTCAAAAAAAAATTATACATTTATTATATTTTATAAAATTTCCTAAAAGAATTTTTAATGAAATATATATTTAGTAAATAATTGGAGAAAATAATAAAATATATCTAATAAATTTCTCGCATATAATACATATAACATATAACATTCAAATTCATAATTTTTATTATTAGTAATTTAACGATACATACACAATATACAAGGGATATTTTAAATTTTTTAAAACAAAATTATAATGATAATATAGTTATCTGCCATAAATAAATAATAGGGAAGATTCATCATCACACCGTAGATAGACAACCTGCGAAATTTAATGCAATTTTGATTGCAATCGTTTTTATATGTTATGCATTTAAGGATTTTAATATACTTATTTCTTACTAAAATTAATAGATTGCAATAATAAATGGTGTATTTTAGTTTCCCACCCATGCCCTTTAACATATATATGGTATAATGTTATTTAATTTATAAAATATCATAACTGTCGAATGAAAACACAGATCATGAAAACATGGTCTCTCCGTTCTCTTATTTAGCTGGTTCTCTATATATACAACATCATTTTTATAATTTTTATAAAAGATATAAAATTAAGTATTTCACTTTTTATATTTTTCTCCTTTCTCTTTGTTTTGGAGTGGAGCAAACCATTACTTCACTATCAAATAAAGTTAAAAGATTGACACATATTCTTTTAGTTTTATTTTGATTAAATTTAAAATAATTCAATAAATTTACATATAACCAACGACAAATAGTAATAATTAACTATTTACTTTATAGTGCAATTAATAATCATATTTGAAGCTGACAAAAAAAAATCTATCTGAGATTTTGGAAAAATATAAATATTATTTTTAACCGTAAATTATTTAAACTATTTAAACGTACCCGATATCTCGCTGTGCCTAAGAATTTCAGTGTTGTATAAATTTGTATTTAAGTATTTAACGGTTAAAAACAAACAAAAAAACAAGTTTATCTAACCTTTTGTTGAAAGTTGACTTAAAAAAATTGGTAGATTTACAAGAATGAATCTAATTAACCGATATGGGAATGGGAGAGAATCACCATGTCTTATTGTGAAATACACAAGGATTTCAACAAACAAACACAGCTGACATTATTACATTCATTCAAGTGTGTGTGTATGTATAATTATTATACACAGACACATACAGATATTACAATACTTATTTGAGATTCAACTGTAGATACTCTTTTCTGACTCTATTGGTGCTCTTTCTCTCTTTTTGACTCTTTATTTCCCATAATTGCAAGCAAGGTCAGATCAAGAAGCGTAAGACTAATATTGGGTATTCATTTTCTTGAAATTTCTTGATCTGGGAAAGATTTTTATTGGATCTTTGTGGGTGTTGTTTTTGTTATAGTTGGTGATGGGTTGGAGATACAGAGCTGGGTTGTTTCTTATTGCTGCTGTTGTTATTATTTGGGTTTCTTCTGCTGAGGTTACCCAGGTAACTTTTCTTGTTTTGGGTCATATAAAGTTTTAATCTTTGGTTTTATTTCACTGTTTTATACCCCTATTGTGTGTGTGTGTGTATTTATTGAATTCCTTGTTGGGTGTTTGGATTTCCATTTATTGTATGGTGATCTCATATAGACACTTAGAATCCGAAAACAAACTTCTGCGATTATTAGAATTTATGGGAGCATTACTAAGTTTGTAGCTATATTACTGTATTAGGCATTTGATTCTAGCTTTGTTTGGTTAAGGAATTAGCTAAGTAAAGAATGATGATAAGTGAACTGGACTACTTGCAATTTTGTATATGTACCATTTTAGGAAATTATGTGTCACTTAAAGCTTGCTGAAGTACTGTATTTTAATTTTTTTTGCTTCTTTTGCCATGTACTTATATCAGTATTCTCCTTTTGTTTGTATTATTTTATTCTTGGAGGATGGTCGTGATTTTAGAATTATGTTTGCCAATGGTAGCTTTTGTAATAATGTCTAGCAAGGAGGTCACGGTGAATGAGCACTATTTCCTTTGATCTCATGTTGGTTGATAGTTGTTGCACATAGTTCCCTAGTAGGTGGTATCTTATTTGTGCTTGAAGTTCTTTCATAATTTGTAATGGCCCTTAGCTTTTAAGAATTTTAGTAAGAATATTAGTCATTTTATATCACCTTCCGTTGCCGTAATCCCTTAAGGCCGTTTAAAAAAACGCACGTGTTGGCAATGACTTGATTTCAATCAGCAGCTGAGATTCATAAACATACATTATCCTGTAATATGGTATTATTGAAATTTGAAACACCTGATTCCTGTAAGGCTGTCATTTTAATTATATTTTCATTAACAGAATGCATGTTTATACAGGGCATTTTCACAGACTATAAGCAGCCATTTGCTGTGACATATCTTGGTGCTTCTTTAATGGTAGTGTATCTCCCAATAGCATTCCTTAAGGACTGTATCTATAGTTATTTTAAGAAACGCACAGCTAGAACTAGCAAGAGTATATCAATGGAAAACGGGACCATTAAAATGTTTGAAATCGAGATTCAAGGGTCAATAAATAGAAAAGACAGTGAAGGGGACATTTCTGCTCAGGAAGAGGAAATGCTATTGGTTCCTTCTGACACAGTCAAGCAAAACAAAGAGCTTACCACCAGGGAAGTTGCTACTTATGGATTCTACATTGCCCCTATTTGGTTTGTTACAGAGGTAATCAGTGTTCCTTAGGTCCAGATTGAAATTGTCTTTTTCCCCCTTCTATTTATGAAACTTTTATCTTGCTTCGTTGAGGGTTCCACACTTCCACCTGCATTATTCTTCTAGGTTTAGTGTCCTTCGGGTCCTAATGTGAATGCCTTCTTTTCTAATTTTATAACATTCTGATGAAGACTTTTAAAATTTTATTATATCAAAATTTGGGAACATGTAATTATCATCCAAGCACTACATTCTTATAGAAAATATATTTGATAAATTTGATTACTGAGTCAAAAACTTTCTGCCAAAAGATTAAATTTAAATGGAGGCTCATTCTATGGACACCAGGAAAAAAATTATCATAGACTCTTATTCCATCTATAAGTTACTGCTTCGAAATGAAAATTAGTTATTTCTAATGTTCATGGAATTCAGCCTCTATTGATATAAAACATACAAGCTAATAAATATCAAGACATTCGCCCTTGGTGTCCTATACTTTAGTTTCTCACATATTAGTGAATTATATCTTGTTGCAAGTAATCCTTAAATGTGAGATTTCAATATATTTGAGATTTTTTTGGTTTTGAACTATCATGGCTAACAAGTGGACTATTTTAGTAGAATAAAAAATTAATTACAAACAAGACTTTTTTTACTGAGTGAATGAGATTATACTACCTAAGACTAGAGGTACACTATAGGATATTATTCTTGTATCGAAACTTAAATGTTGTGATTTACATTCTTGAGGAGTTCAACATCTTTCCATGTCAATTCAAAATTTGCACATGTTTATATTTTTTCCATAAATTATGTTACTGCAAGTATATTTCTTGATTTATAGAAAAGATTCACTAAATGCATGTACTACCCTAACTAGAAATGTCAATGCTTTCTGCTATCTGCAGTATCTATCCAACGCTGCACTCGCACGCACAAGTGTGGCAAGCACAACTGTATTGTCCTCAACGTCGGGGCTTTTTACTCTTTTTATTGGTGCATTTTTGGGTCAGGATTCCTTAAATGTAACAAAGGTAGTTGCTGTCTTTGTTAGCATGGCTGGTGTTGCCATGACCACGCTTGGAAAAACATGGGCAGCAGATGAATCACAATTAAATACTTCTTCGTAAGTTGCTTCTTAAGCTTCTGTTTAATAGTTGATATTCTAGGCTGTCACTTCTGAGTTTTGATCAGCAACATATTTGTAAGTGTGGTGTCATCACGAGTAGTTGTATTAGTAGCTGTAAGGAAGCACCGAATAAGCATAAAGCAGTAAATATATAGAAACATGGGCGAAAAATGGAAACAGTCTTATGATTTGCTGGAGAACATAAAGATTAATCTTTATACTTCTCATACAATTGAACAATTTTTTCGTTAATTCTTTCTGCAGCTCTTATCATTAGATGCTTCCCTTGCATGTTTCAGGAAATTGACTGACAGTTAAACCTGTTTTTGTTTCTCTTAAAGTAATGGCAAACGTTCTCTTGTCGGTGATCTCTTTGGCCTTCTCTCAGCTTTGTCCTACGGGCTATTTACTGGTTAGTGGTCCTCTTCCTTTACTATGTAGCTCACTTTCTAGTTTCATTTGTAACTAAGCTAATTAAATGCAATATGCTGCAGTACTTCTCAAAAAGTTCTCTGGGGAGGAAGGTGAAAGAGTTGATGTACAAAAGTTGTTTGGATATATTGGCTTGTTTACTCTTGTTGCCCTATGGTGGCTGGGTAAGTGTATATGTCGTGAGTATCAGTTATTACTGTTTTATAATCTAAAATTGCTCAAACTATTATCAACTTATTTGAATAATATTTATGCTACTGAGTATTTGCATGATGCTTATAGCTCTTTCATTTGACTTTGTATCCTTTCTGGTTCTGCAGTATGTTTAATCTATTAACATCTGCTAATTAAGTAATTACATCACCATTCTTTTTTAAATGATGATGAAAGTAACATATTTCATATGCTCACGTGTGTATCCATGTAACTTGGACCATGACTCCATGAGCATAGAATATATTGAGTAAATTATAACATTGCTGCATAGCAAATGTTTACTTCTTGGCCTTGATAATGTATGTGATGAAAAATTTGAAGATGAGTACATGCTTACAATTGAAACATCAGTGTATGAGAGAATTAATACTGTAGCTAATTTGTGTGGTATTACTGTCCTGAAGATGTGCACAAATAAACAAGTCTAAGGTCTTTTAATTTTTAATTGCATGCAGCAAGTAAAAAGGGGAACATATAACGTAAAAACTAATGTTCTCTCTCTCCATGGGTCCGTCCTGAAGAAGTTTAAACAAATAAGCAAGTCCAAGGTCTTTTAATATATAATTACATGCAGCAAGTTAAAAGGGCAACATAGAACGTACAAACTAATATTCTCTCAATCCTTGGGTCCTAAACAATGTATATTTATTATTCAAAGCTACTTTACTCTTATTTGTGTATTGGCCTGTATTCAATATTGACTTGTGCTCCACTTAAGTTAGCAAAATGCACGTGGGCATAATAAAATCATGCTATAGTAATTAATTTTGTTACATTCTTCTAACTTATGTCATAATCATGTGAGCTTATTTTTCAAACAGTAGTGTCATTTAAATAATTTACAAGTAGAATCCTAAGAAGTTGGACTGGTCCAACCCAGCAGATTCATGTTAATGGTCAGTTAATGACTATCTGTTGTGTACATGGACATGTATAAGTGACAATCATATTATACAAATTCATTTTTTGTACTTTAGGTTGTGGTCTTTTTACCACATTTATTGGAGAAAAGCTGACAAATAGCTACATAATCATTTCATGAATCTTGCGTAACAGCTTTTGAAGATTGGGAGAAGTATCTTAGTATGTTTAATAGCATACTGTGTTTACGTTCCGAAGCATATGTACACATTCTAAAACAACAATTAAAATGCAATAGGTATCCAGAAGAAGTCATTTAGCTTCTTTATAGATTACTATCTTAGTAGCCTATTGAGAATGGGGTATGATCTATATCTGAACAAGTCATTTACCGCCAAAAGAATTTTTAAAACTCAGTCTTGGTAGCTATTGAATATTGTAATAAGAATCATCCTTGAGGCCTATTGGCGCTTTATGTTATGCTTGTGGATTTATGTAGGCTCCTAGATGGTCCTGATTTCAGTACAAATGGGATGTTTTACGTTTCACTTACATTTTTAACTAGCAGAAATGTTGCATTCAAGGTGGAAGTGAATTCCATAGTTGCATAGTGTTAGGGGAGGGGAGGGTTGTCCATGTTTAGATGATTTGTTGTGTACTATTGAATCATTGTCGATGATGCTGAAGGAAGTTTGGTGTAATTATTGTTTTCTATTCCATAATTAATGCGTCTGTTGAGGATTAAGGATATAACAATAAGGTTTTTAATGTTCCTGTACTTGCCCGCTTTTATTTAGTAGTTCTTTTCAACAGTTTTATCTTCTCTTGCTTCCAACAGTCTGCACTATCTTATTTATATGTTGTTGCTCCTCCAGTATGGCCTTTGACAGCACTAGGAATTGAACCAAAATTTACAATTCCGCATTCAGCTAAATTGGATGAAGTTGTTATCGCTAATGGTTTTATTGGAAGTGTTCTTTCTGACTACTTTTGGTACGGTGCTCTCACTGTTTTCTATCAAGCTTTATTCAATTATTCCTTCCCATGCTCTTACGTGTTTCCTATTTAATGTTATCTGATATTATCAGGGCATTATGTGTTGTTTGGACAACTCCACTTGTGGCTACTTTAGGAATGTCTCTCACAATCCCACTTGCCATGGTGGCTGATATGATGATTCATGGTCGTCACTATTCAGCCATTTACATTCTTGGTTCAGTGCAGGTATGATGGCTGTTCATGCATCTAGGTGGATATCCTTAACGAAGTTTTAAACTATGATGATGGGCCTCGAGCATTGTCATTAATAACAGTTTTTTTTGTAAGCAGTGATGGTCCAATAATTAGCTCCAACTGCATTAATCAACAAGATGGAATTCTATATTCTTAGTAAAACTAGACCATCCTCTAGCTGACTTTCCAATGATTTTACAAGACAACCAAGTGAATGGATATAGATAAATAAACCTTAGAACTTTTTGCACATATATGACAATGATCTGATTGTCGTAATTCTCACTCTGCTTGATGATGCTTGTTCAGTTACTTTTGTGTAGCTTAAAATTAGTGATGCTACTTAGGTTGGCAAAGAACTAATTGTGCATCCTTGGTATGACATGTATCTGATACCGAGACGTCTATCAGATGTTTATGCTAATAATCCTAAAGCTGAATCCCTGCTTTTGATCTTTGTTTCATTTTTCTGCTTTAAAACATTACATAAAAACAAGGCTTCATACTCACACAAGTTCTCCTTAGTGTCCCTTTTAAAGTTCCTCATGTGTGTTGCAGGTTTTTGCCGGATTTGTGATTGCTAACCTCCCGGATAGGTTTTCAAAAAAATTGGGATTTTAGCATTTGGTTACTTTCCTTCTCTCTCAACTAATTGTTTTCCGCCTTTCGAGTTAGACAAGACAAGGTGATGTTTACTACCGAGTAAGTTTCTTGTCGACTTTGTCAAAGAGAAGAAAAGACAGCATATGGTACTCTTCCACAAAAGTTTGTGCAAATCAATACCAGCCCAATGTGAAGAGCTACTTATATAGTGTCAGTTCAAGAATGTGACATTACTTCATGTTCAAAAGTTTTGTTTTGTTTTATGTTGTATTGTATTCTTTGTTGTAACAACTGGAAGGTTGCCGAGGATCCAAAGGGATATATACTGTACTGATTGTAAGTAGTAAGGACTCCGTTGATAGTCTTGTTAGAATTCAGAACCAGAACTTGTACCATAATTTTTTGTGCTTAATGGGGAAAGATTCAGACTAATTTTTCCTTGCAGCTCCAGGCAATAAGTTAGCAATAGAGGGAACACCTTGGCTCCTCATCTCTTCTTGAGCTCGTTTTATTTCTTCAGGATTAAGTACAATATTCAAATACGTAGTTGAATCGGTGAAAACAAACTTGCAGATAACAGATTTAATCTTCCATGAACCCTACTATACTTGGCAGTGCATGTCAGAGTTCGAACAATAAACTCAGTAAAAGAAAAACAATATCCATTATTCTTTTGTTTGCTCTCATTAGCAAAAAGAATTGGTGAATTCATATCACACAATAACTTTTTTAATTTATCGTTGATACTTCAAGAATTCAAAAGAAGATGTTACAGATTCGAGATACCTGCATATACTTTAATTAAAACAAATTAATGCAGCATAATATAGTATTTGCCAAAATATATTCAGCATCCACTCTCAATATATACATATATATAATTGGTATAAATTCAGTACCTTTGTATCACCATTTTTGTGGAATTATCCAAGTACATTTCTTCAAGTCCGGAACTATGTCTATGCTCAAGTATTTCCTCGCAGTCCTCCTCTTTAGTGTTGCAACAACAGGTAACTTTTAACTTGCATATCTTTACCAATTTTATTCGATTTCAAGATTTTCCGATTAAATGACTTATAAATTGAAAAATGTGTATATTTTTATTAACTTGTAAATATAAGGAACTCTATGTTAGGTTGGGTATTTACAATGAAAATAATTGTCACGTGCATGTCTAATATATGTTCTTCAAAAGTTATGATCCTATATATAAATTAGGGGTGACTCTAAAATTTACAGGATCTTAAATAAAATTAGTTTTTGAGTCTAAATAATATAAAATTTTAAGACTCGATCTTACATATTAGAGAGTTTAGCCGCAGGTTTTATTCGCAGGTCCATACAAACACATAATTTATATATGTACAATGATATGGTAGTGTGTTGATATGTATATATTTACCGGATGCTGGGGTGCACGGTGCCGTGGGTGACAATAAGTTGAACAAGAAACATGGTAGAGGGGAAGCCAGATTATATAGTGGAGGTATCCAATAAATGTACATGTCCAGTCGATAACATTGCTTTGTGGTGCAAAAACTTTAAACTCTTCAACCCCTTGATCTAAACATCTTAAAAGTAGAAGGTGACCATTGCATTGCATTACCAAACCAGTCCGTCCAATTCACTTACGCTTGGGATACTATTTTTAATATGATCCCTGTTATTTGGAATCCTCTTGGATGTTAGCTATAAATTTTACAGTAGTTTATATGATTTTGTGTTGGATTATGTGCAAGTATGCACATAAATCATAATTACTCTAATTTTTTAGTTGTCTTTCTTTTGTGTATAAAAGAAAGGTTATTATAAGTTGGAGTTTCAAATTGATAAATCTCGCTATATTCAAAATTTTGAAGTACATATCGGGTAATGTACGTGAAATGAAATTTTGTGCTTTAATATTCGAGAAATGCTAGAAAGAAAGTTCTAAATAACACTTATCAATTTTAATTGATTGTCAAATTAGTAAATGAAACGGACTTCTGGTGCATTCACATTAATACACGAAATAAAACTTTTCATTTAGTCACGTCACATCATTTTGGGAACATTTTTTGGCTCTCTAGCATTACTTTAAATATTCTTTGTGCTTTCAAAAATAATAATATTCACATATTTTATTGATGAAAAAATAAATGTTTTATGATTCAAAAAAGTAACCGTTATTATCTCATGCATCAGGTTTAATATTGAGAAATACTAGGGATCCCAAATATTGTCACAAATTTTTTTCCCATATGACGTATGATATATGATTTATTTTAATCCGTGAGCGCATATATATGTACGCGGGGTCTAATATTATTATAGGAAAATTACCGATTACACATATGAAAACTCAGCATTTGCTAAAAATTTTGGGATTTCTAGCATTTTTTTAATATTTCATCATTTGAATTTTTAGACTTTATACAATCATTTAAATATTGAGGTTGGATAACTTAGTTATTTAAATTATTTACTACCATAAAAATCATCCAAGAATAACTTATTCAAATGTTAATAAATAATGCAACTTATTGCAATTATTTAGTACTCCACTGCAATTTTATTTTTTATAGAACTATGAGATATAATTTAATTTCATGGAAGTTAAAGATCACTACATAATTTCAAAATCATCCAAGTAAACGTGGTTTATATGGCAAACAAAGTACCTTTTCATGGTAATAACACTTCAAGATAAGGTGGACAAAGAATCGAAGATTAGTGAAGATTTTCTATTATATGGCAGAATCACAATTCTGATGCACTGATTAACTTTTGTTTAATAGACTATCAATTAATTTCTTTATTAATAATGTCACAAATGGTAATTTATTGCTTATAGAAAATAGTAATTAGTAATTACATACTGAGCTTTATAAGAATATACCAATTTTAAAGGGGCAAAAATTATAAAATCACTGTCACAGCCCACACACATACATTTATATCAACATATGTAGTCATCTTCTATTCTAATACTTTCTCCGTCCCCCTCGTCTTCATTTTCTTCACGTAATTTGAGATGTAAGAAAATTTATTTACTCATATTACTTTTACAATTTTTTTGAATAAAAATATAATATTTAAATTATTATTAAAAAAGAAAATGCGTAAAAGTCAAAACTACATTCATTTTAATCTCAAATCTCAGCCAACATCCATTAGTCATTCCGGGCAAGTAAGCACTATAAATAATAATCACATGCACAGTTAGTGTTTTAATAAACTAAGTTTTAATTAATCTACATCAGAGAGCATCAAAAATCGTCTTAAAGCTATGACCAACTATTATGTTCTCTTAATTCTGCTTTTCAGCTTTATTTGCAAAGGCAAGCTATTTATATATCAGTTATACATGTACAACATACATACACATGCTAGACATGCAAATTCATCGAAATTATTCATTTATCGAATTTGAAAATACACTTTGTAAAAAATTTGTTCATTCACAATATCATTCATTTATCGAGATTTCACTGTATTTGTATTTGTAACCATGACTAACAATGTTTTTTTTCCCTCCGAATCAGGGTTATGTGTGTGTGATAAGAACAACATAATAGTTGGAACGGTGAAATCAGGAAGATTAATAGGAGGCAAAGATGAATGGAATGTGGAGGTGACAAATAATTGCACTTGTTTCCAAAAATCAATTTTACTAAAATGCACTGGATTTCAAACAGCTTCACCAATAGATCCAAGGCTTTTCAAGAAAGTAGATGATCATTGTCTTGTAAATCAAGGTCGAGCTCTCCCACCATTTAATTCCATCAAATTTTCATATGTTTGGTACCCCCCCTTTTTTCCTTGTACCACAATTCTCAATAGTTCAATGTTAGAACAAATAACAAACACTGAAATTGTGTACGCATTATGAGTTTGCAAATAATGACATTATTAATTTGTTATTGTTTTAAGGGTAAAGTTCATGTATTTACACTGTAGCGACATATTATTTATAATATTATTTTTTTAATTATTATTTATAAATCATACTAAATTTTATATTTGGTTATATTTCTCCTATTTCAACTGGTTTTTTGAATGCTTTATTGTCAAATTTGTATCTCAATTATTATATTTATTAGCTGAAATAAACATATATTATGTAAATTTAGTCACTGAAATGCGAATTGAATTAAAACAAAATCACAAAATCAGGTTAAGGTTCTGTTTGGAAGTTAGAGGTTTGAGACAAAATTAGAGGTTTGAGGTAAAATAGAGATTTGACCATATGAATCCTCTAATATGAGTGTTTGATAGTTAGCGGATTGAAATAGCGGATTGAACTCAATAAACTAATTTTAAAAAAGCTAGTTGGAAGAGATTTTTCAATTAGAGGTTTGTAATGCAAACAGCTCATTTAAACAGCTATTTACCAAACAGTTTCATACAAAGCAGTTAATTTAATCCTAATTAGGTTAAGGTCTTGTTTCATACAAAATCACAAAATTAGGTTAAGGTTTTGTTTGGAAGTTAGAGGTTTGAGGCAAAATAGAGGTTTGACCATATGAATCCTCTAATATGAGTGTTTGATAGTTAGCGGATTGAAATAGCGGATTGAACTCAATAAGCTAATTTTGAAAAAGCTAGTTGGAAGAGATTTTTCAATTAGAGGTTTGTAATGTATCACAAACAGCTCATTTAAACAGCTATTTACCAAACAGTTTCATACAAAGCAGCTAATTTAATCCGTTAATCAAAATAGCTAATTTGATCCGCTACTGTTAACCGCTAATTGTCAAATAAGGCCTAAATATACAAAATGTAAACTACAATATTGTAAGTTATAATTTTATAATTAGAGTATTGCAAGTATGTTGTCTTTTTACTGTTGTTTTAATTATAATGATTTTGATGTAATTAAGAATTAAAAACATGTTATAATTTGATTTTTGTTGTGTTAAACAAAAATCTCCTATATTTAGCAATTAAGGGTAATGGGTTATACTGTACATATGGTACATAATGTCATGCAGTGGATTTTTTAGTTGACAAAATGTAAAACTTGTTTATTTATTTCCTTACAGTATCTCTAGATTTATACATGCATTACCATCATTCCTATTTTGGTTAATTTATTTCTTTAAACAATAATCAGGCATTACAATTATCCCCATTTTGACAGTTAAGAATCCCAGATTTTTATACTAATAATTCATGCTAATGGAATAAAAATTACAAACCTACAGATAAAAATTAATAATAATAAAAATTGCATGAATATCTCACTTTAGCTAAAATGTAGAACAAACGTGTATTAACTAAAGCACTACTTAATTATTATAGTCTAAAAGAAGAAAATGTGCAATCCCAGTGCATTAGTGATTAATCTCCTCCATTATACTACTGATCTGTTTCTGCGTCATTTTGCTGGAAACAGTAGGGGAGAAAGAGAAATTCCATTACAGAGTTGCTGAATTGATCTCTGCATAATAAAGAATCGAATGGTTTTTAATAAAATTTATATTTGATCAAACATCTGTAACGAATTTTAGATGGCACAACCAAGAATATCTATGATGTAAAATAAAAAAAATTGACAAGATGGAAAATAACTGAAAAGATGCAACTTTAAATCACGGAAGGTATTTAGGGCCCCTTGCTGCTTCTGCTATGGTTTGTATATGCAAAGCAGAGTTAAATTAGGCGATAACCATTTGATAACAAGTTGTACCGTCTTTTTGTTTATGTGCAGATTAGAAATACGTTACAGTTACTCCTTAGGAATAAATGTAACTCTAACCCCAAATTTATGATCAGGGAAGCATTTAAACCGCTAGATTATTTATTACCCTGACCTTGGATGAAGTATTATCTGTACTTCCAGAGGCAGCAAGGTGAGGAACTTTATGAGTTTGCAACAGTTGCATACCATCTCTAGCTGCTAAGATTTTGATTCTGTTATTCATTGCTGTCACAGCCAATAGATTTCCATCCTTGTTGAACTTGATCAAAGGAACATCCTTGTAGTGCACAAGGACCACGTTGTAAACTCCACAAATATTAATTACTGATAGACTAAAAAGTTAAATTGTGCAGAAAAAGGACTTACAGGTAGGTTCCCATCAGCAATAGAAATACCTAAAAGGCTCCCGTCATCAATATCCCAAAATTTTATTTGGTGATTATATCCAGCAGCTAAGATATGGTTCTTGTTCGAATCAAAATGTAAATGTCCGCTGCAGTCATGAAGTCCCCGAAAAGCCCTCTTGACTTTTCTTTTGCCATTCCATACTTCCCATTCAACAATGTATGGCTTACCATGCTCATCAGTACCAGAAGTGAAAAGCCTTGAAGTGAAAATATCAGGGTCTTAGTTGCCTTGATAAAGATGAGATATAACTGAAATTGTGAATCAACAGATCTGCAATACCGTTTACTATCTGCAATACAACATATTGTAGTGCACTGCCAACTGCGAAGTGAACTCGTTGAACTTGCTGTGTGCTGGTCATACCGCCGTACCTTCATTTCTCCGTCCAATGAATGTGATATGAGAAACTAGAGAAAACAAAAACAACACAAAGTGGATTTCAGTTGAATATATACAAAATACGTGCACTAGGTAGAATCAAAATATATACAAAATACGTGCACTAGGTAGAATCAAATATGCCACTGTACTGATACTTACACGAGTGTCACCGCAAACAACAGGACACAGAGAGTACACAGGTGCGTTACAACCTTCAATAACCCATATTAGCTGAAATTTAGCAGCCAGATCCCAAACCTGTTAGAGCAGGAAGTTTTTACATAAGTTGCTGGTTTCTAGAATTATAATATGTCAATATATATATATATATATATATATAAGTATATAAACTGACCTTGACTTTTCTGTCACTGCCACAAGTGATTAATAGGTTACTAGCAAATACAAGATCATTTACACTGCCAATATGCGCATTAATCTAGAAGGAAGACAGTGTAGAAAACTGAATCAGATAAGTAAAAGATGGAGGGAATGACTTGGTTTTTTTCAAGTGAAACTTTAATTTTTCATTTATAAATTAAATTCCCACTAGAAATTTTTATTTTTCCCTGTCCCGGGAAAAGAGCCTCAATTATCATTCTGAATATTGGGGAATGTTATTTTTGGAGCTCCTGCAAAGTTTTGAGTTGTTCCATCATCCATGATAGTGGTATGGTAGTATATATGGTGGTTCCTTTTATACATATTTTAGATATTGTAGACCCTTTTTGAGGAAAATAAAAAAATTAAAATTGTTGACTCTTTGTGGTATATGGACTATTATTGAGTTCCAGGATGCTGCTATTTAGATATATACGTGCAAGTCTATGAGTGTTGACAAACAGGAACTGAAAAAAAAAATATCAGAGCTACACTCATCAATGATTTAGAGATTGAATCAGTAGAGTTTATAGTGACCTCTTTATGTTGCACAATTTTGTCACTACCAGGAGAGGAAAAGAGCTGAATTATGTGCTTTGAGTACGCAACTCCTGCAAATTATAAATAAATAAATAAATAAATAAATATATATATATATATATCATAATAAACAAAAAACGAAAAGGATTAGCAATTTCACAAATCAGTAATTCATCTTCTATCAATTCAAATTAAAAAAAGAGAGTATGTTGAGATCACCAAAGAAAGTCCCATCCTGGTTCCATCTTACGCGACATACTGAGATTGAAGCTTCTTTAAATGCTGACTGCATATCACAAAGTATTTAGTCTCGTATAATAAATAACTATCTATTAATAGTTGAACTTAACTGAAGAACTAACACACCAATAATTCTGGTGAAAGTGATTCAATGTCCCACAGCTGAGGAGGTCGTAGGGTCATCTTCCCAGAATCCACTTCCCACAAAGCTACATCTCCCACAACAGTCCCAACTGAAAGAAAACAGTGTATAAAATTACAGCTAAGCTTTTTATGTGTGAGTGTATACACAAGTTCGTATATATCATCCAAATACTGAAATTTCATGTTAAAATCATGGAGCCGAAAAATTACTGCCAATTTTACAAATTTTCAACTCAATTTCATATTTTCATATTAGATTGCCAGTAGAGGGACTCAGTAGATCCTGTGAATAGGAATAAAATTACTCATTTTAGGAGTGTACTAGGTGCTGAAATTTATAAAGCTTACCTAGAAGTATTGTTGAATGAACAGGATTAAAATCCATGCTTGCTATAGATGAACCTTGATCAAGTGTTCGTGCAACTGATGTGGGAAATTCTCTCCTAGCCCTTTGCACTTCACTAGCACTTTGTCCAGTATTAGAATAATTTATTCTAACAGGAGCATTAGAAGGAATTGTGTTGGTAATTGCACCTACAAGGCCATCTCATCAGAAAAACTGGCATTTGAATAATTATTTAAGAAGCTAATATCTCTAAAGTTTAATTGTTCTAATGAAGAAAACATCAGTATCAGTTGTCCTTCGTTGAGGTGCAAGTGATATGGGAAATTCTTTTATAGCCCTTTATATGTTGCTGACAGGGAAAAGAAGTTACATGTTACTTGAACATATGATTTATAGGTAGAAGCAATATTTATACTTGCAAGTCATTATCAGTTTAATTAATAATGTACAACTTATATAAGTTATAAATAATATCAAAAAATATCAAAAACAACAAGTCACTTCTTTTTTTTGTCCAATTTGCTTTGAGGTTGAGGGTTTAGCCGTGGTAAAGGCAACCCTCCCCATGACATTGGTCATCGATTCAATACTTCAATTTCTAAACCCCCCCCCCCCTCCTTACACAAATATATATATATATATATATATATATATATATTATCAAAAATAAAGGTCGAACTTACATGTGATGAGGGCTGCTAAGCCAAGCCAATTGACAAACTTAAAATAAGTGTTCCTTCCTACTTTCTTAAAACTCAAGTTCTCAAACAATTCTGAGTCATAAATTGATACACAACATAATAGACCAAAGTTAAATTGGACTTGTGAGTCGAACTTCGACTCATAAGTAAATTTTCAAACAGACCCTGGCACGTTGACCATTATTCGAAGAATTTATTTAACTGGAAGGTCCAGAACATTAGGAGTCAGGAATTTGAGTTTACAAGCGCCTAAAAGGCCAAGTCAACAGTAAAAAAAAGATTTTAGTTAAGAAATTTAAAAAAAAGAGAGAGAATGCATTTGAATAATCATTAACGCAACAAGGCAATATTGCTACCTAAGCTTATTCGTGCTGTACGAGTTGTTCGGCGTTGGGGTGCAGCTGATGTGGATCCAGAATCTTGCTGAATATGTAGGAAAGTAACTTTTAATACCTGAAACGTAAAATATATATAGATTGATAGATAGATGCTAATGTTGGCATTGCTCTAACCATATTCGGAGCTATCTGTTGAACATGCTGGCCACTGACGCGTCTATGATCAGGATACAAAGATAAGAACTTGGGTCGAGGTGCTGGAACAGGATACCTTGAATGCTGGCAGCTTGAGCTGCATCTGGTGTAGTAGAAATTAGAAAACTGTTGGATTTCAAGAACATAAAGGATATACAGCAATAAAAAAATTTAACTCGATAAAGTATGAAAGCTTAATGTAAAAGAATTAAAATGCAACAATATTATATTTATGTTAGCTTTACATGTAGTGTCAACGTAATATGAGGGGATATCTTATTACCTATTCTTAAATAAGCTTCGAGAAGTTAAGTCCATGATCAAGAGGTATAAGGTAATTGGATAATACAGCATTTACCCAGTGATAGGAGCAACTACCATAACAGTAAGCACATTGCATTAAGTTAACAACTGCAATTTCCATTTTATTCTTCTTTCACTTTTATGTATTTTTTTAATTTATAAACTAATCACTTTCAACTTTTATAGTATTAAACTAGAACCATAAATGTACATGCACTTTATGTTTAACTTTAACACTGTCATCGTAATATGGATGTTATGTTATATACCTTTGCGATATAAGGATTTGAGGCAAAGCACCTTTCATGTAATTCACCAGTTTCATTCGCGCAGCTTGAATCATGTCAAATTCCTTCTTTGATGTCCTGTGCCCAACCAGTTGATTTCAACCAAAAGTTATCAATTCAGCACAAAGAATACTGGTACCGGGACTTATTTCTGCTCAAATTAGAAATCAGTTTTTTGCACAACAATTATTATTTAAGTCCATACTCCATTGGTTAAGTTCCTCTGCAAGGAATTTGTGTGCCTTAAATAAGTCATTCCTTCGAATGACCAAATTATTAAACAATTGGCTCAAGAAAAGAAAGAAGAACAGACAAATTAAAGCTAAATTCAAACTCCAAAGGCTTTTGGCCTAGTGGTCGCTGCCTCTCTCTTGCAAGTAATTGACGGTTTAAGCCTCCGTGGTAGCAAATTGTGGTGTGTTAATTCAAACATATCTAAAATCCAAAGGCTTTTAGCCAAGTGGTTGCAGCCTCTCTCTTGCAAGTGGTTGACGGTTCAAACCTCCTTGGTAGCTAATTGTGGTGTGTTAGTTAAACTAGCAAACATACACAAAAATATATAGTTAAAGTCTGAAAGTTTAAGCCCAGTTTCAACTTACTCCATAAAATATTCGCAGTGCTTATGCAAACGGATTCGATCGTAGATATGCCTGGAAAGCTCATTGTAACTAAGTTTTGTGAAATACGAGAGGTACATTTCAACTTCTTCCCAGTTCCCATCAAGAATCAGCCCCAAAAAATAATTTAAGTTGAAGTGGCAACCCGGTTCATATTCCTTCCTACTGCACATTTAACAATAATAAATAGTAGGTAGTTTGTCAACTATATTTATCAGATAAATCTTTCTGCATTTGACAAGCAAAGTCATAAAGTAGAGTAAATAACAAGACGGATGAGGATTTACTTATGAGCAACCCCGTTGAACTGTCTCTCGTTTAAGAATTGTAAAGTTTGGAACATGCAGTCCTTCCTAGGTGGATTCATTGCTCTTATCTGAAACAAGCAGAGAACTTTTACGCGGAAAGTAAGATTCAAGTATAAGTACCACGGAAATCGAAAAAATATATAATTGATAAACAAACCTAATATTAAATGTAATAGAGATAGAAATATGTACAATTATCTAAACAATAATTATATCAATATTACAAAATTATAATAATAACATAAATATGCTTATCTATAAATTATATGGAGAAAATATCATCAGCGAAATAAAAACAACAAAAGATATATGCACAAATTGAGTACACAATTTTATTAAATAAAGGCTCAAACAAATGAAAAGAGCATTGGAGGAATGATTTAATTTTAAATTGGGGGAAGAGGGGCATGGTAGGAAACTTGCATAGAACCGTTGTTCTAAAAGTTGGCATGTACATGGTCGAGTAATTAATCGATACCTAGATGGTAGGTATTCAATCAAATTTTTTGAAAAATAAGGTGTCACATGCCATCATTATTCCTTCATTATTCGAAGAAATAGGGACAAATTGGGCGAAAATCGAGAGATTCATCAAGTGTATCTAAAGTTTTGCTACTTCACGCCGCCCACATCATCAGTGGTAATTTCGGTTACCAATTAAATGCTTGTGTATATAGAGTAATCATAATATGTGTGGGTGTGTGTGGTCATATAAATTTGTGTGGAAAGAACAAGGATACTAGAGATACCGTAAATTTTGTCGATGGAACCAAATCGAAGCCTTGGATCTCCGGGGATTTGAAGATTGTTTGTATAAGGAGTGAGAGAACTTAGAAGCAGAGTGAGATTTATCTAATTTATCTGTGGTTTTTCTACTTCACCACCCACTTCAACATCGGTAAATTTACGTGTTTTTGGCCTAAAATTGGTGTCTAGTGTCCAAACCCATGTCTGAGTGTCGATTTTCCGACACGGGTACTCGAGAAAAAATGAGCAGATGTCTCTGATGCACGATAACTTCAAAAAAAGATGGATATGAGATAAAAATGAGAAAAAGAACTTGAGTGAATTAACCGTACTCCAAGGGTTTCTCAACCGCTAGAGAGATAAAAACTATGGATAGCAACCCATGATGGCACTCAATACAATACTCAACAATATTTTCAAATAATCAAGCCTAATTAACATGTGGGTATTGCATATATCTCTTATATAAGAATAGAAAACCCTAATAAAATAATCTAACGGATTAAGGCCCACAACTAATTGGGCTTATTATTGATACAAAAACTTTCTTTTATCTTTAATCGCATTCCTAACCTTTAATAATAGTACATGTTAGCCTAGGTGGGAAAATAATTAATCCATGCCTAGGTGTAGACGGTAGGTGCATAATCAAACTATGTGAAATTTTGGGTGTTAGGCTTATGCCTACAAAATTGGAGGAGATGGGGACAAATTGGGTGAAAATTGAGAGAGTTATCTAATTTATATGAGATTTTTACTTCACCGCCTACTTCATTGTCAGCAGTAAGTTCGGTTCCCAATTAAATCTTTATGTATATATAACAATTACGTGTGTGCGTGTGTAAAGAAAAGAAATTATGTGTGTTGTGTGTGTGTGAGGAAAAGGACTACAGGAGATACCGTGGATTGTATCGATGGAACCAAATCGAAGCCTTGGACATCGGCGATGGCAATCTTTATAAAATTAGTGATTGGGTTGGTTCACCGGAGATGTGGAGATTCTTTGCACAACGAGTGATACATTGAGAGAAGTGATGAAGTATAGTCAGTCTAGAAAAATATGTAAATTGGAAGTCTCTAGAAGGGCAGTGCTCGAGTCGGTTCTCTCATCTAGGACAAGAACATGGCTAGTTCAAATATGTGATGAACTTATCTAAATATCAGGTTTTAGTTGTCTTGTTTAAGATACGAAAAAACTGAATGTAATATATCGTCACTACATGGAGCACTGCCACCTACAAAATAAATTTGTTAAATTTGTTGCACACTTGTCATTCGGCCATACCTTTAGTTCCATATCCAACGAACGTGAAAAGAGAAACTAGATAAAACAAAAACATAACGATGTGGATTGCAGTTATATACATAAACCATATATGGGATACATAGGGGTTAAAGGATCATTTTTCCATAATCCACTTCCCACAAAGCTATATTTCCCACAACAGTCCCAACTGGAACAAAAACAATGTATAAATCACAGCTGAGGAAAACAATTTGTGCATAAATACACAAGCACGTGTTTCTTGTCACGGTATCAGAATCCTATTATAGAAAACCTGGACCAAAAATTTACTTTATATCCTATCTTTGTTTTCAAGACCATGGAATATATAAAGTTATAATCTTTTTCTTCAAATTGACATAGTATCTCACAGCTTAAAAATATCAGCATTTTAAGTCAACAATATTAAATTTATATAGCTTCATGCACAGTAGCAACTTAATATCAGGAACTTTTATCGCTGTTCTTCAATAAGCTTCAAGAAGTTCAGATCTCAGTCCATGATCAAAAGATAAATGCTATCATAACAGCAAGCATATTGCATGGATTAAAAAACTTCACTTTCCTCTATTTTATTCTTTTGTTACTTTTCTGTTTATCTGTTTAATTAAATGCTCGCTTTTAAACATAGGATGTGCAATTCAAAATTGATGCAGCTTGCCTATAACCATTGCACTAGAACCATAGATTTATATGTCATGTTTAACTTAAACAATGGGTTTTATGTAATATACCTTTGTGCTGGGATTTGAGGCAAAGCATCTATCATGTAAGTCACCAGTTACACTCGCGCAGCTTGAATTTCCTTATGTTCCTTCAGTTTCCAGTATATCCACCAACAAGTTACTTTTTATTTAAAAGTCATCAACTTAATGCGTAAAATATCAGTACCTCAAACAATCTCCTTTTTAACTAGAAATCAGTCTTTTGCACAACAAAGCATTGTCTGAGGTCAATTGGATGAAGTTCCTCTACAGAGATTTTGTGTGCCTTCACTTGGTCCTTCCTTCATAATGCCAAGTTATCAAACAATTGGAACAGAAGAAATAGAGGGTCAAACTAATACGATAGGTACATTTCTACTTCTTACAAGTTCCCATCAAGAATCAGCCCTTCAAAATAATTTAGATTGAAGAATAATATAACATAATTTACTAATTGGTGAATATTTTTACAAGAAACAGGCATCAAATCATCAATGTATCTTATCCAATTGCCAAAGAAAACTTTACATCTGAACCATATGCTAAAAAAGCAACATATAAACCCTGATGTTTTCTGTTTTCAAGTGAACTGAAACTATGTTGCAACTGCCGAAAACCACATGTGAATTTCAAAGCAAATATGCATTTTAATGCAAAAGGAACAACTGGTAACATTAAAAACAAGTCACAACACTTCCAAAACATTTTGTCTAATTTTATTAGATGAGGGTGAACCTTGAGCAGAATTGCAAGCTAGCATACAGATCCCAACAAATTCATTTCCGGCCAAAAACAAAACCCAGAGAGAGAGAGAGAGAGAGCAAACATTGGGGGGGGAAAGTATGATATCTTTTATACCCATCATCTGATCCCTTTTTGTAAAAACTTCTAAGGGAAATATAACAACATAATTCCTTTCACTATATAAATCCAGTTGCAACATGCTGCAGATAAACTAAGAATAGCAAGCAGCATGTATTAAAATTGAAAACAAAGATATATGGAAGAGATAAATATATAAAACTACAACATTGCCTCTGCTCCAGCAACAATCTCCAATATTTCATTGGTAATCTTAGCCTGCCGTTCCCTATTATATTTATTTGTGAGTTCTTTTTTCAAGTCCACTGCATTATCTGTTGCATTACTCATTGCATTCATCCTTGCTGCAAGCTCACTGGCCAATGACTCCTGCAATGCCTTCAAAATCTGACTATTCAAATAAAGAGGCATCATTGCATCAAGAATCTGAGCAGGATCTTGCTCAAATTGCATATTAGGCAATAACCCCTTGCCACTAACTCCCGCCTTATCCCTCTCCACGGTCAATTTCCCTTCCTTGGTTGTCAACCTAAAAAACTCATCTTCACTCGCATCAACACAAATCCCATTAGCATCACAAACATCTCCTTTCGCTGATATCGGAAGCAACGTCTGAATCACCGGACTCGACTTAATCAAAGACACAAACTTCGTATACAAAATCTCAACTTTATCAACTTCTTCACTAACAAACAACGAAAAAACATCATCAGCAATAACTTGAGCATCTTTCACACTCGGAAAACCACCACTTCCCACAATGCACCTATCCAAAAACTCACAACCCCTTCTACTAAAATACAAACTACCCTTTTTCCCAACAGTAATCAAACTACATTCCAAACCAAGATTCTTAAGTTCCGCGATCCTCGCTTCAGCTTTCCTAAGAACCACATTATTAAACCCTCCACATAAACCCCGATCACCCGAAACAACAACAAGGGCAACTTTCTTAACAGGTCTAACATTAGTTAAAGAAACATCAACATCTTCTAATTGAGCTTGTTCATTAATATCATACAAAACTTGAGCTAGGGTTTCAGAAAAAGGCCTACCATTAATAACAGCTTCTTGGGCTCTTCTAACTTTAGCTGCAGCAACTAGCTTCATTGCTTCTGTAATTTTCTGGGTATTTTTTACTGAATCTATACGTTTCTTGATTTCTCTAAGACCACATTGAATTGATGTAGCTTTTGAATGTGGAGCATAGGGCGAAATGTGAATCGGGTCGGGTTGAAATTGAGAGAATGGATGATGGGTATTCATGAAAGATGATTTAGAAGATGCCCACATTGATAATTTGAGAGATGAAGAGAATCAGATGCATTTGATTGATGATGTTTGTAATATCCGTAATTATTTATTTAATTATTAATAATATCAATTATGTTTGTGAGGTTATTTAATAATATTTATTTATATTAAATTTGATTTAGAAAAGAATTAGTAAGTAGATTTAAATAGGATAATAAGTTTATTTGTATATATATGGTGTAATTCTAGAAACACAACTACTTTATTTTTATAAGACTCTAAATCAAAATAAATGGGCCAGAAAAAAGAGAGAAAATGTTCTGAATGTCACTTTTGAATAACTTAATGCCCAATATGGCACGAAATTGAAGTGTGGCCCAAAATGGCACTCCAACACCGGGAATAGTGGAGCGTTTAGATTTTATATTCCAAACGCTACACTATGTATCGTTGTGCTCCAATTTTAATATATACACGATACACTATCTAGCGTCTTGTTTAAAAAAAATAGAAACTCTTCTCCCCTCTTTTAACGGTTCACTATACTCAAAGCATATATACACAAAACATAGAGCACCGCATATACACAGAGCTCAGACACTTTTCTTGATTACTCGGTCTTCCAAACATGAATTTAGAGGTATTATTCTATTCTACTTTTTTGAGTTTATGATGAATTGTTTGATGCCTATCACTTGTATTTCATATTTTTTAGTTCATATCATGAATTGTCATATATATATATAGAGAGAGAGAGTAGGGATCTAGGAAAAACTACTTAGATAGAAAACTCCATCTAGACCGTTAATTAAATATAATAATAATTAATTTGTATATATAATTCATAATGGCAAATTAGTAATATTTTAAAAAAACATGTACTAATGTGAATAAGAAACAAATGTAAATAAAGAAACTATATTTATGAAGATAATAACCACACATGTAATTGATTGTCCTGCATACTAACATTAATTTTTATAAATACCGTATATTAACGTTTAATATATCACTAATTCATATTATTAAGATTCTAGTAATTATTCTTTTGGATATTTCACTATTAATTTAAAATAATATTAAGATTCTATTAACTATTCTACTAAATATTTTAATTAAGATTTCACTAAGTATTCTACTAAATAGTCAAAAATCTTTTAAAATTTTTAAAATTCTTCTAGATATTTTATTAAGATTCTATTAACTATTTCATTAACTATTCTACTAAATATTTTATTAAATATTTTTAATTAAGATTCCACTAAATGTTCTACTAAATATTCGAGAATATTTTGAATATTTTAAAATAGTAATTATTTTTCTAGATATTTCACTATTAATTTAAAATAATATTAAATATTCTATTAACTATTCTGCTAAATATTTTAATTAAGATTCTACTAAGTATTCTACTAAATAGTCAAAAAAAATTTAAAAATTCTAAAATTATTCTATACATTTCAAAATTAATTTAAAATAATATTAAAATTCTATTGAATATTCTATTAACTATTCCACTAAATATTTTAATTAAGATTTCACTAAATTTTCTACTAAATAGTCAAAAATCTTTTAAAAATTTTAAAATTCTTCTAGATATTTCACTATTAATTTTAAAATAATATTAAGATTATATTAACTATTCCACTAACTATTCTACTAAATATTTTTAATTAAGATTCCACTAAATGTTCTACCAAATATTCAAGAATCTTTTGAAAAATTTAAAATAGTCAAGAATCTTTTGAAATTTTATTAGAACACGTGATAAAATAATAAAAATATTATCATACATTATAATAAAATTTACATAAACTTTAACATCAAAATTTAAAATTAAATGAAAATTTTTAGTGGAATATACAATAAAATTTTAAATGTTATCTATAATCTTAAAACACTTTGTGAAATCTTTAAAAAGTTAAATAAAAAATTTAGTGGAACATACAATACAATTTTAAAATATTATCAAGAATCTTAAAATAGTTTATGAGATTTTGAAATAACTAAATGAAATATAAAATTTAAATGAAAATGAAAATTTTAGTTGAATATATAATTGAAGCATAGCCATTTATAAATATAATTAAAAATTTAAAAAATTTAATTATATTTTAAAAAATTTAATTATAAATTTAGTCTAATAAATATCATATATTAATATTAATCTCCAAATAGTTATTTAAAAATCATAGCCATTTATAAATATAATTAATTTTTTGTATTACATATTTAGTATAATATAAAATAAAACTAAAAAATAATTTATTTAAACATATAATAGAATCCTGAATCTCATTTAGAATATATAATAAAATACGCAGTGGATTACTATTATTTGTATATCAGAAACGGGAGTAAAATATATACTATGAAATATTGATGAATTTGAACGAGTATAATACATGGTAAAACACATTATAATGAACATAATATGTGTAAAATATATACGAAAATATAAGCACATAAATAAATCACATATTTAATATAACTAATATTTACATAAGGAAAGTTTTTGCATTTAATAAAGAATATTATGATTATGTTGAAATTGGTAAGTATTATATTCAAATGCAAAATTTAGGAATAAATAACTACAATCAGTTTCAACTAGGAAATGAAAGTATTCGAATTTTTAAATTTTATGATCAATGCAAAATAATTTATGAAACAAATAATATTAAGTTCACTATTTTACCCTCACACTTAAAATCAAGCTATTTTAGTAAAAAATTAACAACCGTTAGATGAAAAGTAAATCAATGGATGAAAAGAGTACCTCAATTTTCTACAAAATAAAAGTTTTCTATTGAGCAACCCCCTATATATATATATACAAGTTTGTTTTAGATGTGAATCTTGTGTTTATGATTTGGACCTCAAAATTATGTATAATTGAGTAAATAAGCAGCATGGTTGATTACAACACTAAGAGGAATAGCAGGGCTAGGTATCATTGATTGTAATTTGAGAGATATGATGAAATTAGGGATTTTAATAAATAATTAGATAAATTTTGTATAGTTGTTAACCGTACTGTATACTAGTAACTTGCAGGTGAAGGGGACTGCCCTATTTATTGAATATCTTAGAGTTGTACTAGTGTTCCTCGACTATTTTGGTGATGAAATGTCTCCTGTTAGTCACATAAAATTGAGTATCCATATCAAATAATGCTCGAAAATTGTCTATTTGAAAGTATGACATATGTGCAAATAATTCATAATCTACATTCTTGATGATTTATAATGATTAAGAGTTTTATACTTCATACATCTATTCTAATGATAATAGAGTTTTGAGATAGACTCAATACAGTATATATTATATAAGTCTAGTTTTAGGCAAAAGTTTAGGTCATAATGCATTTGCTTTAATTTTATAATATCACTTTATGTTGGCATTTTGTTGTTGGTAATGAAAGAATTTATCATGTTGTATGATGATTGTGATTAAAATGTTATATATGATGACCGTGAATAAACTGTGCTAAATTGATTTTAATAAACGCTACTTTGTGTAGTGTTTGATATGTTGTGACTGATATTGACCTTGTACAAATCTTTTTTTTCAGGATATCAGTCAGGGACCTTGTTGATCCTAGCCTTTTTCATCTCCAGGGCACACGTAGATTTACAGAGATTTGGAGGTTAGGTGGTGGAGATACGCATAAATTGAGACGACGAAACCCTAATCAATTACCTGTTTCGGACCGTCGTATGCTTCCATTGCTACATGCCACTGGTTTTTATGGTGTAGCTCGAGTCGCTTCTTTACAGCTAGATTGGAGCTTATTATCTGCACTGGTTGAGAGGTAGAGCCCTGAGACCCATACTTTTCATTTACCTATGAGAGAGGTCGCCATTACACTTCAGGACGTTGCAGTTCTTCTCGGCCTTCCCGTTAATAGGCGCGATGTTGTATGTGATGTCAGTCGACCGCCAGAGATGTCTGGGGCATCTTTTGTTGGTTCGATATTTGGGATTGTGCCTACATGTAGAGATTAATGAAGCTAAACTACGATTGACTTTCATTTCTAGTAGCAGTTTACGGAGATTAGCTGAGGATGCATCAGTTGAGGAGATTCGGCATCACACATGTTGTTATTCGGTTCAGCTGATTGGTGGTGTCTTGTTTACCGATCATTTTGGAGGTTTGGTTCATCCCATGTTCCTATATTTTCTTCGTGATCTGGATACATGCGGAGAATATACTTGGGGAGCTGCAGTTCTTGCATTCTTGTATATGAAGCTATGTAAGGGATGCAAGAAGGATGTAGAGGAGGTTGCTGAATGTCTTCTCTTGTTGCAGTTATGGGCATGTGAGAGGTTGTCGACTCTTGTTCCGATTCGAACACTTGTGCCTTTAGTTGATCATAGTCTCTTGGATGGGGAAGGCCCTAAACCCTAAACTCTAAATCCTAATAAAAGTTAGCCCCAAATTTAATATGTTTTAACATTTTATGGTTCATTAATTCCCTAATCGGGTTGAGTTTTAGAAATAATATGCTTAGTTTCATTCAATATTTAAATACGGAATTTATACATTAAATATAAGGATACACTAAATTGTAGTATTGATTTGGTATAATATTGTCATTATAGGTGGCTTTTTTGTCATTCTTTTACTGAGAAGGCTGGACGTACCCTTTATGTGACTCAGACTGTCCTAGATGGGCTTGGACCATCTCGTTTTATTTGGGAGTCATACTCTGTTGATGTGATTGTTGGACTTCCTGATTACTGCTTAACTGGTCAACGTATTTGGCGTTGTGATGGACCTATTATTTGTGTATTCATTGTGGAGCTTCATTGCCCTTACCGAGTTGCTAGACAGTTTGGGATGATTCAAGGTATTCCTCGTGCTCCATAGTACTCGGTTGATGAACATCAGATTACATTGAGGAACAACGACAAGATTCGATGGGCTCAAAAACATGTTGCGAGAATTGCTATCTAGGACACTCGAATGGATCATATATTTCAGGGAGAGTTGATTGTTGGTGCTAGCACAGTTCCCGAGTATCAGGATTGGTATCTTGATCGGACTGTGAGATTTATTTCTCGTCTGAGCGCATTTCATGATCATATTGTAAGTGATATTGTCCTTTAATTTAGTTTAATGTATATGTTGCCATGCTTGTATAGTTTTAATTTATTTAGCTTTAATCCTTGTTTATGATTCAATTTAATCAGTTGCTTTATTTCATATATGCTTCTTGTAACTCGTGTGTCCCTTTTTTTTGTTTTTCAGAGACATATATTCCGGACTATAGATGATCGTACACAGGATGTCCTTCCTGATGTGTCTGAGATAGCTACTGTTGGTTGTAATCTTGTTAGAGATTACAACTTATATGGTTTTGAGGAATTACCGGTTGATCAACGTCGGGATAGAAAGAGGGAGACGAGGCAGGAACCGGGTCGTCGTGCTAAACGTGTTAGACGAGCTCGACCAGAAGAGGTAGTAGATCATGTGGTGCCACATCTCGAGATGACAATGATCCAGATCAAACTGATGTACCCGAGTCATCTTCTCATGTTCAGCCTCCTCCTACTGATGAGCATACTAGTACTGAGCTGCAGCCTCCTACTGATCAGCATCCTCCTAGGAATCCATCAGTTCCTTCTTTTGATCTTGGTTTGATGCCTACTCCTCAGCCTCGTACTGAGCAATCTTCTACTGAGGAGCCTCCTCATTTGCAGCGTGTTCCCCGGTCCACTGAGAGTTCCAGGGATACATCTATTCCGTCATTTGATCTAGGCATATCACCACCTCAGTCGGATACTACTATTGGGTCTTCTGAGGGTACAGACACCTCTCAAGTGCCTGCTAGACAAATTATGGTTTATGAGAAACGCTGTTCGAAGAGGGTTCCTAAACCTATAAAATGTGGAACTGATGGAGAAAATGGCGTCAAAAAGTGATGGTACGTATTATTATTTAAGATAGTATGTCATTATCATTTAGTTCCAACTTGAAGCTTTTTTGTGACAACCCGGATATTGTTCAAAATTTATTTTTATTATTTAATTATTTTATTGGTTTTCTCAAAAGAGGAGGAATAAAATTTTTATATTTTATTTCAGTTGGATGCATTTACATATTTTTATTATTATTATTTTAGTAATTATATTCGGTTCAGTGGGGTTAAGTTCAGTTTAAAATATATATATATATATATTATTTCACTGATCGGGTCAGCATCCCGAGTCGATTTTTTTTCAGGTGAAAATTTTTATTTCGAGTAAATTATTTGAATATTCAAAATTTAGTATTTTTATATTTTTGAATATTTGAAATATTTAAATATTTTGGAAATTTATTATTTTTAATTCTTTTTAGAAATAATAAAATTTATATTTTCCTTATAGAATATTTTTATAAAATTTTGAGATTATTTAGAATTATTCAGAGATTAAATGTGGTATTAAAATGTTTTTTTTAGAAATATATTTTAGATTTTATAAAAGTTTTATTTTTTTAGAAAAAAAAGGGAAAAAGAAATTATAATATATATATATATAGGCGGCCAGATTTGTTTTTTTTTATATATAAAAGATTTACATATGATATGTACAGGTTTTCTTTAAACAAAATCAATCTCACCCCACCCCCTCATTTACACAGCCGCCTCTGTTCCCCTTCTGTCTTCTGTCTCTCTCACCTTTAAATTTCTAAAACTTCTGAAAATCATATCTTATAAATTGACCGTCCAAATTTTGATATCTATATATATAAATGACCAGCGCTTTAAGGTCTACGCATAAGTATAATTTTGGATAAGTTTTGAGGAGATTATTTTCTGGGCAGATTTTCATTTTTAATTTATTTAGGAGTATAGAAAGGTGATCTGAAGATGGTGATCAAGCTAGGAGGCATTGCAGCACGTGTATATGCATGAGTGTTAATTTCATATTTTTCAGAGTATATTTTTCGGGCACTGAAAAAGCTCTTTGGATGGCCATAATTTAATATATGGTAAGGATTTTGAGATTCTTTTTGGATATCTGTATATATAGTAGCATGCTAGTGGACATATATTAATTTCAGAATTTTCGGGAATTATTTTTATTCACCAGAAAGTTCGATGTTGTCCGAATTTGTGATTTCCTTGGTTGTGTTTGTCATTTTCAACGAGTTTACGTGTGTACGTACAATTTATTTTATATTTTATATTTATTAAATTTATTTTAATATAGTTGGATTGTGTTGATTTGGAGGGGTTGTAACCCCGGGAAAAGTTTATTTTACCAAGCCCTTATTTCGAAAATTTTTCTTGTAATAAAAGATTTATTTTAAGTTTTAATTATTATTTGATTAAAAATATTAATTAGTTAAATATATATATATATATATATATATATAAATGTTTAATGTTATGTTTAATTGTTTAATTTGATAACGTCATCGAAGGTAGACGTTATAAGTTTTAATGTATGAGTTAAAATTGTTAGTTTATTTCTTTTTGTTCGAGAATTAATTGTTTATTTATATGCGAGTCTCGAGGATTACCTGTTTAATTATATTCGAGTCTCGAGGATTAATTGTTTGTTTATATGCGAGTCTCGAGGATTAATTGTTTAATTATATTCGAGTCTCGATGATTAATTGTTTGTTTATATGCGAGTCTCGAGAATTAATTATTTATTTATATTCGAGTCTCGAGGATTAATTATTTATTTATATTGGTTTCTCGAGAATTAATTGTTTATTTATATTCGTGTCTCGAGGATTAATTGTTATTTTATTATCGAATCTCGAGGGTTAACTGGTTGTTTGAGAATTAGTTAATAGTTGAGTTTATATTTTTATTTATTGGTTGTTGGGTTTGATGTAAGTTTTCTTGTTAATAGGAATATGTATGAGATAAGTATATAAGTATAATTGAGTTATAAATGCTCGTAGAATATAGTTCGTAGAATATAGCGAGGTACTTCAAGGACTAAAGTACCGTATTATATTTTACTATAGATGTACACGCGCGGACTCGATCTCAATAGTTCAGACTCGTAGCAACCGCAAGAACGTCGGATTGAAGAATTATTAAAAGGTGATATGGTGAGACGAACAATGTAGTCGACCCATTCCAGCTTAGGACTGCATCTATATCAGGCAAGTATTTTCTACTGGATCATTTTAAACACTTTACAAGCAAGTATTTCCTCATTGATCATCCTAAACACTTTTGTTTTACTGTTTCAGTTATTCATATCATGATAAATAGTATTGTTCGGAGCTATTTATGATTCCTGTTTTATTCTGTGCATTAGAGCTACTTATTATTCGTACTCTGAATATTGGAAGATGATTATAATAAACACATCATATCCAGTGTTATCGTAGTAAATAACGAGGATATGGTCTGTATTTGAAATTAAGCATACCTTATTTTATTTGGGGTTGCTCTATTGGATTGGAATTTATGTAGCGTAAGTGGCCATGGAGTAGGTCCAGCGGAGTTAAGGAGGATATGGTAACCAATCCATCTTCCTATAGGCTAACATTACTTGCCTATTTTGGTACCTATATTTTGAAATCCTTGTTATATCTATGTCTATAGAAATGTTCCGATGAGTTATAAATGGGTCCTATTGCTTTTGAACCTGATCAGGGGGCAATAGTGTTTATTTGTGTATCAAATCCATATTGCATGTGTGGCTATTATATTTTGATTTTGAGCAGTTGATTCATTTTGATGACATACTGCATTGTTTCAGTTGAGATAAACTGTGATTTATTTACTGTTCAGTTTTTATAATAAACTGTTTTATATTCCGTTCGATACAGATATTTATTCGGATTTTATTTCAATTGTTCATACACTTGCTGAGCATTTCTTTGGCTCACTCTTGCTTTTTATAAAATTTTGCTAGATATCCAGTATGAGTCACAGTGATAGCTCTAGCGGGCATAGAGAGCCTCGGGTGTTAGGGCGGCTCGCTTCTCGGGCTTCCCAGGTATTTAGTTGTTTACAGTTTTGCTATAGATAGAATGTGTAATAATATGAATTTAGACTTAAAACTTATGTAAACTTATGGATTTGAGTTTTGGATTTAGTTTCTGGTGTGTAATAAAGTGATTTGGATTTACTTTTAGTTTCAGCTGCTTAATTTCATACTATAACCTGTTAGCGATCTTTGGTTTGGCGGGGTCAGCGCGCCTCTGATTCATTATTTTATTATATTTTATTGTTGATTGGTAGGTGACCCCCAAATCTAGACCCCGGGTTTGGAGGGCGTCACATTTTTTGTTTTATGTTTTTCGATATCTTGTTGTTGCGTAATTTTTTTAGCTTTACTTATGGTTGAAATTTTAATACAAGACGCTTTCTTAGTCTGATTTTGGAAATACGTAGGATTATATATTTGCATGGGCTAACTCGTATGGATTTAAGACATTGTTCTGCTATGGATTTAAGATAAAATATGATTGAATAGAAGTGTCATATGGATCACTGACTCATACGGATTTAAGGCATTGTTTTGCTATTAATTTAGTAGATTTAAAGAATGGCCTTTTGTTCCTTAAGTCATCACTAGATTAATTGCAAGTATTATTTCTTACCACTAAAGTTAATGATAATCAGTAATGACAGTGAGATATTCTATATATATCATGAAAATGCATAAGTTAATGAGCTTCTATCAATGACTATTATCACGGGTTGCGGAGTTAATTAATTACTTGTTTTGATCAGATAATTTAAAATCTACCAGTTCATGCACATGATATCTGTATAGATAGTCTTCGTTTTAAAGAATTAAAACACAAGTAAAAGTGATATTTAAATTCTAGCCTAGAATGTGATTGAGGATGTCAACCCAGATGGTAGAGATTACTTTTCTAGTTACACAGCTGGGGGAAAATTCTACCAGTTATTGGGAATGTATTGAATACAAAATAATAAAATAAATCGAAAAATATAAATAAGTCGATGAAAATAACAGAAATATAATACTAAATATAATATAAAACTCTCAATTTATGATACAATGTCATGTAATATGATATAAAAGCATCATAAATGACATATAATTACCGCTAGATATAGTTAAAAACACCATAAAAATGACATCATCTTGTATAGGTCCAGAAAAATATTCTCATATGACACTAAAATTGTTTAAAATTTTAGATATGGAGGATATGAAAATAAATCTAGATGGATATAAGACTAAATAAGTGGATGAAAATAACATGAATATAAGACTAAATATAGTATAAAACAATAAAAAGACCAATTAATAATTTTAAATTATGAATGAATGTCTCATAATTAAAATATCTCACCAAAACTCTTATTTTGTCATTATATATCGAAGAGAGAAGAGATGATTTAAAGTAAAACAGTGATATAGACAAGGGACGAATTTGAAATTAGGAATTAGAGAATAAAAGAAGAAAAAAGAATATGAAGAGAAGGGATGAGAAGATAGAATTTTAAGTCGGAATTTTGAATGAATTAATAGTTTGTTTGAGAAGTAGATTTTATTTGAAATTTTAGATTAGCTCAAATTTAATTAATTTAAATATTAATAAAAAAAATAAAAAATTTGAAATGGTAATTTAATTCATATCATTTTGAATTTATTATTGAAACGAAATACATATTTTTAAATATAATTTAATAAATATATTAATAAAATATTTAAATGATTTTAATTTATTAATTTATCCTTATAAATAAATAATAATATTAAAAAATCATTTTAAACTTTATCTAAATTATATGTCCATTAAATATAATAATATTTTATAAATTATGTAAAAAAATTCCATAAAAATATAATATTTTAGAAAACTGGTTTTGTTTTAATAATGTTAAATGTTAAATTTTTTTATGAAAGTTTTAATATAATTTAATTTCATAAATTATTCAGAATTGTGTTTAATTTCTGATTTATCGAATTACATTTTATATTCATTTTCATCTTGTACTAATCAAATAATTCATCTTGTAATTATTAATTTTTATGAAGTTGTAAACAACAAAAAAATACAACACCAATATCTCTTTATGTCAAGAAGTATAAATAATCACATGTTTCAATATTTAAAAAAAATCTTGCTTTTACTAGATTATATGCATGTTTGATAACGTCTCTCAATTGAATATGAGCCTGATTCGATTTTTCCTCTTTACTTAAAACATGTTTAATGAAAATTGATTAACCAATATCTTTGTTATGGTATGTAGTTAAAAATAATGAGTGTTTGCATAAATTATAATATATCACAAAGATAACATTTATATGAAGAAATAATATAATATATGTCTATATATTAATTTTTGTGCAATATTTTTTAAAAAATATAATATAAATTATATACGAGGTGGAAGTGAAAATCCAAAATCAGTATTCAATGCAACGTCGATTAATATTTTAGAACCGTGTCCTATTACTTTCGATGTAGCTCAAATAAATGTGAATATTATATTAAAATTACAAATTCCAACATATTTCGGTGGCATTCACTCTTTCTTGGCTTCTATACAAGTTTTTTGATCAACTAGAATAACGACATGAATAAATGTATTATCTAATCATACCAGCCCATGCAATACAATATTATATATTTATTAACTTAAATATTTAATGTTTTATGAGCATAATTCTATTGAATAAATAATAAAAAATTCACTAACTGAAAAATATTAGCAATTTTTTATGTCTTCTTGAAACATTGATGTTCTAATCGACTAGTGTAGGTGTAGTAATAACTTACTTGACAAACTCTATCATTTCGTCTCAATACTTCATGAAAAGATATATGTAATGTTTCTATAAGTATTGAAATCTATTTTTTATCTTTATAAATCGGTTATTATGACCTATTAAATGTAAAAATACAACAAAAACATTGATGTTCTAATCGACTAGCGTAGATGTAGTAATAACTTACTTGACAATCTCTATCATTTCATCTCAGGACTTCATGAAAAGATATATGTAATGTTTCTATAAGTATTGAAATCTATTTTTTTATCTTTATAAATCGGTTATTATGACCTATTAAATGTGAAAATACAACAAATTTTTTCCCATTATTGCATATCAACTATCTTCAACCCATCATTGCTTGAAATAGTTGTAAAATTGTATATATATACAATACGAGAAAAAACACATTATATCTTGACACTGAGTACTGAAACCATTCAACAACTATGTTAGGGATTGTGGTGTTAACATTGTAATCAACTAATATCTTACTTAGATTAATTAGAAATTAACTAAGTAAAACATACTGTCATATACATATTGATAGTATATTTAAATGTCACTTGTAATAGTATGTACAAAAAATCAAGTAAGTGATAGTAAGTATCAATAGTTACTGTCTTGTAAAAATGTAATAAATGATCTATAAAGTAAAAGTTCACAAAGTATTCATGCATAACATGGATCAAATCATTGACAGTAATATTCTGCAAACTGAAGCCTACAACAACATATTCAAGTGACAGCACCTTTTGAAACAACTAACAACAACTATTCCTTTGACAGTAAATTTGGCGGAGAATGAAGATTATAAGAAAACAAGTTTTACTGACAGCAACTATTCCTCGACAGTAAACTTGACGGAGATTGACAGCAAGTTTCCCTGACAGTACCTTTGGATGATAACATGTTTTAGAAGACTGATAAACTTGATAATAAAGTATGCGGAGTCGAAGTTGCTGTTACCAAATAGAAGCTAAAGGTTGACAGTAACCTTTTGGTGAAGCTGATAGTTTGTTTCAAGTAGCAGACTAGGTAATGTTAATTTTAAGATTGATCTTGACAATTCTACCTAGTATGTCAAGTCTACAACTGCAACTTGAGAAAAAATAAGCAAAAAGATAAAGCGTGCTCAATGAGTCAAGAATGTCAAATCTTCTCAGAGCAACTTTATCTACAAATGGAATGAAGACAAATTTGAATAGGAAAGATGAAGTTTCTATTTCAAGTATTGTCCTAGGAACAAGGGAAAATACACTTGTAAGTGAGATATGTGTTTTAGTATAACTACACATATCTCACAAACACTTTCCCTCATGCAACTGAGCTTAACTTTTCTCAAGCATAGAAACACTAGCAATCTCTTGTTATTGTATCTATTGAAGCTGGAAATATCTTCCCGTCAGTTGTAGCAAAACAAAAATTAATAAAATTAATTTTTGTAGTTAAACACCTTTCTTCATTTAATTGCTTACTGTTGTTTGCATTTGTTATTTGATTTTATTACTTCTTGTTTGTTGTTAACAAGATAAGTGATAAATAATCAAGTTACATTCAACCCCCTTCTGCAACATTCATATTGTTTAACAAACTATGATGTGTAAGTATGTCTATCCTAAACTTTTTAGTATATCTTTTGCATGGAATCTTTTCAAATAACAATATATAATCACGAGGTATAAAAACTGGTCTTGGATATTCATAAATAAATAACTTATACAATAAAAAAATTAGTAACCATCGATAACACAATCAGAAAAAATAAATTGTATTTATTAAAATTTCAATATGTCAATAAATAAATTGTCAAACAAAATAAACAATCTAATAAATTTTTTGAAAAATCACAAAATTATTTTTAATAGTAAATGTTTGACCAATAAAGAAAGATACCCTAAATATTAAATCCTATTTTTTTAAAAAATCATTTTAATTTAAGATTTATTCTTATTTTAAATCGACAAACATCCACTATTATTAATAAATTGTATTTCACAAAATATTGTAAAGTTATTGAGACCAAGTTACCGAAGATCACTTAAAATTTTAAATTAATTCAATATTTTGAGTAAAATCTAAAAGAGTTATAGCCATCGACTCAATAAAATTTAATATTTAATATATAAAATATAAAATTAAAAATAATCTAAATTAAACACTCCCCTCAAAGTGGGCCGACCTTGAACTGGGCTGACCTTTAATTTGTAGGTGAACAATATTTTTTTACCTTGTAAATTTAGTTTGTCAAAAATAGTTTTTAGTCCGTAGTAAATTTAAAAACAGAACCCTCTGTAAATGCAGACATACAATTACACACACAGATATACACATTCTAGCGAACGAGCCAGAGGGGAAGCTGATAGAACCAACCAAAATCCTCTTATAAATTCCCCTTTTTCTTCACGTCTCTTCATAGGTAATCCTCCCAGCTCACCATTTTATTTATTTCTTGCTTCAAAAGGGTCTAAAATAATGTGTATCTTGATTTTTTATATCATTTTTACCTAATTTTATGATCGTTGGTGCTTTGTTTGTGATCTATTTGACTTTGGACGAAATGGGTTTGTTTTGTTGTGTGTTCTTGTGTGTGATTTATGCATAAAGATTGGATTTTGAATGTATGACAGATTAAATGAGTTTTTTTAATTGTTTTTATATGTTTTAGTGTAGTTTTGTGATGTTACAAAGTCTTGTTTGATGTTTGATGTTTTCTTGCTGGTAAGATTGTGTGATTTTTTTACAGTTTTCTTAAGTTTGTGATTCGATATTTTTGATAAGATTTGTCGATTTCTTTGAGCTCAATGAATAAAGACACTGTTTAGGGTTTTATGTGATAAATTTCGTATAATGGCACACTTTTCTCTTTTTTAAGTGGTAACGAGTACAAGAGCGAATACGTCACATGGGATGCGCAGAATAAACAGAATTTTTGTTTTTATATGAAGATTTATGTCTCTTTTTGCACAATTCCTCGAGATTCTTGTCGTTATGTGTCTTACTCTATCGTGAAATAATTTGCTCATTGGACTGAAATATTAGGTTAAGTATCTGAAACTGCGTTTTTTGGCTCTGTAATTATGAGAATATGTTGTCATAATTAGCATACAAGGTGTATGAATTAAAATGAGTTTTCTTTATTTCTGTTCTATTGCTTTTGCAATACTCATCCTAATCCTTGGTTTAGTTGGCCTCATAACTGTTAGTAATGAAAATTGTCTCAGTTGACGAGGAACCTTGAATATGGGAAGTACCGGTGGTGAAGCGAGCATGACATCTGGGAGTAGTGCAGCTCTGTGTTCTGAGACAACTGTAGAGATAAAGATAAAGACACTGGATTCACAAACATACACAATGCGAGTGGACAAATGTGTAATTTTGCTTTCTCGATACTACTCAGAACTATCACCTATATAATGGATTTCTTAAAATTTCCCTCTATCACAATTTACATATACCAAGCATTTAGAAATCTTTCTATGTTTATATTCTTTTGACTTGTCTATTTATGCTTATATTCTTTTGACTTGTCTATTTATGTTTATATTCTTTTGACTTGTCTATTTATGTTTATATTCTTTTGACTTGTCTATTTATGTTTATATTCTTTTGACTTGTCTATTAAAGTTTACCCATTTGCATATAATCCTTTTTGATTATCTTTCCCTTTTGTATTATCAACTTCTCTGCAGGTACCCGTCCCTGCCTTAAAGGAACAGATTGCTACTGTTACTGGTATATTATCTGAACAACAACGCCTAATATGCCGCGGAAAGGTACTGAAGGATGATACACTCCTGTCAGCCTATCGTATCCTTTTTATATGCAGTGTTTTAATCTTATTTTTCAACTGTGAGAATTTTCAAATAGTTTGTTTCCGTGACATGTCTATTCCTGGAAGCCTGTCTCTGTGATTCCTATCCATCTACTAATATCTCTTTCACAATTTTTTCGGACCATCACTAATTTTCATCAAGTAGGATGACTGTAGGTGTTCGCCTCTACTTATATTCACTTTCCCTCCTTTCTTCCTTGCTATCATGATTTTCAATAATTAGGAGTTTTGGATAAGTTTGATGCCACACTTATGATTTGTATCTGCTTCCCTTTACTCGCTCCATTCTATTCCAGTTCAGAAAAAAATAAAATGTGCTTGTCATGTACTATGTTGTTTTGGACCAGGAAATTCTAGTATGTGTATCATTTTCTTTGTAACTACACTTTGGAATTCCTTGATAAATATGACCAACAGATGTGGAAGATGGGCACACCTTGCACCTGGTTGTGAGACAACCTATTCCTCCATCATCAGAGAGCTTACCTGATCATCCAGGTTTGTATCACTTCTGGGCCTCTTATAATCTATTCTCAAAACCTGATTTGGTTTCAAGGCACAATATGTACAATTAATGTCTTCCTATTTCTTTACTGTGTCCTGTAATAATAAGTGCAAAGGCTGCCTGGAGTTGTGGTATTGAAGTCAAGATGCATAGAGTATACTAATTTGTTCATTAATTTTGATATTTGTATTTTTAGCTAACTCAAATGTTCGACTAATATTAATATTGCAAAAAAATTTAAGGTCGAAACGCCCATATGTGATTGTAGTTTTCGAGTAATTGAATTTGTGGTGTATTAAACAAAGAAGTGGTGTAATAATGATTCCTGGAAAGATTAATATGTATCTCATGGTGTAATTGCTTAATTGACCAACCTAATGTATTTTCTTATGGTTGGTTTGGGACAATGTCATGCAGATTAAATTTAAATCTTGTAGGAATTGTAGGACCATGAGTATATTCTGTTTGGTTGTGATTTATTGACGATTCACATCCATGAAGTGCCAATATAAAAGTAATTTATAGAAAGCTGTTGCCCATCTGCAAGCACGACACGTACTGGTAGAAGAACAGTGATATTCATCCAGGTTGCAGCAATAGGGTAGCATCATGCATCCTCTTTCTTCTGTTCACCTTGTCTTTTTCTAATTTGATGTCATGCATTTTTTTTAATATAATCATTTTTTTGGTATTGGTCAATTACAAGTTACAAAAATACTCAGCACACATGTACATGCCTTTGCTGAGGCTCGAACCCTCATCCTCATGTTACCAAGAGTAGAGGGTATTTACTAAGCTACAATGCTAGTGTTTATTGCATTAATCTTATACTAAGCACGATGGTTCTTCAGCCACTGATTCATTGCCAAGTGCCGACCATAGTCATGGTACCAGTGTTCTAGTTGGAACCTTTAATATATCTGATCAAGGCGATGGAGCTCTTCCGGATCTTGGTCGGGTAAGATAAATATGGAATCACATTTTTTTTATCATGCTTAACGAGTACACTGATTTTATTCATAACCTTCCACTGGTAGATTGTGTCTGCGGTTTTAAGTTCTTTCGGAGTTGCAGATGCTGGAAGTGGCGGAGAAGGGGCAAACATGCAAGTAAGTTTCTTTTGTCTTTACTTCATTAACTGTATTTTAGATTTTGAAATTCCAGAGTCAATTTGACAGGAGATTATTTTATATAGCTTGATAAATAAAATACCCCCCCCCCTGTCAGAGTTGTTTTGTAACCAACTTAAGTTAACTTGTATTAATTATTATTTTTATATATTATTCTTAAATCTGAATATGGGATCTTATAATTAGATTATATATAGTATCTCATAATATTTTCTAAAAACTTGTATTAATTATATAACATAAATAACGTGTATGACAATATTGGTCAATAATGACCACAAAAAGTTAAAAAAGGCAAGAAATTAAGGACAGAGGAAGTAATATGTAATACCTTGTCAGCCTTTTTTATAGTACATAGATGACTTGCGTTAAGAATATTAATTATTTTCCTGATAAAGTACTGTGCAAGGTTTGTTTTGATGAAACGCCACTTGCAAACTTGTATGATGTGAAGTTTGGCCAATTTAACCAACAAACTGCCATTTGGATCCTGTATCTTGCCGCAAACGTAATATTCACATTTTACTTCTCCATTCATCTTCTGGATGATAGTAGGAAAGCGCAGAAAAGACTTTGATTTTGCTTGCCTTGCATGATATTATCTGATTTACCCTTTTAATTTTGAACAGTGCTGGTTGTGACTCTTTCTGTTTACGTAAATATTATGTTTGGTAAACTACCTCTAATATAGACAATCTATATTGTTTATCTGAAGGTACCTGCGCTAGAAAGGCTCTCACGAGCAAGTAGTCTTGGTGGCTTGAGAAGTTCTAGCAGACAACAATCTAGTCATACTGCTCCAGCAGTGGGTGAATTTCCAACTCCACTTGTCTTTTCTTCAAACTCCATGCAGCCGCAAGTAAGCTTTGATCTCTCTGCCCCATTCCTTGCATAAAGTTTGTTAATTGTTATACAATTATCAAGCTTACTTGAATATAGATTGTATTTCTGCCTACACTTTCAAAACTGTGTTACAAAAGCATATTCTAGAAAGACCAACAAGGCAACAAGCAACTGTGTCATTTTCTATAATGGATTAATTTCTGTATCCATTATATGCTTCTGTACGTGAACTCCAGAAGTAGCTTCATGGACTCCAAGAACATCAACTCTTAGAATTAAGAATATTTCGAAAATAGAAGAAATTTCAAAACTTTCCGACTGCCAGTTGATTAAGATATTCTCAGCTAACTGCATTGCAACATCTTTTTCGTGCAGGTGATTCCTGATTCCTTAACAACTTTGTCCCAGTATTTGAGCCGCTTGAGGCAAGAATTGACTGCCAATGGTTAGAAATTTCTCTAGTAAGATCTTTTCATATTTCTGATTATTTTGAGATCTCAAAAACTGATTTATGAGTAAATTTTTGGACTGGGTAGCGGGTGATCCGAACAATACATCTCAAGCTGCAAATAGTCATGCTAGTGATGGGCGAAGTTCAAGTGGTGCATCAGGTTCTGCACCAATGCATGGAGGTGGAGGGCTTCCGACACCAGCATCCTTAGCAGAATTAATAATGTCTACAAGACAATTCCTCAACGAACAAGCTGGGGAGTGTTTGTTGGTATGTCATTTACTCTCAAAGTGTTTTCCTTATATTTACTTAATCTGCTAAAGTGGGCAGTATGTGCAAGAGCTTCCCCATATTGGAAATTGTCTTGGAGGTTGCAAATAATATTTTTTGGCTTCCTTCTCTGCGACATATCTTTCATCATTATGTACTTAATTGATTTTGATGATATTTGTTGTCAGTTTTTAGTTTTGAACAGGAGAACAGCATTATAGGTCTTGTTATGACCCAAAGAAAATAACTTGACTCATAGGAATGAATTTAAATGTCAATTATATTGTACGGAAACTTGGAATTTTGTACTTCTATACTATGCTTCACATGTTTGTACAAAATAAGAACTAGGAAGAATAAAAGAGGAGATCAAGATTTATCCTTGGTAGATGATCAGTTAATCCTTTTTTTACTATGCACTTCGTATGATCGCAATTTTGACCTAGGGACTAACAGACAAAATATAATCTGACACCATAAAGGTCATTCTAAAAGGAGTTGTCAGAAATGAGTTCTGAAAACTAGATTTCCCCTCAGTTTGTGCGAATATACATGTTAAAATTCTTGAAAACACAGGGTCTCGAGGTAAGGTCGGTGCACGGAAACTTTTAAAACCAGTGATATTATTGAATAAAACAATAAAAAGAAGAACTTGGGTGGATTAACCTCAGAAAATTCACTACGCCAAGGTTTTCCCAAGCGCAGAATGGATAAAAAATAATGGATCACAACCCAAGAGACTCAATTCAATATTCACTGATATTTTCATCTATTAACAATGAATCTCCTAACAATTAAGAAATTGATGGAGAAACCTAAGCTTTGATTCCATTTGATGGAGGATTATTTGTACAAAAGATGCAATATAGGATAAAAACAAGAAAAAGATAAGTTTGGGTGGATTAACTGCAAAACCCCCGCTACCCAATGGTTTCCAATCGCAGAAGCCAGAAGGGATAAAACAATGGATCGCAACCCAAATGTGAGACTGAAATTAATATGGATATCAAAACCATTGTATATCAACCAAGTCTAATAAATGTGGGGATTACAATACTTATATAGTGAATAGAATACCTAATGAAATAACCTAATGGACTAAGGCCCGGTAACACCGGAGCTTATTATAAATAACCTATATAAACTACCAGTCCCACATATAAAACATATAAACAAATAATTTTAATTCTCTCTAAACTAAATACAAATAAACTAATTAACAACATATATAAAAATTCTATACTTCCGTTCCTCATCAAAGGTGGCCATATTTCTAAATTAGAACTGTAAAAATATTGAGGCATAATATCTTTTGATTTCACAGACTATACCTTATGGCATATTTGCCAACTTCTTCTATTTGCAATTTGCAAATACCTCATGGATATACTTCATTTTACTTCTGCAGCAACTTACGAGACAGATTGAGGATCATACAAGTGTAACTAATCCTGTGGCGCGGATGGGAATTCAGTCCAATGCTTTGAGAGTGGGAGCTCTTTTGCAAAACTTGGGTGCTTTGCTGCTCGAGCTTGGTCGTACAACTATGACACTTAGGATAGGCCAAACACCGGTGTGTTTACTTAACTTGTACGTAAGATTTCAATTAGATTGGCAGATGTAACCCCTCTTGACTTTCTACATTGCTTCCGTGCAAGGTTGAAGCTGTTGTAAATGCTGGACCTGCTGTGTTTATATCCACATCTGGTCCAAATCCTATAATGGTTCAGGTATAGTCCTTAAATCACATCTTATCTTTGTTGAAACATTTGCACCTTATTGACCTTCTTAAATGACTCTTTATGGAACTTTGAAAGCCACTTCCGTTTCAACCTGGAACAAGTTTTGGGGCGATTCCTATGGGAACTGCACATGTTGGGTCTGGACTATCTAGTGGATCTACTGTTTCTGGATTTCTTCCGAGGAACATTGATATCAGGATACGTACAGGTATGAGTTGATGCTAGTTTGGAGTTCTGGTTTCTACAGTAGTACTGATTTCTGATTCTTATACTAGGCCAAGATTCTTTCTCATGGGCTTAACAAGTATAAACATCCAACAATCGCAATCTAATTGAGCATTACATATTAATGACAAGGATCTACACCCATTTCCGTATAGAATAGGCATGTTTTTTTTTGTTGCTAAATTATAATAGGCATGTTTAAGCATAATATTTTAGTATTCTTGGGTATCTAGACCTGTCAAATGCTAATCTTCTCCATCGTTGTGTAATGTTTTTTTTCCATATCAAATATGGTCTTTATACCATTACCATCTATTTAGGTGCCCATTTTTATGTTGGTTACTATATGTAAATCACAAGGGTCAGTGGGTCACTTAATGAATTCGAAGATACTTTACCACTAGATGTAGCAAGCGATAAGGAACACTTTGCCCATTTTCTTTAGTGTTTTTTTGTGATCCTTCAGCCCAAATTAGAAAGGAAATCCTGTTTGCTACTATATATTAGTTCATGTCTGTCAACTGTTTCCATTGTCAGCTTTTTATTCCTTCATGTAAACAACATGTTGCATATCATGGGTACACTTAGATTTACTCTTCCTCCATCAAGTAGCTAGTGTCAATCAGTTCAACCTTTTTTTTATAAATAAATTTATCCAACTAACATGTGCGACATTTCTTGCAGCTTATTTCCCTGGTTTTATTTGATCTTCAACATTGTTTACAGTTCGTTTTTCTGATGAGATTTATTTCATTTATTGTTTGAATGCTTTAAACCCCCAGCTGATGCCCAATTTCTTTTTAATGTTTGATGTCTTATTGTATTTGATGTTAATATTAGGTTCAGTGATGCCCTCATCTGGTTCACGCCCCGGGGAACCAACATCTGGACAGCCTGCAGGACAAACCAATTCATCAAGTCCCGGTACTGAAAATGCTGTAAATCAAGCCACTTGGGGAGCCAATGAGAGTTCATCTACCATTAGAAACTCCGGAGTAAGGGTAGTTCCCCTCAGGACTGTTGTATCTGCAGTTCCTGCTACTGGTGAGCATGCACCTACTTCTCTTGGTTCTATGGGGTTAATCTATCCAGTGCTGGCCAGAGTTCACCATGGAACTTCTGGAAATTCAAACAGTAATAGAGGTCAATCATCTGATGAGCCTCCTCATGGCGCTGAGGCTAACCGGCAGTCAAATCCTAGTTCTGCCACACATCAGCAATCTGATGTCCCTGGAGCAGATGGTAACTTCCAGTTACCTAGTTCCCTTATCTGATCAGTTTGTTATTTGTTACTAGGAAGCGTTACTAGTGCTTACTAATTTTAGTTGATGTAATGATTGTAGAAATGTGCTTCTACATGGGGGCAATTGTATCAGCTCTATAGGGGCCCTTGTGTATGGTAGCTAATTTTTAGTTTACTAGACTGATCCACTAGCTTGAGCATGTCACACTATTTTCCGCAAATCAGGATCAGTGAAATGAAATCACAAGTAATGAAGAGAGAATACTAATTTAATATGAGCTTAACCGATTTTTCCAATATTTACTGCAGAAATCCGTGGCAGCCTTGATCAGTTTTTCAGAACTATGTTAGCTAATGAGCAGATTCATGACATTAGCTTTCACGGAGTGGGCACAGCAGCACCTGTTAATGGCAATGTGGAAGCAGCTCATGCTTCTAATTCTCAAGCATCATCCTCAGGAGTGGCTGATGACGGGACTTTCCTGTCTAATTTGCTACGTCAGATCATGCCTATTGTGTCTCAAAATACAAGTGAAACAAACAATTCATCTGTTGAGGAAGACGTAGAAGCTGGGAACACACAAGATTCTTCAGTTAGTGTAAGCTTTTCTCTTGATATTATTGAACTCTGGAAGGTTAATACTTGCACCCCTATCCTGGGCAATTGCATGTATAGCTGAAATCTTGTTTTAGACATAATAACCTTGATTGATCAAGGTCAAATGATTTATGCAGGCTGATGAGGATAATTCAGGCAGGGGATCCTCACGTCGCCGGGAACACAGTGAAGACTCCTCAGGTTTGAAAAGCTCAAAAAGGCAAAAGGTATTATCTTCAACTTTTAGGATTTTATTTATGCCTACTGCTTTTCTTTGTTCTCTTCAAACAGAACATTTAACTAAACAATAGAAAAGTGAACTGCTATTTCCACAAGACTCTATGTTCCCACTAGGCTGCTAGACGGATTCTCCAAAAGCCTTACATGTGTATTATCTGCACTAAAGTTGTATATATGGGAAGTTAACGATCAATCTTGTGTTTAATCCGCATAAAAAATGCAATATTTCTGAAGATTTGAGGTTAACCTGCAATCACCAAGGATTTGAATTTCAAATTTTGTTTGGTATATACATAGTTTTTAAAGCCTGTCTACTGTTTTGAAGATTTTGTCGGGACTCCGGTGGACCTAAAATTGCTGTTGTGGATAATAAGTGTAAATGATCTAGAGTTGCAAACCTGCATAGATCTTTAAAGAATTGATGTTAGATTTATGTAAGCCTCATAATTTGGACAAGGTTCATATTCCAATATTTGAAGCTGTGTTTTAGGTCTTGTGCAGAGCAGATTTTACTAGCATCTAAGGCTCATTCTATTTTCGTATCATATTTTTCTTATATGCATGGTGAATGAAAGTGAATGAAAATTTATGACATTTTTAAGTCTTGTGCACCTTTTGGTTGGAAGGAATGGAATTGGGTGGGAATGGAATCAAATTTTTACTATTTTTTTCGGGTATAGATCAGATCTATGACTCTCATCTCATTTTAAGCCATTTTTCTTCACAAATTTGCCATAGAAAATTTGGAATCTTTTCATTTTATATACACAACCCTTTACTGTTTAAACATCATTCTTCCACCTTTAATTTGTTCACAATTTTTCATTCCATATCTTTAAACCAAATGGAGTTCTAAATTTTGTGCAATATTCTCGTTGGTCATTGTTTTGGTTTCAGAGTGGGACTTTCTATATAACAGCTCCATCAGTTCAGATCTCTACTTCTATGATGTATAAGATCGAATACTTAATATATTTGAGATGGTCAACTGCCATTTTATTCTTTATTATCTTGAATTTGTTAATTAAAATGACAGGATCAATGTTAATAAATTACCTTTTCCTCTTGTTGCAGAGAGAGTGATTCGTTTCGAGTACTTTAATACATTGAAGCTGAAATTCAACAGATGCTATGAGGCGTTCGAGGAAGTGGTTTTGGTGTTTATTTTTATGGTTTAATATTTTTTGAATTTCGTCCGCATAGCTGCAGCTGTTATACAAGGAACCTGCATTAGTGCACATAAGTAGTCTTTTCTTTAGATGCAACTTAGGCATGCAATGGTGCACATATAATTTTTTTTTGGTATTTTGAGATTTCTGTTGCTGGTGAATGGTTTTAACAATCGTAAGTAATAGCTTCTATAATGCTCAATAATGTCCGTCAAATTTAAAAGTACTTGGATGGCAAGAGCAATTGGTCTGAGCAGATGTGTAGTTCTTGCTGAATGCCGTAGTTTCTTGCTATATTTTTGCATTTTGTTAGTAAACGTTTGGGGGACGAGATTTTATTGAAATGTTGCTGACATGAGTTGGTTACTTGGGCCTCAGTATTTGATTGCTGGCAGCGCGTTTTTTGTTGTTGCTAATTATTTGCCAGAAGCGCAGTGAACATATTATGATATTAGATTGTTGAAACATGTTTTTTTTGTTACAAGATGGATAAGGAAAGCAGTTTTTTTGTTAAATTAAGCAAGCAATTTCAAAAATGACAACCGAAATTTCTACTGCGCAAGTTTTGCTCGAAGGTGATCCGAAACAAACTTGCACATGTTGAATCAAAATGTTTTCATTTGTTTGAACTGTTTGATTCTGTAGCCACTGCCTTTATCTTCACAATACTTGCAAAAAAGAAAAAAGAATAGAAAACTGTGGTCTCCAATCCGGCCAAACTTAAAAATATATATATATAAATTGTATTAACTTATATTAAATAAAATTACAAAATTACTTCTAATTTGGATTTTAAACTGTTTTTTCCAAACTTTAAGATACTTTTTCGTTTATTACATAGGTACGCATTTTTTAATTTAATTTTGAAAATCATTTAAATCGCGTTATTATCTTTCGTTACAGAAGTGTTTTTTTTTCATTTTATTTATCAGCATTATATTGCAAAGAATATGAAATTTTAATAATTTGTTTGACCGTTTGATTAGTATCTTAGTTGCTCTGAGATTTTTTTTGTAGAGAATGAATTTTATTTTCTTTCTGAGGGAACCCAATTTTCTTATTCAAACTATTATTATAAATGAAAATGAATGTAAATAAATAAGAATATCGAATCAATATAATTGACTAATACTTTTCTTTTACATATGAAATTATAAAGACCATGTACATCTAATTATCTATGCATCTCCATGTATATAAAAAAAAAAAAGAAGAAGAAGAAAAGAAATCATAAAAAAAAATGAAGAGGCCAAGGGCATGAAAGTAAAAAACAAGTATTAGGGTTTTGTAAGTATGTATATAAGGATCTGAAACTAGGGTTTGTGTCCCCTTCCTTTATTATCTTACTTGCGATACATACGATAGCAGAGCTTGCGCCTCCTACACACCCTCAATCTCGCTGCATATTCAACCATGGCAGAACAAGTATGTTTTTCTACATTTATTCTTACTCATCTTTTTACTTGTATTATACACACACACACACTCAAATACCTATGGTCTCTGATTGTGTTTGATTTAATTGTTGTTGTAGACTGAGAAAGCATTTCTTAAGCAGCCCAAGGTCTTCCTTTGGTATCTCTCTCTCCCTCCCTCCCTGTCTCTGTCTCTCTAGCTCTCTCTCTCTCTGTCTCTCTAGCTCTCTCTCTCTAGCTCTCTCTCTGTCTCTGTCTCTCTAGCTCTCTCTCTGTCTCTCTCTATTGTGCCAGATTTTTGTTTGTATTTAAGCTATGTTTGATGATGTGCATTGTGATTATAATTATTATTGTGTAATGTGGGCAGCTCGAAGAAGTCAGGAAAGGGAAAGAGGCCAGGGAAAGGAGGGAATCGATTCTACAAGAGTGTTGGTCTTGGCTTTAAGACTCCTCGAGAGGCTATTGAAGGTCTCTCTTTTTTTCTTGCTTCATTGTTTTATAATTTTCATTTTGATGGAATTTAATTTTAGTAATGTAGGCATGGTTATTACGGCGTCAAGCCTCGAGGCTTGAGGCCCAACTACCTTCGTAAAGACTAGTCGACAAGTCGCTCGACTAGACGTAAAATGTCGATAACTTGTTCATATACATATATTTAGTGGATGTAAATAAATAACATGGCTAAACACATCAATTTCACAATTTAATTAAAAGTAATAGAGTAATAAGTTCAAATTAAGCATATTTACTACATAATAACATGCAAATACCAAATATTAAACATTTCCAGGCAAATAAAAATATAAGTGATGACAAAAATCAAACAAAGTAATCCATCTCAATATTAAGTTCATCTCTATCCCTTTATTGTGTATTGTCATTGATCGAATAATGTGATTGTACACCATAATTATCGTTATCACGGTGCCAAGTCGGACTTCAAAAAATCTCGGCGCCCCAGTACCTTCGTGTCGACTAGTCGATGATTAGTCGTCTTCGTGATAACAATGAATGTAGGTATGTTTTGTGCACAAAATGGTGATTACGATATATAGATACTATATGCACACGTGTCACATGTGTCATGTTCACCTATAATGTGTTTATTAGTAGTTCAATGGAAGGATTAAAAAAGTCGCACTGCCTTTCATTTTTTATTTTCTTGGCAAATCAATGTTCTTGGCTATTCATTCGTTAAGTGATGTTAAAGCGGGTTAGTGTGGCATCAAGATGTTTTACTGATGTGTTAAGTATGGGGTCAAACTAGTTGACTTTTACAATTTAAATTCATTACTTTACTGATTTTAAGTTTGTTTTTTAACTAAAATTTAAACAACTGAAGAGCAAGGATGATTATGGAAGACAATCTAAGCATGTAATGGTGTACTTATGTCCCCAAACCTATGTGTAAACGGACTGCAGAGTGAATAAAATATGTGACTATGTTGCTCGAATTGATATATATGTGTGTGCGTGTGGTATAGAAGTAATTTTACTGCATATACATTTGCATGAACATATTCAGTAGTACGGATTCAGGAAGTATCCTTTATGAATCAGAAAAAGCTCTGGAGTAAAAAGTTCATTCATGCGGACCCTGCGTTTTCGTCTCTGTGCAAATGTTCTTTAAAGGAGGATTGTACATGGATAAATCATTAAGCTTCTATAATAGAACCTTTTTTGACTGATTATTGACCATTTCCAGGGACATACATTGACAAGAAATGCCCATTTACTGGAGATGTATCAATTAGAGGCCGTATTCTTGCTGGTACTTGTCACAGTGCTAAAATGGTGAGGACTATCATTGTTAGGCGCAACTACTTGCATTATGTAAAGAAATACCAGAGGTGAAAACTTCTTGTCCTATGTAAAACTTTGCTCATTTCTTTTTGTTTGTTTGTGAAAAATATTTTACTTGTAATTTTATTAGGTATGAGAAGAGACATTCAAACATTCCAGCTCACATCTCTCCCTGCTTCCGTGTGAAGGAGGGTGACCATGTAACTATTGGCCAGTGCAGGTTAGTACAAGAGTATTTTGGTTATCTTATATACCAGGCGTGTTCCTGTTATTGATTCAATATACAAATTACTGTTCTGTTTTGCAGGCCATTGTCGAAGACTGTGAGATTTAATGTGCTGAAAGTGATTCCAGCTGGATCTTCTGGTGGTGGAAAGAAAGCTTTTACTGGGATTTAAGTTATTATTAATCATGCCTTTTTGGTTGGTGTTATATTGTGGCCCGTGGGTGGTGGAGATAATGTGTTATTTTGTTACTTATAAGTAGATGGGATATTCTTGTTGATCATCAATGTATGCCAGATTGTTTACATGACCAATTCAATGTTTCAAACATTGCTTCAGTTTCTAGTTTACAGTTGTGTATTAAACTATTGTTTATTTTTCCGATATGCAGTCTTGTTGGATAGTGTCACAGTTCTTTCGCGGTCCAATTTAAGATTGGATGGCAACAGCATTTTAGTTTGCCTGCAGTACCCTCTGTTTGAAAAATGAACCCTGCCTATTTTTTCTCTTTCTAAGTTCAGGAATGTCCTGCACTGTTGCTTGAGTGCTCATGAACCTTGAAAGATGAGCATGCTTCCGATAATATGAGTAACATGGCTCTTTATATTTTGGTTCTGAGGGCAGGAGTACCCTTTAATAATGAACTTCAAAAAACTAGCTAGTTTCTGGAGCAAGACAGATTCTTGCTGAATACTGTTGCTAGCTTTAAAATCCATCAGTCTCGTAGTATTTAGCCAATATTGTTTTTTACTAGAGCAACAATTTCAAATGTTTGAATCGCCTGAACCCAGAACCCTTTTGAAACATAGGGTTTATTTTAAAGCCAACAAATATAAATTCTTTTCAAGTGCATTATAAAAGGAGACATTCCTGGTAGTACCATGGTATTAATGACTTGTACTTGTGTCAACGGTGTTTTTGCTTCTTACTTTTACTTGTAGAGTTGCAGAGTACATTGTGATTCTGTATTTATAGTGTACTCTTTCGTTAATCAAACATTAGTAACATATTAAAATAATAAAATATTTGCCCTTTTTTCTGCAAAAGTTTATGCTATCACATAATAGTATTAGCCTACAAGGTACTGAAACTCTTAGAAACCTAACTACAATATTCTCAATATTATTTACTATTGCAAATGGTATTTACTCACTCCATTTTAAATGACTTTCTGACACATATTAATATATAAAATAATAATAATTATACTTGATATAAAATTTTAATTCATATATCAAATTAAACTGTAATTTGATGTAAATATTAAAAATAAAAATTACATTTTAGAACAATTTTTTTAAGACTTCAATTTATGTTAAAAAGCAGTGAAAATGAAACAAAAAGAATACCGTCTTTTAAAACATTTTGACAGTTTTACTAATATGGGTACCCAGGTTAGGGATGGACATTCAACCCCCGCCCGATCCCGATCCGATCCCCGCCCTGTTCAGGTCGGGGAATCGGGGAATTTTTCGGGTTCGGGACGGGGATCGGGGAAAAATTTATAAAAATTTTGGGGATCGGCAGACCCTAATCTCCGATTCCCGTTTTCAATATTAATAAATTTAATATTTAGTATATATATTTATAAGTATCAAATAAATTATTAATAATATATAATTTATATATATTATTATAATTTTAATTCTATATTATTATTTTAAACTTTCATACTATAATATAATTTTAATCTTTTATATATATAATAAATAAATGTTAATTTGAACTTGAGATTAAAATATAATATTAAATTAAAAAATACATATAAACTATTATAATTTATTATGTTAATATTTGTTTTGAAAATAAATTTTACATTTTATAAAAAAATAAAAATTACCTGATTCCCCGTGGGGATCCCCGTTACCCGTTCGGGGCAGGGATCGGAGAGGAAAATGATATCCGTTTGGGGATCGTGGCGGGTTCGGGGCAGGTATAGCACTCCCCGACCCCGAAGTGACCCGATGTCCATCCCTACCCCAGGTGTCCATGTAAGAAGCGAAAAAACAATGATATCATTGATAAACGTCGACGTACCATTAAAAGTTGGTGATTTGAAATTATTTAACCTGATAAATAGTCACAATTTTCACAAACACGTAAACTTAATTGCACACATCTCTTATTTTTTGGGTGTTGGCCTCATGTGCCACAATTTCTATATAAAATGTCAAAAATGGTACATAGTTTGAAAATGACCCGAAATAGCACCCAGAAACGCTATGAGCGTTTAGGGTTTTTTAGCCCTACACACTATATCGTGTAGCGTTTAAGGTTTTTTTAGGGTTTTTTTACAGGCTACACGATGTAGCGTTTAGGGTTTTTTAATTAGCCCTACACACTACATCATGTAGCGTTTAGTTTTTTTTTTTTAACTTTATATATTAAATATTAGAGGTTTTTTGAAAAATATAAATTTTTTAAACTTTTTTCCATTAATTTTATTTGTTTTATAAAATTATAATTTTTGAAACTTTTTATAAAAACGATTAAATTAGGGTCCTAACTTTAATTACCTAAACCCTAAATCGTTGAACATTCTATTATAGACTTATAAATTCAATACTTAACTTTTAATTTAAGTTTAATATTTCTAAAACCTAAACCCAATTAAGAAATTAATGAACCCTAAAATATTAAAAATGATTAAATTAGAGTCCTAACTTTAATTAGGATTTAGGGTCTAAAGGCCCTAGGCCCTAAACCCTAAACTCTAAACCGTTGAACATTCTATTATAGACTTATAAATTTAAATACTTAACTTTTAATTTAAGTTTAATATTTCTAAAACTCAATTAGGGAGTTGATGAACCCTAAAATATTAAAAACGATTAAATTAAATGGGTTTGATTTTGGGATTATGTTATTATTATTATTATTTTATTAGGAGTACAACAAAAAAAAAGTTAAATTATAAACGCACACGTAGCATGTAGGGCTAAAAAACCCTAAACCTAAAAAAAAACCTAAATGCTACATGATCGTGTAGGGCTAAAAAAAACCTTAAACGCCACACGATGTAGTGTTTAGGGCTAAAAAATCCTAAACGGTACACGATGTAGCGTGTAAGGCTAAAATAAACCATAAACGCTACACGATGTAGCGTGTATATTATAAAACCAAAACGCTACACTAAGCCGCGTGTAGGAATGCTATTTTGGACCATCCCCGCGATTTGTGCCATTTTGGACAATTCAATTTAAACCAGTGTCATATAGGGTATTTTCTCTTCTTTTTTTGTCGTCAAATTTCCGGGCAAAGTATCGCGTATTGAGATGCTCTTGGCCCAAATATATGTTGAAATTTGCTTCGATGATTTTCTTAAATATCACTAATGGAATCCAAAATGGGTATCTCTTAGCCCAAAATATATCTTGAAACCTGTTCTCTCTATTTGGGTTCACATTGCTAATTAAACAAAACATCTAAACCACCAACCTACCCTATAGAGGAAAGTGTGATACTATTTGTATACAGTGGTAAACTGGCAGACAAATGAAGAGAAAAAAAGGGCATCACAATTCACTGTTTTGCATATTTCTTAGGAAATGTATCAGATCTTAAAAATATGCAAAGATCCGTGGTATTAGCAAGTCTGAGAACCTGAGGCTCTGCATAAGACATGAACGAGAGGAATTTATACACATATATGCAGTGCATGTTCGAGGCTAGCAAAGCGTTAGAAGCTAGGAAAAGAAACACAAGAAAAGTCCTAAGCCTGTCCAACGGTGGGATCACCTTAGTTTCTGGGGGTGGAATCTATGTAACCTTCATGAATATATATGCAGGTTTTCCAACATCACAATCCTACAGACTATATAAGCCAAAGTGAAAGAAAAGCCGGGAAGCCATCTGGTCCAGCAATCTTACTAGGGCCAAGTGGCTCTAGCATGAGAACCAGATGCAAGTTTATGTACAAAATGATTTAGAAAATTCACTGCTAGTAATATCATCAACAGCACAGCAATAATCAGTAGTCATAATAATAATAGTAAAAGGTTTTGATGTAATCAAAAAAATAAACTTAACCAACTCCCTAATTTAAGTATTAGTTATAGTCTACCATCTTCTTTATTATTCACGTCTAACAGGACTATATGTAGTTAACAAAAATGTTAAATGCAAAAAATCTGCATGAACAACATTAAGACCTGAGATGTATATCATTGAGCATAATTAGATGTAGCCATGCAGGAGGTCTGTAATTGCCAAACCTTTCGAAAAGATAAATTCTTTTTTGCCCTACTTGAGATGGACTACATACAATGAGAAGATACTGAATATCATCATTACATAGTTCTCTCAACTTTCCTCTGTTGTTACATCTGTTGAGGGAGAAGGACCTGATGATTCTTCACCATCTTCACTGACCTTGCTGTATGCAGAAACAAAAATAAAGGTCAGAACCACCACCAAATTTCAAACGTGTAGTCACCTCTGGGGGAAAAAAGATTCGAATCTATATGCAACACGAGTCTTTTAAGCAGAGAAATATTATTTTTGTATACATTTTTATTTAATGCAAGGAGCATTAGAATAAAAATTTCACCACATTATGCAGCTATTACAAAGAAGTATTTCTAAGTTGATACCGACTCCTAACACATGAACTACAAGGTTCATTCTTATACTCTTCTTATTTTTCTAATTAATTCATCCTTCGATTTGACCCAGTTAAGATATCTCTTTTCTTTCTTGAACTAAGATAATTGGATTAGGGAAATGTAGTGGAGTCGGATTTACTATTTATTTATAAGTATATATTTGTAGAGGGATGATGATAGACTGCAGGAAGGCAGAGGAAGAATAAGAGAGAATTTACAGAAAAAGAGCTTTTGCATCATCAAATTATAGGATAGCATCACCGACAACAGACTTGGAACTTCCAAAACACCTATATGGACTAGAAGATTCCCAAAGTTGAGACTATTCAGTAACAGGACTATCATCGACTAATACAACAGAAATTTCATTTTACTAGAAGACAGTGGACCAAACTAGAAGGCTAAACCATACATCCTACTATCCCCCAAGAACACAGGTAACAACCAAAACTCCAATTTTTGATATAGTTCTGATTTTTCCCATCTCTCCATTATATATATTGGGATATAGAAGAGATCACAGCACTTGCCACTGTTTTAATGTATATGCCCCCAACTACATGTTTATGACTACACAAGGGAGCAAGTATTCTTCAGTGGATGGAATCGTCATGTTATCTAGTGCAGAGATAGAGATGCCGAGACGGTAGAAATCTTGAAAAGAAGTAATTAGTAAGGACTTCTGATATGACGCATGTTGGTTTCCCTTTCCAAAAACAACTAGAGTCAGGGCCCAGGGGACCAAGTTCCTCGTTAAGTACCAAATGAGCACCAAGGCCCTCCTCAGAGTCGGATGCTTTTAAGGGAAAAACCATGCAAAGCAATGCTCAAAAGTTAATACCTCGCATACTTATATCATATGCCACATGAGCGGAACAGTAGAATTCCATCAGTGTTCAGGGTGGGGGTGAAGCGAGAAATACAAAAATTTTATAGAGAACGATAGGCCTGAGGGTGAACTTGGGCAAATACTCAAGGTTAGCAGTGGAAAGTTATAGGGTTGTATTAGAACTATAAGTGAAACTTAAGATATGTAGATTTCTACAAGCAGATGATTTGGGTGAGCATGAACATTTTGGATGCATAAATACATATATGGTGTTCATATTATTTTCTACCAATCCCATTATCAAAATTAATTTGCAAATCAAGTTAAGCTCATATCAGTGAGCAATAGCAGATGTCTTCAGCCTCAAATTTTATTTAAGATCCCTATCAATCAGATCAGATAATATTTTATAAATACTACCTCCAAAATCAGTCAATTTTTAGGTTCAATGTTCATTAATGAAACATATAATATAAGCACGTCAGAAAAAATCTACAGCCAATCTTTGTTACCCAGACTCGGCTAGAAGTGTTCAACATGTATATGTGTCCAAGTTCAGACTCGGCAATATTTTGAAAATATTTACATACTTTTGGCACAAAACAAGTGCACGAGTGGCATACCCATGTCCAAGTGTCGACTGTCCGCCATGGATACTCGAGGCAAAATGAAGAGTCAGGGTAACATAGCAGGCAAAAATTTACTTAAGGTATTATGTTCTAGCATGCTATGCCACAGTTATACTAGTAGTTCATCAAGGGTAAACAAAACTTTGATGTCTCAGAACAAAAACTAGAAACAAAGTCCTTTATGAACGAGAATCTGTGATCACTGATCCCATCATACAGCAGACCTGAAGAACGGTGATGTGAAACATTACTTTGACAAGGGTCGTGCTAACTTCTTACGAGGTACACCGACTACACGGACAGAGTTGGGATGCATCATATTGATTAATGCTTATTTATGCATTAGGCATCGTATCAATTTTAATGTCTATTCATGCATTAGACACATATCAGGTATTTCTGTCTGTGTTTGGCTTAAATAGCAGATGTATGGTTGGTTTTCTGTTCAACGTTCCACTTTCCAGGTATGTTTGTCTAAATCTGGTGTCTCATTGTGCCCCCTTACCACCACGGTTACTTTTTAAAAACTCTCTCCTCATTAGAGCATCTCCAATAGGGGTGCCAAAATCTATGTGGCATGGCACTCTTGGGTGCCTCCCTATTAGAGTTATAAAGGTGTCCAAAGAGTGCCAAGAGAAGTTGCCAATTTTTGGCACCCCCTCCAAATAGATAAAACAAAAACGCTTGCCTTTAAAATATATATCATATATACCTATTTTGTTATATCTAGTTTCTTTATTATTAATTTATTTGTGTGGGGACCATTTAGGCACCTTGTGTAGGGTGCGGGGTGCCAACTATTGGAATAAGAGGTAGCGAAATATGATATAGATGAAGGAGAAAATAAAAAATTATTATTTATGATGAGTTGTATGTGTTTGGCACCCCTAAAAAGTGCCTCTATTGGAGCTGCTCTTAGGAACATATTCCAGATTTAATGTTTAGGAATTTCCTTCAAGAAACCTAATCAAGAGTAAATACTTGGCCCTTAGATGTTTATAAATTCCATACTTCATATCAGCTGTCCTTGTAAGGAAATAACTAAAATATTCACTCTCTAGTAGTTGGAAAGAAAAGAGGAGCAAACCTTTCAATAAGATTGATATCACAATATAATGAAGAGACAGATGCAAACCTTCATATAGCAAGTTCAATTATATTCATTATACAATCCATACAAGGTACTACGGAGTCGCCATCATCAGTAAGATATCACAATAGCTGGCATAAGCCATTTTAGTCTACTCAGAATTTGTTCATTAATACTCCGGTTGCATATGATATTTAGGTCAGGGGTGCCTAGGAGGTTAACACAAATTAAGACAAACAACAAAGCATATCCATCTTATTGTTAAATTATTTGCATCAACCTGAAATACATAAAATTATGATAACCCTATTCCATCTTCTTATAGAAAAGAAATCCCATAACCACTTCCCTGTTCTGAAAGTAAATTCCAAATTCCTTTTGTAGTTGGAGGTACATCTCTAGTCTCCATACGTGTCCTTTCACTTTTAGAAGGACACAGCAGACATATCTACCTTCAATATGTTAAGAGCTAAAATTACGCCAACAGTGCGACACAATAATTATTTAAGGTATCACCAGCTTTTGGATTAGAGACAGTAACTGATTGATATATATATATATATATATATATATATATATAAATAAAAAGATAAACATGTTAATGCATATATTTGGCGAGTTTATGACATGTCAGTGTATTAAGGACCTTTGCTGCCATAAAAGAATTTAATATATATTTTAAAATAAAACTGTATCTCAAAAAACAACCCACCTGCATGCTCTCTTATTGTGACCAAGGCCTTTGCACTTGCTACACTGGAGTGTGCGTCTAATTATATCAAATGTCCCGTCCTGCTTCCTCCTCTTCCCAACCTTTGGACTCGGACTTTTAGTTGGCGGAGGAGTTACAATAAAAGTTGTCTCCGTTGGTTCACTCATCACTGGTCCCTCTACGTTAGGTATTGGATTAATTGACTCTGAATATGTTGAACGGTAACTATCAGCAGTGAAGTATCTGGAGCAATACTCATAGGGACTCCTATCAAGAAGATGAATAACAGCAATGGCATGACAACAGGGCAATCCAGTAATTTGCCAACTTTTGCAGCTACAGTCCCAATGCTCAATGTTAACTATTTCAACAGATTGACTTCTAACTTCAAATGTGCTATCATGTAACTGAGATACTTGAAGTGAGTGTGCTTTTGAAATCTCATTCGTTAATTTTTCTTCCATGGATGGTGTTAGCTTCGTTTCCCACTGACTAGAATCAACCCTCCGTTGATAGAATAGCTCCATCAGCTTACCTCGTAATGCATCAACCATCTGAGTTATAGGCAATTCCTTTGCATCTGATACCCAACTGTAGAATGGTCGACCAAAATCAGATGAAATGTGACCATACCTTGCTCCTCCAAAAAAAGCAGTCGCCCAGTGATCTGGCTCACTACTTATAACCCAATTGTAAGCTTCAGGAGATATAGCTTTTATGCTTTCAGTGCATCGCTCAAAATCATCAAGTTTTGGTGCACTGGCAGCAGCATACAGATCCTGAACCATGAGACGTCTGGCTTCATAAGAAAATGGTTCTTTTAAATCTTTGTTAAGTTTCTCAGCAATATATCGTAAACAATATCCATGGTAGGCCCCTCCACCAAAGATTTCACGCAACGACTCTACTAAACCCTTCTGAAAATCTGCTATGAATGTGATCCGTTGAGATGTGGAGGATACATCTTTCAGGTGGGATAGAAACCAATGCCAGTTGTCATCATTCTCCTCATCAACTACAGCAAAAGCCACAGGAAAAATAGCGTCATCTCCATCTGCTGCTGTAGCAGATAGCAACATACCCTTGTACTTTGAGTTCAGAGGTGCACTGTCAAGGAAAAGCAGTGGCCGACACCCTTGTTGGAAACCAGATATTGAGGCATAAAATGAAACAAATAGACGATGGAAGCTTGAATCCTCCTTTGTAGTGAATGTAGCAACACTACCTGGATTTGTTTCCACTATCTTCTCACAGAAAAGAGGTAGCTGACTGTACGCCTCTCTATAAGAACCATGCAGTTTCTCCCTTGCACGTCCTTTTGCACGATATGCCTGGGAATAGTTCAATTCAATTCCATATTCTCGTTTGATATCACTGACAATATCTCTGGTCTTGTAATTTGGAGAAACTTTTAACTTCTCCTTAATTATATTTCCTACCCAGTCCCTTGCTACCCGATGCCTGGCTTTTACAGCTGTTCCTTCACATGTATGTGTAGAATTCATTTTCTTTATACAGAATAACTGTGTGCCGGATACCATTGATGCCCATATGCGCCATGGGCAGCCTTCTGCTTTGCATATAACAGCTACACGCTGACTTTCATTCTTGATGAATTTGTAAGTAAATCCATGTGCAATGGAGTATTTGTGCAGAGCTTCACGAAACTCGGTAAAATCAGAAAATCTTTGGTCGACACCAGTGATGATATTTTCCCACTGCATTACAGCATTGCGACAATTTTCATCTGTGGTACCACTAACAACTGCACTCAGCGTTAACCCATTGCCAGTGTCCATTTCAATATCAGTTGTATCATCAGCTTCAGCAATATCTGATGTTTCATGTAAAACAATCATGGCTTCTGTGGTTGCTCTGCTTGAACTGCATAATTAAATGGTTCCATAAGTTCACAGATAAGTACATGCCCGGCTATTCGTCCTCTGACAAATTAAATTATAAGTTTATCCTATGTGAGTACTAACTGATAAAAATATAATTTTTTAATAATTTACATGACACATACATAAATTAATTAACATTATGTACCACATGTTTATCCAGACATCATACATATGTATTTGTATCAACTATCAACATAAAATATGCATTTTTGGATTAATTATATTTTACATGACATAAACAATTGAACGATAAGTAATATATACATAATTAGACACCCTCTTGAAATAGAATCATAAATCAGCAATTCTTATTCAGATTTTGTTGCGTGAAATGAATAATATTTATAAAGTTATTTAATTAATAAAAACTTTGGAAAATACAAATATTTATTTACAAACTGTTTTAAAGTTTAAATTTTTTAATAAAGAAGCAATTAAAGACATAAAAATGTGATATTCATGACCAATTAATTAACTAAAACAAAATATATAGATGTGCATCAAATATTCTTGCCTAGTTGTAGAAATGCATGGACAAAAGTAGATTGTAAAGATAAAAATACCAAAACCTTCAACTGCCATATATAATTAAGCACTGTCTAATTAATGGCATAAAAATTTATATCCCTCTATTTTTCTTGTATTAAGATTCTATCACTTTAATTATAGTAACTCGAAGGATATAACAAATTTTTTTACATGTTTGTCCATTCTACTCTTCCTCATATTTCCTGTAGCACACAACCAATGCACTTTGGAGGGAGTTTATAGTACTTCTGAATACTAATTTCCCAGTAAAGTAAACAGGCCAATATTTAACACATCTAGAGCAACAGACTGTAAATACCTAATCACATGCGTGTTTACCACATCTCGAGCAGCACCTTCCTTTGACAAAATAAACACCTCCACTTGGCCGGAATCCTCATAGAAATTTACCATGCGTTGGAGATCCTTCTCTCTAGATATTGTGATGAGTGTCTTTCTGTTTCCAGGAAGAAAGTACTTGACCAACATGGCATCAGCATTATACTGAAACATCTCAGCTAATTCTTGCTTGAATTGGCTCAACTGGGATTGCTCATCAAGATCAATTGCATAAGCTTCTCCCCCTATATATGACATAGAATCATCTTTCCCTATCTCAAAATCACCCCCAGACTGACATATAGCTATGATTTTCTTTGATGCCATCTTTTAGGCAGTAAAGCCAAGAACAATACAGGTATCTAGTTAACTGAATCCAGAAAGTTGTGTGTCGAGAAATTTTCTTGTGGACCTACATTTTTAGCCGCTATACAAATTAACAGATAATCTTAAATCCAAACAAGAATCAGAAATAATAAAGTAGCAAGCAAATCTCTATAAGTATGATTATCAAGAGAAAAACTTAACAGCTCAGAATTAGAAAATGCTAGTAAATATCTTCTCTCTTAATAAAACAGAATAATATAATCTCTCTATACCACATTTACGCTGCACTTGCCATTCAGTTCTTTTGGAACTGAATACTAAAACATTTTAAATCCACAATTTTGATTTATACGTTATGTATTTCCGATGTAAGGACATTTTTTAGTAATCCTATTTGAACTACATCAATAAAAAAAATAGAAATCGGGGGTACCAGTCGGAAGAACTGAATTCCAAGTTAAACTTGTGGAAACAGATTGGAATCACACCTTTCTTACTAACTAAAACCATTAGTCTTGTCCGGCTTGCAAGAATTATTCCGGTGATGGTATTGATCGATGTATTAATAAAGGGTACCCAACTACCCATGGAAGAAATGAAGATGAGCATATATAGTTAGGGGTGAAAAATGATCAGGGTATAAACTGATCCCAAGTATTAAAGTTCAGATCCAAACCAAATCGAATATGAGACATTGGCTTATTTGCTTTATCCTAATCAAGTAGTTTGTGATTCATCGAATATGAGTCGGATAAGATCCACAAAGATAAGTATCATTTTTATTTGAACTGCTTAGATAATCATTTAACTTAATAATATATTTAATACTATAGAAACATAATAATCAAAAAACAAAATATTAAATATATAATGTATTATGTAAAACTGATAATTTATAATTATTTGAGCAAATAATTTATATTAATTGAAAAATTGAAACTTGTAGAATATATTAGAATTCTTTATACAGACTATTAAGATAAGAAATATAATATGTCAAAAATATAATCAACATTGGATTTTGAACCGGATCCGGATCAAGGACCATATTCAGGTAGGATCATTTTGTAAAAAGTTATATGAGAACGAATATGAACGAGTTGGCTACTCATATCTAGGATCATAATTTATTCAGGTTCAAATTTTGCGCCAGATCCATATCATTCACAAAACGAATCTGATACATGTATCATATTTTTCAAGCCGAATATGAACTAGGTTGACGAATAGTCCGCATCAACTTTAAGCCCTATATATAGTTTGCGCTATGTTTAGAACTATGTTTAGAACTTGAATAAGCTACACTGACACTAGTACGGTTTGCACAAACATTACATTTAAATGTTAGACTCCTCCTCTTGTCAAAAAAAAATGTTAGACTCCTCCTAGTTTTATATATAAACACCCAAACACCACCATCCCCACCCCACATCCATCTACCAGTTACAATAGGTATCTACAAGATTGTAATTAAACAATCTCATTTCATGTTCCCTAAAATTAATTTCATATGTTCTTTTTTAAGTAAAAAACTCTCCCGCAACCAAACGTTAAGGTGTAGGAGACTTTAATTGGTACACATATTATATTCAACACTCCTCTTCATACGAGTGCACAAACAGAAAAACTAAAAAACAAACAAACTATTAATTTAAACAACCGGACCGGGGTGGTGGGTGGGTTCGAACCTAAAGATGTACAAAAAGCCTTGCCATAAAAAATGGCCGGGTTGTGACAAGCTCAGGCTGTCAACGAACCCTATATTTTAGGCAAAATTGGGCCGGTAAAAGTCCGCCCAAATAGAACCCGATAAAATATATGTGCATGTTTGTCTATACACATACTAATATATTTACATATATATGGTTAAAAACAATTAATTTTATAAACTATTTGGAAACTTGGATTTTATTTGAAATTCTGGATTTGATTAAATTACATATTTGGATAATCACAAGAATTTGGATTTCATTTGAATTACAAGGCATTCAAATACAAGTACAAATTTAATAATTTAAAATGACAGCTCCAGTCATTTGAAATGACCTCCCGTCATTTGAAATGAATTACATGTTCCCAAAACGATCTTATACTTATATTCATAAATGAATGAATATATATGAAAAATATGGACAATAAATCAATTTATCGAAAAGTCGACAACCGAATGGACAAAAGACAATAGTTATGTTAATTTTGATCGAATCACTTAACATACAATTTTTTTATTTAATTTATAGTAAATATAATAATAATATTTTATAATTGACCAGGCTAAGATAAAGCTCGGCCCGAGGGCCTAAAAAATTTAATATTTCACAAAAGCCTGGCCCGATCAAAGTCAAATCTCAGCATGTGTTTTAACCAAAAAGGTCAGGGCTTCAAAGTCCGATCAAATCCAGGCCTGGGGCTTTTTGTGCAGCTCTATTCAAAACTAAACCCTAGACCTTCACCAAACCTTGCTCACATGTTAAATAAATAACCAACTCTTCTGAAACCTAAAACTTTCTAGAACAAGGTCTTAATTAGTTCAAATATTATATTCAACAATCTTTAAATGTTATATATATATGTGTGTGTGTTTGTAGGTCAAGGTTCAAAAGACAACCCTCTAAAAACGGACAGAACCACTTCAAAAAATTATTCTAACAATAAAAAACCCTAACAATCCTCGCATCGCACTTCCAAAAACAGTTTTGTTGATCAAACTTTTTCTTTTTTGCTAAATAAACTCCGTGTTAAAATCTCGCTCAGACTTTCGTATGAAACAATTAATTAATGATTGTACTACTATTAAAAAACAAAACATATATTCCTCAAGAAAATGAGCAAAAGTAACTACTAACTATTGTAAGGTTGCTAACAAAATATATATTCCTCAAAAAACAATGGGCAAAAGTAGAGTATATATAGGCATATAACTACACATATAATCTATACAGGCAGAGATAACATAACACAATGCAGTTACGAAATTTAAACTAATCATCACTAATCAAAACAAGCCCTAGCTTCACACTTGTACTAATTCAAAATTAAACAAAGATTAAAACATTGTTACCGATTAATTAACCTCAACACTTATCAAATTAAAGAACAAAATTTACCTCAAAAGTCCGTTCTCAACTGAGTCGAATCGGCAACCATTTTCACCTCGAGAGAAGACAACTCAGAAACTTAAAAAAATAAGGATCGATAGAATTTTTTTACACAGTATGTTAATTAAATAATTTAATGAAGTAAAATATTATAAAAATATTCTACCCTAGCAAAGTACTTCAAGTAAAGACGTTTTTTTATAAATATATAATTAATTAAAATTTCAGTTAGTTTTAAATCGAAAAATTATGAATCTTAATTTTCTTTTTTTATAACTGTTTTCACGTAAATTTATTATCTATTTCTTATCATCTTTTTTAATTTATACTATATTATTAAAATTAAAAGATTAAAAATTTAATGACCAGTTGTATATTTGGGCTTCATAATTATTAGCGAATATAATTTTTAAACATTAATCACTGATTAAAACGTATCTCATATTAATATTATAAATAAAACACAATTCTAAACAAAATACATTGAGGCATATTATTTATGATATTTTTTTAATTGAATTATAACATTATCTTTTTAAATCACATATTTAAAAAATAATACTGGCAAAAAAAATATTGGCAAAAAATAAAATAAAAAATATATTGATTCTATTGACAGTTTCCATAACAAAATTATATGATAAAATATTGTCAAACATTTAAATCAAAGACAAAATATATCTCACATTTGTGCTTAAAGACAAGTTTACATATGATCTGATTATTTTTATACTAAAATTCTTTATTTTTGAGATTACAACGAGTTTTCAACTTCTTTAAATAAGGTAAATTTCTCAAGACCGGATTATTTGAACGGCGGTTCCCCCATTCAATATGAGAGTATTGATATAGCTATAATTATTGTCCACACAGGATATAGCTAAGAGGAAAGTATGAGTTGAAGATGCTCTAAGTGTTGATTAAGATTCAAACACAAAGATTAATATGAAAATTATAGAAGCTAAAGTTTCATTTTGAGATTTCATAATATAGTTTGTTCCTGCAAAACATATGAACTATGGTTATATAAACTACTTTATAACAGGTGTTCACTTATTTCTCGTGAGAAAATAAGTTTTGTTCCATTAAATATAATAATTTGTAAATACAGGTCTCGGCTTGTTCATACAAGGTTTACATATGTGCCAACGACAGTCCCAGGTCATGTGAACGTGCTATAGAACAAATTAATAATGATTGATTGTTATACATACCTAGTGAAAGCGGGATAATTACACACACAAAATCTATATAAGCTCAAACTACATGTGCGCATCAAAATATAATTAGCTACAACCCATATTACGACTCGCCCCAGTTGGGAAGGTTGGCCGTGGCTTCATTCACCATTTTCACCAGAGTAACCTGCCATGTCATTAAGAAGATAAGTAGGACACAGACAGTAAACCAATTTGATTCACTGAGGTTACGAAATGCAGCTAAAACAACTACAGTCTACACTCTACACAACAGAGTTTATGATATCATACTAGGGAACTAATGGCAAAAGAAAAGTGTATCTAGCAATAAACAGCTATCAGGAAAGGTAATAATGCTCTATGCTTCTACTCACAGACAAAATTAAAGCAGCTAATAACAATCTGAATATGTACTATCAGTCTAGCGTTTTATAGTGAAACCTCAGAAACACTAGAATGATGACCTGCAACAACAATGATTACAAAGATCTTACTAGTCGGGAACTAATGGCAAAAGAAAAGTCCATCTCACAATAGCAAAGATAATAATGCTCTATGCTTTTACTCAGCAAAGAAAGCAGCTAATAACAAACTGAAAATGTACTATCAGTCTAGAGTTGTATAGAGAAGCCACAGAAATACAAGAACGATGACTTACAACACTTTCTGGCACACCAGGCGGGGGCATTGGGAGGTTCCTCGGAGGCCAAGTAGTAGTATAAGATCTTTTGTCAAATCTCCACTCACCAATCTTTCCATATGTCAATTTACCCTGGATATTATGGAATAAAGGTGTCATCACAGGCCAGGCAAAAAACCATAGAAAGATATCTCAAACACGACTACACGGTCTCTCTCTCTCTCTCTCTGACTCCTAAGAAATTTTCTTTGATATAAAATATGTACAGGTTTTTGAAAAACTAAAAGGATCTACACTAAACAGCTAGAAAACATCAGTGAATGGAGAATACCTTCATATCGTAGTCACAGCCGTACGTGTAATGAATAATATACTTGTTTCCGATTTCTGTATCCCAGGGAGGCTGTTAATGTTTGTAACACAAATGTAGTACCCAATTAGCATACATGATCTGCCTACAACAATATCATACAAACTAAAAAGTAAAAACATAAATATTTAGCTACTATAAACGTGCAATACAGAAATGTCTGTATGTGTGCATCCAGGAGTTAGCACAAGCTTTTATAAAGGAAGTCTGGAAACAATTTTTAATCTTTTAATGTCGATTCTTGTAATCAAAAATGAAATATAACATACTGATTGAAAACCACTTACTTGATCAATAATAAAACCAACTCTAGTCCTAGTGAACACATATAATATCAGTTAAATATTAATGTGGATACTGTCGCATAAGACAAAAGGAAACTAAAGTAGTTTAACTTCCTGTGAAAAAACCTAAGGAATTGATACGAACGTATAAGATATGTGCTGTTCGTTGGACAAATTCTTACCTCTATATTCTATTCATGTTTATAAAGATTGTCAAACAGTGTCAATCAAGGTTCCTCTAGTTTTGGAAACGTCAACAATAAAATTTACATCAACGATTAATATGGAGTCAAGACCTGAGATCCTGATATCTGACCACAGAGTCCAAAAAATGCACCTAGGGAAAAATATAATGTATCGCAGCAGTGAAATTGAAAAAGTTTTATCACAGGTCTGGGGACTCACCTAGGGAAAAAGTTTTAATATGATATCAAGTGCCTAGAGCTGGAAAGCAAATTGCTCAATGAAGGTACCAGTACAAGGAAAAGTAACGATGTGACGAGCAGCATGCCCACACAAACCTCTCTTATTCTGATTAAAATAAAATAAAACCTAGCACCAGAACTGTTTGGAATTATATTTATTCGGTTGTGCAGTTGTACACTTCAGATATGTGAAAATTGTGAACCTAAAAAAGGAAATATACTTTTGGAATCTTCGAGAATTTTAGTACTATTCAATATGAATAGTACCAAACAAACTTTTAGCCTAACTTTAAGATGAGCTTTAAGATGCTAGGACAACTTATTATCTCACAGTGAAGACGTAAAATACTCCTCATACCTTTCAAACAACACATGCAAATATATGAAAGAAACAAGGTGACTCGGACATGTAAGCATCTTAGTAATTATTTATTAGTCCCTCGTTTTTTATTTAAAAAAATCACCATTCATGCTGTACCAATTCTATTTAAGTTTTCATTTTTAGCTAAGAGTTCTCATTTTCAGCAATTAGAATGGGACCCTAGAAAAACAAATTATATAAAATTATCCACGAATAATATTAAAAAATGAGAACATGACCAACCTGAAGCATGAAGTCCTTGTATAAGATGTTACCCACGCCATGGAGAGCTGATGACACAGCATATGCGTACCTGCGTGATACAGTGTTACATAGATAACGGAAATAGAAGAATATGTATAGCCGTATAGGTTCCCAGAGTTTATGTAAAATTACATCTCAAGAACCCAGCCAAAAGCTTTGTCAGCATCGGGATCTTTCTTCATTGCCAATGAAACATTCATCCATGTTGGAGCAATCTTTTTAAGAGCTTCCTACACGATTCACTCAATAAATAAATATGTATACATGTATGTATAATAAAGTAATAATGGAGGCTACATGAAGATATTACAGTTTTTATGTACCTTCCCAACAATGACAGGAGAATTCCCTATGGGATCAATGTTGGTAATTGGTCCCTTTTCTTCAGGGAAGAACTTTCGGAGAATGGTCTCTTGCTTTTTTGGTTCAATATAAAAGAAAGGGAAAGCAGCTCCTAGGCCACCTTTAGATAAATTTGGTATGGGCTTTACTATAATGTGATCTGGCTCTGACATCAATATGTAGCTGCATGCAATCGAACAGTGGTTTTAATGATACAAATATATCAAGAAGGGGAGAAGGCTGAGCAAATTAGCTAGAGGCAAAACTGTTTCCAGGTGTTTGCTTACTCTTCTTCAATATTTGCCTGTTGTAGCCATTGTACAAAGGCCCAAGGTCTATTGAGAACTATATAACCCTGTAATGAAAATAGAAATTCATATTAGATTTAAAAACAGTTCACACTTAATTTGGTAAAATCTACCAGGCAAAATCTTCTCCATGATCATAGATTTGCATGATATCATAAGCTTGGTACATACATCAGTGACGGAAAAAAAAAATCTTGACAGTTCAAAATATCAATATGGAAATATAGGTATAACATATGGAGAATAAGGGGTTAATAAGCTAATTAATCACTATAGTCACTACTAACTTACAAGTGGGTTATCAAGTTAAAAAAAACTTTCAATCGCATAACTAAAGTGATCATAACTTGCAATTTAAACAGTTGACATAAGAAAACTTTCATGGACATTAAATTTTAATATTACTTTGACGGCGTTCCATTAAAAAATGCCACATATGTTGCCACGCTAGCATACACATCAGTTACATTACTTTCACATCAGTTAATCTGCTTCCACATCAATTACACTACAAAAATGGGTCAGATATTTTATTAAGTTAATCAAATATCAAAACCAACATCAAACACTGAAAAATATATTAACCACTAAGAAACTGTTTTTTTTTACACACTCTTCTCTTTTTTATATATAAATATAAATATACTTTATATACATAAATGTATACATACGTACGAGGATAAAGAAAAAAATATCACCAATTTCTCATATTATATTCACTTCTTCGGGTATGCACATATATATGATACGTTATTTATTTATTTATTTATTTATTTTTGGGGGGGGGAGGTAGCATATCCATTTCTGCAATTCTTGTTCTAAAAAATGAAAACTCCTAAAAGAGTGGATTTGGATCCGAATTGGATTTTGTTTATTAATTATATGATACAAATTTGATTGAACAATTACAATGATGTTTTAAGAATGATAAGATTTTTGATGAAGATGGGTTTTAAAATGAAGGTGGGTGATGAAGATGGCTTGTACCAGATCGAGTATGTACTGAATTGATTGAACTGGATCGGATATGTCCATGTCACAGTTCTGTTAAAAAATTGACGGAGATTACATGAAACCAATATGATATGTTTGGAGTGTTTAATGAGTTGACCGAAACCTTTCTTAACTTGTTAACTCACTTGCAAGTTACTGCTTACTTCAGTGATACACAGAGTTCATGAACTTGGTACATCTATATATTTACTTGTTATACATATGTACATCTACATAAATGAACTCATTACCATTTCAATACCAATAAATAGAGAATAGAGTTAACTAGGCTATATGTTTCAGTTATCAAACTAAATATTATCAAACTAAATATTTTCGAACACAAGTCAAATCTGGATTACGTTTGTCTGTAACATGTCTTCGGGACAAGATTCGCTGATTTCACAATTAACTGTTTAAGGTTGAGATAACATAATGTATATAAAGACAATTTCAGAAACTTACACATCAACGAAACTGTTCTCGGCGTCTCGCATATAAAATGTGATAGTACAAACAGTGCTCTAAATTGCCAAGTGTAAAATTGTGGGAATAGGTAGGGAGCAAATGAGTCAACTACTTGCGAGCAGTTCAATCTCAATTTGTAAAATATTCTGATGCAAATAGACGATAATCAAGCTGAGCTCAAGCTATTCCAGTATTTCACTGAGCGGAGCTCAAGTCATATTACTCGAGGCTCGTGAGCCCAAACGAGCTTTAATTTTTTTTTATCATTTATAAGTTATATATATTAAAAAATAATATGTATGTTACAATTTAATACATTGACTTATCAACCTGTTCTTTGGAGCCAAACTCGAGCTTATCGAACTTATGTCAAGCCAAGCTTCAAGCTTAAAATTTATGGCTTGGTCGAGTTCGAGTTTGATCCCGAACTTTTCAATCGAAATCGAGTCTGGCAATGTTTGGCTCCCCTCGGCTCATTTACACCCCTAGGTATAGGTCATCAGAAATTTATATAGTGATAGACAAGGAAAAATGTACACTAGTCAGTAGTCGTTCCTAAAGTTCTGTCCTTAATCAACAAGTTCAAAACAAAATATGTCAAATGCCATCTGTGAAGGGAGTTTGCTGGAAATTATTGAAACTGTTTCCTTGTCGCACCATACACTAGATTGTACAAGTAAAGCTCTAGATTGTTAAATAAGAAATTTTGGGTATTGTTCATGGAAGGCATCAAAACTTTTTTAAATCGTGAAAGAAGTAGAACCACCATATATTGATCAACGTAGCCACTGTTCCAATAGTCTTTTGTTCATCAACAAACTGTCATTTGACTACAAAATAGCACCCTCAAAGATATTTTCTGGGCATTTAGTAAATTTGTAACATCATGAATAGTAGAAATGTCATGAAATCAGTCTTTTGGTTTACAATCCAACCAAGTTTCCACTAAGAAATGATAATACGTGTAAAGATATAAATTTGACATCTTTCCTACAAAAGATAAACTACAACATGCTTACTCTAAAGTTAATTCATTCTATCCAACTGAGCTTTGATGCAAGAAACCTGAATTCTGGATGACCGCTAATATATATAGCGTTTACAACATAATCTTGCTTGACTGATCATATATGTACCAAAAAGTGGTGTCTATTTCGAGTAAGCTAAACATTTTAATTCGTAACTATGCTTCTTAACCAAGCTGAAACCTTCAATACTGTGAAATCCAAAACTTCCTTTAATTTCCAAACTTTCCTCCCCCTCAACACTAATATAGCTATAAATGTACTAATGAATAACTACTATGAAAAATAAAAATGATTCTTGCATAGTTGCATAAATAAACAACATCATGGCAGATAAAAATATATTTTATAAAAATCATTAGTGCCCAGCCAGCAGTAGCCAAATTGCTCCTATCCAGAGTCCGATGAGGTCCCCCGTACTAAAAATCTAATACACCAAAAAACATCTAAATTTCGGGGGGGGGGGGGGGGGGGGGAGACAAATATTTTCCTTTAAATGAATTGAATCAACCCCTCTTTCCGAGTTCACATTTTTTTTAGCAATCATTACTCAAACCCTTAAGATAAACACTCCAAAACTAAAATTCAGCTGACAAAAACTAATACCCAAATCAAATATACATACATAATTACATATACACACAAATTTACCTGATCCATGCCATCTTTAAGTGGTTGAGCAACGAAAGTAGGGATCTCATCCATCAAATTATCAGCTTTCCCAGAATGCAAAATCCTAGTAAACCCACCCATATCAGAACCATGTTCATCTTTAAACTTCTTGAACCAATAATACATGATCCTTGTTTGCCATGTATTATAAACCCCATCAGAAGCTGTCACTGCTGTATGAAACAGTCTCTTTTTCTTGATTCCTGGGCCTGAAATTTTATCCACTGGCATCTTGATAATGGGGTCTCTGGGAAAAACAAGCCCATTTCTTGATTTTTTATCTGATGGGCCTGGGAAATCTTGTTTTAGAGGAGCATTTGCAGAGATGATCATGTTGTATGTGATTAGTGCTACTGAGAATGTCACTACTAGGGTGAAGAATATGTTGCCAAACCCCATTTTAGGAGATGTTTTGATTGGGTATGTCACTAAAACATTGTGATTTTAGAGAAAGTCGTGGTTTGTATGGTGGAATTGTTTGTTTTTGGAGGAGTTGGTGCAGAAGATGGCTAAAATTGACTAGTTTTTAGCGTGGTAGTGTTAGATGAAAAAAAATCGGATCGAGGCCGGACCATATACTAAAAAATTCGGATTTTTTAATTACATATTTACATTAGATCGAATTATAAACTCATGCCAATTTTTTTATAAAATAAGTTTTCATATTAAAACAATAATTTTATTATTTTGTATGTATTTAGTTAATTAGATTTAAAATTGATTTAGAATATTTTATTTATTTAATTATTAATAATATATAGTTATTAATTAATAATGCTTATTTTTTAAGAATAAAACTTATAATAATGAGTAAAAGCATATATCAACGATATTTTATATGTTAATTAATAAAAATTTAATTTTTTTCCGTTAAGTATGTGTATAATTTTAATATTTTTGTATATATTGAAAAGTAATTATATTTTAATTTAATTAATTTATAAATATTTAAATATAATATAAATAAATAATAATAACTAACATTAAATTTAAAATAAAATTAATTAATATAATATATAAAATAATAATTTGGAGCTAAACAAAAACTATTATTTGATAACGGAATAATTGATACTATATGATAATATCATATATATTATATGATCGATTAGATATAATTCAAACCACTTAAAATCATCTAATTTCCGACACATAATTTTAAAAATAAATTTTATATTATCTATAAAAATTATTTGAATTTAATTAAGGAAATAGAAATTTCAAAACCGAACCTAAATAGTGTATATAATAATTTATTAAATTAAAATTTAGATATTGAAGTTGGGTTAAAATAATATTCACTTTTTAATTTAGTAGTTTGTGTTTGCCCAGAAAGATAATCTATTACAGAAGGGATTGAATGTAATAGTATCTAATAACCGAATATGAACACAAGTATGTAAAAAGAAACACAGTTTTGCATTGATGATAATGAATGAAATACAAAACTCTCTCAAGAAATTCTTTGTTCTCAAGAGCTGCTTGGTTATGAAAAATAAGACTTGTAAGTTATATAATATTAACCTATGTTTGTGTTTATATAGACACAGTTACAATTCAATTACAAAACAGATTATGAAAAGAATAACTTTAATAAGACAATAGACTTGTATTATGATTCCTTCTTCACTATCCTAATTATATTCTGATTTGTCTTGCTTCTTCTCAAACTCTGATTGATAAACTCTATCAGTTGTTTATTATCTGATTTGAGCATTCTCTGTTAGAGTAAACTCTGATTGAATATTCTCTGATAGAGTAAACTCTAACCGACAGCTTCCTCATTCTCTGATGACGTCAGCATAAACTCTGATCCTTATTTTCTAACAGCATCAGTATTTATTTCCTAACAATCTCCCCCAATTTATGTTTTATGAAGTAAAACATAAATTTTACTTATGATGTCAGAAATATGAGGGCAAATGCATTAGAGTTTGAATCTTCATTCTTGAATCAAATCCTTCTGAAAGAGAAGTCTTCCTTGAGAAAATTATTCAACAGCTTCTTCTCAGCATTCATCAATAATTCAACTAGTTTTTCCTTCAACTCTTTCATCTGTTCAAAAGAACCTTTTCCTTTTTCAAGGACTGAAGAAAAGGAAGGGTCACTATTAGCCAGTTCCTCTTCCTAATTGTTCATCTGCTTTAATCACAGTCCTGTTTCCTCTACCAACCTTGCCTTAAGTACTTCCGGAAAAGAACTGATTGAGCATAAACTAAAATTTAATTGATATATATGGATTGTCTAAAAAAATTCCTTGTATCTCTGAAAGAATATAGTTTGATGTGAAGTGGACATCAGAAAAGGCAAAAAATCTCACAAGCATAAATGAATATCAAGTTCCTTATTTGTTTCACCTTTTTATCAGCACATATGATCTATATGAACAATATATATTAGCCATCGAACTTTATCGATCCTAATTATATTTTTACTCAAACAGGCAATGCATCTGCTCCAAGAACTTCAATATTGCACCTAATGCTAACATGCATAAACAGTTTGTTGTTAGAAAATTTTGCTATATTTAGCCATTAAAAAATATTGTAAGAACAAATTTTAACCCCTAAAGTTGCATTTTAATCGGGTGTTAACCGCTAACCATCTTATATATAGAGAAAGGACACCATTTTATTTTTTGTGTGTGAGTGGAGGGAGAGAAGGAACATATATTTTCTTTACAAAATATCCCTCTCTGTCTCTCCCTCCCTCACACACGCATATGGCGTTTAAAAATCCAGCGTTGAGGCCTCGTAGGCACAAAAAGCCAACATTATCGATCTCATCATGCTTCTCTTTTCATCATTTCCAGGATTTCAAATCTCTACATTCCTCCCCTGGTTCATTATCCTTTGATTATCAGGTCTCACCACGCCGTTCCAAGATGATGAAGGTGAAGTCAAGGCTTCATCGTCATCGACGCCATACCTCCGATTTGAGCTACGATACTGTCAGCTATGCACAAAATTTTGAGGATGAGAACGGTGTTGGAGAAGACATGGAGGAGGACCAGAGTTTCATCTCCAGGCTTGTGGATTCTCCGTCACAAGAGAGGCAAGATGAGGTTGATGTGCCCATGGAGAATGTGGTGCATTCACCAGTTGGAGTCACGCAGCAAAACCCAGAAGTTTTGATTTAAGCTTTTTGCATGCATATTGTATAATTTTTGTAGCTTGAATCAAATCTTTCACATTGTGTTTGCTATATATATTGACAATATTGATATCAAATCGAAAACGAATTTTAAGATTGGGTTATGCTGGTACGTGATTTATAATGTAGTATTGGAGAACCGATATGTGAAAGATTTACAACTATGGTTTAATAAACTACTTCAGGCAGGGGACACAATATATTAAGAACAGTAAAACAATTTTTTAAAAAAAATCGGAGAAAAGGTTGAAAGCAACACAAGAGGACAATCTGGATTTATATTTAATAGCATGTAATATCTGAGCTCGAGGATCTGCGCAAGTTGGAGAAATTCTACTAGCATACTTGTGCCCAGAAAAATGATATTCGAGACGATATATGTATGACAAAAGTATATACTACTAGATCAATATCATAAGACAAGTTTAACTTGCGAAATGAAAGTGTACAAATTTTTGTGTGAAATGCGTTTTCGGGATTTGAATTGTTTTAATAATTAACTGTTGTTAGATAAGCACATGAAATTGTGTAATGAAAATAAGGGCAGAATGAGGGAGGCTAATGCTAACCTAGGCTAAACTGAGCTGATTTTAGTTACTGGTTCCTGATGACGCTGATGAAAATGGTGCTGCTAAGCAGAGTTTTAAAGACATGCTTTTCCAAAAAACTAAAACTCATCGATGCATGATCGATGAGATTACAATCCATGATTACAAAACATAAGGTGCAAAATCCTTTTGTCAGAAGATCTTTAGGAAAATGAGTATAGTTTTGGAGATTCCTCTTTCGCATTTGTGGTATTTTTATGGATGTCTTACCTTTTTCTACAGAATTTTCATATGCCATACTCTTTAAATTCATTGATAATGCATGTCATACAACCCTCGCTCAGGTCCTATTTATATTATATATATGCGAATAAAATTACACATTTTATTCAATCATACCGAATGAGCATATACAGTATATGCAGAAAATTTTAAAAATTTCGGACCCCTTAAATTTGGGTATAGAGTATAGACGCAAGTCTTCTTTGCATATAATACTTGGACACCTCTGCCTAAACTATGTAGTTTTGACATAGCTTATTATTAGTTTTTATCACCGGTAAAATGATATGTAAACAACCAAATACATTTTACATGTATTTTTTGATTTATGGAAGGGAAAAGCTTTTCTTTCCCTCCAAATTAGAGGATCGCTCTTGAAAAATTCTTTGTCCCATATACCTGAATATGAACACCAATAAAAATAAATAACTAATCGAGTTCTCATATTTGCAAAAACGAGGTGTAATTAATGACAATACATGATTATGATTTTTTTTTGAATATTTACCTTCCAAGCATCATGATAGTAGCTTGAGTGTTCGTCCCTGGTGAATCAAAATCAAATGTTGATCAATCGATAACACGTAATGCATCAACGCCGAGAATCTTATAATCGTGATCAACAACCTTATTAACTTGGCATCCACCACGATAGTGCCATAACGTCATAACCGTGTCCATACAAAATTGTTCTAATGAAGTTGTAATTAAATGTTTAGGCCTCAAGTTGAGTGGAAGGGCGACCATAGTATCCATATAAAGTTGTATGGATACAGTACGAAACTTGGACACAGTTTTGGATTCTATTACCCGTATCACTGTTTTCATTCCCTGTACACACTTCTGCAAGTCTTGTGGATTTTTGAAGTAGTTAAACGTGACTTGAGGGTTGTCCTTGGCATCTAATATTTTCAACTCCGGATGACCTGAAGAAGCTTGGACCCATTAGCTTCTCAAGTATGATTCATGTTTGAACACTTGATTTCAGGTATGAATCAACTGCTGCTTTCACTTCAGGACTTATTTATTGTTGTCGTGTCACTTTATCGACATATTGTTTACTCTATAACCAGAGGCGTAGCCAGAAAAATTAATTAGTTAATCACATTAGACAATCAAACCGTTACATATTATACTAGTGCCTGGAATCATGCAAACAAAGCTGCATGACATATTACATCAGTTTTTATATCGTAAAATATGATATTAAAAATTAGTAAGAAAATGTTAAATTTAAGCAGACCTGATAATTTAGTAGTTCTGGAGGCAAATTATTTGTCCAGCCCAACTCAACGATCTTACTTACTGCTTCGACGTAACTACCAAATGCAGTAATACCTACAGTTTGAACTAGTGAGATTTCAAGAGGCTCTTCTGAAGGAACAATAAGAGCATTCATTGGATTATCAGTCATTCCTTGCCCCACCATGGGCTGATCCAAAATGACGTCGATCACATTGCCTGTGAGATGATCAGCAGGCCCGATACCACTCAACATTAGTAACTGGGGGTTCCTAATAGCACCCGCAAACACTATGATCTCGTTGTTGGAACCTTCGTTTATATATGCCTGGTGATTGATGCCATTTGAATCTTCAAATACTACTCCATTACATTTTAGTTTTCTGCGTTTAAATAAACTTGTAATGCATAAAAATATCATTGCAAATATATGACAGCTTAAAGTATCTCCAATTCATTATACGTGTAAAAGTATAGAAGGTGTACTGTAATTAGTACTCTATATTCTATTTAAAAGTATTACAAATTGAACTTTGACATGATATGTAAATAGTCTTTTACAACTTTAATTAGTCTAATGTGGAATTGTGGATAGCAGGATAAGAATAGAAAAAGAAAAATCATGATTATAGTTTTGTTTAGTTAGAATACGTTGTTTTAGTATGACCCAAAACTGATCAATAGGTACTAAATTCACCAACGGTTTCAACTACAGAAAGCAGCACCTATTTTTGGATCCTTACACCTATAATCCTCTGGTTAATACAATTATGCGATGAATAAATTACAAAAAGGTGGCCAAACACGATCTTGCATAATGTTATAGTATCTGAAATTTTAAATTTAATTTAATTAATTATAATATGATGGTCATACATTATTTTTATTCTTCATAACGGTGGCTAAAAACCACTTTTCTAAGAAAAACTATTTTTTTAAAGAAAAATGGGTCTTAGTAACTTTTTTGAAAAATAAAAATAATATCTGATCGGCCACTATATTATAAATTTGAAATTTCGATAACCATAATGTTATATGAAATTAAATGCATATATACATACAAAAGCATTAAATCTTATCTCCTGAAATGAACAAAATTCGTTGTACAGTTGCATGAAGATGGACAGAAATATTAGAAGGATGAACACACTCTAACAAATCAGCCGCAGTGTGTCTATGTCCATCTTTATCGAATGTAGAGCCGCTAATTTTTGTCCCTATAAGATGATCATAAGTAAAACCATTATTCAGCAAAACTCCAGCTTCAAGAAGCCCATCCCTAACTGCAGATTGTCACTGTTGTAGTTCCGGCTCAAACACCACCTTATTTTCAATTCATTCATATGATTCTTTTACTAGTTTGGGATCCCAACCAGCTCTAGTCACAAAAACAGAGCTTTCTCGGGAGTAAAATCCAACATTCAAGGCCGTGCCAACATGCGTGGTTTTGCACAAACACGTGAAATTAATCCGAATATATAGGCTGAGTGTGAATATACATTTCTCCAATGCAGATATATAAAATTCAGGGGGTGCAAATGCAGATGTATAAACAAATATATGTGATCGAATTAAAACCGTAAATGGTCGGGCCCTCCTAAATAATTCGATATCTTTTTCCAGTATTTAAAATGTGTTAGATGAAAAATACAATTTAAGCATGCGCAACATATTATTTGATATATAAATTATTATAATATCTAAATGATATAATACTTTTTTAGTTTATTTCATATATTTTAATTTAAATATTAATTAATCTTACCAATTATATATTCAATCATGATATTATTTATAATAAGTGTGAAACGATCGACTTATAGTAGGAGGGCAATTGATTTCTTATTTAAGTCATTTTAATTTATTAGTTTTGAATCATTTTATTTTAGATAAAATGATTAATTTATCCTTTACTTATTAATCTAGAAATAAATTGTTAGAAAAGTGAATCAAATACTTAATTATTTTTACATAAGAACACTTTCATATCATTAAAATCAATCATAAATTTTATTATCAAATTATACACATAGTATTCACAAGCATGCATCTTTTAATTATAAAAATAAAAATATAAGCATGCATAAAGTTTGTTATAAATTTATATTTAAATAAATTTAATATTATTTTTGAACAAATTTAAATTTATTAATAATATATATAACTCTACAAATTTAAATCCACTAATAAAATATCATAATATTATGATCTTTAAAATTATAAATGTATTGAAATAAATGACTGATGAAATATAATATTAATACATTTTATTAAATTTTGACTTTAAGAATTTGTTAGTGATGTTTTCAGCTTATATCTATTCCCTCATCTTTCTAGCAGCTACACGCGGTCATGGCGGAAGAAGCAGTATTAGGGTTTCTTCATCAACACGATGAGATTGCTGATTCCGGTCAGTTCGCTACTCAATCCGGCATCTCTCACGACGAAGTCGTCAACGTCATTAAAAGTCTCAAGGCTTTCCAGTTCGTCGATGCTCAGGTCTCTCTCTCTCTCTCTCTCTCTCTCTCTCCACACACACACACACACGTATGTGTATATTATGTTGCTGTGAAATTGATTTGGCTGTTGTACAGATTTCTAGTATTAGGCCTTTTTATATATGTAGATGTGGTTTGAAAGTCAATTGACGGAGTGTGTTTGTATTTGGTGATTCGGTGTTTACGATAGTATGTTTCGATGCTAGGTTAATTAGTTGAAATGTGTGCTTTTCGATAGTTTGATGGGATGACAATTAGCTTGTGGTTTTTTAGTTTCAGTAATGTGCTTCAGTTTTGTTGCGAGGATTGATATTTTTTTAGTGGATTGATTGACTATTTGGAGATGTGGATATCGATGATGATAATGTGCTTTTATAATATCAAAGCTTGATTTTCTATTCTTTATATTATATAATTATATGTCAAGTCCCCAAGACTTTTTGAATGTGACTCTGATATTATCTTTCAGGTGTGTTATGTTGTATACCGTTTTAGGCTGGTATTAAGAGAATATCACTGCAATGTATGAGGAGGTTGAATATATTTCAATTAGATACTTGTGCGAGTAATTTTATGGGTTCTTGTGTAGAGGAGTGGATTATAATGCTCGTTTTTGTGATTTTTTTCATTTCTCTGTGGTTCTATGATGAGATTTTTTTACATATGTACTAAATAGATAGATCCTCCATGACTTGTGTTACCACTTGCGTAGGTTTACAAATATTGATTTTCATGGTGGTAAATGTCATGTGTAATCCGAATTCAAATGGTTGGACAATTGGCCGAAACTGTGAGTAATAATCTTAAGGTTGCTAAACTTACATGACTCAACAAATTGCAGGACATTAAACGAGATAGTTTGATACTCACTGACGAGGGAAGGGCATATGCTGCCGCAGGATCTCCGGAAGTCCAATTGGTCAATGCTATCCCACCAGAGGGTATCACACTAAAAGAGTTGGAGGTAAGGAATTAATTATATAGTTTGGAAGATGCTCTCCCCCCATATATAATTTTTTGAAGCAAGCCTCATGTGATTAAACTTAAGATAAGATAATGCAGAACAATTTGAGTTAGCTTGATTTTTAAAATCAAAAAATATTTCACTTAGTTGATCTCATATGAAGTGTGTGTGTGTGTGTGTATATATATATAGTCGATGTCACCTTTCATAAGCATTTTTTAATATTTTTTATGCACAAAACAACTCAACAAGCATCTGAAACTTCTTAAAAAAGATAAGTATACTTACAATCTTATTAAAGAAAATTAGAGTGGTAAAAGTTAGTGTTTCATGGAGCGAGCTTTTGTCTCCAATCATTTAGATGCCGGGTATAAGATTATGCACAAACATTTCTTCTACTGATTATATGTTGGCGAAACTACTTAGTCTCACTGTACCTATACTTTCTTTCTGCACGTGCTAAATTTTCTCTCATTTATAAAATATAGAAGACTGCTCTATGTACAAAATTAATGCTTTTCTAAAATATTGTTTCTTGTGTACTTATATTATCTAATCCAGCAATAATTTTGATTTGTTAACTGATGCTGGTGTTCTCATTGTTTCTTTCTTGATGCAGAACAAGGTGGGATCTAATATTTTCAGTATAGGGCGTTCATATGCCATGAAAAATAAATGGGTGCAGATGGATAAATCAAAAGTGACTAGGAAGGTAAGTTGGTAGAGGATCTAATAGATCAATATGATGACATAGTGAATTCTTACTAGTTTCTTCTTAGCAGATAGATATCAGTTTTACATGCTAAATGGTGAAGATAAGAGCATTGCAAACATTAAATACGCAACCCTTGTTTTTCTTATAGCTGGTGTTAGTAATATAAAATATTGGGTCGACTGTTTCTGTGAGAGCACCTTTTTGCAGTAATTTATAATTTCAGCTACTATTTTTTTTTTTGCAGATTGCAGTAAGATTATCCACCCTGTCCTGTACTATTTCTTCTCTAATCTATTGAGTTTGTACCTTAATAGAACATAATATTCACTGCAGAAGTCTTGCAAGTTGCAACCCTTCACGTGAATGATACAATCATAAAATTTGCTTTCTCGGGGTATTTGTATGAAGTGTATTGCCCATTGTCAATACATACTTCTAAATCATGCATTAATTACTGTTTAATTTTTCAAAAACTGTAATTGATGGGCGAAACGAAAAAGAGTGTTCTGTCTTCTCTACTAAATTACCATAGTAATTGTAAAAAGCAATTCAAAATAAATGTTTTGATCATTCTAACATGCTCTCTAGTGAAATGTTCAAGAGTTTGACATAATTTTGAATTTCTTAATTTCTGCATAAATCAATTTCTTTGAGATACGTTTCACATGTGGTTTGATACCTGATATTGACTCGAAAAAACAGTCGTTTACATGATATATGTAAAATGTTTTTAGTTTAGTTCTTATTCTTGTCAAACTATGTAGGTTGACAGTGTTGATGATGAAGTTAAAGAAATGCTAATGCGGATACAAGAGGGAAAGGTGCGTGAATACATACTATTGAACAATTAATTGTTTTTGATCTTGTTCATTTGAAAAACATTTGAAATTAGCGGCAACTCTAACCATGCAAATGTAGCACCTGTTATAATTGGGACTGCCTCACTTTCTGCTATTACATGTGTTACACTTTATGATTCCAAAACAGAACTATTGTATGGGGAATCAAAGTATTACTCGTTGAGAAACAATGAAATTAGCAGTTCACTATTATTCGTGTTCACTCACATATTTGTGACGCAATGGTAGTCTTGATAACCTAGTATGATAATAATTTTTTTTTTGTTTAGAATGACAAGACCTAAAAAAATTACAGTAATAATCAGTAGATTAGTAAACTCTCTAAAATAATAATTTTCTTGGGTTGCTAATGTAAAAATTCCGCGTGGTAACTTAATTAGGAAGATCTACATACAAATATACGGTCCCTTTTATATTATCAATTAATATTCAAATTATACATATATTTAAAAGACTAAATTGCAGATTGATGGCTTGTAGTTTAATTTTTTTGCACAAAAATGGCTAAATTATTAATCATGCCAAAGTGATGGCTATTTGTTGAATTTCTCAGCAGCGGGCCCTTTTTGTTAGTTCACAACTAACGGCGTTAATGCTTTTGAAATAAAGTAAGATTAAATTGCATTTTAATGCCTGTAGTTTAATTTTTTTCCACATTGTTGGCTAAATTAAAAAATAATTATATTTCCACACATGATCCATAATTCTAAGGCTGCACAAAAGGTTAAAACCAAACCGGACAGGACCGAAGACCGGAAATTCTGAAATGTGCGGACCTAAGACCGGACCGGTTATATTCAGTCTTGGAATCAGACTGATATGAATCACTATTATTATAATAATTTATTCTATAATACTTTGAATATTTAAATTATGATAAATTCTAATATTTTATCCTTAAAATAAATAATTTAAGGAGTGAAATAAAATAAATATAAGGCTTAACATAAGGTAAAAAATATTAAGTACAAATTAATTGATCAATATCTTGAAACACTAACTGAAACAAGACCTAGTAAATTAATGTAATTGCGGCTTTTTCGGTCATGCCTTTCAACTTGAAATCTTGAATTGTGTGACAGTGTGACACACATTACAACTCTAGTATAGGCAATTAGATGCAATAATCATCGGTAAAGAAATAAATAATGTCTTTTATTATATGTTTCCTTCTCTCTGCTACATATTAAACATACTAAAATTGAAATTAATTGTCATAAAAGGGGCACTCCCATCATTTAAAAAAAGAGTAGAAACACTCTCTCCCATACACTTTCTCAAATTAAAATTATGGGTCATGTTTAGCATGACTTAATTCATTCATTTGAAATTGATCATAAGTGTGACTTAATTCATTCATTTTTTAAAGGATAATATGCTCTTAATTCAAAACAGATAATAACTATCTATAAAAATAATTGTTTATTTTCATATCTACCCACCCAATATGATTGTAGGTCAATAATATAATTATTGTTTTAATTTAGCCAACTATGTGAAAAACAATTAAACTACAATCATTAAAATGCAATTCAATCTTATTTTATTTCAAAAACCCTAACGCCGTTAGTTGTGAACTAACGGAAAGGACCCGGAGCCACCTAAGTGCTGAGAAATTAAACAATTAGCCATCACTTTGGCATGATTAATAATTTAGCCATTTTTGTGCAAAAAAATTAAATTACAAGCCATCAATCTGAACTTAGTCTATTTAAAATAATTTAGCAAAATATGATACTGTATCTCAACTTTTTTTTGGGCAAACCATTGAACTTATCTATTTTACTAAAATTGTATGCAATGGATTTTTCATAATAAATATAGTATCTTAGGAAGATATTAATAAATATAATAATTTATTGATTAATTAATACCTCTCTTTAAACTAATCTTGTGGTTTTGACAATATTAATAGTTAGAGGTTGTACTGTCTTGGAATTTTGCAATTTTTAATGCAAATGTTGTAGTTGATTAAAACAAATTAGAATTGTGTGGGGAGACTCTTTTAACTCATTTTAGTAGTGGAGAGATTTGGTTATTATTTATTAATCTTTCGCGATCCTTTCTGTTTTTGTATTTTATATATGGGCAATGAGATTCTGCTTGTCAGGCTGGCATATGTTTTTCTCTCCAAGCATATGTGTTTCTCCCTAAGCAGCTTAGAATTTGTTTGTTTCTCCAATTAGGATATAGAAACGTTCCCATTATTTAAAATCATTCAGTAAAATGCTTGAAGTACTTTCTCTAACAAGTATATTCATTTGCCATTTCGTTTCTGGTCGTTTACTTTTCACTTTATCTCCCCTCAATAAAGAATAATACGGCAAACTATAATTTCTTGGAAGTTTTTCTTCTATTTTTGCCCTCTATCTAATTTCTTAAAATTTACAACAGAATAGAACTTTAATGGATAAATTTTGAGTTAATTTTTAGTACATGCTATTTCTCTATTTCATTGTAGGTATATAATAATATGTTTATTCTTTGTTTATGTTCTCTCCCTCTTTATATATTGTGATATTCAATAGATTATAGTCAAGTGCAGGATTTGATGTTCATTGGAAAAATTACTAAGATTAATGATAGAATTATTTTTTTAATAAAAAATTTATTAAGCATATTACTTATCGGTAAAAGAAAGAAAAGAAGGGTAAATTATTCTTAGTTGTTACTAGGTTCAAGTAAAAGATTGATTCTATTTAAAAACGAAGGCATTTGAAAATTTTATTTATACTAAGACCTAAAAAAAGAATAAATTTTCTAACCGTCACTTAATAAAATTAATATCCTTGAACAGAAAATTTTAACAAAAAAATGAAGTAACTAGATGCAGTTTACATTTGGATTAATGGCCAAGGCAATAAGTGGCATTTCTGTCTAACTCAGCATCCTAGTAAGTAGTACCTATATTCTTCATAGTATGCAATAATTGCTTAATCAAACATGTTTGTTCTTAGAATGCTTATATTCTACTGTAACAATGCATAGCAATTTATTCCAGGTCATGAACACCGAGGATGCTGCTGTCAATAATCTCAAAAAAAGAAAACTGATTGCTTCACAGTAAGTATCCTTTTTTTTTTTAAAAAAGAGAAAAATATTACAATAGATTCCATCTCGAATTATCATATTGTATCTCCTTGCTCCGAAACTTCATTTCAGTGACATTGATCTTTAAATCTTGTGGTACCTATGTTTTCTTTTGGTTATGTGTTATGAGATTATTTGTGGAGTTTATTGTATCATCTCATGAAACTTACCTCGGAGTATATGCTAATTTTCTTTAATTGCTGATGTTTCTCTTTATGCTTTACAGGATATGGAAAGGTTACTCAGTGAAGAAAGGTGCCAAATATGCTCGTGAAAGGAGAAAGCCAGCTACCGATTTAACTCGAGATAATCTTCAAAGGTATATTACATAAAACATGCATGTTTTAATACGAGAAACAAACCCGTGGATAAACATAACATGAATAAGTTGGTGATTGAATATCCTTAAGGATTTTCTATTGTCTACACTACTAAAAGAAACGTTACAACCTGTAGCTGTAGGTATACGGCACAATATTCTTTAAAAACTATCTATTATAAATTTAAAGTTTTCAATAAAGCTTTGACTTTGCGCTTTGTTTTTATGAAGCCCAACTACTTTTAGAACCTCCGCTTAAATGCTAATGAGCAAGATAATGTTTTTAGCTTTCTTGTGCTTTTGAGAAGGGGGTTGATCTTGACCAGATCCGAGTTGCTTTTTGATTGTGGCTGTTGATTCTACTAGTAAAATTAGAACATTTCAATTATGAGGCAGATTATTATAATTTTGTGGACTGAACACAATGTAATGTCATTGGCATTAATGTTTCTCCTATTAGTATTTAGCCATTGCATATTCATGCGTGTCAGTGTGTGTTTTTTGATTTTTATATATAATGTGCTTCTCTTTACAGAAGCGCAGACTTCACTCTGAGCTAAGGGTGTGATTCGCTTTTAGTAACTAGGATCCCCTATCTCTTCTTCTTCATGCACCTGCTTGCAAGTCTTCACTCTTTTTGCGGACGCACGCTTAGTTCCTGAAGCTACCTTCCAAGGAAGAATTACACCTTAGATGGTGTCTCACCTTGCGAAAATTCCTGCAAGCTTACCATTTTATTCACGATAGATAAAGTTACCTTGCTTATTAAGCAAACACAGAATTTTTATAGGTGGCAACTCCTTCGGAATTGTGCTCATTATCAATTTATATTTTTATCACACAAATACTATCCATGTGCTGTTGTAAATATACCTTCCGTTGCATTTTTTTCTCGAAAGCATATCATGGAAATTTCATTCAGATAATGAAGCTCCTGTTCTTTTCGGGTTTTTTTTATTTATAGCTGAATGATAATGAACAATATTCTCTGGTTATTTATGTATCAGTACTAAGTAGACAAATTTTACTGAATGGATTAATCAGTTGAAAACCTGATAGTTGTTCCTAATTCATTTGCTTCTTAGGGATGACTGGAAGAATCTGGAGTTTAAAGAGTATAATTTTAAAGCTAAGGGTTTTCCCGTAGAGGGTGGTCATCTCCATCCACTGCTAAAGGCAAGAATCATAAATCTTCTTTATGTTCTCTTTTTAATTTTTTTAAGTTTCCTGTTTTAATGTCACAATAATAATAATTTTAAACTACACACCTGATATAAAAAATCAGGTACGAGTTGTATGATGCATCAACATGATGCATGTCACTAGTGTACTTGTTGATGCATTTTATGATGGATATTGCTTACTATCATGCTGTTGAATCTGCAACCGGTGTTATTTAAAATATTTTTTTTCTCATAGGTACGAAGACAAATGCAGATGATATTTCTCCAAATGGGGTATGTTCTGTTCCTTGTTATGTATACGATTGTCGAAGATTTTGAAGATTTAGTTATGTAGAAGTAATTCATCCTAAATCCAGGATAGATGTTTTTGTAACCTGTTTACACATCTCTGCAGGTTTGAAGAAATGCCAACAAACAATTATGTTGAAAGCAGGTTGTTCTCCTCGCTTTTAATGCCGTTTGGAAAATGATGAAAATACTAGGGAGCTTTTTTTTTTGTTTGCTACTGAAGGAAAAACTCTAGATCTGCTAGGCAATGGACTCTTTCATATGTCATAACTGAATGAAATTAACTCTCAGTGTTTGTTTGCTTCTTTATCATATAATTCTTAAAGATATAGAAGGATAGCCATTGAGATGATGTAGTTTCAGCATGTTGGCTGTTTGAAACATAAACATATACACAGTTTATTAACATTTTCACAAAGCTTATGTGGTGATGCTTTATTAATGAACAGTCTTGTTCTTCTGTCAGAATCTCCTAATTTTCTTAATACAGTACCTGTTTCCAGCTATAGTAGCATATGGTCACTAGAGTATTCGCGTACGATTAGTTCTCTTCAAATATTGCAACACAATCAGATGTGCCCAGGACAAAAACCTATAAAAATGCCATTTTACACCTCTAGAGTACGTTTAAGTAGGGAAAATACAATGTTCTCCTGTCAGTTGTTAAATTATGGAGTTTTAATTCATATTAATATATACATAATTTCTTGTTACCAGTGCCTAATTTGAGATCCAATCGGAATAATGAAATAAGCGTACTGTGATTTTATTATAGAATAATTTCTTTCCAATTTACATGAATGATGGAAAAAATAACAATAAGCCTGTAAGGTGCATGATGAATATGTTTGCAGATTTTAAAGGCTCAATGATCCAAGTGTATTAAATTAACTCTCAAGGAGTCGTTACTTAATTTTTTCTTCTCTAAATTGCTAACGTAAAATTTTTGTATTTCAAAAGCATATGCTAATACAATTCTGTTTGCCTGCAGCTTCTGGAATTTTGATGCGCTCTTTCAACCACAACAACATCCTGCTCGCGATTCACATGATACATTTTTTTTGAAAGGTCTGTTTCACTTGATTTTTCATCTATTCCCTTGGAGTTTGGTGTCCGTCTGATCCTTGGATGTTTACTAAATTCATAGAACCTTCCACCACAAAGATACTCCCGGAGGATTACGTTGCGCGGGTAAAGCAAGTTCATGAATCTGGTGGCTATGGTTCTAGAGGGTAAGCTTATATGTAGTTACATATGATATGAAGTCTTGCGCTGTCTTTTACAGGCATCATTACATTTCTTATTATTATCACCTTTTTTACCCATGATATGATTTGCATGATTGCATCAGAAACAATATGTTACCTCTGGTCACAAACAAATCACCCAGAAATGTGAATTTTGAAAATTACATATTTTCTTTTGAGGTACTAAATATTTATCTACTTACGTTCTGCTTATTTACATTTTTATACGAAGACATAGTTCTTTTTGGCGTTTTATGTTGGAATGTAACCTAACAACCTAACCCAGAAATGCCAAAAATAATGCAATATGCATTGTTCTCCAGTTTGAGCCATTACCGTGCTGGAAGCTATGTATACCCAAAATTAAATTGCAGAATTGATCAGGATGTACGAACTAAATATACTTAAAGATTTCAAAAAAAATAAAATTGAATATAGTGATAATTAAATTATTTTGGCAAATCCTTACAATGTTTCACTTAATTCATTATAGTTCCGACATATTCACAGTGGTTTGATATGGTTTTAGGATTTTATGGAACTTTTCAAAACGAGTTCACTCAGTTTCTCACTCCTAAAGGATAATATTATCAAAAAAAAATTTAAGAGTAATATTGATATATACATTTTACCATGGTTGTTACGTCGACGACTAGTCGCCGACTAGTCGACAAGTCGTTATTCTGGAACTAGTCGAGTCTCGACTAGTGAGTTTGGCGTCCATGGGTTTTACCCGGATCCGACCCGGAACCCGGCCAGAAACTCGATCCATGAACCGGCCCAAATTAAAAAAAATAGAGTTTTTTAGGTAAAACATACCCCTTTGTTTTTCCGATCAGCTATTCCGGTGATCCACAGCAGCAGCGACCAGCAGCAGCGGCCAGCAGCAGCGGCCAGCAGCAGCGGCCAGCAGCAGCGGCCCACAGCAGCTCCAACGATCCACAGCAGCAGCGGCCCATCTCCGGTAAGTCTTTCTTCCCCTTCTCTTCTTCTCTTCTTCTAATTTCTTCTCATCTTCTCTTCTTCTCATCTTCTTTCTTCCCCTTCTCCTCTTATTCTCTTATTCTCTTCTTCTAATTTCTTCTCATCTTCTTTTTTTGGCAGTCAACAAACACCCCGTTACTGTCTGATTTGTACGTATATATAATACATACACACATTTTTTTATCTTTTATTTTAAAAGTTTTATATTAATTTTATTTCTTTTAATTATGTACTTATATATACAATAAACTTTTTTCACACATTTTTTTATTTCTTTTAATTTTTAAATTATTCTTTTGCACACAAAAAAATATTACTCATTATTTTTCATTTGTTTTTATTTTTTAATTATTATTTTGCACTTAAAACATTGTTTTACCCATTTTTTCATTTATTTTTATTTTTAAATAATTCTTTTACACAGAACATTTTTTCACATATAATTCTTTTGTTTTACAAATTTTGTAATCAATCAGACATTGTATTCAATTTTTACATATAATCAAATTTTGTAATCAAAGCACTGTATTCAATTTTTATTTATACAAAGTACAGATTATAGAACTTATTCCACTACAAGTCTTTTTCACTCTTCAGTCAGTCTTGACTCCAACTCTACACCACTGTTGCTTGCTGCACCACTGCCATTGCTTCTGCTGCAATACCTGCACACACTTCTGCACATGTACACACTGTTGCACTACTCACTGCTGTATAAAATCTGTTTCTGATTTTAACACACTACTTCTGATTTTCTGCAGAAAAAATGGAGATTGAAACGGAAAGTACTCGAAGAGAGTTGGCGAAAGATCCTAAAAGAAAAGTTAATAGATCAAATGATCCGGGATGGAAATATGCATATTATTCTATGCCGGATGTTAATAAAGATGTTTTTATTTGCTTAGACCTTGAAGATGCTTAATTTTAAGTACTACTTATTATCTATTAATATTCATTTTGAACTATGAAATTGATGCGTGTTAAGTGTTAAACTATATTATATATTATAATTACTAAAAATATATGTATATCGACTACTTGTCGACTTTTACGACTAGTCAGGCGACTTGTCGACTAGTCAATTCCAAGGTACTCGGGCGCCGAGTCTCGACTTGTCGACTTAACAACCATGCATTTTACATAAAGGATATAAAACAATATTTAATAATAAGAAGATTAGTTATACGTGCAAACTATAGGCTATAACCCAGGCTGTCTTGTAGACAATTAAAATATTTTTTCTTAAAAAAGGTACCTGTACATTCCATGCTTTTCACAGCTTGGGCTATGTAAATTTAGTAGCTGAATTCCTGTCTATGAAATATTATATGAAAGCTTTTGTGAAATATTACATAATCCCTACACATGTTATTGACCCAAATGCACAACATATGATGCATAATATATATGTTTTATAATTTAATACTCAGTTAGAAGAATAAAGTCAAATTTAATAAATATTATACGTGTTAAACATTTTTGCCCTTTATGTTTGTAGTAGCAAATATATCGGCCCTTTCGGGCAACATTGGGAATAAAATGCCGAAAGGGTTGAAGTGTACATGTTGGCATACGTTAACATGTTAAGGCTATGGAGGTACAGTGTTTTTTTAAAGGTTTTATGTGTACAAAAGCTGATACTTGAAGGGCTAAAATGTAAATAAGCCCTCAAAAAATGTGCATGGTTCATGTGGTTATACCAAAACTTAAGTTCATTTGGTATGTAGTTCCGTATATTTTATTAAAACAAAAAAGTATGTCTCTTCGAATGTAACATGTTTAACCTGATGAAATAACTTACTTAAGATGTGTCAAATCTTGGAATGTGGGATAGAGTATAAATTCTGAGAGCTTTTCAACACATTTAAGCTTGAATTAGTAGTGATTCACCATACCTGTAGTCCTTGTTTGTAATTCTGTGTGTTCATGCTTTGAGTGCGCAAGGTCTTTCCTTTTAGGAAGGTTTTTTTTTGTATATGCTGTTCTATAATGACAACACGACGTCTCCTTGTTGAGAGATGGTTGTGAGTGCACAGAAGGGATATTCTAATATATGTGTTGTCTTAATGTCTTCAATTGCTTTTTATAAATATTATAGCTCATTATCTCCTGTATTAGATATGGGTATGAATGGAAAAGAGAGGAGGCAAATAAGAACCTTTTGCGAACTCATACAACTGCTGTTTCCTCGAGGATGCTGTACTCACTTGCCCAGGTTTGGTTTTTGCTTCTAGTTTCAATAGACAGTAACATATGATTTCAAAGACTTTATCAAATCCACCATAAGTTCTTTTTCTCGTTATTTATATCTTCATAATGTAAAGTGCTTCTAGTATATCGAATTGTAATTTTATTTGTGTTGTGTATGAATATTTTGGAGTTCTTTCCTATATATTTTGAGCAATTCGAGTTTAATTCGAATTTAACATGATTTCAAAAACTGATTGAGCATATCTTGATCTTCTATATTATACCTGAATTAGTGAGGAAGGAGGCTTGGGTCATGCAACCCTAGTTAAAAACAGTACTTCCTATTCTGTTTTTTGTATATTGTGATAATTGCTACTGCATTCCCATAATTAATTTTTTTTTGCCAAGTATTCCCATAAATAATTACCACATACTGCTGTGGTTAGAAACCTTTTGCCGGCCAAAGATACTATTCAATCGATCGCGTTTTCCGAAATGAGGCTGTTGATCGTACACATCTTGCAGAGTTCCATCAGATAGAAGGTGATTTACTCTTCACTTCATATCCTTTTTTAAACTTACTTTACAACAGGCCTCATGATATCAGAGCTACATGTTACAGATAGCCTTTTTTTCAATTTATTCTGTCTATGGAAATATCCTCTTTAAAGAATGTCATACTATCTATTATTGATTTACCTGATTATCAAGGTGGGTATTGAATTTTTAAGAAGATTCTAGTTAACACAATAAAAAAATCTTTTCATTTGCCATGCCAAAGTTGCACTATGCTATAGTAAAAGTCGAAGAAGCTTTAGGTTACAGACTATTGAATTTAGTGATGTTGCAATATGCTAACTTCTCAATATCTCTGATTCAGAAATCTTTACCCACAACCACTGACATATTCTTTGGAACAATTTTTTATTACCAATGTATTATTGTATTGTATGCCTGGGAGGCGGGGAATACTATAAGTTCAATAGATAATGTTTTGCTTTAAAAATTTAATAAGAATGCTAAATTTAAACCTCTGCCCATATCTCAATCTCCAATCTTAAATTTTTTTATTCTCATGCCCATTTCTGACACCTTGTCAAACTCACCAAAGGCACCTCATCAATGTTGGTCAAGTGATTCATGTTCTTTATGAAGTGAAATGCAAAACATTATAATAAATATCTAATGTAAAGCACTTGTCTATCAAGCAATTATAAGATAATAGTCAAGTAAACCAAAAATCTGAAGAGATATTTTAGGATATGTTTACACGTAAAAAGGGTCTAACAAAGGTTTTATTATAGATTAACAAAGGTTTTTTCTTATTGAAGAAAAAAAGAAAGTTTTTTGTTGAAGGGACTATACCCCAAACTGATCTTTTTTTAAGATGACCCTAATTAGCATTGATATAGCTATTTTATTTTATACACTGTTAGAACACCTCTTCAATTGTAAAATGCATGATTGTCATGGCGGTCAGTCGAGTCAAGTCGACAGAGGTCCGGCTAGTCTACTAGTCTGACTAGTCATCGACTAGTCGACAAATTATATATATATATATATATAATTTAATTAATAAATTTATATACATTATATATATTATATCTATTAGATTATATATGTTATATAATTCCAACTTTTTAAATTTATGACTTATCCAAAACTTGTAATTTACTCTCACAATGTACTCCACTCAAGCCCAAGCCCAGTGCTCTGCTCACTGCTTGGAACAAAGACAGAAAATTGGAATTATATATATATATAATTATACATACATATAAAAGAAGAGAGAAAAAGAGAAATCTTACTTGGTGAAGTAAGAAAAGAATTGTTGTTTCTGGGTCGTTCTTGCATTCCCCCCTCTTTCCACTGTTGTTGGTTGTTGCTACTGAATTAGGTTAAAATCTGTTGTTTTCTGGGTTAAAATCTTATTTATATGACCGGGTTTTGACCAAGTTTGACCGGGTTTTTTAACCAGTCAACAACCCAAACGACTAGTCGACCAGTCAGTCGATTAGTCAATATCATTTTTTTCAAGTCGGCAGTTTCAGTCGACTCTTTCACCTCGACTGGCGCGACTAGTCAAGCGCCGTGACAACCATGGTAAAATGCTTCTGTGAGAACTAATTTTTAGTTGTTCCTTTACCGTGTATCTCCCAATTGAACTGGTATAATTATCTGGTATCTTTATTGATGTAGCTCGTAAGATTCGGTGCATAATATTGTTAAAATATTGCTTGCTTTATTTTATTTTGGAACATGGTATTAAATCGGTCTTATGCTGTATTGTACACAATGTGTAAGAAGATACCAACTGCATAGTCTCCTATGTATACCTGGTCTTTTACTGCTATCAATTTATATCTTATTTCAGGCCTAATATGTGATTATTTACCTGTTCTATTATTATCATAAATATATATCTATTTCAGGCCTAATATGTGATCGGGGCCTCACCCTTGGGGACCTACAAGGTGTTCTGCAAGACTTCTTCTCACGTCTAGGTATAATAATATATTTTCTAATCTTTAACCTCATGTCCCTTTAGCTTCATCTAATTTCCAACTCATTTTTTCTTTTAAAAAATTAATAATACCGAGACACTACATTTTGTAAATTTGTTATTCTTGAAAGTATCCTCAACAAGCGGTTAGTCAATGTGTTTGTGTTTGCATTCCTTTTCCAGGAATGTCCAAGCTGCGCTTCAAGCCTGCTTACAATCCTTACACTGAACCAAGCATGGAAATTTTCGGGTAATAGATAATACTATACCTCATAAATGAATATCAAATAGGCTGTAAATTTCCTGCATTAAGCAAAGAAGGATATTGTGTTCATGCTAGCTACCACGAAGGATTTAAGAAATGGGTCGAAATTGGAAATTCCGGCATGTTTAGACCTGAAATGCTGCTCCCCATGGGACTCCCAGAAGATGTTCGTGTGATTGCCTGGGGCCTCTCCCTTGAAAGGTAAGCATGTTTATGGGTCATGTTCGACTACAAACTTCTTAAAGTACAACTCTGCAAACTTTTGTTATTCACCATATGAATGCACAAGATTGCGAAATATAGGGATTCACCAAAAAATCTGAATCTAAAATTTGTTTTGTAATATGGTAAACAGTTTTTTCTAAAATTTATATATAATTTGCTAAAGATACATGTACTATTTGCCTGATTTGTAGTTTCCAGGCTAAAAGATCGTTTGTATTTGAACATGAGCCTGTTTATATAATTGTTTCAAAGTATTACATTGCTGGGAAGCTAAAAAATATTACTCCGTCTTTTTTCATAAGCTGTAACTTTGGTGATTCCTGTATATATACTGTGAACAAATATTTCGTTTTAGAAGAGCCTTAGGAATGGCAAGGGTATGAAAATGTTTAGGCGGAGGAAAAATGAGAGGGAACAACCAAGATTAGAGTGGAATATATCTGTAATATGTGTATATCAAATGCCTTCAAAGTGCCTTCTCTTCCTGGCATTTCCTACCCTACAGCTACAGTTTAATTAAGATGCAGTGGTGTATATCAAAATTCAAATGACTCCTGGCATTTTTTACCCAACAATTTAGCAACTTCGAAATGGATGGGGCCCCAGAATGATAATAACTTTAGTAGATTTTAAATGGATTCTTAACTTCTGGCATGGGTTGATCTCAGAAATTGTGTAACAGGGGAAGGAGCCAGACGTAAATTCCTGTATCTGGTCAAACAATGCGATAGCTAGAGTGCTAGACACCTAGACCTAATGATTTGAAATAATATCATTCTTTGCATATTATATTACAGACGTGCAAGTACCCTTATTTTCAACTTGTCTTAAAGTAGTCTCATTTCTTCTGTTTGTAAGTTAATTCCCTGTGAGTAAAGGATTAAACCACAGAAACTTCTGTTGGATAAAATACCTGGGAAGGAATGAGGCATCATGTTCGTTCCAAGCCAAGTAAAATAGTAATCAGTTCATTGCATATAAGCTGCAAAAGAAATAGGTGTTCATTATTCTTACACAATAATGGACTCAAAGCCAGATCGACCATTTATTTATTTTAGAGCTTGTATTATTGTATTAACAGCCTGCAGCCCTGCACGACTATTTATAGCTTTCTTATATTTATGCTTTGGGGATGCAAATCTCATAAATAAACTTCTGGTTGCTATCTCTTCGTGCAACAGGCCAACTATGATACTCTATGGAATTGATAACATTCGGGATCTCTTTGGGCACAAGGTATGGCTCTCTGACGGGTATGAATTGGACAACCATATTGACAATCATTGTGATTTCGTTTTTCTTCTTCTTTTGGTTTTTGCTTATATGCAGGTGGATCTCGGTCTTATCAAGAGTAACCCTATATGTAGCATAGGTATTTAGTAGAATTTGCTTAAGAACCCAAAGTTGGCATACTTGTATTTTTTTGACACCCAGGTTTGAGATTTAGTTTCCTAGAAGGAAGATCTTTACATTGAATTATATATTTTGTTTATTGATATGGCAAGGTTTGATCAAAGTCATCATCTAAAACTATTCTTTAGCTATGAAATTATGCACAATTTAACAAGTAGATCATATTTGATATCATATCCAATTTATTATTAGCAATATGAGTACGAGTATCTGAACAGTGCATGCAAACTACAGTTTTATAATTTGGAAAAGCTGCAGGAAAGTAGAATATATGCAAACAATTCAGGTCAGTGGTGCTCAATGTGACAATGAATGCTCTTGTTTTATAACTCGTTAAACACAAAATGGTCTTAAACTAGTTACGAGATTAACCACCCAGGTGTATGATCCGGCAATAATACTGAGCAAGGCAATTAATCAACACTTGGGTCAAATTCATTGTCTCGTAAACAGGTAAAAGTGGGGCTTGTCTGAACGGGTTCGAAAAAATTAGGTTAAGCCGAGTTTTTGACTCGAATTTGATTTTTTTTTTTACTTTCGATAAATATTTATGTATTTGTGTATAATCAAAATTATATTTAAAAATATTACTGACTATTTCTTTACATATTATTATTGGTTACTAGTTTAATATAGTTGTTAAATTATTAGATTAGTTTTTTTTTGAAAATTAAGTTAAAATTCGATAACCTCGATAAGTTCTTAAACAAATTCGATAAACTTGAAAATTCGATAATTTCAAAAACTCATCAATGATTTGAATTTTAACTTGTTTATTATATATGAGTTAAACATTTAAACTCGAACATAATTTTTTATTTTGATAATTTTTTAGACTTGATTCGATTTGATAAAAAAAAAAAAACTCAACTCAGAATTAGGATCGCCCCTCTTGAAATCACAGTGAAACTTCGAGGTGCTTATCAACAAGGACTAATTAAGAACAAGGATAGTGTAAATATTGTAAAAGAACACATATCTGAACTCGAAGTTAACAAGTAATAATCATTATCTAATGTATATATATCCGAGAGATCATAAAAAATAAAAGATATGCGAAACAACAAAATTCTCGTCCAAAACATATTTCAATCAAACATTGTCCAGAAACTCAGAAAGTTGAGATAATGATATTGATATAACAACTTTAGTCAGCTGCTACGGAAGCCCTGCTTGTTTTTCTTCCACTTGCAACAACAATTTTTTCATTGTTCTTGAGCAATAATTTGGATTCATCTTTCGTCTTTGGTCGTCAAAGATCGAAAGGCATTACTGTAGAAAGCTGACTTCTCTTCCATCTGCTTCTCCATCAACTTGGATCATCACATTCTCCTTGGCTGTAAGTTGCAACTCCACTATCTTTTTACTCTTTTCCAACTCCTTGTTCTTTTTCTCAAGCTCTTCCACTCTCTTCTTCAAACAATCAACAGAATTCTCCATTATTTTCTTCTCCGAATAACAGTATATATGTAATGTAATATGTTATCACTCTTGATTGCCTGCTGCTTCTTATGTTTTGCATGAGGCTAATGGTGGCCTTATTTATATATTTTCTTATTGCAAGGTGGTAAAAACAAATTTCTAACGGGATTAGGAAATAATAAGAAAAGGAATTTTATACAAAATCCTATGTCCAAGAGGATTTTGAAATTTATTGCACCCGCCGACCTACTCATATTTGCCAAGGCTTGTTATGGACCGGACCAATATGATATATCACTATCCGGTGTAAATAAATTTTATTTGATTTTTTATACGTAATTTGAGATAAAAAAAAGTTAATTATACATATTAATTTTTTCTAATACTAAATATTTATTTAGATTTTTTTTATAATTATAAATGTATAATGATGGAAATTTTGATAGTGAAAATATTATTAACCCTATTTTTAATTGAACTAAACATTTATAATATGAGTGGTCAAATTTTTTAATTTTATTTTAAAAGAACATCTTTGAAAACATCATGCAAACTGCACATAGAAATAGGATGTATGTATACATGCATATACTTGCATGTAATCACTCTTTATTCCCATTTACTCGCCCACTCAAATCTCCATACTTTGAGGCGTTTCTGATCACCATTCAAAACTAACTCCCGTAACTCAGTAATTTTTTCTGTTACTTTTCTTACTCGATTTACTGAACATGTATGTAAAATGTTTCCCTTAATTTAATTTCATTAAACAGATTTACTATTTTATTAAATTATTCATTACTCATAACCTGAATTGTTTTTGATTTTTTTATTCATCTGGGTGGTCAAGATCTTTGAGAATTGAGATATCTATCAAAAATTTAGTACTAATGGATTTATTTGATCATTTTATGAAATGGGTAGTGATTTGTTGGCTGGTTGTTCCATTTGTTGATGGGTTCTATCTCCCTGGTAGTTTTCCTCATAATTATAATGTAGGTGATCAGTTAGCTGTGAAAGTGAATTCTTTAACATCTATAGATACAGAGATTCCCTATCAGTATTATAGTTTGCCATTTTGTAAGCCTTTAGAAGGTGTTAAGGACAGTGCTGAGAATCTAGGGGAGCTTCTTATGGGAGATCGAATCGAAAGTTCTCCGTATAGATTTCAGATGTACACGAATGCAACCGAGACCTTTTTGTGCAAAACTGGTCCTTTGTCAGGGGATCAGTTTAGGATGTTGAAAGAAAGAATTGATGAAATGTATCAGGTTAATATGAATCTTGATAATCTTCCTGCTATTAGGTACATGAAGAAGGATAATTTTATTTTACGATGGACCGGTTATCCTGTTGGGATTAAGATTCAAGACACGTATTATATGTTTAATCATTTGAAGTTCAAGATCTTAGTTCATAAGTATGAACAGACTAAGGTGGCAGGTGTTATTGGGACGGGGGATGGGGCTGAGTTGATTACTACCAATGAAAAAAGTGGTGAAACACACCGTGGTTATATGGTTGTAGGGTTTGAAGTGATTCCGTGCAGCTTTCAGCATGATTTTAAATTGATATATAAATTAAGTATGTATGATAAGTATTCTGCCCCTATCAAGTGTGACCCAAATACAGTATCAATGCCTATAAGAGAAGGACAACCTGTTGCTTTCACTTATGAAGTCGAATTCGAGGAGAGTGATATTAAGTGGCCTTCGAGATGGGATGCGTATTTGAAAATGGAAGGTGCAAAGGTACATTGGTTTTCAATACTCAATTCACTGATGGTGATCACTTTTCTTGCTGGAATAGTTCTTGTGATATTTTTGAGGACCATTCGTAGAGATTTGGCTAGGTACGAGGAGATAGACAAGGAGGCTCAAGCACAGATGAATGAGGAATTGTCCGGGTGGAAGCTTGTGGTTGGAGATGTTTTCCGTGCTCCAGATAATGCAGAATTTCTTTGTGTAATGGTTGCAGATGGGTTCCGGATTCTGGGAATGGCAGTAGCCACAATCTTCTTTGCTGCTCTTGGTTTTATGTCTCCAGCTTCTCGTGGCGCCCTGGTCACAGGAATGCTCATGTTCTACATGTTTTTAGGAATTATTGCTGGTTATGTTGCTGTTTGGCTGTCGAGGACAATTACATGTGACAGTTGTGGATGGTTCTCTGTTTCGTGGAAAGTAGCTTGCTTCTTTCCAGGGGTTGCTTTTCTTATACTGACCACACTGAATTCGCTTTTGTGGGGAAGTCACAGCACTGGGGCTATACCATTTACTACTTTCTTAATTCTACTTTTACTATGGTTTTGCATTTCAGTGCCCCTTACCCTTTTAGGGGGGCTGCTTGGGACTAGGGCTACACGTCTTGAATACCCAGTCCGCACGAATCAAATTCCACGTGAAATTCCAGCTCAAAGATTTCCTTCATGGGCTTTGGTTCTAGGAGCCGGGACACTCCCTTTTGGAACACTATTCATTGAACTCTTCTTTATCATGTCTAGCATTTGGCTTGGCCGCGTTTATTATGTTTTTGGGTTTCTCTTTGTAGTTGTAATTCTTTTGGTGGTGGTGTGTGCTGAAGTGTCTCTAGTCCTTACTTATATGAATCTTTGCGTGGAAGATTGGAGATGGTGGTGGAAATCATTCTTTGCATCTGGTTCTGTTGCCCTCTACATATTCCTGTACTCCATTAACTATCTGGTTTTTGATCTTAAGAGCCTTAGTGGACCAGTCTCGGCTACTCTCTACATGGGTTATTCACTCTTTATGGTCATTGCAGTTATGCTCGCAACAGGCGCCATTGGATTCTTAACTTCGTTCCTGTTTGTGCATCGACTCTTTTCTTCAGTAAAGATAGATTAAATGCTTTTCGTTTGCTTTCACATATGTAGTATTATCAGTAAGAAGTGTGGTCCTGATTTACCTTTCATTTTTTGCTAATACATCTAATATATGTGGGTGCTATTTGGGTACCTATGAATTAAATAATGAAAAGTTCTGTTTAAATGTTTATGGATGAAGATTGCTGCATTAGTATTACGATCTTGCACTCTATAAATTTCACAAAGATTGAAACTCATTTTTTTTAAAGATATCCAAAGTGCATATGCATAATTTATATTGAATGTGTTCAATTGGTCAGAATGAAATGGAATATCTGACTTAGATTACAAGTTACAACATTGTTTAGATATAAATTCGTTCCTTTCCCCTCTTTCATTTTGCCCGTGTCATACAATTGATCAACACATTAGTTCCACAACCCAATGCATGCAGTTTTCTGCATACAGTATCCCTTCAACTAGTTCCTTGCAAAGGTAAATTTGATTATTCGAAGTACGTATATGACAAGGATAGCTAGATTAACTGAAAAGAAGCAAAAACGAAAAAATAAATAGAAACTATATGATTGCAAATAACAAAAACAATTTGAGTTGCAACTGCTAACTTCTTGCAATAATCCTGTTCAGATAATATCAGGATATAAATCCGGAGTAGTTCTACTGCACTGCAGAACTTATCATTGTCTCTCCATACGATGGTGGTAATGCAACTCCATTTATGGTATATTGGTATGAAGTTCATTGAATCTTATTAGTCTTGTTGTACTATTGTATGCGATTAATGAATTTATTTGCAACACATACAAACTACAGATCTTCTTTTACAGCATTCTTTTCCCGTCCAGCTAAATAATATACATGCACACCAAATGCAATAGTCACTAATATAGCAATAACTATGCTTATTACTTTCTTCTGGATATTCATATGTGTAGAGAAGTTCCCGGATTTTAGTTCACCATTTTCTTTGTTGTTTCCAGTTTCTGCTGCATTTTTTGGTTGCTCTGTGTCAGGGATATTATCCGAGACGGTCTTACCATCATTATTATCCTCAACAACATTCTTAATAATATTCCCCTTTACTCCAAGTTTTTCAACATTTTCTTCTGCTGTTGCTTTCCTTTCTACATCTGTATTGTCAGCTTGTTTGTGCTCTGATACTTTATTGACTTTGTCTGGATCTTCATTCTCATCTACAGGCTTATAATTTTCGGGAGTTTTTTTACTGGATGGATTTTCTTGATCTTGTTTCTCTGCAGAAGCTATTAGTTTTGGCTGTGTGACGTAAAGTATTTGATCTTCAAACTTGGCAGTAATTTTGCTACTGTCACAATTTACAGGAATTGGGATAGTCTTCTGAAAGCGCTGCCAAATGTTTTCCCCAATGGGGTGTTCTCCGCTGATCACCAGGTTTCTGGCTTTAGTCAGCTGGACTTTAAGTTGCTCCTTTTTATAACCTATACAAATTGCCAAATGTCTTAAACTATGAACATAAACCCTGTATTTGAGTTCTGCAGACCAGATAATTAGTTAAAAGCCTTGTAGTCTATCTGAGTTCTAAGCTCTGTAATTCCATGAAACGCAACAAATAATATATATGAAAAGTATCAAAAGTATATAGCCTTTGTTGGATACTCGGAGAAGGTAGCTCACCGGGTAGATAGACTAGGAGGGTGTTGCATTGTGGCTCCTCTACAATCTGTGTCGGAGGAACAAAATCCTGGTAAACTTTAGTTGCTTCCGATCTCTGCATTGCTTCCATTCCGATTAGTGTTTTTAAGTTCTCCGAAAAGCTGTTGATCAAGGATCAAATGACCTTGTACAAATTATAGAATAGTGAATTTCTACTATGATTGTTATGGTCTTTATATAGGAAATGAGAGGCATTGGTGAAATTGCTTGGCATATGGGGTATGATTCATTTGGATACCAAAGTCATGTTCTTCTCAATTGTTTTACTTGTAGTACATGCTATTTTCTTTCCTCTAAAAAATATTGCCACCCTTTTCTTCATAATATAATTCTGTAGTCAAGCTGTGATAGTCACATATACTTTTTGACTTTGTGTACAGGCAAAGTAAATTGTTCTTTGTTTTCATCCTAATCATTCTTTCAAGAACAAATTTTTTTCCTAATTTTTCAGATATGCTTGCCTCTCATCTTCTGTGTACGGGAAAAAATGTAGAATACTAATATAAAAAGGAGCTATTAGCAACAAAAAAAAACCCAATTAATTTTCTATATTTTTTCAATTTAACCTATAGATTTATTTTCTCATATAAAATCAACGAATTTTGTAAAATCGTGAAAATAAGATAACCATGGTTAACTATTATTTACTTATCAATCTATTTTTGTCAAATCATATAAAAAATGTTATGTTGGATTAGATATATAATAAATTATTTATTAAACATTATTATTATATTATTTTATAATTCATATTATTTTCTTTATTACTAAAATAATAATAATTTTATTAATTATAAATTATATTAAAATAATAGAACTCATTTATAATTTTTTAAATTATCATTATTTTTATTACATATATTATATTATTTTTTTATATTTTAGTGGTGCACATTTGCTTAACAAAAAAAAGGTTAAACACTTTATTATATATTAGGTTACTCTTTCCAATTAATAAATTAGATCATAAATACATAAAATACTAATGAATATATGTTGAATAACTTATTTTATATTTAAATTGGAAAACAAATAATTAATTATGATTAATTATAATATTTTATAAAATAAATATTAAGTACTTTGAAATCATTTTTTTTTATTTTTTCTGTGAATTTCTTAAATTTATAATGCAAATAATTTAATATGGAATTTTTTTTTTTTGACAAACAAAGAAATTTTATTGATTATAAATCATTTGCCAATACACTTGAAACCTCAATAGGAATATAAGTCATATCGAAAACTCGATCTGGAAATGAATAAGACAAGCGTGCTAACTCGTGCGCCGCCTTATTAGCAGATCGTTTTACAAAAAACAGCGAAACTGTGTTGAGCTCCTTTAGCAAACTTCGACAATCAGTAATAACCTGCCCAAACGGAGAATGAAGCGGAGTATCACTCCGAATGGCTTGGACGACCGATAAATAGTCAGCCTCCACTATAACCTTACTCCAGCTTGCATCCTTGATCCAGCTTAAAGCTTCTTTGACAGCCATAGCCTCTGCCATATTAGCTGAAATTAACCCCAAGTTGTACCGTGTCCTAGCTTGCAACACCTGGCCTGTGCTATCTCGATTCACTATCCCCATGCCTGAAGCATTTTGCTCCGCAAACGTTGCTGCATCGACTGATATCTTCATAAAATCCGACTGTGGTGCCACCCAAATTTCTTTCCCATCACCCTCGACAAAGTAAGGATATTGAGAAATCGATTTTTGTTTTTGAGCTTGGGTCCATTGTAGAAGATACTGCTTAGCCCTTGCAATTACAACATTTACTCGCGTATAGCTATTGTTCCAGACCAAATCATTTCTTGCCTTCCAAATCGACCAACACATAGTTGCTACCTCTGCCCTCTTGTCTTGATCACATATCTGCAAAACTCTCTCCCACCACTGCTGCAAACTCTCATAATTACTACCCAGAATCTGAGGGAGAACGAGATGCCAACATTGAACCGCTAGAGCACAATGACAAAATATATGCTCAATAGACTCCACTTCCCGACGACACATTTTGCATATAGGGTCTACTTGAACATGTTTCTGTAAAAGAGATGACATGGAAGGTAAGCAGCTTGACAAAGAACGCCACATTAAATTTAGAACCTTTGGGGGAGCCTTGATTCTCCAAGTCTTACGCCACATACTATTTTGATCATCTGGCCTCCAAACATTTTTTTGAGCTTGTAAGAGGCGGTAAGCACTACAGACTGTGTACTTACCAGATGCTTCCTTACCCCAGTAGACTGAATCTTCCTCCAGAGTGTCACTCAAAACAATACGGTGAATACATTGTTGGTCTCTTGTATTAAACATATCACCCAAAATTTCCTCATCCCATCCACGATAGTCTGCAGCCATGATAGCACTAACCTTATGATTTATTAAGCCTTCAGCATTTGACGTGATGAAAGGGTTGTTATCATCCAACAACCAAGGTTGTCCCACGATGTTAACCAAGTTACCAGACCCAATCTTCCATCGCATTCCCGCAGAAATAACCTGCTTAGCTTCCCAGACACTACGCCAAACGAAACTGGAATTGCTACCAGTCGAGGCCTCCATGAACGAGCAATTTGGAAAGTACCGAGCTTTGTATATTCTGCTAACTAGGCTGTTAGGATTCGTAATAAACCTCCAAGCTTGTTTCCCCAACATTGCGAGATTAAAATCCCTGAAATCTCGAAACCCCATGCCTCCTCCAGATTTGTGCTGACTCAACCTGACATAATTCATCCAATGAATACTCTTACTTGCATTTCTCTTCGTGTTCCACCAGAAACGAGCAATACTCCTTTCTTAATATGGAATTTTAATATATATATATATATATATATATATATATATATATATATATATATAACTGATAGTTTAAAATATAATATATAAATATATAATTTATTAGTTAAACGAAGTATGAAAGGGAAAAAAATATAATGTTTTTTTGTTAATAAATTAACTATGAGTTTTCTTATATTTTTAATATCCAGTAGTAAATAATTCAAAAGAATTTATTATGTATTTAATCTAACATGAAATTTTGGATATGAGTTGACAAAAATAGATATTGAAACACAACCCATTAGGTAAAAAGTTGGCACTATGATATATATAATAGCTAAAATATATAACACTCTAACCATAAAGCATGTTAGCAAAAATTATAGATATCCTTTATTTTATCTTCTATATATTTGTTGAGTGTTTAGCCATTATCTAAAACATTCACGTCAGTTTTTTTTATCTAATTTAAATTATATATGTCAAGCCGTAAATTATATAATTATATATAAAATAATATTTTTGAATATAGCTAATCATTATGGCTAATACTATTAGAGTACATGCTCTTACAGATTCAGTAAAATTTTACATAATCATAATTTAACTAATCATTTTACCTATTTTCATTGGAGATACTCTAACAAAATATTTATATTATAATTTTACTCCTATCAAATTATCCAATTACGTATCAAGCAATTAACATAGTTACCAAATTTAAACATCTCAGTTAATCATATTTATCTACGTTTGGTAATTCTAAATGTAAATCTCTGGTTGATAGAGCGTTAAAAATTTAATCTAACCCAAATTATTCATGAGTAATTCGAATCTAATCCAAAATAATAGTTTATTAATAAATGTATATTAATAATATTTTCAAAAAAAATGAATTACTAATTAAATTAAATTTGGGTAATAAACAATACATAAATATAGGTATTTTTATAATATATTTTATTTTATATTATTATGTATATAATTTCGAATCAGTTTAAAATAACCTAAAATCAACTTTAAAATAAATTAATTTTTTTTCAGACTTTTAAAATTGATTCAAATTAAAAAAATCCTGATCCGAATTTATATTGTGCACGTGAATACTCTGATTTGAGAATCTTAAAAACATCTAAAATAATATTTTCTCTGTACTATCCAATTCTTTACACTTTCCTTTTTTGGATGTCGCACCCAAATCTTTACATTTCAAAACTTTCCAAAAATAGTAAAGTTTTATATTATAAAATTTACTGTCACCTACTATTTTCCTCCGGTTTTTCAAATCTATCAATTAAATATCAATTGACTCCACCACTTTACTCACTTTTCCTTCTTTTTTATTCACTACTCCTTCTTTTTTATACTACTTAATACAATTTTCTTAACCTCCTTGCCCAACTAAATGTAAATAATTGTTAGGTGCTGTTGGCTGAGTCAAAATTAACTAAAGAAGACTGCAAATTAACAATGTAACGATAAAATCGGTTTACTGGGGAATACCAAGTTTTAAATGAGAGAGAATAGTAGTACGTACTTATCCAATAAGTCTATTCGATCCACAATTTCCTCCCTAAAATATTTAACCTATACATATATCATATGCATCTGCTTAACCCTCTGCACCACTTCACTCTACTCTTATATATACAGTATACATACCACTAGCTTCTCTCTGTACACAACTTGGTAATAATATAGTTTGATGTGCATGCATGAAGCTTACATGTGTTTATTTATTTAGTTATTAGATTTTGTAGGTCTATATAATGAATGTGGCTGTTTATATCAACTATGCTTGTACTTGTTTTTCTTGGATTTACTAGTTATGTAATTGAATTGTTTTTGAAAACAGATTAGAAGAAATTATTTAGGGCAATGAGCTCAAGTAAATTAATCCCCACAGTGGGATTGCTGCTGCTAGTTTTATTATTATGTGTGTCAACATGTATCGGAGAATCTCAAGAATACATGGCGTACAAGGATCCGAATAAGCCAGTACATGTTCGAGTTAAGGATCTTGTTAACAGAATGACAGTAGAAGAGAAGATTGGTCAGATGACTCAGCTGGATCGCAGAAATTTAACGGTTGAGATGATGAAAAATTTCTCCAGTTTCTCCCTCGGCAGTATACTCAGCGGTGGAGGAAGCGTGCCGCGTATGCAGGCATCTGCAGAGGAATGGATTAATATGGTAAACAAGTATCAGAAAGCTTGTCTAGAAACCAGACTTGGGATTCCAATGTTTTATGGGATTGATGCTGTTCATGGCAACAGCAATGTTTATAAGGCCACCATTTTCCCTCATAATGTAGGCCTTGGCTCAACCAGGCAAGCATTAATATATGCCTTATTATTCTCACTAGACAAATGCAATGCTGTGTGTACATCTTTATGCAAATGCTGTTCTTGTTTAGATGAATAAGTTTATGTATCAAGGAATTTTATATGTATGTTGTGTTTATGCAGAGATCCGGAACTTGTAAGGAGAATTGGTACTGCAACAGCTCTTGAAATGAGAGCTACTGGCATTCAGTACGCTTTTGCTCCATGTATTGCGGTATGTATTCATGTATTCATGTTACATGTATATTGATATATAATGTGGAAATAATCTGACCTCAGGTAGCGTAAAGTCTAGATTTGAGATGTATTCTATTTTTTGTTGTCAAATGATCACGGGAACAAGTTCATTTAGATGTCTTTAAAAATATGTAAAGGTATGCAGAGATCCGAGATGGGGTAGGTGCTATGAGAGCTACAGCGAGCAGCCAGAAATTGTACAAGAAATGACTGAAATCATCCGTGGTTTACAAGGCCAAATCCCTGCAAATCACGAACTTGGTGTACCTTTTGTTGCTGGAAAGTAAGTAATAAAGAAGTAAAGAACTACAAATCATTATTATAGTAAGGATTGTTGGTGCAATTCCTAAGTTGATCTAATTGCTTTCTTAACTCATTTTTGTTATAATTTTAAAAAAATAGCGATAAGGTTATGGCATGTGCAAAACACTTTGTTGGAGATGGAGGCACACAGAAAGGAATCAATGAGAACAACACAATAGTAAATTGGCATGACCTGCTCACAATTCACATGCCTGGCTACTACTCTGCAGTCATAAAAGGTGTCTCGACAGTCATGGCTTCTTATTCCAGCTTAAATGGAATTAAGATGCATGCTAACCGTGATCTACTCGCTACATTTCTCAAGGGCACCCTCAGATTCAGAGTAAGTATATCTTTACCGAAGTTCCATATAAGAGTATTACATAACGAGTGCTCATTTTTGAGTAACTGGTGCAGGGTTTTGTTATATCGGACTGGAAGGGCGTTGACAAGATTGATTGCCCACCCCACAAAAACTACACTGATGAACTTCGACAATCAATTCTTGCCGGAGTTGACATGGTTAGTCAGTAGCTCTGTTAAACTACACCATTACTGTTTACTACTAGTGACAGGTCTTCCTAGAGCTAGGCATTTCATATTATTTCGTGTATATAGATTTTTGTATCTAACTAGAAAAGTTTATTTAGGTCATGGTTCCCATAAACTATACAGAATTCTTCAATGATATGACCTATTTGGTGAAGAATAATATCATTACTATGGATCGTATTGATGACGCTGTCAAAAGAATTCTGAGGGTCAAGTTTACCATGGGTCTTTTCGAAAATCCAATAGCAGATCTAACTTATGTCAAGTATCTTGGTTGCAAGGTTGGTTTGGCCCCTCAAATCTTTCAGTTTCAGAATTGACTATGAATGATTATTTTAGTTAATTTAACTTATTTGGCCAACTATAGGCGCACAGAGAATTGGCAAGAGAAGCTGTGAGGAAATCACTTGTGCTATTGAAGAATGGAAAAACGGCTGATACACCTTTACTTCCACTGCCCAAAAAATCCAACAGAATTTTGGTTGCTGGTAGTCATGCCAACAATTTAGGTTACCAATGCGGTGGTTGGACTATTGCATGGCAAGGAGTTAGCGGAAACAATGCAACCGATGGTATTATCATTTTCATTCTCTTTATAATCAAAATATTGCTTTTGTTCTCTAACGTCACAAGTGCAATGTCATTTGATGCACAGGAATGACAATACTAAATGCTGTAATGGCCACAATCGATCCAACTACAGAAGTGGATTATATTGAGGACCCTGATCCTGAATACGTTAAATTGAACAATTATTCATATGCTATTGTTGCTGTTGGAGAACCGCCATATGCAGAAGGTGTCGGAGATAATCTAAATTTAACCATTCCTGAAGAGGGTACAAGAGCAATCAGTAGTGTGTGCACCAATGTTAAATGTGTGGTCGTGTTGATATCAGGCAGACCTCTGGTAATCGAGCCTTACCTTTCACAAATGGACGCGCTCGTCGCAGCATGGCTACCGGGGTCTGAAGGGCAAGGTGTGGCAGATGTTTTGTATGGTGATTATGCATTCAGTGCCAAAACTTCTCGCACTTGGTTTAGGACAGTTGATCAGCTTCCAATGAATGTTGGGGATTCACATTATGATCCGGTCTTTCCCTTTGGTTATGGACTCACTACTTAAGCTTTTTAAGATAAACCTCCTCCTCAGTCCTAAGTTTTCCTAATATTTTTGTGAGGATAGAATAAATTCTGTTACTCCAAGAGTCAAAACTGTTTGTATTAGGTACCCTATTTTTTCCTTTCCCAATTTCCTAGTTCAGTTTAGTTACATTAATGGATTTAAAAGTTAGCTTACAACCTAAACGATAATGAAGAATTCTAGTTGCACTAGCCTGTTATTCTTTACAACTCTTGAGTAGATGAATCTGAATCTTTGTGCACATCCAGAATTATAATCATAATATTACAGTGGATTTACATTCTCTTATATACAGAGATAAATAAAACAACTCAAGAAATTTTAGACAGTTGGACATATGATCACATATCATAAACTCGATTCCACTATCTTGGAATTTAGACATTTAACACAAGTAAGAATTATGAAACTAGCTAAACATAACTTTGTAGTGCCTATATAAGTTTGTTACAAATGATCCTGACTCCTGAAGAATGAAGATGCATCTTCATGATGATATAAAGAAATTGTCTCACATGTTATTTATTTCGAATCATAAATTTTGTGAGATGGAAAGAATATAAAATGTAAATAAATTTGGATTTAACTTTTCAATGTCCTCTTCTGGGCACTAAACTTAAAAATTAGAACATGGTACCTGGCGCACACACCCACCAACCCATATCTCTTGGATTGTTTCTTCCAAGAATATCAAAATATGGTGAAATATAACATCATTGAAATTGGAAGAAATCGCAAATTTAAGTTTGTTTTCTCTGCAAAGACATTTTTTATACTCAAACCTCAATTTACCTATTGACACTATACAATTATGGTAACTGAAGTAAACTTCTCGTCTACAACCACCATATGAAAAATAAATCAAAGCGAACTCTCCAGAAGTAATGTGATATAAAGTCTGCAATCTTACCATAGCACTCGATATATCATATTACATACAGGGAGTTCAGGTACAAATTCAGAGAAAAATTTTTAGGTCAACTGTACTAAGTTGTTAATGCTACAGTTACCGTGTCCCTTGATCATCAAGTTGGGGGTGGGGGTAAAACTTTTAAGTAGAATTATACAGAAAAATCAAGAAAACGGAACCAAGAGAATCCATGATGGCCTTAAAAACATAAATGTGAATGAGGGAAACCAGTTCCAAACATAATGATCATCATGTTTCTGTATAAAGAAGTTGGACTTGCTAAGAGGAGTAATTGAGGACGATTTAATATAAACTTTAAAATAAGGATCTTGCATAATCTCAACCAAATTTGTGTGTTTGATATTCCATATACAAATTGTTTGATCAAGCTAGTTATTGAACTTCATTCAAATATCAAAATGCTAGTACCTAACACTAAAGTGAGGGATTTAACAAAAGAAAACTAAAGTAGGGGTGCATTCCCCTGCAATATATATACCTACGTATTCCGCTAATCAGTGATATATAGCTGGACGAAAAATAATTTTTGCTGCTACCGATCTTCTAGGGAAACGTTGTAACTCTTGTCTAATTTGCAACTTTTCATTGAGATTAATAGCTCCACTTCGGCAGAATAATGACAACACTCTAAGCGATGGGGAAGATGCAAGCAAAACCTTAATAAAATGGATGACATACTAAGAACCCACCAGACCATGTATATTTATTGTATAAAGTTGGCCTAGTGACATGTCCTTCCAATCTTCTGATTGCAAATTGCTTGCTAACTCAACGGGATTTAAACTCTTCACTTCATCCTACAAACAGAATAAATTTAATTTATAACTTTTTTAGATGAAAAATAAATTTTGTTTAGTGATTAATATTTAATAATACACATACAACACAAGCGTACAAGAACATACTATATTTACAAGAAAATCCTCACCAGTACAATGTCTAGTTTTTTAAAGTTGGGGAAACATCTGATCCAGCAAAGAGAATACGAGATCTGGCGCAAATTACACGATCCAACCTGGCTGAACATCAAAGATTCCAAGTTCTCAACTTTTGTCGCAATCTCCTTCATTACAGTAAGATCTGGTCCCAAAACCTATATTCATACATTACTATACGGTAAGACATGAGCCACAGACCATGCATTACAATGTGTAATGTATCAACTAACATACTTGCATTGACATTTTACCTCGAGAGTGAAAGCACTTATATATAGACCATAGAGACTAGGTATATCGCTTAGAAGCTTGATCAAACTGATGGATTTATTCATGTTGAAATTGATCAATTCCAGACCAAAATATTTCAGTTTAGTAGTGCATTTTAACTATTGCCAATCAATTTGTTCACTCGCAGTGAGGCGCAACATTGTGAGACTGTTACCATTTGTAAATTGGCTGCGCAGATGTTGAATCCCAGTACAGTAATATAAGCTCAAATACTTTAGTTGAGTCCCAAATGAAATGTCAGCATTAAAGGAGGTATAATTGAGTTTAACCCATGTCAAATTAGTGACATGTGTAAATTTATAGGGTGGATTAAATATCCACGAATCGAGCTTCAAATGAGTCAATTTCACACAATTAAACAAACAAGAAGGAATCTCATACGTAGTTTTCTCCGAATTAGTGAGTTCTATATACCTAACTCTAACTCCCTTTTTCAAGAAGTGCTCAATCCACCGAGAGACAGGACACTGATTAAGCTTGGGAGGAATGTAGAGACTAAAGCGCGATATGGGGCCGATATGAACCAACATAATCATTTCAACAGCTCTTACAAAGGCATCTTGATGTTTCTCTTTGTCTTTATCAAAAGTCAGTTGCGAGAAGAATGACTCATCAAGAACTAGCGGGGTGTTCATTCTCCATACGTACCTCCATTCTTTCGATAAAATACTTGTTCTTGCTGCATCATGAATCGACAAACGTTTTACGATCCAATGTCTTAAGTCTTCGGGCAAGTTGCTAATCCTATCTCTATTATCAATATGCAATGATTCAGAATCACCAACTACTGGCCTTGTTCTACTGCCAAGTTTCCTCCTTTTCGGACCAGCATCTACCATATCACAAACACTACAGTACTTAGCATTCGATGTCTTGGCTTTTCTAGCATAATATTGCCTTTTGGGGACAGCAGCACCAGTCATCCCTATATTATGTATCAGAAACATCATAAAAACAACATGTAAAAATCTAAAACAACAATACATACGAGACTAATCAATATAGCACTACCCCAAGAAATTTAACATGCAAAGATCAAAATTTTTGGCTTACAATTAAAGTATGCAATCTCAGATATTAGAATATGCGATCGATGACAGGGATACTAGCCAATATATATTACAATATATTTATGGGTACTAGTTTATACCCGTTTGTACCATCTCTTCTCCAGATTTTACGCATGCAAATGACATTTTTCTAGTTTCTAGGACTCATCTAAAAGTTGCATGAAATACCAAACTCTTAATAAAGATCAATAGATCATGCAGTTCAATTTAGTCAGAGAATATTAATACATAAAAAAGGTTATCAATATTTCAATTGAAAATTAACTTTATATATGAAAAGTGAAAAGCCTTGCTCATTCATCGATATTGTAAGTTTGTAACCGAGCTTGATCTTTTGGTTAACATAAATGTTGGATATCTTCTTGGTTATTCCTTTTTTTTTTAAACTATTTTTCTTAATTTTTTTTTAAAATTACTATTATATTCTAAAATACAGAATTCTATTACAATATAATATATATTATCTTACATCTTGTGCGATTCACGAATTTTTCTTAATATTTTATTTATATGATTAGAATTCTATATTTCAACTGACATGGCCATATATATAACCCACATAATTCTGCCAATACATGGCAGTTTCTTATCAACCACAACCAGAGACACATTTCCAGTATTTCCCAGGATTCCAATGCCCCCACAAGGCTGCCTCCATTTGGGAAGCTCTTATGGTCAAGTAAATTATTAATTAGATGTGTTTCAAACTTCATGGACACTTCAGAGTAGAGCAACAATGTTAATTGTTAATTTTTGACATGCATGAGGTGTTCCCGTCACATAGAGTAATATAAAGAACACAAGTCAACAGTACAGAAATGCTAATTGGCTTGACCACAGAGTTAATTTTTCTAATAATTAGTTTATCAATACCAAGCTTGTGGTAAAAAAATCCTAAAGCATCAGCAATAGGAACATAATCTAAAACAACAGAACTAATAGGCAATGATCACTGAATACAGTACCCCATTTTTTTACTTAACAGAACATTCATTCAACAAAGTAAGCTGATTATTCCTTTTTTCCCGAATATGGCAAGGAAGACTGAAGACTGATGCTCATTATTAGTGACAGACGGGAAGCACAGCTATCTCTCAGTTCTGCTCCTTGCCATCTGCAGCAAATTCTTTCCTCCACCTCGGCGGCCATCAATTCTTAGAACTACTCCATCCTAACTGGAAATATTTGGATCTACAAAAAGAGAATAGCTTTATCTTCCACCCACATAATTAGAGAATGTTTGTCGAGGTATTGGTAAAAGAAAACAGAGTTTGGACTTTGGATAAAGAAAATCTAGAGAAAGTGCAGTGGGTATGAGATGAAATCGATGGAACATAAACCTGACACGTGTCTTACGAACTAAAAAATAATATAGCTTAGATTTAATGAAAATGAGGACAACAGATATCTGGAAAGCAGTTATTCTTAAATAGCCGTCTATTTGAACTCTAAGCTTTATATAACACTCAATTGTTCTTGTCTTCCTTTGCTTAGTTTTCTTATTCACAAATAAGTGATAAGGCCTGATAAAGCAGAATCTCGCAAGTCATCAGAAATTTAAAGTTGCACCAATGTGGTACCTCAAGCAATCATATAAACAATACACTTTCAGTAATATGTCAACTCAAGCATAAACCACCATTAAAAACTGCAGTACCTAGAACCACGTGGACTCGTGGAGTATCTAGATGCATGAGGGATCATGTGTAATCATCAACATTCATAATGGATGCATTTGCATGTTACCTCTGCTTTAGGAATCAGCCTTGCTCCTGGTTCATCCCTCACGTCAACGGTCATTGTCCTGATCTCTGTATGCAAGCAACAGATATGAAAGATCTTAAATTCTTATGTCTGCTTTGTCCTATTTCTCACTACCAGCCATGAGCTCGTAATAAATCATGACAACTTTTTAGTATAGACAACATATGAGGTTCAGTAGTTACCTTAACAAAACACAACATGGACATATATTTGAACAGGGGTTTGACAGTGATATACAGAGTTACACATATTTAGAATTGTTTTTTCTGTTTGTATTCACAAAATATATAGAGAACTATACGTAATTTCGAGCAAAATCTTAATCTTCTCAAAGAAAAATCCATTGTTCTTCATAGATTCAGCGGCAGTGACTTTTGTAGCAATAGCTGTAAATGGCACAAGATGTAAATTTGGTAGGAAACAGTACAAAAGCAAAAATATTCCAGTATACAACACATGAGATCAAATAAATTGAGCACACAATTTAGTTAATTAGCATATCATCAGAAAAAATGAAGAACCCTGCACTTTCGATCATCTTATCACAAAGACAACAAAAGACAGAATAGAAGCAAAATCTATAATCATAGTAATGTCTGGCTTCTAATGCAAGTTATTGTCTTCTCAATTTCTTTTAGAATCTCACCAATATCACAGGGAAGTACCATAAAAATACAACATTATCATATTACACATCAGCATGTACGGTTCAAAAAGTGATGGGTGAAATCAGAGAAGTTTCGTGTCTTTAAGCATTTTTTGGGATTTTACATTATCTAGCTTGTATCCAGATATCACTCGTGCAAACTCAGACTTTGTAATGATACATGTCTGAAGCCACCATTTCACACAACTTTCTCCTCCTATCTGGGTATAAACCATCTACAAGGTTCTTATTTGAGCATTGTTGACGTTGGCAATTTAAAGAAAAAATTACAGTAAAAAAAAAAATTGTGAAAACCTTTAGGACTAATAAAAATACGAAGAAAACCCCCCCTTACATTTTGTATGTACATGTCAATTAAAAAACTTCAGGATGTGGTTTGAGGTAAAACATACCATTAATCACCAGTAATCTTTACAAGAACATAATCCATCTCTAAAATGGTGAAAGCGGTTTCGATCCCTTATGATTATATCCCGTTCAAATATCCGTGACATTAGCTTTATAGCAGAATGACAATCGTTACATGTTCGGAGGTTTTTCACCACTCGTATAGCTTTTCCTGGAGGTGTGCTCATTAGTCCAAAAGCAACAGCAATTCTCTCACTATGATATCGAACTGCTCTTTCCTTCTCCTCGTCCTCAATGTCATGGAACACAGAATTCATATCTGGCTCATGCCCATGTTTTTCTAATTCTTTTGCAATTTCGTCTAAAAATACAAAAATTTGTTCAAACTGCGGATGTGAAGTATCTCCCACCACAAACTCATGCACTATATTGTCCACCTCAATTGAACTGCATCCAGGTGTTTTACGAACACCTCTCTCCAGCATCAACTTACGGCATGTGTTGACGTCCTTCCAACGATTTAATGATGCAAATAGATTGGACAGAAACACATAATTTCCTCCATCACCTGGGTCCAACTCCAGCAGATGCTGTGTGACTTGCTCACCGATATTGGTATCCTTATGAATCTGACATGCTCGGAGTAAGCTTCCCCACACAACAGCATTTGGCTTCATGGGCATGGTACCTATTAATTTTAGTGCTTCTTCAAGAAATCCTGCTCGACCAAGCAGATCCACCATGCAACCATAATGCTCGATCCCAGGTTCAACACCATATTTACTACTCATTATAGAAAAATATCTTCTACCTTCAAAAATCTTGCCTGAATGGCTACAGGCACACAGGAGGCCAACAAAGGTGACTCCGTCTGCTCGAATCCCCTCCTTCTCCATGGAATCAAAAACAGATATAGCTTCCTCGCCATAACCATGCATTCCTAATCCAACAACAATAGAATTCCAGCAAAAGATATTCTTCACCTCAAGGCTATGGAATACATTTAAAGCAGCTTCTATTCGCCCACACTTACAGTACATATCTACAAGAGCATTTCCCAGAACAACATCAATTCTAAGTCTTTTTCGTCTTACGTAATTATGAATCCATTCACCCATATCTAGAGCTCCAAGATGAGCACATGCAGATAACAAACTAACCATTGTTACTTCCGTAGCCCTCACACCATCAGCTTGCATTTGCTGAAACATACGAATCGCACTATTAAAATCCCTGTGCTGAACAAATCCAGCAATCATAGTATTCCAAGTAACAGAATTCCTAACTCCCTCCATCCGAAAAAACAAATCCTCAGCATCCCTAATAAACCCCATTTTACAATACCCATCAATCATCGCATTCCACGACACAACATCCTTAACTGGACTCTCATCAAACAACAACCGACCCGACCTAACATCCCCCGCTTTACAATAACACGTAATCATCGAATTCCAAGAACACGAATTCCTCTCACCCATTGTCTCAAAAACCTCACCAGCCTCCTCCACACACCCAAACTTCCCCAAAACAGAAATCATCGCATTATTCGCCACAACATCTCTCTCAGACATTTCATCAAACACCTTCCGTGCACTCCTCAAATCCCCAACTCTCCCATAAAAATCAACCAACCCAGTTTGCTGAACAACATCATTCACAAAACCCCACTTGACCAACTGACAATGACACGAAATCCCCATCTGGGTCTTCCCCAAACCACCACAAAACCTAAAAATCAACGATAAATTATTCAAACTAGGCACCACATTACTCAATCTCATCTCATTATAAACACTAACAACATGCCCATAATCACGTGATTTCAGTGACAACCCAATAAAAGAATTCCATAAAGAAGGTATAGAATCTGAACATGGCAAATGTTTCAAGAAATGTAAAGCGTAATGTATGTTATGTGATATATATGCAGATGAAATGAAGTGAGTTAAAATAGCAGTTGAAGAAAGAAGGCCAAGAGTGTGAAGTTGAGTATTGATTTGTTGTAATTGGTTGAAATTTAATTGAGTGGTTTCTCGCAAAATTGATGTAATTGTGTTGTAGGATACAGATTGTGGGGGCTTGATCATACAAGAATTCATAGATAAATAAATACGCAGTATATTTATACGGGAATATTTGGGTAGGTATAGACTCTGAGTGTCTGAGGTTTAAAGTTTAAACATGTCTCTATTTATACATAAATACAACAAGTCCAAGCCCAACTTTAATCATTAACCTTTTTTAAGTTAGTTTAATGCAAAAGTTTAAACTTAAATTTTAAGATTTTTTAAAATAAATTTATTATACATGAAATTTATGAGTTATTGTTAAAAATAAAAAAAAATATATAAAATACCTCTTGTTGAGAAGCTCGAGTATAGTCATGATAATAAAACATTTCCAATTAGGACAGTGATCGATCGGCTTTTGGTAAAATTTAAATTTAAATATTTCGAAATTTTATAAGTAAATTTAAATCCAAATTCGTAGTATTTTGGGTCGGATCAAATTTATTTTGATTATTTAAAAATTAAAAAACTAACTAATTTTAATATCGTCGACACTCGTGAATCGTGATAAACAGCTATATTTATTGATTACAAATAATTGAGCTAAAGTTTTCATGTTAAAAACAAAAAATAATAATCAAACAAGGCACTTTAATCTTAATCCCCCACTTCCCCAAAAAGGAAAAATTAGCCAGTGTAAAATAATGGCCCTGTAGATAGAGCATGAAGCACTGCAAATTGCATAGTTTATGTTGGCTTAATTGCCTTGTTAAGACTCGGCAGTCTAACTAGCTTAAATTGTGTCAAACTGGCTGCCTTTGCATTATACATCTCTTCTAGACTTCTAGTTGGTGTATTTACTATTTGCATTACTAGATATCCAGTTCGAGGCAACATGCATGCCTGAGGTAGGCCATTCTTCCTCTCGTCTCTCTCGTCCTTTTCGTAGACGATGCTGACTCTACTAAACCCGCTCCTTTGATAGGGGTATCTATCGGGCAAAAAGAAGATATTCCAATACGATGTGGAAGGAAATGGTAATCCCCTTTTCAATAGGGATCGGTACTCTCCGATCAATGCTCACAAGTCAAGATTCCGCCACGGACAAGTTTTCAGAATAAAACTTATTTTCTCACGAGAAATGAAATGGGTCAGACGTGGGCTATAACAATTAATTTGAACTCTACACAGCACTTACATTGGTTAATAAATTTGCTACTCCACCAAAGCCAAGTTTCTACGAAATTTGCTAGGGCATGCATGCTTGTTCCAAAAGAGAACAACTTTAGATGAGTAGACTAGATTTTATTTTGAGGCTTCAGTAGTCACGGGAGAATAACTAATATTTATGTAAATTTATTTTTTATATTATATTTTATTGATATTTACTATGAAATTTGTTATGTCCCAACTAATAGGCAGTATTAGCTAGAAGGGGGGTTGAATAACTATAGCTATATCCTTTTTAAAATTTAGAACTTGGCGTTTTTAAATTTCTTTTTTCTTTTGAAAATCTTTACTAGTCAACTAGTAAATAAAATGCGGAAAGTAAAAAGAGAGAAAAGAAACAGAGTACAACACAATATTTTTATCATGGTTTGCGATGACACAATCCCCTAACGGATCCGCTCACCCCCAGTCCAATCCCCGGGTCCCTAGTCCAATCCCCGAGTCCCTCCCTGAACTCGAGATTTTGTATTATAAAAAGATGTACTCCTTATTAGGGGTGAGCAAAAAATCGAATAAGAACCGAACCGAAGAAAACTGAAATTGAAAAAACCCGATCTGAAACCAAAAAATAAAAAACCGAACCAATTGATCGGTTCTGGTTCCGATTATAGGTTAAAACCAAACCGAAAAAACCCGAACCGAACCGATAATTAAAATAAATAAATTTATTATAATATATATATATATATATATATATATATATATATATATATATATATATATTGTAAAAGGTATCTACCATTATCTTTAGAAAATTTCCTAAAATTAATTATATAAAACTACATCATTTAGACTCTATCAGAAAAATCTAAAATTAATTTTGAGTTATAGTTGTATACAAGAGTTGTCTCTCTTATAAATTAAGCAATATAAATCACAATACATATTCATGATTCATTGTTTAAAGTAAACTATTCTGTTGAAAATCATCTGATTAGTATATACAATGTCGATTGACTGCACAATTAAAAATGCGATAGTTTAATAGAGTTGCATATTTGAATATTTGTATGAGAAGACATGATTCTGATGAAATAAAATTTATATAAATTCATTAAAGTTTCTTACATGTTACAGTAAGTTTAACTTGTTACAGTTTCTTAATGTGATTCAAATATTTGAATGTAAATATATAATAATTTAAATTATATACTTTTTCATTTTTTTAATTCGGTTTTTAACCGAAACCGAACCGGTAAAAACCGAACCGGTCTTTTTAAAACCGATGGTTCTGTTGCGGTTGCGGTTTTTAATTTTTAAAACCGAAGATATGTGGTTCCGGTTCCGGTTTTAGCCAAAAACTGAACCGAACCGCGATCTCCCCTACTCCTTATAGTGGCGGAGAAGCCTTTTACAACACTATGTATCTATCTTGGACCTTAACTTCATGTTAACCCCTTAAAATACAATAGCAAACCTACTTGATTTATCTTGGAGCGTAACTCTCCGTTACCTCCTCACAATCAAAGTAGAACCCCTACAAGCTGGTCTTAGAGCGTAATTCTCCGTTACCTCTTCACAGACAAGTAGTACTCCGACGAGCTGGTCTTAGAGCGTAACTTCCCGTTACCTCTTTACAAGCAAGTAATATCCCTTAAGATCTTATCTTGGAGAGTAACTTCCCCTTTACCTCCTCAAATATACGTAAAAATCCATGCGTAGAATATGTTCCTCAACAACAATGTAGGTCTTGAATCTGGGTCTTAGGTCTTGGGTCTTTCCTGTTCCTCACGGTGCAAAAACACCCAACTCCTCGTCGGTGTGTCTAGGACTTGGGTCTTAAAACAAGGATCACCTCACTTCACTAACAAAGTCTAGACAACAAGTATTACGACTTTTAATATCTCTGTTAAAAAAAGAAGATTGGCCGGACTAATATATTACTGTACTAGACCAAAGAGACAAAAAAATATATATAAGATAGCCGAAGCAACAATATATATAAATGTGAGTTGGGGCAAGTCACTTAGTGGAAGGACTAACCACTCGAAAGGGTAAGTCACTTGTCAAAAAGGACGAACCACACGTTGTGTGCTAATGTGTATGCAAGAAAGTAAGTGTGTATGCTAAAGTAAAGTGCGGAAATTAAAAGTGTATGAATGCGAGTATTTAAAGTAAACCTTTTCTTTTTATTTTCTTCTTATTATTGTTCGATATATAAGGTCGAGGGTATATGAACTAAACTAATGGCCGAATATATTGATTTGATTTATATCAAGCTCGTTGAGTCTTGTTGTTTATAAAAGCCTTGATCCGAAGAACAAAAATGAAATTATAAGGCTCTTTACAAACTAACGAAGACGATCTAAGATTCTACGAGGAGAGTTCGTTTATGTCTATATAGTGACTTGTACGAATTCTCGTAACTCGGAATCAAAGAATATATAACTTCTTGAACTCGAAAAGTAAAAAGCTCATTTATGTCTTAATATAAACTTATACAATAAATCTTTTTACTTTGAATTCAAAGCTACTTCAACTTCTAGATCTCTACAAGGAAGCCTTGTTTATATCTCTACTATATATGAGACTTATACAAGTACCTTCAAACTCGGAGTTCGAAGTCGGATAAACTCACTAATATTCTACGAGTATGACTCCGAATAAGAGCTCCTTTCTTTCATTTTATAACTCAACAAGGAAGCTCTTTGTTTATACCTTAATATATTGGTTTATACAAAGTTGATTCGACTCGGAATAAAAAGTGAGACTAACCCATAAATATTCAACAAGTAGTGCTTGTTTATATCTCTATAGGAGACTTATACAAATCACTTTTTAACTCGGAATATAAATTAGTTATTAACTTTATGATCTATACATATGAGAAAGACAACAACAATTAAAGCTCGAGTATATATAAAACTGTAAACAAGTGCAAGTATATATAAGCTAAAGATCTAACTAAGCAAGAACAATATATATATACTTATACACTAAAGCCGAATATATATATATATATATATATATATATATATATATATATATATATATTTATGTAATAAAAGTAACCAACTTATGACTCTTGTGCTCTATAGAGAGAGACAAACTATTTTTTTTTCGAAATCAAGAGATACGAGATGGGTTCGTGAACGAGAGTTCTATAACATGTTTTTAATATCAATTGCTCTTCCATTGGAAGGTCAGTCCAACTATTATGTTACAATCCTCTGTGCACCAATTTTACACTTATATTTACACTTATAGTGGTGCTTTCTATTTCATATCTATAAAATTGATCGACTAACTCTGATATCATACACTAAAAGATGCTACTTGTATATAAATTTGTAATATCACCTATTGAGTATAAATAATCTAATCCCAACAATCACCAACCAAAAATATGATCTTAGACAACTTGAACTCTTCTGTAGAAAAGAAGATAAGCAGCCGAAGATTTAATCTTGTCCTCACTAATGGGAGAAACATGGCTGTCATCAAAGTCAAACCACTGGTGGCCCCCCTGCTACATCAAATCAATAACAAGACTTAGAAAAATAAATAAAATATGAATAAGGTTTGATACTTGTAGTGAAATGCGGAGATAAAAAAAAATAGCCTTAGGATGACATTTTCTACCCAGACTTTCAGTTTAAGTGGTTTTTAGGAAGGGGAGTTGGCGGGGCTGCAGAGGATAACTACTAAACCTTGAGTTTATCTTAAGACACAGTACATGCAATAGGCTAGATAATTCTAAATTCAGCTTTACATTTTTTTAGGCATAGGTATGACATGGTATAACTAAAATTACGTGGAATGCAGTTGACTCACAGCTAACATAGGTTATCCGAAATAGTAGGCCACTTCTATTGGGTCACATTACATGCCCTCTTCACCTTACACTGTAGTACCCATGCTAACACTCATAGATGCAGACAACGGTATGGATGGGTTCATTTTAGAGTATATATATTGGAGATCTCCAGAAACTAGGATCCCTGTGGTACATAGTGTCATGGTTACCTAATTTTCTAATTAGAATTCAGTTCCAAGGTGAACCTTTTATGGTACATAATCTGACCATGCAATATCGAAATGGGACCAGAGAGAGTAATATACTAATGCAGATACAATCTAATTAATAGTAAATGAGTGACAACAATTTTCCAATATAAAAGACAACAGAATGAATTCATGAATCCTGGACTTCAGCAGTTTTAAACATCAGTGGTCCAAAAAGATGTATTACAAGTAAAAATGCAAACCCATAATATTTGCCAAATATAGTCTCAGTGTATTCATAATCATCACAATTGTTATGTAAAATTATACAGATTTGAGCCACAGTTGTTGAAGAAGTTCATCTTACTATGCATCTTATTGGTGGTACTCAAATCTGGTAAACACCTATAAGTTGATATAAACCAAGACACGGGCAACCACAATTTTATTTCTTCAGCGTTGGATCTTATATATTTCCAGGTTTATATTTTACTAATTTTCTTTGTTTTCTTACACATGTAGTGATAAAATAAGATTTTTAATCGAATGTATCCTAGAATAAAGAAAAACAAGACCTTGAAAGTTGAAAAGAATATGAAATTTACATAATGGTTGGATAATTTATTTTGAGAAGCACAACTTACATGGATGAATGCAGTATAGTGACCCCCTCCCATGCTTCCATAATGGTTACTAATCGCATAAAGCACATAACAGTTAGAAGAGGCACCACTCTTGAAGGATATGTACGAAGATAAATCAAGATCGTGGACTGGAAAGTCAACATAAGTCTCTAATTTGTTCTTTAAAAACCTGTTGTATGAGAACCTCTTTAAATGAATGACGAGGATCTCAGGCAATCTCCAGAGATCTAACTTTTTACTGGCTTGACAATGCTTCTTGCACACAGGACAGTACCTAATAGTCAGAACAATGACACAAGTACACCAAATTAAGCAAAACCTAGAAAAACTTTGTAGTCTTTACTGGCTACTGCAGAGAGTTCTTTTCCTCCATATATAATTTATAAATGGCCACACTTTATTGAATAACAATTTTGTTCAAAAACTTCAAACTAGGCACATTACAATGTTTTCAAGGAATGTAGGCAGGGCAATGAGCAAATTAAAAAAAATCATCACAAACAATGAGATATATTCAAGCGTAAAAGTCATGGAGATATATACAAGGATACTTCTTAGGAAACTACTTCTAGGGATCTGCCCACTCAGTCACTCTCAAGGCTAATAACAAGCATAGTGTCCAAATCTTTCAAAATGCTTCTTAATTCATGAGCAAATTAAAAAAATCATCACAAACCATGATTAATACAATATTGTGAATCTAAATGTTAAGGCGGATCACAGAAGTATTTAAATTTTGGATCTACTAGTTGTGTTGGGTCTAATTCGTCTATCAACGAAAATTTTACAAGGCTGTGTCAAGTAAAAACTCTAGAAGTATATGTTTCTTCATAATATAATAGGTATAAGCTAGTCATCTTGAGAAGGAGAGGACTTAACTTAATATACTAAAGCTAAACCCTTACCCTGAAATGCTTTTTATATTTTAATAGTGCTGCAGGGAATAAAGCTGTAAAATCAAAGAAGCTAATGATGAAGGACTTACCACATGTCTTCAGGCCCAAGGGGCTCTTCCTTGAGGAATGCCTCAATGCATTTATACAAAGAGACAGACTCCTGTGGTTTCTTTGAAAAGAAACCAGATTTGTAGGTTTCTGGTAATGAGCTAAAAAGAAGTGTATTGCGCCGCTCAACCATTTTCTCTAGCCAACACACAATAACATTTAGCCTACATGGGAAGATTGTACATGTTATCTGCTCCTTCATTTCAATCTCGGAACCCCTGCCTGTTCCTTTGTCATCTGCCCTGTAAAAGTTGAAATTTGTATTTGGATGCACGTCCGAGGAATTCTTGTCAACGGTAACTGCACCCTCACCAGATTCTACAGATATAGAATCTTCCAATTCAGTAGTTCTCTCATTTGCGGTGCTCACACCATTATCATCGATGTCTGTCAAAATATCTGCAGGATCCAAATATGGATCAACCAACTTCAAATACAAAGCACGGATATCAGATCCATTTGTAATGTTACAACTAGCTAGAAGGGGAATTCCGAATGCTTTCCAACTTGTTGTCTTCTTACCAAGAAAATTGTTCCTACAATTTTCAATATTATTAGAAACATTTATAGAATTTTAAAATGGTAGAAAAAAATATATATTAGGAGAAAAAAGAATTTTTGCATCTAATAACTTTAATGTACAAGCCTTAAAAAAAAGATTATCTCTACATTTTTTTTAAAGAACTAAACTTCCGAACGAATCAGATGATTGAAGCAGCCTACAATAACAGTTCGGAGTTCATACATTACCTTATCCATATCTACCCTATGCAAGAGCACAAACATTTAGAAGTATACAACTTATGCAAAGTTACACACAGCATGTTTGAGCCTTAAACTTTATAATGTTTCTGAAATTATTATTGTAGAAACTCATACATGAAAGAAAGAGTTCCAATACAATTAATTAAAACATGCACTTCCCCTGCACTGCAAAACAAACTTTTCCACTATCAGTTTTAGTTTTGGATGATATATTTTTACTAAACATCCAAAAGTCAAAGGGTTATATAGCAAAGTCATAGTTAAGTATCATAACTTGGCATCCGAGCTATGATAGTGCAAGGTGTACACCTTGCCTGGGCTTAAGGACATGAGAGAAAATGATACTAGAAGTATCTAGGAGTTGTTTAGACTAGGATAAAGGAAGATAAATTACAGTTGTCTGTGATTTTGCAGGAGTGTAAGCATGACAAAGCAGAGGCTAATATCTCCGCTAACTTTCTTAAATATGATAAATTATGCAGTTACATATTTTGTCTGTTTATCCTTTTCTGTAAAAATTGCCTAAGATCCTTAGGCAGTTAGGCACAACAGACATCACACTTGTTTTGCTTCTGTTTATTAATGTTATCAAAGTGAATTAAGTTTTTGGATCACATGCACCTGGTATAATGGATCCTTATACTGATGAAAAAGTTTCCAATAATGCTGTAAATTAAACATCACATGAAGTTGTATCTTTCTAAGTGATTGCTAAAATAGTTGGTCATAACCACAAGAACAATATATATTCAATATAGCTTCAACTACAAAATACGACTGATGAACGGTCAAATAATTTGGGCTGAATTATTAGAAAATCTAGGTTTGTGCAAGTTAGATCTACTACAGAGGCAACTTTTAGCGCCAAACATTTAATAGATGGTTTAGTAAAGATATCGATATTATCATTATTATCATTAACATATATATATTAGTATTAGTATTGCATTTTTTGTAATTTGGGTAAAATGTTCCTAAAGTTGACTACAGGAAATTTCCTAAACTCATCTTATTAAAACTACCTATATTTCCAATATAAATATACTTAAATTAGTTAAGTAAAATAAAACATTTTAATTAATAATTATTAAATTAAACACTTTTTTACCCGTAATAATTAAACACTTTAATTATACATGTACTTGTGTTAGTATTTAAACATGTTTCATAGAAATTATTAATTAAAGTGTTTTATTTTACTTAATTAATTAGAGTAGATTTACATTACAAATACATAATTTTAATAAGATAAATTTAGAAAATTTCCTATAGTTAAATTTTAGAAACATTTGACCCTTTGTAATTAATATATTTATAATAATAAAAAATTAATTGTGTTCAAGGTAATTGAGCTTTGTTGCACTAAGATGTATATATATATATATATTAGTTGTAACTTCCTAACCAATGTGATAGCTATGTCCTTTATCCCTAACCTGCAAGAAGATTCTACAAACACCAAACGCAAACTCTCTCTTTTTTGGTAGTTCCAAATTTGTTTTCTTAAATGAACTGAATAATAGATAATGCATACATAATATGTATAAGTGCTCTAAATCTTAACTTAACCACTATACAGAAGCCGTTCCGTTTGATATCATGCTCCATCCAGGTGCAGATTTTAAAATACTTGCCACCTAATTACAGAAAATTTGTTCTCCATTACACACAACTAAATTTCTTTATCCCGTCAAACTTTCTATAAGCACTCATAGTTACATTATGTATTAAGAACCTGAATGTATGGACCAACTACAAAAAGGAATCCAGTATTGTAATATAGAAACTTTTTTACTTACTCTTCCATCTGCTGATGCATGAACACAACGAGAGGCAATTTCCCAAAATCTTTTGGTAACCGATAAGCAACTAATCGATCCTCATCTCTAATTAACGATAAAGAATCAGAAGGGTCCTCTAAATAACGAATAATCTTATTGTTGTAAACCTGCACAAAAAAATAAGAACATGAGAGCTCAAAAGAAAGTAATATTACCTAAGATGCTGATTTTGTGACTCATAAGAGCAGCAGAATTATACCTCCACCACCAAAAGGGTTTCATCAATTCCTAATGAACAAGAACTTCCTAGGGCCTGATTAAGATCTTCCAATTTCCCATTCTTAGGAACAGTAATAGTGACAGAAGATTTCTGAGAACTTCCGTCTGTCGTCATAACTGTCACAGTCATTGTTCGTATTGATGTTGAAGGTAACGGCAACGAAACATACATAAATGGATCAAATGTGATTGAAGACTTCCAACAAAGAGGACACACTAGCGTTGATCTATACTGCCCCTGTAATCATGTTTATAATGCAATAAGATTTCATAAATGTTAGCAATAATGTACCTACTCATGTAACTCCCCTGATTCCAGCAATAGGATATGGAAACATATAGAGCTATTATGGAATGCACTGCATTGTCCATCAAGTTTATTTTAAGAAAATCCCCAAAGTAATTTCCATATAAACAGTAAAGCTGCTGCCATTAATTAAACTGTACACTCTTACAAACCCTATCGATGACACACTGGTATATAAAACTTGGTTTAGACTAAGCTGCATGTAGACTGGACTTGATCTATGATCTTAAAAAGGCAAACGATTCAGAAACCTTGGTGTAATGAATATTCAGTACACACACCTTATCAGACTAACAAATTAATATTGCAAAAAACCACGTGAAGCATAAACATTTTAAATGCATATCTTAAAAAGGCACTAAACATCAAGTTTATTAGTTAAGCAAATAATTGCGTTAGGAATTAAAAGCAATAAAGGGGACTTCATTAATGTTTTACATAAACCACAAGACAGCATCAACTTGAAATAAAATTTGAGTCCTTTGATGGAGTCATGAAACAAGACTCTATCCGGTGTGCACACTACTGCTAGTAATCAAAAGATGGGGGTATCTTCAATGAAGCGAAGAGACATAAAGACCCTAACAATAACAAAACACCTACAGAGCCCTTAAACAGAATCTTGTAACAAGACTCTAACCGATGTGCATTCCTGCTAGTAATGTACATTGGAACTTTAAATTATTAAATAAACTGAAGAGACAGAAAGACCCCAACAATAGAAAACACCTAACTGAGCCGTCAAAATAATTAAGCCAATGATTCTTCTCCTTACATAAAATTTACAGCAACTATGACTAACTGCCACCACCTTCTCTACTTTTTTAATCTAACCCATCTTCAAGCATACCCAATGCTAACAAGCACAAAGTGAAATCAATGGCGGTCACAAAATTCAAGACCTCAACTATAAAATCACATGACCAAGAAATTATCCGCCATAGAAACCAATTTAAAATTATTTATCTATTTCTTGTTGTTGGTCCATAGGGTACAACACAAACCCGAAGCCTAAAAGCATATAGTCAAACCCGAACACGAAATGATTATTTAACTTGTTCGGAAAGCTATCATAAATTGCATTGAACACATCTAAATGGTACTTCACATATATGCAGATTCAACATAATTGACAAACAGGAAAACAGAGATAAAGTACGGACTTGGCATAAATCAACGATAATAGAGTCATTTCGGGCCAAATGAATCTGCCAGTATTCATCTGCTACTTCTTCATCTGGTCGACCATCTGAATCTTTAACTTCAGCATACGGTTTGTTTTTCACGCGATTTACATCTTCATGAAGTCCATCTAATAAAAAAGCAAGGAGTTCCTGCCATTTAATTTTATCACCTTACTCTTTGGGAAAGATACATTATGCCTAACCCAATACATAAAACTTGCATATCTTCCCCTCGAGCCCCAACCTTAATTAAAGATGAGAGAACAAGAAACAGATCTAATTCAAAAATTAAGGGCTAGTAAAGACCACAAACTTGAGAATCATGCTGATTAAAACCACTGAACTGCGGAGCAAAATGAGCAAGCTTCGACTTAAATGTTCTTGGTGCTACTGGTGTTGCTCCGGGAGCCCATAACTGCTTCAGCAATTCTCCAAAAGAGGAAGCAATTTCACCCTGCACAAGTCCTAGATTATTAGGCATTTTAATCCATATAATATGTGTAATAAGAAAATGTGAGGAACATCTATGCTAGTGGGTGGTATAAACTTAAGGAGATTATCAACACTTTTTCAAATATTCTATTGTGTGGGTGGGTGCAGAAGAAACTAAAGGAAAAGACCAATAGTGACAAATAATAGCTACATAATTCATAATACCTCCGTCCCAAATTATATAAGTCACTTCTTTTTCATTTTTTTCACGCACTCTAAGGCCTATAAAACAGGTAACTGTACATATATAGAGTCTTACTCCACTAGAAACCATTATTAGGCTAGAAATTAGAAACTAAATATAGCACATATGGTATGCAAACTGATCATTAAGACATGGAGAAAAATACAGTGAAGTCAGATTTCAAACAAAACTCACCGATTGGCGGAAAAAATCAAATTAAAAACAGAGATGATTAGGTGAGATTGTGTGTGTGAGGGTGTATTGTATTTGTGTGTTGTGCCTCTAGGGGGCCATTAGATTAGATTGATCTAAGGGCTAAGATTAGTTTCTAGTTTCTATTTTAATTTTGGTTTCTATTTGATCACATATATATATATATATATATTTGTTTTGTATAATAATAGAAAGTTCAAATATTTATACAGAACAAAATATACTATTTCCCAGTACCAATTTTAGAAACCCTAGAATGGGTAGGGAGAAAAAAAGTGGCTCGTATAATTTGGAAAGGATGGAGTAAAATCTAAAAAATACCATGAAAAATGACAAAATAAAGAAATAACATACATTCATGCCCAATGGATTCTCGTAATTTATTTCGCGCCCGTAATCTCCAAGAAAGTAGTCAACAAGCTTTGGTGTATGTCCCAAGCACTGAAGTGCACTATTCATAAAGCAAGTGTTCCCCAAGTTCTGTAATCCGGTCAAGCCCAAGGAACCAGCCTCACGAGCGTTTCCATGAAAGGTTGGCAAACTACTTTGGACAAGATTTGAATTGAACTTTCCAGAATCATTGTTCATCATAAGTGAAGTTGCATTAGGATGTTGTCCTGCCATCTCATCCTTTTTTATTTCATTTCTACTACTATCTGATAAACCATAAACTTGCAGCTTTAATAAAATCTGCAGACAGTGGAAGAAAACAATAAAATAACAGTGTGCATGTACCAATATTACCAATTCTGTTGTAAGAAACAAATAAAAATATATATAGCATCGCAGGAAGAGATTCATAGACATCTTTCAGTAATGCTTGGTGAAAAATCTACAACCTGAAAGTTTTATATTAAAAACTGTCCATTGATAAATGTCTCCTTCAAGAACACAGTTTCTCTAACAAAAAGTTTATTTGTAAAAAGGGAAAATTTTATTATATAGTAACTACAATATATTTTACAATAGAAAAAGGCATGATTGCCATAGATGATAAGAAAACTGAGTTCAGGTAAAACAAGTAAAAATTCATCAAATATTGTCACTAACAACACTTTTAAACTGAGTCACTGAAAGTGTGAAGTAACAATAAACCATGTCATGCGGATGTTTGCAGTATGAAGAAGATATCGTCTATATAAATACATACAAATGTATTAAAATATCATTAGTTAAGTCAACTGGATATCCTAGATTACAAACTCATAAGAAACCTTTAGGTATAAAAAGAAGCCACTAATTTGGAGAGTTGATCACTTAGAACCCATGACGCATCTTTAGGGAGATAATTAAACAATATTTCATATATTAGAATGTGAGATTCTGGAGGAGGCCAGGACTCAAACTTGAGACCTCCAGGTAGACCCGAGCTCCAATACCATGTATTCAACTCCCTCTGAACAAGGGCGTTGGCCCTTTTTAGGTAATCCAATTTGTATAAGCACATATCTCACACGTCTAAAATATTCATTATATTTCTAAAAAGGAAAAAATAATCTATAATGTACTAAGAATCCGTATTAAACAGGAAAAAATAAACAAACAAATGTTACTAAGTGTAATGCACATAAAAAGGTATTGTTAAAGGATAAAATTAGAGCTTGGACTATAGCATAAATTATACATGTGTTTGGGTTAGACCATAGCACAAGAACCATGTCTCGTGAATGAATACAGAAAACAACTTCCAGCTGAAATCTGGAAAAGTTAAACAGCTTTTTTCACTTTTCTTTGTCTATTAGTTAAGTTTAAGCTACTTCATTCATCCAATTACTTTTACAGAGTAAAACAATAAATCAAATACTATATTAGACTTGAGCATATATGAACACTGTATCTACAAACAAGAATCAAGAACTTACATCCTGATCCGCCTGTGGCTGGGAGTGTAGGATTCCTGTATCTTTTTCGATCAGAAAATATTGAGTCGTTTGCCCAGAAAAATCCCAAATACGTAACTGCGAACATGATAAGTAGAGAGCCGTCAAAATTAACAGTACTAAACATTGCGTCATTTAAGAAGCACAACTATATTCTAACAGCCTGAAATTCGCAGAAAATATAAAATTTGAAAGCTATTGGGGCTGCAGTCTCACAATGTCTTTGTTCCATACCATGCTACTTTCAATGGCTTCCTAATTATGAAATCTTAATTTCCCTTTATGTAGCTCTTCTGGTTGACTTATTTCCTCTTTTGCATAGATTATTTATGATGCAATTCATTTTCTAGGTGCAAGCACTCACAAGAAAACAAAGTGATACTACATGCAGATTATATGTAACAGATTACTTACAATCTCCGGCTCAATACTGAAAATCTTGCAGGCCCTTCTAAAACACTCAGTTGCATTATCCTGAAAAAGACAAACCTTTATGTCTCACACACACACACACATATATGAAATTAAAATCAACATAACATGGTTCCTAACAATTTAAATCTAAGTATAAAGGGAGAACATGACAAGTCACTTTGTAATTTATAAAGATCTAAATGTTACTCAACCATGCCATGTTATATATAAAAAAAGCAATCAGCATACTGCAACTCCCAATATAGGTCCCAATACTTCTGCTGATTTATTTTACAGGATACTCAATTCATTTACCCCTTTTTCCTTGCTCTCTTTCAAGTTTCTGCTTGTCGGACAACTAGTCTCGTCTCCTCTAACTCATCCAATTGTCATACATTGCATACTGTTGCTCCATGTTTTTCTCCTGGGCACCCTTATTTATCAAAATAATACTAGACCAGGGAGTTCCTTCACCAAATCCTAATATCTTGCTATTTTATTAAGGTTTATTAATCTGACATTCTAGAAACAAACATTTTGTCCAAGATAAAGAAAGCTTAAATGAAAAATGGCAGATTAAATAATAAATTAAGAACACATGTGCAAAAGAGAGGCAAACACAGATATATTTGATAAGTATCTTAAAATTAAGCAATTATAATTTATAAGTGCACAAATACTTTAACTGCTACCCACAACAATCAAAGGAGGACATAGGCTAGATTATGCACCTTCTTGCTTATTCTAACGCCTAATAAATTGTCTTCACTTGGAGTAGAAAGCCTAAGTTGTAAAGGATATATATCACTCATATCATCTTCACAAGCTAAAAAGGTTCCACTGTTCTTTGATGCAGCTTTTGATTTGCTGTGCCTAAAGGAGAACAACATAAGATCACAACGATGTCAGTAATGAGATACAGTGAGTTATGGCCAAAAAGGAGAGGACCTACAAAAGTATTCATGATCGAACAATCAACAGATACATATACAGACAACGGGGAAGGAAAATGAGTGCGCACTTTTTTCGTACATGTATATATTTGCATATATGTATGCGCCTTAGAGACAAAAAAAGAAAGCACATGGTTTCACATTTTTGAAAAAAACACACACTTGCATAGAATGCATGTGAGCCTGTATGCATCGGTGTTCATTCAAGTATATTAAAATACTGATAAATTCATGACTTAACCATATAGCAGCAATATTCTAGAATGGCTGGAAAGAATGCTATTACATAGTTTCAACTGGACAACAATAGATAAAACGATGATCAAGTGGAGGGAAGACTGCAAAAAGTGAGAGCTCAGGAACTCAAGTGCCCATAAAATCTCTTTTAAGTTAGATGGAAGAAAACAAACATTAAAAGAAAATATACTAATGACATTTATATATATAAAGAAAAACTTAATAGCAACATTTGGGAACAACTCCGAAAATATTAAATGAGCAAGGAGTCATTAATAAGTCTAAAAGTTCTATAAATAACTGAGGAAAGAATGGTTTCTGCAGAAGAAAAATTACTTACTAACAAATGCATACTAATTAACATGGATTTGTTATCCAATGACTAAAGTGAATAATTAATTAAAATCAGCAAATAAGAACTGAGAAAACAAGAAACACGACAATGCAGAACATCAGAACTAATGCGTGTTAAGTTACTAGTTCTCCTAAAACCTCAAGGTGTTAGGAGACTGACTTACCAGGATCTTATATTGTATTCTAATATTCCCCCTCACTCGAAAGTCCATTTATAGGTCAAGAGTGGATCACAGGCATGGGGGCAATAACAAGCCTTTCGTGTCCATAATTAATTATGAGAATATTGGGGGTGACAGGGAGTCGAACCTTAGACCCTGCTGACTGGAGCTCTGATACCATGTTAAGTTACCAGTTCTCCTAAAACTTCAAGGTGTTAGGAGACTGACTTACCAGGATCTTATATTGTATTCTAACATTGCGCACATACAACCCGACCAGCACAAACAGCCCATTCAATATCCCAGTTAAATGGAAGCTTCAAATTAGGTAGCAACCCAAATTGATAGAAGGAAAAAGTTCCAAAAGGTTCACATTTTAAAATTGGTAAGGTTACCCACCCCACACTTAGGTGCTAACTCATCTTTGGCAATTCTAAGTTACTCGCATTCCAAAACCTCAGAAACTTGATCCCTTAAATTAAAAAACACTGCTACTAACCACTTAACAAAAAGAAAGAAAGAATTGGTACTTGCCATTTGAGTGCTTGCAACCACATCACTCCGGGTACTAGGGCATAGTCGCGGCCTGAAATTCCAACCCCACCACTCTGAGTATCCTGCAAAGTATCATCCTCTCTGCTAAGATTAAAAACGATATCTGAACTGAATATGCTGTTGATTATTTTCATCGGCCCTGACGAGGTCGGTGATGCAGTATATAAGATCCCTCCCTTCCAATCTGATACAGTTTCCGACGTAGATTCTTGAGCTTCCTTCCACCACCTATATATCACCAATGTGAATGCATATATAGTAATTTTATCAGGTTGAGGTTAAAAGAGATCAGAATTTATTCTTTGTCCGGGTTATCTTATAGTATATCGAAATAAAAAATGAGCATCATGTTTTGCACGCACAAGAACCATATATTTATCGAATCACAGTTGGAAAAACATATTATTAGGATGGAAGTGGTTGGAAACACTTAAGATAGTAGAAAAGGCGAAAGAATCATTAAATACAAAACATAAATGAGATTAACTTCTAGGCTGTTTCACACTAGTGACTTAACTCATATGATTACAAGTAATACAAAAAATCTATTTATCCGAATGCTTACTTGTACTGAATATGAGTAAACTAAAATGCTAACAAACGCTTTTACATTCACCCACTTGAAAAACACCGTGGTTCAAAAAATGCGCCCCAATCAACAAATTTGTTGGTATCCTCATCAATTCTAAGATTAAATCCTAATCTAACATATCTAAATACTTCAAAATCATATTAACAAGTGGAAATACATTAAAATGATAATTTAAATACCAAGTCAATAGATATATGTAATCATGTACATACACACACACATTATAAGATTCGAATTAACTAAAATTCAGCTGCTAATAACGCATCGAAATAAGATTCAAATTAGCTAACATTCAGCTGCTAATAACGCATCGAAATCAAAGATTCAGTCATATATGCTAACAATCACATAACATTCTTCATCCAATTTCCAACTTGCACTAACAATCATACATATTTCATACCGAATTATATACATCTAGATTGAGAATTTGAGCAATTTAATTAAGGGTTAAGGAGCGAAAAAACCCTTGTGGTTTAGGCGTAGGAGCGGATAAGCCATTGTGGTTTAATAAGGCTCAAGTAAGCCCTTCAAATTAAAACTAATGGTTCAATATAGCCCCTCTAGTTAGTTTTTCTTAACTATGGTTAGAAATATTATTAAATATCTGATTACATTAATATAAATATATATACATTCATATATATCTTATATTATTAATTTTTTATTAATAACTTTATTATTTATAAATTAATATGTTTTTTATATAATTGATTTTTATTAAATAATTCTATAAAATAATAAATAAGTTGTTAACCAATATTAGTATGTATATACTTTTTTTTATTACTTAACTATAATTTTTAACATTTAAACATTTACACGTTAGTTTGTATTTTACTTTTAAATTCTACTTACTCGACGAATATTTATATTTTTTTAATAATTAACTAAATATGAGTGACATTTTAATATTAAATTATAATACATACAAACACACACACTTACTTACATACATATATAGATATATATAAACAAATATGCACAATTTCTTACATTTCGTATAATGTACGAATTTGTTTTTAATATTTATTATTTTTACTTTAATATTGTATTTATATGATTAGAATTTATTTTTATTTTTATATCTATGATTTTAATTTATTTATAATCTTGTGTAGAAATACTTTTGTATAATTTTTCACATATTTTATATGTGTTCGGGTTTAAAAGAGATAAAATTTATATATTTTATTTAAAGATAAGTTTTAATTAGAATATAAATTTTTTTTGATATACTTTTTCACGTAACAATATTGTTACGATATACATGAATATTAACTTCATAGTTTTAAAATTAGAATATTTTGATATATTTTTAAAATATTAATGTCACAATATACATGAATATAGTATTTTTCTAACCATAGTTAACAAAAATTAACTAGAGAGACTATATTGAACTATTAGTTTTAATTTGAAGGTCTGACCCTTATCCTTATTAAGCTTATCCGCTCGTGTGCCTAAAACACAGGGTTTTTCCACTCATTAACCATTTAATTAATTAAAGTTCAAATTACATAAAGATAAGATATACATACATATACATATATGATTAAGAGCGAGAAAGTGAGAGGGTTGTACCTGTACGGAACGAAATAGACATGTGCATCGTCGTTTTGAGAAGTGTGGGAACAATGCTCGGGAGAAGCGTCCATTTTAGAGAGAGAAAATGTGTGGGTTTTTAGAGAGAGAAAGTAAGGTGAATTCAAAAAAAGATGATGATTTGTAGAGAGAGAAACAAGGGGGAGGAGTTTCAGGCAGGAGGGAAATTAACTAATATATACATACCCACATCCTGTATCTATATTTTTGTATCTTTGATTTTTTTTTAAAAAGAAAAAGGAGTATCTTCTCTTTTTTTTTTTGAAAGATTTTAAATGAGTATATTGATATTTTTATATAGTATTTTTCTTTTCTCTATTTTTTTTATTAGTGTGAATATTTGCACACTGTAAAATCTTTTATTGCAGTTTCCCATTAATTTCAAATATGTCGATTTTTAATAATAGTTTGTCAATTTTTAAATTCCACATTTAAATATTTAATCAAAATATTTAAAATTGATTTTAGTTTTGTTAGTTAAACTTAAATCCACAATTATGTTATATTGCCATGACATTCAAAATTTAAGAATATCGCCAAACAAACAAATAAGGTTGTGCAACTTATTAATTTGAATTTCTTACATTTTAATATTTGTATAATTATAATGTTAATAAAGAGATTTGTTATAATAGAAATTTAAGATGTACTGTAAGTATTTTTTTTAAAATTTAAAAATAAAGTTACATAATTTTAATTTTTTAGCTTTTTATAATAGAGAATAAGAAATTTAATATATATTTTAGTTAATTTTCTTAAAATATTAAATAAAATAATTGTATTTTGATGAATATAGTATTTTGATATGCACAATATTTTTAGATATTATTTTGATAAATACAATCTTTTATAATATGAAATTATTTTATTCAATATCTGTGTAAAATTAAGTAGATTTCATTTCAAGTTCCTTATTTTCTTTAAAATATTAGCAGCTAATTATTGTCTCTCCTTATTATTCTCTCTCTTTATAATATATTTTTTTATGTTAAGTAGAAATTATATAGAATACTTTTAAATGGAATATTAATTTGATATGAATGGACCATCCAACCCTTACTATAATTATATAAATTCTTATAATAATCTCACAAAACATAAAGCATATACTGTAAAACGACAATAGCATATTCTGTTTAACATGTTGAAAGTAAACAGTGTGTGTGACAAGCAGCTTAAATAAAGATTTCAGACATCCGAAGACAACGTTTAGCAAAACATCTCATCTCAAAATGTCATAATAGGAGATCGAGTACTCTTGAAAAGGCTTCAAGAGTCGTTACTCAAAGTGCCCATCCATGCTGGTGGCATCATGCCCGTTTGTTCATGCACTGTCTTAAACAAAGGTGGCAACATTTTATAAACTTCCCCAATTCCTTTCGTACCATTTCCATCTCCACTATTTTCTCCATTGGACCAAATACTGATCTTGGGCTGCAATCCTCTCACTGCTTTGGCATTAATCTTTGCGATTTCTTGATACATTCCTCCATTAATCATCATGTAATCCCTTAATTCACTGTAATTACCTCCTACAGCTTTCAAAAGGGTGCTGACATATGTGCCTTGTGCTTGTGCTAGCGCAACCAGTCCTTGGGCTTCCTTTTGCTTAGCGTATAATTCTCCATCAGCTGCTTGTTGTCGCGCATAAAATGCTGCATCCGCTATGGCTTTTTCAGCTTCTGCTTCGTTTTCCTTCTGGTATAGAATTGCTTCTGCCTCTTTTTGTTTCTTGTACAGCTCCCAGTTTGCTTCTTGTACCTGTATTTTGATTTAAATTTTCAGGAAGCAAAAATCGCTTTCAATCATTTAGTCTATACTATAATATTTAATTGCTACAAGTGCAAGCTGATTCAAGGGAGATGAAAACTTATAGCTAGTTGGCATGTAACAATGCTAAATAAGTTGACAATTGGGAGTTTCTGCTTAGTCAAGTTCATGCTGTCTTTGACGAAGTCTAAACATGTAGGCAGACAAAATATTTGTAAACAAGCCCATAGAGTTAGATTAAAGACAAGATTGCTCCAAGGGACAATGCCAAATGTGTATATCGTATCTGCAAGATTTAGCTTAGCGAATGCCCCTCTCCTCTTGGTGATAAGAGGTGAGTGTTCTAATTTAGTGAAAGTAGGTGAGTATTTAATGTTACCATTAACAAGAAAATGTGTATATCATTCGGCTCAAATATATCTTGCCTAGCCCTCTGTAGTTACAATATCGCAGTTCAATCAATTAATAAGGTACCCTGGATTAAGAGTAGAGACTATTTAAAATCAATTATTAATTGTCTATTTGGCAGAAAGAAATTGATAATATAAATATATAATCATATAATAAGAAGCTGTGAATGTAGTTGAAGGTGAAAAAATGAAGGGTTAGAAAAAGAGTTAAAAGAACAAGATATTGTGAATTTTCTACTATGTCAAAGTTCAGTAATATGAGATCGACAAAGTGACATTTAGAATGTAGATTCTAAATGTTTACGAAAACAGGGTGTTAGAACAAGAATTTTATATGCTTATCATGATTGAATGTGTAATTAAACCAAATTTTAGTAAATTTAATTTTTCTCACCTTGGTTTCATACTCAACGCTAGCCTTGCTCAAGAACTCGGCCTTAAGCTTCTGTGTCTGAGTCAATGCATTCATTATCTCCACCTCTTTCTGCAACTCTGCCTCAGTGCCACTGCCTTCTCCGACTCCACCTCTGCCACATGCGCCTCTTTCGCCCACCCTGCCTTTCTCTTTACCAGCTCAGCATTTGCCTCCGCCACTTCAGCCTCCCTCTCGTTCTCAAAAACCTCCACCTCTGCCTTTACTCTCAACTCCTCCTTCCTCCCCTGCCCTTGCCTTTATGTCGATATAATCATCGTCTCCGCATCAATCTTCGCAGCATTCTGAAGCGTCTGCCCATCTCTCAACTTTGATCCAACCTCTCCTTTCATTCTAGCCTCCGCCACATCCACTTTGGCTTGATTTGCAGCCTCCGTCTGTGTTTTCTGTCCCAAATATGAAAAATACTCTGCCCCGGAACGTCCACCAGCTGTTTAACATTTGCATTATAGATCAAAAGTCCAAACTGATTAAGTTCAAGTTGTACCTTCAAATACATATAGAACATTAAGCATATTTAGTCGACCATCCAGTTGGATATCGATTTGAGGCAATTTAATAGTAAGAAGATTATGAGGTGGTATATATGTGGACATTAAACAAGAGATCTATGGAAGCAGTGATATGATGAAACGTCCCGGAATCCATGATCCAAGCTGAATCTTTAAACGGACCATGCCAGAGAAGAAGGCTACATCTAATTCTTCATCTGTTTCAGATCCCTTCGTGGCTTGTATTTGTTTCTCAACAATGAGTTTGCCCTGAACAATGACCCTGTTTGCCAACTACTTATTTCCGGAAATAAGCCCTTATTTTCGAAAAAAAGCATGTACTTTTTTTTATTTTGAAAATAATATTTGATTTTCCAATTCTAAAATAAATATTTATCTTTAAAAAAAAATGAAAATATGTTTAAAAGAAAATATGAAATAAATAACTTATTTTAAGTTTAAGAAATCTCAAACCGCCACAATATATATCACTTTGGAAAGCTCATTCAGGTTTAATTTATTTTGAAATTTTATGATGTTTTTTATTTGGACATAATTAATTAATTGAAAAATAATAATAATATTATTATTATTATAATATTAATAACATTTAATACAAATAATAAGTTGTAATTTTTCTAATGAAGGTGTATATAAGATTATTGTAGGATAATATGTTACCGACCTCAACCAAAAATATATCTTTTTCGTATTCCGCATCTGTTAAAGGTAGTTGTAAAAACATAAAAACACCTAGTGTCCCTACCAATACATACACACAACGAGTCAACTGCACAAGTGTCCAAATTACTGTTAAATTGAAGATGATATTAATTAGTTACAACTGCCACTTCATCTTCACTAGAGATCCCAATAATGGACACTCTCCGTTCAACCAAGAAGAACAAGCTCATCCAATGCCTTCATTTCCGATCACATTCCGGTACTCTCTTCGAATCATCGCTCAATTCTGTTATTACTCTACTTGCGAGTCATGTGTGTGTATCTATGATGATTGCTACTTGGCTTTGATTGTTGCGTATTTGTTATTGTTTTGATTGTGTTTTTATGAGTTGTTCGAGTGTGGTTGAGTTGTTGTGTGATTGGCGTATTGATTTTTCTGAATTTCGATGATAAGATGGATGGTCTTAGTTGAGATCTGTTCGAGTTTTGATTTGATTTCGCATGAAAGTGAACAAGTTTGGAGTAATGTGAATTGTGAAATGTTTGCGTGGATGAACGTTTGTTGAATGCGAATTAGATGAGGTGTGGAGCGAGTGATGGAGGATCACTGTGGTGAGAGATCGTGCGAGTATATGAATGTTTCGCTCAGTTGTTTTTTTCTCACCTACATGTATTGGTTCAGATGCAGCGATTATAGGAATGTGATGCCCCTGTTTTGAGGCCTGAAGATCCCTTGAGTGTTTGTTAAACCTGAGAGAAAGCAGGAGTTGTATTTGTAAAGCCACTGAAGAGGGTTAATGTTCATCTAAATAGCAACTTGCTTAATGAATTGTTAGAACTTGTGCGTAATTCATATTACCAGAAGTTTGTGCATTACCAATTGTGTGAGTCCTTACTTTAATCTCATGAGCCTGTGGTATCTTTCCATTGGCTTTATATATCTGCTTGCTTTAGCTATTGTGTCCTTCAAGGAAGTTTCAACTTCCGATACTTATTCCTGGTATGTTGTGGTTTTTTACTTTGATCACACTCTACCCCTGGATTCTCGGGAGGCCATGGTTTTGTAAGCCTATTGGTGGAGAACATGGACAACTAGTTTTAATTTTCCTTATCCATGTGCAGCAAGAAATTATTTGAGTATATAATTGTATTTCATGATAAAAGAGGAAGAAGAATAAATTTGTTTACACGCGGTGATGATTGGAATGCGGGGCCCCTGTTTTGCTCTGAAGATGCATTGAGTGTGCGTGAAGTCTGTGAGAGAATTGTATTTGAGGAGCCACTTAAGAGGGTTGAAGCTCACCTAAAGAACAACTTCCTCGTTTAACTGCTAAAACTCATGCACAAGCTTCATCTAAACAACCTAGAAGTCTGTTCATCACAATTGTGAAAGTAGTTGCTTTCTATGTTACTCGGACTCTTCATTTTACCTTCGAGTACCTGTGTCGGACACTCGACACTCGGACATGGACACTCGGACTTGGACACTTATTTTAGGCCAAAAGCATGTATATTTTTCAAAATGTTGCCGAGTCCGATACTTGGACACATATCCATGTTGGACACTTCTAGCCGAGTCCGAGTAACATAGGTTGCTTTCATCTCACGACCAAGTGATATTTTTATTATATTTATTTTAATAAACTGAGTATATAATATTTTTTTAGTAAACTGAGTATATAATATTATTATATTATGGACTTGATGATTATTTTTTCTATAAGGTGATAGTTTTGTAGTACTATTGTATCTGGCATGTTCATTGTGGCATCATAGAATTGTAGGAGTTTCTTATCTAGTTGCCGTAGTACTTTACGTTTCATAAAAATTTGACTTTATATGAAGTCATAAGATCTCTATATAATTTATCTACATATAATTTTCACTATTCAACTTGAACTATTATTCGTTGAGATCAAATTTTGGTATATTATTTGTGATTTTCGTAAATTCCATGCTTGAAGAAATTCCTAATCTCATTCTTGATACACAATATGGCATTTTTAGGTCCAATTTAAGTTTTTATGTTTACCCTGTAGAAATCCTTTACATTTCCCAAAGCAGTGAACAGAAGCATTAATTGTCATGACTATGATTAAATTTGGGACTTGCGATCCTCATAAGACTTCCGTTGTAGAAATTTATCCAAAATATTTATATTATTGGATACATTGCGAGCCTCCTTGGTCTGGAACTAAAATTTTAAATTACATTTCCAGGTCCAGTTTCTTTCCTAAAGCACTTTTCATACAAAGACATAAAGATGGCCACAGATAATTTCCGTAGGATCATTGACAACTCTTCTTCTGGTGCTGTTTATAGAGCCCATTTCAAAGGTGGTAAAATTGCTCTGGTGAAAGAAGTAAGAGTTTTCAATGAAGAAGATGAAGCCTTCTATAGGGAAGTCCAGCTTTTAGGGCGCTTACATCACCGTCACATTGCTGTCCTTATTGGCTTTTCTACAGGACATAAGAGGTTTGAAATTCAGCATAGCCATTCTATTATTATAATTCTTCTTTACTGGGGGTACATTTCCAAAAAACTGAAAGTAGTATTAGAGTTGGGGAAGAAAGTGAGTGAGGTAGTGTGCAACACTGCAACCTATGTTTTAAAAGCTAGGGCCTAGGAGTAGGTCCAAGAGAGGTTGCTTAAGCATTCAGTTGCCACACAGGTAAATTTATAATAATTATCATATTGGTTTCTTTATACACTGTGGGAGAGGGGTTTGTAACCTAAGCACGGGGAGGAGGCATCAGGTTAAATGTAGTACAATATACTTTCCTGAAATGGCTGAGTGTATTTACAGATTGATAAGATAATTATGCTCAGTGCAGGATGTAATTTTCTGCACAATATGCGGGAATATAGGAAGAATATGGAAAAAAGGAACTTACTAAGCAGAAATTTGGTAGAAACTTACATGCGGAAAAAACAGCTTTAGGCACGTGTTCATATTTATAATTTTTACAAAATCCAACTTAAACATGCTGGTAAGATAAGACCAGCATCTTCAGTCTTTTTGCGTATCATCTGACAACTTTGACATTATGTAAACTCTTATGAGCCAAGTTTCTCCATCACAATAATCTTCTGTCCACAAAGTTTGTAACTTTAAAAGATATGTTATATATCTCGTAAAAGTTCTGTTGGTTTTCTTTGTTTAAATTATTATATTTTTGGTTGTGAAAGAGATTATAATTTTTTTGTTCTACTTTGCATTTGGGCTTCTTGCAGGTTCCTAGTGTTTGAAAATATAGAAAATGGAAGCCTAAAGGAGCATTTAAATGGTAAGCAGACTTGTAGCAGAAACTTTATGTATTTGGCAAGATTTTTTTTCTGACAGATTTTAGCACTTTCCAGATCCTTTGATGACTCCTCTGAATTGGAGGACAAGGCTCCAAATAGCTGTTGGAGTTGCAGCTGCACTGGTAAGTTTCAAGAAATATGCGTCTTGTAAACATATTTTATGCCTAACATTGTCTCTGATTCCTGTAATGCTTTTATTGAAATTAAGGATGAATCACTTGAAAGCAATATGGTATATACAATCATCTCTAAACTATTATGATACCTTATTGTATTATTTACATTCTTATGTAACATTTTCTGTCGATTCTCGGAACTCTACTATAAAAATTTCTGTGATACATTTTGTGTGTCTAAATAAAGGAAAATATGTTGAGCTTGAGCTTGTCAGTCACAGGTTTGAGTGCAATTTTCACAGACATCATATGTTTCATGCCTCGAATGAATTTGTTATCAGTTAGGAATACACGCCTGAAGAGCGCACACACGTACACACACCTGTGTGTAGCCTTTGCATTTAAATGCTTCACTGGTTTTTTTTATATACAACTCTTATGACTTAATTGACTTCTAGTCTGTAAACAGAGTCTGGTCAAATCACAGCTTGCCATTGGCATGGTGAAACTTATGGCAGGCTGCAATATTTTACTGTTCTTTTAGACTAAGAAATGTATAGGACTTCAATAATAAATTTATTAATATTTTACTGACAAGATTATCCTTTCACCTGCTTTGAGATAGAATCTCATTGACAAATCCTAATGTGGTCGACTGTTGGTATACTCCAAGGTTTAGATATGATTTGGGGCTGACTTATTTAGTTAATCACCTGTAGTGACTTTCATATATAGGATTAATTTCTAGGCCACGGACAGTTTTCCTGTTCTCTGATGAAGAATCCCTAGAATTGGCTTTCATGTATATTTAGTGAATACAGAGTGGCTGGAAATTTGAAACGTGATCTTTTTCTGAAAGTTCTGGCACTAATATACTGTTATTTTCAGTAAAGAATTCTCAATTACAACATTATCCTGTTGCAGGAATATCTGTTTTACTTTTGTGATCCACCAATGCATCATATATCTATCAGTTCTAGTATGGTCATGTTAGACGAAAACTTTGCCCCAAAGGTAATGCATTTTCCGTTGCTTCTTTTATAATCTGTTATTGGGAAACTGTGTGTCTATTGTATATAAGATACAAGTACGTTACAGTTTTGCATCAAGTTGTGTTATTCAGTATTGTGCATTCTATGCATCTTTTTTGTTGTATCAGCTCTCTGATGTTGGCATATTTGGTTCTGCTGGGACTCCACACTCTTCCTGCCCCAAAAGTAAGTCCTATAATTTTGTGAATTTATCTAAATTGCAATCTAGTCATAACTCATGAATATGATATTTCAGATTGCACCAGCCAACAATGTGGAAATATAGTCTTTCAACTCGGCGTGCTAATTCTCGAGTTAATAACCGGCCAGTCATCAGGAGAAGAGGGAGGTGTTGACTTAATTGAATGGGTCCAAGAATCTTCATTTCAAGATACTATACACAACATGATAGACCCAGATCTTGGAAATAACTATGATTCAAGAGAGTTAAAAGGTCTTTTAGCAGTCGCTAGACTGTGCGTAAAATCATCTGATAAGCCAACCGTTTTCGTTTCTCAGATATTTTGGTATCTCCAGAAGAAGTTAACGATCACAGATGAGTTGAACTGAAGAATTTCTTTTTGTTAATAATAGTGTATAGGCATTGTACATTCATTACATACATATGGAACTAGTTGCACCATAGCAATACTCCTAACATTTGTTTGTTGAATAAAGTTTGACGAGTTTAAATACTTGTGAATTTCGTTCAGGGCCGATCCCAGATATTTGGATGTCCTAGACGAATTTTTGAACTAGTATCATTTTTCTTTAAAATTTTCAAAAAATAAAATTTTAAAACGTATATGTAATACATGTATATAAAATTTTTGGTGTTTACGGTGATGATGTCCTATGCAGTCACCTTACCAAGGACCGGTCATGTTCAAGCCATTAATTCGGAAGACATGACAGTGAGTTGACAAAGATGAAGTAACCGAAATAAGCAAATATGAGTGCATGAAATATATAAAGGGTCCTTGTTTTTGTTTTCCGACATGATTGTTGCAACTTGCAACAAGCAAAGTATAATCACAGACAACATAAACATAAGCAGCAAAGCCCAAGATAAAAGGTGCAGGAAGATAATTTGACTTATTAGTACCACCAACAGCAGTACAGCACTTTTGTTCATTTCACACACACACACACACACACTAATGACTAAACAACACTACTAACTCCATCTCAATCTTTCACTCCCTTCTCTCCCAATCCCATCATACCTCACTCCCTTATCATCATAAACCCCATCTTCTTCTCCCATTCTAAACATGAACACTCAAACCCCAAACTAAACCCCAAAAAAACAAAACTCACAACTCACAATGCTATCAACTCCCACTCCACTCATCCCCACACTAACCCTCTTCATTTCCTTCACAATCATCTTCTTTCTCTTTGCCCCGTCTCTCTTCCCCATCTCCCACTCCACCTCCCCATCCATCCCTCTCTCCCACGAACTCTCCGACTTCTCTCTTTTCTCACGCGCCACCAGACGCGCCGCTAAATCACGTCTAGGCACCACTAACCCAAACCCCAAAATAGCCTTCCTCTTTCTAACCAACACTGACCTCTACTTTTCACCCTTATGGGAACTCTTCTTCAACAACCACTCTGCTTTGTATAACATATACATACACGTGGACCCCACTGTAAAAATTAGCCCACCGACTGGGGTTTTTCATGGCCGGGTGATCAAGAATTTGCACAGGACTTATCGGGGCACGGCTACATTGATATCTGCTGCTCGACGCCTTATCGCCACTGCGGTTCTTGATGATTCTAGTAACTTTTACTTTGCTCTCATTTCGCAACAATGCATTCCTTTACATTCTTTTATGTTTGTGTATAATGCGTTATTTAAACCTAATTTAGATTCCACTAGTTTAGATAGAGTTAGTTTTATTGAAATCTTGTCGAATGAATCGATATTACGGGATAGGTATGATGCTAGAGGTAAACATGTTATGGTTCCCGAAGTACCCTTTGATAAGTTCCGAGTTGGGTCGCAATTTTTTGTATTAACTCGGAGACACTCGTTGATGGTGTTGAGAGATCGGAAATTGTGGAGGAAATTTAAGATTCCGTGTATAAATGTACATTCTTGTTATCCGGAAGAGCATTATTTTCCTACATTGTTGTCTATGTTGGATCCGAAGGGGTGTTCGTTTTATACTTTGACGAGGGTGAATTGGACCGATAGTGTTGATGGTCACCCGCATACTTATTACCCACCGGAAGTGTCAGCGCAGTTGATTTGTAATTTGAGGGAGTCGAATTCTTCGTATTCGTACCTGTTTGCCCGGAAATTCTCGCCGGATTGTTTGAGCACATTGTTGGATTTATCAGGGAAAGTCATCTTCAAGGACTGATTTTTAATATTGGTAAGTGCATTTTATTATATCGATTCATATGTCAGTGATTTTAATGGGATGTATTAGATATTGATAATAATATCCTGGTGTGAAATGTGTAGTAGGTAGTCTGATCACAAATTGTGATAATTAAGTTATGAGAAGTCAGAGTCAAGGTGTCATTTTTTTGATGGTATGATGGATTTGTTGAGATTATTAAGAATCTTAAATAAGCCAATAATGACTACGATCTTTATATTATGTTAAATTTACTTCTTGTTTATCATTTAAAAGGTATCGAAAATATATGAAATTAAAGATAACAAATATGTGTCTAAAGATAGCGAGGAGAGAATAAGGACGAGGGCTTCTCGGTTGTGGTAGTACTAAAGTAACCACCAAACTTTCCTCTACCATTGTATATATATTATAGTCATAGTTTGGATTTCTATTAATCATAAAAAAATCGTAGGCAAGACATTTGCTAGAAAATATCATAATAGCAACAAGTTTTACATGCTTTCAGATCAATTTTTTTTGGTTTACGTAACATGAGTTGTTGGCTCACAACTTGTGTGTTTTCTTTCATTTATTTCACTGTTGTTTTTGTTTTGGTTTTGAATGTTTTTGTTCACTCTGTTTTTTCTCCTCTCTTTTTGGATGTGGAAATATTTCTGTCTACTTTGATTGTTTAGGAATGCAACTATTAATTCTTTAAAATATTATTTACAATTGGGTTTCGATAAAAATGAAGTTTAGTGTTGAACTCATATTTTCAAACTTTGGATATCAGAGTCTTCACAGACTTCTTAGTGTAAATCTAGCTAGAATCGCCTTTATATATTTAATTTCTAATCATCTTGCGTAGGTCCATATGTTGTTAGAACCCTTCATAAAGTTAGTAAGGGGATGTCGGTTGTTCAATAAAAGGTTGCTCTGAATTTGGACATTATTGCAAAGAGTTGCATGAAAGATAATGCTTTTTTATTTATTTATGCTTTAAGAGTTAAAAATTTGATTAGAAGAAAAAAACAAAAAGCCATGCTGATTGCATTCTTTTTTCAGCACTCTGACTACTTTTTATCTAAGCTTTTTGGAAATCAAAGTTCAAATATTTCTCACTTTTTACCTTTGGGGATTTAATTCTGTACTTTTTAAATTACTTGCAGTTTGTGTTTTGGTATATAATCTAGGTACTTGCAGTTCGTGTTTTAATATGATCTTTACAGGTGTAGAAACGAATGTATACTAAATATTGAACCACAAAGGTCATGGAAGACGTTGATCAAAAGTGCATCCAGCCCAGTTCTTCCCTGGTGAGTTTACGAGTCCTACTCATTTTGAAAAAAAGAAGATTAGAAGGGCATGTAGTCATAAGAAAATGGTCATAGTTGCAAGTTTGGTGGTGTAACAATATCACTGCTCTTTTTTTGTTGTTATTTGTACATACGCTCCAGTTGATTACATGTACTGTATATATAAAGAGCTGCTAAGCAGTTGTCTTTATTATATTACTGAAATTGGAGATCAGATCTTAAATCATTGAATTATTTATTGGTAGTTCTATCCAAACATGTGTCCAACTTATCTACAATTCTTATCATCTAGATTTAAGTCATTATAGGATAACAGTTGGGCCATCATATATTGACCTGCTTACCAATTTGTTAATAAAGTGGCATATATGCCAAAGATGGTTGATGCATCTGTGTTACTTTTGCATAGTTATATATAATTATATCATAGCTGAACTTCTTTGATTTTTTGACAGATTATATTATTAATTTATTGGGTGGCTTTCTATGTCATTTGTTGGTTATTACTTATTATAATACTATATGTTCGAAATAATTAAATATAGTTTGAAAAAAAGGAGAAATAATTAAATATAGAGAATGCAAGTCAAATATAGCTTGAAAAAAAAGGAGAAATAATTTAATATAGAGAATGCAAGTCAAATTAGTTTCTTGTATGTTAAATTATTAGACTCATGAGAGTTGCAAGTTTAAACGAATTTTTATTATTTATAAATGATTAATATCCTCTTAGCTAGCCTGTATCAACTGGCTAACTTTTCCTTTCAGAACCATAGTTCTTGACAGAGAATTGGGTGTTTTTCTGTTTGAGAGCATCCATCTCAAGTACTCTTAGTTCCTTTATTTGCTCTGCAATTTCATCAGAATTATCAGGTATACCTACATGCATTTCAATAAGACAATAATAGTCACATGCAAAGTAAGGAGAACAGAAAAGATACATGCATTTCAACTCAACAAAGTTAAACATACAATTATCATGGCTATTTGAAGATACATATATGATAGATGGTGTGAAACTGGAGCTGTTTATCGTGTAAAAATCATCATTACATACACACAAAAAAAACTTAAAGAATCCCGCTCTCATCGTTACATATTAAACTCTCATAGCTTAAAAGGTTTCAAAATTAAAATTTGCTAGCATTTTCTTCTCAATTGATGGCTATATATTAATAACATAGACAATTCATTTCAACCATTCAAATCTAGACCCGGCAATTTTGGACCCGGCAATTTTGGATACGACACGATTTAGACGATACGGAACGACACAAAAAGTTAATGTTAGTGTTTGCATTTTCAGTGCACAACATAAAAGTACATGAACACGAATGTACACGATTGAGATTTAATGTCGGTTTTGTGTTTACTCTTCGAGTACACGACACGAAATACACGATATAAATAAATTTATAATTAAATTTATAATGAATATATGTATATTTATTGTTAAAATAATACATGATTTTATAATATTGTATGTAAATATTATTTAAATATAAAATTATCTTAAAATCTTTTATTTTTATTTATTTATTATTATTATTATTATTTATTTTTATTTATATTCAATTTTATACGAAACACGAACACGAGAACGACACGAAAACAACTAAACAAGGTACACGAACACGGAACACGAAAGTACACGGATTATAAATGGGTCGGTTTTGTATTTGGCATTTAAGTACACGAAACACGAAATTACACGACACGAACGAATTATTAGGTCTATTCAAATCGTTGTTGAGACATACTAAAATGGAGATACGACTTGATTAGGGCTGCAAACGAACAGAGTCGAGCCGAGTTTTGCCCGAGCCGAGCCGAGTTTGACTTTTTTTTTAAACGAACCGAACCGAGCCGAGTTTGACTTTTTTTTAAAACGAACCGAGTCGAGCCGAGTTTCCTAATAAACGAGCCGAACACGAGTTTTTCGCGAACAAATCGAGTCGAGTCCGAACTGAGTCCGAGCCGAATCGAGTTGTTCGCTAACAAAACAAATATTTTTTACTCAATTAAGTCCAATTAATAAAAATAACTTTTACGGATTGTTGTTTCTATTTTTTAAGAAATATTTCTCGACGATCCAACCGTACGGATGTCAAGATATACTTAATATAATGATATTCCCAAATTTTAAAAAAATAAAAAATTAATTTGGTTGAAGATTCTAGTATATCATTACTATATTGACTACTTGACTAGTACTCGTAACTAGTGTTTTGTCACAAATTGTTGTTTCTATTTTTCTAAAAATATTTCTCGGCAATCCAACCATATGAATGTCAAGATATATATAATGTAATGATATCCCCAAATTTTAAAAAAATAAAAAATTAATTTGGTTGGAGATCTTAGTATATCACTAATATATTGACTAGTACTCGTAACTAGTGCATTGTCACGAATTGTTGTTTCTATTCTTTTAAAATATTTCTCGACAATCCAACCGTACGGATGTCAAGATATATCTAATATAATGATATTTCCAAATTTTAAAAAAATAAAAAATTAATTTGGTTGGAGATCTTAGTATATCACTACTATATTGACTAGAATTCGTAACTAGTGTTTTGTCACGAATTGTTCTTTCCATTTTTTTAAAAATATTTCTCGACGATCCAACCGTACAGATGTCAAGATATATTTAATTTAATGATATTCCCAAATTTAATGTATTATATTTATTAATATATATATATATATAATGTATAATAATACAAATGTAACATATTTAATTATGGTCAGTTTCTCTATGTTATTTATGAAACATCTTTCGAATTAAAGAATAATCTTTAAAATAACAATCAATTTGGTACAATTCAATAGTCAATTACTTAATAAAAGAAAATAATATATTGCATAAATTCCAGAAAAAGCTAGGCATGCTGTATATAATTATAGGCAATGCAGAAAGCTGACACAGATATGACAAAAATGTGACTGCATTCAATCAAGTAGCTGTTGTAACAATTAAAAACAGGTCAAGGTTGCAGAGAATTTGACATATATGCAGAAAGAAATAGTTCTGCAGGCATTCAGTCATAAAAGGTTCTAAAATAATAATTTTACAGCCAAAGCACAGTGACAGATATCACTAAATCAATCTAAACCGTGCCATGTACAGTACTGACTGCATAAAAGGTGTACTAGCAAGGACAGTTATCCTCCATGCTCATTAAATGAGAAGTGGCATACCTTATCAGATACAAGAAATGTATAAACTTAATTTGAAATTAATAAATAAGCATGATGTACTATTTCGTATTTCACACATCAAATAATAAAGTAATCAAATAGCAGATGAGGTATATTTTTGCAGTATATGCGTTTAAGTCTAAAATTAAAAACAATTTCTCACAAACTTGAGCTTTTGCTAGAAAAGAGTTTCCATATTAGTTGAGCAACTATTAAATCAGGCATGCATAAAACTATAAAAGTCTCCTTAAGCATAAAAAAAATACTCATGGCAAAGTCCTAATTGAAAATTTGGTAAAGTTTACACAAATACAACTTCCAGTGTTACTTAGACGACAGTGAATGCAGACTGTAATGAGGATGAGAATCGAGATGCAATGGTTTGGGAATTGGGAGGCAAATGCCTGAATCTGATTCTTAGCATCTGTAAAACAAACAAAAATCACATGTATAGTATACACTTATTCTTTTTTTAACAATATATATATAATATGAATAATTTCATATAAACATTAATATATTAAATATGATATAAATATTTAAATTATTCATAATATTTTTTTATTTATAATATATATAAATTTTATCCGAGCCGAGCCGAGCTAGACGAGCTCGAGCCGAACTCGAGCCGATCCCGAGCTAAACGAGCCGAGTTCGAGCCGAACAGGCATAAAGCTCGGCTCGGGTTCGTTTACTAACCGAGCGGATTTTTATGTTCAAGATCAGGTTCTTTTAATAAACGAACAGAGTCGAGCTCACTTAAACGAGCCGAGCTCGAGTTTTGTTCACGAACAACTCTGTTCATTTGCAGCCCTAGACTTGATTAATTCGGCCTTGATTAATCCCGCTCCCCGGCCCCGCCCCCCTATTTTAAATAATCCATATGCTTATTTTTCTTTGAAAGAATGATTCTCGTTTTAGTTAAACAATTAAAAGAAAACAAGGCAAATAACCAATTAAAAAATAATAAGAATTAGGATATTTAAGTATTACAACTGAATAGGACATTTAGATGATTTATAAAAGGAATTCCTGTATGGCAGTCCTGTGGTACTGGCTTTTTCGTTTGAAAAACAACTACATATGGTACATTGAGATTATGATTTGTTTCACATAACATTCTTCAGTCATTCAAACGTTATAGAAACGTTAACTTGTAACTTGATTTAATGTTTTAATAAAAATTATATATGGTACCATATCGATATCACAGGGTACCGTATATAACTTTTAATAAAACATTAGGCTCCGTTTGAGAGTGTTGTTAAAAACTGTGTGCTGTGAGAAAAAGTGCCGGTGGAAAAAGTGATGTCAGGAAAATCAGATGATTGTTTGGTAATTTTTTTGATTTATGCATATTTTGAGATATAATATATAAAAATAATGTTTTTGAGAAGGTATGATGATGAAACTGATAGCTACTTCCTGCAAAAGCTGAAAGCAACTTTTTCCAAAAGAATGGGGGGACATGCTTTTGCTAACAACAGCTTTTAGACTAAAAACGTTTTTTCACACAACAGTTTTTATAATTTACCCAACACCTTTCTGACAGTTTTTCAGCAAAAAACTGTTGTAATTGTCTGGAACAACAATACCAAACGGGCCCTAAATCAAGTTAACGTTGAATGGTACCATATGTAGCAGTCAAAAACGCGATAATATCAAACGGAAGAGCCAATACTGCCATATAGGAATTCCCTTTATAAAAAGTACTATTGTATAAACTAAATTTTTTATAAGCAAGGACCAAATATGCCATTTTTTGTATTTGCTAATTAAAATATGCCTTTTTTATTTTAATTTCTAATAATTGGCTCTTTTTTTTTATTTCTAAATTATTTTAAAAAAAATTGTCCCTAAATGATTGATATTTCATGAACTTATATTGCTTCACTCAGGTCGGTTGGTACACACAACAGTTGTCATTTACAGAATGTGGAAGGCTGGAGAGTGATGCCCCTCTGTATTACAGTTTGAAGAAAAATGGTCTAAAATATCTTAATTATAAAAAATGTTCTTTTTTATCACACAAAACGCAACTTTAATTTGCGTTTTTTAAAAACGTAATTTTATGTCATGTTTTTACAACAAAAAAAATATTTAAAAAACTTGAAAACGCAAGTTAAACTTGCGTGACTGGACAATAAAAATGCAAAACACATCTTTAAGATGTGTTATCTTAAAAAAAAACCAGCCCCACCCCCCGGTCCAATAGCAACAAGCACAAAAGTGAAACAGCATAATGTATAAAATTTTAGTAACGTGACTTAAAGTACGGTTATCTTGTGATAGTAAAGGACCAACTTTTTAAGAAGTGATATTTTAGACATTTTATGATCAAATTGTGATTAAAAAAGTCATTTCTCAGGGGTGGAAGCCATTTATCAGAAGAGGACGGTATTTCTCCGGAGGAAATAGTAAAGACAAGGGTAAATCAGAATTTAATGCACAGTCAAAAATTTTACGAGTAAAGACATTTTCATACGGCCAATTATGGAAATCATGAGTTGCTGTATTTTGGGTAGACAACTTAAGTTTTACATACTATGCGAGACAGCAAACTAATCTTGTGCATAATGATTGAGTTAAAAATATGCAAGCAACATGTCACTAATATTAGCTAGAACAGTCTGTAGTATTCTGAATACTACATATATTTTTCTGTATTCAACTCGTATTGCATTTTGTTTTTTTCACAGCTCTTCTAATCTACACGAGAATCTATTTAGTACTACTGAATCGCATATGATGACACTGCTACAAATATTATAGAATATCTTCAAATAACTATAAGTAATTATAATTAAAATATTAAACATATCTCAAAATTCCTACTAACATTCTATGCAACATCAATAAAATTTCACAAAGTTACATCATATACGGCCATACAGGCAGACAAAAGAAACATTGGTTAATCTTCAGAATATGCAATGCGCATGGGAATTTGTCACACAAAATAATACTACTGTCTGTTTGGAAACACTGCTCCGATTAACTCTTCTGTACGTACTCTGTTTCGGCACCTACTTCTAACTCTTCACCCATTTTTATAAACGAAATGTGAATATTTTTATAGATATTTGTTCCCGGAGAGATCGATGTACTGCCAAATAACATAATTTTTTATGTAAAATATTTTTATTTTACGATCTCTCGCAGCTGGCTCTACCTAGAATAAATAGCAGTCTGCACTAAAAGTACTGTGGCTTGGCTGAAACAGCTTTCCCTGAATGCAAAATCTTAATAAATTTATAAAGACTATTTGATTCGGACACTATGGTAAAATTGCTCGGGGAAAAAAGGAGCATTGCATGTGTTACTGATGTTGCTCAAGATGCTCGATCAACTACATTGCCTACTTCAAGAATTCGTACATCGTTCATCATCCATACTCTTCGACAAAAAATTTAAGAACGTCGGAGTAATTACTTTCAAAAGCATATTATGTTTATAAAAAAAACTGCATATATAGGAGATTTTATTGAAATATACAACTCTAGTACCCTAACATGCAGAGTTTAGTGCTCGGATCTAGACACATGCCTATACGATCATTGTGGATCACTTAGTTGTGACTAATAAAATTATGCATCGATTGCGATAGCATGATGGGCAGATAGATTTGATGTTCCCCGATGAATGACTTTTGGTTTGCGATTATTTGATCCAGATGTATCCTTAAAATGTGCTAAAGTTGCTAGCTCATTAACAGCCTCTCCAAGATTGGCATTGCAAGTAACAACATCAACTAGTAGTGAAGCTACTGTAACAGCCGGGATTATTTGTAAAAAGTCTGTATCTGGCCACAAGCCTGTTTTTAGTGAAGATTTCAGGCTTGTTGCCGCAATTTTGGCTTTCAGAATATGAGACTCTGCCGCTGATGACCTTGTCATCGTTCGAATCGACAATGCTAATTGCGTCAAAGCAAAACTGGACTCTGTGCTCATCTTATTGCAATGTTGTTGGACTTTCTCCCTGATTTCGTAGGGTATCTGTGAAAATTATACAGGACAGCTTAATATAGAGAAATCATTATGAATTTCAAAGCTTTTATATTAGAGGTAAGAAATTTATTACTTGGTTTTCTGAGGTAAGGTATCCATTTAGGGCTTCAATTGAGTATGCACATTGACGAACAAGAGCTCCAACTTTTAGGTACTGGTCCCAAGGATGTCGGTACCTAAACCGACCGTGCCGGGGTTCCCATTTTGCAAAATTTGCCTGCATTACCAAATTAAATTAGTAAAATTGGTAACTTAACAAAATACGAGAACCAGTAAAGCCGCTCTCGAAAGGTTGCATTTTTAAGACTTTGTACTATCTCTTACCAAGATTTCTTCCGTGCCTTTTGAATTAAGAACACTTTTATAATCTTGTAGTGATGCTTTTTTATCTTCTGTAATTTCACTCTCTGATATATTAAAGAACTCATCACCAAATCCTGTAAAACATATTTCAATTTGCCCATAATTTAGAAGAATAAATCCAGAATCATATACAAGAAATGTTGCAAGTTTATAAATATATGTGTTCTTGTAATAAGCTACCTTCAAGAAATGTTGCAAGTTTTTCCATGTTAGTAGCAAGTTGTTTGTGAAGATCATCACCAGCCCATGCCGGAAAAATGGAAATGCATATAAGAACCGCTGTAGCGCCACCAATAAAGACCGCAGAGAGTCTTTTATGAGCCATAGCTATGACCTCATCGTCACGATAGCCCGATACAGATATCAAACAGAATGTTAATATAAATATGACTAGCCCATAGTCATATCTGGCCTTCATTCTTGGAAAGAATCTTATGAATGTCATCAAAGCAGCTGCACCACATTCAAATTTTGTTGTTATTGTTGATGATGTAAAATATTTAACAAAACTGGTTGAAGTTGGGCCTATCTATCTGAATAAGCTGACTTGTAAATATTGCTATACTTTTACCTATCAAGAAGACTGTGATTCCAATTGCAAAGGACTCAAATTTTTCTCCAGATAAAACAGCTAGATGATGAGCACCAACACCTAGTGATCCAGCCAAAAGTGTAGCAATTGCTCTATTTACACCTTTTCCAAGTGTTGCTCCTGAAATAAGTAATGAATCCGAAGAATTTAATAAGATTCAGAAATATAAACTAAAACAATCCTGTTATTTAAATCTGTGAAAACTGAAAACAGAACCGATATACATACCTACTGAGAATTCGAAAACTACGACAACAGTCAAAACAGCCCACATTGCAGCGACTCCAAAACCATCATATAGAGTGTTGAAATAAAAAAACAGAGAAACTAAGGTTATGGCCAATCCCACTTTACAAGAATGGATAATTCTTCTTGGATCATCTTCTCCGAGTTTCTTGGCTTTGCAACCTGTATCAGCTATTTTGAACCATATATTTACTGGTAAGGCTTTGAACCAAGACCATGCACGAGCAAATGGTCCAGTAATTTGCTCAATTATGTTTGTCATTTTCACAAAGTTTAGCTAGTTACTAAACAAACCAGAGAAAGACGAAATATATTTGATAAGAGAGCAAATTTTGCTAGCTCAAGAAAATGAGATGAAAGAAAAGATGGATAGATGTTCGAGCTAGGGTTCAGATCTATGAATTAACTTACTGGAAAAACTGTAGATATGAAAATATATGGCAGTTTATATAGAAGGTAGAATGCACCTTGGCAGGTAGCCAGGTAGTAAAGAGTGACTCGATAAAACAAATTCTATGACTAATTTATGAATGATGATCACGTTTTCCTGCCTTCTATGACCTGTTTCCTAGAAGTGGACTCGCTTGTTTAGATGTGAAATCTTATAAATTACACGAAAACAGTCTTTTATAAAATCGTTTAAAATACCAAAAATTTAATCCCTTTAATAAATTCTTTTAGAACAATACAATGAGTATTCTAACCTGTATAATGTTCCATGCTTATATACACACACAGTTGAGGTTAGGAACACAGCTAGTGCTGGCCATGAAACACCTAGCCAGTCCATATGTAAACGCTCACTGTACAGCATCAATATAGTCAAAAGCTTCGGTATTAGGTTTGTACACGTTTACAGTTTACTGGTACATGATATATTTCAATTTCATTTTTGTAAGTCTGTGAAAATGACGGAGACAAGTAGACATGCAAAGTAAAATTTGCTTATTGTGAATCATGATGTAACTTTCAATCATATTATTATTGTATATGCATCAGATAGATAGATACAGAGATGCTTAAAAGTTGGAATGATAACCGGGCAACCTTATCAATAATATGTGTGTGAGGTATCATGAGTCCATGTTAGTGTTACAGATGTTCGGTGGACTTGTAATTTAAAGTTAATATGGCCTTGTCACAAAAAAAAAATGATAAGAGGGCATATCAATAACTCTTTATATTATTTTTTACTATGGGAATCCATATCAAAACTTGACGGGACATAAAATACACAGACACGATTATTAATTCAATATGATATTCAAGTTTATATTCACAACATATAAAGTTCAAGGAAACCATCTTAAATACTTAAATATGCGTTAGAAACCTTTCAAGGGGAGAACATACTCCCACCATAACTTTTTACGTACACGTACCAAAGACATATTGAACCTTAAACTCAAGATGAATTCACAATGGGAACTTCTACTCACATTTTCCAACAAAAAAATACCTTCAATCTCTCATGAAAGTAACGAAGAAACAACATTAGACTGAGAGGTCCTTGAGTGTATCATCGCAGCTCGCACATGTAGGCATAAAAGTATGAAACAAGTATTATATTTGAGCACTTGAAAGTTGAAACCATCACTGTAGGTACAACTACAAGCTCTTTAATTTTAGTGTTATATGTTCTCACGGAAACAAGAGAATCAAAACCCGACAGCTAAGAAAGATAACACTATATATTATTTATAAATTATAATAAGAGTCAATTTTGACAAGCTTTGCTGTCTTTCTCATTATTCCAATTATTTAGCAGCAGAGATCTCGTCTTTTGAGCGTATTTATATTTTCAAAATGTTTGGCAATATTTTACATGTACTAAAACAAAATTTTGATTATTGGGATATGAATTATGAAATGAAATAACCATGTGTAAATTAGATAGAGCTAGCGATGAGTTTATATATATTTAAATCTATACTATATTATTATAACCGAAAAATTAAAAGTTTTGGGTATCGATATAATACTGGGTGAAACACATAAAATTTCTTAACCGTCCAAATTTAGGTGAACCATAAAATAGATCATAACCATCCAATTTTAATAAAATCTTATTTAAAAAAAATATCATACATTCAACTATATCCCGGTAGTCCTCTTTTTATACAACTCCTCACATATAATATTATATTATATTTAAATTATATTCTATATTTTATATTTTAAGAATACTACTTATCCTATAATTTTTATTTAATATATCATTAAATTTTATGAATATTAATATATAAATATCATTCCCAAGTAAACATAGAAAAGATCATAACCAACCAATTTTAGGTGATTCATAGAAAAGATCATAACCATCCAATTTTTTTTTAAAAAAACTTATTTTAGAAAAGATATATCATACATACCAACTATATTACTGATAGACCTTTTTTATACAACTACTGACAGATAATATTATATTATATCTAAATTATATTTTATATTTTAAGAATTCTATTTATTATTTAATTTGTATTTAATACCATCTTATTATACTATATTATTATAACCAAAAAATTAAAAATTTTGGTCATCGGTATGGTACTGGATGAACCATAGAAAAGATCTTAAACATCTAATTTTAGGTAAATCATAAAATAGATCTTAACCATTCAATTTTAATAAAATCTTATTTTAAAATAGGTATATCATACATACAACTCTATTCCAATAGTCCTTCTTTTATACAACTCCTCACGGATAATATTATATTATATTTAAATTATATTCTATATTTTATATTTTAAGAATACTACTTATCATATAATTTTTATTTAATATATCATTAAATTTTATGAATATTAATATATAAATATCATTCTCATGTAAACATAGAAAAGATCATAATCATCCAAATTTTTAAAAAATCTTATTTTAAAAAAGATATATCATACATACAACTCTATCACCGATAGTCTTTTTTTTATATAAATGCTCATGGATAATATTATATTATATCTAAATTATATTTTATATTTTAAGAATTCTACTTATTCTATAATTTTTATTTAATACTATATATACTATATTATTAAAGCCGCAAGGACAAATGTTTAGTCTGTCGTCAGTCTGGTCCTTTTGTGTTTCACTCAACTTCAAATACACGTACGTCTCCTGCTCAATTTCAAATACATTCTTTTAATCAATAAACAACCATGTTTTAATTTTCTCATTAGTCAACCTCTTTAATTTATTAATTAAATTTTATTATTATGCTCTATCTATATTATATATACTTTTATATATATTACTCTAAACGAACTTCTTTTTTAATTAGAATATAGAGTTGTACTCACATCTAAAAGCATGTTTCAATTTTCTTATCGTTCATATACTTTAATTTATTTAAAATTGTAATTTTATAATAATTTTTTTGAATATTTAAATTATATTAATATTAATATTTTATATATAAATAAACATACTCTTTTTATTAAAAAAATTATTAATGCTTTGTAGGGGTTATTAATCTATGTTAATTAATATAAATATATAACAATATATTAATGAGAATTTAAACATATAATATAAATATGATTCAAAAATAATTTATCCTATGTACAACATTACATAAAAAAATATTAATAACATAAATAATCAAATTAAATATTTAATTCATTTAAAATATATAATATATTATTTATTACTCTCCTCTCGTACTTTGCACGGGTTATCTATACTATATTATTATAACAAAACTAGAGAACTTTTTTTGAAACACTGAGGTGAACCATAGAAATGATCATAACCGTCTAATTTTAGGCGAACCATAGAAACGATCCTAACCATTCAATTTTAATAAAATTTAAAATATTAACCTTCTAACTAAAATACTTCTCACATTAATCTCTAAACTAAAATATCTCACATTAATCTCCCAACTAAAATAAATCTCTATACAAAACACACAAAAATTATCTTATTAAAATATAAATACAAATATTTTTTTGTCAGAAAATACAAATAAATTATATAAAAATATATACATATAATTTAAATAAAGTTTAGATTATTATTATACAAATAAAAGTAAATTTAAATCATAAAACAAACATTAAAAAACTAAAAAAAATTATCCGTAAATCACAAGGGACATAAACTAGTATATATAAAAAGAAGGATTCATAACGATATAGATTCTTCGCTCGCTAATATATATTTATAACATTTGAGTGCTAGTCATTTTTTTAGCTATGTAATTTAAGTGTTAATCATATTTGAAAATATTTAGAGCTAACAAACAAACATCCTAACTCATTACCTATAAATATTATAAAATAATGACTCCTATTAAGTTGGAACACCAAATTTAATTTCAACTCCAACAACAATCCATATTCTAATTCCTCATTATTTATTATAATATAATCATAGTCCTATTCCTGTTGTTAAACACAGTTCATTTCTTGATAAAAATGAAATGCATCAATAGTCCAGAAATTACCGAATTTGATTACTGGGTTAAATACGATTCCAGGCCCACTAAGTTAAATAAAGTTGGTGTTTATGTGTATATATCCTTTTTTGCTAAGTAAGTGGACACTACCAGGCAGGCTCTGATCACATTAGAGAATGTTCGACTCGGCATATTCGTTTATGTTTTATTGACTTGGTATTTTTGTGTTGGGTCAAGAAATGCATATAGATAATTATGTTTTTGATCGAGTTGGAATTGCATCGTTTTCTAATCTCCTTGTTGCATTCTTAATTGTAATGCTCCTGCTGACTCCGAAATTTTTTAAACTTATATTAAAATTTATGCTAATCGAACAAAACCAACAAATCAAATTTATTCCATATTTTAGGGGCTTGGACGATCAACTATATATAGTTACATGTATTCAATTGAATATCACTAATCATAACCATCTCAGGCAACCCTTATAGATATTTTACGACAGCTAAAGCCCTGGAGTTAAAGTTCCAATGAATTCACAAAAGGCACTCAGATGTCTTAGTGAGGTCTCTCGTTCGATCCCCACAGTAATCATAAACCTTGTAATATTTCTGAGCCCATGCCATGGCTACATTTTGTTGTCTGCTTAGCCTGCCTGTGACCGCTGATGATCCTACAGCTGGCTTGCATGAAGCCCGAGCACCGGCCCTACAGCCTGCCATCTTGAAATTTTGGTACCTAGCAATGAAAGGTTGGTACTGATAATCAGCTTTGTATTTTCCGCCCTCAGTTGCCCATGATGAAGCATCCCATATCGATCCATATGCCCACATTGGCCTTGACGGAAATGTGGCAGCACTCTTTTTTGGGTATCTCCTTATAGGTATGTCATCCACAAAAAATCTGCATATCATATACATTGTTATGCACAAACATTAATTCTTTGTTGAAAATTAGCTTTTGCTTCAAGCAAAGAAAGATCTGCATACAGTTAGTGACATCATATTCTGTTAAGTACCTTCAATAACAAGAAAGTAACATGTCTATTACTTTCTTTTGTTTGATGTGAACACTCACAAAGTACTTGATTTACATACGCATTTTTAAGTGCATGCATGGGGAGAAAAAGTAAGGCTCTGTAAGATATAACGAGAGATGGATGAAGAGAATTACATAATTTCGTTGGGGTTCCAGAGGATAGCATAGTTATGAAAAGCTTTCGTTGGATCGAACCAAAGGTTAAATTTCACCTCTCTTCCAGTAAGGAGGCTTCCATCACCAGTTCCATTTACGTAAACATTTGTTTGTAGTGTGTAAGGCTTTCCAGGTGTTGTTCCCAGGAACTCAATATCAATTTCATCATGCTTCTCTAGTACTTGATTGTTTGACAGCTACATAAATTAATATCAAAAGTAAGCTTAAAATTGGAGTTAATTTACTGTATATAAACATTAGCTAATGGCAAAAAAGTCATACTTTAAATAAATTGAATTGTACAAGTCAATTTGATTCTAGAAAATTAATATTACTCACATAAAAAGCAGTAATAACTCCTGCAGTGTAACCAGGATGAAGCTTAATAGCAGCACCAAAGTACCCAGAACTATACGAATTCAGCGATTTAAATCCGCTTCCTAAAAATATTCATCCCGGAAATTAAAAAAATCAGTACTATAAATATAGTAACTAACAAATAAAGAACCAGCAGCTAGGATTGTTATATATGCAGTACCTGTGCTTTGGTCAAGCCAAATTGTTACTGTGCCTCCATTTATATATAGTCTGGTGCTGAGGACTCCATAGATTACTAAATCCTTTACTAAAACTAACTGAACTAAATTTTGAAGAAGGTTTGTATCCAGGTGAAGGTGGCTGCCGCTGTGCATTACTTGCTAGAGGATATAATAATATTATAACAACAAGATAGAGAGGCAGAGCCATAGAGAAACCTTTGAACAAATTTATATTGAGAAAATGTAAAAGTGATGATGAAACTGAATCTATGGTTTTGAAACGGACGATTGCATTTATATATACAGGAGTTGGATAGATTTACAAGTTTTATATAAAGAATATTTTTTTTTGAAGAATATTACGTGTATTAATTATAACATGCAGATGCAGGGAATGAATGATTTAACTTGCAACTTGCAGTGTTCTTGGCTTAATTCTTATTGCTTGCAAAACATTAAAGAATAAAGCTAGATATTAAGTATTTATAAATCTATTCTAGAATGTTGTTAATTCTACTAATTTGTAAGAAACTAATTACACTCCTCAACTTGCTCCTTTCTATACTCCCTATAAATTGGTTTGACAAAAATATTTATGTTTATTTGATCATCTAGTCCCTAACTATATTTTTTTACTCACACTATGATAAAGTTATCTTTTTCTCATACAATAATTAAATAGTATATAACCAATTAATTATTACTTATAACATGCATAAATTTGCATTTTGGAACCATCCAACTTGAAAGAAAGAACATGAAAAGGAGACCTAGCTAACTTTGCATTCTTTGTTAAGTTATGTTTCTAGCTAGTTTCCACAACAACTAGAAAATCATACTTGCATGTGAAGATTGAATTGATTAATCGTCTACTTAAAGTACACGCCCTTGTATATATATGAATACGTACAATGAACACCAAATATATGATAATGCACCCACCTTTTCATATTCGTACGTATTTAACATCATAATAGCTTCAACACTAAAAAAACAAAGATGTAGTGGTATTTTATGAACAAAAAATAATTAAATCCTAGGTCAACTATATATTTAAACCAAAAGTCCTCGATGCGCAAGTGACGCACCAGCCTGCAACACCAAAATTTCTTCAATGCCTAAACCCTGAAAACTGGGGTCAAATATGTTTTTGTGCATATTTAATCTTTCAACTAAAATTCGCTGACTAATGGTTGATTATAAACTTCTATATCTTTAATTATAATATGGATTAGTGTCAGCTACAAATTAACAAGAGAATAAGAAGAAGAAGATATATAGTTAGATAATATAATATAGGATATAAATATTGACAAAATTTATATGAAAAATCTTAAATGAAGTATTAATCAGAGTGTACTGCATTATATTCTGGTTATAATATATTGTAAAATTCATACAGAGAGTAAGACTCATCGAAAAACTTCTTATTTGAGTAATTAAAGAACCAATTTCTATTTCATAAAAATTTGATTAACAAATAACTACTAGTTTATAATCCGTGCAAAGCATGGGCGGAATTAATAAATTACATATTAATTATTTTATATGATTTAAATATGTAATTTAAAATTTTTTATTATATCGACTATGATAATATATTATATAATAAAAATTATTTATAAATAAAATAATATTATTATTTTAATATTCATGAGATTTAATTAATAAGTTTTAATATTCATGAGATTTATTTAATAAGTTGTAATTTCAAGTAGAAGTGAAGTGAGATATGTTATTAGATTGTTATATAAAAAATGACTCGCCGAAGATAGAGTTATATGTAAAATATATATTTTTTAAAATTAAATTATAATTATAATTGCATAAAAAAAGTCGTACAAAAAGAAAACTTACGGATAATAAAAAAAATTGTATAAAAAGAGAACTTATCGGACAGACGACCAACTGACCAATTTTTTTATTTTTCTTTAAATTTAATTAGGAAATTTTTATTAATAAAAAGAGTTACAAATATATTAAAAATATTTTAATTAAAATTTAAATAAAAGAGTATATTTTAATGTAGGTAAAATATAATATAATTTTAATATTCAAAAATTTAATTATAAAATTATAATTTTAAATAAATTAAAGTGTTTGAGCGATGAGGAAAATTGAAAAATGTTAGTAGATTGTGAGTATAACTAAATATTCTAATTAAAAGAGAAGTTCTTTTTAAATAATATGATATAAAAGTATAGATAATATAGATATAACATAGTGATAAATTTTAATTAATGTTAATAAAATAATATTATTATTTTAATATTCATAGAATATAATTTAAATATAATATAATATTATTCTATTTGTGATGAGTTGTATAAAAAGAGGACAGTTGGGGTAAGAGTTGTATATAGGGTGTTGATGTCGGTTTTCTAATTTTAACATATGAGTTTTAATGAGAACTGTTTGTTCTAGTTTGAGCAAAGTTCTTCTAATTTGAGTAGAGCTTGTGTTTTGATAAATAATTTGTGTTATGCGATTAAAATAGAGAAATAGATGAAAACTAAAAAAATGTATATTGTTTATTAGATATATTAAATAAAAATTATTAGATAAACTTTAATGATATATTAAATAAAAATTATAGGATAAGTAGGATTCGTAAAAAATATATAATATAATTTAAATATAATATAATATTATCCTATCTTATTATCTTATCTCGTATAAAAAGAGGACTAATGGGGTTATAGTTGTATGTATGATTATATTTTTTTAAATTATATTTTATTAAAATTCAATGGTTAAAATTATTTTTATGGTTCACATAAAATTGAATGGTTAAGATATTTTCTATGGTTCACCGAGTACCATACCAACGACCAAAATTTTTAATCTTTCGGTTATAATAATATAGTATAGATAGAAGACTACATAACATACACAAAATTATAAAACACAAAAATTAATTGTAAAATAAATAAAAAAATTACATAATATACAAAAAAATATAGAATACAAATTACATAACACTATTCAACATTAGTGTTGTGTAATTTTGTGTTCTATATTTTTTAGTATGTTGTGTAATTTTTTTTGTGATTGTTTTTTGTATTCCGTAATTTTTTTCATGTTCAACATTTTTTTATTTGTTCTGTAATTATATTTGTTTTTAGTTAAGTGAGTTCAACCCAAGCCTTCACATAGATATAATGTGGGTGTTTGGGGTTCCATAAACTTAAAATAAGTAGCTTATTTTTTATTTTATTTTACATATTTTCATATTTTTTTTAAAGATAAATATTTGTTTTAGAATTTTAAAACCAAATATGAACTTACTTTTTTCTGGAAATAAGGGCTTATTTCTGGAAAGTACATACATCCCTACTTTTTTCCGGAAATAAGCCCTTATTTCCATAAGGTCTGTTTTGCCAAACAGGCCCAATATAATATGTTTTAGTAGCTTGCAACTTTTTCTATCTCATAGCGGCTGTAGCTAACTTATGCTGTAATAAAACATGGAAAGCAGTCGCTTATTATGTAAATGACTTGCAATTCTTGTTCAGATGTTATTACAAAGTATATATTATCACAACTACTGAAAATTCTTATCCTCGGCTCTATAGATCGATATTGTACAATTAAAGAAAAACAGGGTTGGAATAATAATTGTGTGTATTTGAAGTAATGCAGTATAAATGTATGATTATATACATAGAAAAGAAAATCAATAATACGTACATACTAAACTACCTGCTGAGAGAGAGGTTGAGATATATATACTGTAACTAGTACCGTAATTAAGTATGAATTACTAGATACTTTAACTACTTAATCCTTATGCACTCTTTCTCTATCTAAAAATTTGGTGATGATAGTCTAATACACAGAAGAAGAATAATTCAATGCTACAATAATATACAGACTACAGTGCTCTTAAATATATGACCTCTGCCGCAAGAATGGTTTGGAAGAAGAATAATTCACTAACTTAAGTAACCATAATATGCGCATTTTGAGGAATGTGGTGGTTGATGTTATGGAGAATGCATAATATTATCCTTTGTTTACTTCCTGAAGCTGCTCTTCTTCAACAAACCCTGATTCTGTTTCCAGTTCTTGAATCTCCAGCACTTTCATTAAATTAATTCTTTTCCAATTTTGTATTATGAAGTCGTTTAGGTCTGTAACTGCTTCGTGCGCCTCAGCATAAACAAGAATTATTGGATTAATCTTTTGTGAAACAGAAAGAGTGATAATTTTTGTTTGAAATGTATAGAAATGTACCTTGTAGGTATTAGATTCTCCATTCTGATGACACCAGAAATTGCTGAAATTCTCCAAATATTGTAGCCTCAGCAACTTCAACTGAGGGAAAACGATGATGGCATGGTGATTATGAGCAGTGATATCATCTTCTTGTTGCTGTACATGTCCCCCGATTATCTCTCTCATCACCCCGCAGTCATGAAATTCCATATGTTGAAGGTGGATAAGATGAGTGGCAATACAAGGTGGGAACAGCCTATGTCTAGTGTTTCCAGATTCCATAGCCTATGCAACATGGCATCTGGGATTATACAGGATTCCAGTTTGTTACAGCTTTGTACCACGAGGCTCTTTAGTTTACAAAACAAGGAGCAAGGAGGATATGATATTATTATTATTGTCATCATAGTAATGCAGCTTCTTTCCCCATATATCACTGATTTCTAAATATTTAATTTCCAGATATTCCAAGCAAGGGAATGCAGCACAAACAATAAGTTAATATATAATCTAGAGAGCTACTTCTAGTTGAGCACATGAAAAGATGTCAGATTTCTCCCTCTGCATCTCTTTGTTTTCCCCGTAGAAGCTTCTTAGACTCTCCAGTTCATATAGCCACAATGTTTGTAACTTGGGGAAATTTATGATTTCTCCATCACTCGTGCCTTCATTCATTACAATTACTTCCATTGCAGGACATCCATACACACCCAGCCACTGCAATTGCACCAGACATTTTGCAACAGACTTGCAGAAGAGGTATTTCATTGCAGAGCATCGTGCGATATATAAAATGGTTAGTTTAGGGAAAGGTGTCTGCGGCTGACGACTATGCTGAATCTCGTCTTGTGATATCCTTGCTATATACTCCATCGTTTCACATGAATATAGACTCAGCTTTCTCAACTCTGTGAATGCTTCTCCATCACTATTCCAGATGCTACATACATCAACATCCGTACAATCCAAACTCACATCTTCAGCCCAGACTTTGTAAGGCTTCATCTCTCTTCACTTCAACATCGGTCAACTGAATTATTCTCGTTGAATCAGGTGCATTTTGATTATGCAATCGCTTTCCGACACATATATCATATCTGAGTAATTTAGAAAATATACATGTACCTTGACAAGCCTCACAATTGCTCAAATAAATCTTTAAATTTCTCAGACGACTTAATTTACCAATCTCCTCCAATATCAGCGTTATATCTTCTGCATCATCCGAATATCTGAATCCATTTGGTATATGCAATTCTTCCAGACTAATATGAGTGTGTTCCGCTGGGCTACTAATCAATGACAACATATATGAGCCTGTTTGGCTGGGTTAAAAGTAAAATTCAGCCCACTTTAATTTTTTTTTAAATATATTCTATATTTGTTTGAAATGTTTGTATTTATATTTAAAATAAAACAAAAATTTTCTTGTCTCCAAAATAAATTAGATATTATCCGTGTCTGAATTCGATAATTTCAAATACAAATATAAATATAACTATATTCTTATCCGATAATATTTAAATCCAAATTTAATATATATAATGTAAAAATATATGATATAAATATATATTTTATCATATTCAAATTATAATAAATATACATTTATTCTTTAAATATTAATTTTTTAAGATATATATAATTATTATACATATATATCACATAAATTAAGAATTTTAAAAATAAAAAGAATTATATTTAAAATTGTTATTTATTTAGTTTTGAAAAAAACATTAACAAGATTCATATTCAAATTCAAATATTATCTACCAGATTCAGATTCAGATATTATCCATTATATTCAAATTTAAATATATTTTCTTATAAATATTTTGTGATTCAAATACAAATTCAAGTTTTTGGATTCGAATTCGGATATAAACGGATCCGTATCCAAAAATATCTATTTAATAGCTTTAGATTTTAATTATATTTATCACTTAAATTTAGTTTGGCTTATTTTCCAAATATCTTTAATAATCATTAGTTTACCTAAACTAAAAAAGTACATTCATGAACTTTTTTTCTTTTAACCTTTTATATTCCATTATTTTAGTCCCAAATATTGTTTTATTCTTTGAGCAAATATCACAGATTTTGTTAAAAAAATTATGTTTCACTTAAAATTAATATAAAATATTTTAAGTTTAAAATAACTTATTTTAAGTTAGTTCAGTCAAACTATTCGTTTGACTTGTATTATAAATAATTTATAAATTTTATTTAACTTATTTTTAATTTAGTTTATGAACAAATTTTTACGATGATACCGTTTGTATGGTCACGACGGGGGACATTATCAGGTTCTTGAATATCAGTATATGAGTATATCACATCATCCCCATTCCCCAGTTTAGAATCATACGAGTCCCACGAAGACAAGGTTGCGTCCCAAATGATACCAATGCCCTTATCGTTCACCACCAATTAATTTGATACACTCGTATATATTCAACTAATTAACTAATTTGATGTATATTGCTAAATAGCTTTAAGTTAATTTAGAAACATTTAGACGTCTAGCACGGTGCTAGTAGCACCGACGAAGTTTATATATATATATATATATATATATATATATATATAGCACCATATGTGCTATATTCCGGAAACTTCAAAATTAATCAAAAACTTATATTAAATTTGTTACCGATCGAAATGCAATCACTAATATATATTAGATAAATCACAAATTTATACAATAAAAATCATTAATTTGTATTATAAGAATAACCGAATTCACCAGTTTATGGAGATCACTGGAAAAATGAAATTCGCCGAAATATAGCACATATGGTATGCAAACTAATCGTTGGGAGATAAGAAAAAATGTGGTGAAATTAGATTTGAAAAATGGTTCACCAATTGGCAGGAAAAATCAAATTAAAAATAGAGGGGATTAGATGAGATTTTGTATGTGAGAGTGTATTTTAATTGTGTGTTGTACATTCTAGGGGGCAATTAGATTAGATTAAACATGTGACATATATTAGTTTCTAGTGTCTAGTTTCTAGATTTGACTTGATTTCTATTTGATCATTTGTCTGTATATAGAAAACATTAAATAGTTATCAATTAGTAGGTTGTACAAAGTTAATAACAGGGTTTTTCACGAAGAGAGCTGAGCCGAGTTTTGTCTTAAATGAACCGAACTTAACTTTTTTTTCTTACGAGCCGAGCTTTCTTATCGCACAAAAACTGTGTTCGAGCTCGAGCTCTTTAACGAATCGAGCCGCACTCGAGCTCTTATCGAACAGAGCCGAGCTCAGCCCTTAACGAGCTACTCGCGAACAATTAAGTTTTACATAAAAAAAAGTTTCAAACCCACTTGACCCAACTAATTATCGTTTTTTTACTCAACTTAATATTAAATTTTAATATATTATCCCAAATGATTCACATATTAAATATTTAAATTATAATTTTAAACTTAAAACGCTAAAAATATTATAAAAATTTTCATAATATATTCTATTTTTTCGAGTTTTAACGAGCCGAGCTCGAGCCGAACGAGCTCGAGCTCGAGTTGAGTCGAGCCGAACATAGTAAAAGCTTGGCTTGAGCTCGTTATCTTAACGAATACATTTTTGTGTTCGAGCTCGAGTCCTTAACTAACCGAGCCGAACGAGTCTTTAACGAACGGAACTCGAGCTTGTTCCCGAACAGCCCCTAGTTAATAATAGCTTTCCATTAGCATAAGCCATCTAAAAAAGGTTCAATGTAAGAGAGTGTATCCAATTATCATATCAGTTAGTATTAGTATTTATATTAGTATTTATATTAAATTAACGAAGTTTCAATTGCATTGGAGTACTTAAAATTCCAAATATGTTCGGTTGTGTATGATGTTTTACTTGCGGAACTAAACAAAACTCCCCTCAAATCTCGTATTTATGTAATAAAAAATTGAAATTTGACAACAATAATCTCTCATCTATATTTGTGTAGTAACAGATATCTCCCTAGTCCCTCCAATATAAAGCTTCATTTCAAACAAGCCATATTTCACATACCATCACCTAGCAATAGACATGTCGGAAAAAGATTGCGGCCATCACCAACACCAAACAAAGAAGCTGTGCTGCTGCTTGTGTGGTGCCATATCAGCCTTGATATTCCTATTCCTATTCACAATACTCCTATCATGGCTCATCGTACGTCCAGCAAAACCTGAATTTATGCTCCAAGACGTCACTCTTAACACTTTCGATTTCTCCTCATCCAATAACTTGCTCACCTCCAACTTCCAAATCACTCTAAAGTCACGAAACCCGAACACTCTTCTAGGATTTTACTACGACAGACTTGACGTTTTCGCGACATATCAAAGCCAGCAAATCACACTGCCAATTCTACTCCCTGCAACGTACCAGGGTCACAAAGAAGAATATGTTTGGTCACCTTTGTTAACAGGTAATCATATTGTGCTAGTTTCGCCATACATCGAAACTCAAGTTCAGACAGTTGGCACTGTTTTGATCAATATTAAGGTTCGTGGAAGGATGAGATGGAAGGTTGGCACATATGCATCAAGCGAGTTTAATCTGAATGTAAATTGTCCGGTTTATTTAGCAGTTGGAAGCAAAAATAATAGTTGGGTTGCAGTTGGACAGGGGATTAAGAATGTGTTGCTTCAAAGCTGCAATGTCGATTTTTGATGGCTGAGATCGAAATGCATATGAAGTTTGCCATAATTGGAAAAGATTTCCTCTAAACAAATTGTTAATTAGTGTAATAGTCAGTTATCTATACTTGAGCTCATATAAAACAATGTTTATGTATAAAAATTATCAAAGCTAGCTATTATCTTGTGTTAAAGTTCTTCACTTGTCCAAAAATATATTAACGCGGAGTTGCGGACCAAAGGGCCATTTGTTTTCAAGAGAATGACGCTGGATGAACACGTACTATTTTAGTACCGGCCTTGGTGATTTAAACAACGGCCTTTTCATGTGATGGTTGTCGACTCTTTTAAGATAACGCATATTTCTTTCTTTTTTTTTGATTAAGTCTAATGATATTTCTTGATTTTCACATAAATTACTCTTTTTTTCGTTAATAAATCATTTACTGAAAGTTAACATATCTGAAAGGTACATTCACAAAAAATGAAGAAGCGGTTTCACTAAGACCCCGTTTTAATAAACAATACAAAAATGAGGCAAAGATAATATGAAATGTTATAAATGAAAAAAACAATATGATACCGAAAGTGTTATAAATCATTTACTGAATATGAATAATGTAATTGACTAACTCTTGTGTAATATGATTATAATGAATGTATCGTATAATATAATTAGTCAAATCTCATCTGTTATTGTAAATATGTAACTACTTGTTAAATAAATATAAAAAAATGAAAAGAAAACCAATTTCTTTTTTTGACAGTTGAAAAGAAAAACAATTGAATGGCATAATTTATATTTTATTTATTGGATTGACCGCATGTATAATATTTAACTTAAATTATTAGAATTATAAATTATATTTATGATAGTATTGTATTTATATTTTTGTCGGTCAAATTTAGTTGTTTTTCTAGTAGTGCGATATAAATTATTTAAAATATTTATAGGATACTTTTTGATATAATTAATAATTGAGAATTTATCAAAATACTGTTTTTTTATGAAATTATTTACAATTTTACCAACTTCTAAAAAGATTTGCAAAAATACCATTTTATTCTGAAAATATTTTAAAAAATACGGAGGTTTCATTTTAGGTAGGGATGTTCAAAAAATCGGAAACCTGAAATCCGAACCGGTCCGATCCGAAAAACAGCTCGAAAAATTCGGCCCGAAAAAAAAGTCTGATCCGATCCAGTTCGGCCCACGAGCCCTAAACAGGCTTCCTTATTTTCTAAAAAACCGACCCGATCCGAAACCCGAAAAATCCGGTTTTAAAAATCCGGATAAAAACCCAGATTATGTAAAGTTGGGATAAAGCTCGAGTTGGGCCCGGATAAAATCCGTTTTTTATATAGCTCGAGTTGCAGCAGCCCATTATATTCCAAAGTCCAAAGGCAAAGGTCCAACCCAATACAAATTTAACATAACATAGAATAGATAACCTAATTATATTGTATCCAGTTATCTCTCACTCTCACCTAATTTTACGCCTCCGCTGCTCTGCACTCCACAATCTAATCCCTAATTGTGGTCCATCTAGCTCAAGTTTTTAAAATTTATAAAATATATGTATGTTGTAATTCATATTTGAAGCCACCAAGTCATCAAGGTTCAAGTCCTATTGATGTGTATATATATTATATATATTTATATTTATATTGATGCGTGTTATCCTTAATTTTAGGATTATAGCCGTTATTTTGTCAATTGATTAGTATATATTATATATACATAAGAATATAGCCATTTGATTTATGTCCATTTATTTACTTTGCCGCTTGCTTTAATATGTGATATAAATATATAGTCAACTTGTTCACTTGTGTATAAATAATTCAACACTAGCAAACTACTAATCTTATTCACTTGTTTACTTTGTCGTTACTTGATTTATATTTGTGTTGTTATGGCTTCTTCAAGTCACTAAACTACTGATGTTATAGGCTCGACGTCGATTCCTATAACTACTTCTTCTGCTTATATTGTGCTTCCACATAAACACAAAACAAAGTATTGGGATCATAATGATCTAGTGAGGCTGTCTGATGCGGTAGAGAAGGCAAGACATCGGCTTTGTGGAAAGCTTTTTGATCCTAATAGAAATTTAACACTGTCTAGACATCATCCTCGTTGCGAGTCAAAACAAAATCCTGAATTTACTCAAGCAAGAATCGATGAAACGGGCCACAACTGGAGTTATGTTCAAGCATTACAAAGGGATATGCAAATGAAGTGTGTCATCTCTCGAGGATTGCCATTCAATCACTATGACAATGAAGAAACAACGAGGTATATACATCTAGCTTTGCAACCTTGTTATCAAAAGGTCAGTAGAAGTACCACTCATCGTGATGCAGTCAAAGGTTATACAAAGACAAAAAAAACTATAATCAGGTACTTTAATAAATTTAAAGGTAAGGTTAGTTTAACATCCGATGTTTGGACTGCTGGTCAGCATTTAGGTGTGTCATATTTATGCATCACATGCCATTGGATTGATCATATGACTTGGGAAATGTCGAAATGCATTGTTTTTTTTGAATTATTTAAACTTCCTCATACCGGTTTTGTAACACCCACGAAAATTACGTGTATTTTATAATATTTAAATATGCTTTCATTATAATTTATTGTGATTTAGATTATTTTTAATGCAATTATCTGAGTTGTGTAGATCCGTGTTGTTGTATTTAGACATGCTTTTCTTTTTGACATTCAAGTACATTAGTAGTTGTGCACCATGATTTGATAACATGAATGGGAACAATGATTTTATTTAAAAAGGAAAACTCTTTTTCTTCACTACATATGCCTTTCCATGATAAATGTTATATCAACATCATGTATAGCAATGTACTAAAGGACTTGTTTATTTATTTATCAGAGATATGGCCAATCCAAATGTGACTGAGAATGACTTGGGAAATCTTAACAACAATCAGAATCCAGTGGTGCAAGGAAATCCATTAGAGTCAGGAAACGTCAACGTGATGCAACAAATATTAGAGTTATTTCGTCAGCAATGTAACGCCCGAGAAAATTACGTGTATCTTATAATATTTAAATATGCGTTTAATATAATTTTTAGGGTGTCAGATTTTTTATTTATTTTTTTATTTTTTAATTTTATTTATATACATTTATTTGTGTTAGGATTTTTATTAAATAGAAAAATTATCTGATATGTGTTATGTGACTTCTGTGTATCTTAAAATATTTTATTCTATTTTGTTGTAATTTTTGTTTCGTTAGAAAAATATTATTTTTAATTGTGATTATCGGACTCAGCTCTGTAGAAGACTAGAGACCTTATTTTTGGTACTTTTACTTTAATGAAAATAGCAAAATCCTAAAAATGACTTTATTTTATTATTTTTGGATCATTCATAATTTTTGGGGAATTTTGATATATATATATATATATATTGTATTTATTCGAAAATATTTATTTTTATATTTTATCCCATAAATATTATTTTTGGGCTTTTTATTTTAATTATGGAGTAATTTATCTTTTAATCAAACTAGAGCCCCAAAATCTTTCAAAAATATAAATAGTTTTGATTAATAAATTTTTATAAAAGGTTACAAAAAAAAAAATTAATTAGAAACGCAGCAGCAGCAGATTTGTGGAAAGAGAAGGAAGAACTAGGGTTTGGTATTCTTGAATTCAATCAATCGATTCAAGCTGTTATTGGTGTCCGATTACAAAGTTCAAATAGTCAATTTGAAGCTTGTGACTCGTACTATTTGTTGGTACCTTGAATTTCAGTTAATAGTTTATGTTCTAGAATCTTGTTCTTGACTGTCTTTTTGTCTAATTTACAAGTTGAGTTTCGTTACTTGTTTCCTTAAATTGAAGTCGTAGATGTATAAATCGCATGCTTAGGAGTCTGTTTGTATTTTTGGTTTGATTTTTAGTGTTTGTTTTGTGATGGTCGGAGTTTTGATCGGAAGTTATCCAATTTAATCGGAATCAAAGCTTGGACCCTTGTTTGTTGAATCTGTTAACTGTGTCACTTTGCTGGGTTGCTTTAGCTTTTGTTTTATGTGCATATGTTTGAGTTTTGGTCGGGTTTCTTGTCATCGGACTTTCTACTGACCGGAAAATCCTCCGGCTAAGTCGACTTGATCGATTTAAGCAGGGATTGGGTTGATTGTTATGGGGTGATTGATGTGGTGACTGTAGGGGATGTTTTGGTGTAAAAATCTGCAGAAACCGAGCTTGTTTGGGGGGATTTGAGTTCGCCGGAATGCCACTGGCCGGAGAAACATCCGACTTAGTCGGATTCGTTTGTACAGACTTCAATTGATGTTATTGAAGGTTAATACATGTTTGTGGTGTATTGTTGGTCATGCCCCAATCAAAACCTTTTTAAAACAAGCAAGAGATGGTGGATTGGGGGATAACCCGGGAGGAAGTCTGGTCATCTTCCCCACTTTAGTCGGCCATGTTCTTGGTTGATTTGGGAGGTGGGTCCAACTGAACCCTAACCCCAAACTCCAAATAATGTTTCTAGTTTCAAAAATTGTCTTTATTCTATATAAAAAAAATAGTTTTAAATCCAAAATTTATTTTGAAAATTATTCTTTAATTCGAAAAATGTTTTTAAAACCAAAATAAATTATTTTGATTTCAAAATGGATTTAATTTAATTATTTTAATTTATTTAGATAATAATTTAATTAATTTAAATTGATTGATTAATTTATTTTAATCAATTAATTTAATCAATTGAATATTATTTAAATACAAATAAAAATAATTGAATTCAATTATTTTGAGAAATAGAAATAATTTATTTATTTATATTTACTTAATATTTCCTTTAACCGTTTTAAACGAAACCAATTTGGTTGAGACCTTAAAAATAATCCGGAAGTGATAAAAATAGTTTCAATTCCCTTATTTATTTACAAACCCGGATTAATATTTTATAAAATATTTAATGATCCAATAATTATCCGAAGGGGTTAATAATGATCTACTTTGACTCAATTAATATGTTAGAAACTACTTTTATTTATTTGATTTCTATTTAATTTGTGAGTCTTCTCTGCTATCTGATTTATGTGCTTACTCGTCTGTTAATTGATGCTACTTGTTTATTAATTATTATTTGGTATTCGTTATTGATAGAACGCATGGGTAGACACTAGAATCTAAATTTAGAATATTGTATCTGTAGATACGAGCGAGATAGTAGATAGACGAGCAGTGTAGTCGTCTCATTCCAGCTTTAGGACAATTTCGATATCAGGCAAGTATCTTCACCTTGATAATCTTAAACACTTTTATTTTATTGTTTCATTTATTCTTATCATGATAAATAGTTATTGTTCGGAGCTATTTATGATTCCTGTTTTATTCTGTGCATCAGAGTTACTTATTATTCGTACTCTGAATATTGGAAGATGATTATAATAAACACATCATATCCAGTGTTATTGTAGTAAATAACGAGGATATGGTCTGTATTTGAAATTAAGCATACCTTATTTTATTTGGGGTTGCTCTATTGGATTGGAATTTATGTAGCGTAAGTGGCCAGGGAGTAGGTCCAGCGGAGTTAAGGAGGATATGGTAACCAATCCATCTTCCTGTAGGCTAACATTACTTGCCTATTTTGGTACCTATATTGAGAAATCCTTGTTATATCTATGGGTATAGAAATGTACCGATGAGCTATAAAGGGGTCCTATTACTTTTGAACCTGATCAGGGGGCAATAGTGTTTATTTGTGTTATCCAATCCATATTGCCAGCATGGCTATTATATATTGATTTTGAGCAGTTGATTCATTTTGATGACATACTGCATTGTTTCAGTTGAGATAAACTGTGATTTATTTACTGTTCAGTTTTGATAATAAACTGTTTTATATTCCACTCTCCATACAGATCTCATATCTTGATTTAATTTCAATTTTTCATATACTTGCTGAGCACTCTTTGGCTCACTCTTGCTTTTTATTAAATTCTGCCAGATATCCAGTATGAGTCACAGCGATAGCTCTAGCGGGCATAGAGAGCCTCAGGTGTTAGGGCGACTCGCTTCTCGGGCTTTCCAGATATTTAGTTGTTTACAGTTTTGTTGTAGATAGAATGTGTAATAAAATGAATTAAGACTTAAAACTTATCTAGACTTGTGGATTTGAGTTTGTGTATTAGTAGTGGGCTTGTAATAAAGTATTTGGATTTATTTTTAGTTTCAGCTGCTTAATTTCATACTATAACCTGTTAGCGATCTTTGGTTTGGCGGGGTCAGTGCACCTCTGATATATTATTGGGCCAGTGTGCCTCTGATTTATATTATTTTATTATTGATTGGCTGGTGACCCCCAGATCTAGACCCCGGGATTTGGAGGGCGTCACAGTTGGTATCAGAGCTACAGGTTGGTAGTCACTGAAATAAGTAGAGATATAGATCAGAAAAGATTTTATAGATCACATGAGATAGGTTTTTATTCATTTGAGATAAGTTTATATTCATATGAGATAGGTTTATATTGGCTTTAGTTTTAAGCCTATGTTGTGAGCTGTGTTGTGATGCATATGTATGGTAGGGTTCAGTTTGTAGTAAGGGGTATGTCGGAGTTTGAATATACATAGCCAATATCTTTTCTAGTAGAATGTCCAGGGAGTAGGATGTGGTAGGCTAGTCAGATGAGTTGTTGTACTCCATCCATACAAATATTTATATATATATCGACAGCGATTTTGTAGTATAGATTCGTGTTTTATATTTCAACGTACAATTATCACCAGCATTCGAGTAAAATAGTAATTGTGTGACATGATTTGATAACATGAATGGGAAAAGAATTTTATTTAAAAAGGAAAAATATTTTCTACACATGTCTTTCCATGTTAAATGTTATATCAAAATCATGTACATCTAATTACTAAATAACTTGTTTGTTTATTATTAGAGATATGGCTAATCCAAACGCGATTGAGAATGATTTGGGAAATCAGAACAACAATCAGAATCTCGTGGCGCAAGGAAACCCTGCAGTTCAGGGAATTCCAGTAGTGCAAAGGAATCCGTTAGAGCCGGGAAATGTCAATGTGATGCAGCAGATACTTGAACTGTTTCGTCAACAAACTGATAACCTTACCCGTCAGCAGCAACAACCGCCAACACCGCATGTTGTAACCTTTAAAGCATTTCAATCTGTGAAACCTCCAGAGTTTCAAGGAGCAGCAGATCCAGTAGAAGCCCGAGCATGGTTGAAGGAAATAGAAAAAGCCTTTGCGTTGGTGAAAGTGGAGGCGAATCAGAAGACTGAGTTTGCAAACTATTTCCTGAAAGGAGAGGCGAATTACTGGTGGGAGTCAAGGAAGGCACTAGAAGGAGCGGGAGTAGTTACTTGGGAGAGATTTAATGAGTTATTTTTGGAGAAGTACTTTCCGCGTTACATGCAGAATCAAATGGAGATAAAGTTTTTGGAATTAAAGCAGGAAACCGATGTTACAAGTTATGAAGCTAAATTCACTGAGTTAGCCAGGTTTGTACCAGACTTCGTGGATACAGACGAGAAAAGGGCAAAAAGGTTTCAGCAAGGTTTGAAGGCTTGGATAAGAAGTCGGGTAGCTGTTTTTGAATTGACTACCTACACGGCCGTGGTACAGAAGGCAATGATCATAGAAGCTGAAAGTGATATGACCCAGAAGGAGAAGGACGGGAAGAAGAGAAAATTTGACAACCAATCGGGGAATAAACAACAGAGCCGATTTCATAATAATTTTAACAATAGATCGGGATTCCAGTTTCGAGATAATGGAGGACCTGGGAATGAGGGTCAGAACTTTGGCAATCAAGGGAATCGATTCCAGAATAATAACCAACAGCAAATGAATCGGTTCGTTAACACCAATCAGCAACAGGGGAAACGACCACCACTACCAACATGTGAGGTCTGTGGAAGAAATCATGAGGGAGTATGCAACCAAACTAATGTGATGTGTTACCGATGTGGTAAGAAGGGTCATTACGCCACCATGTGCAGTTTACCAGCATCTGTCGGGACTATTTGTTACAAGTGTGGAAATAAGGGTCATCTTGCAAAGGACTGCAGAGTCAACGTCAATAAGGGAAATCAGAATAAAGCTACAAGGTCCGGCAATGCAGGTCAGCCCAAGACCAGTACTTTTAATATGAGCCTGTAGATATTCAACCTGACTTAGCTTATGTAGAACAACATGTACATATGTTAGATCGTAAAGATAAGGTATTAAGGAATAAGACAATACCTCAAGTTAGGGTATTGTGGAGAAATCCATTGGTTGAGGAATCAACATGGGAGGTAGAGAGTGAAATGTTAGCTCAATACTCGCAGCTATTTTCTTAAGTTGGATTCTGGGGACAGAATCCTTATAAGGGGGGAAGAATGTAACGCCCGAGAAAATTACGTGTATCTTATAATATTTAAATATGCGTTTAATATAATTTTTAGGGTGTCAGATTTTTTATTTTTTTTTTTATTTTTTAATTTTATTTATATACATTTATTTGTGTTAGGATTTTTATTAAATAGAAAAATTATCTGATATGTGTTATGTGACTTCTGTGTATCTTAAAATATTTTATTCTATTTTGTTGTAATTTTTGTTTCGTTAGAAAAATATTATTTTTAATTGTGATTATCGGACTCAGCTCTGTAGAAGACTAGAGACCTTATTTTTGGTACTTTTACTTTAATGAAAATAGCAAAATCCTAAAAATGACTTTATTTTATTATTTTTGGATCATTCATAATTTTTGGGGAATTTTGATATATATATATATATATATATTGTATTTATTCGAAAATATTTATTTTTATATTTTATCCCATAAATATTATTTTTGGGCTTTTTATTTTAATTATGGAGTAATTTATCTTTTAATCAAACTAGAGCCCCAAAATCTTTCAAAAATATAAATAGTTTTGATTAATAAATTTTTATAAAAGGTTACAAAAAAAAAATTAATTAGAAACGCAGCAGCAGCAGATTTGTGGAAAGAGAAGGAAGAACTAGGGTTTGGTATTCTTGAATTCAATCAATCGATTCAAGCTGTTATTGGTGTCCGATTACAAAGTTCAAATAGTCAATTTGAAGCTTGTGACTCGTACTATTTGTTGGTACCTTGAATTTCAGTTAATAGTTTATGTTCTAGAATCTTGTTCTTGACTGTCTTTTTGTCTAATTTACAAGTTGAGTTTCGTTACTTGTTTCCTTAAATTGAAGTCGTAGATGTATAAATCGCATGCTTAGGAGTCTGTTTGTATTTTTGGTTTGATTTTTAGTGTTTGTTTTGTGATGGTCGGAGTTTTGATCGGAAGTTATCCGATTTAATCGGAATCAAAGCTTGGACCCTTGTTTGTTGAATCTGTTAACTGTGTCACTTTGCTGGGTTGCTTTAGCTTTTGTTTTATGTGCATATGTTTGAGTTTTGGTCGGGTTTCTTGTCATCGGACTTTCTACTGACCGGAAAATCCTCCGGCTAAGTCGACTTGATCGATTTAAGCAGGGATTGGGTTGATTGTTATGGGGTGATTGATGTGGTGACTGTAGGGGATGTTTTGGTGTAAAAATCTGCAGAAACCGAGCTTGTTTGGGGGGATTTGAGTTCGCCGGAATGCCACTGGCCGGAGAAACATCCGACTTAGTCGGATTCGTTTGTACAGACTTCAATTGATGTTATTGAAGGTTAATACATGTTTGTGGTGTATTGTTGGTCATGCCCCAATCAAAACCTTTTTAAAACAAGCAAGAGATGGTGGATTGGGGGATAACCCGGGAGGAAGTCTGGTCATCTTCCCCACTTTAGTCGGCCATGTTCTTGGTTGATTTGGGAGGTGGGTCCAACTGAACCCTAACCCCAAACTCCAAATAATGTTTCTAGTTTCAAAAATTGTCTTTATTCTATATAAAAAAAATAGTTTTAAATCCAAAATTTATTTTGAAAATTATTCTTTAATTCGAAAAATGTTTTTAAAACCAAAATAAATTATTTTGATTTCAAAATGGATTTAATTTAATTATTTTAATTTATTTAGATAATAATTTAATTAATTTAAATTGATTGATTAATTTATTTTAATCAATTAATTTAATCAATTGAATATTATTTAAATACAAATAAAAATAATTGAATTCAATTATTTTGAGAAATAGAAATAATTTATTTATTTATATTTACTTAATATTTCCTTTAACCGTTTTAAACGAAACCAATTTGGTTGAGACCTTAAAAATAATCCGGAAGTGATAAAAATAGTTTCAATTCCCTTATTTATTTACAAACCCGGATTAATATTTTATAAAATATTTAATGATCCAATAATTATCCGAAGGGGTTAATAATGATCTACTTTGACTCAATTAATATGTTAGAAACTACTTTTATTTATTTGATTTCTATTTAATTTGTGAGTCTTCTCTGCTATCTGATTTATGTGCTTACTCGTCTGTTAATTGATGCTACTTGTTTATTAATTATTATTTGGTATTCGTTATTGATAGAACGCATGGGTAGACACTAGAATCTAAATTTAGAATATTGTATCTGTAGATACGAGCGAGATAGTAGATAGACGAGCAGTGTAGTCGTCTCATTCCAGCTTTAGGACAATTTCGATATCAGGCAAGTATCTTCACCTTGATAATCTTAAACACTTTTATTTTATTGTTTCATTTATTCTTATCATGATAAATAGTTATTGTTCGGAGCTATTTATGATTCCTGTTTTATTCTGTGCATCAGAGTTACTTATTATTCGTACTCTGAATATTGGAAGATGATTATAATAAACACATCATATCCAGTGTTATTGTAGTAAATAACGAGGATATGGTCTGTATTTGAAATTAAGCATACCTTATTTTATTTGGGGTTGCTCTATTGGATTGGAATTTATGTAGCGTAAGTGGCCAGGGAGTAGGTCCAGCGGAGTTAAGGAGGATATGGTAACCAATCCATCTTCCTGTAGGCTAACATTACTTGCCTATTTTGGTACCTATATTGAGAAATCCTTGTTATATCTATGGGTATAGAAATGTACCGATGAGCTATAAAGGGGTCCTATTACTTTTGAACCTGATCAGGGGGCAATAGTGTTTATTTGTGTTATCCAATCCATATTGCCAGCATGGCTATTATATATTGATTTTGAGCAGTTGATTCATTTTGATGACATACTGCATTGTTTCAGTTGAGATAAACTGTGATTTATTTACTGTTCAGTTTTGATAATAAACTGTTTTATATTCCACTCTCCATACAGATCTCATATCTTGATTTAATTTCAATTTTTCATATACTTGCTGAGCACTCTTTGGCTCACTCTTGCTTTTTATTAAATTCTGCCAGATATCCAGTATGAGTCACAGCGATAGCTCTAGCGGGCATAGAGAGCCTCAGGTGTTAGGGCGACTCGCTTCTCGGGCTTTCCAGATATTTAGTTGTTTACAGTTTTGTTGTAGATAGAATCTGTAATAAAATGAATTAAGACTTAAAACTTATCTAGACTTGTGGATTTGAGTTTGTGTATTAGTAGTGGGCTTGTAATAAAGTATTTGGATTTATTTTTAGTTTCAGCTGCTTAATTTCATACTATAACCTGTTAGCGATCTTTGGTTTGGCGGGGTCAGTGCACCTCTGATATATTATTGGGCCAGTGTGCCTCTGATTTATATTATTTTATTATTGATTGGCTGGTGACCCCCAGATCTAGACCCCGGGATTTGGAGGGCGTCACAAGCAAACAGATAACCTTACCCGTCAACAGCAACAGCCGACAGCACCACAGGCTGTGACGTTCAAGACATTTCAAGTTGTGAAACCTCCAGAGTTTCATGGGACATCAGATCCCGTAGAGGCTAGAGCATGGCTAAAAGAGATAGAGAAAGTTTTTGCATTAGTGAAAGTCGAGGATAATCAGAAGACAGAATATGCTAGCTACTTTTTGAAGGGAGAAGCCAATTATTGGTGGGAATCTAGGAAGTCTCTTGAGGGGACAAGAGTAACCACTTGGGAAAGGTTTAATGAACTGTTCTTGGAAAAGTATTTTCCACGTTACATGCAGAACCAAATGGAGATCAAATTCCTGGAGCTGAAACAGGAAGGAAATGTGGCGGATTACGAGACCAAGTTTACAGAATTGGCTAGGTTTATGCCATATTTTGTAGACACGGATGAGAAGAGGGCCAAAAGGTTTCAGCAAGGACTGAAGGCATGGGTCAGAAGTAGGGTGGCTGTTTTTGAGTTAACCACCTACACTGCGGTAGTACAGAAGGCGATGATCATTGAAACTGAAAGTGATATGTCTCAGAAGGAGAGAGACGGGAAAAAAAGAAAGTTCGATAACCAATCAGGAAATCAACAACAGAGCCGGTTTCAGAATAATTTCAACTCAAGACCAGAATTTCAATATAGAGGAAATGGTGGTCAAGGAAATGGAGGTCAAGGAAGTGGTGGACAAGGGAATCATTTCGAAAATACTATTCAACAACAGATGAATCGACTACCCCTACCTAGATGTGGAATCTGTGGTAGACATCATAATGGAATGTGTTCCAAGGCAAATATTACGTGTTTCAAATGTAGGCAAAAGGGACATTATTCCAATGAATGTCATTTTGAGGAAACTGAAGTTACTTGTTTTAAGTGCGGAGCCAAGGGCCACTGTGCTAAGGATTGCAAGATTATTGTCGCTAGAGGAAATACACCTAAAGTAGTAGGACCATCAATCGCAGGGCAACCTAAAGCCAGACATTTAACATGACTATGTAAGATGTAGGGCAGAATGCGCATGTAGTTACAGGTACGCTCCCTGCAAATTTTATTATGTTAAAGTACTTAATGATTCGGGGGCTACTAAGTCTTTGTCTCTGAAGAATTTATGAGTAAGTTAGGATGTGAATGTCAGACATTAAATAAGCCATTAGTGATAGAAATGGATAACCAGGAGTGTATAACCGTACGTCAAGTACACCTAGGATAGGATATTAAAGTTTTGTATAGGGTATTGTGGAAAATTCCCTTAGTTAAGGAATCAACCCGGAAAGTAGAAAGTGAAATGTAAGCTTAATACCTCACTTATTTTCTTAAGTGGATTCTGGGGACAGAATCCTTATAAGGGGGGGAGGTTGTAACGCCCAGGAAAATTACGTGTATTTTATATTATTTAAATATGCTTTCATTATAATTTATTGTGATTTAGATTATTTTTAATGCAATTATCTGAGTTTGGATTTTTAGTAAATAGAAAAATTACCCGATATGTGTTATGTGAATTTTGTGTAACTTAAAATATTTTATTCTATTTTACTATAGATTTTGTATCGTTAAAATATGGTTATTTCGATTTATGATTATCGGACCTAGCCACTGTTATAGATTTGAGACCATGTTTTTGTTACCTTTATTTTTATAAAAATGATAAAATCCTCAAAATAATTTTATTTTATTATTTTTGAAACATTCATAATTTTTGGGGAATTTTGACATATATATTATATTTATTCGAAAATAAATATTTTTATATTTTATCCCATAAAAATTATTTTTGGGCTTTTTATTTTAATTATGGGGTAATTTATCTTTAAATCAAATTAAAGCCCTAAGATTTTCCAAAAATATAAATAATTTCCAAATTTTATTAAAAATCAGAATTTACTAAAAATAGTAATCTGGATTGAGGAAAAATTGAAAATTAGGGTTCTAGTGTTCTTGGTGTGTTCTTGAAGATCAAAGCAATTTTGGAGGTGATATTGGAGTCCGAATTCAGCGTTCAAGTAATCAAACTGACCCTCTCAACATCCTCTACTCGGTTATAGTATTGATTTCGATTCAAAATCACTCGAGCATGATTTCATGTCTAACTGTCTTTATTCCGATTTTTGATTGAGCTTTGTGTTGATTGTTAGTTTAATTAGGTTACATGGGAAGGTAGATCGTCGAACGAGCATCTTTATGATATTTTTTGTTTATTTTTCTGATCATATTTGTGGTTCGCCGGAAAAGTCAATTCCGGTCGTCTTCTCCGATTAAGTTTGGCCGGAATCCATGCTCCTGCAATTATTTCTTGCTTTCATGGTTATAGTTAAACCAAGTGGCATGCCAGGAGCTTGTGGGTGTATTTTGTTTTGAGTTTGGCTTGTGATTTGAGTCACCGGATTTAAGTCCGACTTAGTCGGAAAAAAAATTTGATGGCAGGCCTGGGTTAGTGCTTGTGTTGAGGGGCTAGTGCTGCTTGGCAGTTGTGAATGGTTTTGGCGTTAAAACCCAGTTGTTTTGGGATCGTTTGGGATTTCCATCGGAGGCCACCGGAGCTTTGGCCGGAAAATGAAGGTCACCGGAATCTGGGGAAGATCCGGTGGTGTTCTTCATTTTTCCGGTGAGGTTCTTGAGTGAGCCGCCGTTTGATCCACCAAACCCTAAAAGCCCTTTTCTGAAAATGTTTCTGGAATTAAAAATTGTTTTTATTTTCAAAAATTAGTTTTAAATTCAAAAATTATTTTATAAATTATATTAAATTCGAAAATTGTTTTAAAAATTAAAATAAATTTTTTTTATTTCAAAATCAATTTGATTTAATTATTTTAATTTATTTAGATAATAATTTAATTAATTATAATTAATTGGTTAATTTATTTTAATCAATTAATTAATTTAATTAATTATTATTTAAATATAATTAAAAATAATTGGATTTAATTATTTTAAGAAATAAAAATGATTTATTTATTTATTTATTATTCATTTATTTAATAATTCTTTTACCCGTGTTAAATAAAACAAATTTGTTTGAGACTCTAAAAATAATCCGGAAATAACCAAAATAGTTTGAGACTCCCTAATTTATTTATAAACCTGAATTAATATTTTATAAAATATTTTAGGGATTCAATTATTATCCGGAAGAGATAATAATGATCCACTTGGACTCAAATAATATTTTAGAGTCTATTTTTATTTATTTGACTGCTCTTTCATTTATAAGTCTTATCTGCTATATGATTTATGTGTTTACTCGTCTGCTAATTGATGTTACTTGTTTATTAATTATTATTTGATATTCGCTATTGATAGAACGCATGGGTAGAAACTAGAACTAAACTAGAATATTTTGTTTGTAGATACGAGTGGAGTACTAGTTAGAAGAGTAGTGAATAGTCTCATTTCCCACTTTAAGACAACTGTGATATCAGGCAAGTATTTCTTCTTTGATCATCCTAAACACTTTTGTTTTACTGTTTCGATTATTCATATCATGATAAATAGTTATTGTTCAGAGCTATTTATGATTCCTGCTTTATTCTGTGCATTAGAGTTACTTGTTATTCGTGCTCTGAATATTGAAAGTTGATTTAAATAAACATATCATATCATGTTTTATCGAAAAATGATATTATTATGAAAAGTGAAGGATTATGATATTTGTTTAAGCAAGCCGAATATTCCGGATTGCTTGGTCGGATTGGACGATTGCGCAGTGACCGGTAGCGGATGGAGCCTGATCCTGTGTGTTGCGTAGTGACCGGTAGCGGATGAAGCATGGTCCTGCGTGTTGCGTAGTGGTTGGTAGCGGATGGAGCCTGGTCCTACGTGTTATATATTAGGCCCATGTGTGCCTAGGGTACCCGATATGATTTGTTGGACTTATACGGATGGGTATAGGTCTGTACTATATTCCTTTCTGATCAGGGGAATATGAGTATGAATGTCCAAATTCAGTCTGCCCGTCTGGCTATGATAAAATGTGATTATCAATTAGCTATTTTGTAATATAGCTATTGATGCGATTATTACGAGATGTTTTGATTATTGATTATATATCCTGATCCACTCTATCTGTTCAGTTTTTATAATAAACTGTTTTATATTTTGTTCTCTATACAGATCTCATATCTTGATTTAATTTCAATTGTTCATATACTTGCTGAGCATTTCTTTGGCTCACTCTTGCTTTTTATTAAATTCTGTCAGATATCCAGTATGAGACACAGCGGTAGCTTTAGCGGGCATAGAGAGCCTCAGGTGTTAGGGTGGCTCGCTTCTCGGACTTCCCAGGTATTTAGTTGTTTACAGTTCTGCTGTAGATAGAATGTGTAATAAAATGAATTTAGACTTAAAATTTATATAGACTTGTGGATTTGAGTTTGTGTATTAGTAGTGGACTTGTAATAAAGTATTTGGATTTATTTTTAGTTTCAACTGCTTAATTTCATACTATAACCTGTTAGCGATCTTTGGTTTGACGGGGTCAGTGCGCCTCTGATATATTATTGGGTCAGTGTGCCTCGGGTTTATATTATTTTATTATTGTTATTGGTTGGTGACCTCAGATCTAGACCCCGAGATTTAGAGGGCGTCACAGGTTTATCTATTTATCAGTTGATAATGCCATATCTTAGGTCATTTAAAATAAAAGATAAAATTATGAGTATTTTTTTTGATAATGCTAGTAACAATACATGTGCTATTAACATGTTAAAAAGATATTTAGATCCCTTTGTAAATGGTGAATTTTTTCATAGTAGATGTTTATGCCATGTTCTAAATAGGGTTATTCAAGATGGACTTAATATAGTTAAGCCTATTACTTCTAAAATTAGAGAATTGATATTGTATTGTTATGGAAATGGAAATGGTAAAAAGAGACAAGATTTTAGTAAATTTGCTCGTGCTCAAGGCCTTAAGTTCTTGAAATCAGCTGTTGACATGCCTATTAAATGGAACTCAACTTATAAAATATTAAAACGCGTATTTAAACAAAGAATTATTTTAATGGAATTTCATAATGCTAATAATGGTCCTATTAATGTAGGAAGCATGGAATTGACAAGAATTGAGGAGCTTATAAATATTCTGAAATGTTTTTATAAGTCAACGAAAAGATTATCCGGTGTTTATTATCCTACTACTCCGTTAGTGTTAGAAGAATTTTACTTGATTACATATAGCATGTTAGATTGGTATAACAATGAAAATTGGGGGAATGTTATTCTTGAAATACGAAGTAAAATTTTAAAATATTATAAAGAAATGCCACAAACCTTTTATTTTACAGCAGCTTTAAATCCTGCCATTGGAATTGATGGAGTTAAGTCTTATAGAATGCATAAATAATAACTTACGAATTGGTAGTGATGTTACTAATGCTACTATTCAAAAGTTTAATGAAACACTAAACACATTTTATGACCATTATGATACATTATATGGAGCAAAATCACGTGATATTCCCGTTGAATCTGATAGTAGTACGATAGCTTCGGAATCTGCCTTTTCATTCAGTGGCAGGATTTTAAATGAAAGAAGAAGTTGCATAAGTCCACAATCTTTAGAAGTTTGTATTTGCTATAATGATCATTTGGATGCGGAAAGAAGACCGCAAGATGTTGTTTCAACTGAGGATAGTTCATCAGAAAAAGAAGAAGTGTTGATAAATGAAGAAGATTCGTCATAAGGTAATAGGTAATTTTTGCAGACTATCTTTTTTCCTGGTCAATAGTTATTTTTACTTGTTTATTATTTTATGTTGATTATAGCAACTCCTATGTTTTGATTCTTTTGAAGCTAGTCAGAACTCAGAAGGCCCCAATATGACCGGAAATGCTAACTCTCAGAACCTTTTCATCGCTATCTCTCAAAGGAAATGCTAACTCCAAATATTCAAACTGATACTAGTTTTTATTGACAATTACCAGGATGACATTTAAAAAATTATAATTTGTATTTTCAGTTCAAGGTTTTTATTTGTAATTTAAATGATTAGTACAATCTTGTTAAGTTGTAAGCCAGAGTTCATACTAATACTTTATATTGTTAAATTTTCAAATTTCATATATTTATAAAGTTTCAGGAAATATTTTTATACAAAATGATAAAATACATGTTTTTTTTCAAATTCAGGCCTGAATAAAGCCTAGCTCGATTCGGCCTGGCCCGCGGGCTGCAAACAGGCCTCATATTTTCATGACAGACCTGGCCCGACCCGACTCGATTGTCAAAAAAGTTCGGCCTAGTTTTTCTAGAAAAAAGCCTGGGCTTTTTATAACCCGGATAAAACCCGGCCCTTCAGGCTTTTTGTGCATCACTAATTTTAGGTTGCATTTAATTTGAACTGTTTAACTAATTTAGATTGCATTTTAAGTTTCATTTTAACTTGCATTTTTTGTTATAAATTAGGTAGCAAATATGGTTGTTAGAACGTATTTTCGCAAATATTTTCTAAAATTTGAGTTGCAAACATGGTTGTAAAACGTATTTTTACAAATATTTTTAAAAAATGATAGTATTTTTGCAAGAAAAAATTAAAACTTAAGTATTTATGAAAAAAACCCTTAATAATATAATAATAATTATACATAGTAAATAAAATTAAAATAATTATTAAAGGAATAAAATAAACACAAAAGAAAAATATCAAAGGAAAACCATAAATTAATTATTAATTTATAAACATTTAACTGTCTCTTTTAAATAGATCATGCATCTTACAAGATGTTTAATTATATAATTTATTTTTATAGGATGAAATTAGTTGTAAAATTAATATGACGCAGGATTGTTGGGTAATTTTAATTTTTTCAATAAAAAACTATATTGAAATAAAAGAAAAAACTATTTAATTAGAAACAATTTTTTTTTTCAAAAATAAAAGGAGTACAAGACATGCAAAGATGCTACTCTCGTCTCTCGGGAACTTTCTAGAGTTGCCTTCATCATTCAAAATGTTCTCGAGATATGTGCTTGTCATAGACTAGTAGACTAGTGACAGGAGTTGCATAGGCAGCCGAAGTGATAGTGCATGTGTACACTACACACACACACTAATTAAACTCTCATAAACTGCTACTACTAATTAAGTTTATGTTCACACACGTACCCCTATATAGTTGCAGTTACACACACACTCTACAAATTAACCCTACAACTTGTCCCTTCATCTTCATCTGTGTCTATATATACACTTCATGTAACCTGCTGCCAGTGGCCTTAAATAGCTTGAAAAATACTAAAAAGAACTAAAGAGTAGAGATGGGTGTGCCTTCGTTTTATAGGTGGTTAACAAAAAAGTATGCGTCTATTGTAGTAAATGCTAAAGAAGAAAATGAACAACATGTAGATTCTAGCCTTCCAAACCCTAATGGCATGGAGTTTGATAATCTGTATTTAGACATGAATGGGATTATACATCCTTGTTTCCATCCCGAAGATGCTGATGATGTGATTGTCTTACCCTTCTCTCCTATACTTGTACATATGTCCATAAGTATTTATTTTGCAAAAGAATCTAAAGTTTACAAATAGATTTTTTTTCATAAACATGTAGTTAACTTCGTATTATGACTGATTTTGTAATAATCTCCAGGTGTGTTCTCCAAAGACTTTCGATGAAGTTTTCAACAATATATTCGATTATATTGACAGGCTTTTCAACATCGTAAGGCCCCGGAGACTTTTATATCTTGCAATAGGTAACTACGTACCCTTTTCACTTTGTTTCTATGCGAGAAAGATTGACCGATCAGTGTTTGAGTAAACCATTTTGCATATTTGTAATTTTTATCCATAATTTTGTAGTAATTTTATTCTTGGATGTACCAACTTGGGCAAGAAAGTAGTCGTGTTCTCTTCCATATTATGATAAGAATCGAGGACAGAAAATAGTTTTGCATGGAAATTTCATATCTTTGCGTAATTTCCAAAGCTATGCATGTATACTAAATTTATAAAATACCCAAAACAATAGTAATTCAGTGTTTGTGCATGAATTTAATATTCATTGTAGATGGTGTAGCTCCCAGAGCAAAAATGAATCAACAAAGAACAAGACGGTTCAGAAATGCAAAAGATGCAGAAGAATTGGCAAGTTTTTTTTGCTTTTTTAATGTTATTTTGTTCTTCTCATCGGTGAAATTTACTTTGACATGTTTGTTTAGTTTATATGCTACTAACTCGAAGTACCATACACAAATGTTAGGAAAAAGAAGAGGAAAGATTGAGAAGACAGTTCCTGTTGGAAGGAAAACAAGTTCTTCCGAAACAAGAAACTGAACTTTTTGATTCCAACATTATAACTCCAGGGACGGAGTTTATGTTTAAATTATCTAAAGAGCTTCAAAGCTACATTCAGCTTCGGATGAAAAATAATCCTGGTTGGAAAAATGTCAAGGTTAATCCATGCTTGAGACCTCAATTCTGCACCAATTAATTATGTGTCTGTAAGTCTGTAGCTGATGAATTTAAGAAAAAGTTTTCTTATTTATCAGGTGCTTCTTTCTGATGCAAGTGTTCCTGGTGAGGGGGAACACAAGATTTTTTCCTTCATTAGGCTTCAACGAACATACCCGGAATATGATCCAAATACGCGTCATTGTGTTTATGGTTTGGTATGTATGTAAAATGCTGGCTACTTAAAGTTTGGTGCCCATCTAAATAATTGGCTGTGAGATTCTTTAATTTCACCATGTCACCTCTGTTTACTTATTATTGTAATGCAGGATGCGGATCTCATTATGCTGGTCTTGGCCACACATGAAATTCATTTTTCGATTCTGAGAGAGGTGAGTTATATCAGTATGTTGGTTCATGATATTTTCAATGTTTAATAAATATAGGAGTAAAATAAGACAGATAGTTTTTTTATTTAGGATATTCTGGAGCAATTGCCAAATTCCAGTGGTCATATAAATCAAGTGTTTGCAAGTTGTGAACCTGAAAATATGATGAAATCAAGGAAATTGTTTAAAAAGGTATATTACTGTGCATGAACATGTTTTTGGATCATGTGGACCATATATTTTGTAATATGTTTTTCCATATTAAAGTCATCCTTTTCAACTTTCAAAAAATAAATAAAATTATCTTATTTCTATGACCATGGTCTGGTATGATGTACCTATTTCTATCTACATTTTTGTATAATGTATCATAAATGGTTCTCTCAAAAGCAAATTTATCATTTAGTGGGGGGAGACAGAGTTTCCAGAAAAATCTAGTCCAGAAGCTGTATCTAAGCCAACAAAATTGGCCAAAAAACCTTATCAGGTTCGATAATGTTCTTTTTTACTAGTTTTAACTTGATGTGTAGGGCAATGTATGCATTCCTTACTCCGTTTTTCTCTCTTTTTATGCTCTAAACAGTTTCTTCATTCTTGGATTCTAAGAGAATATCTGAAGTTGAACATGGAAATCAGTGATCCACCTGAGAAATTTGAACCTGATATTGAGAGACTGATTGATGACTTCATATTTATATGTTTTTTCAGTGGCAATGATTTTTTACCGCACATGCCTTCACTGTACATCCATGAGGTGACCTCTTGATTAGTTTTTTCTCAACTTCCACAATCAGATGCTAAAATTTTATGTGCGACATGATTATTTGCATTTTCAAGTTCATATACATGTTAACTTGGATTAAAATGGCAGGGTGGGATTGATCTCTTGATGCATGTCTACAAGAGAGAGTTTAAAACTTTGGGAGGTTACTTAGTTGACATGCGGCGAGTATGTTTTTTTAAAAAATATTTCTTCTATTATTCTTGGCATTAATCTTTTAATGGAGATTGATTATGAATTGACCCCTTTTGGTGCTGAATTATGTAGGTGGACGACAAAAAACCCGCATATGTTAAACTTAAAAGAGTTGAGAAATTTATCCTCCTTGTTGGAAATTTCGAAGATAAGATTTTTAATAAAAGGGCAGGCCTCAAAGAGAGGAGACTCAAAAAGATTCTTAAAGAATATGAGGATTCAGTTAGTGAAAAAAACTGAACACATTTTTTGCTACACGTGATGCTCAAGAAACAATTTTATTATTATTAATAATTATCTTTTTATATTGCAGAGATGTGCTGAAAACCAAAATTCGGGAATGAATGAAATTGATCTATCGTCTTTGGAAATTTCAGGACTTCGCTCAAAAGAGATTCCTACATTTTCAGATGGGGTGAATAATACTGAAGTGGTACGGAAACTGCCCCTTTTATCATGCACTTCTTCATGTAATACCGAAACTGCCTCTTTTATCATGCACTTCATGTAAAAATTGCTTGATTTAGATTGGGTTACTTGGGTTAAGTAACTGTTGATTGACTCATTATCTAATTTGTACAAATGTCTACTGCACAAATATGTTGGTGTATTAAGTCATGTTCCTGGTTTATTAACTTGGATACTATTGGAATCAATCTTCCTCTGACTTTGTTTGTGGGGTAGTACTGGGCTTCTGATGTTTATACACCAATTTAATATTCCTGCTCGTATTGTTGTCTCATTGTTGTGACTTGTGATATTATAGATTTTGGAAAATACGAAAGAATTGAAAAATAAACTGAAAGAATATAGTCGAAAAGCCGCGGACAGCTTTCAAAATGGTGGTCTTGGAACAGACAAGGTAACGATATGAATTTTGTTTTTCCTTTCTCTAGGAACACTTCCTTGATTTGGAAGTATTAAAAATTGTCATCATTTAGCAAAAAATTTTTGTAATTACTATCATATTTTTTATGTTTTCCATAGGTCAAGTTGAATTTACCAGGCTACAGAGAAAGATATTACATGGAAAAATTTGAGGTGACCAGTTCTGTGGATATTGAAAGCACAAGGAGAGCTGTGGTATGTCTAAGAATGTAGCATTAGCGTTTAGATTATCTTTGACACATAATATATTAATATAGATGATGCCCCTTTTACTGTAATTGGAAATAGTTTTTGAAACAATGAGCTGATTGTTAAATTATAGAGAACCAAGGTTTTACAAGAATGAACTTGTAATAATACATGTCTTATATTAGAATAATAAAATACTACAAGGCTAAAAACACCCTTTGTGTAAATATATTATTATATGCTAACACTGATAGACGACAACTCTCTTTTAGGTAGAGAAGTACACTGAAGGCCTGTGTTGGGTGACTTTATATTACTTTGCAGGAGTTCCTTCCTGGACATGGTAAGAATGTCAGATGAAAGTGTGCTTTGGATCTGTGCCTAAGCTGACTTGTATATCAGAAGGTACTAGGGTAAATGGTAATGAACTATTAGCCATACTGATGATCAGAGCACTTTTTTGTAGGTATTATCCGTATCATTATGGTCCATTTGCCTCGGACATGAAAGGGCTTTCACATTTTAAACCACATTTCCAGAAAGGCTTACCATTCAAACCGTTTGAACAACTTATGGGTGTTTTCCCTCCCAGAAGGCAGTATCTCAAGACTTTTTTCTTTAGATTTATGGTTTTGTTTTGTGCCCTAATGGGTTTTTTTTCCTGCAGTGCTCATGCACTACCTGCACCTTATCAGACATTAATGAAAGATGAGAATTCCAATATCATTGACTTCTATCGGACAGGCAAGGGTTTAGCTGATAGTTTATAAAAACAGTTTTTTCTTCTGAAGATTGGGATTATTCAATTCTTTTCAACATGCAGATTTTCCAATAGATGTTGATGGAACGCGGTTCACGTGGCAGGTTTGCTGTTTTTTGATTTTGAGACATTTATGTAGCATATTTCTCTCTGATAATATGTTTGTGTAGTTTCACATCACATATAATCTTGTGAAGGGCATAGCCAAACTTCCTTTCATAGAAGAAGCTCGCCTTTTAGTGGAGACACGAAAGTTGGAGAGTGAGCTCCAGGTGAGTGCAACTTTTGCTGAGTTTTGTTTTTGCTCACTGATTAATTATTATGTTCCTCTTTCTTCAATATGTACAAAATTAGTATTTTTGATCAATCTCACTGGTTCAGTAAATCTTTACTCTTCAAGTATAATCACGTTTCAATTGTGTATTGATACCATGCCATCTACTCATTGATATATGTGTAGGCTGATGAAACAATCAGGAACTCTGAAGGTCTTGATATTTTGTTTCTGGGACGGACAAATTTAGAAATTATTTGTGAGCACCAAAGTATTGACTCCTACAAGCGTAATAATGAATTCAAAATTGATGCTAAGTTGAGGTGAGACACGTTTCTTGTATTGCAAAATGTGAAAAATAGCTGTTAAAGATTCTTTGTTGATTCATGGTCAAATTTTATTTTTATTAAAAGTTTTGCAGTAGATAATCACATCTCTGTGCATCATTAAGTTGCATTTTATTTACCCAATTTCAGTGGAGGGCTTAATGGGTTTGTTCTTTTTGAGACGGGGGGCAATGAAGCTGATAGGCTTCCCGGATGTTACAATGATATTGCGTAAGTATACTGAAGACAATTTTTTTTTGCTAAGTTGAGCAATTTTTTTTTGCCAACTTATTTTTTACTATAAACAGTTTTATTTTGTTAGTCAGTTAGGATAGATCAATGACCTGTTTATCTTTTAAGCTGCAGATGTTTGCATTACAAGTTACCGCCTCACAGGGTGCATAATCCGTGTTTATTAGAAGGTGTTACTGTTCCTGAACAGGTAATACTCAAGTTCGCCTGATCATCTTTCTGACAGTGCAATATATGTGGAATCAATTTTGAAATGAACAATTGTTTAACTTTGCCTTGGTATCTATGTATGCAGACAATCAGTGAGGCTGACATGAATGAAACACAGCTGTGGCATGAATACCAGGGCCATCGGCCTTCTACTAGAAACCAAATCCCCCATAGGCAGTGGAAGATTGATAAGAAATTAACAGTTTCTACTCCTGCTGTGATCCTGAAAGGTGCTGGTGTAGGTTGGGGCAGTGGTAGAGGCAAGGTATTAGCTGAAAAAGCTGAAACAACATCAAGTCCATCAGGGGAGCAAAAAATGACTCCAAGTTCAAACTTTGGTTGGACTTCTTCGACAGGGCATGACAGGCCACATAATTTCAACTCCCCTTTACAGAGTAATCATAATGAAAAGTGGAGACCAAATTTTGGCCGAGGAGGAAGACGAGTTACTGAGGCATATAAGCCTAATCAACAAGTTTACAATGTGCAGAAAGCAAGGAATTTTGCAGAGGAATCAACGTCTAATCGAACAGAAACCATCAATGTGCGGCAAGCAAGGAATTTGGGTCAAGGAGAGACCCGTGGTCCGAGGGCACTACAGCCAATTCACCCTTCTAATAACAATGTCTGGCAAGCAACGAGTTTGGGTAGAGATGATCAAACACAAGGTGCATGGAGATTGACATCCAATCTACAACCAAATTACAATGTGTGGCGACCAACAGGTCTAGGTAGAGGTGAAAGGCAAGCTCCATGGACATCAGGATCCCACGTACGCGCAAATAGCAACGCGTGGCGAGGAACAAATAACGTCTGGGGATCGACGAGATCTGGAGGAGCAGAAAGCCGGAGAAGCTGAGGAAATTGAGCAGTAATACCTTTTGACTGGTTTTGAAACTATTATATGTTGTCGCAAAAACAGTATTCTGGAGTTATCTTTTGGAAACTGAAAGTAAAGTGATAGAGACTTGTTCTTGTTAAGTAAGGATTTAAATTTCATACCCTCAGCTGATGTTTAAGAGGACTGGGCATGTATCATGTATGGTGCAATGGCCATTAGTTTTTTTTTTGTCAAATGTGGCCATTAGTTTTAGAAATTCGAAATGTAGCAAAAACACAAGGAAAAAAAAAAGAGAACTGCTTGCATAGTTGCATGTGTATTAATGTATGATGCGTTTACCTTGTGCAGGGTACATGATGAAATATCTATCTTATCTATTTTCAAGAAAAAAAACATTGATCTTGTCTAACAAAAAAATTGAATATAAAAAATTGGCAGTCTTACTGTTTACTTTGAGAATACAATTATTAATTGATTATAAAATTGGAGTACAAATTTTGGCCCGCTTAATTTATCTAGTGAGTAAGTTGTCGGGAAAATTCTGAAATTATTTTAATATTGAATATTCACCACTTTTATGGTGAATATGATAAAAAAAAACAGAAAATTACAAATTAATATTTATTTCATAAAAATTAATCAGAGTTACACATATTTTCTTCACATACCCCCTAGACTGCACACGGGTTGGGTTGATCGGTTTGAAATATATATAATCGGTACAAAATACACACGTATTTTCTTATAATGAAAATATTATATTAAACTATTAAATATTAGTGTAGCGGTTGTGTGTTAAAACTAATGTATAAAAATTAATTATTAGGCTAATAAATAGCAAACTAACACATAAAAGTCGACTAAAGAATTATTATTTATAAATTAAAACGACTAAGAATATATATGTTGTAACATGTATATATCATAACGGGTTGAGTTGGGTTATATCGGGTTAAAATTTATTAAACTTTAACTCAACCCAGCTAATTCGGCCTTATAAAAAATTAACCCATCTAATTTTCGATTTAGAAAAATTCGATTTGTTCAGCCTAAAAAAGGATTGGGTTGAGTCGAGTTATTCGAATCCGGTTAAAGTTGTGCACCCCTTGATACACCTGCCTGTACACTTAAATTTTTATAAATTAATAATTAATAATTTGGAATCTCAAAATTTGATTAATTTATGGAAATTAAATGTAGACCATTTTTCAATCACGTCGGAGGTTCCGGTCTAAATCGTACAAAAGGGTGATGTTTGCTAATTCCCTCCGCATCTCTATCCGAACCAAATTCCCTCCCCCCCCCCCCCCCCCTCCCCCCTCTCATTTATCGTAATCATCATCATTTTATTCTCAATCAGATCTTACTCATTCATCTACTCCAATTTACTGAATCATTCATCTCCTTGTACTCAAATCCCTAAACCCTCACTAATCCAACGCCTCTGATTCATTCCATCACAACTCATCATCATCATGTCCACTCCCAATCATCCGCCGGACCATTTCTCTATCCGCCCGCCGCTCCGAGATTATCACCGCTCCTCCGTTACGCCCTCACCTGTCAGTAATTTCTTATTTTTCACCTCAATTTCGTCTTTTTTTAATAAAATTAATTGTTATTGTTGTACAATTTACTAAATTTTATGTTTCGAAAGTTCTAATTTGTGGCTTAAATGATATCGTGTTCGGTTAGTTACAGTTTTCGCGATAATTATAGCTGATTATAATTGTTTTAGCTGGATGAAATAAATGTTTGATCTTTGAGTCATTGATAGGCGATATTGAAATTATGATCAAACAATTTGTAATTGAAGTTCGTACTCACTTAGAGGGACTACTTAATCAGAAAACTATTTAATTAGAAGACGTAAGATGCTGTGGAAGATGTTAAAGTTTATGACGATAACATTAGTGTTTGAAACGCTATTACAGAATCGTGCATGAGATTTTCACCTCGTACAGCTCCTTAAAGGTTGCAACTAAATCTAAGACCCTTTGCTATTATATAATTTGACTTATTTGTCTTGATGTGTTCTTACGATAGAATCCAAATCTATAGTGAGGTCCCCAATTAGACAATGGAATTTTATCTGATATATATTGTTTTTTATAATTTTATTATAAAGTGCTTCCAAATTTATTTTATCTTTAAAAATTTTAAAAAGTTTTGTTAAAAAGTTTTTTGTAGAAATCTTAATATATTTTGTAGTCTTATTACTAATTGCCAATTTATTCCTTCCTTGACAATCTTTTTTTTCTGGAGTTATAATGCACCAATTGTATGTAACTTATTTATGTACCGACTCGTGCTTTCTTTAAATATCGTTGTCAAGAAAAAAGTAACAATTTTTATGTCTCATAACTCTTTGGGAGGAACAGTTGATATGATCCATCATGCAGAGAATTTTAATTACAGTAGTATTTTTGTGAAATGTTAACTGTCCACAATCTTGACCTAAGAGCTTTTATAGTGACCTTATAACTTGTAAGAGAATCTCCAAGAGGCTCTTTATATAGACTCTTAAGTCCAAAAATAAAGAGCCACCCATGAGAGCATCTCCAAGAGACTCCTAAACAAGTTCTTAAATCAAAATATAGAGAGTATAGCAAAAAATTGAGTTCCAAGAGACTCCTAGTGACTCCTAAAAACCTTAGGAGCCTCTTCTGTCTTCTCTAATTTAGGAGCCTACACATGGCTCTCAACTAGTTTTTATTAATAAAAAATTCATTCCCTTCAAATCATCTATTACATTTCTCTCTCCTTTTATCATAGTGGGGTCCAAATATGGATAAAAAATAAAATAGAGAGGAGATATTAAGAGCATTGTTGGAGTCGACACTCTTAATAATGTACTAATTTACTAGGAACTTAATTATTTATATTATATTTAGGAGTCAACTAGGAGACTATTGGAGATGCTCTAAATCAGAGTTGCACGGTTCGGGGTTCGGTCTAGGGATCTACGAACCAATTCGGTCGTTACTGGAACACGGTCGAAGTCGACCCAATTCGCCATAGTTCACCCTCAGTTTAGTTCGCTAATTCCGGCGACCCGTCTGCACTCCGACGAACCATGTCAAAATAGTGTAAAATGGAAAGATAGAATGAAAAAGAAAGGATGAAAGCAGCAGATTAGATAAGACAAGATTTCTGCGCAAAAGGAAGATGAAGAAGGGCGAGATCTCAAAAAATGAAGAAGAAAGGATGAAGGTAGAAGATGAACTGTGCATGCCTCGATTGTGAAGTTACTGTAGCCAGTATTATTATTTTATTTTTTATTTATGACTATGACAGCTGTGTCAAATAGTCAAATGACTCCTTGATAGTTGTGTAATACTCTAATACAACTTGTTTTTTTGACATAATTTAAATGTACAATGCCTAGTTATGTATTATTATAAATCAAATTATATTGTTTGTTAGTTTTTTTAAAAAAACTTTTATTATTTATCATCTTATATTTTTTATTGTATTTAAAAATTTAATGTGATAATCACAAATATAAAACCAAATTTTTTCTTGTAAAAAAACAAAATTTATTCAAAAAATTTATAAAATTTAAAATTGTGACATAATTTTTTAAAGTATATTACTATTTAAAATTTACAAATTATGAATCAAATTATTATTAATTTTCAAAAATACGATCTACAGTATTTACTTTAGTTTTATAACATAATGGGTGTATTTTTAAATTTGTAAATCGGTGGCCAACTTTTTAATTAGGTTTTTAAAAGAGTGGCTCTATTTTGGGAGTTACATAATGGTGGTCATAGTTATCACCGAATTTCAAAACGATATTTGTGTTTTTAATAAAATAAGTCAATAAAAAATATAAAAAATTAAAGTTATTTTTAATAATTTTAAAAATAATTTTGATAACATATAACTATTGTGTCAACCATAAAATTATAACTAATTCATATCGACTAGTTCAAATTTATCTCAATAAACTCACTTGAACTTTACTTGAACACTTTTTAGACATTGAGTATAAACGCATTTTTAAGCTAAAACATTGTTGATATTTTTTTATGTTTATGTATAATTTTCAATGAAAAAAAGTATATAAAAGGGATTCTAAAATCGACCCGTGTACCCGATTCGCAGGTTATCGTACCCGATTCATGGAAACTAACGTTTCACGTACCCGAACCCGTACCACGTACCCAATCAAATTGTGAACTGTGCAACACTGCTCTAAATTAGATATCCAATAGACTCGTAGAGGCTCTTTAAAAAATCAGTAGCCTTTACTTACTTCTCTTTACTTAGAGCAACTCCAACAAGTTCTTTATACACCCTCTTAAGTCATTTTTTGAGGAATTTGAAGCTAAAATGGTCTCCAAGAGACTCCTAAACCTTCTCCAAACACTTGAGAGCTTCAAATCTTTCCTCAAACATGAGGAGCATACCTTTCCTTCTCTTTTCATTTTATAATTGTAAAAATGATATCATCCTGGTCCGGCCAACTCTATTGCCTGCTTCTACCTGTTCATGCACAAATAATAAAAAGTAGATAGAGAGGGGGTTTGAAGAAGATTGTTGGAGTAAATGTATATTTTTATATCCTAAATAGTTAGGAGCTTATTTATTGATATTATTTTTGAAGAAAATGTTAGGTGATTGTTGGAGTTGCTCTTAAACTTAAGAGCTTGTACATGGCTCCTAACTTACATTTATTAATAAAATATTCATTTCTTCCAATTCTTTTCTCACTTTTCCATCTACTTTATGTTCAAATATGAATAAAATATAAATAGAGAGTGAACATAAAGAACATTGTTAGAGTTGACACTCTTAAAAATATACTAACTTACTAGGAGTCTAATATTTTATATTATATTTAAGAGTTTACTAAGAGACTCTTGGAGATGCTCTTTGTATAACTCTAAGATGATGTTTTAACAGGTGGTCCCTATGAAAATATTCTCTTTCTGGTTCATGTTAACGGGGTAGAATGTGTATTCAACCTTGCCGAAATTTTTTCACTTTGATCAGTCTAAACATATCATGCAAAATAAATGTTCTAAAGTCAAAGAAGATCAATTATGTCTTGTCGAATACTTGGTAAGTGAGGGCCGGGATAACATTTGACAAACTTAAAGAATTGGGATATAAGAAAATTTATTTGAAGGATTGATCTGTGCGTCTGTGCGTTTGATGATACTTTATGGGTCAAATTGTAAATAACCCCTCTTTTGGTTACTGTGATCTTAGTTTTACAATAAAATATGATTTTTACTTCTCTATCTTCTTGTGATTAGTATAGTTACAACATTTGTTTTTGTTGCTGACTGTATTTTGTGAAATGTTTTAATAGCAAATAAAGCGCAAATATGAAGGGCCTGATGTTGAAGGTGATTTTAACAAGCAGAACTCAAATCCTGGATTTAACGAAGTTGTCAGTAGTCCTTTTCAAAGACCTGCGCCTAAAAAAGGTGGGAAGACACAGAAAGTACCAAGGATTGCTAAGTTTAATAAGACTGCATCTATTCCTGTTTCAAGTATTGGTGAGTTTCATCTTTAAAGTTTTCTAGTGACCAAAATGACGCCTCACAGCATCAGTCCATCAGAAGGCCTGAGTGTGATTGTGATACATTAAATCATACTATGTTTTAAATCTGCAGGTTCCCCTTCAGCCAACAATCTCACTCCAGCTGGTCCCTGTCGCTATGATAGCTCTCTAGGCAATCTCTTCTATAATTTTCTTTTGTATTTCTGTTCTTTTGTAACAGTGGAGCTTATTTGATATATTAATTTCCCATCTTGTACCTTTTGTAATTAGTGCAATTATATGTTAACAAACTGATCTGTGATATAACACAGGTCTGTTAACCAAGAAGTTCATAAATCTAATAAAACATGCAGAAGACGGTATCCTTGATCTAAATAAAGCTGCTGATACATTAGAGGTGATTATTCTTTATTAATTAGTCATGTACTGTGTTTAGCTCTTGTTTTAAAGGGTTTGTGCTGGTTACAGGTGCAGAAGAGGCGCATATATGACATTACAAATGTGCTGGAAGGAACTGGTCTCATAGAAAAGAAGCTTAAGAACAGAATTCAGTGGAAGTAGGGATAGTGTTTGAAATTTATGTGATTGATACTGCCTTGTGTTCTGTTCCTATCTAAGTTAACACCAAGTATGCTAATCACTCGATTGATTAACTAGGGGACTTGATGCTGCAATGCCCAGGGATGTTGATGAGACTGTTGGTAGCTTACAGGTATGATATAATTTGTAATCCGATTGCCCAGCATAGACTGTTTTGCAAAGAACATCAATGAAAATTCGTTCGTCCTATAACTTTCACGCTGCTGATTTTCAGTTAAGGAGAGCGTCAATATATATAAATCTAATGTAGGACATAATGAAGAAGAAATGACATTATCTATCAGTTTCTTGTCGAACATAATGACAATCTTAACAATAAATACCATAATTTTTTTTATATTGTTTTTCTCATGGTATATATTACCTTTCTTTATTATGTGATTGATCAAACTCTATTGGAAAGTGTCAGTATAGAGTTCTAATAAATTACAAAAATCAAGAAAGAATAATCTACATCAAATACTTTCATATCAACATAATAATATATATCTTAATAACTTATATTATAAGTTAATGTTGTTTATTTTGACATGTATACCCTGTCAAGTTATTCAGACCTATGGTACTCTCCTGTGCAGTCAACAAGCACATTAATAAAAGAGATGTAGCAGAAGAGAGAAGCCTGGTAGCATATGCACTATGAACCTTAAGAGATGCAAATGAGGAGATTAAAAAATGTTATTGAACAAAATCTTTTTCAGAATGTTCTGAACTTTCCGCTTAATATCAGATTGACCTTTCATTCTTATATGTTCTAGGGGTATATAATAATGGCTTTATAACAATTCAAACCATGTTATGAATTGAAATGAGAGAAACATTAATTGTAGAACAGACCCAAAATTAAAATCTGAACAATTCAAGGGGAGAAATTTTGCCTGAATCTTATGAATTATGAGTGGCTCTCAAGTCAAGGGAAATATGAGTAATGCAAACTTTTCGTTACCATTTATCATCTTCTCCTTTATTATTTTTCTCTCGTTCTCATCCTTAAAACTGAACATGAGGTTTAATAATGTGAACCTGTTCAGTTGTTTTATCCATTTCCTACAAGAACCTATTTCACCCCTGCACCCATTTTAAAACTCAATCCAGTAAAAGGTAAGGTTGGATGTGCTCAGTAATGTCAACTCACGGCTTTTATATGCAATATTTTTCTTACATTTTGACTACTATTGCAAAGTCAAGGTTTGAAATATTAAAAGGTTTTTAACAAGTTAAGTTGCTTCTCCCTCTCCTCTGCAGGCAGATGTTGAACATCTTTCCATGGAGGAGCACAGTTTAGATGAACAAATAAGGTTATGTCTAATTGTCTATGTGACTGTGAGAGAACCATATAATCTTGGTTAATGAATACACTCTGCTGATGCTTCTAGCCTTTTATGTTGTATAATTGTTATCTTACTGCAGAGAAGCACAAGACATATTGAGAGACCTAAGCGAGGATAAAAATAATCAGAGGTGAACATTCCCTGTATTTGTGAAAAAATCATCTACGACATTACACATATAAAAATAGCAGTTATTCATTAAGTTATGCAGTCAATTGGTCTATACACTTGTTGGCTCCATTCTGTTTTAGGTGGCTTTTTGTCACTGAAGAAGATATCAAGACGTTGCCCTGCTTTCAGGTAGTAATTTCCAAGTAATATTTTACTCCCTCCATACCCATTTAGTTGTCTTTTTTTGGAAAAAAAAATTCTCTCTAAATAGTTGCCCTCTCTCGTTTCAATACATTTTTTAACAATTTTTTTCAAAACTACCCTTACACTCGTATTTCCAATAGTTGACTTCACAACCAATCTCATCATTTAATGCAATAATTAGGTGCAATGTATGGAAACAAATTATATAACTAAATATTTCTTAAGATGTGTGATTTTTTCAAAAGAGACAACTAAATAGGGACGGAGGGAGTATTAGTTATTTTGTTAGATTCATCTTCTATAAAAACTACACAGATTTTGTTCAATACTTCAGTATTTTCAACATGTCAAACATTTTCTAATACTTCTACTAAAAACATGTCATTCACTGCCCGTTGTGTCCCTAGAATGAAACACTGATAGCGATTAAAGCTCCACACGGCACCACCCTTGAAGTACCTGACCCAGACGAGGTTAGTATTTAGTAACTAGAACTTCATAAAATTCTACATAATGTGTGTAAAAGATACTCTTAAGACAAGTTCTTGTTTCTTATCAGGCTGTTGACTATCCTCAGAGGAGATATCGAATTGTCTTGAGAAGTACCATGGGTCCCATAGATGTTTATCTGGTCAGGTAAATTTACCTGCTGATGCAAATCAGTTCCGCGGACCTTCTTTCCGATTTTCTTATACAGAGAAATAATTTTCTTTGTGCCGATCATTTTAGTAAACTTAATAGGTCATCTAATCCAGCCAGCTTTACTTTGATATTCCCCATCTTTCTTGTTTCCTTTATTGTAATCTGTTTACTGCTTCACCACCTAATTATCTAAAAAAGAATATATGTCCTAGTCAATTTGAGGAAAAGCTTGAAGAATTTAATAGTGTTGAGGCACCCCAAAGCCTTGCTCCAATATCAGCGGTCACGGAATGTCAAGCTGCACCAATGGCAGCTGAGGAAAGCAGGGAAACTGAGACTGAAGTGCAGTTGAAGGAAGGCATTGCAGTATCCTCAGATGCTACTGCATCTCATGACTTCGCGAGTGGGATTATGAAGATAGTTCCAGATGTGGACGTAAGTGTTGACTAGCAATTTATAGTTTAATATACTGCCATTCTATGGTACTGTTTAGGCTTCCGAGCAACTGTACGGTTATTTGTACTTGTAATATTTATTGAGATCAGAAAAACACAAGTTGAATGTCTTTCTCGAGGATATAGAATCATAAACCGAAACACTTTGATTCATAACAAGTTTTTGTTGGCTTGTGCAGATTGATGCAGATTACTGGCTTATATCGGAGGGTGATATTAGCATTACAGATATGTGGAGGACAGAGTGTATCCTTGTACCATTGTTGATTTAATTCCCCTGCCATATTTCTAGTCCTACGTTTCTCACTTGTACTGAATTCCATAACTGGTAAGAAAGCTGGAATTGAATGGAACGAGATGGGGCCGCTTAATGATGGCTATACAGTGGCTAACGTCAGCAAACCTCCATCCAGTGCAGCAGAAGTACCTTCTGCCACCACAGGGAGGTGACCTGGTGTATGTGTTGATACATAACTAAGCATACAGGAGAATGATCGAATAATCATCCAAAAAGCCACTTTTTGCCACTAGTTCAACCATGAGCCATTGTAACTCTCAATAATAATCTGAGTGTCTCTGTAAGAAGTCATAATAGTAATCTGTGAAACGGAAGGAGCCATCTGGTTTGATGTACAGTAGTGTAAATCTTAATGATGCCGGTCCAGGAGTAAACGAAAGGTGGAAACCTTAGTTCAAATTTTGCTCTTTGTATATTATTAGTAATTAGCAAGAGAAATCATGACATCGGTGGGTACCTTCAGGTTTACAAGTATTATACTTTTGTTGGAGTTTGGCTTCAACTATTTCGGGCATTTGGATAAATTTGATGGTCAATCATGCCTCGTGATAGGTCAAGTTATGTAGACAATTTTACTCGGGTATGTGCCAATATTGTGGCCGTTTGGGGTTCCTTAAACTTAAAATAAGTAACTTATTTTAATTTTATTTTTTACATATTTTCATTTTTTTTAAAGATAAATATTTATTTTAGAATTTTAAAATCAAATATTATCTTCAAAATAAAAAATAAGTTATTTATTTTCAGAAAAAGTATATACATCCTTACTTTTTTCCGGAAATAAGGACTTATTTCCGGAAAAAATGGGTTGCCAAACAGGGCCATTATCTGGTGTCTATCTGGCTACGTTTTTTTTTACTGGTGACTTGCAATTTAAATGACTCTCTAGAAAACTAGAACGTAGAAGACCTCTTGCCTTGTTCTTATCTCAACTTTGATGTACCCCTGAATCCCTGATAACAGTATATGCTGTTACTGATAAAGGCCATAAGCCATACTGTAACATTTTTCGAGACATTCAACGCATTTTCCCCGATCCAAACTCCACCCATTGCCCATCCAAACTCCATCAATTTCCCCAATCCAAACTTCACCTTTATCCAAATCTTCCTGATCTTGAAGCACTTTTAAGACACGAGCTTGACTAATGATTTTTGGTTTGGCTCAAGATTTATCCTAAAAACAACATACTACATTATGACACATGATAGATAGACATGTTGCACAAAACACTAAATCTATAGCCTACAAATTCCCAAGAAGAGTATTCATTATTCTTGGAATCTTGGCTCCAATAAATTTCTCAAGCTAGCAAAAGTTTTTTAAGTAAATGAAATATTCCACTGTGTTGAAACAATCACAATCTCACCATACACAGTAACACAGATAATCAAGATAGGGGACATATATTTTCTTTTCTCAACTATCAATATGCATCTGTATATACACATATATAAATAGTAATTTAACTAAACTTGCATAAAAGACCTAACTTTGTGAAAGATATTACAACCATTATCAACTTAAATATGATATTATTACATGAGATTTACTGAACCAGTGACACTTGAGTGTACAATGGGCACCATGGAAAGCTCTACGGTTAACAATGCGTGATCAGACAGGGAATAATTCTCGGGCCAGGTACCTTGTTCAACTTCTGCAGGAAAGAGCATTGCTTTATCTACATTGAAACCAACTATAGACGTTGTGGTGAGTGTATTAGCCGTTTCTTCTGACTGAGTTTCTGCTTGATCAATGTACTCGCCTTGCTGTCGCTGAAATGTTTAATGATCAAATGTGTTCTTTAATGATATGCACACAAAAAAACTTCATCAAGCAGCTTGTTTTTTTACACATATAAATGATAGGATCACGTTCAAAAATTAAAATGGCATGATAAAAGTGGACTGACATACAGAGAAGTGTGACATATTGATCACCCCATCTCCATTGCAGTCTATTTGATCCCAAAAGTCCTTTATCTCTTCAGCAGTAAAGACATTATAAGGGGGACCAATCAATTCTAGCTGCAGAATGAGAGAAACGGAAGTATTTGTCACATTTATTTGAAGCAAGACTTTTTTATTTTAAGAGGAGCAGAGGATACCTCGGCAAGAGCTTCAGAAAACTGAGTATAGGTTACATAACTCAAATCAGTTTGAGGGGAAGGCAGTGCATAGATACCTTTGGTCACTTTACTTTGCAGTTGCTGTGATAAAGAACATAAAAGAACTTACTCCGAAATGACTCTAATGCATGAATGGCCATTAAGAAAATATTACAAGAAATATCTGACATACAGAAAAATTTCTAAGAAGAGCTTCCATGAAACTCCTTTTTAGTGGCTTCCGCAGAATGTTGGGATTGAGGAGCCAAACAAAATCCACAGCACATATATTTCCTCTATGGTTATGGTGACTAACCCACTGAAATGGGCAAGGAATTTTACCCTCCCTTAGTTAATGATTACTGTGGGAAAATGCACACAAACACAGAGAGGTGTGTGTGTGTGTGTGTGTGTGTGTGTGTGTAGAGAGAGAGATGACTGATTTGTTTTTTTTAAAAAAACAAAATATGATAACCTTTCTGTAATCTACAATTTGGTCCACATATGGATGAGCAATATCATAGGCTGAGACAAAACCTTGTGATAACAAAAACCTACAGACATTCCCCTTCATGCTCCCATTCCAGTCCCTGCACATTTTTTCAGTATACAAGCTTTAAAACGGGGAATTAAAATTCAGGGGAAGAGGAAAAAGAAACCATCAAGTTGTCAGTGTCGACTAAGCAAATTCTTCTATTAAATTCTCTTGTTTACCATCCAACTTACCCACATAAAATGATAGGAACAGCTGGGAGCTTGTATTCATTGCAGTATGATTCTATGAATTGTAAGATTTTGTATACCTAAATTGTGGACCAATGTTAGCAATGGACAAGATGCAGGACAATTACTAATCAAAGACATGCACAGTCTAGTACAGATAATAACCAAAAAAAGATACCTGTTTTAGCCTGGCAAAGCAATATGTATAATCATGTGGAAAAATCAAGTGAGTATTCACTAAAATTGTTCTCATCCCCAAATTGTGAATTTGGTCTTCAGGAGGAACAACAAGTTCAACATCTAATAGCTGAGCAACACGATCACCAATGCCATTGAATACACATTCCTTGTAATTTAAAACATGGAAAGAGTTCTGATGCACTGCTGCTAGTACACCTAAGATCAAAGTGATTGTTTGTTTTTATCAACAAATATTCAGACAGAATCTGAAGCTTAAAATAATATGCATATACATAGATCCGTAACTTAATATCAATTCAATAATAAATATCAGCAAAGGCACCCACCAAGAGAAGTGAATATAATAGCAGCGGCAAGATATCAAATTGAGCATATAAAAAATCGTGCTGGATAGAAAACTTATCAACTGAGGATAAGAGTGGCTCACTCTCCATTTAGTTGGAAGAAATGGAATGAGAAGTTGTGAACAAAATCAAAGTTATAATTCAATATAAGGTTTTGTAATTCTAATGAAACATATAATGAAGAAATGCCCAGTCTTTATCTCTAAAAGGGACTCGGAAAAGTAAATGATTCACAAGATTTTATCAATTTATAGGAAAGTTAAAGTCCAATATGCAGAATCATGTTATACTAGCTTTCTGACATTTAACTGTCACGTTGGAAGAGGCCTGGATGCCTCAAGAATAATTTAAAATCCGAATTGGTCACCTACACTTAACACAGCCTCACAAAATTAGTAGAAAATAGCTACAAAAAAAGTGATACACAATTTCAAATTACCAGAGCAGAAATTACAGAAATGTTACCATCTCCACGGTTGTTGGTACGAGCTAGTTTGTACGTTCTATAACCGGCTTCTCCAAGTCTCTTCTCATACATTTTAACAAGCTCTTCATTCCCCACCCAAATTTCCTAAGGTAAAGAACCAGTTATACTACAAACACCAAATTAAACCACTAGACAAAACACATTCGATCATACAGATAAAAAAAAATGACAATCTTAACTCATACCTGTAGACATATAATTGAAGACTTAATCTCTAGTAACTTATCCAATATGCTCTCATTTCGACTAACCCAAAGTTCCGGAAACTCATTCTCACAAGTCTAAAAATCGAAACAAAGTCACACAAGTTACAAAATCAATAAAAATAAAGCACCCCACATCATAATTCACTCAAATGAGTACACAAACAGCAAATACCTTGTCATTCAAACGTTTGTAAATTGGGGCCAGAATGTTAAAAGTAGTACATGATACATGACCCAACAAACACCCGTTTGCTTGGTTTGGTTCATCCATCAAAGTAAACAACCAATACAAACAGTTTCGAGTTTTTATAATCAAGAATTTCTCAGGGGACTTTGATCAAGCACCTTAACATCAAGAAGCGTTGACAAGAATTTGAGAGCAGTAAGTAGAATGAAATGTAAAATTAGCAACAGTAGTGGTAATGAAAAACTTTAAGTATGGGACAAGCAAAGAAAAGGGGTATAATTTAAAAGAAAGCAGTGCGAAAAGATTATGATGATGTTGTTGTCTGAAGGAAAAAGGTGCCCTTAGTTTTGGGAACTTGCATACAAAAAATGTGTATATTTTTTCTTGAATTTAGTTAAAAATCAATTTTAAATTATTGAATAAATCGAAAAATATGAGTTACCCACTTACCCCCATAACATCACCATTTTTATAATTGCACTAAAATATTTATTTTAAAAAAGAATCTAGGAGTATAGATTACATGTGTCTGTTTAACATTTTAAAAAATATGATTTATTAATGAGCAGTGGAATTAATAGTATTGTTTGACCTCCTTATAATTATATTAACCGTTTTTAGTTAAAAATTATTTTTATTATATAATTAGAAAATATTTTAAAAATGTATCTAATTTATTATAAGATATAATATTCAGCTTTTCAAAATTAGAAAATAATTTTTAATTTTTAATTAAAATTTGATTAATTTAATCATTAAAAAATTAAATTAAACAATTTATCTAGGAAGAAAGGAATATAAATCATTGTACCATGAAGTTTATATTTAAGATATTTCAAGTCTTACTTTTCCCTTCTTATCTTTATATATATATTAAGATATTTCATGTTTTACTTTTCTCTTTATATATTTATTATTATTATTCGTTTATCTCCTTTCATTTCTTTTAGGTTTTTATGTCTTTTATTCTAATGCCACTTTATTTCATTCGTTTCGAATTCTTATCAAATAGAGGTCAAGTTCAATTAATATAAAGATACCCCGCCCAGCACACACAAACAAAAAGAACTGCTCCATCTTTCCACGTCAAATGTCTCATTTGGCTTTTTAACAGTCAAATTTAATTAATTTTGATCGAAAATTATATATATATATATATATATATATATATATATATATATAATTTTAAAATTTTGAATAAGAGTACTTGGTTTGTTACTTTGAAATTGATTTACATGGTGTATTAAGAGATCTGAGAAGCATATATGGAGACCGGAATAGTAACGAATATTGCAAAAGCTCACATTTCTCGACGAAAGATTGTTCATGGTGACAGGAAATATGGTGACAAGGCATATGTTCTTTCTGAAATATGTGAACATTGGACTATCGATGGATTTTATTGGGTAAAGGTCAATTGTGATATTACTGCTTTCAGTTGGAACACCTTAGTTTTCAATTTTAATTTAGAGAATTTTTCATATTTATATGTTAAGTGATCTGCTAATTAAATTGCTCAACATTTGGTTTGAGTCTCTTAATTATTCCGCTGATTGCATTGATATAATGTTGTTTGAGTTTTAATGGAAATACTTATTTTTTGACAATTTTTTTTTTGAAAAATACATTTTAAAGAAAATTATATAAATTTTTCAATGATATATATTTTATAATTTTTTTAATTATATAGTATACGTAATATTTGGTTAAACTTAAAAAAAATTGACCGTTAAAAAGTCAAATCAGCCACTTGAAATGGGACGGAGGGAGTATGTGCTAATAATAGGAAGTTGCTTGGTTGGTTAACCATAGGAAGTAATTTTCATGAGAAGTTGTAATTATTATGTATTAAATTCCTTTATGAAATTTCTAGTAAGTATAAAATCTTGTTTGCATTATATGTAGGAAAATGTAACTCATGAAAAGTATAAATTGACTAGGGAGGGTGGGTGAGCAAATTCTCATGTTTTGTTGAAAGTTATAAAAATACTCTATTTTTACTTATTGTACTAGTGTTTAACCAAACAATTTCATATTTTCTCACTTTCTAGGAAATTCAAGTTCCTGAATATTTTTATGTCTACCAAAAAAACACTAAAATATAAAAATAAATTCATTTACCAGTCTAGCATATGAAAAAATGTTGGCATGGATCATATGTACCTGTATAAAGTAACATTGGTTTATGATTATTTGGATGTTACCATAGTTTTGAAATTGCTAGTAACAATTGAGTAGAACTAATGCACAACTTTAACAACACTGCAAAATGAAACTGGTTACAAGTTAGACATGATAAAAATGACAGGATCTTCCAATTCGAAATCCTGATGCAGTGATGCAATAAACATATTTTACTTCTATACTCGTGGATTTCAAATAAGAAAGAACTCAAACAGAAAAATATATGTATGTTGACTGACATTTTCAAATGCACCAAGTTCTTCTTATTAATAAACAACAAATATACAAGCAACGTCACTCATAATACACATAATCAATGATATACCATATTAGACTATAACCTAATGGGTCGGAGAGAGTCGCACATATTACATAAGAAATATTGTATTTAAGAGGATCATATCTAATGTACTAAACTCAATAATCCTGCATAATGGAGATACTGGCAACTTGACTTCTTTCAACATGTAAAGGAATTCTTTTAAAGGCTAGATATTCAACACCAGATATCTGTAAAAAAAGATATAAATAATTACCATACACTAGGATCATATTGTCGTGACAATTTGCTGAATATTGTGAGACTGAAATGACCAGAATCAGATTCTATGTATAGAAGCAAACAAAGAATAAATTTTCTAAAAATTTGGTTTGTTGTGAACGGAACTTTAGAGTTAGTAAGTCTCACTTGCCTGTTTAGCTAGTTGGTAATTCTCTCATAGGCCAAAAACTTCAACTCCGTTAAGTATTAGGCCTAAGTTTGTGAGTGCGGAAATCATGTCAAATGAGCACCCAAAAACACAAAACCAAGAGAACCAGAATTAGAAAAAGCACCACACGACAATGATTCACTGCCACATTTAACACTGGAGTTATCAAGTGATGTGGCAACTCCGCAGAGTCAACCACAATACAGTACATATCATCTTCAATGCTGGATTCTTCCACTGGAGTCATAGGTTTCTTTTTATGTTGCCAGTTCAATCTAATTCTTCGGTTTGCTGTTCCCAGGTAGTGTAGCTGGTGATATACCCTCAGTCGGTTGTTGTAGTTGCTTTAGTTTAATTTCTCGGTTTGCTATTTCATGCAAAGGTAGTGTATCTAGTGGGACACCATCGATCGGTTGCTTGAACTTAAAGTCAAGAAAATTATCATTCCCTGCATCATTTTCAAGAAGATCCGCATATGATGATAAGGAAGACCCATGTGGCTTGATAATATCATCATCTAATATATTAGCAAAGCAATCATCTGTGATACCGTCATAACCCTGAAACTGAATATCAAAGGAAACCCAAATGGTTATATTTCAACACATAACAGAGTATGGAATGGATAACGTAATTGATTCCATAAAAGCTACTCAATAAAGTAGAGATTGCATTGCCTCCTTTGCAATCACTAGCTTTTAATTCCGAATCAAAATTACAACTACAACTGACCTTTGGCGAACTGCAAGATTCATCATGAAAAATGAGATTTCCTAGTTTTCGATCATATTCAAATTTGGAGTCATTGCGGTCAACTAAATGAGGATTATAACAATTATCTATGAACCCTTGTAACATGTCCTTATTTTCATTATTGTTGGCGATGGGTCCATCAAAGACATCCTTCTGTGGAAGATCACTATTCTCTCTTACCCGATCTAACTGTTGAATACAAGTATCATCATCGTATTCACTGATTTTGCGAACGCAACAAACAACCAATGATTCCTACTGTTAACAGAGGAATTTGGTGATAACAAATTCGAGGAGGGTTGCTGGAATTACGGTGGTGGTTGATGACGATGAACGACGGAGGTTGATGATGGTATTAGGTATTTTTGGGCTGAGATTGTGGAGGGCGAAAAAGCTTAACACACAAGAATTAGGGTTCTTGTGTGCCTGTGACTACTCGGGTTCCCCAACAATGTGCATACATACTCTTTATATAATGATCAAACCCAACGTAGTTCTTGGAGAACACGAAACCTAATAGGCTTATATTTCATTATCCAAAGTTGATTTGATCCACCGCCTAGAATACACCTGGGCTCGGGTCGTCGAAACCCAATTACGTACAAGGAATGTGGCGGTTAGGTGATCGGCCCGACATTTTCACAAACCGGCCTAGGCCTGATCCATCATCCCTCATATTTTAACCTTAATGGGCTAACCCTCTAGAAATGTTATCCAAGACGAGGGAACTAGATCCCCCTAATTGAGTTGAAGCCCAATTAGTCTGGATGGAACCTAACCTTCATAAAAGTTATAATCAGCAAGTCCTTCAGAAGACAGTATATTTTAGGCCCACATTGGGCGAGATTGAATTCATACGGACGAAACCCAGTCTATAAGTCATTTGGTAAATAAATTCTCTAGGAAGACTGTTCATGTTCATTCCGCAAAGTGGGTGAGGTTGATGATAAATGCGAGGCTCAACTTCCTATTCTTCCACAATATTGATGTACCTGAATAGCGTACATACTCCATCCTCCGTAAAATATGCGATGTCTATGTAAATATATGCCTAAACCTATTACTCTTCTAAACCAATTATCGTAATAAGGGCGAGGCCTCATTCATAGAGGCAAGGTTTTATGTTCAATGGAGCTTAAGTCGATTCATTCGGGCTAGGCCTATATTTTTGGGCGAGGTTAACTGAGCGGACGAAGCCGCACAAGCAAATGTGCGGACAAGGATGCCCGAGCAGACCAGATCGGACGAGGCCGCACTAGCGAATATGCGGACGAGGTCAAAAGAGGGCACACGAGCATATATGCGGACGAGGTCAAAAGAGGGCACACGAGCATATATGCGGATGAGGTTGGACGAGGCAAGGCCGCACCATTGGTCGTGCAGACTAATGTCAGGCAAGGCTGCACCATCGATCGTGCGGACTAATGTCAATACATCCAGGAGATGTCCATTCTTTCAAGCGAGATTGATTCATTCATTACTTTTCTCCACTTTGGATGAGCCTATGTTAAAATGGTGAAATCTTTCAATATTCATGGGCTTAGTTCAATATCAACACGCGAGACTCTTTGTTAGACGAGGTAGTCGAAGATTGGGCCTAAGTCTAAATGGGCGAGATCTCCAAATGGGTTGATTACTACTTCCATGGGTCTAGACCTATTCAACTAGGCGAGGCTCTTCGAGAGTGAGAGGTCATCGAGAGTGAGACGTTGTTGAGAGTGAGAGGTCTTCGAGAGTGATAGGCTGTTGAGAGTGAAAGGCTCCTGAATTAGTGGGAGAAATTTTTTGGCTATAACAACTACCCCCTAGTTCCTTGCTATTTTGTAAAAATAAAAGGGTCTAGCATCAATCTCTAGAAATCTGAATCCCTTTCTTCTTCCAGTTAAGCACTCCATATAAGCCTCATATTTTAAGTCTTCATTTATGGAACTATAAATAAATTCATGTTCTTTCCATCTTCAACTTGGTGAGGAACTTTAGGTGTGTCTACTTCTTCCTTCTCCAGATAGGCGAGGCACTTGAAGTGTGTAGCTCTTATGTTGTTTTGATTTAACTTCTATTTCGAGTTCTCGAACTAGACGAGGTCATTATTATGTCTCTGAAATTGAGGTTTAGACGACATCTACCCATGTATCATTATCCACTATATTATTTGAATAATAATATTGTTGTCTTCATCTTTCCAAATTAGCATCAATAAACTTGTCTAGGGCCATAACCTCTACCAAGCGATCGTAAAAACATAAGGGGGCTATTTCTCTCCCAGAAATAGTAAAATCAACTTCTGGGAGCCAGACCATTCAGAGGAAATATAAAAATGACTGGGGACCTTGCATCACCCAAAAATCCATAAAGTCGATCATTCGGGGGTATTTTATCCCCGGAAAACACAAAGTCGACTGGGGGCCTCGCCTCACCCAGGAGTCCGTAAATTTGATCATCTGAGGGCTAGGCCACACCCGGGAAACTTTTAGTTGACTGAGGGCCTCGTCACACCCAGAAATAACATAAACACATCTGGGGGCTAGGCCACACCCAGGAAATAATAAGTACATCTTGGGGTTAGGCCACTCCCAGGAACAACAAATACATCTAGGGGCTAGGCCACACCCGAGAAACATAAAGTCGACTGGGGGCCTCGCCACACCCAGGAATATGTAAAATCAATCATCCGGGGGCTAGGCCACACCCTGAAAACATAAAGTCGACTGGGGTCCTCGCCACACCCAGGAATAAATAAATATATCCGGGGACTAGTTCACACCCGAGAAACATAAAGTCGATTGGGGGTCTCGCCACACCCAGGAATACGTAAAATTAATCATCCGGGATTTCGGGGGCTAGGCCACACCCGGGAAACATAAAGTCGACTAGGGTCCTCGCCACACCTAGGAATAACATAAACACATCTGGGGGCTAGGCCATACTCAGGAATAACATAAACACATATGGGGCTAGGCCACTCCCAAGAACAACATAAACGCATTTAGGGGTTAGGCCACTCCTAGGAATAATAAATACATCTGGGGGTTAGGCCACACCCGGGAAACATAAATTCGACTAGGGGCCTCGCCACACCCAGGAATATGTAAAATCAATCATCCGGGATTCCGGGGGCTAGGCCACACCCGGGAAACATAAAGTCAACTGGGGTCCTCGCCACACCCAGGAATAACATAAACACATATGGGGGCTAGGTTATACCCAGGAATAACATAAACACATATGGGGTTAGGCAACTCCGAGGAACAACAAATACATCCGGGGGATAGGTCATACCCGGGAAACATAAAGTCGATTGGGGGCCTCGTCACACCTAAGAATACGTAAAATCAATCATTCGGGGGTTAGGCCACACCCGGGAAATATAAAGTCGATTGGGGGCCTCGCCACACCCAGGAATAACACACCTGATCATACATCAATCAAAACATTCAAATTTGAAATTCATAATGAATATATGGATGAAGAACGTCTTATCAAAAAACAAATTGAAACAAGGTAGCAAAAAATCTTATCTAGAGAGTTATATATACTACCCCCAAAGTTTAGTGAAAAGTAAATAAGATAAAGCCTTCCACCGCTAAATATCATGCATATTATGAACGACATGAATATATTGCAAGATCATAAAATAAAAAGAATATAGAACATGTTAGTAGCAACACCCTTTAGGGCCTTTCGTAAAAATTGGCAGATGATGTACCACTTTGAAAGTACTCATTTAAGGACTCTCATCTTCCTTATGCACGAGCTTGGTCATCAAGCGTTGAAACTCGGGGGTTGCCACTTTCAAGAACACATGCTCAAAATCTCTACTTCATCAAAGGGTGAGCCTCTTCCAAGGCATGCTCTCTTATTCATCAAAGGGTGACGCTCTCTCACGACTGACTCAGAGGGAACTCTCAGCGACTCCACTTACACGACTCTCCAGAGTTGTTAAGTATCATCTTTAGATCATCATTAGACAACCTCACTCTGATTCGATCATGAACCCCAAAATTTCAAGTCCTCATTATGGATGCTCAGCGTGGTGCTCTCCAAAAGTTTAAAGTCCCCTTTGAAACTTCTGGTATGGTGTAAGTGTTCTCTCTTCAACAAACTTGACATCCTTTTTTGAAGCCTCCTAGCACTCTTCTTCATGGACTCCATGCGTCTAGAAAAACTAAGAACGAGTTTCATGTTCGATAAAGTTGCTCGAAAGCACTCGACTACTCATGAGAACTAGTGGTCTTCCCCTGATGAGGTTATGACTACGTAAGGCGCCTAAGACCTAGGTTCGTAGCATTGGATGATCTCCCATGTTGCACGATCATCATCAACGATTTTTGGCGTAGGCTCCGATCAAAGTTTGCACGATAATCTCCATGATCTTTACATTGATTGCGACTAAAGTTCGTATGATAATCCCCATGATCTCTTCCTTCATCAAGACCATAATTTGCTTGATAATCTTTTTATTCTCTAACCTGATCACGATCATCCCACCAGATTCTTTCCTTCATTCTCCGAGTCATTTAATCCACCTCATATCATAAGATTATGGTTTAATCAAAATAGAGGTTGCATCTTTTTCTAAAGGGGAAGGGGGCTTATAACTTAAAACTGTGGTTGATCTTAGGGCACATAGTCACGAGACTTCGGTGTTCATCTAGAGATAGCATCGATAATCTCAACATCATCCGTGGATCAGGCTCTCCGACAATCAATGGGCGGTCACCATGCAAACCTCTACAAGAACCTTCATTCGGGTCCGTGTCCGCCAGAATTACGACAATCAATCCTTCTGCGATAGCTGGTGTTTCGACCAAATCTTTCTCCATCGGAATCACGGGCGTCACCACGTCCCGTCCATTGGTCTGATCCTAGCTAGGACCTTGTTGTTTTGATTCGACCGATCTATATCCCAAAACTTGTCTAAGTCTATAGCTTCCTCTTGTTCCTCCATTTAGCCTCCGGGGTCTGATTCCGCAAAACCTCCTTGGTGGAATTGGGGTTTTCTCTTTGGTCGCCTCCTTTCCTAGCTCTTTACCCCGCGCGACGTTCTCTATTCATCGGTTATTTTTCTCCAACCGCGTCCTCTAAGATTTTGAGGGTTTTTTTCAAGAAATTCATGTGCTCATTGAAACCAACGATAACATCTCTCATCCACGTGATTTGTTTGAATGTTAGTCATCTAAACTAGAGGTTGTCCGCTTGTGATATCCTGACCATCTAACGCAGCTTGGTTTCGGTATCCCAGTTCGGACTTTCATCTTCACCTTCGTTCTTTCTTAGTCATCAAATTTTTGCGTATGTTGTGACATCCTTCCTCTAGAGATGTCAAAACCCCATCCTTTTAGCGTCAATTGTTAACGGAGGAATTTGGTGATAATAAATTCGGGGAGGGTTGCTGGAATTACGGTGGTGGTTGATGACAATGAACGACGTAGGTTGATGATGGTATTAGATGTTTTTGGAGCTGGGATTGCGGAGGGCAAAAATGCTTAATACACAAGAATTAGGGTTCTTGTGTGCTAGTGACTACTTGGGGTCCCCAATAATGTGCATATGTACCCTTTATATAGCGATCAAGGCCAACGTAGTTCTTGGAGAGCACGAAACCTAATAGGCTTAGATTTCATTCTCCAAAGTTGATTTAGTCAACCGCCTAGAATACACTTGGGCTCGGGTCGTCGAAGCCCAATTACGTACAGGGAATGTGGCGATTAGGTGATCGACACGACATTATCGCAAACCGACCTAGACCTTATCCATCATCCATCATATCGTAACCTTAATGGGCCAAGCCTCCAGAAATGTTATCCAAGACGAGGGAACTAGATCCCCTAATTGAGTTGAAGCCCAATTAGCCTAGATGAAACCTAACTTTCATAAAAGTTATAATCAGCAAGTCCTTCAAAAGACGGTATATTTTAGGCCCACATTGGGGGAGGTTGAATCCATATGGGCGAAACCCAGTCTATAAGTCCTTTGGTAAATAAATTCTCTAGGAAGACTGTTCATGTTCATTCCGCAAAGTGGGTGAGGTTGATGATAAATGTGAGGCTCAACTTCCTGTTCTTCCACAATATTGATGTACTCGAATAACGTACATGTTATTAATAAAAAGAGTTTCGAATATATTAAAAATATTTTGTTTAAATTTTAAATAAAAGAGTATGTTTTAATATAGATAAAATATTAATATAATCTTAATATTAAAAAATTTTATTATAAAATATTAATATAATCTTAATATTAATTTTAAATATATTAAAGTATTTGAGCAATGAGGAAATAAAAATTTTATTTAGTTTCTCGCTAGCCCTAATGGTCAAAAAACAAAACAAAAATTTGTAGCTATTAAATTGTGAGTACAACTCTATATTTTATTTTAAAAAAAAGTTCATTTAGAGTAATATAATATAAAAGTATATATAATATAGATAGAGCATAATAATAAAATTTAATTAATATAAATAAAATAATATTATTATTTTAATATTCATAAAATTTAATTAAGAAATTATGATATTTAATAAATTAAAGAGTTTGACTAATGAGAAAATTAAAACATGATAGTATATTGATTAAAAGAATGAGTTTGAAATTGAGCAGGAAACAAACACGCGTATTTGAAATTAAGTGGGACACAAAAGGATCAGACGACGGACTAAACATTAACCTTGCGGTTTTAATAATATAGTGTGTGTGTGTGTGTGTCTATATATATATATATTATATATATATATATATATATATATATATATATATATATATAGAGAGAGAGAGAGAGAAGTTCAGTGGAGACCTTGTTTTTTGTGGAGACCAAATCAGGACCATCCAATTCAATCTAATAAAAAAAATTAATTGAGGGGCATATGTATCTTATCATAAAATATATTTATATACGTGCATGTTTATTTCTTCTCGTGGATTATACACACAAACGTGCAAGACGTAACGTAGTAACCGTACACCGTAATTGTAGTGACACAGTTTTCAGTATCATATCTATATTTTGTTTATGGATCATAGATATTTTTAAACTCTGTGAAATCAGCCATCAAAAAGTATTCAACGTTTTAATAGTATAGATATCTTTAAGGATGAATCAGGTATAATTATGAATAAGTTGTATTAGTCATTCATTTTTAGTGGTTTAAAAAAAATGATGTTGTGTAAAAGAAATTTTTCAAATAGTGATCAGTTTTGGGGTTTATAATCGTTTTTGGAATGCGTCTTTGTAATTAGTTGATTTTGTAATTTCTAACGTGTGTCATCCACAAATGTGTACGTATCGCGGTACTTATGATTTTAATTAATTTGTGTTCTGCAGTTGTATTTGATGTAATGTGTCTGAACTGCACACTTGTTTACATATTACAATAACAATTGATTACATATTTCTTGACTTGTTTTAGTAGTTAATACAAATTAATATACGTATATTAGTGTTTTGTATAGACTGCAGAACACTACCCTTTTAAATTTACTTATTTACAATATTGCCATTAATTAATCTTTAATCGCAGTCGCTAGATTACAATAGATCATGCGGTCCTCACATAGGTCTCCACCAAAATCAGGGTTTCCACAATCCTATATATATCCTCTACATATATTCAAATCATATACTCCATCCGTCCACCCAATTGTTATCCTTTCGGAGAGAAGGTCCGGCACGCATTTTAAAGTGCATATAAAGTATAGTTCCGTAACTTATTTTTAATTTTTTTTCTAAAAAAAAATTATGTTACAGAACTATACTTTAAGGTGCATATAAAGTATAGTTTAATTTTTTTTCAAAAAAAAAAATTAAAAATAAGTTACGGAACTATACTTTATATGCACCTTAAAATGCGTGCCGGACTTTCTCTCCGAAAGGATAACAATTGGGTGGGACGGAGGTAGTATAAGTTATTCAATCACAAAATCAACTAAACTAAAATGAATGCTATATAATTAACCTGGTAGATCCCAGGGCTCATGCTGATTAATATCGATCTCTGCAATAACTTGGACACACTTTTGGAACCCATCAAGTTTCCTCCTCAGGTAAATAGAGTATCAATTCTTTTTCTGTAGGTGAAAATTTGAATCCTGGAAATCTTCTTCTATTTTTGCCAATCTCCATTACATGCAGCACCCAACCAAGCCTCAACATTTTAGACTTGTACAAACAAATATAATTATAAGTTTTCGGTGTAAGTTAATATATCTAACGGGAAGATTTCACAGAGAATGGACACATAAATAGCAATGACACATACACTTATGAAAAATAATTATACAAGTGTATGTGTCATTGCTATTTCTTACGTGTCCATTCTCTGTGTATAGCAGTGTATATTGAAATATACTCCTTAGTAATCATGATTCTAAAAATTTCTAACACTTCTCAATATGTTCTCATCTCACCATTTAGACTTATCCATACTTCTAAGACATATCACACTTCTCATTATCACTCTTCTTAGACTTCTCAATACATTGTACTTCTCAATATATTCATTTTCTGATATATATTCATTTCTAGACTTCTCGATACTTACCTTAGACAAAATTCTTCACTTTTTGATTCTTATAATCCCGGTCTTGTTTCTCCTGTTGCTTGAACAATTTCTTGAACTTCTTCCAACACATTTATTTTGATAAGAAAAACTATTTACAACTAAATTACAAAGAATAAAGTTGATTAAGAACAATTTACATGATGAATTGTGTCCTGACTTCCCTATATAATTTAATCGACTATGCTATACATGAGACAAATTACAAACAAATAGTGTAGACTTGTTATTATCCAACACTTTCAATATCAAAGGTTTCTATACTTTTGTTTTCCCTGATAAGTATAGTAAATTTAGAGTTTTGGAGATGAAAAGTCTTGTCTACCAAACTGTGATTTAATAATATATAAGTCATGAATGGAAAGTTTGAACTTTTGTTACTTAATTAGAATTGCTCAATCATGAATGAAAATTTTGAACTTTTATTACTTGATTAGAATTGTTCAATCTATTTGGGTGACTATATCCAATGTTCCTAGCTGTTACGATAACACTGTTGGTTTTGAATTCTTTACTAGCTCAGTTGAAAAATCATTGCTATAACTAACATGCCACTGGTCAGGAATCTGACACTGTAGTTAGACTGGTAGTAAAGTTAGGTTCAAATGTGCAAGTTATGAGTTCCTCTGTACAATGATGATAATTTGCTTGTTGTTCTTGTGTCCTTGAATTATGATGCCCCTTATGCAATGTTGAGAAGATCAAACCTTTGAGGTTTGATTATTTGTTCTTTACTTCTTCTACCTCCCTAGAGTGACGTGTTTCTCCGGATGGTCTTGGGGACCTTCAGTACAATGTTGAGAATTTTACCAATAATGTAGGACTAGAAGGGTGTTCTCTGTTGTTTTATAGGAATGGAGATCTCTAAGGAATGGACTAGCAGCATTGCAGATATGGATGTTTATGCTGAGCTTTTTTCTATTGCAGACAAGAAAGTTCTCACAAACATGGATAAGGAGCTTAAGGATTATGAGCTGATGGCTGACAGATTCACAGAGGTTACATAATGGAACATGCATGGATTTTCTTCTTTGCTAGCTTTGAAAACATTAACTTGTATTTAGTTCTTTGTTTATTTAGATTGTACGCCCTTAAGGCCTAATGGGCTTAAACTTTGACCTTGGAAATAAGCTCTATAATTTTTCTATCACCTTCTCTATGGCATCATAAAGCCTAGGTATGTTCAACTTGCCTATCTATTTATATAATCGATCTACTAAAATTAACAATAACAAAATAAAATGAATTAGTTAACTATAAAAAAGAAATGTATTTGCTAAGCACTAATATCTTGGATTTTTGAAATATAAAAATAGATCAACAATTCTATAAATTTATTTAATATAATTGATAGTATATATTAAATATATTAATATGTATTTTTATTAACAAGAATCATAATCATATCAAAAAATAATTGCAAACATAATGAAAATTACATCTTATTGTTAACCTACAACATATATCTGTTTATATAAGTTGCTGTAGTTGATATATTATAGTTGTAAACTTGCATAGGCTAAAATTATAGTAACTACTTGGGTAAACAAGAAAATATCACTCAATTATATTTCATGGTCGATTTGCCCAAAAGCCAACACTATATAGCAGCCTAACCATTGCTTTGACAAAGTGGTAGTGTAGTTGTGATCATCTATGGGTAAATATAACTATCTTTCTTGCACCATAAACAGCAGTTACAGCACTAAACAGAAACTCAGAAAGATCAGAGTAACACATGCAGTTGGCTTTCTTGTGCATAAATGCATCTATTTTATTACGGTAATTGCATATCAAAACTGAAATCGATCACTTATTATCTAAGACTAGGACTAGAATTTGAGTACTACTAATAAACTCTAGGACTAGAGTCTCTAGAAATATTGTACATCTTACCATCTCATCACGCCCTGTCCCTTTTCTTCTTCTTGTTTTTGAACGTCCCTCTTCTAAAGAGACAAGTCCCAGTCCCATACCTTTTCTAAGGAGGCAAGGACCACAACTCCATAAACCTAGCTGCATAAAAATACAAGGACTCGTTTCTTCCAGCCACATCACACATGACAATTTTGTATAGTAAATTAGTACCCTAATAGTCAACTGAGAAAGCAAACTAAAATTTAAATCTAGTCCTAAAAACCGACCCCTCCACTATGACATTCATAGAAATCACAGGAATGGTGAATATAAATTCTGCACCTAGCTATGCTAATGACAGACTTAGATCCAACCTCATCTGTTTCATGCTAGGCATGGAAATCACAAAATTGTTTAAAAACATTCTTACTTTTCGAGAAAGAAAAAGAGAGAGAGACAGAGAGAGCATGTTTTGTGTCTATTGTTAGATGGAACTGTGAAGTCTTCACTCCATCTTAGAGACACGCTCAAAAGTAGTTGCCCACTGCTGGGCAGTTGTTTCCGATACCTCTTCTTCACCAATTGATGGTTTCCACAAATCCTGACTTCCATCCACGAGAGACCAGGTGACTTCTTGAGGTGGATTATCAAAATTAAAGCTCCACGCTGCTTCCTTCTTCTTCGTGCCTGTCTTCTTGGTCTTGGTACTTGATTTTTCTTTGCCTTTACTGGTTGAGTCTGAAGGCTGCAAATTGTTTGTAAAAGCAATCAAGTGTATAAGATTGAAATATACAATTAGTTTGAATAAAAGTTCCTTCCTCAGCATACAAGATTTAAAAAAACCATTGCCTCACCTTTGTATTACCATCGGAACTCGATTTACTCTTACTTCCTGTTTCCAGATAACGGTTGACCTCAATCTTTGACCGGAATCGTTGCCCTGTGTTTGGCTCCACATAATACTGCAAAAAAACACAGTTTAAGATGAAAAGACGGCATATCAATTCTTAAACTTCACAAATCCCTTCATTTTAATCTCTCGTGTCAATCCCTAAATCACTATTATTCATCCATTTATATATAAATAAATATATATTAACTCATGTTGGATATAAAAGACCCAACAATAAAGTTTTTAGACAATCACGACATCATTTCGAAAGATTACACCAGCACAAGATTTTGTTCTAATTATCTTCCATTATTATGTACTTTAAACTCTATCGTAACCAAATTACTTATCCACTCCAACTTTTAGACATATATTAAGGTGCATTGAACGTAATTAACGATTCAGGGGTTAAATGTGGCTTAGAATACGCGTAAAAGTCAAATTGGACAAGTAAATTGAGATGGTCAATAAATCGATACAACAGTTGAAAAAACAATTAAATTCGACAACGAAAGAAATCGGGTTAAATAAACAGAAATTACCCGATCAACGAGTCCGGCGGTAGCACCGGTGGTCCGAGTTCTGCAAGTGACAGTCCAACCCAGGGGCAACCAACTCGGAGTCTGCCCTGATGCTACTTCTTCTGTACCCTTTCGAGAACGCTTTGCCCGCTTCGCTTCAGAGCTTTTAGCACCTGGGGTTTGATTAGCACCGCCTTCAGCTTCCACGGGGTCGGTGGCAATGAAAGCGTCGGATCCAAGAAGCGGATCGGATCCGGGTATGGGTTTCGGGTCAGGTTCATTGGGGTCGGGGATGGGAGATTCTGGGTTTGCCATTGGAAATGAAAGAGAGTCGGTCGGTGATTGTAATTGAGAGCTGGGTTTGGAGATATAGGGAGAGTCTTGTGTATGTATATAAATTTATATACAAGACAGGTACCGTATTTGTGTCTTGCGTATGTAAATACAGGTGTTGTGCTGGAATTTGCATTTGGAATTTGTTATTCCGAGTTGGGGGTAAGTAAAAAATACAAGGAAATTTACCAAAAATATTATTTTTATGAAATTATTTACAATTTTACTTATTTTTTATGAAATTATTTATAATTTTACTAACTTTGAAAAGATTTGTAAAAATACTATTTTATTCTGAAAATATTTATAAAAATACGGAGGCGCATTTCATGTTACATTTAATTTGAATTGTGTAACTAATTTAGACTGCATTTTAAGTTTCATTTTAACTTATGAGTTGAGAGTAATTCAGTGGTAAAACTATCGTCTCCAATGTATTGGGTTCCATTCACACCTATATCGAATTTAGTGTTGAACAAATACTAATGAGTATTCTTCGACTTAATAAAAAAAAGTTTCATTTTAACTTATAAAAAAAGTTTCATTTTAACTTATATTTTAGGTTGCAAAATATGATTGTAAAGTTGTAGAACGTATTTTCGCAAATATTTTCTAAATTTTGAGTTGCAAAGTTGCAAAACGTATTTTTGTAAATATTTTTAAAAAATGATAGCATTTTTGCAAGAAAAAAAAATTAAAACTTAGAGTATTTATGAAAAATCCCAAAATAGAACCGAATAGGCGATTTTAAAAAAAACAAATCAAATCAAATTCGGTAAAGATTCCAACTGAATTGAAAAAAATTGAATTGAATTAATTATTAATATATATAATACATATATATATATATATATAATTTTAAAATTTTATATAAAATACATATATATGTGTTTTATACAAAAATTTAAAACTAAATCATATGTATAAATAAATTATTAAAATCTCATTTTAACACATGGCCATTAATATGACCAGCTTCAGATGGTCCATTTGATTGATAAAACTTTACCGTAATATTTTCATTGTTATTATTTAAAATTTCAAACTGATAACAATACGAAGAGCAAGTCCAATGTTGGTTTTATTATACGTGTAGTTATTGCTATAATTTGAAATTAAAAAATAATTCTTTTGCTAAAATAGAATTCACGCTCCAATAGTTAGATGCAAAATAGCACTAAATATATCCAAATAAAGCTATATTTCAATTAACTAATCTTAAAGTACACAACTATATATGTCATTATTACTTTATTAATTCATTTTATCACTTGCATGATTAGATGACAATTATAGCACCACCTATGCTTGGTGCTACATTTAACACCAACTATAGCATTTTGTTATTATAGCACCAAGTATAGCTTACCATTGGAGTTGATTTTTTTTTTGGTATTATATTATAGCAATAGCACCAATTATAACACCACCATTGGACATGCTCTAAGTAAGATCAATTGCTTTGATATTAATTTAATAATATAAATTATATAATATATAAAATTTTGTAAACTGAATCACATAAAATTAAAATTAAGAGTGTGCATTCGGTTAAGATATCAAATGGATAAATCTGAAATAATTTAATTTGGATACCGACACGATAAAATATGCTTCGGTATTTAGAATGTATATTAGATTATTTTGGAATATTAGTTTTTCTTTTTAGATTTTTAATTTATCCAAATTATCCTATAAATCCGAATTAATTTATATAATATTATATATATAAATATATATTATATTCTTTTACATATATTGTAATTATAATTGTGATTTAATTCTAATTTATACAATATCAACATATAATTGGTATCTTTGTCATTACATATTTATCAAATATAACTTATATGTATACATAATTTTGTAGAGTCATGATTTACTCAATGAAGTCATTAAATTATTATTTATTTTATTATAATTTTGATAAATTCATGTTTCTTTATTTTATTTCTTCTAATGCCTAATTAAAATTAAGAGATACATTCTTATATTCGGAATTGGAGACTATTATAATTCTAATTTAGAAAGGCCGTAGTGTTAGAATAAGCTATATATAATGGATTTTCCAGGTAAATGAGGCACCTAAAAAGAAGTTGGAGCAGCTGTTCATTACACTTCCGGAATTCCTAATATATTCTTTCGTTCTTGTTTCCCAAAAATAGTCAAATACATATGGATATGTTATTGCAGAGACTGTTTTTTTTAGTTTAGCTCTCACTCGATTTTAGTATATAGTATATGAGTCGTTTACTGTTGCCCAGAGCTGCACTATCAAGCAGCCGGGGATACCTTCGAACCATTGCTTTAACAAAGTGGAAGATAAGACTTATACACTTATACAGAAGATAAGACTTAAGAGGAACATAACCAATCAACCACCATTGCTTTTTTAGCATAACGGCCTGTGTTTCATTACTGTCATTGCACATTGCCACGTCAAAACCAGGATTTTATGAAAACAATCTCCCTATTTCTAGGAAGAGGAGAGAATGCCGATCTTACTATAATCTCGCTATTCCAGGAAAGGAGTTATCGTACATGTTACATTCAGTGTACGTGTTACCATTCTCGTCCCTATTCCAAGAAGGCACAGACCAGGAGTAAGAACTAGCTTTATCTCCATATATGGAGCTAGGCGCACAAAATAAACAAGACTAAAAATTTCTTTCACCCGCATAACACATGACAATTTTGTATTGTAAAATATCGATATAGCCTGAATGTTAACAGAAAAGGCAGAATAAAATTGAAAATGAAAATGTACTAAAAACCCACTCCTCCCCTATCATGCATAGAAATCACAGGAATGGAGAACATAATATTTCACAGGAATGGATTGTCTTCAATCCAGCTGATATGCATGCTCGAAAGTAGTTTTCCACTCCTGTACAGTTGCTTCTGGGACCGGCTCCTCACCAATAGAAGGTTTCCACAAATCCCGTTTTCCATCCACGAGGGACCAAGTAACTTCCTTGGGTGGATTTGCATAATCAAAGCTCGTTGGAGCTTCCTTTTTCTCCGTGCCAGTATTTTTTATCTTGATCTTAATTCTTATTTTTTCTTTACCTTTACTGCAGGTTGTGTCTGAAGGCTGAAAATCGTAAAGGCAATCAAGTGTATAAGATTAAAATATACAATTATTTTGAATAAAAGTTACTTAGCATAATAGATTTGAAAGAACTTAAAAATCATTGGCTCACCACTGTATCAGCACCAGAAATTGATTTACTCTTACTTCCTGTTTCCAGGAAGCGCTTCACCTCAGCCTTTGACCGGAATCGTTGGCCTTTTGTTGGCCCTATATAATACTGCAAAAAAAAACAGAGTTTTAGATGAAAAGACTGCATTTCAACTCTCCAGGAATCTTTCAATTATTAAAGCTCAAAAATCCCTTCATTTTAATCTCTCATACAAATCCCAAATCACTACTACATTCATCGATTTATATATACTTAAGTCATGTTGGATGTAAAAGACCCAACAATAAAGTTATTTGACAATCGCAACATATATAGTTTTGGAAGATTGCACCACCGCGCAAGATTTTGTTCTAATAATCATCCATTAATTAACATGTACATAACACACAAATAAAGTAGGAGCATGTGCCTCTGAGGACCAATTTAAAAGAGAAACTGGAGAGTGTCTTATGGACAAATGATCTTGAACTAATAATGACATATCGCAGCTTATTAAAAGTCACTTTCAACGCGCATTGCGCGAACTATAAAAGAAATTAAAAAAAAAAAAAAATGTTCGTCCCGATTCTTAGATCAACTCTGCCAAATCCACACTTCTCCAATTTATTTAATTAAGTCGAACAAATTTTATTGATTATTTTGCGTCCACCCTGAAATTTATCTTTCACAATTCTACAATGCAATCAAATTATATACAAATTTATACTCCGCCACTAAATAAAATCCTATCATAACAAAAAACATAATTAACTACACATGAATAAATAAATCAATACAACAGTAGAAATAACAATTAATCCACAAGGAAAGAAATCACGTTAAATAAACAGAAATTACCCGATCAACGAGGCCAGCGGTAGCACCATTAGTACGAGTTTTGCTAATCATAGTCCAACCAGGGGGCAACCAACTCGGAGGGTCCCCTTCTGCTGCTACTTCTTTTCCCTTTCGACAACGCTTCGTCTCAGAGCTTTTACCTACTGGAGTTTGCTTAGAACCCCCTGCAACTTCCATTGGGTCGGTTACAATAACTGCGTCGGATCCAAGAAGCGGGTCGGACCCAGGTAGGGGATTCGGGTCGGGGACTTGGTCCGCCGGAGCATGAGAAGCATCGCCGACTTCCACTCCTGTGTCGGCCTTGACGGAGGATACATTCGGGTCGGATCCGGGAGCTGGGTCGGGTTGAATTTGTTGATTGGGGTCGTCGGAGATGACATCTTCGGATTCTAAAAGCGGGTCGGGTATGAAAAAATCTTGCCACATTTCATCAACTGGATTTGCCATTTGAAAAGTAAAGAGAGTCTGTGATTGTAATTGAGAAGGATGAATATGTTTTTGTAGATAGGATATATATGAGAGGTGTTCTGTATGCATAATTGCATATGCAGGTGTTACTAGCCGTAACTCCTAAATCTTATGTATGCATGTACAGGTGGTGTTGCAAATATTGGTGGATTCTACGTTTAGGGTGTATTCAATCGTGTAACTTTTTTTTTTTGTATTTTAAAAATTTAGGGTATTTAATCAGGATTTTAAATAATATTTTAAAATCAAGAGTATTCAATCAGTATTTTAGACTGTATGTTAAAATTTGGATATTCAATCAGGATTTTAATAAATGATTTAAAATCATGGGATATGCAACATGAATTATTATTAATCAATTAAAATGTAGGGGTATTAAAAAACTTATTAACACTGATGGATTTTAAATATCCATGAGTTATGTTGGATTTTCTCATATATTTTTTATATTTTAAAATCTTTCCCTAGTACGAGAGATTCAACTCGATTTAACACGAACTATATGAATTATTTAGACAATCTATCGACTCTGCGTGAAATCTTGAATCAAATACAATCAATAAAAATCAATGCACTATAAATAATATTTTAAAATCTAGATTGAACACCTCATTTAGATTTCATTTCGACTATTTTTAACCCATTGACACTCATTCTATGCAATAAAATTTATCTATTATCACCCTTTTTGCCAAAAGAAATGCATGTGTAATTTTTTACCATTATTTCTATATTTTTTTGACAGAATATATTTATTCATAGATATATTGTATGAAGATATAATATACATGGAAAAAGTTTTTTTTTTTACAAAAAACTTATCATCTAATCAGAGGACATGAAAATGTGCCCGAAAATTTAAACAATAAAGTCTTAATGTCTGGAAAAAGAATAACCATCATACGTATGGTATGCATGTATAGGTGGTATTGAAAATATAGGTGGATTCTACATTTGGATTTTATTTTAACTATTTTTTAAGGCATTTGACACTTATTCTATGCCATAAAATTTATCTATTATCACCTTTCCTTTTCAAAAGAAATGCACGTGTAATTTTTAACAATTATTTCTATATTTTTTTGACAGAATATACTTATTCATAGAAAAATTGTAACAAGATATAATATATATGGAAAAAGTTTCTTTTATTCAAAAAACTTACTACCTCCGTCCCATCCAATTGTTATCTTTTGGAGAGAAGGTCCGGCATGCATTTTAAGGTGCATATAAAGTATAGTTCCATAACTTATTTTTAATTTTTTTTTTTCAGATTTTTTTTTTTAAAAATAAGTTATGGAACTATACTTTATATGTACCTTAAAATGCGTGCCGGACCTTCTCTCCGAAAAGATAACAATTGGGTGGGACAGATGGAGTATTATCTAACCAAAGGACATAAATATTCTCAAAAATTTAGACAATAAAATCTTAATATCTCTTAAAAAGAACACCCGTAGTCATACGTATGCATGTACATGTAGTGATGCAAATATAGGTAGATTCTACCTTTGGATTTCATTTTAACTATTTTTTAAGCCATTGACACTTTTTTTTAAGTCATTGACACTTATTCTATGCAATAAAATTTGCAAAAGAAACATACGTGTAATTTTTTTATAATTATTTCTATATTTAATATTTATAAGATTTGATATATTTAAAATTTAGTTATTATTGTAATAATTTGTAAGTTATATTATAATAATTAAATATCATGTATATAATAAGTGTAAGGTATATTTAAAAACTATTAAATGTCTGTGATCAGTTTCTAATAATTATATAATATTATATAATTATTTTTAAGTTATATAAATTTCAAAAATTTGGCAGAGATAATTTTTGCTAATTTCTAACTAGTTGAAAGTATTGTTTTCTTGATATCGTCATTTTTTTCTTTGCCATGGAGGCTGGCTATCCACGAACGCACACGATAAAGAGTGAATAAATTTAAAGAGACAATTTTTCAAACACACAAACACTCACAATATAATTTTGTATTTTTTCGGAAATTATTTCACATCCACAAACCGTTAATTTCATCAATTGGGGACCGGGTAATTAACTTCCTCATATGAATTTCTAATATAAGAAATATTCATGTATCATGAGAAATGTAATCACATGTTTACATTATTTTTTTCCAATTCACGCCCGTCTTCTTAGTCTCAGTGCTTGATTTTCTCAACGCAGGATTTCTTTGTTTTTTACCAATTGTATCTAAAGGCTGCAGATTATAAAGATAATTGTATAAGAAAATAAACAATTGTTTTGAAAAAATTTATAAATTTATAAACATAATGGAATAAATTTGTATAGCATCGACACACCCTACTGGCTACTCTAACCCCAACAATTAATTTAGGAAACATGTAGAAATTAAAAAGAAAAGGCATGCCCTCAATGTTAATGATAAATCAACAAAGCCTCGCATTGACCTTTTATAATATCTCATTTGACATTAATGGTAAAAAAATAGGAAACATGTGTTAAAAAACACTTTACACAAGCATTGCGCAAACCAGAAAAGGAAAAACAAAGGTTTGATCAATACTGTAGAGAAAAAACTGTTTAAGAACAATACAGCGTATTCTGCGTGAACCTTTCGATCATTAATAGAAAAACTGCATTAGATATCGGTTAAAAATTGATGTTCGTAAATATTTTGACGATGTCTTCGTAGGTGTATAGAAATGTCAGGATATTAACATCAATTTTTAGCCAATTTTTCCGAGGCTTTTAAACAATGTTATTTGACGTACATATTTTTGATGTCTTTGCTTAAATTTCTAACTATATAACATGAATTTCATTTCAATATTACAAGTTTTAGATTACAATAAATATGTGATACACAATATATAAATAGACATAGAACATCAGTATTTTATATATTAACGACATTAACAATTAACATCGGCCAGAAACCACTATGATGTTGATAGCCTTATTACTCATTAGTAAGATATACTTACCGAACATATATATATAAATTCGCGTCGCTATTTTTAGTAAGACTGTTGTCTAATTGTTCATTTTCGATCGGTTCTTTTTAAAATTTCAACGTTATATGCATAGAAACGATATCGATTTCTTTAAGAAACCAATGTTATAGAATTAATATCGACATCAGTTTTTGTAACAAAATAGATGTGAATAGAAGATATAGACATCCATTCTATTTGAACGATGTTTTATATATTCAAAGACATTAGTTTTCAAACTTAGTAATGTATTATGTACTTAATTACATTGATTTATAGAAAATGGTGATGTGATTAAAAGATATATAAATTAATTTTGTTGTGAAAATCTGATATATATATATTTTTTTATAGAACATAAAACTTTTTCTTGATGTTTTTAAATTTGTGGTTATCCCATTAAATTTTTAAATACAATACATATATTATATGTCACATTTAAGGTAATAAATAATACAAAAAATAAAAAAAATAAACAAACAATATAATTTGATTTATAATAATACATGGCTAGGCATTGTACATTTAAATTATATGAAAAAAACAAGTAATACAGTATTAGGATTTTACACAACTAGCAAAGAGTCATTGATTGATGCCATAATCATAAGTCATTAAAGGTAAATGGCAAAATCGAGGCACGAGCATCTTCATCTTCAACCTTCCAAACTCTTATGCTTTCATCCTTTCTTCTTCATTTTTTGACATCTGTCTCGTTCTTCTTCATCTTCTTTTTGTGCAGAAATCTTCTATCTTATGTAATATGTTGAAATCTTCCAAACTCTTTTATTTTTCCTTCTATCTTTTCATTTTATATTGTTTTGATGTGGTTCGTCGGAGTGCAGACGAGTCCCCAGAATTAGCGAACTGAGCGCGAACCACACGAACCACAGTGAACTAGGTCGACTTCGACCCGTGTTCCGGTACGAACGAATTGGTTCGTAGATCCCTAGGCCGTACCCCGAACCGTGCAACTCTGAACAGAAGTTTATGAATTTTTTTCCAAAACTTCACTTATTTCCACCAAATTTTCATCAAATTTGCTTGAAAAATCTATTTTTTTGATAACAAAATTATCTATAACTCCTCTATGTGACTCTTCTAACTTGGTAAACTTGATTTTTTTCTCTTTTCACATCCAAATTATTGATTTTTAGTTAATAACATAGGAATAAAAATTCAAACAATTAACTTATAAAGAAATAATAACGCCTGAAATAGATATTTTGAGTTTAAAATTTTACGGAGAGTTTGAAATTTTGACTGGACCTGGCCTTAACTCCCTCGCGGACAGCTGCTTCAAATGCATTGGATCTTCAAAGCGGGTCGGATCCTGGAACGAGAATAGGGTCATATCTTTCCCCGGGCAGGTTCCCATAAAGACATCAAAATGTCGCACATATAGGGGTCGAATGTTGGAGGTCTTGGGTGAAGGTCGTTCTTGAAAAAAGTTTAGCTAAAAATATAGTAGTAATATTTTATTCTTTTGTGAATTATACTAATTCTTTTCAAAATATATCATTTAATATAGTATAATTTTATATTCCGTCCATTCCATAATATATTACTCCCTCCGTCCGTGTCTGATTTAACTTTTCAACGGTCAAATTTAACTAAAAAATTAAAAAAAAAATTATAATTTTGAAAATCTGAAAAGTAGATTTTAAAGAAAATTATATATACTTTTTAATGATATATATTTTGTAATTTTTTTCAATTATATAGTATATGTAATTATTAGTCAAACTTTAAAAAATTTGACCATTGAAAAGTCAAATCAGCCCCTTGAATTGGGACGGAGGGAGTATCCATGAATAAAGTATTCACTTTTTATTCAAATACATTAGAAATACTAAAATTTCCATCTTATACATAGTGTAAGATCCTTTTATTATATTTTAATTTATTATTTGTGATAGATATTAAAGACCAAATTTTACTGTACATATTTTAAAATAAATTTATGGCCGGTGTGGAAATATGAAATTGATTTGGATAATTAATGGAATTTGAATTTGGATTTGAATTTGAATTTCAAAACAATCAAATATTAGTACAAATATAAGAATTTAAAGTAATAATTCAAATTCTATCATTTAAGATTCATTAATATTTGAAATAAAATGCATGGTCCCGAACATAATGATTGGCATTTTTAACTTTATAAGTAATTATAAATTAAATATATGTATTTTTCAATTTATAAATTACTTAAAATACTACAAACAGTACCGTTATATTTTTGAAACATCCATATTCATGTTCTCCTCCCTTCATATTAATTTGTATAACTAATAGTGTGTATATGGATTTTGGTTTTAAACTACGTGTATGCATGAATTTTGGATTTTATATCTAGATTCAAAGTGCATTCAGTTTAAATTTTAATATATTTGATATAATTTTTAAATTTTAAAAAATTATAATTGATTTTAGTTTTAAGCTATCGGTGATCCTCGTGTAGTTAACGTAAAGTCCCATAAATTTTTATAAAATATTCAAATCTCATGGATTTTTGTAAAATTTTAAACTGAAAAAAGAGACAAAATTATAAAATTTATCAAAACCCACTATTTTATAAAGTCTAAAAAATTATAAAAATTTTCATTCCATCAAATTATAATAAATAGTTTTAAAATTTAAATTGAATATCATCATATTTTAATAAATATTTTAAATTCAAATTGAATACAAAAACCACACATGGCCACTATGAGAAGCACATAAATATATTTTCAATTCAAATTGAATACAAAACCACATTCACCACTATGAGAAGCACAAAAATCACAGGAAGGATGAACATAAAATTTTGCACCTATAAATATTGTTCAAAAGCCATATAAAATTTTGCACCTTGGGGATTCAGATTCAAGCTCACATGCAGGGCCGGTCGTGAGTCAAGCAATGCAAGTCGCATGGGTCATCCATCATTTGGGTGTAATTTTTTTTAAAAAATCTAGGAAATAATTTAGAAATTAAAGGAAAAAGTTAATTTTTATAAGCATGATTTTGTTTCTGATTGAAATGTTATACGTTGAACTTTTTGAGTAGTATAGAAGATTGTTATCTCACGGCAATAATTCCTTATATAAAATAGTGTAAACTATTCTAGTTATATTGGTTTCTACACAACAAAATTTTTCAAAATTGAACTTGATTAAGTCGCATCTCGGTTGAATGAGTTGACTATGTTATCAATTGAGAAGGAAGTGTTAACAAATTCCTATTTTAAAGAATTATTTAATGATTTTCCTAGTAAAAATGCAAGAAAAATAAATTTTAAAACATGAAAGTGATTTTTTTTAGGTGGCATAGAGCATCTCAAAAGATCATGCCCTGTATATATAACACTAGGCATGGCAGGCTATCACATCTATATTGTTCAAAAACATTCTTTTTTTAGCTAATTTTAATATTTTATACCAACCAAGGGTGACCTCTAGTGAGGCCACCCACTCCCTAAGGAGCTGAAATTACAAGGGAACAAGTCCCAACATTATTCGTTGTAAGCCAACAGAAAGGTTATCATAGTAGCTTACAATTTGAGAAAACATGAATAAATAGTTACTATTAACTATATATTCTAAATTCTTGTTGCGATTTGCATCAACTTGCATCAAGCTTCATCGTTCTTGCTGTTGTTCTTGCTTGGTGGTGTGCCTATATGTTGTCACTGTGGAGTGCTTGTCTTGGATGGAGACTTCTCCGTTCTGTTCCATTTGTCTTATGGGGCACTTGTCTTGGATGGAATATCCGTCGCTTTTCCCTTGCTCTGATGCCCTGTGTGGCTTCCTTTGTAGCTTCCTCTATGGCTCCCTTTGTGGTTGCATCTGTGGCTCCCTTGATAGCTCTCACGCTCGTCTTCCAGAGAAGAATTCCCAATGTCATTCTCAATGCCATCCAAAGATATAGGGCACCCTAGAGTTTTCATGAATCACCTGCTTGCAGATTCAAGCCACAACATAAGTTAGCAAAAGTGGGGCATGAAAAGTAGACACTCTGACCCTCGTCTCCCTGACCAGCTATCATTTGATTAAAGTCTGTTGAGATAGACATAGTTGGTCCATCACGGTAGTTGCTGGAGTCAGAGGAGTCATGTGTGGTGATCCTTGGCATCGACCACACTGGTCAAATGCAGGGGCAAGTTCGATCATCATGAAAAGGAGAGAGGCAGCATCGACAAAGTCGAGTATCTTGGTATTGTACCTTTATTCAAATTGAAGTTTCCAACAATTTAACCTATAGGTAAGCCGGTTTAGGACTATCACTAGCCATATCGATGAGAAGCATAACATGGGGCTGAGGTTCTTGGTGACTAACAAACTCAGAGGTAGTGGCAGACATGGCTATTGGAGATCCTAGGGCACGACATATGTAGCACAAGTCTTGTGTAGACCAGTACAAGAAGGGGGCATTGAAGAAAGTGACCCAAGTAGCATTCATTTTAGTTGATACACAGATAAGACGGTCTTCAGACCAAATTTTAAGATCAAACAACCAACCATCAACTTCTAATGGGCTTAACCTAATAGCTCGCAACATAGTAGACTCAATCTTGAACTTGAAAACCAGAAAACCCGCAAGATGCTTAAAAGCATTCTTAAGACCTATGAAATCATAAACTTGAAGAGCATTGTTTTTAACCAAATCAAACTCAACATCAACACTTCTAGCATCGACACTTCTAGCAAAAGCATAACAACAATAGTTCCAAGACAAAGATGCATAAGTAAGGAACTCAACTGGTGGAGAGACACATAAAGATCCATTTGCTCTTGCTAAGTTAAAAACAGTCTTTCTACAAAAAAAAAATCTATTTTGTGTCTATTAAATTGAGTTAAAATGTTTTCATTCTATTTTAGCGACGCACGCTCAGGAGTACTTTCCCCTTTTCTGTGAACTTGATTATGGTACTTGGCACTCTCCGATTAAAGGTTTCCACGAATCTTAATTTCCATCCACCAAGGACTTGGTAACTTTCATGGATGGATTTCTAAAATCAAACCTCGTTGGAGCTTCCTTCTTTTTCAGTTCATGCGCGCTTTCTTGATCTCAGGATTGGTATCTGAGGGCTGTAAATTGTACAGGCAATTATATAAGATAAAAATATAAATTTATTTTGAAAAAATTCCTTCCTCGATCGATATACAGATTTAAAACAACAAGATTGAATAAATCACTAGCTCACCATTGCATTAGCATCTAAGTTTGTTTTCTTCTTGTTTCTTTTTTTAAGAAAACGCTTAACCTCGACTTTCGAACCGAATCGACGGCGTGTTGCAAGCTCCACATAATACTGCAAAAAAACACCGTGTAAGATCAAGAGAGCATACATTGATTCTGTATAAGGAGCCTTTCAATTAATAAACCTACAACACATCTTAATTACAAGTACAAAAAGTTCTAAGAGTTGTTATTAATTAACAAAGCAATGCCTACTATATTTTTATGGTATAAATTATAAACATATTCAACATAAATTCGCATAGAATAGACACATCGAAGCGGCTACTCTAATCCCAACAATTTATTTAGGAAAACATGTAGTAATTAAAAGAAAATGCATGCCCCCAATGGTAATGATAAATCAATAATTAACCTTTCATAGTATCTGACATGGTAGTAATGGCAAAAAAATAGGAAATATGTGTTAAAGAACACTAAAAAAATCAAAGGGGTCTGAATATTAAAAAATATCTTTTTACACGCATTGCGCGAACCACAAGAGAAAAAGGAAAAAAAAAAATCCAATTACTATCACTATTTACCAAATTCACGTTTCTTTTGTTAAATAGATATTAATTTAATCATGTTGAACAAATTATATGTTTAATTAATTTTCTATCAACATTTCTTTCAATATATATAATTCTAAATGCAATGTAGTTTATATACACATAATAAATTACAATACTACACAATACACACCCTAACCTCGACAAAATAATAATTAGCCATGTAAATGATCAATTGAACTCCATCACAAACAAGGCTATCAACATCATCAATAACAGTTAAAACAACACGTCAACTCCAAATAACAGGCAAAATTTTTTTATGGAACCCTAATAACTACACATCAATCAATAAATCAAGATTAATTAAAAGAACAGAATATATATGCATGTTCAAATATCATTCAATTCGACCAGGAATTTTTTTTTTACCTTGTCAATAACTCCTGCAGTAGCACCAGAAGTGCGAGTCTTGGAAATCATTTTCCAACCTTCAGGCAACCAATTTGGTCGAGTCTCCCTCTCATCCATGGAAGCCCTTCTTTGAGGAAATTTGGAACGCTTTCTACGCGGCACCAGATTGTTATCAAACGCTAGAGTTTGACTGGACCTGCCTTCAACTCCCTCGCTGACAGCCGCTTCAAATGCATTGGATCCTGAAACCGGGTCGGATCCTGGAACGATAATCGGGTCATATCTTTCCTCAGGCAGAGGTTCTGCAGATAAATACATCAAAATGTCGCACATATATGGATCGAAGTTTGGAACATCTTCGGGTCTTGGGTAAAGGTCGGTTCTTGAAAAAAGTTTAGTTACAAATGAGTCGTACTCAAATACAGATTTGGTGTGGGACCTTTCACCCGCCGGAGCTTCACTGACTGGAACCCGGGTGTCGGACTTAGGTATATCAGAAGGAGACACCATTACTAATTGAAACAGACTCTACTAGTACACAGAAATATACATACACATAAACAATGAGGTCCTGTATCTTATAAAGAGAGTTATGCACGTATGTTATATATACAGGTGTTGTCACCCTTTTACAGGTGGTGTCGAGAGGTTTTAGATTTGGATTTTGTAATAATTATGTAGCTACTTTTTTACGTAAGTAGTATCTATCCTTTGACGTTACTATTTAAGGCAAATATAGTAATTTTTTATTATTTTGTGAATTATACTCATTCTTTTCATAATATATTACTTACTATATATATAGTATATTTTATATTCCCTACATTCTATAATATATTATCCATGAATAAAATATTCACTTTTTATTAAAATACATTACTTTTTAATTATATGAATATTAGTATTACTAAAATTTCCATCTATAATAGTGTGAGATTCTTTTATTATATTTTAATTTATCATTTGTGATAGATATTATATTATATTCTTTTTCAATTTTATCTTTCAAAAAAGCTTCAATTTCAACATAGCAGTTGACTCTATTAACTTGAAATGCAACATCTTCAGTTAATTTAACATTAATAAGTTTCAGCTTTTTCAATTCATAATTCTCCTCTGATAAAACTTTGTTTTCGAGAATTAAGACTTTTATTCGATCTCTAGCATCAATTAAATTCTCACCTATCAATTTAAACATTTTAGGACAGCTAGGGTTTACCTCAATTCCTTGTCGAGGTGGAGATTGTGATCCTTCAGAAGAAGAGGCCATTAGAGCAAGATTTCCCATTTGATCTTCTTCATCATTGTCGGAATCATCCCAGCTTTTTCCTGCTGCTAAGTATGATTTTCCCTCATGCTTCTTCAGTAGAGCGTCATATTTCTGTTTGAGCTCGTCATATGAATCCTTCTTTCTTTCCTGCTTGGGCTTTCTACAATCAGTAGCAAAGTGTCCCATTTCATTGCAGTTGAAGCAACGGATCTTGCTTCTGTCTACCATCCCTGTCTTGTATCCACCTTTTGTGTTGGATGAGCTAGAAGAACCACCTGTCTGAAATCTGTTTGCCATAGGCTTGAATTTGAAACTAGGGTTCCTGAATCTTGTATTTCCAAATTTTCTAGCAATCAGAGCCAGAGATTCATCCTCAAGTTGATCGAGTTCTTCCATTGAGTAGAATTCACTATCAGTTGAATTCACTAGAGTTGCACCAACTTCTGCAACAATACCCTGATCAATGATGTTGACTGAAGAAGATTCAGTCTTAGCTTTTCTGTACTCTGGTTCTTCTGCTACAAGAGCTGTAGACTTGCTGACCACCTTGCCTGTACCATATATTTCATTCTGTTGAATTTGCTCTAGCTCATAGGTCTTCAGAATGCCATAAAGTCTTTCCAAAGAAATTTCATTCATGTCCCTTGACTCTCTGATGGCTGTTATCCTGTGCTCTAGGTGTACTGGCATTGTCAGCAAAAACTTCCGACTGATCTCCTTCTTCGTATATTGTTTGCCATTGAGATTTAGATCATTTATCAGCTTGTTGTATCTCTCAAAAACTTCAGAGATACCTTCTCCAGGATTTGATCTAAAATGCTCATATTGAGACGTTAAGATTTCCAATCTGTTCTCCCTTACTTCTTATGTTCCTTCATTTAGTATCTCTATCGTTTCCCAAATGTGTTTAGCATTTTTACAATTAACAACATGATTGTACATTCCGGGATCAAGAGATTCCACTAAAATTAACTGCAGACTGGTGTCCAATGTATCCAGTTCCTTTTCTGTCTCAGTGTACTCAGAAATATCTTTTTCAACTTGTCTGTGCGGAATGAGTACACCATCTTCCATATGCTCAGGAAAGATATTTATTGGAACAGCAACACCAGTTTTTAAAATATCCTTGTACTTGGGATTTGCAGCTCGAAGAAATAAGGTCATCTTTCTCTTCCACAGATTATAATTGTCTTTATCAAATTGTGGAATTTTAATGCTACTAACTCTTTGAGTACTCATCTTTAAATAAGATTAAAAATTAATTGTTTCAAAAAATATTTTAATTTTTGACTTAAAATAATTTTTGATCAAAAATAATTTTTTGGAAAAAAAATTATTTCGAATAAAAAATTATTTCGAATTTAAAATAATTTTTGAGATCTGTATGAGTTCGCGGAATTTGATTTGGATCTGATATGAAAATATATCAACCAGCTCTGATGCCAATTGTTGGTCCCTGATATTGTAGAAGGGGGGTTGAATACAATATCTGAAAATTAATCGCGGAATAATTTGGATTAAAAATATTATTTTAATTACTCGCGAAATATTAATTAGAATGAAATACTGTTCAAGTGAAAGATATAATTTTAACTTGATTAGTATTACAAAATTAATATTTAGAAAACAGTTATATAATTGATAAAAAGTCTAGAACGAATTCAACATGAAGTGTTCGTGTTTAATCAATTATATTCAAACTCAGCACAGAAATCTGTGAATATTACAATGCAGATAAATTACTGAATTTGATCTGATTTTCTTAACTTCTAACAAGTTGAACTCTGAAAAATGAAGAGCTGGTCTCATATTTATAGAGAATGAAAAAGGCTGCTATGACCTTTTTCAGTATGACTTAATTTCAAGAAAATAAGTCTGTATGACTTATTTTAACCCTTGTATGACATTTAAAAACTGGGTATGACTTCTGAATGGTCGGTATGACTTACTGAATCTCGGTATGACTTATTTAAAGTCATATTCAGATTTTATCTAATTAAAATAAATCGGTATGACTTATTTTAATTAAACAAAATAGGTTCAGTATGACCTTTTGAGCATAGAAATCTCGGTATGACTTATCCACTGAGCTCGGTATGACTTATCAGTCGGCTATTCCGGTATGACTTTTCTTTAACAGCTTCGGTATGACTTATCAGTCGGCTGTTCCGGTATGACTTTTCTTTAACAGCTTCGGTATGACTTATCAGTCGGCTGCTCCGGTATGACTTTTCTTTAACAGCTTCGGTATGACTTTTATTAATATAATTCGGTATGACTTAATAATAAACAGTCAGTATGACTTATTTATTAGTCATTTGAATTATATTAAAAGTCATATTAAGTCATATCTTTTATAATAAATTAATTCTACTTAAATTAATTAGTTAATTTACAAATTAAATTAAATTCAACTTGAATTAATTTAATTAGATAAATTAAATAATCAATTAACATTTGATAGTAGAATTAAAATACTATTTCGTCTTGCTATCAGTCTTGAAGTCTTCCAGTCTTCGTTGTGTCTTTTGTCATAAAACCACTTGAGCTAGATGATGAATATTTATTATTTTAGTTGACACACAAATGTACTGTCTGGTTCATTTATGTCATACTATAATAAATATTCTTCATCTTTAACATTAAGCTGTGGTCTTCTGTTCTTCTTCTACTTCACTGTCTTCATTCTTCTTCTGGAATCTTCTGTAGTAGCCACTTAGAATCTTCTGAATCTTCTGAACAACTGCTTCTCTATTTTTCTCCGACGCTTGAACATATAAATGAACTTCTTCCGGTGTAGAGTAGCAACTTCATTATAATTCTTCTGACAAGTTGATTCTTTGTGTCTAGTTGACATTCTTCGATTTGATTCCATCCTCAGAATTTATTACTTACTTTAATTTCTTACATGAGTTGAGTTGTCATCTACTAATTACAAATAGGCCTTGACATATGCCTTTCAGTTTCCTTCACAAACTCTGATTTGTAAACTCTGTCGATTTTTTATTCTCTGATTTGATCATTCTCTGTTAGAATAAACTCTGATTGATTATTCTCTGATAGAGTAAACTCTGACCGACAGTTTATTCATTCTCTAATGAGGTCAACATAAACTCTGTTTGATATTATCTAACAATCACCAGTGTTTGCATTTCTAACAATCTCCCCCAATTTATGCTTTATGAATTAAAACATAAATTCCACTTATGATGTCAGAAATATAAAGACAAATGCATCAGAGTTTGTTTTTCCTTTAAGAATTAGATTCTTCTGTATGAGAAGTCTTCTTTCAGAAATTGATTCAGTAGCTTTTCTTCAGCATTCTTCAACAAATCAACAAGCTTCTTCTTCAATTCTTTCATCTGCTCAGAAGAATCATCGATTTGAAATATAGTAGCCCTTAGAGCATATATTGATGATTTGTCCATTCTTTCATCTAAGGCAATGCAACATGCCTTCATACCATCAGGATTTAAAATTAGTGTAGGAATTTCTAACACCATCTTGACCTTTGCATCTTCTTTTCTCATGACTTTCTCTGTTCCATCTTCAAGTATATATCCAGGTTCATATTCTTCAGAGTTTATCATAAGCAGCCTATCATTCTTTTTCTTTTCAGCTATCACTCCTTCAAGAGTTTTCACCCACCTGGAAGTGGCTTCATTTTCATCATTGAGTAGGTAAAAAAACATGTTCAAGTTCTTTAGATTCTTTTTGAATCAGATCTTCTTCAGCAATCTTCAAAACTCTCTCATCTTCTAAGAAATATAAAAGCTTCTCATTAGCTTGTGCACCATCAAAAATGTCCTTTACTATGTTAACATATATTAATTTGTCGAGATGTTATTGAGTCAAATCTTCCTCAGGCTTGTCTTTCAATGAGAAGGGATCTCTGAAGATATTGGCTTCATACCTGTAGACTTTGGCTTGAAAATCACCAATACAACATTTGTTTTTGCCAAGTCTGGCATTGAGAGTCAGAGTTTATGTGTTAGTCCACAGAAGATCAGACCTTTTCTTTCTTATTAGAGATTGTTGTTGCTCTTCTTTATCATCATCAAAACTAGATTCACCTGGAAGAAAAGTTGTTCCTGACATAGTGAGAGGAGTTTTTAGTTTTACTGAAGCTTTTTGTTGGATTGAAGTTGACCTAGTTTGGATTGTAGGAGTTGGTTTTGACTAAGCAATTTGCTTAGGAGTATCAAAAAGTTTGGCTTGGACAGGCATAGATGCAATCTTCTTTTGAATAAGAGCCTTCCTTTGAACTGGAGTTTTCTTCACATATTTTTTCTTTTTCTGGACTTGAACATTGTCAGTACCAGATTTCTTTAATTCCTCTTCTACAGCAACTGGATCCATTCCTGGATTTTCTTCTTCAAAAAGTTTTTTTGCCAGTTCTGCATCTTTCAAATTTTGTTCTTCAATCTTCTCAGGCTTTTCTTGTTCTTCAAGACTTTTTGCCAATTTCAAGTCTGCATCTATCAAAGTTTGCTTTTTATCAGAGATTATCTTCTTTTCAGAGTTTGTTGTCATCAGAGTTTGAGAGGTTGATAGAGTTTGATCAATCAGAGTTTGTTGCTTCAGAGTTTGTTGCTTCAGATGTTGTTTTCCATCCTTATGACTCCCTTGATCTTCATCATCAGGTTTGTCAGATTTTTGTGTAGCATCCTCCTTGAATTTGTTTGAACCATTCTCCCCCTTTCTGACATCATTCCCTTATTTAACAGTAAGAATTTCAACAATAGTATGTAGCATTCCCTGCATAGAATTGACAGAAGTAGAAAGATTATCAACTTTAGCTTCCAATGCATCCTGTTTTGCTGAAACATTTTTGAGTTTTAACTCTAGAGAATGTTGAGATGCTGTAATAGCAGATTGAACAAATGCAGATGATTTGTTTACAGAATCCTTTAGTTCACCAATCCTTTATATTAATATATATATATATATATATATATATATATATTAAATTATAAAATTATAAAATTTAATATTAATAAATATATGTTATAATTTATATTTTTGTATTTTATTCGAAAACTATTTATAATAGTCTTGATTTTATGGTCTAAATACACTAAATAATTTAACTGATGGATAATTTTATAAATTTGATGCAGCTAAATGAGGATACATATATTTTATTTTTTTAAAGGATTGAACTTGATCTATTAATATATAATTAACTTAAAAAATTAGATGTGTAAGCACTATTTATTTCAACCACCATTACTGATGCCCAGAGAGCCCATGTCTTCCAGTGTGTCTACCTTGCATACACACACTGAATACCAATATAATGATTTTGTAATACAATACATTGTCCTTATAAATCAAGTTTATAGCTCATGCTGGTATTGGGGTACTTCTAGTTTCTTACCATACAAAATTCAATAGAGTCAATGGATCAATTTATTATGCAGAATGTAATTCAAATAGTTGGTTGTGTAAAATTTAAATGTAAAATTATAATAATTTAAATTATATACTTTTTAATTCTTATTTATCTGATTTTTTAACCGAAATCAAACCGGTAAAAATCGAACTGGCCTTTTTAAAACCGAAACCGAAACTGATGATTCGATTGCGGTTTTCAATTTTTAAAACTGAAAATATGTGGTTTCAGTTCTGGTTTTAGCCAAAAATCCAGCCGAACTGAACCATGCTCTCCCCTAATTTCAGATAATATAATTAAATTTTTAAAAATTTATCTGCTATTTATTTTATATTTTATAGTTATTTTATTTGATTAAAATAAAAATAACCAGTAAATAAATTTCTTAAAATTTAGATATATTATCTAAAATTCATATTTTTTTTCATTTGATTGAGATAATAACATTTAAGAAAAATGTGTAGAACTCAATAAATATTATTTTTATTTTCTGATAACATATTTAGATGTATTTATTTGATATTTACTATGACTTTAGTGATTCAAATAATACCTCGTTGAGATTGGTGACTAAACTGATATATGGTCTTCACTTGAGTGATCATTTTGATATTTAACCCGAATAAAATAGAATGAAATAAGTGAATATGAAATAAAATTTATGAAAGTAGAATAAAAAATTTGAAAAAAATGAAATAAAAATTGGAAAGAAAATATATAAGGGTAGAATGGAATATTTCATCTCAAATTGTGAGATTTGAGATTAGATTACTGGGAAATAAAATAAGGAAATCAATAAATTTTTCAAAATTCACATAATTCAAATCTCATTTCATTCAAATTCATTTATCTCAACCAAACATAACATAAAAGTAACTAAATAAACTACGGGCTATGACTTTTCAAGTATGAATTAGTCACGAATTTTAAATTCGTTTAAAAAATAAACACAATTTATCATAATGTATTTAATAATAGGACAAAAACCCAACATTGAGCTTCAAGTTGTAAGACAATAAGTAGGCCAGCTTCAAGGCAATGGAACTAATTTGATCAAAGCCAGTTTTCCTGCAGGTGAACTCCCTGAGTAGAGTGTCAAATAGGAATGACCATTCCTTCCTTACATACTTCTTGTTGATCTTACCCAGCTTGTACTTCTTGTCATCAACACATTTCTCAACTGTGTCTGAATATCTAATGAACTCCATGAAATCTAGAAGATCACTTTCAGTTGGCTTTTAATTAAACTCTTCAGTTGGGAGTGAGAGGCTTGCATTGACATCATTTTTATTGAAGATTATTTCTTTTTCTTGAATTCTCCAGGTCACTAGAATCTTCGAGCACCTATCTTCCAAAGCAACCTCCTCTCAGTTGGCAGTGTTCCAAAACTGCTTTAGAATGTCCAAGTACAATGGAGGGTTGGTCAACAATGTTTACTTCAAGTAAGAATCAATGAGAAATATGGTGAAGCACTTGTACTGTGGCTTAACATCAGCATCTCTAGCAATGGCAAGGAAATTTGTTTCAGGAATAACATACACTTTTGTTGCAGGGTTGGAGCTCGAAGATACCATTGAATAATGTGTAAAAAGGAGAAGTGAAGAAATGAAAGAGTTTAGAAGAAAATAAAAGAGAATTCGAGTGTAGATGTTGAGAGTAAAAGTTCTTTGAGTTTGCAATTAAGCATCGAAATGAAATGTTAGATCTACTTTGCTAGTTATATGACTTAGACAACTTGACTAGAATTGTAATCAATTTTGAATGGTCGAGAACTCAGAAAATGAATAAAGTAACTTTAGTAGAGAACTGTCAAAAATTGATCAAGAACTGATATTTAATTATTAAAAAAAATAGAGTTCAACTGATATTTAATTATATATGTATTATATCAAAATAATATTAATATACTATTTTAGGTTTAATGAGAAATTGTGAAAGAATTGAAGTCTTTAAACTTATATTTTATGGCTCAATAATCTAATAGACATATATATTTTGTGAACAAGGGTCAATGGTTCGGGGAAAATCTTATCTCAATGATGCTCAAAAATGGGAAAAACGTCGTTCGAAAACTCGCGTTAGCTCGTTTTGGACCACCTTTTACTTTTGAACCAGTTCTCGACCCCGAGCGTGGGTGACTTAATTCTATCTTCATAGATTTCTCGAGATATTTTCTTACGAAGTTTTGTTATAGCATCTATAACTGCTTCCGATTTTGGTGGACAACCTTGCAAATAGACATCTACAGGAATTAACTTATCGACTCCATGAACAGTACTATAAGAATCAGTACTGAACATCCCCCTGAAATTATACATGCTCCCGTAACAATAACATATTTTGGTTCAGGCATTTGTTCATATAATCTCACCAAAGAAGGAGTCGTTTTCATTGTTACTGTTCCGGCCGTTAAAATAAGGTCCGTTTGTCTAGGACTTGATCTTGGGACTAGTCCATAACGATCAAAGTCGAATCGTGAGCCTATTAGTGAAGCAACTTCAATGAAGCAACAACTGGTACCATAGAGAAGAGGCCATAAACTAGAAAGTCTTGACCAATTTGAAAGATCGTTTAATGTAGTTGAAATAACTGAATTTTGGGTTGTTCGATCAAGTAAGGGAAACTCGATGGAATTCATAATTGTCTCAATATTCTTTTTTCTTTTTATTGTCTGAATGTTTAGGAGCTAAGACCATTACAATGCCCCTTTTCGCCATGCATAAACTAAAACAATTAAGATAAGCACGAAAATTAAAACTTCTACAAATATAGATACACCTAATACATCGAAACTCATTGCCCATGGATAAAGAAAAACCATTTCAACATTAAAAACAACAAAAACTAGAGCAAACATATAATAACGGATTCTAAATTATAACCAAGTGTTTCTCATTGGTTCTATACCTGATTCATAACTAGAAAGTTTCTCAGACGACCATTTGTTAATTGGGGCTAAAACTCCGGAAACGAAAAATGCCAAAATAGGAATAAGACTTGATATTATTAGAAATGCCCAAAAAATATCATATTCGTAAAGCAGAAACATAGACGCATTCCTATGAACGTGAAAAATATACCGGATTAGTCGACTCGACTTGAAATTGTCAAGTCATTCACAACGGTAAAGATTCATTATTTTTCAAACTTTCAAGGTGAATTTTGGACTCGGACTATCTATATATTTTAGGTGATTTATATATATGATATTACCTAAAAATTAATTATCGGATGTGAAAAGAGAAGAAAAGGAAATGAGTTGATAAGTTAGAAAAATCAAAAATAGGAATTATGGATAATTTTATTATCGAAAAAAATAGGCTTTAATTTTAAGAAAACTTGATAAATTTTTTGTGGAAATATGTGAACATTTGAAAAAATTAACAGTAAACTACTGTTATATCATATGATTTTTTTATAGTCATATTGGTAAAAAAATATTAAGAGACCATTTAAAATTTTCACTTTGGGTCTCCTCCAATCCGGAACGGCCCTAATAGACTGATAGTATATTAGTTAAGATTTGAATAAAATTTGTTTGTTGCTTCAAGCACATGAATATCAACTAATATTTTCGTTGCTTAAAGCACACACATATATATATCAACTGATATTAATAAGGGTGTAAATTAGGTTTGTTGGCTGCTTCGAATAATTGGACTAATTAAACTCTGGTAATTTGGTCTTTTTAGACGCGCATTAGACACTTGTGGACCTAATTATCAATTATGATAATGATATATGTTTCGGAAATAATTAATAGGCTGAATAATTCTGAAACTTCATTACGAATATTGAGACCTCATATATAGCTTAACATTTTCTAAATAGTGGTAATTAATTTATTACTCACTGTTTTTATAAAAGAAGAAATGAATAATAATTCAAAATATATGTTGTACTGAATACAGGTACTGTTTTTGATTCGTTCCTTGGTTGTGTTGCAATAATAATCTCAAATATAGCTGTTGTTCTTGAATTCTGCAGGTGCTCTGTGGTTTATCTGGTTAATGGTCCTGTTTGTTAGCAATCTGTTTACACATATATTTCCAGCTTTATATAGTCTTGTATGAGCTGATTAATAAAAAAGCAATCCAACGTTTTTGCATAATCTTTGCTTACTCAGTTTATTTCATTTACATATCGAGTATTATATATACGTATTATATAAAACAGGTTGACCTATTCGTTTTCCTTTATAGTAACTGTCAAAACTGTAATGTTACAACCTCTCATCTTAACCAAAGTAACCCACAAAAAGCCATGAAAATAGTAACCCCAGTTAACATACACACCATCTCCATCCTCCTCTCTTTCTTTTGCTTTCTCTCTCCTCTCTCTCTCCTCATCTCCATGAACTCTTCATGCCTCTCTCTCTCCTCCTCTCTCTTTCCCTTCTTTTTTCTTTGACCTTCCATGGCTTCATGCAAAAGCACTAAACTATCCCTTCCATTCAAACTCTTTCCGTCCATGTCTTGTACTTGCAAGCTCACTTCCTTGACCTGTAAGTCACCTCCTGTTCCACCACATACCACCACTATGCTACACTGCACGAACTCCGATGATTTTTCGACAAAAAAGCCTGGTAATGATGTCTCGTAAAGGGCCCTGACGTCTTCATTTAGCCAGTGACGTTCGACTGACACTGGTGTCAGACTTGATAGGTTTGCAGCCCTTTGACTAATAGGGTCGACCAGAATCCAACTTAAAGTCAGATTTTGGTCGAGCTGAGAGCGGAATAAATCCGCGTTACCTTCCAACACCTGTACTGGTGTTGGAATGGTTTCTTTCGGGTCGAGAAGATCTACCCGAAAAGGAGAAGATAAAAACCAATCAGTGGATGTTTCTGTGACATGTACCTTGGAATATATTAATTTGTTGTCGTAGTGAATATCAACGGCTGAGATCAATTCTGATATTTTCAATGAACGATGATGGCCTATTTCTTGATCGACAAGGTAGACCTTTGGGTTCGGGCTGTGGTCTAAAGATGGGTAACAATCGGAGAAAAATGAACGATAGCCAGCCGGAAAAGTGGCAATAACATCGAGAACACGACGATCATCCGTGGAAGGCCAAGTGGAATTGCATATGTTTTTCCACAGATTCTCGTCCTTACAGAACTTGTTTAACTCAGAAGATGCAGATCCTGCAGAAACCAAACTGGAACCATCAAGCCGGGTCAAAATATGGGTTCGAAAAATATCGGAATGAATATCGAGAATGGAAGAAGTGTTTCTCTCGTTGTGATGATCATAATTGTAAGAAGACATGATTGAATCTTTGTGAATGAAGAGAGATGTATATGCTTGTATATAAATATTGTAGATTTTATGTAGTAGTTACAAAATGATGCAGGCCTCTTGGTCAACAATGTGAATGAAAGTAATTAAATAAATGTTACGTACGGCGAGCTCCATATGAACTCCGAGTATAGTATATCTTCCATTAGAAAACGTGGACTCGACGTTAATTATTGAAATGATGACCAATTGGGATAGTATAGAAAGATGGTGACAATTTCCTAACGTGATGTACTTTCTGGAAATGATGACCAATTGGGTTGTTTTTAGCACATTTAGAGTGTGATGTATATTTGCCGAAATAACGGGTGCCTTCTTTCGGCATATTTAATTAGTGGTTGTTTATGTTTTTTTTAAAAAAAATTCATTGAAACTCTTATTTAATTCATTAACAAATAACACGATTGAATAATATAAATGATAATCTCGTCCCGGTTCTCGGGTCATCCATATGTAATATATTATCAAAATGGTGGATATAATATCTCCCAAGTTTGTTGAACCCGTTGACTATAAGATAGTAATAAAAACAGCATATTCAAACAAGTCAGAGAGCCTTTGAAAGTATTAGCAGATTCGTTTTACGAGTTACGACCGGGCAAACTAGGGTAGAGTGTCCGTCCATTTTATTGTCAACTTTATTTTCGGTCAAACTAACTCATATTTTACAATTTATATATAATATATTATTGAAAAAAATTAAAATTTTATGTTATTAAAAAATATATATAATCTATTTTAAAATTTATTTTTTAATTTTCTAAAATTATAAAATAATAATTTTTAATGTTATTCAAATACTAGTTAATTTGACCATAAAAAAAATAAAAAAAGACTACTACGAAGGGAGTATGTACAAGATAGAACTTAGAAGTCGTTATTGGTAGCTGATATAATGTGATAATGATACAGTTTTATGTTAATCTATTGGGATCGGGGTGATCTTTTCCCGTTCATTCAATATTATATTCATTAACACAAGTTGTCATATGGATGTAATTAAATATAACTATGACCAATTTCTGAAGCAAAAAAAATTCAGGTAAAAGAATTTGTATATACATTTGTTGTTATATAAATATATATCAGTAAATATAATGGTAAAATTATAACATATAGATAGTTTTTTTTCTTCACAATAACATATATATAGTTAAACATAATTTATTAAAGAGATTGTTAACAAATATATACTTTTTGACAATTCTCATAAAAAATATTGATAGATATGCATTTGTTATTTGGATATATACATATTTATTAAATATGTATTATATATAAATAATGAAAAAGGAAAAAAGAGGGATACATATTTTAAGAATGCAAATAACCAACATCTGAGCATATGCACACCTAGAGTCCATCAATTTATCAATTTAATTGATTGAGTTAATTATTATTCATATTAAAATCACTTATTTGCAAAAAATATATGCAATGGTTGAGTCCATTAATTTTTTTTATCACTATTCATTGAGATAAAAAAATCATATATTATGTCATTTATTTAATTTTAAAATCAATTATTTTAATACTCCTTCCGTCCCTTTTTTGTTTATCTTTTGAAAAATTACACATCTTAAGAAAATGTTAGTTAAATAATTTATTTTCTTTGTTATTTTCTATTTATAACCCTAGTTTTGAAATACTTTATGTTTAAAATAACTAAATTAAAGTACAATAAAGTAACTTTCATGTGACTCGTTAGTTCTTCATAATTATTTAATAGTAATAACAATATTTTATACATGCCCTTTTTACACATGATAAAATGGGTACAATACATATTATACATTGAAAAAGAAATGAATCCTTTTATCTTAAAATTTGTGCAAAAACAATCGGTTCATATAAATCGGGACAATATAATATAGGAGTATATTTTCAATCACTCTAAAAAAAAGTAGAGGTGGTGAAACCGAAATTGACCCGAAACCCCACACGAACCCGGTAGGTACGGGTTAGAATTAGGGTTAGGAAAAAATTAAAGCAAAACAATTAGGTACAATCCGATCCGACACCAACCCCGACCCAGAACCTACCCCTAATATGCCCCCATATCAAAATTTAGTTAATTCATTATACAGATTGATTAAGTTTAGTAATGCAACATCCTTTTATTAGTGTGCCAATAAAATCAAAGTTCATCAATCCGTTAACTACTCGGTCATTTTTTATCGGAGTAATCAACTGTCGTCAATTTATATTGTTATAAAAAATCTATTAATAATAATATTATAATTCAAATAAAATGAAGAATAGATAAATGGTGAGTAGATTAAATAAAATACCAATTATAATCCAAAAATACTATTATATATGATTTTTATCTTAATGAATAGTAACTAAAAATTGATATTCTTAATTAAAACCTAGCTAGATGAATTATGTGTTTTTGTAAAAAGCTAAAAAAAATCTCCGATATTTTTAATAAAAATTATAAATTATGTAATATTATTCATAAATTCTAAAAATATTAATATATAAATTTTTAAAAGACCGACTCAGTCCACGCCCTTAAACGGGCCTTGTATTCAAACGAAACCTGATACAATTTTTTTTAAAAAAAAATCGGGTATCTTAGAATCCTGAAGAAATCTGGTTTGCTTGGTTTTTTCTGAAATTTTAGATACAGTAAAATCTTAAATTAATAATTCATAATAAATAACGACGAGTACTTGAATGGGAAATATACGTCCCATCCATTAAATTGTCTAAAAAATTGAAAATGGGTGTTGAGGTTGAAATGTAAGTAAACTAAATTCGAGGAAAAAATGGCAATATAACGAAAATCTTCCCCTTCTAAAAATTAAAATATAATTCAGAATACCTATTAAAATATATGTATGATTATTATAATAAAATAGTATTTATTTATTTTATACTTTATCCATTATCAATATAATTTTGTAAACATAACGGAGTTGATTTATTATAATGAGAGTAGTATTTTTCTTAACACATTATCCATATGAATTTGTAAACATAACGGTGTTTAATAGGCCGGCAAAACTTAAGTTAGCATGTCCGAATTTTTTGGTTACTCTTTGGAGACATTTGGTGGTTTCACGTTGTTGTTTAGGGTAAGCCAAGGGGCAATTAAGGGTAATTTGCAAGTGGATTAAAGATCAACACTGAGTTGGATTTGTTGTCAACACATTAATAAGACAGTGATGTATTATTGCCCATAATCATATTATTAGTAGCCCTCAACTCTCTCTGGTCCCTGGCCTCATTTAGTTGAATTTACGAATTTATTACTATTCATTTATGTGTATCTGTATTAATCCAACACAATTACAAAAAAATGTATTTATATAGTATACAATAATTTATAATATTTATATATATATATATAAAGATTACTGATTTAAAAAATAATATTCTCTCTGTTTTTTGACCTTTTAACACGTATATTGAGGTATAAAAAAATAATGGTTATACTTAATAAATAATTTTAATTCTTATATCAAATTAAAGTTTAAATTCTAAATTTTTATTCTATATTAACATTAAAATTAAAAAATATATATAAGTATGACTTTTCTGCACTTTAAACTACATATTAAAAAGTCAAATATCAATTAAAATGTGTTGTAAGCCTGTATAGAAATAATTTATACTTTTAGTATTATGTTATCTATGACAATTATTGAAAGACATATGTTTAAAAACCTATTTGTTTAGCGAAATGACAACTCAACACAAACATAGATAATTTGTAAGTAAATATATTATCTGTCACGGGAATCTTCAGCAAGTATTATTTGACAAGAAAAAGAAGATCAAAGTCAATCTACAGACTTGAAGCAATACTACATTGAAAAAAGCTCAATTTAATTGATCATGCCTCAGTGGAGTATTTAAGTTTGAAGAAACTACAATGTCAGAAGATTCCAATATTGTGTGACAACAGAAATAGTCAAATTAGAAGAAGCAGAAGTGAACCATTATAAAAGTCAAGTGAAAATTTTATTTGTTGTGAATCACTCGTGAACCAGACAGTACACAGAGTGTTGGCAAAATACAGAGAATGTTCTTTATTACAGAAGAAATGGTCAGCTACAGACATTGGTGTGAAGACAGAAGATTTAAAATTATATCATCAAGAGTTGTGGAGTCAAGACTTTAATTTAATTCTCTATTAATTGATTAAATTATTTAGTTAATTTAATTGGTAAATTAATTCAATCAGAATTAATTTATTTCTTAAATTGATTAAGAAATTAATTAATTTAGAATTATTTTAAAATGAAGAAGATTTTAATTTAATTCTATTATCAAAAAGATAATTTATTATGTATCCTATTTACTTAGATTAATTCAAAAAGAATTAATTTAATGTATAAGATATATAATAAAACAAATAGAATTTAAATTAAAAAGAAGACAAAAAAAGAAAGAAGAAGACAGAAGATACATTACATATGTCATGCAAGTCGGCAGAATGAAAATCTCGGGAAGACTTTTGATTAAAAGTCTCCCCGAGTGATATAAGTCTCCCTCTTGATTAAATGTCTTCCCGAGTATTATTTAAAACAGTCTCTCAGATTTCAAAAGTCTTCCTAAGCTAGAAAAGTCTCCCAAAAGAAAGTCTTCCAGCCGAAAAAAAGTCTCCCCGAGGAGAAAAAGTCTCCCCGAGCAGAAAAAGTCTCTCGAGTACAGATTTGCCTATAAATGCAGGAGTTGATCAGAAGCTTTACAACACAATTCAATTCACATTCTATTTGGCTAAAAACAAAAATTCAAGAGTATTTCATGTCAAATTTACTCTAAAATTTTAAGAGCTAATTAGTGAATATTTTCTGATTTAATCTCGTAACCCACCTCAAGTTTAATATAAGTATTTTACTTGAACTGTGTTTCTTTGATTATTATTTCGTGATAATAATTAAAATTGTTTAATAAAAAATTATCTGAAACAGAATTTAATATTTATAAATGATTGTATTCAACCCCCCTTCTACAATCATTTGGACCTAACAATTGGTATCCGAGCCATCTGATTGACATAAAAATCAAGATCCTAACATTTTTAATTTATTAAAAATTCGAAACTTTTAATTTATTAAAAATTCAAAACTTTTAATTTATTAAAAATTCGAAGATTTTAATTTATTAAAAATTCGAAACTTTTAATTTATTAAAAATTCGAAACTTTTAATTTATTAAAAATTCAAAATCTATTTAACTCCTAAAAATTTCAAAACTTTTAATTCATTAAAAATTCGAAATTTTTAATTCTTTAAAAAAATTTGAAAATTTTAATTTCTTATAAATTCGAAATCTCTTTGATTCCTAAAAATCTCAAATCTTTTTAATCTCCCATTATTTTAAAACGAGTACTCAAAGAGTGAGTAGCATTAAAATTCTTCTATTTGATAAAGATAATTATAATCTTTGGAAGAGGAAGATGACTTTGTTTTTTCGAAATGCAAACACTAAGTACAAGGATATTTTGAAGACTGGTGTTGCTGTTCCAATAATAATCATTCCCGAGCATATGAAAGATGGTGTACTTATTCCGCACAGACAATTTAAAAAAGATATTTCTGAGTACACTGAAATAGAAAAGGAACTGGATTCATTGGACACCAGCCTGCAATTAATTTTGGTGGAATCGCTTAATCTCAGAACGTACAATCATGTTGTTAATTGCAAAGATGCTAAACACATCTGGGAAACGATAGAGATACTGAATGAAGGAACAGAAGAAGTGAGGGAGAACAGATTGGAAATCTTAACGTCTCAATATGAGCATTTTAGATCAAATCCCGGAGAAGGTATCTCTGATATTTTTGAGAGATACAACAAACTGATAAATGATCTAAATCTCAATGGCAAACACTATACGAAGAATGAGATCAATAAGAAGTTTTTGCTGACAATGCCAGTTCACTTAAAGCATAGGATTACTGCCATCAGGGAGTCAAGAGACATGAATGAAATTTCATTGGAAAGACTTTATGGCATACTGAAGACCTATGAGTTAGAGCAGATTCAACAGAAAAAAATATATGGGACAGGCAAGGTGGTCAGCAAGTCTACAGCTCTTGTAGCAGAAGCACCAGAATACAGAGAAGCTATGATTGAATCTTCTTCAGTCAAAGTCATTGATCAGGGTATTGTTGCAGAAGTTGGTGCAACTCAAATGAATTCATCCGAAAGTGAATTCTACTCAATGGAAGAACTTGATCAACTTGAGGATGAATCTCTAGCTCTGATTGCTAGAAAATTTGGAAATACAAGATTTGCCTATAAATACAGGAATAGATCAGAAGCTTTACAACACAATTCAATTCACATTTTATTTGGCTAAAAACAAAAATTCAAGAGCATTTTATGTCAAATTTACTCTAGAATTTTAAGAGCTAATTAGTGAATATTTTCTGATTTAATCTTGTAACCCATCTCAAGTTTAATATAAGTATTTTACTTGAACTGTGTTTTTTTGATTATTATTTCGTGATAATAATTAAAATTGTTTAATAAAAAATTATCCGAAACATAATTTAATATTTATAAATGATTGTATTCAACCCCCTCTACAATCATTTGGACCTAACAATTATTTCTTGCTATAATACATGTTTGACCTTTAAATTTGTAGAATACTTGATGTTTAATATTTAATTTATAATATAGTCAAAACAATTTTTTTGTCCATAACAAGTTTAAAGTACTTTAACTTTTTAAATAGTACTTAAGTTTAAAGTTCGTAAAAATGTTTAATCGTTTCGCTAGCCTGGAGAAGACATGTTAGTTTAATTAACATTCTCTCTCGGAGATGACACGCATGGATATAAAATCATAATAATTTTTTTTGAACACAAAATCATAATAATTTTTTTCTACTTAACTAACCATTAAATATCATTATATAAAAAAATAAAATTTAGCTAAATTAAATTTTCAATAATATTGACCCAAATAAATTTTTATAAATAAACATTCAAATACAAAATGCCATATCTGTATAATATTATTGGAAATATATGGTATTTTCGTCTATTATTAATTATTTATTTCTCAAAAGAATGATTTATAAAATATTTCTGCATTTTCTAATATCGGAGGCCTTACAAAAAAACATCCCGCAGAAATAATAATTTATATTTTGAACAAATATTATTAAAAAATGCCATATTCTTGTCATTTCTTATTTTAACTAATATTTTTCTATTTAAAAATATCCATTTTGCTCCTTTTTTATTTTAAACCGTGGGATTAAAATTGTCACCCATTGTAATACAATCACACTCATTTTTAACTATTAATTCAGATCATACAATACAAATATACAGTCTACTTGCAAAACCCTAGCTCATCATCAATGGCGGCGAGAAAAGAACTCTTGGATTCACTATACTCGATGATCTCACTTGTGTTTATACTCGTCGCTTGCGTCGAAATCTGCGACGCTGCCACTGTCGTCGATGTTTACCGGTTGATTCAGTACGATATCGCCGGCGAACAGTTCGGATCGCGATTAGCGTCACTCAATCATCACGCTTCGTCGCTGTTATCGCATAATACGGATCTTTCGAGGACTGTTGTTATACTTTCTGTTCGTGATCTGAATCTCACTTTCATTAAAGGTATAATTTGTTGGAATTGTAAGTTGATTGTTTGATTTGTGTTGAAATTTGTGTGATTTTGGCGTGTTGAAGTGTTTCTAGTTGAGTTACTGTTTGGAATTGGAGTTGCGGTGCGTTGAAATGTTGGATTTGATGTGAATTATGTTTAATAATATGAATTGTAAAAGGTTTTGGTTGAAATAGCGTAATGATGACGATAGTATGTAAGAGTGTCTTGAATTGGCAAAAAATGGTTTACAAACTTGAAATTTTTGTCAGGGTGCTCAAGGATTGGTAAATTATAGAATTGCGTTAAAGTAATACTTGAGAAACCAGTAATACTGGGAGAAAATGTTTTATATTATTATTATTATTATTATTATTTATATTACTTTCAACTCTGAAAAAACCACTCACTACGAGACAAATTTAACACTGAACTAAAGAAACTTCTATTTGGCTCATTAAATCTAAAGTCAAGTCGTAGAAACTGAACTACAATTGAACTATCAAAATTAGATCTCTATGAAATGTCATTGATTTTAGGTGGCAAGGCGTGACATAGACCTACATCCTTCGGTTAAGAATAAGCCGAGCCGAGATTTGAAAAAAGTTAAATAAGCTTGAGCTCAGCTTAGAAGATCTAATTAACTACCCTATTTATTCACAAAAGCTCGAATCTAATTGTTCAGCTGAAGACGGAATCAATAAAGTTTGAATAAATTATAATATATAATTTTGTAAGTAATAATAAAACGAAAGCCTGTTTAGGCTAACAAGCCTCAGAATTGTTATTACCGACAAAACGTTCTCAAATTCCACAAAATATGGCTAATGCTAAAAAATCCAAGTATCCTACAGTATAAGATATATCATTTCCAATATTTAAATTTTATATTTATAATTTCCATATTTTTATACGTTATGATATGAATATGAATGTATTATATATAATTTCTGTGATGTTTCATCTTGATTATTCCTTAGGCCTTCCCCTGGTTCGTGTCAGATACAATTATTTGAACAGTAATGTAATAGTCAATTACGATGTTGTGATGACTTGATATATCTGTCTCATGATTGACCCAGATGAAATAAATTTAGATATGTACAATGTGATTTAATTAGTGGCAGTAATTTAACCTGCCCTGTATCGATACTATAATATATCAACTCATCCATCTTCCTTTCTCTGCCACCAATTGCATCCAATTATTTTGTTTGACTATACATGTCACTTCTATATAATCCAAACCACGGGAAAGTTGGATTGCAATGTAAGTATCAACTAGACAAGCACAAAGTGTTGCAAAAATTTGAAAGTTAATCAAACAAATGCACTGCAGGAACAAATCCATTTACTAATCAAATTAGGGAGGTAGATTATTTCACCCGAATAAGAAATCTTGATGTAATAGTAACTATTGATATTGCACAAGTGCTTAATTTGCAAAGTTAAATCAAACAAATGCTTTGTATTACCAATACAATTCTTCATGATTACATTACCCGTTTTTTCATCGCTGGAAGTATTTTGGACATATTGCGGTTTCTTATAGTAACATCAATATTGCCTGATTTTTTTTACGATGCTGGCAGAGTGTATTGGGCAGAAAAAGCCATTAGGAGGTTTGTTACTCATGCTTCCTCGAATGTTTAATTCTGAGAACAATGACGGTGCTGAAGATGACTCGGACTCTGAAAAGAAGCAAATCAGAATCCTATTGTCGGAGCTGGAGCAGTTGCTTATACATGCCAATATCCGTGTGAGTTTCCTTGGTATCTTTTCTGTTTCTTGCATCCACATAAATATCAATTTTTTTTCTTATATCCGAGCATAACCTATTTTGTAATTTTTTTGTCGTATATGGGTGCGTATCTCTTTTTAAATTTTATACTCCTTGTTTGGGGATAAGAATGATTAAATGGCACCCTTCTTCACTCTTCATAAAGTGGTTATATGCTTTCCAGAGGTAGTTTTTTTTCTTCTTATTTGTGTGATTGTATTGTTCAGATATATAGTCTTTAAATTATTTGGTGAATTTTAGTCTATAATATCCATTCGAACTATACTCCCCACCTGTCCTCTGCTTTTCTTTTTGAAAGAATACGGAGGCGTGGAGTAATACTCCATTCGAAGGATATATTTATACTTTATACCTCTGCGCTAATTAATTAGTGATTTATGTTTTAGAAAGCGTAGTTTTGCTTGTCTTGATTTTTTTTATAGAATTGTATTTACTTATTTTAGAAATTTATGCTGGGGGTGTTTGTTTTTTCTTTTTGACCAAGATATATTGTCATTTATTAGAGGTGACTATATTGTGGTACAGTATCCAGTCTATTTTGCTTTTGAGGATGATGACATTGATGCTGTGTTAGCTGATGTCAAGAGGAATGATGCTACGGGTCAGCCTGCAACTGCTACAACTGGCGGGTTAGTTGATAAACTTTTAAATTGCATACCGAGAATCATATTAAGAAGCTCTATGACAAACTTTTTAAATTGAAAAGAATTTTTGTGTATTCTATCTTCCATCACAGTATATAATACATAGACTTAATTCCATTTACAGTATTGATTGTACCACTTTCTGATGGAGGGAGATATCCTTTTATTGTCTTTCATCACAATGCAGTCAAGAGTCAAAAAGTAACTGTCTGTCTGTAGCTAGTTCCGTAAAGGATGCGTGATATATCTAATTCTAAATTTTAACACGTAAATATCTAAGTTGGTCCCATCACATGGTGTCAGTGGCACATTTCCCAGAGGTCTTAAATTTGAGCATCGTCCAGACCTTAATTATATCTCATACATTTAATATCTGGAATGCGACTGATTGGTGCTAAAAAATATGTTCCTAATGAACCACTCTCTAGTCCAGAGTTGGGTAATATTGCGGCTGAAGGACACATGATATGCATTATAGCACCTTCAGGTTTTGAAGGGCGATCAGTTGCATTTTTTGATTCTGCATTTTGGAAGGTACACTGATGAAATTTTAATTAAATATTCTATCTAAATTGTGAGTATAATACACAGGGGACATCTGATTCCGGTAATAAACATATGTTAAAATCATGTATGCTTGGAACCAACATTTAATAATGTAAGTAAAATAACCAAGTGGAACGAGATCTATGTGGCTTTAATGCAAAGATGATGCACAATATTTTCTTTGCTTCAAATATGGATTCTTTCTTCATTTGTTGGCCTCTGTATAATATTGTATGACTTGTATTGATGTTGATAATAGGGAGCAACTACTTTGCTGTATTATTTTGTATTTGTGGTTGGAAAGTCGTGTGTACTTGTGAATCATCATTCAAGTGCAGATGTCAGCTATATGTTAACTCATTTCAAGTTTGATACACAATAATATACTTTCCTTTCACAAATCAGAAGTTAATACAATATAACATATTAGCTCATGGTAAGTTGTGATTTATTAATCGTCAGGTACAAGCTTGTTGTCAGTGCTCCTGAACCTAGGAAAGTTGCATCTCCTGCTGTCACGAATATTCAGGTATTAACTTCTTTCCTTAAGAATTCCTTGTTGGAATAAGAGTTGTGATGACCAATTAATATTCAAAATTAGCTTGTATTTATTTTTTCTCGTTTGATGTCTTGCTGTGATGCCACTAGTGATAAGAGATCATATTAGTTTAAGTTCTCATTATGTAGTCGATTACCTATCATGCCACTGTTGCCTTCTGTTAGCAATTTTGATATTCTTCTGGTGGGTAGCTGATTATTATATTCTGCCTTATCGGTAGCTACTTCATATTGCAACATCTGTTCAAAGTTGCTAGTGTTGATATCTGATTGGACATTTGCATAATATAGTTTATTATTGTCAGGGATGGTTACCAGGACTGAAAGCTGACGGAGATTCAAATCAACTCCCAACTATTGCTATAGTGGCCTCATATGACACGTTCGGGGCTGCACCTGTATATACTTAAAAGTATTTTGGACACTTTGTAGAGATCTTCTATGGTAATGGGAAAACTTGAACATCTTTCTGTTTATTTGTAGGCATTATCAGTGGGAAGTGACAGCAATGGTAGTGGTGTTGTGGCAGTCCTTGAAATTGCTAGGTTATTTTCACTACTTTATTCAAATCCTAAAACAAGAGGGAGATATAATCTTCTGTTTGGTCTGACATCAGGTGGACCTTACAACTACGATGGAACACACAAGGTGCTTGGCTTCTCCAGAGACTAAACTTTTCAACACACACACACACACATACTAGCTTATATTCTGTGCATTGCACGAGTTTCTTTTATTATATGAAAATTTGATTATTTTTATTTTAATATTTTTTATTTATTTTTGTTTTAGAGTTGTTTTTAAAAATAGAATAGTTATATGTGTTTTAATTAGAATATATTTTCAAAATAATTACGTCCATTAATATAGGTTTTAAAATAAGTAGGCCCTAGAGATGTATTTAGATTAAAATAGTTATTTATGTTATAATTAGAATAAGTTTTTAATATGATTAGGCCCATTTAAATAGGTTTTTATTAATTAGGCCCATTAAAATAGGATTTACATAGAGATTTGTTTAAATTAGAATAGTAAAATGTTTTTAAGTTGGAATAGATTTTTAAAGTAATTAGGCCCGTTAAAATAGGTTTTTGATATTAATAGGTCCGTTTATCGGCCCAAACCAACGATTGACTACCAAACTTTTAATGTTTTGGCTATAATAATATAGTGTAGATATGTATAGAAAATTACCAACTAACGTTATTTTTGTTTTATACAAGTGGCTTCGCAGTTTCGATCAACGGTTACGGGAGAATATCGAGTATGCTATTTGTCTTAATAGCATTGGTTCATCGGACAATGAGTTATGGCTCCATGTTTCCAAGCCTCCAGAAAATGCCAACATAAAACAAATTTTTGATGTAAGTAGTTCATTTTAATCTTGTTTTAGATTCTGTAAAATGATAATTATTTCTGCCGACTGCCACACAACTTGCAGGTTTATAAGGTTCCTTTTTGCAGGGATTTTCTAATGTAGCAGCAGAGTTGGGACTTAAAGTTGGCCTTAAGCACAAGAAAATAAATATATCGAATCCTCGAGTAAGTAATTTTTTTATTTACAGGATAACAATAAAAGTGTTTCCTGTACTGAAATTTTTAAAGATATCTTTAATCTTCCTAAAAGTTAATCCCATGAAAAAAAATTGATTATTGTAATATAAGTTACATTTTAAATTTTTTAATAATCCATATACTGTAGGTGACATAAAATTGAAACATATTCGGCCTTATACTATTAATATCACATAATTAACCATGATGAGTTCTGTGGATAGCATACTCGTGCTTTGCAATGGAAAACCTACTTCTGATTGTGGCATATTGGGTATGTATGAGTACTAGCAAATTATATATTCACCAGGGGGGCAGTAGTCACTTGAACAGTTAAATTTGTTTACTTTGTTTTTACGCATAAGTTCTGTATTCAGCACATTACAGGTCATATTACCAATGGTGCTGACATGAAACTTTCTTACTGGAATTCGTAATGTGAAGGTTGTTTGAGTAGTTAAGTAACGGGCATGTTAATTGGAGTGAAGGTGTAGGCAGGAAATTAGAGACTGCTAGGATGTATTTAACATAATTTATCTACCTTTTCGCTGCTAGCTATTGAACAAAAACAAGAATAACTGGTAGATTGATATATACTAAATTTTAACAAGGCTCTGATTGAGCTTTCTTGAGGGCTATATCCCTATGCAATACAGTTTTGCTAGTAACTACTTATCCAAATATGAGCTAGTAACTACTTATCCAAATATGAGAGAATTGACATTATTGATCTATAGTAAGCATATGTCTGCAGTCACACAGACAGGAAAAAAGTATTAGCTTGGTTAATTCTCTGCTGCTATGGATTTGGGTGCAATTGTTGAATATCAGGCATGTCTCCGGAATCTGACTGTCGAGTTTAGTAAAACCAAGTTTCTTTAGATACACAAACACAGACTGATGTATAGATTTTATGTCTAATTGTTTATATAAATTGTTGCCTTGCCTCATTAAATGATACAGCAAGAACTATAGGTGACATACCTGCTGATGTACAGAGGAACAACTAACAAGGAATCAGAAGATTAATTAGAAATAAAGTTAATTGTACTATATCATGAAGTTTTATTATGCTCCCTCCGTCCCACCCAATTGTTTACATTTGGGTTGGGCACGGAGGTTAAGAAAATTATATAAAGTATTATGAAAGAGAAGGAAAAGTGGATGAAAGAGAAGGAAAAGTGAGTAAAGTGGTGGGGTCAATTGATATTTAATTGATAGATTTGAAAAGGTGAAGGAAAGTAGTGGGTGAGAGTAAATTTTATTTTATTTTATAATATATAAGTTTACTATTTTTAGAAAGTTTTGAAATGTAAAGAATTGGGTGGGACATCTAAAAAAGGAAAGTGTAAAGAATTGGATGAGATAGAGAGAGTATTACATAAGTAGATTAGAGTAATATTCTAGAATCTAGGTTATTGTAGTAGAGCAGTAAAATGAGTTTTAGTGTAACACCCCCTTCCCAAAATAAGACGAGGGGTTACTTCTCAAACCACAAACCTGTATACAGAGTACTAAAATCCACCAAACATAATAATTAAATAGGTTCAACAGGTCTCTAAACTAATATTAGAATCTCTAAAATAACTCAAAGCGATAAATGCGAATAAATCTAAAATCTCTAATAATAAATAATATCTAAATAATACAAAAATTTCAAACGCCCTAATAAGTGAAATAAGGGTAGCTCTCCATCACACAGCCCGGGATCCCCCTAAGTACCTGCCAGAAGAAAGAATACGGCATGAGCCAAATGCCCAGTACGGATTGGAATACAGTTTATAAAACAGAAAGAAGATATATAGTTTGACAGTTATAAATAAACATTAATTTATAAAACAAGGCTGAAGCAAAGAGGGGTTAGGATATTTCATACCGATACAGAACAGATAACAGATACACACATCATAGGGTACCTAATGCGTGCAACAAACCGGACAACGTGTACGGCATATACAACGTCACCGTCAAATATCAAATCACAAATCAAATCAGACTGGGTGCACCCACGTATCCTCAAACAAATATCAAAATGCGCAAAGCTCGCCACCTGAGCTATCAGAAGGATACGCCGTGACTAATCACACTGCCACGGAAGTGTCATGCCACTGATGCCGCAATGACATGGCTGTAGTACCCCTACAGCTGGTTAAATCGGTATACCCTATATCACTCTAAGGGTTCAAATAAAATAATTTTCACAATTTTAAAATCACCTGAACAGATATTTCAAAATTCTACGCAGATATGTAACATACATAATTTTTGAAAATCGCAGAGACAAATATTTAAATATTTCGAAGCAGACTTTAAAATAACTTTCGAAGAATTAAAACAGTTAAAACGAATAATAACGGAAGGAACAGATTACGAACGGAACGAATTAAATATAACTAATCCTAAAAAGAGTAGCACTGAAGAGAAATGAGACGAAATCCGTACCTTAAATATAGCAACCTCAAATACTAATAAAATCCGTAAACGATCCGTTAAACACCCGACTTCCAATCTAGTTATAAAATATAATTTAATATTAAAATATATTGATTAGTAAATTTTATAAACAAACTGAATCACTTATATAAACTCTATATTTTTATCACCCTAATACAACATTTTAATAACATGCCCCGTACCTAAAATCTTGATTCGCCATGTTTTAAAAACTTATATACAGAATAAAGTGACTATATTATTAATCTTCCACAAGTCTTTACATAGCACACATGTAGCCAAGATACTCATCACTAGACTTGATAGTTTAATGCTTAATACGTAATAAATGACTAAAACAATACCAAGCCATTGACATCAACTTCAATACATGAATTTGTATTCCAAAACTTAGTACGGAGTATTATGACGTGTATTGTATACATAACTAAATCCATTAACTCTTTTACTGCTATTCATTATTTACTCAAATACATATAAACGTATGACCTATCACAAATTGATTATTAGAAAAATATATATGAAGAAATATATACATAAGTATCGAGTACTTACCCCCTCAAACAAAGCTTTATTACCCAGTTCGATGCCGATGCTTGTACTCTCTCACAATTGTTTTAGGGTTTTAATAAATAATGTGTATTACACCTAATATATATAGAGATTTAGGAATTATTATCCTATTTCTAATCTAATTATTAATAAATTACAATTTCTATTTCTAATCAAATTCTTATAACTAAATATTATTCTAATTCCAATTATTATTCTAAATATTTAATACATTATTATTATGAAATAATTATGAATATTACATATATACCCCCTTAAAAAGGATTCCGTCCCCGGAATCTAACGAAACTAAAATTCGTACCTGAATCAAATAAATGTAGATATTTCTCACAGATAAATTCTTCTAACTCCCAAGTAGCCTCTCTCTCAGAATGGTTCTTCCACAAAACTTTAACAAATGGAATAGTTTTTTTCCTCATAATTCGTTCCTCTCGAGCTAAAATAGTTTCAGCTTCTTCCTCACAAGAAAGATCTTCCTTAATCTTATGTAATGGATATTGAACTACGCACAACGGATGATACTCGTAGCCTCTCAGAATAGACACATGAAACACATTATTCACATGATACCTCTCTCTCTACCATCTCTCTCTATAACATCAAAGGGACCAACATATCTTGGACTAAGCTTTCCTTTCATACCAAAACGTTTAACACCATTCCAAGGTGACACCTTCAAGAACACATGATCACCAGGCTCAAATCCACCAAATTTCCTCTTTTGATTTGCATAGCTCTTTTGACGCGATTGAGCTTCCTTTAAGTTTTCTTTAGCCTGTTCTACCTTCTCGTTAGTTACCCGAACCAACTCTGGCCCTTCAATGACACTCTCTCCAACCTCATTCCAACAAGTCGGTGCTCTACATTTTCTACCATACAATGCCTCAAATGGTGGCATGCCAATACTCGCTTGCCAGCTATTATTGTATGCAAACTCCACAAGGTACAGATATTTGTCCCAATCACCATACCACTCCAAAACACAAGCTCTCAACATATCCTCCAACGTCTGAATAGTCCTCTCTGATTGTCCATCAGTTTGTGGGTGAAAAGCTGTACTATAATTAAGCCTCGTACCCCAAGCTTGCTGAAATTCCTTCCAAAAACGTGAAGTAAACCTCGTATCCCTGTCTGAAACTATCGAAACAGGCACACCATGAAGTCTAACAATATCCCGTTGAAATATCTCTGCCAATTCATGAATAGGAGTAGTCTATCTAATAGGTAAGAAATGAGCTGATTTCGTAAGTCTATCAACTACCACCCAAATAACATCATTCTTCTTGAAGGTCCTCGGTAAGCCAGTGACAAAATCCATGGTAATGTTTTCCCACTTCCAAACTGGGATATCCAACTGTTGTAATAGTCCACTAGATCGCTGATGTTCAATCTTCACCTGTTGACATGTAAGACATTTCCCCACGAACTCTGCTATGTCCCGTTTCATCCCACTCCACCAAAAATGCTTCTTCAAATCTCGATACATCTTAGTAGAACCCGGATGAATAGAAAATGAAGAACTATGAGCCTCAGTCAAAACTTCTTCACGAATTGCTACGTCTGCAGGTACACACAATCTACTACCCAACCATACCATATCATGATCATCAACATGAAACTCTGTTTGCTTACCATCTGCCACATTCGATATAATAGCTTCTAGCCCTGTAACATTTTTCTGAGCTTCCTTAACCCTTGAGACTAGATTTGATTCCATCTTCAAACTTGCCATGCTTGCAGCTGATCTTCCAACATACAACTCCAAACCCAAGCGGTCCATATCTGTAATAAGGTGTTGCTGCGTAATAAGAGATGCAACACTTCCCAAGTTCTTCCTACTAAGAGCGCCTGCCACTACATTCGCCTTTCCCGGATGGTACTGAATTTTAGCTCATAATCTTTAATAAGTTCAAGCCACCTGCTCTGCCTCATGTTTAACTCTTTTTGTGTAAAAATGTATTTGAGACTCTTGTGATCAGTGAAGATGTCACAAATTTCTCCATACAAATAATGCTTCCAAATTTTTAAGGCAAAGACCATTGCTGCTAACTCCAAGTCATGGGTAAGATAATTTACCTCATAGGGTTTAAGCTGCCTAGAAGCGTACGAAATCACCTTCCCATGCTGCATAAGAACACACCCCAAACCCCTCTTAGAAGCATCACTATAAACCTAATATCCTCCACTCTTTGATGGTAAAACAAGTATAGGGGCTGACACCAACCTCTTCTTTAACTCTTGAAAACTCTGCTCACGATCATCATTCCACTCGAACTTAATACCCTTCCGCATCAGTTGAGTCAATAGCAAAGCTATGGATGAGAAACCCTCTACAAAGCGCATATAGTAGCCTGCCAATCCCAAAAAACTCCTCACCTCTGTCACATTACTAGGCCTCGGCCAATTTGTGATAGCCTCGACTTTCGCAGGATCTAACTCAATCCCCTTGCCAGACACAATATGCCCCAAAAATGCAACCTGCTCCAACCAGAATTCACACTTCGAAAATTTTACCAACAATTTCTTCTTTCTCAAGATTTCAAGTACAATGCGTAAATGCTCCTCATGTTCTTCCTTACTCCTTGAGTATATCAAGATATCATCAATGAAAATCACAACGAACTTATCCATGTAATCATGAAACACCCAATTCATCAAATCCATAAACACCACTGGTGCTTTCATCAACCCAAAGGACATCACAAGAAACTCATAATGACCATATCGAGTACGAAATGTTGTCTTCAAAATATCCTTCTCTCTTACTCGTAACTTGTGATAACCTGATCTCAAATCTATCTTCAAAAAAAAATACTTTACACCTTACAATTGATCGAATAAGTCGTCAATGTGTGGGAAAAGATACATGTTTCTGACAGTCACCTTATTCATCTCTCTATAATCAATACATAACCTCATAGACCTATCTTTATTTTTTTATATACAACACGGAATCACCCCATGGAGGCACATTAGACCTAATGAATTCCTTATTTAATAAATCTCATAATTGCTCTTTTAATTCCTATATAACTTTAATGGTGTCATCTTATGCAATACTATTAAATAACTTCAGTCCTGATGACAAATTCAAGGATAACATATACATGCTTTTATGTAATAACACATCTTTTCATACCTTACGAGCATACTCAAACTTACAATTCTAAAATCCATCCAGTACTTTCTTTTTATACTCCAACATCTCTAATTATATATAACAACTTAGGTTAGATCTCAATTCCTATTACATCTCTCATAACTTTAAAGAGGTCTCACCAAGCCTTAGAGTAATCTAACTTAAAAAAACATTTTCGTGTAGTTTAAAATATTCTCATCATTGTCCTACCTAATTAAATACAACACCCTAAGGTAAGATTCTTTGTATGCAACTGAGAAATATTCAGCCAAATATATTATTAAACCATTTTCAATCCATTGTCATCTTGAAATCTCTTCATCTAGTCGCATTCACATTTCCGCACCATATTTCAAATTTTATATATTTGATTTCACGTATTGTCGTAGTAGCGAACCTAATACCTCTTTATATTTAACTCATTGGTAATCAATAATCCTTAATATGTAGCTCATCACATCCCTAATTGAAGTCTTAAGGCCACACAATCCTTAGCCAAAAGTTATCTTACTTGTAAAGCCAAAATAATTCTAATTACACATTTCATCATATTCAATTACTAACATACTTGCAGTTTCGTAGATCGTTCACTTTCCTTCTCAATCAATTGCTCCAAAATGTTAAATCCATAAAGATTTAATATCTAGGTCATGCATCACTATCGAAAACAAGTTTTGCCTATATAAGTATATCCTTCGAATTCTAAATACTCTTGATAATTGTCACGAAGGCAAATATGTTTTTACAAAGACTAAATTTCAAGATTCTAAACAGATGAGGAAGTAATAACAGAATGAGTAAAAAAAAAAGTAATGCAAAATCTCGACGTCTAAAAGGATTCCCAATTTTAAATACAGATACGAATGAAGTTCACAGAAAGAGCCAAACTGTAGTAGTTTATAAAATTTAAAAGAGTGAAATAATATTGAAATGAACGCAACTTATAATTAGAGTAAAAAAAAGAGAATACCCATCCTAATGGCTACCCAAACTCACAGGTCAAACCTAAATAGGTTTTCTACAAGAAAGAACCTAAGCTCTGATACCATCTCTGTAACACCCCCTTCCCAAAATAAGACGAGGGGTTACTTCTCAAACCACAAACCTGTATACAGAGTACTAAAATCCACCAAACATAATAATTAAATAGGTTCAACAGGTCTCTAAACTAATATTAGAATCTCTAAAATAACTCAAAGCGATAAATGCGAATAAATCTAAAATCTCTAATAATAAATAATATCTAAATAATACAAAAATTTCAAACGCCCTAATAAGTGAAATAAGGGTAGCTCTCCATCACACAGCCCGGGATCCCCCTAAGTACCTGCCAGAAGAAAGAATACGGCATGAGCCAAATGCCCAGTACGGATTGGAATACAGTTTATAAAACAGAAAGAAGATATATAGTTTGACAGTTATAAATAAACATTAATTTTTAAAACAAGGCTGAAGCAAAGAGGGGTTAGGATATTTCATACCGATACAGAACAGATAACAGATACACACATCATAGGGTACCTAATGCGTGCAACAAACCGGACAACGTGTACGGCATATACAACGTCACCGTCAAATATCAAATCACAAATCAAATCAGACTGGGTGCACCCACGTATCCTCAAACAAATATCAAAATGCGCAAAGCTCGCCACCTGAGCTATCAGAAGGATACGCCGTGACTAATCACACTGCCACGGAAGTGTCATGCCACTGATGCCGCAATGACATGACTGTAGTACCCCTACAGCTGGTTAAATCGGTATACCCTATATCACTCTAAGGGTTCAAATAAAATAATTTTCACAATTTTAAAATCACCTGAACAGATATTTCAAAATTCTACGCAGATATGTAACATACATAATTTTTGAAAATCGCAGAGACAAATATTTAAATATTTCGAAGCAGACTTTAAAATAACTTTCGAAGAATTAAAACAGTTAAAACGAATAATAACGGAAGGAACAGATTACGAACGGAACGAATTAAATATAACTAATCCTAAAAAGAGTAGCACTGAAGAGAAATGAGACGAAATCCGTACCTTAAATATAGCAACCTCAAATACTAATAAAATCCGTAAACGATCCGTTAAACACCCGACTTCCAATCTAGTTATAAAATATAATTTAATATTAAAATATATTGATTAGTAAATTTTATAAACAAACTGAATCACTTATATAAACTCTATATTTTTATCACCCTAATACAACATTTTAATAACATGCCCCGTACCTAAAATCTTGATTCGCCATGTTTTAAAAACTTATATACAGAATAAAGTGACTATATTATTAATCTTCCACAAGTCTTTACATAGCACACATGTAGCCAAGATACTCATCACTAGACTTGATAGTTTAATGCTTAATACGTAATAAATGACTAAAACAATACCAAGCCATTGACATCAACTTCAATACATGAATTTGTATTCCAAAACTTAGTACGGAGTATTATGACGTGTATTGTATACATAACTAAATCCATTAACTCTTTTACTGCTATTCATTATTTACTCAAATACATATAAACGTATGACCTATCACAAATTGATTATTAGAAAAATATATATGAAGAAATATATACATAAGTATCGAGTACTTACCCCCTCAAACAAAGCTTTATTACCCAGTTCGATGCCGATGCTTGTACTCTCTCACAATTGTTTTAGGGTTTTAATAAATAATAACGTGTATTACACCTAATATATATAGAGATTTAGGAATTATTATCCTATTTCTAATCTAATTATTAATAAATTACAATTTCTATTTCTAATCAAATTCTTATAACTAAATATTATTCTAATTCCAATTATTATTCTAAATATTTAATACATTATTATTATGAAATAATTATGAATATTACATTTAGGTTCTCCGATATAAATATGTTGTGGAGTAAGGAGTTAAGAATTTACTTTGCATTTATATTTATATCATTTATCAATAGAGTTAATTGGAATATATAATAAAGTTTAGTTATATCAGGTGAGTAAAATATTAGGAATATTGTACATTATGTTAGTAGAATTATCAAAGAATTATGTTTGTTTAGTATCAGGCGGTTTTAATTCCTTTGAAGAAGATGTAATATTTTATTATTAGACAACTTTGATTATTGAAATTGAAATTGATTTTTTTCTCCTGTTGTGGGTTGTGATCCAAACAAATTCCTCGCTTCCGCAGTTGAAAAATCCTAGGGGTAGGAGTTCTTCTACCGTTGAGTCACCATAGGGTTAGTGGATTATTTATGGTTTTTTTTACCCAATTCTTTTTTATAATTTTTATATCATTATTCCTTAATACCAATACCAGTCCTGGTTTCTCTGCGTTCGCAGACATGTGCACACACACATATATATAGGCTTAGGCTCAATGAGGAACTCCCTTATTTGAGTAGCTGAGGAACCAACAACAAATATAATTACAGAACACATGAAAAAATTGGTAAACATAGGAAAAATACAAAACACAAAAAACAAGCACAAAACAAATAAAAAAATTATATAACATACAAAAAATGTAGAACACAAAATTACAGAACACTATTCAAGCATTAGTGTTCTGTAATTTGTGTTCTATAATTTTTTATATATTATGTAATTTTTTTTGTTTTGCAATTATTTTTGGTGTTCTATGAGTTTTTGTATGTTCTGTAGTCTTCTTTAATTATTTGTTAATCAAATTCTTATAAAACAGAAATTGGTTCCTCAATTACTCAAATAAGGGTTCCTCGCTGAGCCTTACTCTCTCTCTCTCTCTCTATATATATGTATATAGGCAGGTGCTCAAATGAGAACCTAATTTTGAATGAGAACTGAGACTCAATCTCAGCCCTTCATTTTATAATAATATTTTTTAATCTGACTGCACATCCTTACCTACCAACCAACTATTCAGCAAACCCATCTCATTCATTTCATTCTCCTCTGTCTCTCCATCTCATTCTTTTCCGTCTCTCTCCCATTTCTATCACATGCATCCCTCTCACCTTAAACACAATCAATCTCTTACCCAACTATACATACATACATACACTTCATCTTCTCCAATGAATCCATATCTTCTCTGGATAGTTAATATTCTCTACACAACATAACGATTTCTTCTTTTTATTGTTATATATTTCATATTTTTAATCAAAAACTTGAATAAATAATGGCGTTTAAACAAGGCAACATCGATATTGGAGTATTTCGAGAAGAAGTATAGAGGAGAAAAGGGAGAAATGCAGGAAGTATTGCTAGAAGGTAGAAGATAAAGGTGTTTGCTCGGATCTGAATTTTTTTTGTTGATTTGCCTTAAAAATTTTTAGCGATTCGTATTCAAAATTTGGTGATTTGTTTATAAATTTAGTGATTTGAGTTGAAATTTTTGGTGATTTGGACTTTATTTTAGTAGTTTATTAACTGGTGATAATGGTGGTGGTGTGAAGTTGTGAGTGTTTTAGATTTTGGTGATTTTGTTTTAAATATGTTCAGAATTTGATAATTTAAATTTGAATGTGATGATTTTGATTTAAATTTTATGATTCCGACGACGTTATATGATGGTGGTGTTGTGGTTATGATGACGTCGGAGGGTGGTAGTTATGTGGTAGTCGTAACAGGCTAGCAGTGATGGAGGTTATGTTAAATTTTTAATATAAAATAAAAGAATTTAATTAAAAAGTTAATATAATTCTTAGTTCTCATTGGAGTAATCCTCTCTCTCTCTCTCTCTCTATATATATATATATATATATTATGCATACCACTAATTAGTTGGAGACCCTGGAGACCATATATATTCATGTTTACACGATTATTCTTTACTTTGAACTCTTTATCAAGTGATGGATTATGTTCACACTTTCTTACTAATTTTCATCATGATCTCATCTGAAAGGATAAATATTGGAGTTTGTTTACACTTTCTTATCATCGTCATGATCTTCATTTCATCATAAAGGATAAATTTGTTTCTCATGAGTTATAACTTATCAGTGTGTTCAGTATTCTGCATAACTCCCTCATACTGTTATGATTATAATATTTGAATTAGAGTGACTATGTGCTACACTGCTACTTCACTTTTTAATGTTGATAAGATTCGAGTGTTTAGTTCTAGACTTCTAGTGTTGAAGCTATTGAAATGCTACAGGTAGCTTGGGAGCATGAACAATTTTCAAGGATGAGAGTTACGGCAGCAACACTTTCTAAGCTTCCGGTTGCACCAGAATTGCTGGAAAGCACCGGAGGCCTATCGGATAACAGGTCATGATCCAAAGCTAATTCCTCATTTTGTTACTGAAGAAATATGGTATTTTGCTAAATGTGTAGATAATTGTTTTCCAGACATTTTACCGGTGAAGCTGCAGTTGCACAGACTGTATCATTAGTTGCGGAGAGTCTCACGGTAAGGTTTTCTGCAATTATTTTGTAATTGGAAGTTTGTCTTTCGTGTTTTGATCTTTTGGAGACATGCATGAGCACATACTCACACATCAGGGGTCTCATGTACACGCCGTGACCTTGATGCTTACACTTTTTAATGTTATGGCAGAATTGTGATGTTCATCTATAATCAAAATATTGTGCCCGCAACATTTTGAATCACTGCTTTGCAGACTTCGTCATTGCTATATCTTAAATTGCTTGAGTTGTATGTGGAGAATTGATAATTTTCTTGTGTGACTTCAATATATTTAAAATTATAATTATGCAGATTTTTGTATCATAGTATTATAAAGTTCTACTGAACTAAAAAATTAAATGATGATAGTATAATAATTAAATCTCTAACGGTAATACTTTTCAATTCTGAATTGGTAGTAACTGAATCTTTTTATTTAATAAATCCTATTAGGTTTGCACACACAAATATAAGCACAGTTCCTTTCATGTGAAGTTCCGACACTCTCCAAATAGTTTCTAATGTTCACAATCAGTACTTCTACGAGTATTTGATTTTTTGGCTTGATATCTACTGTCTCTTGTTTTTATATGTTCTTTATGCCCGAGTTTATTGATTTTATTGCACTGTCAAATCCGGGGTGTTGGGATCTTTATGGAAATGGGCACTTTTACTACTAGAATTTTAATTTTACATGTCATATAAGTATCAAGCTTCATCTATTTATTTTTTTGTATGATAAACATAGTCACCATTACGAGCTTTATCTCGTGATCTTCGTATGGTACTCTGGATCAAGATAGTGACGATCAATCCCAAAATAGCTTTAAATACTAATAAATAGATCAATATTTTCTGGGCAAATCATTAATGATGGTTTGGCCATAAAGCAAGAAAGTTTTTTACATCCTGATTTTTATAGCGAAGGGGAAATAAATAAATTGAACAGAAGAAATTATCATATTATTATCAATGAAATTCACAGTACCATATGAAGATAATTATCTAGGGGATAATTATTAATATGATGGTTTGACCATAAAGTAAGAATTTTTTTACATTTTAATTCCTATAGCATAAGGAGAAATAGATGAAGTGAACAGAAGAAATCATCATATTCTTATCAATGGAAATTCATGAACATTTTCTTAAAAACAAAGCTCCTTATAGAACCATCTGAATTGTAGAGAATTGCAACAGTTTGTTTATATCTAATGCTATATATTTTCCTTATCAAAGAGAATTGATCTTTAACTTATCGTGTAAAGTCTTCTGCAGCCTGTGTCTAAGTAGGAATATAGTGCTAAAACAGAGTGCCCTGCATTGCTATACATTTCAGTTTTTTATTTGCATTTTTTTGTTAGCTTTGTGGAATTTTGATTTATCCATTGTATCCTACTAACTTGATTTTAGATTTTTTCTGCTTTCTCGAGGACTAGTAACATATTATATCTGATTTGTTTGATAAGTAGTTAGGTTGGGGCATTTATGAAGATGATAAAGGAAGAAGGGTTTTTGGTGCTTAAATTCATCTATATTTTTGATCCAATACTTGAGGATAACATGAATTTAACTATTTTGACTGGTCTATCACCTTGAAGATATGTTACATTACTTGATCTTCTAATTGGATGTGCTTACCTCATAATTGGTTCAAGGCAATTGGCCAATTGTTTATTTGGTTACAAAGCAGTTGGGTTTACATAGATTTATTTTGACGGTGGGTTGTCTTGCTGTTTTGAATGATCTGATTTCGTTTTTTTTCTTTTAGCTCAATTTCTTCAGGGCAGTTTATCCTCCTAATATTTAGTGGGCTGGTGGAATGTTGTCCTTATTACTTTCTCTTTCTCTTTATATGTATGATAGTAGGTTGCTTACTTAATGGTTGCATGGATAGCCTATTTAAAGTATGCATTGTTTGCTGACATTATATTTTTGTTGTTCTTTTGCATGTGATTATCAAAGTCCATGAATTTGACATCTCTCCTTCCAGTACAATAATCGGATGGTTCTAAATATATCATAATATTTTGCAGAGACATGTTTATGGCCAGCAAGGAAAGAATATAAAAGTATTTGAAGAGAACAGTAGTTTAGCAGTTCAGCCATCATATATACAGTCGTGGCTGCACCTTTTGTCCACCACCCCTAGGGTAGCTCCATTTCTTTTAAAGAACGATCCATTCATCATGGCTCTGAAAAAGGTATGGTCATGTGCAAATGCCACCCAAATAGTAGTGTGCATTAGCGATATCAACTATGAGATCAGTCTTGTATGGGGATCATGTGAGGGTTATTGAACTTTTTTTTTCCTGGTCTTTACCTTCGTTAGGAATTAGCGGATCATACTGTTGAGGTGAATGTGCAGCATGAAGTACTAGATGGGATTTTTACTTTCTACGATTCAACAAGCGCTAAGTTGCACATTTATCAGGTATAAAATCTTACGTTTTCACCTTCTCATATGAGCACGTGCATGCACATAGGTGTGTGCATGTGTATCGAACTATCGATACAGTACAGTAACTACCTTCACATTATTTCTCTAACATCATGTTTTATTGTAAATGTACTTGCTATAAGCATTTTTGTCACAACTGATTTCCAACTTACATTTGCATCCTTACTCCTTTGTGTGTATTTTGAATTGTGACTTGCTAAGTTGTGATATTAACAAACTGTTACAAGTTACAACCTATTTCCACCAATGATAAATAGGTAACCTGGGGAAGGGAATGTTGAAACAATATATTATGAGAGAGAATGAACAGCATATACTTGTATTAGTTAACTACCAGGACCCGCCATATACAGTGGTACAGTGCCACCATCATATTAATCATACCACCAGTACAACTTAACTCCTAATCTGAATCTGATGTAGGATAAATTGCGAATGAAAATATAGAAAATCTTGGAAAAATAAAGAGTATAGACATGGAAATAGAGTACTACTTCGATCCCTCGACCTATACGATAGAGATTAAATCACAGGAATGAAACTTATTGTTAGAAGCATGGAAGATGAACTTGTTTCACCAGAAAAAAACAAAGTGTGGGAACTTTGTGACTTGTTTAAGAATAGGAAATTTCCTGGCTGCAAGTGGATTTGTTGAAAAAGGAAATATTTGACTAATAGGTCTACTGATAATTTTAATAAATTGAAGGCCCCATTATTTTGCAGAACTTTTGCACAAAAAGTGGATGGTAAATATCAAGTAGCAAAATTTGCAATTTATCTATATAATGTTAGCAATATCGACTATATATATATAGATGAACCTAAAGATCTTCAGGATAAAGGACAAAAGGTCTAAAAGGCACAAAATTTCTGTTTTTTTAAAAAAGTTCATGGTTAGCGCAGTAACAAAAAAGCATGTACCAATGAGTCTCTCTTGTTATGTTACATGGATCTGCTAATCTTGTTTATTATACTCGACTAGTGTGGTTCCTTCCAATCAGTTTGTAACTGCATAAAAAGACTAGAATATATCATCAGTCAATTTCTCTCTACTTGTAGCTGAACTATTTGATTGTCTTCTTTGCAGGTTGCCAGCGTGACATTCGATTTACTTGTATTACTAGTGTTGGGGTCCTACTTAATTGTCCTTTTCAGTTTTCTTGTTATAACAACCAGGGTATGATTTCACTTCTGCCTAGATGCACATAATTTTAGTTAGAAATTTAATAAATATGTATATATTTAATATAAATACTATGAGTCTGAACTATCTGTACTCACCTGTGTACATGTAGTTTAGAAGAAACATTGTATATAAGGAGTTCCGTTATTTGAATTTCGACAGGGTCTTGATGATCTCATCAGTCTATTTCGACGCCCTCCTTCACGTAAAGTAAAAACAGCTTGATGGTTAAAGGGTAGCATCAAGCGTTTTAGCAGTTTCTTCCCATGGTTAGCTTTGGTTCTACACCTGGACGCAAGTGGAAGTGAATCTATGTGATGGCTTTTTCCCTTGGTAGGCTAATCTGATCTATAGGTCAAATCATACCAGTCTGGAAGTAAAACTTTAGTTTTTGTTTCTTGTAATTCTATATACAGTTTCTGTTGCAGAGTTTTGACTTCTACTACATGTTTACTCCTTTAGCCATATATGATGTAATTTTGTATGGGTCTAGGGTTCTCATAGTCATGGCAAAAGGCTCCTGATGCTCAGCCTTAATGCTTACATTTGACCTTGGGAGAGATTTTAGTGTAAAATTTTATACAAGACTTTTAGTTTAACTTCTTATTCAGGAAAGTTTTTTGATCAAATGTATCAGACAAATTTCTACTTTTTATGCTGCTCGGTCAAGGAAATGTTTTCCTGCAATGTGGCAAACTTGTAAAATGTTCTTGCAGCACTGACGTAGCGCTGTAGCCGTTCCACTTAAAATGAATGAAAAAACAGAGAAAACACTATAAATCACAGCCCATCTCTAAATTTCTTTCTGTTGCACTCTTGTCTCCAGTTTTATATGCAGCTACTTTAAATTATAGGAAATGATGGCATGGAAATTAGTTATAGTAAAAGTCAAAGTGACCGTACTTTGATTAACAATTTAAAAGTTTGAATTCTTTTTTTAATTTAGAATTATGTTAAGTAATAGATTAGATATGATTTTATAAATAACTAACTTTAGATCAATTTAACTAGTTTGGATAGAATTAAGTTTTGTTTCTTACAAACAATTACATAAATCCAATCTGGCTTAGTTGAGATATATTTTTTGGCTCTAAAATTTAAATTAGAACATAGATCCATTTCACATAAACAAATTGCAACGGATTTATTTGGAAATTCATAATATGAAATTAAGAGTCTTCGTTTAATAACCAATTCTAAGATTTAAAAATAATATTTTGTTGGGTTTTGTTGACGAAGAAAAATAGCAAGCCCAACTCCAACTAATTTTGTTTTAACATAGTTGTTTTTTTTAAACTCGATTTTTAACGTAAACGTGGAAATCTCACTCTTTTCAATTAAACTACATATAGTGTCCAGAAAGAATTTGAGAAAAAGAAAATTTTAGAAGCAAAATAAGTTATTTCAGGTTAAAGAATTAACATGAAATACATAAGTTTATGAGATCAAACCACCATTATACTACTAAATGGCACAAAAGCAATCAATTCAATTATCAATATGACCAACAGCTCTCTAATTAACATACTTACTCACCAAGAGCTAACAGTTTACATACTAACAATTAAGAGCTTGTCCAATATATTCTCACAAGTATAAAACTCAACCAGATTATGACACCAACACATATCAACAATCACAAAACTCACATCAGTTAGAGATATAAGGTCATACTTGTGACGTGGGGTCCATACACAAGGTACTTACCAGTTTTCTCATGAATAGAGTCAGAAAAATACATGAGGTGCCCGCAAGGGTTGACTTAGTTGGTTAAAGAGAGGAATATCATCCTCTTGGTCACAGGTTCGAATCCCACGGGAGGAGAATTTGTGATTATGCACTCTAGGTCAGAGCCTGTCGCACTTGTGCGGTTTACTTGGTTCACGTGGTTTGCAGGCTATTGCGTGAGCCCGTGGGTTTACCCAGTGCGCACCCAAAAGGTAGCAGCTGCGGGTTCCCACAGTAAAAAAAAAAATACATGAGGTGACTGTAATTTATTCAACTCGCCTTGACTCGCTGAAACCCTAGGACTGACTCATTGAGTCCGGTGATTGAGCCACCGAGTTTGCTTGGTCCAACCCCATTTCGAGCTTCATCTTTACATTTGGGATATAGAACCATCATAACCAGTTGAAGAACTGCCCTGGAATTCTTGAATCACTAAACCCTAACTGAGTCAATGTCCGAGTTAGATGATTCACACATATATCGAACACGAGCATGATAGACTACCTTATATACACTAACATACACCGAGAAAAAGGGTCTGGAAGCAGTGTAAAAGATTAGAGAGATGAAAGTCAAGAGAATGGATTTGGAGTTTTTTTTTTATTTTGAGAGATTTCGGACATGAATGAGTGATTTTATGGTATGAATAGAAAGCATTTTTGATGAAGAACACGATTTGGGGATTGATTTGAACGGAAGATTGTGACCCGAAATTTGACCAGAGTGATACATAAATATAATGAGAGAATTCTTTTTATTATATTAATCTTTTGTTGGATAATTTAGTTTTTACTTGAATAGTTCATTTTACTTGGCGCAACTTTTTTCCCATGCAGTTATAGATGTTTGAGAAAATAAATATATTTTTTATAACTTCAAATCTAGAGTGCAAGTGTTGATGGAGGAATTTGGTAACAACAAAATTTGAGGTCCATCACCATAATCAAAATCTAGGGTAGTGTTTTTTACCTGAAAAGTCATCGGAGTGCGGTGGTTGATGAATATTGGGGGCTGAGATTGTTAGGGTTTTTTAGTTGGTGGGGGCTCTCAACGTCCAACCCCTAACAATGTGCCTACGTACCCCTATTTATAGGGGATCGAGCTCACGTAGTTTTTGCTAAAGTAGAAGCCCGTTAGGAAAAGTCCACCTTATCCACCCCCTTATTCAACACCTTATTCAACCCTTATTCGATAATCAAAACTTAGTTGAAAGAGGTCTCTACATGGAGGCTTATTTGGAAAGTTCAAAACCCAGTATAAGGTCCAAGGACTTCATGAATCCGACGTTGACCCGGAAACCATGGCTCTAGTCGGTCTACTACAGCTATTTCCTGGATACATTGACTGGAGGCTAACACTAGATCCACCCCGTGTTGGGTTCCGAGGCATAAAACGCAGCGGATAAACGTAAATATAACGAAAAATTTCGGAACCCTAACGCAGGATCATGTATAAGATTGGACGGATTATGGTGATAATCGAATCATACCTATTACGATCTTGAATGTCACGAACTCAACGGAGATCCTTGCTATCACGACTTGTGTCTTCTTCTCGAAAACACCTCTATGGTATCCACACGAGCACCTTCAAGAGCGTCTCACGATCTTGATTACGGAGTGGATGTACTAGTAAACCTTTGATAATTCGAATTGTCTTCCTGCCTCTTTGCTGCCTCTTCTAGGGTTTTTCTATCAAAACGTGTTCTGCCTCTTAACCCTACATTATCTATTTATAATGTTTGGTTAACAGGCCCATAGCAGCAAAACCTAACCCATGTAGGTCTAGGAAAATAATAAAACGAATTTTATTATTTAATTAATAACTAAGTCATACTTAATTATTATGGGCAGAAATACAATTCTAATTTGAATTTATATTATCTTAATTAATTAAGTCTCACTTAATTAATATAATAAAAATTCAAATAATTATCAATTAATTTAAATCTATAATTTAAATTAACTATTCCTCTAAGTGCTCTTTGCGTGTGACCCTATAGGCTATTATTTAATTGGCAATAATTTTATTCTCCAATAAAATTATAAACAATGAGCGGCATCTAGTAATACATCATTGCTACCCAATTAAACAATAATTAAATCGTGATTCGATAAAACCTTTCGTGATTAATGTTTCCGTGTAATACCATATATATTATAGATTAAACTCGAGGCATGTATTTAGTCATCCTCTTCAACATTTAATCCGGGTTTACTTGATCCATGAGTGGACTATGAAAACAAATCATTATTTGAGCACGGCCATGCATTTTATAGTCTCACTCAATCAAGAGGCCAATAATATCTCTCCTAATTATAGGAGGGTTAAATCCTTTATCTATCATTCATATTTCTCATACGACTCATGATATACCCGATGTCCACTTTTATCATTACCCGGTCAAAGGTAACTTTTAATGTAGTCAAAGTATATTAATCCTCGTATAAAAATATAATGATCTCAAGTCAGAGGATCATTACACCATTATCACTGTGAGTCTTTCTTATGACTTTATTAAACATGAAGAATCTCACTGTGGGTCTGTCCAGTACCATGTACTCCTGCATGTACCTATGTGTTGACTTTAGTATCCCCATACTTATAACCAATGAGATGTGGTTATCTGTCAAACAACATACTAGTCTATTTATGTATTATTATTGTCCTATAATAATAATACTCGACTAGGGACATTTAAGAATATGATATATTATATAATCTCAAGTTCAAGTCATGTACTAAACTATACAATGTGTATCATGATTCTAAGGACATTTATTATGCTAATAAATATATCGCAGTAATTAAAGTCATAATAAATATGTTTATTGAATAATCAATTGACATAAAGGTTTATCAAAATAAACATTGTATTGCCTCTAGGGCACCTACACCAACAATCTCCCACTTGCACTAGAGCCAATCACCCATGTATCTAATACCCATGGAACTAGTGTGACCGTCGTGCTTCTTCTGCGATAAGCCTTTGGTCAGTGGGTCTGCAATGTTATCATTTGTGTGCACTTTACATATGTGTATGTCACCCCTTTCATTAATCTCTCGAATGAGGTGATATCTCCTGAGTATGAGTTTGGTTCGGGAGTGAGCTCTAGGTTCTTTAGCCTGTGCAATGGCTCCATTATTATCGCAGTATAGATTAATGGGATCTGCGATCGATGGAACCACTCCCAAATCATTAATGAATTTTTGAATCCAAACAGCTTCCTTAGCCGCTTCACAAGCTGCAATGTACTCAGCCTCCATTGTAGAATCAGCTACTGTTTCTTGCTTTGAACTCTTCCAACTTACAGCACCTCCGTTTAGACAAAACACAAAACCAGACTGTGATACAGTATCATCCCTGTCTGTTTGGAAACTTGCATCGGTGTAACCTTTTACAACCAGTTTCTCCTCTCCTCCATACACCAAGAATGAATCTTTAGTCCTTTTCAAGTACTTTAGAATATTCTTGACAGCCGTCCAGTGACCTTCACCTGGATTAGATTGGTATCTGCTCGTCATGCTTAAAGCATACGAAACATCTGGGCGAGTACATACCATTGCATACATGATGGATCCAATTGCTGAGGCATATGGAACCTTACTCATGCGGTCCTTGTCATCCTATGATTTCGGACACTGATCTTTAGAGATCGTTATCCCTTGAGATACGGGGACATATCCCATTTTTGCATTTTGCATACCAAAACGATGCAAAACCTTTTCGATGTATGTACTCTGACTTACACCGATCATCCTTCTAGATCTATCCCTATAGATCCTCATTCCTAGAATGTAGGATGCTTCTCCTAAGTCTTTCATAGAGAAGTTGCTCCCTAACCAAATCTTAACAGCCTTGAGAGAAGGTATGTCATTCCCCATTAGTAGTATATCATCAACATATAGTACTATGAATGCCACATGGCTCCCACTAACCTTCTTGTAAACACAAGGTTCATCTTCGTTTTGAACAAAGCCATACTCCTTGATTGTTTCATCAAAACGGATATTCCATCTCCTAGAGGCTTGCTTCAATCCATAAATGGATCTACGTAATTTACATACCTTGCTAACATTCCTTGGATCGACAAAACCTTCAGGTTGTGTCATGTACACATCCACATCCTCTTCAAGGATTCCGTTAAGGAAGGCTGTTTTGACATCCATTTGCCAGATTTCATAATCATGGAATGCTGCAATAACAAGCAAAATCCTTATGGACTTGACCATAGCCACTGGTGAGAAAGTCTCATCATAGTCAATACCATGAATTTGTCTGAAACCTTTTGCAACCAGCCTTGCTTTATAGGTCTGAACATTTCCATCCATGTCAGTTTTCTTCTTGAAAACCCATTTGCACCCTATGGGTTTTACCCCTTCAGGTGGATCAACCAAGGTCCATACTCGGTTTTCGTACATGGAATCCATCTCGGATTTCATGGCTTCTAGCCATCTCTTAGAGTCTGGACTGTTCGTAGCATCTTGGTATGTGAGAGGCTCATCTTCGTCTATGAACATCAAATCACCACATTGAGTCAAGAGAAATCCATATCTCTCTGGCTCATGGCGAATTCTACCAGTTCTACGAACAACCTGTGTTTGTTGAGCATTATCATTATCCTGCTCTTGTTCCACTTCAGGTTCAATGCTATTTTGTGGTTCTCGATCTTCATCGAGGTCTATAGTTCTCCCACTGTTTCTTTTGGAAACAAAATCTCTTTCCATGAAAACAGCATCTCGAGCAATGAACACTTTCTGCTCAGTAGGACTATAGAAATAGTATGCCTTTGTTTCCTTAGGGTATCCCACAAAATTGCACTCTTCAGATTTAGGTCCAAGCTTGTCAGATACTTGACGCTTCACAAACGCCTTGCATCCCCAAACTTTCATAAAGCTCATGCCTGACCGTTTCTTCTCCCATATCTCATATGGAGTCTTTTGAACCTTCTTAGTAGAAACACGGTTAAGTGTGAAAGCCGCTGTTTCTAGAGCATAACCCCAGAAACTAATTGGAAGATCTGCATGACTCATCATCGATCGCACCATGTCCAACAAGGTGCGATTTCTCCTCTCTGAAACTCCATTCCATTGAGGTGTACCTGGCGGAGTGAGTTGTGATACAATACCACACTCCTTTAAATAATCTTTAAATTCAGTGCTCAAGTATTCTCCTCCACGATCAGATCGTAAGATTTTAATACTTGCACCTCCGCCAATTTGCTTCTCTACTTCAGCCTTGTATTCTTTGAACTTTTCAAAAGAATCGGATTTATTCTTCATAAGATATACATATCCATATCTACTGAAATCATCAGTAAATGTTATGAAGTAGTAGTAGCCTCCTCTAGCCATCACACGCATTGGGCCACATACATCACTATGTATTAGCTCCAAACGTTCAGTGGCCCTTTGACCCTTACCAGTGAAAGGGGCTTTAGTCATTTTACCAAGCAAACAAGATTCGCATTCTTGGTATGATTCAAAATCAAACTTATCCAAATATCCATCCTTATGTAATTTGGATATGCGTTTCTCATTTATATGGCCTAGACGACAATGCCAGAGGTATGTTTGATTTGAGTCATTAACTTTAAGTCGTTTGTTTTCTATATTACAGACAGGATTATCTAAGTCAAGAACATATAAACCATTAAACAAACGCGCAACACCATAGGTTAAATCATTCAAAGCGAAAGAGCAACTGTTGTCCTTTATTGTAAACGAAAAACCTTTCTTGTCCAAACAAGAAACAGAAATAATGTTTCTGCGAATTGCAGGCACGTAATAACAATTCTCCAGTTCTAAAACTAGCCCAGAGGGCAAAGATAAATAATAGGTTCCTACAGCTAAAGCAGCAACTCTTGCTCCGTTGCCAACTCGTAGGTCCATTTCTCCTTTAGCCAATGTCCTACTTCTCTGCATTTCCTGCACATTTATACAAATGTGAGAAGCACATCCGGTATCCAATACCCAAGATGTAGAAATAGACAGATTGACTTCTATAACATATATACCTGAATTAGAAGCTTGCTCAGCCCTCTTCTTCTTCAGATCCTCCAAGTAAACTGAACAGTTTCTCTTCCAGTGACCAGTTTTCTTACAGTAGTGACATTCACCCTTAGCGACCCCACCTTTAGGCTTTAAAGCCTGTTTAGGACCTGACTTTGGCTTGGGTGTAGAATCAGAACCTGTCTTCTTCTTACCCTTCCACTTGCCTTTCCCTTTGGCCTTACCTTTATTGCCCACCATCAGTATGGGAGCGGGTTCAACCGTCTTCATGTTGGTCTCATATGTTCTCAACATAGCCAACAATTCAGTAGGTGTTTTGTCAAATTCATTCATATTGTAGTTCATAACAAACTGAGTGAATTTGTTGTTCAAAGAATTCAAGATTAGGTCAATACCAGTTTCCGGACCAATCGGGAAACCCAAAGTATCAAGATACTCAATGTAACCAATCATCTTCAGAACATGTGGGCCAACTGGTTCACTTGCCCCTTGTTTGCAGTTAAAGAGTGACTTGCTCGTGTTGAACCTTTCTTGACGAGTTTGGCTTGCAAACATGCTTTGCAAGTGCTCATTGATAGTATATGCATCCATATGCACATGTTGTCTTTGAAGCTCAGCACTCATAGTTGCCAACATAAGACATGCAACATCAGTTGCATCATTCTCATCCTTTGTGTGGGCCACTCGTTCCTCAACAGTAGCGCCCTCAGGAAGGGGACCTGCCGGAGGAATATCAATGACATGAAGCTTGCGCTCCTGCCTGAGGACAATCCTCAAATTCCTCTGCCAGTCTAGGAAGTTGTTTCCTCCTGTCAGCTTATCCTTCTCAAGGACAGATCGTACGGATAGTGTGTTTGTGTTGTTTGTCATTATTCGGTATCTACAATGATAAAAGCACAAAATAAACATTAGATTGTCTGAGTTATTTATTATGTTCAAATGATTATGATACATTCATAATATATCTCCCACTATTTTTATCAAATCAATAGCCCTTACTATTAATTTGGAAAGTATATCCCATAATTCTTTCTAGTGAGCCAAGATCCATATTTCGTCATGTCTTAAGTCAACCACTAGAAGTCCTTAAGAATGATTATTTAGGTAGACAACATTTGTCAATTATATCATATATAATTCTTGGATAGTTTGGTGAGCAACGATTGATCTTATCTATCTAATAGATTTTTAACCAAACTCCATGCTTCTAAGTTCATAATTGTTGAATATAACCGTTTACTTTCACCTTATTATGACGACTCAGTTAAGTTTGACCCAATGATACAACGGCCGAATATAACCGTTTATATTCGTCGCATCTCACCACGATAGATAGGAGTCCCCTGCCACTGACAGTCTTTCCCCTAATCGATCTAGGATTCGATGAGTGTTCATTCATTGGAAAGCATCCGATTAAAACTTAATATTTTGTTAAGGGGTTTAGAAAATTTACGACGATCATGATCACATCATGAAGAGATCCTCAATTTTTCCTTGAACCAAATATTTCAAATTGACATCTTAAATTGTTCATTTCCCAGGTAGATGGAGGATACCAGTGGTCACACTTAAAACCCATCAGCCTTACGAATACGCATATCCGCTTTTGACAGAAAATCCCAGTTTTAGATATCAAAAATTCATATTTAATTCCGTGTTTTAAAATCCATATTTCATAAACACAAGAATCTCATGATCGTTCGTTTGTTAATTTTAAAATCTTAAATCGTTAAAGATTTTATCTTGTTTAGCATGGCAAGCATGGCATGAGTGACGTATCTAATACATGCATACATTATTAATCTAATTAAAGCATGCATCTTCTACTCTACACATACATTCATACATCAATATGTAAAGTGCAGTATGTAAACGTGCTTGGTTATGGCCCCTTTCCTATGTGATCCTTTCGAGCTAATGAAAGGATCAAAGTCAATCTATGGTGGTAAAATATAAATACAATTACATGTCTTCATTCTTCTTGTATCCATGGGTGCTTGCTCCTCTTCTTGGATCATCCTTCAATCTTCAAGTACATTACATGGAATAATTGAATACAATCTATATTAATGTACTTACATAAGAAAACTCGAGTTACATTCGAGGTTAAACAATTACAAGAATGAAGAAAACGACATGCAAGTCGTATTTATAAAACCAAAACCAAAAACCATTAATCTAGGGGTCCAAAGGCCATAACCAGCACCATGCTCAAGTACACAACAAAAATAATGCGGGGGTCCGGGGGCGGCAGCCCCTGGGCGGGGGTTCGGGGGAGGCAGCCCCCGGGCGGGGGTTCGGGGGCGGCAGCCCCCGGGCGGGGTCTGGGGGCGGCAGCCCCCGGCTGGGGTCGAGCTGCCAGGTCAGCTCGAAATTTTTTTAATTTTCGAAGACTAGTCTTATTCAGAAATCATCAATTTCTGAATTACAGATCATATCTGTTGGCCTTTTTCCCCACTGCAATTTACACAGTTTCAGAAGCATGTATCATATACATACTTATCATATCCCAGTTAACAGATCATGTCCAACATAAATCTTTCCACCAGTTTGTATCATATACAAACTGACCCTCATGCAAAATATATAAATCGCAAACAGGCATATAAATCAGTCATGACAAATCATTAACATGCTAGTATCATCATCTATTTACTCATCATATGAATAACAATTCGAATATACATGGCAGTAGCATGGCAGTAGCATGGCATGACAGTCACCAAAACAGGCATGTATGCATCAAATACATAAAACACGTAACCAAATCAGTCACTTATACACGTAGCTCTGATGCCATTGTTGGGTTCCGAGGCATAAAACGCAGCGGATAAACGTAAATATAACGAAAAATTTCGGAACCCTAACGCAGGATCATGTATAAGATTGGACGGATTATGGTGATAATCGAATCATACCTATTACGATCTTGAATGTCACGAACTCAACGGAGATCCTTGCTATCACGACTTGTGTCTTCTTCTCGAAAACACCTCTATGGTATCCACACGAGCACCTTCAAGAGCGTCTCACGATCTTGATTACGGAGTGGATGTACTAGTAAACCTTTGATAATTCGAATTGTCTTCCTGCCTCTTTGCTGCCTCTTCTAGGGTTTTTCTATCAAAACGTGTTCTGCCTCTTAACCCTACATTATCTATTTATAATGTTTGGTTAACAGGCCCATAGCAGCAAAACCTAACCCATGTAGGTCTAGGAAAATAATAAAACGAATTTTATTATTTAATTAATAACTAAGTCATACTTAATTATTATGGGCAGAAATACAATTCTAATTTGAATTTATATTATCTTAATTAATTAAGTCTCACTTAATTAATATAATAAAAATTCAAATAATTATCAATTAATTTAAATCTATAATTTAAATTAACTATTCCTCTAAGTACTCTTTGCGTGTGACCCTATAGGCTATTATTTAATTGGCAATAATTTTATTCTCCAATAAAATTATAAACAATGAGCGGCATCTAGTAATACATCATTGCTACCCAATTAAACAATAATTAAATCGTGATTCGATAAAACCTTTCGTGATTAATGTTTCCGTGTAATACCATATATATTATAGATTAAACTCGAGGCATGTATTTAGTCATCCTCTTCAACATTTAATCCGGGTTTACTTGATCCATGAGTGGACTATGAAAACAAATCATTATTTGAGCACGGCCATGCATTTTATAGTCTCACTCAATCAAGAGGCCAATAATATCTCTCCTAATTATAGGAGGGTTAAATCCTTTATCTATCATTCATATTTCTCATACGACTCATGATATACCCGATGTCCACTTTTATCATTACCCGGTCAAAGGTAACTTTTAATGTAGTCAAAGTATATTAATCCTCGTATAAAAATATAATGATCTCAAGTCAGAGGATCATTACACCATTATCACTGTGAGTCTTTCTTATGACTTTATTAAACATGAAGAATCTCACTGTGGGTCTGTCCAGTACCATGTACTCCTGCATGTACCTATGTGTTGACTTTAGTATCCCCATACTTATAACCAATGAGATGTGGTTATCTGTCAAACAACATACTAGTCTATTTATGTATTATTATTGTCCTATAATAATAATACTCGACTAGGGACATTTAAGAATATGATATATTATATAATCTCAAGTTCAAGTCATGTACTAAACTATACAATGTGTATCATGATTCTAAGGACATTTATTATGCTAATAAATATATCGCAGTAATTAAAGTCATAATAAATATGTTTATTGAATAATCAATTGACATAAAAGTTTATCAAAATAAACATTGTATTGCCTCTAGGGCACCTACACCAACACCCCGAATGTAGGACGCACCCTAAGCCCCCAGACGAGGACAACCCGCCTGAGTACAAGGAAAGGGTCTTCCAAGCTGAGGTCAGCTGCAACCCAAAGCACTCCGCCGAGGACAACTCGTGGAGTACATTAACCCCGGAGGGATTTCAACAATTAACCCCGAAGGGCCTTCAACAATTAACCCCAGAGGGCCTTCAATAACAACAATAATAATCCACCCGAACAACTATAAATTCAACCCAATAAATATTGACCCATAAAAAATAACACATGTTGAAATTTGGGCATAACAACTACCCCCAATTCCTTGCATTATTGTAAATATAAGAGGAATTAAATATTCAACTTCTTCATCACCAACTTTCATGCTAGAGTGCGACGTAACAATATTACGATCAACATACATATTTCTACATCTTCCATTCGTTTCCTCTAAAATTTTGTACTCCACACACTTTTCAAATATTTCACGCATAATACTAACTTTTACGACGTGCCATGTAAAAACAACCCCCTTGTAACTCCTTTGCATCACCATATAATATGTTCATGCCTAATAAGGCTGCATTATGAGATTTAGGCACACCATGTGTTAGTAATTGTGCTCTAGAGACAATACTTTTTATATTTTAAGGAAAATATTTATTATTAAGGATTATGTTTTATTGATTATTATTTATTTATTATGTTTTGTTTACTGCGTAATAAATTGAAAGCATAGTAAATGTCCTTGGAATTTTGATACGTATTCTATATCTTTAAGTATGTGACTTAAAAATGAGATTATATGAATAATATCTTATTCCTAAAATTCCCTAGTCGAGTATTATTATTTAAGGACAATAATAATGCACAAAGACTAGTATGTTTCTTGACAGATGACCACATCTCATTGGTCATAGGTATGGGGATACTAAAGTCAAGAACATAAGTGCATGTCTCAATGCATGGCACTGGAATGACCCGCTGTGAGATTCTACATGTTAAGTAAATGTCATAAGTAATTCTCACTGTGATAATGGTGTAATGATCCTTAGACCTGAAATCATTATATTTCTATACGAGAATTAATATACTTTGATTACATTAAAAGTTACCTTTGACCGGGTGATGATAAAAGTGGACATTGGGTATATTATGAATCGTATGAGAAATATGAATGATCTCGATGGGATTTAATCCTCCTAATTTTAGGAGTGATATTATTGGCCTCTTGTTTGAGTGAGACTATGAAATGCACGGCCGTGCTCAAATGTTGATTTGATTTTAATAGTCTACTCATCGATCAAGAAAATAAAGATTAAATTATGAAGAGGATGACACGAGACATGCCTTGAGTTTAATCTATAATATCAAGATTAAAGAGATTATATTACATGGAACATTATTCACGAAAGGCTTAATCGAATCACCGATTTATTATTATTACTTGGGTAGCAATGATGTATTACTAGATGCCGCTCATTGTTTACAATTTTAATTAGATATTAAAATTGTTGCCAACGTAATAATAACCTACAGGGTCACACACAAAGAACGCTTGAAGGAGAAATAATTTAAATTATGAATTTAAATTAAATAAGTAATTTATTTTATTTATGATATTAATTAAGTATGACTTAATTAATTATATAAATAGAATAAATGAATTACTCAAACTAATTCCAAAATTAATAATTAATTAATTAAGTGAGACTTAATTAAATAATTTAGAATTTTGGATTAGTATTAATTATAATTGGATTATAATTAGAAAACTTATTCCTCTCTCTATATAATCTCTTTATGGGCTGATTTAATAAGATAGAGATTTTACAAAAAACCCTAGCCGCTCTGAGAGAGGAGGAAGATAGAGAGAAAAGAAGTTTTCGGGTGCTAGTACACATCAATCCTTCATGAAAAGTGTTCGTGTGGATACCGTAGAGCGTAGATCGCGAGAGCGGGATACGTGGTGATTAAACAAGCTTTGGACCTCCATTAATCTTCCATTAATGAACTGTTAAAGCTTCTAAAGGTATTTATTCTTTATCTCCGAATTAAATCTTTTGTTTTCGCATGGATCCTGCGGAGGGTTTCGCTATTTTGATTTATTTTTCGCGTTTATTCCGCTGCGTTTGTGTCACGAAACCCTTCACCATGTGTATACATGCTTCTTCATACCATTATAATTACCTCCCATTATCAAATCAAATCTCCACATTGATATTTAAGATATGCCAAGATAATAATAGAAACAATTAAAAACAAACCCATTGAGAAAACATACCTCCATTTTTCTTTTTTATTAGGCGCGCCTTAAGTAACTCCATCAACAAGCATAGTTCCTTTGACCCCCAGCCGTCAATCAAATTTTAAACAATGAAAGACCATTAATAAAATTTTAACCCATGAAGGGCCTTCAATAAAATTTTAACCCATGAAGGGTTTTCAATAAAATTTTATCCAAGAAGCGTCTTCAACAAAATTTTAACCCATGAAGGGTCTTCAATAAAATTTTACCTCATAAAGGGCCTTTAACAAAAAATAAAGGGCCTTTAACAAAATTTTAATCCATGGAGGGTCTTCAACAAAATTTTAACCCTTGAATTAACCCTTGGAGGGCCTTTAATAAAATTTTACCCATGAAGTGCTTTTAACAAAATTTTATCCATGAAGGGCCTTCAACAAAATTTTACCTATGAAAGGCTTTCAACAAAATTTTAACCCATGGAGGGTCTTCAATAAAATTTTAACCCTTGAAGGGCCTTCAATAAAATTTTTTTACATAAGATATTTCAATAAAAATTTTACCCATAAAAAGGCCTTCAACAAAATTTTAACTCATGAAGTTACTAATATATAAATTGATGTTGCTGCAATCAGTCCATAAAAAGCACCCACCGTTTTACATTTCAAACTCCTCACAAATACCAAGACAAATACAATACAACCTCCAACAGCTTATCATATTTCATTATATTGCAATAATACATATTCACATTATCACATACATATTTTTTTTAACTGCTGGCCATAAACCACCATGGCACGTCTCGCAATCAACTCAAAACTCTATATTACTCTCTTCAAATGTATATCCATAGTTATATTTATCTCCCCACAATAAGCAACACAACCATACAAATACATATACGCAGTATGTATACAACTAGTTCTTCCAATTCTCAACATATTAATGCACCGCCTTATTTAATCACCTCTTTCAAGTTTTCTTAATATTTATATTACCTTTAAAAAATATTATGCATGCAATGAGTGTGATGCATGCAATGAATGCGATAAATTTAAATGCAAAAATTAACTCTCACCTCCCATAATTGTCCTATGATCGGTATCTCCACAACAGACATCCCACACAGAGCCATCATTTAGAAAACATGCATCAACGGGGCATCTCGAGTTGATACTCCTCCTGAGAAGAATCACATATTTGGGGTAATTCATACCGATACCGATGTATATTGTACACATATCATATCGAGACAAATATTTTAAAACTTATTTTGTATTGGCGTCGACCCTTGATGAGGGGAAGAAACTTTAATAAAAATTTACCTCATAAAAGACCTTTAATAAAATTTTACCATATAGAAGACCTTTAATAAAACCTTTAATAAAATTTTACCCATGCAGGGCCTTCAATAAAAATTAAATCTATCAATGACCTTCAATAAAAATTAAACACACGAAGGACGAATAAAATTTTACTCGTCAAGGTCCTTCAATAATAAAATTTTACTCATCAAGGCCTTCCATAAATTTTATCCCAAGAAGGGTCTTCGATAATATTATTACCCCATGGCATGAAGGGCCTTCACTAAAAATTTACCAATGAAGAGTTTTCAATAAAAAATTTACTCCATGAAAAGCCTTAATAAAATTTACCCATTGAGGGTCTTCAATAAACTTTTACCAAATAAGAGATTTCAATAAAACATTTACCATTGAAACGCCTTCCATAAAAGTTTAACCATTGAATGACTTTCAATAAAAATTAATTAAATAAAATTGAACTCATGAAGTTCTTCCATTTTTTTACTGTGGGGGGATTGACCTTGGCGTCGACCCCAATGGTATTATTAGAACCAACCTCCGTTTCTGTAATCTCCATTCATTATGAGGATATGCACTATTATAAACATTATCCCTACCCCTCACAACTTCACTACTAGGCCTCCAATTATCATGCTAAATAAAAATTTCTATCATCAAAATTATTCATACCCCTTATTCCTCCGTTTTTCCTACAAAAATCAATATATGCAACAATACAACCGATAATAAAAATATATCAAGAAAATTTGATTGTACATGGAAGGCGTGCCTTAAGAGAATTGAGAGATGATGTATGACTTCAAGTTGATGATGAGTGTTTCTCATCCTTATAGAAATTAACTACTGCTACATAGATGGCTTCATTCATTATTTTGGGGTCTCGCCCTAACGAGCATGTGGCACTCACTAAGATTCAAGTAATTCTCATTTACATAAGAATAGTCCATTAGAACAACGCTTTAAATCGGTAGAGCTCGAATTTGAGAAAATCATTATAGCAAAAAGTTTGACGCGTCTTATAAGAACACGTGAGATTTCAATGATAAGGCTTCATGCAATCTGTGAACTCGCATAATAATTACTCAAATTGAATAAAAATATTAGAATATTAGAGGCCAATAGGCCATGGAAATACACTGCGGGGAGCTAAGAACATCACAAAAATCTCTATCACGTTAATCATTCCTACCCCTTATACTCCAGTTTCTAGGTCCCTAGTATTATCATCACCAAAATCATTCCTAACCCCTTATTCTCCAATTTCTAGATCATAGTATCATCATCACCAGAATCATTCCTAACCCCTTATTCTTTAATTTCTAGGTCCCATAGTCACAATAATCATGCTACCCCTTATTCTTCTTGAAGGGTCTTCAATACAATTTTACTCATAAAGCGCTGAGGGCACTCACTAAAATTTTAACAATGAATAGTCTTCAATAAAATTTTATCCCCATGAAGCGTTGAGGGCCTTCAATAATATATTACCAATAAAGTGTGTTCAATAAAGGGTCTTACTAAAATTTTACCCCGTGAAGGCCTTCAGTAAAAAATATCTTACCTGCAAAAATTCAACCAACAAAAATATATAAAGAAAGTTAGATTTTTTTTACCTATAAGTGCCTTGAGAGATGGAGATGGAGATGCAGCTCGTCATAAAAGTCAGCTGTCCAGGATTTTTCTGGGCTTCTCCACTTTAAAATAAAATATTAGACCATCTTTAAATTGTAAAAATTTTGTTATCTTCGTGTGAGCTGTAAAATCATCCAATTCTGACTTCTAAAACTCAAGTTATAGCTGAAACCGTGATTGCAGCGCAAGCTCTCCCATAAATCCGAATTTTCATCTAATAGACGCGCTTTGTGAGATGGAGATGCAGCTGCTGATAATTGTGTCTCATGTGCAAGTATCCTTCTCCATGTATTTGTTATTCAATTAACCGTAACCTCCTTCCCCGAATCAGATGTGGATTTCATCATAATGTTCTAAAGCAATTGCCAGTAGGTTTCCTGAACTGAGTAGAATTCTTTGGTGAAATTCGAAGCTGTCTTTTCTCTCCAGTTTCAGACTGATACTAGATATATTCATCTTATTTTTCACTTATGAATTAAAGAGAAATCAATAAGCTTTGAGTGAGATGTAAAATCATCCAAATCCGACTTCTAAAACTTAAGATATGACCCCACCAATGTATGTAACGCATGTAGTACAATACATACGAATTTTCTTCTACTCTGACTCTAAAATCGATTACCCTTCAACCATTAAGCCATACTTGAGACCTTATACTTGAAACCATGATGAGAACCATAACCTATTGAAAGCCAACAACCCATACATATCTTTTTCACTATCTCCCCCTTCGATGTCTCCCATAGCCGCCTTTGATGTCCATCTTGAAAACCTTTAAAACCCTAGATTTGATTTAACATCTTTCTTCCTAAGATGTGGATTTGCCCTCTTTCTAGCGCCAATTTATGGATGAAGGAATTTGGTAACAACAAAATTTGAGGTCCATCGCCATAATCAAGATCTAGGGTAGTGTTTTTTACCTGAAAAGTCGCCGGGGTGGTTGATGAATATTGGAGGCTGAGATTGTTAGGGTCTTTTAGTTGGTGGGGGCTCTCAACGTCCAACCCCTAACAATGTGCCTACGTACCCCTATTTATAGGGGATCAAGCCCGACCACGTAGTTCTTGCTGAAGTAGAAGCCCGTTAGGAAAAGTCCACCTTATCCACCCCCTTATTCAACACCTTATTCAACCCTTATTCGATAATCGAAACCTAGTTGGAAGATGTCTCTACATAGAGGCTTGTTTGGATAATCCAAAGCCTAGTATATGCTCAAGGACTTCATGAATCCGACGTTGACCCGGAAACCATGGGCTCTAGTCGGTCCACTACAGCTATTTCCCAGATACCTTGACTAAAGGCTAACACTAGATCCACCCCGAATGCATGACGCGCCCTAAGCCCCCAGACGAGGACAACCCGCCTGAGTACAGGGAAAAGGTCTTCCAAACTGAGATCAGTTGCAACCCAAAACTCCCCACCGAGGACAACTCGTGGAGTACAGAGCAATGATCTTCAATAATTAACACCGAAGGGCCTTCAACAATTAAACTCGGAGGGCCTGCATTAATGATTAACCCGGAGGGCCTTCAATAACATCAATAATAATCCACCCGAATAACTATAAATTCAGTCCAATAAATATTGGCCCATAAAAAATAACACATGTTGAAATTTGAGCATAATACAAAGAAGAGAAACAAGATAGGTAATTCGAACGTCACTGAGAGCAAGCCCAATATTAATTCTAAAATATCTATAACTATTACTATATTTTATAAATAAAAAACTAAAATTTTATATTAAAATAAAAATTCTGCTCTAATACTTTATTTTAAAGTAAAACCAACTTAGTTAAAAACTTATAAATTTTAGATTTGAAATATAACAAATATTACTACAATTAAAAATATGATTATAGTTAAATATAGAAATAAGTTCATTGAATATAAAACTAAGCTATACATCCAACTATCAAAAGTATAGTTATGAATTAATAATTTTATAAATTTAATTTTATATTTTAACTATATAATCAAATATAATTATGTATTAAACTTTTTTTGGAAGAGGGAAAAATAATGAATATGAAGATTTACCAACCAATATGCATCCATTCCTTTTTATACGATACTGTATGTAATTTTTAGTATAAATAAAAAGAATTTTACTTCATTTTTAAAATAAATTTTTAATAAAAGTATTTTTAAAATCCTTCTATTCAGAAAAAGAATTATTAAAAAATATTGAATAAAACTCTTTTTATTTAGATCATCGGAGAGAATACTAATTTGGATGATTAAAGATTATCTTATAAGGGATTGTTCAAAATGGTGATATCAAATGATTTGTTTATAAGTAATAAAAGATTAGGGAGCCTAATATACATCTCAGTAAGTTACGTGAGATATATAGGATTTCATATACAAACATGGGAGATGGATATTTTTGTAAAATAGATTCATTTAAAATTTTACTAATATTTTATTATTTTGTATTAAAATCTTAAGAAATTATCTTAGATTCCTTTTTCTCAAGTAATAAATAGTAGAGGATCTCAACTGATTCAAATTTTAGATTATTTATATTTGGTTCATTCAAAAATTTTAAACTCAGAATTTGAATTCAAATTATTATTGAATTAAATATTTTATTTAAATTTAATTCACTAATGAAAAATTACGTTTCACATATATGATTGCAAATACTACTCACGAAAATCTCATAAATATCACTCATGACTTTAGTATTCATGAACGTCATAGTTTAAAACTCGTTCTCTCGAATAATTTATAAATATTTCTAATTAGTTTACTCAATTTTTATTTTATGATTATAAAAAAAACACATAAAAATATAAAAAAATACAATGATAAATCTAAATTTCAATATCAAGATAACACAAATTAGTTGAATGATATAATTATATTTTAGAATATAACATTGTTTTAAATTATAATATAACATATATTATGATTCAACACTAGTATTAATAAATTAATGTATAAACTTAACAAACATAAATAATATTGAATGAGTAAAAAAATTAGTATAAATTAATTTGCAGATAAATATATGCACAATTATTTATTATGAATCACGTACATGAGTTATATTTACGATGTATGCATTGGAGATATTCTAAAGGTTAATATTTCTTCATTCTGGTAAATTGTGATCTTGCACATTTGGTAATTAAGACTCCACATTTGTTAAAATTTTATGGCATTACGAATGGCTTGATCTTGACCATCGTTTGTAACTCCTAATGCGTTATTCCACATGCACTAAAACAATTTCTCAAACAACCAAGTAAAAGTTTACTTACACTCATTCGCTAGCATTGTGGATTGTCTATGATAATTTATACCTCTAAAAATTATAAAAATGATAATGGCAAAAGTACTAGGAATTTTATATGTAACATCCAACACCATCATACCACTGAAACGCAATTATACATCTTATGCTCTTCCATTTTCCTAGACATGTTCTCTAATACCTGATTTTCATCATTTTCAATTGCATAACAAAATTAGGAGTCACGAGCATTTTCTACCCATGTTACTTCTACATATTTTTAAATGGCTAGATACTTGTTGTGGAGCAGTTATTGAATCACTATAACTTTCAAAAATTATCAATTAAAACGAGAGTCGCCTCTCTCTCCCCGTTTCCCCTTTCCCCCTTTCCCCCTTTCCCAAACCCTAATATCTCTTTTCTCTTCTTTACCAAATCTTCTCTTATTTCTTTTCTTTCGATTGAATCCTTTCTACCTCATGTCTCCTTTGATGATTTTGTTTCTTCTGTTCCTTGTTTCGATTTTGGAGCTCTATTTACTGGATTGGTTTACCTATGTGTTGCTTTTACACACGAGATCTCGAGCCAAACTATCAGTTTCTACATCTCTGTATTTGGAATCTGATAGTCTTGAAAAGAGAATACAACAAGTTGCAGGTTTATCTCCCATGCAAATCGTTGAAGATTTGGAAAAATCAACAATGGATACACAAGGGAAGAGAGATCGATGTATCTCTAAAGAAAAGGGTAAACAAGTTTTATCTTCTCACTTTGCTCTTTATTCCAATGATTTTGAAATTAAATTTGGGTTTGCTGTGAATGACAATCTTGATAGCTTAAGTAAGGATATGATTGCTTCCTTTGAATCTAGCTTGATGACAAATGGGTATGCCTTGTCTCGTATGAATCTCCTATGTTTGTTTGATATATCACCGCAACCTTTGCACATGACCCGTTTGATCAATGTTGTCTGTGAAAACTATATTTGTGTTAAAGTGGATCTTCCTGACCTTTTCTATACTCGATTTTACTCTAACTTGTTTCTTAAAAATGAGAATATCTTGGTAAATCCAATTTATTTTCAAGACAAACATGTTTTAACTAGTACGAGTTTTGTTACCTCTTCGCCCTCTTCTTTATGTCGGAATTATGGTTGGTGCAAAAGTTTTGTTTTACACAGAATGAAAATGGTTAATTTTATCAAGATTATTTCGATTGGGTTGGAAATTATGGATTCTGTGAAAATTTATAGAGGAATGACTTGTGTTTTACTGTATAAGGAAGACACGTTAGGTAAAACTAGTCATCACTTAGTGGCAAGTGGGTACAGAGATGAAACCTTGGGTTCTGACAATGAGATGTCAAATCATGATCTATTTGCAAGTGACACTTCTTTGCAGGTTAATGAGCAAGGTGGATGGGTTATTGGTGAGGACTCTAGGCCTACCTGTGGCTTTGCTGGTGAAGAACAATTAAAAGATGGTCTTGATCGGTTCAACTACACCATGATGTTGTGGAGTTTGGAGCTTGAGATACAGATGCACGAGGTGTACGAGTCTTTTACAGGATGATGGTGAACTCCTCTGGCACCATCACGTGTGGGACTGCATGCAAGGCTTTGCCACAACCACCACAAACTGAAGGGTAATTGCAGCAGGGATCACGAGTTGCAGGAAGTTTGTAATCGTTGTAGGTTTTTCACATGAACTTTTGAGGGGTTATTCTTCCCCCGTTGAATGCTTCTTATGACCGGCCTCTAATTTTGCTAGATTTAGGTACCTCTTCGTTTGTAACATTTGAGACTCGACATTGTATTTCCTTTAATTCAAATTAATAAAATATACAAAACTTAGCTAAAAAATGAGTAAAGTACACTTCGTGTACTTGCATTTAGTGTGTCAGACCACTTGAGATATTTCATTTCAAAAACTACCACATGCTATACTCGATTTCTGTCTTTTCTATGTATTGCGTGATTCCGTCAAATTCATATAATACCGTCTGTTTACTTGAGGGTATTTGTGACTTTTTACTAAAAAAGTTAATCTAAATAACATAATCAAGCTAAAGCTCCGGTTCAACACATACTTTCACAACTTTACCTGCTCTTATATACTTCCATTTCTTATTCTAGAATTTGTCAAATTGAAGCACCAGAACTTTTCTATTATTCTTGTTATAGGGAGAAACTGGTATAACAGTAATTTGGAGGTTTGCTGGAATCACGGAGCAAAATATGATGATTTTGCTATGAACTTGATGAAGAACGCGAAGAACACGGGAGGAAAGTGATGGATTTTGGTAGCTGATCTTGTTGTTGATTCGTTAGAAGGCCAGAGAAAATATGTGTTCTCTTGCTGCCAACTGTTGTCTCAACTGAAACAAGAGGCCTACGTACCCTTTATATAGGGGTTCAAGCCACACGTAGTTCTTGGAGGACAAGTTACCTATATGGGCTAGGTATTGGTCCGGTCCATCAGGCCCAAATCCTTAGACGTGCTGGGCTTTGGCCCAAGTCTGTGCGGATGTGGAGGGCAAACTTCCCATATGTCTGTAACTGCCATGGCCCAAGCCCGTTAGGCTCTGGGGGCTGTCATGGAGTTATAGAGCAAGGGGTTCCCGTAGGGAGTTATGCGCGATATGGCCTCGTGGGAGCGGTTGTGCGTGATGTGGCCTCACGGGAGCAGTATGTAGAGGTGATCATGTACGGATCCCTTGATGAGATGAGAGCCCGTGGGACTAGTTGTCTTCAAATCGATAAGTATGTTGAGATATTACCCTGGAGGGCCTTCTGTAGTCTTCAGATTAGCAAATAATACCAAGTGAGGTGAGCCCATGAGGCTAGGAGCTTTTCAGCTAGTTATGAGAAATCCGTGCTAAGTGCTCCGGGCTAGCGAAGCGATCCGGAGGCAGTGAGCCGGGCCAAGCGAGCCGGGCTGAGGGCCTCTCTGGCAAATCTATGCGACCTGGGAGGTGATGATGAGAAGTGAACCGGGCTGGGGGCCGGTTCTCCTCTCTCTTCCTTCTTGAAGCTGAGTGAGTTTAGGCTGGTGAGCTAGCGATGCGACCTCACGCTAGGCCAAGGGCCTTAGAATATCTTTTCATCCTTAAAGCGATGCGAACCGAATAGAGCGGTCCGGACGAACGACCCGGGCTGAGGTCCTTTTTCTATCAGATCAATGCGATCTGGAAGTGAGGTGATGAGAAGCGAACCGAGCTGGGGGCCGGTTCTCTTCTCTCTTCCTTATTGAAGCTGAATGAGTCTAAGGCTGGTGAGCTAGCGATGTGACCTCACGCTAAGCCAAGGGCCTTAGAATATTTTATCATCATTAACACGATGCGAGCTGGATGTGGGTTTTGAAGTCACGTGAGCCCAGATGCGAGGTGGGCCGGCCAACTTATGTCATTGGGCCTGCCTAGGACCCATGTCTAAATATTGGGCATAACAACTACCCCCCGATTCCTCCTCGCCATTAACGATGCGAGGTGGAATCAGATAATAACTGATACCATAGACCTTTCATGCGAAACGACCTGCTAAGCCTTTAGGATTGAGTGAAATATTTTCTGAGAAGTACCCCAGGCTAGCGATCTGGGCTCCATGCGAACCGGACCGGTGACATCGCACCCTTTAGCTGTCAATTTGGAGAATGATGATGTGATCCGGGTGATTGATCTGGAAAATTATTAGCTCGTTCTCGAGGACTCCGATGGCGAGGCCTATGTACCTCCCGACTAGCTCAGGCTTGAGAAGCCGATCTATATAGGCGCGGAGCCTGTGGGTGATGGTGCGAGCAGCTCCTCAACGAGACCATCTTCTCATCGAGTGCTCGCGGCTCGCGATTTGAGAACCAATTTGACCTCAGAGTCGCTGGTCGAGGCGGAAAAGCCATCGAGGGCTCAGCTAAGAAACGTCCTGCAAAGTGAACTCGGACTGAGTCCGGTACACATCGATATCACTTCACATTTATCATTCTGTTCGCATCGCATCCATATGTTTCATGTTTGCACTGTTGCATCACATTATTATTTTTTATAGCTGCTTCCATGTCACTTTACTTTTACTTTTGGCCTCGCATGGGGAGCCCGGTTCGTTCATCTTGGAACTAAATGGCCTCGCACCTATGCTAGCCTGAGCTCGTCCCAACGGGGCCCGTGGTTGTGGCCTCGCATCGTTCACTTATGTGGCGACGGAGCCCCACGTCGCATTGCTTGGCTGGCCGATAGGCCTCGCCTAGCTTTGTAATTTCTGGCCGCACATTGACGTAGCCCAACCCGAACTGCATGAACTTCAACAATTATTGATACATAGTGAACGGAGTTGAAGGATATGAGCTAGCTATAAGATTGTGAGCTAGCTAGTATGGCTTTGATTAGAAGACCATGTAGAACCGCATAGTGAAGGGAGCTCGTGTGAGACCGGTTAGCGAAGGGAGCTCAAGTTATGCCGGCTAACGAGGTGAGCTCATATCAGTCCAGCTCATGAATTGAAGCGCACTAGAATCGGGTCGCTTCTCATAATGCCTTGATGATGATTTAGTACATGATTTGTTCCTTGTGATGATGGCTCGTAGGCCTCGCTTCATGATGCTGGCTCGTCAGCCTCGCATCATGAAGCTGGCCCAAAGCTGGCACATCGGCCTCGCCTCATGATGCTGGCTCGTCAGCCTCGCATCATGAAGCTGGCCCAAAGCTGGCACGTCGGCCTCGCCTCATGATGCTGGCTCGCCAGCCTCACATCATGAAGCTGGCCCAAAGTTGGCTCATCAGCCTCGCCTCGTGACTAAAAGCTTTTAATGTATTCAAACATAACCATTCAATGTCTCCATTTTTTAGAGTAACCCGAGGTCACACTGGATCTTTGATTGTGGGGTCTCCTTTAAGATGAACCAGACTGATATTTAGGCTTGGTTGAAGACGCTGACCAATTCACATCGCTTCATTGGGCACCGACTATGCCTCGCACTTGTATTGACTCGATTTATTTCCAACGCTTTTAAACTTTTCAATCTTCATTCTGCTCGGATCCCTTTATTTTATGCATGCTTTATACTCTGCTCGTCTCGCATGTTACATCTCCATACTGCGTGTTTCTTTTGATTTTGCACAACTATTTTGTGGTCGCTTTAATGACCTCATATCACTTAGCTTTTCTTCACATATTTTTGGCCTCGCACGGGGGGCCTTCCGCCTCACGTGCTGGATTCGGGGGCCTCGCCTCAGTGTTTTTAGTTCGATCTCTCTCCAGCTTTATCCTTTGGTCATGTTCCGTTAGTCTTCTCCCGATCCTATCAAAAACACTGGTGGACTTTGCCTCGGAGGGGGCTGGGCCATGAAGCGACCTGTGAGGGGTCTCATGGGCCTGCCACACCTGACTGTGACTTCTCGAGTTATCCCATCGGGGAGATCTATTACTGTTGATGTCTCTGTGTGATGGAGCCGGTCCTTGTTCATGTCTTCGGCCTCCACCTTTTTCACTTACCAAAGACTGGGCTTCCTCATTTCTTCATTTGCCTTGATTATCTCCTCTCTTCTCTGAGAGGGGACCTCTCCGGTCTACGAGCACGATGTAGGGACCTAGCACGCTCGCGATGACGAGGGGGTCCTTCCGCTTCATGTGCCGGACTCAGGGGTCTCTCCTTAGTGTTTTTTGATCGGGCTCTCTCCAGCTTTATCCTTAGATCGTGCTCTGTTAGTCTTCTCCCGACCCTGTCAAAAACACTGGTTGCCTTCGCCTCAGAGGGGGCTGGGCCATGAAGCGACCTGGGAGGGGTCTCATGGGCCTGCCGCACCTGACTGGGGGAACCTCATCCCACTCTAGTGATTCATCATTTCCTGCATCTACGGCTTCATCATCGAAGTCATTCATGAGGTCATGAGGCTTCACGGTCGACCAGAGCTGCTTAGACTTATTGGCCCTCCTCATTCTTCGCCGGGCGCTCGTGCTAGCCTTCCTAGAGGCGCTTCTCCTCTCCACTCGCCTTATTCTTTTGTTGACCTAGAGCATCTGCTGACCCATCTCATCCAAGAATTCCAAGAGTTTGGGGTCGGTCTGAGGCGGGTTCTCGTTGGTATTTCTCGGGGTCTCGTCATCCTCAGCTCTATCACTTTCTGAATGATTTCCGGTTCTCCTAGAGTTAGACATCCTTCTCCCTCAGATGTCAAGTCCCCTCCTTCTAGCGCCAATTGTTATAGGGAGAAACTGGTATAACAGTAATTTGGAGGTTTGCTGGAATCACGGAGCAAAATATGATGATTTTGCTATGAACTTGATGAAGAACGCGAAGAACACGGGAGGAAAGTGATGGATTTTGATAGCTGATCTTGTTGTTGATTCGTTAGAAGGCCAGAGAAAATATGTGTTCTCTTGCTGCCAACTGTTGTCTCAACTGAAACAAGAGGCCTACGTACCCTTTATATAGGGGTTCAAGCCATACGTAGTTCTTGGAGGACAAGTTACCTATATGGGCTAGGTATTGGTCCGGTCCATCAGGCCCAAATCCTTAGACGTGCTGGGCTTTGGCCCAAGTCTGTGCGGATGTGGACGGCAAACTTCCCATATGTCTGTAACTGCCATGGCCCAAGCCCGTTAGGCTCTGGGGGCTGTCATGCAGTTGTAGAGCAAGGGGTTCCCGTAGGGAGTTATGCGCGATATGGCCTCGCGGGAGCAGTTGTGCGTGATGTGGCCTCACGGGAGCAGTATGTAGAGGTGATCATGTGCAGATCCCTTGATGAGATGAGAGCCCGTGGGGCTAGCTGTCTTCAAATCGATAAGTATGTTGAGATATTACCCCGGAGGGCCTTCTGTAGTCTTCAGATTAGCAAATAATACCAAGTGAGGTGAGCCCATGAGGCTAGGAGCTTTTCAGCTAGTTATGAGAAATCCGTGCTAAGTGCTCCGGGCTAGCGAAGCGATCCGGAGGCAGTGAGCCGGGCCAAGCGAGCCGGGCTGAGGGCCTCTCTGGCAAATCTATGCGACCTGGGAGGTGATGATGAGAAGTGAACCGGGATGGGGGCCGGTTCTCCTCTCTCTTCCTTCTTGAAGCTGAGTGAGTTTAGGCTGGTGAGCTAGCGATGCGACCTCACGCTAGGCCAAGGGCCTTAGAATATTTTTTCATCCTTAAAGCGATGCGAACCGAATAGAGCGGTCCGGACGAATGACCCGGGCTGAGGTCCCTTTTCTATCAGATCAATGCGACCTGGAAGAGAGGTGATGAGAAGCGAACCGAGCTGGGGGCCGGTTCTCTTCTCTCTTCCTTATTGAAGCTGAATGAGTCTAAGGCTGGTGAGCTAGCGATGTGACCTCACGCTAAGCCAAGGGCCTTAGAATATTTTATCATCATTAGCACGATGCGAGCTGGATGTGGGCTTTGAAGTCACGTGAGCCCAGATGCGAGGTGGGCCGGCTAACTTATGTCATTGGGCCTGCCTAGGACCCATGTCTAAATATTGGGCATAACAACTACCCCCCGATTCCTCCTCGCCATTAACGATGCGAGGTGGAATCAGATAATAACTGATACCATAGACCTTTCATGCGAAACGACCTGCTAAGCCTTTAGGATTGAGTGAAATATTTTCTGAGAAGTACCCCAGGCTAGCGATCTGGGCTCCATGCGAACCGGACCGGTGACATCGCACCCTTTAGCTATCAATTTGGAGAATGATGATGTGATCCGGGTGATTGATCTGGAAAATTATTAGCTCGTCCTCGAGGACTCCGATGGCGAGGCCTATGTACCTCCCGACTAGCTCAGGCTTGAGAAGCCGATCTATATAGGCGCGGAGTCTGTGGGTGATGGTGCGAGCAGCTCCTCAACGAGACCATCTTCTCATCGAGTGCTCGCGGCTCGCGATTTGAGAACCAATTTGACCTCAGAGTCGCTGGTCGAGGCGGAAAAGCCATCGAGGGCTCAGCTAAGAAACGTCCTGCAAAGTGAGCTCGGACTGAGTCCGGTACACATCGATATCACTTCACATTTATCATTCTGTTCGCATCACATCCATATGTTTCATGTTTGCACTGTTGCATCACATTATTATTTTTTATAGCTGCTTCCATGTCACTTTACTTTTACTTTTGGCCTCGCATGGGGGGCCCGGTTCGTTCATCTTGGAACTAAATGGCCTCGCACCTATGCTAGCCTGAGCTCGTCCCAACGGGGCCCGTTTTTGTGGCCTCGCATCGTTCACTTATGTGGCGACGGAGCCCCACGTCGCATTGCTTGGCTGGCCGATAGGCCTCGCCTAGCTTTGTAATTTCTGGCCGCACATTGACGTAGCCCGACCCGAACTGCATGAACTTCAACAATTATTGATACATAGTGAACGGAGTTGAAGGATATGAGCTAGCTATAAGATTGTGAGCTAGCTAGTCTGGCTTTGATTAGAAGCCCATGTAGAACCGCATAGTGAAGGGAGCTCGTGTGAGACCGGTTAGCGAAGGGAGCTCAAGTTATGCCGGCTAACGAGGTGAGCTCATATCAGTCCGGCTCATGAATTGAAGCGCACTAGAATCGGGTCGCTTCTCATAATGCCTTGATGATGATTTAGTACATGATTTGTTCCTTGTGATGATGGCTCGTAGGCCTCGCTTCATGATGCTGGCTCGTCAGCCTCGCATCATGAAGCTGGCCCAAAGCTGGCACATCGGCCTCGCCTCATGATGCTGGCTCGTCAGCCTCGCATCATGAAGCTGGCCCAAAGCTGGCACATCGGCCTCGCCTCATGATGCTGGCTCGTCATCCTCGCATCATGAAGCTGGCCCAAAGTTGGCTCGTCAGCCTCGCCTCGTGACTAAAAGCTTTTAATGTATTCAAACATAACCATTCAATGTCTCCATTTTTTAGAGTAACCCGAGGTCACACTGGATCTTTGATTGTGGGGTCTCCTTTAAGATGAACCAGACTGATATTTAGGCTTCGTTGAAGACGCTGACCAATTCACATCGCTTCATTGGGCACCGACTATGCCTCGCACTTGTATTGACTCGATTTATTTCCAACGCTTTTAAACTTTTCAATCTTCATTCTGCTCGGATCCCTTTATTTTATGCATGCTTTAATACTCTGCTCGTCTCGCATGTTACATCTCCATGCTGCGTGTTTCTTTTGATTTTGCACAACTATTTTGTGGTCGCTTTAATGACCTCACATCACTTAGCTTTTCTTCACATATTTTTGGCCTCGCACGAGGGGCCCGATTCGTATGCCTTAGAACCGAGTGGCCTCGCACCAATGCTGGCCTGAGTTTGTTCCAAAGGGGCCCGTGGTTATGGCCTCGCATCGTTCACTTATGTGACGACGGGGCTCCACGTCGCGTTGCCTGGCTGGCCGTTAGGCCTCGCCTAACTTTGCAATTTCTGGCCACACATTGTCATAGCTAATTCTGATCGCTTTGAGGGACTGCATTGTTGTATTGATTAACAGACTTCCTTACTTTTCATGTTTGCAAAATGACCAACTGCTTCCAGGTCGCTACTCCAGAGCTCGTTTCTATTTGCCCATTTATATCTGGCCTCGCATGAGGGGGCCCAGTTCGAGTTTCTTCGAAATGAAGTGGCCTCGCCTTCGTGCTGGCCTGTGCTTCGCTGTAACGGGACCCGTGGCTTTGGCCTCGCGTCGTTAGCCTTTATTTTTATGGCCTCGCGTCGCTGGCGCCACGTCGCGTCGCTTAGCTGGCCGTTAGGCCTCGCCGCGTTCGCGTGTTTTGGCCACACATTATCATAGTCCGGACCTATATCAGCTCGAAGAGGTGTTTATATAACATTACTACCCCACGAGACTTAGGATGATTTATTCATACGAAGTCTTGAAATAAATAATGTTGCCGGTAGTTCCCAAGAGTCGATCATAATGGGCCCGAGTTTGGGGAACCATTGTTGGGCGCTATCCCTAAGAGATGCGGCGAAGAGCCGACGGCGGGCTAGAGTGGAAACCTGGTAGACCTCCATCTCAGTATTGAAGCGGATTATATATTTGGTTGGATCAGTATCACCATTGAAAGTGACGTTAGGATTGTTGCTGAAGATGGCGGGCAGAGGTGCGACCCGGATCTCATTAGTGAAAGGCGACTGAGAGGAGATAGGATTTTGAACATTTTTCTCCTTTTCCATGCACTCCAAGAGCTGTATAAGATCGTCCACGCGAAGGTTTCCCAGTCTCTCCTCGTTATTGTTTTCATTGTTGTCTCTATGTGATGGAGGCAGTGCTTGCTCAGGCCTTCGGCCTCTGCCTTCTCCACTTATCGCGGACTAAGCCTCATCATTTCTTCCCCTGGAAGGGGGCCTCTCCGGTCTATGAGCACGGTGCGGGGACCTGGCACGCTCGCGATGGCGAGGGGGTCCTTCCGCCTCACGTGCTGGATTCGGGGGCCTCGCCTCAGTGTTTTTAGTTCGATCTCTCTCCAGCTTTATCCTTAGGTCATGTTCCGTTAGTCTTCTCCCGATCCTATCAAAAACACTGGTGGACTTCGCCTCGGAGGGGGCTGGGCCATGAAGCGACCTGTGAGGGGTCTCATGGGCCTGCCACACCTGACTGTGACTTCTCGAGTTATCCCATCGGGGAGATCTATTACTGTTGATGTCTCTATGTGATGGAGTCGGTCCTTGTTCATGTCTTCGGCCTCCACCTTTTTCACTTACCAAAGACTGGGCTTCCTCATTTCTTCATTTGCCTTGATTATCTCCTCTCTTCTCTGAGAGGGGACCTCTCCGGTCTACGAGCACGATGTAGGGACCTAGCACGCTAGCGATGACGAGGGGGTCCTTCCGCTTCATGTGCCGGACTCAGGGGTCTCTCCTTAGTGTTTTTTGATCGGGCTCTCTCCAGCTTTATCCTTAGATCGTGCTCTGTTAGTCTTCTCCCGACCCTGTCAAAAACACTGGTTGCCTTCGCCTCAGAGGGGGCTGGGCCATGAAGCGACCTGGGAGGGGTCTCATGGGCCTGCCGCGCTTGACTGGGGGCACCTCATCCCACTCTAGTGATTCATCATTTCCTGCATCTACGGCTTCATCATCGAAGTCATTCATGAGGTCATGAGGCTTCACGGTCGACCAGAGCTGCTTAGACTTGTTGGCCCTCCTTATTCTTCACCGGGCGCTCGTGCTAGCCTTCCTAGATGCGTTTCTCCTCTCCACTCGCCTTATTCTTTTGTTGACCTCGAGTATCTGCTGACCCATCTCATCCAAGAATTCCAAGAGTTTGGGGTCGGTCTGAGGCGGGTTCTCGTTGGTATTTCTCGGGGTCTCGTCATCCTCAGCTCTATCACTTTCTGAATGATTTCCGGTTCTCCTAGAGTTAGACATCCTTCTCCCTCAGATGTCAAGTCCCCTCCTTCTAGCGCCAATTGTTATAGGGAGAAACTGGTATAACAGTAATTTGGAGGTTTGCTGGAATCACGGAGCAAAATATGATGATTTTGCTATGAACTTGATGAAGAACGCGAAGAACACGGGAGGAAAGTGATGGATTTTGATAGCTGATCTTGTTGTTGATTCGTTAGAAGGCCAGAGAAAATATGTGTTCTCTTGCTGCCAACTGTTGTCTCAACTGAAACAAGAGGCCTACGTACCCTTTATATAGGGGTTCAAGCCACACGTAGTTCTTGGAGGACAAGTTACCTATATGGGCTAGGTATTGGTCCGGTCCATCAGGCCCAAATCCTTAGACGTGCTGGGCTTTGGCCCAAGTCTGTGCGGATGTGGACGGCAAACTTCCCATATGTCTGTAACTGCCATGGCCCAAGCCCGTTAGGCTCTGGGGGCTGTCATGGAGTTGTAGAGCAAGGGGTTCCCGTAGGGAGTTATGCGCGATATGGCCTCGCGGGAGCGGTTGTGCGTGATGTGGCCTCACGGGAGCAGTATGTAGAGGTGATCATGTACGGATCCCTTGATGAGATGAGAGCCCGTGGGGCTAGCTGTCTTCAAATCGATAAGTATGTTGAGATATTACCCCGGAGGGCCTTCTGTAGTCTTCAGATTAGCAAATAATACCAAGTGAGGTGAGCCCATGAGGCTAGGAGCTTTTCAGCTAGTTATGATAAATCCGTGCTAAGTGCTCCGGGCTAGCGAAGCGATCCGGAGGCAGTGAGCCGGGCCAAGCGAGCCGGGCTGAGGGCCTCTCTGGCAAATCTATGCGACCTGGGAGGTGATGATGAGAAGTGAACCGGGCTGGGGGCCGGTTCTCCTCTCTCTTCCTTCTTGAAGCTGAGTGAGTTTAGGCTGGTGAGCTAGCGATGCGACCTCACGCTAGGCCAAGGGCCTTAGAATATCTTTTCATCCTTAAAGCGATGCGAACCGAATAGAGCGGTCCGGACGAACGACCCGGGCTGAGGTCCCTTTTCTGTCAGATCAATGCGACCTGAAAGAGAGGTGATGAGAAGCGAACCGAGCTGGGGGCCGGTTCTCTTCTCTCTTCCTTATTGAAGCTGAATGAGTCTAAGGCTGGTGAGCTAGCGATATGACCTCACGCTAAGCCAAGGGCCTTAGAATATTTTATCATCATTAGCACGATGCGAGCTGGATGTGGGCTTTGAAGTCACGTGAGCCCAGATGCGAGGTGGGCCGGCCAACTTATGTCATTGGGCCTGCCTAGGACCCATGTCTAAATATTGGGCATAACAATTCTCATATAGATATGATCTGTGTCTTCGCTGATCTTCATAACCATCTTTAATAGCTCTAACTAAAAGCACAAGAAGAAGGGGAAATGGAGATGCAGTTATCTCAAATCCTCCCAAATCCTGCAAGAGGCGGAAGCTGATTTAGTGTATCTATGCCTAAGAAGTATAGATAAGCATGCTCTTGTAATAAACCATTGGGATCTCAACTTGGTTAATAACTAAATCCATCCGAGGGGAATTCCGTGGAGGTGAAAATGTAGGCATAAGAGTGTATTCACAATTGTGGTGCATATTAGAATTACTTGCCCTCCTCAATTAGCTCATATCCACATAATCCACACATAAATATTTTGACAACTCAACAGCTGTCTCCTAAATGAAACACAAACGCACACAACACATTAAATTGAAATAGCAATCCAATACTTGTTTTCACAGACTTTCAAACTTAGCCATAATAGTAAGATGTCGATTACACACATACCAGTGAGATTTGAAATTGAATAAACTCTACATCGAATGGCTTCGAACACTTAATACACATCCCGATTGATGAAACCAGAATGTAATTTCCGCGAATTTCAAGCTCCGACGATGAAAATGACTGGAGTAAAGAATTGAAATTCCGGTACCGGAATATAGAGCATGGCAACACATCGACGGAGCGGAATATATGTATGTATATGTGTATGGATTTTTTGGTTGGTTGTATATATTCAAGGGTTCATGCTGATAGAGTCGAGATGTAATGGAACATTGCCTAAATTTGTTGCCATCTGTTGAAAATATGAGCAGTTGAAGTTGTGAACTTCCTGCTATTTATGAAAAGTCAAAAATATCCTTAAGTAAATAGACGGCATTAAACAGATTTGATGGAATCATGTAATACGTCAAAAAGTTATAAATCAAGTATGACATGTGGTAGTTTTCGAAGTGTAATATCGTAAGTGATCTGACATACAAAATGCGAGTCCACGAATTGCACTTTACTCAATTTTTTTTTATCAATTGTGCAATTTTATATGGCCAGCCCAGTATCACAACTATGAAAATCATTTATTGCAACTTAAATCTTGACACGCTCTTTTGTTAGACTCTAAATGTATCTTTTTATTTGGAGCCAATATCATAACATGAGTATGTGTATTAAAAAAATTTTAATCCATTGAATAATTATACACGCTTTAGAATTTTTTTTCTTTTCACTCTACTGATGCATGACTTCCCATCCGCCCACTCGTTTATCATCTCTTCACAACCCTTCTTTAATACACAGAGATATTTTTTGTATCAAAATACTTAGTCTTCAAGGTAAATACTTACTAGTTGAAAATCTTATTTTTAGTGTAAATTAAATTCCTATCAAAATTGTATGCAATCTCATCACTTAAAAAACTCCATACGAATATAAGGCAGGGATGGCAAGTCAGAGGGGGTTTATATATATCCAACCTCCACTTTGCATTTACATATTTCTATCAATTTCTTATCCTTTAATTTATTCTATCGGGTGATGATATTAATATCCACTTACTTTGTAAATGAAATTAATATTTAAATAATTATTTTTTATAATTATGATAAAAACGAATAATGGTTAATATCCAATTCTAGTCGTATTCTTAATTATGGAGTGTAAGTGGATATTATTATCATCACCCGATAAAATAAATTAAAGGATAAGAAATGGATATAAATATGTAAATGCGGAGTGGAGCTTGGATATAATATATATATATATATATATATATATATATATATATATATATATATATATATATATATATATATATATATATATATATATATATATAAACCCGCTCTGAGTTGCCTGGAGAGTGAAGTATCGTCTCTGAAGGACTCTCTTTTTACAGCTGAGACCAACTTTACCCTTGCCACCTCCGAATTAGAGCAATTGAAAAAAGAGAGAGATGACACGATGAAGGTTATTTAAGGCTTTCATCGGGAGAGGATTACGTGGGAGGAAAGGAAAAAACTGCTAAGGATGAGGGCAAAGTGTCTCGCTTCCATGACTTCCTTCGTGGGTTTCTGGCTTTTGAACCCAACTTTGATTGGGCTAAGTGGGGTCCTGCTACCAAGGAATTCATGGAAGAATACAAGGTGGAAGAGGCTGAGGCAATTACTGCTAAGAAGTTAGAGTTGGAGGAAGATGACAAAGCCCAGCTAGCAGAGGTCGCCCAGTCAACAGAAAACATCGAGAATGCTGAAAGTTCCCAGGCGCGCCTTGAGGGTGGTGACGCCCCTATTGACTCAGCCAACGCCATCGCGTTTCACCCCTTAATTCATTTGCTCCTCCTCCAGAATGATTGTATTTCCTTATATTCGAGGTGCAGGTCCTCAGTAAAACCTTGCAACTTGTAAATAGTATTTGACTTGTCCGTTTTGGATGTTTTGTTCTTATGTGGTAGGGCGTGCCCTGCCTCTTTTGCGCCCTTTGTATTTTTATGCAATTTTTAATGTGTTGTTCATCTAATGTTGCCTATATTACTTATTGGAATGATATGTCTGGAAGTATAGGGCGCGCCTTGCACCAATTGCCTGTTGATCTACTTTGAATATTTTATCATAATCCTTATATATGTGTGCCTATTTTACTTGTCCCATGTCGATTTACAAATCATGGCGCGCCTAACGTCTATCTTTTTGTTTACAATGTTATCTTGTGAAGTTAGTAATTTCGTATGCGTCTATTTTTTGCCATTTGTCTTCTTCTGATATGAGTAGTTCGAGGGTGCGCCCTCAAAGAAGGGAATGTGATGTGCTATCTCATGCTGCTCAAATTTATCCTTATATAACATCTCCGTAACTTGTAACATATGCCTATATTAATATCAAAACCTCACTGCATATATGTGCACTGGCTAAAATTGTAAGGTTTTTAAAAACCGCACACCTACTACCCCTAGAGTGGGAGTGAAACTAAGTTTTGCTTCTACTTCTACTAATAATTCTGGAAATTGTCTTGAAAACATAAAATAAAACACATGGGGCTTGCCCTACTGATAATACTTCTTTAAATGTTCTGCATTCCATGCCCTCGGAATGGGCTTGCCCTCCAAATCCGCCAAGTAGTAAGTTCCTTCCCATAGCGCTGCTCTGATTGTGTATGGTCCTTCCCAGTTGGGTCAAAATACTCCATGGCTTGCCGTCTTGGCGTGTGGCATCACCTTCTTCAATACTAAGTCACCCACTCGAATCAGCATCTCCTTGACTTTTGAGTTATAGTATCTTACCGTCATCTGCTGATAAGTTGTTAACCTCACCTGAGTATTAGCTCTTGTTTCTTCAAGTAAGTCTAGGTAGAGCCTATGATTCACCTCTTGGATTTCTTCCTGAAAAATTAGGGGGTTTGACAATGATAAAGATTGGGATTCTTCAATGGAGTCCAAATAAAAGACTATGTCTCTTTCTCCTAAAGGACCCAGCTCCGATCTAGACTGGTACCATGGCTTCACAACCATATGTCAAAACGAAGGGTGATTCCCTAGTAGTACTCCTAGGAGTAGTGTTGTAAGACCACAAAACCTGGAGTATGAATTTTTGTTTAGTATACGTCAACCTATCATGAATTGTACATGTTGAGATTTAGGTATACCTGAGGCAATTCCTCCGGCCAATTTCCCTTGCTTTCTTCTAACTTGGCTTTCAGGGTGTGCTTGATGATTTTATTGATGGCTTTAGTCTGCCCATTTCTTTAGGGGTGATACACCACTGCAAAATCCTTCTTTATGGCCAAGTTTTCACATAAAGTCCTCAGCTCATTGCTGTCAAATTGCTTCCCATTATCGGAGATCAGCTTATATGGGATGCCTAACCTGCAAACAATGGTGTTGAACATAAAACTACTGTGATGGTTGGCTTGCTTCCTCCTACCAAAAACTGACATATATAAGATATTGAACCTGCAAGCAATGGCGTTGAATACGAAATCTGTTGTCTTCTTCGCTGTTATAGTTACAAGAGGAGCAGCTTCTGCCCACTTCGTGAAATAATCAACAACTACTACTGCATACCTGACTTCTCCCTTGCCCTTAGGCATCTCTCCTATCAAATTAATTCTCCACATGGCGAATGGCCATGGGCTTATCATAGAGGTGAGAGAAGCTACCAAGCTAGTGATGTAATTTGCATATCTCTGGCATTTGTCACACGCCTTAGCAAATTCTTATGCATCCTTCTTCATAGTAGGCCAATAATATCCTTGCCTAAGGATTTTCATGGCTAGAGAATTACCCCCCGAGTGGTTGCCACAGATACCTTCGTGCACCTCCCTCATGATGTAAGTGTATTCGTCCCCATCTATACACCTGAGCAAAGATTGATTGAATCCTCTTCTATATAAGACCCCTTCATACTCCACATACCTGGCTGCCTTGTAAAGAAGCCTTTTGGCTTCCCTTTTGTCTTCAGGAAGTTTTCCTTCCTTTAAAAATTCCCAAATGGGTGTTTTCCACGTGACTTTCTCTTGAATTTCTTCGTCCATTCCCATAATCTCCAGCTATGGGACACTTGGCTTCTCCTGAATTTCCAGAGGAATGACCCCCAACATTGTAGCATCTTTCTGCGATCCTAACTTGGCCAAGGCATCAGCTCTGAAATATTGATCTCTAGGCACTTGCTCTATACGAACGTCCGTGAATTTCTTTATCAAGCATTTGGCACACTCAAGATACATCTCTATTCTGGGACCTCTTGTCTAGTACCCCCCATTCACTTGATACACCACCAGTATAGAATCGCTTTGGACAATTAAGTGAGTCACTTTCATCTCTAGGGTAAGCCTCATCCCGGCAATGAAGGCTTCATACTCTACATCATTATTTGTAGCTCGGAAGGCAAAGTGAATAACACTCATAAGATGATGTCCCTCAGGGCTGATGAACACTATGCCTGTTCCATCTCCTTCACTATTTACCGCTCCATCTACATGCAACGTCCACCATAGCTCAAGAACTTCCCTCTCCTTCCTTAGAGAGGTGTTTGATGCCTCTACTGAAACCAAGGCTTGTTTATAATTTTCAAAGTTCGGAGGAAATTCCAAGATGAAGTCTTCCAGGGCTTGCCCTTTGATAGAATTCCTTGGCTTGTACTCGATGTCAAATTACCCCAATTCAACTGCCCACTTCAATATTCTTCCTAATGTCCCTGGCCGATGCATGACTTGTTTAAGTGGATAAGCCGTCATCACCTCGATTTTGTGCGCTTGGAAGTAAGGCCTTAACTTCCTTGCTGTTAGTATCAAGGCGTAGACTAATTTTTCCATATTGGAGTATCTTATTTCAGCATCGAGAAGTCTCTTGCTCACATAGTGAACATGTAACTGTAAGTCGACCTCTTTCTTCACCAAGACGGCACTAACTGAATATTCAGAGACGACCAAGTAGAGAATCAATGTTTCCCCTTCGGTTGGCTTAGCTAGCAGAGGAGGCTTTCCTAAATGTTCTTTTATTTTCTAGAAGGCTTCTTCACATTCTGGAGTCCACACAAAGTCTTTAGTTACCCCTTTGATGGCTTGGAAGAACTCTTTGCATTTGTTTGATGACTTTGACACGAACCTGTTAAGAGCGGCTATTCTTCCAGTGAGGCTCTAAACTAGTTTCACAGTTGTTGGCGATGTCATATCGAGCAGAGCTTGGATTTTGGCAGGATTTGCTTTAATTCCCCTATGATTGACTATGAAGCCAATGAATTTTCCTGACTCTACCCCGAAAACACACTTCTGAGGATTAAGCTTCATCCTGTACTTCCTTAGAATGTTGAACATCTCCCCCCAAATGTCTTACATGATCACTGGCTTCCTTAGATTTTACTAACATGTCATCCATATACACTTCCATCGTCTTCCTAATCTGATCTTTGAACATCATGTTCACCAACCTTTGATAGGTTGCCTCAGCATTGATCGAGCCTTAGGGCATACCGATGTAGCAATATAATCCTTTGTCTGTGATGAAAGAGGTGTGTTCCTGATCTGGTTCATACATTGGAATTTGGTTATACCCCGAGTACGCATCCATGAAACTGAAAAGTGCATGACCAGCCTTTACATCTACCAACTGATCAATTCTTGGGAGAGGGAAGCTGTCTTTAGGCAAGCCTTTTTCAGATCAGTGAAGTCGATATATGTCCTCCACTTTCCATTGGGTTTCTTTACTAAGACGGGGTTTTCCAGCCATTCAGGGTAGAAGGATTCTTTAATAAAGCCAACTTCTAATAACCTGTCCAACTCCTCTTGCAACGCTTGAGCTCTTTCCCCACTAACTGGGCAACGCTTCTGTCTCATCCCTTTCTTCTTTGGATCAATGTTCAGGTGATGGCACATTACCTCATGATCTATTCCCAACATGTCAGCATGACTCCACGCAAAAACATCCAGGTTGGATCTCAAAAAATTCATCAACTTTTCTTGTAAGGCAGGCTCCAAGCGTGAGCCAATTTTCAAAACTTTTGATGGATCCTCCAGATCTATTGGAATGGAGAGTGTATCTTCTGCCGGCCCTATTTTTTCTATTGCAAGAGGCATTCGGGGGTCCAAGTCAAAATTTAAGTCATCTTCCTTCCTTGTAGGGGTGGAGGGCGCGTCATCCATAGGTCATGGCATGAGATTAAAATTTTCCTCCAGCTCAATGATGAGAAGAGATTCGGGAATGATTGCTTTACCTTTTCTTTTCTTGGCTAAGGCTTGTTCTTCGGTTTCTTCATCACTGACATCTTCCACAATTCCTTCCATGAACTACTCTTGAGGAGGTGCTTCCAACATCAAAACTTGAGGACATGGCTTGTCGTCGATGTACAAGGCTTCTTCTTCATGATCTCTTTCCTCAGGGAATTCCACCGTATACAGAATATTCACTATGGCTTCTCCTTGGCTTTCCACCATGTTGCTCGACTGTGGTTGTCTCAGACCTCTTATCTTCTCGAATACCTTGACTGACTTGTTGTATCATTCCCTTGAATCGAATTGGCACCCCTTAACACATCCTATGCCGGCAAGAATGAGAAATTTTATAGACAAATGGTAGATGGAAGTGATGACCCTCATTTCCTTCAGAAGTGGCCTCCCAAACAAGGCATTGTGAGCTGACTCCTGATCCACTACCAGGAAATCGATGATCTGGGTTGATGATAATGCTCCCTCTCTAAGAGTGACAAGAATACGGATAGTTCCCTTAGCAGGGATATACTCCCCCCACAACCATATATGAAGATGCTTTCCACGGTCATGTCTTTGTCAAGAAGTCCCATCTTCTGGTATGTGCTATAGTACATGATATTTGCTGAGCTTCCATTATCCACAAAAACCTGATAGAAATTCAACGTCCCAATTTTTATTGCTACTACCAGTGCGTCGTTATGTGGGTGATGTACCCATTTGGCGTCCTCCTCCATGAAAGTAATGTCTGTGGACTATCCTCTGAAAAGTTTTGTTGGCATTGAAGATAAGCTGTTAACATTGGTGAGAGGTCGGTACTTGGCCTCCTTTGCGTACCTTTCCATTGCGTTCATTCCATCTCCTGCAATATGATGTCCCCCAAATATAGTGTGTATGTTGTTGGCTCTGACAAAGGTAGAATCTAAGGTCAGTTCCTGATTGTTAGCTCCTAGACCGGGTCTACTTTCCCTCCTTAGTGCAGAATGATCGACTCTATACTTCTTCACCTATTCAGTGAGGTGCCTTTCCTTTATTAATACTTCAACTTCATCTTTCAGTTGTCGACATTCGTGAGTGTCTTGTCCAGTGGATTCATGGTACTCGCAATACTTCTTCTGATTCATACTTTGCCAAGCTAACGGGGGAGGAGGTCTCCTGAACAACCCCTTATTCTTATTAACTTCATAAATATGTTCTACCGCGGCAACTAGAGGAGTGTACCCATCCCTTCTGCTTTCTTAGGACCGTGGAAGGCTCTAGTTCCTCCTATTGTGTGTCATATTCACCCTGTTTGGACTTGCAGGCTTCTGTTAGTAATTGTGCTCTAGAGACAATACTTTTTATATTTTAAGGAAAATATTTATTATTAAGGATTATGTTTTATTGATTATTATTTATTTATTATGTTTTGTTTACTGCGTAATAAATTGAAAGCATAGTAAATGTCCTTGGAATTTTGATACGTATTATATATCTTTAAGTATGTGACTTAAAAATGAGATTATATGAATAGTATCTTATTCCTAAAATTCCCTAGTCGAGTATTATTATTTAAGGACAATAATAATGCACAAAGACTAGTATGTTTCTTGACAGATGACCACATCTCATTGGTCATAGGTATGGGGATACTAAAGTCAAGAACATAAGTGCATGTATCAATGCATGGCACTGGAATGACCCGCCGTGAGATTCTACATGTTAAGTAAGTGTCATAAGTAATTCTCACTGTGATAATGGTGTAATGATCCTTAGACCTGAAATCATTATATTTCTATACGAGAATTAATATACTTTGATTACATTAAAAGTTACCTTTGACCGGGTGATGATAAAAGTGGACATTGGGTATATTATGAATCGTATGAGAAATATGAATGATCTAGATGGGATTTAATCCTCCTAATTTTAGGAGTGATATTATTGGCCTCTTGTTTGAGTGAGACTATGAAATGCACGGCCGTGCTCAAATGTTGATTTGATTTTAATAGTCTACTCATCGATCAAGAAAATAAAGATTAAATTATGAAGAGGATGACACGAGACATGCCTTGAGTTTAATCTATAATATCAAGATTAAAGGGATTATATTACATGGAACATTATTCACGAAAGGCTTAATCGAATCACCGATTTATTATTATTACTTGGGTAGCAATGATGTATTACTAGATGCCGCTCATTGTTTACAATTTTAATTAGATATTAAAATTGTTGCCAACGTAATAATAACCTACAGGGTCACACACAAAGAACGCTTGAAGGAGAAATAATTTAAATTATGAATTTAAATTAAATAAGTAATTTATTTTATTTATGATATTAATTAAGTATGACTTAATTAATTATATAAATAGAATAAATGAATTACTTAAACTAATTCCAAAATTAATAATTAATTAATTAAGTGAGACTTAATTAAATAATTTAGAATTTTGGATTAGTATTAATTATAATTGGATTATAATTAGAAAACTTATTCCTCTCTCTATATAATCTCTTTATGGGCTGATTTAATAAGAGAGAGATTTTACAAAAAACCCTAGCCGCTCTGAGAGAGGAGGAAGATAGAGAGAGAAGAAGTTTTCGGGTGCTAGTACACATCGATCCTTCATGAAAAGTGTTCGTGTGGATACCGTAGAGCGTAGATCGCGAGAGCGGGATACGTGGTGATTAAACAAGCTTTGGACCTCCATTAATCTTCCATTAATGAACTGTTAAAGCTTCTAAAGGTATTTATTCTTTATCTCCGAATTAAATCTTTTGTTTTCGCATGGATCCTGCGGAGGGTTTCGCTATTTTGATTTATTTTTCGCGTTTATTCCGCTGCGTTTGTGTCACGAAACCCTACAATGGCATCAGAGCTACTTGCGAAACGTTTTAATTCGGTTATGTGCTTAACAGTTTTTGATATATAAGCATGTATGCGATCTATCATGATTTTATATTGATATAATATGTATATGTTTATATATATTATGAATATATGATATTCATATGATGTATAATCATGTGATGATTATGTGTGTTGATGTATGTATATGATACATGTTTGTTCTTATTATGGGAATCGTATTCGATACGAATTCTGAAACGGCTGCCGTTGATTTTCTGAAATCTGTGTCCGTTGTCCGATTTTTGCAAACGATATGTGTTTTCTGACTGGAATCGGGTCACTGAGAAATACTGACATAGTCAGCTCTGCGTCTGTAAGCCATTAGATGTCGTTACAGCCTCCAAAACGGTGATTTATGATTTTCTGAAAATTATTTGATTTTCTAAAATTTTGAGTATATGTATGTATATATTATGAATATATGATATTCATGTAATGTATAATCATATGATGATTGTATGTATCTCTGTATATGTATATATGATATACGCTTATTTTTGTTATGAGAATTGTATATGATACGATTTCTGAAACACCGTCAGATTTGGAGAAATCTGACTGCTGTATCCGATTTTCGTAAACGATATGTGTTTTCTGACTGGAATCGGGCCAATGAACAAAACTGATAGCTATGCTATCATCGACGGGTCTGTAAGGCGTTTGACGTCGTTAAGGGCCTCGAAATAGCGATTTATTGTCTTCAGAAATCTGTTTTTAATTTTCTGAAATTTTGAAATTTGTTATATATGATTATATGATATGATTATATAATATGAGATATATTATATGTGTTATATGATAGCATGGTGGATGGTTATGGCCTAAAGACCCATAGGATAGTGGTTTTGATTTATGGTTTTGGTTTCTAAATACGACTTGCATGTCGTTTATTCATTGTAATTTAATTATCTCGAATGTAACTCGAGTTCTTCTTGTAATTTCATTAGAATAGTTTTATTTTTTATTATTCAATGTAATTATCAATGAAGACTTGCAAGTAAGGAGGCGGTCCAAAAGGGGATGATGGAGCAATGAAGAAAGAAGACATGTAATAGATAGTATTTTTAAAACCACCATAGACTGACCTTGATATTTCCATTAGCTTGGAAATATCATATAGGATGGGGCCATAACCAAACACGTTTAATTTACGCACATTACATATATGTATATGATTGCATGTATTGGTATGTATGCGTAGATATATTTGAGATGCATGCTTAATATTGATTAATCATGTATGTATTAGATACGACACCCATACCATGTTTGCTTAAACAAGATAAAATCTGTAACGATTTAAGATTTTAAAATTAACAAACGATCATGAGATTCTTGTGTTTATGAAATATGGATTTTTAAAACACGGAATTAAATATGGATTTTTGATATCTATAATTGGGATTTTCTGACAAAAGCGGATATGCATATTCGTAAGGCTGATGGGTTTTAAGTGTGACCATTGGTATCCTCCATCTACTTGGGAAATGAACAATTTAAGATGTCGATTTGAAATATTTGGTTCAAGGAAAAATTGAGGATCTCTTTATGATGTGATCATGATCGTTATAAATTTTCTAAAACCCCTTAACAAAATATTAAGTTTTACTCGGATGCTTTCCAATGAATGAACACTCATCGAATCCTAGATCGATAAGGGGAAGGACTGTCAGTGGCAGGGGACTCCTATCTATCGTGGTGAGATGCGACGAATATAAACGGTTATATTCGGCCGTTGTATCATTGGGTCTAACTTAACTGAGTCGTCATAATAAGTGAAAATAAATGGTTATATTCAACTATTATGAACTTAGAAGCATAGAGTTTGGTTAAAAGTCTATTAGATAGATAAGATCAATCGTTGTTCACCAAACTATCCAAGAATTATATATGATATAATTGACAACTGTTGTCTACCTAAATAATCATTTTCTAAGGACTTCCAGTGGTTGACTTAGGACATGACGAAATATGGATCTTGGCTCACTAGAAAGAATTATGGGATATACTTTCCAAATTAATAGTAAGGGCTATTAGTTTGATAAAAATAGTGGGAGGTATATGATGATATACCATAATCACTTAAACATAATTAATATTAAAATTGCAATCTAGTTTATTTTATACACTTTAATATTGTAGATATCAAATGATAAACACAAACAACTTCTTTATGCGATCAGTTCTTGAGAAGGACAAGTTGACGAGAATATATTTCCTTGACTGACATAGGAGCTTGAGGATCGTCCTCGGGCACCACGATATTAGTCAAATCTCTTCCCCTGCTCTTAAAGTTGAGAATGTAACATGTGCAAATCATAGTGCTTATTGGAAGCAAATTGATGTTGCGACTGATGTTTCATGTCTCATGCTCGCAAATATATGTGCTGAGCTTAAGAAGCAATACAAGCATATAGATGCTTATGAAACGATTGAGCACAAGATATATTTGAAAGGGCACTATACACTTACAAGTAGGGAGAGTGAGACCCGGTTACACCACATGTTTTAAAGATTATAGGGTATAATGAATACCATTGATATTTTGGGTTTCCAGATTGGTCTGGAGACAGTTAGATTTGATCTTACAATCCTTGGACAAATATTATTCTTATTTTGTTATGAACAATAAAGTGAATAAGATTGGTAAAACACCCATTGAGTTGCTAAGCATGTTGAGAACTGCTGAAAGTAATATGATAAATGCATGAACTACTACTATATTGATTGTAAACATAGGGAATGCAAAAGGGAAAGGAAAATGGAAAGGCAAGGAGAAGATTTGATCTAGTTCCGTTGTCAAACCAAAGTCCAATCCCTAAAGCAGACTCTAAAGTCTGAATGAGGTGTTGATAAAGAAGACGATTGTCACTTCTGTGGAAAGTTGGGAGACTGGAAATTAAACTGTCATGCTTAATTGGAAGATCGGAAGATGATGATCAATAAGGGTCAAGCTTAAGGTATCGGGTTGGAATTGGAGTAAAGATAGTTGCTCTGGTTCGAGGAACTCGTTACCTAATTTTTGGCCTATAAGGAAAATTTAGAACTTGATAATTGTTATAACGTGCTTGCAATTGACAGGGACATTATTTCAGTTTCTTGTTTGGACAAGAAAGGCTTTTTCATTTTAATTAAATAACAATAGTTGTTTATTCTATTTTGATGATGAGCCTTATAATGTTGCACAACTAATTAACAATTTATATGTTCTAAAGTGACTCAAATAAAATATTACCTTTGGCACTGTTGTTGAGGCCATATTAATGAGAAACGCATTTTCAGAATACATAAGGATGCATTTATGGAAAAGTTTGATTATGAATTATACAAAAGGATGCGAATCTTGGCTTATTTGGCAAAATGACTAAAGCTCCTTTTACCGGACATGGTGAAGGGATCATTGAATGGGTATGACTTATACATAGTGATGTATGTGGTCATATGTGTACGATGACAAAAGGTAGATTTTATTAACTTCATAAAATTTACTAATTATTTTAGTAGATACGGATATATGTATCTTTGGAAGAACTAATCCAAATCATTTGAAAAGTTCAAAGACTATAAAGATGAAGTAGAAAATATCAAAGAAAGGTTTTTGATAGGAGGGATCACACCTTGTTGGACATGGTGCGATCAATGTTGAGTCAATAAATCTTCCAATTAGTTTCTGGGGTTGCATTCTGGAAACGGCTTCACCTACACTTAACTGTGTTCCTACTAAATTGGTTCAAAAGACTCCTTATGAGATATGGACTGAGCAACGTCACAGCATGTCATTTATAAAATTTTGGGGATGTGAAGCGTTTGTGAAACGTCTAATCTCTGACAAGCTAGGACCAAAATCAGACAAATGTAATTTTGTGGAATACCCAACTGAAACAAGTGGTTATTCTTTCTATAATCCTTCCGAGAACAAAGTGTTTGTTGCTCGAACTGCTGAGAGACAGTGGGAGGATAATAGATCTCAATGAAGTTTGAGACCCACATGATAACGTTGAACCAGTGGAGGAACCTGAGTAGAATGTACAAGAAAAATAATACTGCTCAAGAAACACAAGTGTTCGTAGGTTTAGTAGGATTCGCCATGAGCCCGAGAGATAATATAGATTTCTCTTGACTCAAGATGGTGATGTGATGCTTGTGGATGAAGATGAGCCTCTCACCTACCTAGATACTATAAACACTCCAGATTCTAAGATATGGCTGGATGCCATTAAATCTGAGATGGAATCCATGTATACTAATCAAGTATGGACTTTGGTTGATCCACCTGAAGGGGTAAAACCTATAGGGTGCAAGTGGGTTTTCAAGAAGAAGACCGACATGGATGCTAATGTACAGACCTATAAGGCACGATTGGTGGCAAAAGGTTTCAAGAAAATTCATGGTATTGACTATGATGAGACCTTTTCACCAGTTGTTATGGTCATGTCCATCAGGATTTTGCTTGCTATAGCTGCTTACTATGACTATGAAATCTGGCAAATGGATGCCAAAACCGCTTTCTTAAATGAGAGCCTTGAAGAAGATATGGATGTGTACATGACACACCCTAAGGGTTTTGTTGATCTAAAGGATGCTGGAAATGTATGTAAGTTGCGTCGATCCATTCATGGATTAAAGCAGGCCTCGAGGAGATAGAACATTTGTTTTCATGAAACAGTCAAAAAGAGTTTGACTTTATTCAGAATGAAGATGAAACTTGTGTTTACAAGAAGTTTAGTGGGAGCCATGTGGCATTCCTAGTATTATATGTTGATGATATATTACTAATAGGGAATGACATTCCTTCTCTACAGACTGTGAAGACTTGGTTGAGAAATAATTTCTCAATGAAAGACTTAGGCGATGTGACATATATATTAGGGATCGAGATCTATAGAGATAGATCAAGGTGATTGATCGGCCTAATTTAGAGTACATACATTGACAAAGTTTTGCATCGATTTCAAATGCAAAGAGACTAAAATGGATATGTCCCAATGTCTCATGGGATAGTGATCTCAAAATAAAATTTGTCCTAAATCATTGGATGATAGGGACTGCATGAGTAAAATTCCATATGCGTCAGCAATTGGTTTTATAATGTATGCAATGATATGTACTTGTCCTGATGTCTCGTATGCTTTAACCATGATGAATAGATACCGATCTAATCCAGGTGAAGGTCACTGGACGACAGTCAAGAATATTCTTAAGTACTTAAAGAGGACTAAAGATTCATTCTTGTTATATGGAGGAGATGTGAAGCTAGTTGTAAGAGGTTTCAGTGATACTGGTTTCTAGACAGATAACGATAATTTAATGTTTCTGTCTGTCTTTGTGTTTTATCTAATTTTATTGAGATGTTGTATGCTGGAATGGTTCACAGCAGAGACAATAGTTGATTCTACAATAGAGCCTGAGTATATTGATGCTTGCGAAGCAGCCAAGGAGGCTGTTTGGGCATGTACTTAGGAGATATCACCAAATTAATGAGATTAATGATCAAGGAGATATACATATATGTAAAGTGCATACTAATAATAATATTGCAGACCCACTGACTAAGGCTTTGTCGCAGCAGAAGCATGAAAGTCACACTAGTTTCATGAGTATTGGATACTTGGGTAATTGGCTCTAGTGCAAGTGGGAGATTGTTAGTAATTGTGCTCTAGAGACAATACTTTTTATATTTTAAGGAAAATATTTATTATTAAGGATTATGTTTTATTGATTATTATTTATTTATTATGTTTTGTTTACTGCGTAATAAATTGAAAGCATAGTAAATGTCCTTGGAATTTTGATACGTATTATATATCTTTAAGTATGTGACTTAAAAAGGAGATTATATGAATAGTATCTTATTCCTAAAATTCCCTAGTCGAGTATTATTATTTAAGGACAATAATAATGCACAAAGACTAGTATGTTTCTTGACAGATGACCACATCTCATTGGTCATAGGTATGGGGATACTAAAGTCAAGAACATAAGTGCATGTATCAATGCATGGCACTGGAATGACCCGCCGTGAGATTCTACATGTTAAGTAAGTGTCATAAGTAATTCTCACTGTGATAATGGTGTAATGATCCTTAGACCTGAAATCATTATATTTCTATACGAGAATTAATATACTTTGATTACATTAAAAGTTACCTTTGACCGGGTGATGATAAAAGTGGACATTGGGTATATTATGAATCGTATGAGAAATATGAATGATCTAGATGGGATTTAATCCTCCTAATTTTAGGAGTGATATTATTGGCCTCTTGTTTGAGTGAGACTATGAAATGCACGGCCGTGCTCAAATGTTGATTTGATTTTAATAGTCTACTCATCGATCAAGAAAATAAAGATTAAATTATGAAGAGGATGACACGAGACATGCCTTGAGTTTAATCTATAATATCAAGATTAAAGGGATTATATTACATGGAACATTATTCACGAAAGGCTTAATCGAATCACCGATTTATTATTATTACTTGGGTAGCAATGATGTATTACTAGATGCCGCTCATTGTTTACAATTTTAATTAGATATTAAAATTGTTGCCAACGTAATAATAACCTACAGGGTCACACACAAAGAACGCTTGAAGGAGAAATAATTTAAATTATGAATTTAAATTAAATAAGTAATTTATTTTATTTATGATATTAATTAAGTATGACTTAATTAATTATATAAATAGAATAAATGAATTACTTAAACTAATTCCAAAATTAATAATTAATTAATTAAGTGAGACTTAATTAAATAATTTAGAATTTTGGATTAGTATTAATTATAATTGGATTATAATTAGAAAACTTATTCCTCTCTCTATATAATCTCTTTATGGGCTGATTTAATAAGAGAGAGATTTTACAAAAAACCCTAGCCGCTCTGAGAGAGGAGGAAGATAGAGAGAGAAGAAGTTTTCGGGTGCTAGTACACATCGATCCTTCATGAAAAGTGTTCGTGTGGATACCGTAGAGCGTAGATCGCGAGAGCGGGATACGTGGTGATTAAACAAGCTTTGGACCTCCATTAATCTTCCATTAATGAACTGTTAAAGCTTCTAAAGGTATTTATTCTTTATCTCCGAATTAAATCTTTTGTTTTCGCATGGATCCTGCGGAGGGTTTCGCTATTTTGATTTATTTTTCGCGTTTATTCCGCTGCGTTTGTGTCACGAAACCCTACAGCTTCCCCCTATATTCAGAGGGTGGAGTCCTATATCTCTTCTTTGAATTTTTGAACTTTGAACTTGACTGATTATTGTCTTCCAAGTATTGTTCAATTCTTTTGAAAGGTTATGCCTCGGCGTAGACGGAGGCCTAGGTAGATGGTTTATTCCCTTGTAGGTGTTTCCAAAAATTAGTCCCAACCTTCAGACCTGCAATGAGAAAACTTTCCAGAGTGTCGTCTGTTGCTCCCCTAACTCCTGTGGCTTTAGAATTGAATCTTTTGAAGTATGCCTGGAGGGATTCATTGTCCCTTTGTTTCACATTAGCAAGAGTGGTGACAGGAGGTGCGTATTTAACTGCCTCTTGGAATTGTGTGAGGAAAAGAAGTTACATTTGATCCCATGACGTGACCATACCTGCTCCCAACTTCTGAAACCATATCTGAGTGTTATCCCTCAGTGTAGCAGCCAAGAGCCTGTTCCTAGTCAGAGCCTGCACCAGATATACATCCATGTCTGCATTGAACTTTCCCAGATATTCAACTGGGTCTGAGTTTCCATGATAACGGAGGTCAGTAGTACTTCGATACCCTTGTGGGAGCGGGGCATCCCTTACTGCTTGAGAGAAGAGAGATGGAGCTTGCACTAGAGTAGTGGACCTCCCCCCATCAATGAGTGTGAGAAGCTTCTTTAGTTCATCAACATTTATATTACCTACACCAGGGATATTTTGCATTCCTGAGAGTTGAGATAACAGACTTACCTAGGAGGCAATGGTGGTGGGCGCGCCCTGCAGTGGGGGCACGACCTGAATGTTGCCTGAGTTGGAGATAGGCGTGGCCTGATTGATGATGGTGGGTGCACCCACAACAGTAGTGGAAGGTGGAGGCGTGGCCTGGATGATTGGTGGTATCGGAGGCGCGGCCTGAGTGGTTGGAGGAGCCAGAGGTGTGCCCTGAGGCGCACCTTGCTGAGTCTGAGTATTCTGAGTAGTCTTAGTCTAGGTAGTCTGGGGAGCGCCCTGATGAGTCTGTGGAGGAGGAGGATCCTGATTATTATGAATATTTTGCCTTCGAGGAGTGGGACGCCTGCCTTTAGATGAGCTCTCAGAATAAACAGAGGTGATGATAGGTTCGATGTTATGGCGCCTCCAATGAGGAAGAGGCCTCTAACTCATGTAATCGTTTTCTCTCTTTCCTCTTCTATTTGACAGAGCCTCACGGGTGCGTGGGTTTATGTTCCGTGGAAAACCTTCATCCGGGTGGATTGACCTTAGAGGTAGAAGATTGATGATAGGTCTCCCCTCTGCCCTCTCCTCACTCCTACGGGGATGGTCCTCCTCTTCTCCCTGTAAAACCAATCTACCATTCCTATCACGAATAAAAGGTCTACGGTGTTCAGGAATTACCTGGGTATTATGCCTCCTATTAAAAGTGCGGCCTGAGCGATGTGGGTGTGGAGGACGTTGGGCTCCTCCTGCTAGGACTATTCCACTTTCAGCATTCTCCTGATGGTTCTGATTGGTAGCACAACTCCCAAATTCCAGCCTTCTGGGGGTGACTCCATGGAACCTACTATTACGAGCATCTTCCAGCCTTCTTCCTCCTCCGTCAAGGGTATGCCTCCCTCCTTTTATCATTGTTTCTTTCCCAGGGCGGCGTTCAAGAGTACGCAGACGTTCATCAAATCCATTAAAGTTCTCATGGAGGCTCATGACCGTGTCTCCGATTAAAAACAACTGCTCCATTATCTCTGAGTTAGTCATCATAATAGGGGGAGGTCCTCCAACAATCCGACCAACATTGGGGGAATTGGTTACGTGTTCAGGGACATACTCCTCATGGCCATAGTAGTTGATCTGGTTGTTCTGACCATGATTCCGACCAGGTGACCGTGCTTCTTCCTCCCTCCTGCCGTTCATCCGCTGATCTCGTGGTTGTGACATCTTTTCTCCTTAGATGTGGATATTCCCCTCCTTCTAGTGCCAATTTGTTGATGGAGAAATCTGGTAAACAACAAAGATGTTATTTCCCAAAACAATGCTAATATGATTTGTAGAAGGGGGGTTGAATACAAATCATTAAAACTTTTTCTGTTTTAATAATTTTTCTTATAGTTATGAGTGTTTAGAGAAAATATGATGAAATATAAGAACTGAAAAGTATTTGAACAACAATGTTTAAAATTATTGATGGATTGGTTTTTCCATCAATGTATATTTTTTCTCAAATTATCTAGGTTAATAAAACCTAGTTGTTTTTTACAAAGTTAGAGAAATGAATCAACTGATCTTACAAGGTGCTCTAAGGCTTGAACAGTTGATTCTAAGATATTGTCTCTCTTCTCTAACAATGCTACCACACTTATTTATGTACCACAATTATGTTTAAAATTCCTAGAAAGAGTAGAAAATAATTAATCTAAACTAGGATTATTTCTAATCTATCTTTTCTTTTGCCTTTTTCCATTTCTAGAAAAGTACTTCAGACTTGGAAAGATAACTAATATCAATTGACTTACACCTTATCAATTGAAATAGACTAAATACACATATGCTACAATCCATATTATCAGTTGATCTACAAAAACATTTCAACTGATAAATGGTTTCTTGATCAATCGATATTTATAACTTTTATATCAATTGATCAGTTACATCAATTAAAATTTCTACGATTCTAAGATTAAGGTTATCATCAAGTTACATGTAGATTCCTAACAATCTCCCTCTATTTGTGTCTGTGACATGAACATGCATAAATCTACTTGATGATAACAAAAACCCTTAATTATTTTCATTCAGATAGAATCAAGAAATTTAATTAGCACTTTGAATTTAGAAGTACAAGTTGATTTGTAATTTCTGCAAGCTGCTCCAATGTCTTCTACTCTTCATGATCTTCATTCTCCACTCACTTCTTCTTCTTTTTCTTCTCAACATTTTCTTTTAGCTGTCTCATAAATGAACTCCTCAATATTGTTTCATATTCATCAGTTTCTCTAAGTTGCCTCATTAGGTAGTGAATTTCTTCATCTATGATTTTGTCTAGATATTTGAAGATATCAAAGAACTTTGTGTTGCCCTCCACATCTGTAAAAATTATAGCATATTTTGGCTACAATACCACCTTCTTGACTTGAGATTTCTACAGCTTAAGAGGTGAATCAGGTTCAGCTTCAGAATTTGCTCTCCTTAGCTTTGAAATTTGATGTTGAATTTCCTGAGCAATTGTAACATTGAGTTTGTACCTTTTGTTGAGAAGAGGTAAAATGGTTTTCAGGATATTGTAGCTTTGCTTCATTATCACCTTCATTGAGTAAGTGATTTTTTATCTATTCTCATACTCCAACCTCATTGACTCTTCTTGGTTAGAGGTTGCAGGGTGAGTTCTTACTCCTATCAGCCCTTTTTCACTCACCACTAGAATTCCTTTCATTATGTACCTTCGATTGCCACTTCTTCCTTGATTTCCTCTTGATTGACTTGAGGGTTTTCCTGAACCACTACTTCTTGAGTTTAATTTACTTTTTTCTTAGCCATTGCAATTTTCCTCCTTTTTCTCAATGGTTGTTCTGCCAATTGTTCTTCCATATACCATTGCATTTCTATCTGTCTAGCAATCTCTTCATTCTCCTTTTCTCTTTTTGTAACATCTGAGATTCCTGTAATGATGGCTCCTTGAAGTAGTTTCTGGCCAACTGGTTTATTTTTCTTTTTCTTCAGTTCTTCAACCGTGATGGCTTTTCCCTTTCTCTTTTCCTCAAGAGCTTCTTGATCTAATTGAAGAAATGTTTCTGCATTCAAGTTCACTTCCTTGGAATCCTCCAAAGCATTCTCATTTACTTTTCTGACTTGAGAAATGAATTCTTCTAGATTTCTTGTTTCTGCAGCCTTGGACACTAACTCTGTATTTTTCTTCAAAGTTTCAAACTTCTTCCTTTCTTTCTCAAATATTTCTTGAGTTTCTTTTTCTCTAGAAATTCTTCTAGCTTCTAGATCATCTTCAAAGTTTTTCATATCTCTTCTTTTCTTTTCTAAGTGATCTTTGGTTAACTTAGATGACTTTGAAGTTTGACCTATATCCCTGTTGCTTCAACTAGCTTCACTTTTATCATCAACATTGGTTGCAACACAACCAACACTAGCTCTACCAACATCAGAACCACCAACACCACCACTTCCAGATTCATCATCACCATCCTTGTTCTTAACATTATTCCCCCCCTTTTGGCTATCATCAATTTGAGGAGGTGGTGGCATCCTATCAAATTTTTTTTGAAGAATTGAGCCATGAAGGACTTGACATTTAATGATGTCATCCATTTTGGACTCTAAGGATGATACCCTCTTCTCTAAGTCATTGAAGTTCTTAGACTCCTTGAGTAGTTTATCCTTCATCTGATTTAAAGTGTTGAATGAAAGCTTCTTATCCAATCTTCTTTCTAAACTCCTGTCACTGTTATCTTTTTAGTCTTTAATGGTTCCCTCATACAGTGTGCAATCCTCATTTGACTAGGATCTGCAATCTCTACTTCCATATTTGCTCTTCTGTAATGAGAAAGAATTTCAGTTTCAACAGCTTCTAGAGATCCATCAACTGTACTCATCCAAGGTTCTTCATCAGAATCATCCTTCAAATCTTCAGGTGCCATATAACATGTATCTGTTGTATTGGCAATGCTCTCCTTTAGATTCCTGGTCCTTTGCTCAGTGTGCTCAATTCCCAACATTTGTTCTGCACTTTTGTTACTTGATGTAGCCAAATCTTGGTATCTTGGATCAGGATGGACAAATTTGCTTGGATCCAAATCACCAACATCAACCTCTTCATCCTCCACAACTTCATAATTAGGGACTCCCCCTATCTCCTTCACTCCTTCCTCCTCTGACATCAATTTATTTTCCAACTCTAGTGCATATAAAAGAATGTTTTTATCTCTCTCACTCATCTCTCTATTTTGCATCAGGATCTCATCCTGGAATCTCACCTCTCCCTCACTCATAACCTGTGCACCTACTAAGGTGGGACCCTCAAGTGTTTCAATCACATTCCTGGAAGAAGTAGGAATGACCTCACTCACTCCTTCTCCTTTTGTCAGGCTGCAATCCTGCCTCTCACTCAACTCACTCATTCTTAGAAGTGTTTGTGCAACATCAATTGATTGATTATCAATTGATGTAAAGAAAATAGTAGTTGATGTGTTTGGGATATCCATTGATTGATGCATACCCATCGATTGATCTTGAGTATCAACCGATGGCTTATCAGTCGATGGCTGAATATCAATTGATGTAGAAATATCAATTGATGGAGTAGAAACAGTTGAAGTATTGATTTGAGAAGTGGTAATTGATATTACATTTGAAATGGAATCCTGAATTTCCAGAGAGGAAAAGTCATGAGAGAGTGTTGGCTTCTCCTTGAGTACCAAAGAAGGAGAATTTGAAAATGTCTGATTGTCTATCAGAATATTTTCTGAAGAAATTTGCTTAGGTGGAGAAAGAGGAATAGAAGGAATTGGAATTAAGAGAGAATGGGGCTGCATCTCCACATTTATTGTAGATGCATCAAACTGAATTTACGAAGGCTCCATAATAGTTTCCTGTGGTTTTGCAGTGTGTTATTCCCCTTATACAAAGGTTACCTTCTTCCTCCTCCTTTCATATGATTTGGGGGTTTTGGCTCGGGTATCCTCCCCTTGGTTCAATGCCTTTGGTTGTGGGCTCTTTTCAATATTGACACCTTATTGAGAAGATGCCAATAGGAGTGTGGTATTATCCTTATTAACATCCACAGTCTTTTGAGAAACTGTGGAGTGGCTTAGTTTATGTTGCACATCCTCACTCTCCTTATTCTTCTAGGTTCTTTGATGTTCCCCAGTTCCCTCACCAGAACCATCTCCAACTATACTATCAACACTAGGTATTTTTCCTTTTCTTGGATTTTGCAATAACAGGTTTTTGGGAACCTGTTGAGGTCGGTTTCTTAGATTTGGGTTTGGAAATTGGTTGTGTGGCTTGGGTAGGAGGGTTGGGGTCATTACTGACACCCTCCATAGCCACAGAAGGCAAAGAAGATTGAGGTTGAGAAGAATTTAAGGTAGAAATAAATACTTGAACAAATGGTGGATAGATCAATTCCACATTGATGTGAAGATTGATCTTTACCAAGTCTTTGAAGACCCTTTTGTTTTGGACCCAGCAGTCCAGAGTCTCTGTCTCCCTTGTGATTTCAATATCCTTCAAAAAATGGTTAATAAATAGCATAATAAATCTAGCATAATATATGTGATTTGATCTATTAGCCTTATTACCCAATTTTGCTGCAATCTCATTTAGTATTATTGAATATAAATTAAAATATTTATCATACAAAACACTATAAGCTACTTCCTGCATACTAGTTGTTATTGCATCAAAGTTGCTAATTTTACCACTAAAGCACTTAATTATGGAATCAAAGAAGTAAGACCATTCCTTCTTAAAATGTTTTCTAACAACATGACCTAGGTTTATTTCTGGTTCAACATAATTAACAGATTTTAGCATATCTCCTTTGCAATAGTAGTAAGTAAATACTTATCTCCTTTGCAAGTGAATGCAATTGTAGAATTGTCCTTGGCCACCTCTGCACTTGCCCAGAACTCTTCCACTAACTTGCAAACTATCTTTGGTGCATCTTTAAGAGCATTCCTCACCTTGCAACTATCCAGAAACCTCAACATTGGATAGAATCCTGGTGATGCTTCTTCCACCATTGTGCAGGCCACAAAATTATTCAATTCATAGTAACACCCACCTTGTGAAACTTTCTTGGATGAAGAAAAAGATGAAGATGCCATTTCTTAACTTTCTTGAAATCAAATACACACACTTGAGAGAGATTAGAGATGAAGGTTGAGAACAAAGAGATTAGGGATTGAGTTCGTAGAGAGAGAAAGAGATATAAAATTAGTTAGTAAAATTGTAAGTAAAAGCTAAAATAAATTTTAATCTCACTATTTATATTTACTAAATTCTCAATCGATTTCTTACTCAAAATATAAATTAATCGACCGTTGTGATAAAAAGTAAATAAAGAAATTACTTATTTTGGCAATCGACTGTTATATATAGAGGGTTGTATGTATTTATCAATTGATAAAATAAGTAATCAACGGCTAGATTTTGTACAGGTCGATTAATGACATGGACCCTAAAACTTCCATGTCATCGATTGATAACTAATTTATCCATCGACCATTATTACTATCCATCGATAGCAATTATACCATCAATTGATATAGTTATCAGTTGATAGATCAGAATATCCATTGATAGTAAAATGTTTATCCATTGATTATGGAGAAATCAACAGATTAACATAGTCAATGGCTACAGACTAAAACTAACAGAAATAAATAACTTGTTAGACATTTAAAAGATTAAACATAGTTAAGTATACCTAAATCACAGACCAATCTATAGAAAGTAGATTCATCTAATGGTTTGGTAAAAATGTCTACAAGTTGTCTTTCACTAGGGACAAAATGTAATTCAACAGTACCATTCATTACATGTTCCTTAATGAAGTGATACCTTATGTCAATATGTTTGGTTCTTGAATGTTGAACTGGATTTTCAGTAATGGCAATGGCACTAGTATTGTCACAGAATATTGGAATTTTGCTTAAATTAAATCCATAGTCAAACAATTGATTCATCATCCATAACACTTGTGCACAACAGCTTCCAACAACAATATATTCAGCCTCTGCTGTAGAAGTAGATACTAAATTTTTCTTTTTGCTAAACCATGAAATAAGATTATTTCCTAAAAATTGACAGGTGCCTGTAGTGCTTTTTCTGTCAATTCTGCAACCTGCATATGAATATCAAATCCAGATTCTCTAGGGTACCAAATTCCAAGATTTGGTATTCCTTTGAGATATATGAATATTCTTTTTATTGCAATCAAATGAGACTCTCTAGGATCAGCCTGAAACCTAGCACAAAGACATGTAGCAAATATTATGTCTGGCCTACTTGCAGTTAAATATAATAATGAGCCAACCATGCCTCTATAACTTGAAATGTCCGCTTTAGCTTCCTTTTAATTCAAGTTTAGTTGCAGTGGCCATGTGAGTTTTTGCAGAAGAACATTCACTTAAATCAAATCTCCTTAATAAGTCAGAAATATATTTGGTTTGATTTATGAAAATACCATCTTTAACTTGTTTGACTTACAAACCAAAAAAATAGGTAAGTTCTCCCATCATGCTCATTTCATATTTACTCTGCATCAACTTAGCAAACTTTTGACAAAGTTTCTCATCAGTTGAGCCAAAAATAATGTCATCTACATAAATTTGAACAAGAATCATAGAGCCATTAACATTTCTATGAAAGAGAGTTTTATCAATAGTACCTCTTGTAAAGTGATTTTCAATCAAGAATTTAGATAGTGTGTCATACTAGGCTATAGGTGCTTGTTTCAATCCATACAGTGCTTTCAGAAGATAGTATACAAATCCATGATGAATAGGATCAATAAAACCAGGAGGTTGTTCTACATATACTTCTTCCTCTAGTTCTCCATTGAGAAAAGTACTTTTCACATCTATCTGATAAACTTTGAAATTAGCATGAGCAACATATGTTAGAAAGATTCTGATTTCTTCCAACCTTGCAACTGGTGCAAATGTTTCATAAAAATCTATGCCTTCCTCTTGTGAATAGCCCTTTGCTACCAATCTTGCTTTATTCCTTGTCACTGTACCAGATTCATCCATTTTGTTTCTGAACACCCATTTTGTACCAATAACAGACTTGTTCTTTAGTTTGGGCACCAGCTTCCATACCTTATTTCTTTCAAACTGATTCAACTCTTTTTGCATAGCAATTATCCAATCAGGATCATTCAAGGCTTCTTCAATCCTTTTTGGTTCTTTTTGAGATAGAAAACAACTATATAAGCATTCATTTTGAGTTGCACTTCTAGTTTTGACACCATCATTTGCATCTCCAATAATCAACTCAAAGGGATAACTTTTGGTCCATTTCCTTTGTGGTGGTAAATTTGTCCTTGATGATGATGCTTCATGATCATTGTGATGTGATTGATTATTTGAGAACCCTCCCCCTGAGATGGATACTCTACTTGAAGAGAGTTGAGCATAGTTGTTATCCATTAAATGGTTATCAATTGATGTATTATCAGTCGATTGATGGTTATCAACTGATAAGTTATCTGTTGATGCATTGACATCAATTGATGGGGAAATTCTGGGTATTTGATTTCTTGGAATCTTCACATCATCATCACTTTCTTCACCATTGCCAGTTGATTCATTTTCAAAATGCAATAGGTCATGGTATCCATCATCAAACAACCCTTGAATCTTCTTATCATCAAAGACTACATGCATAGATTCCATAACAATGTGTAATCTAAGATTGTAGACTCTGTAAGCTTTGGTTGTTATTCCATATCCAACAAATATAGCCTCATCAGCTTTGGCTTCAAATTTTCCCAGATTTTCACCTTGATTCCTTAGGACAAAACACTTGCAGCCAAAGACATAAAGAAATATAATTGTTGGCTTCTTTTCTTTCTTCATCAATTGATATGGAGTTTTACCTTGCAGTTGATTGACCATGGAAATATTCTGAATGTAACATGTAGTGTTGATTGTTTCTGCCCAGAAATATGTAGGAAGTTTTGCTTCTTCTAACATAGTTCTAGTAGCTTCAATTAAGGTCCTATTTTTCCTTTCAACAACTCTATTTTGTTATGGAGTCCTTGGTGTAGAGAAATGATGAGTGATACATTTTTCTTCACAGAATTCTTTCATTGTTGCATTCTTAAATTCAGTACCATTTTCACTTCTTATTTTCTTGACCTTCCATTCAGTACCATTGTCAACATTCTTCACATGATTAATAATGAATTTGCTTGGCTCATCCTTGGAGTGTAAGAAATGTACCTAAGTGTATCTTGTGAAGTCATCCATAATGACTAATGCATACTTCTTTTTGGAAATTGACATGATGTTGACAGGGCCTAATAAATCTATATGCAATAGTTCCAAAGGTTTTTCAATTGATGATTCTGACTTTGACTTGAATGATGCTTTTCTTTTCTTTCCTTTTTGGCAAGCATCACATAGTCCATCCTTGGTGAATTCCATCTGTGGAATGCCTCTAACCAGATTCTTTCTAACCAATTGATCCATGGCTTTGAAATTCAAATGGGCTAACTTCTTATGCCAAATCCAACTTTTATCTGTATTGTCTTTGCTAAGTAGATATGTCATTGAATTTGCCTTTACAGAGTTGAAATCAGCCACATAGACATTTCCTTTTCTTCCACCAGTTAAGAGAATTTTACTAGATTCTTTGTTGGCTATGATGCATGATCCAGTTGAAAACCACACATCATTTCCATTATCACACAGTTGACTAATACTGAGCAAATTGTGCTTCAACCCATCAACTAGTGCTACAAGTTCAATGACAACATTTTCACTTGCAATTGAGCCATATCCTAGAGTAAAACCTTTATTGTTGTCTCCAAAAGTAACTCATGGGCCAGCCTTTTCCACAAACTTTGTGAGCAAGGACATATCTCAAGTCATGTGCCTAGAACATCCATTATCTAGATACCAGAGACTTTTCTTCCTGTTTCCCGGCACATAATCAAAACAATCAAGTTACTTTTGGTACCCAAGTTGCCTTGGGTCCTCTTTTATTAGTTGCAGCCTGAGCCTTAGTTGCCAACTTTGATTCCTTTTGTTTTGGTAGGTTTAAATCCACTTTAACTTTGGGAGTTGAATTTTGGGGCTCAAACATCTTGGAACTCATGGCAGACATATCATGCATGTTTTCAGACTTGACATTATGACTAGCATGATTGATGTCATGTATATACATGTTCTATGGCATTCCAGACAAGTTCATATTGGCATATGCAAAGAAGGGATTATACATGTATGGAACCTGTGCATAAGGCATATGAACATTGTGTGTAACCAAATTAGAAGACATGACATTCATGAGCATATGATTGGTAAGCATATCATTTACAGACATGGTATGTGCACTTAAGTCATTTACAAGTATGGAGTTCTTTTCTTTCTTGCAATGCATAGAAAAATGATTTACACTACCACATTTAGCACATACCTTTCTAGGTGCATACATATCAGGAGTATAATTGTTGTGCTTGTTTATGCCTACTTTCCCATTCCTGTTCTTTTTTTTTCAAACTTAGGGTGAATGATTTCAACAGGTGTTATCTCTTCTAATTTCTCTTTTAATTGTTTCTTAGATAAGCTACCAATGTTGATCTTTTCAACCTTAGTCTCAACTTGCTTCTTGGTTTCCTTAACAAACTTGATAGGGGTGCTAAAGTTGTTCCTCTTGTTAGCCATTGATGATTTACTTGTCGATGGATGCTTATCAATTGATTCAGCATCAATCGATTTGTAATCCTTATCAGTTGATGAAGGATTAGCAGTCGGTTGATCTTTATCCATTGAAGTATTAAGAAATGGCTTGCACTACGCCATAAGTGCTCATATGCAATGCCCTCTGATGTTGCCTTATGTGCCGAATGGTGTTGCCTTAGGCCTGAAATCGAAAAAGGCAACACTTTTTGAGTGTTGCATCTGCGACCATTGCCTTTGACCTCTAATGCAACGCTTTTGTTATGTAATGCAACACCGCTGAAAGTATTGCATATTGGTCAATATGCAACACTATCATGGCATAAATGCAACAAAATTTAGTGTTGCTTTAAATGTGAAGCTGAAACAAGTGTGGGCCAGGTGATCAGCAGTGGGGCCCACCAGTGCCACGTCAGCAGTGCCCCCATGTGCCACATCAGTAGTGGGTCTCATTCGCCACGTAAGCAGTGGGTCCATATACCACGTCTGCAATGGGTCCATGTGCCATGTCAGCAGTGGCTCCATTTTGCCACATCAGCAGTGGGCCCCACCAGTGCCACATCAGTAGTGGATCCCATGTGCCACGTCAACAATGGGCCCCACCAGTCAGATGCAACACTTTTTCATAGGCTAATGCAACACTAAACATGGCTAACGTAACCAAAAATTTGATAAATGTAACACTTGATTATTCATAATGCAACACTAACTGAATACTTTTAAATAAACATTTTGACACAGTTGTTTGGTTCATACATCAATCCTCATACCAACAAACCAACCATGACAAAGAAATAATGCATAATATTAAGTCTAAATAATTACTTCCTTCAACTATAACAAAATACATACCACAATCATAAATAAACGATCAAGTCTAACTTTAAAACTACGAAATCTAACTTGAACAGTACCAAGGCTACTAAGTTTATATACTAGATACAATAACATAATAAGATTGCGACGCGATTTAGATGGCTCAATTACATAATAAGATTACGACGCGGTTGAGATGGCTCATGAAGCTCTGTGGATGTAGTTGCGTCACTGTAAAATAATAAACTTGGGATCAGAATTGCTGGAAAAGAAAATATCATCTTACTTCAAAAGCTTTTATAGGCAAGTCACTACAAATATTTGGCAGATTTGTTTGCACTTCGATAACTAGTACCTGGACCATTTTCAAGAATTCCTTCTCCTGAAATAATGATGTTATGACAAAGCATCATATGAATAATTATGGAGATTATAATTCTACAAGAAATGAACAGATTAACACAATTTTCAGATAAAAGAATCAGCCATACTTTTGTCTTTGCAGTCATCCTGAAAGCCTCAATTATAACTTAAATAGTGATTGGTACGTGATTTTGCCACAAGAACTGAATCGGCCTATTAAGGACACATTAAAAGTAAGACATAGTTGAACAGAAGAAATATTAGAACCCGTAAACCTCCTTTAGCCTCCATGACTTGGTGAATCCCCTCATACCATGTAGATTTTAATAGATCAGATGAAATATAAAGCTTCAAAATTGAAGGGGAGCAATTTTCAGAGTACCCAGAATCCATAATCTATGCAATATGACTGAATATTATTAATAACTCAGGCATATAATTCTATATTATTACTGCTGCATTAAAAAGGGAAATCAGAAACTTTTTATTTTTATAGTTTTTGCTAAAAAAAATCAAAAAACTTTAAATTGTGAGAGAACTATATTGTATACAATAAAGATTGACCAAGTCAAGTAGATACATAATTAAATTTTAGAACCAGAAATTGATAAACCTGGTAAGAAACTGAAAAGATGTAGATGCTCTGCCACATATGTTAGGTCCCGAAATATCGTAGAAGGGGGGTTGAATACGATATTCACAATAATTTAAATTCTTTTCTTTCATTTTGCGGATAAATAAATTATTGCTTCAGAGTGGGTTTGGCCATTTGTAGTGTTTAGGTGAACTGCCTACTAATTTTCTGGGTGCCCGGATAAATCAATTAGGTTCAAGAAAATTAGCAGGTAAATTATGGAGACAAGTTTCCGGGAATATTACTCTCGTATTAATCCCAGAGGGTTTTGCTACACCCAGTTAAAATTAACTGGCTTCCAAAGAATAAATTAATTCTTTGCTACTAACACAAAAATATAAGGCTCAGTTCCTATACAAATATATCTAAATTAGTACAAGGAAAAACTGAGTCCGTAGGGAGTGATATCTAGGAGCCCTGAGCATTTTTCATTAAAGAACCGGGTCCTAATATCTGACCAGGAGCAAGGTATGGGTGTGTATAATTTATTTCTTCTTGCTCCGGCCATGGCAGTAGCTCTCTACATTTTATTTGTGTTGGAGAAGACGACTCCTCGAATGAGTGGCTGACTTCTCTTTAATTGTGTAGACTTTAAATCAATAAAGTAGGCTGCTGTAATTTAATTGGCTAAGGGCTGAGTGGCGCCTGTAGAGTGTATCCTCTGTGTAGCTTCAAGTGGCGCCTTTAATTACTTAACAAAAATTCTTCAAGTAAGTAATATTATGTTGCGCCTGTCACATTGAATACCCTGTGTAAGTTCAAGTGGCGCCATTTACTTGGAATTTTACTGAGCAAATATGAGTGGCGCCTCACACATTGATTTCCCTGTAACAACTCAAGTGGCGCCATTCAAGTTGATTAATCAAAGGAAGGAAAGTGAAGTTGCGCGTGTAATATACTTTCATGGTCAAAGTGCAGTTTGGTCACTGCACTTTGACCCTCTTTTCATTCCTTAATTGAAGTTTACCAATTTCCATTTCTTGTATCAAAGTCTTGACGCATTACACCCTGTACCCTGAGCTGTTCCTGTTCTTCGACTGAAGTTCAGAAACTTTCACTTTTCGTACCAAGGTTGTGACACTTTGCACCCTGCACCCTTTGAGCTGTTTAGCTGTTTGCCTGTTAGCTGTTTAGCTGTTTGGCTGTAGCCTCTACAAATTACTTTTCGTACCTTAATCAATAAACGTTCTTTCCAAGTACGTTCTTCAACTTAACAATTCTTCTATAGGTATTACTCAGATTCCTTTCACAAACTGCTGACGCCTAGTGCAACTGGTCTGGTTCACAGACGACTAACTTCGATCCAGGTCTTCGTATTATCGCCTTACGTACATTGTTAAGTTTGCAGCAACTTCATTGCTTCGAACACTGACTGTCAATAAACACTGTAACTTCACTGGAATCTTTTCTGGTACTTAGACACTTGTCTTTACCATGTCTTCAATTCTTCTAGATTCCTATGCTTCGAACACTGTCTATCTTCAATCAATGCTTTTACACTGAAATCTTCTAGTGGCACTTCTATACTGAATCTTCAACACTTCTGAAACCCTGAAAGTCTTTACACATTATTCTTCACTAAAGCATGAACATATTAATGAACTTCTTTCAGTGACCTGTAGTAGACTTCAAAACTTCTTCTAATGTCTTGATTCACTGTATCTGCCTTGTCTTCATTTCTTCCTGATTTCTGTGTAGGTGTAGTATTATTTACTTGTCCTGTTCTAGTGTTGAGTTATCATGATTACTATTCATACAGCTTCGTAATCTCCAACAATCTCCCCCTATTTGATTGTTAAACTTTAGCAAACAAATCACCTAGGGAGGATAACTCAACTAACAACTAGAAAAAGTAATCGTCCGAGACTTGTAAATAATGCTACTGGTTTTTCTGGATCAGATACTGCACTTCCAGATTTCTTGTGTGACTGAAACGAAAGATGTTTGTTCCTCTGAAGTCGAACTGATATCCAAATTGTATCATCTTCATTTCTGTCTGTTTGAGCTTTCTCCGTTTCAAAATCCTTCATAGTTTTGAACTTAAAGAATTTATCATGAACAGAGCTTCATAAGAATCATTATTCCTGGGTACATCTTCAATAGAATACTGAACATAGCTCAAATAATGTTCTCCCCCTACGAATGTGATTCTCCTTCTTATTCTTCTTCTCCCTTTAGAAAATCAATGGAATAGTCATCTCTGTTCTTCCTACTTAGATTAGGAATCCTCTTCTGACAACTCCTTTCAAGTATAGGATACAGCTTCTTGGTTCTCCCATATTTCTGTTATTTCCCCTCAGGATCAGAAGATAAGATTTTCTTTTTCGTGTCTAAAATCTCCCCCTAAGGATATTAACTTCTCCCAAGGATACGAACCCCTTTTTCCCAAGGATCTTCCAGGATACTAACCCCTTAATAACACCAGGATCCAGGAACTTACCTTAAGAGTCCAGGATACGAACCCCTTTAGGATATTAACTTTTCCGAAGTACGAAGATAAGACTTGTCCAGGATACGAACCCCTTTAGGATATTAACTTTTCCGAAGTACGAAGATAAGACTTATTAACTTCACCTTTTTCTTGTTATAGCTATAACATTAAAACTTCTCCCCCTTATCCTTTTTCTTGTTATAACTATAACACTATAACTTCTCCCCCTTAGTTGAGGAATCCTCCAATGGCCCACTTTTAAAGATAACACTATATTGTTAGGTCCACTTTTGAATGGTTTGTCTTCCAAAGAAGGTTCTCGTCTTTCGATGAACGGGAAAAATATAGTAACTTTTCTTCCAGAAGTAGCAAGTAGCAAGGGTAAGTGTTTGGCTTATGGTTTCCTCACTTCTACTACGTTCTGTTGGTGTTTACACTTAAGTGTCGAGCACTTAGAAGTGTTTCACTCTTTCTCTCCCTATCTCTCACTCAAGTGTATCTCTCCCTCACTTTCACTTAAGTGTTTCTCTCTCTCACTTTCACTCTGCATTCCAAATATAGCCTTCTGTACCTGCAAGTGAAAACCGTCAATTCATTCCTATTCTCATCACCTGATTCATCAATATGAACTGAATCACTATCAAGTGGAGAATTGCCTCGTAGAGGTGTTCTTGATCTTTCATGCATAAGCACTGTCTCACACCAGACTCAATAGCAATTGCTAAATCACTGTCTAGTGGAGCCTCACCTCTTTGAGATGGGTTATCCCAAGATTTTAAAATCTTTTTGGGAATCCTGCCTTGTTCTATCAAGGAGTTGCCTCGCACCTTCTCCGTAAACGGGAGGTGGACATTCCTTTTCAGGATCTGGAAATGTTCCTTCCAGGAGGGGCGACGTAGTAGACAATGTAATGAATGGCAAATTAGAGTCTACGTTTCCCTCGTAACCCAATGACGGGTGTTTGTTAACATGCCTATACCTCACATTGTGCACGTCTTGCAATGTGTCCCTAAAATATATCTGTTTAGGCTTACCATCAGCGTGAGTGCCAGTGGTGTGCTTGACTCATTACAAGATGCTCTGGCTGACGAGCGAATTTCAATGGACTCATCCTGTTGAGAGAATAATTCCAGAGACAGTTTTATTGCCTTTTCAGCTCTGCATCTTTTTGAGAAGATACAGATGAGCTTACAGTTACCTCAGTTTATATACTTCTTTACTTCGCTGGAGGTAGAGCTGTGGGTGCACTTCCGACTTCATCCTTATTTGCTGCATCTAGTGCAGTTTCTCCCTTATCAACCTCTAACTAACATGTGTTCCTTATTTCTCCAAGGGTTAATATATGGAAGTGGAGGAAATGAGTGTTTGGTATTAAGGCCTGGGTAAGAGATTGATGGGTTTTCAACCTCCTGGCCAGCTTCTGTAGCCACTGGGGGCTAAACGGATAAAATCAATTTAAAGAAGATAAAAAGATAATCACTTTAACATTCCAAAACATATTTTTCATCTCAAGGAGAAAGAAAAATATAAGAAGGAATGGAAAAAGATTGCATTAAAGCACTTTTAATAAAAGAGTTTTGTCATATCAAAAAATTTATCATTTAAGAGCATGACACCAATAGAAATTTTCTTTAAAATACTTATCCCATAATAAAACGCGGGAATGTGTATCAGAGAAAGAATCTATCCCTTATGAATTTCTTATAAGGCAAACTTCCCATAATAAAACGCGGGAGTTTACACCAAAGAAGAAATTCAACTCTTCTACCAAATTATATCTCAATAAAATGACTCTTTTCCATTAAACCTAAGCACTGTATGTTTTGAAAATAGTTTTGTAAAACATCCTTATCAGATAGAAGACAATGATTTTCCGACTCATAATGCAATTATGATTTACATCATTTTCGTCTGCCTGATAGTATCCCCGACTTTAAATAAACACATGACAATTGGGGTTGAATGAATGCTTAACAATACAGTACTAGGCCTTCAAAGCAACAACCACTGTTTAGGTACTATGAATCAATGTGAAACATACACTGAAACAAGTATTTGAAAACAAATAATTTTACAAGTGATTGGTACCTTGAAGTTAAAACAAAGAGAGAAAAAGCTTTTTAACGATAAAACAATTAAAACAAGCTTTTGGGAGAGGATAAAATTTCGAGAGAAAAGAAAGATTATCCTTAAGAAAAGTTTTTCAAAAGAGAAGTTTTGAAAAAGAATTCTTAAGTTTTCTTAACTAAAACTGATAGACAAATGAATGTATCTTTGCATAAAACATTTTGAAAAAGAAATAGACAAAAATTTCTTTTAAATACATTCAGGATCGTAAACCAGTCAAAGAAAGAAAACTAAGTATATTGATACCAAATGTTTCTACGAATAAAAACTGAGTAAATCCATTAGTACCAATATATCACAATTATTTTGCAATAAAATATTATTCAAATATCACAAAGTAATAAAAGATAATACTTGTATTACAAATAATTATGCTTCGAATTTATTTTAATTTATTTAAATCATGGAACAAATATTCCATTGAATTGTTTTATATCATCATGATTTAAACAAATCAAAATAAATTAAATACTTATGTTGTACTAAGCAATTGCCAATCACATGCATTTATATAATCTATACATGGCAATTATTCAGTAGAACAATAAGCATATCACAGTTAATTGCACGCTGATACCAATTATTCGATATTTATCAATAATTTCAAGATGCAAGAAACTATGCTTCTGTATTTTATCAAATTAAAATTATGAAACTAATAACCATTGAATTGCTTCAATCCATAATTTCAATAAGATAAAATAAATTCGTTAAACACTAAAATATTCATTAGATTGAATATTAGTATTTAACTTCCTACGCCATATCTAATAATTGTCACTTTGCACATTGTAAGCATGCTCATAACAATTATTAATTGATATACGTAAGCTCGAGGATTTAGTTGAAAAGAAATTCACAAGTCCTTTATTTAGGGAAAAAGTAATACTTGTGATTCTAATTACAACTCCTCGGAATAAAACTTATTTTTAGAAATATTTTCTAAGTATATAAAATATTGAGAATTTCATACACATAACTTAGAAAATACTTCACCTTCTAATATTAGTGAGTTTTGAAATATGCATTGATTATTTAGAACAGAAATTCTAAATACCGTCACTAATATCAAAAGTATCATAATTATTTGTAATAAAATATTTAAGAATATCAGAGCAAAATATCATAGCAATTAAGCAAGATATTATTGACTAATACTCACCAAATATTTAACACATACAAATAACTATGCTTCTTACTTATGCTAAATAATTTAACTACCACTCATGCATATTACAATGTAAGCATGATAATGAAATTAATAGCAAAAAGTATGAGGTTCTGGATTTCAAATAAATTCACAAGTCCTTTGGATCGGGAAAAAGTAATACTTGTGAACTCATTTGAGAATTTCTTGCAGATAGGATTTTCAATAAATATGCATATTAATAATATCCCAAGTTTACTAACCAACTTAGATAAAATAAATTCATCAAGTCATTTAGCAAAAATCTGCAAGTTATTCGACTAAGGACAACTCTTAAAAGAAATGATACCTGGTGTCCATGCGCTTGTTCCTTAAGTGATGTGAAGAGATCAACAGTGTTGGTGGAAATTGACAGCTTCTAGGAATGACTTCCCTGTCTTTCATACAACCTGCGTTATCTATATCTATATAGCCAATTAGGTTAAACCTATTATCTTAAGGGTCCCAGATTCCAAGAATTGGTCATCCCCTAAGATATCTAGCAGTTCATAACTTAGCTATAAGATACGATTCTCTAGATTCCACTTGGAAACTTGCACATAGGCATATCGAGAATTAAGGTATACTTGCACATATATAAGTCATTGTGTGTGCCTAGCATTTCTAGAGAGATATGTATAACAACTCAAATGTAAACTTACTTTTAAGTAATTCACAGTTAGAGTGTCATACCATGTCCTTGACGTTTTGCTTGAATCCTTACCTCCGTCATAGCAAGGCCTGAGAAGAGAATGAAGTACAAATTGTAATGGATCTGCAACTTCATCTTCTAGCTCACCATTCAGGAGTGCACTAGTTCACATTCATCTGATAGATCTTCATGCTTGAATGTTCCACATGTGCTAATTGTTAGGTCCTAATCGTTGGATCCCTAAAAATTATTAGGTCCCCATTGATGAGTCCTAAAGGATCAAGTCTCGTCACTGGTGCTTACTGCTTGATCTAGAAAGACCCGAAGATTCTGTTCCCATCATCGTCGATACCTTCTGCTTTAAAGTCCTGTAGCAACCAGTTTGGCTTTGTCCCTCATAACAATGCCAATAGTCATCCAGTTTCTGTGAACCCCTACTGTACCAATTTCAGCTTCGACTTTAGTGGTCTGGGTTTGGGTTCCAGCTTCAGTTGTTTTCTGCCTTTTAACTGATTGAGATCATTTTGCATTGCAATCACTCAATCTGGATCAATCTGTGCATCTTCAGTATTCTTTGGGATTCCAGATGATGGGTGATACCAATTGTTGATACCAATTGTAAGCTAACAATTGCTCTTTCCCAACTGCTGGGTCCCGAAAAATATATGTTCGTTTCGATTAGCACTACTAGCCACTACACAAGAATCCGGATCACTAAGAACGAGACTCCAGGATAGAATTTGACTTCAAACCTTTTGTCTTGGCAGAAATGTTCTTAATGAAATCCTTTGATCTTCATTGTTGAGCATGACTAATAGATCCTTCTTTTATTTGCTCCCCCTGAGTTGCTGCTAGGATGTATTGAAGATCCTTCACCTTATACAGCGGATTTCCACTAACAGGATCTGAATCATCATAATTGTCATTGATTCCTTCTGCAACCTCAGCTTCTACATCAGTATCTGAATTTGTCAAAGATTCAGAATAGTCGTTCACTTGAATGCCTGGGAGCTTGGTGTAGATATTCATTACATTCAGACTTTTGATCACCTATGAGTAGCCGATGAGAATTGTTCCATGAGCCTTAACTTCTTGTCAAGATACTCAAATGAATCTTCATTAAAAATCAATTCCCTCCAAACACACGAAAGAGCTTCAGTGTTTGCTTCTGGTTGGCCATTAACTCAAATGATGTCTTTTCATGATCTTGTTGATTAAAGCAGCATGCTGTGTTAATTGCTTCAGCTTCCAAATACCTTTTCAGTGCAGACTTCATTTAGAACTTCACTCGCGAAATGTAGTTCCAATATCTGACTTCAAAGTTCTCACAGCTTACCAATTGTTTCCAACTTGATCTTCCTTATTAGATCAATCACCATTTGTGACATTTTGTCTGTTGAATGCACGAACATCACCAATTTGTAATTAGGGTTACCAATTTCAATCACCACTTAGCATATGACTTTCATGACTTTTCTTCAGTGTGATGTTTCCATTGACTTCCCTATGTGACATACTTCAAAATGTCCTTCTGGATAGAATTCCATATGAAGCAGTCCTCTCACCAATTTCTTCTTTATTAAAGAATCCATTGCCTTGCTGACTAACAAGTAAGAGAGCTTCCTTTGCCATAGCTAACTCTTCATTGATGAAGCTTTCCTGAAAAGTTGACTTCACCTTTGCATCCAAATTCCATGTCAGCTACGAACAAATTTTCTCACTCAGATTAGAGTAAGCTTCCAACCTTCTTGCTTGAGATCAAACACCTTTCCAGAAAACCCTTGACGAAGAATTCCCTAGTGCCCCTTAAATAGTGCTTAACTCCTTCCACAAGTAAGTTACTTCTACTGATGACAGTTCTTAAAATATGATAGCCATATCCCTTGTACATCCTTTGCTGTCATCTCCAAAGGTTACCATCGGGGAGGCTTTCTCAACCAATTGTGATAGTAGAGCTTTAATCTTAATTATATGCCTCGAACAATAAATGTCACGAAGTCACATAACTTTTGACTTTTGTTACCTACTCTGCAATCACAAATGATTAAGCGTCTTGGTACTCAACTTTAATTGAGTCCAGATGGGTTAGAGATATTATCAAAGGTAACAACAGCTTCAATATGCATATTAGAAAATTCAGTACTTAATTTCCTAAAAGCACATGGATAGAAGAACTAACAAATTAATTACTAATTCTTTCTAATCCATTCTGTCGTTGTCTAACATATTTTACTATCTCTAATTACCTAAGTCAGTTTTGGATTAAGCTTCGAATCTACATGACTTACTGACTACTTAGATAATTCTACCATCTTTTAACCATTTATCCTTAACAAGCAATACATGATATGATATAGCATTTAAGTGCACCTATGTGAGTGAGAGCAAATCATATGAAAATAAGCACATAAACAATTTAAGAATATGCAGAATATTTGAATAAAACATTATGAGCAATATCAAATTCTACATACACTTAACAAGCCATTTAAGAACAAATATTAAATATATGATCTATGACCTGTTTGTCTATTAGCAATTTTCACAACATTAGCAGAGGTATTAAATCACATAAGATTTAACTCAAGTTCCAGCAAATGTTTAGGGATACACCTAACCGTCTAGAACACCCTATCTAATTCTAGATATTCATTTTACTGCAAATAAAATTAAGTATGAAATGTACTAATTAAACTCATGAATCCTAGCATGCAATCTCATTCTTAGCAATCAATTAAGCATTTAAGTCCTAAGATGCTAACATGCTGACATGAATATAATACATTTCAAAACTTAATAAACATACAGTTCTGAATTAGATAAACGTATACTAGTTAGAAAGTGTACCTGTGAAGTGCTTAGTGATTCATCTCCAGTGTTGGTCGTTGATGCCAGATGTCCATTTGGTTCATCACTGTCACTGATAGAATCATCCTTGCATTTAACTTCATCAACAAATGTTTTCCCTTGCTGCATCCTCACTAATGCTTAAGATTCCTTCTTCAACCCAAAATAGTGTCGTCATCTTTTGCTTGTACAGGCTTCTTCAAATTATGTAGCAAACCCCTAATCTTGTCTTTCAAATATAAACCATCCCTGACTTGCAACCGCCTCTTGAACTGATCTTGAAAATCTCCTTCATGGAATCTATAGGTAAGGACCTTAGATTTAGAATTAGGATTCCGTCTGAATCTGATGTCACTGAACTTCCTGTTGCCCTGCAGGCTTGACTTGCAGTCCAGTTCTCAGGTTATTCCAAAGTGTAAGATTCACTTATAACACCTTGACCACTACCTTGAGCTACAACATCTTCAATTCAGCTTCTTGGATCATTTCGTTTCTGTTCAGAGGTTCTCAACCTTGACGTCAATCAAATTTGGTTCCTGGGTCACAAATACAGTGGATATGCTAACAACCTGCTTTACCAAATATTATCTTCTTCAGCTCTTGTTCTAGTTCATAGGCCTTCAGCACATACAGGTCTTTTACAGACAATGTGGTTGTATCCTTAAATCCCTGTTGGCTGTATCCTGTGTTCCAGATGATCTGCAGTGTTAACACGAACTTCCTGTAATCTCCCTGTAGAAAAATCTTTAAGGCTTTTACTGAGATTCCAGGTTGTCCAGTCTGTTCTCCTTCACTACTTCAACCCCTAAGATTTTTCATCAAAAAAAATATAACTCAAATTAACCAAAACCTGTACCCAAATTAATCTCTTCTTTTGCAGCTTCCAAAATATTAGTGGGATCCTATGGAGTAAACCTCTGAGGAAATTAATACCACAACTTCTTCAGCCTGTTCCAGAATTAACCTCATCGGATAATCTTCAGTCAATTTTAGTTGTCTTCAATACCCGGAAAAATCTTCATCTACAAACCCTTAAGCACCCTCGAATTAATATTTAAGAAAAATTTAGATTTACAGAATTTTTAATTTTCTTAGAAAATAAATTAATCAAAAATAAAAATATACAATAAATTAATTTTCAAGAATTTCGAATTTTCTTAAAAATTAAAATATCGTAAATTAATATTTAAGAAAAATTTTAGTTTTCAAGAATTTTAAATTTTCTGGAAAAATAAATAGATCTAAAATAAAAATTAAAGAGTACAAAACTTGAGGTACCTAACTGATATTTTGGGTGAGTGGCGCCTGGATATTGTGTGGCGCCAGCACAGCTGTTCAGGAGGAGAAGCGCAACATGCATGTCAAAAAAAAAATCAAGTCACCCAGCGCGTGAGTGGCGCTACTACACCTGATGTACCTGTATTAGCGCAACATAATACTTCGCCTTTAATCAAGTTGCGCTAGGGATATAAGTTGCGCTGCTACACTGCTATCTGCTGTACAGGCGCAACATGGCTTGTGACTTGGTCAACTCTACACAACATGCGCGTGAACTCTACACAACGTGGCTTGACTTGGTCAAATGGTAATACCCAGATATCAACCTGTACTAGTATGGCCAAGTAAAGAAAATGGACCACGTAAATGTTTTAATAAATTTAAATCTTAAACTTTATTAAATCTATAAAATAAACTAATTAAAATTTATAATGTAAACTAATAAAAGTTTATGAAACAATCTTTATAAAAGTTTATAAAATAAATTTAATATTAAGTTTATAAAATAAACTAATTAAAATTTATAATATAAACTTATAAAAGTTTATAAAACAAATTTTATAAAAGTTTATAAAATAAATTTAATATTAGATTTATAAAATAAACTAATTAAAATTTATAACATAAACTAATAAAAGTTTATAAAATAAATTTTATATAGTTTATAAAATAAACTTATTAAGAGTTTATAATTAAACTTATTTAACAAGGCCTCCTTTTGAGTAAGCAGCTTCGACACCCTAAGCTTCACTGGGTTACGGATCCTGATTTGTATATCAATCAGCGAGCTCTGATACCAATTGTTAGGTCCCGAAATATCGTAGAAGGGGGGTTGAATACGATATTCACAATAATTTAAATTCTTTTCTTTCATTTTGCGGATAAATAAATTATTGCTTCAGAGTGGGTTTGGCCATTTGTAGTGTTTAGGTGAACTGCCTACTAATTTTCTGGGTGCCCGAATAAATCAATTAGGTTCAAGAAAATTAGCAGGTAAATTATGGAGACAAGTTTCCGGGAATATTACTCTCGTATTAATCCCAGAGGGTTTTGCTACACCCAGTTAAAATTAACTGGCTTCCAAAGAATAAATTAATTCTTTGCTACTAACACAAAAATATAAGGCTCAGTTCCTATACAAATATATCTAAATTAGTACAAGGAAAAACTGAGTCCGTAGGGAGTGATATCTAGGAGCCCTGAGCATTTTTCATTAAAGAACCGGGTCCTAATATCTGACCAGGAGCAAGGTATGGGTGTGTATAATTTATTTCTTCTTGCTCCGGCCATGGCAGTAGCTCTCTACATTTTATTTGTGTTGGAGAAGACGACTCCTCGAATGAGTGGCTGACTTCTCTTTAATTGTGTAGACTTTAAATCAATAAAGTAGGCTGCTGTAATTTAATTGGCTAAGGGCTGAGTGGCGCCTGTAGAGTGTATCCTCTGTGTAGCTTCAAGTGGCGCCTTTAATTACTTAACAAAAATTCTTCAAGTAAGTAATATTATGTTGCGCCTGTCACATTGAATACCCTGTGTAAGTTCAAGTGGCGCCATTTACTTGGAATTTTACTGAGCAAATATGAGTGGCGCCTCACACATTGATTTCCCTGTAACAACTCAAGTGGCGCCATTCAAGTTGATTAATCAAAGGAAGGAAAGTGAAGTTGCGCGTGTAATATACTTTCATGGTCAAAGTGCAGTTTGGTCACTGCACTTTGACCCTCTTTTCATTCCTTAATTGAAGTTTACCAATTTCCATTTCTTGTATCAAAGTCTTGACGCATTACACCCTGTACCCTGAGCTGTTCCTGTTCTTCGACTGAAGTTCAGAAACTTTCACTTTTCGTACCAAGGTTGTGACACTTTGCACCCTGCACCCTTTGAGCTGTTTAGCTGTTTGCCTGTTAGCTGTTTAGCTGTTTGGCTGTAGCCTCTACAAATTACTTTTCGTACCTTAATCAATAAACGTTCTTTCCAAGTACGTTCTTCAACTTAACAATTCTTCTATAGGTATTACTCAGATTCCTTTCACAAACTGCTGACGCCTAGTGCAACTGGTCTGGTTCACAGACGACTAACTTCGATCCAGGTCTTCGTATTATCGCCTTACGTACATTGTTAAGTTTGCAGCAACTTCATTGCTTCGAACACTGACTGTCAATAAACACTGTAACTTCACTGGAATCTTTTCTGGTACTTAGACACTTGTCTTTACCATGTCTTCAATTCTTCTAGATTCCTATGCTTCGAACACTGTCTATCTTCAATCAATGCTTTTACACTGAAATCTTCTAGTGGCACTTCTATACTGAATCTTCAACACTTCTGAAACCCTGAAAGTCTTTACACATTATTCTTCACTAAAGCATGAACATATTAATGAACTTCTTTCAGTGACCTGTAGTAGACTTCAAAACTTCTTCTAATGTCTTGATTCACTGTATCTGCCTTGTCTTCATTTCTTCCTGATTTCTGTGTAGGTGTAGTATTATTTACTTGTCCTGTTCTAGTGTTGAGTTATCATGATTACTATTCATACAGCTTCGTAATCTCCAACAACATATTTGAACGCAAGGCAAAACACATATATGAAAGATTTTCAACAATACCAAGTTGAATTTTCTATCCACACTAATCAGTTCCATATCTTCTATTTTATCATTGGCCTCCTCTATTCTTATGTTCACAGTTTCTAAAGGATTTCGACATCATATCTCAGGGGCAATTAGTGTAGAAAATAACCTAGGTAGAATGTAAACTCTACTGTATTAACAAGTTGCAGATGTACAAATTAATCAACACACACTAGCGGACTAATGCTCAATTCTCAAAAAAATTAAAAAGCAAGCAAATGCAGATATAAATAAGTGCTCAATAATATACACTACTAAAAAATATATAAGCAGACAGACATCTACGAGCTCATCAACAATATATACAACTAAAAAAATAAGTAAGCAAACACACATCTCCAAACAGAGTAATCCATCTTTGTCGATACATACATATTCTGTGATCCATCTACTAGAAATAGAGTAAGCATCTTTGTCGATACAACACTATTACACAGATCAAGGACATTACTGGACTCTGTAGTAATTAATTATGTTTCTATATGAAAATTATTCTTAATACTAGTACAGTAGTACCAACAACAGCAAATTCACATATCTTGCAATTGAAATAGCAAATTGGCCTTCACTCACACAATCCACTAGGACATTCAAAATAAAAGAAAGGCAGTTTACCAATAGACACGGACCGCGTGCACCTTGCATATGTGTAGCAAAGGTTGTTTGTCAACAACTGAAATTCCATCTGCTGTAAAATTGTTTTCATCCCAAAGAACATGGTAATGTGTTGGCCGACTTGTACCCTGTCATTAAAATAAATAAATAAAATGTAAATAGTAATTACAAAAATGTTGGTCTTTTTACAACTTAAATAAAGCTCAAATGGTGCACAATGAAATATAAGATGATTTACATAAGCAAGTTAAGTTTAGTTTTAAGATTTATATATGCAGGTCTCGACATTCAAGAATCCAGACAAACCAAAAAACTAAAATAACTTGACGCTAGTCTGGGACACAATCTACTACACAATGTCACAATCTTCAGTCCTGCACTAATGGTGCGTACATAGTGTCCTGCACTACAGCTACCAGTGCGACAGTGCCTACTGCCTGCATATCATGTGAAAAAACAAACATAAGATAAGGATATGGTTAGAGAGAATCAGATAAATACCAGTGCCTACAGCACTTCTAAATGCATATTGATTGCCCCTCCTTTTTGTGACATGTTGATTGCTAGTTTCCACTGCAAATGCCATTGAGATAATTAGCGGCCAACCTTATATTGATAAATATAAGCCTGGTGAGCAATTAATCACTCAAACCACAACTATTATCAAGCAGCCAATACAGAATCAAACAGTTATCACATTTTATATGTTTTACCATCACATTTTATATAAGTCCATAATATATTTTCACATATAATAAATATGTGAAAATGGCTCCTACTGCAGCTAGAGATACCATCACATTTTATATTATAGACTAATTCCCTGCACAAGATAGACAATATCAAATTACACACTTTATATATCTCTCTCAACAATAATCCATATATGAAATTTAAAAGAAAATAAACAAAAACACAATTTACCTTAATAAAATCCCCAAATTTAACTCCTAACCACCTCGAAATTGACAAGCCTCAAATTGAGTCTCTAACAAAAACAATAGATATATAATTGGAAATCAAAATAATAGAAATTAGTGAGGAGCCAATCAATTGGAGCAAGGAAAATATAATTAGAGACAAAGAGTGAAAACCCCAATTTTAAAGCCCTAACTACCACTAACACATAGATAGACACAATTACATACATATAAATCTATACATATATCAACAAATCCATCTCTGTTTCTTCACACAACACTAACACATAGATAGACACAATTACATACAGAAACAGAGGCGATGAATGCGTATCTAGCATCGTCGAACAACAATCTCGATGAACAGATTTCTCAGCTTATGCAGTGCAATCTCGATGTGAGGGTAGAAAGGAATATATGAGTGTTTTTGTTAGGGTAGATCTTCGATTTGAAGAGTACGTCTTCGATTTGTGAGGGTAGATCTTCGATGTGAGGGTAATAAAAATAGTATCAGGAGTGTATTTGAGGGCATAGAGGAATATAAGAGTGTTTGGGGGGAAATATGCCGCCCAATTTTTCCCAAGTACTATGTATTGTGTAGTGAGTATAATGTTTTTTATTCGATTTTATTAAAAATATTGATAAAATTTAAGATTATTTTATTGTAAAATTAAATTTATATAATATAACAAAATTTAATATTTTTAATTAATATTGTAAATCACTTAAGAAAATATATGGTTCAATGAAAATATAATTTAAAAAAATTATTAATATAGTATAAACAAATGGGAAGGTGTACTTTTGACCGGTTTGACTATTAAAAAAACACCGAATAAATTTGAATTTTTTTTAAGAAATTCACAAATCACTAAAGTCATTAGATATTAACATCCGTATGGTTGGATCGTCGAAAAATAAATTTTAAAAAATAGAATCATCATTCAGGACAACACTAATTAATTAGAATATTACTTTGTATATTAAAAAATACACCGAATAAATTTAAATTTTTTTTAAAAATTTCACACATCACTAAAATCATTAGATATTAACATCTGTATGGTTGGATCGTCGAAAAAGAAATTTTAAAAAATAAATTCAGCACAACACTAGTTACAGAGAAAGTCTAGTTTGACCGGTTTGACTAGTATAAAATCACATAGAATAAAAATGAAATTTTAAAAAAAAAATTGGCGCCACTAAAATAGTTAGATATTAACATCTCTACGGTTGGATCGTCGAAAAAGAAATTTAAAAAAATAGATTCAGCATTCAGCACAACACTAGTTATAGAGAACGTCTAGTTTGACCAGTTTGACTAGTATAAAATCACATAGAATAAAACTGAAATTTTTTTAAAAAAAATTGACACCACTAAAATAGTCATATATTAACATCCGTACGGTTGGATCGTCGAAAAAGAAATTTAAAAAAATAAATTCAGCATTCAGCACAACATTAGTTATAGAGAAAGTCTCGTTTGACCGGTTTGACTATTATAAAATTACATAGAATAAAACTGAAATTTTTTAAAAACAAATTGGCATTACTAAAATAGTCAGATATTAACATCCGTACGGTTGGATCGTCGAAAAAGAAATTTAAAAAAATAGATTCAGCATTCAGCACAACATTAGTTACAGAGAAAGTCTCGTTTGACTAGTATAAAATCACATAGAATAAAACTGATTTTTTTAAAAAAAAAATTGGCATTACCAAAATATTCAGATATTAACATCCGTACGGTTGGATCGTCAAAAAAGAAAATTAAAAAAATAGATTCAGCATTCAGCACAACATTAGTTACAGAGAAAGTCTCGTTTGACCGGTTTGACTAGTATAAAATCACATAGAATAAAACTGAAAATTTTTAAAAACAAATTGGCATTACTAAAATAGTCAGATATTAACATCCGTACGGTTGGATCGTCAGAAAAGAAATTAATAAAAATAAATTCAGCATTCAGCACAACACTAGTTACAGACAAAGTCTAGTTTAACCAGTTTGTCTAGTATAAAATCACATAGAATTAAAATGAAATTTTTTAAAAAAAAATTGGCGCCACTAAAATAGTTAGATATTAACATCTGTACGGTTGGATCGTCGAAAAAGAAATTAAAAAAAATAGATTCAGCAATCAGCACAACACTAGTTATAGAGAACGTCTAGTTTGACCAATTTGACTAGTATAAAATCACATAGTATAAAACTGAAATATTTTTTAAAAAAATTGACACCACTAAAATAGTCAGATATTAACATCCGTACGGTTGGATCATCGAAAAAGAAATTTAAAAAAATAGATTCAGCATTCAGCACAACATTAGTTACAGAGAAAGTCTCGTTTGACCGGTTTGACTAGTATAAAATCACATAGAATAAAACTGAAAATTTTTAAAAACAAATTGGCATTACTAAAATAGTCAGATATTAACATCCGTACGGTTGGATCGTCGAAAAAGAAATTTAAAAAAATAGATTCAGCATTCAGCACAACATTAGTTATTCTAGAAAAAGTCCCGTTTGACCGGTTTGACTAGTATAAAATCACATATAATAAAACTGAAAATTTAAAAAAAAAATTGGCATTACTAAAATAGTCAGATATTAACATCCGTATGGTTGGATCGTCGGAAAAGAAATTTAAAAAAATAAATTCAGCATTCAACACAACACTAGTTAAAGAGAAAGTCTAGTTTGACCGGTTTGACTAGTGTAAAATCACATAGAATAAAACTGAATTTTTTTTAAAAAAATTTAGCACCACTAAAATAGTCAGATATTAACATCCGTATGGTTGGATCGTCAAAAATAAATTTTAAAAAATTGATTCAGCAATCGGGTTATACTAATTATTATATAAAGACTAGAAAATACAAAGGCAACACTAAACAACCAAATGCAACGCTACCATATTAAATGCAACGCTTGTGATAGGGACCACATGCCACGTCAGCATGGGACTTGACGCCACGTCAGCAAATGTGGGCTCCACAACTGCCACGTCAGCGTGGGTTCCACTACCACGTCAGTAGGGGTGGCCCCACCAGCCACGTCAGCGTGGGCCCCACTGCCACATTAGCAGTGGTGGGCCCTCACTGCCACGTCAGCACTGGCCCACTTCCACGTCAGCGTGGGTCCCACAGCAGTGGTGGCCCACTGGTGGGTCCCGCCAGCCACGTCAGCATGGGCCCCATTACCACGTCAACCGTGGTGGGCCCCCTACTGCCACGTCAGCACTAGTCCACTGTCACGTCACTAATTATTAAAAAAAATAGCTAATGCAACAGCATTCGTTAGTGTTGCATTCACTGCAACACCGTGAGTAATATGCAACACGAAGTTTTATCTAATGCAATACTATTTTAGCAGTGTTGCAAAAGAGCCAAAAATTGAGAGCTACCGCAACATTTTCAGTGCAACGCTTTCTAAAAGCATTGCCTATGAGCACTTATGGCGTAGTGTTGCTTACTGATTTAGGAGATTCTCCTAGAGTATCTAAACCCTGAACATCAATAATTTATTTGGCATTTTTAGCAGACCTATTCCATTTGTTAATGGTTTCAATTTCTCCAGCCAATTGTTCTTTTAACAATTCTTCTCTTTTTAAACTATTCACTAGCTCATCTCTAGCATCCTTACTTTCCTTCTTGAATCTATCTAAACAGACAAGTTCATTTTTAAGAAAAACATTCCTCTCAGTTAAGGCGTCAATGGTATTCTTTAACTTGAGGTTTTCTTTGTTTAGAGATTTCAGAGTGACATGCAAATTATACAGTTTATTAGACATTTCATTGATGGTACTATTGCATTCATCTTTTAAAAGCTCAGAAAAGTTAGTAGCTAATACCTGATTTTATGATGAACTAGCTTCCTCATCATCATGATTGGCCATTAGAGCTAAATTGATGAACTCTTCAGAATCACTGTCCTCAGCAGCCCAGTCTTTCTCTTCAGTAACAAAAGCCTTTTCTTTTTGTTTGAGAAAGTCAAAATATTTCTTTTTATAGTCAATGCCATCATATGACTTTGCCTTCTTTTCCTGTTTTGGCTTTCTGCACTCATTTGAGAAATGACCAACCAATCTACAGTTATAACACTTGAATTTGGATCTATCAACCAAATTTTTGATTTGATTGTCATTCATGAACTGGGATCCAGGCTTTTGAGCATTTGGATTTCTCTTGAATTTTAGCTTTGAGAACTTCCTTGACAGAAATGTAAGGTGTTCATCAATTTCATCTAAATCATCCTGAGAGCATGCTTCACTTTGTTCATACTTGCACTTTCCTTTTCTCTTGGATGATTCTTCAACATCATCATTGGCCACCATGACAGAACCTTCTACAAAGCCACTTTCACTATTCCCTTTCTTGTCTTCATTTCCCTTGACCATCAAAGCCACAGTCTTGTCTTTTCTTTGACTCTTCTCAATCTCTTCATCTTGTTGTATTTCCAACTCATAATTTTTGAGAATACCATAGAGTTTCTCAAGAGTATAATCTTTAAAGTCCTGAGATTGTCTAATGGAAACAATCATTGCCTTCCATTTTTTTGGAAGAGATCTAAAAAAATTTAGATTTGTATCCTCAGTTGCATAAACCCTACCATATAGCTTTAATCCATTTAACAACTTATGGAATCTGCTATAGGTGTCATTGACGGCTTCACCACTTTTGAAATGAAAAGATTCATACTTTTGAATCAGGAGTTGCATCTTATTCTTCCTGACCTGCTCAGTTCCTTCACAAAGAGTTTGAAGTGTATCCCATACTTCTTTTGAAGTAGTATAGTTGATTACATTGTCAAACATGTCTTTGTCTAGACCACTGAACAGTATATTCATGGTATTTTTATCCTTGAGCACCTCCTTTCCATCTTCTTTAGTAAACTCAGTAGTGAGTTTTAGAATGTGTTTATCAAAAGCAGGAGTTCCATCTGGGTTCACACCTGTGACTAGTTTCATAGGAACATGAGGACCTTTCTCTATGCAGTTAACATAAGAAGGGTCAAGAGAAAGTAGATGCAGGTGCATTTTTACTTTCCATGCAAAATATTCATCCTTTTCTAACACTGAAATTTTCACACCTGAATCTTTTTGGCCTATATTGACTTGTTCTTGATCTTAAACTTTCTGTATGTTGAAAACCTGGCTCTGACACCAATTGTTATTTCCCAAAAAAATGCCAATATGATTTGTAGAAGGGGGGTTGAATACAAATCCTTAAAACTTTTTCTGATTTAATAATTTTTCTTGTAGTTATGAGTGTTTAGAGAAAATATGATGAACAATAAGAACTGAAAAGTATTTGAACAATAATGTTTAAAATTACAGATGGATTGGTTTTTCCATTAGTGTATATTTTTGCTCAAATTATCTATGTTAATAAAACCTAGCTGCTTTTTACAAAGTTAGAGAAATAAATCAACTGATCTTAGAAAGTGCTCTAAGGCTTGAATATTTGATTCTAAGATATTGTCTCTCTTCTCTAACAATGCTACTACACTTGTTTATATACCACATGTGTGTTTATAATTCCTAGAAAGAGTATAAAATAATTAACCTAAACTAGGATTGTTTCTAATCTATCTTTTCTTTTGCCTTTTTCCATTTCTGGAAAAGTACTTCAGACTTAGAAAGACAACTACAACTTGAGTCTCCATAGTCGTCATAGACCGTCTTCCATATGTATGCTTTTGTGTGTCAACTTGTCAACTTGTGATGTCTCAATTAATTGATTCTTCTTTTTATCCATCAAATGATATTATTTTTCGATTGATCTTTATATCCATCGATTGAAAAATGATGACTTATCGATTGATAGATGTTATGAATCGATATATCAATCGATGGGTCTTCATATCAGTTGATGGTCTTTAATCTTTGACTTGGTTTCTTATCATTTGATCTTCTATCCATTGATGCTTCCATATCAATTGATCATCCTTCACTTGCATAATTATCCTGTCTTTAGATAATTACAATTTGACAGTCTAAGTTACACATCAGTTGATGACCTATATCAATCGACTCTAGTATCAATTGATGAGAATAATATCAATTGACTTACACCTTATCAATTGAAATAGACTAAATACACCTATGCTACAATCCATATTATCAGTTGATCTACATAAACATTTCAACTGATAAATGGTTTCCTGATCAATCGATATTTATAACTTTCATATCAATTGATCAGTTACATCAATTAAAATTTCTGAGATTCTAAGATTAAGGTTATCATCAAGTTACATGTAGATTCCTAACAAAAGATCGAGATTCTTTGCCGGAAAAAGATCTAGCGGGGCTGGATATCGCCGGAGTGTGGTGGTTTGTATGAGATTGAGGGCTGAGATTGCTAGGTTTTAGAATAAATAGAGTTTTATGTTCTCTGGCGGCTGTGAGCTCTAATAATTCTGACCCCTAATAATGTGCCTACGTACCTCTATTTATAGGGAAAATAGAGGATCAAACTCACGTAGTTCTTGGCAAAGCAGAGGCCCGTTAGGAAACCTGAGTTTCCTTCTTCGAATCGAATGCAGAAAAGGCAAGTGGAACCTTCCTGGAAGAGAACTCTACATTTGGGCTTGTTTGGATATGTCAAAGCCTAGTATAAGGTCCAAAGACTTCATGGATCCGACATTGACCCGGAAACCGTGGGCTCTAACTGGTCCACTACAGCTATTTTCAAGGATACCTTGACTGAAGGTCAACACTAGATCCGCCACAAATCATAGGATAAAACATTACAAAATACATTCGAAAAAGATAAAACGTTACATAGAAATAAATTAAAAGCATTAAAATATTTTGTCCGATGACTAAATTGATAATTTAGTTTTTATTCCGTTTTATTTAAAGTTGTATTATCGTGAAATTATTATCTATGTTGTATTATTTTTTTATGTATTTTATTTTCATGTATTCTGAAATTTTAATGTATTTTGAAGTTTTATTTTATAATTTATCGTTAATTTTAATTATATTCCAACATTAATTAATTACATTTAATAACATTAAAAAAATCAACAAAATACAAAAGTTAATAATATAATAATATTATAAAGATTTGGATTAGTGAATAGTAGTGATCCAAATTTGGATCAGTACTATTCACTAATCCAAATTTGGATCACTTTTTAGTCCACAATTGGAGTGATTTGGGGCAAAACAATCCCAAATTTGGATTTTTAGTCCACGTTTGGAGTTGCCTGACCCACTATATCTTCATTCAGATTACATATTTATTTATTTTTAAAGTCATGAAATTGTTCATATAATTTTTCAAGGCCCACACTACTTTCAAGACCTCATATCAATCTCTTTTATAGAATGAAATTCTCATAATCATGATTCATATTTCCAAAATAAAGTGTAATCGAATTAAATAGAAAAGAAATCATCGACCATGAATTTTGTTATATCTGAATTTCTTTGCAAAGGGGATGAAGCGCGCTTCTGAGTTATAGGGTTAATTAAAAAGCATAAACACGGTGTCATAGAATACTGTGGAAAGAGAAAACTAACTAAAAGAAAAGATTTTGATCTTAAAAATATAATGACACAACTTTTTAAATTTTTAGGGAAAATACCTGATTAAAATATATCTTGGCTCCCTTATATTTTTTTCTTAAATTCTGCAACAAGGCACAACCGGGTCATCGCAATTTGGAAGTGTTTTGATTCACACGGACAGAAAAGTAAGTGACATTTTAAACCTAATTAAAATATTATATTATTATAAACGAACATGTGTATATTTGGTTGGTTTAACGCTTTCCAAAAAAATTACAAGTGCTTTCTAAAAAAAGTTAAACATATATAATTTATTTCATTAAACTTAAATTTTAAACATTAATCTCCTAATTAAAATAAATCTATAAACAAAACTCATATATTTTATCATCTTTAAATACAACTAATATTAATCTCCTAACTAAAATACATCTCTAAATAAAACCCACAAACATTATTCCTATTAAAAAATATTTAACACACATAATATTTTAATTAGTGTATTTTCCCTAAAAATACACTAATTATATGCATTTCGAGAGCAGAATATATTTTGAAATTTTAATTTTATTTAATCCCAAAACTTTGTTCGTAATTGTAATATTGCTTTCCTAGTTGGGTGGTTAAAGTACAATTATATGCAATAATACAAGTTAGTTGCTTGTTTGTTAATTGTTACTATAAAATAATGTTAACAGTTGGGGTAATTAGTGGAATGTACTATAATTCTTATTCAAATAATGTAATTGTCTCCTACCCCATTTGCCAGATTATAAACGAAGAGATTAAAGGAAACTTATGGTACAATAATATTAGTTAAGATGTGTTTCACACATTTCCAAGTCCAATCGCTTGCCGGCTAAAAAGAAGCCAACTATATAATACTAATTATATTCTTCAGTCTTAACCCACATCATTTCTTCTAGGGTGAACATGGGTTGGTTCGGGTCGGGTTTTCATCAAAACTCGACCCAACCCGATTAGTTTGGCTTTATAAAAAATCAACCCATTAATTGTAAAAAAAAATCGTAACCCAACCCAACCCAACCCAATTAGTTCGGTTTTTTATAATCGTAACCCAACCCAACCCAGAAATTTCTGCACTGTTGCAGAAATTTGTAAAAAATATTCTGCACTGTTGCAGAAATTTATATAGTGCAGAAATTTATATAGTGCAGAAATTTATAGAAAATATTCTGTACTGTTGCAGAAAATTTATATAGTGCAGAAATTTGTAGAAAAAATTCTGCACTGTTGCAGAAAATTCTGCTTGTTGCAGAAAATGTTGCAAGAGCCGAAAAGTGTTGCAGAATGTGTTGCAAAAAATTTATATAATGCAGAAAATTTATATAGTGCAGAAATTTATAGAAAATATGTAAAAAATATATAGAATATGCAGAAAATATGCAAAAAATTCTGCATTTTATGTAATCGGTTCGGTTCGGGTTGGGTAAGGGTTAAAATTTGTTAAACCCTTACCCAACCCAATTAGTTCGGGTTTTTTAAAAATTAACCCATTTATATTTCGGTTTCGGATGGTTCGGTTTATTCGGCCGAAAAAAGGGGCGGGTTGGTTCGGATTGACGGTTTAATCAGATTTTTGTTCACCCCTAATTTCTTACGATAACGTTAGTACAATATTACTCCCTCCGTCCCAACCAATTCTTTACACTTTCCTTTTTGGGACGTCCCACCCAATTCTTTACATTACTAAAAATAGTAACTTTTAACAATAAATATATTATTACATCCACTACTTCACTCCACTTTTTCAACACTTTACACTATTACACCCACTATTTCATTTATTTTAACAATAAAATCACTATTACACCCACTATCCTTGGTCTCCGTGCCCGGACCAAATGTAAACATTTGGCCGGGACGGAGGGAGTAATATTTTTTTAGCAAGAAAGCATAAAATATTTGAAACTCAGGGTATAAATGTATAATGATGAAGTACAGTATTTATGTATTAGTGTCTCATCATTCTTTTTGTACCTGAACTTTAGTTTGCTTTAGTTGGTGTCTGTCTGCATCTTTATCAGATGCATCTTTATCAGAGGCATGGACTAGAGTCACGCGACCCGTGGTCCCCAGCTCCCGCATGACTTTAATTTATAGGTTTTTAATACAAAAGAATCTAGTTACTGGCTAGAGAAAGCAACAATTGTACCTCCTCCCGAATCCCCCCCCCCCCCCCCCCCCCATATTTACGCACAAACAATTTAGATCAGACAAAGGTTAAACAGTTGAAGTGACCTGCTGAATGATACTCCTCGGTTCTTAAATAATAGTCTTTTAATTTTCTCACAGACATGTTTATGAATGAAAAATACATAGTTATAATTAATATTAATTTTTATATCAAATAAAAATTATTATTCAATATATTTATGTATTTTCTACTCCTAAACATGCTAGCCAAAAATTCAAAAAATTATTATTGGGGACCGGAGGAGTACCGTTTAGTTTAATTAAAAATCTTTAATTGAATTTCAATTTTTTGAGTCTCTTAATTCGAATTCTAAGTTGACTTACAAAAGCACCATGCCACTAATTATAGGTACTAACTTATCACCCGATGCACGGACTTTTAATATTTTTATAATATTTTATTTGTATTGAAATAATTTTTTTAATTTTTAATTTCTTTATATAATACCATTTTGTTAAGTAAAATATAATAGAATTGATTTCAGACTTTAAAACAAATTGTATATTTGAAATTTTCATGAAAAAATACATGAAATAGGTCTTTGAATCATGTAAAATAGAGTTGAAATGTGTGAGATATATTCAACCTGCATAGTCAAACTTTGACCATTAATATCTCACTCAATTTGACTCCGTTTTACATAATTTAATGATTTATTTCATGTATTTTTTTACAAAAATTTCAAATATACAATTTGTTTTACCGTCTGAAATTAATTCTATTGCATTTTATTTAATAGAAGGGTATTAACTCAAGGGTATTATACGTAGAAAACCAAATGTACATGGTTAACACATATAAAAGCAAAAAATGTGATGGTACTATTAGTAAGAACCAATTGTACAGTGGTAACATTGAAAATTTCCTATAAACAATAATAAAATGTTTGTAATAACTTTTTTATAAAATAATAATTTATCCATACCTATATATACCATGTGTATATAATATAATAAAAGTTCACTGGAGTACGTACATCGTTTATAATATTTTTAAATAGGATTTTTTTTATATTGTATTTACAATCATTTATTATTTACCATAAAAAATATACATCTATTAACTTTTCTTTTTCTAAATCTAATATTAAAAAACATGCTAATCACGGTTTAGGTAATTAAAAACTTAAAAAGGGTATAGCTGCCTGTCAGTCAATCTCATCTAATGAATATTTAAATTTCAAAAGTAATAAATTTAATTCATTTTTTCTATAAAAATTAAATGTTTTATATGTTAAAGGCCCCGTGTTAAAATTATTGGCCATGTCATAGTTTTAAACTTTCTTATTTTGTTGTTTTCCAGTGATTTTTCAAGGACAGGAAAGTATAACTCTCTTTTGTTAATGGGTAAAAAATAGGATGATGCTCCCTCAGCTTTTATTGTGGGGTAAATACGTATAGTACACACAATAATGTTCTCGCACAAATGATATATACATTAGTTTTTTAATATTTTTTATATGATTTGAATTTATTTTTATTTAAATAATAATAATTTAAACTTTATTTAATATTATATGTATATATTTTTAAATAATTTATTTGTATTTATATTTTAATATGATAATATTTGTGTGTTTTGTATAGATATGTATTTTAGAAAGGAGATTAACGTGAGATATTTTAGTTAGCGGATTAATGTGAGATTGATTTTAGTTAGGAGATTAATATTTTAAAATTAGGTCCAATAATTAATAGGATGTTTCCTAGATAATCAATCTATTACAGAAGGGGGTTGAATGTAATAGTACCAATAACTCGAATTATGATGACAAGTATGTAAAAGATGAACACTATTTTGTATTAGATAATGAATGTAATATAAAAACCCTCTCAAAAAGTTCTTTGTTCTCAAGAGCTGCTAGATTATAAGAATAATACTTGAATGAATTCTATCTTTGATATTCGATTATAACCTATCTCTGTGTTTATATAGACACAGCTACAAATACAATTACAAATCAGAATGGAAATATAATAGTTTTACATAAGGTAATTTAGACTTGCACTCGAACTCCTTCTTACTATCCAAATCCAACTCTGATTTGTCTGTTTCCTTTTCTGATAAACTCTGAAGTTAAACTCTGTCGGTTTGTTATTCTCTGATTTGAGCATTCTCTGTTAGAGTAAACTCTGATTGAGTATTCTCTGATAGAGTAAACTATGTCCGACAACTTCCTTAATCTCTGATGACGTCAGCATAAACTCTGCTTGGTATTTTCTGACAATCATCAGTGTTTGCATTCCTAACAATCTCCCCCAATTTATGCTTTATGAATTAAAACATAAATTTCACTTATGATGTCAGAAATACAAGACAAATTCATCAGAGTTTAGTTTTTCCTTTTTGGTTTCAGATTCTTCTGTAAGAGAAGTCTTTTTTCAGAAATTGACTCATGAGCTTTTCTTCAGCATCTTTTAATAAATCAACAAGCTTCTCCTTCAATTCCTTCATGTTCTCAGAAGAATTATTTATTTGAATTATTGCAGCCCTTAGAGCATAAACTGATGACCTCTCCATACTTTCATCCAAAGCAATGCAACATGTCTTCATTCCATCATGATTTAAGATTAGTGTAGGAATCCCTAACACCATTTTGACCTTTGCATCCCCTTTTCTCATTGCTCTTTCTGTTCCATCTTCAAGTATGTATCTAGGCTCATATTTTACAGAGTTTATCATCATCAACCTTTCACTCTTCTTCTTCTCAGCTATTATTCTTTCAACAATCTTCCTCCACCTAGAAGTTGCTTCATTTTCATCATTGAGCAGATATAGAACATGTTCAAGTTCTTTAGATGCTTTATCAATCAGACTTTCTTCAGCAATCTTCAAAACTCTCCCACCTTCTAAAAATTAAATGAGCTTCTCCTTAGCTTGAGCACCATCAAAGATATCCTTCACCACATTAACAAAGATTAGTTTATCCAGATGTTCTTGAGACAGCTCTTCTTCAGGTTTATCTTTCAGTGAATAAGGATCTCTGAAGATGTTTGCTTCACCTCTGTAGACCTTAGCATGTGCATCACCAATACCACCTTTATTTTTTCCAAGTCTGGCATTGAGAGTCAGAGTTTGAGTTTTTGTCCACAGAGGATCAGACCTTTTCTTTCTTATCAGAGATTGTTGTTGATCTTCTTCCTCCTTATCAAAACTTGAACCACCTGGAAGAAAAGTTGTTCCATGCATAGTGAGAGGTTTCTTTGGCTTAGCTGGAGCTTTTTTTTGAATTCTTGAAGATGATCTTGTTTGAATTTCTGAGACTGGTTTTGATTGAGCAACTGGTTTGAGAGTTTCAACATGTTTGATTTGAGTAGGCTTTGAGTCTAGTTTCTTCTTTTGAGCAGGTACCTTTTTCTGAATTGGTCCTTTCTTTACACTTCTCTTCTTCTTCTGGACTTGAGCACTAACAACTCCAGATTTCTTTAATTCAGCTTCTACTGCAACTGGATCCATTCCTGGATGTTCTTCTTCAAACATTTTCTTTGCCAATTCAGCATCCTTTAAATTTTGTTCTTCAATCTTCTCTGGATTATCTTCTTCTTCAAGTTTCTTTGCTAATTCCAAATCAGCATCTATTAGAGTTTGCTTGTCAGAGTTTATAACAGTCTTTGATGTCGTCAGAGTTTGTGAGGTTATCAGAGTTTGTCCAATCAGAGTTTGCTGCTTCAGAGTTTGCTTCACATCCTTATGACTCCCTTGATCTTCATCATCAGGTTTGTCATAGTTTAGAATTGCATCATCCTTGCATTTGTCTGAACCCTTCCCCTTCTCCCCCTTTCTGACATCATGACCTGTTTTAACAGTAAGAATCTCGACAATTGTATGTAGCATTCCCTGCATAGAACTAATAGAAGTAGAAAGATTATCCACTTTAGCTTCCAATGCAACTTGTTTGGCTGAAACACTTTTGAATTTGAGTTTGATAGAGTTTTGTAAGGACTTAACAAAAGCAGAGTTGTTGGTGAGAGAATCCTTGATTGCACCAACTTCAGTGTGAAGTCCTTTGGATAAGACAGTAGTTGCTTTCAGAATGTACTTCAGTTCTACAGAATTAACCTCCTTATCAGCCTTATTAACTAAATCATGAACATGTGGCCAATAAATAGTTTCATTTGAATATTTCCAAGAACTATCCCAAACTTTTTGTTTGAGAGAATCTATCAACACATCTGGAGAAGTTCCTGGTTGAGAAGAGAAATCTCTGTGTACACCCTCAGCATCTAGAGTGGCTTCAATCTCCCCTTTAAGCTTATCTACCACCATGTAATCAGGATAGCTCATGCTCAGTCTGTCATATGCATCATGTGAATTGACTGGCCACTTCTTGGTATTGTATCTTTGGGAATAAGGAATGGACAAGTCTGTGACTTCTTCATCAACAAAAATAGGCTCATCAGAGTCTGTGTCCTTCCCATCAGAGTGTAAAACTTCATCAATGTTTAGCACAGCATCAGAGTTTGCAGGAACATGTAAACTTTGAGTACCTGCAAGAGTAACAGAACAACCTAAATCACTCTGATTTTTTAAAGTAATCTCATTACTTTTCACATCACACAGATCATAACTGTTAAGAGTTAGATGTTGCTCACTAGAAGTAACTAACTTCTTTCTCAAGTCTACCTCTCCTTTTGCCAGATCCAGTGTCTGCCTCTCATTTATTCTGTTTTTCACACATTTTACCTCAGAATCACTAGAAAGGCTCAACACACAATGTCCTACAGAAATAAGAGGTGGCTGAGAAGAGAGATTTGTAGTCACATGAATAGGGGTATCATTTTCAGGACTATCCATGATCATCCCAGCAGTAAAGGTTGGAAATATAAATTCTGAACTAATACAATTAGAGAATGTAAATTCTGAAGTAGAGTCAGAGTTTATACCTTGAGCATTTGTAGATAGAGTTTCCATGGGCTGTGCAGAACTTGGTTGCACTAAGAGAGCATCAGAGATTGCCTTTGGAGCTTCATCAGAGTTTGTCTGTCCAACATTTAAATCTTGGTCTGCAATTATAAAATGGATGATTGGTTCTTGTGGGACCTGAGTCAGATCAGCAGCTGCTTCACCACTTTGAGGTGAAGGTTCTTGTGGGCTTGACTCTGCCAGAGATTGGCCTTCAGCATTAGCAACATCAAGATCTTCTAAATTTGTGTAAATGCCTGCATCCAAACTTTGATCGGATAGTTCTTGTGTGGCTGGAGCATTAACAACTTCTTCAACCCTTTGAGCAGAAGGTTCTTGTGGGTTGTACTCCTGATCCTTGCTGGCTTCATCTGCTGGAACTGTGGCTTCTGTTGAACTTTGAACAACAGGTTCTTGTGTGCCTGACCCTTCAATGACTGCTACCTCACTTTGAGAGGCAGGTTCTTGTGTGTCCTAGCCAAAATATACTTTATTCTTCTTTCTTGAAAAGAGCTTTGAACAAGGAGAAACTGATGTAATTTGTGACTTCTTTGCTTCCATCTTCTTCCTTACCTCTTCTGCCAGCTCCTTGACTCTATCATAAGATATCTCCTTTATAATTGACTTAGATGGTTTGACAGGAGAATCGGATACTTGAACTGGAGCAGCTTCACTAGATTTTATTAACTCATCAGAGTTTATCAATTTCTCAGAGTTTATCGCTTCAATGTTTAAAGGTTGAGGTGTTGGCTGATCAGAGATTGGAGCATCAGAGTTTATAACTCCATCATAGTTTATCCTTTCAATTTTTGCAGCCTCAGAGTTTGCAATCTTGACTAATCTTCTCTTCTTTTTCTTCACCTCAGTCATTGGTGTCACTGTTAATGGCTTCATGAAAGGTGCAAGAGAAATCTCAGAAGCCTGTTCAACTGTCATTCTCTTAGCAAAAACGAACCCTTCATCAGAATCTGTATCTTCATCAATTAATTTTCTCTTTTTGAGAGAAGATTCTGTAACTGACTTCCCCTTCTTTTTGCTGGAGCCCTGTTGAGAGGTGTGTTTTGCAACTACAGTCTTTTGGGAGACTGTAGAGGTTGGAAAAAGTGGTTGGGTGTCAGTGTTTGGAGGATGGCTTGGGTTTGAATCAGAGGGTGCTGAACTCTGATCCATAGCCACTAAGAGAAAATCCCTTCCATACATGGTAGGCATTCTCTGATTTAAGAGAAGCCTGACCCATGTGGGATAAAATAGAGAAGAGAGATTACCTTTCTTAGCATCCTTCCTAGCTAGGTCAGCAAAAATTCTTTTATTCATATAAAAACTAGCTAAACTCTGATCATTCTCAAAATTGACATTAGGCAATAAATGGTGAAAAATTAATTGTAAAAATCTAGCAAAATAGACAGTGTGAACATCATCATTTATCTTGCTAGCCAACTGCCTAATTATTAAACAAGGAAAATTAAAATTGAGATTATGGGTCAGAGAATACCCAATCTGTTGAGACAGATGCGGAATTGCATCAAAATTGGTGCATTTGGCAGTGAAAGCCCTTGTAATGCAGTCGAAGAAGAAACTCCATTCTCTTCTTAAATGAGGTCTTGTTAAACTTCCCAATTTAGATAGGCTACCTCCATAGCCTATTGCTCTGAAAAATTCCTTGATTTGATCATCTCCAACAAAATCATCATACTCATCCACTTCTGGAAGATGAAGAGCTTGTCTCACCACAGCAGGAGTAATGGAATACTTGCCATTGCATTGAAATGTTATTATGGGCTCCTCATTATCATTAGCATTATTAAACTTTACAGAAGACCATAATCTGAGCAGAGATTGAGCCGAGAAGTTCGTGGGTTCCTGAAGTGCGTACCCAATGTAACTGTTCTGCAGAAAATCCTGAATCACATGAAACTCCTGAGGTGCTTCATCCTTAGATAGAAGAGAGATGTAGTTTGTTGCGGCAAAAGAATAGTTCTGAAAAGTAATACCCTTAGAAGCCATTGAAGTTTTGAGATTTGAAGTGTGAATAACAATTAGGGTTTGATAAGACGAGAGAGAAAGATAGAATAAAAGATGCAGATGAATAATTCACAGTGAAAAAAATGAATTAAACTATTCCCTCTCAATTGCATATACCCTTTAGTGGGACACGTGGCAAGAAATAATTGGATCAGTAATGAGTAGAACAAGTCTCAAAATATAGCAAGTGTGTGTATCTGTGTAATGATATGAACCGTCAATCGTGAGATACACGCGCCTTATTACAAGTCCAATCAGAGAATGATAAGTATGATGTCAAAAATATGAAATATGATGTCATAAATATAATCTCAGAGTTTAACACTTAATCAGAGTTTAGTATGTACTATCAGAGTTTACCACATACTCTGACAGAGTTTACCATAGACAATGATAACTTGTGATTAGAGATTAGATGCTTCAATGATCAGAGTTTGTTCCATTTTCATCAGAGTTTAGCCCATACTCTGACATATACTCTGAGTTTCTGAAACTTGCTAAGTTGAGCCACTTGTCACCATCCCTAGTTCAGAAACCAGTTTGTTAAATGTTGCTTCAGGCAAAGGCTTAGTGAATATATCTGCTATTTGTTGATCTGTAGGAACAAAATATAATTCTATTGTGCCTTCCTCTACATGTTCCCTTATGAAGTGGTATCTGATACTGATGTGCTTTGTTAGAGAGTGTTGAACTGGATATCCTGTCATTGCAATAGCACTTTGATTATCACAATAAATAGGAATTTTTGAAAATTTCAAACCATAGTCTAGCAATTGATTTCTCATCCATAAAATTTGTGCACAGCAACTTTCAGCAGTAATATATTCAGCCTCTGCAGTTGATGTGGAAATTGATTTCTGTTTCTTGCTGAACCATGACACAAGTCTTCCACCTAAAAATTGACAACTTCCACTTGTGCTTTTCCTGTCAATTTTGCATCCAGCAAAGTCAGCATCTGAATAGCCTATCAATTTAAAATCAGACTCTCTAGGATACCATAAGCCTAGATTAACAGTGCCCTTGAGATATCTGAAAATCCTCTTGACAGCAATCAAATGAGGTGCTCTTGGATTTGCTTAAAATCTAGCACAAAGACATGTGGCAAACATGATGTCTGGTCTACTTGCAGTCAAATAAAGTAGAGAACCAATCATTCCTCTGTATGCAGTAATATCAACAGGTTCTCCAATGTCTTGATCAAGTTTTGTTGCAGTAGCCATAGGAGTTGTAGCAGATGCATAATTTTGCATTTGAAACTTAATGAGTAGATTTTTTGTATATTTAGACTGATTAATGAAAATATCTTCTTCAGTCTGTTTCACTTGTAATCCTAGAAAATAACTCAATTCTCCCATCATGCTCATTTGATACCTGGACTGCATTAACTTTGAAAATCCTTCACAGAGCTTTTCATTAGTGGAACCAAATATAATATCATCAACATATATTTGTACCAATAATAAATCCTTACCTTGAGTTCTATAAAACAAGGTTTTATCAATTGTTCCTCTAGTGAATCCATTCTCAAGTAAAAATAGAGCCAAAGTTTCATGCCAGGCCCTTGGTGCTTGTTTCAGTCCATATAAGGCTTTATCCAGTCTGTAGACATGATTTGGATATTTTGGATTAACAAAGCCAGGTGGTTGTTCAACATAGACTTCTTCTTCAAGTTCACCATTTAAAAATGCACTTTTAACATCCATCTGGTAGACCTTGAATTTCTTATGAGCAGCATAAGAAAGAAAAATTTTGATTGCCTCAAGTCTAGCTACATGAGCATAGGTTTCATCATAATCAATCCCCTCCTGTTGAGAATAACCTTTGGCTACCAGTCTTGCTTTGTTTCTTGTAATTGTTTCATTAGAGTCTGTCTTGTTCCTGAATACCCATTTTGTGCCAACAATAGATCTGTTCTTTGGCTTAGGAACTAATGTCCAAACTTTATTCCTTTCAAACTCATTCAATTCTTCCTGCATAGCAGTGACCCAGTCAGCATCCTTCAAAGCATCTTCAACCTTCTTTGGTTCTGTTTGAGAAAGAAAACTATGAAATAGACATTCATTCTGAGTAGCTTTTCTTGTTTTTACTCCACTTTCCAGATCACCAATAATTAAATCAGGTGTGTGATCTTTGGTCCAATTCCTTGGATGTGGAAAATTCCTTGAACTAGATGCTCCCCTATGATTCCTGCCTTCATAGAATGATTCCTCTGTAAATGCTGATCCTCCCCCTGAAGATGTGCTTCCTTCAGAGTTTAGGTACTCAGAGTTTGAGTTCTCAGAGATTGAGGTCTCAGAGTTTGTGGTCTCAGAGTTTGAATGATCAGAGTTTAGGGTTTCAGAGTTTGGTCAGATTCTGATATCTCAATTACTCTGTTTTGATCTCCAATGTTTGTATTTGATTGTTGTTGCTCCCCCTCAACATGTGCAGAATCTTCAATTTCTATTTCAATCAATTCTGAATCAGAGTTTAAAGAATCAAAGATTTCCTCATCAGAGTTTAGTTGAACAGAGTTTATCTCGTCAGAGTTTGGTTCAACAGAGTTTATTTTCTACAGTTCATTCTCAAATTTCAGAGTTTCCTGTGCATCTTTATCATGTAACCCAGCTATCTTCTCTTCATCAAAGGAGACATTAATTGATTTCATGACTACCCTTGTTCTTAAGTTGAATACTTTGAATGCCCTTGAAGAGGTTTTAGAAGTTGTTGCATATCCAACAAAAATTCATTCATCTGCGTTAAGTTCAAACTTCTTCAATTGTTCAGGATGTGTTTTGAGAATAAAACACTTGCTTCCAAAGATGTGAAAGTACTTGACATTTGGCTTTCTTCCTTTCAAAGATTCATATGGAGTCATTCCATGTTTGTTTATTAAAGAACAATTCTGAGTGATGCATGCAGTGTTCACAGCTTCTGCCTAAAAATAAGTAGGTAGTTTTGCTCCTTCTAGCATTGTTCTGGCAGCTTCTATTAAAGTTCTATTCTTTCTTTCAATTACACCATTTTGTTGAGGTGTGCCGGTGCTGAGAATTATTGAATAATACCTCTTGTTGAGCAGAATTCCTCCATTGCAGAGTACTTAAACTCTGTTCCATTGTCACTCCTTAGATTCTTTACTTTGTGAGTTGATCCATTCTCAATCATTGCAATATGATCAAAAATTATTTCTGCAGTTTCATCCTTCTTATGCATAAAGTACACCCAGGTAAATCTAGTGAAATCATCAACTATCGCCAGAGTGTATTTCTTCTTTCCAATGGACATGATGTTTACTGGACCAAATAAATCAAGATGTAGTAGATGAAAAGGTTGATCAATTGAATTTTCAGTTTTGCTCTTGAAAGATGTCTTCTTTTGTTTGGCCTTTTGACATAAATCACAGAGTCCATCAGGATGAAATTGAACTTTTGGAAGACCTCTTACTAGGTCCTTTTTCACCAATTCATTAATGTTTCCAAAGTTCAGATGACACAGCTTTTTGTGCCAATTCCAGCTTTCCAAAGATGATGTTTTCCCAAGTAAACAAGTTAAGGAACCTTCAGAGTGTGCATCCAAGCTAGCTTCAAATAAATTATTATGTCTGAGGCCAATAAGAACTATTTTCCCATTTTTCTTGCTTTTCACTTCACAATGAGTTTCATGAAATTCCACAGAATAACCTCTATCTGTCATTTGACTCACACTTAGCAGATTATGTTTGAGTCCTTCAACCAGAGCTACATTATCAATGATGACATTTTCAATCACAATGTTGCCATATCCCAGTGTTCTTCATATCACTACTAGAAAAAGGAGAATAGACATCACGCCTTTAACATCGGTTAGAATTGAAACCGATGTCAATGCTATTTATTACATCGTTTTTTGACAACTGATGTCTTTTATATATTTTTAACATCAGTTATTGCACTAACCGATGTGAAAGGTGTTTCCAAAAAAAATAATTCCCGCTCTAGTTCCTTTCCCTCCGCCTTTAATACTCATGTAATTACATTCACAAAAATAGAAGTGATATACTTTTTTGTTAGACTTGGTATTTTTTTGTACAAACATTTCAAGGATCCTTCTGATATGCTAGTTTCAAATTTTAATGGCTCTCGTTCTTTACATTTCTTCCTATCTAGCATGTAGTAGATATCTGATTTACTTTCTTAGGTATTAGGAAAAATCATATTTTTACCAGAATATAATTTTTTTGAATAAGATCCGGATTTTTTGAAAACCCCAAAATTTATAATAAAAATCTGAAGATTTATATTATATCATTAATAAATTTAAAAATATTAGTATTTAGTAAGAAAAGAATTTCATACATAATAATATATAAATTAGAAAATAGTCTGAACAAAAGCTCAGTTGGCAGGATCAAGTACTAAAAATAGGTTTTGTATTTGTATTTTCAATAATTCAAAATCTTATTTTATCAACTTATAAAAAATTTAGTTAAAAAAATAAATCAAAAGTCTATCCTACAAACAAAATATTAGTCCAAATTTAGCATTTTTATTTTTTATTTAATTTAATTACATGACTTATATTGATATGAACTGGGTGCTACTGTAAGTCTGCAACTAAATAAGCTTAAACCCCAGTTTTGCAGCCCCACTCGATGCCAACCGCAGCACAAAACATTAGAAACAGATCTTGTATCTATCTCAATGAACCCTAAAACCCACAAACAATCTCACCATTTCTACCCTCATTTTCAACATAAAGATCTAAACTTTACCTGAATTTCCTTACAAACATTTCAAGAAAATGACTTATTTCATCATATCAAAATCATCCCAATTCAAACTTTACAAATCTCCATATCCATTTTCATTCAAAACACTATCTTTTTGTTCATTATCATCTCCAGACCCATCACTCAAGAATGATGAAATCTCCACTGATCCAAGCCCAAATCAAGAAACCCAAGTTCAAGAAGCTCAATCAGAGAGGCCCATGAGGAGAACTCCAAGAGGTAAGCCCCAAAATCAAGAAAAAGTAGAAGATATAATATGTAGAATGATGGCTAATAGGGTTTGGACTACTCGTTTACAAAACTCTATTCGTAGTTTAGTTCCTATTGGTTTGGCGATGATCCAAACTAGCATGTGCTTAGCATAGTTATGCACTGTTAGCGTGCTCTTGTTTCATATTATCTTAATATTTTTATACATAATTAATTCAGAGTCCCCACAAATTTCTCTATCAAAGAAAAGATATTGATATGATCAGATTAATGATCACCGGTTTGAACTTTGCAATTGAAAATTCTAAAGACTTGGTTCAGGACTTGAAGAGTAGTAGAGAGTGCAGGGCTTCACTACACGGACTTGAATTTTTCTTTAACCTACTGCTACACTACACCGACTGATTCTGAATGCAGGGCTTCACAGTTTTATGCAGGCTCTCCATGGAGCTCTGACTATAGTACTGGATCAACACTTTTGACCCATATAGCAGTTGACAAACCTGAACATGTTACATCTGATTTGTGCGCTACACATCAGAACACAGGAGCTGATCCTCAATCTAATAAACTAGAGCAGTCAAATATTAATGGTGATGTTGAGAAGCATGTTGTCTCCTGTGCAACAACAAATCAAAGTGAAGGAAATTCATCATGTAAGAAGAGAGCTTCTTATATTCATATTTTCTCATTTACTTGATATGAAATACTGATTGAGTTCCTAAGGAAATTTCTATTGTTAATATAGCAGATATCATGCCATCTTTTGATGACTTGACAACCGACTATGGCATTGTTGATGACTTCTCATGTACTGAGTTCGACTTCCCACTTCAAGTAACTCCATTATTCAGATCATTGGCATCAGGGGTTCCCAGCCCCCAGTTCACAGAAAGTGTGAGTTAATCATTTTCCCATTGAGACACAAAGCAATATATTCCATAGCTAGCACGATAGACTATTGTAATCTGGTTTTTTTGGTAAATAATATATTTTCTTAAGTATAGGGGAGGCAGTAGTAGGAGCATCTTTTTAACTGCTCAGGTGCTTTCTGATTCTTGTAAGCTAGTAATTAAATCGCAAGAATTAGTAATGTTAACTGAAGTAATACCTTGTTTTGGACTTTAGAGAGTTGAAAATATTACCTGTTTTCTTCTAATGATGATAACTTCATGTTTACACTTCCGGAGCGTAAGGCATTTTTTCACTACTTTCACGTGTTAATTAAGGCATTTTTGTTTGAACTTGAGCAGCTTTTAAACAAAATATCTGTTTTATAGTAGGTTTCAAATTGCTGATTTGTTTGTGTTATATATTTACAGTGGAGCTCTAAGACTCGCAGGACTTACAAAAGGGAGGAACTTGATGTCGTTCGCTGGGAGACACTTGATTATATACAAGCCATCATGTAGTTGGGTTACACTACTCTCAGTTATATTATTTTGATTGTAGTCAAATAGATGCATGGATGTATTAATACTTGATGTTTGGATTATATGTATGTTTGTGTAGTTGGATTGGATGGATGGATCTATAGTTAGATTGGATGGATGTAGAATTGGTATGTTAGAGTAATTAAATTTGGTAGTTTCTTATTGGTTTGGTAACTTTTTTTGGCGTGCATGTTGTATGTGAATGGTTAAACAGGTAATCAGACATCATTTTATACAGGAAACTGATGTCCAGACAAAGTTATGACATCAGTTTGAAAATAGGAAACTGATGTTAACTTAAAGCTATTACATCATTTTGAAACTAAGAAACTGATGTTAACCTAAAGTTATGACATCAGTTTGAAAATAGGAAACTGATGTTAACATAAAGCTATTACATCATTTTGAAAATAAGAAAATGATGTTAATCTAGAACTATTACATCAGTTTGAAAATAAGAAACAGATGTTAATCTAAAACTATTACATCAGTTTGAAAATAAGAAACTGATGTTAATCTAAAACTATTACATCAGTTTGTAAATAAGAAACTGATGTTAATGACAATTATAGACATCAGTTTGTTATAAGAAAACGATGTGGTATGTAATCTTACACATCGGTTATAAACTGATGTTAAAAAGCAGGAGCTTTAACATCGCCCACGAAGACATCGGTTTAAATTTCTACAGACATCAGTTTTTAACTGATGTCTAATCCAGTTTTTCTAGTAGTGTATGTTGCCATCTCCATAAGATACTGCCGGGCCAGCCTTCTCCTAAAACTCTGAAAGCAAGGATTTATTTCCAGTCATATGTGCAGAACATCCACTATCAATCACTAGGATGTTTTTCCTGTTTCCCTGCAATCAATAAATGCAATTTAATTAGTAGTTTCTTTGAAAACTTGTTAACTTTTGCAGCAGAAGTTCTTTTATCAGAGTTTGTGTTAACATAGTTTACATGATCAGAGTTTGCATTCACAGAGTTTGTACTGTCAGAGTTTACACTCCTTTTATCAGACTTTATTATATATATTTGATTGACAGTATGTTTTGGAGAGATATTTATTTGAGGCTATGGTTTATAAGAATTATAATACAAATTATGATATTCTTTGCATGCATAAATGAAATGCCATAAACTACCACAGTGAAAACAAGAATTATATCTTGTTTGTTTTCTAGCCTCAAACCTAGGTTTTTCAGGTTCTTTCTTTTTCTTTTGTTTGCAGTCAATAGCAAGGTGATTAGAGTTTCCAAAAGTAAAACAGGTTTTCCTAGGAGCATCAGGGATATTCATGTAGTTATTCTCCTTAGTAATTCCTACTTTACCATTCCTATTTCTTTTCACCTTTTTAGTTTTATTAGTGACTGCCTTCAACTTTTCTTTAAGTTGTTTCTGTGAAAGTAACCCTATATTCATCTTTTTAGAATCTGGCACAATATTGTTTTTAGAGCATTCAGGGAGAGTTTTCTTATAATCACTAGCTCTAACAAACTTCACAGGTTTAGTCAATGTTCCTTTTGTGTGTGAATTAGTGTGAATTTCTTTATCAGATTCATAACCTAAGGCAGATGTCCAATTCTTTTCAGAAAGCATTTGTTGGACCTTCTTACTAGAGTTTGTCCAAACTCTGAAGGTCTCTTTTTCCTTAGCTATCTCAGATTTCAAATATGTGACTTGTATTTCTAGCCGAGTTTGCATGTGTATAGCATTCTCACAGTCTTTCTTAAAGCTAAGCATGTGTACAAGTTCAGATTCAAGCATGTTATTTCTAGCAGTCAGAGTTTGTATTTCAGATTTTAATCTTTCATTCTCAAGAGACTGAGATTTAAAGCTAACATGCAAGTTTCTAAGGAAAGACTTTAATTCATGAATATCTTCAGTATCAAAAGTGAAAACAGAGTTTGGTACCTTTTCAGAGTTTAAGATGGTAGCATCAGAGTTTGCCATGAGAGCATAGTTAATTTCTTCTTCAGAGTCTGAGGAATCCATCCAATCTTTCTTTGATGTGATGAGAGCTTTCCCAGATTCCTTGCTTCTGCACTCAGTAGCAAAGTGCCCTATCTTATTGCACTTGTAACACTTGATTTTTGATTTATCAAGAGTTTTTGATTTTCTATCTCCATCTTCTCTTTTTCTGAATCTGTCTTTCTTGTCTGACTCACCATGCTTTTTCTGAAAGTTTCTTTGCTTCCTAAATTTTTTGTATTTCTTGAAGCTTTTAACAAACATAGCAAACATCTCCATCATGTCAGAGTCTGAAGAATCATCAGAGTTTACATCAGAGTTTGCCTCAAACTCTGATTCACTGTTTTCTTGGAGTACTACTTCTTTCCCTTTCCTTGTTGAAGCTTTGAGCACCTTTTCTTTTGTTTCTTCAACCTTGGCTTCAACATTCAAAGTAATAGATCTTGCCTTGCTGCTTTTTCTGTTTCTTCTCTGCTGTAACTCCAGATCATGAGTTTTTAATTCGCCATAAATTTCATCTAATGACATCTCATCTAAATCAGCCCTGTCTCTAATCAAGGATGTCTGCAGATCCCATTCTTCTGGAAGAGCCCTCAGAAATTTGGTGTTTGAATCTTCATTGTCATATACTTTATCCACCAAAGCCAAGTTATTCAACAGAGTTAGAAATCTGTCATAGATATCTGTGAGAGACTCATTCTGCTTAGCCTTAAAGTATTCATACTCTTGGATTAGAACAGATCTTCTGTTTTTCTTTATCTCCTTTGTTCCTTGGCATTGAACCTCTAGTGCATCCCAGATTTCTTTGGCAGTTTTGCATGCAATTACCCTGTTAGACATTACAGAGTCAAGACTGTTATGCAAAATATTTCTTACCTTGGCATCTTTCAAGACTTCCTGTTTTTCTTCATTGGTTCATTCTTTCTTGTCCTTCAAGGTGTAATACTCAGGGATTTGTCTTCCTTCCACAATTGTAGATGACACTAGTTTGGTTGGTAGATACTGTCCTGTATGGATTCTGTCTAAATAATCAGGATCAGTTGCTTCCAAGAACATCATCATCTTCACCCTCTATGTAGGGTATTCAGCCTTCTTCAATATTGGAATCCTGATGCTTTCATACTTGTTACCAGACATGATTATTTGATCTTTTTAAGTCGTAATTAACTGCCTGCTCTGATACCAATTATTTCCCAGATAATCAATCTATTACAGAAGGGGGGTTGAATGTAATAGTACCAATAACTCGAATTATGATCACAAGTATGTAAAAGATGAACACTATTTTGTATTAGATAATGAATGTAATATAAAAACTCTCTCAAGAAGTTCTTTGTTCTCCAGAGCTGCTAGGTTATAAGAATAATGCTTGAATGAATTCTATCTTCGATATTCGATTATAACCTATCTCTGTGTTTATATAGACACAGCTACAAATACAATTACAAATCAGAATGGAAATAGAATAGTTTTACATAAGGTAATTTAGACTTGCACTCGAACTCCTTCTTACTATCCAAATCCAACTCTGATTTGTCTGTTTCCTTTTCTGATAAACTCTGAAGTTAAACTCTGTCGGTTTGTTATTCTCTGATTTGAGCATTCTCTGTTAGAGTAAACTCTGATTGAGTATTCTCTGATAGAGTAAACTCTGTCCGACAACTTCCTTAATCTCTGATGACGTCAGCATAAACTCTGCTTGGTATTCTCTGACAATCATCAGTGTTTGCATTCCTAACATAGGATATATAATGTTTATGTATTTTATATATATATATATATATATATATATATATATATATATATTAGCTTGTAACTCGTGCTTTGCACGGACGAGATTAATAAATTATGTATTAATTATTTTATATGATTTAAATATATAATTTAATTTTTTTTTATTTTATCATCTATAATAATATAATATATAATAAAAATTATTTATTGATAAAATAATATTATAAGTTTTAATATTCATGAGATTTAATTAATAAGTTGTAATTTCAAGTGAAGTAAAGTGAGATATGTTATTAGATTGTTGTACAAAAAATGACTCACCTTATATGTAAAATATATATGTTTTAAAATTAAATTATAATTATATTATAATTGCATAAAAAAATCGTATAAAAAAAACTTACGAATGATAAAAAGAGTTGTATAAAAAGAGGACTTACCGCACGGACAACCAATTGATGATGCACGGATATTGTTTTAAAATTTTCTTTATATAATTTGAATATATTTTTATTTTTATAAGAATAATTAAATGTTTATTTAATGTTATATGTATATATTTTATATAATTTTTCATATATATATTTTATTTGTATTTTAATAAGATAATGTTTGTATGTTTTATTTAGAGATGTGTTTTATTTAGGAATTAATGTAAGATCTATTTTAGTTAGGAGATTAGTGTTTAAAAAGTAGACCCAATATAACTATCCGGCCCCAATACCTTTATTTATGGAATTTATTAGAAATATTTTAATTAAAATTTAAATAAAAGAGTATATTTTAATGTAGGTAAAATATAATATAATTTTAATATTCAAAAATTTTAATTATAAAATTGTAATTTTAAATAAATTAAAGTGTCTGAGCGATTAGGAAAATTAAAACATGTTAGTAGATTGTGAGTACAACTATATATTCTAATTAAAAGAGAAGTTTGTTTAAAATAATATAATATAAAAGTATAGATAATATAGATATAACATAGTGATAAAATTTAATAAATGTTAATAAAATAATATTATTATTTTAATATTCATAAAATTTAATATTCATAGAATATAATTTAAATATAATATAATATTATTCTATCTGTGATGATGAGTTGTATAAAAGGAGGACTATCAGAGGTTAGAGTTGTATATAGGGTGTTGATGTCGGTCTTCTAATTTGAACATACGGGTATTGATTTGTGTTTTGATAAATAATTTGTGTTATGCACTTAAAATAGAGAAATATATGGAAACTTAAAAAATACATATTGTTTATCATAAACTTTAATGATACATTAAATAAAAATTATAGGATAAACTTTAATGATATATTAAATAAAAATTATATGATAAGTATGATTCGTAAAAAAAATATAAAATATAATTTAATTATAATATAATATTATCTTGTCTTATTGTCATATCTTGTATAAAAGGAGGAATACTGAGATTATAGTTGTATGTATGATTATATTCTTTTTAAAATTATATTTTATTAAAATTCAATAATTAAGATTGTTTCTATTGAACGGTTAAGATCTTTTCTGTGGTTCACCCAGTACCATACCGACGACCAAAACTTTTAATCTTTCGGTTATAATATATATATATATATATATATATATATATATATTAGCTAAGAGATTAATGTGAAATATTTTAATTAGAAGATTAATATGAGATTTATTTGAATTAGAAGATTAATATTTTAAAATTAGGCCCAATAATTAATCAACTATCCGGTCTAAATACCGACCGACGACTACTAACTGAATACCAAACTTTCAATCTCTCGGCTTTAATAATATACAGTAGTATAGATGTGAATTCATGGCATGGTTTAAAAAAGTAATTAAAATTATTTATATAATAAAATCATAAAATAGTTTTTATTTAAAAATATATATTTTCTAAAATTTTAATAATATTATAATATAAAAATTATAAATAAAAGTATTATTATAATTTTGATTAGAATCTAATATAAATATTATATTTTTAATGAGATACTATTATAGAAAATAACTATTAATTATAGTGAAGATCTTATCATATCTATGAGTTCTATTAAGACCCGGTGAAATATTTATTATTTTGGGAAAATGATCATTTTTCATTACTTCCTCGTTTAAACAATAAATGTTCTCATTTATGATCCCTAATAGAATTAAACTATTTCCTTTATATACTTTGCAACTTTGTCTTAGTCCAACAAATCTATATCTAGCATCCTCAAATATAGTATATCCCACATTTGAGAGATTTGTTGATCGTACTATTACATAGTTTAAGAAAAATAGTTTCAACTCCTTAAAACTTCATCTTCTAATCATTCCCCGCAATGATATTACCAAGATATTTATCGATACATAACATCTTAAACATCGCTCGATCTCTATATAAATGCATGGAAACAACATAATTCATATATCACCCATTGTGATTCTCATTTGTCACATAAACAGGAACGGTATTCTCACTGATCCTAATAAAAAAAACTCTTCATATTCGATCACATGTGTAGAGTACACGCACATTGTCAATTTTGTTCTTCCCTTCACATGCTTAAAGAACTTTAAGACTTTTTTAAAGTTATGACAGAACATATGCATATGACCCGTTTCAACATAATAATATCACTCAACATTCCTCGTATCCTTCTTTCTCGGATGAGATTTACTTCAGTTTTCGATGAAATCGATGAACTACTTTGGATTTTGATTATCAAGGAATAGAAACTTTATAAAGAAAACCCGAGAATTGACATATTATATATATATATATATGTATATATGTATATATATATATATAAGGTAACATTCCATTACAAATTTTTTAGTGTGAGAACCATAAAAAATTTCATTAAATTTTGTAAAATCATAATAAAAAATGAAAAAAATAGTGCAGAATCATAATTTTATTTACAAAACTATAATAAAAAATTTATCTAATCATTTTTTTGCATTTTTTATTATAATTCTGTAAAATTTAATGCAAGTTTTCACGGTTCTCACGCTAAAAAATCTATGCTCCCAATGTGCCTATGATGTAGCACCAGCCACCAGGTGGACTGTTAGCTAGTGTGTATTATCTTACGAGAATAAAATATGGTGTGGATCAATCAGAAGAAGTATGCATAAAAGTATTTTTTCCGAGAAATAATCCTTGAATTCCATCTGTTTTTGTGTTTGGAACTGTGAATTTTCAAGAATGCATCAGCTTAATGCCTGAAAGTTGGATAGGATGACCTTTAGATAAGTATTATAATTCTAAAATTAATTATCCATCCGCAGTCCACAGCGGCACAGTCCACAGACACAGTTCGAAAGCATTCCTATGATCAAATAGAAAAATATGTCCTAATTAATTTTATAAGTCCTAAATTAAATGATAAAATAAATAAAAAATAATCACATAATCAATTTAAAAAAATGGAGTTTTTTCTAATATTATTTATTATTTACCTCACAAATTTATAACAATATTAAACTTTGAATTTGTAAAATCCAGCCGCGCTCTGAGTGCTCTGAAAAGCAGTCCATTACATGATATGATTAGTACGTGGCTCCGGCTAATAATGCATGATATCAAAATTAACACTGGTGCTGGGGTGTTACAAAAAAACCAGTTATATATATAGTACTCTGCAGAGAATAGAAATTATATGGGTGATCTTAATTACAATCTTTCAGTTACTACACAGCTGAGCTAATTGTCATTAGAGAAGGATCGCACATGGCTATATATATATGGAGCAAACGTGTTCGATTAGAAATCTGATAGTGCTAGTGGAAGACTATTGCAGATTTAAGCTTTAATTTCGTACAAACAAAAAGCAGCCCGGCCACACCAGCATGTTTGTAAAAGCACAGTTACTAAGAAAGCCGAAGTTATTTTCCTGGAAACTACAATAGTCATATCATACGAATTAGCAAACATAACACTAAACATGGTCGGTGAAGCAATTTTACAAAATTAAGAAGAAACTTTATTTGATTACACTTTCTTTCTTTTTCTTTCAGTGTGATATATTACTGGAGGTCCGGCATGCATATAATGCAACCTGTGTACAGAAATCAAGCAGAATCTTACATCCTGACGTGCCACACACAATGACATACACACCCAGTCGGGAGACCCTCCTTCGCTAGTCCCTACATACACATATATCAAGTGTGAATAAATTTTACATTATTAGGGATTGTTTGCTTCATAAGGTGGTATGAGTTTGGTATCAGAAATCGGGTTAATGTGGTATGTGGATGAATCTCCGTTGATATCATATATTTGGTTTAGTTTATTGAATTAAGGGATTTGTAGTGCGTGCCGAGGTGACTTTTTTTTTATTAGTGAGGTTTTTTTTACATATTATTAATAAATAGGAGCCAATTAAAATTTGAAAACTCATCTTTTATTGTGTGCCCTAGGATACACACTAGAAAAATCATTGAATTAATAGATAAATTAATTTATTTTATTATATAAAAATTATAAATATGTTTTGTATTATTAGTAATGCTTGATTGTATATATTATTATTTTTTAATTATTAATAATGTTAAATATTAATAATGAAATAATAATATTAAAATTGTTACTCATATCCTATTTTCATCCCCCACCTCCCCTTTTAGGTATTAAAAACCTATTTATGAATTTGAGGTATGGGGTTGTAATTTAAAAAAAATTCAAAAAAACACCATATATGTGTTTAATATATTTTAAACTCATTCTTCATCTAAACAACGACTTCCTTTTTGGTTTATTTGATAACTTATAAATTGTAATTTGGAAAGATAACTATATATTAAGCTTAATTATTTAATTTTTTTGCCTATATATACATACCTACATCACATTGTATTCTATGATTCAAGCTACACTTCTCATAGCCCTTGAAAATTTGCAAGCACGATTTAAGGTAACTTATTATCTGTTACATGAGTTCATTTACGCAAAGACCGGTTCTTCTTCTTCATCTTCTTCGAATGTATTCTCTCCTTTTTATGTAATACATTAACTGTGTGTACGTGTTCATATAGAGATTACTAGTTTACAGCTAGTATATATATATAGTTATTTACCATGGCGTTGAAACCAATTATGTTGCCTGCAAGGGTTGTATTATAAGTATATGCATAGATATATATTTAGCCTATATATATGGCACAAAAATACACACAAATTAATCTGGCTAGATATTTTCAGCATTAGGGATTAAAATAATGACATAAAAATTTGATGTGTATACGTGTGTTATATCCCACATTTTGAAACGTTCACTAATTAAGTACAAGGTCAATAAAAACTCTGTGTACTAAAATTGCTGGTGACATTTATATATAATACATATTGGCAGCAGGAGTAACATGACGAAGAATCCAGTGACATAATCATATTATTTTTCATGTATATATATCTTCACACAAATCTGGCTATTTACGATCAGTATTAACGTTTTAGTCTGATGAATTACATATAATCCAGTGACATCCAGCTTGGTGAAACCAGCTCTGCTGCGGAGTCACAGGAGTCGGAAATTCAAAGTGATAATAGTCTGCCGATGCCTACAGAGTTGTCGGGCTCGGAAATTGATACTGATCAGAATCCGACGTCTGCTCATCTGTATCTACATCCGCGTACGTATGCCTAACTCATTTTTCCACATAGATCTAAATCTTATTAATTTCGCACATATATGCTTTGCTTTATTCATTGAAATTGGATAGAATCAAAAAGTACTTCAAATTTAGAAAACCTAATCATTTTTACGGTTTGCTTATCCTGTGAACATATATGTTAATGGTCAGTTAAACTTTTTTTTTTTAATAGATATTTAGCCAAGCAAGTATGAAGTTTTCTTTGCTAATTACAGTCAAATACCGTACCTGACCTAACTGGTGTTTGATTGATAATATTCTTTCTACAAATAATTTCAAAATCAATATTTATATTTAACAAATTTTAAAAAACTTCCTTTACGGTCTACAGAGCAATATTTAAAAATTATTATGTAAAATTTATTAAAAGACCTTTTTATTTTGCTAATTACAAAAGCCATGTTTAAAAAATATATATATATATATATATAGGATCCTGCTCAAATAGAAAATAGCTTAAATGAGAAATAGAAAACCTTATCATTATACATGCCACACCCACACACAAATTATATACACCCTCACACACACAATCCAATCTATTCTCCTCCGTTTTTAATTTGATTTTTCCCGTCAATTGGCAAAGTTTTTTTCAAATCTAACTTCACCACATTTTTTTCCATCTCCCAACGATCAGTTTTCATACCATATGTGCTATATTTCGGCAAATATAATTTATAATTAAAATAAATTCGTCACTTATCAGATTCAAACTTCAATCACTAAAATATATTACAGAAATCACTAATTTGTATTATAGAAATCACTAATTTGTATCACAAAAATCACTAAATTATATATCCTGGGTTCAAAAAAAAAATGGAAATCGTCGAAAAAATAAAAGTCACCGGAATATATCACATATGGTATGCAAACTGATTGTTGGGAGATGGAGAAAAATGTGGTGAAGTTAGATTTGAAAAAAATTTCACTAATTAACGGGAAAAATCAAATTAAAAACGGAGGGATTATGTGGGATTGGGTGTATGAGGGTGTATTTGATTTGTGTGTGGATGCTCCCCTTGCCATTAGATTAGATTGAATATGTGGTGTAAATCTTATTTTCTATTTTCTATTTTCTATTCTTAGTTATTTTCTATTTGAGTAGGACCCTATATATATATATATATATATATATATATATATATATATATATATATATATATAGTCCTACTCAAATATAAAATAACTTAAATGAGAAATAAAAAACATTATCATTATACCTGCCGCAGTCACACCCAAATTATATACACCCTCACACACACAATCCCATCTATTCTCCTCCGTTTTTAATTTGATTTTTCCCGTCAATTGGCAAAGTTTTTTCCAAATCTAACTTCACCACATTTTTTTTCATCTCCCAACAATCAGTTTCCATACCATATGTGTTATATTTCGGCAAATATAATTTATAATTAAAATAAATTCATCACTTATCAGATTCGAACTTCAATCACTAAATTATATTACAGCAACCACTAATTTGTATTATAGAAATCACTAATTTGTATTACAGAAATCATTAAATTATATATCTTGGGTTCACAAAAAATAATGGAAATCGCCGGAAAAATAAAAGTCACCGGTATATATCACATATGGTATGCAAACTGATTGTTGGGAGATTGAGAAAAATATGGTGAAGTTAGATTTGAAAAAAAGTTCACTAATTATCGGGAAACATCAAATTAAAAACGGAGGGATTATGTGTGATTGGGTGTATGAGGGTGTATTTGATTTGTGTGTGGATGTCTTTGCCATTAGATTAGATTGAATATGTGGTGTAGATCTTATTTTCTATTTTCTAGTCTAAGTTATTTTCTATTTGATCACTTGCCTCTATATATATATATATGGAAGTTAAAATATATGAACATAATTAAATATGTGAAAACAATTTAAGGACGAAGTCCATTTTCCAAGTCTTTCATATTTAAAAAACATAATCATATCTACGATTTGCTTATCCTGTGAACATGTTAATGGTCAGTTAAACCTCCTTTTTTTAGAATATATATTTAGCCATGCCAAGTAAATATGAATTAAGTTTTCTTTGCTAATTATTACAGGCAAATGCCGTACCTGACCTAACTGGTGTTTGATTGATAATATTCTTTCGAAAAATATTATCAAATTATTATGCAAAGTTTACTAAAAGATCTTTTTATTTTTCTAATTAAAAAAAGTCATGTTTTAAAAAACATATATATATCGAAGTTAAAATATATCGACATAATTAAATAGGTGAAAACAATTTTAAATCTTTCCCGCTTATAAGATACAAGTAAATTATACAACTATTTAGTAAAGTTTAATAGGAATTAATATATACAAGAGCGTGCCTGAGAATAACTGTGAGTTTAAAACTTTTTTTAATAGAAATATAATGGAATTTATGTAAATATACAAGGAAGAATTTAATATTTAAAAAAATGCCAGTCTGAATTTGTATTATAAAAATCTCAGGTTATACCCTGAGGTCATCCTCGATGCCAGTTTTCTCCATATATAAAGATAGTGAAATAATTTTTTTTGTCATATCAAGTTTTCAACATCTCTACATGATATGGAGGTTAATATTGATCAACATCTCTACATGATATATGTTTCCTTGTTTTTACTTAATTGTCTACTTTTGAAGCCTATGAAACACCACAAAAGAGTGACTACCTTGATAAATGTCGCCCCCTTTATGAAGCTGCAAAAAATGGAAAGTGGAATGAAGCTTTGGAAATCTTTAATAGAGATAGAGATGCTGTGCGTGCTTACATTACTGAAGGAAAGGAAACTGCACTTCACATTGCTGCTTTAGAAAACCAGGTTGAATTTGTTAGAAAGTTAGTTGCGCGAATTCAAGACCCAGACGAGCGTCTACGAGTCCTAGAAATCAAAAATGATAAAGGTAATACTGCCTTCTGTCTAGCTGCAGTCTGCGGGAACGTTGAGATAGCCCAAGTGTTAAAGGAAGCACACCCTGAGTTGTTGCTGATTCGTAACGCTCGTGGAAATTTACCGGTCACGATGGCTGCCAGCTTAGGACATGAGAAGATGGTAGAGACACTACTTGACCCATCCAACACCATTTTCTGGTCAAACGTGTGGGATGCTGATCTGCTCATACTGCTCAAGAAGTGTATTATGTCTGACTTGTTTGGTAAGGTTACATGCACTTGTTTAAGTCAGAACCTCGATCTCCTGGAACCTTAATTCATACGGGCAACTTAAATATCAATGTTGGTGGTGATTGATACCATATTTCCTCAAAAAATGTTCCATAAAACGGTATAAATATATAAAAATATCAATTTTTCATATCATACATTTTAAATATTATTAGGAATAATATTTTCATACTATATTTTTGAATAATTATTTAAATTATAATAAATAGTTAATGTTATGAATTATATTATATAAATAGGATAATCATTCAAATATATAATTACTTAAATAAGTTTTTAAAAAAAGTTCTACAAATAATATATTTTCATATATATGCACAATATAATTAAGGTAAAAGAATAATACTATATGTCTACAGAAATATTTTTCTAATGTAAAATATACACTATTATTATAATTAAATTATTAACTAAATAATATTTTATTTACAAATATTCCATAAATTTTTTTGGCATCTTAATTATTTATCTATACTATATTATAACTTCACTACTGCTGTGTAATTTGAGAATTAATTTTTATAACCATTTTATAACTCTAACATTATTCTTTAATGAGTAAATTGCAAAAAGGTGGCCGAACTTTACACTCATTTTCAAAAAAGTGGTCAGACTTTCAATTTTGCAAAATGGTGGCCAGATTTACCTTTTTCCTTTCAAAAAGGTGGCCGGAGCGATTTTCAGCTTTTTGGCAGGAGTAAAATGGGGAAAAAATGCTAGAGACCCTAAAAATTATCCAAAAAATCCCCAAATTAATATGTGTCACCTTATGATTGATTATATTCGTAATAATAATAATAATTCGCCTCCAGCCACCATTTTGTAAAATTAAAATTCTGGTCAGATTTGTCTTTTTCCTTTCAAAATGGTGGCTGGAGGCGAATTATTATTATTATTACGAATATAATCAATCATAAGGTGACACATATTAGTTTGGGGATTTTTTGGATAATTTTTTACTCTTTTTTGGATAATTTTTAGGGTCTCTAGCATTTTTTCCCCATTTTACCCTTGCCAAAAAGCTGAAAATCGCCTCCGGCCACCTTTTTGAAAGGAAAAGGGCAAATCTGGCCACCATTTTACAAAATTGAAAGTCTGGCAACTTTTTTGAAAATGAGTGTAAAGTTCGGGCACCTTTTTGCAATTTACTTTTCTTTAATTTAATAGGTATCAATGGGCAGGTTACCTAATTATCACAGATTCTATTTCTAATTACTTTATGGTTCGATCATTTTTTACAGATAAACCTTTAGATTAAGTCTTTTTATTTATTGTTTTGACATGGATACATATAGTTACTGCTCGGAGGTTGACAGAAAAAAAGCCAGAACTAGCTTTTTATGATAAAATAGTAGTTCAAATTCTGGCTACAAAGCCTATGGCAGAGGAACGTAAAAGGGGTATATGGCAAAAGGTTTTTGGTTCAGGTTAGTCGTCCTTCTCAGCTTCAATAAATTTCTTCAACATTCATTGGCAGAAAGACAAATTCGATGCATGTATAGCATTATATTACAACTACCTATAGGCTATAGCATTATTCTAACGACATGGAGTATTCCCCGCGGGCATATGATGTTTTTTTCCTTATGAATAGGCATGAAGGAAGCAGATTCACGGGAAATTGAAGCACTAAAACTGTTTAAAGACATATTGGAATTTGCTTCCAACAGACGTGACTTGAAAATTGAAAATATATTTGAAACATCAACATGGCTTTTATTTGAAGCAGCTGAACGAGGCAACTTCCATTGCTTCAAGTGGGTGATTTATTATTACCCTGAACTTGTTTGGAAGACTAACACAGACGGTTTGAGCATGTTCCATGTCGCTGTTGAGCATCACCATGAACCCATCTTGGCTTTACTTGATGACATGGAGTCAGTCAGGAAGATAGTCACTACTTATGTGGATAATGAGGGTAACAATATGCTGCATTTAGCGGCGACCTTAGCACCACAGGATAAACTCAATACTGTAAATGGAGCAGCTTTTCAAATGCAGCAAGCAATATGTTGGTACAAGGTAACCACATCGATCTGTTTGTAATTAATCTGCTCTATGAATAGGTACATTCATTTCTTGGTGGTGTTTGCATCTAAGAAAATTTTGATTCCAATTGTAGGCGGTGGAAAAGATAGTACCTCCTGCATATGTAAACATGAAAAATAATGATGGAAAAACCCCAGCTGATATCTTCGATGAAAAGCAAAAGAGTTTATTGGAGATGGGTGAGAAGTGGATGAAGGCGACTGCTAAATCATGCATGTTGGTTGCAGCTCTCAATGCCACAGTAATTTTTGCGTCTGCCTTTACAGTACCTGGCGGTATTGATAATAAAGGGCATCCCTATTCATTAAACAACCGGGTATCTTTCCAATTATGTTCCATTTCACAAGTCATTGGAATGTTCTCCTCTTCAATCTCCATCGTAATGTTCTTATCTATCCTCACATACCGTGTCAACAAATATTCATTTCAACGCTCTTTACCCTGGAAATTAATAATTGGAGTTGCAGCATTGTTCGTCTCAGTAGCGTTCATGGCCATAGCCTTTTATACTGCATTGTACCTATCGTATGGTCATCTATGGCTTCCTGGACTCCTCTTGTTGAGTGCTTGTGTACCAATCCTGTTGATATTTCTAAACATTCCCCTTTTGGTTGATATAATCCATTCACCAACTTTTGTGTCATGTTTCCGGTGCCAATCAAGCTGCAACACCTCTCCAACCACTAAACCCGCGGCACATTAAACGTCAGCGCACCTCTCCAAAAATCTTGATGAATTTAGTCAGTGGTTTTTAATAATTACAAAGGATCGATCTTTATGATTGCAAAACTTTTTGTCTCCCGTGGCAAATTAATTATTTGATGGTGCTATATGGTGCCTAGTGTGTAATATATTTATATATACTGTATCTCTGAAGCTGCCTATATCCAAATAAACTTGCTGTGGTATATTCCTACCTAAGTAGGCGGTTCTGCGATGTTTTATCTTTAATGTAATTAGGCAAAACTTTCTGATTTAATTATATGATTGTTAAATTCATATGACTTTTGAACCATTTTATTACTATATTTTTAATATATATTAGGTTTTGAAGGCTGATTGCTTCTCAGTCAATGATATATGAATTTGATGGTGTTGGATTAATCTTTATTCTTTACAACAATTAATGGCTGAAATCTGAATCGCATCAACACAGAATAAGAAGAAAACAAAGGTATTCCATACACTACAAAAAAAACAGTCTCAGACAACACCTATCATACAACGGGTAAATGAAACGGTTAAAGGAAAAAGTGTTGCCCGAAATAAACAGACAAGCGTTTATTTTCATCATTGAAAAAATATTGTGTGAACCAGCTTCATTACAACAGTTTAGCGACCATTTACAAAACTATTGTCTGATGCATTGGATTAGAGACATTTTAGACAACTGTTTATAACATAAACTTTTTTAAGTAGAGGTTAGACAATGCTTTAATTAACCATTGTTTGACTGATTATATGGATACAAGTGTTTTTCCTTTATTTTATTTAAATAGTCTTTTGACAACACTATTGTGATATTGTTGTGCATTTTCATACAAGTGTTTTTTCTTTGTTTTTATTTAAATAGCATTTAGACAACATTATTGTGATATGTTGTATATTTTCATACAAATATTTTTTCTTTGTTTTTGTGTGTTGTATTATAGTTTATCAAACATGCATTTTGGATTACAAACCGTTGTTTGAATTAATATGTAGTAGTCATGTATAAAAAAAATCAAAATATTTTAAATTTCTTTTGTATCTGATATGGGTTGAAAGTAAGCCCTAAAGACACAATTAATGTGGCATTAATTGTACCTAATCTGGTCCAAAGGGGAAGCCCAATTATTAAGGCTTGAAACCCTAATTAATAAATAAATTCGTAATTAATTAATTAGCTAAGTATACAGCTAATTAATTATGTCCAACTACAAGGAAACCTATTCCTACATGGAAACTGCTTCTACAAAGGATCCAGAATCCTTCTAGGAAACACCTTATCAATCAAGGTTCCTAAACCCGCTCTAATTCTTAGACTTTCCACGTCTATATAAAGGGCCTAACCCCTCATTATTAGAACTACGTTTTGGCTTGATTCTCTAAACCCAACAGAGATACGTAGGCATCTTGTGAAGGCAGAATTAAGCTACGAAACACAAGTGCAGCCATTAAAGCTCGTTAAGCTCCGACATACACCGCATTAACTACCCTAGTTTTTATTCCACAACATTTGGCGCCGTCTGTGGGAAAAGACATCAACCATGGCAAGAACACGGCGAACTGACGGAGACATCGTCCCCACCACAGGTGATCCGACTGCTATCATCCCTCCTGATGAAACTCAAACTACCGAGGTCCCTGCTACCACCACTATTCCCGCTGGAACCCAAGGTCCTAATACTCAAAGGCTTGGTCCGTTTAGTGATATCGTCCAATCCACCAATCCTGAGGACATCGTCCATGGATCCAACCCACTATCCCAGGTAACTCAAACTCCTTTTATTGCTACTGCTCCCCCACACGCACAAATTTCTACTATTGTTATCCCTAGTAGCACTGTCGCCCAACCAAGGCTTGGAATATCCCAAGCTTATCCCCCTCTTTACATCCGAGGGTTGGAACCCCCGCAAAACTATGGGCGTAGAGAAGATGTCCGTGATTTCTCAGGACCATATTCAACTGATGATGAAAGCTCAGAAGGCACTGATGTCAATCCTAGGAGAAGAAGGCCTGGTAAAGAGCCCGCAGGAAGCCGGCGTTCACAGTCCCGTAGGACATTAGAGCAGAAAATTGCTTCCTATGAGGCTGAACTAAAAGAATTAAAGAAAAGTCTGGATCGACAAGATAGAAGGACAACTTCGAGGTATGAAGCTCCCGACGTCATAGAACTGGATGAAACCCCGCGAGGGAGAAGAACGGAAATTACTAGGACTGACCCCACTGAACTATTGCCTCTCGGAGATCCTGATGATCCCACGCCGCCTTTTACCGAAACCATCATGAACGCTCACATCTCAAGTAAGTTCAAGATGCCCACCATTAAAGTGTACGATGGCGCAGGCGATCCAGCTAATCACGTAAGGACCTTCTCGAATGCTTTGTTATTACAACCCATCAATGATGCTGTGAAGTGCAGGGCTTTCCCCCAAATCCTGGGAGGCATGGCTCAACGATGGTATAGTCGATTACCTCCCAACTCCATTGGGTCCTTTAAAGAACTCAGTAAGGCCTTTATAAGCCAGTTTATAAGTGGAAGAGTGCATGAAAAAAGCTCAGCTTCTCTCATGAATCTGGAGCAAGGAAAGAACGAATCCCTGAGGGACTACCTGAACCGCTTCACCAAGGAAGCCTTAAAAGTCCCAGACTTAGACGAGAAGGTGGCTATGATAGCCTTACAACAGGGGACGACTGATCCTTATTTCAAGAGATCTCTAGCCAAACACCCGCCTGAAAACATGCTTCTTCTCCAAGACAGAGCAGGGAAATACATCAAGGCAGAAGAAAGCATGAAGAAAACCACTATATCAGTGGCTACACATGGGAATAATAACAAGAAGAGAAAGGGTGATCAAGAATATGACGCCCGAGACAAGTACTCCAAGACGGATAAGGATTCCGAATCCCCTCCTAAGAAAAATAACTTTGGGCCGAAATTTGCTGAATATGCAAGGCTGAATGCACCTCGAAGTCAAATCCTTATGGATATTGAAAGAGATCGGGACTTGAGATGGCCTAAACCCTTAAAGTCTGATCCTGAGAAAAGAAACAAAAGTGCGTTTTGCCGGTTTCATAGGGATACCGGGCATAATACAGATGACTGCAGACAATTGAAGGATGAAATCGAATTCCTTATCAGGAGAGGAAAACTTTCCAAGTACACCAAGGATGGGAGTCATGATAGGCACGACGATAACAGGAAAAATAATGATGGCCGAGATAGGAATCCTCAACCCATAGGGCCGGTTATTAATATGATTTTTGGAGGACTCACTGCTGCGGGGACTTCAAGGAATTCAAGAAAAGCATACGCAAGAGAAGTTATGCAAGTCGTAGGAGAAGCACCTAAACGTGCTAGGACGGAGGCGATTATATCTTTTGATGACTCAGACCTAGAAGGGGTAAAGTTTCCTCATGATGATCCCCTCGTTATCGCCCCTTTGATAGGCAACTCAGAGGTAAAAAGAGTCCTGGTAGACAATGGAGCATCTGTTGATATCTTGTTCCATGATGCATTTGTAAAGATGGGATACAACGATTCCCAGCTAACCCTTTCGGATGTTCCCATCTATGGCTTCAATGGAGTGGAATCAAAAGTAGAAGGAACCATTCAACTACCCGTGACAATGGGAAGAGAACCTAAAGAGGTCACTCAGATGCTAACTTTTCTGGTGGTCAAAGCATCTTCTACATACAACGCCATCCTTGAAAGAACAGGTTTGCATGCTTTTAAGGCTATAGTCTCAAGTTATCACTTAAAAATCAAGTTCCCCACCAGAAACGGTGTTGGGGAGGAGAAAGGAGACCAGAAAATGGCGAGAAGTTGCTACGTGGCAGCCCTGAGACCCGATGGAGCCGGGGGGCAAGTCCTACCAATAGAGGACATGGACTCAAGAGAAAACGAAGAACAAAGGGGGAAACCAGCTGAGGACTTGGTTCCGATTCCTTTAGTTCCAGGAGAACCAGAGAAAGTAACCTACATTGGGGCCTCATTAGAAGAGCCTATGAAAGAAAAATTGATAAAGTTCTTGCAAGAAAACGGAGACTTATTTGCTTGGACAGCCGCTGATATGCCGGGAATTAACCCTGAACTGATCACTCATAAACTCAACGTGGATCCACAGCGAAAAACGGTGAAGCAGAAGAAGAGAAATTTTGCTCCAGAAAGGCAGGAAGCCATAAAGCAAGAGGTGGAAAAGCTCTTGAAGGCTGGATTCATTAAAGAAATTCAATATCCCGAATGGCTTGCTAATCCTGTAATGGTCAGGAAATCCAATGGAAAGTGGAGGATGTGCGTCGACTTCACTGATTTAAATGATGCATGCCCAAAGGATTGTTTCCCCCTCCCAAGGATTGATGCACTCATAGATGCCACGGCGGGACATGAGATGTTAAGCTTTATGGATGGCTTTAGTGGATACAATCAAATCCGGATGCACGAAGATGACATTGCCAAGGTATCCTTCATCACTGACTTTGGTGTATTTTGTTATCTTGTTATGGCCTTTGGGTTAAAGAATGCAGGGGCCACCTATCAAAGGCTAATAAACAAAATTTTCAAGCACCTCATTGGAAAAACCATGGAGGTCTACGTTGATGATATGCTAGTCAAAAGTCTCGATAAGGCCGATCATGTTGAGCACCTGCGAGAGGCTTTTGAAGTGCTAAGGCACCACAATATGATGCTCAACCCTGCAAAGTGCGCCTTTGGCGTGGGATCGGGAAAATTCCTAGGAATGATGGTCTCTAAAAGAGGGATTGAGGCCAATCCTGACAAAATCAAGGCCATACTCGACATGGAACCTCCAAAAACAGTAAAGGACGTCCAAAACTTGACAGGAAGAGTTGCTGCCCTGGGAAGGTTTGTCTCGAAGTCTGGGGATAAATGTCTACCCTTCTTCAAGACGTTGAAAAAAGTTAAAAATTTCGTGTGGACAGAAGAATGTCAAACGGCCTTTGAGGAACTGAAGAAATATATGGCTAAAGCCCCGTTGTTGGCCAAGCCTAGCCCGGAGGACATCCTATACTTGTACTTGGCCATATCAGACAAGGCCCTGAGTGCTGTCCTTATAAAAGAAGAAGAGAAAACTCAAAAGCCAGTCTATTATGTGAGCAAGGTTTTGCATGGAGCGGAACTTAACTACTCCAAAATTGAGAAGTTTGCGCTGGCCTTGATAATGGCCTCGAGGAAACTACGCCCCTATTTTCAAGCTCACAAAATTGAAGTATTAACTGATCAACCCTTGAGGAATATCATACACAACCCCAAGTCAAGTGGAAGACTGATTAAGTGGGCCATTGAACTAGGAGAATTCGACATCAAGTATAAGCCTCGAACGGCCATTAAAGCCCAAGCTCTTGCTGACTTCGTGGTCGAATATACTATTGACGACCAAGAAGTCGGGGGGCAGGACAATAAGGAAATAGAGGAAACAACACAAAAAGGAAGACGGACTCCTAAAGAATATTGGGTGCTCAATTTTGATGGGGCATCAAAAATAAAATCTAGCGGCGCAGGCTTGGTACTTCAAAGTCCCGAAGGATTCATTATTGAGTATGCTATCAAGCTTGACTTCCCAACAACCAACAATGAAGCCGAATATGAAGCCCTGATAGCAAGCCTAGGTTTGGCCAAAGCCCTAAATGTCAAGCATCTCAAAGTTCGTGGAGACTCAAAGCTGGTTATATCCCAAGTGAATGGGGATTTTGAAGCAAGAGAAGAAATCATGATCAAATACCTCCGGTTGGTCAAAGCTATAATGACGCAGTTTGAAGAATGTCAGATTGAGTATATTCCTAGAGAAGAGAATGCGAAGGCCGATGCCTTGTCAAAGTTCGCCACATCAGAAGCAGATGAACATGTGGGGAGTGTGTACTTCCAAATCTTGAAGACCCCCAGCATCAATGCAAAGCTGGTAGCCCCGATAAGCATGGGCAGTTGCTGGATGGACCCAATTAGAGCCCACCTTCAATCTGGATGGACTCCTAACAACCCCATGGAAGCCAGAAAACTCACTGTGAGGGCCTTAAGGTACGCTCTTATTGATGGAATTCTCTACAAGAAATCTTTTGTTATTCCATACTTGAAATGTTTGAGGCCAGATGAAGGTCATGAGGCTTTGAAAGAAGTACACGGAGGAATCTGTGGCCAACACTTGGGGGGCAGGGCTTTGGCCCATAAAATCACCCGCCTTGGTTTTTACTGGCCTGACTTGATAAAAGATTCGAAAGAATACGTACGAAGATGTGACAGGTGCCAAAGGCATGCACCGGTTGTGAGACAACCACCTGAGATGTTGACGTCCATCAATTCCCCTATCCCTTTTGCAATGTGGGGAATGGACATCCTTGGACCCTTTCCAATAGCTAGCGGACAGAGAAAGTTCCTGATCGTTGCGATCGATTACTTCACTAAATGGATCGAGGCTAAACCACTAGCCAAGATAACCACAAGGCAAGTAGCTCAATTTTTTTGGGAAAACATCATATGTAGGTATGGAATACCACGAATACTGGTGACGGACAATGGCACCCAATTCAACAATGAAGAATTCAAAGGATATTGCACTGATAATGACATCAATCTACGCTTCACTTCTGTTGCACACCCCCAAGCAAATGGGCAGGCTGAGGTAGCCAATCGAATCATCCTTGATGGTCTCAAGAAAAGGATCGAGCGTTCTGCCAACACTTGGGTGGATGAGCTTTTGCCAATACTCTGGGCATACAGAACAACCCATAAAGTTACTACTGATGCAACTCCGTTCTTCCTGGCTTATGGGGCCGAGGCAGTGGTTCCAGTCGAAATATCACATGTATCCCCCAGAATCAAGGCCTTTGAACCTGAGGAAAATGAAGAAGGAATGAAACTTGCGTTAGACTTGATAGATGAAGTCAGGGACAAAGCTCATGCAAAAATCGTCGAATATCAGAAGAAATCATCTTTCTATTACAACTTAAGAGTCAAAGAAAGATTTTTCAGACAAGGGGAGTTAGTCCTCAGAAAAGCTGAAGCTTCCGGGGTAGGTCCCAAAGGCAAATTAGCCCCCAACTGGGAAGGGCCGTACAAGATAAAGCAAGTAAAGGGGGGAGGATCCTATATCCTTGAAACCCTAGAAGGTATTGAGGTACCAAGGACTTGGCATGCTTCAAACCTGAAAGTCTATTATGTTTAAAGAATTCAACTATGAGTTCTTATATTTAGTAGGAACTAAGTAGAAATAAGGTTCAATGAAACCATTAGGATGTAAGAGCTTTTCGCTCCAGACAAAATTCTCATTTTGTAAGGGTTGTGCCCACTTTAGCCTCGAAGGCATTATTAATAAAATTCTCAGCTTTATAGCACTTCAAAAACCTGTGTGTTTAGCCTAGTTTGGCAATTTTTATTAGTTCTTTTATGACAAAAAGAAGCCTGCTTGGCCCTTCGATTAACATCCCGTTTGTTCTAAAGCCCAATAAAATGTATTTTGTCAAATATATTAAGGCACGAAAAGAAGAAGACAAACAACAAAAGGGCTTTTTATAAAAAGTCTTCAGGATTACATAATTTAAAGGAAATGCGAGGAATACAAGGAATACAGGAAAATAAAACTAAGGGAAGTCTTCAGTGTCGTCATCCTTCTCTCCCTCCTCGGCCTTTTCTTCTTCTTCTTCCGCTTCCTTCTGAGCGTTATCCTCAGCCTCAGGAGTAGAATCGAAGACCCGATCAAACTCATCCAAGGCCTCGCCCCCTGACAAGTCTCCAGAACCTGTCCCTCCAGCAGTTGAAGTCAATGCCAGGGGCTGACCCATAGGGCAGGGGAATTCGGCAGGATCGAATAAGCCGGGATGCTTAGCCAAAATAGTTTGAAGGCATTTTTCCCAGGCCTGAGAACAAGTCGCCGGGAAGACCATATCGTCATGTTTATCAATGAAAGCGTAAAAGTCTTCCGAGTCCAGGTACTCGTCGATCACGGCCTTCTTCCCGGCCCTAAGCTCCTGCAGCTCTGCGTGGGCCGCAACCAGTTCTTGCTCCTTTTCGAGCAATTTCTTCTCCAAGTTGGCCACCTTGGCCTCTGCCTTGACCTTTCCTGCCCTTTGGGCCTTCTCAGAAAAACGCCAAGTCTTGGCCTGATGGGCTATGGTCTGAAAGTAGGTATTAACCTGTTGAAGAAATAACACATTCACGTCAAACAACTAGAAAGACACAAAAGTGTTTAAGTACAAACAAAGTGATTGGGCTTTACCATAGCTACGGCCTGAGAACCAAGAGACTCGGCCTCCTCAATATCCGTCTTTAGAACAATTTTGGCCTTATCGGCCGGAGGAATCGAGTTCTGGCACCAGTCAACGGAGTTCAAGACACTCCCCACGACAGTGTCCTGCTTTCGAATGCCCCAGCTGGGCCTCCAAGCTGCGGTGTCCGGATCCTCCTCCTCTTCACGAGGCCTTTTGCCCTTTCCTTTATTTTGGGCCCTATCACAATGTTGGAGGAACGCCGGAACATGAGGCTCCTTTATTGGGCCCTCAAGAGCCTCCCGGGCCTTGCGCATCTTGTGGGTTTCTTGGTCTTCCACGCCCAAATGAAAATTAATATTCTCCGCGGCTGCAAAACAGACAAGAAAATAAACGAATTGAACTCAGAAAAATCGAGAAAAACAAGAAGTCCGGAAAAGAAATGTACCATTATTAGACACATTAGATAGGCCCACAGCCTTCAGTGAAAATTCTTCAAGGAGCTTCCTGTAGTGGGTTTGACCCTTATCTTGGCTGAGATCATCGATTATGAGCTTCTCTTCAGGAGTCAGCTGGATCTGGCCTGGATTACCATCTTTAACCTTGCAAAACGAGGATCTAAAGAGGGTGCCCCAATCACCCCCTTCCCACTCCAAGTATAAGAAATCCCTCCACCAATCTGGGTTGGTATCGGGCAAAGATTTGTTGCTAAAAATTGGGCTAACTCCCTGCCTATGGTTTATATAAATCCAGCCCAATATGTTTGATGGGCTATTTTTAAATTGAAAGATACTTCTAAAAACAGCGACAGATAGGGGGTAATTTTTCCTAAGACAGAGAACCATAAAACAAAGAAGGGTTCGCCAGGAATTTGGGCTTAACTGACACGGGCTGACCCTGGCTTCTGCTAACAGCCTAATAATAAATTCGTGGAAGGGGAATCTAAGCCCACCTATCATGGCATCCCTAAAAATACACAACCTATTGGGCCGCCAATGGCAGGCCCGATCTCCAGGTTCAGCTAAAACAAACTTCAGGCCCGTGGGCAATTTGTACAACTTAGTAAATCTATCACAGTGAGCTTGGTTCGTAAAAATACTCTTATAATTAAAGGCATCTAATTCGGCTAAGGTGGGAAATTCATCGCCCATAACTCCTAACAATTCGGAAATTGAAGAAAAAGAAGGATTCACGGTAACAACGTTACCTCTTTTTGCCGCCCTAGCAAGCAAACGCTGTTGTGCAGCATCCTGGGAATCCGCCATTGATATTCAAGGGATGAACGCTTGGAGCACGAGGAAGATGAAGGTTGGCCGGAAAAGCTTTGCCGGAAATCGCCTCAGCTAAAGAACTCTAGAGTGAAAATTTTGAAAGAAATTTCTACTGAGGAAGTGAGAAGTGAAAAGTGAAGTTTTCACTTCACTAATTTATAGCCGAAGAAAACGGTAGTTCAACCGGTAGAACTCCCAATAGCCGGTCACAAAGCCCATAAACTAATTGGGCCTGGCGGGCCTTTGGCCCAAAAGTCGATTTGAACTAAAACAAGCTAAAAGAGTAAGGTAGGCCAGAATCCTAATCGAGATCCAGCCAAGAATCTCTTTCGATCAGGACCCAAATGAAGTCTAGAATCGACCAGGAATCCTGTTCGACCAGGATTAAATTACGTCCTAAGACCGACCAGGATCCTGGTCAAAAAACGACCAGGAATCCTGTTCGACCAGGATTAAATTACGTCCTAAGGCCGACCAGGGTCCTGGTCAAAAAACGACCAGGAATCCTGTTCGACCAGGATTAAATTACGTCCTAAGGCCGACCAGGGTCCTGGTCAAAAAACGACCAGGAATCCCGTTCGACCAGGATTAAATTACGTCCTAAGACCGACCAGGATCCTGGTCAAAAACGACCAGGAATCCTGTTCGACCAGGATTAAATTACGTCCTAAGGCCGACCAGGATCCTGGTCAAAAAAACGACCAGGAATCCTGTTCGACCAGGATTAAATTACATCCTAAGACCGACCAGGATCCTGGTCAAAAAACGACCAGGAATCCTGCTCGACCAGGATTAAAAAATCCCCTAAGATCGACCAGGATCCTGGTCGAAAAATCGACCAGGAACCCTGCTCGATCAGGATTCCAGGACAACCTGAAACCGACCAGGATCCTGGTCGAATTCGACTAGGATTCCTGGTCGAAAATAACATCAAAAAATGCCAGAAAATCATTAAAATGATTTTAAGGCAAATAAATTTGAGAAAATACTCTAAAAATAGAGAAAAATTCCTAGAAATTAAGGAAAAATACCTGTGGGTACCAATAAATTTGGGAAAATTCTCTAAAATTAGAGAAAAGTCCCTAAAAATTGATGAAAAATAGTGATGAGCATAAAGAAAGAATTGTAAAAATTCTTCATAGGAACTTGAGCAACAGGGTCATGAATCTTAACTTCTACAAAGTATTGCACACTTTACAGAAGTTGGGGGGCAAATGATATGGGTTGAAAGTAAGCCCTAAAGACACAATTAATGTGGCATTAATTGTACCTAATCTGGTCCAAAGGGGAAGCCCAATTATTAAGGCTTGAAACCCTAATTAATAAATAAATTCGTAATTAATTAATTAGCTAAGTATACAGCTAATTAATTATGTCCAACTACAAGGAAACCTATTCCTACATGGAAACTGCTTCTACAAAGGATCCAGAATCCTTCTAGGAAACACCTTATCAATCAAGGTTCCTAAACCCGCTCTAATTCTTAGACTTTCCACGTCTATATAAAGGGCCTAACCCCTCATTATTAGAACTACGTTTTGGCTTGATTCTCTAAACCCAACAGAGATACGTAGGCATCTTGTGAAGGCAGAATTAAGCTACGAAACACAAGTGCAGCCATTAAAGCTCGTTAAGCTCCGACATACACCGCATTAACTACCCTAGTTTTTATTCCACAACAGTATCTTTTTTTTATAACAAAACTAGTCAAAAATTGTAAATAAATATTTTTCGTCTTAGAGTAAAAAGGTAATTTTTGTCTTCTAGTATCAACAGACAACGTTTTTTTTAAACAATTGTGTTGTACGAGTTAAAATAACATATCGGTTTTCAATGTAAGACTGTGGTAGAATAAAACATTGTATAAAATGAAACGACATTATATATATCCCTCGATCTCCTGCTATTTAGCTACTTTGCCTAGCTAATTCCATAATCGTAATAAACATCTTTGGTACACGTCGAACTCACAACTCTTCTGTGTATATTTTATCCAACCTTCTAATGATGCAGATCCTAAAAATAAAGAATAGGTAATCAAAACACAATTTCTTCTACCCATCATTTAATCGATAGAATTATCAAATTTAAATTCAAATCATCAATTTTTTTTAATACAAATTACTAAATTTCAACATCAATTATCAAAATTTGTTGAAGTTAATCACCAAAAAAATGCTTCTTCAACCACCGCCATCTCCGTCATAATTATTATCACCATACATCTTCCGCTCACGACAAGAAAATAAAGGTAAATTTAATCGATTTAAATTTGAACGACTTAAATATGAGCGATCCCAGTTAAATTAAAAGTCAATCTAAAGTAATATTTGGTCAGACCTGTGAAAAATCGAGGGAAATTTATCCGAAATTGACGAATTTTGTTTTTTTGCCACCAGAAAAAAAACAGCTTTCATTAACTCCTTAAATCATTCAAAAGTAAATTCTGAAAATCAGAGTGGACATCCCCCACTCTCCAAATACGGTCAGCTATTGAACAGCTATACCTCGCTAAGTAATGAGATACTCTATTCGCTGAACGTTTTACAAATCTTAAAATTACATTTTGATCCTTCAAATTAACTAGCATCGCTTTACAATCTTCCACTACTCTCCCTAGATATGACAGACTTGTAATCGAAGATCGAATAGCTTGAACCAACTGCAAACAGTCAGTCTCGACTTCTACATACTGGTACCTCGTGTCTTTAATCCAGCTCAAGGCTTCTCTGACTCCAAAAGCTTCAGCTAATTTAGGGGAAATTTTGCCTTGCACACACTTCGACCTAGCCTCAATCAACTGACCGTGGTGATTCCTTACTACAAAAGCGTGGCTGTAACAGTTGTCATGCTCGAATATAGCAGCGTCAGAATTAATCTTAACTCTATCATTCCGTGGTAACTTCCAGTGCTCATGACCATCATCCTGGGACATGTAACCCAAGAAACTGTCGAAAGACTTGTCTTGAACACTTCTCCATTGGTTAAGAACAGTTTTTACTGATTCCACTACTTCTAACATTTCCATACTGTGTTGATTCCATACGAGATTATTCCAACTCTTCCACAACATCCAACAAATCATGATAGCTCTCTGAATCTCTTCCCTCCTATACGTTTTGAAGACCAACTGTAACCATTCTCTAAACGTGTGAAACTCATTAGCAATTCTCGCTAAGCCAGCTACCCTCCAACAAGTATCAGCAAACGAGCAATGTACCAGAATATGTAAAATTGTTTCTGCATCATGCTGGCAAATCGGGCAACATATGTTAACATCTACCTTTTTGCACCTGAGGTTGTCCTTTGTTGGCAGGCTTCCATTGATAGCTCCCCAAGCAAAATGCTTCACTTTAAGCGGTATTTTCAAATTCCATAACTGTCTCCAGAAACCAGAATTATCAGCATTGTGGTTACTCTCCTTGTCATCTCGAATACAACCATAAGCACTCTTAACTGAATACTGGCCCAACCTCTCAAATTTCCAATACCACGTATCATTATCCTCTTTATTAACAGGCATTGATAAAATCAAGTTTGCATCTCTTTCTTCGAAAATGTCTAAAACCAGATCACGATCCCACTGGTTCTCAGACCTACTCATCAGTGACGAAACTTTTGCGTTTTGCAGTGCTTCACTTGAGGTATGAATAAACGGATCATTAATATCTGGAAGCCAAGGATCGTCAATAACTGAAACCTCTTCGTCACATCCAACTCTACGGATCATACCTTGCTTTAACAGCGATCGTGCCTCCATAATACTTCTCCAGGCATAGCTGGGATTACTCCCTACCTTAGCATTAAAAAAGGAGTTGTTTGGAAAGTATCTTGCTTTATACACTTTACTTACCAGCATATTAGGATGATTATTTAACCTCCAGGCCTGTTTTCCCAATAAAGCCACATTAAAATCCCTTATACATCTAAAACCAAGGCCACCTGCACTCTTCTTCTTACTCATATTCTCCCAGCTCATCCAATGTATAGATCTGTTCTTTGTCCGACTAGACCTCCACCAGAATCTGCACATAATTTGTTCAATATCCTGACACAATTCAAGAGGTAGAAGAAATACACTCATTGCGTAATTCGGAAGAGTTTGAGCCACTATTTTAAGCAAAATTTATTTTCCTCCCTTCGATAATATCTTCTTATCCCAGCCTTGAATTCTTTCTTGAAGTTTATTATTTAGAAAACCAAAAATTGTAGATTTCTTTCTATGCATCATACTTGGAAGTCCTAGGTACAGACTGTTCTCCCCTGCTTCCTGAAAATGGAGTTGTCGTAGAAGACTTTGCTTGATTTCATCGTTAGTATTTCTACTAAATATTACTGACGACTTGTCCACATTAATTTGTTGCCATGAAGCCTTCTCAAATATCTCTAACATCTGTAGAACTTGATCTACACTCCGAGATGTAGCTTTGCAGAAGATGAAACTGTCATCTGCAAAAAACATGTGTGAAATTGTAGGTGCACTTCGAGCTAATCGTATCCCTTGGAGTAGTTGCCTTCGTTCATAATCATGTATCAACGCAGTAAAGCCTTCAATGCATATCAGAAAAAGGTAAGAGGATAGCGGATCGCCTTGCCGTATTCCTCTCTGTGGACGTATAGAACCAAAAACACGGCCTGTATGAGTGATTTGATAATTGGATGACACAACACAAGACATAATCAACCCAACTATTTTATGATCTAACCCCATCTTCCTAAGAACTGCTTCTAGAAATCCCCATTCCACACGTTCGTAGGCTTTACTCATATCAAGCTTTAAAGCCATCCAGCCTTCCTTTCCTATCGTTTTTCTTTTCATAAAATGCATCACTTCATGAGCCACTAAAATATTATCCGTAATTAATCTTCCAGGGATGAATGCACTTTGAGTTCCAGAAATAATCGAACCAAGAAGCTGCTTCAACCTATTAGCCAACACTTTCGAGATAATTTTATACACCACGTTGCATAAGGATATAGGTCGTAGATCAAGCATAGATTGATGAGTTTTCTTCTTCGGAATTAAAACGATATTTGTATTTGTCAACTGAGTAGCCATCAAACCATCCTCAAAAAACTGTCGAACCACCTGAATTATATCCCCTCCAACAATATTCCAAAACTTTTGATAAAAACCCGGACTCATCCCATCCGGTCCTGGCGATTTATCTAGGTGCATGTGAAACAATGCCTCCTTTACTTCGATATCCTCAACAGGTGCTAGCAACGTTACATTTTGATCATGAGTAACTCGTTCTGAAATACAATTCGTAACTTCACTCCACTCTGTATTTGAAGTACTAAACAGGTCTGTGAAATGACCAATCATCGTTTCCTCTAATCCTTCCCCCCAGCCAACTTTGACACCAGAACAGTTCATCAAAGACGAAATATGATTCACCCTTCTACTGTTTTTGGTGGCATTGTGGAAATACTTACTATTTTGATCACCTTCTCGAAGCCAAAGCTGTTTTGAACGTTGACGCCAGAATACTTCTTGCTGTGCATATACTTCTGCTAATTTAAGCTTTTCCATTCGAACCATATCGATAGAAGTAACATCCCTACGACCTTTCAAAGTATTCAGAATATGCTTGCTATGATTGATCCTCTTCCTGAAACTTCCAATAACCTCGTTACCCCAAACTGACAACACTTCTGAGCATCTGGTGATCTTATCAAACAATGAAACCTCTGAGTTAGCATTCCACGCTTCTTCTACCAATTGCTTACACATTGGCTCTCGTAGCCAGGCATTTTCAAATCGAAACTTCTTCACTTGCTGAACATTAATGCACTTGCTCGGCTCTAATAATATGGGACAATGGTCTGAGGTTGTTCCTTCTAAGTTCGTGAGCTTTGCTTCCCTGAATAGACTTAAAAAAGCATCTGTTACCAATGCCCTGTCTAACCGAACCTCAATCCAACTGTCTGTGCCATACCCTTTCTCCCACGTAAACGGATACCCGATTAAATTCATATCAACCAAACCACACTCATAAACCACATCCTCGAAACCTTGGACTAACAAGTTTGGATACAGCCTGCCCCCCCTCTTGTCTTCTTGAGATAATACGTTATTCATGTCACCTATCAAAGCCAAAGGTATACCATTCCCGTTGGCAAGTGTACGAATTAATTCCCAGGTCTCCTGTCTCCTCGATTTGTTAGGCTCACCATACAATCCTGTTAGACTGAACTTATGACCCTCTCCGCTGCTAACAATAAGATCAATATGATGCTTACTATACGTTTTAAGCTGCACCTCATCATTATGTCTCCATAAGAACGTAATGCCCCCACTGTGACCTTGCGTTTCTACAGTAAAATCTCCCTCAAAATTCAACGAACTCTTTACCATATCGACTCTACTTTTATTGCATAAAATCTCACTTAGAAAAATGAAGTTGGGTTTTTTTTGGAAAGTTACTTCCTTAAGGAATTGAAAAGCCCATGGGGTCCCAAGCCTATGGCAATTCCAACTTATGACACTCATAATGCTAGGCGAGCACTCTTCTGAGCACCCGCCTCTTTCACGTTTTTTGGATCAGTTGTGTTCCTTGGCCCGTTTTCAATATTCATGTTATCCTCCTCATCTGATTCCATGACAATTTCTGTTGATGAGCCCAACTCAGCATTAAGGCCCACTCCACTATCTGTCCGCCTCTTTTTTGTTTGTATCATATTTACTTCTTTCAGTCTGTTAGATCCCTTAATTCCAGCATCCGTACTAACCTCCTCCCTTATCCCTACATTCACGTCATTTGTGGCATTTTGAAATGTTTTCCCTCCAACCCTAACCGCGCTTGTACATGCTTCCGTATTTTTTAGAGGAAATACTAGATCTTGATTGTTCCTTCCATTTCCAGGGCTCCACCTTCCACCTTCATCCTCTGTTTTCCAGTCAGCTTCATCACCACCATTTCTAAGCCATTTAGCACCTATCTGTTTAAGCTGACGCTTTAATGGAGCACGCATCCATGCCCCGTAAGGTTTTACAATTTCATTCTCAGGTATATCGAATAAACGTGAGCAGAATTTCTCAGCATGACCTAGTAAGCCACATATAAAACAGAAAGTAGGCACATTCTCGTATTTGAATATGATCCAGTACCATTCATCTCCTGCCTTTCTCATCTTCATTCTTCTTTTCAATGGTTTACATATGTCAATGGTTATAAGGATTCTCATATAATCTCTCCACACTCCCTGGAAATTGGTTGTGCATGACTCTACATATTTGCCAATGTAATTGCCTACCTCCATGAGAATTCTTTCTGTCATAAATCCTTGTTTGAGATCGTGTATTTGAACCCACAGATCCATCTTATTTAGGTTGACACTTCTAGGATTTTCACCTTCTTTCAAACGTGCCATTACCAGCGCTCTTCTATTGAAGGACCAAGGGCTACCCTCGAGGACTCTTCTCACATCCAGCTCATGATAGAATTGAAAGAGATATAGGTTGGTCTCCAATTCCTTGATGTACACTCCCTTACCGGGCTTCCACAGGGCTGCCAACGTTCGCTGCAATGCCTGGAACTCTGCGTGGCCATCTGTTATGAATCTAGCCACCACACATAATTTAGCGTTAAAACCAGCAAAAATAGTATCAATGATGTTAGACACCATGATTGTTTGTGAAAGATTTGTAAAGAAATGAATACGATAAAATGACTACCAGACTAGTAACCAAACATATCAAACCATGTCAATAGACAAGACGACATTTATGATTCTTAAATTGGAAGAATTCAATAAACTTCCATCGCGGAAACTAATATGTCCACTTATACTCCTGTATGAAATTGACGAATTAATGTCGACTGATAAAACGAGTCACATTTAGAGGTGATCACATTTAATTTTAGGGACAATATTGCCGCAAAATATTAAATGAAAATATTCAAACACAAATTTGACCGAACTTTCGGTCAAATTTACGTCGAATAATTTTTTTTTGAAAATGTAAAATAAATACTTAATCGTTTTTAAAAATTATGAAAAATACTGAAATATCTCTATTAAATGAACAACATATTAAAAATTATATTAAGTGTTTAATATACGTAAATTTTGAAAATGTTCAAAACACTTTAATTATATATATATATATATATATATATATGCACGAATTTTACGAAATTAATTCTTTATTTATTTTTTATTAATAATTTTATTAAAAATTAATCGAATTAGGATAAAGTCTGGGCCGCTCTGGTTCGGGCCCGATAAATTAGAAAACTCTATTTATTCTGGAGTGGTCCACGTACCAGGCTTAAAAAAACTCAAATATTTTTTAAAAATCGGGCCCAACCTGATCGGATCTAAGTCAAAACTTGGACTTTTCCTGTCTCAGTCAAAACCCAACTTGATGGTCTTTTTGTACATCTCTAACTGAAACCCTCTACAAATTGCACTTTTTAAAAATATATATAATTTAATTGTTTTCCTGACCATTTTATTTACCATTTATTTACTTCTAATATTTCTAAAAGTTAAGAAAAACATACAAATTAATTAAAAATGGTAATACACAATCTAATCCGAACAAAAACTAGAAGCAATTCAAATTACTTCCTTGTTATTGAAATAAATTTTCAAGAGTTAATCATAGAAAAACCATTAAATTATTGTTTTGTTAGAAAAAAATCATTCATAAATATTATTGGCGGATTAACCCAACCAACTTAATACTATTATAAAAAATATAAAAAAAATTGCTGAAGTGGCTAACGTTAACCCATGTGGCCTTAAAAAAATGATGTATAACAGTTAAGCTACTAAATAATTATTTACAATTTTCTTTCTGATGAAAAAAATATGCAAATCAACTGTAGTAAAGGAGCCAGTTTGATCCTCATGATCCAAGTTAACAAGTTAGATAAAAAGATCATGGCAACACATCAAAACTGAGATACCGTTTGATAAATGGTTTCAATGTCAAAGCCCATCTGGTTAAGATTGTATTAATTAAGGGAGCTTAACTAGAAAAACATTTGTAAAGAAAAAAAGGTTGATATTCTAAAATTTTCAAGTGGGTTAGTACAAGAACGGAGTAGAGTCTCCTTATCCGCTGAGAGCTGTGGAACTCCTCCATATATGCATGTCTGAATCCTTGTGCCAAAGTATCATGAAATGATGAACCTCGCACTCGATATTTTCATTTATAAAATGCTTTTTCGATCAACATTTTTGCATGTATTAATCTATAGATTGGAAACACCTGTAATCAACTTTTATCGATACCATAAACATAATGCACAAATTAAAATGTACATATTTTATCTTATCTTGTAACATAAAATAATTGTGTTGCAACTGGCAACTTGCCTTTCCTCCACAAGACGCAGCAGAGTAGTTTTTTTTTTCAAAGATGATGTTTCCGGAGTTTTTCCTGTTCCATCATCCCCACTGCAATTCACCTGCAGGATATGGAAATAATTAATCTAGCTCATTTTAAAAAATAAACATCCGTAGACTTTTGATCCTTCAAATATTGAAACGTGATAATGCCTTCGGTCCTCCGGTGGCCGGGTCCGTTCCACGTCATGACGAGGTGGATTGACAGATGTGGTTTACTGTAGGTGTGAGTCCTGCAAAACAATGTCAAGACGGGGTGTGGGGCCTTCAAACACCTCCGGCGTGAGAATCAGTACGGTTTATTGGGAGGAAATAGCCGGAGTGAGTTTAAAGCCTGGTTACCGAGTTTAATGTGTGTGTTTAATGTCTGTGATATTCAGAGAATATCAGTGTTTATTTGTGATTGTGTGTAATGAATGACCTGCATTTCCTATTAATGACTAAGGTATATATATACATGTTTGTAAAAAGGTGGTACACCATCTGCCTGCCAGATATTAGGATTACCCGGTCGGGCGCCGCGTATCCCTTTCCACTGTTTCTCCTTCTCAACTATTGTCCTTTTAGCGGCCACAATATTGTCCTTTGTCCCCTACTTTCATACCAATTAAGTCGTCCTTGGTTGGTTAGTATGTCGAACCGTTATGTTTTTTTTTTGTCTTTTGTATTCTAGGGCCATGCTTCTGTCAGCTGTTACTTTTTTGTCATTTCCATGTTGCATGCTTTGAGCTGTTATCCAATATACAACCCTTGTGCCCGGGTATTTTGGATTCTGGAAATTGGGGGTACGTACTATCATTTCCCCCCTACTCTTGTCATCAACATTAGTGGGTCACTGGAGTATGGTGTGTTATGAGCCCATGCTGGGCTTCCTCTTATAAATAGCTTGCATGACTTCTATTAACTTTGCATCCTTTTCCTTTATCTTCTCTTTTTAGTCAAAAGTGTGAGCTATTATGGATAGACATTTGGGTAACTGTTTCTGCAAATTATGTCCCGTTGTTAAGACTCGCTGGCATGGAATCGATGCTGGGCGTCGCTATGAGGAGTGTCGCTAGCAAGCCTGCCACTATTTGGTGTGGCTTGATGAGCCTCTAAATAACCGTGCCCATGAAGCTATAGTCGAGCTCATTCACCAAAAGCAATCACTGCTCATGCATCACTGGAGAGGTGCTAACGCCACCCGCACTTGGGAATTGGAACGTCGGGCTGAGGTGAAACACCGACTTGATGAGCTGCATACCAAAGTGGAGAATGTTCGTGTGGACATGCAGGAAATCCTTGGTCAGGTTGGGGCGGAGGAGCCCATGGAGAGTGATGATGACATTGACTACTGAACTCTCTGTGGTGCTTTTGATGGGAGAATGGTGTTTCTGAAGTATTTTATACTTTTCTTGCTTGTGTGTTGTACTGGTCCTCGCTTGGCCATATCTGTTTATGAATGTGATGGTGTATCCCTCTCTTGGTACTCGGTTGGTGGGTGTAGACAAGAACTGGGTATGCTGCGTCTAATGTAAGCGTGTTGTAATGAATGAATGAGTGCAAACATGTGCTCTTTGTGTTGTGTTATTATAATTCTCGCTAGTCATGTTGTCCTAAATTGAAATTTGACTAGATAAAAATTGAAATTGGTGCCCCCGACCATTGGTAGCGGGGGTTGCCTGTTAACAATGACTGAATAAATGGAATTGAAATATAACTGAGTAAATTGAAATTTGGTGGCCCGGAAATTGGGATAAATATGAGAATAATTATGGCAATTTTTCTGAGAATAAAAATCGAAATTTGGTTCCCCAAAAATTTAGATAAATGTGAGAATAATTATGGCAATTTTTTTGAGCACTATTGTGTAGCAAAATATGGCTCATTTGGTTTTTTTTTCTAGGATTAATATACGGTGGGTTTGAAAGGCTCTTGATTTTTTTTCTTTAATGTTTTCAGTAGCCTAGCACTATTACGTTGGAGTTCTTTTCGTGATAGACATAATTTGTGCAGGTGCACTTCTCTAATTTGTGGTTTAAGTTTTCTTGATCCAAAATATTTTTGAGAAACTGAAAGTAGTGCAAGTCATCATTTTTTAAAATAAAAATACAGGGATATTTTTTTTTTGTCGGAAAAATACAGGGATATTGATATGTTTCTCATATTTCAAAATTTTCTGAATTTTTTTTCAAAGAAGACCTATCATGTTCGGTATGACGGTATATTATTATCGGAGTCATCTGATTTTCGTCCAGTAAGCTATCTAAATATTTCCATCTATTATTTGTTATGAGTTTATTTGTATTCTCTTGTGTTTCAGAGGAAAGTTTCTGGTTGTGTTAGTCTAGTTTCATGGTTGCAGATTTACAAACTTTGAAGGAATTTTTTAGCAAAGAACAGATGAGCTACTTTTATGACAATTTGGGTGATGTGAAGCTAGAAGATATTCTGGTTTTAGAGTTGAATAATACAAGTGCGAATCAAAATATATACAGTGAAAGTAAAGGCTCAAAAGGAGTTGCGTTAGAAAATCCTGAAATTGAGTTGCGTTATAATGTATTAGTTGGTTATCAATTTTGAATCTCAACAGTTTTTTTTTCTTCTCTTATGTATTCAATATCAATATATCTAATAAAATATCTGATAAAAATATATCTCAACAGTTAAAATATCTAATAAAAAATATATTTGGCATTGAGTTTAATTTAAATTATCAATATTTTTTTCTATGATAGTCACGTTCTTTAAAATGTTTGTTATAATTTTTTTTTAATTTTCTTTTAAATAGTGAGATTTTTTTATGTTTAAATATTGAGATTTTTTATAATATTCAAATAGTGAGATTTTTTTTGAAATAATAGAATATTAAAATATTTAGTATAATCTTTAATATTGATATATTTTAACATTCTAAAAATATTAAAAATTATTAAATCTAGAAAATGTATAGTACTAAATTAGTTTATATTAATTATAATTACTTGATATAATTTTATTAATAATAGTCTATTAATATTATAAACACTCAACTGAATTTTATTATTGTTAATATTATAATATTTATTTTAACATTCTAATAATATAAAAATATACTTTATCAAATTTAAATATTTATATTTTATTAATATTAACACAATTAATCAAATCTAAATATTCTACTATTAATAAACACTTAATCAAATTGCCTTATGTGTTGCATGTTTTTTTTGACACTCAACAATCTTTTTCTTTTTTAATGTATTCAAGAAGATTATATTGAATGTTTTGATATAAATTATGGAAATTTAATTAAGTATTGAGATTCTTTTATGTGTTCAACAAAATTCTATTGAGATTCTATCAAAGAACACAAAAGAATCTTTGACTATTTACAATAAAAGTTTTAAATAAAACTGATAAGGAACACGTTAAAAAACTTTAAATGTCATGAAACATATTTAAACGAACATTTTAAAGAATTTTAATTTAATTTTAATATTTAAGTGAATATTTTAAAGAATCTTAATTTAAAAAATTGGTAAGGAGCATATTTAATATATAACTAATATTAAATTATTTATTTTAATATTTATAAACATTGTAATTATCACCTTAATATTCTACTACCATTAAATCACTTGCTTAATTATATGTTATAACTAAAATTATATTATAGGAGAACCTTATGTGATTATTGCTTAACGAAATATCTAATAAAACTTTATTATATTAATTTTGACCAATGCATGAAAAATAAAATGAATATCAAACTAACATTCTACTATAAACACTCATATGGATATCATTATTATAAAATTCCACTTACTTGAATATTATAAATAAAATATTAAGAAACACTTAGTTGAATCTTAGTATATAATAACAAATTAAGAAACACTTGGTCAAATCTTAAAAATTAATAAAATATTAACAAAAACACGTAATCAAATTTTTTATTTAAAATATTACTCCCTCCGTCCCATTGTTAGGGTATCTGGTACGCATTTTAAGGTGTTTTATTACTTATTTTTAAATATATTTTTTTGAAATAAAAATTTAAACATTAAATTTTTATTTAGAAAAAAAAATTAAAAAATAAGTTAAGAAACTATCTTTATATACACATTAAAATGTGTGACGGACACCTCTCCTAAACAAATGGGTAATACTGAGAGGTATAATCTTAATTTTAATGTTATATATTGTGTACTTAATTGAATTTTAATATTAAGATTGTATTGAGTAATATATTAAGATTCTAGTAAGTGATCTAATTTATATTAGAATAATTAAATGGTCTTTTCAATATTAAAATTACTTACAATAACCTTTAAAAAATAAACAGATTACTCACAATGCGTCTTGTAGTCGAATCTTTTTGTAAAACTTCGAACATGTAGTTATTTTCTTATTTTCTTAAAATGAAAGAACACTTAGTCAAATCTAAAACTAACATTCTACTATAAACACTCAAATGAATATCATTATTACAAAATTTCACTTATTTAAATATTAAGAAACACTTAGTTGAACCTTAATATATAATAACATATTAAGAAATACTTGGTCAAATCTTAAAATTTAATAAAATATTAACAAAAACACTTAGTCAATATTTTTATTTAAAATATTATAATCTTTTTTATGTTATATATTGTGTACTTAATTGAATTTTAATATTAAGAATTAAGATTGTAATGAGTAATATATTAAGATTCTAATAAGTGATCTAATTTATATTAGAATAATTAAATGGTATTTTTAATATTAAAATTACTTACAATAACCTTAAAAAAAATAGATTACTCAGGTCTTGTAATAGAATATTTTGAATAACATACAATATTTTATTAAATTTTATTAAGATTCAACTATATGTTTTATTAATATTTTATTAAATAAATAAGATTCACTTAAGTGAATCTTATTTTTAATAAATAGATTCTATTATGCTTTCATAATTAAAATACTAAGATATTTTTATTATCAAAGAAATTAAAAAAATTCTTTTAGTAACTACATGTCAATTAGTATAATAAAATTATTTAAATTCTAATTGAAATATATTTAACTTCATAAACTTTTTTAACAGTCAATAAGATTCACTTAAGTGTTTATATAATAAATACTAGTTCATTACGAAAACTATTATTAAAATTCTTTTATGTGCTTAAAAAATAATAAAGTAAATAATAAGATTCTCGCATTTATTTAATAAATGAACTATTTGAAAAAATTACGTGTTCATAAATAATTTAATAAGAATTAAGAATACATCATACCAAATTTTTCAAATTTTTTATAATGCATAATCACAAAAAAATATGGTTATTAAAAATCTAATTTAAAAATATATGATTATTTTACAAACTAATAATATTCACATTGCATAAATATATTCAAAACTGGAATTGATATGATTGTATTACTTGCCAAAACTGAATTTGATATGATAGTATTACTTACCAAAATGAAAATATATATGATTTTATTTCTTACCATATATATGATACATAGCTGTAAATATATGCTATAAATATATTGTGTGTTCTTATTTCCAATACTATTATTTTTATATATATATGGTATATATTTAATTAATATGTCTATTATTTTGACCGTTGGATTATAAATGAAATCAACCATAATTAGATGGGTTTTCTGGTTTTCTCATGTATATAGGTTTTCTTAGGATCTTTCCCCTATATATATATATATATGAGTAATGTTCTAGAGAGATCCTCCTTATCGAGAGAATCAGAGACCCGTGACCGTAGATTCTTTAGTTCGTGACCATAGATTCTTTTAAAGTAAGATTCTCTTAATATTTAAATGAAGATTCTGTTAGATTGTGAGTAAATGAAGGGTAAATATAGAAGGTCTCTGGTTCTCTCACTAAGGAGAGTTCCCTCTTGAACCTCTCCATATATATATATATATATATATATAGGCTAGGCTCAAATGAGTTAGTTCTCCGGAGAACCAGTGTGTTCTATACTTCCATAACATGTGTTCTGTAAATATTTTTTTACTATTTTTTTCTCAAAATGCATAATTTAGTCTTCTAGTTGTGTTTTTATTTATAGAACACATGTGTTCTTGATGAAAAAAAGACATTTTTAATGAAATGAGAAGTGTAGTACTAGTACGTTTTGTAAATCATATGTATGTGTTCTGTAAATATTTTTCATTATTTTTTTTAAGAATTCAAAAAAAATTCTCATAAAATTGTGTTTGTATTTACAGAACAAATGTATTTTAAACAAAAAATATGATGATTTTTACAAAATAAAAAGTATTCTCCAAAGTTCTCCAATGAAGTAGTTCTCCATAGAGCCCTAGACTCAAATGAAAACTAGTTCTCCGGAGAACTAGCATGTTATGTACTTCCATAACACGTGTTCTTTAAATATTTTTTTACTATTTTTTCTACAAATGCATAATTTAGTCTTTTGGTTGTGTTTTTTATTTACATAACACATGTGTTATGAAAAATGTGATATTTCTAACAAAATGAGAAGTGTAGTACTAGTATGTTCTGTAAATCATATGTATGTGTTCTGTAAACATTTTCATTTTTTTTAAGAATTCAAAGAATTTACTCATATAATTGTGTTTGTATTTACAGAACACATGTATTTTAAATAAAAAGTGTGATAATTTTTACAAAATAAGAAGTGTTATCCAATGTTCTCCAATGAAGTAGTTCTGTATAGAGCCCAACTCGGGCTAGGCACAAATGAGAACTAGTTCTCCGGAGAACTAGTATGTTCTGTACTTTCATAACACGTGTTCTGTAAACATTTTTTCACTATTTTTTTCTCCAAATACATAATTTAGTCTCTTAGTTGTGTTTTTATTTACAGAACACATGTGTTCTAGATGAAAAATGTGATATATTTAATGAAATGAGAAGTATCGTACTAATATGTTCTGTAAATCATATGTATGTGTTCTGTAAACATTTTTCATTAGTTTTTTAGAACTCAAAGGATTTTCTCATATAATTGTGTTTGTATTTACAGAACACTTACATTTTAAACAAAAAGTGTGATTATTTTTACAAAATAAGAAGTGTTCTCTAAAGTTCTCTAATGAAGTGGTTCTCCACATAGCCCAACTATATATATATATATATATATATGAGTAAGGCTCAGCGAGTAACTCCTTATTTGAGTAACTAAGGAACCAAATTCTATTTTTTTAGAATTTGATTAACAAATAACAATAGAAGACTACAGAACATAAAAAAATCATAGAACACAAAAAATAATGGCAAAACAAATAAAAAAATTGCATAATATACAAAAAAATGTAGAACACAAATTACAGAACACTAATGTTGAATATTGTTATGTAATTTTGTATTTTATATCTTTTATATGTTATGTATTTTTTTTGTTTTGGGATTATTTTTTGTGTTCTATAGTTTTTCTATGTTCAACAATTTTTTCATGTGTTCTGTAATTATATTTGTTATTGGTTCCTCAGTTACTCAAATAAGAGAGTTTCTCATTGAACCTAAGCCCATATATATATATATATATATATATATATATATATATATATATATATATATATATATATATATATATATATATATATATATATATATATATATATATATATATATATATATATATATATATATATATATATATAGGGTTGCACTCTATAAAGAACGGATTATATAAAGAACTACAAAGAACACCCATCATCACCATTCATTTTTTATACGATCAAGATTAAACGTACCAATGACAAAACTGTAAATACATCAAACTTTATAACTATCTAACATAAAACAGATCTACCACGATACATATATACATACACACAACACGATACAAAGTAACGTCTCCATCTCTATTACTGATATAATTCATCAAAAACACTAATATTAGATTTTACGAATCGAAAACGAATCTAGGCACTGCCTTTTTAGTTGAAGAATCACCGGAAATTCATTAAGAAATTGAAGAATCGTTGAAAATCGTTAAAAGACGTGCTAATTGGTTAAGGTAATGCTTTGAAAAATTAAGTATATGACTATTTTACTAGTATTATTGAAAGTTGAGGTTTTGAATTGATAACTTACAATTCATATATGAGATTCTACATTTGATTCAATTATTGTTCGTACTAGAGAAATGAAGCCTAAAAGTTGTTAATTTCCTCTATCAATATAGGATTTTGTGTGAGATTTTGTAGGTGAATATTAGCTTAATGAAGCCTATGCATTGTTAATTTTAAAATTTACTTGAGGTTCTATACTAGATTCTATTTTTGCGTCTAAGTGTTAGTCTAATCAAACTTAGGTCCTCTTAATTTCAGAATTTATATGAGATTCTTTACTAGATTTTATTTTTGTTCTTAAATGTTAGCTATATGAAATCTAATTGTTAATGATGCCTAATTATATATAAGGTTCTATGTTAAATTATAATTTGTTGATAATTTGTGATTATTAATTTTACAAATATTAAAGACAATTATGGTTTTGAACTGATAATTTGCTACTCATAATTGAGATTTTACATTTGATTCAATTATTGTTCTTTTTTTGAAATGCTAAGATTAAAAGTTGTTACATGTTTATATATAAATAAGATTATATGCTAGATTCTAGTTTATGCGGTATGAGCAGTTTTTTTAACTTTATGTGTTTAGAGCATTTTTTTTTATAGTTTTGATTCTATGCTAGATTCTGTGTAATTTGTTTAGATCTTTCTTTTTGAGTTTTTATTATTTGCTAGAATCTATTATACGTGGTTAGATTATACTCTCTCCATTCCTTTGTCATTTATTGATAATAATGACCGAGGTTTATTGATTCTATTTGTAACTCTAGCAGTTTGTGACTGAGGTTTATTGATTCTGTTTGTGATTCTATAAATTAGGATTCAGTTATTTTTGCTTCTGAGGGTATTTTGGTCAGTACAAAATGTTAGTTGTTTCTCAGTGAAGAATCCAGGTTGTTTAGGCTGAGGCATGACAATTTCATTAGATAGCATTGTACCACGGTTGATATGGTTGGCCTTTCCGCTGGATTTTGCTGAATGCATAACAACCATTTATATGTGATAGAGTTATATCATGGTGACATTTCATATAAAGGCTATTTATTTTATCTAGCTGATTAACTGGAATCTGCATGCATAACAACCATTTATATGTGAGGCTTAATAATGGAATTTGTGTCTTTATGGTTGCTTGCAGTTACCAATGCATCACTGAGTGGCTTTCATATTAATAAACCTTTGATTTTCTGTCATTTGAAATCGTTTTTAAGGTCCATGAACCCCGTATCTGTCATATGACATTATTATGTGGTAGAAAATTATTATAGTAATTGATGTTTCTATGTTGGTATGGTCAATATCAGGTATGAGATCTTGGTGGGCAAGATAAACTGCGAACATCATGGGCAACATATTATTGTGGTAAATGATGTTGTTGTAGTCATAGACAGCACTGACAGAGCTAGAATTTTTATCATGAAGGATGAATTATTCAGATTGTTGACGCATGAGGATCTTTAAAGTGCAGTTATACTTGTCTATGCAAACAAACTAGATCTTAAGGATGTCGTGACCCCTACAGAAATCACTGATGCCTTGTCCCTACACAGTATCAAGAACCATGATTAACACATTAAAGCTTGTTCTGCTCTCACCGGGGATGGGCTATATGATGGCTTAGGGTGGATTGCCCAGCAAGTTAGTGGTAAAGCTACCAGCTAATATTTAAACGTTTTAAGAGGCAATACACTATCTTTTTCATGTTCTTGTTAAGTTACATAACTCATTTATAGTTTATTGTACTTGTAACATTTTGCACAATGTATCTGCTAATAGAATTTGTTGAGAATAGTTCTTGTATAACCCTGTGCTACAGGTACGGTTGGCTAAAAAAGTTCAAAAATAAGTCAGTTATATCATTTTTTACAAACAAAATTATCCCTTCATATTTTATCTTAGTTTCTTGCACGATAATTTTAGAAAAATATGAAAAACAATTTTGCACTCCTGAGGAGAGGAGCCTCTTGTTTCTCTATCATTCGCGTAGCTAAAAGACTATGAGAATGACCAAGGAACACTTCTGACGTGCTGTTGATATACATAACAATGTGTTGTTGATTTACATAACGACAAAGCGGCACTTCTGATGTGCTATTGATTTATATAAAAAATTTTACACACTACACCAAAAATTAAAACAAACAATACTTGATATACAACGCACGCCAAAATAACCATTGTCCAAAATGAGCATACAACTGTTTTTTATAAGCTGAAAAAGGCGTTGTCTGCTAAACATAAAGACCATGGTTTTAGAACAAAGTAATAACTATTGTCCAAATATGTACAAACTCGTAGGAACACATAATAGTTTATAATATATACTTGTTTCAAATATTTTCAGACAATACCTCAAAAACTATTATTGGACTTGTGAAAGGCATATGACTAGGCCTATTTGTAATAATTAGATGATAACTCAACTCTAGCTAATAAAGAGAAGTAAATAATAAACACCAAACATGAATCAAGATGAAGACAGTCAACTAATCACAAAAGATCTAAGTATCAGCCGTATTTTATGTGATTGCTACTCAACACTGAAGAAGTTCATTAATATGTTCAAGCGTCAGTGAAAAATAAAGTGGTAGCACTTCTAAAAGATACAGAAGATATAAAAGATTTCAAGTGGTTACCACAGAATGATTCCAGAAGAAGAACAAAGACAGTGAACTAGAAGAATGACAGAAGGCCTCAAACTTAAAATATTAATAAATGGAGAATATTTATTAGTATGACACAAATGAACCAGACAGTACATTTGTGTGTCAACTAAATTAATATTTATTCTTCATTTAGCTCAAGAGGTTTCAAGAACAGAAGACAAAGAAAAGACACGAAGATTTCAAAGCTGACTACAGATTAAACAGATCACTATAGTATTTTTAATTCTACAATCAAAGTAAGTTAATTATTTAATTTATTTAATTAAATTAATTCAAGTTAAATTTAATTTAATTTATAAATTATTTAATTAATTTAAGTAGAATTAATTTATTATAAAATAAATGATTTTATATGACTTATATATATATATATATATATATATATATATATATATATATATATATATATATATATATATATATATATATATATATATATATATATATATATATATATATATATATATATATATATATATATATATATAAATTTCGAATGACTTAGAATAAGTCGTACCGAATGACTTAAATTAAGTCATACCGAATGATTTAGAAAAAGTCATACTGAGATATATATTTATCTATTAAATATAAGTCATACCGAGATTTACTTTATGAATAAGTCATACCGAATTTATTCTTTTTAATATAAGTCATTCTGATTTATATTAATTAAGGAAAATTCGAATATAACTTAAGAATAAGTCATACCGAATTTATAAGTCATGCCCACTCTTTTTTCTAAGTCATACAAGTGTTAAATTTGTTAAATTAAGTCATATTGATAAAGGTCATGCTAATCCTTTTCCAACCTCTATAAATATGAGGTCAGGGCTTCACTATTCAGAGTTAGAAAAATCAGTTCAAATTCAGAAATTTGTCTGCATTGTAATATTCACAGATTTATGTGCAAGTTTGAATATAATTGATTAAACTCGAACACTTCATGTTGAATTCTTTCTAGATTAATTTATTAGTTATAAACTCTAATCTTCAGATAAATTTTGTAATACTTTTCAAGTTAAAATTATATCTTCTACTCGAACAGTATTTCATTAAAATTTATATTTCGTGATTATTTAAAATAATATTTTTAAATCCTAAATATCCCGATAATTTATTGATATTGTATTCAACCCCCCTTCTACAATATCAGGGACCAACAATTGGCATCAGAGCTGGTTGATATATTTTTATCAGATCCAAACCAAATATTCCGCAACTCATACACAAATCAAAAATTATTTTTAATTCAAAATAATTTTTTATTCAAAATAATTTTTTCACTAAAATTATTTTTGATCAAAAATTGTTTTCAGTCAAAAATTAAAATATTTTTTGAAACACTTAATTTTTAAATCATATTAAGATGAGTACCCAGAAAGTGACTAGTATCAAAATTCCACCGTTCGACAGAGAACACTACAATTTGTGGAAACATAAAATGCTACTATTTATTAGGATTGCAAAAGTGTTGAGCCCCCTATATCAGTTATTCTCGAACATCAGGTAGATGGTGTCGTAATCCCCCACAGACAGTTTCTGAAGAGTCCGACAGACTATACAGATGAGGAAGCACAAGCTGTGTCCTTAATAATAACCTGAAACTCATACTAATTGAATCTCTGGACTACGTAATGTACAATCAAGTAGTCAATTACAAAAATGCAAAACAGATCTGGGAAATAATTGAAATTATCAATGAGGGAACTGAAGAAGTAAAGGAGAATAGACTGGAAATCCTGACCTCCCAATATGAGCAGTTTAGATCCAACCCTGGTGAGGGTATCTCTGAGGTATTTCAGAGACTAAATAAACTGATAAACGAGCTCAATATGAATGGAAAGTTTTATCAGAATCAGGAGGTAAACAGGAAGTTCTTGCTGACCTTACCAGAGCATCTGGAACACAAGATCGCAGCTATCCGGGAATCTAGGGATATGAAGGAGTTAACCCTAGAAAGACTCTACGGAGTTTTAAAGACTTATGAGCTGGAACAGATCCAACATAGTATGTAGTTCCAGAATTTGGACATACTTCTGACAAACAAGAAGATGGTGAGTTCTACTCGCTGAAAGAACTAGATCAGCTGGAAGATGAATCTCTAGCTATGGTTGCCAGGAAGTTTGGCAACATGAGATTCCGAAGAAACTCCTCATTCAGAGTTAAGCCTAATTTTGAAAGATTTCAAAAAGGAGGTTCTTCGACAGCAGTATCAAAAAGAGGCTACAAAACTGACTTAGTTGATAGAAGCAAGTTTCGTTACTTCAAATGTAATGAGCTAGGCCACTTCGTAACTGAGTGCAAGAAGCCTAAGAAAATGAAAAAAAGAGAGTCTTACGAAGAGCTCAAAGAGAAGTATGATGCGCTCGTGAAAAAGTATCAGGGAAAGTCCTATCTGGCAGAGGGCAGAAGCTGGGATGACTCAGATAATGATGATGAGGAAGAGATGGGAAATCTTGCTCTTATGGCTTCATCCGAGGAATCAATATCTCCCACCCGTCAAGGAGGAATAGAGGTAAATCCTTCGTGCCCTAAGATGTTTGCTCTTCTAGGAAAAGAACTAGATGGCGAAAGAGATAAAGTTAAGAAACTTAGACTCAAAGTCAAAGAGTTAGTTGATGAGACTGAAGTTCTTAAACAGTTAAAAAGAAATCATGACAAGTTGACTGAAGACTTAGCTGTTCAAGTCAGTAAAGTCAGTTGTCATGTTGTAGTAGAAACCAATCTCAGAAACCAGATAGAAGAAGAAAAGAAGAAGTGTCTTGCATATAAGAATTCCTCATATATTGTAAAGAACCTAGTTGACCAACAAGAAATAAGTCGTAAAGTTGGAATAGGCTTCGAGTACAATAAATCTGTAGAAAAGCCAAGCAACATAACCCCCTTCATAAAAAGTGCTGTAGAAAGGGTATCCCACATATTGTTAAAGACACACCGAAACCTCTCTTCATAACACCGATAGCTGAACCTATCCTTGAGAGCTCTGTACTGATTGCATATGAAATGCAGTTGGAAGATCTTGAGGAAGAGAAGAAGAGATCGAGGAAAACAGGTTAAGGACATAAAAAGAGTTAATGTCCAGAAAGAGAAGTGTATACCGGAGACACTAGTGAAAGATGAGGGAACTTCTAAGTCACCCAATCCTGGTATAGGTGCAAAAGACTTAAAGAATAAAATGAACAGACCTAACACGTTTGTTAACAGTAGAGATAGTAATAACAAATTTCATTCTCCTGAAAACTTCAAATCTGCTGATAAAATTGAAGTAGAATCTGTTAAGCCCCCTACTGTATTGAATAACGTGCCTACTATTGATGTTTTCCATAAATCTTGTGGTATAATGAATGGTATGTTATGTGCTTTTAATGCTATGACTGCTTACATTAAACGCATGATAGCTAAGAAAAATAACATGACACCTAGACAACACATCAATAGTAAATTCGCTAAATCCAAGACTGCGACTCCTTCACCTGAGAAGAAGGAATCATATATTCCTAAGTCTAAACAGAAAGTTGTTAAGACTATTTTTAGGAAGGTAGGAACAGTCAAAGAAGATAATGATGTTGTTCAAAAAGGATCTATTGTCAAAGAAGACAAAGGTCAATTCTTTAAGTATGCCGGGCCCAATCAATTTTGGGCTCCGAAGACGAATTAATCCATTTGATAATTGCAGGGAGTTAAACAGGAAAACCGAGTTATATGGATCCTGGACAACGGATCTTCAAGGCATATGATCGGAGATAGAGCCCTGCTATCAGACGTGATTGAAAGAGCTGGCCCAGTCGTCACCTTTGGAGATAACATCAAAGGAATGACTACGGGATATGCCAAGTTAAATACTGGAAATGTTATCATTGAAAATGTCTCTTTAGTTGAAGGACTTAAGCACAATCTACTCAGCGTCAGTCAATTTTGTGATAAAGGGTACAAAGTAAACTTTATCAAGGAGAAATGCTTAATAGCTCATTCTAAAGATGACAAACTGGCCTTGCGTGGAGTAAGGAAAGGAAACTTGTACGTAGCCGATCTCAACTCAGGAACTGAAGATGAAGCAAACTGTTTCTACTCAAAGGCTTCATCAAAAGAAAGTTGTCTATGGCACAAGAAACTCTCACATCTAAGCTTCAAAACAATGAACTCTTTAGTCAAGAGGGATTTGGTGAGAGGACTGCCTCCGATGGAATTTACACAAGAAGGATTGTGTGAGGCATGTCAAAAAGGGAAGTCAAAGAAAGCAACTCACAAAGGCACATACACTACAAACATCACTGAACCACTTCAACTCCTACACATGGATTTATTTGGTCCAGTAAATATTTTGTCTATGTCAAGGAAGAAATACGCCTTAGTGATTGTGGATGACTTCACAAAATATATATACGTGGGTTTTATTCTTGAACTCTAAGGATGAAACTCCACATTTGGTGATTGATCATATAAAGCTGATTGAGTTAGATTCAAAGTTACTTGTCCGGGCAATCAGATCAGATAATGGAACAGAACTCAAAAATGAAGTTCTGAATAACTTCTGCTCAGACAAGGGTATAACAAGGCAATATTCAGCACCAAGAACTCCGCAACAAAATGGAGTTGTAGATGAAAAGAAAAATAGAACCCTGATTGAAGCTGCAAGAACTATGCTAAGTGAATCAAGGTTACCTATCTACTTATGGGCTGAAGCAGTGAATACAGCTTGTTACATTCAGAATCGAACTATGATCAACAAAGATCATATGAAAACTCCTTATGAATTAATGGCTGGCAATAAACCTACTCTAAAGTACTTTCATGTATTTGGAGCCAAATGCTTTTTGCTAAATGATGGAGATGAACATCGTGGCAAGTTTGAGGCCAAGGCACATGAAGCTATTTTTATCGGTTATTCAAGAAGAGCATATAGGGTGTACATAATTGATCAGCACCAAGTAAAAGAAAGTGTCAATGTAACTTTTGATGACACTAAACTCCCAAGTATCCAAACTGAAGATTCTTCTGAGTCATTAAAATTCGACAATTATCCGGACTCACATTCTGATGACGAAGAAGAACCTGAGGTTGCAACAGGAAATGATGATGACAATAATAATGATCATCCAGGTAACAGTGGTGGAAACAATGGTAACACTGGAGATACTACTAATACCAGTGGTGGATCAACAAGTCATCCTGACAGCAACTCAGGGGGAGATGAAGGATCAACTGGTAGAACACAACATCACAATGAATCTCGAGGCGAATCATCAAGATCAAACCTACCCAGGGAAATGATATAGAGCAGAGATCATCCTTTTAAATTGATCATAGGTGATCCAGATGTTGGAGTGAGAACCAGAAGTGCAACTTCAAATGAATGTTTATTTTCAGTTTTTCTATCTCAAGAAGAACCAAGGAAGATTGAAGATGCATTAATTGATCCAGATTGGGTTCTTGCCATGCAAGAAGAGCTCAATCAGTTCGAGAGACAAGAAGTCTGGACACTGGTACCCAGGCCTAAAGATAGATCTGTTATTGGCACGAAATGGGTATTCAGGAACAAGTTAGACGGTGATGGCATTGTTACAAGGAACAAAGCCAAACTGGTTCCTAAGGGTTACTCTCAGGAAGAGGGAATTGATTATGACGAGACCTACGCACCAGTTGCAAGACTTGAAGCCATCAGGATATTTCTGGCATTCGCAGCACATTCTAATTTTAAAGTCTATCAAATGGATGCGAAGAGTACATTTCTGAATGGAGAGCTAGAAGAGGAAGTATATGTTGAATAGCCCCTGGCTTTGAAAATCCAGAGTTTGCTGATTTTGTGTATTTTCTATTCAAAGCCCTGTATGGACTCAACCAAGCACCGAGGACATGGTATGACACTCTCTTTGTGTTTTTACTTGAAAATAGTTTTATTAGAGGTGTCATAGATAAAACTCTCTTTTATAAATTGCATGAAAAAGATATGATATTTGTCCAAGTTTATGTTGACGATATTATATTTGGTTCTACTAACGAAAACTTGTGCAAAAGATTTTCTAAGTTAATGCAGAGCAGATATGAAATGAGCATGATGGGTGAGCTGTCATTCTCCTTAGGATTGCAAGTAAAGCAAAAGGAAGAAGGGATTTTTATTTGCCAATCAAAGTACGTAAGGGATCTTCTAAGAAAATACAGTCTATAAAATTCTTCACCCGCAAAAACCCCAATGCCAACAGCCACCAAGCTTGACAAAGATGAAGCTGGTAAGAAATTTGACATCACAAGCTATAGAGGTATGATAGGCACATTATTGTATCTAACTGCTAGTAGACCCGATATAATGTTTGCAATTTGGTTATGTGCAAGGTTTCAATCTGACCTAATGAAATCTCATCTTATAGCCGTTAAACGAATTTTTAGATATTTGAAGGGTAAACCAAATCTTGGAATTTGGTACCCTAAAGATACAAGTTTTGAACTAATAGGCTATACCGATTCATAGTCTGGAAGCTGTCAGTTTCTAGGAAGTCGGTTGATCTCCTAGTATAGCAAGAAGCAGCACTCAGTGTCTACCTCGACAGCTGAAGCAAAATATATTGCGACAGGTAGTTGTTGTGCACAGATCTTGTGGATAAGGAATCAACTAAATGACTATGAACTTGCGTTGAACAAAATTCCAATTTTCTGCGACAACACAAGCGCTATAGCTATTTACAACAATCCTGTACAACATTCGCGAACCAAGCACATTGACATAAGGTATCACTTTATCCGAGAGCATGTCATGAACGGAACTGTGGTGCTACATTTTGTACCCACAGAAGATCAACTAACCGACATCTTCACGAAACCACTTGATGAATCCACTTTCTCAAAACTGGTTAGTGAACCAGGGATGTTAAATAATGGCTAAATTTTTGGTCGCTAAGAATTAATTTAAACTCATAAATATTAAATGTTAATATTTAAAGAATTTATGAGTCTTGAATTAATAAAATCCTAGGACTTATGAATATTTGGATAATTTATCTTGAGAATAATTTAATACTCTTCTTAGATAATTATTTCAAGTATAACATAAGTACTTATTTTTGTTTATTATTTTTATGTATTTATTTTAAGCTTTTTATGTTTTTTTATTGTTATTTGTCTCATAGTTTCTAAAGGAGAATTGCTAGTTAATATTTATTGTATAATTATTAATTCATCTAAAAGTCGAATAAGATTTTCGTTATTTTATTTCGAATTTAGAAATAATTAATAATATAAGTAGTCATTCTATTTTTATATATAATTGTTAATTGTTCAGCATTACTTATTTAATAAAGAAATTTGGCATGGCTTTTTAATTTAATAGAAAGTCATACCGAGTTATTGTAAAAATAAGTCATACTGACTATTTATAGTATTTTGTTTTATTATTTATAATATAGCATGACTTATTTAATAAAGAAAATTGGCATGACCTTTTATTTTAATAAAAAGTCATACCGAGCTTTAAATTAAATAAGTCATATCGATAGAAAAACTCGGTATGACATTTAATAAGTCATACCGACGAATTTTGTGTCATATATTTTTCGGTATGACTTTTCAAAAATCATACCTAGTCTTATTTTGTAAATAAAGTCATATTAAGGTATTAATAATAAGTCATACTCAGACATATATATACATACACGATACACACACAGTTATTCATCAGATTTCCTGAAATTCAATCGATTTTTTTTAAACACAACTGCAACATTTGCTATTCCTTGTTTACAAGCTTTATTGCTTGCTAGTGTGTCAAAATCGATTAAAAGGAACGAATTACATCCCGATTTTCGTGAAAACTGAACTGACTGTTCTTGTTATTGGATAAAATCGAAGCATTGTGATTTTTACTGATTAAAGAACTGCTGTGTAATTGTTAACTGATTGGAATCGACTTGAAGAATTAATAGCAATTAGGGTTTTAATTTTTCTGTGTAATTTTCGTAATTTTGGACTTGTAATTTTTATTTTCCTGTTTTATTGCACTTGTAATTTAATAATTGTAATAGTTTAAAGAAAAATGGTCGGTTTTTGTGAAATTATCAAAACCAATTTTATTGGATTTTTTAATCCGGTGAATTGTTCAGTCGAGAGGTTTCGACCATGGATCGTTTTTATGAATGAACATTCACTAGTCAGAACTGCAATCTCTCTGGACGCCCCGTTACAGGTGTTAGCACTTAGGGCTTTGTACTCCACTGCTAGGAATAGGATTACTGCAGACAGAGTTCAATTCTCATTCACCATAGGAGAACGTGAATACATGGTGACTGAAGAGGATGTGAACAGGATCTTAGGCTTTCCAACTGACAATTTTGTGGATCCACCCACTGTACCAGAAATTCTAGAATTTTTCTATACCATTCTATATCACGGTGAGATCAATTTGGTAAGAATGTCTAAAGCCAAGTTGGTAAGCGAGTGGGACTACTTCTTTGACACGCTAGCCAAAGTATTTGCACTCACTACAAAGAGCAACTTCAACAACATATCTTCTCTACTGCAAATCATAGGGTTTTCTGTGGCCTACAACCGGAGGATAAATTTTAGAAATTTGATTCTAAAAGAGATAATCAAGAAGATGGGGAAGCCAGAAAGCAGGGAACAGAATGTACAAGTCTACTATCTGAGGTTCATAATGCTGTTCTTGAATGACTTGTTGTTGGATGAATATAAAGCCTTATTTCAGAATAGTCCTGTAGAAGAATCTTCAACTTCTCAGAATAACTTGTTTGCAAGGCTCCACAACAATCCTAAGTTTGAAAATGTGCAAGTGGTAAGGACAGATTTTATGGCTGGTATACTAGATCATATTGTTCATCCTGTGCAGGATCAAGAGCCAGAATAAGTGCCAATGCAAATAGATCATCCTGTGCAACTTCTACTTGAAGCTGCTCAGCATGCAGAACTTGAGACAGAGGTACAACAGGTAATATCTCAAACTTTAGCTTTGAATTTCCTTCCTATATCTATAAGTAATATTAATTTAGATTTATCTGTGGCGGACTATGATTGTGGTCTTACACTTCAGGACTTCGGCTATGAACCTGAAATCATACAGGTTCAATCCCAAGCTGTCATAGAACCTCAAACAGTTTCTCCTTCTCCAACTTCTTTCATTCACCTCAGAAAAAGGAAGAAACCAGTGAGGAAAGTCAGAGGTAGAGGTGTGTCAGTAAGTGAACCCGCAGCTCTGTCTCCACCAATAAAAAGATCTAAATTTCAATCAGAGACAATTGTAGACTCATCATTTCCTCTCAATGGGAAATGGACTTTGAAACAGCAATCCAAGATTCTCTAGATACACTCGATCAAATGGGTGATTCTATTCGCACACTACTAGCTCTCACACTAGCAGGACCTCCGCTTGCAGAAACACAAACAAATGAAGGCACATTTAATAAAGAAAACTTCTTTGAAACAAACTGGTTGGATGCCACATTAACAGTGGACCAAGACTTTTTTGGTGCAGTGCAACATCAAATACCGTTACAGGTATTGAGGGGCACCACATACTCTAATGAGCCACTCACTACATTGTCTAAGGTGGTGACCCCCCTGGATTTCCTACATCTAGTTCTTTCAAAAGAAGGTCTCGAATCCACTGGTGGATTTGAGAGGCAACCACTCCATAGAGGGAGATGGGACTCCATTCACGGAGTAGCTACGAAAAGATGCCTCTATAACACAGCAGCTGACAACAGTGCGAAAAGATGTTGATGATGTCAAATCCTCCTTTCTTCTAAAAACTCAAGATATCCAGAACGTACAGAGTCTCATTGCTGAAGATATGAAAGAAGTGAGCAAATTACATGAAAAAATTGATGAAGTTGAGAAAAGCTTGACCTTAACAATCATTGAAAATGAAAAGATCTCTACTCAATGATTCAGCAAACTGGATGATGGTATGACACATTTGAATGAAGGAATGAAGCAAGTTCATCTGACTATGCAGAAACTGATGACATCTTTTGAAGCCTCTAAAACTCAAGAGGATCCCTCAACTAAGAGGGAGAAATCAAAGGAGAAAGTAGCTGGAGATGAATGGGCTACTACTCAAGACAAAGGGAAAGCTAAGCTGTATTCTGAAGAACAATTTCAATCGTTTGATCTAGAACCAAAAGAACAGTATTATGCTAAAGAGCAATTCATTGATGACAGTGCTCTGATGAATCATACATTCCTGACTACTGTAGAGTTGAGGAAGAGACTCCATTTGATGAAGAATTTTTGTTTCCAAAAGAAAAAGAAGTTGATCCAGCCTATGAAGAGGCAATGAAGAAACTAAAAGAAGACATCAAGGCATGTCATGCAAAGACTGAGAAACTGAAAGCTCTAGTCGTGGAAAGATCAAAGGCTGAAAAAGAAGCAAGCCAAGAAAAGCAAAATATCTGGGCCATTGTAGTCAGAGAAAAGAAAAGAGATGTACATCTCAAGATTGGAAAGAAATGGGACACTGCAAGAGAAATAATGGACAAACAACAGAAGGGTCCATTTGAAGACAAGCATCTGAAATCAATAATTGAGCGTCTAGAAAAGTCAAATGACAACATTCACAACTTCATGAAATCTCTGAAAGAGGAAGTGGACTATATCACTATCCTAATGGATCACATTCTTGAAGACTGGCAGATTTTAGTTTACACTCACAGGAATGGAACATTCAGAATTTCCTTGGACTTTTTCATGCAATGAAGCTTATCAGTGATATGGACGTTATTGAACAAAGTAAAGAGAAGCTCGGAAGAAAATAAACTTCTCAGGGATAGACTTAGAGTCTTTGCAATAGCTGTTAGTCCTCAGATCTTATTTGATCCTCACGAGGTAAGATTTTTCTCAAACAAGTTATATCAAATCATGCAGTTAAATGAGGATTCATTAAAGGGCTACACAGTTAAGTATATGATTCAAGTTGAAAGGATGATAAGGTCGAAAGGATTCAGATCCCAAGCTAAGTTGGATGCTGCACAAAAGATCAGAGACTACTGTCTGTCAAAGAAAATTCTTTCGTACATCAGGCAAATACCAAAGATAGATTCACTCAGCCATATGATGTAGAAGAAGAGATAGTAGATCTTGTTGAGCAGGAAGCATTGTGACAGTTAGGAAGAGCTGAACAAAGGAGGTTGTATGGAAAATCCACTAAAACAGATAAATCAGTATCTGAATAAGTATCGAGGACACCAGTTCATAAAGGTTCAATCCTAGAAGAAGGTGAAGTTGATACATTAGAAGACTGAAGACTTAGATAGAACAAGATAGAAACTTTGTAATATTTGTTCAGTGCTAGAGGAACATCTATCTTGTATTTATCTTTCATATATGAATCTTGACAATTGTTAAATATAAAACCAGAACTTTTGTTTATTATTTACAGTCATTACATGTCGTATAACTTTCTTAGTTGTTAGTTGAGTTATTCTCTAGAATTTTGTGTGTTAAATGTTTAACAACAAATAGGGGGAGATTGAAAGGCATATGACTAGGCCTATTTGTAATAATTAGATGACAACTCAACTCTAGCTAATAAAAAGAAGTAAATAATAAACACCAAACATGAATCAAGATGAACACAGTCAACTAATCACAAAGGATCTAAGTATTAGCAGTATTTTATGTGATTGCTGCTCAACACTGAAGAAGTTCATTAATATGTTCAAGCGTCAGTGAAAAATAAAGTGGTAGCACTTCTAAAAGATACAGAAGATATAAAAGATTTCAAGTGGTTACCACAGAATGATTCAAGAAGAAGAACAAAGATAGTGAAGCAGAAGAATAACAGAAGGCCTCAAACTTAAAGTATTAATAAATGGAGAATATTTATTAGTATGACACAAATGAACCAGACAGTACATTTGTGTGTCAACTAAATTAATATTTATTCTTCATTTAGCTCAAGAGGTTTCAAGAACAGAAGACAAAGAAAAGACAGGAAGATTTTAAAGCTGACTACAGATTATACATATCACTATAGTATTTTTAATTCTATAATCAAAGTAAGTTAATTATTTAATTTATTTAATTAAATTAATTCAAGTTAAATTTAATTTAATTTATAAATTATTTAATTAATTTAAGCAGAATTAATTTATTATAAAAGAAATGACTTAATATGACTTATATATATATATTTCGAATGACTTAGAATAAGTCATACCGAATGACTTAAATTAAGTCATACCGAATGATTTAGAATAAGTTATACCGAGATATATATTTATCTATTAAATATAAGTCATACCGAGATTTACTTTATGAATAAGTCATATCGAATTTAATCTTTTTAATATAAATCATTCTGATTTATATTAATTATGGAAAATTCGAATATAACTTAAGAATAAGTCATACCGAATTTATAAGTCATGCCCACTCTTTTTTCTAAGTCATACAAGTGTTAAATTTGTTAAATTAAGTCATATTGATAAAGGTCATGTTAAATATAAGGTCAGGGCTTCACTATTCAGAGTTAGAAAAATCAGTTCAAATTCAGAAATTTGTCTCCATTGTAATATTCACAGATTTCTGTGCAAGTTTGAATATAATTGATTAAACTCGAACACTTCATGTTGAATTCGTTCTAGATTAATTTATAAGTTATAAACTCTAATCTTCAAATAAATTTTGTAATATTTTTCAAGTTAAAATTATATCTTCTACTTGAACAATATTTCATTAAAATTTATATTTTGTGATTATTTAAAATAATATTTTTAAATCCTAAATATCGCGATGATTTATTGATATTATATTCAACCCCCCTTCTACAATATCAGGGACCAACAACTTGGTTACGTTTTACAATAGTTTTTATATACTCATGGTATAATCTTCTTTCAAACAAGCAGTATTGCCCGTTATATGATTTATCTGAAATGAGACAAGTGTTTTGATATAGTATTGTCTGATTGCTACCTAACATACAAGTGTTTTTGTAGAGTTGGATGTTTATCTTTCAGACATGCGGATTTGAATGAAAAACCCCTATATATTGGGTTAGATTTTTAAAATATGAAAAGTACCGTTTTATTTATGAATTTTAGTTTTTACATTTATTTAGTATATTAATTTTATACAAAAGTTGTAAAAAGTGTAATGAAACATTTTTGTCTTATTCTAAAAAGGTAATTTTTGTCATGTACTCAAACAGACAACATTTTTTTGATCAATTGGGGTTGCATGAGTTAAAAGTAGACATCGGTTTTCAACTTAAGACAGTTGTCAATTAATATATTGTATAACATGACACGGCACACTACTTTGGAAAACACCATTGTATCATTTTAAAGAAGACAACGGTTTTAAATGATAAAACGGATATATAATGGCTCACATTTTTTAAAAGCTAAAAATAGTCATTTATTTATGAATTTTGATTTTTGTACACTAAGACTTGAAAAATATTTTTATATTATAGATATGTACAAATGGACATATATAGTTTGTTAGTACCATTTACATATTTTTTTTAGTTTGGACATGAAAATGTGTATGTGTTTTATGTTTACGAGTTAGGATGTAGATAATGAGTTCGTGGTAAATCTACAATTATCTTCTTATTAAATTAAAAATATTTTTTTCGATGATCCAACCGATGTTAAGATCTATAGATTTTATTGATGTGTAAAAAAATTACAAAATTTTAAATTTATTTAGTATATTTTTTAAACAAAAATAGTAAAAACTGTAATGAAACATTTTCGTCTTATTGTAAAAATGTAATTTTTGTCATATACTGTGAATCATACAACGTTTTTTTGAACAATTGTGTTGTATGAGTTAAAAGAAGACATCAGTTTTCAGAGTAAGACCGTTGTAGATTAAAATATTATATAAAATAACACGACACAATGCTTGTGGAAAAACCATTGTATCCGTTTAAAAAAGACAAAATGAACAAACTCATGTATAATGGCTTACATTTCTTAAAAACTTTGATATATTCCTTTTATTTATAAATTTGGGTTATTGTACCCTAGGACTTGAAAAATATATATATATTATGGATATGTACAAATGTACATAGTTTGTGATTACCATTTACGTAGTTTTATAGTCCAGGCATGAAAATACGTATGCATTTTATGTTTACGAGTTAGGATGCAGATTGTAAATCTACTATTAGCCCCTTAATAAATTAAAAATACTTTTTTCAATGATCCAACCGTATAAATGTTAAGACATGTATATTTTAATGATGTGTAAAAAAATTAATTTTTTTAAAATTTATTTAGTATATTTTTTTAACAAAACTAGTAAAAATGGTAAAATAATATATTTTTGTCTTATGGTAAAAAGGTAATTTTTATCTTTTACTGTCAATCAGATATGGTTTTTTAGATTTATTATGTTGTATGAGTTAAATGAACGCACTGGTTTTCAATGTAAGACGTCACAACGGTTGTGGATGAAAAACCCTTGTATAATTGATTAGATTTTTACAATTTTATGAAGATTCATATTTTTTTTATGAATTTCTTTCTCTATAATATATTTGTATTATAAATACATAAAAATGTATATAGTTTAAGTCTAAGTTTAGTTATATATTAAATATAAATTAAATTTTTTGATGCCAAACATACTTTTTGTGATATGTATAGTGTTTCGCCTTAATAATATAAATCAATATATTTTATCAAGTTATTCTATAATATAAGAACATGTATATTATTATATAATCTTACACAATATTCATTTTATTCATGTATTAAGGAAATTAATTATTTTCTTAATTTAATTTGTATTTTCTAGCATAAAATAGTTTTATTATATTATTTCAATAAAAATATTTTCTTTATCATATAGTGGCACACAATACAAATATTTAAATTGATGCATAAAACAGTAATACTCCCTCCGTCCCCATTAAAATATATTTCAATAAAAATACTTCTTAATGATGTATAAAAAGGCTAAAAATACGACATAATCAATTTAACTCATCTTGGACTAACTATGTATTAAAATAAATTTATTTATTTTTTAATGATTCCAATATACGGATGTTAAAATATATTAATTTTAGTGGTTTATGAAAAAGTTTTAAACAAATATATTTATTTTCTTACATTAATTTATAATTAGAATGAAAATCAATAGAAATAATACACATAAATAAATATAATTTGCTTCCCCCTTACAACCTAAATTGAGTTTCCGGTTGAACCCAAATTTCATTTCCCCCCATTAATTTGAGTTTTCCCTCTCCCAAACATCTCTTCCCCTTTTTAAAATTTTTCATCTCAGCATCATTGAAAACACACAAACATATGGATTCAACAAAACACACATCAATTTAATAAACACACAAATTTCTCTCTCCTCAATATCTTTTTTGAGTTAATGGGGATGGAAACACACAACACCCATAAATTGGAATATAAAAAATTCATCGATTCAAGTAACATGACATAATCAATACAAATACAAGGTTTTATAAAGCTAGATGGAATGGGTTCATCTCTAATCAATCTCTTTCAGCTCTCTTCCCCACCCCACCCCTCTATCTCCATATTGTTCTGGGATGCACGTAATATATTTTCTTTTTATTTTTTTGATATGATTTAGGGTTACGTTTTGGGGGTAATATATTTTCTTTTTGATTTTTTGATATGATTTAGGGTTATATTTTGGGGGTAATTTTAGATTTAGGGCTTGAGTTTTGAGTTTTTAAATATTGTATAATTTTGTAATTTAGGGTCTTGATATTGTGTATTGTATTCAGACTTTTTGATGATGTTATGCTTATTGTGGGTGTTTAAGTACTAGGTTTTTATGTATAAATGTGATTAAGTGCGGACTTTGTATTTATGTGTATGTATGAGCATATATGTTTATATAAGTTCTAGTAATTCTGTTTAATTTCAACCAGTAAGGGAATACTTTATGTATTTATAAGTTTTACTCCTATATATTGTACTTGTTTTTCCTGAAAGAATATTAAGCTTGAATCTTTGACTCCGACCAAAATGGAAGATTGTGGTATGCTATTGTTGTACTATTGGTACACTCATGACTAAAATTGTTGATACTTTATGGCCTATGTTAAATCTTGTATGTGTTATCACACTATACAAGTTGTCCTTTTATTTTTCATTGTGGTATTTTGATGATAATTAAATAACTTATACTTCATTTTACTGTCTACAACATCTCATAGACTTAGGAATCGAAAATTAGCTACATGGACACCAAAGAACTTAATCATTTAAGGCTAAGGTCTGGTACAAATATAAAGAGAAACATCATGTGGTATGATTGTTGGCATTATGCTTGGTGCTCGAGTTTTTGCTACAACTATTTGTGTGGCCCTGAGTAATTCTTGTCCTTGTATTTTCTTATCCCATATTACTACCTATGTATAAACTCTCATTTCTTCCTTATGGTATACTAACTTTCCAGTACATATGCTAGTTGATGGTGGTACCTTTACTTATCTATGGGTGACCTTCGATATGAAGCTTAACTAAACTTATATAGAATTATGTTATTGTTTATCTAATTATTTGGCATATGATCTGTGTTTATGTGTTTTAAGAAATATCTTATCTTCTAAAATGGTGTAGTAGAGTTTGTATGTATTTAACTGGTGCAAATATATTGATGAAGTATGTTTTTAAAATGTTGTAGCAAGAAGTTTTAAGGATTATTTTTGTTGTGTATTTGAAGAAAATGATCTGAACTCATAGCAAGTTGGGGTGAAGAGACTGGTGGAAGGCTAAAACATGTTAAACTTTCTAACTCTTGCTCTTGTCGCGTACAAGATTTAACATAATGTAGATAACACATTTTTTTGAGACTAGCATTATGTTATAGTGTACATAACAATATAAAATCATATTATCTATACTATACATATCTTTACATACTATGGTTATATTGTGGCAATAAATGTTCTACATCTACTAGATGAGTTTAGTCCTGTTTCTCTTTCCTTAACATTAGTCACTTATATTCTCTATTTATTTTTCTTGGCATTACCTTTATTCAATTAGGTTGAAAGCATGAGAAAAAATTTCAAAGGTTGAAGCACAAGGCCAGGCTCCATGATAGAGATTCCCGGAACTGCTCTTGTTGCAAATAATATTCTTGTAATGGTATCAACACAAAGTCAATTTGTAACATTTGATGTGTACTGGTGGATTGCAACAACAATGAAAAAATTCTGTTTTTTCGCTAATAAATGCATTGTTTTATTTATTATTAAGGATTGTTATTACCTTTAGAAAATAATTGTTAATATTTTATCAAGCAATAGATATGTGCAAAAACCATTGTGTGAAGTGCTACGACCAATCTTGTTGAAACCATTACCTTCTTAAAAAACTTTTGTGTAAAATGTTTAACAACAATGGATGAATTCACAAAAAGGATTATGTGTGTTAGCATTCCAACAATGATTCACTCTTAGAAAACACTAGTATATTTTTTGTCACACAGCATGACTTAAAATGAAAAATACTTGTATGTCGTAATTCACACAACATGATATAAAATGTAAAAACTTGAACTACATTAAATTTGATAATTGTTTGTATATTGAACGTTGTTATTTCTAGGTATTACATAATATTTTCGACACCCCGACCCGTTGTCTGCAAGTGAGTCACACAAAGGTTATCACGCCGTTGTCTACAAGTCAATCATATAAAGGTTATTACTCATTGTATGACCTGGGTAAGAGACGGCGCCTCGATAGTCACTGGTTTTTCTGGTCTTCAGACAGTGGTCAAAAATCACTGTTTGTTACAGTTTTTGGTGTAGTGACAAGATCCAAAATTGCAATTGTATGGATTCTGCAGCCCTTCAAAACATCTATCCCAGGTAGGTTCGAACCTTGTTCCATAATAAAAGGAAAACGATGAGCAATCAAAACACTGTAGACATGGCACTATAACAAATACTTAAAAGTTGGTAGCAGTTGATCAGGTCTAGATTCCACCTACATGTGTAGTGGAGTGGCTGTTGGGTTCCGAGGCATAAAACGCAGCGGATAAACGTAAATATAACGAAAATTTTCGGAACCCAAACGCAGGATCATGTATAAGACTTGACTGATTATGGTAAACAGAATCATACCTATTCTTGTCTTGACTTTCACGAACTCAACGGAGATCCTTGCTATCACGATTTTGTGTCTTCCTCTCGAAAGCACCTCTATGGTATCCACACGAGCACCTTCAAGAACGTCTCACGATCTTGATCACGGGATGGATGTACTAGCCTCCTTTGATGAATTCGAATGACTGCCTTTGCTGCCTCCTTGCTCTGCCTCTAGGGTTTTATCATATAAAACGTACCATTCATTTAACCTATCATTATCTATTTATAATGATTGGTTAATGGGCCTTTTCAGCAAAACCTAACCCATGTAGGCATAGGATTAAATAATAAAACATGCTTTTATTATTTAATTAATAACTAAGTCACACTTAATTATTATTGGCAGAAATACAATTATTCAAATTCGAATTTATATTATTTTAATTAATTAAGTCTCACTTAATTAATATAATAAAATTCAAATAATCATCAATTAATTTAAATCTATAATTTAAATTAACTATTCCACTAGGTGCTCTATGTGTGTGACCCTATAGGCTATTATTTAATTAGCAATAATTTTATTCTCCAATAAAATTATAAACAATGAGCGGTATCTAGTAATACATCATTGCTATCCAATTAAACAATAATTAAATCGTGATTTGATAAAACCTTTCATGATTAATGTTTCCGTGTAATATAATCCCTTTAACCATATATATTATAGATTAAACTCGAGGCATGTATTTAGTCATCCTCTTCAACATTTAATCCGGGTTTACTTGATCCATGAGTAGACTATGGAAAAACAAATCATTATTTGAGCACGGCCATGCATTTTATAGTCTCACTCAATCAAGAGGCCAATAATATCTCTCCTAATTATAGGAGGGTTAAATCCTTTATCTATCATTCATATTTCTCATACGACTCATGATATACCCGATGTCCACTTTTATCATCACCCGGTCAAAGGTAACTTTTAATGTAGTCAGAGTATATTAATCCTCGTATAGAAATATAATGATCTCAAGTCAGAGGATCATTACACCATTATCACTGTGAGTCTTTCTTATGACTTTATTAAACATGAAGAATCTCACTGTGGGTCTGTCCAGTACCATGTACTCCTACATGTACCTATGCATTGACTTTAGTATCCCCATACTTATAACCAATGAGATATGGTTATCTGTCAAACAACATACTAGTCTATTTATGTATTATTATTGTCCTATAATAATAATACTCGACTAGGGACATTTAAGAATATGATATATTATATAATCTCAAGTTCAAGTCATGTACTTAAACTATATAACGTGTATCATGATTCTAAGGACATTTATTATGCTAACAAATATATCGCAGTAATTAAAGTCATAATAAATACGTTTATTGAATAATCAAATGACATAAAGGTTTATTAAAGGAAACATTGTATTGCCTCTAGGGCACCTACACTAACAATCTCCCACTTGCACTAGAGCCAATCACCCATGTATCTAATACCCATGGAACTAGTGTGACCGTCGTGCTTCTTCTGCGATAAGCCTTTGGTCAGTGGGTCTGCAATGTTATCATTTGTGTGCACTTTACATATGTGTATGTCACCCCTTTCATTAATCTCTCGAATGAGGTGATATCTCCTGAGTATGTGTTTGGTTCGGGAGTGAGCTCTAGGTTCTTTAGCCTGTGCAATGGCTCCATTATTATCGCAGTATAGATCAATGGGATCTGCGATCGATGGAACCACTCCCAAATCATTAATGAATTTTCGAATCCAAACAGCTTCCTTAGCCGCTTCACAAGCTGCAATGTACTCAGCCTCCATTGTAGAATCAGCTACTGTTTCTTGCTTTGAACTCTTCCAACTTACAGCACCTCCGTTTAGACAAAACACAAAACCAGACTGTGATACAGTATCATCCCTGTCTGTTTGGAAACTTGCATCGGTGTAACCTTTTACAACCAGTTTCTCCTCTCCTCCATACACCAAGAATGAATCTTTAGTCCTTTTCAAGTACTTTAGAATATTCTTGACAGCCGTCCAGTGACCCTCACCTGGATTAGATTGGTATCTGCTCGTCATGCTTAAAGCATACGAAACATCTGGGCGAGTACATACCATTGCATACATGATGGATCCAATTGCTGAGGCATATGGAACCTTACTCATGCGGTCCTTGTCATCCAATGATTTCGGACACTGATCTTTAGAGATCGTTATCCCTTGAGATACGGGGACATATCCCCTTTTTGCATTTTGCATACCAAAACGATGCAAAACCTTTTCGATGTATGTACTCTGACTTAGACCGATCATCCTTCTAGATCTATCCCTATAGATCCTCATTCCTAGAATGTAGGATGCTTCTCCTAAGTCTTTCATAGAGAAGTTGCTCCCTAACCAAATCTTAACAGCCCTGAGAGAAGGTATGTCATTCCCCATTAGTAGTATATCATCAACATATAGTACTATGAATGCCACTTGGCTCCCACTAACCTTCTTGTAAACACAAGGTTCATCTTCGTTTTGAACAAAGCCATACTCCTTGACTGTTTCATCAAAACGGATATTCCATCTCCTAGAGGCTTGCTTCAATCCATAAATGGATCGACGTAATTTACATACCTTGCTAACATTCCTTGGACTGACAAAACCTTCAGGTTGTGTCATGTACACATCCACATCTTCTTCAAGGCTTCCATTAAGGAAGGCTGTTTTGACATCCATTTGCCAGATTTCATAATCATGGAATGCTGCAATAGCAAGCAAAATCCTTATGGATTTGACCATAGCCACTGGTGAGAAGGTTTCATCATAGTCAATACCATGAATTTGCTTGAAACCTTTTGCAACTAGCCTTGCTTTATAGGTCTGAACATTTCCATCCATGTCAGTTTTCTTCTTGAAAACCCATTTGCACCCTATGGGTTTTACCCCTTCAGGTGGATCAACCAAAGTCCATACTTGCTTTTCATACATGGATTCCATCTCGGATTTCATGGCTTCTAGCCATCTCTTAGATTCTGGACTGCTCATAGCATCTTGGTATGTGAGAGGCTCATCTTCATCTATGAGCATCAAATCACCACATTGAGTCAAAAGAAATCCATATCTCTCTGGCTCATGGCGAATTCTACCAGTTCTACGAACAACCTGTGTTTGTTGAGCGTTATTATTGTCCTGCTCTTGTTCCACTTCAGGTTCAATGCTATTTTGTGGTTCTCGATCTTCATCGAGGTCTATAGTTCTCCCACTGTTTCTTTTGGAAACAAAATCCCTTTCCATGAAGACAGCATCTCGAGCAATAAACACTTTTTGCTCAGAAGGACTATAGAAATAATACGCCTTTGTTTCTTTAGGGTATCCCACAAAATTGCACTCTTCAGATTTAGGTCCAAGCTTGTCAGATACTTGACGCTTCACAAACGCCTTGCATCCCCAAACTTTCATAAAGCTCATGCCTGACCGTTTCTTCTCCCATATCTCATATGGAGTCTTTTGAACCTTCTTAGTAGGAACACGGTTAAGTGTGAAAGCCGCTGTTTCTAGAGCATAACCCCAGAAACTAATTGGAAGATCTGCATGACTCATCATCGATCGCACCATGTCCAACAAGGTGCGATTTCTCCTCTCTGAAACTCCATTCCATTGAGGTGTACCTGGCGGAGTGAGTTGTGATACAATACCACACTCCTTTAAATAATCTTTAAATTCAGTGCTCAAGTATTCTCCTCCACGATCAGATCGTAAGATTTTAATACTTGCACCTCCGCCAATTTGCTTCTCTACTTCAGCCTTGTATTCTTTGAACTTTTCAAAAGAATCGGATTTATTCTTCATAAGATATACATATCCATATCTACTGAAATCATCAGTAAATGTTATGAAGTAGTAGTAGCCTCCTCTAGCCATCACACGCATTGGGCCACATACATCACTATGTATTAGCTCCAAACGTTCAGTGGCCCTTTGACCCTTACTAGTGAAAGGGGCTTTAGTCATTTTACCAAGCAAACAAGATTCGCATTCTTGGTATGATTCAAAATCAAACTTATCCAAATATCCATCCTTATGTAATTTGGATATGCGTTTCTCATTTATATGGCCTAGACGACAATGCTAGAGGTATGTTTGATTTGAGTCATTAACTTTAAGTCGTTTGTTTTCTATATTACATACAGGATTATCTAAGTCAAGAACATATAAACCATTAAACAAACGCGCAACACCATAGGTTAAATCATTCAAAGTAAAAGAGCAACTGTTGTCCTTTATTGTAAACGAAAAACCTTTCTTGTCCAAACAAGAAACAGAAATAATGTTTCTGCGAATTGCAGGCACGTAATAACAATTCTCCAGTTCTAAAACTAGCCCAGAGGGCAAAGATAAATAATAGGTTCCTACAGCTAAAGCAGCAACTCTTGCTCCGTTGCCAACTCGTAGGTCCATTTCTCCTTTAGCCAATGTCCTACTTCTCTGCATTTCCTGCACATTTATACAAATGTGAGAAGCACATCCGGTATCCAATACCCAAGATGTAGAAATAGACAGATTGACTTCTATAACATATATACCTGAATTAGAAGCTTGCTCAGCCCTCTTCTTCTTCAGATCCTCCAAGTAAACTGAACAGTTTCTCTTCCAGTGACCAGTTTTCTTACAGTAGTGACATTCACCCTTAGCGACCCCACCTTTAGGCTTTAAAGCCTGTTTAGGACCTGACTTTGGCTTGGGTGTAGAATCAGAACCTGTCTTCTTCTTACCCTTCCACTTGCCTTTCCCTTTGGCCTTACCTTTATTGCCCACCATCAGTATGGGAGCAGGTTCAGCCGTCTTCATGTTGGTCTCATATGTTCTCAACATAGCCAACAATTCAGTAGGTGTTTTGTCAAACTCATTCATATTGTAGTTCATAACAAACTGAGTGAATTTGTTGTTCAAAGAATTCAAGATTAGGTCAATACCAGTTTCCGGACCAATCGGGAAACCCAAAGTATCAAGATACTCAATGTAACCAATCATCTTCAGAACATGTGGGCCAACTGGTTCATTTGCCCCTTGTTTGCAGTTAAAGAGTGATTTGCTCGTGTTGAACCTTTCTTGACGAGTTTGGCTTGCAAACATGCTTTGCAAGTGCTCATTGATAGTATATGCATCCATATGCACATGCTGTCTTTGAAGCTTAGCACTCATAGTTGCTAACATAAGACACGCAACATCAGTTGCATCATTCTCATCCTTAGTGTGGGCCACTCGTTCCTCAACAGTAGCGCCCTCAGGAAGGGGACCTGCCGGAGGAATATCAATGACATGAAGCTTGCGCTCCTGCCTGAGGACAATCCTCAAATTCCTCTGCCAGTCTAGGAAGTTGTTTCCTCCTGTCAGCTTATCCTTCTCAAGGACAGATCGTACGGATAGTGTGTTTGTGTTGTTTGTCATTACTTGGTATCTACAATGATAAAAGCACAAAATTAAACATTAGATTGTCTGAGTTATTTATTATGTTCAAATGATTATGATACATTCATAATATATCTCCCACTATTTTTATCAAATCAATAGCCCTTACTATTAATTTGGAAAGTATATCCCATAATCCTTTCTAGTGAGCCAAGATCCATATTTCGTCATGTCTCAAGTCAACCACTGGAAGTCCTTAAGAATGATTATTTAGGTAGACAACATTTGTCAATTATATCATATATAATTCTTGGATAGTTTGGTGAGCAACGATTGATCTTATCTATCTAATAGATTTTTAACCAAACTCTATGCTTCTAAGTTCATAATGGTTGAATATAACCGTTTACTTTCACCTTATTATGACGACTCAGTTAAGTTTGACCCAATGATACAACGGCCGAATATAACCGTTTATATTCGTCGCATCTCACCACGATAGACAGGAGTCCCCTGCCACTGACAGTCTTTCCCCTAATCGATCTAGGATTCGATGAGTGTTCATTCATTGGAAAGCATCTGATTAAAACTTAATATTTTGTTAAGGGGTTTAGAAAATTTTACGACAATCATGATCACATCATGAAGAGATCCTCAATTTTTCCTTGAACTAAATATTTCAAATTGACATCTTAAATTGTTCATTTCCCAGGTAGATGGAGGATACCAGTGGTCACACTTAAAACCCATCAGCCTTACGAATACGCATATCCGTTTTTGTCAGAAAATCCCAATTATAGATATCAAAATCCATATTGAATTCCGTGTTTTAAAAATCCATATTTCATAAATACAAGAATCTCATGATCGTTTGTTGATTTTAAAATCTTGAATCGTTACAGATTTTATCTTGAGTCGTTACAGATTTTATCTTGTTTAAACAAGCATGGCATGGGTGTCGTATCTAATACATACATACATACATGATTAATCTAATTAAAGCATGCATCATTCATACATCAATATGTAAAGTGCAGTATGTAAACGTGCTTGGTTATGGCCCCTTTCCTATGTGATCCTTTCGAGCTAATGAAAGGATCAAAGTCAATCTATGGTGGTAAAATATAAATACAATTACATGTCTTCATTCTTCTTGTATCCACTAGTGCCTGCTCCTCTTCTTGGATCATCTTTCAGTCTTCAAGTACATTACATGGAATAATTGAATACAACCTAAGCTAATGTACTTACATAAGAAAACTCGAGTTACATTCGAGGTTAAACAATTACAAGAATGAAGAAAACGACATGCAAGTCGTATTTATAAAACCAAAACCAAAAACCATTAATCTAGGGGTCCAAAGGCCATAACCAGCACCATGCTCAAGTACTCAACCAAAATAATGCGGGGGTCCGGGGGCGGCAGCCCCTGGGCGGGGGTCCGGGGGCGGCAGCCCCTGGGCGGGGTCCGGGGCGGCAGCCCCGGGCGGGGTCCGGGGGCGGCAGCCCCAGGCTGGGGTCGAGCTGGGGTGAAGAGACTGGTGGAAGGCTAAAACATGTTAAACTTTCTAACTCTTGCTCTTGTCGCGTACAAGATTTAACATAATGTAGATAACACATTTTTTTGAGACTAGCATTATGTTATAGTGTACATAACAATATAAAATCATATTATCTATACTATACATATCTTTACATACTATGGTTATATTGTGGCAATAAATGTTCTACATCTACTAGATGAGTTTAGTCCTATTTCTCTTTCCTTAACATTAGTCACTTATATTCTCTATTTATTTTTCTTGGCATTACCTTTATTCAATTAGGTTGAAAGCATGAGAAAAAATTTCAAAGGTTGAAGCACAAGGCCAGGCTCCATGATAGAGATTCCCGGAACTGCTCTTGTTGCAAATAATATTCTTGTAATGGTATCAACACAAAGTCAATTTGTAACATTTGATGTGTACTGGTGGATTGCAACAACAATGAAAAAATTCTGTTTTTTCGCTAATAAATGCATTGTTTTATTTATTATTAAGGATTGTTATTACCTTTAGAAAATAATTGTTAATATTTTATCAAGCAATAGATATGTGCAAAAACCATTGTGTGAAGTGCTACGACCAATCTTGTTGAAACCATTACCTTCTTAAAAAACTTTTGTGTAAAATGTTTAACAACAATGGATGAATTCACAAAAAGAATTATGTGTGTTAGCATTCCAACAATGATTCACTCTTAGAAAACACTAGTATATTTTTTGTCACACAGCATGACTTAAAATGAAAAATACTTGTATGTCGTAATTCACACAACATGATATAAAATGTAAAAACTTGAACTACATTAAATTTGATAATTGTTTGTATATTGAACGTTGTTATTTCTAGGTATTACATAATATTTTCGACACCCCGACCCGTTGTCTGCAAGTGAGTCACACAAAGGTTATCACGCCGTTGTCTACAAGTCAATCATATAAAGGTTATTACTCATTGTATGACCTGGGTAAGAGACGGCGCCTCGATAGTCACTGGTTTTTCTGGTCTTCAGACAGTGGTCAAAAATCACTGTTTGTTACAGTTTTTGGTGTAGTGACAAGATCCAAAATTGCAATTGTATGGATTCTGCAGCCCTTCAAAACATCTATCCCAGGTAGGTTCGAACCTTGTTCCATAATAAAAGGAAAACGATGAGCAATCAAAACACTGTAGACATGGCACTATAACAAATACTTAAAAGTTGGTAGCAGTTGATCAGGTCTAGATTCCACCTACATGTGTAGTGGAGTGGCTGTTGGGTTCCGAGGCATAAAACGCAGCGGATAAACGTAAATATAACGAAAATTTTCGGAACCCAAACGCAGGATCATGTATAAGACTTGACTGATTATGGTAAACAGAATCATACCTATTCTTGTCTTGACTTTCACGAACTCAACGGAGATCCTTGCTATCACGATTTTGTGTCTTCCTCTCGAAAGCACCTCTATGGTATCCACACGAGCACCTTCAAGAACGTCTCACGATCTTGATCACGGGATGGATGTACTAGCCTCCTTTGATGAATTCGAATGACTGCCTTTGCTGCCTCCTTGCTCTGCCTCTAGGGTTTTATCATATAAAACGTACCATTCATTTAACCTATCATTATCTATTTATAATGATTGGTTAATGGGCCTTTTCAGCAAAACCTAACCCATGTAGGCATAGGATTAAATAATAAAACATGCTTTTATTATTTAATTAATAACTAAGTCACACTTAATTATTATTGGCAGAAATACAATTATTCAAATTCGAATTTATATTATTTTAATTAATTAAGTCTCACTTAATTAATATAATAAAATTCAAATAATCATCAATTAATTTAAATCTATAATTTAAATTAACTATTCCACTAGGTGCTCTATGTGTGTGACCCTATAGGCTATTATTTAATTAGCAATAATTTTATTCTCCAATAAAATTATAAACAATGAGCGGTATCTAGTAATACATCATTGCTATCCAATTAAACAATAATTAAATCGTGATTTGATAAAACCTTTCATGATTAATGTTTCCGTGTAATATAATCCCTTTAACCATATATATTATAGATTAAACTCGAGGCATGTATTTAGTCATCCTCTTCAACATTTAATCCGGGTTTACTTGATCCATGAGTAGACTATGGAAAAACAAATCATTATTTGAGCACGGCCATGCATTTTATAGTCTCACTCAATCAAGAGGCCAATAATATCTCTCCTAATTATAGGAGGGTTAAATCCTTTATCTATCATTCATATTTCTCATACGACTCATGATATACCCGATGTCCACTTTTATCATCACCCGGTCAAAGGTAACTTTTAATGTAGTCAGAGTATATTAATCCTCGTATAGAAATATAATGATCTCAAGTCAGAGGATCATTACACCATTATCACTGTGAGTCTTTCTTATGACTTTATTAAACATGAAGAATCTCACTGTGGGTCTGTCCAGTACCATGTACTCCTACATGTACCTATGCATTGACTTTAGTATCCCCATACTTATAACCAATGAGATATGGTTATCTGTCAAACAACATACTAGTCTATTTATGTATTATTATTGTCCTATAATAATAATACTCGACTAGGGACATTTAAGAATATGATATATTATATAATCTCAAGTTCAAGTCATGTACTTAAACTATATAACGTGTATCATGATTCTAAGGACATTTATTATGCTAACAAATATATCGCAGTAATTAAAGTCATAATAAATACGTTTATTGAATAATCAAATGACATAAAGGTTTATTAAAGGAAACATTGTATTGCCTCTAGGGCACCTACACTAACAGTGGCACTGCAAGAAAAATAGCTTCAGACAACGGTTATTGGAAAAAGTTAATTTATAAATTGTTATGTGTACGATTTGATCTGTTCAAGGAGTTCCTAGGATCTGTTGGTCAAAGTTAATTTATAAATTGTTATTAAGAATGTCCACCTCTGTTTATCAAGATTGGAATATGACATGGTTTTTGCTGTTTGGTTGAGTTCTTAATCTTGGTACAGTGTTTTCGTGTACCAGGTATGCAGTTTATTAGTGTTTAAATTTTACATTCTTTTGATGATGTTGGTTGATAATTTTCTGCAACTGCTGTAGTTTGTGTTGGCAGATGTCTCTCAAGACAACTGATAGGGATATTTATGACTTCTTCTCCAAGGCTGGACTCCAAATTTGTTTTATAAAGTTCTACTTGTATTTCTAATTGTATCAAATAATCTTATTGAGATGACTGGGAAACTATGACAAGATCATATTAGAGTACTATACATTCAGTATACCTTTTTATGTGATGCATATTAGAGTAATATACATTCGTTATCTTCTTTACATAATCTATTGTAGTAACTCCATGATTCTCAAGATTTAGGCCTTATACCTTCTTTTATTACTGTCTCATAACACAAGAAAGTAACTATTTATTAGCTTTAGCAAGATGTTAAATGATTATTTTGTTCTATGATGTCATCCAATCACATTTTTTTTATTTAAGTTTAATTTCATTACTCTTTGTTATAGTTTCTGGATGAGAAGCAGAGTGTAAACGTTTTACGGTTTCTCCATGCAATTGATAGGTAAATATGACTACGGAGACCTGTTTGTGTATAACATCAATACATTAAGTATTGCTTCATGAATCATTTCTGTTAATATGTAGTATCTAAACTTCCAAGTATTGATGATTTAGGAGGCATGATATTACTAAAGGCCTGAAGACATTAAGATGTCGAACAATTATTCTTTTACATAGTGGCAGAGCTATATAGCCATATAGGGATTGGTGGGATATCCACAAAATTTAAGTACTTGTTACAAATTTTTTTTAGCCCCCACAAAAGGAAAAAAAATTAAAGTGATATATTAGCTTATAATTTTTGTTATACTTTAGCCCCTATAACTAAATTTTTCTGGCTTTGCCAATACTTTTACAGGTACAAGCATGCGGATCATTGGTTACAGAAGAGCAGCCACATGCAATATTGATACCAATAGAGTATTTCCTCATGGAATATGGCCTGTACAGGTCATACCAATTGAATGGAAGTCCAAGGAGCCTACTCAGCCCATCGTGTATTTCTGTAGAGCTCCTCTCTCCCGAAAGTATGGGCTTGAAGCTTAAATCAATCATAACTAGGGAGTCACCTATCTCGAGTGATGACGAAGACAATCTTCTAGTGCACATTCAAAGGGAGGTGATGGTGGTCGTGGTGGTGAGGACTCAAAGTGCTATGAATGCGGAGAGCCTGGTCACTTCGCCAGAGAGTACCGCTTGAGCATTGGTTCAGGAGTCCAAGATATGGGAAGAGGTAGCTGCTTCATATTATTATTATGTAAAAATGGAGTTCCGTGAATGATAGGTGATGCTCTGTTTGATGACCTAATTTTTGTAGATGTGTGATTTGTACTTTGATGAATATTGGTTAGTTGCAACTATTGTATTAACTCTATTTTAATATTTTAATAAAAATATTGTTTTATTTATCATTAGACAATACTGTCACATTTAAGAAACAATTGTTAAAAATATCTATAGACAATAATCTGTATATTTTGTGTTGTATGAATAAGATATGAACAATAGGGTGAAGAGCATAAACCATAGTCTGCTATCATGAAATACAACATTTGTAAAATCCCAAACTGTTGTTTAAATCGATTACCAACAATGCTTTACAAACAAAGTTTTGAGTAGAAGGAACTAGTACAAGACATTTGTGATAAATAGAGTTGTGTAAACACCAAATAAACGAATTTTTAAGTTATATAATCAAATAAAAACATTGTCGTAATGCCTTTCTTACAACACGAAGAAACTGATAAACACTTGTTATAGACCACTTATGATAACAGGTTTTTTTAATAGCGTTATTTTTTCTAGCTCTTGGACAATGCAGTTAAACGCGTCTGTGTTGTCTGACTTTGTTTTGCACAACAATTGTGTATCGTTGTCTGAGATGCATTTCAGACGGCATCTCAAAAGACAACGGGATTTGTGGCCTTTAGACAACGGGAAAAAACCCTTGTATGAAGCCTTTTTCTTGTAGTGTGGGCATCGTAATAGAGAAAGTGGATAATATCCATAGTCCGTATTGGAAAAAATTATGCCAAGAAGATTTATAAACGTCACAAGGTATACTCCATCCGTCTTTAATTAATAGTCCTTTTTGAAAATTTTACGCATATTAAGAAACTTTAAATGTTATGTTTATTTTCCATCCATACCCATAATTAATGGGTTAAGTTTATAAGTATGATAGAAAATTCAACATTGGAAATCACAAATAAATGAGGGTATTAGTGGAAAAAGTATCATATTTTTGTATTGATTAAAGAGATGAACAACTAAAATGGGATAAAATTTTTTCTCAAAAGAGACAACTAATTAGGGACAGATGGAGTACTACTTAATTACCCTTGTTTTGATGTTTGAGAATATGATACCTTCAGTCTGCTTGTTACTATAGGATTGTTGTGCATTTAAAATTCTCTACTAATAATTTACCTTTAGTAAATTTAATCTCTTCCATTTGTCTCTCTGCACCAATCTTGTAACCTTGTATGTGCAATGCATCACAAGATCATGAGCTTTACCTTCTATTTAACAACTCCATCTGTCCCACTCGATTGTTAACATATTGAATGAGCTCGGAATATAAGAGAAGTAAAGAAAATGTGTGTAAAGTGAGATAATGAATGAAGAAGTGTATTACTCAATATTATTTACTGTATAGTTAATCTTACATGCAATATATAAATGTATAATACAAGTGTTTCTTTAAGAAGACTATCTCAGACACATTCAGGCCCTCTAGTTCGATCAGGAAGCATTGTTACAATGCATTTAATGGTATCTTTCCTCCCTCTCAGATATTCCATTATTGGTTCACCGACTACTTCAAGGAATACACCAGGTCTATTGTCATGTGTACTTTGATAGTTGAAACATATTGGTGCAGTATATCAAACAATTCTTATCATTAGATGTCAAAACAAATTCAAGTATATCTATATAAAAATGAGCTTTAAAACTAGCCAAAACATATCTTTCTACTAGACACATTCAGACTGCTATAACCAAATATAATGTAGAATTTTCAGAACATATCATAACATTCTAGGCAAATCCATATATAATGAAAATAAGTTACTCATGGACTACAGAAGAAAAATCTCCACTTTTCCACAAAAAGTACATGACTGAAATCAATGAACAACTATAAATTACTTCTATCTGAAATGGTAAAACAACACTCTCATGAGCAATAAATATGCAACCTTACAAAGACACAACAAGATAATCCTAGAAAAAATACCAAACTAAACTTCAATTACAGATGCATCACTAACAGTTTTGATAGAACACATTCCCAAGACATAGTGAATAAAAAAAATCTCTAAAATAAGTGCAATAGATATATCAAGTATAAATAGCATAAATTAAATTACAAGAACATATCACCCCTCCTTTCCGAGTTTGAAAAAAATGAAAAATAAGATTTCAAAAATAAATAACTCACCTCAAGTAGCCCTCAACAAACTACAACAACAAGTAAAAGACGATGTTAAGAAGTTTATAGTAATATGAGGATATTAGATACTTGAATTCTCAACCATCCAGGCAGTCACTAATAGAGATTCAAATGTGCCAAATAGCTAATACAAATGCACATTTGTTGCCTCTTTCAACCCAGCCTCAATTTTAGAAAAACTACCCCTATGAATCAATTAAATCATCCAGGTAAACAAATAATCCAGTCAGTTAGAACACATAATAGCCGCAAAAGAATTCATATACTTTCATCCCAATATGCTACAAATCCACACCATAAAAAATAGACCCTCCCTTAGACTCAAACTAGTTACCTACCAGCCAATCAACTACATCTCAGACTTAAAGAATAATGAACTTAAAGAAAATCTGAAAAATCGTAGCATCATTAAAATATGTCACCATCCAATACATTCTGCAGCATTAAGATCCCTAAAAAAATACCTAACAAGAAAATTCAGGCTCATTACCCATATTAAAACTTGTTGTGTACAAATCATAGCACTGTAAACACAGTTCATACCAATTCCTCTTGTGTATTTTCCCCAAAAAATTCATATCTATATATGACGCAAAACAACCATACCAGCATATCCAGACACAAGAATATAAAATTTTGTTACCTTGACTTGTTTTAGGCATAGTAGCTATAATGAGATAAATAAGAATGTAAAACAACATAAAGTTTTTACTGAAACAAGGTAAAACTAGAGAAAGATGTGTATAACCAATAAATATTAAAATAAAAACTTTACTATAGAATCAAAATTTGAGTAACATATAATATAGAATCTAGCATGTAATCAAAATTTCAGTAACATATACTATAGAATCTAGCATAGAATCAAAATTACGGTAACATATAATATAGAATCTAGCATAGAATCAAACTAGTTAAAACAAAAATAAAGATAAAATTAGAACAAAGCAACTAATTTATAACATATGCTATAGAATCTAAAATAGAATCAATCCATAGAACAACTAAACATCTAAAAATAACAAATTGATGCGAAACTTACGAACCTGATGTATATTCAATCATATAAGTAGCATTGAGTCCAGAAGTATGCAACAAAGTATGATTTGAAAAAGAAGACATCACGAAAAAGTCAAAATTTCAGCTTAATTGTAATTGTAGAGAAGATAAGATGAAGAATGATACACACGAACAAAGGAAGAGAGGAGATCGAGGAGAGACCGACAAGAGCTCAATGAGAGATCGATAAATTGTGTATATATATCGGATGTAGATACAATCGCTCTTTTTTTCTAACTTACAATCGCTATGTTACTGTATAATCTATTATAATCATGGTCGTTAGATTAAATATAAAATGCACGGTCCAGATCTGTTTTAGTTGTTCTTTATTTAAAAGTGTTCTTTTTGGAGTAATGACATATATATATATATATATATATATATATATATATATATATATATATATATATATATATATATATATATATATATGCACTTTACATTGTCAGAAAGCAATATTTCTACCACAAAACCAACCAAACCTTTTCTCAAGGGACCCAACCAAACTTTCATCTTTGTAATTGATTAAAGAGTTTCTTCCCAATTAGCCAAATTAAAACTAGAAACCATAACAAACAAAATATTCTACTTTTTTGTATGCTTACATGCATGTCCAGAAAAGGTTCTATCTCTAAATGGTGTCTCCCAAGTTAAAACATGCAGTAATGCTTGTAGTTACAAATTTATTTATCATGATATTAATTTATGGGAGTCAGGTCGATCTGTTACTACATGCTAATGGTATTAGCATTAGCATTACATGTATAGGGGAGAATTAAGTAGTATGCTAATCCTCTGTATCTCTTACTAAACTAGCTAGTACATGTATTAGAGGGTCGAGTGAAGGGTTTATATAGGGGAGAATGTGAGCTGAGAGAGTGGAACATATTAAAAAGATTTCTTTATGGTATTAAAGGATAAAGATTAATGATTGAATTATATCATGGAGGTTTCATGATCCAAGATATTTCCAAGAATTATTATTTACAGTTGTATGTAACTATGCACAAGCTACAGAGCAATTCGACTGTAACTTGAGTTAATCACCTGCATAATCTCTAATGTTTAACATTAATTGTTTTTCCCATTTAATTATTTTTTGTTTAAAAAAATGTCATTCATTTTTCATCTTTTACGATATCTCTATATTTTCACACACAAATAAATCAGGTTGTTATAAATATTTAAAACCATTATTATTATTATTATTATTATTATTATTGTTAATGTAAAATTAATTTATATAAAGAGATAAAATAATAACTAACAAATTTATATAGGGTGCATTATTCTTAGGAATGTAGGCATTGCTTCCGCATGCTCTATGAAGCCCAATTTAGAAATTTTACTACACAATGAACTACGTACAACTACAGCTGGTCAAGCCCATCTTTTTTCTGTTTTTGAGTTCTTACGGAAACCATGTGGGGCCAACAAGCTCTTTCTGATGTGTCACCCACCGATCCAATTGGGTTAATGTTTACAGCTCAACATTTTCAGTTTATGAAAAAAGAGTTTATATCTATTACTTGGCCACAACTAATCTCTAACATAATGGTTGTGTATCTCGGTAGAAATTGTTAGTATTGGTGTCTAGATACAATAATTTTAATGTTTTATTGAAAACAATTAAGGATTATGTTTTATGTGATTATTTAATTAATATTTATTATGTCTTTATTTACTGCGTAATAAATTGAAAGAATAATAAATATCCTTCGAATATTAATACATAATATATATCTTTAAGTATGTGACTTAAAAATGAGATTATATGAATAGTATTTTATTCCTAAAATTCCCTAGTCAAGTATTATTATTTAAGGACAGTAATAATGCAATAAGACTAGTATGTTTGTGACAGATGACCACATCTCATTGGTCATAGGTATGGTGATACTAAAGTCAAGAACATAAGTGTATGTATCAATACATGACACTGGAAAGACCCACCGTGAGATTCTACATGTTAATAAGTGTCATAAGAAATCTCACAGTGATAATGATGTAATGATCCTCTGACTTGAAATTATTATATTTCTATACGAGAATTAATATACTTTGATTACACTCAAAGTTACCTTTAACCGGGTAATGATAAAGGTGGACATTGGGTATGCTATGAATCGTATGGGGAATATGAATGATAGATATAAGATTTAACCCTCTAATTCTAGGAGTGATATTATTGGCCTCTTGATTGAGTGAGACTATGAAATGCATGGTCATGCTCAAATATTGATTTGTTTAAATAGTCTACTCATTGATCAAGGAAACCAAGATTAAACGTTGAAGAGGATGACACTATACATGCCTCGAGTTTTATCTATAATATAAGGTTAAAAGGATTATATTACATTGCACATTATTCACGAAAGGTTTAATTGAATCACCAATTATTTTTGTTACTTGGGTAGCAATGATGTATTACTAGATGCCGCTCATTGTTTATAATTTTATTATTAGATAATAAAATTATTGCCAACGTAATAATAACCTAAAGGGTCACACACAAAGAACGTCAAAACGGAGGTTTATTTAAATTACGAATTTAAATATATTATTGTTTATTCGAATTTAATTATTAAATTAATTAAGTGGGACTTGATTAATTATATTAGAATTCGGATTTAATAAGTATTATTATTATTCGAATTTAATTATTGAATTAATTAAGTGAGACTTGATTAATTATATTAGAATTCAGATTTAATAATAATAATAACCCAAAGTCATAATGAGTTTTGGAAACCACATGGATTAGGGTTAGGCCCAAAATCTCTCTCTCCCCTATATATACATAATGATGTATAGTATTAGGGTTTAAATATCAAATTTCGTTTTAGAGAAAAACCCTAGTTGCTCAACATCAAGAGAGGCTAGAGAAAGAGAGAGAGAGAGAGGCAAACAATTCGGCTAGTACCGATTCCGGTGATCGTAGGACGATCGGGCGTTCGTGTGGACTTCTTTGGAGAGCAAATCTTTGCAACAAAGGGCTGCTGTGATTCATCTTTTCTGGACCTCCATTAAACAGCATACGAAAGCTTTGTTAATGTATAGACTTCTTCACCATAATCATCCAACGTTATACATGGATCATGCGATTGGATTTCGATTTTTTTATTATTTTTACGTTAATTCCGCTGCATTTTCATGCCCGAAACCCTTCAATGGCATCAGAGCTACATGTATAATGGGATGATTTGGTTATGTGTTTAACAGTTTTTCGATGTATGTAAACATATATATGATATGCCATGACTATATATTGATATATATGTTTTATATGATTTTGAATATATGATATTCATGTGTTGTATAATCATGGGATGATTGTGTGTATTGCTGTATGTATATGATACATGTTTGTTCTTTTTATAGAAATCGTATTCGATACGAATACTGAAACGGCTTCGGTAGATTTTCTGAAATCTGTGTCCAGTGTCCGATTTTCGTAAACGATATGTGTTTTCTGACTGGAATCGTGTCACTGAGCAATACTAACTAGTCAGTTTCGCGTCTGTAAGCCGTTTGACGACGTTATAGGCCCTGAAACGGCGATTTATTATTTTTTGAAATTTATTTGATTTTCTGAAATTTCAAAATTTATTATATATGATTATATGATATGTTTATATAATCTGAGATATATTATATGTGTTATATGATAACATGGTGGATGGTTATGACCTAAAGACCAATAGGATAGTGGTTTTGTTTTATGGTTTTGGTTTCTAAATACGACTTGCATGTCGTTTATTCATTGTAATTGTTAATCTTGAATGTAACTCGAGTTCTTCTTGTAATTTCATTATAATAGATTTATTTATTATTCAATGTAATTGTTCAATGGAGACTTGGAAGCAAGGAAGCAAGGAGGCAATCCAAATGATGGAGCAATGAAGAAGATAAAGACATGTAATAGTGTAGTATTTGAAACCACCATAGATTGACCTTGATAATTCCATTAGCTTGGAAATATCATATAGGATGGGGCCATAACCAAACACGTTTAATTTACGCACAATAGATATATGTATATGAATGCATGTGTAGATATGTATGTGTTGGAATATGTATGTATTAGATACGACACTCATGCCATGTCTGTTTAAGAAAGATAAAATCTGTAACAATTCAAGATTTTAAAATTAATAAACGATCATGAGATTCTTGTGTTTATGAAATATGGATTTTAAAACACAGAATTAAATATGGATTTTGATATATATAACTGAGATTTTCTGACAAAAGCGGATATGCGTATTCGTAAGGTTGATGGGTTTTAAGTGTGACCATTGGTATCCTCCATCTACCTGGGAAATGAACAATTTGAAATATTTGGTTCAAGGAAAAATTGAGGATCTCTTTATGATGTGATCATGATCGCTATAAATTTTCTAAACCCCTTAACAAAATATTAAGTTTTACTCGGATGCTTTCCAATGAATGAACACTCATCGAATCCTAGATCGATTAGGGGAAGGACTGTCAGTGGCAGGGACTCTTATCTATCGTGGTGAGATGCGACGAATATAAACGGTTATATTCGGCCGTTGTATCATTGGGTCTAACTTAACTAAGTCGTCATAATAAGGTGAAAATAAACGGTTATATTCAACCATTATGAACTTAGAAGCATAGAGTTTGGTTAAAAGTCTATTAGATAGATAAGATCAATCGTTGTTCACCAAACTATCCAAGAATTATATATGATATAATTGACAACTGTTGTCTACCTAAATAATCATTTTTTTAAGGACTTCCAGTGGTTGACTTAGGACATGACAAAATATGGATCTTGGCTCACTAAAAAGAATTATGGGATATACTTTCCAAATTAATAGTAAGGGCTATTAATTTGATAAAAATAGTGGGAGATATATTATGAATATATCATAATCATTTGAACATAATAAATAACTCAAACAATCTAATATTTATTTTATGCAGTTTAAACATTGTAGATATTTAAATGTCAAACAATACAAATACTTTCTCCGTACGAGCAACCCTTGAGAACGACAAGCTGACAGGAACTAACTTCCTGGATTGGTATAGGAATTTGAGGATTGTCCTCAGGCAAGAGCGTAAGCTCCATGTCATTGAAATTCCTTCACCTTCTCCTCCTGCTGAGAATGCAACTCGCGTTCAGCAAAATGCTTATCAAAAGCATATTGATGATGTGAATGATATTTCATGTCTCATGCTAGCAACCATGAGTGCTGAGCTTCAAAACAACATGAGCATATGGATGCTTATGAGATGATTGAACACCTTCAAAGAATGTTTGAGGGACAAGCTCATCAAGAAAGGTTTGACACGAGCAAAACACTGTATGCTTGCAAACAGGGAGAGCGTGAACCTGTTCAACCACATGTTCTGAAGATGATAGGTTATATTGAGTATCTTGATACTTTGGGTTTCCCGATTGGTTTGGAAGCTTAGATTGACTTAATCTTGCAATCTTTGAACCGCAACTATACTCATTTTGTTATGAACTACAATATGAATGAGATAGACAAAACACCAACTGAATTGTTGGACATGTTATAAACTGCTGAAACCAACATGAAAAGGCTGAACCTGCTGCCATATTGATGGTAGATAACAAAGGTAAGGCTAATAAGAAAGGCAAATGGAAGGGAAAGAAGAAGATTGGATCTGCTTCTGGTCCCAAGCCAAAGGCTAATCCCAAACAGGCTTTAAAGCCTAAGGGTGATTGTCACTACTATGGTAAACCAGGTCATTGGAAGAGAAACTGTCATGCTTATTTAGAGGATCTGAAGAAGAAGAAGGCTGGTCAAGCTTCTGATTCAGGTATTTATGTTATAGAGGTCAATTTGTCAACTTCTACATCATGGATATTGGATACTGGATGTGGTTATCACATTTGTATAAATGTACATGAACTACAAAGGAGTAGGACTTTGGCTAATGGAGAGGTCGACCTACGAGTTGGCAATGGAGCAAAGGTTGTTGCTTTAGCTGTAGGGACTTATTATTTATCATTGCCCACTTGGCTTATTTTAGAACTTGAGAACTGTTTTTACGTGCCTGCAATTTGCAGAAACATTATTTCGATTTCTTGTTTAGACAAGAAAGGTTTTGCATTTTTAATTCAGAATAATAGTTGTTCCTTTTCTTTGAATAATGTTACCTATGGGGTTGCACTTTTATTTAACGGTTTATATGTTCTTGATTTAGACACTCCTATCTATAATGTGAATAACAAACGTCTTAAATAAATGACTCAAATCAAACATACCTCTAGCACTGTCGTTTAGGCCATATAAATGAGAAGCGCATTTCCAAGTTACATAAGGATGTATACTTGGATAAGTTTGACTTTGAATCATACGAAGCATGCGAACCTTGTCTCATTGGAAAAATGACTAAATCTCCTTTTACTGGACAAGGTGAAAGGGCCACTGAACGATTAGAACTTATACATAGTGATGTATGTGGTCCTATGCGTACTATGACAAGAGGTGGCTTTTACTACTTTATCACGTTTACTGATAATTTCAGTAGATATGTGTATCTTATAAAGAACAAATCCGATTCTTTTGAAAAGTTCAAAGAATACAAAGCTGAAGTAGAAAAGCAAACTGGCGGAAGTATTAAGACTCTACGATCTGATCGTGGAGGTGAAAACTTAAGCCATGAATTTAAGAGTTTATTAAAAGAGTGTGGTATTGTATCACAACTCACTCTTCCCGGAACACCACAATGGAATGGAGTTTCTGAAAGGAGGAATCCTACTTTGTTGGACATGGTACGATCGATGATGAGTCATGCAGATCTTCCAATTAGTTTCTGGGGCTACGCCCCGGAGACGGCTGCTTATACACTTAACCGAGTTCCTACTAAAACGGTTCAGAAGACTCCATATGAGATATGGATTAAGAAACGTCATAGCATGTCATTTATGAAAATATGGGGATGTGAAGCGTTTGTGAAACGTTTAACTTCTGACAAGCTAGAACCTAAATCAGACAAATATAATTTTGTGGGATACCCAATTGAAACAAAGGGTTATTCATTCTATAATCCTTCCGAGAACAAAGTGTTTGTTGCTCGAACTACAGTTTTTCTTGAAAGAGAAATTCTTTCGAAGAAAAACATTGGGAGGATAATAGATCTCGATGAAGTTCGAGGCCCACAAGATAACATTGAACCAATGGAGGAACTTGAGCAGGATGTACAAGACCACAACACTGCTCAAGAAAAACAGATTATTCGTAGGTCTAGTAGGATTCGCTATGAGACTGGGAGATATTATGGATTTCTCTTAACTCAAAATGGTGATGTGATGCTTATCGACGAAGATGAGCCTCTCACCTACTAAGATGCTATGAACACTCCAGAATCCAAGAGATGGCTGGATGCCATGAAATCTGAGATGGAATCCATGTATACTAATCAAGTATGGACTTTGGTTGATCCACCTAAACGGGTAAAACCTATAGGGTACAAGTGGGTTTTCAAGAAGAAGACCGACATGGACGGTAATGTACAGACCTATAAGGCACGATTGGTGGCAAAAGGTTTCAAGCAAATTCATGGTATTGACTATGATGAGACTTTTTCACCAGTGGCTATGGTCAAGTCCATCAGGATTTTGCTTGCTATAGCTGCTTACTATGATTATGAAATCTGACAGATGAATGTCAAAACCGCTTTCTTAAATGGGAGCCTTGAAGAAGATATGGATGTGTATATGACATAGCCTGAAGGTTTTGTTGATCCAAAGAATGCTGTAAATGTATGTAAGCTGCGTCGATCCATTTATAGATTGAAACAAGCCTCAAGGAGATGGAACATTCGTTTTGATGAAACTGTCAAAGAGCTTGGGTTTATTCAAAATGAAGATGAACCATGTGTTTACAAGAAGGTAAGTGGGAGCAAGGTGGCATTCCTAGAATTATATGTTGATGATATATTAATAATAGAGAATGACATTCCTTCTTTACAGGCTGTTAAGACTTGGTTGAGTAAGAATTTCTCAATGAAAGACTTAGATAAAGAAGAATGATCGGCCTAAGTCAGAGTAGATACTAGTCTAATCCAGGTGAAGGTCACTGGACAGCAGTCAAGAATATTTTTAAGTACTTGAAGAGGACTAAAGATTAATTTTTGGTATATGGAGGAGAAGATAAGCTGGTTGTAAAAGATTACACCGACGCTAGTTTCTAGACAGACAAGGATGATTCGATTTCTCAGTCTGGATTTGTGTTTTGTCTAAATGGAGATATTGTATGCTGGAATGGTTCACAGTAGAGACAGTTGTTGATTCTACAATAGAGCCTTAGTATATTGATGCTTATGAAGCAACCAAGGAGATTGTTTGGGGATGTATTTAGGAGATATCACCTAATTAATGAAATTAATGATCAAGGAGATATACATATATGTAAAGTGCATACTAATAAGAATAATGCAGACCCACTGACTAAGGCTTTGTCGCAGCAGAAGCACGAATGTCATACTAGTTACATGGGTATTAGATACATGAGAGATTGGCACTAGTACAAGTGGGAGATTGTTAGTATTGGTGTCCTACAGACAATAATTTTAATGTTTTATTGAAAACAATTAAGGATTATGTTTTATGTGATTATTTAATTAATATTTATTATGTCTTTATTTACTGCGTTATAAATTGAAAGGATAATAAATGTCCTTGGAATATTAATACGTAATATATATCTTTAAGTATGTGACTTAAAAATGAGATTATATGAATAATATTTTATTCCTAAAATTCCCTAGTCAAGCATTATTATTTAAGGACAATAATAATGCAATAAGACTAGTATGTTTGTTGACGGATGACCACATCTCATTGGTCATAGGTATGGTGATACTAAAGTCAAGAACATAAGTGTATGTATCAATACATAACACTGGAAAGACCCGGCGTGAGATTCTACATGTTAATAAGTGTCATAAGAAATCTCACTGTGATAATGATGTAATGATCCTCTGACTTGAAATCATTATATTTCTATACGAGAATTAATATACTTTGATTACACTCAAAGTTACCTTTAACCGGGTAATGATAAAGGTGTACATTGGGTATGCTATGAATCGTATGGGGAATATGAATGATAGATATAGGATTTAACCCTCCAATTCTAGGAGTGATATTATTGGCCTCTTGATTGAGTGAGACTATTAAATGCATGGCCATTCTCAAATATTGATTTGTTTAAATAGTCTACTCATTGATCAAGGAAACCAAGATTAAACGTTGAAGAGGATGACACTATACATGCCTCGAGTTTTATCTATAATATAAGGTTAAAAGGATTATATTACAATGCACATTATTCACGAAAGGTTTAATTGAATCACCAATTATTATTGTTACTTGGGTAACAATGATGTATTACTAGATGCCGCTCATTGTTTATAATTTTATTATTAGATAATAAAATTATTGCCAACGTAATAATAACCTAAAGGGTCACACACAAAGAACGTCAAAACGGAGGTTTATTTAAATTATGATTTTAAATATATTATTGTTTATTCGAATTTAATTATTGAATTAATTAAGTGGGACTTGATTAATTATATTAGAATTCGGATTTAATAAGTATTATTATTATCCGAATTTAATTATTGAATTAATTAAGTGGGACTTGATTAATTATATTAGAATTCAGATTTAGTAATAATAATAACCCAAAGTCATAATGGATTTTGGAAACCACATGGATTAGGGTTAGGCCCAAAATCTCTCTCTCCCCTATATATATACATAATGATGTATAGTATTAGGGTTTAATCATCAAATTTCGTTTTTAGAGAAAAACCCTAGCTGTTCAACATCAAGAGAGGCTAGAGAATGAGAGAGAGAGGCAAACAATTCGGCTAGTACCGACTCCGGTGATCGTAGGACGATCGGGTGTTCGTGTGGACTTCTTTAGAGAGCAAATCTTTGCAACAAAGGACTGATGTGGTTCATCTTTATTGACCTCCATTAAACAGCATACGAAAACTTTGTTAAGGTACATACTTCTTCACCATAATCATCCAACGTTATACATGGATCCTGCGATTGGGTTTCGATTTTTTTATTGTTTTTAAGTTAATTCCGCTGCGTTTTCATGCACGAAACCCTTCAAAACCCACTACTTCTCAATCTAGATCTTAATGTGTTTAAAACATTGAAAGGCATCTATATTAACTTAATATTTATTTAGGGATTTATTGTTTAACGATCATGATCCCATCATAAAGAGATTCTCAATTTTTCCTTGATCAAATAATCCATTTCAATATTCGTCAATGGTTTGATTTCCAAATCGTCGGAGAAGTTACAAGCGGTCTCACTTAAAACCCAACTTTCTTACGAATAATAATTCGCTTTTGACAAAATCTCCCCATATCAGAAAAAGAAAATTCATATTCAATACCGTGTTTCATAAATACAAGAATCTCATGATCGTTTGTTTAATTTTAAAATCTTGAATCGTTACAGATTTTATCTTTCTTAAGCAGACATGGCATGGGTGTCGTATCTAATACATGCATCATTCCAACACATATATATCTACGCATGCATTCATATACATATATGTATTATGCGTAAATTAAACGTGTTTAGTTATGGCCTCATCCTATGTGTTATTTCCAAGCTAATGGAAATATCAAGGTCAATCTATGGTGGTTTCAAAAACTACATTATTGCATGTCTTTATTTTCTTCATTGCTCCATCCTCTGGATAGCCTCCTAGCTTCATTGCTTCCAAGTCTCCATTGAACAATTACATTGAATGATAAATAAATCTATTCTATTGAAATTACAAGAAGAACTCGAGTTACATTCGAGATTAACAATTACAATGAATTAGGGTTAGGCCCAAAATCTATTCTATTGAAACCACATGGATTAGGGTTAGGCCCAAAATCTCTCTCTCCCCTATATATACATAATGATGTATAGTATTAGGGTTTAATCATCAAATTTTGGTTTTAGAGAAAAACCCTAGCTGCTCAACATCAAGAGAGGCTAGAGAAAGAGAGAGAGAGGCAAACAATTCGGCTAGTACCGACTCCGGTGATCGTAGGACGATCGGGCGTTCGTGTGGACTTCTTTAGAGAGCAAATCTTTGCAACAAAGGACTGCTGTGATTCATCTTTCTGGACCTCCATTAAACAACATACGAAAGCTTTGTTAAGGTACATACTTCTTCACCATAATCATCCAACGTTATACATGGATCCTGCGATTGGGTTTCGATTTTTTTTATTATTTTTACGTTAATTCCACTGCGTTTTCATGCACGAAACCCTTCAAAACCCACTACTTCTCAATCTAGATCTTAATGTGTTTAAAACATTGAAAGGCATCTATATTAACTTAATATTTATTTAGGGATTTATTGTTTAACTATCATGATCCCATCATAAAGAGATTCTCAATTTTTCCTTGATCAAATAATCCATTTCAATATTCGTCAATGGTTTGATTTCCAGATCGTCGGAGAAGTTACAAGCGATCTCACTTAAAACCCAACTTTCTTACGAATAATAATTCGTTTTTGACAAAATCTCCCCATATCAGAAAAAGAAAATTCATATTCAATACCGTGTTTCATAAATACAAGAATCTCATGATCGTTTGTTTAATTTTAAAATCTTGAATCGTTACAGATTTTATCTTTCTTAAGCAGACATGGCATGGGTGTCGTATCTAATACATGCATCATTCCAACACATATATATCTACACATGCATTCATATACATATACACTGGAAAGACCCGCCGTGAGATTCTACATGTTAATAAGTGTCATAAGAAATCTCACTGTGATAATGATGTAATGATCCTCTGACTTGAAATCATTATATTTCTATACGAGAATTAATATACTTTGATTACATTCAAAGTTACCTTTAACCGGGTAATGATAAAGGTGTACATTGGGTATGCTATGAATCGTATGAGGAATATGAATGATAGATATAGGATTTAACCCTCCAATTCTATGAGTGATATTATTGGCCTCTTGATTGAGTGAGACTATGAAATGCATGGCCATGCTCAAATATTGATTTGTTTAAATAGTCTACTCATTGATCAAGGAAACCGAGATTAAACGTTGAAGAGGATGACACTATACATGCCTCGAGTTTTATCTATAATATAAGGTTAAAAGGATTATATTACATTGCACATTATTCACGAAAGGTTTAATTGAATCACCAATTATTATTGTTACTTGGGTAGAAATGATGTATTACTAGATGCCCCTCATTGTTTATAATTTTATTATTAAATAATAAAATTATTGCCAACGTAATAATAACCTAAAGGGTCACACACAAACGTCAAAACGGAGGTTTATTTAAATTACGAATTTAAATATATTATTGTTTATTCAAATTTAATTATTAAATTAATTAAGTGGGACTTGATTAATTATATTAGAATTCGGATTTAATAAGTATTATTATTATTCGAATTTAATTATTGAATTAATTAAGTGGGACTTGATTAATTATATTAGAATTCAGATTTAATAATAATAATAACTCAAAGTCATAATGGGTTTTGGAAACCACATGGATTAGGGTTAGGCCCAAAATCTCTCTCTCCCCTATATATACATAATGATGTATAGTATTTGGGTTTAATCATCAAATTTCGTTTTAGAGAAAAACCCTACCTGTTCAACATCAAGAGAGGCTAGAGAAAGAGAGAGAGAGGCAAACAATTCGGCTAGTACCGACTCCGTTGATCGTAGGACGATTGGGCGTTCGTGTGGACTTCTTTGGAGAGCAAATCTTTGCAACAAAGGGCTGCTGTGATTCATCTTTTCTGGACCTCCATTAAACAGCATACGAAAGCTTTGTTAAGGTATAGACTTTTTCACCATAATCATCCAACGTTATACATGGATCCTACGATTGAGTTTCGATTTTTTATATTATTTTTACGTTAATTCTACTGCGTTTTCATACCCGAAACCCTTCAGAAATAAGTATGTGTGCAAGGAGGGACTTCTGCCAGTTTCCGTCCAATATCAAGTAGACTAATATGATGTAATTATGTACCGTCGATCAGGGTATAATAGAATAATTAAGATCGGACACCTAGGCCCTCCGATACTTAAAATTCTATATAATTATTAGAGTAAATTGCAAAAAGGTGGTCGAACTTTACACTCATTTTCAAAAAAAGTGGCCAGACTTTCAATTTTGCAAAATGGTGGCCAGATTTTCCTTTTTCCTTTCAAAAAGGTGGCCGGAGCGATTTTCAGCTTTTTGGCAGGAGTAAAATGGGGAAAAAATGCTAGAGACCCTAAAAATTATCCAAAAAAATCCCGAAATTAATATGTGTCACCTTATGATTGATTATATTCGTAATAATAATAATAATTCGCCTCCAGACACCATTTTGTAAAATTAAAATTCTGGTCAGATTTGTCTTTTTCCTTTCAAAATGGTGGATGGAGGCGAATTATTATTATTATTACGAATATAATCAATCATAAAGTGACACATATTAATTTAGGGATTTTTTGGATAATTTTTTACTCTTTTTTGGATAATTTTTAGGGTCTCTAGCATTTTTTCCCCATTTTACCCTTGCCAAAAAGCTGAAAATCGCCTCCGGCCACCTTTTTGAAAGGAAAAAGACAAATCTGGCCACCATTTTATAAAATTGAAAGTCTGGCCACTTTTTTGAAAATGAGTGTAAAGTTCGGTCACCTTTTTGTAATTTACTCTAATTATTACTCTATATCATTAGCCGTACGTATCTGGGTCATTAAAGAATCAAGTTATCTGGCTAGCATCAATTCCTCATTTTCCTAAAAATTACGAACTTATCGAGGAAAGTCGTCATTCTTTGAATTAAATCTTAATATTAGGTACTAAATCCCCTACTCCCTCGTCCCGGAGGCCGTAGTCATGCATTTTAAATTGCATAGAAATGATAGTTTCATAAATTATTTTTTTTTAATTTTCTTTTTTGAATAAAAGTTTATTATTTATATTTTTATTTATATAATAAAATGCAAGGAAAGATATAGACTTATAGTATAAACTAACGCTGAATATAATTTTCTACATTCAACTTCGGAAAATAAGAAATTAGAGAATAATACGGAACTATAAGTGCATACCTCCGTACTTAATTCCCTAATATCTAGGATTGTTTGGATTATGAAATTATAAAGATTAATAAAAGTGAGAGTAAAATTTTAATATTATATATACAATATATTTGACAATGATTGCAAGTTTGATTATCATCCTATAAGAGGGGATACATAATTAATTTTAAGAGACATATATATCTTTTGACATGTCCAATTCAACAAGTACTTTGAAAATGTGCACACATCAGGAGAGGGTTGTGCATATTATACATTTAGCCAATTCTTAAGCTGACCCAGCCAGAAATCTCATAATACAAACATTATTATCTTTTAGACAAAAGGTAGCAACAATATGAATTATTATCAGAAGAAGAAACTTTATCAATTTAATCCATTTAAATGGTTCGATATTCGATATATCTTTTAAATTTTTATTGTACAATAATATGATACTCCCTCTGTCCTATTTAGATGTTCATTTTGTTTTTAGTGTAGTTTAATTGAATCATTTTTTACTGTAATTTAAAAATAATATATAATTGAAAAAAATTATTATTTTATATGATTAAAAAGTATATATAATCCACTTTAAAATGTATTGTTTAGTTTTTCGAAATTATAAAAGAATAGTTTTAAATTTTCAGTAAAATATTAGTTAATTTAACTCCAAAACTGGACATCTAAAAATGATGGAGTGAGTAAGTGAAATGGAGGTTTCCAGTTTATTCTTCGCTTCCCAAGCTAATGCAATGCACCAGTATTTTGCTCGGGAGTTTCTTACCAAAAAAAAAATTAATGCACATTACTGTTATGCCCAATATTTGGACACGGGTCCTGGGCAGACCCAATGACATAAGGTGGCCGGCCCACCTCGCATTTGGGTTCACTTGACTTCAAAGACCCCATCCAGCTGGCATCGTGCAAAAAATGATAAAATATTCTGAGGCCCTTGGCCTAGCGTGAGGTCGCATCGCTAGCTCACCAACCTTAAACTCATTCGGCTTTGATAAGGAAGAGAGAGGAGAATCGCCCCCCAGCCCGGTTCGCTTCTCATCATCACCTCTCAGGTCACATAGACTTGATAGAAAGGCCCTCAGTCCGGCTCGCTTGGCCAGACCCACTGCCTTCGGATCGCTTCGCTAGCCCGGAGTACTTAGCACGGATTTCTCATAATTAGCTGAAAAGGTCCTAGCCTCATGGGTTCACCTAACTTGGTATTATTTGCTAATCTGAAGACTGTAAAAGGCCCCCCGGGGTAATATCTCAACATACTTATCTATTTGAAGACAGCTAGCCCTACGGGCTATCATCTCATCAGGGGATCCGCACATGATCACCTCTACATACTGCTCCCGTGAGGCTACATCACTCACAACCGCTCCCGTGAGGCCATATCGCGCATAACTCCCTACGGGAACCCCTTGCTCTACAACACCATGACAGCCCCGGAACCTGACGGGCTTGGGCCATGGCAGTTGCAGACATCTGGGAAGTTTGCCCTCCACATCCACACAGAATTGGGCCGAAGCCCAGCATGTCTAAGGATTTGGGCATGATAGACCGGACCAATACGTAGCCCATATAGGTAACTTGTCCTCCAAGAACTACGTGTGGCTTGAACCCCTATATAAAGGGTACGTAGGCCTCTTGTTTCAGTGGGGACAACAGTTGACAGCAAGAGAGCAAATATTTTCTCTAGCCTTCTAACGAATCAACAACATGATTAACTACCAAAATCCATCACTTTCCTCCGGTGTTCTTCGCGTTCTTCATCAAGTTCATTAGCAAAATCATCATATTTTGCTCCGTGATTCCAGCAAACCTCCAAATTACTGTTATACCAGTTTCTCCCTATAACAATTGGCGCTAGAAGGAGGGCACTTGACATCTGAGGGAGAAGGATGTCTAACTTTAGGAGAACCAAAAATCATTCAGAAAGTGATAGAGCTGAGGATGACGAGACCCCGAGAAATACCAACGAGAACCCGCCTCAGACCGACCCTAAACTCTTGGAATTCTTGGATGAGATGGGCCAGCAGATGCTCGAGTTCAACAAAAGAATAAGAAGGGTGGAGAGGAGAAGCGCCTCTAGGAAGGCTAGCACGAGCGCCCGGCGAAGAATGAGGAGGGCCAACAAGTCTAAGCAGTTCAGGTTGACCGTGAAGCCTCGTGACCTCATGAACGACTTCGATGATGAAGCCGTAGATGCAGGAAATGATGAATCGTTAGAGTGGGATGAGGTTCCCCCCAGTCAGGCGCGGCAGGCCCATGATACCCCTCCCAGGTTGTTTCATGGCCCAGCCCCCTCTGAGGCGAAGGCAACCAGTGTTTTTGACAGGGTCGGGAGAAGACTAACAGAGCATGATCTAAGGATAAAGCTGGAGAGAGCCCGAACTAAAAACATTAAGGTAAGGCCCCCGAGTCTAGCACGTGAAGCGGAAGGACCCCCTCGCCATCGCGAGCGCGCCAGGTCCCCGCATCGTGCTCATGTACCGGAGAGGCCCCCTCCCAGGGGAAGAAATTAGGAAGCTCAGTCCGCGATAAGTGGAGAAGGTGGAGGCCGAAGGTGTGAGCAGGCACCGCCCCCATCACATAGGGCCAGCAATGAAAATAATAACGAGGAGAGGTTGGGAAACCTCCGCATGAACGATCTAAGGCAGCTTCTGGAGCGCATGGAGAATGAGAAGATTGTTCCAGATCCTATCTCCACCCAGTCGCCTTTCACCAATGAGATCCGGGTCGCACCTCTGCCCGCCATCTTCAGAAACAATCAAAATCTCACTTTTAATGGTGATACTGACCCAGCCGAATACCTAATCTGTTTCAATATTGAGATAGAGGTTTACCAAGTTTCCACTCTAGCCTGGTGCCGGCTATTCGTCGCCTCTCTCAGGGGCAGTGCTCAACAGTGGTTCTCCAAACTCGGGCCCATTATGATCGACTCATGGGAACTACTGGCAAATATATTCATCAAACAATTTCAGTCTTCTATGCTCTATGCCCCACATGTGGCGACCCTTGCTAATATTAAGCAAAGGGAAGGGGAGACCCTGCAAGATTACTTCAAGAGGTTTAATGCCGAAGTAACCCGAGTTAGAGGAGCAACTGAAGAAGCTGTAAAGAACTTCCTGATAGCGGGTCTTAAGGAGGGAACTGACTTCTGGAAAAGCCTACAAGCTAAGACACCTGAAACATTGTCTGAGTTTTACTTGCAGGATGAGCCCTTTAAATAGGTGGAGAAATCTATGCTTGACTTAAAGAAGAGTAACAGCAATGGAGGCCGGGGAAAGAATAACAAACGCAAGGGATCCCGGAGTCCGGATAGTAGAAACAGGGGTCGTAGAGACAGAAGCCCCAGCCCGAGGAAGTATGACAAAAGGGAAAGAGAGAGGTCCCTTGAGAGCAATAGATCAGAGGACAGGAGGCCCTATCCGAAATACAATCGCTACACCCTACTAGTGGCCCCAATTGAGCACATCTACGCAATTAATGCCACTAAAAGAATTTTCAAGAAGCCTCCACCAATGACGAATTACGGTAGAAAGGACTCTCGGAAGTTCTGCGCCTACCATGAGCAGTCGGGCCATGACACCGCAGACTGCAGGCATTTGAAAGACAAGATTGAAGACCTCATCAGAAGCGGTCACCTCACTGAATAGGTGGTAAGAGAAGTGAAGAGACATCAGGGGGGTGATTATCATAGCGTCCCGCCTCCTCCTTCGAAAGATAAGGCTCCGCAGAATAAAGAGAGACCTGGGCTTGGCAGTACTAGAGAAGGCAGTATCCACGTTATCATCGGGGGTCCTCATATTGGTGGAGATAGAAAACGAGCCATTGAGAGATATGCTCGAGAGGCCAAGGAGCGTCCCCTCACTAATATCCACCACCTCTCGCAGGGACCTCCCAAACTGTTTAAGGGAGAGGAAACTGATATTATGTTTACCGAAGATGATGCCAAATGGGTCCATCACCCTCATAATGATGCCCTGGTAGTTAAAATAAAGATCGGATCCTCAAATGTGCACAGAGTACTTGTCGATAATGGAAGTGCTGTTAATGTTCTCACTTATGATGTCTACCAGAAGATTGGTCTCCTTGACAAGGATCTCACACCTACTATCGGCCAGCTCTACGAATTCACCAGGGCCTCGGTTAGCGTCAAGGGCCTCATCAAACTCCCCGTCACTCTAGGGGAGGAGCCCTGCATGGCCACCCAGGTTGTTGATTTCATGGTGGTAGACCAGTACTCTGCCTACAATGCCATAATTGGCAGGTCCATACTGAAGGAAATGAGGGTGGTGACCTCTATTTACCACCTTTCAATGAAGTTTCCCACTCCAAAGGGTGTAGGATGTGTCAAGGGCTGCCAGTATGATTCTCGAGAATGTTATAACAAGGCCCTCAAGTCAGCCGAGAAGGCAAGTAGAGAGGTAAAGGCCATCAATGTAGACGATTACAAACCAAGGTCGGGTGATACCATGATCAAATCAGAAATAGAAGACTCTATGTGTAACATCATTACCATCGAAGAGCTCCCGCAAGATTATTTTGAAAGCATGGGAATTCAAGTAGAGCCAGTACCAGGGGCACTCATTATGGAGCCCTCTCAACCAGTTCAAAATTTGATAGAAGGAATTGTGGAAGAGGCCAGCGAAGATGAGGAGACCCCGGAGCAGTTAGAAAAAAGATTCAGTAAAGGGAAATGGGTTCTAGAGGAGACCTCAGCAGTGATAGATCTCCCCAACGGATTCTCTCGTGAAGTCACAATCATCCCCGAAAGATTAGTCAATCCAAGTGGACCCGGGGGGTACACATTGGAGGATCAAAACAAGGAAGGGCTCTCTATTGAAGAAGAGGGAGAAGCAGGTATGACTCAGGATTTCGAGATGGATATTGATCCACGTATGCCCGCTCATGTAGAAAGAGCTGGGGCAGCCGAAGATACTATCACGATTCTTATGGATGCACAGGATCCTTCTAAGTGGCTAAAGATTGGTGTTGGTGTAGGTGCCCTAGAGGCAATACAATGTTTATTTTGATAAACCTTTATGTCAATTGATTATTCAATAAACATATTTATTATGACTTTAATTACTGCGATATATTTGTTAGCATAATAAATGTCCTTAGAATCATGATACATATTGTATAGTTTAGTACATGACTTGAACTTGGGATTATATAATATATCATATTCTTAAATGTCCCTAGTCGAGTATTATTATTATAGGACAATAATAATACATAAATAGACTAGTATGTTGTTTGACAGATAACCACATCTCATTGGTTATAAGTATGGGGATACTAAAGTCAACACATAGGTACATGCAGGAGTACATGGTACTGGACAGACCCACAGTGAGATTCTTCATGTTTAATAAAGTCATAAGAAAGACTCACAGTGATAATGGTGTAATGATCCTCTGACTTGAGATCATTATATTTTTATACGAGGATTAATATACTTTGACTACATTAAAAGTTACCTTTGACCGGGTAATGATAAAAGTGGACATCGGGTATATCATGAGTCGTATGAGAAATATGAATGATAGATAAAGGATTTAACCCTCTTATAATTAGGAGAGATATTATTGGCCTCTTGATTGAGTGAGACTATAAAATGCATGGCCGTGCTCAAATAATGATTTGTTTTCATAGTCTACTCATGGATCAAGTAAACCCGGATTAAATGTTGAAGAGGATGACTAAATACATGCCTCGAGTTTAATCTATAATATATATGGTTAAAAGGATTATATTACATGGAAACATTAATCACGAAAGGTTTTATCGAATCACGATTTAATTATTGTTTAATTGGGTAGCAATGATGTATTACTAGATGCCGCTCATTGTTTATAATTTTATTGGAGAATAAAATTATTGCCAATTAAATAATAGCCTATAGGGTCACACGCAAAGAGCACTTAGAGGAATAGTTAATTTAAATTATAGATTTAAATTAATTGATAATTATTTGAATTTTTATTATATTAATTAAGTGAGACTTAATTAATTAAGATAATAAAAATTCAAATTAGAATTGTATTTCTGCCCATAATAATTAAGTATGACTTAGTTATTAATTAAATAATAAAATTCGTTTTATTATTTTCCTAGACCTACATGGGTTAGGTTTTGCTGCTATGGGCCTGTTAACCAAACATTATAAATAGATAATGTAGGGTTAAGAGGCACAACACGTTTTTGATAGAAAAACCCTAGAAGAGGCAGCAAAGAGGCAGGAAGTCAATTCGAATTATCAAAGGTTTGCTAGTACATCCACTCCGTAATCAAGATCGTGAGACGCTCTTGAAGGTGCTCGTGTGGATACCATAGAGGTGTTTTCGAGAGGAAGACACAAGTCGTGATAGCAAGGATCTCCGTTGAGTTCGTGACATTCAAGATCGTAATAGGTATGATTCGATTATCACCATAATCCGTCCAATCTTATACATGATCCTGCGTTAGGGTTCCGAAATTTTTCGTTATATTTACGTTTATCCGCTGCGTTTTATGCCTCGGAACCCAACAATGGCATCAGAGCTACGTGTATAAGGGACTGATTTGGTTACGTGTTTTATGTATTTGATGCATACATGCCTGTTTTGGTGACTGCCATGCCATGCTACTGCTTTGTCATAACTGTCATGCCACTGCTTATGCTACTGCCATGCCTGTTATGAAACTGCCATGCCTGTTTGATGACTGCCATGATACTGCCATGCTTCTGCTATGCTACTGCCATGCTACTGCCATGTATATTCGAATTGTTATTCATATGATGAGTAAATAGATGATGATACTAGCATGTTAATGATTTGTCATGACTGATTTATATGCCTGTTTGCGATTTGTATATTTTGCATGAGGGTCAGTTTGTATATGATACAAACTGGTGGAAAGATTATGTTGGACATGATCTGTTAACTAGAATATGATAATTATGTATATGATACATGCTTCTGAAACTGTGTAAATTGCAGTGGGGAAAAAGGCCAACAGATATGATCTGTAATTCAGAAATTGATGATTTCTGAATAGGACTGGTCTTCGAAAATAAAAAAAATTCCAAGCTGACCTGGCAGCTAGACCCCGCCCGGGGGCTGCCGCCCCCGAACCCCCGCCCAGGGGCTGCCGCCCCCGGACCCCCGCCCAGGGGCTGCCGCCCCCGGACCCCTGCATTATTTTTGTTGTGTACTTGAGCATGGTGTTGGTTATGGCCTTTGGACCCCTAGATTAATGGTTTTTGGTTTTGGTTTTATAAATACGACTTGCATGTCGTTTTCTTCATTCTTGTAATTGTTTAACCTCGAATGTAACTCGAGTTTTCTTATGTAAGTATATTAGTATAGATTGTATTCAATTATTCCATGTAATGTACTTGAAGATTGAAGGATGATCCAAGAAGAGGAGCAAGCACCCATGGATACAAGAAGAATGAAGACATGTAATTGTATTTATATTTTACCATCATAGATTGACTTTGATCCTTTCATTAGCTCGAAAGGATCACATAGGAAAAGGGCCATAACCAAGCACGTTTACATACTGCACTTTACATATTGATGTATGAATGTATGTGTAGAGTAGAAGATGCATGCTTTAATTAGATTAATGATGTATGCATGTATTAGATACGTCACCCATGCCATGCTTGCCATGCTAAACAAGATAAAATCTTTAACGATTTAAGATTTTAAAATTAACAAACGAACGATCATGAGATTCTTGTGTTTATGAAATATGGATTTTAAAACACGGAATTAAATATGAATTTTTGATATCTAAAACTGGGATTTTCTGTCAAAAGCGGATATGCGTATTCGTAAGGCTGATGGGTTTTAAGTGTGACCACTGGTATCCTCCATCTACCTGGGAAATGAACAATTTAAGATGTCAATTTGAAATATTTGGTTCAAGGAAAAATTGAGGATCTCTTCATGATGTGATCATGATCGTCGTAAATTTTCTAAACCCCTTAACAAAATATTAAGTTTTAATCGGATGCTTTCCAATGAATGAACACTCATCGAATCCTAGATCGATTAGGGGAAAGACTGTCAGTGGCAGGGGACTCCTATCTAGCGTGGTGAGATGCGACGAATATAAACGGTTATATTCGGCCGTTGTATCATTGGGTCAAACTTAACTGAGTCGTCATAATAAGGTGAAAGTAAATGGTTATATTCAACAATTATGAACTTAGAAGCATGGAGTTTGGTTAAAAATCTATTAGATAGATAAGATCAATCGTTGCTCACCAAACTATCCAAGAATTATATATGATATAATTGACAAATGTTGTCTACCTAAATAATCATTCTTAAGGACTTCCAGTGGTTGACTTAAGACATGACGAAATATGGATCTTGGCTCACTAGAAAGAATTATGGGATATACTTTCCAAATTAATAGTAAGGGCTATTGATTTGATAAAAATAGTGGGAGATATATTATGAATGTATCATAATCATTTGAACATAATAAATAACTCAGACAATCTAATGTTTATTTTGTGCTTTTATCATTGTAGATACCGAATAATGACAAACAACACAAACACACTATCCGTACGATCTGTCCTTGAGAAGGATAAGCTGACAGGAGGAAACAACTTCCTAGACTGGCAGAGGAATTTGAGGATTGTCCTCAGGCAGGAGCGCAAGCTTCATGTCATTGATATTCCTCCGGCAGGTCCCCTTCCTGAGGGCGCTACTGTTGAGGAACGAGCGGCCCATACAAAGGATGAGAATGATGCAACTGATGTTGCATGTCTTATGTTGGCAACTATGAGTGCTGAGCTTCAAAGACAACATGTGCATATGGATGCATATACTATCAATGAGCACTTGCAAAGCATGTTTGCAAGCCAAACTCGTCAAGAAAGGTTCAACACGAGCAAGTCACTCTTTAACTGCAAACAAGGGGCAAGTGAACCAGTTGGCCCACATGTTCTGAAAATGATTGGTTACATTGAGTATCTTGATACTTTGGGTTTCCCGATTGGTCCGGAAACTGGTATTGACCTAATCTTGAATTCTTTGAACAACAAATTCACTCAGTTTGTTATGAACTACAATATGAATGAATTTGACAAAACACCTACTGAATTGTTGGCTATGTTGAGAACATATGAGAGCAACATGAAGACGGCTGAACCCGCTCCCATACTGATGGTGGGCAATAAAGGTAAGACCAAAGGGAAAGGCAAGTAGAAGGTTAAGAAGAAGACAGGTTCTGATTTTACACCCAAGCCAAAGTCAGGTCCTAAACAGGCTTTAAAGCCTAAAGGTGGGGTCGCTAAGGGTGAATGTCACTACTGTAAGAAAACTGGTCACTGGAAGAGAAACTGTTCAGTTTACTTGGAGGATCTGAAGAAGAAGAGGGCTGAGCAAGCTTCTAATTCAGGTATATATGTTATAGAAGTCAATCTGTCTATTTCTACATCTTGGGTATTGGATACCGGATGTGCTTCTCACATTTGTATAAATGTGCAGGAAATGCAGAGAAGTAGGACATTGACTAAAGGAGAAATGGACCTACGAGTTGGCAACGGAGCAAGAGTTGCTGCTTTAGCTGTAGGAACCTATTATTTATCTTTGCCCTCTGGGCTAGTTTTAGAACTGGAGAAATGTTATTACGTTCCTGCAATTCGCAAAAACATTATTTTTGTTTCTTGTTTGGACAAGAAAGGTTTTTCGTTTACAATAAAGGACAACAGTTGCTCTTTTGCTTTGAATGATTTAACCTATGGTGTTGCGCGTTTGTTTAATGGTTTATATGTTCTTGACTTAGATAATTCTGTCTGTAATATAGAAAACAAACGACTTAAAGTTAATGACTCAAATCAAACATACCTCTGGCATTGTCGTCTAGGCCATATAAATGAGAAACGCATATCCAAATTACATAAGGATGGATATTTGGATAAGTTTGATTTTGAATCATACCAAGAATGCGAATCTTGTTTGCTTGGTAAAATGACTAAAGCCCCTTTCACTGGTAAGGGTCAAAGGGCCACTGAACGTTTGGAGCTAATACATAGTGATGTATGTGGCCCAATGCGTGTGATGGCTAGAGGAGGCTACTACTACTTCATAACATTTACTGATGATTTCAGTAGATATGGATATGTATATCTTATGAAGAATAAATCCGATTCTTTTGAAAAGTTCAAAGAATATAAAGCTGAAGTAGAGAAGCAAATTGGCGGAGGTGCAAGTATTAAAATCTTACGATCTGATCGTGGAGGAGAATACTTGAGCACTGAATTTAAAGATTATTTAAAGGAGTGTGGTATTGTATCACAACTCACTCCGCCAGGTACACCTCAATGGAATGGAGTTTCAGAGAGGAGAAATCGCACATTGATGGACATGGTGCGATCGATGATGAGTCATGCAGATCTTCCAATTAGTTTCTGGGGTTATGCTCTAGAAACAGCGGCTTTCACACTTAACCGTGTTCCTACTAAGAAGGTTCAAAAGACTCCATATGAGATATGGGAGAAGAAACGGTCAGGCATGAGCTTTATGAAAGTTTGGGGATGCAAGGCGTTTGTGAAGCGTCAAGTATCTGACAAGCTTGGACCTAAATCTGAAGAGTGCAATTTTGTGGGATACCCTAAGGAAACAAAGGCGTACTATTTCTATAGTCCTACTGAGCAGAAAGTGTTCATTGCTCGAGATGCTGTTTTTATGGAAAGAGATTTTGTTTCCAAAAGAAACAGTGGGAGAACTATAGACCTCGATGAAGATCGAGAACCACAAAATAGCATTGAACCTGAAGTGGAACAAGAGCAGGATAATGATAATGCTCAACAAACACAGGTTGTTCGTAGAACTGGTAGAATTCGCCATGAGCCAGAGAGATATGGATTTCTCTTGACTCAATGTGGTGATTTGATGCTCATAGACGAAGATGAGCCTCTCACATACCAAGATGCTACGAACAGTCCAGACTCTAAGAGATGGCTAGAAGCCATGAAATCTGAGATGGATTCCATGTACGAAAACCGAGTATGGACCTTGGTTGATCCACCTGAAGGGGTAAAACCCATAGGGTGCAAATGGGTTTTCAAGAAGAAAACTGACATGGATGGAAATGTTCAGACCTATAAAGCAAGGCTGGTTGCAAAAGGTTTCAGACAAATTCATGGTATTGACTATGATGAGACTTTCTCACCAGTGGCTATGGTCAAGTCTATAAGGATTTTGCTTGCTATTGCAGCATTCCATGATTATGAAATCTGGCAAATGGATGTCAAAACAGCCTTCCTTAACGGAATCCTTGAAGAGGATGTGGATGTGTACATGACACAACCTGAAGGTTTTGTCGATCCAAGGAATGTTAGCAAGGTATGTAAATTACGTCGATCCATTTATGGATTGAAGCAAGCCTCTAGGAGATGGAAATTCCGTTTTGAGGAAACAGTCAAGGAGTATGGCTTTGTTCAAAACGAAGATGAACCTTGTGTTTACAAGAAGGTTAGTGGGAGCCATGTGGCATTCATAGTACTATATGTTGATGATATACTACTAATGGGGAATGACATACCTTCTCTCAAGGCTGTTAAGATTTGGTTAGGGAGCAACTTCTCTATGAAAGACTTAGGAGAAGCATCCTACATTCTAGGAATGAGGATCTATAGGGATAGATCTAGAAGGATGATCGGTCTAAGTCAGAGTACATACATCGAAAAGGTTTTGCATCGTTTTGGTATGAAAAATGCAAAAAGGGGATATGTCCCCGTATCTCAAGGGATAACGATCTCTAAAGATCAGTGTCCAAAATCATTGGATGACAAGGACCGCATGAGTAAGGTTCCATATGCCTCAGCAATTGGATCCATCATGTATGCAATGGTATGTACTCGCCCAGATGTTTCGTATGCTTTAAGCATGACGAGCAGATACCAATCTAATCCAGGTGAAGGTCACTGGACGACTGTCAAGAATATTCTAAAGTACTTGAAAAGGACTAAAGATTCATTCTTGGTGTATGGAGGAGAGGAGAAACTGGTTGTAAAAGGTTACACCGATGCAAGTTTCCAAACAGACAGGGATGATACTGTATCACAGTCTGGTTTTGTGTTTTGTCTAAACGGAGGTGCTGTGAGTTGGAAGAGTTCAAAGCAAGAAACAGTAGCTGATTCTACAATGGAGGCTGAGTACATTGCAGCTTGTGAAGCGGCTAAGGAAGCTGTTTGGATTCGAAAATTCATTAATGATTTGGGAGTGGTTCCATCGATCGCAGATCCCATTGATCTATACTGCGATAATAATGGAGCCATTGCACAGGCTAAAGAACCTAGAGCTCACTCCCGAACCAAACACATACTCAGGAGATATCACCTCATTCGAGAGATTAATGAAAGGGGTGACATACACATATGTAAAGTGCACACAAATGATAACATTGCAGACCCACTGACCAAAGGCTTATCGTAGAAGAAGCACGACGGTCACACTAGTTCCATGGGTATTAGATACATGGGTGATTGGCTCTAGTGCAAGTGGGAGATTGTTGGTGTAGGTGCCCTAGAGGCAATACAATGTTTATTTTGATAAACCTTTATGTCAATTGATTATTCAATAAACATATTTATTATGACTTTAATTACTGCGATATATTTGTTAGCATAATAAATGTCCTTAGAATCATGATACATATTGTATAGTTTAGTACATGACTTGAACTTGAGATTATATAATATATCATATTCTTAAATGTCCCTAGTCGAGTATTATTATTATATGACAATAATAATACATAAATAGACTAGTATGTTGTTTGACAGATAACCACATCTCATTGGTTATAAGTATGGGGATACTAAAGTCAACACATAGGTACATGCAGGAGTACATGGTACTGGACAGACCCACAGTGAGATTCTTCATGTTTAATAAAGTCATAAGAAAGACTCACAGTGATAATGGTATAATGATCCTCTGACTTGAGATCATTATATTTTTATACGAGGATTAATATACTTTGACTACATTAAAAGTTACCTTTGACCGGGTAATGATAAAAGTGGACATCGGGTATATCATGAGTCGTATGAGAAATATGAATGATAGATAAAGGATTTAACCCTCTTATAATTAGGAGAGATATTATTGGCCTCTTGATTGAGTGAGACTATAAAATGCATGGCCGTGCTCAAATAATGATTTGTTTTCATAGTCTACTCATGGATCAAGTAAACCTGGATTAAATGTTGAAGAGGAAGACTAAATACATGCCTCGAGTTTAATCTATAATATATATGGTTAAAAGGATTATATTACACGGAAACATTAATCACGAAAGGTTTTATCGAATCACGATTTAATTATTGTTTAATTGGGTAGCAATGATGTATTACTAGATGCCGCTCATTGTTTATAATTTTATTGGAGAATAAAATTATTGCCAATTAAATAATAGCCTATAGGGTCACACGCAAAGAGCACTTAGAGGAATAGTTAATTTAAATTATAGATTTAAATTAATTGATAATTATTTGAATTTTTATTATATTAATTAAGTGAGACTTAATTAATTAAGATAATATAAATTCAAATTAGAATTGTATTTCTGCCCATAATAATTAAGTATGACTTAGTTATTAATTAAATAATAAAATTCATTTTATTATTTTCCTAGACCTACATGGGTTAGGTTTTGCTGCTATGGGCCTGTTAACCAAACATTATAAATAGATAATGTAGGGTTAAGAGGCACAACACGTTTTTGATAGAAAAACCCTAGAAGAGGCAGCAAAGAGGCAGGAAGACAATTCGAATTATCAAAGGTTTGCTAGTACATCCACTCCGTAATCAAGATCGTGAGACGCTCTTGAAGGTGCTCGTGTGGATACCATAGAGGTGTTTTCGAGAGGAAGACACAAGTCGTGATAGCAAGGATCTCCGTTGAGTTCGTGACATTCAAGATCGTAATAGGTATGATTCGATTATCACCATAATCCGTCCAATCTTATACATGATCCTGCGTTAGGGTTCCAAAATTTTTCGTTATATTTACGTTTATCCGCTACATTTTATGCCTCGGAACCCAACAGTTGGCTCTAATCTCGATCTGGACACGAGCGACTCTCTGGTCTCCTTCCTCAAAAGCAACCTGGAGGTGTTTGCCTGGTCTCACGCTGATATGGTAGGAATCGAATCGAAAGTTATGTGTCACCATCTCAACATTGATCCAAATAAGAAGGGGGTGAGGCAGAAAAGACGCCCTGTTAGTGGAGAAAGAGCTGAAGCCCTCAAGGAAGAGGTGGATCGACTCCTCAATGTCGGACTCATTAAAGAAGCTTTCTACCCCACGTGGCTGGCCAGTCCGGTTCTCGTCAAAAAGCCAAATGGGAAATGGAGGACTTGCATAGACTTCGCGGATCTAAACAAGCACTGCCCCAAAGATAGCTTCCCTCTACCGAGGATTGATCAGCTAGTGGATGCAACTGCTGGTCACGCGCTACTTAGCTTCATGGATGCTTATTCGGGATACAATCAAATTCCCATGTATGAGCCCGATCAGGAACACACAGCCTTCATCACTGATAGGGGTCTCTATTGTTATGTTGGGATGCCCTTCGACCTACTCAATGCCGGATCCACCTACCAGAGGCTGGTGAATATGATGTTCGAGAAGCAGATTGGCAAAACTATGGAAGTGTATGTGAATGATATGCTGGTTAAGTCTAAGGAGGCCGAGGATCACGTTGGCCACTTAGTCGAGATGTTCGACATCTTGAGGACATACCGGATGAAGCTCAATCCCCAGAAATGCGTCTTTGGGGTAGAATCCGGGAAATTCCTAGGCTTCATTGTTAATCACCGAGGGATCGAAGCCAACCCGGCCAAGATCAAAGCTCTAATAGAAATGAGGTCACCTAGGAATGTCAAAGAGGTGCAGAGCTTAACCGGGCGGATAGCAGCTTTAAATCGCTTTGTCTCCAAATCATCTGATAAATGCCAAGAGTTCTTCAAAGCAATCAAGAGAATAGGGAAGAAGTTCGAGTGGACCCTTGAATGTGAAGAGGCCTTTCAACAGATCAAAGAGCATCTAGGCAGCCCACATCTCCTATCCAAGTCTCTAGCAGGGGAGATTTTAATTCTCTATCTTGCTGTCTCAGACTACTCGGTTAGTGCTGTTCTGGTTAGAGAAGAAGCGAACACTCAGTTTCCTGTGTACTACGTGAGCAAGAGGATGCTTGATGCGGAGACCCGATATACTAACATGGAAAAGCTAGTTTATGCTCTCATTCTGGAATCAAGGAAGCTCTGACCTTACTTTTAGGCTCACAAAATTGAAGTAAGAACAGCCAATCCACTAAGGCAAGTGATGCACAAACCAGAAACATCTGGCAGGTTATTGAAGTGGGTAGTTGAGCTAGGCCAATTCGATGTTTCATACAAGCCCCGCAGCGCCATAAAGGGGCAGGCTCTCGCAGATTTCATTCTGGAATTTCCACCACACAGTGACGAGAGCACACAAGCCCTCACTAAGGTCTCGAGCACCACGCAGGAAGAAATCAACGAAAACAGCGCTCCTTGGTGGACCTTATATGTTGATGGAGCTGTGAATAATGAAGGAGCAGGTGTAGGGATAAAGCTTGTGACTCTGGAGGGGCACAAACTCAATACAGCTATCCACTTCACCTTTCAGGCCACAAACAATGATGCTGAATATGAGGCCCTCATATCTGGCCTCAAATTGGCCTTAGAAATGAAGGCGGAAAACCTTAACATATTCAGTGACTCTATGCTGGTCGTCTACTAAATAAAAGGGGGGTTCCAAGCTAGGGGTCCTCGTACTGAGCTATATCTTAATTGCTCCCGATGGCTCCTCAGCCTCTTTAAAGAAGTCAAGATCGAACAACTCCCACGAGGTCAAAATGCCCGTGCAGATGCGCTAGCCAAACTCGGCTCTCAGCGCGAGGCCACTCTGTTAGGGGTCATTCCCCTTGAAATCCAGAGGAGGCCCAGCGTCCCTGAGTAATTGAATGAGAAGAAAACTTCATCACTTGAGATAATGGAGATTGAGATTGAAAATTCGGCCCCAACTTGGATGACTCCAATATGGGATTATATAAAAATGGGTTCGTTATCTGAAAATAAGAATGAAGCTAGAAGAGTCAAGTACAAGGCTGCACGGTATGTTATTTATGATGAGGTCCTTTACAGGAGGGGCTTCAATATCCCACTTCTCAGGTGTGTTGATGGGGCCGAATGCAATTACATACTTCGAGAAGTACATGAAGGTATTTGTGGCAATCACACGGGGGGTGGTTCTCTAGCCCACAAGATTCTCCGACAGGGTTACTACTGGCCTACTCTCAAACATGATGCCTTTGAATTCACCAGATCTTGCGACAAGTGTCAGAGGTATGCTAACTTCAGCAACATCCCCGCTGATCCACTCACCTCTCTGATGAGCCCGTGGCCCTTCGCCATGTTGGGGATTGATTTGATAGGAGAACTCCCAAAAGCTAAGGGAGGGGTCAAGTATGCTGTGGTAGCTATTGATTACTTCACTAAGTGGGCCGAGGCTGAGCCCCTAGCCACTATCACCGCCAAGAAGCTTAAGGATTTTGTGTACAGGGCTATTGTGTGCAGGTTTGGGATCCCCTACAAGCTCATTTCTGATAATGGAAAGCAGTTTGATTTCAAGGAAATGCGAGAATTTTGTGACAACTTGGGCATCAGAAAGGATTTCTCAGCTGTCTGCCACCCTCAATCAAATGGCCAGATAGAAGCGATAAACAAGATAATCAAGCACACTCTGAAAGCTAAGCTGGATGAAAACAAGGGCAACTGGCCCGAAGAGCTCCCTAGGGTCCTCTGGTCCTACAACACTACCCCAAGGAGCACTACTGGTGAGACCCCATTCTCCTTATCGTATGGATGTGAAGCTATGGTACCTGTGGAAGTGGGCTCCGGATCATTTCGTCGAGATCATTTTGACCCCAATAATAATGAGGTTAACCACCGACTCTACCTCGACATGATTGAAGAGACGTGGACAGACTCTCAAGCCCGTCTGGCATCATACAATCAGAGGACAGCCAGACATTACAATGGGAAAGTAAAAGCCCGTTTCATCCGAGTTGGGGATCTAGTCCTACGTCGGGTCATGCCAAACACCAAACTTCAGGCACATGGAGTCTTCGGCGCCAACTGGGAAGGCCCCTACAAGGTCAAGACTGTTCTCTGGGAGGGAACCGATCATCTCACCGACCTCAAAGACAAGCTTATTCCGCGAGCATGGAATGCGGAACATCTCAAGAAGTATCTACCTTAACTGCCTATGTAACTGGCATCACTATTTATTTTTAGACTTCGTATGAATAAATCATCCCAAGTCTCGGGGGGTAGTAGTGTTATATAAAAACCTCTTTGAGCTGATGTAATGACTCTATTGGCCCTATGTTCTTCAATTATCTAAGAAATATGCATGGTTTTCTTCCAAATTCTACGTGATGTGCATCAATATTCATAAAAGTTCATGCAATTAGAGCCGGACCATGACAATGTGCGGCCAGAAATCGCGAACCTAGGCGAGGCCTCACGGCCAGCCAGGCGATGCGACGTGGGGCCCCGTCGTCACATAAGTGGACGATGCGAGGCCATACCCACGGGCCCCGTTAGGACGAGCTCAGGTCAGCATAGGTCCGAGGCCATCTGGTTCAAAAATGAACTAGCCAGGGCCCCCATGCGAGGCCACAGTAGAACGGGCAGGCAAGACTGGGATCGTTGAAACGACCTGAAAACAGTTATCAGTTATGAAGAAAAATAATAAAGAAAATGAAGCAAAGGCTAGCACGAAGGCGAGGCCAGCCATCCCTGTTCGAAGTTGCCCGAACTAGGCACCCTCAGCATGAGCTCAACACTGTGTGGCCAAAAATTGCTAAGCTAGGCGAGGCCTCAGGGCCAGCCAAGCAACGCGGCGTGGGGCCCCGTCTTCACATAAGTGTACGATGCGAGGCCATAACCATGGGCCCCTTTGGAACGAGCCCATGCCATCATCGATGTGAGGTCATTCGGTTCTAAGGTATTTGAACCAGGCCCCCATGTGAGGCCAAATGACGAGATCGTAGAAATGACCTGGACAAACTTAAAACATTTGTGGAATGAAAGGAAAAAGCAGATCCTACAGATAAATCAGATACTAGTAAAACGATGCGAGGTCAAAATGATCGTTTCACCGATGCGACCTCGGAACAGTTATACAAATTCTAAGAAAATATGCATTATAAAGACGTTATATGCGATGCAAGCAGGATAAGAAAAGCATGTATAAACAATACGATGCGAATAGAAAGGAGATGAAGAAATTAAAGCATTAAAAGAAAGTTAAAGTTAATACAAATGCGAGGCATAGACGGTGCCCGCAACCCATCAAATTCGGCTCGTAAGCGAGCACAAAATACTTGTTCAAACCAACGAATTACAAATAAAGAGATAAAAATTACGAAGCCTCCTCTTGCTGCTGCTCTTGGGCTCTCTTCGCCTCTAGCTCCGCGGCTCGCTGAACGACCTCCTCCTCCATTTCCTTGCGAAGGGTCTCTGCATAAACTCGGGTGGCCTCGCCCAATTGGCCCCAATCGAAGTCAGGCAACTTCTTCATGAAAGATTTCATGAACTTAACCTGTCCAAGAGCCGAGGCCTCAGCAACCGCCTCCTTCTTCTCACCAGCAAATCCAGAGATCGCAGTCTCTTGGATGGCGATCTGGGCCTGGAGCTCGTTCAACCTCTCATCGAAGAACTTTGTTTCAGCAGCTCGCTCTTTTTCCAGCTCTTTAGCTTTGTCCTTTGCGTACCGAAGATCCCTTCTCAGTGGGCTGAGCTCGTCCTTCAGCTTCTTCTTCTCCTCGAGCAGCTTCTTCTTCTCGGCCCTCATCGACTCGATCTTGAAGTTTAAAATGGCATTCTGCTGAGTGAGAGCCCGCACCTCCTTGTGACGGCTCGCCTGCCTGTAAAAGAGCTCAGCCGCGGCCCGAGTCAAAGCAACATTATTTTCTTCGAGCGAAGACTGGGCCCAGAGGTTGAGATCGCTCTCGGAAACAAGGGAATGGCCCAGCTTCGCAAAAGCATTCGCAGCAGCATGAGGAAGAACAACAGCCACCACTTCGCTTCGCTGTTTCTTAGGGCCCGCCTTCACGACCTCTGCATCTAACGGCCTCTTCCTTGAGTCATCCCGAGGAGGCTTGCTACCCGAGGCCTTCATGTCTTTTGGCCTTGAAGGAGGAGCAATCACTGCGATCTCATCGTCCTCTTCGGTGAAGGGAGGAAGAACGACGTTAGACTTCGACATATCTGCACAAGAAAATTGAAGCGGTCAGAAAGCAGTCGTAAAAAATGAAACAATGCAGAAACATACAAGCATGATACATATGAATGCGATGCGAGGTAGAAAATGCAACGACGAAGGCAATATACCGGACTCAGTCCGGGTCCGCTTCGCAGAAGGTTTCTGAGCTGAGCTCGCGATGACTTTTCCCTTCTTTGGAGTCAGCCTCGCCCCTTCTTTCAAATATCCGTGAGCGACCAAGTTCGAGGTCGTCACCAGCTTCTTCACATTCCTCTCCTCGACAGCTAGTTTTAATATACTATCAGCTTGCTCTTTAGCTTCGCCAGCGAGAGGAGTACGAGGAGGAGTAACTTATAAGAAAAATGAATAAATTAGGGTCAGTTTCAAGAGGATAAAAGCGAACTAGAGGGGAACGAAGCGAAGTGGCCAAACTTACTTGGTTTATAATTAAAATGGGTTTGAACCCGGATCGCGTCGAACACGTAGAAGAACGGCTCTTTCCAATGCCCGACGTTGCTCGAGGCACCGTGCAACAAATTATTTCCATTGAATTCGGGCCACACTGACAAATAAAGATAGACGAAGTCCTTCTTCCCCGAGGACTTCAAATTTAAAAAATATCCAAGAGTCCTCGCATCGAGGTTAGGATACTTCAGCTTCTTGTACAGCATGAACAAGGCAATGGCCGACCTCCAGCCATTTGGATTGACTTGAAGAGGAGCGATGTGAAAGTACTTGCACACCTCCTCGATGAATGGGTGCATGGGAGATGCGATCCCAACTTTCAGAAGCGAAGTCGACAAAACTATCCGAGTAATGCGACCGCCATTCTCTAGGTGGTTAAATTTGTAACATCTCTGATGAGGCCGGGGCAGGACGATGTGATCCTCCAGCCTATACTGATCCACCACCTCGGCCATAGTTTCCGAAGTTAAGCTCGTGGAGATGTCTTTGGCAGCAAAGTGACGAGGAGAAGACAGCCTCGTTGTTGAGCTGCTCGCTTCGTCAGTCAACGGCTTCGCGCCCGGATATATCGGCCCTTCCAGCTCGGGCTGGTCAGGAGGAGAATAAGCCTCGCCCTCGGATTCTTCGGGCACAAAGTTGTAATTTTCCTGGTCAATTACCCTGGTTACAGCATCATCATCATCCTCGCTATCTGAGAACACGATCCATTGAGAGGTCGCTTCGTCTTCTAGGTCAAGATCGACCTCAGTGCGAACCCGTTTACCCTTCGGGTCACGAGATTCGTAGTACGCACTCCCGAGCTCACTCCAGCTCGATTCGCTGTGGACTGGAATAGCCCTGCAAGGATGAAGGGGCTCTCCACCAGCCTGATCCTGAACAGCTCGCTCCAAGATTCGCCTAGCGATTTCTGCTTCGGCCTCCTCCTTTGACATGCCCCCGGCCTGCGGTTTAAAAAAGAAAGGTCCAGTAAGCCCGGCACCACAGGCCTCTTCCGCTTCCAGGCACTGGGATCGCCATTGCGGGGCAAATCCTCAATCAACCAGGTTGGGTCCATGTTCAAGACAAACGAGTCCGAGCTCATTTGCTCGATCCGAGCTATATTCGCGGCCGCTTCCTCGCTAGTTTCTGTCCCCGGGACAATCAGATGGCGATGCGTGCCCGAGATCTCGTTCAGCTCGCGTTGAAATTTAGCCGAGGCTCGCAGCTCCTTTGGGTAATGGCTGAGAGGCGAAGATGTGCTGGTGGCCGAATCGCTCGACATCTGAAATAGATGGTGAATTGATTAAGGTGTGTGTTCTAAAATTGCTAAGTGTCCTCACATCGCACACGAGCCGGTCCTAAATCTAAGGTCAAATTTGCGACGCGAGGAGAAGTGAGGTGTGTGAGATAATGCGACCCGGGGAGTAGGTTCGCAACGCATGGAAAGCATAGATGTGGATGCTTAAACAAATATTATATATGCATGATATGAAAAGCGAAGGCAAAATAATAAGCTTGGGTCGTTACCTTTGTTTTGAGAAGGAGGGCTCGAATCGCTTGAGGAAAGTTGATCGGAGCTGGCTTCGCTAGAAGACTCGGATGAAGGTGGATGAACAAACCTAGTTCGCACCTAAATTCTTGGCATAAAAAATTGGTAGAAAACTTCGTTTGACCCTCTAGCTCTCGGACAAAAATTCTCGAAAATGATTTTGGAAATGATTGAAAATGATTGGAAAGTCCACCTATTTATAGGCAAATGAGGAAAGAGAAACGAAGGGACACGTGGCACGATCTCAGCCACTTATCTCGATCCAGTGCAAGCGACCACATGGTAACAATGTGCAGCCTCTCCTCAAACGGCTATATTCTGGTTCGCTTCGCACGAAAAACCCCTTCAATTGTCCTGAAGTTTAAAGGGTTTTAATGTGGTCAGCTCGGTCCGTTTGACATCTGGGTCGCTGCCATAAATACATTTTTCTTGAAAAAGTGTTGATAATTCCCAAAGGGCTTGGCAGTTCGCTTCGCATGTCCATTAGAAGCCATCTTCTGGTCGCTTCGCATGGAAGATTTCTGGCAGCAATTATTGGCTAATTCCACCTCGCATCGCTAATGGCAAGGAGGAATCGGGGGGTAGTTGTTATGCCCGATATTTGGACATGGGTCCTGGGCAGGCCCAATGACATAAGGTGGCCGGCCCACCTCGCATCTGGGTTCACTTGACTTCAAAGACCCCATCCAGCTCGCATCGTGCTAAAGATGATAAAATATTCTGAGGCCCTTGACCTAGCGTGAGGTCGCATCGCTAGCTCACCAGCCTTAAACTCATTCGGCTTCGATAAGGAAGAGAGAGGAGAATCGGCCCCCAGCCCGGTTCGCTTATCATCATCACCTCTCAGGTCACATAGACTTGATAGAGAGGCCCTCAGTCCGGCTCGCTTGGCCAGACTCACTGTCTCCGGATCGCTTCGCTAGCCCGGAGTACTTAGCACGGATTTCTCATAATTAGCTGAAAAGCTCCTAGCCTCATGGATTCACCTCACTTGGTATTATTTGCTAATTTGAAGACTGTAGAAGGCCCCTCGGGGTAATATCTCAACATACTTATCTATTTCAAGACAGCTAGCCCTACGGGCTATCATCTCATCAGGGGATCCGCACATGATCACCTCTACATACTGCTCCCGTGAGGCCACATCACGCACAACCTCTCCCGCGAGACCATATCGCGCATAACTCCCTACGGGAACCCCTTGCTCTACAACACCATGACGGGCTTGTGCCATGGCAGTTGCAGACATCTGAGAAGTTTGCCCTCCACATCCACACAGACTTGGGCCGAAGCCCAGCACGTCTAAGGATTTGGGCCTGATGGACCGGACCAATAAATATTTTAAATTATCTTTAAATAAATTAAGTTATTAAAATTAAGATTTTATAAAGCCTTTAATTTCCAATATAGCGGCAGTCAAATCTTATAAATTTTTGTGGATGGCATAAAATGATGGATTTTAGTTGATTTTTACTAATGTCTCATGCATGAGATTTTAAAGATTTTATGAAAAATATTTACTACATTATGAGGTATCTGCATCAAATCTACAAAATTCTATCTCAATTTTTAATTTTCCTGACTTTGTATTATTGTATAAAACTCAAATTAAAGACAATTTTTTAGAACTTATAAATTATTAGTAATCCATTAAAATCTTTTATAATTAATCTTAACTGAAAATACTTTAAATATTTTTATAATTTATCCTTAAAATTATCAAATGTAATAAAAACTAGTGAGAATTTTTTATTATTAATTAGTAATTGTATGTCTCGTACGTGTTAATTAAGGCGGTGAGCAACTGCAACTGCACCAGCAGGCCGGTGACTATCTATATATATGTACCATTTCCTCGCTACATTATTATAACATCAACGTACGTACTCTAATGGCAATCGAGATGGGAAAAGTGACGGCAGACAAAGGCTCCGGCGGCAAAGATAAAGAAGCTGGTGGAAACTCTAATGGCTCGAGTGAATCTCCTAAAGCTGATTCAATCACTACTCCCGGGAATGCAAATATTTCTACTGCTGATACTAATATTTCTACTAGTACTCCCGGGAATGGAAAGGATTCTACTGGTGGTGACCGCGTTGTAAAACATGTTTCAAACACAAATCCTGTTGGTGGTCTTCCTCATGACCACGAAACAAAACCTCTGGCAAACACTTCCACTCTCGGGGATGGAAATCCTGGTGGTGGTCTTCCTCATGACCATGGAAAAGAACCTCTGGCAAACACTTCCACTCATGAAAATCCTGTTGGTGGTAATCAGCTCAAAAGAAAACCTCTGGCAAACACTTCGGGCAGGAATGGAAATAAGTATACTGGGGGTACTAGTTTTCATAAGCAACAAGATGGAACAGCCGAGAAGAAGGAAAATGTGGAACCAGCTAAAGATACTACTCCTCCTGCTGTTGCAAAAGATGAAAACGCAAAAACTGCTGCCAAAACACCAAAAACTACGCCGAACAAGTGACACTGATAAAATATCACAGCATCCACTCCCCCGGCTCCCTATTAGTGGTGCTGCCTCTATTACTGCTTTGTAACCTTAATTCCCATTACTTATCCATCTATATATATATATCAATAAAACATGCAGTACTCGATATTATATCTATATATATTTGTACCATCATATATATATATATATATATTGGCATTGCTTGTGTTTGTCTTGAAGTTCCTGGGATTTGAACTCGATCTGCTTGTAACAATGTTTTGTGATATTGCAATATTACAGTAACTTTGGTTGGTAATTAATTATTAATATATGCTTTGAGTCGATGTTTGCAGGTAATCATAAATTTTGTTAGATTTTGCCACTGGCACATGCATCTTATAAATTTTGATGTTATAATGAAGCCATCGGTAGAGGTCATGGTGTTTTTACAATTATATATACGGTGATTTTTATAGACGACCCAACTACCCATCTCTCACTTAATTTGGAGTCTGACTGTGTGAATTGCCGTAGGTATTAGAAATTTGATTCCTTGTATTTTTCTAGGGCAAATTATGTGGTTCATCATATATCTCTCTCTTGATTCGGGAGTGATCGAGTACTTAATTACTGGAATAGGGTTTCTTTATCCTGGACTGTATGATTGTTCTAAAGGACATGACCATTCCGTTGTGTTGACACTGTGTTATTCAGGTTCTACAATATTTGTTGTCTTTTCTTTTCTCGCTAAACGATGCCACCTGTATTTTGGTTACAAAGTTAATTATAGCCAGTGTATGATATATTGTTAAACAATTTAAATAGTACTATGTATTGAAGACAGAAAGGGATATTTAAAGTAATCTGAGAATTCGATCGCCATGTGTTTATCAGCAGGTACTGACGACAGACATGTCTAGATCGATCGATCCTCATGCACGTCTCTCTCTATACTGTTTTATCTTACAAGTCGATCCCTGACTACAAGTGCCGTTTATGTCTTATTTTTCAAAGTGGAACCAGTCTGGTAAATTCATGATATCTATATGTCACAGACTGAGTATATATCTCTTTTGATTGTATTGTAATTTAGTTATGTACTGTACGTAAACAATATAACTAGGGTAATAAATGGGTGGGGGATGATATGTTTAATTGATGAGTAATTCAGGTAGAGATCGAATTGAAAGAGAAGAAATTCAACACAAAGAGATGAGACGTGGGAGTAGTTGTATATTTATGAGCGTACCGTACGTTTTACCATCTCTTAGCCAGCTCTATAGCCGGTCATCCCTTGTTAATTATACAAGTGATCCCTGGTATTGGTATTCGTAACACGCGTAAACTTAAATCCAGTTGATGCAGGCGATGACAAACATACTTCCAACTGCATATATATCAAAATATGCCAAATTTTATTTGCAGGGAACTTCTAGACCATGCATCTCCATCACTAAAAATTTCCAACTAAATTGATGATGATCCGTCAAAAAATGAGTCTAACGTACTATCTCTAAATTATTTGACAGAATTCTGAATTTACATCTATCTCTTCAAAATTTCAAGTAAAAAACCCTAATTTCATGTATGTATGTTGTTAGCTAGCTGGAGGATGAATATTCAAACCCATTGGGGGAGGTGGGCCAGGGTGTTGTTGACTTACTATATCGGTATCATCAATGTTACGATATACTACCATTAATAATGTGCATGTGGATTCAGACCCAGGGTTCTTTTTTTCCTTTGAAATTTCCTCTCTATATATATATGTATTCTTTTCAAGGACATACACTCGTATATAGAGAAGATATCTTCTATTTATATTGTGTGATCATAAAATTAAATACGGATTTTTTTTATTTAAAAAAATGGATATATAATTTTGAGGCGGCTATGGGACGAGAGTCAGAAAATGACATGTCTGATTTTTATAGACCCGACGATCAATCTCAAATTAAGCCTCTCTCTTGAGTCTGATTGTGTGCATGAATGCTTTAATTAGCTTTGTTTGGTTCTTATTGCAGTGATTTAGATGGAGTCATTTGGAGCTACAGTAGTAGTAAGTATTAGAAATGAGTCATTTGGAGCTACAGTAGTAGTAAAGTATTAGAAATTTGATTCCTTCTAATATAATTTTCTAGGGCCTCAGATTTATATGTATAGACAAGTAAGTTATGTGGTCCATCTCTCTTGATTTGGACTGATCGAGTGCTTATTAATATATTGAAGGCGATGCAAAACATAGTTCCTACTTTTAGTTTGCAATATATATATATATATATATATATATATATATATATATATATATATATATATATATATATGTATATATATATATATATATATATGTATATATAGGGCTTGATGTGTGTGAGGATAACCTCAGATAGCACCCTGAGATTAAAACATTTTATTATATTTGTAAATAGAGAGAAAAGAACTTAATATTTATAAAAATATCACTCGGAATTTATACTAAAAACTGATATAACATTAGGCAACACCCTGACATCATCCTCAGGCCCATTTTTTTTTTCTCTCTCTATATATATTAAATATGAGTTAATTGTTTGCAGGACCATTTTAGTTTTATTAAAATATGGACCGATTTTTTTTCCTAATAATATTGTTATAAAATTAAGATTCCTTATTTTATATAAAAATTGCATAATCAATTAAAAAAACAAAATTTTACATTTTTTTATTAATTTATTAATAATTTAATTATGTGTTTTCATTTATATATGTCAAATTTTTGGAAACTGCGAATATATTTCTTTATTCAATATATTATTTTGCAGTTATTATTTCTACAAAAATATTATAAGTCGTTAATATTTAATTATATATATTTATTATAATTCTACATAAATTTATTTGTTACATAATATATTGTTATTTAATATATGAATCTCTTATAGCATTTTGTAGTATTTAAAATATATTTACATATGAAAAATTCCATTAAGTGTTTTTATCAAATAGTTTTGTATTTTATATTTTTATTGAGTGATAAAATATTATAATGCAATGTATTTTTAAAAAAGATATCTAAATATATTTGTAACTTATATATGTAACATTGGAACTCGGTTATGTTATTTTATTTCAAAATTATTTTAATATTTTTAATATATTATATACATAATAAATTTGGAGAGATTTTATTAAGCATTGTTATAAAAAAATTGTATTAGATAGTTTTTTATTTCTTTATTTTTTTGTGTTTAAAATTCTTGTATGTATTATACAATTAAATCGAATATATATTATTCCGTAATTGTTTACATTTTCTATTAAGATTCTTCAAAAATAATTCTAGAAACTATTTATCACTAAAAAATATTTTATATAATCTTACATGATCTTTTATTTCTGAATAAAAAATATTTTAAGGTATTCATATAAAAATAAATTAAAAATATCTCAAATAAATTTTAATAATATTAAATTTTAGATAAATAAGTTAAGTAATTTATATTATAAAAAGGTAATATAAAATTTAAATTTTAAACTGAAAAGATAATATAAAAATTGATTCACATTAAACAATGAAAGAAAGTTGCAATATTTTAAAATTAACAATATAAAAAATATGATAAGTGTATTTATTCTGTGAGAATTAGCTCTCATGAAATATATGGAATAAATTAAATAGAAGATCTCACCTGACAAAAAAATTAAATAGAAGATATGATAAATGCATATATGGCAACTTAAATTTGAAAAATACACGCATTCTTTTCATATATATAAACAATTTAATTGATTATGTATATAGATTGTATACATATTTTATATTTTCAGTATACCAATACTATCATTATAATATTAAATTAGTATAAATATCAGTATATTTGTATGTAATCTTGGCCACATGATTATTCAGTAATCAACCGTTAAGATCATGGGTCTCTCGGTCTCTCACTGAACAGGGTCTCCCTCGATCCTGCCCCTATATATATATATATATATATAGGGGCAGGATCGAGGGAGACCCCTGTTGAGTGAGAGATCGAGAGACCCATGATCAGGTTCAAAAGAGATCCTCCTTAGTGAGAGAACCAGAGACTACAATCGTGACCGTAGATTCTTTTAAAGTAAGATTCTCTTAATTTTTAAATTAAGATTCTGTTATATTGTGAGTAGATCAACGGTGGATATATAGGGTCTCTGATTCTCTCGCTAAGGAGGGTTCTCCCTTGAACCTCTCCATATATATATATATATATATATATATATATATATATATATATAGGCATGTGCTCAAATGAGAACCTAACTTAAAATTAGAACTTAGAACCAAACAGCCCAGTCCAATAAAACAACACATCCCAATACAAAATTATAATCATCATCTAATCCTTCGTTTAATCTGGTCATTATTTTATAAATACCGTATAATTAATTAATTTTCTCTCACCAAATCAACCGCCCTTGTCAGTGACACACACAACACCTTGTCTTCTTCATCTTGTTGTTGTTGTCGTCGTCTAAGCGTCAGATTCAGATCTTAAGGCTCTGTTTGGTTATCTGGAGAAATGTAATTATCGCCTCCTTTTGCTTCACCTTGTCCAACTCAATTCCATTCCATCTCATACTATATGTATGTATGTATCTAAGAGTAAGTCCAATAGAGCAAGTAATTTAAATCACTAATTTTTTATTTCAAAATTGAATTATTTCGACTCTGTATCTTATTTCAATTAAATCAGTAATTTAAATCACTAATTTTTTATTTTGATCCGAGTTTTGTCATTTATAAATTGTTCTAATATGCATTCATGTGTTTTAGTTATTTTGATATGGGAATTTTGAGAGTGAGAATAATTTCTATGACAGGTCGCAATTGAGTTCCAGACCTACTCGATGGTGGTTTTGGAAGACTTGTTTTGATGTTTCTAAATTTCAAGTGTTGGAGTGCACATGTGTTGAGTTGGAAGGGTTCTACAACAAGATTTATTTATATATGAGTTTTTTGCCAGAAAATTTCAGAGTTTTAAGGGTCAGACTTGTTATTTTCGTACTTGCAGCAAAAAAAATTCAGTTTGGATCTTCTCTGGTACAAGATGCAATTCTAGATTAGTAGTGCTGCAAATGGAGATAATATGGCCTTTGTTAGAAGTTCTGTAGCTGATTTTTGCAGTGTCATAGATCTGGTTTTCGGGCTCTGCAATTTTGGTGGGTCTATAGCTTTGTCGCAGACTTGTAAAATTTATTTCTGGGGTCAGATTTATAAAGAGAGGTACAATTTTACAATGATTACGGATAATTTGTTGAGAATTAGTTGTAATAAAGGTAATTTTTATTCAAGTTTTTATGATTTTGCATGTGGTTTCAATACTGCAGGGGTGGAAGAGTTTTCCTAAATCTAGCATTCGGTGGTACAAAAATTTGTAAATCTGTATGAACTAGTGTGTAGAGGGCTGGAATTTTTTATGCAGATGGGAGTTTGCAATCAGTATGCAGATAAGAGTTTCAATGGTTGCAATCTTTGTGCATTTTTTGACTTGTGCAAAGATTGAGATGAAGTAAGCAGTGCAAGCAAAGTCAGTTTTCTTAAATTATGTGTTCTTTATTTACAGGTTAATCCAGGCCTTGGATATATGTTATTCATTCTCTTGCCTGCTATGTTTGTTCTGGATTCTCAGTTGTTTGCAGAACTCTGCAGCAGCGTATAGGTCTGTTAGCATTTTACAGAAGTCAGGGTGAAATTTTAATCAAAGTGACTAAGGTTGTTAGTGGGAAGGGTTGATATCTAGTTTGTAGGTGGATATCACTAGCCTGGAATTATTTCAAAGTGGCATTTTCTGTTGATATGCAGCTGAATATAGTAGTGATGAAATAATGGTCGCTGACAAAAATTTTTTGCATTGAGGTATGTGGAGATACTAAAACTGCAGTGGTGGTCTTGGGATTTTCGGTTGCTAAGAAGGCATTGGTTTTTCGTTTGGTTTTTAGTATTCTATTGTGTCTAGAGATACTTGTGTTTTTTATTTTGGCTTTTCTCATGGAGTTTGTTCTATGGAAATCTTGTTTTTGTCTTCTTGAGAGGATTCCTCTCAAATTCTTTTGCACATATTTTGTAATAACAATGTTTTAGTTGCCTCTATGATATATGAATACATTTTGGGTATATTTATATTAAAATTTTTAGTGATTCTCTTTGATATTTTAGTGATTCAGTATATATTTTGGTAATTTATTTGAGATCTTTAGTGATTCACACTTTTTTAGTGGCATATGGTGTATACATTTAATTTTTAAATCTTTTTTATGATTGAAGCTAAAATTAAGTGATTTAGCCTAATTTTTAGTGATTCACTATATTTTTTTAGTGATTTAATATACGTAGAACTTAGTGTTTGGGATTTAGGGTTTATATTTTAGTGATTCAACCTAAAATTAAGTGATTTAGCCTATTTTTTAGTGATTCATTATATTTTTTTTAGTGATTTAATATACGTAGAACTTAGGGTTTAAGTTTTATGGTTTTGAGGTTTAGGTTTAGGGTTGTAGGGTTTTAGGCTTAGGGGGTTTAGGGATTTTGGGTTTAGGTTTGGGGTTTAATATTTTATATTTTTTGTAATTTAACCCAAAATTAAGTGAATTAGTCTATTTTTTAGTGATTCACTATTTTTTTAATGATTTAATATACGTAGAACTTATGGTTTGAGATTTATGATTTATATTTTATGATTTAGGTTTAGGGTTGTAGGGTTTTTTTTGGGGTAAATGAGGGCGGCACCTCATCATGATATATTAATAAAAAATATGTACAAAAGAGTTTTGAGATGACTCCTCTCAAGAAACCAAGCCAAGTTCCCACGGAACATACTCCACGAGAAAAGCCAAGAAGAACAAAAACAAATTATCTCTAAACACAATAGTACGACGACTAAAAAACAAAAGGAAAAATGAAATCCTTCTTTGCAAACACAGCACAATCCAAAAACAAAGTCACTACACCAAGACTAGCTACAAATTGCAACTGCACACTCCCCAAAGCAGAATCAAGCCGCAAGTCCACCATGAGCATCCCAATCTGCAATAATAAACTCTGCATAGACTGCAAATTCAGGGTCACTTTCATCTACCAACAACATCTGCAGAAAAAATTAATGTAGACCTTCCTGGCATCAAGCATAGAAAATTTTGCAGACCTTTACCCCCATCTGAACTTCTGCATCCACGAATGACCAAAATATTTCTGCCATTCTGTAATACATCTAGAAAATAATCTTACCAACTGCAATAAATCAGTCTTGGGACCACATCTATAACACAATCTGATTCCCAGAAGTTGCACCGTAATTGTATAAATCTTTAACAATTATCACCCAGTTTAAAGCACCACCTACTTGAACCCTGTAACACTTGGAGCAAAAACAAAAAGACACCAGCCCGCACACCACCTTCATTGCAGCACATTAGAAGATCTTCTGCAATCTGTGAAAATCTGAAAATGTTGCACCCTTGAAGCAACCTAATTTCCTTGTTCTGCAAAAAAAAATATAAAACGAAGCTCTATCACCCCTACCAACCCACACCCACCTGCTCCTAGTTCTGGTCGTAAACTTCTGCAGAAACCTGAATCCAGAATTTCCACTTGCATTTGAATTTTTTCAAACTAGCAAACCATCAACAAAACTCTACACCCCTTGATATGAATTCTGAAACTTTGCTGCAAATCTACAAGAGGAGAATGCATCCCTGGGCCATGACAAATTCTATCTTCAATGACAATTATGTCCATAATGACAGATTCTATAGGTCTCTGCAATTCAGGTTCCAATGAAGATTTATGCAGGTCTGGAGCCACAGAAAATACAGCCACATTCTTTAAAGCAATTTTTTAGAAAATACATCCCCCATCTCCACTTCTGTCGTCGACCAATTTCCACCTGGATCCTAAGTCCTGTACTCGTAATTACAGAAATAGATACCACAATATCGACAATACTCGTCACTAATCTTTATCCCAAAAGATGTAATCTACACTTCTTCCAAAAGTAACCCCAAACCCCACCTCCACCACGAAGTCCACCAATGGGAACTCAGAAAAACCCAGGTAAATCTATCTAACAATATATCACAAATACATATCCATACCGAACATCTAATATAAATTCCACAAGTCTTCACCCACCTTAAAATACACCAATTAATTAAACTAACAATTCTCATTTGGATTGAAGGAAGCTCGAAGAAATCCTCCACTTATCTAAAACCTCACAGACTTTGTTGTTTTCACGGAGCCTCAACCCCATGATTTTTAATCGAAGAGTATCTTCAATAACAGCTATCAACTGATCAACCGTTCTTCTTGAGTTCTGAAACATTCTGAAATTCATTTCCTGCCATAAATAATAAATTAATGCACATAGGGTTAACTTATTAAGCACTGCATTAATGGACTTGCATTTCCATTCAATAGAAGCTTTATGAATCAACTCCTCCCACGAATCACATCTAACTTTACACAGTCTCTTCATTTGGAAATGCTTCAACATCTTCTCACTATAGTGACATTCAAAAAAAAGATGATTCACATAATCTGCTTACATAATAGCCAAATATATGTATAAATTAAGTAATTGGAGTCTAAATAAGAGCATTGCATGACACTAGAAGGTGTACTTATCATAACACTACCAGAGAATATAAACAAATATATATATCATAAAGGTTAACCAACAATTTAAAGGTCAGAGACAACTGTGGATATAAATACAGCATAAAGTTTCATTGTCAACCATAATTTTGGAATTCATAACAATACTTATGAAATTCATTATAAAATATCAACAAACATAAGAAGAAATCACATAATGTAACCATATAAAATACAAACCACAGACATGGTACATAAACAGCCAAACACATTACCCACTTCCTTAAATGAATCGCCATTCTCTTTTAAAATCGACACTATAGGGCAGAGAAATATTTTACTCATACACAAGGCTCCAGACCCCTTGTTTTTTATAGAGGTTGTTTCTAGAGTTCAAACCTAACAAGCAGGTACTAACTGTGAAATCCAAACATAGTGATCCAGCGATAATAACTATATATACAAAAGCCTCCAACAACCTTTTTTTAAAAGAGACTGCTGATTACAAGTCCAAATTAGATGATTACAAGTGTAAAACCAGTGAATGTAGCATCAAATAACACGTAATCATAAATATGTAGTCTATAATAGCAAATATATGCATAAACTCGTTGATTCAAGTCTAAATTAGAAGATTAAAAACATAAAACCAGTTATTCTAGTTTCGATTAGTATGTAATCAGATATTGTAATCGGTAATAGCAAATATATGCATAAATATGTTGATTCGAGTCTAAATTAGAGGATACAAACATCAAATCAGTATTTATAATCACATAGAAACATCGATTTGCATCAAATTTAGAAAATAGTGAAAAATTCGAATCATACCTAATTTGTCGATGTTTATAAGAATTCTACACCGAATCGAACTGTGTAAATCAATGATTGTGTGTTGTTGCTACTGTGCTTGAGTCGGTTTTGAGCGAAGAAGGTGGGTGTGGGTTTGATGTAATGGTGAATTGAAGCAGGAGTTAATGTTTGTGACCATTTTTTTGCTATTGGAATTCCTTTTCTTAATTTGGTTGGGTTGAGTTTGTTTTATTGGGTTGGATTTGTTTTATTGGGTTGAATTTATTTGGTTCTAAGTTCTAATTCTAACAAGTTCTTACTAGAGGAGCTCCCTATATATATATATATATATATATATATATATATATATATATATATATATATATATATACGCGCGCGCTTGGGTTGGCTCAATAACGGTAACCAAGCAACTCATTATCAACCACTCTATTTCATATCTGATCATCCGTTAGATATAATACACGTGTGAAAAAAACACGTAAACATATCTTTATAGATTTGAAATATACACAAGATTACTCACAAACTTTAGTGAAACCTAGGTGATTATATAACTACCTTTTTTAATTTCATAATATTTTTTTATATTATGCAAATAAAATATTTATTTTATGATAATATAATATTTTTTATAGAATAAATTTTCATGATAGATATTATTTTATTACAAAAATAATATTTTTATATTATTATAATTTTACATAATAATATTTTAAAAAAACTTTTATATTATTATAAAATATATTTCTATATTTATAGAATATATGTTTGTTTATAAATTTATTTTCTATAGTTTTTTTAAACAATTTTTTTATATTATAAATCAAATAAATTCTTTGGTTTACGAAATTTATTATTTTTTTAGTGATATATATTATACACGTTATTTTAGTAATATTGATATTTGTTTATGATATTTTTATTCCAAACGAAGTTATATTATTTACAGTACATATTATTTTTTTATAAAAAAATATTTTAGTAATACTAAAACTTGATTGTTAGGAATCTACATGTAATTTGATGATAACTTTAATTTTAGAATCATAGAAATTTTAATTGATGTAATTCATCAATTGATATGAAAGTTATAAATATCGATTGATGAGGAAACCATTTATCAGTTGAAATGTTTATGTGAATCAACTGATATTATGGATTGTACCATAAGTCCATTTAGTCTATTTCAATTTATAAGGTATAAGTCAATTAATATTATTCTCATCAATTGATGTTAGAGTCGATTGATATAGGTCATCAACTGATGTGTGACTTAGACTATCAAATTGTAAATATTTGAAGATAAGAAAATTATACAAGTGAAGGATGATCAGTTGATATTGAAGCATCAATGGATAGAAGATCAATCAAAGAAGACAAGTCAAAGAATTGAAGACTATCAACTGATATGAAGACCCATCGATTGATAAGATATATCGATTGATAACATCTATCAATCGATAAGTCATCATTTATCAATCGATGGATATAAAGATCAATCGAAGAACAATATCAGTTGATGGATAAAAGGAAGAATCAATTGATATGCCTAACAACAAATTATCAATTGATTGACACAGTATAAGTTGACAAGTTGACAGACAAAAGCACACCTATGGAAGACAGTCTATGATGACTGTGAAGACTCAAGTTGAAGTTGTCTTTCCAAGTCTGAAGTACTTTTCCAGAAATGGAAAAAGGCAAAAGGAGAAATAGATTAGAAATAATCTTAGTTTAGATTAAATATAATACACTCTTTCTAGGTATTGTAAACACACTTGTAGTATATAAATAAGTGTGGTAGCATTTTTAGAAAATATATACAAGTTAGGGCACTTTGTAAGAACAGTTGATTTATTTTCTGTTATTTTCCCTTGAGTACAAGAAGTTTGGAGAAGGGGGGGTTGAATACAAACTTAAGAATTAATTCTAATTCTTGCGGATTTAAGTTTGTTCAAGATTTTAGTGTGTTTTGAAGAGTATGGTTAAGACAGAACTAAATGAACTCAGAATGAAATACTTATGATATTGAAAACAAGACAAACAATATAAAAATTACTAGTGTATTGGTTTTTCCACTAGTATACTTTTGCTTTCAAATAATCTTGGTAGATTTACCAAGCTGCTTACAAAGTGTTGTTCTTGAACTATAATGCTTACATTCACTCACACTTTGTTACAATAGACTACTACTTACTATATAGTAGTTTTTTTCTACTTCTATTTTCTATCGACAGATAACATTATAAAATACACTTTACAATTTTTACATGAAAATAGAAATTAGTTACTTTCATAATCTTCATTAGACTTTGTCTAGTCCTGGAAATATCTTTGTCTTGATCCATTCTTTGAAGACTGTGTTGCCTTATAAGTCTTCACAATCCTGACATGACTGTCTTCCATTGATTCAGTTTCTGCAAAGTTCTCATTCCTTTTATCTTTAACTAAATTGGAAAACCTTAATCAATTGATAAATGATGTTAAACTTACCAGTTGATTCTTCTTTACTCATCCATCGATGGATATGATATTCATTGATCAATTGATGTATCGATGGCTAATTGACTTATCCATCGACTCTTTATCCATTGATGGTCCGTTATTCGTTGATAGCTTCTATCCGTTGAGTAGTGTCTTTATCCATCGACTCCAATATCTGTTGACTACTTCATTTGTGAGAATTCTGACTTAGAATATTTACAATTGATCAGCCATTCTTCACATCCGTTGAGAAACTATAAATTGAAGTCAATAACATCAGTCGACTACTTCACAGCATTCATCGAGGCAATACAATCAATTGATAATGAAACATGAATCAAATGTTACAATCAAATTTATCAATTGATTAACAAGCTTCAACTGATAACTGGTTTCCTAATCAATGGATATTTATAAGTCATATATCCATCGACTAGTTACAATGAATTTTAAATCCCTATTGTAATTCTAAGTAATTTGTTATCATCAAATCTCATAATTCCTAACAATCTCCCCCTATTTATGAATATGTGAAATATGCATAAATTTTCTGTTGATGATAACAAAACTCCTAAACATTTTCATTTTAGCAGGAATTACAATATTGACAAAAGTAATTTTTGAGATAGAGTGATCAAATACCAGTAAAAGATGAATTCTGATAATTTTAATGTTGAGTCTGAATCTTCTATCTTCTTCTTCTTCACCTTGACTCATTCATCTTATCTTCATTTTCCTTCATCTTTCTATATAGGGATCCCTTCGAAATCTTCTCATCCTCAACCCTGTAGTCTAGTTGGCTTGCAAGATGATTCAATTCCAGATTAGGCAGTTTTTCTATTTCCTGACAAATATCAATGCATTTTTCTCTGCCTTCCCTGTCCTTGTAGATCATCATGTAGAATGGTTCATGAAGTACCTTCCTTCCTTCAGGGTTCCAAATCTTGATGTTGTCATCCCTTTCTACTTGAAGAGGTGTTTCCCTTATTTTCTTTATGTTCTCAAGGATGGATTTTCCTAGCTCTTCAGTTAGATAATATTTCCTGTTGGGCATTGTGTATATTTTCCTTAAGACAACATAGCCTTATTCCATGACTTGATCAAATGTGAAGATTGAATGTGACCCATCTTCATAGTCTATGTAAAGTAGATCTACATCTCTCTTCCTTTGTCCTTTAATTACAGTCATTCCCTCAACTTTGATTGAAACAAAATTTTGAGGTTTGGATTTGAACACTTCTATATCCTTGGATTGACCACTCCCAAATGCTTGACTCTCAAGCTTTACCTCCTTTGGCTTCTCCTCCTTATCCACTCTTTCATTAACAATAAGTTTCATTTTAACTCTAGAAGTTTTTGGTTCATCTACAGGGTTTTTTGCTCTTTGTTTCATTCTTGACCTCCTTTCACCTTCTTTTCTTCTAGCTTCTCTAATTATCCTATCATCCTCATCAAATTTCCTTTGCAATTGAATAGCTAGTTCTTCTTGTAACTTCTCTTGTTGTTCCCTTTTTTTCACACCAACAACTATTGCTTGGCTCAATAGTTTCTCATCTCCACTCATGGCAGAATTCTTCTTCTTCTTTTCTTCTTCTATTGCAATGCCCTTCCCTTTTCTGTCACCAGTTTGTGAACTACTTTCATCTACCCTTATTTCTCCTTTCTTTACTGCCTCAAGAATTTCTGGCATTAAGGCAATTGGCTCTTGTGCATCAATCTCCTTATTTTTGCTGGCAATTGAATCAAATTGCCTTACAATTTGTTGAGCCAATGCCTTCTTTGGATCTTTCTTTTGAATGACATTCTCTGTATTCTTGATCACAGCTTCAACTTCTTCACTCTCCCTCCTCCTTAACTCCTCATCCTTCTCCCCCTTTTTGTTATCAGTAACAGGCTCTTGAGCTAAGGATTGAGAAATAAGAGGGGTATCCAATAGTCTGCTCAGAAGTTTGATTTGAGTGACTTGATTCTTCAAAATTTTCTCCATGTTAACTTCCATGGCAGTCACTCTTTTCTCCAATGCCACTACTTTGTCCTTGGTTGTAGACTCAGTATCAAGTCTTTGCTTGATTCTTGTTAACATTGTGAGGCTGAGTCTTGAATCAATGGTGGTGTCAAAATGTGTCATTGAGCTATCAATTTCTTCCCTGATCTTCTTGAGTTCATACTTGGAACCTGTTACATGCATCTTCTAGATCGTCAAGTTGTCTCTGTAAAAGTTGAGAATTCTTCTATGTAAAGGATCCTCTACATTTACTTCAGCCATGGATCTCCTGTAGTGTGTAACTATGGCTCTTTCAGTGTCAACCAAACTAGTTTCATCACTAGCCATTGCTCATCATCAGAACTATCTTCAAAATCTTCAGGATTCATATAAGACACATCATCAGGCTGTCTTGTCAAACTCTTCTTGCCACTTCTGAATTGTTATTTTATTTGCACTAATCCCAACATCTTTTCAGCCTCTTGATTAGTGGTTGTTGCCAATTCTTGATATTGTGAATCTTTATGTTGAAAAGTTGTAGCATTAATGTTGAATTCAATCTCATCATCCACATCCATGTGGGCATCTGCACCTCCTGCAGGAACTCCGTCTTCTCCATTTCCTCCATCTCCCCCTAACTCCAACCCCAACTCCTGGGTGAGTTCTGCCGCAACCAGCTTAGTTTTAGAAGTTGATGCTTCATGAGATGGTGAAATTGGTTTCTCTCTATTCTTTCCTCTCTCACTCTCTTCTTTCTGTTTTTGTATCAGGATCTCATCCTGGATTCTCACCCCCTCCCTTACTATTTTCTCATTTTGCATCACCTGCTAAGGTGGAACTCTCTTTGCTCACACCCTCTCCTTTTGTCACCTCAGAAGAAAGTGAGGGCCTCTCATTCTCACACTCTTTTTTACCAATGTATGCAAACCTTGCCTTTCACATACCTCATCCACTCCAATCAATTCTAGTAGAGTATTGGCCACTTGAATTATTTCATTGGATGATTCATGAATTGGAATGAAGGTGTCAATCGATGGATAAGAAATATACATCGATGGATGAATATCCTTTGATTGGAGCTCGTCGATGGATGTAAGGATATTCATCGATGGAAGTGAACTAGTCAATGGATGTTGAAAATTATCAGTTGATTGAGGAATATCCATTGACTTGTGAGAATTATCAGTGTTTTCCTAATCAACCAAAGTGTTAACCTTATTTGGTGATGCATGTGTGAGTGTTGGATTCACCTTGAGTTGCAAAAAGGGTGAATTTGAAACATTGAAGTTGTCAATCAACAAAGTTTCTGAAGAAATGGATTTTGAAGGAGATTGAGGAAATGAAATAGATAGAGAGTGGGGTTGTGCCTCAGAAAAATTCTTAGACACATCAAAAGAAGAAACTGAAGGCTCCACCAAATTTGCATTTGGCTTTGTATGTGTGTGTGTTCCCTGTGCAATGTTATTGTCCTTCTTTCTCCTTTTATATGGTTGAATTACTTTGTATCCCTCACCCCCATCAAATGGTCCTGGTTGAGACCTCTTTTCAATAGATACACCTTGTTGAGAAGGTGCAACTAGGGATGTGTATAAATCCTTATCACGGCCTCAATCTTTTGAGAGATTGGGCTGGTGGCTGGCTGGACAATCTCAAACTCTCATTCCTTATTCTTCTAGCTTTCTTGATATTGGTTAGTTCCCTCACCCTTATCAACCACCTTCACACTCCCCTCGGTTATTTTTCTTTTCTTAGTTTTTACAACAGTAGTTTTTTAAGAAACTACAGAGGTGGTTTGTTTAGATTTGTTTTTGGAAGATTGTGCAACTTGGGTAGGAGGGATGAGGGCATTTCCAACTCCCTCCATTGTTGCAGAAGGCAAATGAATTGAGTTACTAGAGGAAGTAAAAGAAAAATTAAGTTTCTTGAGATATACATGTACAAAAGGAGGATAGATGAGGGATAACTTAGGGTGTAAGTTGATTCTCACCAAGTCCTTGAAGATCCTTTTATTCTGTGTCCAGGCCTCCAGTGTCTCCATCTTTGTTGTAATCTCATAATCTCCTACAGTAGCATTAATCAACAGCATAAAGAATCTAACAAAATAGATGTTATTTTTCCTAGATGCTTTATTTCCTAATTTAGCAGTTAATTCATTTAGGAGTAACGTGCTAAAATTAAAGTACTTATCAAATATGATAGAATAAGTAATTTCTTGCATACTTGTGGTAATTGTATCAAAATTACTTATTTTTCCAGAAAATACTTTAATAATAGCATCAAAGAAGTAACTCCATTCTTTTCTAAGATTTTTCCTAACAACTTCCTCTAATCCAGTTTCAGCATTAGCATAGTTAATAGCTTCTAACATATCCCTAATGTCATTCTCTATGGGTGACTTTTCACAATTATTTTCAGGAAATTCTAAGCAATCAGAGAGAGTAGTACTTGTAATGGTATAGGATGTACCTTTGCAAGTGTAAGAAATTACCTTCCCATCTTGTGAGACTTCTGCAGTGTTCCATAGCTCTTCAACAAATGAACATACTATTGTTAGTGCTTCACTAAGAGCCTTGGACACTTTGCAATCTCCCAGAAACCTCATCAATGGATTGAAGTCTACGGGAGCATCATCCACGGTTAGACACGCAGCAAAATATTTTTGTTCATAGATGAACCCTATTTAGGAAACAATCTTCTTTTGGGGTGCCATTGTTGTTCTTAGAGAGATTAAAAAAAACTTGAAGAAAATTTAGATAACTTGCTTTAGTGTTCTTCAACAAATAAAGTAATTAATCACCGACTATAATTTGATCAATAGATGTGTAATACTGTAGAAATTCTATTACCATCGATGGGTAATTAAAAAAAAAATTATCGATCGATAAACAATTACCAGGGTAATTATCTGTCGATAGATAAATATCCATCGATAGGAATATATTTTATCTGTTGATCAAATAAATAAATAAAAATTATCGATCGATAAACAATTACCGGAACAATTAACTATCGATAGAGAAATATCCATCGATATGAATATATTTTATTTGTTGATCAAATATATCCATTGATGGTTGCAAAATATTCATTGACAATTAACACAATTATTAGTTGATCATTTTATTTCAACAGATAATTGTGAACAATGATAAAAAGAAAAAACTTAGCACACATTTAAGATCGAGTAAAATTAAGCATACCTAATTCACAGACTAATCTATTAAGAGTAGATTCATCTAGAGGTTTGGTAAAAATGTCTGCAAGTTATTGTTCACTAGGGATAAAATGTAATTCAACTGTACCATTCATTACATGTTCCCTAATGAAATGATACCTTATGTCAATGTGTTTGGTTCTGGAATGTTGCACATGATTTTCTGTTATTGCAATGACACTTGTGTTATCACAGAAAATAGGAATCTTGTTCATGTTGAACCCATAGTCAAATAATTGATTCATCATCCATAATATTTGTGCACAACAACTTCCAGCAGTAATGTACTCACTTTTGCAGTTGAAGTTGATACTGAGTGTTGCTTTTTGCTAAACCATGACACAAGTTTGTTTCCTAGAAACTGACAGGTGCCTGTAGTACTTTTCATGTCTATTTTACAACCTGCATAATCTGCATCTGAGTAGCCTATTAGATTAAAACCAGAATCTCTAGGATACCAAATACCTAAATTTGATGTACCCTTGAGATATCTAAAAATCCTCTTAATAACCACTAAATGAGATTCTCTAGGATCAGCCTGAAACCTAGCACACAAACATGTAGAGAACATTATATCTAGACTACTAGCAGTTAAATATAAAAGTGGGCCTACCATGCCTCTATAACTTGAAATATCCACTTTAGCTTCCTTAGTGTTCAATTCAAGTTTGGTGGCAATGGCCAAGGGAGTTTTTGAAGAATAACATTCACTTAAGTCAATTTCTTTAACAAGTCATGAATGTACTTTGTTTGATTTATAAAAATACCATCCTTAACTTGTTTGACTTGCAAACCAAGAAAGTAGGTAAGCTCTCCCATCATGTTCATTTTATATTTGCTCTGCATTAATTTGGCAAACGTTTTGCAAAGTTCCTCATTAGTTGAGCCAAAAATAATGTCATTCATGTATATTTGGACAAGAATGATAGAGTCATTAACATTTCTACTAAATAAAGTTTTATCAACAGTACCTCTTGTGAAGTGATTCTCAATGAGGAACTGAGATAAAGTGTCATACCAGACCCTTGGTACTTGCTTCAAGCCATAGAGTGCTTTGAGTAGATAGAAGACAAAGTCAGGGAAATTTAGATCTTCAAAGCCAGGAGGTTGTTCCACATAGACTTCCTCTTTTAATACTCCATTAAAAAATGCACTATTTACATCCATCTGGTAGACTTTGAAATTAGCATGTGCAGCATAAGCTAGAAAGATTCTGATTGTCTTCAGCCTTGCAACTAGTGCAAATGTTTCATCAAAATCAATTCCTTCTTCTTGTGAGTACCCCTTTGCCACAAGCCTTTCTTTGTTTCTAGTCACAGTACCAGTTTCATCCATTTTGTTTCTGAATACCCATTTTGTACCAATTACTGATCTATCTTTTGGTTTGGGCACCAGCTTCCACACTTTATTTCTTTCAAATTGATTGAGTTCCTTTTGTATAACTAAAACCCAATCAGGATCCATGTTAGGAATATATTCAATTGATGATGTATAAAATACTATCACAGGGTCTAGAGTAGTTTATCTGTAATAAGTCTTTCTAGTCTCTGAAATGTATAATCAGAGTCTAGATAGTCAACATTCATGTTACTTATACTTAGAAGAATTTCTGTAGAAAGTGAAACCAGAGTCTGCATGAAGATCAGAGTCTGGAAGGTGATCAGAGTCTATAGACTATCAGAGTCTATGATCTATCAGAGTCTACATATGATCAGAGTCTGAAAATCATTAGAGTCTGAAGATTTCAGAGTCTATACAGTTAAAGTTAAATTTGGAAGAAGATCACAAGAATGGAAAGTCTTCGAAGGTCAAGACAAATATATTGCAGATATGCTATGGGAAAGAAAGAGAATTCTACGAGGAAACTGTCAACTAATAATTAAGAATTATATTCCTATTGTAATTTATCTTTCTGTTATTAGTTGATAGGCAGCTCTCTATATAAACTCTATGTAACCTAATTGTAAATATGTCGAAACATAATTGTCTGAGTGAAAGTTTGTGAGAGCATAGAGATAGAGAGAGTTGTTGTGATAAACACAGAGAAGCTGCTAGGGTTTGTGTACACCCTAGGAGAGTTTTGTGTTTACAAATCAATAATACAAACAGTACTTATTCATATCTTTGTGTTTGAGTTTTGTTCTTAATTTGATTTTAAATCAGGCAGAAAAGACACACACAAGTATTCAACCCCCCTTCTACTTGTGCAACTGAGAAAACAATTGGTATCAGAGCCTAACGTTTAAAATCGATCAAAGATGTCTGGAAACAAAGATGACAATTCTAAGATTCCTATGCTTAAGAGAAACGAGTTCACCCACTAGAAGGTTAAGACGCTGCACCATCTGGAAGCTACAGACCCTGACTATCGTGAGAGAATTCATGAAGGACCCTATGTGCCCTTAAAGCTTGTGCCTCAAATCAATGAAGAAGGCAAAGTAACTGAAGAACACTTTATTGAAAAACCCAAGGCTGAATGGACAAGAGAGGACAAGGAGAATGTCCTTAAGGAGGCAAAAGTCAAAAACATTCTCTTTAACAGTTTGGATTCTGTTCTTACAAACTGTGTTATATCATGCATCACTGCTAAGGAGATGTGGACAAAACTTGAAGTGCACTGTCAAGGGACTAAAGATGTCAAGAAGAATGCTAGGTCTTTGCTAATTCAAGAGTATGAGTATTTTGAAGCAAAATCTGGAGAATCTATCACTGAGATGTATGATAGGTTTACAAAACTCTTGAATGAGATGGCTATGCTTGGTAAGGTTTATGATTCTGAAGATACAAACACCAAGTTTCTGAGAGCACTTCCTGAAGAGTGGGACAATAAGACTACAACCATAAGGGAAGCTAGAGATTTGGATGAACTAAATCTAGAAGAATTGTATGACAGACTCAAGACATATAATTTGGAGATGCAACAGAGGAAGAATAAGTTGTTGTGGAGTCAGAGTCTATTGACACAGACTCTAATTCTGATGAAGAGATTGATCTAAGTCAAATGATGGCTATGTTTGCTAAAAATTTCAAAAGAATGAAATTTAACAAAAGAACTGGCAAATTTAGCAAGAGGCCATCATTCAAGAAGGAAGATGAGAAGGTTGAGAAGAGCAAGAGTAATATAATCAAACTTGACAAAGTAAAGGTCAAATGTTTCAACTGTGGAATATTGGGGTACTTTGTCAGTGAATGCAGAAAGTTAAAAAGTCAAGGAAAAGGAAAAGCTCTTCTATCAACAGGAAAGGATTGGGCAGATTCAAGCTCAGAGGATGAAAATCATTATGAAAATATGGCATTGATGGCATCCTCCTCAAGAAAATCACAATCTCCCAAAGAACCCTCATCTCCTAAAACTCAGGTATCAATCTTTACTCTTGAATCCTTAATTAATTTAGACTCTGATGGTATAGAAATTGTGCAAAGTGAGGTTAATAAAATAATGACAACATGTAGGTCTCTCACTAGTGAAAGTGAAAGGTTAAGAGAGGAAAATTTAACCTTGACTAAAAGGAATGATCATTTAGAGTCTGAGTTAATAATAATGGAACAATACAAAAAGGATTCTGAGAAACATAGTCATAACTACACTGAAATCTTGAAAGCCTATGACTATGTTAAGAAAGAACTAGAAGAAGAAAGACTTAAGTTTAGAGTCTGGACTGACTCTGGAAGAAAAGTTCAAGAAATTCTCAATAATCAAAATGTGTGTCAAACTGCTGGTCTAGGCTATGACAAGAGTCAAGACAAAAGACCTATTATTGAGAATAATAACAGTGAAAAAGCTAGCCAAGTTAATAAGACTAAAGACAAAAGTACATTTGTTCCTGTTAAGTTTGTGACCCCTAAAGAAAAGACTAAAACCACAAACTCATCTGTCAATAGTCCCCCTGTTGTTGACAAAAAGATAGATGAAACAGGAGCAAATAACTCTAAGAAAAATACTAACATAGGGTACTTGTCTAAGTCTAAGTTAAAAGAAAGGCTAGAGAACTTATCAGAGTCTACCAAAACTAGGAGAAATAGGAATGGTAAGGAAGGCATTAATAAGACTAATAATTATCGAAAGGATCCTAATGCTCCTAAAAAGAAGTGTTTTAGATGTGGCAACCACAACCATTTAGCTATAGATTGTAAAGAAAAAATTGAGAAGAAATCAGAGTCTAGTCCTTCACAGACTCTGAAAAGTCACTACATTCCACAGAAATCTTGTTATCACTGTGGTAGTATATTTCACTTTATTTATATGTGTAGGGACTATCATGATTTGTATTTCAATTTTTATGAGCTAAAATCGTCTATTGATAAAAGTTGGTATGGCACTGTTAAGACTCCAACAGAGTCTAAAGCAACAAAGGAGACAGGTAAATCAAAGGTGAAAATTGTTAAATATGTTTCACCTAAAATTAGTGGAAAAGGATCCAAAACTGTTTGGGTCCCCAAAACAACTAACTAGTTGCTTTATGTATGCAGGGAACAAGGGTAAAGAATGTAACCCTAATCCTGGACAGTGGATGCTCAGGACACGTGACTGGAAAGAAATCCCTGCTTACAGACTTTTCGGAAATGGATGGCCCAGAAGTATCCTTTGGAGATGGCAACAAAGGACAAACACTGGGATATGGCAAGATTATACTTGGGAATGTCATCATTGAACAAGTAGCTCTAGTTGATGGCTTAAGGCACAATTTGATAAGCATAAGTCAACTTAGAGATAAAGGTTACCATACTGGCTTTGACAACAAAGAGTGTCTTGTGACTCACAAAGAAACAGGCATTTTGGTTTTCAAAGGACACAGACATGGTAACATTTATGAAGCCATCTTGGAGGATTGCATGCACAATGAAGTCACATGTCTATATAGCAAGGCCTCAACTGAAGAAAGATGGAAATGGCACAAGAAACTGTCACACATCAACTTCAAAACACTCAACAAGTTGGTTAAACAGAATCTTGTAAGAGGATTACCACATGTTGATTTTGTGCAGGATGGACTCTATGAAGCATGTCAACTTGGAAAGCAAAGAAAATCATCATTCAAGAGCAAGACAATTAACACCATTTTTGAACCTTTTTATTTATTACATCTTGATTTATTTGGTCCAGTAAATGTTATGTCAATTAACAAAAAGAAATATACTCTTGTTATTGTAGATGATTTTACAACGTTCAAATGGGTTTTTTTTCTACATTCAAAGGATGAAGCTCCACAACACATAATGGACCATATCACATTTCTGGAAAGAAAATCAAAGAAAACAGTTAGAGTTCTAAGGAGTGACAATGGTACTGAATTCAAGAATTCAATCATGGAGGACTACTGTGCATCAAAGGGAATTACTCAACAATTTTCTGCACCAGGAACTCCTCAACAAAATGGAGTTGTGGATAGAAAGAATAGAACACTCATAGAAGCTGCCAGAACAATGTTGGCAGAGTCTAAGCTACCAGTATATTTTTGGGATGAGGCAGTCAATACAGCATATTTCACTCAAAATTGTACTTTAATAAACATGCATGAAAAGACTCCCTATGAAATGATCAAGGACAAGAAGCCAAGTGTGAAATACTTTCACATATTTGGATGCAAGTGTTATGTACTGAAAGTACATCCTCAAAATCTATGCAAATTTGAAGCCAAGGCAGATGAATCAATTTTTCTTGGATATGCATCAAACACAAAAGAATTCAGAGTGTTTAATCTCAGAACCAAAATTGTTATAGAATCTATTCATGTTACATTTGATGATAAAAAGTTTACAGGATTGCAGGATGAGTCAGAGTCTACTACACTGGAATTTGAAAATCTAAAAAGTTCTGATATAAATGAAGAAGACCCTCAAATAAATCCTGAACCAATACAAGAACCTGCACACTCTGAGGGGGAGCCAGAAAATTCAACTCCAAATAATTCAGAGTCTAACAGGTCAGGGTCTACCCAGACAGAGTCTAGACAGACAGAGTCTAACTCATCAGGGTCTGGATCAAGTAACTCTAAACCCTTGTCAGAGTCAAGAAATCTAGGGGGAGCCTCTTAATTTGAATTTCACTCAAATATAGAAGATGCAAATGACTTAGGGGGAGCTTCAAGTTCAAGAACCAATCTTCCACCAGCTAGAAAATGGACAAGGGATCACACTCCTGACTTAATAATTTGTGACCCTGAGAGTGGTGTACAAACAAGAACAGCCACTCAAAATAAATGTCTTTATAGTTGTTTTCTCTCAAAGAATGAACCAATGAAAATTGGGGAAGCCTTGCAAGACCCTGATTGGATTATTGCAATGCAAGAAGAATTGAAAGAATTTGAGATAAATAAAGTGTGGAAACTTGTTCCAAGACCTAGAAATAGATCAGTTGTTGGTGCAAAATGGGTGTACAGAAACAAACTTGATGAGAATGGAACTGTAGTAAGAAACAAAGCAAGACTAGTTGCAAAAGGATACTCACAGGAGGAAGGAATTGACTATGATGAAACTTTTGCACCAATAGCAAGATTGGAAGCTATCAAAATGTTTCTTGCTTTTGCAGCTCACTCAAAATTTAAGGTGTATCAGATGGATGTAAAAAGTGTCTTCTTAAATGGAGAATTGGAAGAAGAAGTCTATGTGGACAACCACCAGGATTTATTGATCCAAAGTTTCCTGATCATGTTTACAAGTTAGACAATGCACTATATGGATTGAAGCAAACACCTAGAGCATGGTATGAAACTCTTTCAAAATTTATTCTTGAAAATGGATTCATAAGAGGTACCATTGACAAAACTCTCTTTATTAGAAAATATAAAGGTGATATTTTACTTGTCTAAATTTATGTTGATGATATTATATTTGGATCTACTAATGACAAACTCTGTGAAAAATTTAGTCAACTAATGCAATCAAATTATGAAATGAGCATGATGGGAGAATTGAACTTCTTTTTGGGGCTTCAAGTCAAACAGAATTATGATGGAATTTTCATCAATCAAACAAAGTATGTGAGAGAACTGTTGAAGAAGTTTGATATGCAAGACTCTGCAACTGCTAAAACTCCCATGTCAACTGCCACTAAGCTAGACTCTGACCCAAAGGGTAAGAAAGTTAACAACACTAGCTACAGAGGTATGATTGGCTTATTGTTATACTTAACTGCTAGTAGACCAGATATAATATTTATAACTTGTCTGTGTGCTAGATTTCAAGCTGACCTTAGAGAATCACATTTAATAGCAGTGAAAAGAATTTTTAGATATCTCAAGGGGGCACAAACTCTTGAAATTTGGTATCCTAGAGAGTCATATTTTTCACTAATTGGTTATTCAGATTCTGACTATGCAGGATGCAAAGCAGACAGGAAAAGCACAACAGGACAATGCCAGTTTCTTGGCAACAGATTAATTTCTTGGTTTAGCAAGAAACAACAAACTGTATCCACCTCAACAGCTGAGGCTGAATACATTGCAGCTGGAAGTTGCTGTGCTCAAATTATGTGGATGAGAAATCAATTACTTGATTATGGACTAACATTCTCAAATATTCCTATGTATTGTGATAATATTAGTGCTATTAAAATTGCAGAGAATCCAGTCCAACACTCCAGAATAAAGCACATTGATGTCAGGTATCACTTTATTAGAGAACATGTTGAAAATGGTACTGTGACACTTCACTATGTTCCAACTGACAGACAGATTGCAGATATTTTGACAAAACCACTTGATGAGTCTACCTTTCTCAGACTGGTAGGTGAAATAGGTATGTTAAATATGTAGATGATCAATAATTACAAGAAGCAAAGTATGTACTTTAATTATAGTCCTTGTCTTAACACACTGTGATTAATTATTATTGCAAAATTTTGTTTGGTATTTTACCTTGACAGAGTCTAGTTTTTAGATGTTAGTATTGGTGTCCTAGAGACAATACTTTTAATGTTTTATTGAAAACAATTAAGGATTATGTTTTATGTGATTATTTAATTAATATTTATTATGTCTTTATTTACTGTGTTATATATTGAAAGGATAATAAATGTCCTTGGAATATTAATACATAATATATATCTTTAAGTATGTGACTTAAAAATGAGATTATATGAATAGTATTTTATTCCTAAAATTCCCTAGTCAAGTATTATTATTTAAGGACAGTAATAATGCAATAAGACTAGTATGTTTGTTGACGGATGACCACATCTCATTGGTCATAGGTATGGTGATACTAAAGTCAAGAACATAAGTGTATGTATCAATACATGACACTGGAAAGACCCGCCGTGAGATTCTACATGTTAATAAGTGTCATAAGAAATCTCACTATGATAATGATGTAATGATCCTCTGAATTGAAATCATTATATTTCTATACGAGAATTAATATACTTTGATTACACTCAAAGTTACCTTTAACCGGATAATGATAAAGGTGTATATTGGGTATGCTATGAATCGTATGAGGAATATGAATGATAGATATAGGATTTAACCCTCCAATTCTAGGAGTGGTGTTATTGGCCTCTTGATTGAGTGAGACTATGAAATGCATGGCCATGCTCAAATATTGATTTGTTTAAATAGTCTACTCATTGATCAAGGAAACCGAGATTAAACATTGAAGAGGATGACACTATACATGCCTCGAGTTTGATCTATAATATAAGGTTAAAGGGATTATATTACATGGAACATTATTCACGAAAGGTTTAATTGAATCACCAATTATTATTGTTATTTGGGTAGCAATGATGTATTACTAGATGCCGCTCATTGTTTATAATTTTATTATTAGATAATAAAATTATTGCCAACGTAATAATAACCTAAAGGGTCACACACAAAGAACATCAAAACGGAAGTTTATTTAAATTACGAATTTAAATATATTATTGTTTATTCGAATTTAATTATTGAATTAATTAAGTGGGACTTGATTAATTATATTAGAATTCGGATTTAATAAGTATTATTATTATTATTCGAATTTAATTATTGAATTAATTAAGTGGGACTTGATTAATTATATTAGAATTCAGATTTAATAATAATAATAACCCAAACTCATAATGGGTTTTGGAAACCACATGGATTAGGGTTAGGCCCAAAATCTCTCTATCCCCTATATATACATAATGATGTATAGTATTAGGGTTTAATCATCAAATTTCATTTTAGAGAAAAAATCCTAGCTGCTCAACATCAAGAGAGGCTAGAGAAAGAGAGAGAGAGAGAGGCAAACAATTCGGCTAGTACCGACTCCGGTGATTGTAGGACGATCGGGCATTCGTGTGGACTTCTTTAGAGAACAAATCTTTGCAACAAAGGACTGCTGTGATTCATCTTTCTGGACCTCCATTAAACAGCATACGAAAGCTTTGTTAAGGTACAGACTTCTTTACCATAATCATCCAACGTTATACATGGATCCTGCGATTGAGTTTCGATTTTTATTTATTGTTTTTACGTTAATTCCGCTGCGTTTTCATGCCCGAAACCCTTCAATGGCATCAGAGCTACGTGTATAATGGGATGATTTGATTATGTCTTTAACAGTTTTTCGGTGTATGTAAACATATACTCCCTCCGTCCCGGCCAAATGTTTACATTTGGTCCGGGCACGGAGACCAAGGATAGTGGGTGTAATAGTGATTTTATTGTTAAAATAAATGAAGTAGTGGGTGTAATAGTGTAAAGTGTTGAAAAAGTGGAGTAAAGTAGTGGATGTAATAATATATTTATTGTTAAAAGTTACTATTTTTAGTAATGTAAAGAATTGGGTGGGACGTCCCAAAAAGGAAAGTGTAAAGAATTGGTTGGGACGGAGGGAGTATATGATATGCCATGACTATATATTGATATATATGTTTTATATGATTTTGAATATATGATATTCATGTGTTGTATAATCATGGGATGATTGTGTGTATTGCTGTATGTATATGATACATGTTCGCTTTTGTTATGGAAATCGTATTCGATACGAATTTTGAAACGGCTTCGGTAGATTTTCTGAAATCTGTGTCCAGTGTCTGATTTTCGCAAACGATATATGTTTTCTGACTATAATCGTGTCACTGAGCAATACTGACTTTGTCAGCTTCGCGTCTGTAAGACGTTTGACGACGTTACAGGCCCTGAAACGGTGATTTATTATTTTCTGAAATTTATTTGATTTTCTGAAATTTCGTAATTTATTATATATGATTATATGATATGTTTATATAATCTGAGATATATTACATGTGTTATGTGATAACAAGGTGGATGGCTATGGCCTAAAGACCCATAGGATAGTGGTTTTATTTTATGGTTTTGGTTTCTAAATACGACTTGCATGTCGTTTATTCATTGTAATTGTTAATCTTGAATGTAACTCGAGTTCTTCTTGTAATTTCATTAGAATAGATTTATTTATTATTCAATGTAATTGTTCAATGGAGACTTGGAAGCAAGGAAGCTAGGAGGCAATCCAGATGATGGTGCAATGAAGAAGATAAAGACATGTAATAGTGTAGTATTTGAAACCACCATAGATTGACCTTGATAATTCCATTAGGTTGGAAATATCACATAGGATGGGGCCATAACCAAACACGTTTAATTTACGCACAATACAAATATGTATATGAATGCATGTGTAGATATGTATGTGTTGGAATGATGTATGTATTAGATACGACACCCATGCCATGTCTGCTTAAGAAAGATAAAATCTATAACGATTCAAGATTTTAAAATTACCAAACGATCATGAGATTCTTGTGTTTATGAAATATGGATTTTAAAACACGGAATTAAATATGGATTTTGATATCTATAACTGGGATTTTCTGACAAAAGCGGATATGCGTATTCGTAAGGTTGATGAGGTTTAAGTGTGACCATTGGTATCCTCCATCTACCTGGGAAATGAACAATTTAAGATGTCAATTTGAAATATTTGATTCAAGGAAAAATTGAGGATCTCTTTATGATGTGATCATGATCGTTATAAATTTTCTAAACCCCTTAACAAAATATTAAGTTTTACTCGGATGCTTTTCAATGAATGAACACTCATCGAATCCTAGATCGATTAGGGGAAGGACTGTCAGTGGCAGGGGACTCCTATCTATCGTGGTGAGATGCGACGAATATAAACGGTTATATTCGGCCGTTGTATCATTGGGTCTAACTTAACTGAGTCATCATAATAAGGTGAAAATAAACGGTTATATTCAACCATTATGAACTTAGAAGCATAGAGTTTGGTTAAAAGTCTATTAGATAGATAAGATCAATCGTTGTTCACCAAACTATCCAAGAATTATATATGATATAATTGACAACTGTTGTCTACCTAAATAATCATTTTTTAAGGACTTCCAGTGGTTGACTTAGGACATGATGAAATATGGATCTTGGCTCACTAGAAAGAATAATGGGATATACTTTCCAAATTAATAGTAAGGGCTATTAATTTGATAAAAATAGTGGGAGATATATTATGAATATATCATAATCATTTGAACATAATAAATAACTCAGACAATCTAATGTTTATTTTATGTAGTTTAAACATTGTAGATATTTAAATGGCAAACAATACAAATACTTTCTCCGTACGAGCAACCCTTAAGAAGGACAAGCTGACAGGAACTAACTTCCTGGATTGGTATAGGAATTTGAGGATTGTCCTCAGGCAAGAGCGTAAGCTCCATGTCATTGAAATTCCTTCACCTGCTCCTCCTGTTGAGAATGCAACTCGCGTTCAACAAAATGCTTATCAGAAGCATATTGATGATGTGAATGATATTGCATGTCTCATGCTGGCAACCATGAGTGCTGAGCTTCAAAAACAACATGAGCATATGGATGCTTATGAGATGATTGAACACCTTCAAAGAATGTTTGAGGGACAAGCTCGTCAAAAAAGGTTCGACACGAGCAAAACACTGTATGCTTGCAAACAGGGAGAGCGTGAACCTGTTCAACCACATGTTCTAAAGATGATAGGTTATATTGAGTATCTTGATACTTTAGGTTTCCCGATTGGTTTGGAAGCTCAGATTGACTTAATTTTGCAATCTTTGAACCGCAACTATACTCATTTTGTTATGAACTACAATATGAATGAGATAGACAAAACACCCACTGAATTGTTGGTCATGTTATGAACTGCTGAAACCAACATGAAAAGGCTGAACCTGCTGCCATGTTGATGGTAGATAACAAAGGTAAGGCTAATAGGAAAGGAAAATTGAAGGGAAAGAAGAAGATTGGATCTGATTATGGTCCCAAGCCAAAGGCTAATCCCAAACAGGCTTTAAAGCCTAAGGGTGTTGTTGCAAAGGGTGATTGTCACTACTATGGTAAACCAGGTCATTGGAAGAGAAACTGTCATGCTTATTTGGAGGATCTGAAGAAGAAGAAGGCTGGTCAAGCTTCTGATTCAGGTATTTATGTTATAGAGGTCAATTTGTCAACTTCTACATCATGGGTATTGGATACTGGATGTGGTTCTCACATTTTTATAAATGTACATGAACTACAAATGAGTAGGACTTTGGCTAAAGGAGTGGTCGACCTACGAGTTGGCAATGGAGCAAAGATTGCTGTTTTAGCTGTAGGGACTTATTATTTATCATTACCCACTGGGCTTATTTTAGAACTTGAGAACTGTTTTTACGTGCCTGCAATTTGCAGAAACATTATTTCGGTTTCTTGTTTAGACAAGAAAGGTTTTGCATTTTTAATTCAGAACAATAGTTGTTCCTTTTCTTTGAATAATGTTACCTATGGGATGCACGTTTATTTAACGGTTTATATGTTCTTGATTTAGACACTCCTATCTATAATGTGAATAACAAACGTCTTAAAATAAATGACTCAAATCAAACATACCTCTGGCACTGTCGTTTAGGTCATATAAATGAGAAGTGCATTTCCAAGTTACATAAGGATGGATACTTGGATAAGTTTGACTTTGAATCATACGAAGCATGTGAACCTTGTCTCATTGGAAAAATGACTAAATCTCCTTTTACTGGACAAGGTGAAAGGGCCACTGAACGATTATAACTTATACATAGTGATGTATGTGGTCCTATGCATACTATGACAAGAGGTGGCTTTTACTACTTTATCACGTTTACTGATAATTTCAGTAGATATGTGTATCTTATGAAGAACAAATCCGATTCTTTTGAAAAGTTCAAAGAATACAAAGCTGAAGTAGAAAAGCAAACTGGCGGAAGTATTAAGACTCTACGATCTGATCGTGGAGGTGAATACTTAAGCCATGAATTTAAGAGTTTATTAAAAGAGTGTGGTATTGTATCACAACTCACTCCTCCCGGAATACCATAATGGAATGGAGTTTCTGAAAGGAGGAATCGTACTTTGTTGGACATGGTACGATCGATGATGAGTCATGCAGATCTTCCAATTAGTTTCTGGGGCTACGCCCTGGAGACGGCTGCTTATACACTTAACCGAGTTCCTACTAAAACGGTTTATAAGACTCCATATGAGATATGGACTAAGAAACGTCATAGCATGTCATTTATGAAAATATGGGGATGTGAAGCGTTTGTGAAACGTTTAACTTCTGACAAGCTAGGACCTAAATCAGACAAATATAATTTTGTGGGATACCCAATTGAAGCAAAGGGTTATTCATTCTATAATCCTTCCGAGAACAAAGTGTTTGTTGCTCGAACTACAGTTTTTCTTGAAAGAGAAATGCTTTCGAAGAAAAATAGTGGGAGGATAATAGATCTCGATGAAGTTCGAGGCCCACAAGATAACATTGAACCAATGGAAGAACTTGAGCAGGATGTACAAGACCACAACACTGCTCAAGAAACACAGGTTATTCGTAGGTCTAGAAGGATTCACCATGAGCCTGAGAGATATTATGGATTTCTCTTAACTCAAGATGGTGATGTGATGCTTATCGACGAAGATGAGCCTCTCACCTACTAAGATGCTATGAACACTCTAGAATCCAAGAGATGGTTGGATGCCGTGAAATCTGAGATGGAATCCATATATACTAATCAAGTATGGACTTTGGTTGATCCACCTAAAGGGGTAAAACCTATAGGGTGCAAGTGGGTTTTCAAGAAGAAGACCGGCATGGATGGTAATGTACAGACCTATAAGGCACGATTGGTGGCAAAAGGTTTCAAGCAAATTCATGGTATTGACTATGATGAGACTTTTTCACCAGTGGCTATGGTCAAGTCCATCAGGATTTTGCTTGCTATAGCTGCTTACTATGATTATGAAATCTGACAGATGGATGTCAAAACCGCTTTCTTAAATGGGAGCCTTGAAGAAGATATGGATGTGTATATGACACAGCCTGAAGGTTTTGTTGATCCAATGAATGCTGTAAAGGTATGTAAGCTGCGTTGATCCATTTATGGATTGAAACAAGCCTCAAGGAGATGGAACATTCGTTTTGATGAAACTGTCAAAGAGTTTGGGTTTATTCAAAATGAAGATGAACCATGTGTTTACAAGAAGGTAAGTGGGAGCAATGTGGCATTCCTAGAATTATATGTTGATGATATATTAATAATAGGGAATGACATTCCTTCTTTACAGGCTGTTAAGACTTGGTTGAGTAAGAATTTCTCAATGAAAGACTTAGGCGAAGCGACCTATATTTTAGGTATCAAGATCTATAGAGATAGATCAAGAAGAATGATCGGCCTAAGTCAGAGTAGATACTAGTCTAATCCAGGTGAAGGTCACTGGACAGCAGTCAAGAATATTCTTAAGTACTTGAAGAGGACTAGAGATTAATTCTTGGTATATGGAGGAGAAGATAAGCTGGTTGTAAAAGGTTACACCGACGCTAGTTTCTAGACAGACAAAGATGATTCGATTTCTCAGACTGGATTTGTGTTTTGTCTAAATGGAGATGTTGTATGCGGGAATGGTTCACAGCAGAGACAATTGTTGATTCTACAATAGAGCCTGAGTATATTGATGCTTGCGAAGCAGCCAAGGAGGCTGTTTTGGGGAAATACTTAGGAGATATCACCTAATTAATGAGATTAATAATCGAGGGGATATACATATATGTAAAGTGCATACAAATGATAACATTGCAGATCCACTGACTAAGGCTTTGTCGCAGCAGAAGCACTAAGGTCATGCTAGTTCCATGGGTATTAGATACATGAGAGATTGGCTCTAGTACAAGTGGGAGATTGTTAGTATTGGTGTCCTAGAGACAATACTTTTAATGTTTTATTGAAAACAATTAAGGATTATGTTTTATGTGATTATTTAATTATTATTTATTATGTCTTAATTTACTGCGTTATAAATTGAAAGGATAATAAATGTCCTTGGAATATTAATACGTAATATATATCTTTAAGTATGTGACTTAAAAATGAGATTATATGAATAGTATTTTATTCCTAAAATTCCCTAGTCAAGTATTATTATTTAAGGACAGTAATAATGCAATAAGACTAGTATGTTTGTTGACGGATGACCACATCTCATTGGTCATAGGTATGGTGATACTAAAGTCAAGAACATAAGTGTATGTATCAATACATGACACTGGAAAGACCCGCCGTGAGATTCTACATGTTAATAAGTGTCATAAGAAATCTCACTATGATAATGATGTAATGATCCTCTGACTTGAAATCATTATATTTCTATACGAGAATTAATATACTTTGATTACACTCAAAGTTATCTTTAACCGGATAATGATAAAGGTGTACATTGGCTATGCTATGAATCGTATGAGGAATATGAATGATAGATATAGGATTTAACCCTCCAATTCTAGGAGTGATATTATTGGCCTCTTGATTGAGTGAGACTATGAAATGCATGGCCATGCTCAAATATTGATTTGTTTAAATAGTCTACTCATTGATCAAGGAAACCGAGATTAAACGTTGAAGAGGATGACACTATACATGCCTCGAGTTTGATCTATAATATAAGGTTAAAGGGATTATATTACATGGAACATTATTCACGAAAGGTTTAATTGAATCACCAATTATTATTGTTACTTGGGTAGCAATGATGTATTACTAGATGCCGCTCATTGTTTATAATTTTATTATTAGATAATAAAATTATTGCCAACGTAATAATAACCTAAAGGGTCACACACAAAGAACATCAAAACGGAGGTTTATTTAAATTACGAATTTAAATATATTATTATTTATTCAAATTTAATTATTGAATTAATTAAGTGGGACTTGATTAATTATATTAGAATTCGGATTTAATAAGTATTATTATTATTATTCGAATTTAATTATTGAATTAATTAAGTGAGACTTGATTAATTATATTAGAATTCATATTTAATAATAATAATAACCCAAAGTCATAATGGGTTTTGGAAACCACATGGATTAGGGTTATGCCCAAAATCTCTCTATCCCCTATATATACATAATGATGTATAGTATTAGAGTTTAATCATCAAATTTCGTTTTAGAGAAAAAACCCTAGCTGCTTAACATCAAGAGAGGCTAGAGAAAGAGAGAGAGAGGCAAACAATTCGGCTAGTACCAACTCCGGTGATCGTAGGACGATCGGGCGTTCGTGTGGACTTCTTTAGAGAGCAAATCTTTGCAACAAAGGACTGTTGTGATTCATCTTTCTGGACCTCCATTAAACAGCATATGAAAGCTTTGTTAAGGTACAGACTTCTTCACCATAATCATCCACGTTATACATGGATCCTGCGATTGGGTTTCAATTTTTATTTATTGTTTTTACGTTAATTCCGCTGCGTTTTCATGCCCGAAACCCTTCATTAGACTCTGACGAGTCTGTAGACTCTAAGAGTTTGTAGACTCTGAGAAAAATATCGCCTAGACTCTGAATCGGTTAAAATTCGCGCCTGCAGACTCTGATTGCGTTTAAACTGTTCAAATGACTTGAAATAGGCGGTAACAGTTATCTTTTGACTGGAGACAGGCTGTAGACATTTTGACAAAACCACTTAATGAGTCTACCTTTCTCAGACTGGTAGGTGAACTAGGTATGTTAAACATGTAAGTAATCAGTGAATACAAGAAGCAAGGTATGTACTTTAATTATAGTTCCTGATGTGTCAAACTATAATTTGTTAATGCCAAATTCTTGAAGTACTTTATCTTGACAGAGTCTAACTGCTAAACTCTGATGAGTCTCTAAACTCTGATGAGTTACTAAACTCTGATGAGTCTGTAAACTATGATGAGTCTGTAAACTCTGATGATTGCTATGTGCAGGCATACAAACAGTAGGCATACAAATAGCAAAGAAGAATATTCTCTGACATTAAGAGAATTGATGACAAGAAGAATAGTCTACCTGGCATGACATATCCACAAGCAATGCAGGTAAAACTCTCCACTTACAAACCGTATATCTAAAATGCTTCATTTTTTTATGGTGAAATGGTGCAGGAACAAGTATTGGAGAATCCCCCCTGCACCTACCCAAGTAGCCAAATCCCCTTCCACTAAACAAACTAAGCAACCACTATCTAGAAAACCAACCTCTGGTGTCTCTCAAAAGGAACCAGTTGTAAAAAGAAGGAGATTGGTACAAACTAGGCTTGTAGATGAGCAAAGTGATGAACAGCTCAACCCTCTAAAGAGACAGGTTATTGAAGGACTTTCTTTGTTAAATACAAGTCATGATGCACCTGAATCTAACTTTAAAGCCACAGTTGTAGACTCTCAAAAGTCTACAAACTCTGAAAAACCTAGGGAAGCACCTCAGGAACCTCAATTTGAGTCTCCTGAGAAATCTTTTGCTAAACAATACAAGAGGTTGAGGAAGGCTTATTCTGCACACACACACACAAGCCTATTACTATTACTAACCCTGTTTTGTAGGAAATAGAAGCTCTCAAGGCTCCTGCAGAGCCAGACTTTGAAAGCAAGAAAAACACCTGAACCAGAGTCTAATGTTGAGTCAGAGTCTAGACTGTCTTTAGACTCTGATCATGAGACATTTTGGGAAGGAATGGCATTGGATACAGCCTCAAGTCTAATTGATGAGATCATTACTCCAAGTGATGAGGTACTGCTATTCTTATATCCTTTGGTGGAATCAGTTGAAGATCCAGGGCAATATCAGACTAAATCTTAAGTCTTGGATTTTCTTATAACCTATGAGGCCCTAAGGAAGAGAATGGAACAGGAGCTACAAATGTCTGCACAGGATGTGGTCAAAAATATATACAGCTACATATTCAACTCTTCATTACAAGAAAAAGTAGTTGGGCTCATAGAAGGCAGAACATCTGTAGTTCTCAAAGCACTAGGTGTGCCAGACTCTGAACAGCAATTCACAAAGAAGCCTAAAAAGCTTCAGATCTACGAAAGGAGAGAATCAGAGTCTGTTGCTGAGTTGGAAACTGAGATTGAGCAACCAGTTTTTGACTATGAAGCAATTTAGGATAAAGGGATTACCTACAGGACAACTATTGATTGGATTTCTGCTATTCAGCCTCTTTCAAGGAAGGTGGTTGATTTTCTTGTCCAAAATGTAGGAAAGGTGGCCAACAAATACATCTATCTAACCTATGAGAGTAGATTAGATCAACTCAAGTGCCCATACTATCAGAAGCTTACAAGGGATCTGCAGGATTCCTTTCACTTGACTTTTACCCAGGCCATCAATGCACTCCACGCCAGGATCTTTCTCAATGGTATCTTGGATGCATTAACTATGGTAGAACCATAGGAGGTAGTAGGTGTTGCAAGGCAGTTGGAGGTTGGGACTAGTGCACCAGTGGTGACTAGTGATAAAGATGCTCAGTCTGCCTCACCCACACAAGAACCACCTAGTCAAAGGTTGGGTGATAGTGGGGCAGGGGAGTATGCTGTTAGGCCCTCCTTGATAACTCACCAAATAGCTGATGAGAACCCTAGTGATATGGGAGGACAGACTCTGATGGATGCTCATGAAGAAATTTCCCAATCTATTTTATCAGAGTCTATCCACCTTGAGGGGGAGTCTCATGCACAAATAGTCAAAGATGGTAACACTCAGACTCTGGCTTCTAATGAAGTCATACTGAAGCAGTCAGAGTCTAGAGTAGTCCCTGAGACTGGAATACTAGAGCCAACATACTCTGAAAAGAAAGAAGATGCTTGTAAGGGTTCAGAGTCTGTTGATGCTCACCCCTTGGTGGAAACCCCTAGCCTTCAGACATTTGAAGGGGTTCCCCTCCATCAAGGTGGTTCAGGTATTGAAGCAGCATTATTATCTCTCAACCCCTCTTCTGTAGGATTCTTAAGTGCACCCTCCAAATTGAGTGAAAAAATATCTGAGAGGCTGGCACTGGTCCAGGAGAAAAGGAGAGGTAGAAAAGGCTGTAGGGAGCCTGAGTGAGAATGAGAAAGTGGGTGCCCAACCCCACTGTGAGAATGAGAGATTAGGGTATCCTGAACCTAGCTTTACTTATTGGGATCAAGAGTTTCCAAAGAGTTGGTCCAATGAGTTGGAGCAGGGGATGGATGAAAATTCATTATTCTTGATTGTGCAGATTGGCAAAAAGGAGGAGGCTCTTACTTCTCAGAAGTCATTTACACAGAGGACCACAACTTCATCTGGTGGATTCTCTAGCAAGGAGAGCAGATAGAGTCATGGAGGCTTTGGTGGATAACACTGTCATTTTAACTGAGGTTACAAAATTGAAGTCAGAAGAACCACTTTTGATCATGCCTATAAGGGCTAGACTTCCAGAGTCTACAGTCTCTAATAACTCTCAGGAGGAGTCAGGGTCTATAGTCCCGTTTGCAGTTTCAGAGTCTACACCACCACCAGAGTCTATACCTCAAATCACAAAGCTTGAGCCTGTTGCTGAAGAGTGCACTTCTGAAGATGATGATCAAGTTACCCCTTCTTTTATCTATTTTGATCAGGTGTTTCCTCAGTCTTGGAAGTCTGCACAGCAAAGAGGCATCAATGATAAAGATTCTTTTGCTTGTATTATGGAAATTCATCAATCTGAAAGGCTTCCAGCTTTTCAAAAAAAGTCCTTTCAACAGGAACATGGTCACTATCCTAGTGAAGAAGATCAAGCACTGGATAGAGAAGTTAAGGTTGAGACAGAGCCTGTTGCTGTCCAATTAGCTGGTTTGGTCAAGGATATTTCCCATATTCAAACCAAACTTACTGGTGTTGATAATACTACTTCTTTGCTCAGTACCAGATTTGACAGAATTCACTCCCTTCAATTATCCAAAGAGGTTGCCTTCAAAGATGCTCTAGTTGCTATCACTACAACTCAAGCCTCTCTCCAAACTTCAGTCTCTGATTTAACCACCAAGGTTGATCCAGTCATTGCAGCACAGGCCAATATCTCAACAGTTCTTGAGCAGATTCTTTTGGCTGTCACCAGTAATGATGATGTCAAAAAGGGGGAGAAGGAGAAATAAGATGAATCCTCCAGGAGAAATAAGGATGATGGTGTTAGTAATTGTGCTCTAGAGACAATACTTTTTATATTTTAAGGAAAATATTTATTATTAAGGATTATGTTTTATTGATTATTATTTATTTATTATGTTTTGTTTACTGCGTAATAAATTGAAAGCATAATAAATGTCCTTGGAATTTTGATACGTATTCTATATCTTTAAGTATGTGACTTAAAAATGAGATTATATGAATAGTATCTTATTCCTAAAATTCCCTAGTCGAGTATTATTATTTAAGGACAATAATAATGCACAAAGACTAGTATGTTTCTTGACAGATGACCACATCTCATTGGTCATTGGTATGGGGATACTAAAGTCAAGAACATAAGTGCATGTATCAATGCATGGCACTGGAATGACCCGCCGTGAGATTCTACATGTTAAGTAAGTGTCATAAGTAATTCTCACTATGATAATGATGTAATGATCCTTAGACCTGAAATCATTATATTTCTATACGAGAATTAATATACTTTGATTACATTAAAAGTTACCTTTGACCGGGTGATGATAAAAGTGGACATTGGGTATATTATGAATCGTAGGAGAAATATGAATGATCTAGATGGAATTTAATCCTCCTAATTTTAGGAGTGATATTATTGGCCTCTTGTTTGAGTGAGACTATGAAATACACGGTCGTGCTCAAATGTTGATTTGATTTTAATAGTCTACTCATCGATCAAGAAAATAAAGATTAAATTATGAAGAGGATGACACGAGACATGCCTTGAGTTTAATCTATAATATCAAGATTAAAGGGATTATATTACATGGAACATTATTCACGAAAGGCTTAATTGAATCACCGATTTATTATTATTACTTGGGTAGCAATGATGTATTACTAGATGCCGCTCATTGTTTACAATTTTAATTAGATATTAAAATTGTTGCCAACGTAATAATAACCTACAGGGTCACACACAAAGAACGCTTGAAGGAGAAATAATTTAAATTATGAATTTAAATTAAATAAGTAATTTATTTTATTTATGATATTAATTAAGTATGACTTAATTAATTATATAAATAGAATAAATGAATTACTTAAACTAATTCCAAAATTAATAATTAATTAATTAAGTGAGACTTAATTAAATAATTTAGAATTTTGGATTATTATTAATTATAATAGGATTATAATTAGAAAACTTATTCCTCTCTCTATATAATCTCTTTATGGACTGATTTAATAATATAGAGATTTTACAAAAACCCTAGCCGCTCTGAGAGAGGAGGAAGATAGAGAGAGAAGAAGTTTTCGGGTGCTAGTACACATCACTCATTCATGAAAAGTGTTCGTGTGGATACCGTAGAGCGTAGATCGCGAGAGCGGGATACGTGGTGATTAAACAAGCTTTGGACCTCCATTAATCTTCCATTAATGAACTGTTAAAGCTTCTAAACGTATTTATTCTTTATCTCCGAATTAAATCTTTTGTTTTCGCATGGATCCTGCGGAGGGTTTCGCTATTTTGATTTATTTTTCGCGTTTATTCTGCTGCGTTAGTGTCATGAAACCCTATAATGGTATCAGAGCTAATTGCGAAACGTTTTAATTCGGTTATGTGCTTAACAGTTTTTGATATATAAGCATGTATGCGATCTATCATGATTTTATATTGATATAATATGTATATGTTTATATATATTATGAATATATGATATTCATATGATGTATAATCATGTGATGATTATGTGTGTTGATGTATGTATATGATACATGTTTGTTCTTATTATGAGAATCGTATTCGATACGAATTCTGAAACGGCTGCCGTAGATTTTTTGAAATCTGTGTCCAATGTCCGATTTTTGCAAACGATATGTGTTTTCTGACTGAAATCGGGTCACTGAGCAATACTGACTTTGTCATCTTTGCGTATGTAAGCCATTAGATGTCGTTACAGCCCCCAAAACGGTGATTTATTATTTTTTGAAAATTATTTAATTTTCTAAAAATTTTGAATATATGTATGTATATTTTATGAATATATGATATTCATGTGATGTATAATCATATGATGATTTTATGTATCACTGTGTATGTATATATGATATATGCTTGTTCTTGTTATGAGAATTGTATATAATACGATTTCTGAAACACCGTCAGATTTGGAGAAATCTGACTGCTGTATCCGATTTTCGTAAACGATATGTGTTTTCTGACTGGAATCGGGCCAATGAACAAAACTGATAGCTTAGCTATCACCGACGGGTCTGTTAGGCGTTTGACGTCGTTAAGGGCCTCGAAATAGCGATTTATTGTCTTCATAAATCTGTTTTTAATTTTCTGAAATTTCGAAATTTGTTATATATGATTATATGATATGATTATATAATATGAGATATATTATATGTGTTATATGATAGCATGGTGGATGGTTATGGCCTAAAGACCCATAGGATAGTGGTTTTGATTTATGGTTTTGGTTTCTAAATACGACTTGCATGTCGTTTATTCATTATAATTTAATTATCTCGAATGTAACTCGAGTTCTTCTTGTAATTTCATTAGAATATTTTTATTTTTATTATTCAATGTAATTATCAATGAAGACTTGCAAGCAAGGAGGCGATCCAAAAGGGGATGATGGAGCAATGAAGAAAGAAGACATGTAATAGATAGTATTTTTAAAACCACCATAGACTGACCTTGATATTTCCATTAGCTTGGAAATATCATATAGGATGGGGTCATAACCAAACACGTTTAATTTACGCACATTACATATATATATATGATTGCATGTATTGGTATGTATGTGTAGATATAATTGAGATGCATGCTTAATATTGATTAATCATGTATGTATTAGATACGACACCCATGCCATGTTTGCTTAAACAAGATAAAATCTGTAACGATTCAAGATTTTAAAATTAACAAACGATCATGATATTCTTGTGTTTATGAAATATGGATTTTTAAAACACGGAATTAAATATGGATTTTTGATATCTATAATTGGGATTTTCTGACAAAAGCGGATATGCGTATTCGTAAGGCTGATGAGTTTTAAGTGTGACCATTGGTATCCTCCATCTACCTGGGAAATGAACAATTTAAGATGTCGATTTGAAATATTTGGTTCAAGGAAAAATTGAGGATCTCTTTATGATGTGATCATGATCGTTATAAATTTTCTAAAACCCCTTAACAAAATATTAAGTTTTACTCGGATGCTTTCCAATGAATGAACACTCATCGAATCCTAGATTGATAAGGGGAAGGACTGTCAGTGGCAGGGGACTCCTATCTATCGTGGTGAGATGCGACGAATATAAACGGTTATATTCAGCCGTTGTATCATTGGGTCTAACTTAACTGAGTCGTCATAATAAGTGAAAATAAATGGTTATATTCAACTATTATGAACTTAGAAGCATAGAGTTTGGTTAAAAGTCTATTAGATAGATAAGATCAATCATTGTTCACCAAACTATCCAAGAATTATATATGATATAATTGACAACTGTTGTCTACCTAAATAATCATTTTCTAAGGACTTCCAGTGGTTGACTTAGGACATGACGAAATATGGATCTTGCCTCACTAGAAAGAATTATGGGATATACTTTCCAAATTAATAGTAAGGGTTATTAGTTTGATAAAAATAGCGGGAGGTATATGATGATATACCATAATCACTTAAACATAATTAATATTAAATTTGCAACCTAGTTTATTTTATGCACTTTAATATTGTAGATATCAAATGATAAACACAAACAACTTCTCTATGCGATCAGTTCTTGAGAAGGACAAGTTGACGAGAATATATTTCCTTGACTGACATAGGAGCTTGATGATCGTCCTCGGGCACCACGATATTAGTCAAATCTCTTCCCCTGCTCTTAAAGTTGAGAATGTAACATGTGCAAATCATAGTGCTTATTGGAAGCAAATTGATGTTGCGACTGATGTTTCATGTCTCATGCTCGCAAATATATGTGCTGAGCTTAAGAAGCAATACAAGCATATAGATGCTTATGAAACGATTGAGCACAAGATATATTTGAAAGGGCACTATACACTTACAAGTAGGGAGAGTGAGACCCGGTTACACCACATGTTCTAAAGATTATAGGGTATAATGAATACCATTGATATTTTGGGTTTCCAGATTGGTCTGGAGACAGTTAGATTTGATCTTACAATCTTAGGACAAATATTATTCTTATTTTGTTATGAACAATAAAGTGAATGAGATTGGTAAAACACCCATTGAGTTGCTAAGCATGTTGAGAACTGCTGAAAGTAATATGATAAATGCATGAACTACTACTATATTGATGGTAAACAAAGGGAATGCAAAAGAGAAAGGAAAATGGAAAGGCAAGGAGAAGATTTGATCTAGTTCCATTGTCAAACCAAAGTCCAATCCCTAAAGCAGACTCTAAAGTCTGAATGAGGTGTTGATAAAGAAGACGATCATCGCTTCTGTGGAAAATTGGGAGGCTGGAAATTAAACTGTCATGCTTATTTGGAAGATCGAAAAAGATGATCAATAAGGGTCAAGCTAAAGGTATCGGGTTGGAATTGGAGTAAAGGTAGTTGCTCTGGTTAGAGGAACTCGTTACTTAACTTTTGGCCTATAAGGAAAATTTAGAACTTGATAATTGTTATAACGTGCTTGCAATTGGCAGGGACATTATTTCAGTTTCTTGTTTGGACAAGAAAGGCTTTTTCATTTTAATTAAATAACAATAGTTGTTTATTCTATTTTGATGATGAGCCTTATAATGTTGCACAAGTAATTAACAATTTATATGTTCTAAAGTGACTCAAATAAAATATTACCTTTGGCACTGTCGCTGAGGCCATATTAATGAGAAACGCATTTCCAGAATACATAAGGATGCATTCATGGATAAGTTTGATTATGAATCATACCAAAGGATACGAATCTTGGTTTATTTGGTAAAATGACTAAAGCTCCTTTTACCGGACATGGTGAAGGGATCATTGAATGGGTATGACTTATACATAGTGATGTATGTGGTCATATGTGTACGATGACAAAAGGTAGATTTTATTAACTTCATAAAATTTACTAATTATTTTAGTAGATACGGATATATGTATCTTTTGAAGAACTAATCCGAATCATTTGAAAAGTTCAAAGACTATAAAGATGAAGTAGAAAATATCAAAGAAAAGTTTTTTGATAGGAGAGATCACACCTTGTTGGACATGGTGCGATCAATGTTGAGTCAATGAATCTTCCAATTAGTTTCTGGGGTTGCACCCTGGAAACGGCTCCACATACACTTAACTGTGTTCCTACTAAATTGGTTCAAAAGACTCCTTATGAGATATGGACTGAGCAACGTCACAGCATGTCATTTATAAAATTTTGGGGATGTGAAGCGTTTGTGAAACGTCTAATCTCTGACAAGCTAGGACCAAAATCAGACAAATGTAATTTTGTGGAATACCCAACTGAAACAAGGGGTTATTCTTTCTATAATCCTTCCGAGAACAAAGTGTTTGTTGCTCGAACTGCTGAGAGACAGTGGGAGGATAATAGATCTCAATGAAGTTTGAGACCCACATGATAACGTTGAACCAGTGGAGGAACCTGAGTAGAATGTACAAGAAAAATAATACTGCTCAAGAAACACAGGTGTTCGTAGGTTTAGTAGGATTCGCCATGAGCCCGAGAGATAATATGGATTTCTCTTGACTCAAGATGGTGATGTGATGCTTGTGGATGAAGATGAGCCTCTCACCTACCTAGATACTATAAACACTCCAGATTCTAAGAGATGGCTGGATGCCATTAAATCTGAGATGGAATCCATGTATACTAATCAAGTATGGACTTTGGTTGATCCACCTGAAGGGGTAAAACTTATAGGGTGCAAGTGGGTTTTCAAGAAGAAGACCGACATGGATGCTAATGTACAGACCTATAAGGCACGATTGGTGGCAAAAGGTTTCAAGAAAATTCTTGGTATTGACTATGATGAGACCTTTTCACCAGTTGTTATGGTCATGTCCATCAGGATTTTGCTTGCTATAGCTGCTTACTATGAATATGAAATCTGGCAAATGGATGTCAAAACCGCTTTCTTAAATGAGAGCCTTGAAGAAGATATGGATGTGTACATGACACACCCTAAGGGTTTTGTTGATCTAAAGGATGCTGGAAATGTATGTAAGTTGCGTCGATCCATTTATGGATTAAAGCAGGCCTCGAGGAGATGGAACATTTGTTTTCATGAAACAGTCAAAAAGAGTTTGACTTTATTCAGAATGAAGATAAAACTTGTGTTTACAAGAAGTTTAGTGGGAGCCATGTGGCATTCCTAGTATTATATATTGATGATATATTACTAATAGGGAATGAAATTCCTTCTCTATAGACTGTGAAGACTTGGTTGAGAAATAATTTCTCAATAAATGACTTAGGCGATGCGACCTATATATTAGGGATCGAGATCTATAGAGATAGATCAAGGTGATTGATCGGCCTAAGTTAGAGTACATACATTGAAAAAGTTTTGCATCGATTTCAAATGCAAAGAGGCTAAAATGGATATGTTCCAATGTCTCATGAGATAGTGATCTCAAAATAATATTTATCCTAAATCATTGGATGATAAGGACCGCATGAGTAAAATTCCATATGCATCAGCAATTGGTTTCATAATGTATGTACTCGTCCTGATGTCTCGTATGATTTAAGCATGACAAGTAGATACCGGTCTAATTCAGGTGAAGGTCACTGGATGACAGTCAAGAATATTCTTAAGTACTTAAAGAGGACTAAAGATTCATTCTTGTTATATGAAGGAGATGTGAAGCTAGTTGTAAGAGGTTTCAGTGATGCTGGTTTCTAGACATACAACGATGATTTAATGTTTCTGTCTGTCTTTGTGTTTTATCTAATTTTATTGAGATGTTGTATGCTGGAATGGTTCACAGCAGATACAATAGTTGATTCTACAATAGAGCCTGAGTATATTGATGTTTGCGAAGCAGCCAAGGAGGCTGTTTGGGCATGTACTTAGGAGATATCACCTAATTAATGAGATTAATGATCAAGGAGATATACATATATGTAAAGTGCATACTAATAATAATATTGCAGACCCACTGACTAAGGCTTTGTCGCAGCAGAAGCATGAAACTCACACTAGTTCTATGAGTATTGGATACTTGGGTAATTGGCTCTAGTGCAAGTGGGAGATTGTTAGTAATTGTGCTCTAGAGACAATACTTTTTATATTTTAAGGAAAATATTTATTATTAAGGATTATGTTTTATTGATTATTATTTATTTATTATGTTTTGTTTACTACGTAATAAATTGAAAGCATAATAAATGTCCTTGGAATTTTGATACGTATTCTATATCTTTAAGTATGTGACTTAAAAATGAGATTATATGAATAGTATCTTATTCCTAAAATTCCCTAGTCGAGTATTATTATTTAAGGACAATAATAATGCACAAAGACTAGTATGTTTCCTGACAGATGACCACATCTCATTGGTCATAGGTATGGGGATACTAAAGTCAAGAACATAAGTGCATGTATCAATGCATGGCACTGGAATGACCCGTCGTGAGATTCTACATGTTAAGTAAGTGTCATAAGTAATTCTCTCTGTGATAATGGTGTAATGATCCTTAGACCTGAAATCATTATATTTCTATACGAGAATTAATATACTTTGATTACATTAAAAGTTACCTTTGACCGGGTGATGATAAAAGTGGACATTGGGTATATTATGAATCGTATGAGAAATATGAATGATCTAGATGGGATTTAATCCTCCTAATTTTAGGAGTGATATTATTGGCCTCTTGTTTGAGTGAGACTATGAAATGCGCGGCTGTGCTCAAATGTTGATTTGATTTTAATAGTCTACCCATCGATCAAGAAAATAAAGATTAAATTATGAAGAGGATGACACGAGACATGCCTTGAGTTTAATCTATAATATCAAGATTAAAGGGTTTATATTACATGGAACATTATTCACGAAAGGCTTAATCGAATCACCGATTTATTATTATTACTTGGGTAGTAATGATGTATTACTAGATGCCGCTCATTGTTTACAATTTTAATTAGATATTAAAATTGTTGCCAACGTAATAATAACCTACAGGGTCACACACAAAGAACGCTTGAAAAAGAAATAATTTAAATTATGAATTTAAATTAAATAAGTAATTTATTTTATTTATGATATTAATTAAGTATGACTTAATTAATTATATAAATAGAATAAATGAATTACTTAAACTAATTCCAAAATTAATAATTAATTAATTAAGTGAGCCTTAATTAAATAATTTAGAATTTTGGATTAGTATTAATTATAATTGGATTATAATCAGAAAACTTATTCCTCTCTCTATATAATCTCTTTATGGGCCGATTTAATAATATAGAGATTTTACAAAAACCCTAGCCGCTCTGAGAGAGGAGGAAGATAGATAGAGAAGAAGTTTTCGGGTGCTAGTACACATCAATCCTTCATGAAAAGTGTTCGTGTGGATACCGTAGAGCGTTGATCGCGAGAGCGGGATACGTGGTGATTAAACAATCTTTGGACCTCCATTAATCTTCCATTAATGAACTGTTAAAGCTTCTAAAGGTATTTATTCTTTATCTCCGAATTAAATCTTTTGTTTTCGCATGGATCCTGGGGAGGGTTTCGCTATTTTGATTTATTTTTCGCGTTTATTCTGCTGCGTTAGTGTCACGAAACCCTACAGATGGATGCAAAGATAGATCAAAGGGAGTTAAAAGGAGGAGAGATAGTGATGATGAAGCTGGTGATAGTTCTCATGGTCCTAGGGGTCCTGATGGTGTGCAACAAAAGTAATCTGGAGTAGCAAAAACTCAAACACATCAGTCAGGGACTAGATATGGGAAATCAGAGTCTAAGTTAGACTCTGATAAGCAAAGAAAGAAGTCAGACTCTGATCAAACCCAAGAACCTTCATACTGGAAATGCAGTCAATCAAATCTGCAACTTAGAGCTAAAGAGAAAACAGGTCTTGGAGATTTTGAAGAATCTGACATTTTCAGAACATCTACTCTAACCAGGAATCCTCAATCCTTGACAGATAGGAATTTTGAGAAGATCACACAGAAGCACTTAAACAAAGTGGTGTCTGCTCAAATTGTTTATAACATTTTGGAAACAAAGATACAAGGAGGTCAGGGAGAAACAGAAAAGGTGAAGAATGAGATGCTGGTTTACTTCTTAGAAGGTGGAAGTGTAAGATGGATTAGTCAATCAAATTTTATCTTTTTCAAACAGGCTGAGGAACTACAGTATATTAGATTCCTATTACAAATTGCTTATGAAGTAAACAAAAGCAAAGAGGCTATCACTCACAAATGGTTCAAGGAGATTAACAGAAAGCTGACTTTGCACAGACAGGCAAATCGACAGATGGGAAAATTTTCTTTGAAATATGTTGATGCTGAGGGAAATGATCAAGCCATGTCATTAGAAGAAAAAGAAGTCAAATTTCAAGAAGGTGTGGGTCATTACTTTGGGTTTCATCCTATGAGTGGGAAAGTTAGTGTTCTAATGTTGAAGGACTTAAAAGATCAAGAAAGCAATCACTACGCCATAAGTGCTCATAGGCAATGCTTTTTAGAAAGCGTTGCACTGAAAACGTTGCGGTAGCTCTGAATTTTTGGGTCTTTTGCAACACTGCTAAAATAGTATTGCATTAGATAAAACTTCGTGTTGCATATTACTCATGGTGTTGCAGTGAATGCAACACTAACGAATGGTGTTGCATTTGCTAATTTTTTTTTATATATAATTAGTGACATGGCAGTGGGCCAGTGCTGATGTGGCAATAAGGGACCCACCACAGGTGACGTGGTAGTGGGGCCCATGCTGACGTGGCTGGTGGGACCCACCAGTGGGCCACCACTGCTGACGTGGCAGTGGGACCCACGCTGACGTGGCAGTGGGACCATGCTGACGTGGCTGGTGGGACCAACCAATGGGCCACCACTGCTGACGTGGCAGTGGGACCCACGCTGACGTGGTAGTGGGCCCACGCTGACGTGGCATGTGGTCCTCAGCATAAGCGTTACATTTAATATGGTAGCGTTGCATTTGGTTGTTTAGTGTTGCCTTTGTATTTTCTAGTCTTTATATAATAATTAGTATAACCCGATTGCTGAATTTATTTTTTTAAATTTTTTTCCCAACGATCCAACCGTACGGATGTTAATATCTGACTATTTTAGTAATGCCATTTTTTTAAAAAAAAATTCCAATTTTATTCTGTGTGATTTTATAGTAGTCAAACGAGACTTTCTCTATAACTAATGTTGTGCTGAATGCTGAATATATTTTTTAAAATTACTTTTTCGACGATCGAACCGTACGGATGTTAATATTTGACTATTTTAGTGGTGCCCATTTTTTTTTAAAGAATTTTCAGTTTTATTCTATGTGATTTTATACTAGTCAAACCGGTCAAACGAGACTTTCTCTATAACTGATGTTGTGCTGAATGCTGAATCTATTTTTTTAAATTTCTTTTCCGACGACGAACCGTACGGATGTTAATATATGACTATTTTAGGGGCGCCAATTTTTTTTTTAAAAAATTATGTTTTATTCTATGTGATTTTATACTAGGCAAACCGGTCAAACGAGACTTTCTCTGTAACTAGTATTGTGCTGAATGCTGAATTTATTTTTTTAAATTTCTTTTCCGACGATCGAACCGTACGGATGTTAATATCTGACTATTTTAGTGACACCAAATTTTTTTAAACAATTTACAGTTTTATTCTATGTGATTTTAAACTAGTCAAACCGGTCAAACGAGACTTTCTCTGTAACTAGTATTGTGCTGAATGCTGAATTTATTTTTTTAAATTTCTTTTCCGACGATCGAACCGTACGGATGTTAATATCTGACTATTTTAGTGACACCAAATTTTTGTAAACAATTTACAGTTTTATTCTATGTGATTTTAAACCAGTCAAACGAGAAGGTCTCTATAACTAATGTTGTGCTGAATGCTGAATCTATTTTTTAAAATTTCTTTTTCGATGATCCAACCGTACAGATGTTAATATCTGACTATTTTAGTGGCGCCAGTTTTTTTTTTTTTAAAATCAATTCAGTACTTATATGTATTTTATGTATTTTAATAATTTTTTCCCACTAATTATATGTATTTTAATAATTTAATAATTGCCCCTAATTATAACATTTCCCTCTATTATTTTCAGTACTTAACATTTTTCCCCCTCTTCTCACTTTCTCGCAGCCTCTTTCACAGCCTCTTCTCAGCCTAACCCTAACTCAAAAACACTACCTCGACTGCTCAGCCTCTTCACAGCCTCCTCTCAGCCTCTTCTCACAGCCTCTTCTAACAACCTCTTCTCCCTTCTCACAGCCTCTTCTCACAGCACTCACGACACTACCTCGACTGCTCGACTGCTCTTCAACTCGTGATTTATATGTTCGATTAGGGGAAGAATAGCTCGATTGAGTGGAAGAATAGCTCGATTGAGTGGAAGAATAGCTCGATTACAGCCTCTTCTCATCTGGTATGTTAATTTCTTGGCTTCTCAACTAAACCCTAGTCTTCTAAACTGTGATTTATATGTTAATTTATGTATATGTGTGTGTGTTTGTGTACGTGTGTGTGTGTATGTGTGTGTGTCTGTATGTGTGTATATGTGTGTGTATGTATATATGTATCTATACATCTATATATTAATTTTGTGCTTTGATGTTTATGATTGAATTAGATCTGGAAATCACTTGTATTGTTTGTTATTATCTGTTTGTGTATGTGTATATTGATTTAGTACTGTATGCTATGTGTTTGATAATTTGACTTTTTATAAAAATGTAGCTGTGAAATTGTTAATTATTTAGTTAAGATGAGTTGTTTTTAAAAATGTAGCTGTAAAAATGTAGCTGTATATACGCAGTGGCTCATAGTGGCTGATTGTTTAAAGTTTATTCTTCAACTGGCTTACCATGTATTTGTCTCATATCTTTTAATCCTATTTTTTTCCCTTTGTAGACAAGGAGTTGGTACCTAGGTTTAGTGTTACTAGGCAACACAGAGATTATCGTGATGGATAATGAGTATGCAGTTTGGATAGGACTTCCAAGATACCGTGTAGAATATATAAATGGGATAAAAGCTTTCCTGCAAAATGCTTTTCCCATTTTTAGCAAAGGCGATGAGATGAAGTGCCCATGCAAATGTTGTATGGATCGTAAATGGCATCGTCAAGATGTCATTTATGATCATCTGGTTTGCAGTGGCCCATCTCCATTACATATCAAATGGATTTGTGAAGTTTCACATACGAAAACAGGAGTTAGTGATGACTTCATGGATTGTGAAACAGGGTTTGATTTTGGGGATAATTTAGACTCAATGTTTAATTGTACGGGTAAGAAGTTTGAAAATCTGAGAGAGTGTGAAGATGGACCAAATGCAGAGGCTAAGAAATTTTATCATCGTGTTAACGAGGGCAAACAACCATTATATCCTGGTTGCACTAATTTTTCTCGATTAAGTTTCATAATCAAGCTTTATCATTTAAAGTGTGTTTATGGAATTAACGAGTCTGCCTTTGGGGAATTACTAAAGTTGATAAAAGAAGCTTTTCCGCATGCCCACCTGCCCTTGTCCTTCAATGCCGCAAAAAATGTAATTAGAAATTTAGGTCTCGATTATCAAAAAGTACATGTATGCCCAAATAGTTGCATGTTGTATTGGGCAGAAAATGAAGATAAAGATGTTTGTCACACTTGTGGTGTTTCGAGGTGGGTTATAGAAGAAAAGAAAGGCAATGCTGCTAATAATGATCCAGAGAAAATCATTCACAAAGTGCCGACAAATGTAATGAGATACTTTCCACTAATACCAAGGCTACAAAGGATGTTTATGTGTAAAGATTTTTCAAAGCTTATGACCTGGCATGTAGTGGGACGAAAAGAAGATGGTAAACTAAGACATCCGGCTGATGCTGAGGCTTGGAAGACGATGAATGCTCATTATCCAGATTTTACGTTGGAAAATCGTAATATTAGGTTGGGTGTAGCAGCTGATGGATTTAACCCTTTTCGTTCGATGAATTTGAGTCACAGTACATGGCCAATTTTGTTGGTAAACTACAACCTTCCACCTTGGTTATGCATGAAACAAGAAAATTTGATTCTTTCAACATTGATATCTGGTCCAGATTCTCCAAAGAATAATATTGACGTGTACATGCAACCTTTGATTGCGGAGTTAAAAGAGCTGTGGAATGTTGGTGTCGAAACTTACGATGCCTTAACTGATAAGATCTTTAATTTACGTGCTAGCGTCTTGTGGACCATTAGCGATTTCCCTGGATATGCTATGTTGTCGGGTTGGAGCACAAAGGGGAAACTAGGGTGTCCAGTATGCCATTACGAGACTTCTTCCAATTATTTGAAACATAGTCGAAAAATGTGTTACATGAACCACAGAAAATTTCTTGATCCTGCACACAAGTGGAGGATGGATAAGAGAAGATTTAATGGCGAAATTGAAATGGGGCACACTCCTGAAATTTTAACAGGAACTGATATTGAAGAGTTGTTGGTGGGTTTTGAAAATAAATTTGGGGCTAACACCAAGAAAAAGGGTAAAAATGATTGCCCTTTTAAAAAGAAATCAATATTTTTTGATTTGCCATATTGGCGTCATAATCCACTTCGACACAACCTGGATGCAATGCACATAGAGAAGAACATTTGCGACAATATATTAGGGACTTTACTTAATATAAGTGGCAAATCGAAGGATCATATAAATGCTCGTTTAGATTTACAGGAATTGGGTATAAGAAGGCCCCTTCACCCTGTTGAATCTGATGATGGAAAACACATTGAAATTAGAGCAGCAATATTTGATATGACCAACAAGGAGAAGGAAATTTTTTGCTCAGTATTGAAGAATGTCAAACTGCCTTATGGTTCTGCCTCTAATATCAGCCGATATGTTCACTCAAATGAAAGAAAGATCTTGGGGCATAAGAGTCATGATGCACATTTCATCCTACATTATTTATTACAATTTGCTGTGAAAAAATCATTAAAACCCGAGGTTGCATTGCCGCTGATTAGGTTTAGTGCATTTCTTAGAGGGTTATGGAGCAAGGTTATTGAATTGGATGATATTAGAAGGTTGCAAAAAGAAATTGTCGAGATACTTTGTCAATTTGAGATGATTTTTCCACAAGCCTTTTTCGATATAATGGTTCACTTGCCTGTTCATTTATGCAGAGAAGTCGAATATGGTGGACCACAACACCTTCGGTGCATGTTTTCTATTGAACGGTATCTTGGAAAGCTGAAATCCTATGTTCGAAATAGAAGTAAACCGGAAGGTTCCATTGCAGAAGGTTACTTAGCAGAAGAGTGTGTGACATTTTGTTCAAGATTTTTGGGTGTTGAAGGAGGAACTGAAAATACCATGTATTCGACAGATTTTGAAAGATGTACAACGGATGTGGAATATCATATTGGCTCAGTGAGGAATAAAGAAGGAAAAATATTTAAATTAAAAGATTTAGAGTGGAAGGCAAGTCATCGTTATGTATTGTTTAATTCTGATAATAAAGAAATTGAGACTTTGATCGAGTAAGTTTTTAAGTCCTTATTTCATATTAGATTGTTTGTACTCAGTAATATAAAATCAATATCTACATTACTAATTCAACTCATTTCTTAGACTGATTATACTTAAACTTTTTGTAGGGGCCATCGAGCTTTAGTGGATGGTCATGCAAATTCTAAAAGATTCAAAAGGGAACGAATACACACCGAAGAGTTTTGGGAATGGTTAAAAGAACAAGTTCTAACGAAAGATAACATTTCAAGAGAATTAGAGGTTCTTGCATTGGGTCCTAATCGAAGAGCTAAGAGGTTTCGCGGCTATGTATTAAATGGATATAGATACCATACGAAGTCCCGAGATTCTCGATGCACCACACAAAATAGTGGTGTATTTTTTACTGCTGAAACCACTAGCTTTGCTAGTTCGAAAGATCAAAACCCAATAGTTGGAGATGTCAACTACTACGGATCAATCGAAGAAATTTTTGAACTTGATTATTGGGGTGTTTTTACAGTCGTCCTTTTTAAGTGTTGTTGGTACCAAGAAGAGAAAGACTCATATGGATTTACTCGAGTAAATTTTAATAAATCATGCCACAAATCGGATCCTTATGTCTTGGCTTCACAAGTACAACAAGTATTTTATGTGGAAGATCCAATTGATAAGATGGTAAATTATGTTATTAAGAAATTACCGAGGGACTGGTGTGATAATGGAAATCAGAATGCAAGCGAAGAAGATATAAAAAATCCTCATCTATATGATATTCACATTGGCAGTGGAATTGAAGCTGAAGTTGCTGATGGGAGTTGGTTTAGAGATGATGTCCCCCTAACGCAAATACCCATTTAGTCTTCTTTAGTCAAAGAAAACCCTACCGCTTAATGCATATTTATCTAAAAATGACATTGCTTTATTTTGGTGATATATTTTGTGTTAGATTTTAATGAAATTGGCGCTCTGATTTTGATTTACTTTACTGTTTTTTATGTTGGTGATATATTTTGTGTTTGATTTTGGCGCTAAAGATCTGCTATCCCCTTGCTATTATCATCTGTTTGTCTAAGTTTATAATGTTGTCCTTTGTCATTTTATAATATAGATGTTCATGGTTCTAATCTGTTCATTTTATACAGGATGGACGAAAGAAATCTGAATGTCAGGTTGCACTACACTGGAGCATTTCAGAAGACAAATTATATTGGTGGAGAATCTTTCCTTGTAACGCGCGTTGATGTCGAAACATTCTCATATACTGTACTGATGGAGTATGTAAATGATTACCTTCATTTCTCAGAAATTGGAGGAATTTACATTAGTAAAGGCAAGTGGGGTGGTTGGAAGCTGGTGACAAATGACAAAGAGTTGTTTGAATATATACATGGCTGTGAAAATGAAGAAGAAGTACATTTTTACATTGACAATACTATTGACAAAGATATCGAGCCATTGCCTCAAATGCAACCACACGTAATCATACGGCCAAGGAAAAATCTGATTCAAGGTATATATATATATATATATATATATATATATATATATATATATATATATATATATATATATATATATATATATATATATATATATATATATATATATATATATATATATATATATATGTATGTAATATTTAGGTCATCTTGCAGAATGTACATGATTCAAAGTATTTATATATCTGTTGTTGCAGGTTCTGCTAAGAAACCAGCAAAACGTAAATTTGTTACCACACATCAACTCCAACAGAAGCATAAGCAAATGATTAGGAAATCACCTCGTCTTCAGGTGGGTAAAAGAGAGAATTTTCCACCAGCGCCAGAAATGAAGGAAGGAAGTGTGAGAAGGAAATTATATGCAGAAGATGATTCAAGTGAAGGAGCATCTGCTGATGTGGAGGTACTTTCAAATGTAAAATATAAATAAACAATTGTGCTTTGAATCTTTTATTTATATCTTGAACCGTAAATCCAAGAACATCATATCGGGACTTGTTTTTTGAAAGATAAAATTAGGACTTATATTTACTCATATTTGCATCTTAAAACCCTTATAATCAGTTAACCTGTTAATGGTCTGCTTAGTAAAATTTTAGTTGTTTCCTGCTCATCCTTTTGTTATCGGAGAATATCAGGAATCCAAACATAAATATTTTACTAATTGCTTGTAGGAGCTGCCACCACCCCCACCACTAACACAATATGAAATAGAGAGATGTGAAACGATTAGAAAAAATGACGAAGTTTGTGCAGCACTTGGGTTGAGTTCATTAGTTGCTGGTCTGAAACAACAAACTGCTACAAAAAATATAAAAGAAAAAGGCAAAGATGATGAGTACATTCCTGCTGATGAGGCCACGGACAATAGTGCTGAAACACCGAAGGTACATAAAAATAAGATATTTACGGCTTGTTATTTGTTTTATGCCCATAAAAACTGTGAAACTAAATATTTTTCAACTTCGCATGAATTGTAGAGAATCAAACCTACCAAGGCAAATGCAGTCAAGAATAAATTGAAGATGATTATGCCTGGCCCGAGAACTCGTTCGCGAGTCAATGCTGTTGCTGACACGGTGAATGAGTCGGCACACTATTCCAGTGCAACCGAGACAGAGCAGAGGAAATCTGTTGAGAGGGACGAGCCGAGTTCATTTGTTATAAAACCGACATTCAGTAAAGTGCTTAAAGAGTCAAGTAACGTTGAAGCTAGTGGTTCCATGGCTGCTTATTTAGCATTGCGAGAACGTCAAAAGAAGAATATTGCATCTCTAACAATTGAGGATCTTACTGAATTGAACTTGAACAATATTGCAGCTGATGAAGTTAAAAAAGGTAATGTGTATGTCACATATCCTTGCTCAGTTAAAATTTGTGTTAAGTCATCCATGACATTAATTCTTGCTTTTTTTTTTGTAGTTGCTCCTAGGAAGCCTAGAGGACGGACAAAATTGACCAAGGTCTATAAAAGGAGTGTTGATGAAAAAGTTTTTATTAATTTGAATGCTCGGGGGCAACCAATTTCAGATGATCCAAAAGTTTTAACCGAGCTTAGTAATTTTGTGGGGACACTAGCAAGGGAACATGTCCCACTTACTTACATAAATTGGCATGTTGTTCCCGAAATATTGAAGAAAAATATGTGGGAGAAGACTCTGGTAAAATCTATTGCCTTGCTAAAAGTTTAGATAATTTAAACAATGTTTCCTTTGTTCATTACTAGGGTATGCTGTGTATATTTGTCGATTGTGTTCATATTATAATAATTAAGCTTGTACTTTGTTAATAATATGTAAGCAGCAAGCCTAATTAATAATTTTTTATTTTTATGTTTGATATATTGTAGGATAGGTATGTTATTCCGGAAGAAGGACAGCGGTGGGTATACGAGACGCTTAACGATGCTTGGAGGGTTTACAAGTGTCGTATAAAGACTAAGCATTATAAAAGATATGAAACCGATGAGGAAAGGTTGGAGAAAAGGTCTGATGACATTCCACTGGAGGATTTCAAGATTCTCCTCAAGTATTGGGGAGATGAAGAAGTTAAGGTACTGTTAAATGCAAATTTCAAACATAATGTATTCTTGCCGAAACTTGATTGCAATTAATTTAAATGATAATCAAAGTGGCAGATGATAAACTTTATTTAGCAAGAAAAGAAAAAAACACAAATTTAACAAGTTTCTTGATACCGATCTATATCTTATCATCTATTATGGCTTTTTAATTTTTTTTCCAGTCACTAGCTGAAGAAAATTCAGTGCGTCGTCATGGATATACTGAGACGCACACTATGGGTCCCAAAACTTTAGCCCAAGTTAGACAAAATTTGGTATGTGTCCTAAAACTTATTTTTGTGAGTACTGTGATATACAGTATTTATGCAGTTTTCTAAATGTGAAAAGTTGTGTTTATTTATATATTACACCATCTCAATACTTGCTCTTGTAAATGTGAAAAGTCTGTAATTATTCAGATTTACAACACATTCATAGTTTGATTCCAGTACTAATTATTATGCATGTGTACATATCAAAAATCTCACATAAGAAGTATGTTAATGGGTACCTTGTTATGAAAGATTGGTAAATGATTTTTTTGTGCGAGTTGAGTTGTTTTCTACTAAGTTTTATAATTTTGAATAACTATAAATTTGGTATGTGTTATTCTATACATGACAGAAAAAGGCTGACCCGAAACATGGCTCACCATCTGATGCGAAAGTATTTTTGGAAACTCGTCAGCGGAAACCAGGCCGGCGTTATAAGAACAATGCAGATGTACTGAAATCCAGATTTGTAAGTACATTTTATCATATAGAAGCAATCTCAATTCATGTTTTGTTTCAAATATTGATGTACCCTTTTCTTACAGACTGAAATCAATAAGATGATCACTTCGGGAAAAGATGGCGATGCAGATAATATGGTTTCTAAAGATAAGTCTCATGGACGAAACTGGCTGGTAGGAAGGGGAGGTAAAAATGCTCGTCCGACATCAACTACACCTGCTCCTACAGACAACTATGTACAAGAGTTGGCCTCAAAGATCAGGCAAGAAATTGAGAGTGAATTTGATGCCAAGATGAATAGGAAAGTGCAGGAGAACAATGCATGGATTTTGAAGAAACTTCAAGACTCTAACCCTGAGCTCAAATTTGACATTACAGACTTTTGTGCTACCATGTCAAGTGATCAAGATGACAACGACACTCCTCTTACTCAACGCGGCACTCCTGTTACTCAAAGCGGCACTCCTGTAACTCAAGGCGATGCTTCTTTATAGACTATAAATAGTCTATAAATAGTCTACAAATCTGCCGAAGATGAAATAAACTACCAAAGTATGTTAATTCTATACTTTGGTAGTTTATTTCATCTTCGGCAGATTTGTTAATATTGGTAGTTTATTTTGGTACGTAATTTGATAGATTATTTTGGTAGTTAATTATCTATCATGGTTGGTTGTTTAGGTAAATTGGATGTTTATGGTATTGGTTGTTTAGGTAGATTTGATGTTTTTGGGATTGGTTGGTTATTGGATATGTGACTAGGTCTTTTTATGGGATTGATGTCTGTACAAACAGGTTCTGGCAAAAAATTTATTAAAAGTGTTGCCTTTTGCTTTTATAAGTGTTGCATTATGAATATTTAGTATTGCAATATATTACAATACACTGTTGCCAATGTTAATGTTGTTGTTGCAAGGCTTTCAATTCAGTGTTGCATTTTACCAATTCATTGTTGCATTTTACCAATTCAGTGTTGCTGAAGGCTTTCAATTTAGTGTTGCATTATATCATAAAAGTGTTGCATAAGATCAGGCCCCACTACTGACGTGGCACTGGGGGGCCCACTGCTGATGTGGCACTGGGAGGCCCCACTGCTGACGTGGCACTGGGGGGCCCCACTGCTGACGTGGCACTGGTGGTCCCCCATTGCTGACGTGGCATGTGGGCTCCACTCCTGACGTGGCACTATTGGGCCCTACTGCTGACGTGGCACTGGTGGGCCCCACTGCTGACCTGGCACACAATTGTTTCAGCTTTACATTTAAAGCAACACTAAATTTTGTTGCATTTATACCCTGGTGGTGTTGCCTTATGACCAATATGCAATACTTTCAGCGGTGTTGCATTACACAACAAAAGCGTTGCATTATAGGTCAAAGGCAATGGTCGCAGATGCAACACTCAAAAAGTGTTGCCTTTTTCAATTTCAGGCCTAAGGCAACACCATTTGGCACATAAGGCAACATCAGAGAGCATTGCCTATGAGCACTTATGGCGTAGTGAATGCAATTGATCTGAGAGCAGCTTACTGTCAAATCAAATGTTCAAGTGAAGAAATGAAGAAATTGAAGAAAATTATTGGTGAAGCTCTTGCAATTGTGGAGGACAATATGCTCAATTCATTTTTGAAGAATAATCCAGCTTTTGAGAAGATTAAATAAGAAAGTAATTCTTTTTCCCTTATAATTCATATATACTATTCTAGATTAATAGTTTTATTCTTTAGTTTTGACATCATCAAACCTTGATTTATGCTTAAATTTTATAAAGCATAAATAGGGGGAGATTGTTAGGAATATATTCAATTGATGATGTCCAAAATACTAGAACAGGGTCTAGAGTAGTTTATCTGTAATAAGTCTTTCTAGTCTCTGAAATGTATAATCAGAGTCTAGATAGTCAACATTCATGTTACTTGTACTTAGAAGAATTTCTGTAGAAAGTGAAACTAGAGTCTGCATAAAGATCAGAGTCTAGAAAGTAATCAGAGTCTATAGACTATCAGAGTCTATAGACTATCAGAGTCTATGATCTATCAGAGTCTACATATGATCAGAGTCTGAAGATTTCAGAGTCTATACAGTTAAAGTTAAATTTGGAAGAAGATCACAGGAATGGAAAGTCTTCGAAAATCAAGACAAATATATTGCAGATATGCTATGGGAAAGAAAGAGAATTCTACAAGGAAACTGTCAACTAATAATTAGGAATTATATTCCTAATGTAATTTATCTTTCTGTTATTAGTTGATAGGCAGCTCTCTATATAAACTCTATGTAACCTAATTGTAAATATGTCGAAGCATAATTGTCTGAGTAAAAGTTTGTGAGAGCATAGAGATAGAGAGAGTTGCTGTGATAAACACAGAGAAGCTGCTAGGGTTTGTGTACACCCTAGGAGAGTTTTGTATTTACAAATCAATAATACAAACAGTACTTATTCATATCTTTATGTTTGAGTTTTGTTCTTAATTTGATTTTAAATCAAGCAGAAAAGACACACAAGTATTCAACCCCCCCTTCTACTTGTGCAACTGGGAAAACAATCCATAAGAGCATCTTGAACTCTTTTAGGTTTTTCTTGAGATAGAAAGATGTTATACAAACACTCATTTTGAGTAGCACTTCTTGTCTTGACACCATCTTCTGCATTTCCAATTATTAGTTCAAATGGATGGCTTTTTGTCCATTTTCTTTGAGGAGGCAAATTTTTTCTTGATGATGAGGCTTCATGATCATTAGTATTGTACTCAAATTGATTTGAATTTTTGGATTGATTTTGAAACCCTCCCCCTGAATTGGATACCCTAAATGTAGAGTGTTGATTATCCATTGAAGAATTATCAGTTGATGGATTTCTGTCAACTGATAAATTATCCATTGATGATGTAACATCAACTGATATTGGGTTTTTGAGTACTTGTGATTTTATAATTTTTGCTTCATCATCATCATCTACATCATTTGATTCATTCTCAAAATGCAGTGTGTCATGATTTCCTTCATCAAATAGTCCTTGAATCTTTTTATCATCAAATACTATGTGTACAGATTCCATAACAATGTGTAGTCTAAGATTATAGACTCTATAGGCTATGCTTGATAGTGCATACCCAACAAATATAGCTTCATCAGCCTTGGCTTCAAATTTTTCCTAGGTTTTCATCTTGATTCCTTAGCACATAACATTTACAGCCAAAGACATGAAGAAACCCCACTTTTGGCTTTTTGTCTTTCTTGATCAATTGATAAGGTGTCTTTCCTTGAGTTTGATTCACTATGGAGATGTTTTGAGTATAGCATGATGTATTAATGGCCTCAGCCCATAAATATGTTGGTAGTTTAGCATCTTCCAACATAGTTCTAGCTGCTTCAATCAATGTCCTATTTTTCCTCTCAACTATTCCATTTTGTTGAGGTGTCCTTGGTGCAGAGAAGGTGTGTATGATTCCTTTAGATTCACAGAACTCTTTCAATGTGGAATTCTTAAATTCTGTTCCATTATCACTTCTTATTTTCTTTACATCCAATCCAATACTTTTCTCAACTTCTCTTATGTGCTTGATGATGAGATTATTGGCTTCATCTTTTGAATGCAGAAAATAAGTCCATGTGAATCTTGAAAAGTCATCCACAATGACTAAAGCATACTTCTTCTTTGCAATGGACATAGTATTTACAGGACCAAACAAATCCATGTGTAATAATACAAGGGCTTCTCAATTGATGATTCCAATTTTGACTTGAATGATGCCTTTCTTTGTTTTTCTTTCTGACAGGCATCACATAGTCCATCCTTGACAAATTCCATTTGTGGTAATCCTCTCACTTGATTTTTCTTGACCAACTGATTCATGGCTTTGAAATTTAAGTGAGTTAATTTCTTGTGCCATAGCCAACTTTCATTTATACTTTCCTTAGAGAGAAGACAAGTCATTGAGTCTGCACTTGTTGAGTTGAAGTCAGCTATGTACACATTTCCTTTTCTATTCTCAGTCATAACCAGGCTTCCATCTTTCTTGTTGGAAATTATGCATGCTTCAGTTGTGAAGAAAACTTTATTTCCATTATCACATAGTTGACTTATGCTTAACAAATTGTGTCTTAAGCCATTAACTAATGCAATAGGTTCAATGATGACATTCTCTTTTGAAATCAAGCCATATCCCATGGTGTATCATTTACTGTCATCTCCAAAAGTTAGCACAGGGCCAGCTTTCCCCTTAAACTTTGTGAGCAGAGATTTATCTCCAGTCATGTGTCTTGAACACCCACTGTCCAAGTACCAAAGATTTCTTCTTTTTCCCTGCACACATCCAAAAACAATAAAGTTGATTTTGGTACCCAAGTTGCCTTGGGTCCTTTCTTATTAGTTGTTATCTTTGGTTTGGTTTCCAATTTTTGTACATTTGGTTTAGGTGGTTTTACTTCCACTTCAACCTTAGGTGTTGGTTTCTTCACCTCAGGATTCTCAGTGCTAATATTTGGAATATTCATGCTTGCAGAATTAGAGAAATTTGGAGCATGAAAATTGTTATGCATATTCCAGGGTATAGCAGGCATATTCATGTTGGTAAATGCAAGATATGAATTAAACATAAGGCATTGATGCATATTAAGCATGAATAGTATGATGATCAACTAAATGAGGATAAACAGAATTAGAATGTATGTTAGATATAACAGACACATTGGTTATTGCAGGCATAATGAACTTGCATTGCACAGACAAGTGATTCTTACTACCACACTTAACACATATCTTTCTAGGAGCATACTTGTCAGGTGTGTACTTAGTGTGCTTGTTTATGTCTACTTTACCATTTCTTTTCTTCTTCTTCTTTTCATTTGGCTTAATATTAGGCTCTATCTTTTCTAAATTTTCCTTCAATTGATCTTTAGATAAGAACCCTATATTAGCCTTTTCAACTTTGACTTGAGATTTAGAGGAGCTACCTTCTTTTACAAATTTAACAAGTCTGTTAAGCTTGGTTTTTAAGATAAATTGCTTAGCAGTTGATGATTCCTCAATCGATGGATAATTATCCATTGGGATAACATTATCAATCGATGGATAATTATCCATTGGGATAACATCATCAATCGATGGATAATCCTTATCAGTTGATTCAGGATTAGTAATTGATTGCTTCTTTTCCAAGGATTAATTCTCATCAATGGCTAATTTATTAAGAGTCTCAGGCAGCACGGTGAAAGAATTTGTTGCATGTATGTCATTCATCTTTTTTCTAGCTTTACTTGACATGTTCCATCCATCAATGGTTCTTAGTTCTTCTTCCAATTTTTCTTTCCAATTTTTTATTTCCTTTTTACACTCAACTAGCTCTTTTCTAGCATCTCTATTTTCTACCTTGAGTCTGTCCATTTGCACTAGCTCACTCTCTAGATAATTGTTTCTTTCAGTGAGAGTTTCTAACGTGATTTTGAGGCTAGTGTTCTCTTTGTTTAAGGACTCAGATAGGACTTAAGAGTGACATGCAAATTATACAATTCATTTGACATTTCAGTAATTGTAATATTGCATTCATCTTTGGATAACTCAGATAGATTTGTAGAAATTACCTAATTGCTAGAAGAACTAGCTTCCTGGTCATCATGATTGGCCATTAGTGCAAGGTTGATGTATTCTTCTTCTTCAGAATCATCCTTAGCAGCCCAGTCCTTTTCTTCTGTTACAAAAGCCTTCTATCTTTGTTTGAGCAAGTCAAAGTACTTCTTCTTATAGTCAATACCATCACTAAACTTTGACTTCTTCTCCATTTTTGGCTTTCTGCATTCATTAGAAAAATGACTAGCTAATCCACAGTTAAAGCATTTGAATTGAGTCTTGTCAACAAGATTTTAGCCTTGTTGATTGTCTCTCTTGAACTGAGATCCAGGCCTTTGCATGGGATCCCTCTTGAATTTGAGTTTTGAAAATTTTCTTGATAGAAAAGCCAAATGTTCATCTATTTCGCCCATTTCATCCTTGGTGTATGAATCATCATCCTCAACTGTTTCTTTTCCTTTCCCAGTTAAAGATTCATCATAGCTTAACACCATTTGCACTATTGCCATGACATTCTTTCTTCCCTTCTTTGACAGCAACATCTTCACCAGATTCTGCAACTTGCTTATCCTTGACCACCAAGGCAACAGACTTGTCTCTCTTCTGACTTTTCTCAATTTCATCATCTTGCTGTAGTTCCAACTCATAGGTTTTCAAGATTCCATACAGCTTGTCAAGAGTATATTCTTTAAAGTCAAGAGACTGTCTTATAGAGACAATCATTGGTTTCCATTCCTTGGGTAATGTTACAGATTAAAAATGAGGTGTATTTAATACGTATTTAATGTTATGGTTTGGGGGAGCTTCAAGCTTTAATGGCTACACTAACGTTTCGTGACTAAACTCAGGGCCTCGTTAACTGCCTACGTATCTCAGTTCGTATGAGAATCAAGCCAAAAAACGTAGTTCTAATGTTGAGGGGTTAGGCCCTTTATATAGGCGCATGGAGGCCTTGGAATTAGATTAGAGTTAGGAGACTTGGGGGCCAAGTCTCTTAGCAGCTGGGGTATCCAAAACCTTATAGGAATGAGAGTCCTTGTTGGACTCTTCCCACGTTTGGGTTTCTAGATCCTTCTAGGATAAAGGCCTTCAACAGACTTCTTGGGCCTTTACTGAGCCTTTATTTATTAATTACAAAATTAATTAATAACAAAGGCTTAATGGGCCTATGGCTTCAACAGAGCTTGTGGGCTGGACTTAAAAATCCAGTTGACCCTAGGATTTATTTTCCTAGTTCGTTTTGAGGGCCCAAGCCTTTGGACCATAACAGGTCTAATTAATGAAATAATGAATGCTATATTTATTATTTCCTCAAGGTTATTTTTGCCCATATCATTTGCCCCCCAACTTTTGGGAAAACTTCGTGAGTTTTCATAAAAGTTTTACAAAGGGTCTTCAGTACCTTATCGGGCTTTTGACTCGTTTCAGTCAATTTTATCTTTTAAAGAATCAATATTATATAAATTGGTCCCCAAAGGACTTTTACTCGTAGCTAATTTGCCAAAGATGATTTCCACATTCCTGCCCTAAATCGACCTTGATCGGGATTAATATCGTCCTGGATTGGAGTCGATTTCGACCAGGATTGGAGGGCCGAGGTTGATTTCGACCTTGTTTGAGGTCGAAATAGGCCTCAAAATATCTTGAAGTCGAAATAGTAGTTTGAGGTCGATTTCGACCTGGATCGAGGTCGAACAGGACTTCAAAACACCTCGAGGTCAAACATAGTGACTGAGGTCGATTTCGACCTGGATCGATATCGAACAGGACTTCAAAACGCCTCGAGGTCGAACATAGTGATTGAGGTCGACTTCGACCTAGGTCGAGGTCGAACAGGACTTCAAAACTCGTCGAGGTCGAACATAGTGATTGAGGTCCATTTCGACCTGGATCGAGGTCGAACAGGACTTCAAAAGGCCTCGAGGTCGAACATAGTGATTGAGGTCGTTTTCGACCTGGGTCGAGGTCGAACAGGACTTCAAAACTCCTCGAGGTCGAACATAGTGATTGAGGTCGATTTCGACCTGGATCGAGGTCGAACAGGACTTCAAAATTCCTTGAGGGCCTCAAGGCCTTTTATTTTCGACTTGGATTGAAGTCGAAATAGACCTCAAAATTCTTTGAGGTCGAAATTTCTTGAGGGCCTCATGGCCTTTTATTTTCGACTTGGATTGAAGTCGAAATAGACCTCGAAATTCTTTGAGGTCGAAATCCCTTGAGGGCCTTATGACCTTTAATTTTCGACTTGGATCGAAGTCGAAATAGACCTCAAAACTCTTTGAGGTCGAAATCCCTTGAGGGCCTCATGGCCTTTAAGTTTCGACTTGGATTGAAGTCGAAATAGACCTCAAAACTCTTTGAGGTCGAAATCCCTTGAGGGCCTCATGGCCTTTAATTTTCGACTTGGATCGAAGTCGAAATAGACCTCAAAACTCTTTGAGGTCGAAATCCCTTGAGGGCCTCATGGCCTTTAATTTTCGACTTGGATCGAAGTCGAAATAGACCTCAAAACTCTTTGAGGTCGAAATCCATTGAGGGCCTCATGGCCTTTAAGTTTCGACTTGGGTCGAAGTCGAAATAGACCTCAAAACTCTTTGAGGTCGAAATCCCTTGAGGGCTCATGGCCTTTAAGTTTCGACTTGGATCGAAGTCGAAATAGACCTCAAAACTCTTTGAGGTCGAAATCCCTTGAGGGCCTCATGGCCTTTAATTTTCGACTTGGATCGAAGTGGAAATAGACCTCAAAACTCTTTGAGGTCGAAATCCCTTGAGGGCCTCATGGCCTTTAAGTTTCGACTTGGAATGAAGTCGAAATAGACCTCAAAACTCTTTGAGGTCGAAATCCCTTGAGGGCCTCATGGCCTTTAAGTTTCGACTTGGATCCAAGTCGAAATAGACCTCAAAACTCTTTGAGGTCGAAATCCCTTGAGGGCCTCATGGCCTTTAAGTTTCGACTTGGATTGAAGTCGAAATAGACCTCAAAACTCTTTGAGGTCGAAATCCCTTGAGGGCCTCATGGCCTTTAATTTTCGACTTGGATCGAAGTCGAAATAGACCTCAAAACTCTTTGAGGTCGAAATCCCTTGAGGGCCTCATGGCCTTTAAGTTTCGACTTGGATTGAAGTCGAAATAGACTTCAAAACTCTTTGAGGTCGAAATCCCTTGAGGGCCTCATGGCCTTTAATTTTCGACTTGGATCGAAGTCGAAATAGACCTCAAAACTCTTTGAGGTCGAAATCCCTTGAGGGCCTCATGGCCTTTAATTTTCGACTTGGATCGAAGTGGAAATAGACCTCAAAACTCTTTGAGGTCGAAATCCCTTGAGGGCCTCATGGCCTTTAAGTTTCGACTTGGATTGAAGTCGAAATAAACCTCAAAACTCTTTGAGGTCGAAATCCCTTGAGGGCCTCATGGCCTTTAAGTTTCGACTTGGATCGAAGTCGAAATAGACCTCAAAACTCTTTGAGGTCGAAATCCCTTGAGGGCCTCATGGCCTTTAAGTTTCGACTTGGATCGAAGTCGAAATAGACCTCAAAACTCTTTGAGGTCGAAATCCCTTGAGGGCCTCATGGCCTTTAATTTTCGACTTGGATCGAAGTGGAAATAGACCTCAAAACTCTTTGAGGTCGAAATCCCTTGAGGGCCTCATGGCCTTTAAGTTTCGACTTGGAATGAAGTCGAAATAGACCTCAAAACTCTTTGAGGTCGAAATCCCTTGAGGGCCTCATGGCCTTTAAGTTTCGACTTGGATCGAAGTCGAAATAGACCTCAAAACTCTTTGAGGTCGAAATCCCTTGAGGGCCTCATGGCCTTTAAGTTTCGACTTGGATTGAAGTCGAAATAGACCTCAAAACTCTTTGAGGTCGAAATCCCTTGAGGGCCTCATGGCCTTTAATTTTCGACTTGGATCGAAGTCGAAATAGACCTCAAAACTCTTTGAGGTCGAAATCCCTTGAGGGCCTCATGGCCTTTAAGTTTCGACTTGGATTGAAGTCGAAATAGACTTCAAAACTCTTTGAGGTCGAAATCCCTTGAGGGCCTCATGGCCTTTAATTTTCGACTTGGATCGAAGTGGAAATAGACCTCAAAACTCTTTGAGGTCGAAATCCCTTGAGGGCCTCATGGCCTTTAATTTTCGACTTGGATCGAAGTGGAAATAGACCTCAAAACTCTTTGAGGTCGAAATCCCTTGAGGGCCTCATGGCCTTTAAGTTTCGACTTGGATTGATGTCGAAATAAACCTCAAAACTCTTTGAGGTCGAAATCCCTTGAGGGCCTCATGGCCTTTAAGTTTCGACTTGGATTGATGTCGAAATAAACCTCAAAACTCTTTGAGGTCGAAATCCCTTGAGGGCCTCATGGCCTTTAAGTTTCGACTTGGATTGATGTCGAAATAAACCTCAAAACTCTTTGAGGTCGAAATCCCTTGAGGGCCTCATGGCCTTTAAGTTTCGACTTGGATCGAAGTCGAAATAGACCTCAAAACTCTTTGAGGTCGAAATCCCTTGAGGGCCTCATGGCCTTTAAGTTTCGACTTGGATCGAAGTCGAAATAGACCTCAAAACTCTTTGAGGTCGAAATCCCTTGAGGGCCTCATGGCCTTTAATTTTCGACTTGGATCGAAGTGGAAATAGACCTCAAAACTCTTTGAGGTCGAAATCCCTTGAGGGCCTCATGGCCTTTAAGATTCGACTTGGATTGAAGTCGAAATAGACCTCAAAACTCTTTGAGGTCGAAATCCCTTGAGGGCCTCATGGCCTTTAATTTTCGACTTGGATCGAAGTCGAAATAGACCTCAAAACTCTTTGAGGTCGAAATCCCTTGAGGGCCTCATGGCCTTTTATGACTACGGGCTTGGTAGGCCCATGTTTAAGATCTTTCCCGGTTTATGGGTTGTAGAGGTTTTGGGCCTTAGAATATGGGCTTTCAGGCCCCTTCACCGGTGATACCGGTTTACTTACCTTTCGACGTTTGTTCGACTTAGAGATGCCTGTCAAAAGGTGAATTTAAACGGTCAGTTGACCGGCTGGGGTTGTATATATGAGTGGTGTGGGTTTCATTTCTCACACTTCTCATCTTTTACTCCCCGCTTCTCCCTTCTGTATTTGAGCTCTCAAGCTTCTAAGTAATTTAAATAGTTACTTTCCTCAAAGAATTACATAAAATCGAAAATCAGATGGCGGATAAGAGAGCTTCTAGATTGGCAGCCATGAACGCGGGATCAGCCAAGAGCGGTAAATCCCTAAATCGAATCCCCATTTTTTCTACATACATGTCCTTGATAGATATGATCAATCAACAGGGGGATGAATACCCTAGTCAATCCCATCTAGAATCTTACAGTCGTAGTAGTAAATTTTTCGAAGCTGACATAGTAGAGGAGTATAACAAGCTTTTTAATTTTCCACCTAGGTTTTCCATTTCCTTAGTTGAACCTGGCGACAGGACCTGCCATTGGCATCCTAGTCGTTTATTTGTTTACGTAGATGCCCTCTTATCGGGGCTTAGGTTTCCTTTGCACGACTTCATCCCCACCCTCTTAGCTGATGTTCAAATAAATCCATGTCAACTCGTGCCCAATGGATGGAGGCTCATCCATTGTTTTATGGTCTTATGTTTGGAGAATAAAATAAAAATGACAGTCCCTCTCTTTCGCAAAATCTTTCAATTCAAAAACTCTTCTAGCATTTCCCAAGGCTGGGTTCACATAGCTCACAGGCCTAACAAACCCCATATCTTTGATACCTCTTCGATCCCTGACAACAACCTTCACTGGAAGGAAAATTTTGTCCAAGTAAAATGGGAAGGGGGAGACTGGGGCACCCTTTTTAGGCCCATGTTTAGCAAAGTGTCAGATGGGAGCTTTGATGCTATTAGGCTCTCAGGGGAAGAAGAAGAAGCTTATGCCAAGCTTACTCAGGTTGAAACCAAGCAGCTTGCTTGGGTTCTTCTTGATGAACACAGGTTGAGAGCCGTGGGCCTATCAAGGGCCTCGAGCAAAGGTATACTATTTTACTCGACTCTGTTCTCGTTCTACTCGTTGATTGCCTTACTAATGTTTCTATGTTTTCTTTTTCAGCTGCTGCATTGATAAATGAGTGGACTATTCCACCCGTAGAAGAAACTGGCCGTATGAAACGGCTAAGACTGATGAACGACCCTAGGCAGGTAAAGGAACCTCCGGCTTTCTTACAGCCGCACACCGGGCCAGTCGAAGTTGGGAGCAGCGAGCCGGTTAAGGCGCCCAAATCCCTGGCATACAAGCCTGGCTGGGGTATCAGGAAGTCTGATACGGTGGTCGGATGTACAGATCACGCGAGGGACTGGTCCCTTCACTCCCTCACTCCTTGCGATTACAAGGATATTGTTTTGGGACGGGACGAGGAAAGCACCAAGGCTTTGGGTGCGCAGGCATTGGCATCGGTAAGCATGTCTACTTGCTTACCTTGTAGTTCACACTTCTTCCGTTCACGGTCTGGGCCTTTCTATATGTCTTAACTTGTTTTGTTACTTTTTCAGGCCAACGCCTATTTCCAAGCTTCTTTGCACCAGACGGAGGCTTGGAAAGCCCGGGCAGGAAAACATAAGAAGGAGATGACAGTGGCTCATGCCAAGCTCAAAAATCTTGAAGAAAAGCTGGCTGAGAAGGAGGAGTAGCTTAAACAGGCCCAAGCTGAGTGGTCGAGCTACGGGCAGATAGGAATGCTATAATTGATCAATATATGGCCTCTGATGAGTACCGGGATTTAATCGAGGCTCATGACGTCGTAATCATCCCGGCTAACTACACTATTGGGTGGAATGACGCCCTCAAGGAAGTGCTGGGCAAACACTCGGGTTTGTTTAACCCAAAGGTATACTTCAAATGCCCTCAATCGGCTGAAGCGCTGAAGCGGCTGTTCGAGGAGCACGAGGAAACCGATGGGGAGGACAGCCCGGATGTTAGAACAGAAAGGATTCGTGAACCTTCCCTTACTCCTTCCCCAGTTCCTTCTCCTCCCAGGACTACTTTGGAGAAGTCTGCCTCCGAAGCAATTCTCCAAGAATCAGAGCAAAAATCTTCAGAAGAAGAAGAAGGGTCGAGTGAAGACGAAGATGGTTCGACTTCTTCTAGCGGGGAGGAAGCTTCAGGAGAGGAGGAGTCTTCTCAGTAGTTGGGTTTTATTTACGTTGCCCTTAGGGTCCTTGTAAAAAACATTTAGCCTCTGGGCTTTTATTTATATAACCATGTTTTTCTTTTCACTTCCTGCCTTAGCTTTGTTTGTTTTTCGTTTTTAACTTAAACATAAACAACAAATACTCTCGAGGCTTGTAAAAAGACTATGTGAAAAAGACAAGGTTATATAGGGAAAACAAATAACATTCCTCAGAAACTTTATAAGTTCCCAAATGTAAATGTAACTTAGTATTAAAAACATATCATGCCTTCAAGGCTAATAAATGTCATGCCTTCAAGGCTAATGAACTGATACTTAAACGTTTCGAAAATCAAAGTTAAAATCTAAACATAATACTTTCTTAAGTTGGTTGCATTCCAGTTTCTGGGGACTTCGACTCCTTCAAGGGTTTGGAGCTTGTACGCGCCTTGCCCTGTGACTTCCTTCACTTGGTACGGTCCTTCCCAATTCGGAGCTAGTTTGCCCTTGGGACCAACTCCAGACGCCTCGATCTTTCGCAGGACTAAGTCTCCTTCGCGGAAAAACCTTTCCTTGACTCTAAGGTTGTAATAGAACGAAGCTTTCTTCTGGCTTTCCACTATCCTGGCATTAGCTTCGTCGCGCAGTTCATCTATTAAGTCTAGAGCTAGCTTCATGCCTTCTTCATTTGTGTCAACATGAAACTCTTGTATCCTTGGTGACGTCTGAGCAATCTCGACGGGCACTACTGCCTCAGCCCCATAGGCTAGTTGAAATGGAGTAGCTCCTATTGATGTTCTGCAAGTAGTCCTATATGCCCATAAGATTGGGAGTAACTCATCAACCCAAGTCCCTTGGGAGCGTTTGATCCTCTTTTTAAGTCCATCAAGGATTATCCTGTTAGCAACCTCTGCTTGCCTGTTTGATTGTGGATGAGCTACTGAAGTAAAGCGCAGTTCAATGTTATAATTTCCGCAGTACCCCATAAAGTCCTTATTGTTGAAATGAGTTCCGTTGTCCGTCACTAGGATTCGGGGTAGCCCATATCTGCATATAACATTCTCCCAGAAAAACTGAGTCACGTTCTTAGTGTCAATCTTGGCCAAGGGCTTGGCTTCTATCCACTTAGTAAAGTAATCAATGGCAACAATGAGGAACTTTATTTGCGCGCTGGCCATAGGAAACGGGCCTAATATATCCATTCCCCACATTGCAAAGGGGATTGGAGAGTTAATTGATGTCAGCATCTCAGGTGGCTGCCTGACAATAGGTGCAAACCTTTGGCAGCGATCGCATTTCTTAACATAAGCTTTGGCATCTTTAAGCATCTCAGGCCAATAGAATCCTAGCCTTATAACTTTATGAGCCAAGGCCCTGCTTCCAAGGTGTTGGCCACATACACCGTCATGAACTTCTTTTAGGGCAGCATCAGCCTCGTTGGGTCTCAGACTTTTCAAATAAGGTATCACGTATGATTTTTTATAGAGTATTCCTTCTATGAGGGCATACCTCAAGGCCCTAACCGACAGTTTGCGAGCTTCCACAGGGTCGGCAGGTGTTTTTCCTGTTTCCAAGTAGAGTTTGATGGGATCCATCCAACACGTTCCCGGCCCAATAGGAGCTATTAGTTTTGCATCAATACTTGGGGTCTTCAAGACTTGAAAATAAACACTGCCCGAGTAGCTTTCAATTTCTGATGATGCAAATTTGGACAAGGCATCAGCCTTCATGTTTCCCTCTCTCGGGATGTACTCAAAGTGACATTCTTCGAACTGTGTGGCTTGAGCTTTAACGATTCTCAAATACCTGGCCATAGTCATGTCTCGGGTCTCAAACTCCCCATTTACTTGAGAGATTACTAACCTTGAGTCACCACATACTTTCATGTTTTTCACCCTCAGGGTTCTGGCCAGACCAAGTCCAGCTATCAAAGCTTCGTATTCCGCCTCGTTGTTTGTAGTTGGAAAGTCCAATTTGATTGCATATTCGACAATGAAGCCATCCGGGCTTTGTAAAACTAGTCCAACTCCACTAGTTTTTGTTTTTGAAGCTCCGTCAAAAAAGAGCAACCAGTATTCTTTGAGTTCTTCCTCTTTTCCCTCTTTCTCCTTATTACCTTCTTTATCCTCTCCTTGCCCCCCGACTTCTTGGTTTAGAATGGTACATTCAACCACGAAGTCAGCTAGAGCCTGGGCTTTGATGGCTGTCTTTGGCTTGTATCTGATTTCGAACTCTCCAAGTTCAATGGCCCATTTGATTAGCCTTCCACTGGCCTTGGGGCTATGCAGTATGTTTCTCAGGGGTTGGTCTGTCAGGACTTCAATAACATGCGCCTGGAAGTACGGGCGTAACTTCCTCGAGGCCATTATTAATGCTAATGCAAACTTTTCAATCTTTGAATAATTCAGTTCTGCACCATGCAGAATCTTGCTAACGTAATAGATGGGCTTCTGAACCTTAGCTTCCTCTTTCACAAGTACTACACTCAGGGCTGAGTTTGAGACAGCCAGATACATGAATAGCACCTCTCCTGGTTTTGGTTTGCCAAGCAAGGGCGGCTCAGCCATGTACTTCTTTAGTTCTTCAAATGCTGCTTGGCTCTCCTCATTCCATTCAAAGTTCTTGACCTTCTTGAGGGCCTTGAAGAATGGCAGACACTTCTCTCCAGACTTGGATATGAAACGCACCAGGGCTGCTATCCTTCCAGTGAGCTTTTGGACCTCCTTATCAATCTTGGGGGGCTCCATGTCCAAGATTGCTTGAATTTTATCGGGATTGGCCTCAATGCCTCTTTTGGAGACCATCAGGCCTAGAAATTTTCCAGACCCTACACCAAAGGCACACTTGGCCGGGTTCAACATCATTTTGTGGGTTCTCGAAATTTCAAATGCCTCACTCAGGTGCGCAAGATGATCGGCTTTGTCTAAGCTTTTGACTAACATGTCGTCTACGTAGACCTCCATGGTCGTACCAATGAGATGTTTGAAGATCTTATTCACAAGCCTTTGATATGTGGCTCCTGCATTCTTAAGTCCAAAAGCCATAACCAGATAACAAAAAACACCAAAGTCAGTGATGAATGATACCTTAGGAATGTCATCGGGGTGCATTTTAATTTGGTTGTAGCCACTGAAACCATCCATGAAGCTAAGCATCTCGTGCCCAGATGTGGCATCTATTAACGTGTCTATCCTTGGTAAGGGGAAACAGTCCTTGGGACATGCATCATTCAAGTCAGTGAAGTCCACACACATTCTCCTCTTCCCATTGCTCTTTTTAACCATCACAGGGTTGGCCAGCCATTCAGGAAATTGGATTTCTTCAATAAATCCAGCTTCTAGCAATTTTTCCACTTCCTGCCTAATGGCCTCCTGTCTTTCAGGGGCAAAACTTCTTTTCTTCTGTTTGACCATTGTCCTTCCAGGATTTACATTCAACTGATGTGTTATAAGTTCGGGGTCTATTCCTGGCATGTCAGCTGCTGTCCAGGCGAAAACATCCCTGTTATCTTGCAGGAACTGTACCAGTTGTTGTTTCACGGCCTTGGGGAGTGAAGCCCCAACATATGTCACTCTCTCAGGATATGAAGGATCCAGGGGGATGGACTCCATGTCCTCCGCAGGTTTCCCCCTACTCTCTTCGTGATCTCTGACATCCATATCTTCAATGGGGAGAACCTGCCCCCCAGTGCCATCAGGCTTCAAAGCAGCCACATAACAGCTTCTGGCCATCTTCTGATCTCCTCTTTCTTCCCCCACTCCATTCCTGGTCGGGAACTTGAGTTTTAAGTGGTATGTAGAAGCTATTGCTTTGAAGGCATGCAACCCTGTCCTCCCAAGGATTGCATTATAGGTAGTGTTTGCCTTAATAACTAAGAAATTCAGCATTTGAGTGGACAGTCGAGGTTCTTCGCCCATAGTCATTGGTAGTTGTATGATCCCCTCGATCCGAGACTCCACTCCATTAAAACCGTATATGGGCATGTTGGAGGGGGTTAGCTGTGAATCACTGTATCCCATTTTCACATAGGCATCATAAAATAGGATGTCAACAGAAGAACCATTGTCTACCAAGACTCTTTTCACAGGAGAATTCCCTATGGTGGGGGTGATTACTAAGGGATCATCGTGGGGGAACCTTACCCCTTCTAGGTCGGAGTCATCGAAGGACAACGAGACCTCAGTTCTTGCCCTCTTAGTAGGTTCTCCTACAATGCTCATTACCTCCCGGGCATACGCCTTCCTGGAGTTTCGGGAGTTGCCTGCTGCAGTTGGCCCTCCTGATATTACGTTAATCACAGGCCCTCTGGGCTGATTGTTTCTTTCCTTGGGGTCTGAGTCCCTTCGTTTGTCGTTCCTTCTATCGTCTCTAGCACCATCCTTGGTGTATTTTTCCAACTTCCCTCTTCTAATCAGAAATTCGATCTCGTCTTTCAACTGACGACAGTCGTCAGTGTCATGTCCCACATCCCTATGGAACCGGTAGTACGCGCTCTTATTTCTCTTTTTAGGATCAGTTCTCAGTGGCTTCGGCCATCGAAGATCTTTACCCTTCTCAATGTCCATTAGTATCTGGCTACGGGCGGTGTTTAGTCTTGCATACTCGGTGAACCTGGCACCTCCTTTTTTCTTGGAGTCATTGGCGTCACCATTCTTTGCATACTTGGTATCAACAGTGTACTCGGTGTCGCTGGATCGTTTTTTAGGATAGGCGTTCGAGGTCTGAAACCCTTGAGCTTTCCTCATACTTTCCTCAGCCTTGATATACTTTCTTGCTCTCTCTTGGAGCTCATTCATAGTTTCAGGGGCCCTCTTGGCTAACGATCTCCTGAAATTTTCGTCAGAAGTCCCTTGCTGCAAGGCTATCATAGCTACCTTCTGATCTAGATCAGGGACCTTCAAGGCTTCCTTTGTGAAGTAATCCCTCAAGGATTCGTTCTTCCCCTGGTGCATGTTCATTAGCGAAGTTGAGCTCTTTTCATGAGTCTTGCTGCTAATGAATTGACCAATGAAGGCCCTGCTCAGATCCTTGAATGACCCAACAGAGTTTGGTGGTAGACGGCTGAACCACCGCTGAGCCATGCCACTCAGGGTTTGGGGAAACGCCCTACACTTGATGGCATCGTTTACAGGCTGCAGTAACAGTGCATTAGAGAACGTGAGAACATGATTTGAGGGATCTCCCGTTCCATCATAGGCCCTGATTGTTGGCATCTTAAACTTCCTTGATATCTTCTCATTCATAATATTCTCTGTGAAGGGGGGTGTGGGATCATCAGGATCTCTGAGCGGCAATAAGTCTTGGGGATCAGCCCTAACATGACTTGTCCTTATTTGCCTCGGGGGCTCATCCAAATCTATTACAGAGGTGTTTCTCATCAACTCTCCAACACCTTCCACTCTAGGGCGCTGTCGCCTTATCAACGCCTTCTCCAGGTCTTTCCTTAGTCGTTGAGCTTCGGCTTCATGAGCGCGTATTCTTTCCTGAAGTTTCAAGGAGTCATTACTTTGAGGCCCTCGGGGCTGGGTACTCCTCCCTCCAAGGGGCTCCTTACCAGGTCGCCTCCTTCGTGGGTTAACATCTTCGTCAGACGACTTCTCGTCATCAGTTGAGTAAGGTCCGGAGAAGTCCCGACTTCTTCGTTGTGAGGTATAGTGGGGCAACAGCCCTTGTTCATAAGGGGGCTCGTAGTTCCTTGGGAGCCCATAATGAGGGTCAGGTGTCATAGCAGACAAAACCTGCATAGTAGGAGGAGCAACAAAAGTTGTATGAAGGGGTGGAATTACCTGGAGTGGAGGAGCTGAAGCATGAATTGAGACTTCGGGGTTGAAGGATGAACAACGATGCTAAGGGGCCCAGTACGCCGGGTGCTTGCTTCAGGGTCTTCAACGGAGGCGGTTGGAACAACGGCCTGTTGCTCCTGAGTTGTAATAGGGAGAACAGTGGTGTCGGCAGCGGTGTTAGGGATTTCTCCTTCGAGGGTGCTTGCAGTACTTCGTGTTCTTGCCATGGTTGTTATTCGTTTCCCACAGACGGCGCCAAATGTTACGGATTAAAAATGAGGTGTATTTAATACGTAATTAATGTTATGGTTTGGGGGAGCTTCAAGCTTTAATGGCTGCACTAACGTTTCGTGACTAAACTCAGGTCCTCGTTAACTGCCTACGTATCTCAGTTCGTATGAGAATCAAGCCAAAAAATGTAGTTCTAATGTTGAGGGGTTAGGCCCTTTATATAGGCGCATGGAGGCCTTGGAATCAGATTAGAGTTAGGAGACTTGGGGGCCAAGTCTCCTAGCAACTGGGGTATCCAAAACCTTATAGGAATGAGAGTCCTTGTTGGACTCTTCCCACGTTTGGGTTTCTAGATCCTTCTAGGATAAAGGCCTTCAACAGACTTCTTGGGCCTTTACTGAGCCTTTATTTATTAATTACGAAATTAATTAATAACAAAGGCTTAATGGGCCTATGGCTTCAACAGAGCTTGTGGGCTGGACTTACAAATCCAGTTGACCCTAGGATTTATTTTCCTAGTTCGTTTTGAGGGCCCAAGCCTTTGGACCATAACAGGTCTAATTAATGAAATAATGAATGCTATATTTATTATTTCCTCATGGTTATTTTTGCCCATATCAGGTAAGGACCTCAAGAATTTGAGGTTGGTATCTTCAACAACATATACTCTTCCATATAGTTTTAGCTCATTCAACAGCTTTTGAAACCTACTATATGTGTCATTGATTGCTTCACCACTCTTGAAGTGAAAGGCCTCATATTTTTTAATCAAGAGTTGTATCTTGTTCTTTCTTACTTGCTCAGTGCCTTCACATAGAGTTTGAAGAATATCCCAGACTTTCTTGGAGATTGTACAATTGATAGCATTGTCAAACATATCCTTGTCAAGACCATTAAACAAAATGTTCATAGCCTTTTTATCTTTGTGTACTTCCTTCTCATCTTCATCTGTGTATTCACTCACAGATTTTGGAATGAGTTTATCTGGTGCCTGAGTACCATCTGCATTCACACTTGTAACTATCTTTATAGGCACATGTGGACCTTTCTCTATGCAATTGACATAGGAAGGATCAATAGATAGCAGATGCAAGTGAATTTTTACTTTCCAGGGAAAGTACTCATCTTTCTCTAGAACTGGAATCTTCAATCCTGTGTCTTTTTGACCCATACTTGATATACTTTAGATCTTAACTTTTTGTATGTTGAAAGCTAGGCTCTGATACCAATTGTTATTTGCCCTTGAGTACAAGAAGTTTGGATAAAGGGCGGTTGAATACAAACTGAATAATTAATTCTAATTCTTGCGGATTTAAGTTTGTTCAAGATTTTAGTGTGTTTTGAAGTGTATGGTTAAGACATAACTAAATGAACTAAGAATGAAATACTTATGATATTGAAAATAAGACAAATAATATAAAAATTACCAGTGGATTGGTTTTTCCACTAGTACGCTTTTGCTTTCAAATAATCTTGATAGATTTACCAAGTTGCTTACAAAATGTTGTTCTTGAACTACAATGCTTACATTCACTCACACTTTGTTACAATAGACTACTACTTACTATATAGTAGTTTTCTTCTACTTCTATTTCCTATCGATAGATAACATTATAAAATACACTTTACAATATTTACATGAAAATAAAAATTAGTTACTTTCACAATCTTCATTAGACTTTGTCTAGTCCTGGAAATATCTTTGTCTTGATCCATTCCTTGAAGACTGTGTTGCCTTGAAAGTCTTCACAATCCTGACAGGATTGTCTTCCATTCATTCAGTTTCTGTAAAGTTCCCATTCCTTTTGTCTTTAACTAAATTTGGAAACCTTAATCAACTGATAAATGCTGTTAAGCTTATCAGTTGATTCTCCTTTGCTCATCCATCGATGGATAGGATATCCATTGATCAATTGATGTATCGATGGCTAATTGAGTTATCCATCGACTCCTTATCATTTGATGGTCATTTATCCATTGATTGCCTTTATCCGTTGATAGATTCTATCTGTTGATAGATTTTATCCGCTGAGTAGTGTCTTTATCCATCAACTCCAATATCTGTTGACTACTTCATTTGTGAGAATTTTGACTTAGAATATTTACAATTGATCAGCCATTCTTCACATCCGTTGAGAAGATATAAATTGAAGTTAATAGCATTAGTCAACTACTTCAGAGCATCCATCAAGGCAATACAATAAATTAATAATGAAACATGAACCAAATGTTACAATCCAATTTATCAGTTGATTAACAAGCTTCAACTGATAACTAGTTTCCTAGTCTGGATATTTATAAATCATATATCCATCTAATAGTTACAATAAATTTTAAATTCCTATTGTAATTTTAAGTAATTTTGTATCATCAAATCTCATAATTCCTAACATTTTCTAACCTTGTAAATGAAGTTGGGTTTTATTAACCTAGAAAAATTGAGCAAAATATACACTGATGGAAAAACCAATCTATCAGTAATTTTAAAATATCTTTGTTCAATTTAGTTTCAGTTTCATTGTTCATATATCTTCTCTTAAACACACAAACTCAAAGAACAATTATTAAAACATAAAAAGTTTTGATAATTTGTATCCAACTCCCCTTCTACAAATTATATTGGCATTATTATGGGGAATAACAATTGGTATCAGAGCATAGACTTTCAACATATAGAAAGTTTAAAGATCAAGAACAAGTCAATATGGGCCAAAAAGATTCAGGTGTGAAAATTCCAGTGTTAGAAAAAGATGAATACTTTGCATGGAAAGTAAAAATTCACCTGCATCTACTTTTTCTTGACCCTTCCTATGTTAACTGCATAGAGAAAGGTCCTCGTGTTCCAATGAAATTACTCACAGGTGTGAGCCCAGATGGAACTCCTGCTTTTGATAAACACATTCCAAAACTCACTACTGAGTTTACTGAAGAAGATTAAAGGGAAGTGCTCAGGGATAAAAAGGCCATGAATATACTATTCAATGGTCTAGACAAAGATATGTTTGACAATGTAATCAACTGTATTAATTCAAAAGAAGTATGGGATACACTTCAAACTCTTTGGGAAGGAACTGAGCAGATGGGGAAGAATAAAATGCAACTCCTGATTCAAAAGTATGAATCTTTTCATTTCAAAAGTGGAGAATCCATCAATGACACCTATAGTAGGTTCCAAAAGCTTTTGAATGGACTAAAACTATATGGTAGGGTTTATGCAACTGAAGATATAAATCTAAAATTTCTTAGATCTCTTCCAAAAGAATGGAAACCAATGACTGTCTTCATTAGAAAATCTAAAGACTTCAAGGACTATATGCTTGATAAACTTTATGGTATTCTCAAGACATATGAGTTGGAAATCCAACAGGATGAGGAGATTGAGAAGAATCAAAGAAAAGAAAATAATGTGGCTTTGATGGTCAAGGGAAATGAAGAGAAAAAGGAAAATGGTTGTGTAGTTCGATATATCATGATGGCTGATGATGCTATTGAAGAATCATCCAAAGGAAAGGGAAAGGGCAAATGTGAAGAAAGTGAAGCATGCTCTCATGATGATTTAGATGAGATTGATGAGCACCTTGAATTTTTTTCAAGGAAATTCTCAAAGTTAAAATTTAAGAGGAATCCAAATGCTCAAAGGCCTGGATCCCAGTTTATAAATAACAACCAAAATAAGAATTTAGTTGATAGATCACAGTTCAAATATTTTAAATGTGGATTGGCTAGTCATTTCTCCAATGAGTGTAGAAATCCAAAACAAGAGAAGAAGGCAAAATCAAATGATGGCATTGACTATAAAAAGAAGTATTTTGACCTTCTCAATCAAAGAGAAAAGGCTTTTGTAACTGAGAAAAAAGACTGGGCTGCTGAGGACAGTGATTCTGAAGAATTCACCAATCTAGCACTAATGGCCAACCATGAAGATGAAGAAGCTAGTTCATCATCAAATCATGTACTAGCTACTAACTTTTCTGGGCTTTCAAAAGATGAATGCAATAGTACCATCAATGAAATGTCTAATGAATTGTACAATCTGCATGTCACTCTAAAATCTCTAAACAAAGAAAACCTCAAGTTAAAGAACACCAATGATGCCTTAGCTAAGAGGAATGCTTTTCTTGAAAATGAACTTGTTTGTTTAGATAGATTCAAGTATGAAAGTAAGGATGCTAGAGATGAACTAGTGAATAGTTTAAGAAGAGAAGAATTGTTAAAAGAACAATTGGCTGGAGAAATTGAAACCATTAACAAATGGAATAGGTCTGCTGAAACTGCCAAACAAATTATTGATATTCAGGGTTTAGATACTTTAAAAGAATCCCCTAAATCAGTAGGCAAGCCATTGGTTGATACTTCAATGGATAAAGATCAATCGACTGCTAATCCTTCATCAACTGATAAGGATTATCAATCAATTGCTGCTGAATTAATTGATAAGCATCCATCGACAGCTAAACCATCAATGGATAATAAGAAAAACAACTTTAGCACCCCTATCAAATTTGTTACGAAACCAAGAATCGAGTTGAGACTAAGGTTGAAAAGATCAACATTGGTAGGTTATCTAAGAAATAATTAAAAGAGAAATTAGAATGGATAGCACATGTTGAAATCATTCACCCTAAGTATGAGAATAAGAAGAAGAACATGAATGGGAAGGTAGGCATAAATAAGCACAACAATTATATTCCTGATATGTATGCACCTAGAAAGGTCTGTGCTAAATGTGATAGTGTAAATCATTTGTCCAGGTCGCCTCGCGTATGCGAGACGCCGAGACGTTCGCCCAAATCGCCCTTCGACCCAACCCGAGTCGTGTCGTGTTGTGGCGTGGCGTGACGAGGCGGCGGCGGCGCGCGTGTGTGTGCGCGAGGGCACACTAGTACACCATGCACACTCACATGCCTTAGTAGTTGACACTATCTTTGCACATATATGCATATAAAGCACCTCCACCCATATTACATATTCAATGTGGGACAACACTATTAACCCATTTCAAACTAGCAACTTCTACTCAATTTATGTATGGATTACACTAAGAAAATGTCTTAGATCCAAACATTGAAAGTTTAAGTCCTCATAGCAAGGAACAACCTCCAATCATTAGTTTCCGAAAATTACATCAAGAACATATATAAAATATGTCTCAAACTTTCCATTTTCTAACAGATTGTTCTAAAGGACATGACCATTCCGTTGTGTTGACACTGTGTTGTTCAGGTTCTACAGTATTAATTGTCTTTTCTTTTCTCGCTAAACGATGCCACCGGTATTTTGGTTACAAAGTTTATTATAGCAAATGTATGATATATTGTTAAACAATTTAAATAGTAGTATGTATTGAAGACAGAAAGGGATATTTAAAGTAATCTGAGAATTCGATCGCCATGTGTTTATCAGCAGGTACTGACGACAGACATGTCTAGATCGATCGATCCTCATGCACGTCTCCCCTTTACTGTTTTATCCTACAAGTCGATCCCTGACTACAAGTGCCGTTTATGTCTTATTTTTCAAAGTGGAACCAGTCTGGTAAATTCATGATATCTATATGTCACAGACTGAGTATATATCTCTTTTGATTGTATTGTAATTTAGTTATGTACTGTACGTAAACAATATAACTAGGGTAATAAATGGGTGGGGGATGATATGTTTAATTGATGAGTAATTCAGGTAGAGATCGAATTGAAAGAGAAGAAATTCAACACAAAGAGATGAGACGTGGGAGTAGTTGTATATTTATGAGCGTACCGTACGTTTTACCATCTCTTAGCCAGCTCTATGGCCGGTCATCCCTTATTAATTATACAAGTGATCCCTGGTATTGGTATTCATAACACGCGTAAACTTAAATCCAGTTGATGCAAGCGATGACAAACATACTTCCAACTGCATATATATCAAAATATGCCAAATTTTATTTGCAGGGAACTTCTAGACCATGCATCTGTTGGAAAATATGGGTAGAAGCCCCACATTGTCAAGTCATTTTGAGCTTAAGTTTGAATGCTTCTTAATTGCGTGCGCGCAACAAGTTATGGTTGGAGTACGTTCGTCTTCGAAAGAGCTTTCCAACGCATATTTAAGTATTCAAAATGATCAAAGAATGGATGAGATATGATTATCCAAAGTTGGTACCTTGAAAGTGGAAATTTAGAAATGAGAACTTGAGTCCCACATTAAATTGGAAAACTGTTTTCCATGCCTTTATATAGTAGAACACTTATGTAGTGTTTAAGATGTGTTATTATGGTATTGCTCCACCACCCACGTGCGCGCAGGGGGGGTGCAAATCATGGGATTTCGAGAGCAAATTCGTGGCTTCGCAAGCCTTCGGGCTTTCCGCGTGGGCGACCTGCGGACACGAATGCAACAAAATTTGGGACGAATAACTCTGGACCAGTTTTGCTGAAAGTAGTTGTCTGAGTTCAAAGTTACTGTCGTGAACTGAAACTTGCTGTCAGGACATACCTTGACAGTAAGTATCAAAGTTGCTGTCAGGCAGGAAAGATACTGTCGTGTTTTTGACAGTAAACTCAGATTAAACTTACTGTCACATTTTCCACTGGGCTATAGTTCGTTGTTTTGTTAATTCAAAATTGATTACGAATTTAATTTTGACAACCGATTGCCTTTATTATTTAACGCGTGATTAATTAGGTAAACGCGTAGTAATTAAGGAAATTGTGTAGCGCACAAGTTTTCCCAGTCTATATATTCATCTTATTCGGTCTTAGGTTATCATCGAAATAAGCCAGTCTTCTGACCTCAATCCTAAACACAGTCGTCCTCTTCCTGGTGATAGTTTTCGTACTCTGTTCAAGCTCGCTGAAGGTGCTGTTCTTCGTGACATCATCGTGTTCTCGTTTTATCCTGGGAGGCTATCGACTCAAATATACGGTGAGAGGCGAAATAGCTTTAAGGAGACAGTTCCGCACTGGACTCGAGACATCCTCCGTTCCTTACCTTCTCTTTAACAGTTTGATTATTGTCTTACACTGATCTGTTGCTTGTACACATAAACACTCGTGGTATATAATTGTGTTTTTGGCAGATTGTTTCATAATCTTAAAGCTATTTTTTATTTTACTATCTGTGATTAACACATACGTGGTTTTGTTTACGTGACAGATTAATGGCTGATAATACTGTGAATGTTAACGAAAACTCGGTGGTTGACCCCAACGCGCAGACAGTGTTGTCTGATGGGGGTAACCAGTCAACACCAAGCCCCAACGCACAGACAGCGTTGTCTGATGGGGGTAATACGGTTGTTGGACAAGGGCCGATAGGCCAGGCACCTGCTATGCACGTAACTGTTGGACAGCTTAGTGTTTCGTTTGGGCAGAACCAAGTTGGATACATGCCACCAACAATGCAAAGGGTGCAAACTGCGCCTATGATGCAAGGGGTGGCTACTCAGCCGGTTATGCCCATTGCACAACCTGTGCCCGCTGCACATCTTGAGAAACCTGGGAAGTTCAGTGGAACGAACTTCAAACACTGGCAGCAGAAGATGCTGTTCTACCTGACCGCACTGAATATGTCTCGCTTCTTAAAAGAGGAGACACCCATGCTCACTGCTGAGAGCGATATACAGACTGTATATGCTGCTGATGCATGGAAGCACTCTGACTATATTTGTCGGAATTATGTGCTTAATATCTTGGTTGACACGTTATACAACGTGTATTGTACAAAGTCAACAGCAAAGGACTTATGGGAATCTCTTGAACATAAGTATAAAACCAAAGATGCTGGGGCTAAAAAGTGGATTATTGGCCGTTTTCTTGATTATATGATGACGGATTCCAAGACTGTGATCAGTCAGTTGAAAGAGTTGCAGGTAATCATCCACGACATTCATGTTGAAGGAATGGTCGTAAGTGAGTCTTTTCAAGTTAGTGCTGTGATTGAAAAGTTGCTGCCTGGCTGGAAAGAATTTAAGAACTACTTGAAGCACAACCGAAAGGAGATGTCTATGGAGGATCTGATTGTTAAACTTCGAATCGAGGAAGACAACAGAGGATCTGAAAAGAAATCTAATGTTGCCACTGAAAAGGCAAACATGGTGGAGCATGCTAAAAGCTCCAAGTTCAAGAAGAACAGTTCTGGTAAAGGAACAAAGCTAGCACCCAAAGGAGGAATTTTGAAGCCTTCGAAATTTCAAGAAAAGTACTACAACTGTGACAGAGTGGGTCATAGGTCTTCTGATTGCAAGAAGCCCAAGAAGCCCAACAAGAAGAAAGAAGCAAATATGGTGAATGATATCTCAAAGGAGATGTCCGATATAGACCTCTGTGCTACGGTCTCTGAAGTGAATCTAGTTGGCTCTAATCCAAGGGAATGGTGGATTGACACGGGAGCTACTGGGCATATTTTTTTTAATAAGGCGATTTTCTCTAGCCTTAAAGCTTCCAATACTGGTGAGAAGCTTTATATGGGAAATTCTGTGACTTCCACAATTGCAGGGGAAGGCACGGTGATTCTGAAGATGACCTCTGGAAAGAATCTGACTTTGAAGAATATACTTTATGTGCCTGATATTCGCAAGAACCTTGTGTCTAATACTTTGTTGAATAAGCATGGTTTTCGTATTGTAATAGAGTCAGATAAGGTTATTTTGTCTAAGAGTGGTATGTTTGTAGGCAAGGGCTACGTTTGTGATGGGCTTTTTAAGCTCAATGTAATGTCTGTTAAAGACGAAAATGAATTGAAGAATTCTTCTGCTTACTTGCTTGAGTCTCCTAATTTATGGCATGCTAGATTAGGACATATGAATTATGACACTATACGACGATTAAGTGTAAAAGAATACATACCAAAATTGAACATCGATTCAAAACATAAGTGTGAAACTTGTGTTGAGGCAAAATTAACGAGATCATCATTTAAACGTGTGGAAAGAAACACCAAAGTGCTAGACTTAATACATAGTGATATATGTGATTTAAAATTCGCTCCAACTCGAGGAGGAAACAAGTATTTTATTACATTCGTAGATGATTGTACAAAATACTTCTATGTATATTTGCTCAAAAGCAAAGATGAAGCTATAGATAAATTTAAAATCTATAAGGAAGAAGTTGAGAAACAACAAATAGAGAAAACCAAACGGATACGTAGTGATCGTGGAGGTGAATATGTTGAACCTTTTGGGGAATTCTGTTCACAACATGGTATAATCCATGAGGTCACTGCACCATATTCTCCTCAATCAAATGGAGTGGCTGAGAGAAAGAATCGCACTCTAAAGGAGATGATGAATGAGATGCTATTAAGCTCTGGACTTCCACAGTCAATGTGGGGGGAAGCCATCTTTAGTGCAAATTATCTATTAAATAAGATGATGCGCAAGAGTAAGGATGAAAGTCCTTATGAAATATGAAAGAAAGAGAAACCGAGCTATAAGCATTTGAAAGTATGGGGGTTCCTTGCTAAGGTACTGATCCCTGCGCCTAAGAAAGTGAAGATTGGTCCAAAGATCGAAGATTGTATCTTCATTGGATATCCTCAAAATAGTACTGCATATAGGTTTCTCGTACATGAATCAAAGATTCCTGACATTCAAAAGAATACGATTATGGAGTCAAGGAATGCCTCATTCTTTGAGAAAATATTTCCTTATAATCTAGAAACCAACCACCTTACAACGTCTAAATGATCTCATGAGTCTATAGAGGAAGACAATGAGGACGATGACAGTGAAGATGAAAATGTGAGGGTAAGAAGGAACAAAAGACAAAGGAAAGAGAAATCCTATGGGTCAGAATTTATGACTTATTTGCTCGAAGAGGGTAATCCGAAAACCTATAAGGAAGCGATAACATCACCTGATGGACCTATGTGGAAAGAGGCCATCAAAGACGAAATTGATTCAATCATGCAGAATCATACCTGGGAGCTAGTGGACCTACCATCTGGATGTAAACCACTAGGATGCAAGTGGATTTTCAAAAAGAAATTGAAAACTGATGGCAGTATTGACAAGTATAAGGCCAGACTTGTAATTAAAGGATACAAGCAACAACATGGCCTCGATTACTTTGATACATACTCCCCTGTATCACGAATAACATCCATAAGAATAGTGCTTGTTATTGCTGCACTACGAAACCTGGATGTACATCAAATGGATGTGAAAACAGCTTTTCTAAATGGAGACTTAGACGAGGAAATCTACATGGAACAACCCGAAGGGTTTGTGGTTCCTGGACAGGAAAGAAAGGTATGTAGATTAGTTAAGTCATTATATGGCTTGAAGCAAGCTCCCATGAAGTGGAATGAAAAGTTTCATCATTTTATGATGGAAAATGACTTCAAAGTGAATGAATGTGATAGTTGTGTCTATTACAAGGATAACGAGAACGAATATGTCATGATAACATTGTATGTAGATGATCTACTTATTGCTGGTAGCAGTGGAAAAGTGATCAAGTCTACAAAGGACATGTTAAGATCAAGATTTGACATGAAAGATATGGGACAAGCATATGTGATTCTAGGTGTGAAAATCTCTAGAGCATCAGAAGGCATCGTGCTAAGTCAGTCACACTATATTGACAAGATCCTTGAGAGGTTTGCCAAGGATGATAATGAGATAGCCAAAACACCTGTGGATTTGACTTTACATCTATCCAATAATAAAGGTGTAGGGATTTCTCAATTGGAATACTCGAGGATAATAGGAAGTTTGATGTACTTAATGAGTTGTACAAGACCAGATATTGCGTACTCAATCAGTAAGTTGAGTAGATTCTCAAGTAATCCAGGAGCTGATCACTGGAAAGCGATCATAAGAGTACTAAGGTACTTAAGAGGAACTCGAAACTATGGACTACATTATGGAAGATATTTAGCAGTACTTGAAGGGTACACAGATGCAAATTGGATATCTAGTAAGAAGGCATTGAAGTCTACGAGTGGCTATGTGTTTACACTAGCTGGGGCAGCCGTGTCATGGAAATCCTCAAAATAAATAGTGATAACTCATTCCACGATGGAAGCTGAGTTCGTGGCATTAGACAAATGCGCACAAGAGGTTGAATATTTACGTCAATTCATGGAGGATATTCCTAGATGGCCAAAACCTGTGACTGCAATAGGACTACATTGTGATAGTCAGTCAGCTATTGGCAAAGCACAAAATATGTTGTATAATGGTAAGTCTCGTCACATACGACGATGAAACAGTTCCATTAGACAATTAATATCAACTGGAATTATCACTATTGACTTTGTACCGTCAAGAGATAATATCGCGGATCCATTAACCAAAGGGTTATCAAGAGAACTCGTTGATAAATCATCTAAGGGGATGGGCCTTAAGCCTATTGCTTAACGGCGTCATGGTGGACACCCAACCTTGCTGACTGGAGGTCCTAAGAGCTTGGTTCAAAAGGGCAAACTAAATCATGATGACCAAATCACTGTGGGGGTAACCCCTGGCCTGTTCCTATGGTGTGGAAATAGTGAGACCCGTATGGTACGAGGGTAAGCTTACGCTTTTAATGATCTTTTGGTGAATACATGAAATTCAAGGTTGAATGCATGGAATTCAGTTGAGTAAACACGGGTTACTCTTTAAGATAAAGATCACCTATGTAGGAGAGAAGTGGGGCCGCTTCAAAGGAGAATTGAGAGGCACAATTCTTTAGAAACTCCCGCAGAACCACGACGATGTCCATGGCCAAAATGGACATAATCATGAGAGCTGAACGAGTCAGAAAGGATGTAGTGATAAATATATCATCGCTTACAAAAACGGTCGAATAGTTCAAGGACACTCGCTTCTACTGTCTACTAGTAAGGTCGGTATGCTTATTCGAGCGAAGGTTCAAGGAGCATTCTCTACCTATCGTATGCTATATCTGATCGAAAAAACTATCACCAAGCCAAATTCCGTGTCTGTCTGTCTAGTATGTGCTACTGAAAACATCAATCTCATCCATGTGGGGGATTGTTGGAAAATGTGGGTAGAAGCCCCACATTGTCAAGTCATTTTGAGCCTAAGTTTGAATGCTTCTTGATTGCGTGCGCGCAACAAGTTATGGTTGGAGTACGTTCGTCTTCGAGAGAGCTTTCCAACGCATATTTAAGTATTCAAAATGATCAAGGAATGGATGAGATATGATTATCCAAAGTTGGTACCTTGAAAGTGGAAATCTAGAAATGAGAACTTGAATCCCACATTGAATTGGAAAAGTGTTTTCCATGCCTTTATATAGTAGAACACTTATGTAGTGTTTAAGATGTGTTAGTATGGTATTGCTCCACCACCCACGTGCGCGCAGGGGGGGTGCAACTCATGGGATTTCGAGAGCAAGTTCGTGGCTTCGCAAGCCTTCGGGCTTTCCGTGTGGGCGACCTGGGGACACGAATGCATCAAAATTTGGGGCGAATAAATCCGGACCAGTTTTACTGAAAGTAGTTGTCTGAGTTCAAAGTTACTGTCGTGAACTGAAACTTGCTGTCAGGACATGCCTTGACAGTAAATATCAAAGTTGCTGTCAGGCAGGAAAGATACTGTCGTGTTATTGACAGTAAACTCAGATTAAACTTACTGTCACATTTTCCACTGGGCTATAGTTCGTTGTTTTGCTAATTCAAAATTGATTACGAATTTAATTTTGACAACTGATTGCCTTTATTATTTAACGCGTGATTAATTAGGTAAACGCGTGGTAATTAAGGAAATTGTGTAGCGCACAAGTTTTTCCAGTCTATATATTCATCTTATTCGGTCTTAGGTTATCATCGACATAAGCCAGTCTTCTGACCTGAATCCTAAACACAGTCGTCCTCTTCCTGGTGATAGTTTTCTTACTCTGTTCAAGCTCGCTGAAGGTGTTGTTCTTCGTGACATCATCGTTTTTTCGTTTTATCCTGGGAGGCTATCGACTCAAACATACGGTGAGAGGTGAAATAGCTTTAAGGAGACAGTTCCGCACTGGACTCGAGACATCCCCCGTTCCTTACCTTCTCTTTAACAGTTTGATTATTGTCTTACACTGATCTGTTGCTTGCACACACAAACACTCGTGGTATATAATTGTGTTTTTGACAGATTGTTTCACAGCATCTCCATCACTAAAAATTTCGAACTAAATTGATGATGATCCGTCAAAAAATGAGTCCAACGTACTATCTCTGAATTATTTGACAGAATTCTGCATTTACAACTATCTCTTCAAAATTTCAAGTAAAAAACCCTAATTTCATGTATGTATGTTGTTAGCTAGCTAGAGGATGAATATTCAAACCCATTGGGGGAGGTGGGCCAGGGTGTTGTTGACTTACTATGTCGGTATCATCAATGTTACGATATACAACCATTAATAATGTGCATGTGCATTCAGACTCAGGGTTCTTTTTTTTCCTTTGAAATTTCCTCTCTATATATATGTATTCTTTTCAAGGACATACACTCGTATATAGAGAAGCTATCTTCTATTTATATTGTGTGATCATAAAATTAAATACGGATATCTTTTATTTAAAAAAATGGATATATAATTTTGAGGCGGCTATGGGACGAGAGTCAGAAAATGACATGTCTGATTTTTATAGACCCGACAATCAATCTCAAATTAAGCCTCTCTCTTGAGTCTGATTGTGTGCATGAATGCTTTAATTAGCTTTGTTTGGTTCTTATTGCAGTGATTTAGATGGAGTCATTTGGAGCTACAGTAGTAGTAAGTATTAGAAATGAGTCATTTGGAGCTACAGTAGTAGTAAGTATTAGAAATTTGATTCCTTCTAATATAATTTTCTAAGGCCTCAGATTTATATGTATAGACAGGTAAGTTATGTGGTCCATCTCTTGATTTGGGACTCATCGAGTGCTTATTAATATATTGAAGGCGATGCAAAACATAGTTCCTACTTTTAGTTTGCAATATATATATATATATATATATATATTTGCAATATATATATATAGGCAAGTGATGAAATAGAAAATAGCTTAGAATAGAAAATATAAAATAAGATCTACACCACATATTCAATCTAATCTAAGGGCAAGGAGGAACATCCACACACAAATCAAATACACTCTCGTACACCCAATCCCACATAATCCCTCCGTTTTTAATTTGATTTTTTCCGTTAATTAGTGAAGATTTTTTCAAATTTAACTTCACCACATTTTTCTCTATCTCCCAACAATCAGTTTGCATACCATATGTGATATATTCCGGTGACTTTTATTTTTTCGGCGATTTCCATTATTTTTTGTGAACCCAGGATATATAATTTAGTGATTTCTGTAATATAAATTAGTGATTTCTATAATACAAATTAGTGGTTTCTATAATATAATTTAGTGATTGAAGTTTGAATCTGATAAGTGACGAATTTATTTTAATTATAAATTATATTTGCAGAAATATAGCACATATGGTATGAAAACTGATTGTTGAGAGATGAAAAAAAATGCGGTGAAGTTAGATTTGAAAAAAACTTTGCCAATTAACGGGAAAAATCAAATTAAAAACGGAGGAAAACAGATGTGATTGTGTGTGTGAGGGTGTATATAATTTGTGTGTGGGTGTGGCAGGTATAATGATAAGGTTTTCTATTTCTCATTTAAGTTATTTTCTATTTGACTAGGACTATATATATATATATATATATATATATATTAAATATGAGTTAATTGTTTGCAGAACCATTTTAGTTTTATTAAAATATGGACCGATTTTTTTTCTAATAATATTGTTATAAAATTAAGATTCTTTATTTTATATAAAAATTGCAGAATCAATTAAAAAAACAAAATTTTACATTTTTATTTTTATTTTTATTAATTTATTAATAATTTAATTATGTGTTTTCATTTATATATGTCAAATTTTTGGAAACTGCGAATATATTTATTTATTCAATATATTAATTTGCAGTTATTATTTCTACAAAAATATTATAAGTCGTTAATATTTAATTATATATTTTTATTATAATTCTACATAAATTTATTTGTTACATAATATTTAGTTATATTTATTAAAAATAATTAATAATGTCATATTGTTTTATAGTATAAATTATAACAAAGAAAAATAAATAAAATTTCAACTGAGGATACACGTGAAATCAATTTATTATATTATAATTAAAAATTAAAAATCATTTCAGAATTGTACAAGTATACAAGACAATAAAGAGCTCTAAACTACCTAGTCAGTATTCACATTTCTCACGCCTCATAACTATAGCACTTTCAAATCATGCATTTATGGGTTCCCTTGAAATTATTACAGTATTCCATAGTACGGTACTCCCTCCGTCCTTTTTACATATTAGGTTAGAAATGCAAACGCTGATGTTGTTAGAAAATATTAAACATAGTTTATACTGACATCATAAGAGAATAGGAAGATGTCGGTCAGAGTTTACTCTATCAGAGAATACTCAATCAGAGTTTACTCTAACAGAGAATACCCTATCAGAGATTATCAAACCAACAGAGTTTACGATCAGAGTCTGTAAAGAAAACAGACAAATCAGAATATGATTTGGATAGTGAAAAATGAACTTGAATTCAAGACTAATTACCTTATAGAAGCTATTCTTTTCATTATCTGTTTTATAATTGGAATTTGTAACTGTGTCTATATAAACACAGAAATAGGTTAACATTATTGGTAACATTCAAGATATATTATTCTTATATCCTAGAAGCTCTTAAGAACATTGTATTTCTTGAGAGTGTTTTGTATTCTGATTATCAAAGATTAATATAAGATAGTTTATCTTTTACATACTTGTGTTCTTGATCAATTATTTGGTACTATTACATTCAACCCCCCTTCTGTAATAGCTTATTTATCTGGAAAATAATTGGTATCAGAGCAGGCAGTTTATTACAACTCAAAGATCATAAAAACATGTCTGGAAACAAGTATGAAAGTATCAGAATTCCAATCTTGAAGAAAACTGAATACCCTACATAGAGGGTAAAGATGATGATGTTCTTAGAAGCTACTGATCCTGATTATATAGACAGAATCATTGAAGGACAGTACCTCCTAACCAAGCTAGTGCCATCAACAATTGTGGAAGGCAGACAAATTCCTGAATACTACACTCTGAAAGACAAGAAGGAATGAACTAATGAAGAAAAGTTAGAGGTCTTGAAAGATGCAAAAGTAAGGAACATACTGCATAATAGTTTAGACTCTGTAATGTCAAATAGAGTAATTGCCTGCAAAACAACAAAAGAGATCTGGGATGCACTAGAGGTTCAATGTCAAGGAACCAAGGAAATCATGAAAAAATATATATATGTTCTAATTCAAGAATATGAATATTTTGAGGCAAAACAGAATGAATCCCTCACAGATATCTATGACAGATTTCTAACTCTGTTGAATAACATAGTTTTGGTGGATAAAGTGTATGACAATGAAGATTCAAACACCAAGTTTCTAAGGGCTCTTCCCGAAGAATGGGATCTACAAACATCCTTAATAAGAGATAGGGCTGATCTAGATGAGATGTCTCTTGATGAAGTCTATGGAAGATTGAAGACTCATGATTTAGAATTACAGCAAAGGAAGAATAGGAAAAGTAGCAAGGCAAAGTCTGTTGCCTTGAATGTTGAGACTAAAATTGAAAAACCAAAAGAGAAAGCTTTGAAAGTTTTAACAGGAAAAGGAAAAGCTGTAATGATTAATGAAAGTAGTGAATCAGAGTCTGAGGCAAACTCTGATGCAAACTCTGATGACTCCACAAACTCTGACATGATGGAGATGGTTGTTATGATTGTGAAAAGCTTCAAAAAGATGAAGTATAGGAAGAACAGAAAGCAAGGGAACTTCCAGAAGCAGCATGGAGAATTAAAGAAGAAAGATAGATTCAGAAAAAGAGAAGATAGAGATGGCAAATCATAAACAATTGGCAAATCAAAAGTCAAGTGTTACAAGTGTAACAAGATGGGTCACTTTGCTACTGAATGCAGAAGCAAGGAATCTAGGAAAGCTCTTATCACTACAAAGAAAGATTGGATGGATTCCTCAGATTCTGAAGAGGAAACAAATTATGCCCTCATGGCAAACACTGAAGATCCCTTCCTAAACTCTGATAAGGTACCAAATTCTGTTTTCAATTTTAATACTGAAAATATCCATGAATTAAAATCTTTTATCAGAACTCTGCATGTTAGCTTTAAAATCACAGTCACTTGAGAATGAAAGATTAAAATATGAAATACAAATTCTGACTGCTAGGAATGAACTTCTCGAAACTGAAAATTCAAAGATGCTTAGCACTAAGAAAGACTGTGAAAATGCCATATACATGCAAACTCAATTAGAAATTCAAGTTGAATATTTAAAATCTGAGATAGCTAAAGAAAAGGAAACTTTCAGAGTTTGGACAAACTCTGGTAAGAAAGTCCAACAAATGCTTTCTAATAAGAATTGGACTTCTGCCCTAGGTTATGAATCTGACAAAGAAACACACACTAAAACACACACTAAAACACACACAAAAAGAACATTGAGTGAACCTATGAAATTTGTTAGAGCTAGTAATGACAAGAAGAATATCTCTGGTGAATGCTCTAATAATAACAAAGGTAAAGAAAATAGTGTGTCAGAGAATAAAACAGTGAATATAGGATTACTCTCACAGAAGCAACTTAAGGAAAAGTTAAAAGCAGTCACAAATAAAAACAAGCCTAAAAAGGTAAAAAGAAATAGAAATGGCAAAGTAGGAATTACTAAGGAGAATAACTATAAGTATATCCCTGATGCTCCTAGAGAAACCTGTTTTACTTGTGGTAATTCAAATCACCTTGTCATTGACTGCAAACAAAACAAAAAGAAGGAACCTGAGAGACCTAGTTCAGAGGTTAGAAAACAAACTAGATATAGACCACAAAATCCTTGTTTTCACTGTGGTAGTTTATGGTATTCAATTTACACATGCAAAGAATATCATAGTTTGTATTACAATTATTATGAACTATTGCCTAAAATGAATAAAATTCCTGTCTTTTCTAAAAATACTGTCAAACAAACTTATGTGATAAAAGCTGATAAGAGAAAAATAAACTCTGATATTATAAACTCTGAAAATGCAAACTCTATTAACATAAACTCTGATAAAAATACTTATGCTGCAAGAGTTAACAAGTTTCAAAACAAAGGATCCAAACTTGTTTGGGTCCCCAAATCTACTAATTAATTTGCATTAATTGATTGCAGGGAAACAGGAAACACATCCTAGTGATTGATAATGGATGTTCTGCACATATGACTGGAAATAAAATCCCTACTTTCAGAGTTTGAGGAGAAGGCTGACCCAACAGTATCTTATGGAGATGGCAACATAGGAAGAACACTAGGATATGGCAATATTGTTCTTGGAAATGTCATCATTGAAAATGTAGCTCTGGTTGAAGGACTCAAATATAATCTGTTAAGTATAAATCAAATGACAGACATAGGTTATTTTCTGGAATTTCATGGAACTCATTGTGAAGTGAAAAGCAAAAAGGATGGAAAAGTGGTTCTCATTGGTCATAGACATAACAACTTATTTGAAGCTAGCTTGGAGATAAACTCTGATGGTCCCTTAACTTATTTATTTGGAAAGACATCAACTTTGGAAAGCTAGAATTGGCACAAAAAGTTGTGTCACTTAAACTTTGGAAACATAAATGAATTGGTGAAAATGGATCTAGTTAGAGGTCTTCCAAAAGTTCAATTTCATCCTGATGGACTATGTGATTCATGTCAAAAGGCCAAACAAAAGAAGACATCTTTCAAAAGTAAAACTGAAAATTCTATTGATCAACATTTTCATCTATTGCATCTTGATTTATTTGGTCTTGTTAACATTATGTCCATTGGAAAGAAGAAATATACTCTAGTGATAGTGGATGATTACACAAGGTTTACCTGGGTGTACTTTTTGCATAAAATGATGAAACAACTGAGATAATTTTTGATCATATTGCTATGATTGAAAATGGATCACCACACAAGGTAAAGAATCTAAGGAGTGATAATGGAACAGAGTTTAAGAATTCTTCAATGGAGGAGTTTCGCTCAACAAAAGGAATCATTCAACAATTTTCAGCACCTGGAACACCTCAACAAAATGGTGTAGTTGAAAGGAAGAACATGACTCTCATTGAAGCTACCAGAACAATGTTAGAAGGAGCAAAGCTACCTACTTATTTCTGGGCAGAAGCTGTGAATACTGCATGCATTACTCAGAATTGCACTTTGATAAATAAACATGGAATGACTCCATATGAAATAATAAAGAGAAGGAAGCCAAATGTAAAATACTTTCACATAATTGGAAGCAAGTGCTTTATCCTCAAAACACATCCTGAATAGTTGAAGAAATTTGAACTAAAAGCAGATGAAGGTATTTTTGTTAGATATGCAATAACTTCTAAAACTTCTTCAAGGGCGTTCAAAGTGTTTAATCTAAGGACCAGGGCAGTCATGGAATCTATAAATGTCTCTTTTGATGAAGGAAAAATTATTGGGTTACATGATGAAGATGCTCAGGAAACTCTGAGTTTTAAAAATGAATTGCAGAACACAAACTCTGATTCCTTAAACTCTGATCCAGAAATAATTGAAATAGAAATTGAAGATTCTACACATGTTGAGGGGGGGAAACATCAACCACTTACTGATATTGGAGAACAAACCTCAATTATTGATATATCAAAGTCTGACCAAACTCTGACAAACACAAACTCTGATCAATGAAACTCTGAGACCACAAACTCTGATCACTCAAACTCTGATCATTCAAACTCTGAGTCATCAAACACTAATGGAAGCACAACTTCAGGGGGATGATCAGCATTTACAGAGGAATCATTCTATGAAGGCACAAATCATAGGAGAGCATCTAGTTTAAGAAATTTTCCACATCCAAGAAAATAGACCAAAGATCACATACCTGACTTGATTATTGGTAATCTAGAAAGTGAAGTACAAACAATGAAAGCTACTCAAAATGAATGTCTATTTCATAGTTTTCTTTCTCAAACTGAACCAAAGAAGGTTGAAGGATGCAGATTGGGTTACTGGAATACAGGAAGAACTAAATGAGTTTGAAAGAAATGAAGTTTGGACCCTTGTTCCAAGGCCAAAGAATAGATCAATTATTGGCACAAAATGGATTTTTAGAAACAAGACAGACTCTGATGGAATCATTACAAGGAACAAAGCAAGATTAGTTACCAAAGGTTATTCTCAACAAGAAGGTATTGATTATGATGAAACCTTTGCACCTGTATCTAGACTTGAAGCAATCAGAATATTTCTTGCTTATGCTGCACACAAGAAATTCAAGGTTTATCAAATGGATGTTAAAAGTTCATTTTTAAATGGAGAACTTGAAGAAGAGGTATTTGTCGAACAACCACCTGGTTTTGTCAATCCAAAATATCCAAATCATGTCTACAGATTGGATAAATCTTTATATGGACTCAAGCAAGCACCAACATCCTGGTATGAAACTCTGGCTCTATTCCTACTTGACAGTAGTTTTAAAAGAGGTACAATTGATAAAACCTTGCTTTATAAAACTCAAGGTAAGGATTTATTATTGGTTCAAATATATGTTGATGATATTATATTTGGTTCCACTAATGAGAAACTCTATAAAAGATTTTCAAAGCTAATGAAGTCCAGGTATCAAATGAGCATGATGAGAGAATTGAGTTATTTTCTAGGATTGCAAGTAAAACAGACTGATGAAAGAATATTTATAAATTAGTCCAAGTATACAAAAAATCTACTCACTAAGTTTCAAGTGCAAGACTCTGCATCTGCTACAACTCAAATAGCAACAGCAACCAAGCTTGATCAAGACATTGGAGAGCCTGTAGATGTTACAGCATACAGAGGCCAGATTGGATCACTACTCTATTTAACTGCAAGTAGACCAGATATCATGTTTGCCACCTGTCTATGTGTAAGATTTTAGGCAAATCCAAGGGAACCTCATTTGATTGTTGTTAAAAGAATTTTTAGATATCTCAAAGACACCATTAATCTTGGTTTATGGTATCCTAGAGAGTCTAACTTTAAATTATTAGGCTATTCAGATGCTGATTTTGCAGGATGTAAAATTGATAGGAAAAGCACAAGTGGGAGTTGTCAATTCTTAGGTGGAAGAATTGTATCATGGTTCAGTAAGAAACAGAAATCTATCTCAACATCAACAGCAGAGGCTGAATATATAGTTGCAGGAAGCTGTTGTGCACAAATCTTATGGATGAGAAATCAACTGTTAGACTATGGTTTAAACTTTTTAAAAATATCTATTTATTGTGATAACCAAAGTGCTATTACAATGACAGGAAATCCAGTTCAACATTCTCTGACAAAGCACATCAGTATCAGATATCACTTTATAAGGGAACATGTAGAGGAAGGAACAATTGAAATGCATTTTGTTCCCACAGACCAACAGTTAGCAGATATATTCACCAAGCCTCTGTGTGAAGCAACATTTACAAGATTGGTTTCTAAATTAAGAATTGTGACAAGTGGCTCAACTCCAAATGGCAAGTAGCAGACAATCAGAGTATATGATAAACTCTGTCAGAGTATGTGATAAACTCTGATGGAAAATGAAGTAAACTTTGATCATTGGAACATCTAATCTCTGATCACAAGATATCAGTGTTTATGGTAAACTCTGTCAGAGTTTGGTAAACTCTGACAGTAAATATTAGACTCTGATTTATATAAACTCTAATCCTAGTCTACTTGCTAAACTCTGAAATATTATTTATGACATCATATTTCATTTTGTGACATCATAATTATTATTCTCTGATTGGACTAATCATAAAGGCGCGTGTTTCTCATGAAAAATGATTCACTTTTAGACACAGTTACACACATATATGCTGTATTTTGAGAATTGCACTACTCATTAATCTTCCAATAATTTCATGCCACGTGTCCCACTATACACTATATACAATTGAGAGGGAATAGTTTAATTCTTACTTACACTTTGAATTATTCACGTGCATTTTTTTCTGTCTCGATTTCTATAAACCCTAACTTTTTCTTAACCTTCACATCTCTATTTCAATGGCATCCAAAGGTCTTTCTTTCCAAAACTATGCATTTGATGCCACTAATTATATCTCTCTTTTGAATAAGACTGATACTCCACAAGATTTTCATGTGATTCAAGATTTCTTACAGAACAGTTACATTGGGTATGCACTACTGGAACCAAACAATTTCTCTGCTCAATGTCTGATAAAAGTCTGGTCAACAACCAAGTTCAATAATGTTGGTGATGATGAAGAACCAGTAATCACCTTTTAATGCAATGTGAAACATTCAATTACTCATGCAGTGGTTAGACAAGCCCTTCATCTTCCAGAAGTGGTGGCGTATGATGACCTTGTTGGAGATGAACAAATAAAAGAATTCTTCAGAGCAATAGGCTATGGAGGTAGTCTATCAAAGCTGGGGAGTTTGACAAGGCCTCATCTAAGAAGAGAGTGAATCTTTTTCTTTGATTTCATTACAAGGGCTCTCACAGCTAAATGCACGAATTTTGATGCCATTCCACAACTATCTCAACAGATTGGGTATTCTCTGACCCATAACTTAAATTTCAATTTTTCATGTTTGATAATTAGGCAGATAGCTAGTAAAATAGATGATGATGCACATACAGTTCACTTTGCTAGATTTTTACAGCTAATTTCTCCTGCTGTTGCCTGATGTAACTTTTGAGAATGATAAGAATTTAGCTAGTTTTTGTATAAATAAAAGAATATTTGTTGATCTCTCAAGGAAAGATACAAAGAAAGAGGTTGAAGGTAAACTTTGTAACTTATTTTATCCCACATGGGTCAGGCTTCTCCTATATCAGAGAATGCCTACTGTGTATGGGAGGGATTTTCTGTCAGTAACTGTGAATCAGAGTTTAACAATCTCTGATTCTAACCCAATTCAAATACTAAACACTGATCAACAAATACTACAGCCAACCTCTGTAGTCTCCCAAAAGACTGTAGTTGTAAAACAAACCTCTCAACACCAAGGCACAAGCAAAAGAAAGGGAAAATCAATAAAGGATTTATCTCCAAAGAAGAGAAAGTTGATTAATGAAAAGACTAATTCTAAGGACAGTAATGAAGGTTTAGTCTTTCCTGTGAAGAAGATTGTCAAAAAGGCTTCTGAGATTCCTTCTGCACCATTTATGAAGCCATTCACAGTCAATCCTATGCCAGAGGCCAAAAAGAAAAGGAGAAGATTGGAAAAAGCTGCAATTTCTGAAGATCTGGCAAACACTGAAGTAATAAACTCTGATCAGCCAAATTTCGATCAAATTCAAGTTTTAAACTCTGAAGGAAAAATCTCTGATCAAGTACTTGTCTTAAACTCTAATGAAGCAATAAACTCTGACAATCTGATAAACTCTGATGCAAAATTAATCTCTGATAAAATCATAAAGTCTGATGAAATGGTGACCAAGCTTGAATTAGTTGGTAATGATACAACCGTTAGTGATGGTGCTGCAAGTGAAACTGCTCCAATTTTAGTATCTGATACTCCTGACAATGCACCCAAGTAAATCATCAAAGAGATGTCTTATGAAAGGGTAAGGGAGCTGGTTGAAGAAGTTAGAAAAGAAATGGAGGCAAAGAAATCTCAATCATCTTCAGTATCTCCTAATTCAAAGCAATTTTCAAGAAAGAAAAAGAAGTCTGTATCTTTTGGCCAGGACTGAAGGGTTTCGGGCATGAAAATGCAGCGGATATAACGTAAAAAAACAATAAAATTCGAAACCCTATCGCAGGATCCATGTATAACGTTGGATGATTATGGTGAAGAAATCTGTACCTTAACGAAGCTTTATGTATGTTTATAATGGAGGTCCAGAAACAATGAATCACAGCAGCCCTTTGTTGCAAAGATCTTCTCTCCAAAGAAGTCCACACGAACGCCCGATCATCCAACGATCACCGGAGTCGGTACTAGCCGAATAGCTTGCCTCTCTCTCTCTCTCTCTCTCTCTCTTTTTCTAGCCTCTCTAGATATTGAGCAGCTATGGTAGTTTTCTGAAAAATGAAATATGTTCTATAACCCTAATACTATACATCATTATGTATATATAGGGGAGAGAGATATTTGGGTTTAACCTAATTTCATTTTGGGCTTCATGTAAAACCAAAACTGATTGGGTTATTATCATTATTATTAAATCCGAATTCTAATATAATTAATCAAGTCCTACTTAATTAATTCAATAATTAAATTCGAACTAATAATAATATATCTAAATTCTTATTAAATCTGAATTCTAATATAATTAATCAAGTCCCACTTAATTAATTCAATAATTAAATTCGAAATAATAATAATAAAATATCTAAATTCGTAATTTAAATAAAGCTCTGTTTTGACGTTCTTTGTGTGTGACCCTTTAGGTTATTATTACATTGGCAATAATTTTATTATCTAATAATAAAATTATAAACAATGAGTGGCATCTAGTAATACATCATTGTTACTCAAGTAACAATAATAATTGGTGATTCAATTAAACCTTTCATGAATAATGTGCAATGTAATATAATCCGTTTAATCTTATATTATAGATCAAACTCGAGGCATGTATAGTGTCATCCTCTTCAACGTTTAATCTTGATTTCCTTGATCAATGAGTAGACTAATGAAACAAATCAATATTTGAGCATGACCATGCATTTCATAGTATCACTCAATCAAGAGGCCAATAATATAACTCCTAAAATCGGAGGGTTAAATCCTATATTTATCATTCATATTCCTCATACGATTTATAGCATACCCAATGTCCTCCTTTATCATTACTCGGTTAAAGGTAACTTTGAGTGTAATCAAAGTATATTAATTCTCGTATAGAAATATAATGATTTCAAGTCTGAGGATCATTACATCAATATCACAGTGAGATTTCTTATGACACTAATTAACATGTAGAATCTTATGGCGGGTCTTTCCAGTGTCATGTATTGATACATATACTTATGTTCTTGACCTTAGTATCACCATACCTATGACCAATGAGATGCGGTCATCTGTCAATAAACATACTAGTCTTATTGCATTATTATTGTCCTTAAATAATAATACTTGACTAGGGAATTTTAGGAATAAAATACTATTCATATAATCTCATTTTTAAGTCACATACTTAAAGATATATATTACGTATTAATATTCCAAGGACATTTATTATGCTTTCAATTTACAACGCAGTAAATAAAGACATAATAAATATTAATTAAATAATCAAATAAAACATAATCCTCAATTGTTTTCAATAAAACATAAAAGTATTGTCTCTAGGACACTAATATTAACAATCTCCCACTTGTACTAGAGTCAATCTCTCATGTTTCTAATACCCATAGAACTAGTATGACATTCCCCTTCTGCTGTGACAAAGCCTTAGTCAGTGGGTCTGCAATATTCTTATTAGTATGCACTTTAAATATATGTATATCTCCTTGATCATTAATCTCATTAATTAGGTGATATCTCCTAAGTACATCCCAAACAGCTCTTTGGCTGCTTCGCAAGCATCAATATACTCAGGCCCTATTGTAGAATCAACAATTGTCTCTGCTGTGAACCATTCTAGCATACAACATCTCCATTTAGACAAAACACATATCCATACTGAGAAATTGAATCATCCTTGTCAGTCTGGAAACTAGCGTCGTTGTAACCTTTTACAACTAGCTTTTCTTTTCCTCCATATACCAAGAATTGATCTTTAGTCCTCTTCAAGTACTTAAGAATATTCTTGACTGATGTCCAGTGACCTTCACCTAGATTAGACTGGTATCTACTTGTCATGCTCAAAGCATACGAGACATCTGGATGAGTACATATCATTGCATACATTATAGAACCAATTGCTGAAGCATATGGAACTTTACTCATACGGTCCTTATCATACAATGATTTAGGACTGTTATCTTTTGAGATCGATATCCCATGAGACATCAGGACAAATCCTCTTTTAGTATCTTCCATCCCAAATCGATGCAAAACTTTATCAATGTATGTACTCTGACTTAGGCCGATCATTCTTCTTGATCTATCTCTATAGATCCTGATACCTAAAATATAGGTCGTATCGCCTAAGTCTTTCATTGAGAAATTCTTACTCAACCAAGTCTTAACAGCCTATAAAGAAGGAATGTCATTCCCTATTATTAATATATCATCAACATATAATACTAGGAATGCCACATTGCTCCCACTAACCTTCTTGTAAACACATGGTTCATCTTCATTTTGAATAAACCCAAACTCTTTGACAGTTTCATCAAAATGAATGTTTCATCTACTCGAGGCATGTTTCAATCTATAAATGGATCGACGCAACTTACATACTTTTCCAACATCCTTTGTATCAACAAAACCTTCAGGCTGTGTCATGTACACATCCACATCTTCTTCAAGGCTTCCATTTAAGAAAGTGGTTTTGACATCCATTTACCAGATTCCATAGTCATGGTAAGCAGCTATAGCAAGCAAAATCCTGATGGACTTGATCATAGCCACTGGTGAAAATGTTTCATTATAGTCAATACCATGAATTTGTTTGAAACCTTTTGCCACCAATCGTGCCTTATAGGTCTGTACGTTACCATCCATGTCGGTATTCTTTTTAAAAACCCACTTGCACCCTATAGGTATTACCCCTTCAGGTGGATCAACCAAAGTCCACACTTGATTAGTATACATGGATTCAATCTCAGATTTCATGGCATCCAGCCATCTCTTAGATTCTGGAGTGTTCATAGTGTCCTGGTACATGAGAGGCTCATCTTCATCCACAAGCATCACATCATCATCTTGGGTCAAGAGAAATCCATAATATCTCTCAGGCTCATGGCGAATCCTACCAGACCTACGAACAACTTGTGTTTCTTGAGCAGTATTGTTTTATTGTACATTCTGCTCAGGTTCCTTCATTGGTTCAATGTTATCATGTGGGTCTCGAATTTCGTCGAGATCTATTATCCTCCCACTGTCTTTCTTAGACAACATTTCTCTGTCAAGGAACACTACTGTTTGAGCAACAAACACTTTGTTCTCTGAAGGATTATAGAAAGAATAACCCTTTGTTTCAATTGGGTATCCCACAAAATTACATTTGTTCTAATTTAGGTCCTAGCTTGCAGAAGTTAGACTTTTCATAAACGCCTCACATCCCCAAATTTTAATAAATGACATGCTATGACGTTTCTCAGCCCATATCTCATACGGAGTTTTCTGAACCGTTTCTCCAGGGCGTAGCCCCAGAAACTAATTGGAAGATCTGCATGACTCATCATCGATTGCACCATGTCCAACAAAGTATGATTCCTCCTTTCAGAAACTCCATTCTATTGTGGTGTTCCGGGAGGAGTGAGTTGTGATACAATACCACACTTTTTAATAAACTCTTAAATTCATGGCTTAAGTATTCACCTCCACGATCAGATCGTAGAGTCTTAATACTTCCGCCAGTTTGCTTTTCTACTTCAGCTTTGTATTCTTTGAACTTTTCAAAAGAATCGGATTTGTTCTTCATAAGATACACATATCCATATCTACTGAAATCATCAGTAAACGTGATAAAGTAGTAAAAGCCACCTATTGCCATAGTACGCATAAGACCATATACATTATTATGTATTAGTTCTAATCGTTCAGTGGCCCTTTCACCTTCTTCAGTAAAAGGAGCTTTAGTCATTTTTCCAATAAGACAAGGTTCGCATGCTTCGTATGATTCAAAGTCAAACTTATCCAAGTATTCATCCTTATGTAACTTGGAAATGCGCTTCTCATTTATATGGCATAAACGAAAGTGCTAGAGGTATGTTTGATTTGACTCATTTGTTTTAAGACGTTTGTTATTCACATTATAGATAGGAGTATCTAAATCAAGAACATATAAACCGTTAAATAAACGTGCAACCCCATATGTAACATTATTCAAAGAAAAGGAACAACTATTGTTCTGAATTAAATATGCAAAACCTTTCTTGTCCAAACAAGAAACCTAAATAATGTTTCTTTAAATTGCAGGCACGTAAAAACAGTTCTCAAGTTCTAAAATAAGCCCAGTGGACAATGATAAATAATAAGTCCCTACAGCTAAAGCAGCAACCTTTGCTCCATTGCCAACTCGTAGGTCGACCTCTCCTTTAGCCAATGTGCTACTCCTTTGTAGTTCCTGCACATTTATACAGATATGAGAACCACATCTAGTATCTAATACCCATGATGTAGAAGTAGACAAATTGACTTTTATAACATAAATACCTGAATCAGAAGCTTGAGCAGCCTTCTTCTTCTTCAGATCCTCAAAATAAGTGTGACAGTTTCTCTTCCAATGACCTGGTTTACCACAGTAGTGACAATTACCCTTTGCAACAGCACCCTTAGGCTTTAAAGCCTGTTTGGGATTGGCCTTTGGCTTGGGACCAAAAGCAGATCCAATCTTCTTCTTTCCCTTCCATTTGTCTTTCTTATTAGCATTTCCTTTGTTATCTACCATCAACATGGCAGCATGTTCAGCCTTTTTTATATTGGTTTCAGCAGTTCGCAACATGGCCAACAATTCAGTGGGTGTTTTTTTCTATCTCATTCATATTATAGTTCATAACAAAATGAGTATAGTTGCGGTTCAAAGATTGCAATATCAAGTCAATCTGAGCTTCCGGACCAATCGGGAAACCCAAAGTATCAAGATACTCAATATAACCTATCATCTTTAGAACATGTGGTTGAACAGGTTCTCGCGTACCCTGTTTGCAAGCATACAGTGTTTTGCTCGTATTGAACCATTCTTGACGAGCATGTCCCTCAAACATTCTTTGAAGGTGTTCAATCATCTCATAAGCATCCATATGCTCATGTTGTTTTTGAAGCTCAGCACTCATGGTTACCAGCATGAGACATGCAACATCATTCGCATCATCAATATGTTTCTGATAAGCATTTTGTTAAACGCGAGTTGCATTCTCAGCAGGAGGAGTAGGTTAAGGAATTTTAATGACGTGAAGCTTTCACTCCTGCCCGAGGACAATCCTCAAATTCCTATACCAATCAAGGACGTTAGTTCCTGTCAGCATGTCCTTCTCAAGGGTTGCTCTCACAGAGAAGTTATTTGTGTTGTTTGTCATTAAATATTTACAATGTTTAAAATGCATATTAGTTAGTTGTAGAAGTTTAATTATGTTCAAGTAATTATCATATACATTCATAATATATATCTCCCACTATTTTTATCAAATCAATAGCCCTAACTATTAATTCGGAAAATATTTCATTAAATCTTTCTAGTGAGCCAAGATCCATATTTCATCCATGTTTTAAGATAGCGTTGGCTAATGCACCCAAAACACGACTATTTAGGTAGACAACATTTGTCAATTATATCAAATATAACTCTTGGATAGTTTGATGGAACAACCTTTTGTACACATTTATCCAATAAATCTCACCAAACTCCATGCCTTTAAACCCACAATCCTATTGTGATGATTTATTTAAGTTAGACCCAACGTTTCATTAAACTAAGTACATTTACTTATCACATTTTCCCATGATTGATAAGAACACTTCACTTTGGCAAACCTGTTAGTATTGGTGTCCTGGAGACTATATTTTTAATGTTTTATTGAAAATAATTAAGGATTATGTTTTATGTGATTATTTAATTATTTATTATGTCTTTATTTACTGCGTTATAAATTGAAAGGATAATAAATGTCCTTGGAATATTAATACGTAATATATATCTTTAAATATGTGACTTAAAAATGAGATTATATGAATAGTAATTTATTCCTAAAATTCCCTAGTCAAGTATTATTATTTAAGGACAATAATAATGCAATAAGACTAGTATGTTTGTTGATAGATGACCACATCTCATTGGTCATAGGTATGGTGATACTAAAGTCAAGAACATAAGTGTATGTATCAATACATGACACTGGAAAGACCCGCCGTGAGATTCTACATGTTAATAAGTGTCATAAGAAATCTCACTGTGATAATGATGTAATGATCCTCTGACTTGAAATCATTATATTTCTATACGAGAATTAATATACTTTGATTACACTCAAAGTTACCTTTAACCGGGTAATGATAAAGGTGTACATTGGGTATGCTATGAATCGTATGAGGAATATGAATGATAGATATAGGATTTAACCCTCCAATTCTAGGAGTGATATTATTGGCCTCTTGATTGAGTGAGACTATGAAATGCATGGTCATGCTCAAATATTGATTTGTTTAAATAGTCTACTCATTGATCAAGGAAACCGAGATTAAACGTTGAAGAGGATGACACTATACATGCCTCGAGTTTGATCTATAATATAAGGTTAAAGGGACTATATTACATGGAACATTATTCACGAAAGGTTTAATTGAATCACCAATTATTATTGTTACTTGGGTAGCAATGATGTATTACTAGATGCCGCTCATTGTTTATAATTTTATTATTAGATAATAAAATTATTGCCAACGTAATAATAACCTAAAGGGTCAGACACAAAGAACTTCAAAACAGAGGTTTATTTAAATTATGAATTTAAATATATTATTGTTTATTCGAATTTAATTATTGAATTAATTAAGTGGGACTTGATAAATTATATTAGAATTCGGATTTAATAAGTATTATTATTATTAGAATTTAATTATTGTATTAATTAAGTGGGACTTGATTAATTATATTAGAATTCAGATTTAATAATAATAATAACCCAAAGTCATAATGGGTTTTGGAAACCACATGGATTAGGGTTAGGCCCAAAATCTCTCTCTCTCCCCTATATATATACATAATGATGTATAGTATTAGGGTTTAATCATCAAATTTCGTTTTTAGAGAAAAACCCTAGCTGCTCAACATCAAGAGAGGCTAGAGAAAGAGAGAGAGAGGCAAACAATTTGGCTAGTACCGACTCCGGTGATCGTAGGACGATCGGGCGTTCGTGTGGACTTCTTTAGAGAGCAAATATTTGTAACAAAGGACTGCTGTGATTCATCTTTATGGACCTCCATTAAACAGCATACGAAAGCTTTGTTAAGGTACATACTTCTTCACCATAATCATCCAACGTTATACATGGATCCTGCGATTGGGTTTCGATTTTTTTATTGTTTTTACGTTAATTCCGCTGCGTTTTCATGCACGAAACCCTTCAATGGGATCAGAGCTACGTGTATAATGGGATGATTTGGTTATGTGTTTAACAGTTTTTCGATGTATGTAAACATATATATGATATGCCATGACTATATATTGATATATATATTTTATATGATTTTGAATATATGATATTCATGTGTTGTATAATCATTGGATGATTGTGTGTATTGCTGTATGTATATGATACATGTTTGTTCTTGTTATGGAAATCGTATTCGATACGAATTCTGAAACGGATTCGGTAGATTTTCTGAAATCTGTGTCCAGTGTCCGATTTTCGCAAACGATATGTGTTTTCTGACTGGAATCGTGTCACTGAGCAATACAGACAAAGTCAGCTTCGCGTCTGTAAGCCGTTTGACGACGTTACAGGCCCCAAAACGGCGATTTATTATTTTCTGAAATTTATTTGATTTTCTGAAATTTTGAAATTTATTATATATGATTATATGATATGTTTATATAATCTGAGAAATATGGATCTTGGCTCACTAGAAAGAATTATGGGATATACTTTCCAAATTAATAGTAAGGGATATTAATTTGATAAAAATAGTGGGAGATATATTATGAATATATCATAATCATTTGAACATAATAAATAACTCAGACAATCTAATGTTTGTTTTATGCATTTTAAACATTGTAGATATTTAAATGGCAAACAATACAAATACTTTCTCCGTACGAACAACCCTTGAGAAGGACAAGCTGACAGGAACTAACTTCCTGGATTGGTATAGAAATTTGAGGATTGTCCTCAGGCAAGCGCGTAAGCTCCATGTCATTGAAATTCCTTCACCTGCTCCTCCTGCTGAGAATGCAACTCGCGTTCAGCAAAATGCTTATCAAAAGCATATTGATGATGATATGTTATATTGAGTATCTTGATACTTTGGGTTTCCCGATTGGTTTGGAAGCTCAGATTGACTTAATCTTGCAATCTTTGAACCGCAACTATACTCATTTTGTTATGAACTACAATATGAATGAGATAGACAAAACACCCACTGAATTGTTGGCCATGTTACGAACTACTGAAACCAACATGAAAAGGCTGAACCTGCTGCCATGTTGATGGTAGATAACAAAGGTAAGGCTAATAGGAAAGGCAAATGGAAGGGAAAGAAGAAGATTGGATCTGCTTCTGGTCCCAAGCCAAAGGCTAATCCCAAACAGGCTTTAAAGCCTAAGAGTGTTGTTGCAAAGGTTGATTGTCACTACTATGGTAAACCAGGTCATTGGAAGAGAAACTGTCATGCTTATTTGGAGGATCTGAAGAAGAAGAAGGCTGGTCAAGCTTCTGATTCAGGTATTTATGTTATAGAGGTCAATTTGTCAACTTCTACATCATGGGTATTGGATACTGGATGTGGTTCTCACATTTTTATAAATGTACATGAACTACAAAGGAGTAGGACTTTGGCTAAAGGAGAGGTCGACCTACGAGTTGGCAATGGAGCAAAGGTTGTTGTTTTAACTGTAGGGACTTATTATTTATCATTGCCCACTGGGCTTATTTTAGAACTTGAGAACTTTTTTTACGTCCCTGCAATTTGCAGAAACATTATTTCGGTTTCTTGTTTAGACAAGAAAGGTTTTGCATTTTTAATTCAGAACAATAGTTGTTCCTTTTCTTTGAATAATGTTACCTGTGGGGTTGCACGTTTATTTAACGGTTTATATGTTCTTTATTTAGACACTCCTATCTATAATGTGAATAACAAATGTCTTAAAATAAATGACTCAAATCAAACATACCTCTGGCACTATCGTTTAGGTCATATAAATGAGAAGCGCATTTCCAAGTTACATAAGGATGGATACTTGGATAAGTTTGACTTTGAATCATACGAAGCATGCGAACCTTGTCTCATTGGAAAAATGACTAAATCTCCTTTTACTGGACAAGGTGAAAGGGCCACTGAACGATTAGAACTTATACATAGTGATGTATGTGGTCCTATGCGTACTATGACAAGAGGTGACTTTTACTACTTCATCACGTTTACTGATAATTTCAGTAGATATGTGTATCTTATAAAGAACAAATCCGATTCTTTTGAAAAGTTCAAAGAATACAAAGCTGAAGTAGAAAAGTAAACTGGCGGAAGTATTAAGACTCTACGATCTGATAGTGGAGGTGAATACTTAAGCCATGAATTTAAGAGTTTATTAAAAGAGTGTGGTATTGTATCACAACTCACTCCTCCCGGAATACCACAATGGAATGGAGTTTCTGAAAGGAGGAATTGTACTTTGTTGGACATGGTACAATCGATGATGAGTCATTCAGATCATCCAATTAGTTTCTGGGGCTACGCCTTGGAGACGGCTGCTTATACACTTAACCGAGTTCCTACTAAAATGGTTCAAAAGACTCCATATGAGATATGGACTAAGAAACGTCATAGCATGTCATTTATGAAAATATGGGGATGTGAAGCGTTTGTGAAACGTTTAACTTCTGACAAGCTAGGACCTAAATCAGACAAATATAATTTTGTGGGATACCCAATTGAAACAAAGGGTTATTCATTTTATAATCCTTCCGTGAACAAAGTGTTTGTTGCTCGAACTACAGTTTTTCTTGAAAGAGAAATGCTTTCGAAGAAAAAACAGTAGGAGGATAATAGATCTCGATGAAGTTCGAGGCCCACAAGATAACATTGAACCAATGGAGGAACTTAAGCAGGATGTACAAGACCACAACACTACTCAAGAAACACAGATTATTCGTGAGTCTAGTAGGATTCGCCATAAGCCTGAGAGATATTATAGATTTCTCTTAACTCAAGATGTTGATGTGATGCTTATCGACGAAGATGAGCCTCTCACCTACTAAGATGCTATGAACACTCCAGAATCCAAAAGATGCCTGGATGCCATGAAATCTGAGATGGAATCTATGTATACTAATCAAGTATGGACTTTGGTTGATCCACCTAAAGGGGTAAAACCTATAGGGTGCAAGTGGGTTTTCAAGAAGAAGACCGACATGGATGGTAATGTACAGACCTATAAGGCACGATTGGTGGTAAAAGGTTTCAAGCAAATTCATGGTATTGACTATGACGAGACTTTTTCACCAGTGGCTATGGTCAAGTCCATCAGGATTTTGCTTGCTATAGTTGCTTACTATGATTATGAAATCTGGCAGATGGATGTCAAAACCGCTTTCTTAAATGGGAGCTTTGAAGAAGATATGGATGTGTATATGACACAGCCTGAAGGTTTTGTTGATCCAAAGAATGCTGTAAAGGTATGTAAGCTGCGTCGATCCATTTATGGATTGAAACAAGCCTCAAGGAGATGGAACATTCATTTTGATGAAACTGTCAAAGAGTTTGGGTTTATTCAAAATGAAGATGAACCATGTGTTTACAAGAAGGTAAGTGGGAGCAATGTGGCATTCCTATAATTATATGTTGATGATATATTAATAATAGGGAATGACATTCCTTCTTTACAAGCTTTTAAAACTTGGTTGAGTAAGAATTTCTCAATGAAAGAGTTAGGCGAAGCGACCTATATTTTAGGTATCAAGATCTATAGAGATAGATCAAGAAGAATGATTGGCCTAAGTCAGAGTAGATACTAGTCTAATCCAGGTGAATGTCATTGAACAGCAGTCAAGAATATTCTTAAGTACTTAAAGAGGACTAAAGATTAATTCTTGGTATATGGAGGAGAAGATAAACTGGTAGTAAAAGGTTACACCGACGCTAGTTTCTAGACAGACAAGGATGATTCGATTTCTCAGTCTGGTTTTGTGTTTTGTCTAAATAGAGATGTTGTATGCTGGAATGGTTCACAGCTGAAACAGTTGTTGATTCTATAATAGAGCCTGAGTATATTGATGCTTGCGAAGCAGCCAAGGAGGCTGTTTGGGGATGTACTTAGGAGATATCACCTAATTAATAAGATTAATAATCGAGGGGATATACATATATGTAAAGTGCATAGAAATGATAACATTGCAGATCCACTGACTAAGGCTTTGTCGCAGCAGAAGCACTAAGGTCATACTAGTTCCATGGGTATTAGATACATGAGAGATTGGCTCTAGTACAAGTGGGAGATTGTTAGTATTGGTGTCCTAGAGACAATACTTTTAATGTTTTATTGAAAACAATTAAGGATTATGTTTTATGTGATTATTTAATTATTATTTATTATGTCTTTATTTACTGCGTTATAAATTGAAAGGATAATAAATGTCCTTAGAATATTAATACGTAATATATATCTTTAAGTATGTGACTTAAAAATGAGATTATATGAATAATATTTTATTCCTAAAATTCCCTAGTCAAGTATTATTATTTAAGGACAATAATAATGCAATAAGACTAGTATGTTTGTTGACGGATGACCACATCTCATTGGTCATAGGTATGGTGATACTAAAGTCAAGAACATAAGTGTATGTATCAATACATGACACTGGAAAGACCCGCCGTGAGATTCTACATGTTAATAAGTGTCATAAGAAATCTCACTGTGATAATGATGTAATGATCCTCTGACTTGAAATCATTATATTTCTATACGAGAATTAATATACTTTGATTACACTCAAAGTTACCTTTAACCGGGTAATGATAAAGGTGTACATTGGGTATGCTATTAATCGTATGAGGAATATGAATGATAGATATAGGATTTAACCCTCCAATTCTAGGAGTGATATTATTGGCCTCTTGATTGAGTGAGACTATGAAATGCATGGCCATGCTCAAATATTGATTTGTTTAAATAGTCTACTCATTGATCAAGGAAACCGAGATTAAACATTGAAGAGGATGACACTATACATGCCTCGAGTTTGATCTATAATATAAGGTTAAAGGGATTATATTACATGGAACATTATTCACGAAAGGTTTAATTGAATCACCAATTATTATTGTTACTTGGGTAGCAACGATGTATTACTAGATGCAGCTCATTATTTATAATTTTATTATTAGATAATAAAATTATTGCCAACGTAATAATAACCTAAAGGGTCACACACAAAGAACGTCAAAACGGAGGTTTATTTAAATTACGAATTTAAATATATTTTTGTTTATTCGAATTTAATTATTGAATTAATTAAGTGGGAATTGATTAATTATATTAGAATTCGGATTTAATAAGTAATATTATTATTCGAATTTAATTATTGAATTAATTTAGTGAGACTTGATTAATTATATTAGAATTCAGATTTAATAATAATAATAACCCAAAGTCATAATGGGTTTTGGAAATCACATGGATTAGGGTTAGGCCCAAAATCTCTCTCTCCCCTATATATACATAATGATGTATAGTATTAGGGTTTAATCATCAAATTTTGGTTTTAGAGAAAAACCCTAGCTGCTCAACATCAAGAGAGGCTAGAGAAAGAGAGAGAGAGAGAGGCAAACAATTCGGCTAGTACCGATTCCGGTGATCGTAGGACGATCGGGCGTTCGTGTGGACTTCTTTAGAGAGCAAATCTTTGCCACAAAGGACTGCTGTGATTCATCTTTCTGGACCTCCATTAAACAGCATACGAAAGTTTTGTTAAGGTACATACTTCTTCACCATAATCATCCAACGTTATACATGGATCCTGCGATTGGGTTTCGATTTTTTATTATTTTTACATTAATTTCGCTGCGTTTTCATGCCCGAAACCCTTCATATACAACACATGAATATCATATATTCAAAATCATATAAAACATATATATCAACATATAGCCATGGCATATCATATATATGTTTACATACATCAAAAAACTGTTAAACACATAACCAAATCATCTCATTATACACGTAGATCTGATGCCATTGAAGGGTTTCGGGCATGTAAACGCAGCGGAATTAACGTAAAAAAATAATAAAATTTAAAACCCTATCGCAGGATCCATGTATAACGTTAGATGATTATGGTGAAGAAATCTGTACCATAACGAAGCTTTACGTATGTTTATAATGGAGGTCGAGAAACAATGAATCACAGCAGCCCTTTGTTGCAAAGATCTGCTCTCCAAAGAAGTCCACACGAATGCCCGATCGTTCAACGATCATCGGAGTCGGTACTAGCCGAATAGTTTGTCTCTCTCTCTCTCTTTTTCTAGCCTCTCTTGATGTTGAGCACATAGGGTAGTTTTCTGAAAAATGAAATATGTTCTGTAACCCTAATAATATACATCATTATGTATATATAGGGGATAGAGAGATTTGGGCTTAACCTAATTTCATTTTGGGCTTCATGTAAAACCAAAACTGATTGGTTTATTATCATTATTATTAAATCTGAATTCTAATATAATTAATCAAGTCCTACTTCATTAATTCAATAATTAAATTCAAACTAATAATAATATATCTAAATTCTTATAAAATCTGAATTCTAATATAATTAATCAAGTCCCACTTAATTAATTCAATAATTAAATTTGAAATAATAATAATAAAATATCTAAATTCGTAATTTAAATAAAGCTTCATTTTAACGTTCTTTGTGTGTGACCCTTTAGGTTATTATTAAGTTGGCAATAATTTTATTATCTAATAATAAAACTATAAACAATGAGCGGCATCTAGTAATACATCATTGTTACCCAAGTAACAATAATAATTGCTGATTCAATTAAACCTTTCGTGAATAATGTGCAATGTAATATAATTCCTTTAATCTTATATTATAGATCAAACTCGAGGCATGTATAGTGTTCTCATCTTTAACGTTTAATCTTGATTTCCTTGATCAATGAGTAGACTATTTAAACAAATCAATATTTGAGCATGGCCATGCATTTCATAGTCTCACTCAATCATGAGGCCAATAATATCACTCCTAAAATTGGAGGGTTAAATCCTATATCTATCATTCATATTCCTCATACGATTCATAGCATACCCAATGTCCTCCTTTATCATTACTCGGTTAAAGGTAACTTTGAGTGTAATCAAAGTATATTAATTCTCGTATAGAAATATAATGATTTCCTGTCTGAGGATCATTACATCAATATCACAGTGAGATTTCTTATGACACTAATTAACGTGTAGAATCTTATGGCAGGTCTTTTCAGTGTCATGTATTGATACATACACTTATGTTCTTGACCTTAGTAACACCATACCTATGACCAATGAGATGCGGTCATCTGTCAATAAATATATTAGTCTTATTGCATTATTATTGTCCTTAAATAATAATACTCGACTAGGAAATTTTAGGAATAAAATACTATTAATATAATCTCATTTTTAAGTCACATACTTAAAGGTATATAATTCGTATTAATATTCCAAGGACATTTATTATGCTTTCAATTTATAACGCAGTAAATAAAGACATAATAAATATTAATTAAATAATCCAATAAAACATAATCCTCAATTGTTTTCAATAAAATATAAAAGTATTATCTCTAGGATACCAATACTAATAAGGACACACAAGAGCCTGCCTCTCAAAGTGAGGTAACAGTCATTGCAAGGCTAGGCACACAAGAACCTTCAGGTCAAAGGGTTGAAGCAGCCATCCAAGAAGCAAATGAAGCCAACAGTGATCAGGGGTACAACCCACAAGAACTTTCAACTCAAAGGGTTGAAGAAGTTGTTAAGGCCCCTGCCCCACAAGAACCATCCAATCAATGTTTGGATGTAGGCACTACAACTATCAATGAAGATTCTGTTGTTGCTGATGCTGAGAAGTCAAACTCTAAGATTAATCCATTGGCAATCTCTGATGCAATTATGGTGCAACCTCTTTCTGCACAACCATGGGAAACTACATCCTCATCTACAACTGCTCAAGATATAAACTCTGACTTTTCTTCAGAATTTACATTCTCTGATAGCATAAGTTCAGAATTTATATTTCCTATATTTACTGTTGGGATGACCATGGATAGTTCTGAAAAGGGTACCCCTATTCATGTGACCATAAAGCTCCTTTCTCAACCACCTCTTATTTCTGTAGGTCACTGTGATTTGAGCCTTTCATGTGAGATCGAGGTAAAATGTGTGAAAAATAGAATTAATAATGAGAGGCAGATACTGAATCTGGAAAAAGGAGAGGTAGAATTGAGAAAGAAGTTAGTTACTTCTAGAGAGCAAGCTCTGACTATTAAAAGTTATGATATGTGTGATGTGAGAAGTAATGAGATTACTTTAAAAGAAAAAAGTGATTTAGGATGTTCTATATCTTTTGTAGGTACTCAGAGTTTATCTGTCACTGCAAACTCTGATACTATTACAAACTCTGAGTTGCCAAACTCTAATAGAGCTGCAAACTCTGATGGTGAGGATGCATTCTCTGATGAGCCAATATTCTTGGATGAAGAAGTTACAGATCTTTCAATTCCCTATACTCAGAGGTACAACACAAAAAAATGGCATGTCAATGCACATGATGCACATGAAAGACTGAGAATGGATTATCCTGATTATATGATTGTAGAAACCCTCAAGGGTGAAATTGAAGCTGCTCTAGATGAAGAAGGTGTAAAAGGAGATTTCACTTCAAAGGCAGAACCATCTCAAGAAGATTTGTTGAACTCTCACAGACAATCCATCTGGGATAGGTCTTGGAAATACCCCAATGAAATTTCATGGCCTCGTGTTCATGAATTGATTGACAAAGCTGGCAAGGAATTAAACTCTGATGAAATGAAAACTGTTTTGAAGGCTATAACTGTGTTGACAAATGGTCTTCACAATGAAGTGTGTGATTTGAAGGATTCTGTTAGCAAAACTACTGCTTATGTACAGACTTCTGTCACTACTTCTCAACATGCTTTGGAGTTAAAATTGAAGAATGTTTCTGCAAAACAGGATGCTCTAGAAGTCAAAGTTGATAATCTTTCTACATCTGTTTCTTCCATGCAAACTATGCTGCATACAATTATTGATATCTTAACAATAAGAAAAGGCAATGATGTCAGAAAGGGGGAAAAGGTGTCTACAGACAAATGCAAGGAGGATGATGTACAAAAATCTGACAAACCTAATGATGATGATCAAGGGAGTCATAAGGATGGAAAGCAAACTCTGATTCAACAACAAACTCTGATGACTGGACAAACTCTGACGGTTTCTCGAACTCTGATTCCATCAAGCTCAGAAATAAACTCTGATAAGAAACAAACTCTGATGGATGTTGACATGGAATTGGCTAAAAGGCTTGATAAAGAAGAAAAACCTGAGAAAATTGAAGAACAGGACTGTTAGGAATCTACATGTGATTTGATGATAATATTAATCTTAGAATCATAGAAATTTTATTTGTTGTAACTGATCAATTGATATGAAAGTTATAAATATCAATTGATCAGGAAACCATTTATCAGTTGAAGTGTTTATATGAATCAACTGATAATTTGGATTGTAGCATAGGTGTACTTAGTCTATTTCAATCGATAAGGTGTAAATCAATTGATATTTTGTTCATCAATTGATGTTAGAGTCGATTGATATGGATCATCAATTGATGTGTAAATTAAACTGTTAAATTGTAATTATGTGAAGACAGGAAATTGCTCAAGTGAAGGATGATCAATTGATATTGAAGCATCGATGGATGAAGGATCAATCGAAGAAGCCAAGTCAAGCATTGAAGACCATCAACTGATGTGAAGACCCATCGACTGATATATCGATTGATAACATCTATCAATCGATAAGACATCTTTTATCAGTCGATGGATATAAAGATCAATCGAAGTAGTACATCAGTTGATGGATTAAAGAATGGATCAATTGATATGCTTAACAGCAAATTATCAATTGAGTGTGACAACACAGAAAGAATATCTGTTGAAGATCCAGAGAACAAAAAGCACACCTATGTGAAGACTCAATCAGAAGCTGTCTTTCAAACCTTTTTGTAAAATAGAAAAAGGTAAAAGGAAGGCAGGTAGAAACAATCCTAGTATAGGAATTGTAAAAGAACACTTGTGGTATAAAAACAAGTGTAGTAGCATTATTAGAAAACATACAAGTTAGACATATTTCTTAATCAACTGTTCAAGCTTGAGAGCACTTGTGTAAGAACAGTTGATTTGTTTTCTAATCTTGTAAAAACGAAGCTAGGTTTTTTCTAACCTAGGAGCATTGAGCAAAAATATATATTGATGGAAAAACCAATCCATCAATAATTTTAAATCTCTTTGTTCAGTTTTATTTTTCAGCATTAATCTGTTCGAACTTATTCTCTTATTCTATCAATCATCAAGAACAAATATTAGAACACACAAAAAGTTTTAATATTTGTATTTAACCCCCCCTTCTACAAATATTGACATTGTTCTAAGGAATAACAATTGGTATCAGAGCAGGCTTTCAACATACAGAAAGTTTAAAGATCAAGAACAGTCAATATGGGTCAAAAAGATTCAGGTGTGAAAATTCCAGTTTTAGAGAAAGATGAATATTTTCCATGGAAGGTCAAAATGCATCTGCATCTTTTTTCTCTCGACCCTTCTTATGTTAACTGCATAGAAAAAGGTCCTCATGTTCCCATGAAGCTAGTCACAGGTGTAAACCCTGATGGAACTCCTGCACTTGACAGACATGTTCCAAAACTTATTTCTGAGTTCACAGAAGAGGATGAAAAAAAAGTACTCAAAGACAAGAAGGCCATGAACATTCTGTTTAATGGTCTAGATAAAGATATGTTTGACAATGTAATAAACTGTACTTCATCAAAAGAAGTATGGGATACACTTCAAACTCTGTGTGAAGGAACTGAACAAGTAAGGAAAAACAAGATGCAACTCTTGATTCAAAAATATGAATCATTCCATTTCAAGAGTGGAGAATCTATCAATGACACCTATAGCAGATTTCAGAAGTTGTTAAATGGACTGAAGCTATATGGTAGGGTTTATGCAACTGAGGATACAAATCTAAAATTTCTTAGATCTCTTCCAAAAGAATGGAAACCAATGACTGTTTCCATTAGACAATCTCAGGACTTCAAGGATTTTACACTGGAGAAACTTTATGGTATTCTCAAGACATATGAGTTGGAAATCCAACAAGATGAAGAGATTGAGAAGAATCAAAGAAAAGAGAAAACTGTGGCTTTGGTAGTCAAGGGAAATGAAGAGAAGAAGGAAAATGGCTATGAAGAAGAGTCAGTCATGATGGCTGGTGATGCTGTTGAAGAATCATTCAGGAGAAAAGGAAAGAGCAAGTGTGAAGAAGATGAAACATGCTCTCAGGATGATTTGGATGAGATTGATGAGCACCTTGCATTTCTGACAAGGAAATTTTCAAAGCAAAAATTCAAGAAGAATCCATATGCTCAAAGGCCTGGATCCCAGTTTAGAAACAACAATCAACATAAAAATCTGGTTGACAGATCTAAATTCAAATGCTTTAACTGTGGATTGGCTGGTCATTTCTCAAGTGAGTGCAGGAAGCCAAAACAAGAAAAGGCAAAGTCATATGAGGGTATTGATTATAAAAAGAAATACTTTGACCTTTTAAAACAAAAAGAAAAGGCTTTTGTAACTGAGGAGAAGGACTGGGCTGCTGAGGATAGTGATTCTGAAGAATTTGTCAATCTTGCATTAATGGCCAATCATGAAGATGAAGAAGCTAGTTCAGCATCTAATCAGGTACTAGCTACCAACTTTTCTGAGCTTACATCTGAGGAATGCAATAGTACTATTAATGAAATGTCTAATGAACTGTACAATTTGCATGTCACTCTAAAATCTCTAAACAAAGAAAATCTCAAGTTAAAGAACACCATTGATGCCTTAACTGAGAGAAATATTTTTCTTGAAAATGAACTTGTTTGTTTAGAAAGATTTAAGCAGGAAAGAAAGGATGCTAGGAAAGAACTAGTAAACAGTTTGAAAAGAGAAGAATTGTTGAAAGAACAATTAGCTGAAGAAATTGAAACCATTAGCAAATGGAATAGGTCTACTAAAACTGCCAAACAAATTATTGATGTTCAGGGTGTAGATACTCTAGGAGATCTCCCCAAATCAATAGGCAAGTCATTGGCTGATACTTCAATGGATAAAGATCAATCGACTGCTAATCCTTTATCAACTGATAAGGATTATCAATCGATTGATGCTGAATCAATCGATAAACATCCATCGACAAGTAAATCATCAATGGCTAATAAAAGGAACAAATTTAGCACTCCTATTAAGTTTGTTAAGGAAACCAAGAATCAAGTTGAGACTGAGACTGAGAAGATCAACATAGGTAGCTTATCCAAGAAACAATTAAAAGAAAAATTAGAAAAGATAGCACCTGTGGAAATTACTCTATCTAAGTCTGAGAAAAAGAAAAAGAATAGGAATGGTAAAGTAGGCATAAATAAGCACAATAATTACACTCCTGATATGTATGCACCTAGAAAGGTATGTGCTAAATGTGGTAGTGTAAATCATTTGTCCATGCAATGCAAAAGTGAAAAGAATTCTAAATCTGCAAATGATTTAAATATACATGCCATGACTGCAAATGCCATGTTTACCAATCCCATGCTCATGAATGCCATGTCTTCTAATTTGGTTGCACCTAATGTTCATATGCCTTATGCACAAGTTCCATACATGTATAATCCCTTCTTTGCATATCCTAATATGAACATGCCTGGTATGCCATGGAACATGCCTAATGTAAATGATGAAATCCATGGAAATTCTGCCATGAGTTCTAAGGTGTCAAAGCCCCAAAAGTCAACTCCCAAAGATAAAGTGGATTTAAACCCACCAAAACAAAAGGAACCTAAGTTGACAACAGGGGCTCAAGCTGCAACTAATAAAAGAGGACCCAAGGCAACTTGGGTACCAAAAGCAACTTGATTGTTTTATGTGTGTGCAGGGAAACAGGAAGAAAAATCTCTGGTATTTGGATAGTGGATGTTCAAGGCACATGACTGGAGATTTGTCCCTGCTCACAAAGTTTGTGGAAAAGGCTGGCCCAGGAGTTACTTTTGGAGATAACAGCAAAGGTTTTACTCTGGGATATGGCTCAATTGCAAAAGAAAATGTTATCATTGAATCTGTAGCACTAGTTGATGGATTGAAGCATAATTTACTCAGTATTAGTCAACTGTGTGATAATGGTAATGGTGTGTGGTTTACAACTGAATCATGCATCATAGCCAACAAAGAATCTGGTGAAATTCTCTTAACTGGAGAAAGAAAAGGAAATGTCTATGTGGCTGATTTTCTCTCTGTAAAAGCAAATTCAATGACATGTCTACTTAGCAAAGTCAATACAGATGAAAGTTGGATTTGGCACAAGAAACTAGCCCACTTGAATTTCAAAGCCATGAATTTATTGGTTAGAAAGAATCTGATTAGAGGCATTCCACAGATGGAATTCACCAAGGATGGACTATGTGATGCATGTCAAAAGGGAAAACAAAGAAAAGCATCATTCAAGTCAAAGTCTGAATCATCAATTGATAAGCCTTTGGAATTATTGCACATGGACTTATTTGGTCCAGTCAACATCATGTCAATTGCCAAAAAGAAATATGCCTTAGTAATTGTGGATGACTTCACAAGATTTTTATGGGTATATTTCTTACATTCTAAGGATGAAGCAAGCAAATTAATTATCAATCATGTGAAGAATGTTGACAATGGCACTGAATGGAAGGTCAAGAAATTTAGAAGTGACAATGGTACTGAATTCAAGAATTCAACCATGAGAGAATTCTGTGAAGAAAAAGGTATCACTCATCATTTCTCTGCTCCAAGAACTCCACAGCAAAATGGAGTAGTTGAAAGGAAAAATAGGACCTTGATTGAAGCTGCTAGAACTATGTTAGAAGAAGCAAAACTTCCTACATACTTCTAGGCAGAAGCAATTAATACTGCTTGTTACATTCAAAATATTTCCATGATCAATAAACTTCAAGGCAAAACTCCATATCAATTGATAAAGAAAGACAAGAAGCCAACAGTTAACTTTCTTCATGTCTTTGGCTGCAAATGCTTTGTACTGAGAAATCAAGGTGAAAATCTAGGAAAATTTGAAGCCAAAGCTGATGAAGCTATATTTGTTGGATATGGAATAACAACCAAAGCATACAGAGTCTACAATCTTAGATTACACATTGTTATGGAATCTATGCATGTAGTTTTTGATGACAAGAAAATTCAAGGGTTGTTTGATGAAGGATTTCATAATCTATTGCAGTTTGAAAATGAATCCACAAGTAATATTGAAGATAGTGATGATGATGTGGAAATCACAAGAGTTCAAGTACCTAGAATCCTCCCATCAATTGATGTCAATGCATCAACAGATAACTTATCAGTTAACAATCATCAATCAACTGATAATACATCAATTGATAATCATTCGATGGATATCAACTCTACTCAACAATCTTCAAATAGAGTGTCCATCTCAGGGGGAGGGTTCTCAAATAGTCAATCACATCACAATGATCATAACACTTCCAATGATCATGAAGCATCATCTTCAAGGACAATTTTCCATCACAAAGGAAATGGACAAAAAGCCATCCCTTTGAATTAATAATTGGAGATGCAAATGATGGTGTCAAAACTAGAAGTGCAACTCAAAATGAATGCTTGTATAGTAGCTTCCTGTCTCAAGAAGAACCAAAAAGGATTGAAGAAGCCTTGAATGATCCTGATTGGATAATTGCTATGCAAGAAGAGTTGAATCAATTTGAAAGAAACAAGGTATGGAAGCTGATGCCCAAACCAAAGAACAAGTCTATCATTGGTACAAAATGGGTGTTCAGAAACAAAATGGATGAATCTGGTACAGTGACAAGAAATAAAGCAAGATTAGTGGCAAAGGGCTATTCACAAGAAGAAGGCATAGATTTTGATGAAACTTTTGCACCAGTTGCAAGATTGAAAGCAATCAGAATCTTTCTAGCATATGCTACTCATGCTAATTTCAAGGTGTATCAGATGGATGTGAAAAGTGCTTTTCTCAATGGAGAACTAGAAGAAGAAGTATATGTAGAACAACCTCCTGGCTTTATTGATCCTGTTCATCCTGGATTTGTATACTATCTTCTCAAGGCACTTTATGGATTGAAGCAAGCACCTAGAGCCTGGTATGACACATTGTCTAAATTCTTGATTGAAAATCACTTCACAAGAGGTACTATTGATAAAACTCTCTTTCATAGAAATGTAAATGGCTCTATGATTCTTGTTCAAATCTATGTAGATGACATTATTTTTTGCTCAACTAATGAAAAACTTTGTAAAAAGTTTGCTAAGTTGATGTAGAGTAAATATGAAATGAGCATGATGGGAGAACTAACCTATTTTCTTGGTTTGCAAATCAAGCAAGTTAAAGATGGTATTTTCATAAATCAAACCAAATATATTTCTGATTTATTAGAGAGATTTGATTTAAGTGAATGTTCTTCTGCTAAAACTCCCATGGCCACTGCAACTAGACTTGAATTAAACACTAAGGAAGCAAAAATGGACATTTCAAGTTATAGAGGTATGGTAGGCTCATTACTTTATTTAACTGCAAGTAGGCCAGACATAATGTTTGCTACATGTCTTTGTGCTAGGTTTCAAGCTGATCCTAGAGAATCTCATTTGATTGCAATAAAAAGAATATTCAGATATCTCAAAGGAACTCCAAATCTTGGAATTTGGTATCCTAGAGATTCTGGATTTGATCTAATTGGTTATTCAGATGCAGATTATGCAGGTTGCAGAATTGACAGAAAAAGCACAACAGGCTCCTGTCAATTTCTAAGAAATAAGCTTGTTTCATGGTTTAGCAAGAAGCAGAATTCAGTGTCTACATCTACTGCAGAGGCTGAATACATTGCAGCTGGAAGTTGCTGTGCACAAATATTATGGATGAGGAATCAACTACTTGACTATGGGTTCAACTTGAACAAGATTCCTATTTTCTGTGATAATACTAGTGCCATTGCTATAACAGAAAATCCTGTACAACATTCCAGAACCAAGCACATTGACATAAGGTATCACTTCATTAGGGAACATGTAATGAATGGTACAGTTGAATTACATTTTGTCCCTAGTGAAAGACAACTTGCAGACATTTTTACCAAACCATTAGATGAATCTACCTTCAATAGATTGGTCTGTGATTTAGGTATGCTTAATTATATCTAATCCTTTAAATGTCTGACAAGTTATGTATTTATATTACATGTAGCCATTGACTATGTTAAATTATTGATTCTTCAATAATCAACTGATAAATATTTTACATATCAATGGATATTATTGGATCTGTCGACAGATAAATATATCAATTGATGATATATTTGTTTATCGATGGATAGGGGTAACTATCGACAGATAGATATATCAATCAATGATATATTTGTCTATCGATGGATAATTGTACCTGTCGATGGATAAGCAATTTATCAATCGATGACCTAGAATTTAAAGGGGTCCATGTCATCAATCGACCTGTACAAAAATCTAGCCGTTGATTACTTATTTTATCAATTGATTAAAACGTACATTCCTGTATGTATAACAATCGATTGCCAAAATTGGTAACTTTTAATTATCAATACTCTTCCAACGGTCGATTTAGTTCTACTTTGAGTAAGAAATTGGTTGGGAAATCAGTAAATATAAATAGTGAGATTAAAACTTCTTTTAATTCTTACTTGCATTTTTTTACTATCGATTTTTCTATCTCTTTCTCTTTCTCAATCTTCGAACTTACTCTGTATCTATCTCTTGCTAAGAACCCTAATCTACTACTATCTAATTATTGTTTCTGTTATAATTACTAACAAGTTTGCCAGTTAATTCAATTATAAATTTTCAAACTCGATAATGGCATCTTCAAAGAAAGTCTCACAATCTGGATTCTACTATGAGCTCAACAACTTCGTTGCTTGCACTATGGTGGAGGAAGCCCCAACAGAATTTCATCCCCTAATGGAATTTCTAAGGAGTTTGAAAATTGCAAAGGCCCTCTCAGAAGCACCAAAAATAGTGTGCAATCTGGTTGAAGAATTCTGGACAACAGCAGAAGTAGCAGATGATTTTTCTACAATCTCCTTTGAATGCAAAGGACAAAGGTATATTCTAACCACTGTGGTCTTGGGTGAGTGTTTAAATATTCCTGCAAATAATACCGAAAATGCACCCACTGACACAGATATTAGAAACATGTTTAGGGAAATCAACTATACTGCTCCTGATGCTAGTCTAGGTAGTACTGTTAGAAAGAATCTAAGAAAAGAATGGTCATATTTCTTTGATGTTTTAATAAAGTATTTTTCTGGTAAGGTTAGTAATTTTGATGCAATAACAAGTATGCAACAAGTAGGGTATAACATTTTATATGATAGATATCATAATTTAGGAAGCCTGTTACTCAATGAAATATCTGCCAAATTGGGGAATAAAATAAATAGATCTAATCATATTTATTATGATTATTATTAACCACTTTGTCAAGGATATTGAGATTGACAGGAATACAGAAATTTTGGATTGCTGGACTCAAAACAAAAGGGCCTTTAAAGACTTGGTTAGGATCAATCTTCACAGCAATGTGGAATTGATCTATCCCCATTTTGTTCAGGTATTTATCCCTACTTTAAACTCTTCTAAACCTAATTCTTCTTTGCCTTCTGTGACTATGGAGGGTGGTAGTAATGACCCCAACCCTCCTACCCAGGCCACACAATCAATCTCTAAATCCAAATCTAAGAAACCAACCTCAACAGGTTCTCAAAAACCTGTTGTTGTAAAAAACCAAGAAAAGAAAAGCAACTAGTGTGGTAGATAGATTAGAGGAGGATGTAGGTGGTGAGGGAACTGGGGAACATCAAAGAACCCAGAAGGATAAGGAGAGTGAGGGTGTGCAACCTCAACCTAGCCACTCCATAGTCACTCAAAAGACTGTGGATGTTAACATGGAAAATACCACATCCCTATTGTCATTCTCTCAAAAGGATGACAATATTGAAAATAGCCCACAACCAGGGGCACAGAATCAAATTGGGGACACAAAAGCCAAAACACTAACACCATACAAAAGAAGAGAAAAGAAAGTCACCTTTGCACTTGGGGAATCACACACTGCAAAACCACAGGAAACTGTGGAGGAGCCTTCACAAAGTCTGCTTGATGCATCTCATATAAATGATGAGATGCAGCCCCATTCTCTTTCAATTCCTATCTCTTCTATTCTTCTATCCCCATCTCAAACTTCTTCAGAAAATGTTTTGATAGATTATCGAACATTTTCAGATTCTCCCTCTTTGTTTTTCAAGGAGAAGCCAACACTCTCTCCTGAATCTTCTTCTCAGAATTTTCAGGATTCTATTTCCAATATCATCTCAAACATAACTTCACAAATTATCTCAACTGTTTCTTCTCCATCAATTGATGTTCCTTCAACAATTGATATTCAGCCATCGACTGATAAGCCATCGATCGATACTCAAGATCAATCGATGGGTTTACATCAATCGATGGATATCCCAAACACCACTTCAACTGATAATGTCAATACATCAATTGATGCTCAATCAATTGATGTTGCACAAACACTCTTAGGATTGAGTGAGTTGAGTGAGAGGCAGGATTGTAACCTGGCAAAAGGAGAGGAAGTGAGTAAAAACATTCCTATTTCTTCCAAGAATGAGAGTGAAACACTTGAGGGCCCCACCTTAGTAGGTGCACAAAAAATGAGTGAGGGAGAGGTGAGATTCCAGGATGAGATCCTGATGCAAAATAGAGAGATGAGTGAAAGTGATAAAAACATTCTACTTTTTGCACAGGAATTGGAAATTGAAATGATGGCAGAAGAAGGAGTAAAGGAGATAGGGGGAGCAAATAATGTTGAAGCTAGTGGGAGTGGAATTGCTAAAGACTTTGAAGAGGAAATAGATGCTGGTGAATTGGATCCAAAGAATTTCATTCATCCTGATCCACAATATCAAGGGTTGGCTACTTCAAGTAACAGGAATGCAGAACAACTCTTGGGCATTGATCATATAGATCAAAGGGCCAGGAATCTGAAGGAAAGCATTGCCAATACAACAAACACTTGTTATATGGCACCTGAAGAGTTGGAGAGTGATTCTGATGAAGAACCATGGATGAGCACTATTGATGGTTCCTTAGAAGCTGCTGAGACTGAAATTCTCTCTCAATATAGAAGAACAATGGTGGAAGGAGAAATTGAAGATCCTACTCAAAGGAGAATTGCTCACTATATGAGAGAATCAATGAAAATTCAAAAGATGACAGTAACAGGAGTAAGGAGGGAACTGGAGAGGATTAAGGACTCTATCTCATCTAACAAGGATGCAATGGACAGGAGATTGGATGAGAAGCTACCATTCAACACCATGAATAGCATCAAAGACAAGCTTTTCAAAGAATCCAAAAATTTTACATCTTTGGAGACACGAGTAGGTTCTCTAGAAAAGAAGATGGATGATATTATCAGAGGTCAAAATCTTCATGCTTCCATTCTTCAAAAGTTTCTTGACAGACTTCCACCACCCCCTCCAATTGATGATAACAAAAAGGGGGAGAATACAAAGAAGAAGGATGATGATGGTGGTGATGGCAAAGGCAGTGGAAGTGGTGGAATAGGTGGTTCTGGTATGGATAAGTCAAGTGGCATTGGTGGTTCTGCACCCAGAAGAGATAAAAGCAGAAGTAACATGGACAATCAATCTTCAAAGAAATCTAAGTCATCTAATTCTCCAAAAGATAATTTAGAACAGAAAAAGAAAGATTACAAGAAGTTTGATGATGATCTTGAAGCTAGGAGAATTTCTAGGGAGAAAGAAACTCAATCAATGATTGAGAGATAAAAGAAAAGAATTGAAGATCTAAGGAGAAGCACTGAGTTAGTAACAGAGGCAGTAGAAAAAGGAGACTTGGATGAGTTCATTGCTCAAACAAGAAAAATAAATGAAGATGCACAAAAGGCTGCCAAGGAAAGAAACTCAAATACAGAAGCTTTTCTTCAATTGGATATTGAAGCTCTTAAAGAAAAGAAGAAAGGGAAAGCAATAGTGATTGAAGAAGAGAAGAAGAAAGAGACTGAACCAGTAAGTCAAAAGCTACTTCAAGGAGCCATCACTACAGGAATCTCAGATGCCTCAAGGAGAGAAAGGGAGAATGAAGAGATTGCTAGACAGATGGAAATGCAATGGCATTTGGAAGAAGAGCTACAGGCAGAACAACCTTTGAGAAAAAGGAGAAAAGTTTCTATGGCCAAGAAAAGGTCAAGTTCTACTCAAGAAATAGTGGTTCAGGAAAACCTCCAGGGTCAACAAGAAGAAATCAAGGAGGAGGTCACAATTGAAGGTTATGATTTGAAGGGAATTCCAGTAATCAATGAAAAAGGATTAATTGGAGTAAGGACTCACCCTGCAACCTCTAACCATGAAGAATCAATGAGGTTGGAGTATGAAAATGGAGTGAAAACAATTTATTCATTGAAGGTGATAATGAAGCAAAGCTACAATGTTTTAAAGACTATTCTTCCTCTACTCAACAGAAAGTACAAACTCAACACAACAATTGCTCAGGAGATACAACAACAAATTTCAAGGTTAAGAAGATCCAAGGAAGAAGCTGAACCGGATTCACCTCTAAAGCTATGGAAGTCACAGGTCAAAAAGGTGGTGTTGGAGCCAAAGTATGCTATGATTTTTACAGATATAGAGGGCAACACAAAGTTCTTTGATATCTGTAAATATCTGGACAAAATCACAGATGAAGAAATACACTACCTTATGAGGCAACTTGGAGAAACTGACAGGGATGAAGCAATATTGAGAAGTTCTTTCATGAGGCAACTAAAGGAAAATGCTGAGAAAAGGAGGAAGAGGAACTAAATTAAATTATGAAGACATTGAAGCTGCTTGCAGAAGTTATCTATCAATCTGGTACTTCCAAAATTAATGTGCCAATTAAGTTTCTTGATTCTATCTAAATGTAAAATTTTTTTTAAGGGTTTTTGTTATCATCAAGTAGATTTATGCCTGTTAATAACACAGACACAAATAGGGAGAGATTGTTAGGAATCTACATGTAATTTGATGATAACATTAATCTTAGAATTATAGAAATTTTATTTGTTGTAACTGATCAATTGATATGAAAGTTATAAATATCAATTGATCAGGAAACCATTTATCAGTTGAAGTGTTTATATGAATCAACTAATAATTTGGATTGTAGCATAGGTGTACTTAGTCTATTTCAATCGATAAGGTGTAAATCAATTGATATTTTGTTCATCAATTGATGTTAGAGTCGATTGATATAGATCATCAATTGATGTGCAAATTAAACTGTTAAATTGTAATTATGTGAAGACAGGAAATTGCTCAAGTGAAGGATGATCAATTGATATTGAAGCATCGATGGATGAAGGATCAATCGAAGAAGCCAAGTCAAGCATTGAAGACCATCAACTGATGTGAAGACCCATCGACTGATATATCGATTGATAACATCTATCAATCGATAAGACATCTTTTATCAGTCGATGGATATAAAGATCAATCGAAGTAGTACATCAGTTGATGGATTAAAGAATGGATCAATTGATATGCTTAACAGCAAATTATCAATTGAGTGTGACAACACAGAAAGAATATATGTTGAAGATCCAGAGAACAAAAAGCACACCTATGGAAGACAGTCTAGAGTGACTGTGAAGACTCAATCAGAAGCTGTCTTTCAAACCTTTTTGTAAAATAGAAAAAGGTAAAAGGAAGGCAGGTAGAAATAATCCTAGTATAGGAATTGTAAAAGAACACTTGTGGTATAAAAACAAGTGTAGTAGCATTATTAGAAAACATACAAGTTAGACATATTTCTTAATCAACTGTTCAAGCTTGAGAGCACTTGTGTAAGAACAGTTGATTTGTTTTCTAATCTTGTAAAAACGAAGCTAGGTTTTTTCTAACCTAGGAGCATTGAGCAAAAATATATATTGATGGAAAAACCAATCCATCAATAATTTTAAATCTCTTTGTTCAGTTTTATTTTTCAGCATTAATCTGTTCGAACTTATTCTCTTATTCTATCAATCATCAAGAACAAATATTAGAACACACAAAAAGTTTTAATATTTGTATTCAACCCCCCCTTCTACAAATATTGACATTGTTCTAAGGAATAACAAGGACTTGAAAGATGCAGAACTGGCAAGAAAGCTTTTTGAAGAAGAAAATCCAGGAATGGATCTAGTTGCTGTAGAGGAAGAATTGAAGAAATCTGGTACTAATAATGCTCAAGTCCAGAAGAAAAAGAGAAAATATGTGAAAAAGACACTAGCCCAAAAGAAGAAAATTGTTCAAGAAAAGAAAACTGTTACTGATTCTAATCAAGCAAAATCTGTTGAAATTCAAGCAAAGCCTGTTGAAATTCAAAAGCCAATCATTCAAGAAAAACCAACTCCTGCAATACAAACAAGGTCAACTTCAATTCAGAAGAAACTTCAGCTAAATCAAGAACTCCTCCCACTATGTCAGGAACAAATTTTCTCCCAGGTGGATCAAGTTTTGAAGATGAAGAAGAGGAACAACAATATTTGACCAGAAAGAAAAAGTCTGATCTTCTGTGGACAAAAACACAAACTCTGACTCTCAATGCCGGACTTGGTAAAAACAAGGGTGGTATTGGTGATTCTCAAGCCAAAGTCTACAGGGGTGAAGCAAACACATTCAGAGATGCCTTCTCATTAAAGGACAAGCCTGAAGAAGATTTGACACAAGAACATCTTGACAAGTTAATATTTGTGAACATAGTGAAGGATATTTTTGATGGTGCTCAAGCCAAGGAGAAACTATTATATTTCCTGGAAAATATGAGAGTTTTGAATATTGCTGAAGAAGATTTAATTCACAAAGCATCTAAGGAACTTGAACATGTTCTCATCTTCTCAATGATGAAAATCTTGAAGGAGTGATAAATGAAAAGAAGAAGAATGAGAGGCTACTCGTGATGAACTTTGAGGAATATAAACCAGGGTATGTACTTGAAGATGATTCTGAGAAGGAGATGACAAAAGGAGATGCAAAGGTCAAGATGGTGTTAGGAATTCATACACTAATTTAAAACCCTGAGGGAAAGAAGGCCTGTTGCATTCCTTTAGATGATAGGATGAAAAGATCATCAATATACAATTTGAGAGCTGCTATATTCCAAATTAATGACTCTTCTGATCAAATGAAAGAACTGAAGGAGAAGTTAGTTGAGTTATTAAAGAATGCTGAGAAGGAGCTGCTGGATAAGTTTCTGAAAGAAGACTTCTCATACAGAAGGATCTAAGTCAAGAAGGAAGATTGAAACTCTGATGCATTTGTCTCAATATTTCTGACATCATAAGTGAAATTTATGTTTTACTTTATAAAGCATAAATTGGGGGAGATTGTTAGAAATGCAAACACTGATGCTATCAGAGAATATCAAACAGATTTTATACTGACGTCATCAGAGAATAGGAAGTTGTCGGTCAGAGTTTACTCTATCAGAGAATACTCAATCAGAGTTTACTCTAACAGAGAATACTCTATCAGAGATTATCAAACCGACAGAGTTTACAATCAGAGTTTATAAAGGAAACAGATAAATCAGAATATGATTTGGATAGTGAAGAAGGAACTTGAATTCAAGACTAATTACCTTATAGAAGCTATTATTTTCATTATCTGTTTTGTAATTGGAATTTGTAACTGTGTCTATATAAACACAAAAATAGGTTAACATTATAAGTAACATTCAAGATATATTATTCTCATAACCTAGCAGCTCTTAAGAACATTGTATTTCTTGAGAGAGTTTTGTATTCTGATTATCAAAGATTAATACAAGACAGTTTATCTTTTACATACTTGTGTTTTTGATCAATTATTTGGTACTATTACATTCAAGCCCCTTCTGTAATAACTTATTTATCTCGGAAACATATTACAGTAGCCATTTTAAAAGTTTACCAAGAAGCGTAGTTAATACACTTCAATTTGATTAATAATGTTACTATTTTACTCCCTCGGTCCCTTTTAGTTGTCCTTTTTTGGGAAAAAAATATGTCCCTAATTAGTTGTTCTACTCTTTTTCCAAAATAATTTTATAAAAGTTTTTCCAATATTTGACTAATTCAAACATACAGACAATTCAACTCAATCAAATGCAATTATGAGGGATAACAATGAAAATATAATATCCAATTAACATTTTCTTAAGATGTGTGTTTTATAACCTTTAATTTAATGTGAATATAGAAGAGAATATGAACAAAGCTATTAATGCAGGGACAACTAGTATATATATTGATCATTAAATGTGTTTTGAAAATATAAAGTGACAAATAAAAATTAATTTCAACACAAATTTAAAACGACTAACATTAATGAACAGAGTATTTCTCTACACTTACCTGAAGGGCAAATGAACTTATACATCGTCGATTACTTTCAAGGTCTCTGTCCACCCCTTCTTCTCAACTGTGAGTGTGGACCCATCATTTTCTGTTTCAGAAGAATATTCATCAGTTTCATTTGAATATTGGAATTGGAAAGGTTATTGACATTAATTTTGTTGCCACAACATTGAGCACATAAATCTATGAAATTTATATCCAATAAATTTTATTTTCTCGGTTCCTTTTTATCCGTCGACTTTCATTATAATTTTTTTGTGCTTAAATAAATATTCATTTCTATTTTTAAAATATATATATAGATAATTTTTCAAAACTATTCATATATTTAATTTTTCAATATTTAATCCACTTAAAATTTAGTTGAATTGTCATTTTCCATGAAAATAATTAAGAATATTTATAATTTTATTACAATATACATGTAAATAGACACGGAGAGAATATTATTTAATGTAATAATGTAGGAATAAATATGAGTTATTAAGATAATGAAGGTACGTGTTACTAAAATTATAAATATTCACTCTTTAAATTAAAAAATATTATTTTATAATTAAATAATACCTCTAGTGGAAAATCAATACTCCGTATAAAACATTAGTTTAGAAAAATAATTACTCCGCATGTGATAATGCGTGCATGTGCATGTTTAGGATATGTGTATCAGTGTATACCTAATAGCATCTCCGGGGTATGCTTATCTTGTTCCCTAAAATACTGTTAAATAATAATTCTCTAAAATACAGGGAATCAAAGTTGTTTTACTTTAATTATATTCCTTATATTAGTTCCTTATATTTTAAAAGTAATATTTATGGTACAAAATTGTATTAATTATTGTCATGTACTCAATTATTTATAAATTTATTTTCTATTATTATATTGTTATATTGTGATGTGCTCTTATTATTTAATTCATTTTTAAATTTATCTTGTAGTCAATTATTTATAAGTTTTTTACTATTTATTTTTTACTCCACGCTTATTAATTAATCTATTTTTAAATTTATCTTATAATCAATTATTTATAAATTTTTATCCTATTACTCTTATTATTTTTTATTTCACTCCTACTAATTAATTAATTAATTTTCAAATTTCATAACTTTGTTTTAATTTTTATTAGTTCATTTTTAACAAAATCAAATCTAACTTGAAACTCCAACAAATATATACATCAAATGGATTATCTTTTTAATGAAGTAGAATAAAAAATTAAAAATAGATAGAGTTATGAAGAATAACAGCGGAAAGAATTATAAATTGTGCGGGAGAAGAGTCAACCGTACTATAGGGAGCATTTCTCATCACTTATAGATATAGCCATATAGGCAATCATTTTCTCTCTTCTAAAAATAAGATCCAAATCCAAAATATGGGTTCGGAAAAATTCAAATGAATCAGGGTCAAGTATCCATCGAATCGAATAAAACTTTCATCCCTAAGGAGTCAAGTCCCTTGCAGATGCTCTAGCCTCTAAGACGTGATTAGTTGGGGCTATTTTTCATGAAAGACAAAAGGCATAATGGGCTCGATATTTAGAAGTCTTGCGTAGTTTACGTTAATTTTTCATGATAGGGATCACGATGATGTTCCAAAATATACTACTTTAAAGAAATAGATAAATTAATAAAAGTAATGTTTTTATAAATTTATTTATTGGTTAGATTTTTTTAAAAATATGAAATTTTTATTTTTTTTACAAAAATACATTATTTTATTTTATTTTTTACAAAATTACGATTTCTAAATTTTTTATACAAAAATACGATTTTGCAATCAATGCAACGAATGCAACTAAAATCAACATTAAATGTATTCAATTGCATTCAGTTGCATCTGGATAGAAATCGTAAATAAAATTGCAATTTGATTATTTATATATATATATATATATATATATATATATATATATATATATATATATATGGGTTGGCTCAATGAGTAACCAGTATTATTGGATAACCAAGCAACTCATTATCAACCGCTCAATTTCATATCTGATCATCCATTAGATACAATACACGTGTGAAAAAAACACGTAAACATATCTTTATAGATTTGAAATATACATAAGATTACTCACAAACTTTAGTGTAACCTACGTGATTATATAACTACCTTTTTTAATTTCATAATATTTTTTTATATTATACAAATAAAATTAATGATAATATAATATTTTTTATAGAATAAGTTTTCATGATAGATATTATTTTATTTTAAAAATAAAAATTTTGTATTCTTATAATTTTACATAATAATATTTTAAAAACACTTTTATATTCTTATAAAATATATTTCTATATTTGTAGAATATATGTTTGTTTATATATTTATTTTCTATAGTTTTTTAAACAAATTTTTTTATATTATAAATCGAATAAGTTCTTTGGTTTATGAAATTTATTATTTTTTTAATGATATATATTTTACACGTTATTTTAGTAATACTAGAACCTGATATTTGTTTATGATATTTTTATTCCAAACGAAGTTATATTATTTACAGTACATACTATTTTTTTATAAAAAAATATTTTAGTAATACTAAAACTTGATTGTTAGAAATCTACATGTAACTTGATGACAACTTTAATCTTAAAATTTTACAAATTTTAATTGATGTAACTGATCAATTGATATGAAAGTTATAAATATCGATTGATCAGGAAACCATTTATTAGTTGAAATGTTTATATGAATCAACTGATAATATGGATTATAGCATAGGTGTATTTAGTCTACTTCAATTGATAAGGTGTAAGTCAATTAATATTATTCTCATCAATTGATGTTAGAGTCGATTGATATAGGTCATATATCAACTGATGTGTGACTTAGACTATCAAATTGTAAATATTTGAAGACATAAAAATTATACAAGTGAAGGATGATCAATTGATATTGAAGCATCAATGGATAGAAGATCAATCGAAGAAGCCAAGTCAAAGAATTGAAGACCATCAACTGATATGAAGACCCACCGATTGATATATCGATTGATAGCATCTATTAATCGATAAGTCATCATTTATCAATCGCTGGATATAAAGATCAATCGAAGAAGAATATCAGTTGATGGATAAAAGGAAGAATCAATTGATATGCCTAACAGCAAATTATCAATTGATTGAGACAGCACAAGTTGACAGACAAAAGCACACCTATGGAAAATAGTCTATGATGACTGTGAAGACTCAAGTTGAAGCTGTCTTTCCAAGTCTGAAGTACTTTTCCAGAAATGGAAAAAGAAAAAAGGAGAGATAGATTAGAAACTATCCTAGTTTAGATTAAATATAATACTCCCTCCATCACGGCCAAATGTTTATATTTGGTCCGGGCACGGAGACCAAGGATAGTGGGTGTAATATTGTTAAAATAAATGAAGTAGTGGGTGTAATAGTGATTTTATTGTTAAAATAAATGAAGTAGTGGGTGTAATAGAGTAAAGTGTTGAAAAAGTGGAGTGAAGTAGTGGATGTAATAATATATTTTATTGTTAAAAGTTACTATTTTTAGTAATGTAAAGAATTGGGTGGGACGTCCCAAAAAGAAAAGTGTAAAGAATTGGTTGGGACAGAGGGAGTATACTCTTTTTAGGTATTGTAAATACACTTGTAGTATATAAACAAGTGTGGTAGCATTGTTAGAAAATATATACAAGTTAGACAATATCCTTGAATCAACTGTTCAGCCTTAGAGCATTTTGTAAGAACAGTTGATTTATTCTCTAACCTTGTAAACGAAGCTGGGTTTTATTAACCTAGAAAAAATGAGCAAAATATACACTGATGGAAAAACCAATTCATCAGTAATTTTAAAATATCTTTGTTCAATTTAGTTTCAGTTTCATTGTTTATATATCTTCTCTTAAACACATAAACTCAAAGAACAATTATTAAAACAGAAAAAGTTTTGATAATTTATATCCAACCCCCCTTCTACAAATTATATTGGCATTGTTCTGGGGAATAACAATCGGTATCAGAGCGTAGGCTTTCAACATATAGAAAGTTTAAAATCAATATGGGACAAAAAGATTCAGGTGTGAAAATTCTAGTGTCAGAAAAAGATGAATACTTTGCATGGAAAGTAAAAATGCACCTGCATCTACTTTCTCTTGACCCTTCTTATGTTAACTGTATAGAGAAACACTACAAGAAAAATAGCTTCATACAAGAGTTTTTGCCCGTTGTCTGATACCGTGGAAAACCGTTGAATATTGAGCTGTCGTTTGATACACAAATCACACAACGGTATGCGATCGTTGTCTGTCTTTAAGCAAGACAACAGCAAGATCATGAGAAAATGTTGTTAGAAGGCTGGTATATATAATGATTTTGGTAAATTGTGTATTGTACGACTTGCAGTAAATCAAGTGTTTGTTAATCTGAGAACAATGTTTATTATTCTTTAACACAACAGTTCCTGTAAAAGGAAGTGTTGTTCTTCCTTCCTATATTCAACAGCTTCTAAAATAAAAGCCATTATCGAGATCACATCATCACAATGGTTCCATGATAAGGACGAAATGTCTGAAGATAATGAACATAACGGTTCGTAAATAAGAATCTGTTGGCTATACCCAATTGTTACAATGGTTTGTAACTCAATTTCTGTTATAAGAATTCAATGTGATAATGGTTCATTTTTCAAATAGACAAGTGATTTATATCATTGTCTCAAAACATAATTGAAATAGACAAGTGTTTTATATTATTATCTCAAAAAGAAATTGAAATACACAAGTGTTTAACAATTGAAACTATGGTTTAATGTAGAAAAGTTATCAAGGAGAATTACAACATGCAACTAAATGTCTATGTCTAACATCAATACTATCATAAACCCTATTATACTTGTTAGAATCAAATCATTGTTAGAATACTATTCTAATACTTGATAGATGCTACTGCATTTCGTCTTTGTTGAGCTTGAACTTGAGCTTCTGCCATTAGAATAGGATTCAGATACTTGATAGCTGCTTCTACGTTTATAAACAAACACGATTGCTTAAAAATTACCCATGAAATATATATTATACATTCAAGGTAACAAAAAACCAGTGAAATCTTACCATAGCTTGCTTGCATTGTCGGAATTACATCTATTATGTGGCTGGGCTACAGATGCATCCATGGATTTTATGTTGAGATTTAAAGCATGGACCACTCTGACTGGAAATCAAAATAAGATGTATAAGATCACTAGTAGAATGATCCATATTCTAATTAACACACTTCTCCCTGTGACGGCTGAGGAAAAAAACAAAACAATCCACTTCAATAATCAATTTCCGATTCACACAGCAGAACAAATGAAGATTGCAGAAACAATATTTTATCAAACTCACTACATATGTAACGTAGTTAATTGAGCAAATTATTCTCATTCTCCACTGATTCCACATATATTATTAACACATAGTTATAATCAAACTCTGAAATTAATATTTATCAAACATTAGACTACCAAACTCGCACAAAAAAAATACCAATTTCAAGTGGCCATAATAAGATGAAAGAGGGGGGAAATCTCTTTAATATGTTCTAGTATGCAAATATGTCATTCAATATAAATCATATCAGAAATTCCACATGGTTGGTAACAAGCAGAAAACATATACAACATCAAAAAGGCAAAAAAGAATAATCCAAATCATAATACATAAGTAAATACAACATATATACACATACTCACGAAGACCACTGTGACAACCCGGGTCAAATTCCGAGTCTTTTTCAAAAATCGGGTCAAGTCCCGACTTCCAAATACGAAAATAAGCCAAAGTAAACTGGCCCAAATACAACAACTTGAGTAATCCACAAGCCCACCACAGGCCCCCAAAAGATCATGATTTGTTGGTACACTTAGTAGTAGTACTTTTACTTATATACTGAACAAACTATCCCAATCTACTCGATGTGGGACTGGGGTGTTACAAACACCCCCACTTAAATTCCTGACGTCCTCGTCAGGCCACACAGATAGCCCACAGGCCCAGATCGAACATCTCTAGCCATTGTGGGATAATACCGGTTGGTTTCGTGTCCCCACCTCCGGACCTCTATCCATTGTGGGATAGTACCACCAGCCTTCGTGTCCCCACCTCTGGAAACTTGACGAATCAAGCTTTCGAGATTTGGCTCTGAATACCATATGTGACAACCCGGGTCAAATCCCGAGTCTTTTTTGAAAATCGGGTCAAGTCTCGACTTCCAAATCCGAAAATAAGCCAAAGTAAACTGGCCCAAATGCAACAACTTGAGTAATCTACAAGCCCACCACAGGCCCCCAAAAGATCATGATTTGTTGGTGCACTTAGTAGTAGTACTTTTACTTATATACTGAACAAACTATCCCAATCTACTCGATGTGGGACTGGGGTGTTACAAACTCCCCCACTTAAATTCATGACGTCATCGTCAGGCCGAACAGATAGCCCATAGGCCCAGATCGAACATCTCTAGCCATTGTGGGATAATACCGGCTGGTTTCGTGTCCCCACCTCCGGACCTCTGTCCATTGTGGGATAATACCACCAACCTTCGTGTCCCCACCTCCGGCAACTTGATGAATCAAGTTTTCGAGAGTTGGCTCTGAATACCATATGTGACAACCCGGGTCAAATCCCGAGTCTTTTTCGAAAATCGGGTCAAGTCTCGACTTCCAAATCCGAAAATAAGTCAAAGTAAACTGGCCCAAATGCAACAACTTGAGTAATCCATAAGCCCACCACAGGCCCCCAAAAGATCGTGATTTGTTGGTGCACTTAGTAGTAGTACTTTTACTTATATACTGAACAAACTATCTCAATCTACTCAATGTGGGACTGGGGTGTTATAACCACAAGCATTGAGAATTAGGCCCGTCAGCAGTGAAACAGGGGAGAGTCGACACACAGGCACTTCTCATAATAAAGACCACTTACAAATTAGAAATGACTACACACAACTCCACTAGTCCCAAACCACACGCATCTCCATCAGTCCATGCTCATAAAACAACACAAACCCAAATCATACTCTCACTAATAGGTAAATCATACAATTGATACAGTAGCTAAACTATGAGAAACTAGGGAGAGTCGACAAACAGGCACTTACAAGATAAAATCAACAACACTATTATAATATAGACAAAACTGATAATATCATCTCATATAAAATTAACACTATAAACTACACAACCTGAACATTTATTTTGAGAGATAGATGATTTGCTTAATACATCAGTAAAAGACACACTGAGGGAGAGAGAGAGATTATTCAGTTGACACCTCAGATCAAAACCCAATTCTTGCTCTGTTTTGAATCATCGTGAAAACAATTAAAACACAAGAATCTCAGCAAACCTTATTGGACCCCCATTGTTTCCATTTCTTGCTCTGTTCTGAAACCTCATTTGTTGTTGTTGACCACAATGGAGATTATTACCATGTTACTTGATCTACTGAAACTATAACAAAAAAAAGCTCTAAAAAGCCCAATTAAAAAATGAAACTAGATCATATATGAATAAAAAAATCAATTATGAAAGAGAGGTTTTTACCGATGGCAATTTCTTCATCAAGACTTTGGATGGAACAATTTATCTTTTGAAGCATATTGTCAATCAAGGCCCATGCCTCTAAACTTCTGAGCATACATCTGAGTCATGAAATTATTTCAGTCATAGAAATAATATCAAGAAACATAACAAAATTATATATGACTTGGCAAGAGAAATGGATGATTGTGGCCATATGATTTTCCAAGAGTCTAGGGTTAGAGAGAAAAAGAGGCATAAGTGATAGAAAAAGAGAAGGAAGATGTTATATCATATGTGTATGAATTCATTTTGGATGGTGGAGATTAAATCCCTAATTTAAATCAACAGTCCCAATCTCTAGCTTGAGTAGATCCTTGTGCTACACTTTCAGCCAATAAACATCAACCATGGCAAGCAAATGTTTATAGATATATTTCTAATTAGTGTGTAAACAGTAGTATTTTATATATTTATTTAATATCTAAAATGAATATAATTTTTTGTAATTAATTTTACTTGCAAATGATATTATGTATATAATTATAGTAAAAATGTGACCTATTAATTTAAACACCCAAAACTCTATATTTCAATAAAAACTAACAATAAAAATCAATAAAATTTTAAACTTGAAATTTTGGTTAAAAAATCTCAATTTTAATATAAACTAAAATACTAAACATGAGCATTAATATAATATATGTTTATTTTTACATATATAATAGTTGAATAACGTATGCGTGATTCCAAAACTTCTTATTTTACCCATGACCCGTTTTAAATTAAGAAATATTAGTTTTAATATATTACTGAAATTTATAATACATGATTACTCTCCTTATTTTATTATTATTGTGTATTATTTGTATAAAAATTTATTGAAAAAATATTATTTAATTAACTTAATAATATTGATAATTTATAATACTCTTTTTAATTAGAATAAGGAAAAATTATTATTTCAAAAAAGGTTATTTATTTATGAAGTATTAAATTTTAAGGATTTTATTGTATTTGCTAATTCACTTAATTTTTAATGTAATCATTAATTTTGTACGTAGCTCTTACATAATTTTTATATCTAATAAAAATTGAATGTAAGTATGTCACAATATCCATTTATACATATCAATATTATAAATTTATTATTTAACTTATAGGGTACAAAGATCAAAATTCATAAAAAAAAAAAATCAAATCTCTTAATTTTTAAAAAATCTATCTCATTATACAATGGTTTTTCTCTTTTTCAAAATCGTTGTCTTAATTAAATTAATACAATAGGTTTTTTTACAAGTATTGTGTTATTTCATTTCATACAATATTTTATTCTACAACGGTCTTACATTGAAAATCGATGTGTTCTTTTAACTCGTACAACACAACTACTCAAAAAAAAATGTTGTCTCTTTGACACTACAAGACAAAAATTACATTTTTACAATAAGACGAAAAATGTTTATTTACTATTTTGAGTAGTTTTGTCAAAAAAACATACAAAAGAAATTTAAAATATTTTGATTTTTTTATACATGACTAATACGTATTGATTTTAACATCCGTATGGTTGGATCATCGAAAAAATTAATTTTAATTTTAATAATGATATAATTGTATGTTTACCATCAAGTCATAGTCTACATCATAACTCGTAACATAAAAGGCATACTCATTCTCATGTTCGATCTACAAAACTAGGTAGTTAGTATTCGCAAATATATACATATCCATGTTATAAATATATATTTCAATTTATAGGGTACAAAAATCAGGATTCATAAAGAAAACAATTTTTTTAATTGTTTATAAAATCTAACTCATTATACAAGTGTTTTTTCATTTTAAAAACTGTTGTATGACATGTTATCGAACAATGATATCAAAAACACTTGTGTGAATTCTAATAAAATAATAGTATAATAAAACAGTTGTGCATTCTTTAACAACAGTTATTTGACCTGTTGCATGAATTCTATTAAAACAATATTTTTGTAAAACACTTGTATAATATTTAACAACGGTTATCTTTTCTATTGTATGAATTATAATAACACAATAGTTTTTAGAAACAGTTGCGTAACCTCCACAATTTTGAGTATTTTTTCATAACGGTTCTAAAAACTGTTGTATTTAGCCTGGATTAGACCATGGTTTTTGGAGGACAAAAATAAACCTTTGTATGTTAATTCTGGGCAATGTTTTTTTGTCCGAGCGTTGTCTGATCAATGTTGTCTGATGTTGTTTTTCTTGTAGTGAAAAGTCCTCATGTTCCTATGAAATTAGTCACATGTGTGAACCCAGATGGAACTCCTGCTTTTGATAAACACATTCCAAAACTCACTACTGAGTTTACTGAAGAAGATGAAAAGGAAGTGCTCAAGGATAAAAAGGCCATGAACATATTGTTCAATGGTCTAGACAAAGATATGTTTGACAATGTAATCAACTGTACTACTTCAAAAGAAGTATGGGATACACTTCAAACTCTTTGTGAAGGAAATGAGCAGGTAAGGAAGAATAAAATGCAAATCCTGATTCAAAAGTATGAATCTTTTCATTTCAAAAGTGGAGAATCCATCAATGACACCTATAGTAGGTTCTAAAAGCTTTTGAATGGACTAAAACAATATGGTAGGGTTTATGCAACTGAAGATACAAATCTAAAATTTCTTAGATCTCTTCCAAAAGAATGGAAACCAATGACTGTCTCCATTAGACAATCTCAAGACTTCAAAGACTATACTCTTGAGAAACTTTATGATATTCTCAAGACATATGAGTTGGAAATCCAACAGGCTGAGGAGATTAAGAAGAATCAAAGAAAAGAAAAGAAAAGACTATGGCTTTGATGGTCAAGGGAAATGAAGAGAAGAAGGAAAGTGGTTGTGTAGTTCGATCTATCATGATGGTTGATGATGCTATTGAAGAATCATCCAAAGGAAATGGAAAGGGCAAATGTGAAGAAAGTGAAATATGCTCTCAGGATGATTTAGATGAGATTGATGAGCACCTTTAATTTTTGTCAAGGAAATTCTCAAAGTTAAAATTCAAGAGGAATCCAAATGCTCAAAGGACTGGATCCCAATTTAGAAATAACAACCAAAATAAGAATTTGGTTGACAGATCAAAGTTCAAATGTTTTAACTGTGGATTGGCTGGTCATTTCTCCAATGAGTGTAGAAAGCCAAAATAAGAGAAGAAGGCAAAATCAAATGATGGCATTGACTATAAAAAGAAGTATTTTGACCTTCTCAATCAAAGAGAAAAGGCTTTTGTAACTGAGGAAAAAGACTGGGCTGCTGAGGACAGTGATTCTGAAGAATTCATCAATCTAGCACTAATGGTCAACCATGAAGATGAAGAAGCTAGTTCATTATCAAATCAGGTACTAGCTACTAACTTTTCTGAGCTTTCAAAGGATGAATGCAATAGTACCATCAATGAAATGTCTAATGAATTGTACAATCTGCATGTCACTCTAAAATCTCTAAACAAAGAAAACCTCAAGTTAAAGAACACCATTGATGCCTTAGCTGAGAGGAATGCTTTTCTTGAAAATGAACTTGTTTGTTTAGAAAGATTCAAGCAGGAAAGTAAGGATGCTAGAGATGAACTAGTGAATAGTTTAAGAAGAGAAGAATTGTTAAAAGAACAATTGACTAGAGAAATTTAAACCATTAACAAATGGAATAGGTCTGCTAAAACTGCCAAACAAATTATTGATGTTCAGGGTTTAGATACTCTAAAAGAATCCCCTAAATCAGTAGGCAAGCCATTGGTTGATACTTCAATGGATAAAGATCAATCGACTGCTAATCTTTCATCAACCGATAAGGATTATCAATCGATTGATGCTGAATTAATTGATAAGAATCCATCGACAGCTAAACCAACAATGGCTAATAAGAAGAACAACTTTAGCAAACCTATCAAATTTATTAAGGAAACTAAGAATCAAGTTGAGACTAAAGTTGAAAAGATCAACATTGGTAGCTTATCTAAGAAACAATTAAAAGAGAAATTAGAAGGGATAACACCTGTTGAAATCATTCACCCTAAGTCTGAGAATAAGAAGAAGAAGAACAGGAATGGGAAGGTAGGCATAAACAAGCACAACAATTATACTCTTGATATGTATGCACCTAGAAAGGTCTGTGCTAAATGTGGTAGTGTAAATCATTTGTCTAAGCATTGCAAGAAAGAAAAGAACTTTATATCTTCAAATGATTTAAATGCACATGTCATGTCTGTAAATGCCATACTTACTAATCCTATACTCATGAATGCCATGTCTTCTAATTTGGTTGCAGCCAATGTTCATATGCCTTATGTACAATTTTCATACATGTATAATCCATTCTTTGCATATGCAAATATGAACATGCCTGGAATGCCATAGAACATGCCTAATGTAGATAATGAAATGCATGGAAATTCTGCCATGAGTTTCAAGATGTCTGAGCCCCAAAAGCTAACTCCCAAAGTTAAAGTGGATTTAAACCCACCAAAACAAAAGGAACCAAAGTTGCCAATCAAGGCTCAGGCTGCAACTAATAAAAGAGGACCCAAGGCATCTTGGGTACCAAAAGTAACTTGACTGTTCTATGTTTGTGCAGGGAAACAGTAAGAAAAATCTCTGGTATCTAGATAGTGGATATTCTAGGCACACATGACTGGAGATTTATCCCTGCTCACAACGTTTATGGAAAAGGCTGGCCCAGGAGTTACTTTTGGAGACAACATCAAAGGTTTTACTCTGGGATATGGCTCAATTGTAAGTGAAAATGTTGTCATTGAACCTGTAGCACTAGTTGATGGATTGAGGCACAATTTACTTAGTATTAATCAACTGTGTGATAATGGAAATGGTGTATAGTTTTCAACTGGATCATGCATCATAGCCAATAAAGAATCTGGTGAAATTCTCCTAACTCGTGAAAGAAAAGGAAATGTCTATGTGGCTGATTTCAACTCTGTAAAGGCAAACTCAATGACATGTCTACTTAGCAAAGCCAATACAAACGAAAGTTGGATTTGGCACAAGAACTAGCCCATTTGAATTTCAAAGCCATGAATCAATTGGTTAGAAAAAATCTGGTTAGAGGCATTCCACAGATGGAATTCACCAAAGATGGACTATGTTATGCCTGTCAAAAAGGAAAGCAAAGGAAAATATCATTTAAGTCAAAGTCTGAATCATCAATTGATAAGCCTCTGGAATTATTGCACATGGACTTATTTGGTCCAGTCAATATCATGTCAATTGCCAAAAAGAAATATGCTTTAGTAATTGTGGATGACTTCACAAGATATATTTGGGTACATTTCTTACACTCTAAGGATGAGGAAAGTAAATTCATTATCAATCATGTGAAGAATGTTGACAATGGCACTGAATGGAAGGTCAAGAAAATAAGAAGTGATAATGGTACTGAATTCAAGAATGCAACAATGAAAGAATTCTATGAGGAAAAAAGTATCCCTCATTATTTCTCTGCACCAAGGATTCCACAGCAAAATGGAGTTTTTGAAAGGAAAAATAGGACCTTGATTGAAGCTGCTAGAACTATGTTAGAAGAAGCAAAACTTCCTACATATTTTTGGGCAGAAGCAATTAATACTGCATGTTACATTCAGAATATTTCCATGGTCAATCAACTGCAAGGCAAAACACCATATCAATTGATGAAGAAAGACAAGAAGCCAACAGTTAATTTTCTTAATGTCTTTGGCTGCAAATGCTTTGTCCTAAGGAATCAAGGTGAAAATTTGGGAAAATTTGAAGCCAAAGCTCATGAGGCTATATTTGTTGGATATGAGATAACAACCAAAACTTACAGAGTCTAAAATCTTAGATTACACATTGTTATGAAATCTATGCATGTAGTCTTTAATGATAAGAAGATTCAAGGGTTGTTTGATGAATGATACCATGACCAATTGCATTTTGAAAATGAATCAACTAGCAATGGTGAAGAAAATGATGATGATGTGAAAATTTCAAGAAATCAAGTATCCAGAATTTCCCCATCAATTGATGTCAATGCATCAACAGATAATTTATCAGTTGATAATCATCAATCGACTGATAATACATCAATTGATAACCATTCAATGGATAACAACTCTGCTTAACAATCTTCAAGTAGAGTATCCATCTCAGGGGGAGGGTTCTCAAATAATCAATCACATCACAATGATCATGACAATTCTAATGATCATGAAGCCTCATCTTCAAGGACAAATTTACCACCACAAAGGAAATGGACCAAAAGTCATCCCTTTGATTTTATTATTGGAGATGCAAATGATGGTGTCAAAACTAGAAGTGCAACTCAAAATGAATACATGTATAGTAGCTTCATGTCTCAAGAAGAACCAAAAAGGATTGAAGAAGCCTTGAATGATCTTGATTGGAGAATTGTTATGCAAGAAGAGTTGAATCAGTTTGAAAGAAACAAGGTATGAAAGCTGGTGCCCAAACCAAAGAACAAGTCTCTTATTGGTACAAAATCGGTGTTCAGAAACAAAATGGATGAATTTGGTACAGTGACAAGGAATAAAGCAAGATTAGTGGCAAAGAGCTATTCACAAGAAGAAGGCATAGATTTTGATGAAACATTTGTACCAGTTGCAAGGTTGAAAGCAATCAGGATCTTTCTAGCATATGTTGCTCATGCTAATTTCGGAGTGTATCAGATAGATGTGAAAAGTATTTTTCTCAATGGAGAATTAGAGGAAGAAGTATATGTAGAAAACAGGCTTAAAATCATATATATTATTATTATATATGATTAAAAAGTATATATAATCCACTTTAAAATGTATTATTTTGTTTTTCAAAATTATAAAAAAAATAATTTTAAATTTTTAGTAAAATATTAGTTAATTTAACTCCAAAAATGGACATCTAAAAAGGATCGTGTGAGTAATTGAAACGGAGGTTTCCAGTTTATTCTTCGCTTCCCAAGCTAATGCAATGCACCAGTATTTTGCTCTTGAGTTTCTTACCAAACAAAAATTATTGCACATTACATTAAACACAGTCCAGGCATATATTAATAAAAAATTTATACTTTTATGAGCATCCATATGTTAGTTTATTAATTAGTTCTAAAAAATTAAAAACCGTAAAATATTTTGAGTAATTCCGATTTTCATGGTTAAACTAAAAAATTTTAAAAAAAATATACCGTTTCCAACACGATAATCATATAAATAAAGTTACATAATTGGAAAAAATTCAGAAGAATTTTTAATAATACTTTGGATTCAAAAATACTTTAGATATAAATAATCTTGTTCATATTCAATAAATATTTTAAATTATCTTTAAATAAATTAAGTTATTAAAATTAAGATTTTATAAAGCCTTTAATTTCCAATATAGCGGCAGTCAAATCTTATAAATTTTTGTGGATGGCATAAAATGATGGATTTTAGTTGATTTTTACTAATGTCTCATGCATGAGATTTTAAAGATTTTATGAAAAATATTTACTACATTATGAGGTATCTGCATCAAATCTACAAAATTCTATCTCAATTTTTAATTTTCCTGACTTTGTATTATTGTATAAAACTCAAATTAAAGACAATTTTTTAGAACTTATAAATTAGTATTAATCCATTAAAATCTTTTATAATTAATCTTAACTGAAAATACTTTAAATATTTTTATAATTTATCCTTAAAATTATCAAATGTAATAAAAACTAGTGAGAATTTTTTATTATTAATTAGTAATTGTATGTCTCGTACGTGTTAATTAAGGCGGTGAGCAACTGCAACTGCACCAGCAGGCCGGTGACTATCTATATATATGTACCATTTCCTCGCTACATTATTATAACATCAACGTACGTACTCTAATGGCAATCGAGATGGGAAAAGTGACGGCAGACAAAGGCTCCGGCGGCAAAGATAAAGAAGCTGGTGGAAACTCTAATGGCTCGAGTGAATCTCCTAAAGCTGATTCAATCACTACTCCCGGGAATGCAAATATTTCTACTGCTGATACTAATATTTCTACTAGTACTCCCGGGAATGGAAAGGATTCTACTGGTGGTGACCGCGTTGTAAAACATGTTTCAAACACAAATCCTGTTGGTGGTCTTCCTCATGACCACGAAACAAAACCTCTGGCAAACACTTCCACTCTCGGGGATGGAAATCCTGGTGGTGGTCTTCCTCATGACCATGGAAAAGAACCTCTGGCAAACACTTCCACTCATGAAAATCCTGTTGGTGGTAATCAGCTCAAAAGAAAACCTCTGGCAAACACTTCGGGCAGGAATGGAAATAAGTATACTGGGGGTACTAGTTTTCATAAGCAACAAGATGGAACAGCCGAGAAGAAGGAAAATGTGGAACCAGCTAAAGATACTACTCCTCCTGCTGTTGCAAAAGATGAAAACGCAAAAACTGCTGCCAAAACACCAAAAACTACGCCGAACAAGTGACACTGATAAAATATCACAGCATCCACTCCCCCGGCTCCCTATTAGTGGTGCTGCCTCTATTACTGCTTTGTAACCTTAATTCCCATTACTTATCCATCTATATATATATATCAATAAAACATGCAGTACTCGATATTATATCTATATATATTTGTACCATCATATATATATATATATATTGGCATTGCTTGTGTTTGTCTTGAAGTTCCTGGGATTTGAACTCGATCTGCTTGTAACAATGTTTTGTGATATTGCAATATTACAGTAACTTTGGTTGGTAATTAATTATTAATATATGCTTTGAGTCGATGTTTGCAGGTAATCATAAATTTTGTTAGATTTTGCCACTGGCACATGCATCTTATAAATTTTGATGTTATAATGAAGCCATCGGTAGAGGTCATGGTGTTTTTACAATTATATATACGGTGATTTTTATAGACGACCCAACTACCCATCTCTCACTTAATTTGGAGTCTGACTGTGTGAATTGCCGTAGGTATTAGAAATTTGATTCCTTGTATTTTTCTAGGGCAAATTATGTGGTTCATCATATATCTCTCTCTTGATTCGGGAGTGATCGAGTACTTAATTACTGGAATAGGGTTTCTTTATCCTGGACTGTATGATTGTTCTAAAGGACATGACCATTCCGTTGTGTTGACACTGTGTTATTCAGGTTCTACAATATTAGTTGTCTTTTCTTTTCTCGCTAAACGATGCCACCTGTATTTTGGTTACAAAGTTAATTATAGCCAGTGTATGATATATTGTTAAACAATTTAAATAGTACTATGTATTGAAGACAGAAAGGGATATTTAAAGTAATCTGAGAATTCGATCCCCATGTGTTTATCAGCAGGTACTGACGACAGACATGTCTAGATCGATCGATCCACATGCACGTCTCTCTCTATACTGTTTTATCTTACAAGTCGATCCCTGACTACAAGTGCCGTTTATGTCTTATTTTTCAAAGTGGAACCAGTCTGGTAAATTCATGATATCTATATGTCACAGACTGAGTATATATCTCTTTTGATTGTATTGTAATTTAGTTATGTACTGTACGTAAACAATATAACTAGGGTAATAAATGGGTGGGGGATGATATGTTTAATTGATGAGTAATTCAGGTAGAGATCGAATTGAAAGAGAAGAAATTCAACACAAAGAGATGAGACGTGGGAGTAGTTGTATATTTATGAGCGTACCGTACGTTTTACCATCTCTTAGCCAGCTCTATAGCCGGTCATCCCTTGTTAATTATACAAGTGATCCCTGGTATTGGTATTCGTAACACGCGTAAACTTAAATCCAGTTGATGCAGGCGATGACAAACATACTTCCAACTGCATATATATCAAAATATGCCAAATTTTATTTGCAGGGAACTTCTAGACCATGCATCTCCATCACTAAAAATTTCCAACTAAATTGATGATGATCCGTCAAAAAATGAGTCTAACGTACTATCTCTAAATTATTTGACAGAATTCTGAATTTACATCTATCTCTTCAAAATTTCAAGTAAAAAACCCTAATTTCATGTATGTATGTTATAATGAAGCCATCGGTAGAGGTCATGGTGTTTTTACAATTATATATACGGTGATTTTTATAGACGACCCGACTACCCATCTCTCACTTCATTTGGAGTCTGACTGTGTGAATTGCCGTAGGTATTAGAAATTTGATTCCTTGTATTTGGAGTCTAGGGCTTCATATATATATTTATATGTACACAGGCAAATTATGTGGTTTATCATATATATCTCTCTTGATTCGGGAGTGATCGAGTACTTCATTACTGGAATAGGGTTTCTTTATCCTGGACTGTATGATTGTTCTAAAGGACATGACCATTCCGTTGTGTTGACACTGTGTTGTTCAGGTTCTACAGTATTAATTGTCTTTTCTTTTCTCACTAAACGATGCCACCGGTATTTTGGTTACAAAGTTAATTATAGCCAGTGTATCGATCGATCCTCATGCTCGTCTCTCTCTTTACTGTTTTATCTTACAAGTCGATCCCTGACTACAAGTGCCGTTTATGTCTTATGTTTCAAAGTGGAACCAGTCTGGTAAATTCATGATATCTATATGTCACATACTGAGTATATATCTCTTTTGATTGTATTGTAATTTACCTAAACAATATAACTAGGGTAATAAATGGGTGGGGATGATATGTTTAATTGATGAGTAATTCAGGTAGAGATCGAATTGAAAGAGAAGAAATTCAACACAAAGAGATGAGACGTGGGAGTAGTTGTATATTTATGAGCTTACCGTACGTTTTACCATCTCTTAGCCAGCTCTATGGCCGGTCATCCCTTATTAATTATACAAGTGATCCCTGGTAGTATTCATAACACGCGTAAACTTAAATCCAGTTGATGCAGGCGATGACAAACATACTTCCAACTGAATATATATCAAAATATGACAAATTTTATTTGCAGGGAACTTCTAGACCATGCATGCTGCAGGTTTCAGCTCCATCACTAAAAATTTCGAACTAAATTGATGATGATCCGTCAAAAAATGAGTCCAACGTACTATCTCTAAATTATTTGACAGAATTCTGCATTTACAACTATCTCTTCAAAATTTCAAGTAAAAAACCCTAATTTCATGTATGTATGTTGTTAGCCAGCTGGAGGATGAATATTCAAACCCATTGGGGAAGGTGGGCCAGGGTGTTGTTGACTTACGATATACGGAGTACTACAATTAATAATGTGCATGTGCATTCAGACTCAGGGTTCTTTTTTTCCTTTGAAATATCCTCTCTATATATATGTATTCTTTTCAAGGACATACACTCGTATATAGAGAAGATATCTTCTATTTATATTATATTGTGTGATCATAAAATTAATTACGGATATTTTTAATTAAAAAAATGGATATATAAATTAGATGTTTAATTTAATGCTAATATATTTTAATAATTTTATAAAAATATTGGATGTATGTTAAGTTAAATTATAGTAGTACTGAACATAAGAGCGAATATATTAAAAGTATGTTTAAAAACATATTAAAAAATAAAGTATAGAACATATATTGAATAATATAGTATATAGAACATATTATCAAACATGTTTGTATCATAAAAAAATATTATTTATTATATATTTCATTGAATACTCTATGTGAGAGTGGTTTCCAATAGAACTTTTTATATATATATGAGAGGGGTTTCCAATAGAACTTTTTATATATATATATATATATATATATAGAATTTTTATCGGGTTTCGGGTCTGGATCGAGTTTGAATCGGATTTCGAGTCGGATATCGGTTCGGGATATATAAGATCCAAATCCAGATCAAAACTCATTTGGGTCTAAAAATAAGATCCAAATCTAAAAAATCGGGTTCGGAAAAATCCAAATGAAACGGAACGGGTCAGGTATCATCGAATCGAATAAAACTTCCATCCCAAGGTAAGGAGTCAAGTCCCTTGCGGATGCTCTAGCCTCTAAGACGTGATTAGTTGGGGCTATTTTTCATGAAAGACAAAAGGCATCATGGGCTCGATATTTAGAAGTCTTGTGTAGTTTACGTTAATTTTTCATGATAGGGATCACGATGATGTTCCAAAATATACTACTTTAAAGAAATAGATAAATTAATAAAAGTAATGTTTTTATAAATTTATTTATTGCGTAGATTTTTTTGAAATTATGAATTTTTTTATTTTTTTACAAAAATACATTATTTTATTTTATTTTTTACAAAATTACGATTTCTAAATTTTTTATACAAAAATACGATTTTGCAATCAATGCAACTAAAATCAACATTAAACGTATTCAATTGCATTCAATTGCATCTGGATAGAAATCGTATATAAAATTGTAATTTGATTATTTTTAGTTTGTAATATATATATATATATATATATATATATATATATATATATATATATGTATGGGTTGGCTCAATGAGTAACCATTATTATTGGGTAACCAAGTAACTCATTATCAACCGCTCAATTTCATATCTTTATAAATTTGAAATATACACAAGATTACTCACAAACTTTAGTCTAACCTACGTGATTATATAACTACCTTTTTTAATTTCATAATATTTTTTTATATTATACAAATAAAAATTTTATTTTATGATAATATAATATTTTTTATAGAATACATTTTCATGATAGATATTATTTTATTTTAAAAATAATATTTTTATATTCTTATAATTTTACATAATAATATTTTAAAAACACTTTTATATTCTTATAAAATATATTTCTATATTTATAGAATATATGTTTGTTTATATATTTATTTTCTATAGTTTTTTTTAAACAAATTTTTTTATGTTATAAATCGAATAAGTTCTTTTGTTTATGAAATTTATTATTTTTTTAATGATATATATTATACACGTTATTTTAGTAATACTAGAACCTCATATTTGTTTATGATATTTTTATTCCAAACGAAGTTATATTATTTACAATACATACTATTTTTTTATAAAAAAAATATTTTAGTAATACTAAAACTTGATTGTTTGGAATCTACATATAACTTGATGATAACTTTAATCTTAGAATCATAGAAATTTTAATTGATGTAACTCATCAATTGATATGAAAGTTATAAATATCGATTGATTAGAAAATCATTTATCAGTTGAAATGTTTATGTGAATCAACTGATAATAGATTGTAGCATAGGTGTATTTAGTCTATTTCAATTGATAAGGTGTAAGTCAATTAATATTATTCTCATCAATTGATATTAGAGTCAATTGATATAGGTCATCAACTGATGTGTGACTTAGACTATCAAATTTTAAATATTTGAAGACAAGAAAATTATACAAGTGAAGGATGATCAGTTAATATTGAAGCATGAATGGATAGAAGATCAATCGGAGAAGCCAAGTCAAAGAATTAAAGACCATGAGCTGATATGAAGACCCATAGATTGATATATCGATTGATAACATCTATCAATTGATAAGTCATCATTTATCAATCAATGGATATAAAGATCAATCGAAGAAGAATATCAGTTGATGGATAAAAGGAAGAATCAATTGATATGCCTAACAACAAATTATCAATTGATTGAGACAGCACAAGTTGACAGACAAAAGCACACCTATGGAAAACAGTCTATGATGACTGTGAAGACTCAAGTTGAAGCTGTCTTTCCAAGTCTGAAGTACTTTTCCAGAAATGGAAAAAGAAAAAAGGAGAGATAGATTAGAAACTATCCTAGTTTAGATTAAATATAATACTCCCTCCATCACGGCCAAATGTTTATATTTGGTCCGGGCACGGAGACCAAGGATAGTGGGTGTAATATTGTTAAAATAAATGAAGTAGTGGGTGTAATAGTGATTTTATTGTTAAAATAAATGAAGTAGTGGGTGTAATAGAGTAAAGTGTTGAAAAAGTGGAGTGAAGTAATGGATGTAATAATATATTTTATTGTTAAAAGTTACTATTTTTAGTAATGTAAAGAATTGGGTGGGACGTCCCAAAAAGGAAAGTGTAAAGAATTGGTTGGGACAGAGGGAGTATACTCTTTTTAGATATTGTAAATACACTTGTAGTATATAAACAAGTGTGGTAACATTGTTAGAAAATATATACAAGTTAGACAATATCCTTGAATCAACTGTTCAGCCTTAGAGCATTTTGTAAGAACAGTTGATTTATTCTCTAACCTTGTAAACGAAGCTGGGTTTTATTAACCTAGAAAAAATGAGCAAAATATACACTGATGGAAAAACCAATTCATCAGTAATTTTAAAATATCTTTGTTCAATTTAGTTTCAGTTTCATTGTTTATATATCTTCTCTTAAACACATAAACTCAAAGAACAATTATTAAAACAGAAAAAGTTTTGATAATTTATATCCAACCCCCCTTTTACAAATTATATTGGCATTGTTCTGGGGAATAATAATCGGTATCAGAGCGTAGGCTTTCAACATATAGAAAGTTTAAAATCAATATGGGACAAAAAGATTCAGGTGTGAAAATTCTAGTGTTAGAAAAAGATGAATACTTTGCATGGAAAGTAAAAATGCACCTGCATCTACTTTCTCTTGACCCTTCTTATGTTAACTGTATAGAGAAACACTACAAGAAAAATAGCTTCATACAAGAGTTTTTGCCCGTTGTCTGATACCGTGGAAAACCGTTGAATATTGAGCTGTCGTTTGATACACAAATCACACAACGGTATGCGATCGTTGTCTGTCTTTAAGCAAGACAACAGCAAGATCATGAGAAAATGTTGTTAGAAGGTTGGTATATATAATGATTTTGGTAAATTGTGTATTGTACGACTTGCAGTAAATCAAGTGTTTGTTAATCTGAGAACAATGTTTATTATTCTTTAACACAACAGTTCCTGTAAAAGGAAGTGTTGTTCTTCCTTCCTATATTCAACAGCTTCTAAAATAAAAGCCATTATCGAGATCACATCATCACAATGGTTCCATGATAAGGACGAAATGTCTGAAGATAATGAACATAACGGTTCGTAAATAAGAATCTGTTGGCTATACCCAATTGTTACAATGGTTTGTAACTCAATTTCTGTTATAAGAATTCAATGTGATAATGGTTCATTTTTCAAATAGACAAGTGATTTATATCATTGTCTCAAAACATAATTGAAATAGACAAGTGTTTTATATTATTGTCTCAAAAAGAAATTGAAATACACAAGTGTTTAACAATTGAAACTATGGTTTAATGTAGAAAAGTTATCAATGAGAATTACAACATGCAACTAAATGTCTATGTCTAACATCAATACTATCATAAACCCTATTATACTTGTTAGAATCAAATCATTGTTAGAATACTATTCTGATACTTGATAGATGCTACTGCATTTCGTCTTTGTTGAGCTTGAACTTGAGCTTCTGCCATTAGAATAGGATTCAGATACTTGATAGCTGCTTCTACGTTTATAAACAAACACGATTGCTTAAAAATTACCCATGAAATATATATTATACATTCAAGGTAACAAAAAACCAGTGAAATCTTACCATAGCTTGCTTGCATTGTCGGAATTACATCTATTATGTGGCTGGGCTACAGATGCATCCATGGATTTTAAGTTGAGATTTAAAGCATGGACCACTCTGACTGGAAATCAAAATAAGATGTATAAGATCACTAGTAGAATGATCCATATTCTAATTAACACACTTCTCCCTGTGATGGCTGAGGAAAAAAACAAAACAATGCACTTCAATAATCAATTTCCGATTCACACAGCAGAATAAATGAAGATTGCAGAAACAATATTTTATCAAACTCACTACATATGTAACGTAGTTAATTGAGCAAATTATTCTCATTCTCCACTGATTCCACATATATTATTAACACATAGTTATAATCAAACTCTGAAATTAATATTTATCAAACATTAGACTACCAAACTCGCACAAAAAAAATACCAATTTCAAGTGGCCATAATAAGGTGAAAGAGGGGGGAAATCTCTTTAATATGTTCTAGTATGCAAATATGTCATTCAATATAAATCATATCAGAAATTCCACATGGTTGGTAACAAGCAGAAAACATATACAACATCAAAAAGGCAAAAAAGAATAATCCAAATCATAATACATAAGTAAATGCAACATATATACACATACTCACGAAGACCACTGTGACAACCCGGGTCAAATTCCGAGTCTTTTTTAAAAATCGGGTCAAGTCCCGACTTCCAAATACGAAAATAAGCCAAAGTAAACTGGCCCAAATACAACAACTTGAGTAATCCACAAGCCCACCACAGGCCCCCAAAAGATCATGATTTGTTGGTACACTTAGTAGTAGTACTTTTACTTATATACTGAACAAACTATCCCAATCTACTCGATGTGGGACTGGGGTGTTACAAACACCCCCACTTAAATTCCTGACGTCCTCGTCAGGCCGCACAGATAGCCCACAGGCCCAGATCGAACATCTCTAGCCATTGTGGGATAATACCGGTTGGTTTCGTGTCCCCACCTCCGGACCTCTATCCATTGTGGGATAATACCACCAGCCTTCGTGTCCCCACCTCTGGAAACTTGACGAATCAAGCTTTCGAGATTTGGCTCTGAATACCATATGTGACAACCCGGGTCAAATCCCGAGTCTTTTTTGAAAATCGGGTCAAGTCTCGACTTCTAAATCCAAAAATAAGCCAAAGTAAACTGGCCCAAATGCAACAACTTGAGTAATCTACAAGCCCACCACAGGCCCCTAAAAGATCATGATTTGTTGGTGCACTTAGTAGTAGTACTTTTACTTATATAGTGAACAAATTATCCCAATCTACTCGATGTGGGACTGGGGTGTTACAAACTCCCCCACTTAAATTCATGACGTCCTCGTCAGGCCGAACAGATAGCCCATAGGCCCAGATCGAACATCTCTAGCCATTGTGGGATAATACCGGCTGGTTTCGTGTCCCCACCTCCGGACCTCTGTCCATTGTGGGATAATACCACCAACCTTCGTGTCCCCACCTCCGGCAACTTGATGAATCAAGCTTTCGAGAGTTGGCTCTGAATACTATATGTGACAACCCGGGTCAAATCCCGAGTCTTTTTCGAAAATCGGGTCAAGTCTCGACTTCCAAATCCGAAAATAAGTCAAAGTAAACTGGCCCAAATGCAACAACTTGAGTAATCCATAAGCCCACCACAGGCCCCCAAAAGATCGTGATTTGTTGGTGCACTTAGTAGTAGTACTTTTACTTATATACTGAACAAACTATCTCAATCTACTCGATGTGGGACTGGGGTGTTATAACCACAAGCATTGAGAATTAGGCCTGTCAGCAGTGAAACAGGGGAGAGTCGACACACAGGCACTTCTCATAATAAAGACCACTTACAAATTAGAAATGACTACACACAACTCCACTAGTCCCAAACCACACGCATCTCCATCAGTCCATGCTCATAAAACAACACAAACCCAAATTATACTCGCACTAATAGGTAAATCATACAATTGATACAGTAGCTAAACTATGAGAAACTAGGGAGAGTCGACAAACAGGCACTTACAAGATAAAATCAACAACACTATTATAATATAGACAAAACTGATAATATCATCTCATATAAAATTAACACTATAAACTACACAACCTGAGCATTTATTTTGAGAGATAGATGATTTGCTTAATACATCAGTAAAAGACACACTGAGGGAGAGAGAGAGATTATTCAGTTGACACCTCAGATCAAAACCCAATTCTTGCTCTGTTTTGAATCATCGTGAAAACAATTAAAACACAAGAATCTCAGCAAACCTTATTGGACCCCCATTGTTTCCATTTCTTGCTCTGTTCTGAAACCTCATTTGTTGTTGTTGACCACAATGGAGATTATTACCATGTTACTTGATCTACTGAAACTATAACAAAAAAAAGCTCTAAAAAGCCCAATTAAAAAATGAAACTAGATCATATATGAATAAAAAAAAATCAATTATGAAAGAGAGGTTTTTACCGATGGCAATTTCTTCATCAAGACTTTGGATGGAATAATTTATCTTTTGAAGCATCTTGTCAATCAAGGCCCATGCCTCTAAACTTCTGAGCATACATCTGAGTCATGAAATTATTTCAGTCATAGAAATAATATCAAGAAACATAACAAAATTATATATGACTTGGCAAGAGAAATGGATGATTGTGGCCATATGATTTTCCAAGAGTCTAGGGTTAGAGAGAAAAAGAGGCATAAGTGATAGAAAAAGAGAAGGAAGATGTTATATCATATGTGTATGAATTCATTTTGGATGGTGGAGATTAAATCCCTAATTCAAATCAACGGTCCCAATCTCTAGCTTGAGTAGATCCTTGTGCTACACTTTCAGCCAATAAACATCAACCATGGCAAGCAATCTGAAGTACTTTTCCAGAAATGGAAAAGGCAAAAGGAGAGATAGATTAGAAACAATCCTAGTTTAGATTAAATATAATATACTCTTTCTAGGTATTGTAAACACACTTGTAGTATATAAACAAGTGTGGTAGCATTGTTAGAAAATATATACAAGTTAGACAATATCCTTGAATCAACTGTTCAGCCTTAGAGCACTTTGTAAGAAGAGTTGATTTATTTTCTATCCTTGTAAACGAAGCTGGGTTTTATTAACCTAGAAAAATTAAGCAAAATATACACTGATGGAAATACCAATCCATCAGTAATTTAAAAATATCTTTGTTCAATTTAGTTTCAGTTTCATTGTTTATATATCTTCTCTTAAACACATAAACTCAAAGAACAATTATTAAAACAGAAAAAGTTTTGATAATTTGTATTCAACCCCCCTTCTACAAATTATATTGGCATTGTTCTGGGAAATAACCATTGGTTTCAGAGCGTAGGCTTTCAACATATAGAAAGTTTAAAGATCAAGAACAAGTCAATATGGGACAAAAAGATTCAGGTGTGAAAATTCTAGTGTTAGAAAAAGATGAATACTTTGTATGGAAAGTAAAAATGCACATGCGTCTGCTTTCTCTTGATATGTATGCACCTAGAAAGGTCTGTGCTAAATGTGGTAGTGTAAATAATTTGTTTATGCATTGCAAGAAAGAAAAGAACTCCATATCTTCAAATGATTTAAATGCACATGCCATGTCTGCAAATGTCATGCTTACTAATGTTATTCCCTAGAACAATGTCAATATTTGTAGAAGGGGGGGGGGTTGAATACAAATATTAAAACTTTTTGCTGGTTCTAATATTCGTTCTTTAAGTTTGAGAATAAAGAGAGAATATGTTCTAACAATTTAAGACTGAAACGTAAATTGAACAAGGAGATTTAAAATTACTGATGGATTGGTTTTTCTATCAGTGTATATTTTTGCTCAATGTTCCTAGGTTAAAAGAAACCTAGCTGCGTTTTTACAAGATTAGAAAACAAATCAACTGTTCTTACAAATGTGCTCTCAAGCTTGAACAGTTGATTAAGAAATATTGTCTAACTTGTCTATTTTCTAATAATGCTGCTACACTTGTTTATATACTACAAGTGTGCTTTTACAATTCCTATACTAGGATTGTTTCTACCTACCTTCCTTTTTCTTTTTACGTTTTACCAAAAAAAAAGAGTTTGAAAGACAGCTTCTGATTGAGTCTTCACAGTCACTCTAGACTGTTTTCCATAGGTGTGCTTTTCTTCTTTGGATCTTCAACAGATATTCTTTCTGTGTTGACACACTCAATTGATAATTTGCTATTAAGCATATCAATTGATCCATTCTTTAATCCATCAACTGATGTACTTCTTCGATTGATCTTTCTATCCATCGATTGATAAAAGATGGCTTATCGATTGATAGATGTTATCAATTGATATATCAATCGATGGGTCTTCACATCAGTTGATGGTCTTCAATGCTTGACTTGGCTTCTTCGATTGATCCCTCATCCATCGATGCTTCAATATCAATTGATCATCCTTCACTTGTGTAATTTCCTGTCTTCACATAATTATAATTCAACAGTTTAATTTACACATCAATTGATGATCTATATCAATCGACTCTAACATCAATTGATGAACAAAATATCAATTGATTTACACCTTATAGATTGAAATAGACTAAGTACACCTATGCTACTATCCAAGTTATCAGTTGATTCACATAAACACTTCAACTGATAAATGGTTTCCTGATCAATTGATATTTATAACTTTCATATCAATTGATCAGTTACATCAAATAAAATTTCTATTATTCTAAGATTAATGTTATCATCAAATCACTAGATTCCTAACAATCTCCCCCTATTTGTGTCTGTGTTATTAACAGGCATAAATCTACTTGATGATAACAAAATCCCTTAAAATTTACATTTAGATAAAATCAAGAAACTTAATTGGCACATTTATTTTGGAAGTACCAGATTGATAGATAACTCCTGCAAGCAGCTTCAATGTCTTCATGATTTAAATTAGTTCCTCTTCCTTCTTTTCTCAGCATTTTCCTTTAGTTGCCTCATGAAAGAACTTCTCAAGATTGCTTCATCCCTGTCAGTTTCTCCAAGTTGCCTCATAAGGTAATGTATTTCTTCATCTGTGATTTTTTCCAGATATTTGCAGATATCAAAGAACTTTGTATTGCCCTCTATATCTGTAAAAATCATAGCATACTTTGGCTCCAACACCACCTTTTTGACCTGTGACTTCCATAGCTTTAGAGGTGAATCAGGTTCAGCTTCTGCCTTGGATCTTCTTAACTTTGAAATTTGTTGTTGTATCTCCTGAGCAATTGTTGTGTTGAGTTTGTACTTTCTGTTGAGTAGAGGAAGAATAGTCTTTAAAACATTGTAGCTTTGCTTCATTATCACCTTCAACGAATAGATAGTTTTCACTCCATTTTCATACTCCAACCTCATTGATTCTTCATGGTTAGAGGTTGTCGGGTGAGTCCTTACTCCAATTAATCCTTTTTCATTAATTACTGGTATTCCCTTCAAATCACATCCTTCAATTATGACCTCCTGCTTGATTTCTTCTTGTTGACCCTGGAGGTTTTCCTGAACCACTATTTCTTGAGTAGAACTTGACCTTTTCTTGGCCATAGTAACTTTTCTCTTTTTCCTCAGTGGTTGATCCATTAGATGATCTTCCATATCCCATTCCATTTTCATTTGCCTTGCTATTTCCTCATTTTCTTTTTCTTTCTTTTTAGCATCTGACAATCCTGATGAAATGGCTTCTTGAAGAAGCTTCTGGCCAACTGGCTCTTTTCTCTTCTTCTTTTCTTCAATCATTATGGCTTTTCCCTTTTTCTTCTCTTTAAGGGCTTTTTGATCAACTGATAAAAAGGCTTCAGCATCTGAGTTGCTTTCCTTGGCAGCCTTTAGTGCATCTTCATTTATTTTTCTTGTTTGACCAATGAACTCATCCAAGTCTCCTTTTTCTACTGCCTCTGTTACTAACTCAGTGTTTCTCCTTAGATCTTCAATTATCTTCTTTTCTCTCTCAATCATTGATTGAGTTTCTTTCTCCCTAGAAATTCTCCTAGCTTCAAGATCATCATCAAACTTCTTGTAATCTTTCTTTTTCTGTTCTAAATCATCTTTTGGGGAATTAGATGACTTAGATTTCTTTGAAGATTGATTGTCCATGTTACTTCTGCTTTTATCTCTTCTGTGTGCAGAGCTGCCAATACCACTGGACTTATCCTTTCCAGATCCACCTATGTTACCACTGCCTTTGCCATCACCACCATCATCATCTTTCCTTTTCTTTGTATTCTCCCCCTTTTTGTTATCATCAAATAAAGAGGGTGGTGGAAGTCTGTCAAGAATCCTTTGAAGAATGGAAGAATGTAGATTTTGACTTCTGAGGATATCATCCATTTTCTTCTCTAGAGACCCTACTCTTGTCTCCAAAGATGTAAAATTCTTGGATTCCTTGAAAAGCTTGTCCTTGATGCTATTCATGGTGTTGAACGGTAACTTTTCATCCAATCTTCTGTCTATAGTATCCTTGGTTGTGGAGATAGAGTTCTTGATAATCTCCAGTTCCCTTCTTACTCCTGTAACTGTCATCTTGTGGATCTTCATTGTGTCCCTCATGTAGTGAGCAATTCTTCTTTGTGCAGGATCTGCAATTTCTTCTTCCACCATTGCTCTTCTGTATTGAGACATAATTTCAATTTCAGCAGCTTCTAAGGAACCATCAATAGTGCTCATCCATTGTTCCTCATCAGAATCACTCTCCAATTCTTCAGGTGCCATATAACAAGTGTCTGTTGTATTGGCAATGCTTTCCTTCAGATTCCTGGTCCTTTGTTCTGTATGTTCAATTCCCAAAAGTTATTCTGCAGTCCTGTTACTTGAAGTTGCCAACCCTTGATATTGAGGATCAGGATGAATAAAATTCCTTGGATCCAATTCACCAGCATCTATTTCTTCTTCAAGGTCCTTAAGAACTCCACTCCCACTAGCTTCTGCATCATAGGCTCCCCCTATCTGCTTTACTCCTTCCTCTATTTCTTCTGCCATCAGATCATTTTCCAATTCTTGTGCAAATTGAAGAATTGTTTTATCACTCTCACTCATCTCTCTATTTTGCATCAGGATCTCATCCTGGAATCTCACATCTCCCTCACTTATTTATTGTGCACCTTCTAAGGTGGGGCCCTCAAGTGTTTCACTATCATCCCTTGAAGAAATAGGAATGTTTTTGCTCACTTCTTCTCCTTTTGCCAGGTTACAATCCTGCCTCTCACTCAACTCACTCATTCCTAAGAGTGTTTGGGCAACATCAATTGATTGATCATCAATTGATGTATTGACAATATTAGTTGAAGTGGTGTTTGGGACATCCATCGATTGATGCATACCCATCGATTGATCTTGAGTATCAATCGATGGCTTATCAGTCGGTGGCTGAATATCAATTGATGAAGGAACATCAATTGATGGAGAAGAAACAGTTGAGATAATTTGTGAAGTTATGTATGAGATGATATTGGAAATAGAATCCTGAAAATTCTGAGAAGAAGATTCAGGAGAGAGAGTTGGCTTCTCCTTGAAAAACAAAGAAGGAGAATCTGAAAATGTTCGATAATCTATCAAAACATTTTCTGAAGAAGTTTGAGATGGGGAAAGAAGAATAGAAGAGATAGGAATTGAAAGAGAATGGGGCTGCATCTCATCATTTATATGAGATGTATCAAGCAGACTTTGTGAAGGCTCCACCACAGTTTCCTGTGGTTTTGCAGTGTGTGATTCCCCAAGTGCAAAGGTGACTTTCTTTTCTCTCCTCTTATATGGGGTTATTGGTTTGGACTTTGTGTCCCCAACTTTGTTCTGTGCCCCTGGTTGTGGGCTATTTTCAATACTGTCATCCTTTTGAGAGGATGGCAATAGGAATGTGGTGTTTTCCATATTTACATCCACAATCTTTTGGGAGACTGTGGAGTGGCTTGGCTGAGGTTGCACACCCTCACTCTCCTTATCCTTCTGGGTTCTTTGATGTTCCCCAGTTCCCTCACCACCTAAATCCTCATCTAGTCTATCTACCAAAACATTTGATTTTCTTTTCTTTGTTTTTACAACAGCAGGTTTTTGGGAACCTGTTGAGGATGGTTTCTTAGATTTGGATTTAGAGATTGGTTGTGTGACTTGGGCAGGAGGGTTGGGGTCATTACTACCACCCTCCATAGTCACAGAAGGCAAAGAAGAATTAGGTTGGGAAGAGTTTAAAGTAGAGACAAATACCTGAACAAAAGGGGGATAGATCAATTCCACATTGCTGTGAAGATTGATCCTTACCAGGTCTTTAAAGACCCTTTTGTTTTGAGTCCAGCACTCAAGGGTTTCAGTTTCCCTGCAAAACTCAATTTCTTTGACCAAGTGGTTAATTATAATCATGATAAATCTAGCATAGTATATATGATTAGATCTATCATGCTTCTTTCCTAACTTAGCAGCAATTTCAGATAACAACATAGAAGAAAAATCATGATATTCATCAAACAAAACACTATATGCTATCTGTTGCATGCTTGAAGTTATGGCATCAAAATTACTAATTTTACCACTAAAGCATTTTATTATTGCATCAAAGAAATAGGACCATTCTCTCCTAAGGTGTTTTCTAACTACTTGTCCTAAATTGATATCAGGATTTGCATAATTAACAGCCCTAAGCATGTTTCTAATATCTGATTCACTAGGCACATTATCAGTATTATTAACAGGAAAATCTAAACATTCATTTAAAATTAAAGTAATAAGAATGTACTCTTGTCCTTTACAGTTGAACTTGATGCTCGAGAAGTCATCAGCAACTTCTGCAGAGGACCAAAATTCTTCCACCAAATTGCAGATTATTGTTGGTGCTTCCTTCAATGCTTTCTGTATCTTTCCACTTCTCAGGAATTGCATCAATGGATGAAATTCCTTTGGAGCCTCTTCAACAACAGTGCAGGCCACAAAATTATTCAATTCGTAGATGAACCCTGCTTGAGAGATTTTCTTGGATGAAGATGCCATTTTAGTAGAAGATTAGTAGTACAAAAGCTTTGAAGATATTAGAAGAGTTGAGTACTGAGAGACAGAGGGTTGTGATTAAGTTCGTAGAATGAGAGAGAGAGAAAGAGTTAGAGAAATTGTTAGTAAAAAAAATGTAAGTAAGAATGAATACTGTTTTAATCTCATTATTTATATTTACTAGTTTCTCAATCAATTTCTTACTCAAAATAGAACTTAATCGACCGTTAAAAGAAAATGAAAGGTAAAAGTTACTTATCTTGGCAATCGACTGTTATACATACATGAATATACGTATTAATCAATTGATAAAATAAGTAATCAACGGCTAAATTTTGTACAGATCGACTGATGACATGGACCAATCAAATTCCAGGTCTTCGATCGATAGCAATCTTATCCATCGATAGGTACATTTATCCATCGATAAATAAATATATCATCAATTGATATATTTATCTGTCGACAGCTTGAGATATCCATCGATAAACAAATATATCATCAATTGATATATTTATTTGTCGACAGCTTCAGATATCCATCGATAAACAAATATATCATCAATTGATATATTTATTTGTCGACAGCTTCAGATATCCATCGATATGTAAAAATGTTTATCAGTTGATTATTGAAGAATCAATAATTTAACATAATCAATGGCTAAAATTAATATTAATACATAACTTATCAGACATTTAAAGGATTAAATATAATTAAGCATACCTAAATCACAGACCAATCTATTGAAAGTAGATTCATCTAGTGGTTTGGTAAAAATATCTGCAAGTTGTCTTTCACTAGGGATAAAATGTAATTCAACTGTACCATTCATTACATGTTCCCTAATGAAGTGATACCTTATGTCAATATGCTTGGTTCTGGAATATTGCACAGGATTTTCTGTTATAGCAATGGCACTTGTATTGTCACAGAAAATAGAAATCTTGTTCAAGTTGAACCCATAGTCAAGTAGTTGATTCCTCATCCATAAAATTTGAGCACAGCAACTTCCAGCTGCAATGTACTCAGCCTCTACAGTAGATGTAGAAACTGAATTCTACTTTTTGCTAAACCATGACACAAGCTTATTTCCTAGAAATTGACAGGAGCCTGTTGTACTTTTTCTATCAATTCTGCAACCTGCATAGTCTGCATCTGAATAGCCAATTAGATCAAATCCAGAATCTCTAGGATACCAAATTCCAAGATTTGGAGTTCCTTTGAAATATCTGAATATTCTTTTTATTGCAATCAAATGAGATTCTCTAGGATCAGCTTGAAACCTAGCACAAAGACATGTAGCAAACATTATATCTGGCCTACTTGCAGTTAAATAAAGTAATGAGCCAACCATGCCTCTATAACTTGAAATGTCCACTATTGCTTCCTTAGTGTTTAATTCAAGTTTAGTTACAGTGGCCATGGGAGTTTTTGCAGAGGAACATTCATTTAAATCAAATCTTTTTAATAAATCAGAAATATATTTGGTTTGATTTATGAAAATATCATCTTTAACTTGTTTGATTTGCAAGCCAAGAAAGTAGGTTAGTTCTCCCATCATGCTCATTTCATATTTACTCTGCATCAACTTAGCAAACTTTTTACAAAGTTTTTCATTAGTTGAGCCAAAGATAATATCATCTACATAGATTTGAACAAGAATCATAGAGCCGTTTACATTTCTATGAAAGAGAGTTTTATCAACAGTACCTCTAATGAAGTAATTCTCAATCATGAATTTAGACAGAGTGTCATACCAGGCTCTAGGTGCTTGTTTTAATCCATAAAGTGCCTTGAGAAGATAGTATACAAATCCGGGATGAACAGGATCAATAAAACCAGGAGGTTGTTCTACATATACTTCTTCTTCTAGTTCTCCATTGAGAAAAGCACATTTTACATCCATCTGATATACTTTGAAATTTGCATGAGCAGCAAATGCTAAAAAGATTCTGATTGCTTCCAACCTTGCAACTGGTGCAAATGTTTCATCAAAATCTATGCCTTCTTCTTGTGAATAGCCCTTTGCCACTAATCTTGCCTTATTTCTTGTCACTGTACCAGATTCATCCATTTTGTTTCTGAATACCCATTTTGTACCAATGATAGTCTTGTTCTTTGGTTTGGGCATCATCTTCCACACTTTGTTTCTTTCAAACTGATTCAACTCTTCTTGCATAGCATTTATCCAATCAGGATCATTCAAGGCTTCTCCAATCCTTTTTGGTTCTTCTTGTGACAGAAAGCTACAAGCATTCATTTTTGGTTGCACTTCTAGTTTTGACACCATCATTTGCATTTCCAATAATTAGTTCAAAGGGATGACTTTTTGTCCATTTCCTTTGAGATGGTAAGATTGTTCTTGAAGATGATGTTTCATGATCATTGGGAGTGTTATGATCATTGTGAAGTGATTGACTATTTGAGAACCCTCCCCCTGTGATGGACACTCTATTTGAAGATTGTTGAGCAGAGTTGTTATCCATCGAATGATTATCAATTGATGTATTATCAGTCGATTGATGATTGTCAACTGATAAGTTATCTGTTGAAGCAATGACATCAATTGATGGGAGGATTCTAGGAACTTGTATACTTGTAATTTCCTCATCATCATCACTATCTTCAATATTACTTGAGGATTCATTTTCAAAATGTAATAGATCATGAAATCCTTCATCAAACAACCCTTGAATTTTCTTGTCATCAAAGACTACATGCATAGATTCCATAACAATGTGTAATCTAAGATTGTAGACTCTGTATGCTTTGGTTGTTATTCCATATCCAACAAATATAGCTTCATCAGCTTTGGCTTCAAATTTTCCTAGATTTTCACCTTGATTTCTCAGTACAAAGCAATTGCAGCCAAAGACATGAAGAAAGTTAACTGTTGGCTTCTTGTCTTTCTTCATCAATTGATATGGTGTTTTGCCTTGAAGTTTATTGACCATGGAAATATTTTGAGTGTAACAAGCAGTATTAATTGCTTTTGCCCAGAAGTATGTAGGAAGTTTTTCTTCTTCTAACATAGTTCTAGCAGCTTCAATCAAGGTCCTATTTTTCCTTTCAACTACTCCATTTTGCTGTGGAGTCCTTGGAGCAGAGAAAAGATGAGTGATACCTTTTTCTTCACAGAATTCTCTCATGGTTGAATTCTTGAATTCAGTTCCATTATCACTTCTAAATTTCTTGACCTTCCATTCAGTGCCATTTTCAACATTCTTCACATGATTGATAATTAATTTGCTTGCCTCATCCTTAGAGAATAAGAAATATACCCATGAAAATCTTGTGAAGTCATCCACAATTACTAAGGCATATTTCTTTTTGGCAATTGACATGATGTTGACTGGACCAAATAAATCCATGTGCAATAATTCCAGAGGCTTATCAATTGATGATTCAGACTTTGACTTGAATGATGCTTTTATTTGTTTTCCTTTTTGACAGGCATCACACAGTCCATCCTTGGTGAATTCCATCTGTGGAATGCCTCTAACCAATAAATTAATGGCTTTGAAATTCAAATGGGCTAGTTTCTTGTGCCACAACCAACTTTCATCTGTATTGGCTTTGCTAAGTAGGCATGTCATTGAATTTGCTTTTACAGAGAGAAAATCAGCCACATAGACATTTCCTTTTCTTTCTCCAGTTAAGAGAATTTCACCAGATTCTTTGTTGGCTATGATGCATGATCCAGTTGTAAACCACACACCATTACCATTATCACACAGTTGACTTATACTGAGCAGATTGTGCTTCAATCCATCAACTAGTGCTACAGTTTTAATGATAACATTTTCTTTTATAATTGAGCCATATCCCAGAGTAAAACCTTTGCTATTATCTCCAAAAGTAACTCCTGGGCCAGCCTTTTCCACAAACTTTGTGAGCAGGGACAAATCTCCAGTCATGTGCCTTGAACATCCACTATCCAAATACCAGAGATTTTTCTTCCTGTTTCCCTGCACACACATAAAACAATCAAGTTGCTTTTGGTACCCAAGTTGGCTTGGGTCCTCTTTTATTAGTTGCAGCTTGAGCCCCTGTTGTCAACTTCGGTTCCTTTTGTTTTGGTGGGTTTAAATCCACTTTAATTTTAGAAGTTGACTTTTGGGGCTTTGACACCTTGGAACTCATGGCAGAATTTCCATGAATTTCATCATTTACATTAGGCATGTTCCATGGCATTCCAGGCATGTTCATATTAGGATATGCAAAGAAGGGATTATACATGTATGGAACTTGTGCATAAGGCATATGAACATTAGGTGCAACCAAATTAGAAGACATGGCATTCATGAGCATAGGATTGGTAAACATGGCATTTACAGACATGGCATGTATATTTAAATCATTTGAAGATATAGATTTCTTTTCAATTTTGCATTGCATGGACAAATGATTTACACTACCACATTTAGCACAGACTTTTCTAGGTGCATACATATCAGGAGTGTAGTTGTTGTGTTTATTTATGCCTACTTTACCATTCCTATTCTTTTTCCTTTTCTCAGACTTAGATTGAGTAATTTTCACAGGTGCTATCTTTTCTAATTTTTCTTTTAATTGTTTCTTGGATAAGCTACCTATGTTGATCTTCTCAGTCTCAGCCTCAACTTGATTTTTGGTTTCCTTAACAAACTTAATAGGAGTGCTAAATTTGTTCTTCTTATTAGCCATTGATGATTTATTTGTCGATGGATGCTTATCAATTGATTCAGCATTAATCGATTGATAATCATTATCAGTTGATGAAGGATTAGCAGTCGATTGATCTTTATCCATTGAAGTATCAGCCAATGACTTGCCTATTGATTTGGGGAGTTCTCCTAGAGTATCTACACCCTGAACATCAATAATTTGTTTGGCAGTTTTAGCAGACCTATTCCATTTGCTAATGGTTTCAATTTCTTCAGCCAATTGTTCTTTCAACAATTCTTCTCTTTTCAAACTGTTTACTAGTTCATTCCTAGCATCCTTTCTTTCCTTCTTAAATCTTTCTAAACAGACAAGTTCATTTTCAAGAAAAACATTCCTCTCAGTTAAGGCATCAATGGTGCTCTTTAACTTGAGATTTTCTTTGTTTAGAGATTTTAGAGTGACATGCAAATTGTACAATTCATTGTACATTTCATTAATAGTACTATTGCATTCATCAGCTGAAAGCTCAGAAAAGTTTGTAGCTAATACCTGATTGGATGCTGAACTAGCTTCTTCATCCTCATGGTTGGCCATTAGAGCTAGATTGATATATTCTTCAGAATCACTGTCCTCAGCAGCCCAGTCCTTCTCTTCATTGACAAAAGCCTTTTCTTTCTGTTTTAAAAGGTCAAAGTATTTCTTTTTATAATCAATACCCTCATATGTCTTTGCCTTTTCTTGCTTTGGCTTCCTGCACTCACTTGAGAAATGACCAGCCAATCCACAGTTAAAACATCTGAATTTAGATCTATCAACCAAATTTTTATTTTGATTGTTGTTTCTAAACTGGGATCCAGGCCTTTGAGCATTTGGATTCCTTTTGAATTTTAGCTTTGAGAACTTCCTTGACAAAAATGCAAGGTGCTCATCAATCTCATCCAAATCATCCTGTGAGCATGTTTCATTTTCCTCACATTTGGTCTTTCCTTTTCCCTTGGATGATTCTTCATCAGCATCATTAGCCACCATCATGACTTCTTCTGAACAACAAGTATTTTTCTTTTCTTTCTTGTCTTCATTCCCATTGACCATCAAAGCCACAGTTTTCTCCTTTCTTTGATTCTTCTCAATCTCTTCATCTTGTTGAATCTCCAGTTCATATGTTTTGAGAATACCATATAACTTCTCTAGAGTATAATCTTTGAAGTCTTGAGATTGTCTAATGGAGACAGTCATTGCCTTCCATTCCTTTGGAAGAGATCTTAGAAATTTGAGATTTGTATCTTCTGTTGCATAAACCCTACCATATAGCTTTAGACCATTCAATAACTTTTGGAATCTGCTATAGGTATCATTGATGGCTTCACCACTCTTAAAATGAAATGATTCATATTTTTGAATTAAGAGTTGCATCTTATTTTTCCTAACTTGTTCAGTTCCTTCACACAGAGTTTGAAGAGTGTCCCACACTTCTTTTGATGAAGTACAGTTTATCACATTATCAAACATATCTTTATCTAGACCATTAAACAGAATGCTCATGGTCTTTTTGTCTTTTAGTACTTCTTTTTCATCCTTTTCTGTGAATTCAGAAATAAGTTTTGGAATATGTCTATCAACTGTAGGAGTTCCATCTGGGTTTACTCCTGTAACTAGCTTCATGGGAATGTGAGGACCTTTTTCTATGCAGTGAACATAAGAAGGATCTAGAGAAAGAAGATGCAGATGCATTTTTACCTTCCATGGAAAGTATTCATCCTTTTCCAACATTGGAATCTTTACACCTGAATCTTTTTGGCCCATATTGACTGTTCTTGATCTTTAAACTTTCTGTATGTTGAAAGCCGGCTCTGATATCAATTGTTATTCCCTAGAACAATGTCAATATTTGTAGAAGGGGGGGTTGAATACAAATATTAAAATATTTTTACTGGTTCTAATATTCGTTCTTGAAGTTTGAGAATAAAGAGAGAATATGTTCTAACAATTTAAGACTGAAACGTAAATTGAACTAGGAGATTTAAAATTACTGATGGATTGGTTTTTCCATCAGTGTATATTTTTGCTCATTGTTCCTAGGTTAAAAGAAACCTAGCTGCGTTTTTGCAAGATTAGAAAACAAATCAACTGTTCTTACAAATGTGCTCTCAAGCTTGAACAGTTGATTAAGAAATATTGTCTAACTTGTCTGTTTTCTAATAATGCTGCTACACTTGTTTATATACTACAAGTGTGCTTTTACAATTCCTATACTAGGATTGTTTCTACCTACCTTCCTTTTTCTTTTTGACATTTTACCAAAAAAAAGAGTTTGAAAGACAGCTTCTGATTGAGTCTTCACAGTCACTCTAGACTGTTTTCCATAGGTGTGCTTTTCTTCTTTGGATCTTCAACAGATATTCTTTCTGTGTTGTCACACTCAATTGATAATTTGCTATTAAGCATATCAATTGATCCATTCTTTAATCCATCAACTGATGTACTTCTTCGATTGATCTTTCTATCCATCGATTGATAAAAGATGTCTTATCGATTGATAGATGTTATCAATTGATATATCAATCAATGGGTCTTCACATCAGTTGATGGTATTCAATGCTTGACTTGGCTTCTTCGATTGATCCCTCATCCATCGATGCTTCAATATCAATTGATCATCCTTCACTTGTGTAATTTCCTGTCTTCACATAATTACAATTCAACAGTTTAATTTACACATCAATTGATGATCTATGTTAATCGACTCTAACATCAATTGATGAACAAAATATCAATTGATTTACACCTTATAGATTGAAATAGACTAAGTACACCTATGCTACTATCCAAGTTATCAGTTGATTCACATAAACACTTCAACTGATAAATGGTTTCCTGATCAATTGATATTTATAACTTTCATATCAATTGATCAGTTACATCAAATAAAATTTCTATGATTCTAAGATTAATGTTATCATCAAATCACATGTAGATTCCTAACAACTAATCCTATGCTCATGAATGCCATGTCTTCTAATTTGGTTGCACCCAATATTCATATGACTTATGCACAATTTCCATACATGTATAATCCTTCTTTGCATATGCAAATATGAACATGCCTTGAATGCCATGGAACATGCCTAATGTAGATAATGAAATGCATGAAAATTCTACCATGAGTTCCAAGATGTCTGAGCCCCAAAAGCCAACTCCCAAAGTTAAAGTGGATTTAAACCCACCAAAACAAAAGGAACCAAAGTTGGTAATCAAGGCTCAGGCTGCAACTAATAAAAGAGAACCCAAGGCATCTTGGGTACCAAAAGCAACTTGATTGTTCTATGTGTGTGCAGGGAAACAGGAAGAAAAATATCTGGTATCTGGATAGTGTATGTTCTAGGTACATGACTGGAGATTTGTTCCTGCTCACAAAGTTTATGGAAAAGGCTGGCCCAGGAGTTACTTTTGGAGACAACAACAAAGGTTTTACTCTAGGATATGGCTCAATTGCAAGTGAAAATGTTGTCATTGAACCTGTAGCACTAGTTGATGGATTGAGACACAATTTGCTCAGTATTAATCAACTATGTGATAATGGAAATGGTGTGTGGTTTTCAACTGGATCATGCATCATAGCCAACAAAGAATCTGGTGAAATTCTCCTAACTCGTGAAAGAAAAGGAAATGTCTATGTGGCTGATTTCAACTCTGTAAAGGCTGAAAGGGGAGATAGGAGTGAAGGGAAGTAACTCACTGCACTTTCATGTGTACTAGAAATGCTAAATGTAATCTCTATGTAATGGTTGATGATAACTCAACAATAGAACAGGACATGTAATAATATGCAGGTGCACAGAAATCTTGGATCACAGAGTTCAGTTAAGACAAAGTATCAAAGGATCATCTACAGACTTGAAGCTCACTGGAAGAAGTTCATTAACATGTTCATGCCTCAGTGGAGAATAAAAGATGTTGACATCTATTCAAGGATGTGGAAGCTACAGAAGATTGTCTTAGTCTATGACGATTTTAGTGCATTATAATCGAAGCAACAAGTAAGGTTTGCAAAGAAGAATGTGGAATCATGTTCGGAATCAAGAGCCCCTATCAAGACTAGTCACTTATGAACCAGACCGTTGCATCAAGTGTCAGGACATTGGAGGCAAGCTCTCGTCGGTTAATATGATTTTAATCATTCTAAAGTTGTTGGTTTTCTTGAGTCATGTGGAGGATCAACAAAGGTGGTAAATCAGTGTTGGAGAAATGTCAGCCTAATGGATAAGGGACAGACGGCACAACCTGATTGGATCTTACTAAAGCTTCACAGATTAGAAGGCCAAATACTTGGACGTGGTGGAGTCACGTATACGGGGCCAAGTATTTGGATAAGGAAGTCTACACAAATTGAAGAGTAGAATGGAAATATTTAATTTAATTAAATAAAGTAATTATTTAATTATTTATATATTTTATAAATAAAGATATTCTTTATTTATATTTTATATATTTATTAAATATTACTTTTATATTAAATATTTCCAAAGGCATGCTTGGCACATGACTTTGAAGATATGATTTAGGAGAACAAGAGAAAAAGGTGGAAAAATAAAAAGCAACACCTTTTTCAATATATAAAGAAGAAACCCAAGTCTTAATCAGTATGTAGTGCATCCGGATGAGAAGAGAAAAGGGGAGAGAGAAAAAGAATTATTTTTCTCTCCCCCATGGCCGAACTAGATCTTGCATATTTTAGAGCCATGATTTTCTTTATCATACCACTCATCTATTCTTCTATTGTAAACATTGCTAAATCTTGTTTAGAAGATAGGTTTGATTTTTGTCTCCTAGATCTAGAATTTGTAATATTTTTAGAGGAGCCAAAAATCATTTCTTTGTTGTGTTCTTGAGCTTATGTTCTTGAACTTGTATGTAGCATCTACCCCACTTCAATGAATATAAAGTTATATTCTTGGATCTTGTTGTGTTGTGTATTTTGGATGATTTACCATTCATTATCTTGGTTATTTTAATGGTGTTCTTGAGGTTGAAGAAGATGATGAACAGTACCTGGGTTTGAACCAAAGTAATTTTTATGTTGTCCCAAAAATAAATAAAAGTCAGATTTTTATTTGGGAATCGTATTCACCCCCCCTCTACGATCTCCAGGACCTAACAATTGGTATCAGAGCTACTCGATTGACATACAAATCGATTAGATCTATTTTTATTTTTGAGATTAAAGAGGGTACGATTGGTTCACTGGGCATCCAGAATTTTTTTGAAGCCCAGAATTTTTCTAAGTACAAAATGTTCTAGATGGCCAAGTAGAACATTCCTATGTAGAATATTCGAGATAGATATTCGAGATGGCTAAGTAGAACATTTCTATGTAGAAATTCTACTTAATGTTCTAGATAGAACCTAAGTAGAAATTCTGGAGTTAGAAATATTTTCTAAGTCAGAAGTTCTACTTAATGTTCTACATAGAGCCTAAGTAGAACATTTCTATGTAGAAATTCTACTTAATGTTCTAGATAGAACCTAAGTAGAAATTCTGGAGTTAGAAATATTTTCTAAGTCAGAAGTTCTACTTAATGTTCTACATAGAGCCTAAGTAGAACATTTCTATGTAGAAATTCTACTTAATGTTCTAGATAGAACCTACGTAGAAATTCTGGAGTTAGAAATATTTTCTAAGTCAGAAGTTCTACTTAATGTTCTACATAGAGCCTAAGTAGAACATTTCTATGTAGAAATTCTACTTAATGTTCTAGATAGAACCTAAGTAGAAATTCTGGAGTTAGAAATATTTTCTAAGTCAGAAGTTCTACTTAATGTTCTACATAGAGCCTAAGTAGAACATTTCTATGTAGAAATTCTACTTAATGTTCTAGATAGAACCTAAGTAGAAATTCTGGAGTTAGAAATATTTTCTAAGTCAGAAGTTCTACTTAATGTTCTACATAGAGCCTAAGTAGAACATTTCTATGTAGAAATTCTACTTAATGTTCTAGATAGAACCTAAGTAGAAATTCTGGAGTTAGAAATATTTTCTAAGTCAGAAGTTCTACTTAATGTTCTACATAGAGCCTAAGTAGAACATTTCTATGTAGAAATTCTACTTAATGTTCTAGATAGAACCTAAGTAGAAATTCTGGAGTTAGAAATATTTTCTAAGTCAGAAGTTCTACTTAATGTTCTACATAGAGCCTAAGTAGAACATTTCTATGTAGAAATTCTACTTAATGTTCTAGATAGAACCTAAGTAGAAATTCTGGAGTTAGAAATATTTTCTAAGTCAGAAGTTCTACTTAATGTTCTACATAGAGCCTAAGTAGAACATTTCTATGTAGAAATTCTACTTAATGTTCTAGATAGAACCTAAGTAGAAATTCTGGAGTTAGAAATATTTTCTAAGTCAGAAGTTTACTTAATGTTCTACATAAAGCCTAAGTAGAACATTTCTATGTAGAAATTCTACTTAATGTTCTAGATAGAACCTAAGTAGAAATTCTGGAGTTAGAAATATTTTCTAAGTCAGAAGTTCTACTTAATGTTCTACATAGAGCCTAAGTAGAACATTTCTATGTAGAAATTCTACTTAATGTTCTAGATAGAACCTAAGTAGAAATTCTGGAGTTAGAAATATTTTCTAAGTCAGAAGTTCTACTTAATGTTCTACATAGAGCCTAAGTAGAACATTTCTATGTAGAATTTCTACTTGATGTTCTAGATAGAGTCTATGTAGAACATTCCTATGTAGATTTTTTTACTTAGAGGGCTGTTTCAACATGACACATGGCTACATAGTTTAACTTTTATTTAAAATAAAAATTGTTTTCCTCTCAAATTGTTTTTAGTTTAATAATTAATTTAATAATTAAATTTGAATTTAATTATATAAAATATTTTGAAAATAATTTTTAAATTTAAATAATTTATTTTTCAAGTTTATCTTACATCTTGGAAAATATTTTATTTTCTTTTAAATTTTAGAGTCAAATATTTTATATTTTTAATATTCTTAGTTAAGAATTTTATTAATTTGAAAACTAAAATTAATTTTAAAATCCAATTTAATTTCTTTTGAGTTTAATACTCTTAAAATTATTTTGAGAATTATTTTTGAGGTTTAATAATTTATTTTTCATAAAACTTTAATTACAAATTTTATAAAACTCTTTGGAAAATGTTTTTGGATTGAAATAATTTATTTTCATGAACATTTTAAATGTTTTGAAAATTTAGTATTTCTATTTCAAAATTATGTTTTCGAATTGTTTTATTTTAATTATAATTTAAGCTTGGAAGTTTTAATTATAAATCTCATAAAACTTTTTGGAAAATCATTTAGGTTGAAATAATTTATTTTCAAGAATATCTAAGATGACTTGAAAATTTATTATTTTTATATCAAACTTATATTTTCAATCTGTTTTATTTTAATTATAATTGAAACTGTTTTGGATTATAAATTCTATAAAATTCTTTGGAAATTAATTTTGATTTGAAATAATTTCTTTTTCAAGATTATTTAATATACCTTGAAAATTTTGTTATCTCTATATCAAAACTTTCTTTTCAAATTATTTTATTTTATTTATAATTTGAAATTGAGAAATTTATTATTATTTATCAAAAATGCATTTTCAATTTATTTTGATTATTTAAATTCCTAAAAAATTAAATACTTCTGTTTGAATAAAATGTTTTATTAAACGAAACAACAGGAGTTGATTCTTCGTTCGTTGAGGACAAACGAACTGACTGAAGAACATTCTAATGGAGTTGAGACCTGATCTTACCATTGGAGATGTATTTCTACATCGGTCTACTCAGTGGATCATTTGGTTATTGAAAGGGGATTAGTTCATTTAGGGAAGAGTCTTCGATCAGTGGTTTTCGAATCAATATCTGAAGAATTTGGGATTTTGAAAAGAAATTCAGTTTAACGGTCAAAGAACCAAAACAACAATTGAAGATTTGGTTAAAGGACATCTGTGGCAGAAATACACAAGGTTTGATTATCACTGACATATGATAATCAAGGGGTTATTGCTACACATACAAAGAAGAGTGATCTTTTCAAGCAGAACATGAGACATTTTATGTCGGGGTCTTTAAGCAGAACAGTCAGGTATCAGTTTAGGTTGAAGCAGGAACATCATTGGTCATTGAGGTCAAATGCAAGGATACTTCCATGAGTGTCAGTAGAATGGAAATTGATTTGGATCAATTGATTATCACTCGAGATGGAATGCTAAGCATCGTACAGGTATACTTTCTAACTAGTTTATACTTGTTTGATTTAATTATAGAGTATTAAGTGCTGAACTGCATTATATTATAAGTTTGATGTAATGCATGTCTCACCTTGATTTCTATATAAATTAGATAACTTATGCTAGTTTGTTAGTGTTGCTTGTTTATCAGTATTTGACTTCATGATTAGATCTTGTGTGATTTAATGCTTGCTTTACGATAATTGATCATGCTAGCATATAGAGTCTTAGGTATTTGTAGGGGTACATTTACCGGAAAGAGTATTTGCTGCATGCTAAGTGCCTTGATGTTTACATTGTCAATAATCTGTTTATACTCGCATGGTTGTATTAAATGCTATATTTGATCATGTGCTTGTTAAGATGAGTTTGTTTCTAATTTGGGAATTGCCTAGGGGTCAGTATAATAAACCATGAATTAAATTTTTAAATTTAAATTGACTCAGGTAATTAGAGATAATATAATGTTAAAGTGAACAACAAAGGTGAATTAGAAGAATTAGGAATCTGGGTGATTGATTCTTCTATGACTACATATATGTACGACATGATTCTTATAGACTGCTAGTCCACCTTAAGTTAGGTTGGGATCACTGAGCTCATAGCCAAGACTACTTGTTGAGGCTGATATAGATGAGGAGTGATCAGTCAAATAAGAATGAGCATTTTGAACTTGAATGCTTTGTTGTTAACTATGTTTAAAAATATCTCTAACCCTTGGACTCAATCAAATTGAGGACCACATGTCTTAATCATTTGTGAATGCAGAGTATCTTTCAACATGTACAAGTTATATATCTCTGACATTTTCATGTTCGAGGCATGTAACTACTTTTGTTTTGGTATTCAAATGGTTAAGCAAGGTTACCTATTTTTCTTGAATGATCTGAAGCACAATATTAAGGAAGACCTAGGGAATTCTTTGCGAAGGGTTTCCTAATATCAGTTCGAGGATGAACAGTATTGATCGGGGTCAAGAGAAATAGAAGCTCACTCTACTGGAAGTGAGGTTACTGCTGACACGAAATGTAATGCTTATGATGAAGTCAACTATTCGTTGAAGTTTATCAGAATGGAGTTAGCTGCAACAACAAGTGATGCTCTCACACTTGGTTTATCAACTAATACTTGGTTTATCAAGATAACGGATTCGACGGTAAAGATGAAGTTGGTGAGAAAGGACTACTTCTAATGAAATTCTTTTAAGAAGGACATTAGTGAAGTATGTCAGTTGAAGGGAAGTCAAGTCAAAGGCTACCCTGTTTAGTTTTGGTGTTTGTTCATGCATTCGATAGATGAAGCATCTCAGTGATTAATCACATTCAAAGGATTAGGCAGATTGCTGTAAGAACACTTTGAGGGCAGGTAATGGAATTTGTTGACGAACGAAGTTCTATGTTATGTCTGCACTGAAAGGAGTATTCTAGAGTAAAGTTCAGTTTACGGACTTCATGAACAAATGGAGGAGTTGATAGGGAAATCCAGACCTTGAGTGGAATTACAAGAATAATGGATAGAGTTAAGGTTTCCTATTCACTTCGGCTGAATCTATTGACACAGCAAGTCTAATCAGCAAATGTAAAGAGAAGACATCAAGTAAGATTAATCATGCCTGAAGTCACATGGTGTGATGGAAGGCTATCTTATTTGGAGTTAAGAGCTTACACAGAGTCTGTGATTGATTTAAGATGATCTAGATGCAGTGAACATCATCATCAAGCTCCCTAGCATTCGTTTGATTTTAGCTCTGAATTTCTAAAGGTTGACATCCTGTTTAGGGCTCAAGATCAGATGACACCAGATGAAGAAAAGCTGCAAGCAGCATCACAGGGGGAGCATCAGTAAGTTGGATCAACTAGTCGTGTTTGATGTTCAAAGGCTAGCAGTGCTCATTGAGTAAGAGTTGAGATTCTTAGGAGCACTGAGTGATCCAGATTGAGTGATTGCATATTAGAAAGGAAATTGTCAAGTTAAAAATAATGCAAGATGATCTCAATCATATTTGAAGAAGACTACTCTACCCACTGAATATCTAAGGAAACATTAAGGACACATCTGTCATGACAAAGGGTTTTGTGTAACAACATTTCCTAGAGTCAGTTCTTGATGAATCTGGGTAGTAGAGTAGTGATTGGTCGTGCATGTATAAGAGTATGTCATTGGTTTTTCTGAGTGAATTCAATGAAGACTGAAGATGCACTAACTAATCAAGATTGAGGAGGGTTCGAATCAAGGAACTAACTCAATTGAACCAGAGGCAGATACACTTAGCACAAGGAATCAATCCACATGAAGACTTGGTATTGATACAGAAGCTGAAGGGTAGTTCGGAGTTTTTGAAGGTTCTACTCTGCTAGTGTCAAGACTACTGGTTTCTAGAGTGCTGAGTTTAGTGAAGCTGCTGCCAAGACCAATATCTACAAGAAAATATTTGGGTGCGGAAGGTAATGCAGTTTCCGTCTGGATGAGCGTGGTATTGTTTCGAGGAACAATGTTAACTGGTAGCTGAAAAGTTATTCCTGTCCAAAAGGAGTAAACGTTCGATCTCGAAAGGAGTAAACGTTCGATCTCTAGGGCAAAGAGGAGTAATTGTTCATTCAACGATCATACACCAGTAAAAGCTCTACTGACTAAGGTATGTCACTCTAGTCTAATGTTGATTTATTTAAATGTAAAGTTTATAGAGAGTGTTCATGCTATTTAGATGTCTACGATCTCTAGGAACTGATTAATGGTTGGCGTGTGACCACCCGGGACTCAATATTATCATTATGAGATTACCTATTATCACCCGGGACCTAGGGACCTAACATTGTAGCATCTCTTTGTATAGTCAATTTATATCCAGGATCTCGTACTTTGTGCTGTCATATGTTATTCATGCTATATGTATCAAATGTTTCAGCATAAGTATTTGTATATATTAATTAATTGTAATTTTATTTACTTTTAATTGTTTAATGCTAATATTAATGGAACCACTTAATATGTAGTTTAAGTGATGTAATTCATGTCTTTTGCAAAATCCATTAATATTAGTTGTCATTCTTTTGATATTAGTGATGCCACTTAGAATTTCTGCACTAAGTGACAAAAAGATTATTTCAAAAACACTGATATTGAAAGTAATTTACTACATCGCGAGGGGTTGTCAAAGATCATAAATTTTAGCATTAATATATAAAGGTATTTGATCTCTGATGCAACTAGTACCTCGAGCTTACATACATTCTGATTGTCATGAGTATTTTCAATATACTTATGTGATAATTGTTGAGATGTAGTGTAAGAAGTTAAATGTTGTCATTCGGTCAATGTATGTTCAGTGTTTAGCGGATGCTTATGTTTTATGCTTTAGAATTACCATGATCTATATTGCAATATGTGTTTGTTTCAAGCGACAAATGGTAATTGTCTAGCATAATGTAAGTATCTTATGTGCTTGATTGTTTTGTAGTAAGATGCGTTTTATTACAAAATGATTGAATGATGTTAGTACTTTTGAATGTCTTGTCATTCATATCTTTGATAATTCATTAGTATTAACATATGTTTTTCATTCTTTAGAACTTGAATGCATAAAGAAATTTCTTGTCTATTTCTTGTGAAAAATGTTTTATCTAAACATGCATTCATTTGCCAGAGAATGAAAAGCCACTAAAAGTTTTTTTACTCCCTTTGAAAGAGACCATTTCTTGAGGATTATCTTTCTATTTCAAAATCATATATCCTCTCTCTCTCTAAATGTTTTGTAATGAAAACTGTTTTCTCTCCACGATTTTTTTAAATAAAGTTACTTGATAACTTGTAACTTAGGTTGCATGATATCAGGCTATTTTACTTGAGTAAATTGTTTTGATCTTGAGGTATCAACTATTGGTAAAACGTTTTTCAAAACTCTTGTTAATGTCTGTTTCACATTGACCTGTAGTATTAAAACAATGGTTGTTTGCTTTGGGATTAGTGCCTTGGACTGTATGACTAAAGCATTCATTCGATTTTTTTTTAAATGATTTATGTTTTAAGTCGGAGATAATATCCGATAAGAATGAATTGCAAAACAATTTATGAAAACATACAATGAGCAAGATGAAATAGATTTGAGTAATTAATCAAAATGTTTTTGTTAAAAGAGTTGAATTTCAATTGGATATTTGTCTAAGAGAAATTCAAAAGAACACTTTTGTTAATCTGTTAAACTTTTTTTTCAAAATTATGAGTTTATGAAATTTGGCTTAATATTCTTTTACCTATTCTTTATTAATTCCCACATTTTAGCTCTGGTGCATTGTTTCTTGAGGACACATTGCTCCGATGCTATATTTCTGAGAAGGAATAGAGAATAAGTTTAATCATACTCTACCAAATTTTATATAGCTCTGATCAACTCTATCTATTTAGTTGTAATGGTTTGGCCTTAGTGGCTATAGGGGAAGGTCAAGAAGTTGAATAATCCATCAATTTCTAACCAAGGCCTTAGTACCAAACACTATCATTCTAATTCAAACTTTCAACCCTTGGTGATATAAGGAACTTATATAGATTAGCGGTTGTTAAGGGAGAAACTGCACTTGATGCAGCAAATAAGGATGAAGTCGGAAGTGCACCCACAGCTCTACCTCTCGAGAAGGAAAGAAGTATACAAATTGAGGTATCTGTAGCTCAACTGTATTCTCTCAAAAGGATGCAGAGCTGAAAAGGCAATTCAACCGTTTCTGAATGAACTCTCTCAACAGGGTGATTTCATTGAAAATTCGCTCGTCAGCCAGAGCACCTTGTAATGAGTCAAGCACACCAAAAGCATTCACGCTGATGGTAATCCTAAAGTTTTTGCTTCTAAGGGATGTTATAGGACCTAACAGTTCTCTAGCCTCTCTTGGGACTAACAATTGTGAGGACACATTGCAAGAAGTGCACATTGTGAGGTATAGGTAAAACCCCTAAACTTCTGTGTTTACCATTCATGGTGAATGAAGTTGTTGAGCCACCTTCACAGGTATTTGAGGGAAACTTGGATTTCTTGCCATATATTAGAGTCCTTGTCAACCTTCCTAGGAGGAACAGTCCTAGTTCCCTAACGGGATTTCACATCCGCAGAGCAATCTGTTGATGTTGAGAGGCAATCACTAACAGTTTTCCATGACTGAAAATAGTGAGTTAATTCATCTTCACAGGTGATTGAGAGAGATGTTTGTACACGTCTACTCTCCCAGGAATTCAAATTCTGGAATACATGGATCGCTCAAAACTTAAAGGCATATCACCGTCAACGATCCAGTGCATGGACCTGCATATGGGGAGTCGGTTGATGCTTAAATAGCTGCTAATACGCATACCACATTCAACGATCCAGTGCATGGATTTGCATATGGGGAGATTGTTGATGCTGAAAGTAGCTGAGCAACAACTCGTAGACAATGATTCAGTTGGTTTACCAATTTGATGAGTCTTTTGAGGATCAGGGTGTTGGGATTTCAGTCACTCCTGGAATGGAGGAGATTCCAATTTCAGAAGGGTTATTCCCCGACGACGAGCCACGTGTGCATGGATTTGCTCATGGTGAGTTGGGTGATGACCTAACTGAAACCCTGTCTGAGATTCCATCTCAGAACCTAGATCTTAGTGATCGACAACATGCTACAGTCAACGATCCATAATATCTTGGTGAGACTGGCATGGATTTACTTGCAGGTACAAATTGCTATCAATGGAATGAGTGCAAGTAAGGGAGAGAAACACTTGAGTGAAGTGAGGGAGTGATACACTTGAGTGAGAGAAATAGGGAGAGAAATGAGTGGAACACTTACGCTTGAAAGTGTAAACACCAACAGAACGTAGTAGAAGTGAGGAAACCATAGACCAAACACTAACCTTGCTACTATGCTTGAATCCTGTTACTGAATTTTCTAGCTCTGGAATGTTGAAGAGATTCTTTTCTGGAAGACAAGCTGAAGAAGAGTCTAGCTGAAGCTTAGTGCGAATGTCCAAACTATTACCTTTGGGTCTATTAATTCATATTGTTCTCAATCTCAAAGGGGGAGACATAAATGTTTAGACCTAAGGACGATTTTATGTTCAATTGGAGGAGAGTTTCTTATTCGATTGGATGTAGATGATACTTTTATTGTTTTAAAGGATATTCTCAACTAAGGGGGAGAATTTGGTGATACAAGAAACGAGATCTCTTGGTGATACAAGAAATGAGATCTTTCAATCCTATCTTGTGGAGGTTACTTAGAGGATATCTAAAGACACAAGGGTGGATTGGAGCTTGCATGAACTAAGGGGGAGAATTAGATGAAATTTAAACCTTAGTGATGCAAGGGAGAAATTACTAAGGGGGAGTTTTCTTAGTAATTGGTTGAAGCCCAATCCCTAAAGGTGTTGTAGATTTAACTAATTTTTCGTCTGAAGTGGAGAAGTTACTTTTTGTCAATTGGGAAGAAGTTACTTGTCGTACTAAGGGGAAGAAGTTATGAAGAATCTTAACATCTTGGTTTGCAATGCTATATCTTATTCTGAAAAGATATCTAAGGGATTTTGCTCTATTTGTTTGAAGATCTGTCCTTGGAACATTCTTAGGAGAGGTTCGGCAGAAGAATTCTTTCTAGCACGATCAATGAATGAAAATGAAGATTTCTTTGAAGAGTATCAACTCAGGGGGAGTTTTTACTAAGTAGAAGTTTTCTGGGTAAAGAAGAATGTGAAAGAGATTTTCAAGGGGCATCTGAGAAGTGTCCAAGTGTGTTCTATTTCTTGTTTCAGTGATAGATGAAGTCAGTGGAGTAGTGCAGGGAAGAAAGAAAAATATGTTTCCTGGAAATAGAACATCCTGAAGAAAAAGAAGAAGTGACTTTCATTCTAAGAGAGAACAACCTTAAGGGGAGATTGAGTTGACCTCTTATGGGGAACATAGAGAGCTGTATGTTCTAGTTCGAATTGCAAGATGAACAAGAATGATTGTTCAGAAGTCTTTACTAATGATTTGTTTCTTTATTGAAAGAACCCCATCTTTGAAGAACATTGAAGTGGAGGAAGCTAAAGGAAAATGAAATTCAGAAATTCATCATTCATTTTCAACAACTCAGGAAATCTAGATTTAACTGATTATATCTTTCCAGAACCTTTTGTATATTATTTTCATGTCCAATACTTTAATTATTTCTTGTATGTTAGTTGAGTTATCCTCTAGTAGTTAATTTTATTTAATTGCTTTTGGGGGAGATTGTAAAGGGAAATAGTATTTGATTGCTATTCCATATCAACCAAATAGGGGGAGATTGAAAGGGGAGATAGGAGTGAAGGGAAGTAACTCACTGCACTTTCATGTGTACTAGAAATGCTAAATGTAATCTCTATGTAATGGTTGATGATAACTCAACAATAGAACAGGACATGTAATAATATGCAGGTGCACAGAAATCTTGGATCACAGAGTTCAGTTAAGACAAAGTATCAAAGGATCATCTACAGACTTGAAGCTCACTGGAAGAAGTTCATTAACATGTTCATGCCTCAGTGGAGAATAAAAGATGTTGACATCTATTCAAGGATGTGGAAGCTACAGAAGATTGTCTTAGTCTATGACGATTTTAGTGCATTATAATCGAAGCAACAAGTAAGGTTTGCAAAGAAGAATGTGGAATCATGTTCGGAATCAAGAGCCCCTATCAAGACTAGTCACTTATGAACCAGACCGTTGCATCAAGTGTCAGGACATTGGAGGCAAGCTCTCATCGGTTAATATGATTTTAATCATTCTAAAGTTGTTGGTTTTCTTGAGTCATGTGGAGGATCAACAAAGGTGGTAAATCAGTGTTGGAGAAATGTCAGCCTAATGGATAAGGGACAGACGGCACAACCTGATTGGATCTTACTAAAGCTTCACAGATTAGAAGGCCAAATACTTGGACGTGGTGGAGTCACGTATACGGGGCCAAGTATTTGGATAAGGAAGTCTACACAAATTGAAGAGTGGAATGGAAATATTTAATTTAATTAAATAAAGTAATTATTTAATTATTTATATATTTTATAAATAAAGATATTCTTTATTTATATTTTATATATTTATTAAATATTACTTTTATATTAAATATTTCCAAAGGCATGCTTGGCACATGACTTTGAAGATATGATTTAGGAGAACAAGAGAAAAAGGTGGAAAAATAAAAAGCAACACCTTTTTCAATATATAAAGAAGAAACCCAAGTCTTAATCAGTATGTAGTGCATCCGGATGAGAAGAGAAAAGGGGAGAGAGAAAAAGAATTATTTTTCTCTCCCCCATGGCCGAACTAGATCTTGCATATTTTAGAGCCATGATTTTCTTTATCATACCACTCATCTATTCTTCTATTGTAAACATTGCTAAATCTTGTTTAGAAGATAGGTTTGATTTTTGTCTCCTAGATCTAGAATTTGTAATATTTTTAGAGGAGCCAAAAATCATTTCTTTGTTGTGTTCTTGAGCTTATGTTCTTGAACTTGTATGTAGCATCTACCCCACTTCAATGAATATAAAGTTATATTCTTGGATCTTGTTGTGTTGTGTATTTTGGATGATTTACCGTTCATTATCTTGGTTATTTTAATGGTGTTCTTGAGGTTGAAGAAGATGATGAACAGTACCTGGGTTTGAACCAAAGTAATTTTTATGTTGTCCCAAAAATAAATAAAAGTCAGATTTTTATTTGGGAATCGTATTCACCCCCCCTCTACGATCTCCAGGACCTAACAAAGGCAAACTCAATGACATGTCTACTTAGCAAAGCCAATACAGATGAAAGTTGGATTTGGCACAAGAAGCTAGCCCATTTGAATTTCAAAGCCATGAATCAATTGGTTAGAAACAATCTGGTTAGAGGCATTCCACAGATGGAATTCACTAAAGATGGACTATGTGATGCCTGTCAAAAAGGAAAGTAAAGGAAAACATCATTCAAGTCAAAGTCTGAATCATCAATTGATAAGCCTCTGGAATTATTGCACATGGACTTATTTGGTCCAATCAACATCATGTCAATTGCCAAAAAAAATATGCTTTAGTAATTGTGGATGACTTCACAAGATATACTTGGGTACATTTCTTACACTCTAAGGATGAGGCAAGTAAATTCATTATCAATCATGTGAAGAATGTTGACAATGGCACTGAATGGAAGGTCAAGAAAATAAGAAGTGATAATGGTACTGAATTCAAGAATGCAATAATGAAAGAATTCTGTGAGGAAAAAGGTATCACTCATCATTTCTCTGCACCAAGGACTCCACAGCAAAATGGAGTTGTTAAAAGGAAAAATAGGACCTTGATTGAAGCTACTAGAACTATGTTAGAAGAAGTAAAACTTCCTACATATTTTTGGGCAGAAACAATTAATACTACATGTTACATTTAGAATATTTCCATGGTCAATCAACTGTAAGGCAAAACACCATATCAATTGATGAAGAAAGACAAGAAGCCAACAATTAATTTTCTTCATGTCTTTGGCTGCAAATGCTTTGTCCTAAGGAATCAAGGTGAAAATTTAGGAAAATTTGAAGCCAAAGCTGATGAGGCTATATTTGTTGGATATGGGATAACAACCAAAGCTTGCAGAGTCTACAATCTTAGATTACACATTGTTATGGAATCTATGCATGTAGTCTTTGATGATAAGAAGATTTAAGGGTTGTTTGATGAAGGATACCATGACCAATTGCATTTTAAAAATGAATCAACTAGCAATGATGAAGAAAGTGATGATGATGTGGAAATTTCAAGAAATCAAGTATCCAGAAATTCCCCATCAATTGATGTCAATGCATCAACAGATAATTTATCATTTGATAATCATCAATCGACTGATAATACATCAATTGATAACCATTCAATGGATAACAACTATGCTCAACAATCCTCAAGTAGAGTATCCATCTCAAGGGGAGGGTTCTCAAATAATCAATCACATCAGAATGATCATGACAATTCTAATGATCATGAAGCATCATCTTCAAGGACAAATTTACCACCACAAATGAAATGGACCAAAAGTCATCCCTTTGATTTGATTATTGGAGATACAAATGATGGTATCAAAACTAAAAGTGCAACTCAAAATGAATACTTGTATAGTAGCTTCCTGTCTCAAGAAGAACCAAAAAGGATTGAAGAAGCCTTGAATGATCCTGATTGGATAATTGTTATGCAAGAAGAGTTGAATCAGTTTGAAAGAAACAAGGTATGGAAGCTGGTGCCCAAACCAAAGAACAAGTCTGTTATTAGAAAATGGGTGTTCAGAAACAAAATGGATGAATCTGGTACAATGACAAAGAATAAAGCAAGATTAGTGGCCAATGGTTATTCCCAAGAAGAAGACATAGATTTTGATGAAACATTTGCACTAGTTGCAAGGTTGGAAGCAATGAGAATCTTTCTAACATATACTGCTCATGCTAATTTCAGAGTGTATCAGATGGATGTGAAAAGTGTTTTTCTCAATGGAGAATTAGAGGAAGAAGTATATGTAGAAAACAGGCTTAAAATCATATATATTATTATTATATATGATTAAAAAGTATGTATAATCCACTTTAAAATGTATTGTTTAGTTTTTCGAAATTATAAAAGAATAATTTTAAATTTTCAGTAAAATATTAGTTAATTTAACTCCAAAAATGGACATCTAAAAAGGATGAGTGAGTAATTGAAACGGAGGTTTCCAGTTTATTCTTCGCTTCCCAAGCTAATGCAATGCACCAGTATTTTGCTCTTGAGTTTCTTACCAAACAAGAATTAATGCACATTACATTAAACACAGTCCAGGCATATATTAATAAAAAAATTATACTTTTATGAGCATCCATATGTTAGTTTAATAATTAGTTCTGAAAATTTAAAAACCGTAAAATATTTTGAGTAATTCCGATTTCCATGGTTTAACTAAAAAAATTCAAAAAAGAATACCGTTTCCAACACGATAATCATATAAATAAAGTTACATAATTGGAAAAAATTCAGAAGAATTTTTAATAATACTTTGGATTCAAAAATACTTTGGATATAAATAATCTTGTTCATATTCAATAAATATTTTAAATTATCTTTAAATAATTTAAGATATTAAAATTAAGATTTTATAAAGCCTTTAATTTCCAATATAGCGGCAGTCAAATCTTATAAATTTTTGTGGATGGCATAAAATGATGGGTTTTAGTTGATTTTTAGAAATGTCTCATGCATGAGATTTAAATATTTTATGAAAAATATTTACTACATTATGAGGTATCTGCATCAAATCTACAAAATTCTATCTCAATTTTATAAAACTCAAATTAAAGACAATTTTTTAGAACTTATAAATTATTATTAATCCATTAAAATCTTTTATAATTAATCTTAACTGAAAATACTTTAAATATTTTTATAATTTATCCTTAAAATTATCAAATGTAATAAAAACTAGTGAGTATTTTTTATTATTAATTAGTAATTGTATGTCTCGTACGTGTTAATTAAGGCGGTGAGCAACTGCAACTGCACCAGCAGGCCGGTGACTATCTATATATATGTACCATTTCCTCGCTACATTATTACAACATCAACGTACTCCCGAGATGGGAAAAGTGACGGCAGACAAAGGCTCCGGCGGCAAAGTTAAAGAAGCTGGTGGAAACTCTAATGGCTCGAGTGAATCTCCACTGCCTAAGAAGCAGAAAGAAACTGAAAGTCCTCCTAAAGCAGATGCGTTAGGAGGAAATAACGTAACTAATATTTCTACTAGTACTCCCGGGAATGCAAATATTTCTACTGGGGGTCGTATTCATGACCACAAAGAAAAACCTGATTCAATCACTACTCCCGGGAATGCAAATATTTCTACTGGTGGTCGTATTCATGACCACTAAGAAAAACCTGTTTCAATCACTACTCCCGGGAATGCAAATATTTCTACTGGTGGTACTATTCATGACCACGTTGAAAAACATGTTTCAAACACTCTCGGGGATGGAAATCTTGTTGGTGGTCCTCGTCATGAGCACCAAAGAAAACGTCTGGCAAACACTTCCCGCGGGAATGGAAAGATTTATACTGGGGGTACTAGTCTTCATAAGCAACAAGATGGAACAGCCAAGAAGAAGAAAAATGTGGAACCAGCTAAAGATACTCCTCCTCCTGCTGTTGCAAAAGCCAAAAACGCAAAAACTGCTGCCAAAACACCAAAAATTACTCGGAACAAGTGACACTGATAAAGTATCACAGCATCCACTCCCCCGGCTCCCTATTAGTGCTGCCTCTATTACTTCTTTGTAACCTTAATTCCCATTACTTATCTATCTATATATATATATATATATATATATATATATATCAATAAAACATGCAGTACTGGATATTATATGTATATATATTTGTACCATCATAAATATATATATATATATATATATATATATATATTTTGGCATTGCTTGTGTTTGTCTTGAAGTTCCTGGGATTGAACTCGATCTGCTTGTAACAATGTTTTGTGATATTGGAATATTACAGTAACTTTGGTTTGAGTCGATGTTTGCAGGTAATCATAAATTTTGTTAGATTTTGCCACTGGCACATGCATCTTATAAATTTTGATGTTATAATGAAGCCATCGGTAGAGGTCATGGTGTTTTTACAATTATATATACGGTGATTTTTATAGACGACCCGACTACCCATCTCTCACTTCATTTGGAGTCTGACTGTGTGAATTGCCGTAGGTATTAGAAATTTGATTCCTTGTATTTTTCTAGGGCTTCATATATATATTTATATGTACACAGGAAAATTATGTGGTTCATCATATATATCTCTCTTGATTCGGGAGTGATCGAGTACTTCATTACTGGAATAGGGTTTCTTTATCCTGGACTGTATGATTGTTCTAAAGGACATGACCATTCCGTTGCGTTGACACTGTGTTGTTCAGGTTCTACAGTATTAATTGTCTTTTCTTTTCTCGCTAAACGATGCCACCGGTATTTTGGTTACATAGTTAATTATAGCCAGTGTATGATATATTGTTAAACAATTTAAATAGTAGTATGTATTGAAGACAGAAAGGGATATTTAAAGTAATCTGAGAATTCGATCGTCATTTGTTTATCAGCAGGTACTGAATCAATCGATCAGTGGAACCAGTCTGGTAAATTCATGATATCTATATGTCACATACTGAGTATATATCTCTTTTGATTGTATTGTAATTTAGTTACGTACACTGTACGTAAACAATATAACTAGGGTAATAAATGGGTGGGGGATGATATGTTTAATTGATGAGTAATTCAGGTAGAGATCGAATTGAAAGAGAAGAAATTCAACACAGAGATGAGACGTGGGAATAGTTGTATATTTATGAGCGTACCGTACGTTTTACCAGCTCTATGGCCGGTCATCCCTTATTAATTATACAAGTGATCCCTGGTATTGGTCAACATATATAGTAGTATTCATAACACGTGTAAACTTAAATCCAGTTGATGCAGGCGATGACAAACATACTTCCAACTGCATATATATCAAAATATGCCAAATTTTATTTGCAGGGAACTTCTAGACCATACATGTTGCAGGTTGCAGCTCCATCACTAAAAATTTCCAACTAAATTGATGATGATCCGTCAAAAAATGAGTCCAACGTACTATCTCTAAATTATTTGGGACAGAATTCTGCATTTACAACTATCTCTTCAAAATTTCAAGTAAAAAACCCTAATTTCATGTATGTATGTTGTTAGCTAGCTAGAGGATGAATATTCAAACCCATTGGGGAAGGTGGGCCAGGGTGTTGTTGACTTACTAGGTCAGTATCATCAATGTTACGATATACTACAATTAATAATGTGCATGTGCATTCAGACTCAGGGTTCTTTTATTCCTTTGAAATTTCCTCTCTATATATATGTATTCTTTTCAAGGACATACACTCGTATATAGAGAAGATATCTTCTATTTATATTGTGTGATCATAAAATTAAATACGGATATTTTTTATTTAAAAAAATGGATATATAATTTTGAGGCGGCTATGGGACGAGAGTCAAAAAATGACATGTCTGATTTTTATAGACCCGACAATCAATCTCAAAATAAGCCTCTCTCTTGAGTCTGATTGTGTGCATGAATGCTTTAATTAGCTTTGTTTGGTTCTTATTGCAGTGATTTAGATGGAGTCATTTGGAGCTACAGTAGTAAGTATTAGAAATTTGATTCCTTCTAATATAATTTTCTAGGGACTCAGATTTATATGTATAGACAGGTAAGTTATGTGGTCCATCTCTCTTGATTTGGGACTGATCGAGTGCTTATTATATATTGAAGGCGATGCAAAACATAGTTCCTACTTTTAGTTTGCAATATATATATAGAAAGAGAGAGAGAGCGAGCTCCTCTGGTGAGAACCTATTAAAATTAGAACTTAGAACCAAACAGTCCAGTCCAATAAAATAGCTCAACCCAATACAAAATTATATAACAATTTAAAAAACACAACGATTGAAATAAGAAAAAATGGTCACAAACATTAACACTCGTTTCATTGACTCTTTTCATCAAACCCACTTCCCCTTCTTCATTCAAAAATCACCCACACAGTAACAAAATATCGTTGATTTTCATTGTTCAAATCGGTGTAGCATTCATAAAAATTTCGACGATGCAGGTATTTTATGTGATTTTAAACAATCGAAATAGTAATTTGATGTTTGTGATCAACAAATTTGCTATTACTGACTGATTGCATGATATTTGATACTAGAACCACTAGTTTGATGTTTATAATCTTCTAATTTAGATTCGAATCATTAATTTTATTCATGTATTTTCTATTACCGATTACAATATCTGATTACATGCTAATCAAAACTAGAATCACTGGTTTTCTGTTTGTAATCTTCTAATTTAGACTCGAATCAACGAGTTTATGCATATATTTGCTATTGTAAGCTACATATTTATGATTACGTGTTATTTGATGCTACACTCACTGGTTTTATACTTGTAATAATCTAATTTGGACTTGAATCAACGAGTTTATGCATGTATTTACTATTACTGACTACAATCTCTGATTCTATGCTATTGGACAGTTGAAAAACTGATTTTATGTTTGATATGATTTTTATAACTTTGTTTTGTTTTAATTTTACATTTTTATATGTTGTGTAGTTGATGGTATGAGTTTTTATTGGTTTAGTTACTGTATCGATATTTAGGCAGTTGCTAGCTTGTATAAGTGCATATGTATGTGCAATGTTGTGCGGATTTTGATTAGTCTTGTGAAAATTGTGATTGGTTTGAATTGGGGGACTGTGCCTCTGATTTTGAGTTTTTTTTAAGATTTTGAGATACCTTGCTATTTGCGATTCAATGTATCTTCGTATCTAAAGCTTAAGTTTTAGCTAAACTTTAATTTTTTAATGATTCCTTATATTTGTGCATATCAACTTATTGAAATATTATTTATTTGTGTATATTGTCTGGTGTGGTGTTATGATAAGTACACCTTCTAGTTGTAATGATTAGATGTGAAGTTTGTGAATCTAAGTTGATCTGGGGCTTAATTAGAATTTCGATAAGCACCTGGCTTCTTCTTCTTTTTTCTGCTATATTGGTCTTTAGTTTCCTCAATTTTGGTGCTAGTTTTTTTATCTCTCTCCCTAGAAAGACTTTTGTTGGTAATATCATTTTCAGACTTAGAAATAGGTGTGGTGTCTGTCTTAATTTACTAGCAACTTATTTTGGTGATTGCAGAGTCTAGTTATATAGTCCCAGTGGTAATGATTGAGACTGATTCTTTTGTCACTCAGTCAATTTGGAGTATGTTATAATTTTGTTCTTCTTCTTGTGTAATAATTTGATAGCTCCTTATGTGTCTTAGGAGACTACAATTCAAGTCTGGTCTTTCCGGAGTTTTTGTATGAGATTAGAGGACTGGGCAGAAGGAGATATCGAAATTGAGAAAGATTTTTGGTCAATGGCCTGGTTTGTTAAATATATCTATTCTTAGATTAGAATCGCTAAAATTATAAATATAGTTGACTGTTATGCAGTAGAAATTAAAATTCTATGTTACAAGACACTTGAAAAACTGATTTGATGTTTGCAATGCTCTTGCTTAGACTCAAATCACTGGCTTTATGCTTAAAATCTTTTAATTTAGACTCGAATCGCTGAAATGAGGGTTCTATGCTCTTGTTAACACTCGAATCGCTTTACTTGAAAAACTGGTTTTATTTATTATGCAATGCTCTTATATGGACTCCAATTTCTTAATGTATACATATATTTGACTATTATGGAGTAGAAAACATGATTTTATGCACACTTGAATAAATTGATTTAGTTTTTGGAATACTCTAGTTTAGACTCGAGTCGTTGAATTAGATGTTAAAATTTTTATGGTATATTCAAGCATATTGATTGTGTCGGTGTTTCTTGTTGATATCTCTTTCATGCCTCTAGTTTAATTTATTTTTATTTTTTTTATATTATGTTGAGAGGTCATCATCAAAACATCTAAAATTTTTTGATTTATGAGGATGGGGTCATTGATTTAATAGTCAACCAATATAATATTTAGGCTTTTTTTGTAACATATGGCAACTATTTTTGCTTGTCATTCACATGCTCAGTATAGTAATGAGCTTCTCATTCTTGAACCAAGAAGTATAGTAGCCGATAATGTTTTGAAGTGATCTTGCAGAGGGGAACAATTAGAGTAATATGAGATATCGAGGATAAGTAATGAGCTTGCTTTAGACGAAGAGTGTTAATTTAGGCCATGCTGCGTATATGCCATATATTTACATTTTGGGATCCAACGAGCATTATGTAATATAGTATCTTGTTGTGTTTAGATCATCTGTTATTGCAAAAAGGGGCATTATGTAATATAGTATCTTGAAGTGTTATTTTTCCTGATATAAAGGTTGTAACTTGAATCACCAAAATTAATCTCTGCAGGAAACACAGTGGAATGATCAAGTTTTGCCAAATGAAGATCAAGTGCCTCAATCCCCAAATGAGGTCATTATTGTATGCATATGTAAACACTTAAAAAAATAATTCACACAACAATCACTAATAAAATAGAACATAAATTTACCCACTTATTAACTGGATCACCAAATATCTGACTTGAATCACCAAAACTAATCTCAAGGTTTGTCAAATGAAGATCAAGTGCCTCAATCCCCAAATGAGGTAATTATTTTATGCATGTTTAAACACTTAAAAAATAATTCACACAATAATCACTAATAAAATAGAACATAAATTACCCACTTATTAACTGGATTGCCAAAATTCTGGCTTGAATTACCAATTTAATATCTATTCTCATTTATTAATTGGATCACCACTTCTACTTATTAAATAGATCACCAAAATTCAGTTTTCTGTAATTTTCTATCATTTATTTATCGGTGCTACCCAACCACTTTTCTGTAATTTGACAAACATTTTTTTTGTATGAGAATTTATTGAGACTCTTAATTATGTAGTATTATTAATTTAATTTAATTTAATTTTGAAATTTACTATGGTCTTTGACACTTGCCGTAGAATATTCTTAAACTAAGTGAAACTAACACAATGTCCCTGGTTGTTTGTACCCATCCTTCTAATAATTTTTTACACAGGCAGGACAGAAACCCCAGCATGATCGACTGAGAACAAAGTACACTAATGATATTCTCACATCACATTTAAATGAAAAGAGGGATTTTATTATCAACCAAGCAAAGAAACTCTACAACAAGATAGCAAAGCGAGATTTGATGAGTACAGTGATCGCAGCAAGCTCAAAGAAGAAGAAGAGACAAACATCTCCTGGCACTGTTCTATTCCTGAAGAAGACAATGTCCATGTTACCGACGCTGATTAATCATTAGATAGATTGCTATTAATTCATCATTTAGTCTGTACATTGTGATTAAATCCTACTTTAGACGCTATTAGTACGGATATGTGATTTGTTACTCGGATTGGTTAGTCATCCATTATTATATAAATTTGATGAAATCGATCATTTTATAACAGTTTTCGTTTCATTATCATTTAGATTGATTTGTAATTTAGACATTATTAGTACCAATCTGTGATTTCTTACTCTTCTTGGGTACTCATTTTCACTATTATATAACTTTGATTACTTCATATTATATACATACATTCTGACTACTAACATAATTTATCAAGAAGTAAACTTCAATAGATGAAACACTATATGAAATGTATACATTAGTAATTATTTAAAAAAAGTTTAGGAATAGAACATTTTCACCGGCCAATGATACAAACAAAGTTTGGTATCTCACAAAGACAATTATTTATATTTATGGCAATTATCTTTTCCTTTTTTCATAAAATAAATTTTATAAACTAAACCAATAATAAAAAGAATACATGATACAAACCATGTTAGTTTAAAAAAGTTACATAGTGAGTAAAAATTTATAACAAAATCCAATAACACATAGTGAATCACTAAAAAATATATAACAAATCACTAAAAATTCAACATCTCACTCAAAATATGACAAAATCACTAATTTTTATATTGAATCACTAAAATATAAAATCACAAACCATAAACCCAAACCCTGAATCTTAAACCTAAACTATAAACCTAAATCATAAACCCTACAACCCTAAACCTAAATCCAAAACCCTAAACCATAAAACCTAAACCCTAAATCTCAAATCCTAAATTCTATGTGTAGTGAATCACTAAAGAATATAGTGAATCACTAAAGAATATAGTGAATCACTAAAAACAATATAGTGAATCACTAAAAATAGGTTAAATCACCAAATTTTGGGTTGAATCACAAAATTTAAAAAGTATATATCCACGATATATATTAAAAATAAATATATACACGATATGCCACTAAAAAAGTGTGAATCACTAAAGAACTCAAATAAATCACCAAAATATATGCAGAATCACTAAAGTATGAAAGATAATCAATAAAAAATTCACTAGAAATATACTCAAAATGTATTCATATATGATAGAGGCGGCTGGAACATTGTTATTACAAAAAATATCACTTAATCATTTAAGTCTACTGAATCATCTGAATCAACCATTGACGCATCCATAATTAAAATTTCCTACATTATTTATTAAAAAATATCACCTAATCATTTAAGTACAATCAATCTTTTAAATCCACCATGGAGGCATCCACAATTAAAACTTCCTTTTTACTTGGACATGTTCTTGCATCATGGAAAACGGAAGAACACAATTTGCACTTTTTAGGTCACTTGTGTCCTTCCTTTATTGCTTTCTCCCTATGGTTGATGAATCTCTTTAAACCAGATCCCTTATTTTTACATTGATTTGGAGCACATATAGTAATTTGTTCAGTTGGTTGTGGTCTCATCATTTCTTCTATGTGCGCTTTCTTTGTCATACCATTGCCATCACCAAGAAATAAATATATGACTGATAAAGGGGGCGATATAGACAAATGGAACATGTGTGATGTGCAGTAATATGATAATTGAGAGATAATGATATCCAAAATCTTTACACCCCAGTCCATGGTGAGCAAAGATTCTTTTCTCAACCAAAATGTTAACTAGTAGAATTTGTAAGGTATGCATACAATAATGGAAATGAACGTTATAGTAAGTTACCATCTAGACGGATTCTTTCATGATACTGATTTAGCTGGGTGTTTTTTCAAAACAATCTAGTGAAACAAATGTCTCACTGTATTTGAGAGATGCAAGAACTTTGTACTCTTCTCCTAGTCCACAATATTTGGCCTCTCTCTTCTGATAGTCATACAAGACGTTATACAAGAAGATTTCTCCACCATCGACTGATTTATCTCCATAAAACTGTCCTGCACCCAAACACGACTTTATCCATATCCCCCCCTCTTCATTATCATTCAGTTGAGTTCTAACCTTTTTAGTCTAAGAAAATTCACCACCGCTGCAAACATCATCCAATGTCCATAGATTAATTCATGAATCTGATAGAAACACCATTGCAATAGAACCTTCAAAATCTAATACATCAGACCCCTTCCCTTGAGGGACTGGGAAACGGAACTAGTCCAAAAACCTCATTATGCAAATCAAACGACACAAGCTCATTCCAAGTATCAAAATAAAGAACATCGTCCATAACAACATTAGTTCCCGAGTATTTCCCCAATTTATATCAAAATCTTAACAAATTTCCAACCAAGAATCAGCATTAGTTGAATATCACTGCACTATCAGTAAATCAGTATACGACATAATGACCTTGTAATCACCCGAAATAGCATCATAACCAAACCCAAAATTCCTTAGAAACCAACTAACAACAACGAAGACTCAAGAAGTTTCTTAAAATCCCTAATCGCCGAATTCCACAAATAAACATCATCAGAATTCAAATCAGATAAACAAACAATCACATTACATGAACCAACAACTCGACAAGGGTACAAAACACGAGGCATAACAACATAATCAAAATGTACCAAAAACTTCGACAAATCTCGACCGTTAGCATCGTTAAGCGCCTTGTTAACAAATAGTTGGCGTCTAAGTTGAGAGGGGGAGTTGTAGTAGTCAAATTGGAAAGGAAATGAGTAATAGTGGCAGCGAAAGTGAGCTCCTATTGGAGTGGAGGTGGATTGAGAATAGTGAGGAGTGTGAGAGAGGTGATGGAATGGTGGAGATAAGAAAGGGTGAAACTAGGGCTTGATACAGAGTTACAATAACAGAGAGAGAGTGTGTGATGAGATGATGTACGACAGATACAGAGAGATGGAGAGAGAGCAAGCACGATGAGAGAGAGCAAACACGATGAGAGAGGGGAAATTAATTAATTATACAGTATATATGTCGGACATAGAAGCTATAAACAATGACCGGACTAAATGAAGGATTAGATGAGGATTATAATTTTGTATTGGGCTGGGCTGTTTTATTGGGTTGGGCTGTTTGGTTCTAAGTTCTAATTTTTAGTTAGGTTCTCATTTGAGCACATGCATATATATATATATATATATACATATATATATATATATATATATATATTTAAAAAATCTAAATCATCACACTCCACTGCGCGCGTGCTCTCTCTCTCTCTATATATATATATATATAATTATAGATTTAGAGAGATAGATACAATTTTTTGAGAAATAAAAAATTACTATTTTTTATTTTTTTATGATTTTACTATTTTTTAAAAAAAATATTTACAAAAATACGGTTTTACGATCAAAATCGGTAACTTTTTTATATACGATTGGAAATTAAATGATACTTTTTTTTATAAAAACTAAAGTTGCTTCTTGTTGTACTTGAGGTTGATTTTAATTATATTTGATTGTAAAATAATATTTTTGTAAAAATTCTCAAAAATCATATTTTCACTAAAAATAAATTAAATTGTATTGTTCTAAAAAAAGCTTTAGATTTTTTAGAGGAAAATAGGCATACGATGCTTAGAGTTGGGGATCACTCTTCTTAAATTGGACGATCGCCTTTTTTTTTTTAGTTTGGACTGGACTAGTGGGCTGGAGGAATAAAATTATAAACTCGAGAACGGCTTTAAAAACAATCAAACCCGGGCTGAAGTACTATTTTTTTTTTTGACGAACAAATAGCAATTTTCATTAAATTGAACAGAACACAGTCTGGACAAACCCCCAACTGCCGATACAACCAGGTTGGAAAACAAATAACAAACTAAAAACAATTAGCTGATTTGTTTCCTGATCGTTTAACACATAGAATTTAAAAATTCTTGAAACTAAGAATAAAATCGAAGACATCTCAAACGATCCAAATTGCACCAACATCCTTGAAAGCAGCAACATCACAATTGACCTTATCACATAAAAACTATTGTTAGACCAGTGTTCAGAAACCCCAATTGCATAAACTGAGGTGGGAGGAGCGGCACCCCAGCTATCTACATGTCGGATACCAGCTATAGACATGCCGAAAGTGGAAACCCTCAAAGGATGAACCATCTTTGGTTGTGAAATGTGAGCTCTTGCAATAATCACCACCGCCTCGGCTTCGATACGGGCTTTCCAGATCCCCAAAAACATCAACAAAATCATTCTCAACATATCCACCACCGAATAAACACAAACACAACTAAACAAAAACATAACAGAACACCCCAAAAGGAGAGACAAACAAAAACTCCAAAAGGAGAGACACACAAACATCCAAAAAATTGGGTTTTATTTAAGGAAAATCAATGAAGGGAAAATTGTAGGAGAACGAAAGAGGCGGCTAGAACCCTAAATCTGAAAACGGGGGTCGACTCTCATAGAACCCTGGCTGAAGTACTATTAGTAATGAAAAAATTCGGCCAACTAAGCATATATAGCCCATCCACTTGAACTGTGGTCCGCCCCCATTTATATTTATACATTATGATTAGGTATCATTGTTCCTCCAAGTCAGATCAAGAGTGCACAGTCATGCAGTAGGATCGTTTTCACAAGCTAGTAGCACACGAATTTAGGTGCCATGAACGCTGATGATTATGAAACTCCTAACCAACCATCCAGTATCCTTTTGTTTTTGGTACGTGTAATATCCGCATTTACTTATTTATTTGATAATAATAATAATAGTTTTTAATAAAATTTGATTAGAAATAGGATTGAGTATTAAGCTAATAATTAGATTTAAAATAGGATAATTATTATATTCATTATATATATATATGGGTGAGCCACAAACAAACTTATATTATTAGATTAAAACCCTAATTGTAAGAGGCCGCACAAGGAAGAAGCAGAGTTGTTGATTCAGTTTTAACTTTCAAGTTGTCAACAAAAAAATAGATCGGGAGACAGGAGTTTAGCGAGTCGATTTCAGATTTTGTGGAGTTGGGTAGTGTTTGAGATTACTATTTTCGAGGTACGGATTTCGTCCCCTTTCTATTCAGTGCTACTCTTTTTAGGATTTATTATATTTGATTCGTTCCGTTAGTAAATCTGCTCCTTCCGTTTTCTGAAAATTATTTTTAAAATCTATTTCAAAATATTTAAATATCTGCTTCTGCGATTTTTGAAAGTTATGTATGTTATATATCTGCAAAGAATATTTGAAATATCTGTTTCAGGTGACTTTAAAAACTGTGGAATTATTTTATTTGAACTCTTAGAGTGATATAGGGTATACCGAGTTATGTTAGGGATTGTGGTACTATCAATGTAATCAACTAGTAATTACTTGGTTAATTGGTAATTAACTAAGTAAAACATACTGTCATATAAACATTGATAGTATGTTTAGTTGTCACTTTAAATAGTATGCATTTAAGCTAAGTAGGTGACAGCATGTTTCAATAGTTACTGTCATGTACAAATGTAATAAAATGATCTATGAAGTAGAAGTTCACAAAGTGTTCATGCACAGCATGGATCAAATTCATTGACAGTAACATTCTGCAACTCGAAGCCTATGACAGCATATTCAAGTGACAGCATCTTTTGAAGCGAACGACAGCAACTATTCCCTGACAGTAAACTTGGCAAAGATTAAAGAATCGAAGACCGCAAGTTTTCTGACAGTAGCTTTGGCAGGGATAGTCGACAGCATGTTTGACAGGATAGTCGACAGTATATTTTGCGGGATCCTTGATAGTAACTTTAGACGACAGCATGATTCAGAAGAATGTCAGGATTGATAGTAATATATGCGGAGTCGAAGATACTGTCAACACAGAGAAGCAAAAGGTTGACAGTAACCTTTTGGTGAAGCTGACAGTCTGTTTCAAGAAGCAGATTAGGTAAAGTACTTTCACAGTTTGATCATAACAACTCTACCAAATCTGTCAAGTCTACTACGGTAACTTAAGATAAAGTAAGCAAAAAGATGAAGCATGCTCCTGAAGTCAAGAATGTAAAATCCGCTCAGAGCAACTTTATCTGCATATGAAATAAAGATAGATGTGAAAAGAAACGAGTAAAGTTACTTTTCAACAACTGTCTAGGAAATAAGAGAAAGTACTACTGTAAGTGATGAAGGGTTTCGAGGCACAAACGCAGCGGAATAAACGCGAAAAATAAATCAAAATAGCGAAACTCTCCGCAGGATCCATGCGAAAATAAAAGATTTAATTCGGAGATAAAGAATAAATACCTTTATAAGCTTTAACAGTTCATTAATGGAAGATTAATGGAGGTCCAAAGCTTGTTTAATCACCACGTATCCCGCTCTCGCGATCTACGCACTACGGTATCCACACGAACACTTTTCATGAAGGATTGATGTGTACTAGCACCCGAAAACTGCTTCTCTCTCTCTATCTTCCTCTTTTCTCAAAACAACTAGCGTTTTAGTAAAATTATGTCTCTTTTAATTAAATCAGCCCATAAAGAGATTATATAGAGAGAGGAATAAGTTTTCTAATTATAATCCAATTATAATTAATACTAATCCAAAATTCTAAATTATTTAAATAAGTCTCACTTAATTAATTAATTATTAATTTTGGAATTAGTTTAAATAATTCATTTATTCTATTTATATATTTAATTAATTCATACTTAATTAATATCATAAATAAAATAAATTACTTATTTAATTTAAATTCACAATTTAAATTATTTCTCCTTCAAGCGTTCTTTGTGTGTGACCCTGTAGGTTATTATTACGTTGGCAACAATTTTAATATCTAATTAAAATTGTAAACAATGAGCAGCATCTAGTAATACATCATTGCTACCCAAGTAATAATAAAAAATCGGTGATTCGATTAAGCCTTTCGTGAATAATGTTCCATGTAATATAATCCCTTTAATCTTGATATTATAGATTAAACTCAAGGCATGTCTCGTGTCATCCTCTTCATAATTTAATCTTTATTTTCTTGATCGATGAGTAGACTATTAAAATCATATCAACATTTGAGCACGGCCGTGCATTTCATAGTCTTACTCAAACAAGAGGCCAATAATATCACTCCTAAAATTATGAGGATTAAATCTCATCTAGATCATTCATATTTCTCATACGATTCATAATATACCCAATGTCCACTTTTATCATCACCCGGTCAAAGGTAAATTTTAATGTAATCAAAGTATATTAATTCTCGTATAGAAATATAATGATTTCAGGTCTAAGGATCATTACACCATTATCACAGTGAGAATTACTTATGACACTTATTTAACATGTAGAATCTCACTGCGGGTCATTCCAATGTCATGCATTGATACATGCACTTATGTTCTTGACTTTAGTATCACCATACTTATGACCAATGAGATGTGGTCATCTATCAAGAAACATACTAGTCTTTGTGCATTATTATTGTCCTTAAATATTAATACTCGACTAGGAAATTTTTGGAATAAGATACTATTCATATAATCTCATTTTTAAGTCACATACTTAAAGATATATAATACGTATCAAAATTCCAAGGACATTTATTATGCTTTCAATTTATTACGCAGTAAATAAAACATAATAAATAAATAATAATCAATAAAACATAATCCTTAATAATAAATATTTTCCTTAAAATATAAAAAGTATTGTCTCTAGAGCACAATTACTAACAATCTCTCACTTGCACTAGAGCCAATTACCCAAGTATCCAATACTCATGGAACTATTGTGACTTTCGTGCTTCTACTGCGACAAAGTCTTTAGTCAGTAAGTCTGCAATATTATTATTAGTATGCACTTTACATATATGTATATCTCCTTGATCATTAATCTCATTAATTAGGTGATATCTCCTAAGTACATGCCCAAACAGCCTCCTTGGCTGCTTCGCAAGCATCAATATACTCAGGCTCTATTGTAGAATCAACAACTGTCTCTGCTGTGAACCATTCCAGCATACAACATCTCAATAAAAATAGATAAAACACAAATCTAGACAAAAACATTAAATCATCGTTGTTTGTCTAGAAACTAGCATCAATGAAACCTCTTACAACTAGCTTCACATCTCCTCCATATAACAAGAATGAATCTTTAGTCCTCTTCAAGTACTTAAGAATATTCTTGACTGCCGTCCAGTGACCTTCTCCAGGATTAGACCGGTATCTACTCGTCATGCTTAAAGCATATGAGACATCAGGACGAGTACATATCATTGCATACATTATAAAACCAATTGCTAACGCATATGGAACTTTACTCATGCGGTCCTTATCATCTAATGATTTAGGACAAATTTTATTTTGAGATCACTATCCCATGAGACATTGGGATATATCCATTTTAGCCTCTTTGCATTCGAAATCGATGTAAAACTTTGTCAATGTATTTACTCTAACTTAGGCCGATCAATCTCCTTAATCTATCTCTATAGATCATGATCCCTAATATATAGGTCGCATCGCCTAAGTCTTTCATTGAGAAATTATTTCTCAACCAAGTCTCCACAGTCTATAGAGAAGGAATGTCATTCCCTATTAGTAATATATCATCAACATATAATACTAGGAATGCCACATGGCTCCCACTAAACTTCTTGTAAACACAAGTTTCATCTTCATTCTGAATAAAATCAAACTCTTTTTGACTATTTCATGAAAATAAATGTTCCATCTCTTAGAATCTGGAGTGTTCATAGCGTCTTGGTAGGTGAGAGGCTCATCTTCATCCACAAGCATCACATCACCATCTTGAGACAAGAGAAATCCATAATATCTCTCGGGCTTATGGTGAATCCTACCAGACCTACGAACAACCTGTGTCTGTTGAGCAGTATTATTTTCTTGTACATACTGCATAGGTTCCTCCATTGGTTCAATGTTATCATGTGGGTCTCGAACTTCATCGAGATCTATTATCCTCCCACTGCCTTTCTTAGAGAGCAACTCTCTCAAGGAACATAACAGTTCAAGCAACAAGAAAGAATAACCCCTTGTTTCAGTTGGGTATCCCACAAAATTATATTTGTCTGATTTTGGTCCTAGCTTGTCAGAGATTAGACGTTTCACAAACGCTTCACATCCCTAAATTTTCATAAATGACATGATGTGACATTTCTCAGTCCATATCTCATAAGAAGTCTTTTGAACCGTTTTAGTAGGAACACAATTAAGTGTAAATGGAGCCATTTCCAGGGTGCAACCCCAGAAACTAATTGGAAGATTCCTTGACTCAACATTGATCGCACCATGTCCAACAAGGTGTGATCCCTCCCATCAAAAAAAACTTTTCTTTAATATTTTTCTACTTCATCTTTATAGTCTTTGAACTTTTCAAATGATTCGGATTAGTTCTTCAAAAGATACATATATCCGTATCTACTAAAATAATTAGTAAATTTTATGAAGTTAATAAAATCTACCTTTTGTCATCGTACACATATGACCACATACATCACTATGTATAAGTCATACACGTTCAATGACTCATTCACCATGTCCGGTAAAAGGAGCTTTAGTCATTTTGCCAAATAAACCAAGATTCACATCCTTTTGTATAATTCATAATCAAACTTATCCATGAATGTATCCTTATGTATTCTGGAAATTCGTTTCTCATTAATATGGCCTCAACAACAATGCCAAAGGTAATATTTGATTTGAGTCACTTTAAAACATATAAATTGTTAATTAGTTGTGCAACATTATAAGCCTCATCATCAAAATAGAATAAACAACTATTGTTATTTAATTAAAATGAAAAAGCCTTTCTTGTCCAAACAAGAAACTGAAATAATGTATCTGCCAATTGCAAGCACGTTATAACAATTATCAAGTTCTAAATTTTCCTTATAGGTTAAAAGTTAAGTAACGAGTTCCTTTAACTAGAGCAACTACTTTTACTCTAATTCCAACCCGATACCTAAAGCTTGACCCTTATTGATCATCTTTTTCAGATCTTCCAAATAAGCATGACAATTTAATTTCCAGTCTCCTAATTTTCCACAGAAGCGACAATCGTCTTCTTTATCAACACCTCATTCAGACTTTAGAGTCTACTTTAGGGATTGGACTTTGGTTTGACAACGGAACTAGATCAAATCTTCTCCTTGTCTTTCCATTTTCCTTTCCCTTTTGCATTCCCTATGTTTACCAGCAATATAGTAGTAGTTCATGCATTTATCATATTGCTTTCAGCAGTTCTCAACATGCTTAGAAACTCAATGGGTGTTTTACCAATCTTATTCATTTTATTGTTCATAACAAACTAAGAATAATATTTGTCCAAAGATTGTAAGATCAAATCTAACTAAGTCTCCAGACCATTCTGGAAACCCAAAATATCAAAGGTACTCATTATACCCTATAATCTTTAGAACATGTGGTGTAACTGGGTCTCACTCTCCCTACTTGTAAGTGTATAGTGCCCTTTTATTTTCAAATATATCTTGTGCCCAATCGTCTCATAAACATCTATATGCTCGTGTTGCTTCTTAAACTCAGCACACATATTTACGAGCATGAGACATGAAATATCAGTCGCAATATCAATTTGCTTCCAATAAGCACTATGATTTGCACATGTTACATTCTCAACTTTAAGGGCAGTGGAAGAGATTTGACTAACATCGTGGTGTCCGAGGACAATCCTCAAGCTCTATGTCAGTCAAGGAAATATATTCTCGTCAACTTGTCCTTCTCAAGAACTGATCGCATAGAGAAGTTTTTTGTGTTTATCATTTGATATCTACAATATTAAAGTGTATAAAATAAACTAGATTGAAAATTTAATATTAATTATGTTTAAGTGATTATGGTATATCACCATATACCTCCCACTATTTTTTATCAAACTAATAGCCCTAACTATTAATTCGGAAAATATTTCTTTAAATCTTTCTAGTGAGCCAAGATCCATATTTCATCCATGTTTTAAGATAGCGTTGGCTAATACACTCAAAACATGACTATTTAGGTAGACAACATTTGTCGATTATATCAAATATAACTCTTGGAAAGTTTGGTGGAACAACTCTTTGTACACATTTATCCAATAAATCTCACCAAACTCTATGCCTCTAAACCCACAATCCTATTGTGATGATTTAGTTAAGTTAGACCCACTGTTTCAACAAACTAAGTACACTTACTTATCACGTCTTCCCATGATTGATAAAAGCACCTTGCTTTGGCAAGCCCACTCATTCTCAATCTAGATCTTGACGAGTATTAAACATTGGAAGGCATCTGATTAACTTAATATGTATTTAGGGATTTTTATTATTTATTTTAACGATCATGATCCCATCATAAAGAGATTCTCAATTTTTCCCTAATCAAATAATTCATTTCAATATTCGTCAATGGATTGATTTCCAGGTCGTCGGAGAAGTCACAAGCGGTCTCACTTAAAACCCAACTTCCTTACGAATTAAACTAATAATCCACTTTTGACAAAATCTCTCCATATCAGAAAAAGAAAATTCATATTTAATACCGTGTTCATAAACACAAGAATCTCATGATCGTTTATTCAATTTTAAAATCTTGAATCGTTACAGATTTTATCTTTCTTAAGCAAACATGGCATGGGTGTCGTATCTAATACATACATGATTAATCAATATTAAGCATGCATCTCGATTATATCTACGCATACATACTAACACATGCAATCATATACATATATGTAATGTGCGTAAATTAAACGTGTTTGGTTATGGCCCCATCCTATGTGATCTTTCCAAGCTAATGGAAATATCAAGGTCAGTCTATGGTGGTTTTAAAATACTATCTATTATATGTCTTCTTTCTTCATTGCTCCATCATCCCCTTTTGGATCGCCTCCTTGCTTGGAAGTCTTCATTGATAATTACATTGAATAATAAAAATAAAACTATTCCAATAAAATTATAAGAAGAACTCGAGTTACATTCGAGATAATTAAATTACAATGAATAAACGATAGACAAGTCGTATTTAGAAACCAAAACCATAAATCAAAACCACTATACTATGGGTCTTTAGGCCATAACCATCCACCATGCTATCATATAACACATATAATATATCTAAGATTATATAAACATATCATATAATCATATATAACAAATTTCGAAATTTCAGAAAATTAAAAACAGATTTCTAAAGACAATAAATCGCTGTTTCGAGGCCCTTAATGACGTCAAACGCCTTACAGACCTGTCGGAAAACACATATCGTTTGCGAAAATCGGATTCGGCAATCAGATTTCACCAAATCTGACGGTATTTCGAAAATCATATCATATACAATCCCCATAACAAGAATAAGAATATATCATATATACATACACAGTGATACATACAATCATCACATGATTATACATCACATGAATATCATATATTCATAATATATACATACATATACTCAAAATTTTAGAAAATCAAATAATTTTCAGAAAATAATAAATCACCGTTTTGGGGCCTGTAACGACATCTAATGGCTTACAGACGAAGAGCTGACTATGTCAGTATTGCTCAGTGACCCGATTCCAGTCAGAAAACACATATCGTTTGCCATTAAAGGGACACAGAATTCAGAAAATCTACGACAGTCATTTCAGAATTCGTATCGAATACGATTCCCATAATAAGAACAAACATGTATCATATACATACATCAATACACACAATTATCACATGATTATACATCATATGAATATCAAATATTCATAATATATAAAAATATATACATATTTTATCAATACAAAATCATGATAGATCGCATACATGCTTACATATCGAAAACTATTAAGCACATAACCGAATTAAAACGTTTCGCAAGTAGCTCTGATGCCATTGAAGGGTTTCGAGGCACAAACGCAGCGTAATAAACGCGAAAAATAAATCAAAATAGCGAAACCCTCCGCAGGATCCATGCGAAAACAAAAGATTTAATTCGGAGATAAAAAATAAATACCTTTAGAAGCTTTAACAGTTCATTAATGGAAGATTGATGGAGGTCCAAAGCTTGTTTAATCACCACGTATCCCGCTCTCGCGATCTACGCTCTACGGTATCCACACGAACAATTTTGGATTAATAATTAATACTAATCCAAAATTCTAAATTATTTAAATAAGTCTCACTTAATTAATTAATTAATAATTTTGGAATTAGTTTAAATAATTCATTTATTCTATTTATATAATTAATTAAGTCATATTTAATTAATATCATAAATAAAATAAATTACTTATTTAATTTAAATTCATAATTTAAATTATTTCTCCTTCAAGCGTTCTTTGTGTGTGACCCTGTAGGTTATTATTACGTTGGCAACAATTTTAATATCTAATTAAAATTGTAAACAATGAGCAGCATCTAGTAATACATCATTGCTATCCAAGTAATAATAAAAAATCGGTGATTCGATTAAGCCTTTCGTGAATAATGTTTCATGTAATATAATCCCTTTAATCTTGATATTATAGATTAAACTCAAGGCATGTCTCGTGTCATCCTCTTCATAATTTAATCTTTATTTTCTTGATCGATGAGTAGACTATTAAAATCATATCAACATTTGAGCACGACCGTGCATTTCATAGTCTCACTCAAACAACAGGCCAATAATATCACTCCTAAAATTAGGAGGATTAAATCTCATCTAGATCATTCATATTTCTCATACGATTCATAATATACCCAATGTCCACTTTTATCATCACCCGGTCAAAGGTAACTTTTAATGTAATTAAAGTATATTAATTCTCGTATATAAATATAACGATTTCTGGTCTAAGGATCATTACACCATTATCACAGTGAGAATTACTTATGACACTTATTTAACATGTAAAATCTCACGGCGGGTCATTCCAGTGCCATGCATTGATACATGCACTTATGTTCTTGACTTTAGTATCACCATACCTATGACCAATGAGATGTGGTCATCTGTCAAGAAACATATTAGTCTTTGTGCATTATTATTGTCCTTAAATAATAATACTCGACTAGGAAATTTTTAGAATAAGATATTATTCATATAATCTCATTTTTAAGTCACGTACTTAAAGATATATAATACGTATCAAAATTTCAAGGACATTTATTATGCTTTCAATTTATTATGCAGTAAATAAAACATAATAAATAAATAATAATCAATAAAACATAATCCTTAATAATAAATATTTTCCTTAAAATATAAAAAGTATTGTCTCTAGAGCACAATTACTAACAAGTGAGATATGTGTTTTAAGTATAAATACACATACCTCACAAACACTTTCCTTGTGAACATACACGAACACACAACGGAGCTTAACTTTTCTCAAGCATAGAATAATTAGCTTTCTTGTTATTGTATCTATTGAAGCTAGAAACATCTTTCAGTCAGTTGTAGCAATAAAAATTAATAAAATTAATTTTTGAAGTAAGACACCTTGTATCTTTTGTATGCTTACTGTTGTTTGTTTTTAACTTGTTATTATCACTTCTTATTTTGTTGTTTAAGAAATATTAATGATAATTTAGCAAGTTGCATTCAACCCCCCCTCCCTTCTACAACACTCTTTTCGTTTAACAACTGGTATCAGAGCAGCTGGTTAGTCATACATAACCTGAAAAGATCTAAAAATGAGTGTACATAAAGTAAGCAGTATAAAAATACCCACCTTTGACAAAGAACACTACAATCTTTGGAAAAGAAAGATGATGATGTTCATAAAAACAGCCAATCCACTCTACCTTGGAATCTTGGAAAATGGTCCCTTCATACCTCAATCATACATGCCTGAAACCACAGTAGATGGTGAAAACATACCAGTCTACTGGGTTCCTAAAAAGGTTTCAGAGTATACTGACACTGAAAAAGAAAAAGTATCTCTAGATGATTGCTTACAATTTATTATCATTGAGGCACTTGATAATGTTATGTATAACAACATTGTCAACTGCACCAGTGCAAAGCAAATATGAGAAACCATTGAGATACTCTGTGAAGGGACAGAGGAGGTAAAAGAAAATCAAAGACAGATTCTGGTGTCTCAGTATGAAGCCTTCATGGCTAAACCAAGTGAAGGGTTGAATGAGATGTTTGAGAGGTTTAACAGGCTGATAAATGACTTGCAGCTGCATGGAAAGTTTTATGACAAAAAGGAGGTAAACATGAAATTCATGTTGACACTTCCTGACCATCTAGAGCACAAGGTTTCTGTCATAAGAGAAGGAAGAGATTTATCAAAAGTTTTTCTTGAAACTTTATATGGTATTCTCAAAACCTATGAGCTAGAGCTACTGCAAAAGAGAGCTATTCAAGCTAGTCAAAGAGGGAAGATGGCCAACACTTCAAATGCTCTAATAGCTCAGGAACCACAGGTGATGCAGCTCAAGGAATCTCAGAATCAACAGCAAATCAAGATTGAAGAAATTATAGATGAAGATGAAGGTGTGACTTTGGAACTCAAGGATGGTGAAGAAGATGAGTTCTACACTTTGGAAGAACTGGACAACATGGAAAACAAAACACTGGCCTACATGGCAAGAAAGTTCTCCAACTTGAGATTCAAGAAGAATAAAGCTTTCAAACCAAGAGGACAAAGCTCCAAGTTTAACAAGCCAAATTTTTCAAAACCTGGAGGAAGTGGCAAAGGTGGATACAGAACAGGAATGGTGGACAGATCCAAAATAAGGTGTTATAACTGCAATGAGATGGGGCATTTTGCAACAGAGTGCAAGAAGCCAAAGCAAGTGAGAAGGAATGACAATGACTATGAGGAACTCAAAGCAAAGTATGAAGCCTTGCTGAAAAAGCAATAAGGAAGAGCCTTTGTAGCTGAAGGAAAGTGTTGGGAAGACTCTGATGAAGAGGAAAAATATGGAAATCTTGCTCTCATGGCAAGCTCAGGAGAAGGTCCATCCACTTCATCAAGTCAGGTACCATTTCTTACTACTATTGATATGACTACATCTCAGTATAAGAAAACTGTTGAGAGTTTAAGTTCTGAAATTTTTAATATTCATACAAGCATGTTAGCTGCTAATGAATAGATAGTTAAATTGTCTAATGCTAATAAGTTATTGAAAATTAGGAATCATGAACTAGAACTGAAACAGAATGCTTTTGAGTCCTTACAACAAGAAAATGAGATTCTTAAGAACAAGGTTGTTTGTGCTTCTCAAATTGAGGAATTTCTTAGAAAACAGATTTCTGAGAATGATCTAAAAATCAAGGCTTATCAGAATTCCTCTTCCCTGTTAAAATCTTACCATGATACTAACTCTGAAAATCAAAAGGTAGGTATAGGTTTTAACTATGAGAAGAAATCTGGAAAGAAACAGGTTGAAGAAGAAGAAGTCAAACATACTGCCAAACCTTCTATTCTAGAGAAGGTTAAGAATCCATTATTCAAAAAGTCTGAAATTGAGTTTGATGAGGAAGCATTAGTGTTCAAACAAGAATTAGATGATGAGGATAATGATGCTGTCAGAAAGTCCCTTAAGGCAAAAGATACTGTCAAAATCCCCAAGACAGTTAGTTTTGATTCTGACAGTAACTTATGTTTAAAAGATGCTGTCAAGACTGGCAAGACAGTAAGTTTAAAAGATGCTGTCAAGACTGTGAGATCCAAACTTACTGTCGAGACTGCTCCATCTAAACCTATTGTCAACACCAGCATGATAGTAACTTCTAAACATACTGTCATGAAGACCAAGAAGAACAGAAATGGAAAACTAGGAATAAACAAAAAGAACAATTATAATTATATTCCTAATGCTCCTAGGAAGTTGTGTAACAACTGTGGATCTTCTAGTCATCTAACTCATGTGTGCATCAAGGACAAGTCAAATGTTAAGAATGCTTCCTCTAGCAATGGAAATTTACATAGCATGTCTCTAAAAAACAGACAAGTAACTCACTGTGGTGACTTTGATTACATTTCATGTAAAATGAACTTGATGAGTATTTGTTTCAACATGTCTTTTGCTAATAATCAAGAATGCTTGCATAATAATGCTAAAACTGAAAAGGCAAAGACTCCAAGTCCTCCTAAAGTTAGGATGGACAAGAAACCCAAGAACAAAGCCATTAAACCAGTAATCAAATCTGAATGGGTAGCTACAGGAGTCATGCTAAAAGCAAAAGAGAAAGTTAAAATTGTTTCAACTTCTAACTGTGAACTAGCTAAGCAAGATGGACCCAATGAAAGTTGGGTACCAAAAGCAACTTGAGATATTCTGCTTTGCAGGGCAATAGGAAAAATAAAAGAATCATGTAGATCATTGATAGTGGATGCTCAGGACACATGACAGGTGATAAAGCCCTGTTATCATAGTTCAAGGAAATGGTTGGCCCTTATGTAACCTTTGGTGACAACAGCATTGGTTTCACAAAGGGATATGGCATATTAGAAGTTGGCAACTTGAAAATTGAGAAAATTGCTCTTGTGAATGGATTGAAGCACAATTTATTGAGTGTCACTCAATTTTATGAAAGAGGTTTCAAGGTTGGTTTTGATCAAGACAAATGCTTCATTGTCAACAAGAAGACAGGAGAAGAAGTTCTTCAAGGAGTAAGGAAAAGAAGCCTCTACATAGCTGACCTAGACTCTGTAAGGAAAGATAAAATCTATTGTTTTTACAGTAAGTCTTCTATATCTGAAAGTTGGTTGTGGCATAAGAAGCTCTCTCATTTAAATTTCAAAGCAATGAATCATCTAATGAAGAGAGAATTGGTGAAAGGGTTGCCTCAACTTGAATTCTGTCAAGAAGGATTGTGTGAGGATTGCCAGAAAGGGAAGCTAAGGAGAGCTGCTCATAAAAGCACTCCTAGTGGCTCAATCAATGAAGCATTTCAACTAATTCACATGGATTTATTTGGTCCTGTTAATGTTCAATCACTGGCAAGAAAAAGATATGCTTTAGTAATGGTTGATGATTTTTCAAGATACACTTGGGTGAGATTTCTAGCATCTAAAGATGAAGTTACACAAGAAATTATTGATTTGGTTAGGGTTCTTGACAAGAATCCCAAGTAAAAAGTACAGATCTTGAGAAGTGACAATGGTACTGAGTTCAAGAACAATATCATGAATGATTTCTGCAAAGATAATGGAATCACTCAACAATTCTCTGCACCAAGGACACCTCAACAAAATGGTGTTGTTGAAAGGAAAAACAGAACTCTTATTGAGGCTGCAAGAACAATGTTGAGTGAAGCAAAACTTCCTACCTATTTATGGGGTGAAGCAATCAATACAGCCTATTATACTCAAAATAGGACTGTAGTCAAAAAGGCCTATGGAAAAAAAACCCTATGAATTGCTCACAGGAAGGAAACCAACTATAAACTATTTCCATGTCTTTGGAAGCAAGTGCTACTTCATGAAAGATTCAACTGAGATCAAAGGGAAGTTTGATACTAAAGCACTTGAAGGAATCTTCATGGGATATGGTATTGACAGAACTGCATACAGAGTCTACATCATTGGTCACAAGACTGTGGAGGAGAGTGTAAATGTCACCTTTGATGAAACTAAATTTCCTGGAATTGGAGGAAGTCAAGAAACAGAATCTTTAGCCTTTGAGAATCAAGGTTATCTAGAAGAGATTGAAGAGGATTCACCAAGAGTTGATCACTCAATTTCTGGTCCAACAGTGGTTCCTAACCAATCTGGAGAAATTGAAGGAACTACTCAAACAACTGATTTTTCTGGGAATGTTCCAATGAATAGTGGACTTAAAAAAATTGATGTTGTCAACAGTGCAAAAACAAAAGATGTTGTCAATCAACAAAATGTTGAAGACTCTAGTGACTCTCTAAGAGGAATAAAATGGAACAGAGATCACACTAATGATTTGATCATTGGTGATCTAGGAACTGGAGTCAAGACAAGAAGAAATGTTGCAAATGAATGCATGTACTCTTGTTTCCTCTCTCAAACAGAACCTAAATTTCTAGAAGAAGCTTTGGCTGATCCAGATTGGATTAATGTCATACAAGAAGAGCTGAATCAATTTGAAAGAAGCTGTGTTTGGGAGTTGGTGCCTAGACTAAAGAACAAATCTATAATAGGCACCAAATGGGTTTATAGGAACAAGATGGATGATTGTGGTACTATCACAAGAAATAAAGCAAGGCTAGTAGCAAAAGGTTACTGTCAACAGGAAGGGATTGACTATGATAAAAACATTTGCTCCTGTTGCCAGACTTGAGGCAATAAGAATCTTTTTAGTTTTTGTTGCATTCAACAACTTCAAGGTTTTTCAAATGAATTGTAAGAGTGCTTTCCTTAATGGAGAGTTAGAAGAAGAAGTATATGTTGAACAGCCTCTAGGCTTTGAAGATCCAAAAATGATGAACTTTGTGTACAGACTACTCAAAGCATTGTATGGCCTAAAGCACGCACCAAGGGCTTGGTATGATACTCTTTCTAAGTTTCTTCTTGATAATGACTTTACAAAAGGGATAGTGGATAAAACTCTTTTCTACAAAAAGCATAGAAATGATATCATTCTAGTTCAAGTGTATGTTGATGACATTATCTTTGGTTCAATAAATGAAGAACTATGCAAGAAATTTTATGAGCTAATGCAAAACAAATATGAGATGAGTATGATGGGTGAATTGGTATTCTTTCTTGGACTTCAAATCTATCAAAAAGCAGATGGAATATTTATTTGCCAATTTAAATATGTCAAGGATCTTTTAAAAATATTTGATATGGAATATTCATCTCCTGCAAAGACTCCAATCTCAACAGCAACTCAACTTGACAAGGATCCAAAAGGGAAGAAGGTGGACAATAAAATGTACAGAGGAATGATTGGCTCTCTTCTCTATCTAACAGCTAGCAGGCCTGACATCATGTTTGCAATAGGTTTGTGTGCAGGGTTTCAGTCTGATCCAAAGGAGTCACATTTAATGGCAGTAAAAAGAATTCTTAGATATGTGAAAGGCACTCAAAATTTAGGCCTTTGGTATCCAAAAGATTCTAGTTTTGACTTGGTTGGATATTCAGACTCAGACTATGCAGGGTGCAGAATAGACAGGAAGAGTACAACAGGTAGCTGTCAATTTTTGGGAGAAAGACTAGTCTCATGGTTTACCAAGAAGCAGCATTCTATATCAAATTTTACTGTAGAAGCTGAATATATAGCAGCTGGTAGTTAACGTGCTCAGTTACTTTGGATGAGGAACCGACTATTGGACTATGGGTTGACTCTGCAAGGAATTCCTATATTTTGTGACAACACTATTGCCATAGCAATTTCTGAGAATCCTGTTCAACACTCCAAAACTAAGCATATTGACATCAGACATCACTTCATTAGAGAGCATGTGGAGGAAGGCACAATCAAGCTAATCTATGTGCCCACAGAGAAGCAACTTGCAGATATTTTTACCAAACCATTGGATGAAAAGACATTCAACAGTCTAGTGAGTGAATTGGGTATGTTAAATTTAACCTGTTAATGTAATTCTGTTTAGTTGATCAAAAATTTAGTTAACTGAATTTCACTGTGAATTTATGGCCTCTAGAGGTTTTTTGATTTCTATCACAGTGAAAAGACATGATGATAATTAACTGAGAGGTTAACTAATTTACTTTTAAGTAACTTGATTCATATAAGGTTAATAAAAAGTACTGTCAAAGTTTTTGACAGTATGTTTTATCTATACTGTCATATGGTAACAAGTTACTGTCAAAATCTGTGAAAACTCACTGTCACATGAAGTCTTGACAGTATGTTTCGCGGGTTTAAGACTTACTGTCGAATTATGTGAAGCATAATGTCAAAGAGTTGAGAAATGGTTACAGTATAGTATGGGGGAATGAAACTTACTGTCAAATTCTAAAACTTACTCTCAGTATCCTTTGACAGTACAGTTTTCTAAAATCTCCCCATAACATACTGTCAACAGTTGATATTAGGGTTATTCATTTTTTTATTCTCCAATCTCTAATATTACTGTCAAGAGTGTTTGTGATTTCTAGCGCAGAAGTTACTGTCAAGGAATGAAACTAGAAGACAACTGTCACTTTGAATCGTTTAAAATTCTTTCTTGATGGTATCATTTTCACATCATATATATACAAACAGCTTAAATCTCTCACATTATTCATTTCTCTTTATACTCTCAATATTCTAACGCCCTAAAAACCCTCTAAATTCTCTGCAACTTCCTCTCAACCAATCTTCAAACTCTAAAACTCTTTTTCGTTTCTAATCTTCAACAAATTCTTAACCATGTCTGGACCTCAAATAATATGTTCTCTTGCCCAAACCAACTTCACCACCATGGCTTCAGTGGGTGAAGCTGGAGAAGCCTTCAAACCCTTTGTAGGTTTCATGAACGACTCTTACCTTGCCTATGCCTTTTCTTTAAGTCCACGTCTAGAAATACCGAGACTATCTCAATTCTGGACCTCTGCTGTATGTGAGGGGGAGCAAGATGCAAGTTCTATAACCTTCCAAATCAATGGGTCTTCCTACACCATTGATTCTTCTCACATCAACAAAGCTCTTCATGTGGAAGAGGCTGAAGGCTTGCTATTTAAGGAGCCTGCTAGTGATGAACAACTTGCCAAGTTCTTCAAGATGATTGGGTATGCTGGACCCAAGCTGAGTGCAAACAATGATGAATGGTATCCCTCAAGAGGAATGGACAGAAAGTACCTAAACAAAGAGTGGAGCATGATGCTAGATGCTGTCTCCAGGTCCATGTCAAGCAAGACTAGTGGCTGGAATGAAGTGCCGGCCTACATCAGGAAGATTGTGTATTCCATGGTGCACAATTACAGAATTAACATTGGGAAGCTCCTGATGCCATTGTTCAAGCTGGTTCTAAGAAAGAAAGAAGCCAGAAAACCGGTAATTTACTATCCTAGATTTTTTATGCTTATAATTAACTCTGTTGTAGGCATAATTAATTTAGATAGTGTTCGATGCATGGAATCCCCAACTCTTAAGAAAAATACTCATTCTTTGTTAACCAGTAAACCACTTAACACTGAATTGAGTTTGTTTATAACTAATTTCATGCTTTCTATAATAAATAGATTGAATTTAAAAATTGTTGGGGACCACCATGTATTTTCTTTGAGTGATGAGAATGGTGTTGACTTCTTCATTCCTAACCCACACTCTAAACTTTTTGAAGGAGTCCGGCCTTCTAGAGTCACCAAAAATGTTAGCCAAGGGTCTGGTTCCTCTCAAAAGGGCCAAGTTTCTAAAAGGATGAGAACCACTCTACCTATGATAGAAACCTTTCCACAGGTAGGTGATGAAACTGCACTAGATGCAGCAAATAAGGCTGGTAGTATGATCAAAGAACCCATATAGGGCCCTAGTGAGCCTAGGAAAAAGAAGGCAAGGGTATCAACCTCTGTAAGCCAGACTGTGTCCTCTCAAAAGGGCATAGATCTTAATAGGGATCAAAACACATCTCTAGATGTCTCCTCTCAACATGGGGCATCTATTGAAATTGGCCAGTCTCCCATGGCATCCTGTAAAGAGTCTGCACAACAGGTTGAACTCACTCAACCTGAGCCCCCACTTGTAAACACACACTCTATAGGGCTAGAAAATGTGGAAAACAGTTCATTCAATTATAGTGCATCACACTTTGCCAACATTGAAGATCAAAATGTTGATGCACTATTTCAACAATTGAATGAAACTGATCATAGCAATCCACAAGAACCTTCTACTCAAAGGGTGGAAGAGATTGTTGTCACAGCCTCTGTAGCTGTTAATGACAAAGTTGTTGTCAACCCTCCTGACAGTAACTTCTCCAAAGATGTTGTCGACTCACCAAAAGTTGATGTCAACCCTCATGACAGTAACTTTTCCAAAGATGCTGTCAACAATCAAAATCTAGACAGCAACTCTTCAAAGGCTGTAACTTCTCAACAGAATGATAGTGATGATTCTACTCTCATTTCTGCTCTACTAAAGGTAAAATCTAAACCTCTTGTGCAAGAAGTGCCTGCTCAGTCTCTTGCACCTAGGATGAGTGAGAGGGAGAGAAAAAGAAAAGAGAGAAGTGAGTCAAAAAGAATAGAGAGGCAGGGAAAAACCCTGGCAAAAGGAGAAGGCCTTGAACAAGACCAGATAATAAAAGAGAGCACCCAAATTTCTAAGGCAATAGGCCTTGAGAGTGAGATAGTGAGGAGTGATGAGATCACTCAAAAAAAACAAGAGTGAGTGAGAACCACCCCAGCCAAATCATCCAAAAAAGCTGATGGAAGGTTGAAATCCCTTTCACACAAGGTCACCAAATTGTCAAAGAATCAGGACACTATTGGCAGAAGTCAAGTCAAGTTGGTCAACAGGATGGCTAGTCTGGAGGAGACAATGAATGCAGGATTCAAGGCCATCTTTGACAAGCTTCAAGAGTTCAATGCTTAATTTGCAAACCCTGCAGTTGCTACCTCAACTAAGGGGGAGAAAAGTACAGATCAAGCTGAAGTGTTTGCTGCAGATAGGAGTAATAAGGAGACAAAACAAGCTATATCTCAGGGGGAGAGTCAACTAGAATTACTGTCTAGTGTGGCTGCTGAGATTGCTACACAGCTTAGTGGTGGTCAGGTGGAGAGGCCTAAGGAGAAAGGCATTGTGATAGAAGAAGGTGGAATGAAAAAGGATACAGTGGTTCATGTAGCTGGAAAGGGAAAAGAGAAGCTATTTCAAGATGAAAATGATGATTGGATAAATGAAGAAAGAGAAGATTTTGATGATGAGCAGGCTTCAATCTTTATGGTGGATGAAAATGAAAACAGCAGAGTATTTGAAGATGCCAAGTTCAACAAAAGGATTAATGATCTAAGAGCCTCATCTAACAGAAACCCCAAGAAATTCTCTGATTCTATGAGACAGTCAACAACAAGAGTAGCTGTGATGGTGTCTAAAAGAAACAAGTGGGTAATATCTGTAAGAGCTGAAGAAGGCTACAATTGGTGTGTAAGCATGGCTTATTTGAGCAGGCAAGAAATTGCAGTCATAGAAGCAATCAAACTCAAGATCAAAATAGATAAGTCATGGCTGAATGAGAACTTAAAGAGAACTCTGCAGAAGATGGTAATTGAGAAATTGCCAGAAATAACTCATGATCCATTACGAATCAAATTCAGTAGCTCCACAGATGGAAAATACAGATCTATGAATCTTGAGAGAGTGAGCAGTTGCAGGCCTAAATCTGTTAAAGAAGCCTTTGACCATTTCAAGCAACTGCCCATCAATGAAGATAGAATTGAAGTATTGAGGGTGTTAGAAGGAGAATTAAAAAGACTTGAAGATTTGAAATTGAGAAAGAATGTGAAGAAGACACAGGAAAAAAGAGATGGAGATGATGAAGAAAAGCCTGGTGGAGGTGCAGGTAGTTCCAGCCAACACAACAATGGTGAAGGATCATCTGGAATTGGAAATAAGGTGGAGGAAGAGAAGGGGAAAGAAGAGAAGGAGTATAGAGATGGTGTTGAAGGGTTGGTTTTGAAGACAGTAGTACTTGGATGTGAAAATAATAAAAAAGATGCTGTCAGGAGTGATAAGGGAGAACCTGCTGTCACAAAAGGTGTTGTCACAAAACCTACTATCGAGCATGGAGTGATAGTAACTTGTCAAGAGCCACTGTCAAAAGAAGTGAAGGAAAAGGTACTGTCAAGCAATATTTCTATATCTAAGAAACGCATAAAGGAAAGGGCAGAAAGACCAAAACCTCACTCAAGAAAGAAGCCAAGTAGAAGCAGTTGGAAGCTAACAATTGAGAAAATACATGCAGAAGTTCTTGATGTCATAAGACCCACCATCAACAATTTAGATGAATTCAAGTCAGAATTAATCACTAAAGTTGATGTTGAGTGGTCTGAATTCAATACTTTGAGCAGAATAAACATCTCTTATGCTAATGGACAAGTTGAAGCTTTAGGGATTAATCTGAAGGAAGCAACCTACTTCATGGTGAGAAGAATGCTTCTAGTCATCAAGGGTCAAGATATTATAACTCAGTTATTCAGGGGAATTCTGATCAGAAAATTCATGGAGTTAATGGACTCTTACAAACCTCATCCCTTGGACTTCATTGGAGATGATGAACCTGTGACAATAATATACCCAGATGGAGTCATATTTGAGAATGAAGATGGAGTCAAGGAATTCTGGGATATGAATTCCTTACAGGACAAAAACACTGATCTCCTGATGATGTTATTGAAGCAACTTCATAAACTTCCATATCCAGAAGAACAAGGATTCATTTCCACACTCTAGAGAATCATATCTACCAAGGAAAAGCAAGAATATAAAAAGAAGGTGGAGTATGAGAGAACTCAAAAATGTTTACTAAGAAATCCTGATAGATTAGTCTTCTACAACTCTGGTGAGTCAGCTGAAGAAATTACATTTGACCACTTGAAGAGATTAGCTGAGAATGATCATCATATCATTGAACTAATCAAGAAGCAATTGCTCAACATCACAACCTTTGAGATTTTTGATCTAAAGAATAGAGCACTAGAGATATGTGAATCTGAGAAGAATGAGGAGAAGGAGAAGAGGAAGAAAATTGATGAAGAAGTTGAAGCTACTAAGAAGAAGGTGGAGAGGGTTACCAAGAGAATTAAAGAGGCTGAGATTGACATGAAGCATGCTATGTTAAATGATCAATTCTCAAAAAGGCCTAACTATGTTTCTCTAGTCCTTTTTGGGCCCTTGAGAATCATTGTTGATAGCATTGAAGTGAAGGCTGTCAATTTCAGGGTGCTCAACAATGAAAACTTGAGAAAGATCTTCAGACTGACAACAGGTTCATTCCTGGAATTTGAAAGTGACTTAAGCAAGAATGTCTGGAAGATTATTGAATCAAGAGAAGAAGAGGATGAAGCCATTGACAAACTCAGAGTGAAGCAGTTTTTCTCTTCTACAAAAGAAAGATTTGTAAAAGACATGTTTGGAATGAAGTTTCTATGCATATCCAAAGGGCCAACTGAGAACTACTACACCTTTAAGGAGTTGAAAGATATTTCTTATAAGATGGTGAAGTTAGTCTTAGATTGTGTCTCTGATCATGCCAAGACAGATGAAGATAAAAGGGAACTGAAAGCTCTTGAGGGGTTGTATGGAAGGATGACAGCATGCAAGAAGTGAAAATGAAGCTCAAGTCAAAGTTGAAGATTTGCTCAGTCTAGAGGAGTTAAACTTGAGATAAGATTGTACTTGTAATTTCATTTATTTTCTGTACAAACACTTCTACTTTTTATTAGTTGAGTTAGCATCTTCAATTTTTCTTTGAATTTATCTTTATTTTTCATAAAAACAAATTGGGGGAGATTGTTAGGGATTATAGTACTATCAATGTAATCAACTAGTAATTACTTGGTTAATTGGTAATTAACTAAGTAAAACATATTGTCATATAAACATTGACAGTATGTTTAGTTGTCACTTTAAATAGTATGCATTTAAGCCAAGTAGGTGACAGCATATTTCAATAGTTATTGTCATGTATAAATGTAATAAAATGATCTATGAAGTAGAAGTTCACAAAGTGTTCATGCACAACATGGATCAAATTCATTGACAGTAACATTCTGTAACTCGAAGCCTATGACAGCATATTCAAGTGACAGCATCTTTTGAAGCAGACGACAGTAACTATTCCCTGACAGTAAACTTGGCAAAGATTGAAGAATCGAAGACAGCAAGTTTTCTGACAATAGCTTTGGCGGAGATAGTCGACAGCATGTTTGACAGGATAGTCGACAGTATGTTTTGCGGGATCCTTGACAGCAATTTTAGACGACATCATGATTCAGAAGAATGTCAGGATTGATAGTAACATATGCCGAGTCGAAGATACTGTCAACACAGAGAAGCTAATGATTGACAATAACCTTTTGGTGAAGCTGACAGTCTGTTTCCAGAAGCAGATTAGGTAAAGTACTTTCACAGTTTGATCATAACAACTCTACCAAATCTGTCAAGTCTACTACGACAACTTGAGATAAATTAAGCAAAAAGATGAAGCATGCTCCTGAAGTCAAGAATGTCAAATCCGCTCAGAGCAACTTTATCTGCATATGAAATGGAGATAGATGTGAAAAGAAATGAGTAAAGTTACTTTTCAACAACTGTCTAGGAAATAAGAGAAAGTACTACAGTAAATGAGATATGTGTTTTAAGTATAAATACATATACCTCACAAACACTTTCCTTGTGAACATACACGAACACACAACCGAGCTTAACTTTTCTCAAGCATAGAAACATTAGCATTCTTGTTATTGTATCTATTGAAGCTAGAAACATCTTCCAGTCAGTTGTAGCAACAAAAATTAATAAAATTAATTTTTGAAGTAAGACACCTTGTATCTTTTGTATGCTTACTGTTGTTTGTTTTTAACTAGTTATTATCACCTCTTGTTTTGTTGTTTAAGAAAGATTAATGATAATTTAGCAAGTTGCATTCAACCCCCCCTGTTCTGCAACACTCTTTTTGTTTAACAAGTTAACCAGCTGTAGGGGTACTACAGTCATATCATTGCGGTACCAGTGGCATGACACTTCCGTGGCAGTGTGATTAGTCACGGTGTATCCTTCTGATAGCTCAGGTGGTGAGCTTTGCGCATTTGATATTTGTTTGAGGATACGTGGGTGCACTCAGAATTTGATTTGATTTGTGATTTGATATTTGACGGTGATGGTGTATATGTCGTACACGTTGTCCAATTTGTTGCACGCATTAGGTACCCTATGATGTGTGTATCTGTTATATGTTATATGTTTTGATATCGGTATGAAATATCCTTACCCCTCTTTGTTTCAGCCTTATTTTTAAAAACTAAAATTTATTTATTATTATTAAATTATATATCTTATTTCCTATTTTATAAACTGTATTCATATCCGTACTGGGTATTTCACTCATGTCATATTCTTCTTCTGACAAGTACTTAGGGGGATCTCGGGATGTGTGATGGAGAGCTACCCTTATTCCACTTATTAGGGCGTTGAACTTTCTGTATTATTTAGATATTATTTATTATTAGAGATTTTAGATTTATTCGCATTTATCACTTTGAGTTATTTTGGAGATTCTAATATTATTTTAGAGACCCGTTGGACCTATTTAATTATTTTAAGGTATGTTTTAGTACTCTGTATACAGGTTTATGGTTTGAACAGTAACCCTTCGTTTCATTTTGGGAAGGGGGTGTTACAGAGATGGTATCAGAGCTTAGGTTCTTTCTTGTAGGAAACCTATTTAGGTTGACATGTGAGTTTGGGTAGCCGTTAAGAAGGGTATTTTATTTTGAGATTTCATTTAGTTGCGTTCATTTCAGTATTATTTCACTCTTATAAAATTTTATAAACTACTTCGGCTTGTTTCTTTCTGCGAACTTCATTCGTATCTGTATTTGATATTGTGAATCTTTTTAGACGTGGAGCGTTCGCATTATTTGAATATGTTTTGACTCATTTTATTGTTTCTTTCTCATCTGTTCAGAATCTTACAGTTTAGTCTTCGTAAATGAACCTTTTATGTGCCTTCGTGACAATTATCAAGAGTGTTTAGAATTTGTAAGATATACTTATATAAGCAAACTTATTTCCGATAGTGATGCATGACCTTGATTAAATTATTAAGGATTTATTCATCAAACATTTTAAAGCAATTGTTTGAGAATGATAGGAATGATCTGCTAAAGATGCTAGTATGTTAGTAATTTCAGGTCAAGATTTTTAAATGAACAGAGTATTTAGAATTATTTTGGCTTTACGAGTAAGATCAATTTTGGTTAAGGATTGTGTGGCTTTTAGACTTCAACTAGGAATGCGATTAGCTCCTATTAAAAACTATTGATTATGAATGAGTTAAATGTCAAGATGAATTAGGTTTGTTACCATGATAGGACGTGAAATCAGATATATAGAATTTGGAATGTGGTGCCGAAATGTGAATGTGAATAGATGAAAAGATTTCAAGATGACAATGGATTGAAAATGATTTAATAATGTGTTCAACATGCAATATTTCTCAGTTGCGCATATGGAAGTTTACTTTAGGATGTTCTATTTAATTAGGTAGAATGATGATGAGAATATTTTAAAGTACATAATAAGGTTTGGTAAGTTGGATTGCTCGAAGGGTTCGTGATACATCTTTAAAGTAATGAGAGATTTAAATAGGAATTGAGAACTAAGGTAAGTGGTTCTATATAACTAGAGATGTTGGAGAATAAAAACAAAGTAGTGGATGGATTTTAGAATTGTAGGTTTGAGAATGCTCGTAAGACATGAAAAGGTATGTCATTTCATAAAAGCATGTACATGTTATTCTTAAATTTGTCATCAGGTTCTTGAATTTGTCATCAGGGATGAAGTTATTTGAAAGTATTATATAGGATGACACACCATTAGAGTTATAGGAATTAAAAGAGCAGTTGCAAGACTTGTTGGATAAGGGATTTATCAGGCCGAGTGTATCTCCATGGGGTGCTCCAGTATTGTTTGTGAAGAAAAAGAACGGGTCTATGAGATTGTGTATTGACTACATGGAGTTGAACAAGGTGACTGTCACAAACAGGTATCCTTTGCCATGCATTGATGATTTGTTTGATCAGTTGCAAGGGGCAAAGTATTTTTCTAAGATAGATTTAAGATCGGGACACCACCAGTTACGAGTAAGGGATGAAGATATTTCGAAGACAGCATTTCACACTCGATATGGTCATTACAAGTTTCTTGTGATGTCCTTTGGGTTGACGAATGCACCAGCAGTGTTTATGGATTTGATGAATCGGGTGTTTCATGATTACTTGGATAAGTTCATTGTGGTTTTCATTGATGATATCTTGATATACTCTAGGAGTAAGGAAGAGCATGAGGAGCATTTGTGCATTGTATTTGAAATCTTGAGGATGAAGAAATTGTTTGCAAAATTTTCGAAGTGTGAATTCTGGTGGGAGCAGGTTGCATTTTTGGGGCATATTGTGTCTGGTAAGGGGATTGAGTTGGATTCTGCAAAAGTCGAGACTATCACAATTTGGCCGAGACCTAGCATTGTGACAGAGGTGAGGAGTTTCTTGGGTTTGGTAGGCTACTATAGGCGCTTTGTAAAGGGCTTCTCATCCATAGCTTTGCCATTGACTCAGCTGATGCGGAAGGGTGTTAAGTTCGAGTGGAATGATGATTATGAGCAGAGTTTTCAAGAGTTGAAGAAGAGGTTAGTGTCAGCTCCTATATTTATTTTACCATCAGGGAGTGGAAGATATCAAGTTTATAATGATGCTTCTTATAGAGGATTGGGGTGTGTTCTTATGCAGCATGGGAATGTGATTTCGTACGCCTATAGGCAGCTTAAACCTTATGAGGTAAACTACCATACCCATGACATGGAGTTAACCGGAGTGGTCTTTTCCTCAAAATTTTGGGGGCATTATTTGTATGGAGAAACTTGTGACATCTTCACTGATCACAAGAGTCTCAAATACATTTTTACACAAAAGGATTAAAACATGTGGCATAGGAGGTGGCTTGAACTTATTAAGGATTATGATGCTAAAATTCAGTACCATCCCGGAAAGGCGAATATAGTGACAAACGCTCTTAGTAGGAAGAACTTAGGATGTGTTGCATCTCTTATTACTCAGTAGCACCTTATTTCAGATATGGAGCGCTTGGGTGTAGTGTTGTATGTTGGAGAATCAGTTGCAAGCATAGCAAGTATGAAGGTGGAATCAAATCTGGTCTCAAGGGTTTAGAAGTTATTAGATCGAATGTGGAAAATGGTAAGTAAATAGAGTTTCATGTTGATGATCATGGTGTGGTATGGTTGGGTAGTAGGTTGTGTGTGCCTGCGGACGAAGTGATTCGTGAAACAGTTTTGACTGAGGCTCATAGTTCTTCATTCTCTATTCATCCGGGTTCTACTAAGATGTATCGAGATTTGAAGAAACACTTTTGGTGGAGTGCGATGAAACGGGACATAGCAAAGTTCGTGGGGAAATGTCTTACATGTCAACAGGTGAAGATTGAACACCAGAGTTCTAGTGGACTGTTACAGCAGTTGGATGTCGTGGTTTGGAAGTGAGAAAACATTATCATGGATTTTGTGACCGGTTTACCGAAGACCTTCAAGAAGAATGATGTTATTTGGGTGGTAGTTGATAGACTTACAAAATCAGCTCATTTCTTACCTATTAGAGAGACTACTCCTATTCATGATTTGGCATAGATATTTCAACGGGATATTGTTAGACTTCATGGTGTGCCTGTGTCGATAGTTTCAGACAGGGATACGAGGTTTACTTCGCGTTTTTGGAAGGGATTTCAGCAAGCTTGGGGTACGAGGCTTAATTATAGTACAGCTTTTCACCCACAAACTGATGGACAGTCAGAGAGGACCATTCAGACGTTGGAGGATATGTTGAGAGCTTGTGTTTTGGAGTGGTCTGGTGATTGGGACAAGTATCTATACCTTTTAGAGTTTGCATAAAATAATAGCTGGCAAGCGAGCATTGGCATGCCACCATTTGAGACGTTATATGGTAGAAAATGTAGAGCACCGACTTGTTGGAATGAGGTAGGAGAGAGTGTCATTGAAGGGCCAGAGTTGATTCGAGTAACTAACGAGAAGGTGGAACAGGTTAAAGAAAACTTAAAGGAAGCTCAATCGTGTCAAAAGAGCTATGCAAATCAAAAGAGGAAGTTTGGCGGATTTGAGCCTGGTGACCATGTGTTTTTAAAAGTGTCTCCTTGGAAGGGTGTTAAACGTTTTGGTATGAAAGGGAAGCTTAGTCCAAGATATGTTGGTCATTTTGATGTTATAGAGAGAGTGGGAGAAGTTGCATATAGAGTAACATTGCCACCACAGTTATCTCATGTGCATAATGTGTTCCATGGGTCTGTTCTGAGAGGCTACAAGTATCATCTGTTACACATAGTTCTGTATAAGTTAAATAAGATTAGGGAAGATCTTTCTTGTGAGGAATAAGCTGAAGCTATTTTAGCTCGAGAGGAACGAATAATGAGGAAAAGAATTATTCCGTTTGTTAAAGTTTTGTGGAAGAACCATTCTGAGAGAGAGGCTACTTGGGAGTTAGAACAATCTATCCTTGAGAAATATCCGCAATTATTTGATGTAGGTACGAGTTTTAGTTTCGTTAGATTCCGGGGACGGAATCTTTTTTTAAGGGAGTATATAGGTAATATCATCATTTACTTATTTATTTGATAATAATAATAATAGTTTTTAATAAAATTTGATTAGAAATAGGATTGAGTATTAAGCTAATAATTAGATTTAAAATAGGATAATTATTATATTCATTATATATATATATGGGTGAGCCACAAACAAACTTACATTATTAGATTAAAACCCTAATTGTAAGATGCCGCACAAGGAAGAAGCAGAGTACAACCGAGTTGTTGATTCAGTTTTAACTTTCAAGTTGTCGACAAAAAAATAGATCGAGAGACGGGAATTTAGCGAGCCGATTTCAGATTTTGTGGAGTTGAGTAGTGTTTGAGATTACTATTTTCGAGGTACGGATTTCGTCCCCTTTCTATTCAGTACTACTCTTTTTAGGATTTATTATTTTGATTCGTTCCGTTAGTAAATCTGCTCCTTTCGTTTTCCGAAAATTATTTTAAAATCTGTTTCAAAATATTTAAATATTTGCTTCTGCCATTTTCGAAAGTTATGTACGTTATATATCTGCAAAGAATATTTGAAATATCTGTTTCAGGTGACTTTAAAAACTGTGGAATTATTTTATTTGAACCTTTAAAGTGATATAGGGTATACCGAGTTAACCAGCTATAGGGGTACTGCAGCCATGTCATTGCGGCACTAGTGGCATGACACTTCCGTGGCAGTGTGATTAGTCACGGCGTATCCTTCTGATAGCTCAGGTAGCGAGCTTTGCACATTTGATATTTATTTGAGGATACGTGGGTGCACCCAAAATTTGATTTGATTTGTGATTTGATATTTGAGGGTGACGTTGTATATGCCGTACACGTTGTCCGGTTTATTGCACGTATTAGGTACCCTATGATGTGTGTATCTGTTATCTGTTATATGTTTTGATATCGGTATGAAATATCCTTACCCCTCTTTGTTTTAGCCTTGTTTTAAAAAATTAAAGTTTATTTATTATTATCAAATTATATATCTTGTTTCCTGTTTTATAAACTGTATTTTTATCCGTACTGGGCATTTGGTTCATGCCGTATTCTTCTTCTGGCAAGTACTTAGGGGGATCTCGGGCTGTGTGATGGAGAGCTACCCTTATTCCACTTATTAGGGCGTTGAACTTTCTGTATTATTTAGATATTATTTATTATTAGAGATTTTAGATTTATTCGCATTTATCGCTTTGAGTTATTTTGGAGATTCTAATATTATTTTAGAGACCTGTTTGACCTATTTAATTATTTTAAGATGGATTTTAGTATTCTGTATACAGGTTTATGGTTTAAACAGTAACCCCTCGTCTCATTTTAGGAAGGGGTGTTACAGTACGTGTAGTAGCGGATCGAGGTTAATTTGGAGCCGCCTCTAAATTGGCTTAATTGAACATGGTTTATAATTGTCAAGTTCTAAAAGAGAACCCTTTTAAAAAAAGCTCGTAATATTATTCAAAAAATTAATTCTAAAATTAAAAAAGAATTTAAATATTTATATACGCAATAAATATGTTTCCAAAATCTTAATGGCAAAAAATAATAATCACTCCGTCCAATTTTACATGTCACTTTAGAAAAAATTACGTATTTTAAGAAAAAGTTAAATAGATAATTTGTTTCATTGTCTACTCCTAATAATTACATTAAATGTAGATGAGTACGTTGTTTGTATATTTAAATTAGTCAAATATTGGAAATAGTAATATAAGGGTAATTTGTGAAAAAATTTTTAAAAAATTGCTTTAAAAAAGAGAGTAACAAGTATTTTGTGACAATTTTTTTTTACAAAAATACATGTAATTAGGGGACCGAGGAAGTAATACGGTACAAAGGTAATTGAAATCGGACACTTGTTTTAATAAAAGTGATACTCTACAAAAGTTGAGTGCGTGTACACTGCAAAAGGACATGATGTCCATAGATCAAACACAAATAAAGAATCGAATACTTTGCTTATGAGTTGAGGTAAATCCAACGCGGTACAAAATTATATATGTGTATATGTATATTGAGGGAGGAGCATACAGTAATAGACTCTGTAGTATCAGAATTCAAAAGTTACATAAACTTCAATTATTACTAGGTGCAAAATAGACATGACAATATTACAAATGCTTGTGCTATTTTTCCAACTCCAACATCTTCATGCATCAACTTATAATCCTCCTTCCCCACTTGAATCAAACCCAGGTAAATCTTGCTTTATTACGTCGTTTGGAATGAATATGAGATTGTAAATTTTCTTGTTAATTTACTTTGTGCCCGTTTGAGATTTCTTAAATTTAAAATAAATTACTTATTTCATATATTTTTTTACATATTTTCATATTTTTTTAAAGATAAATATTTGTTTTAGAATTTTAAAACCAAATATCATTTTCAAAATAAAAAATAAGTTACTTATTTTCAGAAAAAGTACATACATACCTACTTTTTCTGAAAATAAGGGATTATTTCCAGAAAAAATGAGGAACCAAACACCCCATTTCTACAATGATATTTATCAATACGCTAACTTTTAAACAGAAAGCAACAAGGAGAAATTTATACACGAGGGAAATATGGTAAAACAAGAGATAGAAATAGAAGAAAAAGTTGTGAGTAACGTTAATAGACGCGGTGGTGGTGGCGGCGGCGGTGGTCACGGGGGTCATGCTTCTGCAGCTCACGGTGGTGGCCAGTAGTCACGGGGGTGGAGTAGGAGGAGGTGATAGCAATGTTCTTCCCAAATATGGAGGAGTTTTACATAAAGGACAGTTTCAACATGACACATGGCATCATCTGGTTGGCCGATTTCCAAGCTTTCAAGGCAAGATAAGATTTACATGGACAATATTGGGCCACTCATATCTTATCTTTTGAATACTACAAGTCATAGATTACAAGTAGTATAAATAGAAGTACTTGTGTAACTTTTTAAATAGAGCAATATTAAGATAAACACTTGAAAAAAAGAAAGAGAGTATTCACAGAGCTTAGTATCATTTACTACCCTCTTTACTTCTCTTGTACTAGTGTAATGAATGTTGTAGCAACCCTTTCAAATTATATATAAGACATATATTTCTTGAATCATTGTGTTCATTTATTACATAGTATTTATTGCTTCATAAAGCTAAAAAGTTGTATTCACCCCCCCCCTACAACACATTTGGACCTAACACCTTCACTACGAACTCCATGTGAACATTGTTCGTGATTAACCCACACAGATTAGTCTAAGAGCTCAATACATAGGTTTCAAAAGTTGCCGACTCTTCAAATCAGAACAAAACAATGTCGCAATAAAAATACAAAATGAAACAAATATAAAAGAATCAAGGCAACTATAATTCCAAAAATAATGAATACGAAACGAAACTGAGAATGCATACTAGTAAGTATACATAGAGTACAAAGGGGTCACAATTTTAGAAAAAAATACTTGACAATAAATATAACGAGTAAATAATATTTAAAATTGAGAAAACAGGATCAGAAATTTATACTATAATTATAATTTAAAATTGAGAGAGAGAACATAAATTCGTACCTGAATAATAGCTAAGATAAGAGTCCGAAATTATTAAAATCCTTGATAGTGGGCCATAGCTATATTTCAGTGTTTGGATCTAAAACTAATTTAATTACTGTAAGCTTTAACATACGATTCTGTGCAAGTTAACAATCTAATCAACATGCAACTGGACGGGTTCATGCACTAAATTAATATTCATAATTACACATAATTTATTTAGCATGCAGATTACATACATTTATAAAATAACTTTGTTTGCATATCATAAAAGAAGTCCATTATCAAGCAATTTATATAATTGATTACACAAAAGCATGCTCATAAAAGTTATGTATTTAAAGCACTAATCACAATTATAATTCTTTTTATGCTTGTGTAGTTTTTAATAAACAATTTACTCTAACTCTTTCGTAAACTTAATGTATCAAATAATTACTGATTAATAAATTAAGAAAACCAAACCATCAATATATTCATTAACTAAAAATTAAATAACCAGTCTTTATCACAAATCCCACATAAATCGAATGTATATATTATTAAATGAATAATATAATTATTGACAACCAATTACTAATACATCTCAATATATATGTTATTGAAGTATATGACTCATACAAGCATGTAAACTACAGTAGATCACAAATTTAATAACGCATGCATGGTATATACGTTCAAATTCAGAATTTAAACATCAATTAAAAGTCTAGCTCATTAAAATCTACTATTAAATTTCTTAGCTAATTAATAACGTGGATTTATATAAAAAAATACAAGAAAATAATTTGCAGGCATACTTCATTTGATAATTAATACAAATAATTGATGACACTAATTAATATATAATTATTACGAGCCATTAATAATATTATAAAACGTTATATGCTAGGGATCATAATTAGTGAATTAATTAATCACATATATACTATCAGAATTAAATCATAGTCAACCGATTTTTCTACCGAATTACAATACTATAAAAAGGTCATGTTAATCACAATAATAACTCATGCTATTAATTACGTCTAATATACATGATGTATGGTACAGAAATTAATGGCTACATGGATTTATAATAAATTGCATGATTAGTGCTATTCTTAATAAATATATGTATGATACTTTTAAACACAAATTTTTCAAGCACATACAGTAATCACATAATGCAATACAAATTAATGAGGGCACTAAATTCTTCTTCATATTGATATTTATATACATACATATACCTCTTTCTGTCCTCGCTCAAATATATAATGTCATGCCCATGCTAGACACATTTTATTAATCAAATTGTCAAACAGATCGAGTTCTCATTGAATACGGGATAATAATTCAATGATAACATTTTCTTTTGCAATTGAGCCATATCCCAGAGTAAAACCTTTGTTGTTATCTCCAAAAGTAACTCCTGGGTCAGCCTTTTCCACAAACTTTGTGAGCAGGGACAAATCTCCAGTCATGTGCCTAGAACATCCATTATCCAGATACCAGAGATTTTTCTTTTTGTTTCCCTGATTTGATGATGAACTAGCTTCTTCATCTTCATGATAGGTCATCAGAGCTAGATTGATGAATTCTTCAGAATCACTGTCCTCAGCAGCCCAGTCTTTCTCTTCAATAACAAAAGCCTTTTCCTTTTGTTTAAGAAGGTTAAAGTTTTTTTTTATAATCAATGTCATCATATAACTTTTCCTTTTCTTGTTTTGGCTTTCTGCACTCATTTAAGAAATGACTAGTCAATCCACAGTTAAAGCATTTGAATTTTGATCTATCAACCAAATTTTTGTTTTGATTGTTATTTCTAAACTGGGATCCAGGCCTTTGAGCATTTGGATTCCTTTTGAATTTTAACTTTGAAAATTTCCTTGACAGAAATGCAAGGTGCACATCAATCTCATCCAAATCATCCTGAGAGCATGCTTCATTTTCTTCACACTTGCCTTTGCCCTTTCCTTTGGATGATCCTTCAATAGCATCTTTAGCCATCATGATAGAACTTTCTACACAGCCATTTTCCTTCTTTTCTTCATTTCCCTTAACCATCAAAGCCACAGTCTTTTCTTTTTTTGATTCTTCTCAATCTCCTCATCTTATTGGATTTCCAACTCATATGTCTTGATAATACCATAAAGTTTCTCAAGAGTATAGTCCTTAAAGTCTTGAGATTGTTTAATGGAGACAGTCATTGATTTCTATTCTTTTGGAAGAGATCTAAGAAATTTCAGATTTGTATCTTCAGTTGCATACACCCTACCATATAGTTTTAATCCATTCAAAAGCTTTTGGAACCTACTATTGGTGTCATTGATGGACTCTCCACTCTTGAAATTAAAAGATTCATACTTCTGAATCAAGAGTTGCATCTTGTTTTTCCTTACTTGCCCAGTCCCTTCACATAGAGTTTGAAGAATATCTCATACTTCATTTGATAAAGTGCAGTTTATCACATTATCAAACATATCTTTATCTAGACCATTGAACAGAATATTCATGGCCTTCTTGTCCTTAAGCACTTCTTTTTCATCCTCTTCTGTGAACTCAGTGATGAGTTTTAGAACATATTTGTCAAATGCAGGAGTTCCATCAGTGTTTACACCTGTGACTAGCTTCAAGGGAACATAAGGACCTTTCTCTATGCAGTTAACATAGGAAGGGTCAAGAGAAAGCAGATGCAGGTACATTTTTACTTTCCATACAAAGTATTCTTCTTTTTCTAATACTGGAATTTTCACACCTGAATCTTTTTTGCCCATATTGACTTGTTTTTGATCTTAAACTTTCTGTATGTTGAAAGTCTATGCTCTGATACCAATTGTTATTTCCCAGAACAATGTCAATATAATTTATAGAAGGGGGGTTGAATACAAATTATCAAAACTTTTTGTGTTTTAATAATTGTTCTTTGAAGTTTATTTGTTTAAGAGAAGACATGTAAACAAAATGAAACTGAAACTAAATTGAACAAAGATATTTAAAATTACTGATAGATTGGTTTTTCCATCAGTGTATATTTTGCTCAATTTTTTTAGGTTAATAAAACCTAGATTCGTTTTTACAATGTTAGAAAATAAATCAATTGTTCTTACAAAGTGCTCTAAGGCTGAACAGTTGATTCAAGAAAAATATTGTCTAACTTGTATTTTTCTAACAATGCTACCACACTTTTTTATATACTACAAGTGTGTTTACAATACCTAGAAAGAATATAAAATAATTAATCTAAACTAGGATTATTTCTAATCTATCTTTCCTTTTACCTTTTTCCATTTCAGGAAAAGTACTTCAGACTTGGAAAGACAGTTTTAACTTGAGTCTTCACAGTCATCATAGACTGTCTTCTATAGGTGTGCTTTTGTCTGTCAACTTGTGATGTCTCAATCAATTGATAATTTATTGTCAAGCATATCAATTGATCCTTCCTTTTATCCATCAACTGATATTCTTCTTCGATTGATCTTTATATCCATCGATTGATAAATGATGACTTATCGATTGATAGATGTTATCAATCGATGAGTCTTCATATCAGTTGATGGTCTTCAATTCTTTGACTTGGTTTCTTCAATTGATCTTCTATCCATCGATGCTTCAATATCAACTGATCATCCTTCACTTGTATAATTTTCTTGTCTTCAAATAATTATAATTTGACAGTCTAAGTCACACATCAGTTGATGACCTATATCAATCGACTCTAACATTAATTGATGAGAATAATATCAATTGACTTATACCTTATCAATTGAAATAGATTAAGTACACCTATGTTACACCCTATATTATCAGTTGATTGAGATAAACATTTCAACTGATAAATGGTTTCCTGATCAATCGATATTTATAACCTTCATATCAATTGATCAGTTACAACAATTAAAATTTATATGATTCTAAGATTAAAGTTATCATCAAATTACATGTAGATTCCTAACAGGTTTTTGTCCTGCATGTGTAAAAAATAGTCAAATATATGATGAGAATTCAAAGCATATTCAAGTTATAAGTATTGTTCAGATAAGGAACTTATTGTTTCTGATTTCAGCTGTGTGTTCCAATTTATTCGATCTCCCTTGTAAGTTTTCATGTGCCTCATCAAGAAAATGCCACAGTCTTGGTAATTTTGGAATATTTGCCTACTCGTTGTGACGTACTCAAACTTCATTTTATTCACCGAATTTGAAAACTATATGAGCTCTTTATCTTTTAAGTACTTCACAAAGTGGGATTTCTAAAATTGTAATAGATAATATGTATAAGATCGATATGTGAAGTGTGTGAAATTAAAAAAAACATGTGTAATTAATAATATTTTAGAGAACTTACCAATTTACGGAGTTTACCACCATATGCTTTAAGAGCAGTTTTCCCATGCCTTATGTTATCAATCACCTCAAATGCTTGTTTCTTTAAATTCAAGCATACTATGTAGAAGTGCTCAAATGAATGAACTGGGAAAATTATCTGCACATATTTACAATACTGGTCTTAGTTTATATCATGTCTAATGAATAAAATTCAAGCATGCCATGTTTAATTGTTAGTACTTTTTAGTAGTTAAGAAATTTACCAGTTCATAATCTTCAAATCTTGTCATTGGATATCTTTCAAGAAATTGATCTATTTCATTAGTAAAAATCTTGTATTGATCTTCCTCGGAGTTCTTGTTGTCTAGTGGAGCAATCTGCAAGTTTTAGGACATATAAGTAAGAAGTAAAATAAATTGTCTACACTTATGACAATTCTATAAATATATTACCGAAAGACCGATGTTTAAGAACAAGCACAATGGTGACTCTACTGCCTTATATGATTCCTTTTCATTAATCAATAAAGTTGTCCATATGTCTATTATAGAATAATACAACTGTTCTCCGGGTTTAAAAGTTATCATATGCTTTCGAATGCAGAATTCATCTCTAGACTGGAAAACAAGTTCCCTATTAAGTATTAAAGAAACAATTATATCGTTAACCTTGCAATATATCTACATATATTGAAAGTTAAGAAATTTGCAGATGTTATTTGGTAAGAGTACTTACAGTTTGTTTTCCCCTTTTTGGATTATTCATCTCCATACAGCGTACTCTTGTGTTTAGTATTTAGCATTGACATCTATTTCTCTCTGAATATATGACGATCGATATGCAGGGCCAAGTTTTGGTTCCCTTCTCGCCCTTTGTTATTTTTCTTCGTGCACTGGTGTCAATCCTAACAAAAAAGACAATATAATAATTCAATTACAATGTTGTTTGTCAATAATTGTAGATAAATATCACATAAGATGTTGCTTTTAAAGGTTAACACGTGTATAATAAGTCGATGATTCTATTGTCGATTCGTGTGTGTGAATTAAGGTTTAATCATGAATATAATAATTACCTGATTTGGAGTTTGAAGGACTTGGTCTTCATTTGTCAAAGGTTGGTCATTCCGTTGTCTTTCCTGCAGAGATTACTTTTGGTGATTCAAGTCAGATATTTGGTGATCCAGTTAATAAGTGGGTAATTTATTTTCTATTTTATTAGTGATTATTGTGTGAATTATTTTTTAAGTGTTTAAACATACATAAAATAATTACCTCATTTGTGGATTGAGGCACTTGATCTTCATTTGGAAAAACTTAATCATTCCCCTGTCTTTCCTACAGAGATTAATTTTGGTGATTCAAGTCAAATATTTGGTGATCCAGTTAATAAGTGGGTAATTTATATTTTATTTTATTAGTGATTACTGTGTGAATTATTTTTTAAGTGTTTAAACATGCATACAATAATTACCTCATTTGGGGATTGAGGTAGTTGATCTTCATTTGGCAAAGCTTGTTCATTCCCCTATTTATCCTACAGTCATCATTTTATCAATTGCAAGAACATTTTAAAAACATACATGTATGCAGTTTTGGAAGACAGATAAAATTGATTGAACATTTAATTAAATGCGAAGCTTACTAGACTAGAGCATAATAGCATAAATTGAGCAACTCGACTCTAAACTAGAGCATTCCAAAAAGTAAATCAATTTTTTCAAGTGTGCAATAGTATAGAGTCATAATTTTTACTGCATAATAGCATAATATATTCTTAAATTCAGTGATCCAATTATCAATAACTAGATTTCAGACATCAAATCAGTTTTTCAAGTGTCCAAGAGCATGAAATAATTATTTCTACCCCATAATAGCCAAATATATATATAAATTAAGCGATTCGAGTCTAAACAAGAACATTTCATAAACAAAATTAGTTTTTTTTCAAGTATCCAAGAGCATAGAATCCTAATTTCTACTCCACAATTGCAAAAATATATGTTCAAGTTAAGCAATTCGAGTCTAAACAAGAGTATTTCAAATATTAAATCAACAATTCAAGTCTGAACAAGATCATTCCAAATACCTAATCAGCTTTTCAATTGTGCAACAGCATAGAATCATAATTCTTACTGCATAATATCTAAATTTATGTACAAATCAGTGAATCGAGTCTAACCTAGAGCATTCCAAAAACTAAATTAGTTTTTTCAAGTATCCAATAGAATAAAATCATGTTAGCCAAATATATGTATAAATTAAGCAATTGGAGTCTAAATAAGAGCATTGCATAAACGAAATGAGTTTTTCAAGTGTCCAAGAGCATGGAACCCTAATTTCTACTGAATAATTGCAAAATATATGTTTAAATTAAGCGATTCAACTATAAACAAGAGCATTGCATAAAAAAAATCAGTGTTCAACTATCCATGAGCATAGAACCCTAATTTCTACTCCATAATTGCAAAATATATGTTTAAATTAAGTGATTCGAGTCTAAACAAGAGTATTTCAAACATCAAATCAATAATTCAAGTCTAAACCAGATCATTCCAAACAACTAATCAGGTTTTCAATTGTGCAACAGTATATAATCATAATTCTTACTGCATAATAGCTAAATTTATGTACAAATTAGTGAATCGAGTCTAAACTAGAGCATTCCAAACATCAAATCAGTTTTTCAAATGTCCAATAGCATAAAATCAGATATTGTAGTCAGTAATAGTAAATACATGCATAAACTCTTTAATTCAATTTTAAATTAGAATATGATTACAAGTATAAAACCAGTGATTGTAGCATCCAATAACAGTGATTGTAGCATCAAATAACACGTAATCAGAAATATGTAGTCTATAATAGCAAATATATGCATAAACTCGTTGATTCGAGTCTAAATTAGAAGATTATAAACATAAAACCAGTTATTCTAGTTTCGATTATCATGTAATCAAATATTGTAGTCGGTAATAACAAATACATGAATAAAATTGATGCATTCTAGTCTAAATTAGAAGATTATAAACATCAAACCAGTGGTTCTAGTATCAAATAGCATGCAATCAAAGATTGTAGTCGGTAATAGCAAATACATGCATAAAAACGATGATTCAAATTTAAATTTGTTGATCACAAACATCAAATTATGTTTCAATTGTTTAAAATCACATAAAATACCTGAATCGTCGAAATTTTTATGAATTCTACACCGATTTGAATAATGAAAATCAACGATTTTGTGTTGCTGTGTGTGGGTGGTTTTTGAATGAAGAAGGGGAAGTGGGTTTGATGAAAAGAGTTAATGAAGCGGAGTTATGACCGTTTTTTCCTATTTCAATCCCTGTGTTTTTTAAATTGTTATTATAATTTTGTATTGGGTTGAGCTGTTTTATTGGGCTGGGCTGTTTGGTTCTTAATTCTAATTTTAATAGGTTCTCACTAGAGGAGCTCCCTATATATATATATATATATATATATATATATATATATATATATATATATATATATATATATATATATATATATATAGTATTGCTCAAATGAGAAATAACTTAAATAAAAAATTGATAATAATCGGCCCATTTAACTAGTCTAGCCCACATACACACACGGAACACACATGCGCACGTGGTCCTCGCTGAAAAAAAGTCCCCTCCATCGAGTGACACGTGTGGCCCTCTACCTAGGGGCATTGTTCTATAATTTTATTACACTAAATAATTTATATTTTTAATGTTAAACAATAAATATAATAGAGTATATCTTTATTACATAAATTATGCTATAAAAATTAGTAATTATATTACATAAACTAGTCATTAATATTATAGAAATTAGTATTTAATATTACATAAATCAATATTTAATATTATATTTTTATTATTTAAAATTTATTTTTTTAATTTTAAATAATAAATGTAATAGAATATATATTTTTATGGAAATTATATTACATAAATCAGTAATTAATATTACAAAAATCAGTATTTAATATTACAGAAATTAGTATTTAATACTATATTTTTTTTATTTAAAATTAATGTTTTTAATATAAATAATAAATATAATAAAATATATTTTTATCATGGAAATTATATTACATAAATCAGTAATTAATATTACAGAAATCAATATTTAATACTCCCTCTAGTCCTATTTATAGGTCGTTTGACTTTTTACACATAATTTTATGTGCTTTGACCGCATAGCTAGAAGTAATATTTTTTAAATTTTCTTTTTGTGAATTAAAATTTAAATATTATATTTTTATTTAAAAAAATAAAATTTAAAAATATTAATTCTAAGTATATGGTCAAAACATCTAAAGTTACGTGTAAAAAGTTCGGTGACCTATATAAAGGACTAGAGGGAGTATTACATAAATCAATATTTAATATAATAGAAATCATTAAATTATATTACAGAAATCAGTAATTTATATTACACGAATCAGTATTTAATATTATAGTAATCACTAATTTATATACAGTAGGTTCACCTAAAATAATAGAGGTTGCTGAAAAAATAAAATTCGTCGAAATATAACATATATGGTATGGAAACTGATCGTTGGGAGACGAAGAAAAATATGGTGAAGTTAGATTTGAAAAAAAGTCATCAATTAACGGGAAAATTAAATTTAAAACAAAGGAGATTAAATTAATTGTGTATGTGAGGATGCATTTAATTTGTGTGTAATGGCACCTTGGGACCATTAGATTAAAATTGAATATGTGGTTAAGATCTAATTTCTATTTCTCATTTTAAGTTATTTCTCATTTGATCGTTAACATATATATATATATATATATATATATATATATATATATATATAAAGTTATTTCTAAACCATCACACTCCATTGTGCGTGCTAAACTCTCTCTCTCTCTCTATATATATATATATATAGGGTCCTGCTCAAATAGAAAATAACTTAGAATAGAAAATAGAAAATAAGATCTACACCATATATTCAATCTAATCTAATGGCAAGGGGGTGCATCCACACACAAATCAAATACACCCTCATACACCCAATCCCACATAATCCCTCCGTTTTTAATTTGATTTTTCCCGTTAATTAGTGAAGTTTTTTTCAAATCTAACTTCACCACATTTTTCTCCATCTCCCAACAATCAGTTTGCATACCATATGTGATATATTCCGGTGACTTTTATTTTTTCGACGATTTCCATTATTTTTTGTGAACCGAGGATATATAATTTAGTGATTTCTGTAATATAAATTAGTGATTTCTATAATACAAATTAGTGGTTTCTGTAATATATTTTTGTGATTGAAGTTTGAATCTGATAAGTGACGAATTTATTTTAATTATAAATTATATTTGTCGAAATATAGCACATATGGTATGAAAACTGATCGTTGGGAGATGGAAAAAAATGTGGTGAAGTTAGATTTGAAAAAAACTTTGCCAATTGACGGGAAAAATCAAATTAAAAACGGAGGAGAATAGATGGGATTGTGTGTGTGAGGGTGTATATAATTTGTGTGTGGGTGTGGCAGGTATAATGATAAGGTTTTCTATTTCTCATTTAAGCTATTTTCTATTTGAGCAGGACCCTATATATATATATATATAATATAAAATCATAGATTTAGAGAGATAGATACAAAGTTTTGAGAAATAAAAAAAATACTATTTTTAAATTTTTTTATGATTTTATTATTTTTTAAAAAAATATTTACAAAAATACAATTCTATGGTCAAAATCTGTAACTTTTTTATATACGATTGAAAATTAAATGATACTTTTTTTATATAAAAACTAAAGTTGCTTCTTGTTGTACTTGAGGTTGATTTTAATTATATTTGATTGTAAAATAGTATTTTTCTAAAAATTCTCAAAAATCATATTTTCACTAAAAATAAATTAAATTGTATTGTTCTAAAAAAACCTTTAGATTTTTGAGAGAAAAATAGGCACACGATACTTAGAGTTGGGGATCACTCTTCTTAAATTGGACGATCGCGTTTTTTTTTTAGTTTGGAGTGGACTAGTGGGCTGGAGGAATAAAATTATAAACTCGAGAAAGGCTTTAAAAACAATCAAACCCGGGCTGAAGTAGTATTAGTAATGAAAAAATTCGGCCAACTCGGCATATATAGCCCATCCACTTAAACTGTGGTCCGCCCCCATTTATATTTATACATTATGATAGGTATTATTGTTCCTCCAAGTCAGATAAAGAGTGCACAGTCATGCAGTAGGAGAGTTTTCACAAGCTAGTAGCACACGATTTTAGGTGCCATGAACGCTGATGATTATGAAACTCCTAACCAACCATCCACTATCCTTTTGTTTTTGGTACGTGTAGTAGCGGATCGAGGTTAATTTGGAGGCGCCTCTAAATTGGCTTAATTGAACATGGTTTACAATTGTCAAGTTCTAAAAGAGACCCCTTTTTAAAAAAGCTCGTAATATTATTCAAAAAAATTATTCTAAAATTAAAAAAGAATATAAATATTTATATACGCAATAAATATGTTTCCAAAATCTTAATGGAAAAAAATAACAATCACTCCGTCCCATTCTACATGTCAATTTTGAAAAAATTACGCATTTTAAGAAAAAATTAGATAGATAATTTGTTTCAGTATCTACCCCTGATAATTATATTAAATGTAGATGAGTTGTTTGTATATTTAAATTAGTTAAATATTGAAAATAGTAATATAAGAGTAATTTGTGAAATTTTTTTTAAAAAATTGCTATAAAAAAAAAAGAGTAAAAAGTATTTTGTGATATTTTTCTTTACAAAAATACATGTAATTAGGAGACCGAGGAAGTAATACGGTATAAAGGTAATTGAAATCGGGCACTTGTTTTAATAAAAGTGATACTCTACAAAAGTTGAGTGCGTGTACACTGCAAAAGGACATGATGTCCTAGATTAAACACAAATAAAGAATCGAATACTTTGCTTATGAGTTAAGGTAAATCCAACGCGGTACAAAATTATATATGTGTATATGTAGATTGAGGGAGGAGCATACAGTAATAGACTGTGTAGTATCAGAATTCAAAAGTTACATAAACTTCAATTATTACGAGATGCAAAATAGACATGACAATATTACAAATGCTTGTGCTATTTTTCCAACTCCAACATCTCCATGCATCAACTTATAATCCTTCTTCCCCACTTGTATCAAACCCAGGTGGTAAATCTTGCTTTATTACGTCGTTTGGAATGAATATGAGATTGTAAATTTTCTTGTTAATTTACTTTCTACAATGATATTTATCAATACGCTAACTTTTTAACAGAAAGCAACAAGGAGAAATTTATACACGAGGGATATATGGTAAAACAAGAGATAGAAATAGAAGAAAAAGTTGTGAGTAACGTTAACAGACGCGGTGGTGGTGGCGGCGGCGGTGGTCACGGGGGCCATGCTTCTGCAGCTCACGGTGGTAGCCAGGGAAGTAGTCACGGGGGTGGAGTAGGAAGAGGTGATAGCAGTGTTCTTCCCAAATATGGAGGAGTTGTTGCTGGTGCAGGTGCTGGTGGTGCTTATGAGGGAAACCACCATAGCTATGTCAAACATAGTGGTGTTTCTAGTTGCTGCGTTCATCCTTATTATTATCAACTATTGTGTTGTCTACTTGTCTTGCTAATCTTCATATAGCCATGCAACTGCATACATCCAGATCATGTGTATACCCTTTTTCAAATTAATATTACTACATGATATTTTTTATACAAATTAATTTATAATTGTGCAATATACTGTATCTTTTTTATATCTTATTAATTAATTGATTAATGATTAATATTTAATATTATATTTTATGTATATTTTATATTTATCCAATTTTAATATTAAGATTTGATATTTATTCTTTTAACAATAATATAAAATTAGTTTTTGTATTTATATGAAAATTTTAATCACTTTATTTTCTTTCATTTACTAAGGATATAAAAAAAAAAATCTATAATCACTTCACAAACTATCCACCCAACTATTATTATTACAATTGGGCGTCTAGATTAATTAAGAATGGTAAAAAAAGAAAAGAAAATACGTATAAATTAATTAGTGATGAGGATTATATATATATATATATATATATATATATATATATATATATATATTATTCCAAAAAAGGAAATGGAAGAAATTAATATAAAAAATGTTTTAAAAAATAAATATGACCAATACATTTTTATCCAACCTATGTGAACTATAAATTTTGAGAAATTCTTGGTAGTTCAAAAATTATATCAAATATAACTTTCCTAATAAGAATAGAAGACCCCGGTGCCTGACTAATTAAAACATACTATATATCGTGTCACATTATTTGAAAAAAATTGGAATTATTTTTAAGTATATATCAAAAATATATTAGGCTGTTTAAACCATATTTTAAGTTTTATTCTCTTGAAATGTTGTGTATTCTATATTATTTAAGACAGTAGATTTGTAGGAATTTTAGAACATTGATTTATTAAATAAACAAGAGAAATTATCGAAAATACTACTTTTTAAGGGGGGTTTTACAATTTTACGATTTTCTGATTTTTTTTTTGTAAAAATACGGTTTGTAACCAGATTCAACTTATTTTTCTATTTTTCAAAAAAATAATGAAAGTTACTTTTGGTTGCATTTATTAAGGTTGCTTAAAATTGCTTTTGGTTGCATTTACTATTGCATTTTAATTTTAATCGTTTAACTTGTTAAGCAACGTATTATACAACCAAAAAATAGTTATTTTGACTAAATTTTAAAATTTCATTCGTGGTTGATTCCAGTTGCAAAGTTGCAAAACCGTATTTTTACAATTTTTTAAAAAAAATCATGTTTTTGCAAAATATTTTTAAATAAATCAGTATTATTATTAAAAAAAATTACCCTAAAGTATTTTTCAAAAAACCCCGTAAACAAATACCAACCCCTGGTATCCCCAGACAGCGTGACCAAAGAGATGGTCTCAGTAACTTTCACGTGTCAATACTTATCTCTTTCGTCTTTAAGAAAGCACAAGTCGATCAACACACCATTCCTCAAGAACGAAACAACTCCTCTCCTCTCCACAAAAACACACACACGCACTTATAATGAGCTTCAGCTGGAGTTGAGCGGTGGTAGGAGCAGCAACCGCAATAGCAACATCAACAATCCTAGCCTCCCTACCCAAAGACCCTATCTTCCACTTGGTCTCCATCAAACTCAACCTTCCATTCTCAGATGCTCAAGTCATCATGACCCTCCACGTCACCAACCCTAACAACGTCCCCATCTCCTACAACTCCACCATCCTGTCCATCTTCTACGAGGGCTCGCTTATCGGCACGGCTGAGGTAAAAGCTGGCTCGCAATCAGCGAAGTCATGCCAGTTGCTTCACCTCCCTGCTAAGGAGTTTGCTCACCATGCGAGTAAGTTTCTTGCTGATGTTGCACGTAGAGAGATGGTGATGAATGCTACTGTGGATATTCAAGGAGTGGAAGCATAAGTTTAGGTGTCATGTCCAGAGTCGTGTGATTGTGTATCCTGTTATGTTTGATGTTATTGAGCAGGAGAATAAAGCTGAGATGGACTTGTTAGTTATTGATTGATTGATTGATTAGGTTGTTTAGTTGTGTCATCTTTCTTAATTCCTGGAGGCAGGCTAATGCATAACGGCCATGTTTATACATTAGTAGATCGACGTGATCAGAGTATACGCGGTTGAGCAAAGTCGAATATTGAATAGATCAAGAGGCTGGCAGTGAGAGCAATATGTAAACATTACAAAACTCCCCTTTAAATTAAACTCAATAATAACGTGATACGATCGACCTCTTCGATAGAATCCATAAATGGAATGCCGATTTCATCCCTGGATGCCTATGACAAACTAGATGAACACAAAAATCCTTGAGTTGCAATCGGAATAGTACATTTATAGTTTATACTAATAAAAAAGTTAACCTGACTGAAGATTCCCTTGCCCTGTTTCCTATGATACAACTTAATTTGCAGTGAGGTCACTCACACTTGTTCCCAACAAGAAATTTATTGACGTTCTCGCTCGCATATCACTCCATTTCACTCACCCATTGCTTCACATCATTGTAGCTATCTTGGTCTATAGTTCGAGCTATAAGAGATACTTTGTTTCACTTGGCGCAAAATAATGATGATTATAAAACAGAAAGTGAGGCAACGTGTTTAGCAGAATATACAAGTTACAAAATTTTGAGTCCTTGTTTAGTATGAATATTTAACACAATTTGCTCTTTGATGTTAATTTTATTAGTATGATTATTTATCAATGTGCTGAAAAGGAGTAAGGATTATTCTTTTAAAAACCCTCTCTCAATAAGACTCGACTTGCAATCATAACTAGCCGCCATAAAAAATATGAAGAAGCCTTCTTCCTTCTCACAAATTCGTTTTCGTCTTCCTTTCTTTCATCTAATCATCACCGTAGTTCTTATTTTTTCTTCAATAATCATCCTTCTTTTGTGAGAATTGTTTACGTACCCAATTTTTTGGGTATTTATTTGTCCTTCTTTTAAAGTGGTTGTTATGTTTTGCTATTTTTTGGATTTGTTGTTTTGTTTCTTTGAGATTGATTTAATGGATGCTTCGGGAATCTAGAAAGCCCGAATTAAGGCTGGGTCGATGGTAGAAATCGCGAAAACTCATTTTTCACCACGGGAGATCGTTCATATTATGAGGTATTAGTTCCTCCAATTTCAGTTAGTGCAATTGAAAGTATGAATATTGGACTATAATTGGAATTAATTGTATGAAGGTCAATTGTGATGTTACTGGTTTCAGGGTTGGTGTATGTTGGATTTATCGAAAAGCTATTGTAATCTTATTTAATTTAAAAAATATTTGTATTCTGTATGTTAAATGATCCGGAAACAAAGCGGCTATTTGTTTAGCTCATTTATTTGTTTCTCAACCATGTTATATTTGCAGTTTGGAGGTTTGTCACAGCTATGTCCGATGTTTTCATTGAAATACATAATATTTTTGTAAAAAAATAATATTATTATTTATTGAAAAGGATTAATGAAAAAATAAATTATAAGAATTTAATATAGGATAATGTATAAAAACTGGAATAAAAAAACAATTAAAAAAAATTAAATTACTAAAGGAGGCCTGTTTTGATAAGTTCGCATTCCTCCTGTTAAATGTTTCGATTATTTTGTCATTATACTATCCCTAAGCCCTCCCTTTCTCGACCACTTCAAAGCCACATTCAAGAGATTACAACCCAAATCAATCAAAATCAATAACTTCATGATTCTCACGTCTTTAACTCCCTAACCCCATTTCTTGATTTTCTTTACTCATCTCTCTCCTTTCCCCCTTTCTTTAATCCCCATCAAATCCCAAAACCATTTCTTTATTCAAGAAACACACACATACACACACACACACACACTCTGTATCTACAGCCATGACAGAGGTGATTCAGTCCTCACCCACCTCCTCATCTTCCTCTTCTTTACACGACTTTGAGTCCCAGTCATTTCAAGAACCAGAAACAAATGATGGGTCATCAGTGTCTTCTAGGGTTTTAAATGAACAAGAAATAAAAGAGAGAGACAAGAATAGTAGAGATCAGTTGTCTTTATTGGCAGTTTTGATGACCCTTTTTAGAAAATCTTTCTGGGTCACTTGTACAAGTGTTGATAGAGCTAAGCTTTGTAGTGGGATGGATATTGGCTGGCCTACTAATGTGCAACATGTTGCTCATGTTACTTTTGATAGATTTAATGGTTTCTTGGGTTTGCCTGTTGAGTTTGAGCCTGAAGTTCCTAGGAGGGCTCCTAGTGCAAGGTGCTATTTTTAGTCTTTTTTGCTTATATATGGCCTGCCCTATAAATAATAGATGTATGTGTATTTGTGTTGGTGACAATGTATATGCTGATATGTTTTTTTTCATGAGGGGTTAATTTTAATCTGGGATTGAATTTATTTGTGTTTGTTTGAAGTGTTTCTTGATTTGTTTTGTCATGTTTCTTGATTTTTTTAGTGAATACTTTATAACAATCGGTAATTTTTACAAAATAGTGACCTTAAAAGTGAAAGATATAACTCTGGATTTATGCCTTTGTGGTCTTCCATGTATTCGAGTATAACTCTTCTCCTATGTTGGTAGTTTCTTACCCCTTGTATCATTCCTTTTCTCCTTAAAAAACCATGATTAGATTAATGCTCCATGTATAACACAAGACTTAAGTATTCATTTTAGCATGCTCTATGCTAGAGTTAGACTGTTAGTGCTAGTGCAAATGTTGTTTCTTGTTACATAACACAATATGTGTGATTCAATGTATATCAAAGCTCTGTAAAGGAGTTGGTTGTAACTAGCTGGCCCTCTTTAAGAAAAAACACTATCTTGCTTACCTGGGCTATAATTTTCTATTCAAAATTATATTATAGATTAGTTAGAGAGTCAATATCAGCTTACCCTGTAGGCACACAAGCACATTAGTGAACTCAAAATGGAATAAACTCCTTTTACTATTTCCGGTCTAACTAATATGCAACTTTGTAGTTTTTGTAGCTTCGGTTATTTTTTAAAGTTTTTGCTTGTTTACCATGTTCTGTTGAAAGTGGCCGGGTTGATTTGAGTTGGATTAGGCGTCTAGGCTTACAGACTATTCCAAATTACAGGCAACCACATCTAGATTTGTTAAAAAGTGTTGTGCTCACAATATGCGTTTTTTTAATAAGAAAGGAAGAAAAGCATCGGTACTTTGTTGTAGTTGCACTCTTCACATTTCTCTCCATAATTCTATTTCTTTCCAACAACAGATTATACGCATGTTACTTTTTGTTCAGTATGTTTACCACTCTGTTCAGGAGAGTCTTGGAGTCACATTATCGTTTTTTTTTCATCTTTTTTCCTGTCGCTGTCACGTCTAATTTGAAGTTTCCATTTTGTAGCACCACTGTTTTTGGGGTTTCCACAGAATCCATGCAGTTGTCATCTGATCACAGAGGCAACAGTGTCCCCACGATATTGTTGCTGATGCAACAACGTTTATACGCTCAAGGAGGATTACAGGTATCTAAGTTTTTCCTCAATTCTTTTTTTAGCTTTGAATATATTGTATTAGAATATTGGATTGACTTTCATGACTCATTTCTATGCATAATCGTTACTTTTTTTTTATTGATATGCACGCGCAGGCAGAAGGAATATTTTGAATCAATGCTGATAATGGTCAGGAAGAGTTTGTGAGGAATCAACTAAATGCAGGAGTTGTTCCAGTAGGCATAGACGTTCACTGTTTGACTGGTCTCATCAAGGTATTCTACTGTGGAAATCTCGTTTCATTCTTCAGTGAACATTTTTTTAATTTTATGATGTAGTTATAGTGCGAAGGTGATGCTTGGCGTGTCTATTTACCATCTGCTAGGTCACAGATTAAAACCCTGGAAACAGTCTATATTCAAAATCTTTATGTATCACAAGAGTACGGCTGTGTACACTAGGATTTTCCCTAGATCCTGCTGATGTGGGGTGCTAAACCTTTTGCATTGCCTATGACCTTTATGTTTTCATAGTCTTATCACATACGAATATTGACTCGTGAATATAGGACACCTCCATGGGTACATTTTGTAAACTGTAATTGTCATATGGCCAGTTGCCAGCCTGGCCCATAAGAAATGATGCAAGGATTGAGATGCCAAACTTCATTTTATAATTCTAGTTCATTGCAATTTATAAAATGTTTTTTTCGATGAAGTTTTTTGCTTTCACTTCTATTATATATGCTAATCCAAAAGACTAAAATGAAGTTAAGATTACACACTTATTTTGTGTTTGATTGGGAGGAATGAAATTGGTGGGAATAAAATGAAATTTGAACTAGATTATGGGGTAAATGTTCAAAATTTTCATTCCTTCCTCCATTTCAGTCCTAACTATCTAAACTAGAGATTAAACCCCCCAAAAGAAGGAATGCTCCATTCTCAAGTATATTCATTTTAAACCTAAATCTCATCATAGCAAATTTGCACCCACTCATTTTTAACCTATTTATTATATGTACTCATTATATAAAATTACTCCCATGAACAAGTTTTGATCACTTTCTAGTCATTTTGGGGATTATTTAATCCCACCATCTCATATTCTCATTTTATATTATTATTCAACAGAAATAACTAAAAGTTTGATTTAAAGTTAGTCCATGGACGTAGAGGACATTGGCCTAACACAAGCATACTGTGTATATATGTTTATTATTTAAAGCCCATAACTCATAAGGCCCATAGTACGACCCACGCACCAACATATCATCTTTAGTCACACACACACAGTGGGCTCAAATGAGAACTAGTTCGTAGCAGAACTATAATGTTCAGTACGTACAACGTACATAATTTGTGTTTAGTAAACATTTTTTCACTAATTGTTTTTTCCAAACGCATGATTTATTCTTATAATTCTGTTATTTACAGATCCCATGTGTTTTGTTTTTATGGAACATGTGATATTTTTTACAAAAACAAGAAGCGGAGGACTAGTATGTTCTGTACATAACATGTATGTGTTGGGTAAACATTTTTTCACTCAATTTTTTTTTCATTATTGTGTTTGTATTTACAAAACACATGTATTTTGGACAAAAGATGTGATGATGTTTACAAAATAAGGAGTTTTCTTCGAGTTCTCCAAATTAAGTATTTCTCCATAAAACCCAACCCTACACACACACACATTGTATGTATGTATGTAATATAAGGATACCTCTTACATATTATCACCTTTAACTACCTCAGCCACTTCCATTTTTTTTCATATAAGTGATACCTATAAATTTTAGTTGCAGAAAATCCAGGGTACTTAAGACTAAGAGTACCCCTGCTTACTGAGTATCTACGCCCCTGGTTGCAAGATTTCTTTTTAAATCAGTAGTTTTGAACTAATAGTTTGTTCCACATGCTAAATAAAACCTGTCTAGAATCTTAGACCCTCAAACATGTACATAAATTTTTTACGCAATTACTTAAGAAGTCACTTGTGTCATTTTGAATGGTATGTACTTGACCATTGTTCATCTTCTACTGTAGGCATGGTTCAGAAAACTCCCTGCTGGTGTTTTGGACTCGCTATCGTCTGAACAGGTGATGCATTGCCAGACAGAAGAGGATTGCTCTGCGCTTGTGATGCTTCTTCCTGCAACTGAAGCTGCGCTACTGAATTGGGCTGTTAACTTAATGGCTGATGTTGTTCAACAGGAACATTTAAACAAGATGAATGCACGCAATATTGCAATGGTATTTTCACCAAACATGACCCAGGTGAGTTAGTGTCATGCATGCACTTTAAACGTTTGGTTCTTCTTTTCATTTCATTCTTATGGTTTTTTAAGCCAATTCTTGTAGGAATTGTTATGATAATTATCATACATTACTATAGAATATTTTTGGTAACTTGAAAATCAGAGAATTATCTTATTCTTACTTTTTGTGTTTATTTTATGTTTGTCTTTTTTTACACTGCATAAATATATTATGGGGGCCACGATTTTGTTTGATAATAGATTATCGTTAAAGTTCAGCAAAACAGCTAACCTCATGGATTCCCAATTACAGTGAGAGAAGTATTTACAGTAACAAACTACTGTGCATACAGAGTTGGCACCTACATGCTTAAATGGAACTTGTAGTGCGGTGTCTCTTTTTAAGGCCTCTATTCTATTGCTAAGAAGACAATAGTCACATTATATGTCTTTTTTTATTTACCTGAGATTTGCATGATGTTCTAGCGGTGTTTTTTCACTGTTATCTTATTATCTCGCTGATGATGTATTTAGTAATCTGAATTTTGTCATGGAACTAGTGTGGTGCTCCTCCTGCTTGTTATTGCTGAGGTAGAGGTACCATGATTGTTTCTATGCCAGGTGGATACTAGGCTTTCTGAGGGATAAATTGTTCTCATGTTTCTTTTGCTTTTTTATTTTCTGTTATGTGGTAATCTAGGTGTTTGATCATTCAAGACCTCTCTGCGAGTTCTAAGCAGACATTAGTCACATTCGTGTCACCCTTTTTTTTCCTCAAAAACCCGAGATGGCCAGATTTGAATTATGTTCTACTCACCTTTTTTCTCGTTTATATTTTAATCTCGCTGATGATGTATTTAGTAATCTGAATTTGGGCATGGACTTTGCTAGACTGGTGCTCCTGCTTGTTATTGTAGTGGTTGAGGAACCATGATTTTTTCCATGCCAGGTTGATACTAGGCTCTCTGAGGGATATGTTTTTTTTGTATTTCTTTTACTTTTTTTTATTTATAATTTTCTGTTATGTGGTAAATTGGATGTTTTTTATCATTCAAGGCCTCTCTGGTAGTTCTAAGCAGATATTAGTCGCGTTTATGTCGCTTTTTTTATCCTTTTCAATTACCCGGTATTTGTATGATGCTCTACATTTGTTTTTTTCCTGTTATCTTCTTATCTCACTGATGATGTATTTAGTAATCTGAATTATGGCGTGGACTTGCTAGACTGGTGCTCCTGCTTGTTATTGCAGTGGTTGAGGAACCATGATTGTTTCAATGCCAGGTGGATACTAGGATTTCAGAGGGACAAATCTTTCTTGTATTTCATTTACTTTTTATTTTCTTTTTTGTGATAATTTAGGCATTTGATCATTCAAGGGCCTCTCTTCTGCTTGGTATAAGCAGACATTAGATCAATATATGTTTTTTTTTTCCAAATACCCAAGATGTGCATTATTTTTAACTTGGGTTTTTCCCTGTTATAATATTATCTCACTGATGATATATTTAGTAATCTGAATTTTGGCATGCATTTGCTAGACTGGTGCTCCTCCTGCTTCTTGTTGCAGTAGTAGAGGAACCCTGATTGTTTCCATGCAAGGTGGATACTAGGCTTTCTGATGGATAAATCGTTCTTGTATTTCTGTTGCTTATTTTCTGTTGTGTGGTAATTTAGGTGTCGCCTTTATTTCTTTTTTAATACCCGAGATTTGCAAGATGTTCTACTGGTTTTTCCCCCTGTTGTCCTCTGATCTCGCTGATGATGTATTAATCTAAATTTTGACATGAACTTGCTAGACTGGTGCTCCTCCTGCTTATTATAGTAGTGGTTAAGGAATCATGATTGTTTCCATGCCAGGTCGATATAGAGGGATGATCGTTCTTGTGTTTCTCTTACTCCTTTGTTTTCTGTTATGTGGTAATTTAGGTGTTAAATCATTCAAGACCTCCCTGCTAGTACAAAGCAGGCATTGGTTACATCATACATGTATATGACCCTTTTTTATGCAAGTACTGGATATTTGCATGATGTTCTACTTGTGTTTTTTCCTTGTGTTCGTATTATCTCGCTGATGATGTATTTAGTAATCTGAATTTTGGCATGGACTTGCTAGACTGGTGCTCCTTCTGCTAATTATTGCAGTGGTAGAGGAACCACGATTGTTTCTATGCCAGGTGGATACTAGGCTTTCTGAGGGACATGTTCTTGTATTTCTTTTACCTTTTTATTTTCTTTTATGTGGTAATTCTGTTGTTTGAACATTCAAGGCCTCTCTCCTGCTAGTTCTAAGCAGACATTAGTCACTTTCATGTCGCTTGTTTTTTTCCCATCCAAATACTCGAGATTTGCATAATGTTTGACTCGTTTTTTTATCTCACTGATGATGTATTTAGTAATCTGAATTTTGGCATGGACATGCTAGACTGGTGCTCCTGCTTGTTATTGCAGTGGTAGAGTAACCATGATTGCTTCCATGCCAGGTGGATACTAGGCTCTCTGAGGGATTAAGAGTTCCTTTGTCTTTTACTATTTTATTTTCTATTATGTGGTAATTCTGGTGATTAATCATTCAAGGTCTCTCTGCTAGTTCTACTCGTGTTTTCTTATTGTTGTGATATTTGCTCGCTGATTCTACTTGGAGATCTGAATTTTGGCATGGACTTGCTAGACTGGTGCTCCTGCTTGTTATTGCAGTAGTAGAGGAACCATGATTGTTTTCATGTCAGGTGGATAGCAGGCCCTCTTGGGGGATAAATAGTTCTTACATTTCTCTGTCTTCATTTATTTGCTGTTATGTGGTAATTTAGGTGTTTGGTTGGTTCAGATAGTGCTTAGTCAGATATTTTGTTCCACTGCAATAATGTTCCTATTTCACCTGCTTGCAGATGGTAGATCCGTTGACTGCACTGATGTATGCTGTACAATTCATGAACTTTCTCAAGGCACTTGTTACCAAAACACTCAAAGAAAGAGAGAGTTCCGTAGTAGAAGCATCCCCATTTTCACATGTGGACCCTTCTGACAAGAATGGACACCAGGGTCCTTTACAATTGTGCCTTGAAAAAACTGCTGAAGAAAATGAAGTAAAAGAACAGTCCTTCATTGCTGAAGATCCTCATTCAGAAACTGCATGTGACTTTAATTACACAAGGAATATCAGCGATGAAGAACATCTCAGTTACACTATCACTGAGGAGTCTGATGGGGGAAGATATGTTGACACTTCTAGTCGTATTTCCTCTGTCGATAATACACCAGAATCAAGCTTATCCAGTCCCGCAAAGTTCCAGGTTGAAGATACTGCTCAAGCAAGTGTAGTAGGTCAGTCAAGTGAATCAAATTACAGTAGCAAGATTTCTGAAAAGATGAATGGCCAACAAATTGTGGTTCAATCCCTGGGATCCATTGATAGCAAAGGAATTAGCAGTCTGAGCAGAGACGACTCCAGGTCAGAGCGAATCGAAGCCTGGAGATGAACAAACGTAAGCATTGTTGTTGCCCTGACCAATTCAGTGATGAGATTGAATCGATCTTAATTTTACGAGTCTGCGTTGGACTAAGTATTTGTCGATTTTATGGTGTTTTAATGGCATTAAGTGACCTGCCCTATGCCATATTCTTATATTAAATTTAAATATATCTCTGGCAATACACTACTTTCAAACAACTTAATCTAGGGCCTCTAGGCAACTGGAAGTCTGGAGTGTGAAATAATTGTGGTGTATGTGAATATAGTTTGACATATATGTTTACTGAAAGCCCTTTTGCACATTAACTGTAACTTTTGACAGGGTTTATATGGGGTTATGGTACTAATTCATGAATTATGACATAACAATGACACCTTGGTAATATATCCAAGATACTTTGTAATTTAGTGAAATTGTCATGTGGAATGTTATATGGTATGTACAACACTAATAAGCATGTAAGTTTATTTTTTTAGATAATTTTTTGTAGTTGGACATGTTTTTAGGATATGTATTTACTAAAGATGAGAAAAGCTGCGAATTTCAAATTCTAGTACCTTAATTACAACTGTATTAAATTAGGTTCAATATTAAGATAAATTTGCATCTTTTTTTTCATGTTAAGATAATAATAACCATTGATCCTTATCCTATTCCAAATAAATAGCACCTTCTCTCTACTCCTTTCTAAGCTATTAATTCTTCCATTCTTTTTCCGAGTATCCCTCCTCAATACTCTCTCAAAAACACTTATCTATTCCATTCAACTCTTTTCTTATATTTGTTTGTCCCTCTTATCATCCCACATAGGATAATAAACTGAGGCAAGCCATGGCAGCCTGCGAAAGCCTTCAACACATATATGACAAGCCATTACATTTGAAAACTCATCAAAAACCTCTTCAAGTATCTGTATGTTTTGGAGATGATTCATCTTCATCAATGTCACCATTGTCATCTTCTTCATTTTCTCCATCATCTTTTTCGTCATCCCTGTCCTCATCTTCATCATCATCCTTTTCATTCCCCATAAATTCTGAGCCTCCAAAAATTAGAAGACATCATAATCGCGGTGATAGCTTTGTTTCCATGAGTTCCGAAAGTTTATCAATATGCACTGAAAATCTTGGACTTGAAAGCTGTGAGGGTGTTGAGATCTCCATCAACAAAAGTAACAATGACTTGAAAAAACAAGTGGTTTCAAGGAGAAACCTTATAAGACATAGATCAAATGAGTTTTTATACGACTCAAAGCATACATTTAGCGCGTACATATCCAATGGAGAACCAAGGATATCAAGAATCACAGGTGACGAGATACCTCCACCTATATCTTCTATTGCTAGAAATGGAAAGCCTTGGGTATGTTTCAAGTCTTATAGGAATAATGGGAGATTTGTTCTCAAGGAGGTGAGAGTTCCAAGTAAAGAACTGTTGCATTCGCGTCGAGAAGATGGACGTTTGAAGCTGCAGTACATTCAATCAGATGAAGAAACTGTGGATGAATAAAAGTTAGAGAAGAAATAAGGAGATGATTACGAAGGTTATGATTATAATCAGGCAGTGAAGATTATGAAGGAACATGTGTATGTGTTTGTGCACAAACACATGATGAAGAAAGTAGTGGTGAGAAGAAGTATATTGAGGAGGCAGATGAGGTGAGCTTTGACAGATTAGGGTATTCTTTGTTTTGTTCATTGTTTTTATGTGTTTGGTTCCTTCCTTTTTTATCCATCTACTATTGTCTAATTGTACTTATATGTAAACATAATTAGGATGAAAAGAATTATAAGAATGATTGTTTTTCCAGAAAAATTGTCATTTTGGTATGACACCTGAAATTACATCAAATTTTGAATTTTTAAAATTCCAACATCAGTCTTATACTCATTCATTCAACTTTACTTTTAACAATAATATAAGATTTGAAGTGCAAGAAAAATACTTTTGGTATGAATATATTGAAGCATATTTTAAATGTAGTGTAATTTTTACACCATTTTAATATAAAACAGGCTGAAAATATACACATATTTATAATATGGTGCGGGGAAAGGAGCGTCTATGAGGCTCCAAAATTTTTCATTTTACCTGCAACTCGAAACAATGTACAATGGATGCCCCTAATATACCTAAAGAACATATTTGCCCAAAATATTTTATTACATAAGCTCAGTAATCAGTTTGTATAAACTTTCAGAAAAGTGCAATCATGTTCACCGGACTCATAAATAATATTTTCCCAGTAAAACTGTGTGGGAGTCTTATGCATAAAAAGACATTCAATTTACATAACTGATAACATGAGTTTTCAACGGCTAGTCACTAACTGCTAGTCCTAAAAATAAGGCACTACATGAAAAACAACTACATGATCTACAACTTCTACTAATTGTACAACTATCACTAATTTTATATTAGTAGAATTATACTCCATCCGTCCCACCCATTTGTTTACGTTTCGGAGAGAAGGTCCGGCACGCATTTTAAGGTGCATATAAATTATAGTTCCATAACTTATTTTTAATTTTTTTTCTAAATAAAAAATAAATAAAAATAAGTTATGGAACTATACTTTATATGCACCTTAAAATGCGTGCCGGACCTTCTCTCCGAAACGTAAACAAATGGGTGAGACGGAGGTAGTATTAACTAAGAAATAAAAATAAACATCTAAATTCTAGCATAACAATGTTGCAGCAACTCAAGCACAATTTCAACACTCCTCCTTACTTTGGTTGCTGCAAACTCCAAGCTTCTCTCTAAGAAACTCAAACTTACTTCGGGGTAGAGCCTTTGTAAATATGTCAGCTAGTTGAAGATCAGATTTGCAATATTTTAGATCGACTAATCCTTCTTTTTGCACTTCTTTGATAAAAAAACAACTTGACGTTGAAGTGCTTAGTTTTACCATGAGAAACATGATTGTGCGAGATAGTAATTGTTATTTGATTATCAACAAATACCTTTGTCGGTCCTTTTTGTTGCATATTCAAATCCAATAATACTTTTCGCAACCACAAAGCCTTATTTACAGCAGCACCAGCAGCAATAAATTTAGCTTCTGCTGTTGATTGTGTTGCTGTTTTCTGCTTCTTGCAACACCACGATAACACACTTGAAATCAACTAAGAACAATAACCACTTGTGCTTTTCATGTCATCAAGTGAACCATCCCAATCACTATCTAAATAGACTTGTAAAATATAATTTTGATATGCCTGAAACTTGATTCCATAATCCAATGTCCCTTTCACATATCTAAGGACTCTTTTCGCAGCTTTAAGATATATTTCAGTTGCACAATTTGTATACCTTGATAAAAGACTTACAGAATGCAGTATATCAGGTCTTGTAGATGTGAGATACATCAAGAAACCAATTAGACTTTTGTAGAAACTTTCATCGATTTTCTCAGCTTCGCCTTCTTTCATCAGCTTCTTGTTTTGAGACATTGGAGTATCGACACTCTTGCAATCGTCAATTCTGAATTTGCTAAGGATTTCCTTAGCATACTTTTGCTGAGAAAATAAAAACTTCTCCTTTTTTCTACTTTATTTCCATTTCCAGAAAATAAGTCATCTCTCTCAAATCTGTCATCTCAAAGGTTTGTTTAATATCTTCTCTGAACTGTTTCACAAGTTCTTTGTTGCTTCTTGTAATCAATAAGTCATCCACATACAATGAAACAACAACAAAACTAATTTTATCACCTTTGATGTAAAGAGTAGCTTCATTTAAGAATTTTTTTTAAAGTCGAGTTGCATCAAGTACTCATCGATTCTGCTATTCTAAGTTCTAGGCGTCTGCCTCAGGCCATATAAGGCTTTCTTAAGCAAGTACACATAATCTTCTTTTCCTTTCACAATAAATCCTTCAGGCTGCCCAGCGTAAATCTCATCCTCTAAAATGCCATTCAAAAATGCTGATTTAACATCAAGATGATAGATTTTCCAACCCTTTTGAGCAGCTATAGCAAGTAACAACCTGATTGTATCTAGTCTCGCAACAGGAGAAAATGTGCCAGAAAAATCAACTCCAAAAACTTTAGCATAGCCCTTAACAACAAGTCTAGCTTTATGCTTGTTGATTGAGCCATCTGGATTTAACTTTGTTCGAAATACCAACTTCATTCCAATCACTTTCTGATCAGTTGGTCTTTTGACTAAGGTCCAAGTATTATTTTTCTCTATCATCTTGATCTCTTCCTTCATTGCAGCAATCCATTCTGGATTTTTCTTAGTTTCCCAAAAACTAGCAGGTTCAAGTATAGCAAAATTACATTTTTGATAAATATCATAAAGAGATCTCATACCTCTAACCGGAATATCATCAACTAATTCATCTTCATTAAGCTGCAATTTTGGAACTTGATTTGGAAACAAGACTAATTTTTCCTTCCAATCCCATTCATCATTCTCCATAAAATGCACATCCCTACTTATTAAAATTTTCTTGGTGTTTGGTTGGAATATTCTATAAGCAAAATTAGAATGTGTGCTATAGCCAATAAATACCCCTGTCTCTGCTTTTTTTTATCAAGTTTATCCATTTTAATTTGAGGAACATAAACAAAGCATAAACATCCAAATACTTTCAAATCTTCCAAAGAGGGTTTGCAACCATACCAGACTTCGTAAGTAGTTTTTCCGGCTATAGCTTTTGTAGGCAGCCTGTTAAGGAGATAGATAGGAGTGTGTGTAACTTCCGCCCAATATTCTCTTGGAAAATTCTTTTCAAACATCAAACATCTAGACATCTCTGTTATGGTACGATTCTTTCTCTCGCTAACTCCATTTTGTTGTGGAGTATATGGAGTCGTGAGTTGATGTTCAATTCCTGCCTCTTCACAAAAAAAATTGAATTGATCTGAAGTATACTCTTTACCATTATCATATCTCAATACTTGGATTTCATGTCCACTTTACTTTTCAATCCATTGCTTGAATTTCCAGAAAATACCAGCGACTTCTGACTTGAATTTAAGAAAATAAATCCAGCACATTCAAGTATAATCATCAATGAAGATCAGATAATACCTACTTTCATTGAGTGATGGAGTTTTGCGAGGCCCAGCAACATCAATGTGTATCAACTGCAGCTTTTCATTGGCTCTCCAAGTTGATTGCTTGAACGGAAGTCTAGTTTGTTTTCCTTGCTGGCAGACTCTACAATTAGATATTTCAGATTCAAGGCAAGGGAGACCTTGAACTAATTCATTTCTTTGCAGATTTACCACAACTGTATGATTGAAGTGTCCAAGTCGCTTATGCCAAATTTCTACATTGACTTTTGTTACAGAAAATGTTGCTTGCTCCTCCTCTAATGGATCAAGTGTGAAGCTCTTTGCCTTCATTTTCACTTTGAATACATCATTATCCTTTGCATCTTTGATTACACATTGATTTGTTTCAAAAATAACTTTGAAACCTTTTTGTGTCAACTGAACAACACTCAATAAATTTTGACTGATATTAGGCACAAATAACACATCTTTGATATATTTTGTACATGAAATACTTTCAATCGCCACTGTGCCTTGTCCCTTGACCGCAATGTATTCTCCATTTCCAATCTTCACTTTGGAAGCCATTGAAGTGTCAATATCTTTAAAAAATTTGCGATCATATGTCATATGATTGGTACAACCACTGTCAATCAACCACTTCTCACTTGAATGACTCGTTGCAAAGCAAGAGGCTACAAAGAGTTGCCCTTCTTCATCATCATCAGTCATGTCATCCACATGTGCAAGATTCTTTTGCTCTACTTCCACTTGCGGCATTGTGCCAGTCTTACAAATTCTTTGATGGTGTCCCATTTTCTTACATTTTTCACATTGTTGGTCCTTTTTCATTTTTCATTCATTGTTCTCTTTGAATTGATTGAACTCTAGCAAGTAATGCACCTTCGACAAACCCTTCTGACCTCATAAGCCTACGTTGTTCTTGGGCCTGCAACGCATTCATCAATTCTGCCAAATTGATTTTGGAGAGGTCTTTAGTGTTTTCTAATGAAGAAATAGTACCTTCATCTTTCAGGAATAGTAATAAGAATTTTTTGAACTATTCTAGAATCTGGAAATTCAGAACCAAGTTGATAGAGTATATATTTATATAGATTTTATATAAATATATTCCTCATATTTATTATATTTTACATTAATTGGATGTTTATTAATTAGATTTTAATGTTTTATTATAGGAAGCAAGGAAATCCCAAACTTGGAAGAATTGGAGATTAAAGAGTCCAATTTGGAGATAAATTAGAATTAAATTCGGAATTGATGGGCTGCGCATACACGATTCACTATTTGGGTCATAACTTGAGTTCTAGAAGTCAGAATTGGGTGATTTTACAGTCCACGCGAAGATAATAGAAAAATCTATAATTTAGAGGTGGCCCAATAAACATATTTCAAGTGGAGCAGCCCAGAAACAGGCCTGGACAGATGACTACGAATGTTCTATTACAATTCTATCTCGTTTAGGAAAGCGAGTCTTGTTTTTCTTGGAAACTATTAAAAACACTTATATATTAGGGTTTGTAAAATAATTAGTAGCGGCCGTGGATTATCTAGAGTGAGAATCAGAGAGAAAACTTGGAGAGAGAACTTGAGCAAGGATTGAAGGGATTCACTCCAAGTTCAAGAGATTTTGTCAAGTTGTATTTTCTTAACTCAATACTCTTGTAACCATGGTTTTCAGTATTAATATATGTTTGTTTTCTTTCTTTGCTATGAGTAACTAATTCTCTAATTTGGGGATTAGGTAGTATTCATTGGTTTGCGATGTTTGTTTAATATTGTATTGTGATTTCTCTGTTTTGCTAATCTGTCATACTGTGCTTAACACAATTATGGGAGTAGCTAACCTTTAATTGTATCTGTAGGGATTATTAATGAATCGGGAGAGGAATTGTAATTCTAGTTCATGATATGATAGACATAAGTCAAATATTTAATTGGGAGATTAATATGAGACTTATGAGACTGAAAATCCTTGGGTCTTGATAACTTATAGTTGTACATTAATTGATCATGAGAGTGACGGTTAAGACATAATTGTAAGTATTATATTGTATCTTGGAAGAGAACATTATAAACTTTAGAAGGATTGTTTTTAGCAGAGTAAGAGACTTGTATGTCACAATTGATAGACATTCATCAATGCCAATGAAGAACCCTATTTCCTGGATTGCTTTTTATCATCGTTAATTTAAGAATTTTATTTGCTTATTAGTTTAATTTAGTTTATAAACAAAAACCCAAAAATCATTCTTCTCACTTCTAGATTATAAGAGATAATATACTTGAAATTGATATTGATAACAGTCCTTCCCTGCGAACGATACACTACTCAAATACTCGACAACACAAGTAACCTTACTTTGTTTACAACACTAAGCAACTTGCCACAATACTCTTTCACAGTCTCGGAATCCTTCATCTTGTGGAGTTCAAACTCTCGAATTAGATTCAGAGTTTTCATTCCCTTCATTTTCTCATCCCCCTCATACTCATTTTTTTAGAAAATTCCATATTTCAAAAGCTGATTTCATCATCATGATTCTCACAAATATTTCAGCAGAGACAGCAGCAAATAACGTTGCTCTTGCCTTCAATTTTCTGGTTTTCTTCTCCTTGTGCCACTTAATCTGCGCCATGGTTGGATTACTGGGTAATTGAGGAACTTTGTAGTCCTCATCCACTACTTCCCACAAGTCATTTGCCTCATAGATGAGCCTCCATTCTTGCTGCCCAAACATGATAATTATCATCATTGAAAACTAGTGGCGTTAGTGCAGTAAAAGGAGTTTCTGGATCCATTGCGTAAAGATGAAAATTTCAATCACAGGTCACTCAAGAAGAGGGCTCTGATACCAATTTGTTGGAGTCTTATGCAGGAGAAAACACAAATAATTTTCTATGAAAAGACATTCAATTTACATAACTGATAACATGAGTTTTTAACGCAAAAATATCAACGGCTAGTCACTAACTCCTAGTCCTAGAAATAAGGCACCACATGAAAAATAACTGCATGATCTGCAACTTCTACTAATTGTACAACTACCACTAATTTTATATTAGCATAATTATATTAACTACGAAATAAAAATAAACATCTAAATTCCAGCATAACAATGTTGCAGCAACTCAAGCACAATTTCAACAAACTGAGACAACACAAAGGGAAATTGACTAATTATACGGGGTGAACAACTTTTGAGATCGGAATGGTGGATCATACAAAGATGAAACACTGCTCCCTACATGGTTTCACATTTATTATCGTCACCATATGAGAAACCAGGAACTTGGAATTAAGTTCAGGTGCATGTGGTTTGCCATGCAACCTATCATTTTCACTTAATTGTGAACCTCTTCTGATTTCTTGGATTTGAGATACCACCCCAGCGCACCAAAAACTGTGACAACTCCAGCAATAACACCATAGTTACGGGATCCACTGCCACTGGTTGATGTTGACCTCTGACTACTGGCTTGTGCGTTATGTACAGATCCTGAGCCTCCCGAGACTCCTGCTGGTTTTCCCTCTGGTTTGGCATTCTGAAGACAAACATTTTCTATTTAGAGAAAGGAAGAGAAGTCAAGAATAGTTCTTTTTATCTTAGCCAGACTCTCTCTACATGCTATCAAATGAAAAAACAGCAATTTGAAGAACCGACTTCTTGGATACTTAGTACTTTAATTAACGGAACATTGTTAATAAAACAGCAATTATTGCTCAATATATAACAACAGTGTGATCAAGTCATCTTTATCGTGCTGACTTTACAAATCATACAACTAGAACGAGGTTCTCTTTTAGTTTGGGATCTTGAAGACATTAATCCCCACAAAAGTTTGTCAAAAGGTTTGTTTATTACCTGCTTCATCGTCAGCACAAGTGCACAACTCTCAACTGACGCATATAATTAGTGAACTTGGATACACAATATTTGTTTTTCGAGTGCTTTTTTTATGAGAATATGTATACTGCTCTTATTTTGTGTGTGTTAATGGTTCATATTTCATCAATCAGTTCAAAAACACAAGCAAGGAGCATATTGAGATGAATAATTTCTCATGTGTCTTTGCCTCAATCGCCTATTTTGTTCACAATCCTGGATGCTACAACACGCTTACCCCCAAAAATATGTATAAAGCACAAGCAGAAATTAAAAAACATGGTTACACCTAAAAAGGAGATAATGTGGTATGAACATACCTTGTGTGCGAGCTTTTCCAATTTCTCCTTTTCAGTTTTCTGCATTTAGGAAAAGTGAATTTACTTAACAAATTGAAACCAGCTCATCTCAGAATTCAATCATGCTTATGTGAAGTCTAATCCTTACTCTAGGAAGAGCAAAGTTTTTAAACACTGGAATTGTGATAATGCTACTACAACTTGCATCTCACATGCTTCAAGGGAAGACTAGATACACCACCAGATGGCAAACACCAGCAGCAAGAATCATCTTTAATAAGCCTTTCTAAATTAAACCGTTTTCTTCGTGTGTGTGTCACCCTAACATATTTTAACACACGACTCAAGTTGGTAAATATGTCTCACTTGTACCCAACTTGCAAATGATGTGGCAAAACATCTCCCTACCAAGACCCTTTCGTGATAACATCTACTAACTATATATCATGAATATAAACCATACAAGATGGCGTTCATGGTCTAAAATAGAAATCTTATATGACAAGGTTTATCCATCCAAATGCTAAACAAAAAGTACAGATATCGAAAAGCAAGATCAAGAATACTTTGACTTAATGATAAAGTAGTAAACATATTTCATGACAGGAAAGTATAAGACTACCTTGATAAATATATTCTCAGCAGCCTTTTCCTCCTCACTTAGTACTTTTCCGCCACTGGAAAGCCTACGAGAAACATATCTAGTAGCAATTCTCAATGTCATGGTTGCTTTCCTGCAAATAAAACAGGAAGAAATAAGTTCTTGTCCCAAGTAATATAATTGAGTATCACCACAAATTTAATATAATTGAGTATCGCCACAAATTTTTTCAGAATAATATTTCTGCTGGCCTGAATGATAATTGATTTATATAATAAAATTAAAGTACATATCTGACTTTCTGTATATGTTCGTCAGTCTTACTTGGATAGGCTGCTTGTCATCATGGTCTCTATAATCTATTTTCGCATATAGGCAACTAATTTGTCATTGCTTGAATGATTGACTGCTATTTAGTGATTTATAATTGTACATTTGTACGTGACTTACACACTGTTGAAAGATTTAACTAGTTGAAAGCCAAGCACGAACTATATGTATGATGATTACAATTTGGCAAGGGGAAGTGCATTTTGCCCCGCTCGCCAGTCGCCTCAAGAGGAGCCTAGTTATTTCACAAGTTATAAACAAAAAGATTTAATAGACTCGCTTGGCTCAAACTTTAGAAGTGTCGAAAAAAAATATATGAAGCAGCCTAACTATAGTCTTCCTGGAGTACAGAAGATGGTGCTTTAACTGTTCTGTCGCATAAAACAGTCACAACAATTCACCTGCACTCTTTATGATTAAAGAGCAAAGGTGAATCTTTTTCCATATTGACCAGGTAATGATCGAATCATTACATCTTAGTAGGGGTGCTAATTCCGGGCCATGTTCATGTTCGTAAACAAGAATATATTGTGTTATTTTACAACTTACTAAATACAATTAAAATGAGTATATAAGCTTAAAGCTGAATAAAATTCCAATAAACGAGACATTTCCTGTTATATTTAGCCTAATTGATTTGTGTTGTGTCATTTCCAGAATTTGTATCTATAATTTCCAGATTGAATGGGTAGTGTCAGACATTGTCACGACATTCGATTAATAGTCATAACTTCAGCGACTACTAAGCACGTTCAACCGATTGAGTCTTGCTGAAATAATTACTAAATCATTATAAAATTAGCCAATAGGTACCAAACCAGCAGATCAAAACCTTAAATGGCACCCCATTATATTCTCAAGAATCATATGTATACAGTGAAGAAAGCACAACTCTACATGTAGGGGGGGTGCGTGCACCAATGTCAAAGTACTTGAAACATAGTAACATATACAATGTAACACAACACATAAAAAACCAAACAATTTTCGGTCAAAATCACAAGAAACATACTCTAATACATACTATAAACCATGATTAAGACAGACCCACATAAGTAACTCAGCATATACACACCTGATGCAGTTAGGGGGGAAGAAATGAAATGAGAGAGATTGGCACAGCAATTTACAGTATAAGCAAGTAATTGTGTTTGTGGGTTTGGTCAAACTCAAATAAATAGTAATGTACCTGCAAAGTAGAATCTTATTACCATTTCATAGCTTCAGATATCATGTAATGCATTTATCTACTCTAAAAATAGAAAATAATACTCCTATATTTTAAATTTTGTTTTATTTTTCTTTCCATAAGCAATCTAACATTCTTAATTAGTTTTCTACATATTATTGAACTCCATTTGCGTTTAAGTGTAAAATGTGCAAACTAGGTAATGCTGAAAAATACGTGTATCAACACATTGTTTTATTGAGCTTTGAAGACTGAAACCAATTAAGTTTAGAGGAGATTAGGCTAAATTATCCAATTGCTAAAACACGATGATTCTTCTTGCTCATCAAATCTACCTAATTATGCATTAAGCAAGAAAATTATAACTATCAATATAGTTCGTCTTTTTAGAAATGATCACTGGCATAAATTTAAGTACTTAAAAACGACCAGTAAATCTGTTGAAACTCGAATTCTTATTCCCTGGCTATACTACAAGAATAGGAACCTGCCCATACAAAGCTATAAAACAGTCACATAACTTTATAAACAAACAAGAAGATCAAACCAAAAAAAAATACACATCCTTAAAAGAGTTCATATAAATTCCCAGCAATGCAGAAGTGGCCTAAAAGATGTATATTTTGGATCCGAAAATACTCCTCACTGCAAATATCCTTGGGCATGAAAAAAAGGGGTTGGTCCCACGGACCAAACTACACATGTACAGGCAACATCATGTATTCACTACATGATGTTCTTCCTAATTATCCTCTACTTTGCGTTTCTTTCCAGATTCCTTTCCGATAGAGGGTCCTGACCTTTTCACCGCATTTTTCTTCTTGAACTCTGTACAGAAAAAGGGATTATGGTTAGCAATCGACAGTCTTCTGTAATATTATAGCAATAAAAGCTTTACTATAATTCTACAAACAAAATTGAGGTTTATCACTTTTTCCTCCAAGTCTCAAACACATTACCTAGGTCCTCACATGTTGAAAAGAATAGTGAAGACCTATTTCCTTCTTTTTCCATGGCATCTTTTGCTTCAAAATTGTTCTTGCTTACATTTATTGACTAAGATCATTGAAATTTAGTCGGTTTTCTCTAATGTTTAAAGAAATTATAGCACAATACACGGGGGTACAATTGTCAAATGCAGATATAAACTTTATATTCACAAAATTGCCACTCCACATATATACTAGAAACTGTCCTAACCTTAGGTCACCCTCAAGAACATTATTCTCAATTTATAAAATAGGTTAAAGCATCATAGGTAATCGACCACCAATCGTGCATTTAATTTGTTTCCATTAAAGTTTATGCTGAAGCTGTAACTATTTACTAGAACAACCCTACCCTGCCCCTTTTATATCTAGCAAATACCACATTAGCAATTCTTCTCAGTACCAAATTAGAACTACCATATTGGAAGTTCTACATGATCGACGTATATCATGTATCCTTCACATGGAACCATAATGAAAATATATGCAAGGAGATCCTAGCAAGGGAAGTGTTAAATGGTACTTAACAGATGAAGCAGAGATATTAGATTACTGTGGCCGGGCTTTTACAGTTCAGAACATTTCATTTCAACCTCGTTATTTGATCACTGGAAATGTAAGACTAGCATCTTGAAAACATAATGCAAAAAATGTGATTATAACATTAAAACTTGTAGAGGTCCATTGTAATTCTTCCAGTATAGGTTTAGTAGACCTCGTAACTTGTTGCAAAATTAAGCAACCTAGAGATAATTATATGTATATAGCAAGAAAAAAGGACCGAGGGTAATCTATTATAAAGACGTGATCAATCAAACGTATTAACATTGTATGACTCTTAATGGTTGGTGAGGTGAAAAATTGTCAATTCATTTGGCTTCTCGGAGATAAATTAATTACGATTTTGACAAGACAACATGTGATTATAGGAGAGACTTGTAGTTGGTCATTTCAATCCTAAACCTTCACAAATTTGGGCTTTCGTATCCGCAACTAAAAAAATCATCAACGCTGGAGTTACCCTAATAAACCTAATAATCAATTTCGCGTTGATTCTTAGAGGGAATCACATATAGTCTTTTATTGATATGTGTTGTGGAATTATAAGATGAGGTGGGATTGTTGGAGTGCTGAACCTAGGCTTGTTAGCCTGAAGAAAGACCACACCATTTGATATGTTATTGTTAATTTTCAGCTGTTGAAAATTTGACTATAAGGCCAAATACAACAAGATTGTGAAATTGTACCGGTGAATTTGAAGGTATTTGCAATATATGAGTATATGCAGCGGAGGAAAAGTGTCAATTTACCTAGAATACCAAGGGTAGAAATGATTCCACTAAGAGAAGCTGTCATTTGGTTGACAGTGATAGAAATGGATTCATCATAACAAATCTAGGTCTTTCCTTGGGAAGAGGAAACCTAAGCATTCCATAAGCAAACGTGGGAAAGAAAATTGCAATTAAAAGAGAATCTGAGGAGGAGTTGGAGAGTACTCGGTTGACAGCCAGAACACATAGGGTCGAGCAACGCATCAGCAACTACATATATCTTCGAATTTTTCATTCATGGGCTTTCTTGATTTGTATAAAGCTAAAAGACAACAAATGCTACAGTATATTGGCTTTAGTATGATGCCATTAATGCATACATAATCCACTATACTTCTCGAGATGGGAAAGGAATAAGGATTATGTAAAGAATAACAGTATTTCTGCTTTTTTCCTTCATAGATGTGGCCAGATTAAGCTTAACAAGAGGCAAACTCATCTAATTTCTTGTATAAACAGACATGTAGTACATGATAACAGTTTTGTAAAATTTATTAGCACTGAAGTATTTCTTCCTTAGTGCTAGAAGCTTAAGCAGAAGTCTACATGCTTAACTTTCAAGTGAATGTAAATTTGCATAAGGAGTAAGATGGAAAATGAGAGGATTGCTAACTGTAATTAAGGGTTAAATGACTTATTCATAATCACACTCGCACTCATCTTGAAAGTGGGTCACTGAACTCAAAAAACTTGCACGTGAATAACTGAACTAATATAAACTTGCAATCGACTAACTGAACTAATAAAAACTTGAAATCAACTAACTGAACTGATCATCAACTTGCAACTGGGTAATCGAAGTCAAAAGGTTATAAAATATCACATATTGAGAGATATTATGAGAGGGAGAGAAGGGGGTTGAGTTCAGTTTTGTAGAGCTGTCAAACGGATAATCGGATAATTCGGATACGGATCTGCCTATATCTGAATCCGAATCCGAAAATTTGAATCTGTATCTGAATCCGAAATATCTGGAAAAAATATATGTATAATAATTATATATATCTTATTAAAAATATATTATTTAAAAAAATAAATATATAAATATATATTATAAATTGAACATAAGAAAATATATATTTATATTATATATTTTTCTATATAATATATATATATATATATATTTGGATTCAGATATTATCGGATACGGATATGCCCATATCCATATTCGTATCCGAAATCATCGGATTCGGATACGAATAATATTCACGTTATTTTGAATACGAATACAGATGTTTCAAACGGATATCGAATAATTCGAATATTTTGACAGCCCTACAGTTTTGTAAGTTGTAAGGTTATTTTTGTTCAGTACCCCGGTTGCAAGGTTATTTTTGTTCAATACCCCAGTTGCAAAGTTATTTTTGTTCAATACCCCAGTTGCAAGTTTTTATTAATCTAGGAATGTAAATGCAAGTTGGGGTTGAGTTTAGTTTTGTAAGTTGCAAGTTCCGTTTTTATTTTGTTAGTGATGTTAACGACAGTTACCTATATGCAAGTTTTAATTACTTGAGTTATGTAAATGCAAGTTTTTTGAGTTCAGTGACTCACTTGCAAGGTGAGTGCGAGTTTAATTATGAATAAGTCATTTAACCCCAGTTTAATTATGAATAAGTCATTTAACCTCTGTAATTAATATGTGTAGGCTATTATAAATGGGAGTGAGGAATGGTTATTTATTTTAAAGTTGAAAGAAATGGATTATTATGAATGGTGTTAGTTAAGACTTCAAACTAAGTTGTAAAATGGACAAAGGAATGAATATTATGATTAGTTAACAAATTCAAGCGACCTAAAGATTATTTCAAAGATGTCTTGAGGAGTTACTGAGGCTAGGACTCGAGTCATAACTAAAAGTCTTAACTGTTTCATGTGATATTGCTGAGTTCAAATGCTGGATAAAGCAATGATGCAACTTGTGTACTTGTAAACTAATCCGCTCCCATTTCACCTTTTCTAAAGAGCAAACAAACTGAAAAAGAATGGTTTAAATGTTTTCAATATTAAACAAGACCAAATACATTCAGTTGTGTATTAACAGTGCAACAAGGAATAAATTGAGGCATTGAGGTGAAGTATACAAAGAATTGAAGGTAATGGCGATAAATGAGTATATAATTTTGTCAGCGTAAGTCATACGCAGGTGGATGTGTATACATCCGTGGCAATAAGACAAAAGTGTAATATTATGAAAAAAAATGTGAAATTGCATAATTTTAAATGGATTGGCAAACAGCCTGTCATCAATAATAAGTTGACGCCAAGATCCTTACATTTGTTAATATTGCTGGGTGGCAGATGTAGGGTTATTACGACTGAAAAGGAGCTGCACACTTGCACTATCAATTAACTGTTCTTAAATTTCTGACTAAAAAAGAAAGAAGGAACAAAAGCCACACATACAGTAGGACACATGCAATGCCAATGGATTTGGTACACCAATGATCATGTTGAAGGATGAATTTGGTAGTTAGAGTTACAAAAATACTATACATTTCTTAAACCAGAAGTCATTCCAAAAATGCAATATCATTATGTTTCGCCGGAATAACCAAGTCCAAGATACGAAACTATATAGATGCTCATCAGGTTATAATGATTACATGCTATCATTTAAATGAACTTGTCCAAGCATTAAAAATTTTCCGTCCTGAACAATCTAATTGTGAAGGTTCACGTTGCTTTATCATTTCTTTAAAGCATATATTTTTTCTCAAATTGTATGGTCTGAAACCTGTAGGTAGGTTTGGTGGGTTGGAACAAACTGAGATGAAATTTGTGCTATTATGTTAGCACTTAGCATGTACGTTATTTTTCAGTCATTCACTTATTCCATTCCACAAATTTAAAACTATGTTGATTTCTTCCCACTAACAAATGAATATTTTATCCATTCTACAACACATATCCTACAAAATTAGTCGACCAATTGTTCAATTATGCTCAAAAATACACTTGACAACTAAAAATGATAAAACCCTAACCATCGAAAAGATCTTTACAGATTTGTTTATTCCATATAAATATACAATTAAACAGTTGAATATCAAAGGGCCATTGTATAGTTAGCATAATATCAAGTTCATCACCGATGAATTAGGGGTCTCATGTTTGCCATTATTAAGTCAGAAGGTACATTTAATCAACCTTTTAACGAAAATTTTGAATTAAACGTTTGCCAAAAGGTAGCCAAAAGGTAACTTAACAGGGCAAGGCATTAGATTGACAATTATCTCTGACCAACAAATCCTATAAACTTACCTTTTGGCTAACGACTAATTCAAAATTTCCGTTAAAAAGTTGATAGAGTGTACCTCTTGACTTAATGATATTATGCTAGCTATACTGTGGCCACTTTGATATCTAACTCTATAACTAAATCACCCTGTTGGCCTTTCTTTAAGCAGCCTACAAAGGTGACATCACATTTACCAAATTTTAGTTGTATTAATTCAAGATGTAACCTCACAATTTGGAAAACCCAGCATTTAAAATGTCTGTTGCATATCAGAAACCAAAATCCGTCAATCCTACGCCGGGCTATATCGAGAAGTTTAACTACACATTGTTAGCAGAAACACACAAACTGCACAGACCAAATTCTGAGGTTCAATATTCTACGAATATTACTATACTAATTTAACCATAAACATCCCAACTCCACCCACACAAATCAACTAACAAGAAACCAAATTCATAACAAATATAAACAAACATGCATTTTGGTAATTCTATTGTTCAACAAACCTTCAAGAGAAGCTTTGAGTGGCTCAACAAGTTCAGGAAACTCTATCTCTTTGAGAGCCTTGAAAACATCATTAGCAGTAATAATGTTCCTGTTTGACTCCTTGCAGAAATCATTCGCACTGCAAATTCAACCATATCTCTATTCAAACTCAATGCAAAAAAAATGATAATAATCAATCCATTCTAATTTTACACAATTTTTTAGAGAATCATTTTTGTTTTCGAGTTTAACTCAAGTTTTACAAAAATCTAACTCAAACATAAATGGTTCTAGGTTCCCTAAAAATAAGGTATAAGAGGATGATCCTAACTTTTTAAGGAACCACTACAACATTGTTGGAACATCAATTTGTACAAAATTGGACTTGCTCTAACCACTCGAATTTAACTCAATCCTATTCAAACTTAACACACATCATTTTCTGAAAAACCTCATTTTCGAAAACATTATACACCCATAAAAAAATCCCAAAATCCAACATCAAATTCAATACAATTTTACACAAATCACAGTCACTACTGATCAAACCCCATTTCAGTAATCTATACAACCACAAAATAGAAATGAGAAAAAATAAAACAAGGGGTATCATAGTTACATACGTTGCAGAGAGGTACTGAATAAAGATCCGACAAGCAACAGAGAAAGCCAAGAGGGAGTCTTTGAGTACCAAAACGTCACCGTCTTGAGAGCATTGAGAGAGGGTCTCTTTCACCAATCGCCGTACAATTGTCTTGGGCAGCTCCTCCGTATCCGCCACCACCGCCGCCGCTTTCTCCTCCATGTTTCAGCTTGTTAAGACAATGCAAGTACTATGTAACTAGTTAGTACGTGGGTGGGTGTATATATATGTTTTGTTTTCCTCGGGATGTGTGTAAAAGTGTGTACTTTTTCCAAATCTAGTGAGTGTAATTTGGAGTTACACTTTCCCTTTTTGCTTCGAGACGGTGAGTTTTGGAAATGGGTTTCAAATTCTCAATTTTACCGTTTCACTAAATTTTTTGGTAAATGTTGCAATTCGAAAATTCAGAGATACTATTAGAATTAGAATTTTTCTTTCTAACAATATTCTTTTTTATTCCTTATGATTCTGGAAAAAATATTAAAAGAAATATTTCATCCCTCCCATATCTTTTGTTGGAGTTTGACTTGTTAAAAGTTAAATTAATCTGATTTTGATTCCCCACTAAAATTTATTTATTTATAATATTACAAATTTACAAAATTCTTGTTATAATAAATTTATTAAAGTTTTTAGTTATAGTTTTTTTTAAAATAGTGAAATATAATTAATTTGCTAATAAAAAATTGGTTAATTAATTTGATTTTTTAAAGCCAAAATAAAATTAAAATTATAGAACATAATAAGTATATTAATAAATAATTAAATAGTAGTGCCAGTAGAAAGAAACAAAGACCAGAACCGATAGAACAAGTAATTGTTGGGCCTTGGCCTGGATCAACCTAAGCTTCCCCATTCCACATTTACTTTCAATCGATACTGTAAATATAAATGTTTGTGATTAAATATAAGAAACGTGTTTAATTATCAAGTAATTGTTTGTTCTGATTGTTTGCATAATCTACCAGAGTTACTGGACGAGACAAAATTTGTGTGAATAATAGCGAGCTAATTAGAACATTCTTTCACTTCCAAGTTCCAAAGTAGGTTAAAATTTTTTATTAATTCATTTAAAAACATGTATTTTTAATACATTGTCATCTGTCTTTAATAAAAATTATTATCTAAATATTTTTTTGGTACTAAAGTATCACATATTTACTTTAATATAATGTTTTTATAATTCACAATATGTATATTTATTTAAGTTAATATAAATTTAATCTTATTTAATTTTATATTGAATATTTTTATTTTTTGACAGATTTTTTATATTGAATATTATATATTCATATAAACAAAATTTTTATAAAAAACCTTAAATGAAGTACTAATTGGAATACTAATGAATATATACGGATGTTTTTTTGATACAATATTAACAAGTGGTTTTTAATTGAAAATTTTATAATTTTAAATTTTAATAATTCAGAAATTATATGTATTCAGAAAATATAATTTAAATTTAACAAACGATTTAAAATTGAATCGTTCAGAATTGATATTCATCCAGAATTTTTATTCATTCAAAAAATATGGTTCAGAATTAACAAATAGCCCGAAATAAACGATTTATACTTTATCGGTTCATGTAAGGTTACAAGTCTAATTATTAAAAAAATATAAAAAACATAACATGATTGAGATAGAATTGTTCATTTCTAAAATATGGTAAAATATATATAAATGTTCTCATGAATGATTTGAACGAATATAGCAGCTTGATTGAGGTGGAATTGCTCATTTTTACTAAATTACTTCTACTACAAGAGCACAGGAATCTTGAGTAAGATTATGGGACTAGACTACTAGAGGATACTCCCTAGACTATCATCTTACGAAATTAAGAGGTTGAATATTTATGACTTCAATAATAAAATGTTTGAATTTTAGTAAAATTCAGTCTGTATATATTTAAACTTTAATAATTGAACTTTAATTAGAAAAATCATATATTCAAATAACACGTCTACACGTACACTTTGCAAACATTTGCAAATGATCATGGTCAAACGTTGGCTGCTAATCTGGTACGAGGGCAATACATTGACAACGGAATCCTCGTGTTAATTTCACGATCTAATTCTTAATACAAAGAATTTGCATGTTGCATTAAAGTTTTACTTGGGAATATGTTGACTTTTATAAAGCAATATGGCAACTTCTATTTTCATTTAACAAATACATTTTAAATAATTTTTTTATTCTGTTTTTTTTAGAGCCTGAATTTAGATGAAAAATCATTTTTGGATTTACTACCACAGTACTATTTTCTGTTAAAAAAGAAGTTACTATAGTAAAACTCTTTAAAGCAATTTTTTAGAAATTAAAAAAGATTATCACTTTAGAGAATTATCACGCAAGAGAAGTTTATATCTTTTTTTTAAAAAAAATAATATTATATTTTTGACCAATTCTTGTAATATAAATATTGGATTTTGAAAAGGTATACTAACATTTTATATATGTTAATACTTTCACTCCAAACAATTATCTATAAATTCAATAACATTCATTAAATTTATGAACATTTTATATAAAAAATGTCAGAGATCATAACGATTACTTACAAACTTTAGAGTATCTCCAACGGTATTGGCTAAAATAATATAAAATAATGATTGACTAAAATTTATGGAATATGTAAGGTAATGTGCTCTAATGAGGTTGACTGTAATGATTAAATTTATATGTACAGTTTTGTTACAGTTTTTGAGAGGTTCGACAAAAGTTGGCTATAATTTTACCTAAGTATTTTGGATGGTTAGAGTTTCAAAATTTATACATATTATCTATAATATGTGCCACATAGAATTTTTTAGCTAGGGGTTTCTCCCATGGAGATGCTCTTATAGATGATAATGCATGGAAATATGGAATGAAAATTATTACATATGAAAACTTAGCACAAATTAGTATCATATAGCATTTTTTTAAATTCCTAATGTTATTTTTCAAAAATGCCACTTTATACAAAAATAGGACTGAAATTTAACATTACAATTTTTTACAAAAATAATATTATGATGATAAACGGGTTATTACTTTTTAATATCGATCCCGAGTAAGTTTTTATCAATTTAGAGGTAATCATGCTAAGGGATCAATTTAGAGAGATTTTACCGTAATACTTTTTTTGTTTTGCTAAAATACTATTATTTGATTATCTTGTTTTAAACTTGGGGATTGATTGCATTACTTGATAATTAAACACGTTTTAAATTTTTTTTCTCTAAAAAGTTATTTTGGTAAGTAAGTCTAAGAGCGTATTCGGGTTAATTAACTTTAAGCAGTCCTAATCTACTTTAAATTAAAATATGACGTAAATAAATTTAAGAGTCTTTGAAGTATTCGGGTTAATTATTTACATTGTTTAATAAAAACCTATATTTAATTCCAAAAAATTTAAGAGTCTTTGAAGTATATTTTTTCCCGTCAAACTCTAATATAAATAAATGCATTATTTAACTTATTTTTTTATTTTTTTATATTTAAATAATATAAATTTTATTTTTTAAATTAAATTTATTAAAAAAATCACTTTATCTAAAATTAAACAAATAAATATATTTAATTTAAAATAAAAATATTATTTTAATCTAAAACACATACGTTATATTTTAAATTATAAATGACATTTTTTAAATTAACTAAGTAAGAATTTCGGATATCGTTCTCTCCTTGTCTTACAAAATTTAAAGGGGTACATAATTTTAATACAGTATTGGATACGGTAAGCTAGCGTGCTTTTATGACCGTGTGGTTGAATATTTCGGAGTAAATGATAAACGAAGCCCAAAAGCCGCAAACGGCCAAACTAGAGAGTTAGTGTTAGATTTACAAACACGCAAGTTGTGAACTCGTGATTGTGTAGCAAGGCAAGCATGCTAATCTACGATTCGTGAAAAGGTGCAAGTGTGCAACCATGCAAAATGTGATTGAGTCGATGTGGTGGTGGGTCCCAGCAGTTCGGAGGTAACGGTTCAAACAATCCGTGTCAAATTCAACTTCTAGTGATCCCGAATGGTCCATTTTTATAATACAATAGAGTAAACAAAAATGAAAAATGTTTCATTAGTCAAATTGATGTTCTTTAGCTGGAGAATAATATGCCAAACAGATATGAATGTGTATACACACTTTCATATCAGGCCGTTCTTTCTCATTCCATACTTTAATTTTTAAATATTTTATCGACTTGATATTATAGTATGGTGTGCAAAACAACTGTTACGCGTTTATAATATTTGGCGCATATAAAATTTCTGCATCCACATTCACACATCCAAAGGGACAAAGGCACATGAGATCACATAATTTGGCTTTAAAACATAATAGAAAACAAACCGATCACCTTTTCTACAAAACCAACGGTTGATATATGATTTTATATTTTTATGTTCAAGTTTTTTTGGGGTAAAAGCCTAGTTAACATGTTATTTTAATATTTGACTTTGAATATGTATTTGTAAAAAATTTATATTGAGAGTTTGTCTCCCTTATGAGAGATTTCAAGTCTTTAAAATGATTAAATGAGGGATAAAATATGTTAATTTAAAATTCATTTCTTATTATTTAAAAGTGAAAAAAAGTTTCACACTAAAATAGAAAAGAGATGTAAATAATTCTATATATCAAAACACTTTATATGTTCAAATATGATACCAATATATTATTCCACAGTCCATAAAATGTAAATTATGAATTATGATAATAATATACATTTATATTTAGGATTTCGTTCAAGAGGGTTGGCTTCGTATTGCACATATGATAAGGATGAAATTATTTTAAGAAAACAATTTCGAATTGGACTCTGAATTTTATTATAATATCCCTCATTTTTTTAATCTATTTTATTATTACTGTTGCGGCTATACACACAAACTTTACTAATTTGATCCAAAATAAACCCGATAGGAATGGATAAACTAATAAAACCGCTTAGCCAAACATAAGATATGCCCCCTAGCACTTGTGCCGCCTCTGGTCCTCGCCTAATACTCTACAATATAATTATTAATTTCTCTTTAATGCACCTATAACTTATTGGTCTCCTTGGGTTTACATTTCTGCAGCCGCCTATCTCCTCCATCGACCCAGCTTGCGGGGTTTTTACCGGTTTTTTCGGTGAAGAGTCTCAAATCCTTTAATTTTTATTAATTTAGTTTGTTTGGTTTGTTTTTTAGATCTAAAATCATCGGAGTTTCGGATTTTCTTTCATCTTCGATTCAAGTGAAGCTTATTGGATTCGGGAGTAACCGATATCTCTAATTGTGGTTTCGTATTTCAGATCTAAGTTTTTTATTTGAAATTTCAATTTCTTTGCTCTCCTTGATGAGAGGGTGTTTGTTCTCTCCTTTATTGTGAGGGTTGATTCTGATTTAGTGATAAAAGTTTGTATTGAATTGCATTTATGGTTAATAGGTCAAACGAGTATCAAGATCGCTTGATTGTCTCCGCATGAAGACTGACGACTATTTTATGTTTGTTCGACTCGATCAGATGTCGTATGTCTTTTTATTATTAAATTAAATTCATTTTTTTTCAAAAAAAAATTTATTTAAATTATGAGATTTGTCCTGGTGATTATCAGTTGATACTTTTCGTTTGAAATGCTTCATTCAAATGAATTATATATTTCTGAATATAATTTAAATTGTCATTTGATAAAATTTAAAATTATAAATTAATTTTATATTTTAAATAGGACATAAATTTATTAATAATATATCTATTGACTTAATTAATTATTTTTAATTCTCTATCTACATATTTATGTATTTTTATTTCCATCTCATTAATTTGTTTGATTTAGTTTAGTTTGGTTTAATTTGTCGGGTTAATCTTAGTACTCCAAAAATATATAAATATTTTAATAAATTATCAATACTAAGATAGAATTATTTTAGGGCTTTATTCTATTTAAATTTAAATAAATTATTAATAAAATATGAATTTTAATAGATTTCAGATGATTTAAAACATTTTAAAATTTTACTTAAATATACCCATATATGTATATTGTTAGAGAATACTTTTTAGAATATTGTTAACCAAAATTATTAATTATTAATATCATTATTTGAATATGTATGAAATAAATATAATTTTAGTTATATGTTCTATATTGTATAAAAGTAATGTTTGTTAGTTACTTTTTCTCATGTTTAAATATTTTATTATAATTTCAATTGTACTAATTATTTATTTTTATTTTAAAATACGTATAAATGTATAAAAATATTATAATATTATCATTAAATATCTTTATATTAATTATACTTTTTATTTTCACTTGTATTGAATAAAAAAATTAATTAATTTTATTTGAATTTATAATATTTCCTTTTATATTATTATATAGTAGTTAGAATATAATCGTTGTAATATAATTGTTGGAATTTAAAAATAATAACAAAAACTTTTTTTTTGAATATAGCTATTTATTATAGCTAATACGATTTAAGTGCAAACTCTTACCGGTTCACCAAATTTTACATAATATCTATTTTACATTATTTTAGCTAAAATTTTAACTACGCCGTGGGAGATGCTATACAATGTAAAAGGATAGAGGATACACCCCTAATTAATAGGAGTAGATTTTATAAACATTATCTTCAAATATATAATAAATTATTAATACTATTAAATACTCCTTCTGGTCCTATTTATAGGTCGTTTGACTTTTTGCACGTAACTTTAGGTGCTTTTACCACATAATTAAAATTAATATTTTTAATATTTTCTTTTTTTAAATTAAAATTTAAATATTATATTTTTATTCAGAAAAAGAAAATTTAAAAAATATCAATTTTAACTATATGGTCAAAGCATCTAAAGTTACGTACAAAAAGCGAAGCGACCTATAGTATTTAATATAGTATAAATATGATTGTAGCAGGTTCGTAGAAGTGGCATGTCGGTAATATCAACATTGGGAAGCGAGCATGATAAAGGGGTAATATGGGGACTAGATATACGTGTAAACTAGTCATGTGAAACCACATGACATAAATATCATCTGTAGACCCCCTTACATATGTCTCTCTAGTCTCTATATAAACACATGAACAAAGCTCTTTAGTAGTATATTACTACCATACACTTTTGCACAAAATTATATGCAAACGGGGGTGCTTAATTAAATAATAAAGGGGAGCAGAGAGATTTTCAAGAAAAAAGAGTAAATTAAAAATGACCATCGTTTTCAAAACTCTTTTTCTTCTTGTTCAACTCTTCTCTCTCTCAGGTTCCACTCTTGATCTTTTTCTTTTTCTACCCTTGTCTCTCCTTTTCTTTTTTTTTTTTACTTGTGAAAAATGTGTGAAGAATTGTGGGTTTTTGATTTTAAAGTGAATGATGTGTTGTTTTGTATAAATTTCTTGTTTTTTTCAGCTGGGGTTTGGTTCATTTCTTGATTTGGGTGATTGGGACTGTGTTTTTACCATCTCTGTCTCTCTCTCTCCTTCCTTTGTGGTATATATATGTTGTGAACTAGTTGGGAGTTGTTTGAATGTATAGGGTTTGTAATTTGAAGTAATTCTTGTGATTTTTTTTATATTCTTGTGTGAATATATGTGTTATTGCTAATTGGTTTTGGTTCTTTGGCTCAATTGGGTATGTATCAAGAAATGCTGAGTCTATTCACTATATTCAATTGTGTATGAATCATTTTTGTCATCCTGTATATTCTGCCTTCTGCTATATTCAGTAGGTAGCTTTTCATTCTTGTTTTTGTGGGAATTTATTGAGTTGTCATTAGCAAATTTAATGACTTTCAATATATAAAAATTTAATGATTTTAAGTTATTAGATTGTATGGAACTAGAGGTTTACTTGATTTGTAATGAATCTAGCTGTCATTGATTCTATATTGATGTGACTGCCACTTTCATGATGTGGGCATCTCTTTTTCTTTTTCAACAAATTTGTGTTGAAAAATTTATATTGTATATTTTGATTTGGTTGTGATTTGTAGATTGCTTTCAGGTCTTAAATGTTTGTGCTGAATAATTGATTTAGATGTTTTGATGCTTTTTTTGTTGATTGTTTTTTAATGTTGGTTTCTTTCAAACATGATTTCAGATTTATTTATTGGGACTAAGAGTCTTGGAGTTGGAGTTAACTATGGTCAGATTGCGGACAATCTCCCTCCTCCCTCGAGGGTTTCGTCTCTGCTTAAATCTCTCAATATAAGTAGAGTGAAGCTTTATGATGCTGACCCAAAGGTTTTATCTGCGTTTTCGAATTCTAACGTTGAATTCATTATCGGGCTTGGAAATCAAGATCTTCAAGCTATGGGTGACCCCATGAGAGCACAAAGTTGGATTCAAGAAAATGTTCAACCACACCTTAGCCAGACCAAGATTTCTTGCATTTTTGTCGGGAACGAGGTGTTATCAGGAACGGACAATCAGTTAAAATCTTATCTTGCACCTGCCATGCAATCAGTGTATCGGGCACTTGGTAATCTTGGCTTGAACAAACAAGTATTAGTGACCACAGCTCATTCATTTCAAATATTGGGAAATTCCTACCCACCATCTGCGGGGACTTTCCGTGAAGATCTTGCTCAATATATGCAACCAATTCTTACTTTTCATTCTCAGACCAATTCGCCGTTTCTTATTAATGCATATCCTTTTTTTGCATACAAAGATGATCCGGATCAGATTTCTCTTGATTACGTTCTTTTCCAGCCTAATGATGGGATGAAGGACCCTGGTACAAATCTGAAATATGATAACATGTTATATGCACAAATTGATGCAGTTTATGCAGCAATGAAAGCAATGGGTCATACGGACATACCGGTTCAAATCTCTGAAACAGGATGGCCTTCTAAGGGGGATTCTGATGAGGTAGGAGCTTCAGTTGAAAATGCAGGTATATACAATAGAAATTTGATGCAAAGAATAGCACAAAGACAAGGTACTCCAGCTAAACCGTCGGTACCAATCGACGTATATGTTTTTGCACTTTTCAATGAGAACTTAAAGCCTGGTCCAGTATCGGAAAGGAACTATGGACTCTATTATCCTAATGTTAGTCCTGTGTATGACATTGGCATACAGGGTAATGTGGGTAATGTCCCTGGTATTGATCTTTCGCGTATTGATTATTCAGCTTCCCAGAAGAATGTAAGGAACAATTTGTTATTTTTAGTGTTGTCCCTCCTCTGGTGTTCATTTCTGTCAAATGTACTTGCAATCGATTAGGTATATTGTTTTCAATTTCTTTGTAAACATTGACAAAATATATTAGTAATTTTAGTTCACAAATATTTCTTCTGCTTGTCACCTTTAGTTTCCCAACTTTCAGTTATATTACTTACCGTTATTTACAGGCCAGGTTGTCTATGATCACCTTTCTCCTCGCTTCTGTTGCACTTCTATTCTGGCTTATATGCTAGAATGTTGTACAAATTGAAGGCAAGGAAACATGGACTCAAGGTTTCAGTAGTACTTTGCCTGATTTATTAGAGGTAATAATTTAAGGTTCTTTTTCTTTTGTTTTTATCTCACTATTCATATTTATTATATGTCCAAACAGGGGTGGATTTAACCTACTCTCATTAATTGGTCAGCTGTTACTTTTATCTCGAGTTTAGTAAAGAATATAGAATTTGCAGTCCAAAGTTGTCTTACGATTCCGATGTCACAAGTTAAGAAAATTTAAGATTCTAGATATATAAAGAAGATTCAAGGTTTAGTATTATTTATGAACACTTTGAAAAGTTTAAGGATTTACAGTCAAAGAACTTGTATCATCTGTTGATCAAGTCGTAATCTACTTCTTGAATTTTATACTTGTATACCATCTGCGCACTTCAATTATAATATTCTTCTCCCACACACCTTTGTTTATATTAATATATGCAATAGTATTCACCATCATGGTCTCTGGTTGTAATTGTGTATTTGAATTGGGTTGTGTAGAAAATTCCTCCGGCCTCCAACTTGACGGAAGTCCAAAGTTGCTTCTATTGTAAAAGTAGCCACCATCTATGTTACTTTGACTCGGGTACGGAGTGTCGGACACGACACATATCCGTGTGTCGGACTTGGAAACTCTGAAAATTGGGGACACGGGGACACTGTCCTATTTTTAGACACGGGTACGGGGACACGTCATAATATATTAATAACAAGTATGATAAGTTAGACATCTTAACAAAAAGTAACAATAGAATTCAAATTAAACATGATATTGTACCGGACTTTGCAAATTAGGCATCGTCTCCAACCTTATCTCATTCTTGCTTCTTTCTTTATTCTCACATATTTATTTTGAATCGTAAGTTTGACTCATATTTGATCTTTAAATTGGTCAAAGTGTCCACATTTTAGTCAAAGGATCCGACACGAAATAAGTGTCGTGTCCGAGTGTCCAAGTGTCCGACACGGGTACGGCAACCTAAAGAGAAGAGTCGGAGTAACATAGGCCACCATCAACATCATATATTTTGGCATTTAAGCTTTTCTTTATAAACCGCCAAATTTGAAAGCTCACATTTCAGTCTTTCCTTAGATATGCCTATATTAGAAGATGATGAAATTGTTGCTTTCTTTAGTTGTATCTCTATTGAAAAGTTGATGATGCTCCATCAGCCTTAGGTGGCTTAGTGCCCCACTAATTCCTGGTCTCATCTGCTGTCAGTTTCAGTTTTACGTCTAATACCAACTTTCCATGTATTGCGCGGTTTGTTCTTAGCAGAATTCACCTTGATCACGTAGGCGATCTGATTGTGTCCTCTTAGTGTTCATACACATTGGGATAGCTGTCGTAACTTGGTCGTGACTGAAATCAATGTTTAGTGTTAAATGTTAATGCTAGTGCAAGGCCCTGTGGGGATTGCATAGTAAACATAACTAGCAAAACCATTTCTCGGTGGGACAGATTTTATTTTGATGTCTACGTTTACTGGTGGCTATCGACATCATCTAGTCAGATTTGGCTTTCTAAACAATTCTCGCATAGAGAATTCTTATATTAGAGAGGATAAGATATACAAACCAACTGTCAAGATTTGTTAGCAACTACAGGCTGCGCCTCTCTATATCATCCTTGTTGGTATTTCAAGATAATCGGACCTACATACCGCGGTGGTCCTAGACGTGGGTGGGATTCGTTGGAACATGGGTTTCAATAACCAGTATCGCTATGCTGTATAATGAGGAAACATCTAAAATTAAATCCGGTTACCTTTTCTTCTAGGAAAAAGTCAATTCCAGTAAAAATAAATAAATAAGAGCCCGAGAAAACTATAAAAGTGTTTCCTCGTTGCTCTTAGACATGAAATTCCGGACCAGCAAAAGTGGGAAAAAAGGTATAATAATGAAAGAATCTATCAAGTTATTTTCCAAATATGCACGAAAAAGATTCATGCAAGCTCAAAAAACTTGGGTGGTGTTTGGTATTGTTTTCGTTTTCCTTTTCATAAATATTTTCTGTTTTTAATTTTTTTTAATTAGTTATATATTTTCCAGAAAACCGTTTTTCTTAAAAAAACAAGTCCAAACACCTATTTGTTTACGGAAAATTGTTTTTATATTTCTATAAACAAAAAATAATTTTTTAGTTATTAAGGTCCCGTTTGGTATTGCTGTTACAGACAGCTACAACAGTTTTTTTGCTGAAAAGCTGTCAGAAAACTGTTTGGTAAATTCTAAAAGTTGCTGTCTGAAAAAACGTTTTTGGTCTAAAAGTTGTTGTTAGCAAAATCATGTTCCTCATGCTTTTGGAAAAAGATGTTTTCAACTTTTGCAGGAAATACATATCCGTTTCATTACCAAACCTTCCCAAAAATATTATTTTTATATATTATATATCAAAATATGCATAAATCAAATAAATTACTAAACAGTATTTTCCGGTCCCTAATATGTTAATTTCGTGAGAATCATTCATCTTTGTCTGGATGAACATATCCCCTCTCTCATCATTGTTTTGATCAATTATCACAACTACTATTATATTTAGCTCATGGTTGGAAGGCCATCAACTTCATTGTCAAAAGCAGATTTGATATTTGATTTAACACTCTAGTGGATAATATAATTATGCTTAATTAAGACAAACTAATCAAGATTAACTTTCGTAAGCAGGCTGTTTCGTAATCATTCATTTAGTCTGATTCAGGTTTAATTTATACATAAGAAACGACATGGATGAAGCGTTTTAATTTCATCATTGTGGTTTAACGATGATATTCCTTTTTGATCTTCATTAGATGGATGCATATATGCAAAAATTGTTTTGTTCATGTCATAAATGGAACTTTATAGTATGGGAAATTCATCAAGAAAAATTCGTTCAGTATACAAAAGAATAAAATTGAAAACCTTGCAGAAACTTGAGAAGTGATCTTCCTGTACAAGTCTATGATGATCATAAATGGATAGTTGGTACATTCAATCAATAATTGCTTTACCTGGGATGTGATTTGTATTGTATAATTAACATATATCTTGCTTAATTGTAGAATATTGAGACTTTTGATCATTAATCTTAATTGACTAGGTAACACAATTTTAAGCTTTTGCAAATTGTGCTATTAATAAATGAAGTTAAGTTTATTTATAAAGAACTACTCCCTCCGTCCCATAATTTTTATCTCATTTTAACTTTTCAAAAGTCAAATTTATTTTACTTTGACTAACAATTTAAAAACACTTATTTATAATTTTATGACCTTACAAATTGATTCATAAAATAGAAGAGTTTAATTTTATTATAATATTTTTTCAAAAAATATATATTATTATATAATATGTTTAATTTGTTGGTCAAAATTGATTAATTTGACTTTGAAAAGTCAAAATGAGACAAAAATTATGGGACGGGGAGTATAAAAAATGTAGTTTGTTATTCGTCCCGAAAGGGGTTGAATACAAATACAAAATCTTTTTAGAACTTTTCGATTTGTATTTGCTTTTCAGAGTTTAAGTGTTTGAAAACTAATATTGTTTTGACTTGCTATGAAAACTGATTATAAGAAATTGAAATTTGAACACAAATATAAAAATTACTAGTGGGTTGTTTGATCCATCAGTGAATTGATTGCTCAAATTATCTAGGTTGAAACCGCTGCTTTTACAAAGTTAGAATTGAATCAACTGATCTTACAAATACTTTGAAACCTGAAGAGTTAATTCGATGAAATACCTAACTCAAACAATTCTAACAATGATTCCACTCTTGTTTATATACCACAAGAGAGTTTACAATCTCGAGAATAGAGTAAAACAAAATTATCTATCCTAGGAATGTTACTAAACTATCTTTCATATTTGTCTTTAACCATTTTGGGTAAGTTCTTCAATCTATGAAAGACAACTTCAATTGAGTCTTCACAGTCAATGTAGACTGACTTCCATAGTTGTACTTTTGTCTGAAGATTCCTGACATTTTGTCCTTTTGTGTTTTCCCTATCAATTGATAATTTGCTATTAAGCATATTAATTAATTATTTCTTGCATCCTTCAATTGATGTTTTTTCTTCGATTGATCTTGTTATCCATCGATTGATAATAGCAATTGACTTATCGATAGGTCTTCTCATCAGTTGATGATTTTCAATCTTTAACTTGCCTTGGTATCAATTGATCATTCATCCATTGATTCTTCAATTTATCAATTGACCATTCATCCATTGATTCTTCAATTTATCAATTGATCATCCTTCACTTGTATATTTTTTCTATCTTCAAATATTTACAGTTTGACAGTCTAAGACATACATCAATTGATGACATGTATTAATCAACTCTAGTATCATTTATGAATTAAACACTATCAATTGATCTAGTCTTATCGATTGATTAAGACTAAATACATTTATGTTACATTCAAAATAAATATCCATACTATCAGTTGATTACTACAAACATCTCAACTGATAAATGGTTTCCTAATCAATTAATATTTATAAACTCATATCAATTGATCAGTTACAATAAGTAAAATTTCTATGATTCTAAGGTTGAGTTTATCATCAAGACTCCATTGATTCTTAACATAGTCATAATATAAAAGTTATTATAATCTCTAATTTATTTGATAGTTTATCATCAAGACTCCATTAAATTCAGTGGAGTACTCTTAAATAGAGTACAAATTAAAGACACAGTGCCGTTCCTGACTTATCCGAGGCCCCAGGGCGAAAATATTAAGTGTGCCCCATTTTTTTCAAAACCATTATTAAGTAGTCATTTATGAATACCTTATTATTTATCTTTCATGTTACAAATGTTATCAAAACCTTCCCGTTATATTCTCAGTATTAGGGTCAAAAGACTTCAATATTATTAACAATTTATTAAAAAGGTTCATCCCAGAAATATCATTCACGTTTAATAATTCTTAAAAAATTCATCAATCTTTATGTACACACATTGCACACTATGTGTAATTTGTTCCTGATGACTGATATTTATGATTTAATTAAAAAAAATAGTTGGCATGTTTGATTACCCTTAAGATAGAACCGACGTAGAATATAAATGTACAATAAACAAACGTTAATTCTTAAAAATATAAATGAATGACTTTTATACGAAAAATTTATAAACACCTTAATTCTATAAGGTAATCCTTGAATCCACAACGAAAAATAAAATAAATCTCTTTAAGGATTTTTCTATTCAATCAATAATTAAAATTTTACAATTTCTAGAGATAATATATATTATTTCTGATAAGGAAATATACTATTAATCAGTCAATATAATTTGGAAATTTTCTCATTTAACTTCTAAATATAGTATAATATAAGTAATTTTAATATAATTTAAACTTTCTCATCTAAATTTTAGATACTAAAATCTCAGACCTCATGTCTTATTAAAATATTCTTTTTCTTATTTTACATAAAAAAGTTAGACTACAATATATATATACTATTTTTCTAAAAAATTGTGCCCTTAATTTTTTTTGGCCCCTGGTGGTCGCTCCCCGACCCCCCTCAGGACCGGCCCTGAGAAGACATATATGTTCTGCATTAGATTCTGCAATATATAATAAGTAGAATATGATGCAGAATATATATGTTCTCCAATTAATACTCTAAATAAGGTTATCTATATAACTTTTGCCTCATATATATAATTAGGGAAAATTATATCATACCTATAATTAAAAGAAAATAGTTGACATTTTTTACTCCATTTTTCACTATCTTCCCCCCACTAACTTATTTTACTTTATATTTTGCTCTTTAACTATAACCTCTGGTCCTTTTCAAAAAAAAAAAAACTATAACCTCTAGTCTCTACTAATTCTTTCTTCTATCATTTATTATTATTATTATTATTATTATATATATTTAATATTATTTTATTTTATATTATATTTATGATAAAAAATACTGAATTTTTTTGTAATTCTATTTATAATTTTTTCTTAAAAAAATTATTTTAATGATATATAATAGATATCAGTGATATATATATATATATATATATTCAAAAGTATTATATTAAATTAATATTTATAATAGAATAAATATAATCCACATTAAAAATGCTGTTTGTTTGTGATTAATGATTATATACCAGTATGAACCATTTATTTGAATCACTTGGTCGCGTGGCCTAATGGATAAGGCGCTCGCCTCCGGAGCGGGAGATTGTGGGTTCGAGTCCCACCGTGATCGGATATGTGTGTTTTTTTTACCTGGTTTATTGCTTTGTTTTTCCATACACAACAAGTACAATAATAGATTAATGTGATTAAGTTACATTTCATTATATTAAAGAAATTCATTTTTTTGTCGGAGTTGATTTAGATTGATCAATGTGATATTTTGTAGACGAGATTTAAAAATGATACGCAAACGCCTCGCTTAATTGAAATGTGATTTGAAACAACTTGATTAAAAAAAAATTATTACTTTTAATTAAGATATTAGAATGACATCTACTTGACCCATGTACCAACACCAAATTCGAAATCCCCACCCCTACCAAAAGAACAAACAGCTGCAGTGTCTTGATCAAATATAGTCGTCTCAAGTGTAACCCCAAAGCTGATGGCCAGTATCGACAAGGATGTGTGACAAGAGTTACAAAGTTTGTTAGAGAGGCGCCATAAGAATGTAAAATGAGCTAATCTAAAGTGGTGCCATGAGAATGTAAAATGAGCTAATCTAAAGTGGTGCCATGAGAATGTAAAATGCGCAAATCTAAATAAAAAATAGGTCTCAACAGCCTTTAAAAAATATATACATATCATTGGTATATGGTTTAAACATTAGTTACATTACATACTAAATTGCTATGCATGCAGCAGGAAAAACATCTTGTACATACAAATTGCTCAATAAAGATCAGTTTCTTTATGGGTATGGATCACACAATCAGAAGTGGGGTACGAGACACAGGTCAGCACATAATCTTCTTTCATCTGGTTCTCGTCGAGAAACCACTTTACCAGCACAGGTGGAACATGCACCTGCCCTACACGAATATGGCAGTTCAATCCCTGCCGCCTCAGCAGTATCTAGGATGTAAGAATCATCAGGGGCATCAAACTCTTGCTCTTTACCTTCCGGTCCAACCAGCTTAACCTTGTATACCATCATTGCTGATGTTTTGAAACCATTTGATGATTTGAAGCCAAAGGATTTGGAGACGCTCTTTACTGCTGCTACAATGGAAGTTGGGCCTTTGACAGCATTAAGTGAGCTTATGGGCTGAAAAGCAGTTCTCAACATACATTGGGAGCGAAGGCTCACAGTTGACATGATTATCTGATCTAGAATACAAAATATCATCCATGTAATTTAATTAATTGCCCGCTTCAGTAAATCTATATCAGGTTTTGCAATTTCTTATTCAATGTAAACACCGATCCGTAGAATATTTTACTGGACCAAGGGACTATCAAATATTAGAAGAAAAAAGTTCTTATTTGCCTTGCTTCAGACCTTCATTCAAGACACAAGAACAAAGGATTCATTTTCCTATAACCTTGGAAAAATACAATCCTACTAGATGAAAGACCATTAATCGTTTAATCCCTAACTAGATGTAACAAATTATGTGCGTTGACAGAATTGACGACATATAGGACTATATCATGCTATCAGTCATTTCTGTAAAGGCAGTTGATGTTGGGAGCACTATGAGAAGAAACAAGCGAGTAGCTCTCTGTTCTTCACTCGAGGCTCCACACAATGCACACAAATATTAGCAATAATATTAAGGTCCACTAGCTTTAGATCCCTAAAGTACTTTAGTTTTTTTCACTTCATCCTTAAAATTTCAACATTACTTCACAAACTTTCTACATTTTCTTTATAAAAAAAATTCTGCATTTACTGTATAGTTAATAATCATGTAGTATCTGCCTGTAAATCAAAGCAGGCAATCGAAATAATAAAAATTTGATACCCAATTTTTCTTTACTTCACACTCATATAGTACAATCCAGAAATCAAAACAGGTGATTAGAAAAACATAATCTTTTGCTTACCAATCTTTATCTACTAGCGTTTGTCTAGAAATTAGAATAATATATATATAAGAATGGAGGGAGTACCTTACTAACCAAATCTAATACGCCATACCAATAACATGTCCTAAAACCATCAATCATTTCATCTGAAACTAAATGTGTGTATATATATGCGGTTTTACAGAATGACAAGATAATAGGACTATATCAGCCATTTCTGTCAAGGCAGTAGATGTTTGGAGCACTATGAGAAGAAACAAGCGAGTAGCTCTCTGTTCTTCACTCGAGGCTCCACACTATACCAAGTGATAAACAACACGCTCAACACATGAATTGGTAAGTATCAAAATCGATAATATTAAGGACATCTTGCTTTATACCCCTTTCAACTAATGATGCCTATTTTGTGTTATAAAACACTAGTAATATCCACAAAACAAAAGAAAACTTTGCAAATTATAAGCTACTACACTAGTTATCTACCTCGAAATCAAAGTGGGGAATCATAAAAATGAAGTCTTTCGATACCCAAAATTTGCATACTTTACGTTATGTACAATCTGTCTGGAAATCAAATTGGGCTGTTAAAAAATGAAATCTTTTCATACCCAATATTCCTCTACAAATCACACACAAAAATACATTGCAAATTATTACATCAAGAAACATCATATGCAAAAGCAAAAATGCATAAAACACGCACACCATCTGACAACACAAAGAAAAAAACCAAACCAAAACACAAATTACAACACATTTTACAAACCAGTTAAAAAAACAAAACACAAGTACAAATACAGGTACATCAACTGTAAGAAAAAAAATCAATAACAAGAATAATAATAATGGGAGAAGAAATCTTACAGTGATAAGGGTTGATGAGTTTGAAATGTGGGTTTTAAAGAATAGCGGCGCTACACAAGAAGCTATATACGAGTATGTAATGTTGGTGGTGGTGTATGTATATATTTTGAAACACTGGATTGGGCGGCAGGCAGGTGTATCATGTATGTATACTTATAAAAAATTGTCCAAACAATATGTTTAGACCTAGCTACCTAATTACTCATTTGTCCAACATATTTTGGTTAACAATTAACACTAGAAGTATTATTTAGGCAAATGGTCCAGGTGGTAAATACACTAAAATCTAATACTAAGCTCGGTAAAGATAACTAACCTCTTGTATTCACCAAAAAAAAGACATTGACGTGTAAATTATGCTGCAATCTACACTTGCTGGGACCAGCTCCCTTCTTTTATATTGTTTAGTTATGTCACGGATCCTTAACATGTGTTACTGCACTTAAGTTTTGTTTGTGAAGGTTCCATTAATTACTAAATTACTAATGGGAGTAGACGATACAACGTTAACCTTTTTTCGGGTTTCTGGTGATAATGAATGGCCAGCAGAGACACCAAAAATTAGGTCAACATCAAGAGCTGTTAGTTTTTCTAGAGTAACATTTGCTTTTAGATAGCAAGGTGGGGGTAAAGCTTAAAATGTTGCATAAAATTTCGATGTTTGCAAGATAATAACGTAGCTAAATAGTTAAGTTTTTCTGGTACCATTGCCAGAACTTGAACCCCCCACAAGTTCCTTGGAGGGCCAGGATCGTCTCGTGTGCTGCTGATGACAAGGCCTTGTATCAGTTCAAGTCTTCACCTTCATCAACTTGTGGAGGTGGGAGTCGAATATGTTAATGGATTTAATGAGGAGGTAACTCCAGCTTATGGCAAAAAGATTGATGCACTCTGTGTTTACGTAGCTAATAGCAAGTCATATACTGTTCTTCAATTCCTCACGCATTAAACTTGATAATACTAGCCATAGTGACAATGTGACATATTGCATTATAAAAGTCTAATGCTTGGAATGAATTGCAGCATACATTATATGTAAAAAACATAGAAGAAAGAATGATGCTGGAACTCCAGCAATTATCCAAAAAATTAGAACAGCATTGCACTCTGGATAAAAGAATACGTTGGCTACAAAGCTATTGACATGCAAGAGCACGTATACATTGAATGAGCACTAAACAGGCTTCTTCTAAATAAAATCCGAACATTAGTGTTTTGGGTAATACAAGTGTAAGCAGACAAGCTATAATTTCATTCCTTATCTACACTGGAACATGCATTTCAACAATTGACACGAACGTTGATGGTGAAAAACAAGCCATATCAAGCCCTTATATATGGAGACAAAGAGCAAATAAGAACGGCAAACCTCTTCATGACTCATTTGTTGCCAAATCTAGGACCCGTTTAGTATTGCTGTTACAAACAGTTACAACAGATTTTTACTGAAAAACTGTCAAGAAAGTATTTGGTAAAATTCAAAGCTGTTTGGAAAAGTGTTTTTGGCTGCTGTTAGAGAAAGCATGCCCCCCTATGCTTTTGGAAAAAAATGTTTTTCAGCAGAAACTAATTACAAATTTCATCATCAAACCTCCTAAAAACATTAATTTTATATATTATATCTTAAAATATGTACAAATCAAAAAAATTACTAAACAGTCGTCTGATTTTTCTAACAACATTTTTTTCCCAACACTTTTTCTCACAGCAAAGCAGTTTTCAACGGCAATCTCAAACGAACCTCAGTGATTTATTTGGCATCCAAGCCCGTGGCGGTTGTGCTTGTGCTGGACCATATGTACATAGCATCTTAAAGGTCGATGAGTCCATGTCACTTGCATTCAGATCAGAAATTAAAAAGGTTATAATCATATATCATATCATATGTAGTAAATGCGTAGAAGTATATATATGCAGTCAAATATTTACTTGTTTATTCTACTAGTTACGTGGTCTTTGGTCGCGACAGAGTCATTTGGGAACTCTGCTTAAGCTTTTACCATTGACATTGGTTTGGATCAATTTGTTAATTAAACTGTTACTATGTACCTCTCCCTCTAGCTTTTGTCCCTTATTTAATTTATATTTAAATTACCAAAAAAAGGTTTATGTTATATATAATAGAGTATTATTAACAAAAAAATTAATGAAAGAGAAAAAATAGTTCTTGTTTAAAATTTCAAAAGACAAATTTATTATAATATTGAAATTTATGGAAGTGATTGAACAAAGAATCTAAAAATTTTACAAGATGAAAATAATGAGCAGAATTGAAGCGTGAAGAATTCTCAGTTAGTAAACTTGGCATAGACATAGTGAAACAATCAAATAAACGTGCTAGGCTGCTAGCCAATACAGTATTAGTAAAATGGAATGCGGCACCATAAACAACTAAAACGCCTATTAAATGTATATATGTGCATTTAAATAACAAAAAATGCCCAACAGGGACCCGTATATATCATCGCTCTTCGCATGCATGTAATCACTCTCACTATTAAATATATTAATTATTTCCAGATATTTGTTGACACATGGTACTAGATTACAAGCTAAGGTGCTCACTGCTCAGTGCCTCAGTATAGTCCCATCTTACATCAAATTAATTCGACTACCATATATATTCCGAAAAAATTGGTTATGTAAAATGAACCCTCTCCTATAAATGCACTTCCATATCCTAGCAAGTCCCTTCATATTAGCCAACCACTAATTACATAGAGAGTGAGCATGGACTCCACAGTTAAGGTTCCAACATGGAGTACTGGTGGAAGCCCAACAAGAACACTTTTGCTAGAGTTGATGAGAGATGAAAAAGATGCTGAGGCTCCTCTGCATAAACAAGAATTCGACTATAATCCATATCCTAATAATAACATTAGTAATCCTAGTAACTTTCCATTTACCAATGCCCCTTGTGCCACTTTCGTGCCTCCTGCAGAGTCACAGCCGCCTCGGATCACTAATGCAAGCCTCCATCAAGTACCCTCACTACGACTGTATGAGCACAAGAAATCATATAAAAGTAGATCATCAAGAGTATCGGATATCGAACGAGTGCAGAGTGCACCTAGAGATGATGGCACCAGAATTTACATAACATGGAAGGATGTTTGGGTGACAGTGTCATCTAAGAAAGGTGGTCGACGGCCGATACTGCAGGGACTAACCGGGTATGTTGAACCTGGTCAGTCATTAGCCATCATGGGTCCTTCTGGTTCTGGCAAGTCTACTCTTCTTGATGCATTAGCAGGTATCTATGCACAAACTTCCATACAGATTTATGTATTGGCACAATGGCACTTGTGCAGATTAATCTACATATATACCGAGTATCATGAACTGCCTTCCTATATTTCTACTCTAATCTTAGAATTTTTATTCAACACCCCCTCCGTTTTTTATGAGTCAGTTTTAATTTTTAAGTGTTTTGACGTAAAAATTATTATTTTTAAAATTTTCTTTTTTTGAATTAAAATATAAATCACATATTTTAATTAAAAAAAATTGAAAATCATAATTTTTAATATGCGGTCAAAACACTTAAAAGTATGCATCAAAAATCAAAGCAACTTATAAAAAAAATAGTACTTAAGGTTTGCATATAATTTTCTAATTATAAATACTCACTCGTCCGTAATTATATATCCATTTTTGACCTCAAATATTTTTAAGTAATCGCATAGTTCCATATTTTATATTTTTGTAAATAAAAAATTATTTAATTACTTGTTTATAAGAAAATAATTTTAAAAAATTTATGAAATTGTACGGTCAATGCATTTTAAAATACATGTTTAAAGTCAAAAATAGACAAATAACTAGAGACCGAGGAAATATTTTGCTTTGTAAGTTAATACTCCCGCTCCAACCTAAATTAGATGCCCCTAACTTTTGGCACGCATATTGACTATATAGTTTTTCAAAGGGAAAATAAATTCATTAGTCCCTAAACTATTGGTGTTTTATTGTTTTAGTCCTTGAACTAAATATTCCAATATGCGGGTCCTTCAACTTTTGAATTTTTCTGATTGAAGTCCTTCCGTCCAAAAAAACTAACGGACGTTAATAGTATGCTGACGTGGCAGTTACGTGAAAATCAAAAATTCACCGATTGAATTCAAATTTTGATATGTTAATCTACGAGTGAGAACAAGAATACAGGTGGTAAAAGTTTTCAATTTCGAGTTCACTAACGTATAGAAGTTTGCACTTTAATTTCAAGAACACGAAATAATAAGTTTTTTTCATATAGATTTCTATACGTTAGTGAACTCGAAATCGAAAACTTTTACCACCTGTGTTCTTGTAATCACTCGTAGATTAACATATCAAAATTTTAATTCAATCGGTGAATTTTTGATTTTCACGTAACTGCCACGTCAGCATTGACTAACGTCCGTTAAGTCAAATTTGGACGGAAGGACTTCAATCAGAAAAATCAAAAGTTGAAGGACCCGCATATTGGAATATTTAGTTCAAGGACTAAAACAATAAAACACCAATAGTTTAGGGACGAATGAATTTATTTTCCCGTTTTTCAAACTATTTTTTGAAATTTATTTTATAAATAAAAATTGATATTTAAATTTTTATTTATAAAAAGAAAAATAAAAAAATAATCTACGAAACTATCTAATTAAGGGGTCATCTAATTTGAGATGTAAATATTATTATATTAGTTTGTTACTATAAAAAAGCTATATATTTTATTATCCGTAGTATCCCCCATCTATCAATATATTTTTTTAGTCTGTTATTATCCAAGAAGAGCTGCGTTTGTCCCCCTGTCAGAATCAAGCATGATACATATGATAAGTATGCGAACAGGAAGTCTCTCAACTCTCACTGTCTCGCATGTATAAAACTATTGCTATAGTATGCTATGTACGAATTTTTTTATTTTCATAACAATAATTTAAAGTGATATGTGTATCAATATTTTGTATATAATTTTTTAATTAATTTTATTTGTATTTGAAGGGAATAATATTTATGGATTTGTAATTTAATAAAATAATATTTATGAATTTTATTTAAAAATATATTTTAATTAAAAGATTAATATTTACAAATTACGTTCAATAATTAATCGACTAATCGGTTGACCATTACTGCAACCAACTATCAAAATTTTAATAATATAATATAGATGTATGGGTAATGTCATCGTCACAATACCACATTTACTAGTATTGTTTTTGTGACAAAACCTACCAAAATAATAAATTTTCTGAATAAAAACAAGCATCTTTCAAACATATTTGTTTTAACTTATAAATTATATAATATATATATATATATATATATATATATATATATATATATATATTTCAACTTATAAATCACAGACACAAACTTCCTCTATTTTAATTTATAAATAATTCGGATGCTCGGGCCACACTTTTAGAAAAATTACAAGGACCGGCCAGGGGTCATTGTCCTAATTTGTTCCCGGCAAGTGTTGAATTTTCTATAATTCCAACTTTTCACGTGAAAGTATCTATTTTTTTGTTTTTATCTGTTGATAAAAAGAAATAAGTGTGAAACTTTTTATTTTTTATTTTTAGGTGTGTCATTTTCAATACAATATTACCATTATTAAAGAAAATTTTCTATTTTGAAAGATATTTTAGTACTTACCATTACAGTAGTTTTTTCTTTCACTGTAGCATATGTTAACACTTAGCAGCAAGTAAACAAACGTTGCTAAAAGTTCTTAAAGCTATAGCCTATAGCTTCCAAAATCATTAATAAGGTTTTGTAGTTGTTTGCATTTTCATACTAGGGCCGTATTCAATTGGGACTGTGTATTATTTTTTTTAATTTTAAAAATATTGGGATATTCAACTGGGATTGAAAAATATCTATTAAAATATAGGACTATTCAATTAGGATTTTAAATAATGTTTTAAAATTTAGGGGTATTCAATCTGTATTTTAAATAATAATTTAAAATCTAAGGATATTCAATTTGGATTATTATTAATCAATTAAAATCCAGGGTATTCAAAAATTAATTAACACTAATGGATTTTAAAAATACATAGATTATGTTGGATTTTCTTATATATTTTTTGATATTTTAAAATTCTACCGGATTCTTCCGGATTCATGATTAACTCGGACTCTATAAATTATGTGTATAATCTGTGAAATCTTAAATCAAATATAATTAATAAAAATCAATAGATTATTATCATTACCTATAAATCTGAATTGAATACAGTTAATTTGGATTTGGAGTAATTTTAGCAGTAACAACTTTGCACATTGATCGAACATTTCAGGAAGGCTAGGCTCAAACACAAAGCAGAGTGGAGATATCCTGATTAATGGCCACAAACAAGTGCTGGCCTTCGGTACTTCAGTAAGTTATTTAAATGGTCGGAAATCACATTTCAGCTGATCATTGTTTAGGTTTACAAATTATCTCACATTTTGATTTTTATTATCGATCAGAATGAGTCGAATGACAATGTGACTAGATATTGTTAATTTTACATCTCTTTGGATTATGACAGTAGAATAATTTTTGAATGATGTAGGCATATGTAACTCAAGATGATTCACTAATGACTACACTTACTGTATGGGAAGCAGTCTACTTCTCTGCTCAACTTCAACTCCCTGATTCCATGTCAATAGCTGAAAAGAGAGAAAGAGCCGAAACAACAATAATTGATATGGGTTTACAGAATGCCATGAACACAAGAATCGGGGGGTGGGCTGTAAAGGGTCTTAGTGGTGGACAAAAGAGAAGAGTTAGCATCTGCATTGAAATCCTAACACGCCCTAGTCTTCTTTTTCTTGATGAGCCCACCAGTGGATTGGATAGTGCAGCATCTTATCATGTTATGAGCCGGATCATAACACTAGCTCAACAAGACAAAAGAACCATTATAGCCTCCATTCATCAACCTAGCGCTGAAGTCTATGAGCTCTTTCATAATCTCTGTCTCTTATCTTCAGGTAGACAAGTTTACTTTGGTCGCACTGAAGGAGCAAATGAGGTATAATTATTCTAAATGATCTATGCTTTGAGCATCATGAAACCACCTATTCCTGACTAAAATCTTATATTTATGCAGTTTTTCACATCAAATGGATTCCCATGTCCAACGATGAGGAACCCCTCTGATCACTTCCTTCGAACTATTAACAAAGATTTTGACATTGTAAGTCACAATTTGGTTAATTATATATCTATAGCTAGCTTTAAAGAAACAGTTCTTTAATATCTCAAAGTAATTAGTTATTTAAGAAGCTATTCACTGGGGACACATCTTAATTAGGAAGGTGAGAAAACAGTTAATGACGGCCCAACTGTTGCGGAAGCTATTGATATTCTTGTCAAGGCATTTCAATCATCAGAGCAGAGCCATCAAGTTCAGAATCGAGTTTCTGAGATATGTCAAATGGTACACAAACATTTGAATAATGTTGTGTATTCTGTTTAATACAAGTTTTTGATGTTTACAACTTACATATATTTTACTTTATTAACATTTCAATATGACTCCTTTTCTTACTGCAGAATGTTGGAACAGTGGAGAGTAAGGGAAGCCAAGCAAGCTTTGGTAGTCAATGCCTTGTTCTTACTAAAAGATCCTTCCTCAACATGCACCGGGATCTAGGGTATTACTGGCTTCGCTTGATAGTCTATATTGCACTCGCCCTCTGCATAGGTACTTTATTTCACGATGTTGGCCACACTTATGGCTCAATTCAGGTAACCTTGGTTTCGGTTTCTGGGCTCGCAAAACTGATAGAATAATTCCATTTGTAGAATTTCATAAAATGGTGTCTTACTATATAGCTGGCTTCATTTACAGGCTAGAGGTTCAATGCTCATGTTTATTGCAGCCTTTCTGACTTTTATGGCCATTGGTGGTTTCCCTTCCTTTGTAGAAGATATGAAGGTTAAACCCTGACTTAATATATATCTCATCTTTAAGCTATATTACATATCATTTGTCATAGGACTCTGAAACCAAAATACATATGATGTTATTTGTATGCTAGATTTTTACGAGAGAAAGACTGAATGGACACTACGGTGTAGCAGCATTTATCGTGGCGAACACATTTTCATCACTTCCTTTCTTGATTCTGATTGGGATTATACCAGGAGTGATATCTTATTATCTTGTTGGCCTCCAAAAAGAATTTGGTCATTTTGTGTACTATGCCTTACTTCTCTTCGTTTGCATGATGTTGGTCGAGAGCCTAATGATGGTGGTGGCTAGTATTGTACCAGATTTTCTAATGGGAATCATATCAGGTGCTGGAATTCAAGGCATAATGATGTTAAATGGAGGATTCTTTCGATTACCAGATGATATGCCGAAGCCATTCTGGAAATACCCAATGTACTACATTTCCTTCCACAAGTATGCATTCCAAGGGTTTTATAAGAATGAATACATAGGCCTCACATTTCCTAATGAAAAAGTTGGAGGACCTCCTACGATTACAGGTAATGAAATTCTGCAAGATATCTGGCAAGTGGAAAACGGTTATTCTAAGTGGGTCGATATGGCAATTCTACTGGGGATGGTGGCTACGTACAGGATTTTGTTCTTTCTAATAATAAAAGGAGTAGAAAAGTTTAAGCCCATGATCAGAGATTTTCTTAGTAATATAACTATCAAGCAGCCAACATATTCAGAAGATTCCTTGCATCAACAAAAATCTAGTGCGCTTACTGTTCGGGCCTTTTCAGCCTTAGATTGTAAATGCTATCAAGTGGATGTTATGTTTCACGATTAGATCATAGCAAGGTGCACTCCTATTCTTAAAAGACCCTACTAATATGCTTGTCCCATGAATAAATTTCTATGCAATCAATAAATTCGTTGATTATGTGATTGATATTTATTCAAGCATATATGTTCATCATCTTGCAGTAATTTTATTCAACAAGTTATGCAATGTACATTTCTAATGAATCAAGTACAAAGTAAGTGTCACAGAGACTGGAAAGCACATTAAAAAAATGTTGAACAGTACTGTAGTATCTGTATTCAGAAGAAAAAACTTGTACTTCCACTTCTCTCCGTAAAGTGAAGGTTTGAGTCTGTGAAAAATGAGCTGCGCGATTATTGTAAATGACCATTGCAAAAGGAAACATAAATTTTAGTATTCGCCTCAATGTTTTATGTTATTTGTCCCATATTCAGGGATTCATAATTATGTTCGCTCCTTTATATGTGGTTAATTCTTATTCCTATGCTAGGTTTTATAAATATTTATGTTCACGTGTATTTTACAAATCAATCATCGTTAACTTCTTCAAGTTCTACCAGAATCCCAGTTAAACTAGACGAGATAAAAAAAACTAGTTAATTTGAATAAAACTAAATGTGTTTGAGTTCATGATGTTGTCCAAAATTATATCCCTAGCTAAGAGCAATCACAAATATAATTTAAGCTATAAAGGCACGAATGCACGATTAAATAAGTTACGAATACCTGAATACATATATAGAAGCCACCTAGTGCCAAAAGATACCAAGTCGATCTACACAAAAATTTAAAAGGACCTGTCCTTTCCTGTCCCTTGAACAGACCTTCGAGGAGAACTGGAGAAGAGAAGTCGACTCAGAAGTAGCTTTAACAGAAACGGCCTCTTGAGAAAGTATATCATGTTCGACCTCATTTAAAAGAAAAGTCAGCTCCGAGACACCTATATTTCTGAACTCTTGCTCTGTCACAAAAATCTTCGTCCAGCAGAGAGAAGATTTACGACAACATCCTCTGGTGCTCAGCATCCAAATTCCAAACTTTTAGATAAAGACCGTAAATACTTGGTAATAAAAGCATCATCGACCTTGTTCGCCTTCTGAACAACTTCAATCTTCTCCAACTCCAGATTTTGGTACTTCTCAAACCATCCCTTGACATCCTACTGATAACGTCTGATTTCTCCCGCCAGCATCATCTCTACCTACAATATCTTTGTCATTTAATGCAGGACAAACTAAAAATTTATGTTATCCTAGACAGCAGAGTATGTCACATTTTCTTGTAATTTTTTTTATTGATTTTGCGCCATCTGTTTTTTCTGATCTGACAGTATTAGTGTAAGATTAATTAAGCAACACATTGACTGTTTCAAGCTACTTTGAACATTTATGACGATCTAAGCAAGACTATGTGGAGCTCAATTACTTTTTTTTCCTCGTCTAAATAACGAAGAAATCTCAAAATAAAGACAATGTTACTATTCAACAGGATATTGCCGAACTGGTCTGAACAAGAAACGTAAATTCATGTTAACAAAGGGTAAACTATTTTCTTGCTTCTATATTTATCTATATATACACTAAAGTTTTATTCTAATTGCGCTTTGTTGTATTAGTATCAATCTTTATGCTTTGCTGGATATTATCGCTACAGATCCTGAATTTTGCTTGCCATTTCATCTAAACTCTGTAGGAAGATAATGAAGTGCACCTTGTCTGTGAATGTGTTATCAGGTGATGCGCCTCATCCTTCATGGCAGTCACTGGATCATGTGTTAGGTTCCTAATTCGAACTTCCTTGTGTCTGTTAGCTCTTTATTTTGAAGATATTAGTTTTCTTTTTTGGTTGACTAGATATTAACTTGCAATTTTTCTGGTTTCGTTTGATTAAAAAGTTAAGTTGTGCATTGTCTATGTGTTCTGTTAGAAACATCTTTACATACCTTTTCTTTACTCAAAGTACTCTTTGTTTCGTTTTCACTCCATACGTAACGGGTAAAATTTAAGAGCACAAGATTGGTGGCCCATAAGTTTCGGACAAGTAGGCAAGATATTAAGGTGCATAAACCGATATATTTCCGACAATGCTTTTACGAGTTAAAATGCCCGATATATTTATAAGATTGTCGTTCAATCCTTGAGCATCAATGGTTTAATTATTATGAACATGACTCCTATATAGTACTGCTATTATTGCTGATACATTTGGTGATATATGAACTTATGCCCATGTATGAAACAGATGTTTGTAACTTGCTTCTTATGTGGACAAGCATCACAGTTAAGCTGTTGCTGAATGAGCCCAATGCAATCTTTTTTTCGTTTCCATCAATATCTATTCGTTTAACTGAACTCGATAATTATTTGCTACTCGAGTCTCTGACAATATCGATTTCATCGAGTTCGAGCCTATACTAACATCTCCTATATTTGATTTTCTTGAAAAAGATTCAGGGAACGTTGAGGAAAGCAGCTATATATGTCACTGGTCTCGGACTACAGTGTTGCTATTCCCGTAAAAAATGAGAACTTAAACAAAAGTTGTACCTTTTGAAAGGCTAGTAGAGTGTTCTTTCTTTCTTTTTTTAGCTAATTGGCTAGTAGAGTTGTTAAATGATCTCCCAAACTTACAAATATCTAATTTCTTTTATTTCTTTAAAATAAGTAATTAAAGCATCCAATAGATATTAGAGATAACAGCCAAGAAATATCGACAAAGAACATATATACAAGACCAAAGCAGCTGGCTTTGTCTTCTTCTCTGTTTATGCAATGGCTAAAGTTGTTGATATTAAGATCAACTTTGTGTTGAATTATGATAACGAATGGACTAATATAGTACTCTAAAATTCTTAAGGCATTACTTTCTGGACTCTGCAAGCATGGCTGAGCCTACATTCTCAATAAAGATATGAACATTAATTTCAAAGAAAAGTATGATTTATTGAGTGATAATAAATTTTGTCTCCTACTTAAGTTGCACGAGGACAAGAGGGTTTTAAGATTTTAGAATGTTTTAAAAGCATTACCACCTATGGAGTTTATCACCTTTATTGTTTCATTAGTTTAGTCAATTTAGATAATCGGTGATTTATACCAGGTTAACGGTAATTTGTAGTGTTATGATCGGTGTTTTGTGATCGATTATTAGATGCAGCGGCAGAGCTGCGTAGAAATTAGTGGGATTGAAAGCCCCCGCTAAAGTAGAAAAAATTACGCAAAATAATTCAAATTTTAGCTCCTAAAATAAAAAATAAAAAAAACTTTTTTTTTCTAATTTAACTCACGTCTAAAATTTTCTAGCTCCAGTATGATATGTGCAATGACTTGTAATATTTGGGATTATTTTGTAATTACTTCGCAGACAGGCTCATATGTATGGATAATGGATCTACCAAATACTAGAAAATTGAAAAGTTATACGGGAAGTGCAACTTTTTAACAGTTCTGTTCATATATTTTGGCAAATTTTGTGTCACTAACCATTCAAATTAATGTAGATAATTGATTTGAGAAGATTGAAAAGTTAACATAACAGAGTACATCATTAAACTACATGCTGACCAGAAAAAAGGACTTGACAGTACAGATATGATCAGAGTTCTCAAAGTTGCAACAATCATGAATCATAATAAGAAATCAACTTCAGTCTTTTTATAATGTTTTGTAGTAAGATGTTACGTTGCCTCTTGATCATATAATTGAAATATGTGTTTGGTTTTCGGACTGTGATGATAACTGTGTTCAATGCAATAGTAAAATACTAACAACTTAGCTTTGCTAATGTCTCTTTCATAATTAATCCTTAAAGTCAACAGAATCACATTGACTGGAGGTTCATTATTCTTGTGAGAAAAAAAGAAGAAGAAATCTGTACCTAGATTGCTCTGTTTTAAACCAAATCTAAAGATTATATGCAAGCCACATGATTGTGAATTGTATAATACTACATAATAATCATAAGTTATATCAACGTTGTAATCCTAAGTGACAAACAATAATAAAATGATTTACGGCTTTCAAAGTCACAAACAATATTAATTATAGTTCAATCAACTTTAGACAGAGATGAGGCAAAATAATATAGTAATAGATTTTAATGATTCATAGATTGTCTTATGTTTGTTAAAATTGCATTGAGATAAATTTTCCCATGTGGATAAATTGAATATAAGTAATGGCATTATTTATATGTATGGCAAGTCCAATGGTGTGCTATATCTGTATTATTGAACAAAAACTAAAATTTTTAATTCCAATGATGTGTTAAACATTGTGCTAAAATAGTACAATGCTATAATTTGTTATATATATATTATATAGAACAAAAAAAAATGGAGTTATAATTGACACCTCATCAAAAAGTGAAAAAATGGGGAAAAAATAAATGGAATTATAATTGACACCTCATCAAAAAGTGAAAAAAGGGAGGGAAATGATAAATGAGGGATATCAATTTTCTACATAATATATTTAATACTATTTTTATCAATTTTATATTCAATTTTATCAATTTGGAACAAAATTTTGAACAATACATTGGAGACATGCTGCTATTTTAGTAAAAAAAACCATTTTTTGATGATAAATTATATCAATAGCTCCCTCTATTTTAGCATAACCATGGGAGATGCTCTAATACTTCTCCTTTTAGACCACAACCTCTCCTTGGCCAATCATTGGTAGTTGTTGGTACATAGGCTGCATAATCCAAAAAAATGGTAGATGAACAGAACATGGTAAACATATTGAATTTAAACAGATATACACATAGGAACAACCAACATTTTTACCCCTCTAATATCTAATTCTAAATTGATGTTTGAGAAATTATAACGAGTGTTGTGTTAGAATAAAATATTCGAACTGATGAAGGTTCTTGATACCTTAATCTTATCGGAGTGCTGGTTACTAAACATGTCAGTACGCTCGAGTTTCGGATTCAAACTCTCGCACTTCCAATTATTTAAATTTAATTATTTATTTATCTGCATTTATCTGATTGTCTACTCATACAAAGAGAGAGCTGGTTGCTTTATGCATTTGCGATGGTAGTAATTGATATACATTAACAAATATTGGCTTGAATAGAAACAGATTCACAAGAATCTATATATTTTTTGGTTGATGAAATATAGGGGCAGTTTATTGGGAGGTCATTAGTGATAAACCTCACCTAATAAGTGTATAATTGCAACTAAATACACTATACTGCGGAGTTGTACAGATCCTGAGGGACTAATTTTCTGTTAATGGAAAGGAATCTTCATGTGGCGTGCATGGCTTTGAGCAAATGACAGAAAATAGATGTTGACCCACTAACAAAAAGGATAACACCAAACTAATCCACCGCTTAGCCTCGTATTTAAATACAAGACTGTGTATGCATGTTTTGATTATTGGAGTTTAATAAAATCTTTTGCTAGTTTAGTCAGAGCAACTCCAGTACACTTATTCAGGTCTTGGTTCGATCATGACTCACCTGAGAATTGGAACAGATATTCATTCGTAAGGTTATAAGTTTAATTATTAAAAAAAAATGAAATTTTGGTTATTTTGACAAATAATTATCTTGTTAGTGTTTAATCTCAAAATCTTTCTGTTGGCCAGTTGGGAGGAAAAAAAATGTTGTCTCACTTGTTACTGGATGGTTAAACAACATATATCATATACATGTATATAGTACACACATGTATTGATGAAGTTAAAATTTTAAAACATCTTGTTCTCTTCACTTGAGCTATGGAGAAGGGCCAATTAGAAGATAAAAGTGTTTAGAGTTAAAGAGGGAGAGATAGAGTGGAGTAGGAGTCAGTGATTCTAGTGGGTTCCTGCAAAAGGCCCAGTCTAATATATTTAATAGTACTAGTTCACCTTACATTTTACATTATTATATACATACAAGTTTTGTCTGGAAACCCCACAAAGGCCAGAAGGACCGAGGGAACTTTTGTTGCCAGGGCAAGATCTTCTGACCATGGCATGAGTTTAAAAATCTCATAATTGCGTTTTAGTACACAAGGGGATAACTAAAGCAACCCCAACAAACAAAATGGAAAATTAATATATAGTTTCTTCCCAGAGAAGGAGAGAAATATGTGATAGAGACCCTTGAGAGAGATCAAAGTTGCAAAGATAGGGGCTTGAGAAAAAGACTATACCATCTTTGTGGTGGCTTCTTAGATATACACACACATATATACATATGCTTTGATAAGAAAGCTTTGTTTTTATGTTTCTTGTGGTCTTTTACAAGTTGTAATTCAAGGTTTTGCCAGAAAACTGAAGTTTTACCTCTAAAAAATTCCAACTGGTAACTATTTTCCCCCTTGTTTCCTCCCATGAACTTCAAGTTGTTTCATTTTCATACGTACATATGTATAATATATATGTGGGTTTTGATGTTCTTATCATTTTCTTGTGATAGGATGGTTTGATATAGAGTTTCTTGCATGGGGAGTCATAGAGTTGAAGATACTGGTTTGTCAAACTCAGGACCTTCAACCATTCATCATTACCACCACCACCACATCCCAAATGCAGTTCCCCATGGCCTTCCTCCTCTTAATATAAACTTCATGTATTGTGCTACATATTCTTGTTTTTTTTTAATTTCTTGAAATATTTTTGCTCATATGTTTATTGGGTATTGAATAAAATTTATTTCTTAGCAATCATCAAGAAGGATCTGCTTTTGATTTTGGAGAACTTGAAGAGGCTATTGTGCTACAAAACTTAAAGCTTAATCATGATGATTCTAAACTATGTATGGTTCTTTCTTAACTTTTGTTTTCCCTCCTTTTACTTTAATTTTTCTGACGTTTGCCAAGTATAACTGACTACTAAAACCTACAGAGATACAAGTTTGAATGTGTCTCTATAATAAAGGCCAAGATGGGGCATTGCCATTTTAACATAGTAATCATTCTTGAGCAAAGGAGTTGAATGGTGTAAGGTTTCAAATAAGGAAACTTGTCTACTTTGCATGTTTTACTAACTCCATAACTGCAGAAGAAGAAAAAGTGAAAAAGGGGTTGGAGGGATAAGGTTACTTGCCTTTAGGAGTTACCCTATAGTATTTTTTACTTGAGTTTTCTTGAAATTCTATTTAATTTTTGTTGATTCTTAGAGATTTTCTGATTTTCTGCAGCTTTTTATACAGCTAAACCTGCAGCAACTTTGGAAATGTTTCCTTCTTGGCCTATGAAACTTCAACAAACTCCTGGGGTAGTTTAGAATCTCCATTACTCCTATCTTTGACCTTTATTTATTTTTAACTTGTATGTGGGCTTATTCTCTCTTCATGTAAAGAACTTTGAACTCCAAACTCTTACAAGGACTAAGTACTTCTCAGAATACTTTCTTCTGTATTCTATTTTTTGTGTAGCTAGTTTTGAAATTTATTCATTTTTCTTTGATAGAAAAGGGTACTTTTGTGGATTTAGTGAAGGTACCCTTTTGGAATCATTTTATTCATGGGTTGTTTGTTTGTTTTATATATAGGGGAGTTCAAGGTCAGGAGGAGAGAGTACTGATTCAGGATCAGCAGTTAATACACTTTCAAGTAAAGCTGGGGGCCATTTTGAACCAGAATCTCCAGTTAGTACAAAACCATCTTCAGATCATCAACAGACTTTTGACCATAACCATCTTCAGTTCCCACAAGAAAATCACCACCACCAGCAGCAACAGCTACAGGCTGTAGAGATGGCAAGTGATAGACCAAGATCATCATCAGGACCATCACAAACTCAACCATCTTCAAATACCATTCTTGAAAAGGTTGTAATTTTGTCCTATATCTCTTCTCTTTTCCCAAGAATGTAGGAAAAAGGTGGCATCTTTTGTTCTTGATCTCTATCTTTTATATCTATCTTTTCAGTTGAAAGGTATTCTCACAACAAAAAAAACCTTCTAAGAATCAACAAAGGAAGATTTTCTAGTTTGTTAAGGATTTTCTGATATGATGTTGTCTGACAAGTAATGAGCTATAGGAGAGAGAATTTAACATAACTCTACTGATATAATAATGACTTCCTTTATTGATTCCAAGACTGTAGATGCAGTTTGTAAATGTTTATTTCTTATATTTATTCTATCATAAGCTTTAAATTATCTTGGAAAGGGAGAATAACTGAGTTGCATGTAATCTATACTAACTAGGCAATATAGTTATATAGACCCTCATCAAATAATCAGAACTGTATTTAGCAAAAAATAAATAAATAATCAGAACTGTTTCTCATATCAACATAAAAAAAACCTGATATGCTTGACAGTGTATGAGCACTGATCATCATTAACTACACAATCTGGCTGCTAATATAGATTTAAAATTTGCTCTTACCATTTTCTTGTTTCATGGATTTTGCAGAGAAGAGGACCAGGTGCAACCTCTGATAGAGTACTTGATCCTAAGGTCGATCAATGAAACTTTTCACCCTCATTTTTTCATAACAAAAGTTGAAAATTTTATTATAAGATGCATCCATTCACAGCTTAATCTGCTCATGTATGTGTTTTCAGACGTTGAGACGGTTAGCTCAAAACAGAGAAGCAGCAAGAAAAAGCAGACTTAGAAAAAAGGTAATCGTATCTGCTAAATTTACATTGTCTTAACTTCATTCACGACCCCAGATTCTTTTCATTTTCAATTTTATATGCTCTGTAAGTTTGCGACCCTGAGGTAAGAAATGTGATCTAATTGTGCAGGCATATGTGCAACAGCTGGAATCCAGTAGGATAAGGTTATCACAGCTGGAGCAAGACCTTCAAAGAGCTCGATCTCAGGTCTTTTATGTCATCATTATAAATCACATGCATATTTTATTTCAGTATTAATTTTTTGAAATATATATTAATGGTATTTATAGTTTTGGTCAATAGGGCTTGTTTATGGGAGGTGGTAGTGGTGGCAATGCTGGAGGAAGCATGAGCCCAGGTGAGCTTATTACACTATCTGGATAGTGGGATTACCACAAATGTCACTCTTTATGTTTCTTAAAGAACAACTATGTGAATGGAAAGGTAAGGTTGCCATATTCACAACTTTTTCTTTATTTCACTTAAAAATTGTGGAGGTCCTTTCTTCTACAAATGTTTTCTAGAAAACATACTTTAAATTTTGTTGCAAAGTCTACCTATCCAATTCAAGCTATTTGATAATCATGCTTTTTGTTCCCCCTTTTTCTTTACACACGCAATTATTATAATTGTAAGTTCACTGAAATTAGTTGAAGCATAACCATAGAGAGTTTATATGAACTGTTTATACTAATACTAATCGTTCAAGTTACATAATCAAAAAGTATCATGTAATTAGTATACATATCATATTAATGATATATGTGCAACATATGTCATTTAGAGACTCGTTGTGCACCTTCCCACATGGAGCAGATAAATAAAGTTTTCGAGTCTGGACATGTACTTTAATGTCAAAAAATATTTGATACATAATAAAATGCGCAGTAGGATTATTCTCATAACTACTGTCTAATTATTTTTTGTAGGTGCTGCATTATTTGATATGGAATATGCACGATGGCTGGATGATGATCACAGACATATGGCAGAACTCCGAACTGGATTGCAGGCACATTTATCAGATGGTGACCTCCGAGTAATAGTAGATGGACATATTGCACATTATGATGAAATTTTCCGTCTAAAGGGAGTGGCAGCAAAGACAGATGTCTTCCACCTCATTACTGGATTGTGGACTACTCCAGCTGAGCGTTGTTTCTTGTGGATGGGAGGTTTTCGTCCCTCTGAGCTAATCAAGGTTAGGCTTTTAAGTAATAGTATCTATTTAAAGTAATCTTTGACATTGTTAGGTTTTTAATTAATCTTTAGCATCAAGATATGTTATAATATCAGTTGTGGACAATCTGTCATCTTATATGACGAATATACATCATTTTAGTTGCTGGCCTAAGCTAAATTTTCTGAACATGAATAATATATATTCACATATACTAAGTAATTTTTCATATTAATATTGATCAGACGTTGATAGCGCAAATGGATCCATTAACTGAGCAGCAACTCGTGGGAATATACAGTCTCCAACATTCCTCGCAGCAGGCAGAGGAAGCTCTGTCCCAAGGTCTAGAAGAGCTGCAACAGTCCCTTATAAATACAATAGCAAATGGATCAATAAATGATGGAATGCATCATATGGCTGTAGCTCTTGGCAAGCTTACTAACCTTGAAGGTTTTGTCCGTCAGGTATACTCATCTCCACATAATATCCATTTTGCTTTTACAATCCTCTTTGCATATATACAATTGACACAAAACTATACTTAAGTTTAAGTTGCAAGTATTAGGTAGACCTTTTAAAAAGCTATGCAGGTTTCATGATAAATCTTTTCCTTCCAATCAATAATACAGCAACTTCTTGGATTTTTATGCTTTATGCCTTTAGTATTTAAATGAAACACATACTCTTTACATAAAGGAAGCTTTTTATAGTGTCATTGCATCCATAAACTCTGCTATGTTCAGGGAGCTTTCTATTGCTTCTATGCTGCTACGTTACCCTAGCATCCTCGCTACCACCAACTTCTGTATTTGCTCAAATAATATATAGACTTTGATTCAAAAGAAAAGTATAATGATAATTTTCTTATCCTTTTGCATGTCTTATACTATATCCTTACCTTTGGCATATGATCATAAGCTTTGTTGTGGGATAAAAAGAGAAAGAAAAGAAATGATGTACAGGAAGTGCTATTATATTCATTATGAGAGGACAAGATAATGTTTATTACTTCATCTTCTTTAAAAGAACATGATACATACCACACAGGTATGCCATTATTTAAAGGTGCAGAAAAGTAAGATGACATAGAGATTTTATAAAAGAAGTACGAAATCAGGATGGTGCTTTCTTTCCTTGTATTACGCTTTAGCAGTGAATTTCAATATACAAAATATAAATTTTCTTATCAATTAGAAAAGAGATGCATATGTGACAAATCCGATGGCTAGGTTCTAGACTACTTATTATGCTGTCTTCATATGTGTATTGAAAGTATACTATGTATTTGAAAGTTCAAGATTATCAAACATGTCTGTCTTTCTTTCATCACTTCATTTAAAATTTCAAATGACTTCTTCCCTCTATATCAATTCACCGAGGAAGGAACATTACCAATGATAAGTTTTTAATTAAAAACAAATGTATGCTTAAGAGCTTAACAGTAATACTCAGACGTCAACTTTATCCGATACTACATTTGAATGTTGTAGTATGATGTACGCCTGTACCTTTCAACTTTGTATTATAGTAGTTTACTCTGTGGATAATTTCAAATATATTTCAGTCCAATCATAGAATATTGCTCTCCAAAATATTTTAATAACATTATGCATTGCTTAATCATAAACACCAAGTTTAATTATACATAATATTTGTTTTGGATTCTCCCGTGTATTGATTATTTCTCAAAGGGGTGCTGATAGTGAAACACAAACCACTTTGTTAGAGCTATCGACACAATATTAAACTTATAATTCATGTCCTTAATCAAATTATTTAGATCCAATGATTTAGTCCAAATCTTGTACATAAAACAACTTCAATGGTTCCAACACACATTTTATATATAATGTTAGCACGCGCATTGACAGTGTCCCTGCTGTAGTTTAATATCAATTGTTTGTACTTTAATATTGCCTTCCCTTGAATTGTATAATATTTACTATACTATACATTTTATGTTTACAAGTGGTTGGTTTTTGATATTGATATTTCAGGCTGACAATTTAAGGCAGCAGACACTTCACCAACTGCGTCGGATACTCACTGTTCGTCAAGCTGCAAGATGTTTTCTAATCATTGGAGAATACTACGGACGGTTACGAGCTTTAAGTTCCCTTTGGGCTTCGCGTCCTCAAGAGTGAGATTATCTCCGATATTAATTTTTTTTACCTCTAGCTGTCGAATTCAGAACTTAACAAAGGATTACAGTAGCGCCACTAGTATATTACAACAGTGAATAATCTTCTTACAGTTGTACTCTTAAGGATGACACAATTCGGGATTAATCACAGTTTAGTGCATGTAAAATGTGTCGATAATTGACTAGGTTCGAGTCGAGTCATATATGTTTCATCGTCACTAACACTGTGTTACTTTCATATACTAATTATTTTGACAGGAGCATGATTGGTGAAGAAAATTCTTGTCAAACAAGCACAGACATGCATATGATGATGCAATCGTCGCAGAATCAATATGGTAGCTTTTGATGGACAATTGGTGGCTAAATTTGTATAATCAATCAAACAGGATATGTATCTTAGATGGGTTGGTTGAATATATATATATATATATATATGGAGCTAGGTGATTTTATTACATGCAGGCGTTATCATCTTTGCATGAATCTTTTATCTTGTTTTGGCCTTATGGGCCATGTTTCTGATCCTTTTAAGTTTTAACCGCTAGACAGATGATTTTAAGGCCTACTGAACATAATCGCAAATCAAGTAATATCTTTACACTAAATAATTGAGGTGTTTAGCTTTGTTTGTTTCTTAAAAATAAGTATTTATTTTAAAAAGTACTATATATTTTTTAAATTAAATAGTTATTTTTGAAAAATAATGCAAATTAAACGGACCCAATTTAATTTAAATTTTGAAATTATGTCTTAAAAAGACTATGCCATATAGGCAACATATATTAAACTATTAAAATTTTAGTAAATAATTTCAATCGATCACTTCTGGTTGTTTCAAGTCATGAGATTATTTGAATTTAATACCGACAAATTTAAAACTCCGAAGAAAAATTTTAAAATTTTAAAAAAAATCGCATAGTGGCAAATGTACGAAATAGATTAGATCTCATTTTATGTCGATTTTCAGAATAATTTCAATCAGATAATCATTTTTAAATTTGATTGGAACTGTTTAAGTTGACTTGGATGATTGTGAAAGCTCAGGTGACCTTATTAACATTTGCATTCCGCATGAAGATCACTATTAAGCAGATCCAATGGATCGACTACTTTATTAGCGTGGTTTCTATCTAATGTTATATTATTATTATTTTTTACTGAATATACTTACTCGTACATAAATTATATCAAGATATAATATCCGGAGTTTTTCTCATTCAAAAAGTTTATCATCTAAACAAAGTACATGAAAATGTCTCCGAAAATTTAGATAATAAAATTTTAATTTCTGAGAAAAGAACACTCATCATACTCCAAACAACAAATATCCAATCAACAAACATGCATCCAATCTAAATCCATAAAACGCTACAAAACACACCTGAAATTATGAAATTACAAAAAGAATAAAATAATAAGTCACTAAAATATGTTTAATATAAAATCATAATACATACATATATATATAGATATAAATCTCAATATATAAAGGAAAGACATCCAGTATGATTCAAAATTGTCATTCAACGACATATAATATATGATCAAAGCGCCATAAAATTGACATCGTCTCACAGAGGATTGCATATGATACTAAAATTATTCAAAAAAAATCATATTTGAAATATTTAAAAACAGATCTGAATGATATGAAATAGATCCGAAAAATATAAAAACAGATCTAAAAAATTTAAAGTTAATTTTTTTAAAAGGTATAGATAAGAAAGATTATAATATAAGAATATTTTCTCATATACAAGAAGATTTTTGGAATAAGGATTTAAGAAGAGGGGGATGGAGAGCGAGGGGATAAAAAGATTTTTGGAATTAGGGTTTAGGAGGAGAGAGAGTGTGAGGGAGAGAGGTATTCCATCTCTATTTTAAATATTAATGTTATATTATTAAATCAGTCATTATATTATTATCAAAGATAAACAAAACTATGCTGGAAAAATGACCTAATCACCTTGATTTGTTTCTTTTTCAATGTTCAATTTATTTTTCGAACTTGTACAAAATGTGAACCTGCTATACGCTGCATTTTTTAAGGGAAATTATTAATAGTACCACTCATGTTTGGGCTTTTATGAATGGTGTCATTACGTGTTTTTGATTTATACGCGGTAACATTGTGTATTTGTCTGTCCATTAAAAATAGAATTATGTCAACATAAAAGTTAAGTAAACGTTAAAACATAAAAAAAGGCATACACAGTAATTGCAAATTCAAAGTTTCTGGGCTTTTAACAACTGCCACACTGTAACAGTACCAAAACATAGACAATCACTAGTCTGAACAAAAAACAGCACCAACAACATAAACATTGTCTAACATACGATCTAAACCACAAAACAAGATGAAATAAGAACAAGTCTGTGTTCATAAGATTAACATAAGTCTAATTTTTCTGCTGAGACTGAGAATCTGGACAATGTGAGGTGTTGGCCTGGGATGACTGAGTACATGTTGCTTTTGTTGCCTTTGTTATCACTGCTGCTTTTGTTTTTGCTGCCTTGGTTGCATAAGATTGATCTCTCACTCTGGGATTTCTAGTTACAATAGTCTTCCCACCTTCTTCCATCTCTTTCTTTTGCTTCTCATTTAACCCCCTGCAGGTCCTGGCATTATGTCCATAGCACTCACATTTTGTGCACTTAACTGTCTTGGACCTTTTCCCCTTTTTTTCATCACCCTCTTCTCTCCTCTTGTTTCTACAAGGTCTTCAAACCCCTCTTTTCATGGTTGGTGGACTTATGACTGGTAGATTCTCATAAACAGGCCATTGGTCTTTATTAGGAGCATGTGAGATGCTAAAGTTATATGTTTGTTTATATGTTCAAACCAAGTACCATGTACTAACCACCTTTAGAGGATCTATTTTGGCATGAATCATAGTCTTTATGACATGCCTACAAGGAATCCCACTGATTTGCCAAACTCGACATGTACATATCTTGTTATTCAATGATAAAAGGGAATTGAGATTTACCTTCATGTATCTCATATTCCCCTGATTTGGACATGAATGCCTTGCAGCATATTATATCCTTTCTTATGTTTTTCACCAGCTTCACAATTTTAGGATATACTTCAGCATCATTCCAATTTTGCGCAACTTGATATCTAGTTGTCATCCTAACCATACACACCCTCTTTATTCCTATTAATGTAATGTAACACAAATTACAAGAAAATCAAGTAAGACAATATGAGTTTTCTAAAAGTAGTTAAAAGTACATTCTAAGTAAAGTCAAAACAGGTCTGCATCTGTCAATTCCCAAGATAGAGTTGAAACTCTCCACAAAGTTGGAAGTATTTGACTCATTACATACATTAGGGTCAAATTTATGCTTGCTCCAATTTGAAGGATCACCCAAGTTTGCAAGCCACTGCATAACTTTGTCACCCCCTTGTTCTTCCAGTCTCTCCATGGCCTTCCTGAAGGTAAATTGTGATGTAGCATTAATTGCAAACCCTCCAGAATAGTGTGTACAAGAGAGGACCAGTGAATTATTTTTTAAAATTCATACTCAAATGTCAGCAACAATACCTCATTTTTGCAGTTGGCTAGACATTCTCAATAGCAAGATCAATTCCCTAAAATATTATAGAAACCATTAAAACAATAGGATGCATTAACATAAAAGAATGCATTAAAACAAAAGTAACCAATAAAATAATATAATGTTATGCATTGTTCTGTTTGCAGCATAAAGTATTTTTTAGATGCAGAACGTGCAAAATTATTATTTAAATTAGTGCAGAATTGCACAAGTAGTGCTCAACTGCAGAATTGTTACATAAATTAGTGCAGAACAAGTAGTGTTCAACAATTTTTTATAATGTGTTTATCTTCAATCATCACTCACACACCACAACGATTAATTAATTAGAAATTTTGATGACATTAAAAAATATAATTTATGATTAAAATTGACATATAATATATGTATAATAAAATTATATATATATATATATATATATATATATATATATATATATATGAACTTAATGACCCTAAAGTCACTTTTAGGTAATTATTTAATGTTAACATAAAATATAATACATTGTCAAAACTATTTTTGTAAATATATGATGATGAATCCTATTATTACAAAAATGCCATTAAATTTTTATACTAAAAATGCATGTAACTTTAGGTAATTTATCTACTTTAGGAACCTTTTTCTCATATTATAATTGCAAAAGAGTTAAAAGTATATTATTAAAAATATATTTTTAATTTTTTTAAATTAGAAAAAATATTTATTAAAAATTTTAATCAATTTAATTATAAGAAAATAGTATGAGAGATTATTATCAATGGTATACACTATACAAGTTCTATATCGTAAATTCGTAAACCAGAATAACAAAATTCATCGATAGATATAGGTGAAATATAATTTTTAAATTTTTTTTACTAAGTAATTTATTAAAATATCTTCTTAACCCTATATATTTTTTGTAAACAAAATTGAGAAAAATATTTATAAAAATACTTGAATAATTTAGATATTTGCTACAGCTCGAAAGATAAAACAATATTTATAATCTGTTCTCAAAGAACATAAGAGGATAGGGGTAACATTAAAATTTACTTGTAAATCTACCACAAATTATGAGGAACATCTAAATTTTGGGAGATTTAAGGAGAAGAATATGTGTTTTAACTGTAATGGAGGAATTAATCACGTCCCCCATACACAAAAATAATACTCAATAAATTTTTTTTTATTCATTGTACTCAAATATATCCCCGACAATTTGGAATAAAGTCCTTACTATCACAATTTAGAATTAAAATACACAGCGTTGCTATTTTTGTATGGATAATAAAAAATTTGTTGAGCCCTACCGCAGTGGTTAGTTGTGAGCATGCGCATATACCCAGTTTTCAAACTGTTAACATATTTTGATTTTCATTTTTTTAGATAACGCAACTTTTAATTGCGTTTTCTATTTTTTTCTTCTAAAAACGTAAATAAAATATGCATTTAACTATAATAAACGTAAGTTTAAATTGCATTTTTATAAAGGGTCATTTTCTCAAATTGTGATATTTTGGACCATTTTATTTCAAAAAGTGATAAAAAGGGCCAACACCCGACAACGTGACATAATTTATGAGAGACCAGAATGAACATCCAACAACAATAATAACCATTACATATTATGCACTTTAAAACCATAAAAAGAAACTAAAATTTGGGCAAAATGATAGAATATAAAACAACACAACCATCATCCAAAATGAACGTCCGAGAAAACTAAGAAGAGTCTCGAGAACGATATGACCTCATGTCTCCAATATGTAATCAAGCGCAAGAAAAAGTTATGCTGGAAATGTAAACAAAAATTAGGCCGTCTGACCCTTAACCTAGAAAGTTTGGTATTTGGATTCAAAACCAGCACGATAATTGTTCTTCTTCAAATAAACAAATGGATGTCTGAGAGGTCATCCATTGGTACGTCAAGACCAATCCAGTCCTGGTCTTGCCCACCGTCTACGTCTAAGCCCAACAGAGAAGTGGAGTCTCCGCGCTCAAATGCGATAGATTTAGTTTGTTTTGTTGGAATATTTACACGATTCTTTTCCACATTATGTGGCTCCTCCTTTTTCCTTGCAACATCATTCCCAATAGCCATTGATAGACTAGATGCAAGAGGAGAGTCACTGACAGCATGTGTTGGTTCCATATATCTGCTCCCAGGATCAGCTTCTGAAGCTAACAAGTAACTTGATTTTACCTTAAGCTTTAGGTTAGTTTTGTCGGTTTGATCTCTAGCCCTCTCACTTCTCTTTCCCTTCACACTGCCACCTGACAGTTCTCCTACGGACGCACTGCAGGCATTATTGGGCAGCAAATATTTCTGCTTGTCCTTGGACCCTATAACAAGATTATCAACATTGGAATTAGGCATATGTATTATACTGAAACAGAACCAATTGCTGCAGGTTGAAATTTGAAAGCTAGACGAACCGAATGTCTTAAGTGAAAAAGTACGACCTGAACCAACTTATAATATAAATAAAAAACAGAAAAAAAAAATAAGAAAAAGAAACATGATATCCGTGGACAGCACACTGATCCATGAAAATAGAAGATCTCTCTCGAGATACATCCATGTGGGATGAAAATGAGGGAAACAATTATTCCATAAACAGGAAATGTATAACTGACTTACTTGAACCCTTGGGTTGCAAATTATCTTTAGGCGAACTTTTATTTTTACTGTTGGAACTTCTGGAGGTGTGTTTATCAACAGAATTTGGAGGAGTGAAGATAATATTTTGCAAAGCAGCTTCACTAAAGCAACTCTTCCCAGTATCTTCAAACTCTCGGCATCTGGCAAGAGTACGCTCAGCAAAAGGCAAAGCAGCTTGTTTTGAGACCCTGCGGAGCACTCTCTTTGAAGAATGAATCCAAGAAACCTAATATGAGAGGGGGGGGGAGAGGTGAGGAAGGGGTAGAGCAGGAAGACTTCGTAAAATTAATGATAGATTCATAGCATAAGCTAAAACTATAATGAAATATAACAGAATGAAACAAATCCATAGATCTCAATTGCAGGTGCTTCACTAGGTCCAGCGGTTAAATAGTGGGTAGTTGCCATTACAGGAAAAAAGAGAGAATATGAAAGGAAAATATTATTCATGACTTCGATATTAACGTCCACCAAATTGATTCTTTAAAATAAATATAGTGGAGGACAGTCTAGTAGACAATAATTTTCCAGGATTTCCACAACTTTCTCAATTTTTAGCAAGCATACACTAGACAAATACCAAGCTTGGTCAATTTTCAAGAAAACAACAAGCCTACTCCTTAATACTCTTATCTATAGCACCTACAAGATCCAACTGAAAAAATAGATAAAACCTAAAAGTCTTATTTTTGCACATTCACTATAGATCAGCCTCAAGACCATGAATGAGCAGCACTCAGCCTTGTCTATACTTAAATTTAGTCTTTATATGGTTAAATGCAACTTGTTAGATATCAAAGGCCTTCATCACCCACGATTTCACACCATCCGCAGTTATTATGTTAATAACATGGTTTAGTAGAATACTGTGATATGCATCTCTTGTTTCATTCTTCTCTACCTATATCATCTTTTCTCCAACTACTTTATAGAGTCAAAAATTATAACATGACTGACTATATTCCTGTGCATGGGCAGAGACCATCATTGAAAAATTGCAAATCATCTATATATACATTTTTAGTATAAGTGCAGGCATGCATCTATGACAACGAATGAAATTTCTATCAACCATAATCTGTAGAATTCAAATAGAAAGATACATGATTTGCTCTTGATAAATACTGCCAAGATTCCTAAAATTCAATATCTAGGGTTACAGATAGCAATAACTGAAAAGAAAAAAATGATGAAAAAGATAACCACTAATATACAGTTACCCTTTGTTTTTTGTAGGCCATCTCAATCAATTTACTCATAGCGGCCTGCTCCATATTCCTGCAGACAAAACTAACTGTTCTTATCTGTAAAAAAGGTCATGACAGCATAATTAATACTAAGCTTTATCACATAGATACCTTTCTTCAGAATCCTTTTCATGTTTGATGGATTCATGAATTTTTTTAATGAATTTCTCCTTTTTCCGCACCTGTATGTTTGTAAATGTTTAGAAACTGGGAAAAGGAAATATGCAGACCAAAGACTATATAATCAAGAAAAGAAATTTAAGGTGCATAGATAAACTGATAAAGCTCCAAGAGGATACGAATGCACTTATTTGTTACTGTATCTAAAGATAACGAAAAGGAAGAAACCTGTTGAGCTAATTGTGCTTGAAGTTGAAGAATATCTTTGTCAATTGGATCATATTCCTCTCCTATCTGATGCTGCAATTTTAAGAGAACAATATTAGATTGTCACTAGAGTTGATAATTGCATTACCAAACAACAGCAATAGAGGTACATAACCCTTTTAGGGCACACATCAATGCTCTGTAACTCCGCTCGTAGCTTGTCCTCCACAGACAGCATATGATGATTGCAGTTAGGAGAAGCAATGGGTGATGCAATAGATTCCAAGGAAAAAACCAGATCACTTCGGGATATCCGAGGGACATGTCCTGCATAGTACGACAAGCCATCATTTGCTTAACAGTGTTCATTGTTACATTAGTCATATAGATATTCATACACTTTGGTTTCTATCAGTGTATGATGAGACACACTTATGAAAGTAGTTTCTGTCTATCAAACCTTTCTTCCGAAGTTGTGGATCTACTTCACGATCCATGCACCTACCTTTAGCCTCGCAATTAATATTTTTGAATGCCATTCTTTCTCTATTTTCAGCATCAAAACCAATATGGTTACATGAACCACAATGAGAATCATCCCTGGCACACTGGAAACCATTTCTTCCTTCACAGTGGAGGCTCACCTCTTTGCTTTCAATATCTTCGATCAAAGCAGAGAGAACTCTTTGGCATAAAGAAGGAGCTTCACTAAGAGTCCTAGTTCCTATTAATTCTTGATCTGCAGAATGTTTTCTTTTTCCACCAGAGTAAGTAGGATGTTGTTGAAGCTTGGGATCATCCTTAGCAAGAAGTACAAACTCAATCAGTAAAAGTTTCAAAACAAGTATTTGAATCGTTAAAAAATTTCCTGCACATATGAAATTAACACTAAAGATCTGATGAGCTACTCTAATTATATACCAATACATCATTTTCATTTCCAGGGATCTTGTACAAACTCCCACCAAGCGCATCAGCGAAATCTAGCTGTTGAATATAAGACAAGGAATACATTAGATAACTTATCTACCCTTCATGAACTCCTAAATACAATCTTAAGACAGAATTATATTTTCGATCGGTCATACTTGGTTCTTCAAATATGACTCATGTTGTAAAGTAACAGAAGTAAAATAACATTCCATCATCTTCCAAAGTGAACTAGAACAAGCTCGGGCTGCAAAAGAAGATGAATGTCACCATTCTTATGAGCATAGGATTCATGTGGTAAGAAATAAAATATGATCGCATTGTCTGATAAGTTAAAGAACCAAAATGAAAATATGCCACGGGATAGATGCATACAGCGGGCGTTGCGAGCAGAATCTGCAGCAATTAATAATTCCTCGCGATCATTATCCAACTCAACTGGAAAATTTTCTGTTGCATAACTCCTGATGTTAGTATGTTTTCAAGTTCCTTTGAAACTATATTATTATCTTGTTTTCCTTCACATGTTTATTTCATTCCAATCACCCACCAATATTAGAACAATACGAAGATAATTGCTACATACAAGTACAACCAACAAGAAAGAAACACTGCAATATTAATAGAGTAACAAATATAAAAATATAAAACAAGCTCCTACAATAATATTACTAAGCAGCAAGTGTAGATTTAGGGTAGTGATGAAGTGCCAGACCAGGAAACAGCCAGTGTACAAGGATTAGATATGATTAGTAGAAACCCAACAAAAAAGCTGACTTCAGTGAACATAAAAATAACCTTGAAATATAATGCTAAAATTAAAGTAAAAATATTAATAAAACATTAGTCACTGTACCTGCAAAAGCTCCAAAACCACTATTTACCACCTTTCCAGAATGGCTGGAAGATTTCCAAATCATCTGCTTCTTCGAAGGAGGACCACCAGACTTACTGATAGATGCTTCAGGTAATCTAATAGTAAAAGATAAGTCAGACATATAAGAAGAGTAGAAGACAACTTCGGTTTTGGTTACAATATCCTTATTTACAATATTAGCACCTTCTATATTCATCTGAACCGCACCACACACTCTGAAGAGGAATTTTTGCAGGTGTGTTATCTACTTTCTTGGTTGCTGAACTAACCATTAAAGGCTCACCAACCCCACGTGAAGGCCCAGCACCAACTCCTGATGACGAAAGGCTTTGAGACAAGGTCTGGACTTTGTCTTTGTTGAATGCAGGAGGAACAAAATCTGCCCTACTTGTACGTAAGATAGTTGGTGGCCTCTGAACAATCAAATGGGACATCTTAGAAGCAGTAATGCTGGCAGACATTAGACTTATTTTACTGTTTGCCGCACTTAAAGATGTGGACTTAATTTTATTCACTCCCTGCTCCTTATGGGCATCAGCTCCAGATAAGTTACAAAAATCAGAAGAGCAGTCCAACACCGGGATGGAGCAGGTTTTTGGTGTACTAGAAATCTTCCCTGTCACTGTACTGTGATTGACAGCCCGGTTCACATTAAATTCAGCTCTGTGCATATAACCAAAAAAAAAATCACATCGTCTAATATGAGAAAATGAAATAAAGGAAAAGAATTAATTGAGCAAGAGAAACAGGTATAATAATATAAACATAGTACAAGGTCATGATATAAAGTTTAAGCTAGACAACTATAAAGACTCTGGACTACTAGAAAAATAGAGAAAATAAATATACTTATTTTTTCCTTCGGGCACAATCTTCTCCTCTGTAACAGTACTACAGTCTCTTAAATGTGTAGCAACTTCGATCTCAATGTTCGATTCAGTGGAGGAACCTGAATGTATGGGTATATGAGATTTTACTGAATTTTGAATTTCAACCATCCTTGAAGACGCCCTAGATCTGCACATGGATAAAATCTCTAAAAAGTATAGATCAAACTCAATCAAATAGGAATGACAAAGCAGCTATACGATATACAACAATACCAGAAAATGCAGAATGAACAAGCTAGAAAAAACATGCAGATACATATAGATATATTCTTCTTTTTAATTCATCATCAAGTTATCTGGTATAATGTATTAGAATAAAGAAAATTGTGGAACTATCCCGGAAAAATGAATGTAGTAGACCTGTTGAGTTTACAATTTTAGTTTTGCCTGTTCAGGAGTATTGTATTGATAAGGAGACACATGTCAAAAACAGTAACAACGCACAGATCAATTAACAGAATTGAAGGTGTATTTAAAGCTTAGAGCCTTAGACAAGCACCATGCGACATGACTTTGTGCCATCTGGACATAACTTAATTTCTTAACCTAGATCTCTCAATATCAGCAATTCATAGCATACATTGTCAATCCCACTGACCCTAACCATTTTTATTACAGACTCCTACTTATGCAAAACTTTTAACTTATCCAAATTATAATAAAATAATTTAATTATATGCTTCTGACTTCATGACCAATTCAGCATCATCTCCCCACAAATAAGAAAGTCACAATATTGAGTTTGGAGTATCTAAATCATAAAAAAATTGTATCCAAAAATTAAAACATTAGGAGAGTTCATAAGGACTACCATGCAGACCAAAACGTAAGTTAATACATGAATCATTTTCAAGGGGCTGCCAAGTGCCCAAAGTCGTATGCACATTTGCTACCCCAAAAGAAAAATACACCAAAACACAAAAGCTTAGAGGAAAGGCCAATAACCGTCTCCCAAACAAAAAAATGGAGATATGGTTGTTGTTTACGCTCTTGTTTCCTCTTAACACACATACCTAAATGATTTCATAACATTAACACACACAAAAAAAGGGGATATTTGCCACACTCCCATAGCCAAAGCTCCCGGATACTTGTTAAGCTTTTATGATCATAAATAGATAGCCAATCCAGAGCTAAACAAAGGCATGTATCCAATGTTCATTAGATATATGTCAACTACCTTCAAATTTTAAACGCATGGATAGGAAGCAAGCAGAATTCTGGAATAGGTAACTTAAGTTAAATAACGGGTGCTTTCTTTCAAATAAGTAAATAACATACCAAAAATTACAAAACATTTCCTGAAAGTCTGAAGTATATCATTTTTTGTAACGAAAGTAATAAATGTCTATAGTTTCCTTAATCGTGATTCTGTTCATGAATGTAACAGAATACAAGAAACTATAAATTCCTCTAATCAAGCAGTACAGATCTAACAAGGTAACTTGCACCAGACCAAAAATGGCACAACCGACTATAAGAGGTTGTTTATCAGATATGGAGGCCCCATTCATGTATTTCTAAACTATAATCAAATAATCTGGTATAAAAATTGACATCAAAAATATTTTCGATAATCTGTTCAAATATCAACATGTCAACATTCATTATATTCAGATTCAATTGTGTCGGGAGTGGGGATCAAAAAGGAAGAAGCGTGTTAATATCAAGATTATGGTAAGGAGGAATCGACAACATACCAGATAGCAGATACAATCGAAAGCAAGTAGTAGTTCTCGAGATCTACCCACTAGATGCCTATATGCACACTCCTTGGCCTCCCTCTTTTACAACTAGTCCTTTATAAGATATTCCCAAATAATGAACCCTAACAGGTTTTTATGTGTGAAGACGGCAATGCAAAACAACTAAGTTATCAGAAGCGGAACCAAACTTAATATTTTTTATTCAAACTGGGGCCTACCAAATATGCACTACATAATAGTACCACGTGCTTCCTAAATTCTACATGCTCGTGGAATAACAATTGTATTGACAAATTTACCCAAAAGAAAAAAAAAACAATTGTATTGACAATCAATACCCATTCCAAAAGAATAATTATAAAAGATTATACTTATATAATCTGCTTTTGATATATTTAAATCAATTTCTTTCACCTACCTGCAACATTGAGCCTGAGGAGGTTGTGACATAGCCGCAGCACTCAGCTTCACACAAACAGGCCTGTTTGACATATTTCTCCATCCTTTTTATGTCCCATCTACCGCCTTCAGCAGGCAATTAATCTAGAAAATGTTTCTTCAATATGAATATCATTCCCGCCCTTAAGCACACCTCTATATTTTTCTACAATAATTAGCTGTCTAGTGATCTGGGCTGACCAACTATTTCTCTGGAAAGATCAGCGAACTATAACAGTCCAAAATCTAATGGAACCATTAAAGGTTTGAGCAAAATTAGTGAAGAATAGAATAGATAAGACTACCTGTATCGTTTTCTAAACAAAAAAGATGTAATGTTATCTAACTGAAACAAATAAATTGTAAACAAAGAAAAGAAAAAGGAACTAGTCCCAAATCTTCCATTTGCTTGTTTATATAACATTTTCAACTTTGACATCTACAAGTATAATATAGCTTTCAAATAGCCTTGAAGCACAAGCATATGCATGTTTCCCTCAAATATAGTCTGTCATGGAGCAGAGAAATCATGTTTAAAATCGAAAGAAACCTATTAGATTTTACGTTCTATATATGATTGCATGAGAAACTTTATGAACAGGATATCATTTACGGCCCTGCTCATCAGAATTACAGAATTTCAAGCTTTTTTAGAATCTGATTCTTTTCACCTTTTCTAAAGTGCAAATGACCCTTACAGCATAAGTTTGAAAAACATATATTATCTACAAATAGATATAATGAACTTATATAACCTAAAAATTACTTGTTGCAATAAATTCTAAGGTTTTTCAAGAATTCCATTTTCATAATTTTGATTCAGTCAACTAAGGATAATTACCATCAAACATTTTATTTATTAAATATGATTAGATGACTCAAAAATAATATTTAAATTGGATCATCAGTCTTCAATAAAACTGGAAACAAAGAAAAGAAAACATCCATCAGGTCAAAGAAAGATGATCCATTGTCATTGTAGATTACCGAGCCAAGTGTCCAATTTTTGTTGTCTATTCATATAGATATAAATAAATATATATATATGTTTCTTCCATGCCATATAACATTATTGGGTTTCACACTTGTATGTCTTGATTGAGTAGGAATGAGATCGTTAAAGAATTTCAATATATTTATATTGCTGCTAATACAAAAGATCGTTAAGGAATTTCAATATATTTATATTGCTGCTAATACAAAAATGTTCTGATTTATTATACTTAAATATATGTCATTATGCTAAAATATTTAAGAATATAAAATAGTAGGTAGGAATCCTAGCTTCATTTTGCATGAAGGAGTGTACTGAGCTTATCATTTGTGAACATGAAACAAGCACTAGTGACTAGACTAGAACAAAAACTCCAAAAGAGCTCTAAGCCAGAAGTTGTAATCAAGCATAATTTCTTTATGTCAAATGCTAAACACAAACCTGAGTATCCAGCATTGACGTGTAAAGATGATCCTTTATTTCAAGGCCACTAATATCAATTTTATCCTCTAGTTTTTTAGGGGCGTTACCATGAGGGTTGCAAGTATATAAATCAGCCATCTTCACAATATTTCTTTGGCCAAATCTAACATCGGACATCTGACCAGTTCTTTGTCGCTTTCTTGATCTTGCAGCTTCCTCATACCCATCCAGTATACAGACCTTTGCCAAAATATTGCTCCATCTCTTTTCCAAAATATTGCTCTTGGATCAGGACTTGGAGATGTCATCTTCGAAACGGACAATGCAAAGTTATATAACCATCTCAAGAAAAATTTGAAAGAGATCTCATATTTTGGATGCATTGTTTCAGACATCTTAAAACTTGCTCCAAATTTTAATTCGTACTCTTTCTCTCATCTCATGTCAAAAGGGAAGGAAATATGGTAGCTGATAATCTAGCTAAACTCATTTCAAACTGTGGAGAGATGAGGGTGTGGTTTGCAGAAGTTCCAGGGAGTTTGAATGAATCAATCTGATGGTTATTCCTGTCCAAAAAAAAAGGTATCATAGATCTTGTATAAAAAGACAGTCATGCCATGAAAGCTACAAGTTCCCATCAAGTAAAAACCATTTTTTATATGAATAATTTGTGAACACCAAGAGCATGTTTCATTTAATAATAAGAAAACGTTTTAAAAGACAAATGGGTACTATGATACGATCACTATTTTCTCTACTAAAATTACTATGATACTAACATATACATCAGATACACTTGACTCTTATCATATAGAATGATAGAAATTACACAAGAAGCAATACCTGGCGCCTTCCAAGGTGTCTTGCACACTATATTTAAATAATTCCAGCTTCCATAATCTGTATTGGCAAGGGAAGGATAATTTTTGCATGGCCAACTCCAAAGTGATGATCTGCAAAAGGAATCCCCAGTATGTTCTTTACACAACAGAGTGTGCATGCTTTTTATACCCCAACGTAATCTGCTCCAATGACAAACTTTGAGATGGTGGAAGGATATCATATGCCGCTATTGTACTTCCACGATTAGCACTTCTAACAAAACTTAACATCCTGCAAGCAAGTCTGTTGTCATATGTTCCCAACTCAGCATATGTTAAAAAAATTTCACCATTGACTAAAAACTGCCCTGCTTCCAACAAATCTTCAAGTAATGAGCTACGTACTAGTAGAACAAATCATTTGTTATGAAATGGCCTTAATGATACTTTAAAACCTTTAACATAGCACTTAAAAGTGCAGGACACTAACATAACCGTCCCATCAAATTCTTTAAATCCAGAATATATGATTAAGCATTTGTGGCAATCAATATACTTTGAGAGAATGCTACAATTTACCAGCACTATTTCATGAAAATCATAAACTTCTCGAAATTCATCCATGCTTAACATGAAACACAATAATACAAACAAACAATCCTAAAAACCCTAACTAAGCATCTACCAAAATTCACTAATCAATAATAGAGCTAAGTACCAATCTCAAGAAATGGAAGTCAGCAATGTGTTAAGTAAACAACTTTTCAGAAATAGTGAAGTTAAATAAATTAACACAAACAAATAACATTACCATACCACATAAAATCCATGTATAAACTATCAAATATGTCAAACATAATATATGATTCAATTAAATCCTCCACCAAGCACTAACGTTTTAGGAGAGCTGATAACTTAGCATGATATCATTGCAACTCAGGTTAAGATGCCCCGAGTTCAAACACTCCTACCCAACACCTAAACGTTTTAGGAGAGCTAGTAACTTTTTGTAATATCAGGGAAACTCAGGTCAAGATATGCCTCTAGTTCGAACCCTCCTACCCAACACCTTAACATTTAGGAGAGCTCGTAACTTAACAAAATACTTTGCGAGTGCATGAACATATATACAAATTCTAAATATACACACATTATACTACAAAGTACAGACAGTCAAACACTATCAAACTCTTGAAGCAAGAATGCACAAGTACCAATCTTAAAACAAATATACTAACCTAGAACACAATTAGCTACTACAGTACCAAATTCAAAGCTGAACATTACACAATAATAGCTCAAAAGTCAAAATATTTACTGAAAAATTGAAAATCATATTAATAATAATAATAATCCTACATTACTACTACTAGCATTGTAGCCAGTTCAAGGCACAGGCATGCATGTTAGAGTGTTTAAACTCATTTTATTTGTTAGGTTGAGTAGGTTCTTCAGTGGCACAAAGTAACGGTTATAACAATTGTGCTATATGATAGCTTGCAGTGATGAAACATGCAAGTTAAAGTTCTAATTTCATTTTTCTGAATCACACAAATTGAGGGAAATAACATAGTATTTTGCTCATAGTAATCCATTTTAAATCAGTAAACGTGAGACTACTTCTATTTATAGATGATAAATAGATTTTAAATCATTGTCCACACTGGTATTCATTCTGACTTCACAACAACATATTCCTCGTACTCAAAGTTGATGTTGAAGGAATTAATATTAACATCAAATGCACATGGTTTCTCAACCACATTGTTGAGCACTGCTAGGATCTCTAGTGCAGGGGTGAATTTCAGTAAAGAACATGAGTTATAAGAGGCAGAAGTCTAGTTCTCTACTTAGTATTTGCAAAACTATAACCACCACCCTAATATAAAACAATCTTAGGCAGAACATATGTAAGTGCAAACTGGAAGTGTATTCCTGATATCATAGTCAAATCCGATAGCACTTAAGATGATGAGAATGCATCTCAAGGCCATAAAACTTACCAAGAGAACCATCACAACAATATGCAGCAGCACATGAAGTGCACAAATTTATTGCTAAAGAACACAAACTTTTCTTACTAAAAACATGACCCATTTTACAAATTTGACCTTTGAACAAAAATCAAAAAGGGTCATTGACATTATTAACTTAACCACTGCTCGATGCAAAGATCATCTTCTCGGGGTTTCATGGCAAACATACATATATAGGATCAATTTGGATATCCTAGTGTTAGTGCTTATCTTTCATCAGATGGAATAGATTTAACCTAGGGCTGTCAAACGGATATTTCAGATACGGATCTGCCTATATCCGAATTTAAAACTGAAAATTTGAATCTGATTCCAAATCGGAAAAATTATATCTGAATCCGAATCCGGCGGATAATATATGAATCCCGTTTTATGTTTTTTCGTAAATAAATAAATATAATTTTTTTAATAAAATATATATGTCTAATAATTATATATATTTTAGAAAAATATATTTTTAAAGAATATATATATATACGTATATATTATAAATTGAACATAATAAATATATATTTATACTATATATTTCTATATTATTATATTTAAATTCGGATTCGGATATTATCAGATATGAATATGCCCATATTCATATTCGCTTTATTTCGAATACGAATACAGATATTTCGAATGGATATCGAATATTTCAATTTTTTTGACATCCCTAATTTAACCGTAGTTTAGATTTTATTTTCACAAAAATATACAAATTTATAGGCCATATTTAGCTTACCTTAAAATAAGTCACAAGTAACTTATTTCCAGAAAAAAGTACATATTTACATACTTTTTTCTAAAGTTAAGTACTTTTTTTAGAAATTTATAGTAATAATTAATCTTATTTTCAAGAAATAAGTAACTTATTTTAAGAAAATACTTATTTCCGGAAATAAGTTTAGCCAAACGGGCACTATGGTATTAGTAAAGTATAATATAAAAAAACAATGAAAATAACATAATTAGCTTTATTCTCAAGTTTCAAATCTCCTCCATCAAAATGGAAATCTATTCTATTTTATATTCCACTAAGTGCTTATTGTTCACATGCATAGGTTTAGCTTGTAGACATGTACAGTGTAAAAACTTAACAACTAATATATATAACCTTTGTATAATACACAGTCAATAATCAAATAGCCCTATATGGTACTACGGTATATGGTACTACGGTACAGCACAGATCAAAGACATAAAACTCAAAAATAATACCTAATAAGTTGATGACAATAAATAATTATCGTAATTAGCCTTAAATCATAATCAATCTATAGATTAAAGGGAATTCATAGAAACAGTAAGCGTTAGCTACCCAACTATACAAATTACATGTGATCATAATTAAAGAAAGCAAGTGATTACCTGACCTTATAGCTCTACAACTCTTCGGAAGACATTATCTTATTATAGGGGAGGGGGGTTGGTGGTGCAGGAGCATAGCAAATGATTACTTAGTAATAAATAATAAAAGAGAACTAATACTTATTCTAAATGAACTAACTGGACGTGCATAAAAGTTTAATGTACAGTGGAGGCTTAGCCAAGAGTTTTACCTGTCAAACATGCATGAATAGTTTTTCCATCACCGGTGGTCTAACACTGTTAAAAAACTACCAATAGGCCAAAAACTAAACTATCGGAAAGTTGCAGAGTTTTATATCTGGTTCTGCTAATTGCCGCTGTGTAGAGGGCACAAGATGAGGGGGGTAGTTATGTTTCCCATTCGTGGGCAGTAGAATATCAGTACGGGAGTTGCAAAGCTCAATACAGAAGTAGGGTTGTTGCAGGACTGTTAAGTTTTTCCATTTTTTTGGATGCTAGCCCCACTGTAATGATCAGTTTGTGGAAGTGGAAATATGAAAAGACTGCACGTGGCAGGGTGGGAAGAGTCATTTAAGGCTTATTAGCTGATGGCTTTGCAGCCCAAGCTTGAAGAGCAAGTTTGAAATATTTGTCGGTGACATCTAGTGTCATTGCATGTTTTCCAGGGGGTTCACTATAGTAGGCTCTCTCAAGTTTCCTCGCTTCTTTCCTGTAAATGATCACATGTGGCATCAAGCTAATATTTTCCAAGCAATCTTGCAGAATTAGTATTAGTTTTATTCCTTCTTCACTCAAGCTACATCAACTTTAATCTCTCCAGTTTCAAGCAAACTTAAGAAGGCCACTAAGTACAGTTTCTCGTAGCTGAACATGTTCACAATTCAATAATCACATTGGAGTCTACATAGTATATCAGCCAAACAAGATATCAAACACAATGGCAATATAGCAGCCAAACAACTTGCCAATTTCACACTTTTCCTGAGCACAACTACAAGAAACTCAAGACATGTCCTCATTTTTTACTCTACTTCGCCAACTCTTCCCCTATCCCTTCGTAAATTCTTTAGCTCTGAAAAAAGCGAGAAAAATTCAGGAAATAGATCTCAACCTAAAAGAAGATAGAATAAGTGATCATCGATGATACCTTTGGTTTACTAAAAATTCAAACTTGGATAAAGCTTTAGTTATCATTTCCCCGGGTCGTAGCTCCTGTGATCTTTATTTATGTGATAAATAATAAAATTGTTAAAAAAGAGATAAGACAGATTGGCAAGATTGTAGAATTCTAGCCCAATTACTTAAAGTTTTCCTTTACATATACACAAGACTACAAGAGAACACCATGAACATACTTGTGAAGCCAGAAGTGAATGAAGTAAGCATAATATATATAAACATAACAACAAATGTTTTTCCACTCTCACCTGATTGCCTAAAGAATGAAAAATGTATTCATATATTAAATCTTTACTGACCATATATCAAAATTGCCCCATCTGATTACATATATTAGTTTAAAAAATTGCAAGATATATATCATGCATCTTAGCGTCCTCATGCATGCCAGAATTCATAAAATCTCATGATGGCCCAGGTAAGGTAGCATATTGAAATTATGTAAGAACTAAGAAGCAATTGATCTTGACTTCTATTTCACCAAGAATAACAGCTATCAATAGTACTCCCAGAGCCGAGGAATGTCAAGAGGATCTTCTTATCGATGCCGAATTCCGGAATCGAGAAACTATAAAAAGAAGTTCTATGTTGCAAGCGTGAAAACAGGATAAAAACACCAACTAATCCATTTAAATATAACAAATTAAAATAGCCAAGGAAAACCAAGGGCATATAAAAGTCACAGCCATAATAGCAAATATGCACAAATTTTAACAAATAACAATAAAAACACAGCACAATTCACCAAATTGATATAAACATCTAAAAAATGGTTAGCTATCAATTAGCTTATCAAAAATCGAAAAAAGGAATAAGACACCGCCATAGACACACTTATAAGATGTAACCCATATATTTAGTACACGTTAAATAGAATAATGTAACTCTAGTTTTAGGATGAGGCCGTGGAACACAACTTGAGAAGGCCATTTTTTATAAGAATGATGTAGTTAAAATTAATTTTTGGGAGGCAGATAAAATGAGGTGGGTTAAAGATAAAGTGTATATACTCTAGAATGATCATAAAACCTAATGGCAGTGTACTCGAAAAATATATTCATAAATTGAACATTGAAGACCGAATAAGTATGGCTACATTTATCCAATATTTCAAATAGCTAAAATTTCAACAATATATGTTTATATGTAGAAGATACACATGTAAAAGATTACTAAACCTATAAGCATAATTATCATAGTACCTCGCAATCACATAAAACAGTATCGTCATGTCATGTGAGAATAATGATAACACTGGTAGTGGTTAACATCTCAAGTTTGAAACAGGGGATACACAAACATAGTAAGACAAGAGGCAGAGGTTGTAATAAACATAGTAAAACATTTGTAACTGTCTTTGTACTATCTATCAAACAAATTAAGGTGAATAATAAACATGGATTGTAGGGGTAGGACAGTCATTTTACCTGGAGTAAATTTGCTCATCACAATTTGCAAGTCTATGTTCGCGGGGGTATGATAGATATATGTAGTCAAAGAGAATAGGGCAGTGGCGAATGAGGAAATAGTTGTGTTGAGACTCGAATTGTAAAACCCTAAACTCCATTGATGTTTGGACAAGTATGGTACACATGATGCAGGCATACAGATAATTTGTATGTATATATGTGTGTGTGTTTCTAACTTTCTGTTAGTATATACCTGCCTACACAAGTAACCCGATACATAGAGTCATACAGGACTTTAGTGGCTTATTTCGTGCATGGATTATGACTAAATTTTGATTGCAATTGTTTCACGAGGAAAGTGTATTTTATGTACTTACTCAAATCATTTGAGATATTAATTTTTTAAAATTATTTTACTTTATTTTATTTTACCAATTGTGTATAGTGTATACCCATCAGTTACCCCTAATTTCAAAAAAAAAATCAAGGTATATCAATATGTCCTCCAGTATTATTTTTGAGAAATGACCCTTTTAATCATATTTTGGGGGATAAAATGCTCAAAATATTATTAATTAATAAGTTGGTCATACATTATCACACAATAACCTACATTAAAGTCTTGTTATTATTTTTTTCATAAAACATGCATTAATGGGCCAAGAGAGTAGAGTGTAATGGGTTTTTAAAAACATAAGATAAAGTTGCGTTTTTTTTATGATAAACCATTTTTCAGAATTATGATATTTTGGACCATTTCTCTTCAAATTGTTATACAAAGGGCCATCTCCCTTGATCTTTGGAACGAGTTTTCCGGTACAAAATACAGTTATTTCTAGAAGTATAGACATTGGGGACGTTATACGAGTAATTGATAACAAGAAGGATGTTAGTAGTTATAATCAAATAATGGAGAAGGAACATGTTCTTCTCCCAAACTCCAGAGTTAAAGAGAGTTTATTAAATCATGGAACTAAAGTAAGAGGAGGTCAAATACCTGATATTAATGTTCTACATGGTGGCACTATGTCCGTTGTTAGGCCTGAAACTTTGAAGCATATTTTTAATACCACTAAAAATTTTGGATTGTTTAAAGAGGAGGACATACTAGTATCGTGGCTGACAAAAGACTGATTTACTCTACAAAAAGTAAGGGAGTTAGAGGGAATTGACGGGCACACGCAACTTGTAAAAATAATAATATGTTAATATGATAAATGTTAGTTTTAGAAGATTAATATCTCAAAAAAATGTTTCGACACATAAAGTACATTTTACTCTAGTTTTAATCTATTGATTTCGATACGAAATTTCATCTGGACTTAAAAATTAAGTATAATACTGAATTAATAATTTTTTATAATAATGAAATTTTTTGTCTATGTGGTTTTTGTCCTATGCAGAACCTTAAATGTAATACTAATTGGAGAACATATATGTCTTGCATTAAATTATGTAATATATTATAAGCAGAATATAATGCAATACATATATGTTATCCAATTATTACTCTATTTAAGGTTTTCCATATAATTTTTGCCTATGTAATCATATTATATTTAATTAGTCTTAATATTTTATTAAATTTTTTGTTCATAAAAAAGTAATTTTTATTAAAATTAGAATCTACATAAAATTTTAGTAAAATTTTATAGTATTATTTCTTGTTATATATATTTATAGTATTCTTTCTTGTTATATATATATATATAAGAAAATTCTATGAAGAATTTCGTATATAGAGTTCAACATATAACCATTATATATACATAAGATACATATGTCCATCTCATTATTCATAAAATATAAGTACAAATAAATCAAAAATGAAGTTACATAAAAGAAATTTGAATAATTATTGAAAATTACTTGAAGAAATAATCTGAAATGATTTTGAAATAATTTTACAGTAGAATCAAATCGTACCAACCATTCTACTGCGGACTCAAATTCAAAATTAGATTTATCACATAGTTTTTAAGTATCGATTTTTTTGAAAAAATTATATATTATTAATATCTTATATTAGAACAAATAGTTTTCCCTGATACTTTATATAAGAGGGTTCTATTTACAACAATATTATATATGTATATATCTATATTATATTATTAAAATTGAAAGATTAAAAATTTGGTAGTCGGTCGTCCTTAGTCGGAATTTGGGCCCGATAGTTATTATTGGGACTAATTTTTAAACATTAATCTCCTACCTAAAATACATCTCACATTAATCTCCTAAATAAAATACATCTCTAAACAAAACACACAAATATTATCATATTAAAATACAAATAAAATATATGAAAAATTATATAAAATATATACATATAACATTAAATAAAATTTAAATTATTATTATAAAAATAAGAATATATTTAAATTATAAAAAAAATTAAAGCAATTCAATTTGTGCATCGCACGAGATATAAGTTAGTATATATATTGTTTAAAGAATATTACAATATATATTATTCTGTAAACACATTTTATGCTCATGTTTAACATGTCGTACATATATGGTCTCCGGGTTTTCAATTAAAAAATGGTCTCCACTGAGATTTTTTATGTGTTAGAGGCTTATGATGGGCTATGAATTATTCAATTTATTGCATTTTGATCATTATATTTTGATTTATTTCGAATTTAGAATTGGATATGATATTAAGCACTGCCTCTTAGAAAATATGATGCTTCAAATTATTAGACTTGGAGACATGAAAACTGGTAGTACAATCTCATAAAGGCAAAGAAATCTATGCAAAAACCGGTGGTATTATCTCATAACAGCAGAGGATGGGAAGTAAAAAATCAACTGAAATCATGTAGTATTGTTCCTCATTAATTAGTGAGGTATGGTTGGGAGCTATCAATTCATTTATAATTATGACGCTAAGAGTTTAAGTAAGAAATTTCTAAACCACAATTTCCCATCAAGATATGTAGAACACTTCATTCAGTTTATAAAAAAGAATAATATTTTGATAACACTAAGTGTACCAATAATTATAATTTGAGGACATGTGATAGGTTTTCAATGTGTTTCAAAATTATAAATTTCTTTAATATTATAAAATACGATTCTATTATAAATTTTTCTTGCAATTCAAATCTTGTTAGAATTTACTAGTAACCTTTTTTGTTATATTTAAGTTTAAATAACACTAAATTTTGAGGCAAATCATGTCGGTGATTTATATAAAAATAACACACTGATATGCGGAACTGGTGGATTTTTGCGTGATTACATATACGCATGTGCAATGACTTAGTCCAGTTTAATACGAAGTCAAATTATACACACATGCATTATAATTTTGCGTAAATTATGAACTCGTATTACAATTAGGTGTCAATCAATAATAGATTTTTCATGGAGGCAATTTGGGGATAAAAAACGTAGATTTATTGCTAGTTGGTTCAAAGAACATCCGTGCTGTTTTTGACATAAATGCAAGTTTTTTTAATTCAAGGCGAGTCTTATGCAGATCTGATGTATTGGCGAGTTATCATGTTTATCATAATAGCGATAACAAGTTCTTAGATATCTTAGAAAAACGGGTTGAAGAATTGAATACAGATTTGGTCAAAATTGGCACCCAACTATTCTAAGACATGTCATGCCTTAGTCCCGAATTTTTTTCATGCATTTAATAAAAAAAAATTGATGAATTTTGAAAAATTTTATAGTTCCCAATTTTCTTTAACTCAAATAATGAAACTTGAATGGGTGCTTCGGACATACATTGAATATGTAAGGTGCGATAGTAGATTTTTGTCGCTGAATGAAATTTCACATCTTGGTAAGAAAATGGTTGGTACTAGAAAACATTTGATTCAACCATCAATTTACTTACTTATAAAGTTGGTTCCGCAATGAACATAGTCAATAATAGACATCGCAATAGAATTGGAGATGAGTGGATAATCGATTTATTAGTGACTTATATTGAATGAAATGTTTTTTTAACTAGTTAAGACTGAACCTGTAGTTCAAAGATTTTTTAATATGAAATCTCGTAGAGAGGAATTTTGTAATTTTAATCATATATTAAGTTTATGTTTAATATATACTAACTTATAACTCGTTCAAAGTATGCGCGATACTAATAAATTATATATTATATGTTTTAAATATTTAATTTAATTTTTTTAATATGTCGGTTATAATAATATATTATATAATAAAAATTATTTAATATATATAATAATAATATTATTTTAATATTAATAAGATTTAATTAATAAGTTATACTTCAAATAAATTGAAGAGTTTGAGCGGTAACAGAAGTGAGCTATGTTATTAGACTGTTATCATTGATGATAGAGTTGTATGTAGAATATATATGTTTTAAAATTAGAATATAATTATATTATAGTTTCATAAAAAAAGAGTTGCATAAAAAGAAGATTTACGACCAACATACAAAAATTTTGTATTAAATATTTTATATATGCTAAAACTATATAATATTTTTGATATTAATAGATTTTTATATAAACTTTTAATACAAATTAATATAGATAAATGAATAAATATATAATAAATATTATAAATTTTAATTAATAAATTTTAATTTTAAATAAATTAAAGAGTTTGAGTGTTTATGAAATTGTGAAGTGTTAGCAGATTGCATTAAGTACAACTATGTTATATAAAACTGAAATATTATATCATCTTTAACTTTATCATTTAATTTTAACTTTTAACTAGTGATCTCCTCTCAATGTGATTTAATTTTAAAAACTAATACTATATAAAGAACTAAATTTGCAGACTGTAGGGTGATGATTTAAATTTGATGATTTAATACGATATGAACCAAATTATACACTCCAAGTATTCCAAAAATATAATCTTATAATTAGGTGTTGGACCCATATGACACATAGATGTACTAAAATGTCTAAAATAACACAGACGGGAAAGATGACACCAAATGGCACATCGAAACGCTACTACGTGTAACGTTCAGGTTGCGTAGTCAAGTAAAATCTAGCGTTTAGGACCCAAAACGCAACTTAAAGTCCAGTTTTAGCTTAATTCAACATAAATAACCTGTAAATCAGGGAGGAAATCGGTGAAGTGGGGAACTCTTTCGGCGATGAAATCATCGTTTTGATTATTGACTTTGTTTTGCAATTGAGCTCTCAGTTGCTTGTTTCACAAACAAATTAGCGGTTTATAACTCAATTTTTTGCACTAACTTTGAAAAATAAGAATTGTTAGTGATCGTAGAGAGAGAATGTAAGGAATAAGGTTTAGCGAGAGAGAAAGAGATAAAGATCCACGGAGAGAGATATTTAGATCGCAGATGATGAAATATACACTGGACCGTTCAAATCATTAAAAATGCTTCATGAAAGGCGTTTAGCCTATAAACGATATTTCGTGTAGCAATTTCGCCTATAGATGAAAACGAAACTTCAAGTGCAGTTATAAAGTGCTATTTGGGGTCTTATTTCCCACATGTGTCATTCTGGGCATTTTGTCTACAACATGTGCTATATGGGTCCTTTTCTCCTTATAATTAGTCACAACTCACAAGTCTATTATACATTTTATTTATATACATAGTCCACGCATTTAATATACAAGCTTATAATCCGTGCGAAACACGAGATAACTAATATTTAAGTAAATTAATTTTTTATTTTTATTTTCATTGATATTTAATATAAAATTTTATAGTATTAAGAATTTATGTTAATATTATATGTTCTCTTATTATATATATATTTTTTAATTTAATATAAATATGTTATAATTTAGACCAGTGTTATAATAAATATATAATTGGGCCTAAAAGTAATTTTAGTTAATATAGATATGTATATAGTTAAGACATGTATTATAATACGTAAAATTAAGTCTAATACATGTATATTTTTTAAGTCCGTATCTAGTACCGTCCGATCGACCAAAACTTTTAATTTTCAACTATAATAATATACAAACTTATAACCCGTGCGAAATACGGGATAAACTAATATTTAAGTAACTTAATTTTTTATTATATTTTTACCAATATTTAATATAAAATTTTATAATATTAAGAATATATGTTAATATTATATGTTTTCTGATTTTTTATAAATATATTCTATGTAATATAAATATATTATAATTTGGACCTATGTTATAATAAATATATAATTTGGCCTAAAATTAAAATTTTGGTTTATATATATATATATATATATATATATATGTATATGTATATATATATATATATGTATATGTATATATAGTTAGAACCCGTATTATAATAAGTAATATTATATTTGATACATGTATATTTTTTAGGTTCATGACCTAGTACCGATTAAAAAATTTTAATTTTTCGGCTATAATAATATAGTATAGATGTATTAATAAATTAAAAATTAAAATTTTTTAAATAATATTTATTTTGAATTTGTTAGAAAGTAAAAAAAATGAATATATATTCTTATTTTAAAAAGAAATAAATATTATATATCATATACGTACATATATGTTTCCCAGAATAATCAATCTATTACAGAAGGGGGTTGAATATAATAGTTCCTGTAAATCGATTATGAACACAAGTATATAGAATGGAATACTGTTTTGTATTATTAATGATCTTGAATACAAAACTCTCTCAAGAAATAATGTTCTTAAGAACTGCTAGGTTATATAACTATTGTTTAATGAATTCGACATTCAATTATAACCTATCTCTGTGTTTATATAGACACAGCTACAAATACAATTACAAAACAGATTATGATAAGAATAGCTTTAATAAGGTAATTAGACTTGCACTTGAACTCCTTCTTACTATCCAAATCAGACTCTGATTTGTCTGTTTCCTTTTCTGGTAGACTCTGAAGCTAAACTCTGTCGGTTTGTCATTCTCTGATTTGAGCATTCTCTGTTAGAGTAAACTCCGATTGAGTATTCTCTGATAGAGTAAACTCTGACCGACCGCTTCCTTAAACTCTGATGACGTCAGCATAAACTCTGTTTAGTATTCTCTGACAATCATCAGTGTTTGCATTCCTAACAATTTCCCCCAATTTATGCTTTAAGAATTAAAACATAAATTTCACTTATGATGTAAGAAATACAAGACAAATGCATCAGAGTTTGTTTACCCTTTTTAGACTCAGATTCTTCTGTAAGAGAAGTCCTCTTTCAGAAATTGACTTAGGAGCTTTTCTTCAGCATCTTTCAATAAATCAACAAGGTTCTCCTTCAATTCCCTCATGTTCTCAGAAGAATCATCTATTTGAATTATTGCAGCCCTTAGAGCATAAATTGATGACCTCTCCATACTTTCATCTAAGGCAATGCAACAGGTCTTCATACCATCAGGATTTAAGATTAGTGTAGGAATTCCTAACACCATTTTGACCTTTGCATCCCCTTTCTTCATTGCTCTTTCTGTTCCATCTTCAAGTATGTATCCAGGCTCATATTCTGCAGAGTTTATCATCAACAACCTTTCACTCTTCTTCTTTTGAGCTATTATTCTTTCAACAATCTTCCTCCACCTAGAAGTTGCTTCATTTTCATCATTGAGCAGATATAGAACATGTTCAAGTTCTTTAGATGCTTTATCAATCAGACTTTCTTCAGCAATCTTCAAAACTCTCCCATCTTCTAAAAAATAAATGAGCTTCTCCTTAGCTTGAGCACCATCAAAGATATCCTTCACCACATTAACAGAGATTAATTTATCCAGATGTTCTTGAGACAGCTCTTCTTCAGGTTTATCTTTCAGTGAATAAGGATCTCTGAAGATGTTTGCTTCACCTCTGTAGACCTTAGCATGTGTATCACCAATACCACCTTTATTTTTTCCAAGTCTGGCATTGAGAGTCAGAGTTTGAGTTTTTGTCCACAAAGGATCAGACCTTTTCTTTCTTATCAGAGATTGTTGTTGTTCTTCTTCCTCATCATCAAAACTTGAAGCACCTGGAAGAAAAGTTGTTCCAGACATAGTGAGAGGTTTCTTTGGCTTAGCTGGAGCTTTTGGTTGAATTCTAGAAGATGATCTTGTTTGAATTTCTAAAACTGGTCTTGATTGAGCAACTGGTTTGAGAGTTTCAATAGGTTTGATTTGAATAGGCTTGGATTCTGGTTTCTTCTGTTGAGCAGCAGTCTTTTTCTGAATTGGAAGTTTCTTTACACTTCTTTTCTTTTTCTGAACTTGAGCACTAACAGCTCCAGATTTCTTCAATTCAGCTTCTACTGCAACTGGATCCATTCCTGGATGTTCTTCTTCAAACATTTTCTTTGCCAGTTCAGCATCCTTCAAGTTTTGTTCTTCAATCTTCTCTAGCTTATCTTCATCTTCAAGTTTCTTTGCTAATTCTAAATCAGCATCTATCAGAGTTTGCTTATCAGAGTTTATCTCAGTCTTTGATGTCATCAGAGTTTGTTCAATCAGAGTTTGCTGCATCAGAGTTTGCTTCCCATCCTTATGACTCCCTTGATCTTCATCATTTGGTTTGTTAGGTTTGAGAATTACATCCTCCTTGCATTTGTCTGAACCATTCTCCCCCTTTCTGACATCATGACCTGTTTGAACAGTAGGAAGCTCGACAATTGTATGTAACATCCCCTGCATAGAACCAACAGAAGTAGAAAGAATATCCACTTTAGCTTCCAATGCTACCTGTTTGGCATCGACATTTTTTAGTTTAGCTTCCAGAAAATGTTGAGATGTGGAAACAACAGTTGCAATATTGATAGAAGTGTTGTTGACAGATGTCTTGAGATTATTAACTTCATGTTGAAGTCCCTTGGACATTATTGTAGAAGCTTTCAAAATAGTCTTCAGTTCATCAGAGGATATGTCCTTGTCAGCTTTATTAATTAATGCAAGAACATGAGGCCAAGAAATTTCTTCCTCAGGAAACTTCCAAGAGGAGTCCCAAATGGATTGTCTATGAGAGGTAAGGAAATCTTCATTTGATGACTTTGCATGGAAACTATAATCCCTTCTGACACCCTCAGCATCCAGATCAGCTTCAATTTGATCTTTAAGATCTTCCACCACCACATAATCAGTATAATCCATCTGTAATCTCTCATGAGCATCATGTGCATGAACAGGCCACTTCTTGGTGTTGTATCTTTGTGTGAAAGGAATTGACAGATCTGTGACTTCTTCATCAACAAAAATCACAGCATCAGAGTCTGTGTCCTTCTCATCAGAGTTTGAAACATCAACAGAGTTTGGCACAGCATCAGAGTTTGATACAGGTAAACTCTGAGTACCTGCAAAAGTAACAGAACAACCTAAATCACTCTGATTTTTTAAAGTAATCTCATTATTTCTCACAACACACATATCATAACTTTTAAGAGTTAGATGTTGCTCACTAGAAGTAACTAACTTCTTTCTCAATTCTACCTCTCCTTTTGCCAGATCCTGTGTCTGCCTCTCATTTATTCTGTTTTTCACACATTTTATCTCAGACTCACTGGAAAGGCTCAACACACAATGTCCTACAGAAATAAGAGGTGGCTGAGAAAGGATATTTGTAGTCACATGAATGGGGGTATCCTTTTCAGGACTATCCATGATCATCCCAGCAGTAAACGTAGGAAATATAAATTCTGAACTGATACAATCAGAGAATGTAAATTCTGAAGTAGAGTCAGAGTTTATACCTTGAGCATTTGTAGATGGAGTCTCCATAGGTAATGTAGAAATTGATTGCTCAAAGAGAGCATCAGAGTTTGCCTTTAGAGCTTCATCAGAGTTTGTCTGTCCAATAAGATGTTCTTGGTCTGCAATCATAAAATGGATGATTGGTTCTTGTGGGACCTGAGTCAGATCAGCAGCTGCTTCACCACTTTGAGGCGAAGGTTCTTGTGGGCTTGACTCTGCCAGAGATTGGCCTTCAGCATCAGCAACAACAATGTCTTCTATAATTGTGTGGGTGCCTGCATCCAAACTTTAATTGGATGGTTCTTGTGTGACTGGAGCATGAACAACTTCTTCAACCCTTTGAGCAGAAGGTTCTTGTGGGTTGTACTCCTGATCATTGCTGGCTTCATTTGCTGGAATTGTGGCTTCTATTGAACTTTGATCAATAGGTTCTTGTGTGCCTGGCCCTTCAATGACTGCTACCTCACTTTGAGAAGTAGGTTCTTGTGTGTCTTGGCCAAAAGAGACAGACCTCCTCTTTTTTCTTGAAAAATGTTTTGGACTGAGAGATGCTGAAGATGATGTTGATTTCTTGGCCTCCATTTCTCTTTTTACTTCTTCAGCCAGTTCCCTTGCTCTTTCATAAGATATCTCCTTTATAAGTTGCTTTGGTGACTTTGTAGGAGAATCAAATACTTGAACTGGAGCAGCTTCACTAGATTTTATTAACTCATCAGAGTTTATCAATTTCTCAGAGTTTATCACTTTAGTGTTTAAAGGTCTTTCAGAATTTGGCCGGTCAGAGATTGGAGCGTCAGAGTTTATAGCTGCATCAGAGTTTATCCCTTCAATCTTTGCAGCCTCAGAGTTTGCAATCTTGACTAGTCTTTTTTTCTTTTTCTTCTTCTCAGGAATTGGAAGAACTGTTTCTTTCTGATGAGAAGTCTGAGAAACCTGTTCAACTGTCGTTCTCTTAGCAAAAACGAACCCTTCATCAGAATCTGTATCTTCATCAATTAACTTTCTCTTTTTGAGAGAAGATTCTGTCACTGAATTCCCCTTCCTTTTGCTTGAGCCCTGTTGAGAGGTGTGTTTTGCAACTACAGTCTTTTGAGAGACTTTAGAGGTTGGCAAAGGTGTTTGGGTGTCAGTGTTTGGAGGGTGTTTGAATCAGAGGGTGCTAAACTCTGATTCATAGCCACAGAGAGAAAATCCCTGCCATACATGGTAGGCTTTCTCTGATTTAAGAGAAGCCTGACCCATGTGGGATAAAAGAGAGGAGAGGGATTACCTTTCTTAGCATCCTTCCTAGCTAGGTCAGCAAAAATTCTTTTATTCATACAAAAATTGGCTAAACTCTGATCATTCTCAAAACTTATATTAGGCAACAAATAATTAAAAATTAACTGAAGAAATCTAGCAAAGTATACAGTTTGAGCATCATCATTTATCTTGCTAGCCAACTGCCTAATTATTAAACAAGGAAAATTGAAATTGAGATTATGGGTCAGAGAATACCCAGTCTGTTGAGACAGCTGCGGAATGGCATCAAAATTGGTGCACTTGGCAGTGAAAGCCCTTGTAATGCAGTCGAAGAAGAAACTCCATTCTCTTCTTAAATGTGGTCTTGTTAAACTTCCCAATTTAGATAGGCTACCTCCATAGCCTATTACTTTGAAAAATTCCTTGATTTGATCATCTCCAACAAAATCATCATACTCAGCCACTTCTGGAAGATGAAGAGCTTGTCTCACCACTGAAGGAATTTACGGAGGTACGGAAGCATGATATTACAATTTTTACCGTAAACTCATATATATGATCGCATATTATCATATAAATCGAGATGGAATCGAAACCATACCTTTAAAGCGATCCAAGTGTGTGAACAAGAGATCCTAGCAGCTACTTCTCAGAGTGTGAAGTACTCTACCTGTATCCACCAAGAATTCTTCCTTTGATGAAGATCTTCAAAAATTTCTAAAACCTTTTAGAGAGAAAAGAGAGAGAGAGAGATGGAGGCTTGTGTTTTCTCCAAAACCTAGAAGTGTGTTTAGAATGATGCATCTCATTCTATTTATAGGACCATCCTAGGGTTTTTCCATAAATAATATATCAATATATATTATTATATTAAACCCCATATTTTAATAAAATGCTTTAATAATAATTAAAACTATTTTAATCATTATTTCCTTTTCTAAACTATTTAGAAAATAATTCTCTCTCTCATAATTTAAATCTTTTCATCAAAGAAAATATTCTTTTATGGTGTGACCATGTAGGTTCAATATTAAGCCGGTAGTAGAAATAAATAATAATAAACTTTTTATTTATTATTTATATGAATTCTAATAATTCATTAAATATAATTAACTGATTAATTATATTTATTCTACATCGTGAGTGATGCTTCTCAACATATCGCGACTATCCGGATAATATGAATTCACTGCCAAGAACCTGTCAGTGACTAGTTACCGCACAATCAATTCCTTCCACCCTACAATATCCCGATTAAATACAAGGCATGGAACTCGTGTCAAGCCTATTAAATTTAATCATATGTTTTCTTATTCATAGTGCAAAGTTCATATTAATGCAAATTAGAAACTCCTTTCTAATTTCATTCACTCTGGCCAGAGATTCCAGAACTCGCATACTAAGAATAACATAGGATATTCTCTTCCCATACTGGAAGGGGTGGATCCTCTATTGACGTTAACTATCTTCATACACAAATCCCTATGCCCAGAATAGACCTAATGGATGTCCTTGAGACTAAGGACTAAACCAAAACATAGTTCATTATATACAAGATAACTTTAACGATCTCAAGTCTAAGGATACTTGCGCAACTATCACTTAGTGAACAACTATTGACACATGAGTAAACTCCATTAGTTGTTCAATTTATCGAGTCACGTTCAGTGAACTTATTCCTTAATAAGCACCTACATACTAGCTATAGTGTCACCACACAAATGCCTATGAGAACAGACATCCTCCTTAAAGGAGCAAGCATAGTATGTACCAATCTTTGCGGATTCACTAACTTCCAATTAGTTATCCTATGATCAGGAACTGTTTAAGTCAAGAGTCATCATCTTCTAGATCTCACTATTATAATCTCATTATAATTCTAGAAGCTTCACTCTAAACTATGGAACATCTTATTTAAGACACTTTAAACAGATAAAGCCCGTAATAAAACAAATAAGTCTTTTATTAATATTAATGAAATCAAATAAGAATACAAGAAAGTTCTTCCTAACTCATCATACATGATTGGATTTAGGACAAACACTTTCAATCTCCCACTTGGACTAAAGCCAATTACCCTGGTAAGTAATACCCATCTTCCTTTTATGACGATCAAAAAGAATCTGAGACAACGGCTTTGTAAGTGGGTCTGCTATGTTGTTATGTGTGTCAACTCTCTCTATTTTGACATCTCCCCTTTCTATGATCTCCCTAATCAAATGAAAGCGCCGCAAAACATGTTTGGAATTTTTATGAGACCTAGGTTCCTTGGCTTGTGCTATTGCTGCATTGTTATCACAATACAATACAATAGGCTCCTCAACACTAGGAACAACTCCCAACTCAGAAACAAATTTCCTCATCCAAACGGCTTCTTTTGCAGCCTCACTTGCAGCTATATACTCTGCTTCCGCTGTGGAGTCAGCCGTTGTAGACTGTTTGGAACTCTTCCAACTAATCGCACCACCATTCAGAGTAAACACGTACCCTGACATAGATTTGCTATCATCACATTCTGATTGAAAACTAGAGTCGGTATAACCTTCTATTATCAATTCAGAACCACCACCAAAAACAAGAAAAATATCCTTAGTCCTTCGCAAGTACTTAAGGATGTTCTTTACTGCTTTCCAGTGATCTTCACCTGGATCGGACTGATATCTGCTCGTCACACTGATTGAATGAGCAACATCAGGCCTAGTACATATCATCGCGTACATGATAGATCCTATTGCTGAAGCATAAGGAATCTTACTCATACGCTCTCTTTCCTCAGCTGTCTTAGGAGACATTTTTTCGGAAAGGGACACTCCATGGCTCATCGGCATGAGACCTCTCTTGGAGTTTTCCATGCTAAATCTTTTAAGCACTTTCTCGATGTATGTACCCTGGGTAAGACCTATCATTCTTCTAGATCTATCTCTATAGATCTTTATACCGAGAATGTAGGATGCTTCTCCCAAGTCCTTCATAGTGAAGTTCTTTGATAGCCACACTTTGACTGATTGAAGCATCGGTATATCATTTCCTATAAGAAGTATGTCATCCACATACAACACAAGAAATGTTACCGCGCTCCCACTAACCTTCTTGTAGATACATGGTTCATCTATGTTTTTGATAAAACCAAACTCTTTGATTGTCTCATCAAAACGGATGTTCCATCTACGAGAAGCTTGCCTCAATCCATATATGGTTCGTAGCAGCTTGCACACTAGGTGTTCATTCCCTTTGGAAATAAAACCCTCTGGCTGTGTCATATACACTTCCTCTTCAAGTTTCCCATTGAGGAAGGCCGTTTTCACGTCCATTTGCCAGATCTCATAGTCATAGTAAGCTGCAATCGCAAGCAAAATCCGAATTGATTTAAGCAGGGCTACAGGCGAAAAAGTTTCATCAAAGTCAATCCCTTGCCTTTGTTTGAATCCTTTTGCCACGAGCCTGGCCTTATAGGTCTCCACCTGGCCTTCCGCTCCAATCTTTCTTTTGTATATCCATTTGCACCCTACAGGTTTCACATCCTTGGGTGCTTCAACCAAAGTCCATACTTGGTTGGTATACATAGAATCCATTTCGGATTTCATGGCACTTAGCCATTTCTCTGAGTCAATACTACTTATAGCCTCATTATAGGTCATTGGGTCGTCATCATTAACGATTGTTAACTCATTGTCATTCTCAATGACAAGGCCATAATACCTCTCAGGTTGGCGAGACACTCTCTCTGACCTACGAATGGGCTGTTCCACAGAAGGTTGTTCAGTCTGAACAGGTGTTTCCTCTTGAACTGTAGTAGTTTGTGTTTCTTGAACTTCATTAAGTTCTATTTTGCTCCCACTGTTTCCTTCAAGGATAAACTGTTTTTCCAAGAAGGTAGCATGTCTGGAGACAAACACCCTATGATCGGTGTAAAAGTAATACCCTAAAGTCTCTTTAGGATATCCCACAAATCTACATTTTACAGATCGAGATTCCAGTTTATCAGGGTCAACTTTCTTGACATAAGCTGGACATCCCCATATCTTAACGTGTTTAAGACTCGGTTTCCTTTCTTTCCATATCTCATACGGAGTTTGAGGAACAGATTTGGAAGGCACCTTATTCAGTAAATATGCTGAGGTTTCCAATGCATAACCCCATAGGAATACTGGAAGATTTGCATAGCTCATTATGGATCGAACCATGTCTAACAAAGTTCGATTTCTCCTTTCTGATACTCCATTTAACTGTGGAGTATATGGAGGAGTCCATTGAGAGACTATACCATTTTCTTTGAGATAATCTAGAAACTCTCCATTCAAGTATTCACCACCTCGATCTGATCGAAGGGTTTTAATACTATGTTTGGTTTGTTTCTCTACTTCACACTTATATTCTTTGAACCTTTCAAAGGCTTCAGATTTGTGTTTCATCAAATACACATATCCGAATCTAGATCGATCATCTGTGAAAGTAATGAAGTACGAAAAACCCCCCATGGCATGCGTAGACATCGGTCCACATACATCTGTGTGTACCAATCCTAGCAAATCTGCAGCCCTTTCTCCATGTCCACTAAATGGAGATTTGGTCATTTTTCCCAATAGACAAGACTCACATGTAGAATATGATTCAAAATCAAAAGGTTCGAGTAACCCTTCCTTGTGCAATGTCCGTAGTCTATTTTCACTAATATGACCAAGTCTGCAGTGCCATAAATATGTGAGATTTTCATCATCCCTTTTCCTTTTATTAGTATGTTCAACTTGTAGTAAACTATGCTCTACGTCACATACATACAGACCATTATTCAAAATACCACTACCATAAAGAACATTATCTCTAAGAATTGAACATTCATTATTCTTAATAATAAACGAAAATCCAGCCTTGTCTAACATGGGAATAGAAATAATATTCCTCACAATCGAGGGAACAAAATAACAATTATTTAAAACAATAGTCTTGCCCGTAGGCATATGTAAATCAAATAATCCTACAGATACAGCAGCAACTCTTGCTCCATTGCCCATCCGCAGAATAACCTCCTCTTCCTCAAGAGTCCTACTATCCCTTAGTCCCTGCAATGAATTGCAAATGTGAGAACCACAGGCGGTATCTAATACCCAAGTAGAAATTTGATTTAGTGACATGTTTACTTCAATCATAAACACACCTGAGCCAGAAGCGGTAGTCTCACTACCCTTCTTCTTCTTCAGTTCTGCAAGGTAAACCTTACAGTTCCTCTTCCAGTGCCCCACCTTGTTACAGTGAAAGCAAACAGCTTTGCTTTTGGGGTCTTCAGCTTTTGGTGGAACTGGCTTCTTCTCACCTACTTTCTTCTTCTTGGGAGGATTCCACTTCCTTTTCTTGGAAGTGGATCTACCACCAATCAGAAAAACAGAACCTTTCTTAGAGGGAAAGTTCGACTCAGCAGTCTTCAACATGTTATGGAGTTCAGGCAGGCTGACATCCAATTTGTTCATGTGAAAGTTCACAACAAACTGCGAGAACGAATCTGGGAGTGATTGCAAGACCAAGTCTTGGCTCAACTCCCCATCCATGACAAAACCAAGTTGCCCAAGACGCTCAATCAGATTGATTATCTTAAGCACATGATCATTCACAGATGATCCCTCCGCCATTCTACAACGGAATAGCTCCCTCGATATCTCATATCGAGCAGTCCTGCTTTGTACATCATACAACTCTTGTAGGCGTACTAGAATGGTATGAGCATCCATGTTCTCATGCTGTTTTTGCAGCTCAGAGTTCATAGATGCCAGCATGATGCACTGAGCAACATTTGCTTCATCCATCCACTTCTTGTAAGTTACATGCTCATCATCATGAGCATCTTCGGCAGGAGCATCGGGTACTGGTGAGTTCAGCACATAGTCCAACTTCTCAGCCCTAAGAACAATTCTCAGGTTTCGAAGCCAATCAGCAAAGTTTGGACCAGTCAACTTGTGAGCATCTAGTATGCTTCGTAGTGATAGTGCAGAAGACATGATGTATATCTAAGATCTGTAAATGACAAACACATAACAACACTTAGCAAATAATCAATTTCATTATTAAAACACTATATGAATCGGGTCTTTATTCATAAGTGGCTCCCTCTAGTTTATCTAATTTATACAACCCTCTAAGTGAAAAATTAAGCATTCATAATGCTAGTGGGAATAGGGATCCTACATTCCATCACACAACCTCGGCTGTAGCACGAAACGCCATGTGATGTTCAGTAGGCAGACAACTCTTGTCAATAACATCTCATGTCATTCCCTAATTAAAACTTTAGCCTCTTGAATAATTGAGTCACGGCTGTGGCACGACAAACTCAATATTCTAAGTCAAGTCTAACCCAACATTTCATACAACTGAATCAGTCTCCAACTGCCCACGGCTGTGGCACGTAACGACTATTAGATTCTAACTCATTGTATACATCTCTATGTAATAGACAAGTATTTCTTATTTCGAAATCAAAGCCCTCGGCTGTAGCACGAAACGACAATGATTCAAAAATAAGAACTACTTTCTATCGTGTTGGAAGACTATGACCGACACAAGCCCGTTGTGTCATTGGCCAATTACTACTTGATATTATTTTTAATTAAGAGGGATTTTTATTATAAGGTTTATAATTATACATATTTTATAGACAAAAATTTCAACTAAATGTTATCTATAAAGTATTACAATTACTAACCAAATAATTAACTAATAATCAAAACTCTTTTAATTATTAATACTATTTCTAAACCTTTTTTAGAAAATAAATATCTCCCTTAATTTAATTTCTTAAATTAAATTAATAATATTAAGATCACATCTTAACTATTTTATAATCGAATAAATCTTATTTAATCAATTAATAAAATTTGTTAACTGATTATTTATTTCATAAATAAATAATTATCAACCATTATTAATTAAACAATATTATTTAACAATCATAATCATATTATAAAGAGATTCTTCCTTTTAAATTAAATATTTCAAATCAATAATCGATAATCGGATGATTCCCAGATCGGGGGGAGCATTGTCAAGAGGCGTCACTTAATACCCCTTTCTTAGACAGAATCATCCTTTCTCTCAATATTGAAAATTCATATTTAATTACGTGTTTTGCAAACACAAGAATCTCATGATTGTATATATATAATATTATTGTTAAGGCAAGAAACGATTCCTATTCTAGATTTTCTAGAGCACGCCTTATGTTGATTTAAGTCCACCTAAATCTATCATCGCATGGTAAATCTAGGCATATATCTCATATATAAAATTAAATAAACAAGTAAGCATGCAAGAAATATCATGTCATACAATGATATAATGATGTATGGATTTATTATAGTAAAAAAAAGCAATTAAAACAATTAATACATGCTTTAAAACACTTTTGGGAATATGGACAGTTCAAAACTTTTATATTAAAATTATTTGACCACTCCATTAAATCCGTCTCGGAAAAATGAATCCAACGATATATTGCACGCCCAAATCGGAGTTACGAAACTCCCCAAAAATCAAATTTAATGTGGACAGGAGGGGCGTAACGCATTTATCACACGCGTTACAGCCATTAAAGCCAATTTTCCGGTGTAACGCGTGTATCGTATGCGTTACAAGCTGTAACGCATTTCATAAATGCGTAATAGACACTGTCACGCATTACTTTAATGCGCAACAGCCCATATCCTTGTCTGTTAGCCACGCGCGCGTGACCGCGGCTGGGAAAGGAAAAAAAATTTTGACCGTTGCTGTGTAACAGTCTGCCGTTTCGTTTTATACATAAACGTTTATATATATTAACTATTATAATAACTATTATTAATATCTTTATATTTTAATATTAATAAATTAATTAACTATTAATTAATAAATTAATAAAAAAACATAAAAACATCATTTTTGATATCCAACAGCATATTAAAATAACCAAATCAGCCAAGGGTCCTAGTGCAAATATTAATCCATATTTTTCAACATGCATAATTATTACATGAATTTTAATTAAAACAATTTTAAAAAATTCATAACAAATAATCTATACATCAGAAAATTATGAAAAAAATACCCAGATGATCCACAACACTTGTAGAATCCAGATCAGTGGTCAAAATCTCATGCAAAAAATATTTCGAATTAATTCATAATTAAATCTAAATAAACTTGCAAAAATCATAATAAATCCATACATGCTCCAAAAAATCTGAAATTTTTTACATGAATCTCTATATGCATAACCTGGCTCTGATGCCATTGAAGGAATTTACGGAGGTACGGAAGCATGATATTACAATTTTTACCGTAAACTCATATATATGATCGCATATTATCATATAAATCGAGATGGAATCGAAACCATACCTTTAAAGCGATCCAAGTGTGTGAACAAGAGATCCTAGCAGCTACTTCTCAGAGTGTGAAGTACTCTACCTGTATCCACCAAGAATTCTTCCTTTGATGAAGATCTTCAAAAATTTCTAAAACCTTTTAGAGAGAAAAGAGAGAGAGAGAGATGGAGGCTTGTGTTTTCTCCAAAACCTAGAAGTGTGTTTAGAATGATGCATCTCATTCTATTTATAGGACCATCCTAGGGTTTTTCCATAAATAATATATCAATATATATTATTATATTAAACCCCATATTTTAATAAAATGCTTTAATAATAATTAAAACTATTTTAATCATTATTTCCTTTTCTAAACTATTTAGAAAATAATTCTCTCTCTCATAATTTAAATCTTTTCATCAAAGAAAATATTCTTTTATGGTGTGACCATGTAGGTTCAATATTAAGCCGGTAGTAGAAATAAATAATAATAAACTTTTTATTTATTATTTATATGAATTCTAATAATTCATTAAATATAATTAACTGATTAATTATATTTATTCTACATCGTGAGTGATGCTTCTCAACATATCGCGACTATCCGGATAATATGAATTCACTGCCAAGAACCTGTCAGTGACTAGTTACCGCACAATCAATTCCTTCCACCCTACAATATCCCGATTAAATACAAGGCATGGAACTCGTGTCAAGCCTATTAAATTTAATCATATGTTTTCTTATTCATAGTGCAAAGTTCATATTAATGCAAATTAGAAACTCCTTTCTAATTTCATTCACTCTCGCCAGAGATTCCAGAACTCGCATACTAAGAATAACATAGGATATTCTCTTCCCATACTGGAAGGGGTGGATCCTCTATTGACGTTAACTATCTTCATACACAAATCCCTATGCCCAGAATAGACCTAATGGATGTCCTTGAGACTAAGGACTAAACCAAAACATAGTTCATTATATACAAGATAACTTTAACGATCTCAAGTCTAAGGATACTTGCGCAACTATCACTTAGTGAACAACTATTGACACATGAGTAAACTCCATTAGTTGTTCAATTTATCGAGTCACGTTCAGTGAACTTATTCCTTAATAAGCACCTACATACTAGCTATAGTGTCACCACACAAATGCCTATGAGAACAGACATCCTCCTTAAAGGAGCAAGCATAGTATGTACCAATCTTTGCGGATTCACTAACTTCCAATTAGTTATCCTATGATCAGGAACTGTTTAAGTCAAGAGTCATCATCTTCTAGATCTCACTATTATAATCTCATTATAATTCTAGAAGCTTCACTCTAAACTATGGAACATCTTATTTAAGACACTTTAAACAGATAAAGCCCGTAATAAAACAAATAAGTCTTTTATTAATATTAATGAAATCAAATAAGAATACAAGAAAGTTCTTCCTAACTCATCATACATGATTGGATTTAGGACAAACACTTTCAACCACAGCAGGATTAATGGAATACTTGCCATTGCATTGAAATGTTATTATCGGCTCCTCATTATCATTAGCATTATTAAACTTTGCAGTTGACCAGATTTTGAGCAGAGATTGAGCGGAGAAGTTCGTGGGTTCCTGAAGTGCGTACCCAATATAAGTGTTCTGCAGAAAATCCTGAATCACATGAAAATCCGGAGGTGCTTCATCCTTAGATAGAAGAGAGATGTAGTTTGTTGCAGCAAAAGAATAGGTCTGAAAAGTAATACCCTTAGACGCCATTGAAGTTTTGAGATATGAAGTGTGAATAACAATTAGGGTTTGATAAGACGAGAGAGAAAGATAGAATAAACGATGTAGATGAATAATTCACAGTGAAACAAAATAAATTAAACTATTCCCTCTCAATTGCATATACCCTTTAGTGGGACACGTGGCAAGAAATAATTTGAGCAGTAATGAGTAGACCAAGTATCAAAATACAGCAAGTGTGTGTGTGTTGTGTAATAATAGGAACCGTCATTCGTGAGATACATGCGCCTTATTACAAGTCCAGTCAGAGATTAATAATTATGATGTTATAAAATGAAATATGATGTCATAAATATGATTTCAGAGTTTACCACTTAATCAGAGTTTACAGATCAGAGTTTATATGAGTCAGAGTTTAGTATGTACTGTCAGAGTTTACCACATACTCTGACAGAGTTTACCATAAATACTGATAACTTGTGATCAGAGATTAGATGCTTCAATGATCAGAGTTTGTTCCATTTTCATCAGAGTTTACCCCATACTCTGACCTATACTCTGAGTGTCTGAAACTTGCTAAGTTGAGCCACTTGTCACCATCCCTAATTCAGAAACCAGTCTGTTAAATGTTGCTTCAGGCAAGGGCTTGGTGAATATATCTGCTAATTGTTGATCTGTAGGAACAAAATGTAATTCAATTGTGCCTCTCTCCCCATGTTCCCTTATGAAGTGATATCTGATACTGATGTGTTTTGTCAGAGAATGCTGGACTGGATTTCCTGTCATTGCAATAGCACTTTGGTTATCACAATAAATAGGAATTTTTGAAAATTTCAAACCATAGTCTAATAATTGATTTCTCATCCATAAGATCTGTGCACAGCAGCTTCCAGCAGCTATATATCCAGCCTCTGCAGTTGATGTTGAAATTGATTTCTGCTTTTTGCTGAACCATGACACAAGTCTTCCACCTAAAAATTGGCAACTGCCACTTGTGCTTTTCCTGTCAATTTTGCATCCTGCAAAATCAGCATCTGAATAGCCTATTAATTTAAAATTAGAATCCCTAGGATACCATAAGCCAAGATTAACAGTGCCCTTGAGATATCTGAATATTCTCTTCACAGCAATTAAATGAGGTGTTCTTGGATTCGCTTGAAATCTGGCACATAGACATGTGGCAAACATGATGTCTGGCCTACTAGCAGTCAAGTAAAGTAGAGAATCAATCATCCCTCTGTATGCTGTAACATCAACAGGTTCTCCAGTGTCTTGATCAAGCTTTGTTGCAGTAGCCATAGGAGTTGTAGCAGATGCAGAATCTTGCATTTGAAACTTAGTGAGTAAATTATTTTTATATTTAGACTGATTAATGAAAAAGCCTTCTTCAGATTGTTTCACTTGTAAGCCTAAAAAATAACTCAATTCTCCCATCATGCTCATTTGATACCTGGACTGCATTAACTTTGAAAATCTTTCACAGAGTTTCTCATTGGTGGAACCAAATATAATATCATCAACATATATTTGTACCAATAATAAATCCTTACCTTGAGTTCTATAAAACAAGGTTTTATCAATTGTTCCTCTAGTGAAATTATTTTCAAGTAAGAATAGAGCCAGAATTTCATACCAGGCCCTTGGTGCTTGTTTTAGTCCATATAAAGCTTTATCCAATCTGTAGACATGATTTGGATATTTCAGATTAACAAAGCCAGGTGGTTGTTCAACATAGACTTCTTCTTCAAGTTCACCATTTAAAAATGCACTTTTAACATCCATCTGGTAAACCTTGAATTTCTTATGTGCAGCACAAGCAAGAAAAATTCTGATTGCCTCAAGTCTTGCTACAGGTGCATAGGTTTCATCATAATCAATCCCTTCCTGTTGAGAATAACCTTTGGCTACCAGTCTTGCTTTGTTTCTTGTAATTATTCCATCAGAGTCTGTCTTGTTCCTGAATACCCATTTTGTGCCAACAATAGATCTATTATTTGGCCTTAGAACTAAGGTCCAAACTTCATTCCTTTCAAACTCATTCAATTCTTCCTGCATTGCAGTAATCCAATCTGCATCCTTCAAAGCATCTTCACCAACCTTCTTTGGTTCTGTTTGAGAAAGAAAACTATGAAATAGACATTCATTCTGAGTAGCTTTTCTTGTTTTTACTCCACTTTCCAGATCACCAATAATTAAATCAGGTGTGTGATCTTTAGTCCAATTCCTGAGATGTGGAAAAGTTCTTGAACTAGATGCTCCCCCATGATTTGTGCCTTCATAGAATGATCCTTCTGTAAATGCTGATCCTCCCCCTGAAGATGTGATTCCATCAGTGTTTGATGACTCAGAGTTTAGGTACTCAGAGTTTGAGTTATCAGAGATTGAGGTCTCAGACTTTGTGGTCTCAGAGTTTGAATGATCAGAGTTTAGGGTTTCAGAGTTTGTGTTGTTCAGAGTTTGGTCAGACTCTGATATTTCAATTACTGTATTTTGATCTCCAATGCTAGTACTTGATTGATGTTGCTCCCCCTCAACATGTGCAGAATCTTCAATTTCTATTTCAATCAATTCTGAATCAGAGTTTAAAGAATCAGAGATTACCTCACCAGAGTTTAGTTGAACAGAGTTTATTTTCTGGAGTTCATTCTCAAATCTTAGAGTTTCTTGTGCATCTTTATCATGTAACCCAGCTATCTTCCCTTCATCAAAGGAGACATTAATTGATTCCATGACTGTCATTGTCCTTAAATTGAATATTTTGAATGCCCTTGAAGAGGTTTTAGAAGTTGTTGCATATCCAATAAAAATTCATTCATCTGCTTTAAGTTCAAACTTCTTCAATTGTTCAGGATGTGTTTTGAGAATAAAACACTTGCATCCAAAGATGTGAAAGTACTTGACATTTGGATTTCTTCCTTTCAAAGATTCATATGGAGTCATTCCATGTTTGTTTATTAAGGAACAATTCTGAGTAATGCATGCAGTGTTCACAGCTTCTGCCCAAAAATAAGTAGGTAGCTTTGCTCCTTCTAGCATTGTTCTGGCAGCTTCTATTAAAGTTATGTTCTATCTTTCAACTACACCATTTTGTTGAGGTGTGCCAGGTGCTGAGAATTGTTGAGTAATACATTTTGTTGAGCAGAATTCCTCCATTGTTGAGTTCTTAAACTCTGTTCCATTGTCACTCCTTAGATTCTTTACTTTGTGAGTTGATCCATTCTCAGTCATTGCAATATGATCAATAATTGTTTCTGCAGTTTCATCCTTCTTGTGCAAAAAGTACACCCAAGTAAATCTAGTGAAATCATCAACTATTACCAGAGTGTATTTCTTCTTTCCAATGGACATGATATTAACTGGACCAAATAAGTCAAGATGCAATAGATGAAAAGGTTGATCAATTGAATTTTCAGTTTTGCTCTTGAAATATGTCTTCTTTTGTTTGGCCTTTTGACATGAATCACAAAGTCCATCAGGATGAATTTGAACTTTTGGAAGACCTCTAACTAGGTCCTTCTTTATCAATTCATTAATGTTTCCAAAATTCAAGTGACACAACTTTTTGTGCCAATTCCAGCTTTCCATTGGTGATGCCTTTCCAAGTAGACAGGTTAAGGGACCATTAGAATTAATATCCAAGCTAGCTTCAAATAAATTGTTATGTCTGTGGCCAACAAGAACTATTTTTCCATTTTTCTTGCTTTTCACTTCACAATGAGTTCCATGAAATTCCACAGAATAATCTTTGTCTGTCATTTGACTCACACTTAGCAGATTATGTTTGAGTCCTTCAACCAGAGCTACTTTCTCAATGATGACATTTCCAATCACTATGTTGCCATATCCCAGTGTTCTTCCTATGTTGCCATCTCCATAAGATACTGCTGGGCCAGCCTTCTCCTCAAACTCTGAAAGCAGGGATTTATTTCCAGTCATATGTGCAGAACATCCACTATCAATCACTAGAATGTTCTTCCTATTTCCCTGCAATCAGTAAATGCAATTTAATTAGTAGTTATGGGGATACAAACTAGTTTGGGTCCTTTCTTTGAAAACTTGTTAACTTTTACAGCAGAAGTTCTTTTGTCAGAGTTTGTGTTAACAGAGTTTACATGATCAGAGTTAGCATTTACAGAGTTTGTACTGTCAGAGTTTACACTCCTTTTATCAGTCTTTATCACATATTTTTGCTTGACAGTATGTTTTGGAGAATTACTCATTTGAGGTTGTGGTTTGTAAGAATTGTAATACAAATTATGATAATCTTTGCATTTATAAATAGAATGCCATAAACTACCACAGTGAAAACGGGGATTTGATCTTGTTTGTTTTCTAGCCTCAAACCTAGGTTTTTCAGGTTCTTTCTTTTTCTTTTGTTTGCAGTCAATAGCAAGGTGATTTGAATTTCCAAAATAAAACAGGTTTTCCTAGGAGCATCAGGGATATTCATGTAGTTATTCTCCTTAGTAATTCCTACTTTATCATTCCTATTTCTTTTCACCTTTTTAGATTTATTAGTGACTGCCTTCAACTTTTCTTTAAGTTGCTTTGATAGAATATATTTTTATATATATTCTATCTTATTTTTATTCTCATATTTAATAGTATTTTACATTAATTGGATATTTATTTCATAGATTTTAATGTTTTATTGCAGAAAAGAGGAAAATCCCAAACTTGAAAGAATTTGGGCTTAAAGAGCTATTTTGGAGTCAAAATAGAAGGAAATTCGTATTTATTGGGCTGCTTGCATTACAGACGCTGTTTGGGCCATATCTTGAGTTTCAGAAGTCAGAATTGGACGATTTTACAGTCCATGCGAAGCTTATGGAATTCTCTTTAATTCAGGAGTGGGCCAATAAATAGAATTTTACTGGATCAGCCCAGAAACTGGACAGAAAAGTCAACTACGAATTTTACATTGAGAATTCTACTCGGTTTATGAAACCTATTTGTATTTGCTTTAGAGCATTAAAAATAAATAGATATTAGAGGCATATCAGTTATTAATATAGGAGATGTTATTATTATTAGATAAGAGTAGTTTAGTATTAGGGTTAGATAGAGATGGATGGAGGCCACTACTTTTTCATGTGACAAGGATAATTCAAGGTTTTCTTATCCAATCTTTTCTTAATTCTTATTAGTTTAATTATGTTTCTTTTTGTTCTTAATTGTTTTACTTGTTTAATTATTAGCGAGTAGTTGTTTCTAGGGCTTAAGGGGAAGCCATGTTTGCACTATAATATTGACATGATTTTTACAGTGATTTGATGGGTTATGTAATTCTAATTGATATGTTTTAATTATTGATTTATGTAATCGGCCGATATCATGAATTGATTCTATGCAAATAGGGGTATGGATCGAGAGATTTACTTACTAGAGGCACACATACGATTAGCAGAATTGAATTTGAGTGCGAGAGCATCATTGGATTTCTGATATCGTTGATGCTCGAGAGAGATTAACACTACTCTAATTACTTGACTAATTGAATTACTAAAAATTGTTAATTGTGTAAACATGTTTCGAGAGTGTTAATGCTTGAGAGAGATTAACAAACTCTAGTTGCATGACCACTTTTAATATTTTAGCTTATAAGCCAGTTATAGTGTAAGCATGGTGGAACTGATTGCCCTAGGTTTTTAATTTATTAATTTAGTATATTTAATTAGTGTTATTTTTAATTAGTAGTTAATTAATATCTTCAAATATTCGTTTGCTCTTGAAACAATCTGTGATAATTAACTTGAAATTGATAAAACCCGTCTCCTTGTGGATTCCACCCGTACTTGCCAGTCTCTGCTAATAACAGACACCGTGCACTTGCGGTATTATATTTTAAAACGCATCAAGTTTTTGGCGCCGCTGCCGGGGAGACGGCATAGTTTTTATTGATTTTAACTTAGTTATTTAGATTGTTTCTGTCGTCTCATTGGAACTTTAGTTCTAATTGAGGCAGTTTTTACTATTTTCTTGGCTTTGTTGAGTTTTACAGGTTTACAATGGATGAAGCTGATACTTTTGCCTTCTTATCTTCTCGTCAAGAGGCAGTGCCTACTATGCGTCCAATGAGTATCAATGAGATGTCTCAAGTGGCCCATAAAACATACACTTTCTGTCAAATTTGTGGTGTTCAAGGTCACTATGGTTTCGAATGCTCCTACAATGCCTATAATTCTCATGATTCTCAATTCGGACAACTGAATGATTTTCAAGAAGAAGGATATGGGTATACCCAATATTTTAACACTTGTGATCAAGAATGGGTGGATCAATCTGATTTCTCTTACGTGGACAATGATGTTCAGAATTTATCATATCATGATCAACACCAATTTCAGCAACAGTATTATCAACAACAATATGGGCCACCACCACTGCAACAATATCAATATTCTTCAATACAACAAGAGCCACAAGCTTTTCTATTTGATGTAGATGTGCAAGCTGAACAGACGAATGAGATGTTGAGAGAATTGATGCAAGAGATCAATGAGTTAAAACCTCAAAGTATGACGTTGGAGACTCAAATTGCACAATTGGCTAATTCTTCCATTACAAGTGAACTCGACTTTTTATCATCACTTCCTATCCAACCAGAAGAAGAAAAGAGAGTCATCACTCTTGATAACGATCTTGAGAATGTTAATTTATCGATGTTCGATGATGATGCAACTATTGAAGAGGAGGAGTATGCTATTGATGATACAGTTGATATTGTTGTTGTTGAAGACAATGTGAGTAGGGATGTGGTAAGTCATAAAAGTAATATTGAGATGGTGGTTGTTTCTCCTCCGTCATGTGTGCCTAAACTACCATTGTCAACTCAATTGTTTCAAGTTGACGTGATGAAAAGAATTGTCCAAGATGATCTATCTCAAAATTTGTTTGGTAATGCATTCAAATTGGCTCTTGCGTCTCAAGCTCAAGAAGAGGGAGAAGATGAAAGTATTTCTTTCATCAATTATGTGATAAGTCAAGATGTTCTAATGGCTCCTGAGAAAGTGAGGAGTGCCGATAAACCACCACCTGAACCTCCACCTCATGTGAATGTCAAGGGAGTTCCACCTTTTCTAGGCTGTGAATTTTATCATTGTTTTATCACAAAATTTTCTAAAACTGCACAAGCACTTGCTCAATTGTTGATTATTGACGGAATATTTAAATTTCTTAATGCTTGTTTGGAAATATTTTACAGGGTAAAAACAATTATGGATGCTTTTGAAATTATTCTTGGTGGTGAAATTATGACCGAGGAAGTGGATGCTTCACTTTCTATCCTTTATCAGAGGAAATTTTGTAAGAAGTCAAGCTAACGACTGTAAAGTACCACTGCTTGGGAGGCAACCCAAGATTATTTTATTAGTTAGATTTTATTTTTATTTTCGTATTCCCACAAAGTGCATTGATGAGTTTTGTGTGAAGTGTTTCAGGGAATAATGAGTTTTAACAAGCTGATGGAAATGGTGCAAAATTGAAAAATTCGCAGAAGTTTTTCTGGTTGAGTTAGTTATCTTGTTTTTTCGTTTCCCGGAGTTCCAACGGTCGGATCGTCCTGAATTTTGGACAGTATCTTTATTACTCCAGTATCTAAATTCTGAACGGTGGAGATCGGATTTAGAGGTCCATAAAGTTAATTTATGATGTCCGGACAGAAATATTTGGCACCATTGGGATGAAATACCTCCCCATGGGGACGGTTGAACTGCCCATGGTGCATCGACTTGGAGCCGACACACTTCACTTATTTTTCAAGCAGAACTTCATGCTTATGCATTTGGGGAGTATTTCTAACATTTCTTTGTATTTTTTTTATTTTTTTAGGACTTATTTTTTAGTTTTTTTATATAATTATTCATTGAGGACAATGAACCGCTTAAGTGTGGGGAGGTGTTCTTAATGTTACAAAATCCAAAAAAAAATAGAAAATTTTAAAAATCTTTTCTATATTGCCTCGTCTCAAAGTGTGTTAACAAGGATAAGTACACATACTTATAGATTTATTTTACATCTTTAGTTGATATGTCATCTCTTATATTCATTTGATATGTGATGATTCCTTGTATGTGCTTGCAAAATTATTAAACTTGAAATGCATCTTTGTTAATTTTAATAAGTACTGAAGCATGCTTTCACCTTGTGAGATCTTGAGCCTAATTTTGTGATTGATACATTTTTATATCAATCAATTTTTTTTTCTTGTGTGATGTTCATCATATAGCATGTTGCTCTAGAACTTGCTTTAAACCTTTTTTAGATTACATGATATATGTATGCATGAAAAATGATAAAGGCACTAGGATTAACCACGTTTATCCAAACAGTAGCCATGAGTTATATCCTTAGTGAGCCCCTTTGAGCTTATATATCCTTTTTATTCAAATATCACCACTCTAAAATTCTTGAGCCTACTTATTTTTCTTGTCTTGATTTACTAGTAGAGCATTTTGATTTGTTTGAGGGTTGGTGAATATCTAGTGTGAGGATTTCTTTGTTAAAGTGTGATTATTTGGTGGGAGTTGATATGAAAAAAAAAATCTTCTCAAAAAAAAAGAAAAAGAAAAGAAAAGTAAAAAAAAATAGTGCTCCTTTGAGATCAATGGGTGGCAAGTGCAATGTCATATGAAAGGGACGACCCATGTACATGTGCTGGTATTAAGTGCAATTGTACTAGAAATTAAGAACAAGATTATCTCCTATTTTTTATTTCTTGGTGACTTTTCACTGCCCTTGATTACTGGAGAAACACTTGAGATTTGAAAAAAAAAATAAGAAGAAGATGATTCGAAGAGAGTTTTTGTTCATTGTTATTACAATATGGAAGTGGGAAAGTACATTTGTGTTTTGGGGTTTAATGCTTGTGAAAGCCTGATCAACTTTTACATGATTTAATTTTCATGTTGAGTGCTTTAATTAAGAATGAACATTATGCTCTATTAGTTTGTCAAGTTAGCCACTTGTTAGCATTTTTCTTGATTCCCTACCATGTACCTTAACCTTGTTACAACCTTAACGAAGACCTTTTGATTTGTGCATACATATATACAAAGTAATGGAGATTTGGTGGAAAACCAAGCCTATAGTAGCACATGACTATATTGATTCAACTTGAGTCATACACTTACATCTAAACACTTGTGTGATGTGAGAGATATGTGAGTTTTCTATCCATAGCATGTTACTTATTAAATGCGACATTGATGTTTATTTCATGATATTTTTTTGTCTATTTAGACTATGTGTGCATACTTGGATAGTTGTGTGCAAATGGATGCTCTAAGTGAAAAGACTTGTTTTTCTAAATTGTGTAATTGGGTTTACATGTGTGGTGTACTATGATATGTTGCATACTTGAGACTTGGCAGAAAAAAAATGGACTTTGTGGGTAGATTCACTATAAACCCTCACGAGACAAAACTCGTCCTACTAGGGCTGCCTAGGGGTTTAACGGCTTGTTGCATATGCTCAATGCAATCGTGCCATCTACGAAACTGGTGTTAGTTAGTTAGTTAGGATTTTGTTTTTAGTTCTTTTATTTGCCGAGGACATGCAAATATTCAGTGTGGGGATGTTTGATAGAATATATTTTTATATATATTCTATCTTATTTTTATTCTCATATTTAATAGTATTTTGCATTAATTGGATATTTATTTAATAGATTTTAATGTTTTATTGCAGAAAAGAGGAAAATCCTAAACTTGAAAGAATTTGGGCTTAAAGAGCTATTTTGGAGTCAAAATAGAAGGAAATTCGTATTTATTGGGCTGCTTGCATTACAGACGCTGTTTGGGCCATATCTTGAGTTTCAGAAGTCAGAATTGGACGATTTTACAGTCCATGCGAAGCTTATGGAATTCTCTTTAATTCAGGAGTGGGCCAATAAATAGAATTTTACTGGATCAGCCCAGAAACTGGACAGAAAAGTCAACTACGAATTTTACATTGAGAATTCTACTCGGTTTATGAAACCTATTTGTATTTGCTTTAGAGCATTAAAAATAAATAGATATTAGAGGCATATCAGTTATTAATATAGGAGATGTTATTATTATTAGATAAGAGTAGTTTAGTATTAGGGTTAGATAGAGATGGATGGAGGCCACTACTTTTTCATGTGACAAGGATAATTCAATGTTTTCTTATCCAATCTTTTCTTAATTCTTATTAGTTTAATTATGTTTCTTTTTGTTCTTAATTATTTTACTTGTTTAATTATTAGCGAGTAGTTGTTTCTAGGGCTTAAGGGGAAGCCATGTTTGCACTATAATATTGACATGATTTTTACAGTGATTTGATGGGTTATGTAATTCTAATTGATATGTTTTAATTATTGATTTATGTAATCGGCCGATATCATGAATTGATTCTATGCAAATAGGGGTATGGATCGAGAGATTTACTTACTAGAGGCACACATACGATTAGCAGAATTGAATTTGAGTGCGAGAGCATCATTGGATTTCTGATATCGTTGATGCTCGAGAGAGATTAACACTACTCTAATTACTTGACTAATTGAATTACTAAAAATTGTTAATTGTGTAAACATGTTTCGAGAGTGTTAATGCTTGAGAGAGATTAACAAACTCTAGTTGCATGACCACTTTTAATATTTTAGCTTATAAGCCAGTTATAGTGTAAGCATGGTGGACCTGATTGCCCTAGGTTTTTAATTTATTAATTTAGTATATTTAATTAGTGTTATTTTTAATTAGTAGTTAATTAATATCTTCAAATATTCGTTTGCTCTTGAAACAATCTGTGATAATTAACTTGAAATTGATAAAACCCGTCTCCTTGTGGATTCGACCCGTACTTGCCAGTCTCTGCTAATAACAGACACCGTGCACTTGCGGTATTATATTTTAAAACGCATCATGCTTCTGTGAAAGTAACCCTATATTTACCTTTTTAGAATCTGACACACTATTGTTTTTAGAGCTTTCAGCAAATTTAGTTTTCTTGAAATCACTAGCTATAACAAATTTCACAGGCTCACTCAGTGTTCTTTTTGTATGTGCTTTAGTATATGTTTCTTTGTCAGATTCAAATCCTAAAGCAGAAGTCCAATTTTTATTGGTCAATATTTGTTGGACTTTCTTTCCAGAGTTTGTCCAAACTCTGAAGGTTTCCTTTTCTTTTGCTATTTCAGTTTTTAAGTACTCAACTTGAATTTCTAATTGTGTTTGCATGTGAATAGCATTATCAAGGTCTTTCTTAATGTTTAACATATCAGATTTTTCAGATTCAAGCATGTTGTTCCTAGCAGTCAGAGTTTGTATTTCAGATTTTAATCTTTCATTTTCAAAAGACTGAGATTTAAAGTTAACATGCAAGTTTCTAAGGAAAGACTTTAATTCATGAATATCTTCAGTATCAAAAGTGAAAACAGAGTTTGGTACCTTTTCAGAGTTTAAGATGGTAGCATCAGAGTTTGTCATAAGAGCATAGTTAGTTTCTTCTTCAGAGTCTGAGGAATCCATCCAATCTTTCTTTAATGTGATGAGAGCTTTCCCAGATTCCTTGCTTCTGCACTCAGTAACAAAGTGCCCCATCTTATTGCACTTGTAACACTTGATCTTTGATTTATCAAGAGTTTTTGATTTTCCATCTCTATCTTCCCTTTTTCTGAATCTGTCTTTCTTGTCTGACTCACCATGCTTTTTCTGAAAGTTTCCTTGCTTCCTAAATTTTCTGTATTTCTTGAAGCTTTTGACAAACATAGAAAACATCTCCATCATGTCAGAGTCTGAAGAATCATCAGAGTTTATATCAGAGTTTGCTTCAAACTCTGATTCACTGCTTTCTTGAAGCACTACTTCTTTCCCTTTTCTTATTGAAGCTTTAAACACCTTTTCTTTTGGTTCTTCAATCTTGGCTTCAACATTCAATGCAACAGATCTTGACTTGCTGCTTTTTCTGTTTCTTCTTTGCTGTAACTCCAGATCATGAGTTTTCAATTTGCCATAAACTTCATCTAATGACATCTCATCCAAATCAGCCATATCTCTAATCAAGGATGTTTGCAGATCCCATTCTTCTGGAAGAGCCCTCAGAAATTTGGTGTTTGAATCTTCATTGTCATACACTTTAACCACCAAAGCCAAGTTGTTCAACAGAGTTAGAAATCTGTCATAAATATCTGTGAGGGACTCATTCTGCTTAGCCTCAAAGTATTCATACTCTTGGATTAGAATAGATCTTCTATTTTTCTTTATCTCCTTGGTTCCTTGACATTGAACCTCCAGTGCATCCCAGATTTCTTTGGCAGTTTTGCATGCTATTACCCTGTTAGACATTATAGAGTCAAGACTATTATGCAGAATATTTCTTACCTTTACATCTTTCAAGACTTCCTGTTTTTCTTCATTGGTCCATTCTTTCTTGTCCTTTAAGGTGTAATACTCAGGGATTTGTCTTCCTTCCACAATCGTAGATGGCACTAGTTTGGTTGGTAGATACTGTCCTGTATCAATTCTGTCCAAATAATCAGGATCAGTTGCTTCCAAGAACATCATCATCTTCACCCTCCATGTAGGATATTCAGCCTTCTTCAATATAGGGATCCTGATGCTTTCATACTTGTTACCAGACATGATTATTTGATCTTTTTAAGTCGTAATTAACTGCCTGCTCTGATACCAATTGTTTCCCAGAATAATCAATCTATTACAGAAGGGGGTTGAATATAATAGTTCCTGTAAATCGATTATGAACACAAGTATATAGAATGGAATATTGTTTTGTATTATTAATGATCTTGAATACAAAACTCTCTCAAGAAATAATGTTCTTAAGAGCTGCTAGGTTATATAACTATTGCTTAATGAATTTGACATTCAATTATAACTTATCTCTATGTTTATATAGACACAGCTACAAATACAATTACAAAACAGATTATGATAAGAATAGCTTTAATAAGGTAATTAGACTTGCACTTGAATTCCTTCTTACTATCCAAATCAGACTTTGATTTGTCTGTTTCCTTTTCTGGTAGACTCTGAAGCTAAACTCTGTCAGTTTGTCATTCTCTGATTTGAGCATTCTCTATTAGAGTAAACTCCGATTGAGTATTCTCTGATAGAGTAAACTCTGACCGACTGCTTCCTTAAACTCTGATGACGTCAGCATAAACTCTGTTTAGTATTCTCTGACAATCATCAGTGTTTGCATTCCTAACAATATAAAATTTATTAAATTTTATTTTATTTTTTAATTTGGCCTTCCAGATTTTTATAATTTTTTTATATTGTCTACGTTTTTAGCAAAAATAATTTTTATTATATTCGCATAAGTTGTAATGGGAGAAATATATTACTTGAACGATGTTAATACTTTAATATGGAATTTGATCGTGCTACGCACACGGGTAATATTATAAATTATTTAAATAATTTATTTATAATTTTCAAAATTTTTAAATTTATGCAAATATCATAAAATATTAAAATTTAAATTTTATTTATTAATCATAATTTTAATTTCAATTTTAAACCTAAATTTGAGCATAATAATATATTTAATCACACATATATTGATGAAAATATTTTTTATTAAATTCGCACAAGTCATAATATTTTTTTATTGTCTACGTATTTAATAAAAGTATTTTTTTAATTAAATTCGCACAAGTCATAATGGGAGAAATATATTATTACTTTATTGGGTAATATTTTATGAAATTTTAACTCTAATTTCAAAAATTCACTTAATTACCTTTATTTCAAATCAATGATAATTCAAAGGCTTATACACAATTTAAATCGTGTTTTTTCAACAATGTATAACTAAAATTCCATTTTAATATAAAACTAGCTCTTACACCCGTGCAAGGCACGAGTCATTTCTAAAATTTGAGTTGTATTTATATTTTATTTAAATATATTATTTTTTTAAAATTCATGAACTATAGTCTGATAATTTGAAAATATATATTTAGCGATCACACTAATTTTTAAATAATTTGTGTTGGTAAAAAAAATTCATATTTGTGCGTAAATCCTCCGAGTCAAAAGAATTATATATAATTTTGTTGACGACATACTCTCTGATATCTAATTTTTAAAGAAGGAAAATTAATTAAAAAATGTGTATAAAAGTATAATAATAATAATAATCATAATCATAATATATTAAATAAAATCATTTTCTAAAAATATGATATTGCAAATTAATTAAGTTAATTAAATATGCATAAGAGTATAATAGTATATATATTAATTGTATACAGGGGTATAATAGTTACTTAGAAATTAGAAATAATTAACTACTAACATGTCAATATCAAGTGACGTGGCAAGTAAGGTGAAATAAAATCATTTCCCAAAAAGTATATATTTTGGTATTATATAATAGGTAATTTAGTAAATTTAACCCGATATTTTTAACAATATACAACTTAAAACCCCTTCTAAAATATTTATTAAATTTTGCCTTAATTTTTAAATTTTGAAATAAAATAAACCTAATGCAAATTTGGTCCAATTTCTGATAAATTAATAATTACATAAGGGTGTTTTTGAAAAAAATAAATAAATTAGATGGTAGATGTCCAAGAATATATTAAGCAAGAAGTGTGATGACAAGTAGAAATAATATAAACACATTAAAATTTTATATAACATTTTATACATATATATATATATAAAAGAATATCTAAATAGCTAGTTAATAAGAAAAAAAATCCTAATAAGTGCATATATGTGACGCCCATGACCCTAGGTGCCCGGTCCGAGGTCCGTCAATTCCAAACCTTTCATTTCTTAGTGTAACTGCATTCTATGTTTACCAAACTTCATTTTTTATATACATAAATTAATCGCATGCCAAATTTTGGTCCTTATAATAATTTGATCAATCTCTTATCCTCAAAATGAGATATATATTTAAAGTAATTTAAACTCAATTTAAACAATATTTACAAATTTATATCTCAATAAATCATAAATTCTAATACAAACCTCAACTGATATCTTACTACGGAATTAAACACATCTTCACCCGGAGTACTTATACTTGAGTCCATCAAATTATTAACATTTCGCAACAATCCTTCTCAATAATTTTATCATGTAAGATTTGATAAAATAAGGGTGAACTAGACAGCTCAGTAAGCATACATTATACAGTTCAAATGAAGTTTATTAAAAAATAAAAAATTTCCATTCATAAAAATTCAACAAAACGGCCATCAATAATTAGTCAAAATCGTCACAAATAATTAGTTCTTCAAAATCAAATACTGAGTATTCAAACATGATAGGTTAATCAGTTCATCAATTCATCAGTTATCAATGTAAGATTACTCAGTTTTCATCAGCAAAACAACAATACAAAATCAGTATATCAACAGTGAATTAGTACAATATTTACTTACAGTACACAACCCTTAAAATATCTGAATCTTCGTTATCTCCGGCGATGTGTATCCCTTTCGAACCTACTTGTAAGATATTCAAACCAAATCAATAAATATACATCTTTCTATACACAGTAAATACTTAGTCGTGTAGTAACTAATTCATTACATCTTAATAATATACATTAATATATTATTTTATTTGTATATGTCATTAAACACTATGATTATGTTTCATTCTCGAATAATCTCAAATTTTACTACTCTCGCATCAAATCACTCTTATCATATTTCACATATTATTCTAAACATTTTATAAAATTATCATAATATTTTTTTATTCTTATATTTTTCATCTTATTCATCTTGATATCTCTTGTAAGTGTGTTAAAGGAATATCAATATATTTTATCAACTATATATATATATAGTTGGCTAAAAGCGAACACGTTGGCGCTGGCTGTTCCCTCTAAGGGAATTAAGTAGCACTTAACCACAACTCCGGGGTTTTGGTGCAATGGTAAGCGCTGAGGTCCTAAGAAGTGGTATCAGAGCAGGTCGCGTGTTCGAAACCCATTGCGTGCGCGCTAGAAGGCATTTGCAGATATAATATGGCAATTTGTTGGGGGGGATTGTTAGGTACGTCCAACAATCTTCCCTAAAAGCGAACATGTTGGCGCTGGCTATTCTCTTTAAGGGAATTAAGTAGCACCTAACCACAATTCCGAGGTTTTTGTGCAATGGTAAGCGCTGAGGTCCTAAGATGGATCCTCAAACTTATAAAGTATAATTTTATATTTTCGAACATTATCAATTTATTCCTGAAAACAAATTTAATGGTTCGAATTTGGAATTGGGATAAAAATTTTGGTGTTTGATGGATAATATTATAAGTTATGTTGATATTAGATAATTGCAAAGTCTTTACAAGTTAGACGTACAACGGGTTATGAGAATAGTTGTGATGATTTTTGAGCCCGTGATGATATTTTGAAAAAATATGAATTGATATAGAGTCGTCTAGTAAAATTGTGAGGATTTTTAATGAAAATATTAGTGGTTAATGACTATAGAGATATATGATATAAATATTCACGGGGTTGGGGGCGTCACAAGTGGTATCAGAGCTGTAGTTAGAAGAGTGAGATGTCCATAGAACTGGAGTTTTGTGTGTCTGTGTGACTAGGATGGTCAACAAATTAATGGTTCGAATTTGTAATTGGGATAAAATTGTGGGTGTTTGAAGGATAATATTATAAGTTATGTTGATATTAGATAATTGCAAAGTATTTACAAGTTAGACGTATAACAGGTTATGAGGATGGTTGTGATGATTTTTGAGCCCATGATGATATTTTGAAAAAATATGGATTGATATAAAGTTGTGTAGTAAAATGGTGAGGATTTGTATTGAAAATATTAGTAGTTAATGACTATAAAGATATATGATATAAATATTCCTAGGGTTGGGGGCATCACAATATATGTGTGTGTATGCCAATATATCCCTTATTTTACCTCACGCGTCCTATTTTTATTCGAAATTCATTCGATTTTAATCTTAATTCGACCTGAACGGAAATCATTTCGATCTGAAACCGATTAAAATTATGTAAAATCAAAATTGGATCTCAAACGAATCAGATGCGATTTGAAACGAATCAGATCCATTCCAAAACGTGTATAAAAATATCATAAACGAAAATTGATCCAATCAAACAATTTATACCAGTTACCAAATCGAAGCTAATGGTGGTGATGGTGATGTTAAACGATTGAAGGAGTGGTGTCAGTGGTGATGTGGTAATAATGGTGGTGGTGGTGTAATGGTACCAACCACTAAAATAATATATTTAATTATATAATATTTATATGTGTGTATATAATAATTTGGTAATTTAGGGTGCAGTGAGGCATCTTCCATATATTATACCCACAATAAGATTTTTAAATTCCATTAAATTTCATTCAGAACTTATAATATTGTATTGCAGTCACTTATTTTGATCGATCTTGTAATATGTTAGTTTCAATGACTCTCATTTTTTAGTCAAATTACTTCTTCTTCGATCTATTAATGGTAAACCATTTCTTTATAATGAGACTGTTTTTTCCATATAAGTAGTCGTCTACATATATAATAATAATAATCAATTACTTTAGTTCGCTTGGAACGTATAATCGGTACCGAACAATTCAAATTTGTTCAATTTTTTTTTTGCTTTTTCAATTTTACTTCAGTTCAATTTTTATCAATTTTAATTTAATTTCAATTTTTTCTCGCCCTCCTAAGAACCTGTCACAAATATGTTAATATATATATACTTTCTCCGTACCAATAAATTGTTAACATTTAATTTGTGCACCGAGATTAAAAAAAGTGATAAGAAAAGGTGGTAAATCGATGGAAATTGCTAAAATTAATGGGGGGAAAACCTATTTTAAAAAATGTTAACATTCCAAAATAAAAATTGTTAACAATCGGGAAGGAGGGAGTATACCTTCGCCCACGTCATTGTAAACCATTATCTCATTTAATCATTCAATATATTATTTCATGTAAAGAAATGGCGGCTTTATCCTCCTCCTCACTACTCGATCGAAGAACCTTCTTAAAATAAAAAGCTCACAGTGGATGATTAACAAAAAAGTGAAACAATGTCGGTACGCTAGAACTCTAGTTATATTACAAAGTTGGTTATAATTAGATCGTCACTAATTCCTTCAAAAAAGATTAGTAATTAGTAAAATTAAAATATTCTCTTTTCGAATTTGGGTGATTAATAGAAAATTTTAAATACCCCAGTATCTACGTTCCTATAATATTTTACAACCTAATTGTTGATTCATAGTGGTATTTCGTTGAATAAAGACGAGAGTAGTGCTTTATGAAATAAATAAAAACAAAAAACATATATAATAAAATATTGAGAAATGGGGATTTTATGATGCTATATTAGCAAGCCATATTCTCTAGTTACCACAATTAGGGAAAATTGAGAGGCAATTTAGTATCATCTTTATATGACAAGACACCTCAACCACAAAGCATACACTAAAATTTCGAGTGGAGTTTCTTTTTCATATACCCGAAACCCACTTTGTGCGTTATTGACAATATATGTATAGATACATTTATTAAATTTGGTGTATAAATTATTAAGTATCCTCTGTGGTCATTTTGTGGAGAGAATTCAGTGGTGCGAGCCCTTGCTTTGCTTTCCGTTATTCCAACATTACTGTCGATCACGTTTTCTCTTCATTATAAGTTTATTAACTACTCAAGTACTCAGCACGCACGTAGAGGTAAATTTGTGTTCATGTTTAATCTACGTCCTATATATAAAGCGTGTTATGTAGGCACAAAGTACAACTTGGTTTAGTATTTGACGGACATATCTTTATTAGCGGTATGGTAATTACTGTAGTAGAGAGGGGATAGGAGAGATACTATTTGAGATTAAAATATGTTATGTTTGGTTGAGAAAAATGAAATAAATAAAATAGAAAGAAAATAATGAAGATTGTAGAGAGAATACATAAACAAAAAATGAGTTGGTGCAAATATTTTATAAAAGAAATTGCTTAAATATGAGTATATTTGAGAATGAAACATTCTTTTTTCAAATTCATGAATCTGAATATTAACTTCAGTGGCTAACAATGAAATCAATGGATGGATGAATGAAAATTTTAAATATATATTATAATTTTGTTCAAATTTCATTATATTTCAATCCTGCCAACTAAACACAAGTACACAACTAAACACAAGTACACCACATTATATATGAGCCGTCGTGACAATTTGATTGAGATTTATGTAAAAGTATGTTTGAGAATTTTGATTTCATTTTAAATGGGATTTAGTTATCATTTTAAATTTTCATATTTGTACAAATATGAATAACGGGTAATTCAAATGAAATGCAAATTCAAATTCTTATGATTAAACAAAATCAAATTCAAAATTTTAAATGAAATTAATGTTCCCAAATAGGACATAATAGAATTTAAAATTTAAGTTGAATTAATTAGGTTCAGTCGAAAATGGCCGGTAAAAAATAGATATATTTTCTTGTAGTGAAACTTTTATTGAAATCTATTCTGGATAATTGTAGTAAATTTAATATTTATTTCGTGGTGACTTGTAAGATTATAAAAATGTTAAAATTTTCTGCAAATTAAATTAATTAATTATTTTCTAAAAGTTTTAAGTTTTAAACTTACCCCGCGACATAATTTGTTTCTATGGGGAGTAAACGTTTTTTGTATATATTTTTATAATACTAATAGTTAGTATTTATTTTTTTTAAATTGCAGGTTAGAATCAATCTTCTATCAGATGATTTATCATCTGTTGTAAATTCATTACTTGTGACATGCTTATACCTTTTTTTTGCACCTTTTGAATATTAAATCACCACTACATGCACCTCTGTGTCTTGTTAATACCATCCGGACATGTATATATATGTTTTTAACTAGGAGTATATTCTAAAACTATCCATATGTTATGAAGAACGAATATGAGAGTTAGAGGTAGCCAAACGGGCAGGTCGGCTCGTCCCGACTCGCCAGTTTACCTCGTGTCAGGCGCCTCGAATCGGGCCGGGTCATGAACCGGCACGAACCGGCTTAAAAAACGTGCTGTATACGAGTTACCATGTCAAGAACCGGGCTCGGCTCGCCCCGGCTCGCGAACTCGCTGTGAATCGCCAACCACGTGATCGAACCGGCTCGCCAACCCGCAAACTCGGCACGGCACGGTAACCCACGCACTTGGCTCGGCACGGTAACCCGTAACCTGTGAATCGGCTCGCCTTTAACCATTATATATGCCATCTTTATGTGTTTATACATTTATATCTCTTTGCGTGTACATGTGTGTATACTTATTTTATGTTATAATACTCCCTCCGTCCCAACCAATTCTTTACACTTTCCTTTTTGGGACGTCCCATCCAATTCTTTACATTACTAAAAATAGTAACTTTTAACAATAAATATATTATTACATCCACTACTTCACTCCACTTTTTCAACACTTTACACTATTACACCCACTACTTCATTTATTTTAACAATAAAATCACTATTACACCCACTATCCTTGGTCTCCGTGCCCGGACCAAATGTAAACATTTGACCGGGACGGAGGGAGTATATGTGTACACATTCTTTTTAAAGCATTTCAGTGTTGTTTTATACGGCCGCTTGTTTCAACTCTTTTATTGAATTTTACAGGGTCGTAAAATGCATGTTTGTATATTTTACTAACAAGATTTTGTATAAATTAAATAATGGATAGAATATTTTTATTTTATAATTTTAAATTTTATTTGTTTTGTATTTGTTTTAATTTATTTATTATATATAAGCGGTTTGTTCCGTTTTTTTAGAGAGGAGTACTCTCAAATTTTTTATAAATTAAATAGTGGATAAAATATTTTTATTTTGTAATTTTAAATTTTATTTTTTTTTAATTTGGTTCTTATGTACAAGCGGTTTGTTCCGTTTTTTTAGAGAGGAGTCCTCTCAAATTATTTGTAAAATATTTTTAATTAATAAAATTTATAGAGGTACCACCCTCTTTTATTTTAAAAATATTAGTATAATTTATTTTTTTTAAAAAAATAAAATAAAACCAACCAATTAATTCAGCTAAAATGAATTGGAAGAAAAAAAAATTAAACCCGTCAACTCGCCTAACTCGTCGAGGTGTACACGATTCACTATTTTATCAACCCGGCCCGACTCGGCACGGCCCGCCTATAACCGCGTGCCGTGCCCGAGTCAGGAGGTGAGCCAAACCGGCACGGCTCGCCACGGCCCGCCCGTTTGGCCACCTCTAATGAGAGCCCCATGCATGTAATGTGCTAGCTACATATAAACATACGTACGTACCTTAATTTTATTAAACATCTATATATATATATCCCCTTTAAAGTTGTAAAGTTGTTTGATGATGGGGGTGCTAGCTAACTCTTCTTAACACTATAAATATGTTGTTAATTGTAATTATTTCAACAAACCAGCTTAATTATCAGATCGAGCTTTCGATCTGGATCTATAAAATTAGTGTTTTATTCGAAAAATATAAACACATAGCTAGTATATATGGCAACCATTCCTGATCCTCTTGTAGTTGGGAGAGTGGTGGGAGATGTTGTTGATTATATTAGTTCTAGTGTCGAAATGATTGTAACTTACAATCCAAACAAGCTTCAGGTCTACAATGGCCATGAGCTCTTCCCTTCCCAAGTCACCTTTAAACCTAAAGTCCAAGTTCCTGGTGGTGACATGAGGTCCTTCTTTACACTGGTGCTGTAAACCAACTATACTTATATATATATACTTCTAGCTACTTGTATATATGATTATATATATTTAATTATCTTCACAGAACTTTATCGATCGATACAGTTAAAAAATTGGATTTAACTTTCTTCTCCAATCTGTACGTTGATGTGTACTGTGGTTATATGGGCAGATCATGACTGATCCTGATGTTCCTGGTCCTAGTGATCCATACCTTAAAGAGCACTTACACTGGTATATATATTTCCACTATTTAAGCCAATTGTATGCCAGCTGGCTGCAGGGAGTCAACAAAATTACTTACTATGCCCTAATACGAAATTAATTGTGTTCATACATAATTTTTTTTTAATCTTGCAGATCAAACGTGTGAATATATTGTACGCATCATGCACTGCATAATTAGAATTGCTATATATGTATACATATTTAGGAAGCTACATATATCACTAAAAATGTATATAACCCATTAACCCAACTGTCTTTTATTGCAGGATAGTGACTGACATTCCAGGGACAACTGATGCTTCCTTTGGTATACCTTCATCCCCCTATAGCGCGCTATATATGTATAGAGTACACAAACATGTATATTGAAAATTTTAGTTATTCGAGAGTATAATACGTACGGGTAGGGGTTCTATTAATAATCAAATAATTAATATGATGTTATACAAGTGCAGGAAGAGAGGTAGTAAACTATGAAACACCGAAGCCAAATATTGGAATCCACAGGTTTGTATTTCTTCTTTACAAGCAGAAAAGGAGGCAGATGATGAATGCACCTCCGTCAAGGGATCGATTTAGCAGTCGAAAGTTTGCACAAGAGAATGACCTTGGCTCCCCTGTTGCTGCTGTCTTCTTCAATTGCCAGAGGGAAACTGCTCCAAGAAGGCGTTGACATCAACATTTCATCAACCTTTACATAATAATAATAATAATAATAATAATGAATGTCAAGCCACTATTAATTAAATTAAATGGCGTATCTATCTATTTGCATATATTTTAAGTTGGTTCCTTTAGATGTGGGTATTTTTTAGTAATAAGCTTGTCAATGCAATAACGACAAATGTTGCACCCTGAGCCCTGTTACTTATATATAAACCATACGTATTATTTCTATTTAATATCATTAGTGCATGGTAGCTAATGATCGCTCAACATCTCATTCGTATGTCTGCGTGTGTGTGTTTTTCCTTAATGCAGCATGGCTCTGTTCTCTCTGCATATCAATAGACCCTTGCCAATGGATTCTAAAATTTATAACTCTTAAATTTTGGACATTCTTATATTGTTGGTCGATGTTAAATATTAAATAAGTTAATTATATTTACATCGACTACGTTAATGAAAAGTCTAATTCCAGATAAACCTCTTCTAAAATAGTAGTTTTGGATAAGGGAAACAATTATTTTATCAAATTTATTACGAGTAAAAATACATCCGAAAAAATATTATTTTATCAATTATTACTTAATCGAGGTTCAACAGTAATTTTACTTGATATTTTAGAAAAACATAAATAATTTATGTGTACATTTTTTAGGAAAGAGCTCGAGTTTGTTGACAATATTTTTCAAATTCAAATGATAACCCCAAAATTCATAGTTGTTTATAATCAAATAATAATGTATTTGTTATGAAATAAAAACTAGGGTGTATTAATTAATTACTTAGGATTTCGAAACTTAGGTGTATTAACTACAAAGTTTCATATAGAAAACCCTACCTCCAAATAGCCGTCTCTCTTTTGTTTCTTCTCAACCTAGCCGAGTGGCTTTCACTGAGTTTTCTCCTGTGAAACACCTCAACCCCTTAGTTTTTTTCGTTTTCGTTGATTTCCCTTCAATAAAACCCAATTGTTTGGGTGTTTGGGTGTCTCTCCTCTTGGAGTGTTTGTTTGTGTCTTCATTTGAGGTGTTTTGTTATATTTTTGTTTAGTTATTTTTGATTTTATTCGGTGGTGAATCTTTTGAGAATGATTTTGTTGATGTTTTTGGGATCTGGAAAGTCCATATCGAAGCTGGGGCGATGATGATTATTGCAAGAGCTCACCTTTAACAACCAAATATTGTTCATCCTTTGAGGGTTTCCACTTTCGGCATGTCTATAGCGGGTATCCGGCATGTAGATAGTTGGGGTGCCGCTCCTCCAACCTCATTTTATGTAATTGGGTTTCTGAACATTGGGTTAACAATGATTTTTATGTGATAAGATCAATTGTGATGTTGTTTCAAAAATGTTGGTGTAGTTTGGATCACTTGGGGATGTCTTCGATTTGGTTTTTAGCTTCAAGAATTTTTAAATTCTATGTGTTAGACGATCAGAAAACAAATCAACTAATTGTTTTTAGTATGTTATTTGTTTTCCAATCTGCTTGTATTCTCAGTTGGGGTTTGTCCCGCCTTTATTCTTTTATATTTATTTAATGAAAACTGCTGTGTGTTTGTCAAAAAACTACAAGATTCATCATTAAATCTTTACAAAAATATTATTTTTATATATTATATTTCAAAATATTCTCAAATCAAAAAAATTACCAAAATTTTCCTAACAAGCACTTTTTCTACGGTAGTTTTCAACACTAATCCCAAATCGAGCCTAAGGTTTCTTGTCTTTTTATCAGGTTTTTATTATATTTGTCATATCATTTATAATTTGTGCTATACGTTTTTATATGATTTTTATTAATATATATATTAGTTATATATTTTAATTTCATATAATATTTCATATATTTAATATTTAATTTTTACGAAGAACCTAACTTTAAAATGTACACTTTTATTTAGTAGTTTAAAATGTATACTTAATAATAAAATATAGGAGACAACTATGATTGACGATCAAATCCAAGTCACATTATCTCTTACACTAATTATATATAAAAATATAATTGTTTATGGTATTTTATAAAATAAAATTATTTATTTCCTTATGTTTTCTTTAATTTATTTTAAGCTAGGACTCTTTTTTAAAATAGCTTCTTTAATTTTTTAAAGTAAATTTAAGATTCACGTATTTTTTATCCTCCATGAACTCTCTCATTCATGAGTGAAATATGGTGTCTAGCTATATGTTTGATCGATTTAGCTAGTTTAATACTTTGTCTATCTCTGAAATTTCAAGCCTACTAATATATTCAATTTTCATAATTCTTCCGATTCTTAATTATAATCAGCAAAAGAAAATGATAAATGAAACGATCAAAGAATAATATTATTTATTAAATTATAGTACTGAATAGGTATGGGACAAAAAAAACCATTAAAAGGAGGCGAGCGAGGGAGTACTTGTTTACTGCTATGGTTTTTTAATATATTAGTATAAGCTTTAAACATCAACGTACAACAATTACAACACTGTAGCGCGCACGTAGCATTCAGATTTATTATAATCATAACACCTAACATGCAAGATAAGATTAATATAGATTTATACGACTGGTGTTGCCTGAGATTCCACAATTCTGCATATGCTACTCATACGACTAATTTATCAATAGAAATTAAAGAAGCCTTTATAATTAAGCTGCAATTTTTGACATTTGCTGCCATTAGTTACCAAAAAGTATCATCCTATTCATTTGGACCATCTCGATTCTCGAACCTATCAATACAGCTCTACAAATTTGTGTTACCAAGTGATTTTTAAAATATATTTCAACATATATAATGGCTGCAGCATGAAAAATTCACACGAAAGTAAAAGTAAGTAGATATTGGGAGCCGGTTAAAGACTAGAACTCTAGAAGTGGCTCATCAACCCAAAATCTTGTTGCTAAGCAGTTGGTGCTTTGTTTGGCATTGAAAAAATATAAATTTGTCTGTTCTCTTTCAGACAACTCAAAGTGGCAAGGTCCAGCCTCTTTTTGACTCTTAACTTCAAAAGAAACCTTTACAGTTTTTCTGTAACAGCTTTTTAAATGGTCAAGCCTACTTCTAAAGAAAAATAAAAATTTCAAACCTCTCTCTATTTTATCTTTCTTTACTCATTTTTTGTATGGAAACCTAGTTAAAGATTGTAATCATGTTAACTCTCTTTCACACTCCCTTTAGTTACCTTTGGTTTTCGATCAATTTGATTAGGACTGGAATCATAATGTTGGTCAATCTTTTAACTTCCGTGTAAATTTCAACTACTTAGAAAGTTATAAATATAATTTTAAATAATTGTTTTATTACAGGTAAATGTAGATATGTTAAATTAATTTGTAGAGTTAAAATTATGGTTAAAGGTCCAATATTTTATATACCTCTATATTTATTTATATAATATATAAGAAGTATATATATATAGTGGTAGACTGAAAAAACATTGTCATCGGTTATAGAATCAAGTCATTGACTGTCCACTATTTTAGTCAGCAGAAAATTTAATAAATTCAAGAAATCCCGTACATGTAGTATATATATAATTTTTATTTTAGATAGTTGATGCAAAAATTATTAAAATAAAATTTCTAATAGGTTTAATAGTGTAAATATGTTATTGTTCTTGCAACTACTATGGCAATTATGATAATGTATTGTTATAATTAATACTAGCTTATGTCATGAAATTTTTTAATTTTTTAATTTTAATTTTTGTTTTATGATTTAAATTTATTTTTATTTGTATAATAATAATTTAAACTTTATTTTATATTATATGTACGTATTTTTATATAATTTATTTGTATTTATATTTTAATAAGATAATGTTTGTGTGTTTTATAGAGACGTTTTTTAGTTTGAAGATTAATATTTTAGATTTTATTAAAATTGAATGGTTAGGATCGTTTATATGGTTATAAAAATTCTAGTTTGGTTTTTATAATATAGTATAGATAATATAGATATAGATGAGTAGAACATATTAGAACACAAAAAAATTATTTTATTACAAAATTACTATCAAAAGTCGAAGACATAGCCAAATTACGAGCTTTTAGTTTTTTGTCTTAAAGTTCCTCTTGAAATATATATAATTTCTGTATATGTATATTTGGTTCTAGAGATAGAATTATGTACGATGTTAGTCATTTCAATTTTGTTTATCAGTACTGTTTTATTGATTAGTTAGATTTTTTGTCTAGCTTTTGCCTTTCAGATGGTGATTGGACTAGTTTGATTGGTTGTTCGAGTATATATACAATTTAATTAGAATGATCTGGAATGTTTAGTACAAGTGTGCACAACTAGCTAGTTAATTATAAATGCATTCTACAAATATATATTTATTTAGTGAAAAAACGATTAACGGCAAAGGAATTAACTAATTAATAATCAAACATAACAATCCAATATATATATTTTACGTACTGGTTACCAATTAGCTATGAAGCTGAGAAATTTTCTCCCGCGCAAATGTTACATAAGATCGAAGAAAATTCATCTGCTTCATGACCTCAAGGTAATATAACCTTATTATCAATAGTACTTGATACAGAAAGTGTCGTTGGGAATTTAAATAAAAAAGTAAGAGCTCGCCTCCCCTAGCAAATGCTCCAGAGCAAACCTCTCCCTCTATAATGCTTTCTTCTACAGAATGCTCGAGAATTGTTTGTTCCAGAGCACAAGCTCGGATGAACTAAATTTTGACACGAAATTGCAGGGGAGAATTAATCATTAGTTGATCAATTAGTTTCATCTTCGGATCCGGTGATGCATTCCTTTTCATCTTCAAAACCTTCAAGAGAAGGGTGCGGATTATGGCCTTTTCCGAAAGACCTAATGTGATCTTTGAGTGATCTCTTGTGCTTGAAATCAGAACCACAAGTACAATACCAAAGCTTGCCACAGTTCTTTTCATGAGTTCTCCAATCTCCTTTGACAGCAAATGCTTTGCCACATTTTCTGCATGCAAATGGTTTTGAACCATGCTTTCTCTTGTAGTGAGTCTGTAGAGTTCTGAAATCCTTCAGTGGCTTGGCTCGTGGATGGTTAATGTTGTTCTTGCACCCGGGAGCACAACAATAGCATGGAAGCCTAAGCATTGCTGCTGGTTGTGTTCCTTTTAGTGATTCAGCTCCTTTTCGGTATTCGGATCCATGTCCCCACATATGCATCTGTAGTTGATCAAAAATAAAATTTATGTCTTTATGATGCAATACCAAAATGAACAAACTAAAACTTCTAGCAATTAATTAAGCAATGCTAGGGGTCCCAAAATGACACTTGGCCTGTTTTTTAGGGTTTACTTGATTTAGGTCAAGAGTACCTGCATGCATACAATTTGATGGCCTTTATCATCATATATTAGGTTCTTGCACACGTATTGAGGTATTCAATTAAACCAATTTTCTTAAAATACAGATCGTAACATTCAGAGTATGAGGATAATGGTTTCATATATACAAGCTCAGCTTTAATTTTGACAATTATCTTTGTAATATATTTTTCTTTATCGTAATAAAATTTGTGTAGCTATAATTACAAGTATATAATTAAACTGCTAAAAATGGATATATGAAATTATAAAACAAATATGACTTAATATAGAAGAAGATCGACTGAGTGTAATTTGAAAATATAAATACTATATATATACCACTCTATTGTTTCTCAGGCCTTAAGGTATACCAGGTGAAAATTGTCATAAATTTAATAAAAATAAAATAATTACCAATTAAGTAAAATAAATACTGATATGTTCCCTATATAATTTATTCCATGCATGTCTCAATCTATGCGTTGTAACTTGTAACTATCATTACTAATTAGATACATCATCCCTTGATCAAGTATATAGGAACGGAAATAATACTGTTGACGGCAGTGTGATTATTAACAGATCGATCCACTGAGAAATTAAGTAAATATACTTTGTGGAGATATAATAGAATGAGAATGGAATAAATTAATTAAGATAAGAAAATTAATATATAAAATCATGATAAAGTTTGTAAAAGAAATAGTGGAAGAAAGCAATGATCACTTACTTTCATACTAGATACTAGTAGCTAGAATGAACATTGACCTCTGGGCTCTCAAAGAATGATATATATATATATATATATATATATATATATATATATATATATATATATATATATATATATATATATATATATATATATATTATGAGAATTAATTAAATAAAAGTTACTATTTTATAATTTGTTTAATAATTTCCCTTCAATCAGTCTCCCCAGTTTATGAATGAAAGTGATTTTTCTTATAAAAAATTGCACTAATCTTTTTCTTGTAATTTTTTTTTTACAATTGTTGGTCTTAGTTCTATATATCCCATCTATTTCCTTCAAATTACCATATGAAAGTAAATATGTAATAACAAGTACTGCTATGAATTTCACTATGCATGGCCAAGTAAACAAAGGAGGATTCAGAATAAACTAAAAAGTAAAGGTAGACCTATGCATCTTGCCTTTAGTATCAGGTGGAAGATCAATGTTATAGATATAACAGTAATCATAAGAAACACACTAAGGATGAAAAAAAAAAGTATTGGCTAATAGATTTGTAAATTGTAATAAAGTAAGTGATCATTGCTTTCTTCCACTATATAGCCACTATATAGGACAGGAACACACACACATACACATATATGAAAAGAGCAATGGCTATGTCAATGTGTGTGTGGAAAGAGAATATTAATCTACTAATTACCTGCATATTATTGTACCTATTGAAGGCCTTGTTGCATATAGAACAAACAAACTGCATAGGCCCAACAAGTATTTGTGCCGGTGTTGGGATCCAAAATCTACTCTTAGCATTAAAGTTACATCCATGAATAAAACTACTCCTCTTGATGGACTCATCTTCTTCATCAATATTATCATCTTCTCCTCCTTTTTCTTCCTTACAACACTCCAAACTCTTAACCATGGCTGCAGATGAGTTATTTGGCAACCCTATGTGAAGAGACACAGTTACTTCCTCTTGTTTATCTCTAAGCTCTTGATGGCTCTCTTCTTTCAAAGGCTTTATTTGATGATCAATCAGTTTATTTAGAAGGGGCAAACATCTTATAGCTCCATCATCTTCTTTTTCTTGATGATGGCACTGTTGATTATAGAGTGGAAACTTCAAGAAACTCATGGTGTTTGAAAAGTTATATTCAACATTTACTTGTTGTGTTAGAATGGAGGATGAAGAAGATGAAGGTGATGGAGAAGGTGATGTTGGTTTGAGCCATTGAATGAAGTTTGAACCACTAAAACACAACTTCTTGTTTGTGTTCATGGTACTATTTAGTTCTACAGAGTGGCTACACATTTTAGGAGAACTTGGAAGCTCTCCATATATATATGAATAATGAATGAGCTAGCTAGATATATGGTTTGTGTGAGGACTTTTATGTGGGGAATAGCTAGCTTGCACTATATGTTGATTTGATTTGTGTTTTTGGCAATTTCTTTGCTTTTCCAAGTCTCTCTTCTCTCTCATACAAACACATTCCCTCACAAGCTAGCATGTACACATATAAATAGGGTTTAAAGTAATTTAATGGTAATTAAAAAAAATAAAAAGAAAGAACAAGTTTACTGGTGGGGTTAGAGAAAAGACATACAAACTTGTGTTTTACTGTGCAAATTAAGCCAAAAAAGAATCCAAGAACAGAAATCACATAAATTATTAATATTGTAAAGCAAAATAGAAATATGTGAGATTAATATTCTGTATATAATTAAAATACACACTGGTTACTATTTAAGTTGGGGTAGTTATCAAGGAATCATATATCTACTCACGTACATAGACCACACCTAACGGCTAACACTGTGTGCGATCAATTAAGAGAGATCTGTATTTTTTGACATTTGGCTCCTTGGGTGAACTTGTACCGTACATATAGACCTAGTGAGTAGTGACCTACAAAATGATCAAAATATATGACATGTTCAATGTTTTTTTACTTGTATATCTCTTACTTGCTCAACAGGTGCCTATATATATATAGAAAATTTAGTCAATGATTATTGATTTGTATATTGTTTGCTCAGTCTGGCTATTTATCAAACTTTACAATTTTATATGAATTTTTCAGATTTGAACCAAATAAGATTTAATTAATAAGAACATACTTCAACAAAAATTTTTAAACACTTTGAGTTGATTAGGGCAGTACTTTGTGGAGTTTAACAGAAATGTATGAAAAGATATTTAAAATAATATGACTTTTTCCGTGTGATCTTATTTTAAGTGGTCACTGTACATATAAAAGAAAAGGAGACGAATTAAAGTATACAAAATTATACTAACTTAAAAAAAATTGTTTTCAATAGGTGTCGATAAGAAGTGCATGAATCACTTAATTTTTTCACCAGAAGGAAGACAAAATGATCACTTTAGTTAATTAAACATGAAAAATTGAAAATTTAACAAAAGCTTTTATCTTGTTATCACTCATGTTGTTTCCATGAGTCTACAGTTACTTTGTGCAGGTATTGATTCGCTTATTTCAACGGTTCTTTTCTATAAATAGTACAAAACTAACTGAGTTCTATGGATTCGATCACATAAAAATAAAAATAAAAATATTTTTTTTAATTTTTTGTATGTATATCTATCACGTAAAACTATAAAGTATACCAGTTATAGGCCTCTTTTGAATAGCAAATCGAATTCTTTTAAATACATATTGTGTTAAATTTGCAGAGGTTCTTATTCATAATTTTCTGAACTTTCTTAAAAAAAATATAAACAACCTCAAAAACTAAAAACTCAAACGTATCAAGAGCAAACTGTTGCATAAACTTATGTTGGTTATCTCTACATCCTGTTTTAATTTTTTGTACATAAATTTATTTATATCAGATTTTGCGATTGGTTATTTTTCTAGAAATTAAATATATTTGAGAAAAATATTAACTATGTGAAGAGAGAATTAATAAGAATTTAATTAAGAAGTACTTTAATACCTACTTAAAGATAAAGTAAATATTAATTTTAATTAGGGTAAGATCGATATATATAGATAGTTGATTCTATTGCATTTTGACCATGTGCACACATTAATCATTTACCACTTTTATGAGTTGACTTTTTTTATTAGTAAGGTTTTTTTTTACATAGAGGGTCCATTGTCATGAGCCAATTAAAATTTGACAACTAATTTGTATGCACAAACTAGAAAAATCGATAAATGATTAAGTAGTCGAGAGATTTTTGGGGGAAAAAGAGAGAAGAGAATGTAAATGATTAATTAGTCAAGCAATTTTCTTATAAATACAAATAACAAATCCTAATAAAATAGTACCAAACGACAACCATTGTAATCTAAACTAGTTTGTGCAAAATTACCATCTCTCTAATTCGAAATAATTCAAGGATAACTCCATTATTAAATATTAAATTTCTTTAAAATAATAATGGATCAGCGTATATCGCAAAGAGATACGATAGTTTAGTGACTATAACGTTTTTAGCATGCTGTGTTATTATCTCCGTCGAGCAAAGACCTTGAATAATAAGTTTTTTTTGACCGAATTCACATTAAAATACAATATAGTAAAATAATAATAATCGGTTAATTTTATGAACTAATACAAATAATGATTAATTACTAAAATTTATATACAATATAAATATATTTTTTACAAATGTACATTTTTTAACATAACTAGTTATAGTACTCTGATAAAATATTAAATACATGCATAATCGTACGTCTCACAAATAATAAATATGCACCGAGCAAAAACAAAGAAAGGGTATGAGCGAATCGATGTAAGTTGGGTATAGTATATATAGAGCTGTCTTAGTGTAGGGTATATGTTCATCAAAATCAAACCTAACTATCTTATGATTAGACTTGAGAATATAGAAGTATATACAAATATTGTGGTCAAAGTTTTGACCATATAGATAATGAATTAACCTCAAAATCATCATAAGAGTGCTAGCACGGAATGAAGATGATCTAGTGTGACATTTTTCAAAATTGTAGAGCCATTGTTGTAATTGTTAACATTCACGCCTGCCTCATGTAAAACACATTTATGGTCTGAATTTTAAGTTCCGTTTCATAGAGTCGGTGCATTTAAACATACTCGATTAAAAAAGAAAATATAGTTGTATATGTGTAATGGACAATTACTTGTAGATAAAATTTTATGTATTTGAAAAAAAATTGACTGAAAAATGTTTAGAGAACACATTTATATGATGTATTGAACATATTATTAGTCCTTCACTTGTAAAATATATCACATTTTTCATGAAAACTTAATAAAATAAAATATATCACATTCTTCGTAAAAACGCATGTGTTCTGCAAATAAAAACATAATTATGAGAATAAATTATGTACTTGGAAAAAAAATATTTTCAGAATACATGTTATAAAAGTATAAAACATAATAATTTCTCCAAGAACTAATTATCGTTCGAGTTCAGCTCTACATAGTACATACATACACAAATATATGTGGGTGTTTTTTTATCTTATTTCTTACTGAAAAAGCGAAAATCTAATTCCGGTTTATGTCGTCGGGTTATTGATAAGCTGATGACTACGAGACCACAATCGTACATTCATGAAAACACAATAAAGAGATGAAGTTCTTAGCCACAGATTAAGATTTTGATTAACAAGTTATGAAAGTTTACTTCTTCATTGTATGTGTAAGATCACACAGTGCAACAGCTTAAACAACATCTTAGAGTAAATTGGAGCAGATCATTACGAGGCAACACCTACAATATATGCATTCCATGAATCTTGTTGCTGAAAACTTGTTACCTCTTCATATTTTACATCTTGACTATCACCGAATCCTTCAATTCTTCTTATGTTTTCACTGTCTGGCATCTGGCGGATCCAGAAATGGACAGACTTAAAACCGGCTTCTTCCAAACAGTCTCTAATCTCGGGCAATGACCAGCTAACACATGACAGATAACATTTTAATGGTTTTCAAAATCAGATTATATTGGTCTTTGCTATTAACAGTCTGTGAAATAAAATATCAGCAATGGTAGTGACAAGGAAATACTCACAGTCTCCATTCATACGAGAAGGCATGGCGAATTTTTCTCTGCGGCTTTTGTAAATTGTAGTGAAGGCTGATTCGTGTTTTTCGCTGAAGGATATCAAATCCCGTTTGCTCCCAAACATACTTAGTCAAATTAATAGTAAAAGTAAGTATTCCATCAGTCCATCAAAAGTGAAATTTTAGAACTAAAAATATCAAGTACTTTTTCCAAGAAAAACTGCTAAATCATTAGAATTATATACCTCCGGCATATATTACAACGAGATCATTCTTACTTGCACCTCTACTCAAATTAATAATAATAAATACAACAAGTTGTTAATATAAGTTATAAACTAGATCTGAAAAAGAAAACTCGGGGGCCAGCCAGCAGCCAATGTCATACGACAAGGTGAGTTTTAGAGCTTATTTAATTATTGATAAAAAAAAGTTTCTTCTAGACAGCAGACATCTAAATATCGATTGAGATCCTCGTCAAGTTGGATTTAATACACCCAAAACGAATCTACAATATGGAATGATATAGTAGCATGCGTTCTTATCACTATTCGAATTTAAAGCATGATAAGAAAATATCAAAAAATCAATAATAAGCAAAAAATGTACCGTGAAATTGGAGAATCTCCTCTGCAGCTTAAGCTCACATTCCGATGATGTGCCACCGTATAAATCCATCACAAATATACTGCCTTGTTTAGACAGAGAACTAAGGGCATATTTGAAATATGAAATCAGCTCTTGACGACTATGGAGACAGCAACAACTGTAATTAAATGCACACACTATATCTCTAGGGGGCAAGGGGGAACTAGCCATCTTATCATTAGTACACGAACAAGCTCCAGCTAGTGTGGTAGAAAGTGTATCAATATCTGAACCATCTTCGTTATCCTTTGTAATATTGTTTGTGAGGTCTTTGGACTCAAATTTCACTAATTTGGCCTCAAGAGGATGCAAGACATTACCATGAAAAAGAGAAATTCTGGAGTACAAATCAGACCCAAATTTGTTGAGATTGTTCTCCATGCACCAATTAAGAGCCTCAATATCAAAATCTAGGCCAACAGCAGTTCGTCTTGTGTCTCCACAAAGCCACTCTGTACTGCCAAATGGAAAGATATAATAAACTTCAGGAACTTGATATGGGATCAACATAAAAGTAAGAGGCAAATATACTCCGAATTCAAGAGTTTACCTTCTGACTAAAGTTCCTAAAAAAAGTAGTAACAATACTCTAGTTTAGCTTAATTATTATAATGCAAAACTTTAAGTTAATATGCTTTAGTTATGTAGAATATTTAAGAGTTCATGACCGTAATTTCATAGTGTAATTTATTTATTTACAAGCAAAAGAGATAACTCTAGCCTATAGATCAGCTTTCGACCAAGTAATGGTTGCAGTACTCGAGTATTGCTCTGATAGTAACAAAAACTCAGCAAATGGCTGATTTTATACAACCAAAGGGATTCATGTTAATATCCAGAGATAAGGTTCATCTTCAAGTATGGCATTAGATAAGACCTTAATAGAGCTTAAATAGAGCTTAAAGGGGTTAGGATGAAAGATTCAGGCCTCTAAGCTTCTTTTCAAACATTTATCAAATAGATGAATCGGAACTGGGCAAAATGCCAAAATGAAGCAGGTAAAGTATTTGGCTGGAATGTATTAGAGATATCAGGACAAGATACTGATTCAAATCATACAACAAAAATTATAATGAAAATACATAGTCATTCGCTCAACTTCTTTAAGCATTTAGCAGTTCTTATTCAAGTTTACAAAGAAACACTTATACTGAACCTTTGCTTATATGAGACATTATGTACTCCCTCGGTGCCTATGTAACTCGTGATCTGAGTATTGGACTCTTTCAAGGTCAGCGACCACTTTTAAAATTGATTCACAAGTTTTTTTCTATTTTGATGCTTTTAATATTAGTAAATGATAAGTTGTTTCTGTTGCTGTTTTTTTCATAATTTAGTAATGAAAACATTTGATAATATTCACGAAATGTTCATTTACAGTGATAAAGTTGTAGCAGATGAAGACGGTGCTGATCTAGACCTCTCAGAGGGTGATTGAGCTAACCTTCAGTTTTTTTCATTTTAGATCTGGGATAATGTTGGGTCATGAATCATGATGATCATGATAGATTTTTACATCAATGTTTTCAAGCCAAGTCATTTGTGTTTGCCTTTATGTCATGTAAGCAATCCATGTTTTGTCTTTGTCTTTCGTAAGCATGCCAAATGGACTAAACGTCAACAATATACTGATCTTAGAGTCTTGGACCAAAAAAATACTCTTTAACTGGTCCAGTGATATGAAAAGGATAATAGAGTGTCCAGAGGATGTGTTTATAAGTTAGATCCAACTGGATAAAAGTGTATTTAACTCAACTTATGTATATACGAAATCAGCTAAACAGTGACAGAGGATACACTAAACAAAATAATCTTTAAAAACGAATCAGAAGGAAAAGAAAGTATCAGGACAACTCTGCCTCAACACTGTTCTGTGTTTTTTTCTTTAAGTATAATAAATAGGTGTTCCAAATATCATTCAAGACAGATTATGGTATACACAAGAACATAAATTACGTAAAAAGAAGAAAAAGTTAAGAGAAGTAGTACCTGAGAAGTCCAGTGCCACAGAAATCTTCTTGGAGATGAAGGGGTACTCTTCCACCTACATACATTAGAAAGAACTTCCGTAGATAGCTTATATCCCCTTTTGGTGACTGCAAATAATAGTAATTATTGTTTTAAAAAATATGAAAAGAAAACAAAAACTTTGGCCATTGTGTATGTACAACAACTTAATAAGAATAATTCTAACTTCACCCGAAAAGAAAGTGAAGCATATTGCATCCAAATGCATCAATAGTTTCAAACAAATCTATAATTTTGGATGCGTATATAATATATTTTAAAATTCCCCATTCAGTCTGATTATTGATTTTCAAAATATTTAGCCAGGTAAAAGTAAATGGGAGTCGACTAACTTAGCTCCACTTAACGGTTTTCACAGCTGAAAATACTAATGTATAATATTCTGAAAACAATATAATTTTAAACGTTTTTAGAATACTAGTAAATACTAATTCCTCTATTCCAAAATAACTGTCCAAATCTGGCTTCTGTAGCCAAACTGGACAAAATTGTAATAAAAAACAGTATCATTACATGATAATATAAGGCAGTGATAACAAAAGTCCAAATTTGTAAATAGCAAAAGATTTACAATTCTGGCAAGCAAACATAGCCTTTACGGGGTGAAAATGAGTAGTTAAAATAAAAAAGTAAATGGGGGGTAGTACTAGTACCTGAACAGATTGTTGATAAAGTGAGAATTTTGATGGAACAGCAACAAGAACGTTTGATGGGGTTTGAGTATTGTCATCAGTGTCTGAATCAGTTTCTTGGACATCATTGGGAACAGGGCAAGTGTTGTGTTGTTGATCATATTCATCTTGATTGTAATAATAATTCTTGTCTCTTGGGCGTTGTTGGTTCTTCTGTTTCTTGCCGTGTTTTCCCATGATGTTTTTGCTGCTCTGCCGCCACTGTCTCGTAACCCTATATCTTCTTTTAAGCTGTTTGTGTTAAACCATCCATCCCCTCAGGTTTCAAAATACATGTAATCCCACCTTTTTTACTGTACAGGTAAGGATTGGAGTATTATTTTTTAACGTGAGTAATCAATATTGATCCGTGTTCGCCTGACCGAACTAATTAAATTTTTGATTATTCATTTAATCATTTCGATTAATTTTTGATTTTTTCATCTTTCGTAATTTTACCGACTAAGTCTAATTCGTATTTTTTACAACATTGAGTGTGACTAAATTTATTCCGTACAACATTTTTGGTGATGGAGTTTTAAATTTGTTTCCATTTTCCAAAAAATTGGTTAATACCTTCAAAGAGCCCTTTGTTTTCTCTTAAGCTGACCGAGGTGCTTCCACTGAGTTTTCTCAAACAAATATTTTTTTATTTGTTAATTGCTGCTTTGGTAGAAAGCCCCAACCCTTTAATTTTTTCGTTTTTGTTGATTTTCCTTCAATAAAATCCAATTTTTTGGGTGTTTGTGTGTCTCTTCTTTTGTAGTGTTTAGTTATATTTGGGTTTATTCAGTGGTCGATCTTTTGAGAGTGATTTTGTTCATGGTTTTGGGATCTGGAAAACCCGCATCGAAATTGGGACGGTAGTGATTATTGCAAGAGCTCACATTTCACAAATAAAGATTGTTCATCTTTTGGGGCTTTCCACTTTCAGCATGTCTATAACTAGTATCCGACATGTAGATAGCTGGGGTGACGCTCCAACCTCATTTTATGCAATTGGGGTTTCTGAACGCCGGACTAACAATGTTTTTTATGTGATAAGGTCAGGGATGTTGGTGCAGTTTGGATCGCTTGATATGTTTTCGATTTCATTTTTAGCTTCAAATTTTTTTAAATTTTGTTTGTTAAACGATCAGGAAACAAATCAGCTAATTATTTTTAGTATGTTATTTGTTTTCCTACCTGGTTGTATCGGCAGTTAGGGGTTTGTCCCGACTGTGTTATGTTCTATTTAATGAAAACTCCTATTTGTTCGTAAAAAAGATTGGTTAAAGACTATTTTTTTAGAGAAAAAATATTTTTTTTATAATTAATCATTGTTTTATGAATAAAAAATATTTGATTATTGTATTATAAATTTAAAAACCGAATCACTAAAATACTATGTGGGGTTAAATTCGGCCATTAATCTATAATTTACTCTCTTTTTTATAAAAATATATTTAATTAATATTATTTTGAAACTATTTAATTAATATTTTTCTCAAGAAAAGAAAAAATTGAAAATAATAATTTTAATCACCATTTTTGGGTACAGAAATTCAATATTTTTGTCATGATTGACTTTTTGTAATTAAAAAATATATATATATCGATTTAATTATTAAAAATAAAATAAAATAATAATTATGAAAGGGAGAGATTAATTAATTAGCACCCACCCAAAATCAATCCAAGTATGAAAACGGCCAAAACCAAACGGGTCTAAAAGTCTATAACTTTATTTATACATAAAAAAATAAAATTTAAATTTACCAAGCGGTAAAAAAAACAGAATATAACCCCACACCTCTCCCTCTGGTCTGTTAATTTGTGACTGTAAAAACTGTAGCTTCTCGTCTTGTATACACTCGAGGACCACCTCCACAAACTACTGAATTTCTCAGCTTCCTGCTGCATAACCATGCGCTCCAAGGACAAAATTTCTTACTTCTACGACGGTATTTATACATACTTACATATATTTATATCTATATATTCACTCTCTTTTCTTTATGTACACTTGTATGTATGAATATTAGCTGTTTATTCTTTACAAGCTATAATAACATGTACTAAAATGGTGAGAGTGTTTAAATCGACCCTTTATATAGGCACTTGTATGTAATTATTAGCTCTACTTCTTTGTTTTGAATCTCAAACCCTAGTTTTCTTGTTTCTTGAAAACACATACTGTCTTGTATCTATTAGGGTTGACTTTAATTTATATGTAATGTCCTGTAAATTGGGCTGCTCCGGAATCACCTGGACAGCCCGCGATAAGGTTTTTTGTGATTTTTTGCTGGAGGAAAGGAATGGTTGATTAATAAGAAATAAAAATGCCGAATTGCACTTGTTGTGCTGTTCGGATTCAGAAGAAAGTGGGTAAAGGGTATTTCTTGGCTACAAATTTTGAGTTATAAGTTATGTTTTTAAGCTGATCCAAATGACCTGTAAACCCTGAATTTGAGGGTTGAAATGGGTTTGAGTCGTATAAGGTTAACTAGAGTTTGAAATAACAATGCACTTGAATGTGAGCAGAATTACTCTATATCGTAACAGGGTCTTAGGCTAGATATTTAAGTTATGTTTTATAATTTGGTTTCTTATTTGAAATTAGCATATTAATTTCTCTTAATTCTGTTCAAGTGATATAAAATGGTAAAAGATGTGGTTATTTATCTTCCAAAATTCTATTTATGGAAGCAACTAAAACTTAAAATGATAATGATACTTATGTGGATACTATTATACAAGGTTGTGCTCTATGACTTGAGAGGATGAATGTGCTTTACTTATATTCAAAATGCTACAAAATGCGTATGACTGATTATTTGTATATGTACATTTGAAATAGAAGTTACTTTTGACTGATAGCATTAGAAGTTCGTATGAGCTACACCAATAGATGAGATGAGAACTTGGAGAAGTAGCTGAACTCCATTTAAGCATCTGATAAGTACATTTCACCGGTCAACTAAATGAAGTAGATATAGAGTATAATGAAGTTTCTCGATCTATGCTGTATCATACCTGATGGCAAGAATAATGAATACCCTCTAATTACTCTGTTATTACTAATTGGTAATCAACGAGCCTTTGATACTGCATTGACAATAATTTGTACCTTCTGAGGTAAACGTAGATTGTTGACAATTGTATTAGGTAAGCCCTGTTGATTCAGTATAAGCTGAGTCATGTGTCACCTTATTAATGTTTAAATGCTTAAGAAATGGTCTTATATGTTGGGACTGAAGGGATGTCCCACACACATATATTTATTATAATAGAATTGAGTTATCACATTTTGACTTACAGTACAAACGGGAAATTGCAGGAGATGTTGGTAGTGTTTACTTCGGGCCAAACCATCCGATGAAGCCACATAGGTTATGCATGACTCATCATTTGGTTCTCTCTTATGATCTTCACAAAAAGATGGAAATTTATGTTAGTATGTCAAAAAAAATGTAGTGCCTTTTCAGTTTCTTTCCCACTATTTCTCCTATGTTATTATATGTCTATATATGTTCTAATTTCACTGCGGTATAATGTAGAGACCTCACAAGGCATATCCTGTTGAGCTTGCTCAATTTCATTCAGCTGATTATGTGGAGTTTTTGCACCGCATAAACCCCGACACGCTAAATCTGTATCCAAATCAATTGGCAAAATGTAAGAGTTTGGTTTGATTAAGTCTTGCAATTTAAAACATGCCTTATTGTTTCTTACTTGCTTGAACTTTTGTTAACTTATGAAGTTTTTAATTCGTTTTGTCGCAAGAATGAAATAAAGGTTGAAACTTGGTAGAGAGATGAGTCCAAGGTATTCAAGTTTTTGAAAGCCTTCTACTTTCTCTACCTCCATACCTAATGGTCTGAAGCCACAATAAGAATTTGCGGGTGCTTATGGTTTCAAAATTATTTAATTGTTGTCACTGTAAAGTTCTGATTGCAGATTTTTCATTTGTTAAAGGAAATATAAAGCCGGAGGCTATATTTATCCACTATCTAGAAATATGTTACGTAGTATTTTATTTCTGATTCCTCTCTTGTGACTTCGCGTCTTTCCAGTAAATCTTTTATATGGAATAATTTATTATTGATCTTTCCGTACATAAGTGATATAGCTATTTAGGTTTGGGGGAAATTTATAAATCTGCACTCATAAGTAAAGATATCACTTGCTCTTGCATACCAGTGCTCATGATTGGAGAAGTTGACTATGTTGCTTGCTAGTGTTCATAGAATAGTGGAATTTTAACAGTCAAGCTTATTTAGTTGTGGTTGTAAATGTTCTATGTGGTTGTTGCCTGCAGATAATCTTGGAGAAGATTGTCCTGTTTTTGAGAACTTATTCGAGTTCTGTCAAATTTATGCTGGTGGAACAATAGGTAAGAACAAGGTCTTAGTTCCTGATGGTGCACTATATGAACTTCTTGTGCTTTTATCACAAAACCATTTATCACTTCTTGCAGATGCTGCACGTAGATTAAACAATCAGCTTTGTGACATTGCTATAAATTGGGCTGGTGGATTACACCATGCCAAGAAGTGTGAAGCATCTGGATTTTGTTACATCAATGACTTGGTTCTAGGGATTTTGGAGCTTTTAAAGTATCATGCACGTGTCCTGTACATTGATATAGATGTGCATCACGGGGATGGTGTAGAAGAAGCCTTTTACTTCACCGATAGGTTCTAAAACTAACCTCTTATCTTATTTCATACTAGAATATGTAATATGTTTGCAAAAGCTTTGAATTTTTTCTTTAAACTTGAATGAGAATGTGCTTAATGATAGCTCTAAAGCGTTGAATAACATTAATAGCCTCTTCTAAAGTAAAAGTTGCATCTGTAAATTATCTACTTTTGAAAAGGTTACATATTGAACGCTGTATGAGTTAACTGGTCCCAATGTATGGACCACTGTATTCTTAATATCTTATGCTGTACAGAGGAGTAGCTATATTCCTCTGCCTGTCTTTTCTTCAAGCTTGTTAGAAGATAGTAGTTCTGGTTTACTCAACATAAGTGAAGTCTCTTTCCACAACATATATTATGCCTCTTGTTTCTGCAAATATACATACTGCAAAGATTAAGAATATACTCAAATGATTAATTAGTTGATCAATGAATTGATCAGGGAAAAAAAGTAAAATTGTTGAATGTTGTTGTGTTGGTAAATTGGCTGATAACTTTGAAGAGTTTTCTGTTGGCTATCTTCCGAGTACTGTAGTTAACATATAATTTTAAATCATCTTGCTCATCTTCTAAGTGACTGAGAACTTCATCAAATTCTAGGGGATTAAAAGATCTAGTTATTGTAATCCTTTTCAAAGACTTGTGGTTTTGGAGATTAAGTTATTTTAGTCCTTACAGACTTGCTGGTTTTGGTGACAGGGTTATGACAGTTAGTTTTCACAAGTATGGGGATCTGTTCTTTCCTGGAACTGGCGAAGTCAAGGTACTTCTTTTTTCTAGTGTTTATGTTATTAGTTATCATTGTTGGAATTTATACTCTCATAATTCTCATTCATGGGATCATGAACTTCATTTTAGGCACTGGTTTCTACTGTCATATATCACAAGTTTTGTGCACCTTGTTTATGTGTAGGAAATATAATCAAGTTAATTTTGCTCCTCACTGTTGTTGCATAAGAAACTCAGTGTTTTATAGCACTTCATATTATGATGTTCAGTATGCCTTGAGAATGTAATGTTTCTGTGGTTTCTTTCAAATTAAGGCCCCCTTTGCTACCGTGGCTCATAAAGGTAGGACATGATTTGAATCTTTTAATAAGTAATGAATAAATTGTTTAGATGAATTTTCTATTATCTGTCTTGCATGTAATAGTTAATCCATTTTTTAGATTTCATATGCATCTCAACTTTATTTAGGAATATTTGTAATCTTAGGTCATGTGGAAAAAAATTTATATTTCAAATATATATATATATATATAGTTATAGTTAATATTTATTACCATTTTGTCAAAGTTGAATAAAGCTGATAACGTTATAAAGTTTTTAGCTCCCTTTGTGTGTGTTGAGGGTGTTTCTAGTTGCTTGCACGCTCACTCATATTATGACTACAAAGTTAGGAGAAATTGATAAGTTTTATTATGTATCATATTTACTCCAATTTTCACCCTTTTTTGAGTAAATTCATTAAAATAAACAAAGATCTTGAATTATATAATTCGCCACTATCAAATAGTTCTTTGTGAGAAATACAATCATAATTTATGATGACAACTAATAAATGCTCATATAATTGACGGGTCACTTGCACATCAGGAATACTGAATTGGATGTGGTGTACCGTGAGGTCTTCGACATTAGAGGTTTGGAAAACGTATTACATTGTGCAATTTCCTTCACATTACGTGCTCGTCTCCAGCCTTCAAAATAATTTTAACGTCATGTTGATTGTTAATAAGCTTGTGATCTGTGATCGGTTCATCATCCATTTGCTTTGATCACGTCTAGAGCTGTCTGCTTTGTTTCCTTTTTAACATTAAATTTCTGAATATCCTTCACAGTCAACTAGTGATAATATTATAACAATTTTGCTTTAGAGCAATGACGATATAGAATTCTTTAAAAGTAATTACCTTATTTGAAATCAAAGAACCTTCTAATTTTTGTTTTCTCCTTATAATTATATACCACCATAAGTAAATAACTCTATTCAACTTTACTACAGTGCAGAAGATTCTGGATATTTTGAATGTTCTACTTATTTAGAGTGTAAGCTTTTGAATGTTCTACTTATTTAGAGTGTAAGCTTACCTATTACCAAGTAAGGTTGTATTCTAGACGTGGTGGTTTAAGTGGATGCTTATGAATTTATCTATAGCAGATTTGCAGACTATTGATGACCCCCATTTAGGAAGTAATTCTTTTGTTGCATTTCCCATATTTATTCTCACATTTCCCCCCTTTAAAGCCAATAAATATCTCTGTTTTAATTCATTACTTGAGAACTGTACGTGCTCATTTACCGAACATCGAGAAAAAAATAATTGAAAGAAGAAATATAGTGGGAGGTAGCAAATTTAATTATGAATTGGAAAGCTCACTCGGAAGTTCCACTTTTTTCCAAAAATAAAGGTGACTGTTTCCGCTGTTGACACTTGTCAGATCTGTACATAATTATGTTTGGTATATTTTCTAGTTCAGTGCCTGGATATTATATTGAATATTCCAAGTTGGCCAACCATAACTGATTATTTGTTACTATCTAAATTGTTGTGCAGGAAATAGGAGAAAGAGAAGGGAAATTTTATGCTATTAATGTCCCCCTCAAGGACGGGATAGACGATGCCAGCTTTAATCGACTGTTCAAGACAGTATGTTGAAACCTCATATCTTTTAAATTAGACTACGTGAGTTTTGATAGGGTTGAGGCTTAATTCGGCATGCCATGCTTGTTTCATAGATTATCTCGAAGGTTGTTGAAACATATCTACCAGGTGCGATAGTTCTACAATGCGGTGCTGATTCACTTGCTGGTGACCGCTTAGGCTGCTTTAACTTATCTATTGATGGTAATAGTCTACTTTTAATTAAGCCTTATGTGTTAAATTTTTTCATTAATAGTGCTATTTAGTATTTCTTTAATAGATCGGTAAGTTTATTTCAACTTTGCTTGTAATAAAACTTGCTATTCGTTCGTTATTTTCCGTGTTTTAACAGGACATGCTGAATGTGTCAGGTTCGTGAAAAAGTTTCATTTGCCATTACTGGTAGGGTTTTATCTTTTTTGTTTCCATATTGGCTGCTATAAACATATTATTAGAATAAAGTATTGAGTTTGCTTTAATCAGGTAACTGGAGGAGGGGGTTATACAAAAGAGAATGTTGCTCGATGTTGGGCTGTTGAAACAGGGGTTCTCTTGGACACCGAATTGCCGAATGGTTAGTACCATTTTTTGCCCCCATTCAGTATCTGTACTCCTTAATGTACAAGTATGCCAGATGATTAATCTATTCAAGTGCAGCAGAAAGAGCTCTCTCTCTCTCTCTCTCAATATATATAGGGTTTAGTGTTTAGTGTTCTGCACTTTTTCTATGTTACGTTCTCCAAATTTTGTTTTGCAGAACATTTCTTTTACTCATTGCTAAAAGTGAGCTATGAAGTTCATGGATCTTTAAATTATATTAGAATGTGTTATGAAGAACTTTTTGTTCGACACACTTGTCTAGGTGTTTGAGGTGAATCATACTAGAAAGTAGATAGCACCATAAAATTATTACTTAAGAATATTTAGCGTGACTGCTGGTCGGTTTGCTCATGCTTACTGTAATTACTTCTCCGAATCAGTAAGTCATTTAAAGGCATTCAGTATAATCAATTGTGAGGAATATATGTTTATTTAATTGTTAGGGAGCAAAACCCGAAATAACCAAACAATTCAAAGCACACAACAAAATTATATGACGCGGAAAACTCGCGTCCCAACTTGTATTATTAATCAAAACAGTTATCAATAATACAATCGATCAATCACGAATACTTAAGCCTAACAATACCTAAACATTACCTATCAAACATAATATGACTATGTATATATAGCCATCACAAACTTAGTCACCAAGACTTACCATATTTGTTATACAAGTCTAATCATACTTGGTATCTAATTACCTACCCAAGACATACCATCTATAATAATTGTCCAAATATAATTATTACCATCTATAATAATTGTCTAAATACAATTATTATACTACCCATGTTTGTCTTGAATCTCCAAAGCTCATACTACCATATTGGGTTTAACCCAACATTAATATCTATTTTCCACCTACTATGTTGTGTTCAATGTTCCGAGGTATCTAGAGGTCCTAGATACCTTGCACCAAATAAAAAAATATTAAAAATCCGAAGAGGAAAATAGACATTAATGCAGCATCTTTTAACAAAAAGTGGCGTGTGTTCAGTAGGTAGGTTATAATGGCACATCAGTTGTTTTGCTTTTAAGTCTTGGATTTCTCTCGATTAGAGAATCTTGTAAAGACCGTTAGTGTGCCTTGTACATTTTCCTAGAACTGTTTTATATTTTTATATTACTTAAAGGTCATCGATAACAATTAGAGATACTGAGATGATGTCACTTGTTTTTTTATTGGAAGCTGTTAAAGAAATTTGGTCACACCTAAATTATATTAGGATGATTTCAGCAGTGAGGTCATTTTCTTTTGTAATTTTGATGTCTCTAATAGTTCATGATATCAGCAAAGCTTTACCCTTTCACAATTACCAGTTTTGCTGGTTGCCTGGTCTACCCAGTACACTTTCAGATATTGCTCATTATCAATTTTTGTCCCAGCTATAGTTAATTATATATTTCCTTGGAATATAATGGAAGTTGAGGTATTGCTTAACATTTGCTATTTGTCTGGGTAACATATTGTTTCTCTTCCCCTTTTGCAGAAATACCAGAGAATGAATATAGTAAATATTTTGCTCCAGATTATTCACTGAAGATTCCAGGCGGGCACATTGTCTGTTCCTTCTCCTTTATCTTTCCTTTATATAATACAAATTTAATATAATATCGAATATGTATTGTTCAGATGAAAGGATGCCCGTTTCAAATCTTAGATTCTTCTTCTGTAGTACATTATTGTTTGAAAGTATACAACCAAAAGTGAACTGCAGCAGGTTTTCCTCGGCAGTTTTTAAAAAATTAATTCACATTCATGTAAAGAACAAAATGCTTAAACCCTTTTCCTTTACTAATTAATTTTTTGACGATGTTGATTGAATAGGAGAATTTAAATAGCAAATCTTATCTTGGAACAATAAAAATGCAAGTGATGGAAAATCTCCGCTGCATCCAGCATGCTCCAGGTGTACAGATGCAGGAGGTAGGTAGAATTAATAAAGTTTCTTGATAAACTTTTGCCCATGAGCACGTCTTTTAAGGTCTTTACTTTTGCATATTTTATATATCAGCTTTTTATATCTTCATTGAAGGATTAAATTAACCAATGCTGTTATTCAGCGAGGCAAATTGATCTTTGTGAAATTATGACTTAACAAAGTCATAGTTAGACCCTCATGGAGGCGTGAGCTAACATTCGGCCACCATGAAAGTGGTCCGACTCGGATATAATTAGTCTTGTTGAGGTCAAATTAGTCACATCAAGTACGATGATTATGAACTCGATCATGAGCCTCAAGTTCACATGGACCGAACTCTTACCAAATTAATAATATAATCAAAGTTATGTGCAGAACTCATTTGCTTATGTCTAGGATTCTCATCTGTATAGCAAAGCCCTCTATTCAGCAGTAGCCTCCAAATTTACTTGGTCACTCTCTTTATGATTGCTGGCTCTAGGTTTTAAATGAAATACATTTAAGTTGTTTATGGAATGCCATCATGTTTACCATATTTTACCGTTCTAATAAGGTTGTGTTCGCAATTTGAGATAATCAGAGGTTGTGAAAAACATTTGGCTTGTTTCCATGGTAGCATTTTCTAACTGCATATAGTACACATCCAGTACTTGGCCCGTGTAACCTAGGATTTAGGTTCAGCTTATAATAATAAATTAATAACTAAAATACAAATATAAAAGTACTTGGCGAAAGTAAGGAGATTCAAATTTTAATAACAAAATGCACTGTATATTTTATCTATTCGCTAAGTATATCGATTCTTTATTTGTCAGGTTCCACCTGATTTTTACATTCCTGATTTTGATGAAGATGAGCAGAACCCTGATGAACGCATGGATCGTAAGTTAGCTTGGCCCAGTTGTTGCTACTCAAGCTTCTTTCAATTAATATAATTGGAAGTTTATTCTGATATAGATTCCTCCTCTCTCTCTTTTTTTGTCGAATTGTTTTCCAGAACAAGCCCAAGACAAACACATCCAGCGGGATGATGAATATTATGAAGGTGATAATGATAATGATCACAATATAGAAGGTGGCTAAACTGTGAAGCTAACTTTGTCAATAGATAGCTGGGTTTTTTTTTCTCTCTTTTTTTTTTTTTGGTTTTAGTGTTGTAATTGCAAATTATTTTTGCCCTTGTTTATGTAGACGGTATATAATTTTAAAAGGGGGGAATCAGCTGAAGGAAGTTAATCGGCAGATACCAACATAATTAGCAGATTTGTTGGTAGATCTTACTAAATTAATATAGTTGGTAGATCAATAAGTTTATGAATTTTGATGATTCTATTTGTGTTTGAATTTGTTAATTTCAGCCTTCCAATAATATCAAAAGAAAAATACAATTTAAAAAATCACTAAACTATATAACTGGACTTATATGTCACTAAATTGTATTTTTCTGTACAAAGTTTCGTACTTGCTTCAAGCTAGGTTCGACATCCGACTGATGGACATTAGTTCTTGGTTTTCGGTTCTGTAGCAGTCTCACATGATAGTTGTGTGATATTTGAAAACATAAAATGTTCTCATCCATGTCATATTCGAAATTGACATTTCTACTAGTATCACCCATTTTACAAATCTTTTTATTCATTTACATCCCACTAATAAAAATATAAATAGTCCATTATCCAACATATTTTCAACACATTCTCCACTTGAGTTCACTCAATCATATACAACTATTAATGTTTCTTTAACAAAAATTCAGTTCAGTCTAAGGATTCTAATAATGAATCCTCCACTCCATCATCTCTTTCGGATGAACATGTTCATTGCTCTACTCGAGTAAGAAAACTTTTTGTTCTAATTACTGATTATCATGTTTATTATGCTATACAATCATTACATGATTCTCAAACATATAGAGAGGCTAGTATTAACCCTTTTTGACATATAGAGAGCCTAGTATTTATTGATGACACCACTAAGTAACAATTTCACAATCAACAATCGGAGATAAAAGATCTTAGTTCTTTGAGCTACTTCTTGGGTCTTGACTCTTTAGGTGTCTTCTGTTTAGTGATTACACTCTTTCAAAAATTAAGTATGCATCCAAAAATAAGTGAGGAATTAGTGACACTAATATTGCATCAACACATTTGGAAATTGGAATATAAGGTTAAACTGAATGCTAAAGAGGTGAATTACTTACCAATTCTACACTACATCGTTAGTTGGTTGGGAGTTTAATTTATCTAACTGTTATCCATCCGGATATAATTCATGATATTGTTCATGTCGTTTATACTCAGATGTTGATTGGGGATTTGGGATGGTAATCCTTCAATCAAATATTTTAGGAAAGTTAACATTTAACATTTCTCGAAGTTTTGCAAAGTTTTCAATCATGAAAGTTAACAAACTTCTAAAATGTTAGGTTATTTGTGTAACAGTACATATATATTAAATTTATTATCTTAACCGAGTTACAGCATGCATGGTCATTGTTTTGTCAAAAATACAGGCAGTAATTGTCTCCACTAGGTATATTTGTCCTCTCATCACTTGTAGATCATATATTATGGCTGATAGTCCACTATCAGAGATGTTATTAGAAATATTGCTAAATCACCACAATGAAATAACAAGTGCTTGCCATTAAACATTGACTAAGCCTCCAAGAATCTTAGCTGCTAGTGTTCTCTGCCAGAATGCTTTCCAAAAGCGATTCACAAGCATCTTCAAGTAAATCCAGTACCTGCCAACGGTAATCAGTATTTGGAATCAAATTTTCCCGTCAGTATCTTTGCTCGTAGTAAGAAATTGATCAAGAATCTAAAAACCAGGAAAGTAACAGGCGAGCTGATGACACTCTGATAGGTAAGGTACATAATCCTTAAGTTATGATTATTATTTAATTAAGTCGTAATATTTTTCTTGTTTAAAATACCAACAGAGGACAAAATTTAATATTAAAATGAAAGTTATAATATGTATTATACTTGTTACTGGTGGGCCATAAACAATGATCACTAGACTTGGATTGCAGAGTAGTGGATTCTTGTCGAAGTCTGTATACACAGGGTTGTAATACGTGCTCAGTTTCAGCATTTTCTTAACGAGTAATCCGTTAAACGGAAAATTTAAGTGTTCAAACCCAAGCTTGAATCCTCAATAAACAAGCCGAGTTTGATTTAAAAGAAAATTTTATCCTCAAGCTCGATTCCTTACAAGCACTGTAGAGTTTGACCCATTTTATCAAGTCAAGTTCGAGCTCATTCAACTCGAATTACAGCCCTGTGTATCAAATATACAAGGGATGAAAAATCAATCTTTAACGGGTTACATTTTCATTACAATTATGCTTCATTTTAAACGATTGAACTACTATGATAAGCTCTATTTTAAAAACACTCATCCTATACTTTAGCAGCAATTGGTTGGATATTTATCTGAGTCTGTCACCGTCTTATTTATTCAATTGTAACAGATAGAAAAACGTCCAAACTTATTCTAATTTAAGAAAAACAAACGTTCACCAAATGAACTTACCACTAATAGTCCTGTTTTCCTTTTCTGGTGAGAAGGTCATACTTCATAATATATACAATAACTTGCGCCTTTCTTCAGAAGCATATACGATACTAAATATGTTGTCATTGATATAGTTGCTAGGATGGTAATTTAATTAAACTGTATTCAATTTAGATGCTTCAGGAATCAGTTTGTAATCTTAATCTATATACTGCACATTCTGTTGGAACTAATCATACAGACTTCTCGTCTGCTTGTGATTTTTAAATGATTGCAAAAATATGAATACAGTAATCCTTTGATAAGAGCATAATATATAGCATATTTGAAAAGTGTCCGGTCATGTCGATTTGTGGCTATTTATTAGTTTCTAGTATATTTCTCATCTTAACCATCCTTTCTGCCCTTTCAATAAAGTAAATAGACTGACTACAGCAAACACTTGAAGAATGTTTGGATGGTTTGGAAAGGCTTTATACCTTTAGCTACATTGTATCCCACCTTAGCACTTGAGAAAGATAAGAGCTTCTACCATAGGATACAACTCCCTTTCCAGAGGATTCTATATACACATTCTTATAATTGTAAGTTACATTTTACCTTTTAAAGAGTTTTATACATAGATATGCATGCTATTTACTATCAATTATGGGTCCCATGTTTTTAAAAATATTCTTAGAGTTTTGCCAAATAATTATTTCCATATTTTATATTTTATATCATTTTCCTCTCTATAAAACAAAGCCTAAACACTAATTCGAGTTAGGTACAAGGGTTACATGCCAACTTTTACTTGGCCTCTACAATATGTAAAGATCTGATTTAGGTCAACTGGATGGAAAAGGCATTCTTATATCCGGTTTGAATTTGATGATCTAATATCCTCTAAACTCTCTTTATAGAATTTACACTTTATTGTTCTGTATTTTGCATTTCAATCGGATTTGCAATATAGTTAACTAGTTAAGTGATACTCAAAGCAAATACGAACTGTGAGTGTTGCATCCAACTATGGGTGGTTATTACGATAGTTAACAATTAAATAGTTGAGAAGGCCTTTCTTTATTATAGGGCTGCTCTTTTCATTTTAACTCAAAATGTTGTAAGAGAATAAAAAGAATCCTCCCACCCAACTCCCATGCCCCTCTTGGTTAGACCAACCCAACCGCCAATTTCCAACAAGTCTTTATGCAATTTTAGAGTGAGGGAACTATAGAGATGAAATGAAAAGGTATGGTGCTTAATGCTTATATGAATACAAAAGTAGTGCAGGTATAATAACCTCGTTCGCAATAAGACTTCAAATTATTTCTTTTGGAGGACAAATCATTATCCTAAGATGAATTTCTCTAGTGGTCTAGCCTAGAAATAGCAAAGCAGTCTATAGAAGGCCTTCCCTCGTCCCACCAAATTTGGTTGTGCATTGACATATACGTACAATTATATATTCTTTCAACTTTCTCAACATGAAATAGGTGGATGATAATATTAGCCTATACTCTTGGAAACCTTATTAACTAATAACTTTTTTTTAACTGTTTACTGCCATTAACATTCAGAGTTGATTATAAAGGCAGGAGAAGAAACATTGAGGTTCTTTTGCAATTGCTTTTTCTCGATTACAGAGAGTGAGAGAGAGATATGTACATCAGTACATATGATGCCAATACTGTAGGAAACATTCTCCTCTACTTTTTTTCCTTTTTAGAAAATGGTCAGTCGTAGAAATTCAAATATACCCACTGACATTCCTCTATTGTGACCTCAACCTCTTAATACCCAAAAAACAGGGATATCGCTAGGCCAAAGGATAACTGCTCTTCTAGAGTCTAAAACAGGTAGCAGTTCATTCTCTTAAAAAGTGGATCCTTAATATCAGAAAGACAGAACTCTAAGTATACTTATTGTTAATCGGATTTATGGCATGGTTCGGTCATCTAGAATGTGGTCAACATGATCTTTCTGAAATTGCCCTTTGGCCCCTTTCATATGTGTGTTTGTTGTAGGTGTAGTTGGGGTTTACCACGCTGATCGAACTAGTCAATGCGCTAGCATGTGACTGAAATATGTGCACAAAGATTACGAAAGAAAGATGGTATACCTTTTGTCAACTTATTTAATTTAATAAACAAATTCCATCTATCCTTTTAACATTCTATGAATATACAAAAGGAACAGAAAGCTTAGGTAAAAAAAAACAACAGACTATATGCTTGGTGGGTTTTGTTGGGATTTTGCGGAAGTATATTGCAAATAAAGTAAAGGCTAAAGCTTGTACTGAATTAGATAAAAACAAGCTTCTTGAATGTGGATGTACATATTTTATAATTATGACATAAGAGGGGTCTATTTCACCTATCTTGCTTTGTCAACAGTGAGCTAATTGTTCACCAACTTGATACCGTCACTAGATTCTACAAAGTGTTCCTTAATCCTTATTTTGAATTCCGATTTTTATACGACTTGTTAACTAAATTCCAAACAAAACCGCCTTGGCATAATTGAATTTAAAAGGAATTAAAAAAAAACACGATCGTGATAATGAGACCACCTGTAAGAGACTTTATAGTGAACAAGTGCATGACAATCTCTTTAAGTTATCCTATAAGCAAGACATATTTTACAACTTCAATTAAAGAGGAGGATAATAACTAATAACATTCCATGACCATATCCCATGCATTAGCCACACATTCTTATGTAATCTCTACCTTAATGGAGTCAAGATACTTAATCGAGGAACTAACATTTGTTCCATCTGTTCCCTTATATGTTGTTAGAAAACAGACGTACTCCTGAGAATAAATCATTCTCTATTGCATTTAATAAATTTGTTAGAGCATCTTCAATAGGGGTTGCCAAAGTTGTTGCGGCATGACACTCTTGGTTGCCTACCTATGGAAGTTAATGTGTTGCCAAAAGGTTGACAACTTATGTTGCCAACTTTTGGCAACTTCCCGAAATGGTTAGAATACATATACAAGTGTAAAAACTATATATCTTGGATACTTACTTTAGTTTAAGAGTTATTTAGAATGTAATATATGGGACCACATAGGCAACTTTAAAGGTTGCTAGCTATTGGAGTGTTTTTGGAATAAAAGTTGTTAAAGTTGATATTGAAGAAAGATAAAATAAAAAAATTAATATATGTGATGATTTGACAAGGGTCGGCAACTATCTTGGCAACACCTATTGGGGATGCTCTTAGCTACCCGAACAACTACCTGATGTTAAATATAAGATTTAGAAACTATACCTTCTCAAAACCTTGTGCTCCGCCATAATAAGGATCTGGGACTTGAGTTTCATTATGCTTCTTACAATATGAGCACATCAATTTGACCTGCAACATTAAAGTATATACATTTAGGATCGAGTGAGAATCAGAATGCATATTTTGAAACACAATCTCTACAAACCTTTTTATATGAATCAGCAGGTAAGGTCTCCTTAAAGCTCCATCTCTCAAACGCTGCAAGTATATCAACTGCAAAGTAAACAAGTTAGAATTTTTAGCTCCAAAAACACACCTAAACTACCAGGCTCACTACAGGTGCACATTGTCAGAAATTTAGTCTCAAAACTATGTTTGGCCCAGAAGAGCTAGCAAATTAAAATTTGAACAGACAACTCTAGTGTTCCATCTTACATATTAGATATCACATCACCTTTGTTTTGCTTATCCATAGCAAGAATTAGATCAAAGTCTTTAAAATCAGAAGGTCTAATCGGTCTTGATAACGAAGTTATCTGAATCCCTCGCCTTTTAGAAGCAGCCTTCATTCTTGGATCGGCTTCATTGCCCTTAATAATAGCATAACAATCACCAAGTCACAACTTGTACAAAGCTCAATCTTCTAATTACATAGGGAAATCACAGGCAGACATATAGCATAAATGCTAAAAAAAACTTAACACATAATCACACAAATCTTTTTTCCATCCAAAAGAACACAAATAATTTCAGTATATTTGTGTATGTCTAAAACAACAGATGAACATTGAAAAAGCAAACACACACATCGTAACACCCTAGGTCAAACCCTGAGACCAAATTGAAAGTCCGGATCTTTCACTCTATCCCAAATCCAAATTCAAAACTAAACCCGAGATCATAGCCCAAACGCAACCAAGTCCAGTAATTCACTAAATTCACCAAAGATTATGGTTTATCAGTGCACCTAATCATAAAAACTTAAACTTATACTACCAACAAAAACATCACACATATCTTAAAGTGAAACAATTAGAGGCAGACATAACACTAACCCACATGGTACTCAAAAATAAAAAAATATGTCAAATAAAAAGGGCAGCTAAGCAAGAAAAAATGTGGGTAATTAGTGTAGTACCTCATGGTAATTAATGGTACCAGCAGAATCAATAATAAAGTTAGAATCAAGACCCTTTTGTTTAACAAGATGAGTGAACACACCCTCAGCAGCTGGGCTTCTACAAATATTACCCAGACACACGAACAACACAGAGAATGGTTGCTTTTTATTAGTATCTGATGATGGGGTTGCAGCCATTGATGATGATGATGTGATTATGGGGTTTATTAGATTGTTTTTTTGGGTTTTGTAATATGAATCTTGATGAATGAATGGGTGTTTTTTGGGCACAAAAGAATGGGGTTTGGGAGAGAAAAATGAAGGGAGAGAGTAGGGAGAGAGTGGTGGTTTGGGAGAGGTTGATAGTCCAATGTGCAGTGCCTTCATTGCCGGTTTATTATAATTTGGAAAGAGGGCCCGAAACAAAAATAAGTGTTCCACATAGTACAGTAGACTTGTGCTCTATCTCTTGACTCTTTGCTCTGGTGTATGTGGCTGTAGCCTGCAGGGTCTATTTACAATTCAAATTTGCTTCCCGGTTTAAAATAATTACTTCCTTTGTCCAACAATGCATGTTGTTTAAAAATTTTAAATTTCATTTTACTAATATTTATTTACAGAGAAAAGAACCAACATATATTTAAATAATTTCCTAAGATTTCAATACAAAATAATAGTATTTTAGTCAAATTTTAAATAGATCATAATTTTAGGTTCGTTATTCTCTTATTTATATGTGTACAAATAAAAAGTGTGCTATGAATAACCGGTTATTACAATCTTAAAATAGTATAATAAAAAATAAATTCATAATTTTGAAATATCTAAGAAAGAAAGTGGATTATATAATATGGGACAGAACGAGAATAATATAGGACCACCATCATTAAGAATAAGTGAGGACTTATGGTGAAGGCACTTTCTGGGTCAGCTCATGGACCCTCCAACTTAGCCCCTCAGTTATGAACCCTATACTTGGGTCTTAGGACGGATGGCAGTGGTGATAGGTTCTACAATCTACTAGTGTAATTGGATAGTGGAACAATTCAAGAAGCTGCTCAGTTACAAATTTACAATTCAGTGAGAATACTTGGCAACAAACTCATTCTTTCTCTAGAATATATACCATTCGTTTTTTTACGAGAAATGATTTTACAAGTTATTACAACACCAAATAAGACATGAAATTCAAAATTTTGTATCAACAATCAACATAACACAAATCATGCAAAATAGAGTACCAATACAAACACTGGCTACATGATGAATCATAAGAGTATTCACCAATGAATAAATTTTATTATTATAACAGAAAAGATTTAAATTGTCAGTAAATTTTTTAAATAAATTTTGAATGAATACACGAGTATCCCAAGTAATTTTCAATTTATTCACACACATGTTAATGTCAAGACAGACATGCGGCTCACCTAGTAGCTATGAACACATACAACTCTCTTCTTTCTCTTTCCTCATTACTTGCAAGTTTTTGATATTTTTTCCGCCAATACACACACACCATACGTCTATGATGAGACGCAAAGCAACCCACCTACATTTTCTCGTGATTTTCACTAAAAATATTCACCCCTTTTTTATTTTTCACTCACAATCTTGAATTTTTCTCTCTGCCCCCTTGAACTTCAATCTTCTTGTTTTTCAGGTAAAAATCTCATCTTTATATGAATTGTGTGTCTTGATCTCTTGAATCTTGATGTATGTAAAGCTCCTTTGCTTCACTTGTTCTTTCTCAGCTTATCATTTCACTTTTCCCAACTTTTTGTGTGTGCGTGTGTGTGTGAATTGAGCTGATTTAGGTTCTGATGTTCAAAAAGAAACATACCCAGCTTTTGATTTTAGCTCAGCTGCTTGTATATATGTTTGGTTTTGAATTTGGTTGATTTTTGTGAAGAAAGTTTGTATCTTTAAGTCCATGTACTTGTGTAGCTGTTTGGTTTATATAAACATTGAGTTATAGTTGTCTACTGGTGTTTTAAGTAAAATTAGGAACAAAGGCATGTGCTTAAGTGTAGTTTTGTGACTAAGTTGAAAGATAAGTGGCCTTGTTAGATTCATTCTTCTTATAATATCAAATTATGTTTAGAAGAATAGGTTAACCTAATTGATGCATGAAGTGAGGGTAAGGACTGTTGTTAGGTTAGCAAAGTTAACCTATACTTGATGAAACCCTCGTGCCATTTATGAAGTGTGGTTCAGATATTTAAATGAAGTGATGAATTATTATTGACCACTTGAACACATTACCCCATCTTTTTGTCACTGCTTTCTGCGTAGTAGGTCATATACTAGCCCTTTTCCTCCTTTAGGAGTAATATTTATGTATTCATTTGTAATATCCCCAAATGCAACAAATAATTTAATACGCGCTTTTATTTAAGATTTGAAGTAATACAGTAACTATTTAGTGCCACGATTACCTGCAACGTAATTTAAGTTATAATGTTAACCACTCTACAAATAAGATTAGTAAGTCGTAATAAGGACATGTTCATGGTATGATATAATTATAATTTCATCTATTACAGAAACCTATGATTCTCTATAGATATAAAAGATTAAAGCATGTAACATTTGTTGTGATCCTCGGTTTTGTTAGGTTACATACTGTGTCGTTAGATAGTTAGATTAATGAAATTACCTTGTAGTAACCATACAGACTAGCACAAAGAAAGGAGAAAACAATTATAAATCGTCTTCCAAACCTCAATACTTCATCAATGTATTACTCCACTCTGCCATATTTTAGTGGACAAAGAGAACATACATGTACGGGTTTAGACGTTATTAAATAAATTAACAAAAAAATTCTAGGAGTCGATAGTATCAATTTCTCATGAATGATTAAATTTTAGTACTTGGTTTACGTACTGAATATTTGCTGTTTCGTATTGGGACTTATGACTAAGAAGGTCAATAAAGTTTTTACTTTTTCAAGTTTACAAGGTTATATTTCTATATGAAAACAAATGCACAGGAGTCGAAAAAGAAACTGCATGCTTTTAATTAACAGTGTGTGCTTGACTCTTCAATGCATGCTGGTCATATTTTACTATTGTTTGTCTCCACAGTAAATATCATCATTGCAATTCTGTATAAATTAACATGCTTAATCTATATTTTTTGACTTGTCGAAGGTATTTCTTGCTTCACTTTGAAAGAGTCCCAGATTTCTCAATTTCCTTTCAAATTTGGAAGTCATTACGGTTTATATAGAATCGGAGGAAACATGATCTTCATTCTTGGCTCCGCCACTTCTCAAATCAACTTTCAGTTGTGGGCTAGGAAATGCGTGAGGTAAACCTTTATCTAAGTTCTGGAGCTCGTATAAGGACAATGGGTATAGAAGGTTGTAACAGTGAAATTGAGCCTGTTGGAGAATCAGATTATGATGCATCTCAAGGAAAGCATTACATGCAAAAGTCCGGGCAAAAATATTTGATAGAAGATGATATTAACCGATTATTTGAAGCAATCGGCTTCCAGGCATCAGGTAGAGTTATGGGACCATCACAAACTTTGAGGGAGAATTTGCATAAAAAATATATGAAACGACCAGTCAGAGTTGGTTCATCTCAAGCAATGGGAATTGGCATTTCAGAGCCTGCGAGTCTGAAGCAGGCACTTCGAGGATTATGCATCTCTCAGGCCTCTGAAATGGCTGCTACAAAGAGATTGTCAAAACTGGGAGGCTCATCACGAGTTTCAGAGGCGGGGACTTATAAAAAATTGTACAGAACTGTGGTAGTTGAGGCCAGTGAATTTGGCAATCCCATAAATGAGGTTACAGGGAATTTGTTGGAAATTTCCCTTTTTCCAGAAACAAGCACTTCAGATATATCAGAGAATTTACCTAAATCTCAACATGCATTGAACGTGGAAGTATCAAAGAAGAATGCTGTTTCTACTCTTTTGGGAGATGCATCACTTCAAAAAGCTAATGTCACCACTAAACCCCAGCCGTCAGGGACTGTTCCCTTACCAGCTGGTATTGGTAGTAAGATGTCATATCTGAGGTTAGGGCGGAGGGGAAAGAAATTTACACATTCAGCATTGGTCACTCACAGTGGTAAGAAACTCCCAGTAGTAGATGAGATCATTCCTGACTCGGATGAAAGTTTGATTCAGTCGACATGTAAAGAAAATGATCAGAAAAATCAGTGCCATACTGCTGCAGATTCGTTACCTGGCTCTCAAACTGGAAAATTGGTTTCAAAATCTAAAAGCGTTAATCCAAATCTAATTAAATTTGCTTTGAGGAACAAGAAATTTGTCAAAAGAAAAATGAAGCAGGACTTGGATTCTGCGAAACCCCGTTGCAGTCATAGTAGCGAAGTTTTTAATAATGATTTGGACCCTTGTCTCAGCAAAATAATCAGTCACACGCCTGATCCTCTACAAAAGACTCCAAGCAAAGTAAAAGAGCAAGAATCTCCAGCTTCTAATAGTACAAACATTAGCAGTAAATTGAGTCTTAGTTCTGTAGACTCCAGCGCTAATAAATTAGGTTTTACTTCAGAATGTAGTGACAGACAAAGACCTGTTGTAGTGAAAGGTGATGAAAAATCATTTACAAGAGATAGAGGAGATTTTTCTCAAAGTTCGAAGAGTAGCCTCGGGGAGTATAGCAGTTCTACAACCTTTAGTGAAGAGAGCAATTTAAGTGGGTCTCACACTGGCTGTCGGCCTCACATGTCAAAAGACACGAAATGGGATGCAATTCGGCATGTTCAAAACCAGCATGGAAGTTTAGGTCTGAGGCATTTTAAGTTGCTTAGGAAAATTGGTGGCGGGGACATTGGTAATGTTTATCTTGGGAAGCTCACTGGGGCAGAGTGCCTGTTCGCTGTGAAAGTGATGGACAATGAGTTTTTGTCTGCCAGGAAGAAGATGCCCAGGGTTCAAACAGAAAAAGAGATACTGCAAATGTTAGACCACCCATTTCTCCCCACACTTTATGCACAATTCATGACAAATAAATTCTCCTGCTTGGTTATGGATTATTGTCCAGGTGGAGATCTGCATGTTCTTCGGCAAAAGCAACTGAGCAATAGTTTCTCTGAACAAGCAGTGAGGTTGGAATTTCATTTTGCTTCAGTTTCCAAATTCTTTTTTGTAGTACAAGTATATTCAGCAAAAATATTTATTCTGTATGCAAATAATCGCGTTTTTACTTGCGTCAAAAAAAGTCATACATGTGATTTTGAGTTTTTGCCTGAGACCTGTACGTCATAATGTTTCCAAGTTTTAGTAAACTTCTCGAGTTTATTAAAACTCAGTGAACTTGGCCTTTGTAGCTTCTTTACTTTTATTAATTTTAGTTTCGGCAAGTGTCTTGATCTAATCTTGTGTAACCGTACAGATTCTATGTTGCTGAAGTTCTTCTTGCACTGGAGTACCTTCACATGCTTGGTGTTGTCTACCGTGACTTAAAACCAGAAAATGTTTTGGTCCGAGAAGACGGTCACATCATGCTCACTGATTTTGACCTGTCACTCAGATGTGCTGCTACACCTACACTACTGAAATCTTCTCCACCCATTGAATCTCCAAAAAGATCTTCAAGTCCATGCATGGATTCTAGATGCATAGATCCGTTCTGTCTCCAACCAGCATGGCAGGTTCCATGCTTTACACCCAGGCTTGAATCAAGAACCCGGAAACTTAAATCTGATCTAGCTGCCCAGATCAGCCCAATGCCACAACTAATAGTAGAGCCAACAAGTGCCCGATCAAATTCTTTCGTGGGAACCCATGAATACCTAGCTCCAGAGATCATAAAAGGTGAAGGCCACGGCAGTCCAGTGGATTGGTGGACATTTGGCATTTTCTTTTACGAGCTTGTATATGGTAAGACACCTTTCAAAGGTTCTGGAAACGATGATACATTATGCAATGTAGTATCAGAGTCTGTCAAGTTTCCAGAGAGCCCCATGGTAAGTTCACAAGCAATAGATTTGATGCGACGATTGTTGATAAAGGATCCAAAAAGTAGATTAGGTTCTGTAAAAGGGGCAGCAGAAATCAAGCAGCATGCCTTCTTCCATGGGTTGAACTGGGCCTTGATCCGGTGTGCAGTACCACCTGAACTTCCAAAATTTTGTGACGTAAGGGGTGCCACTTTAGATATATCTTTACAGAACAAAGACGATGAGTGTGGGAAAGAATACAAGGACATGGGAGAAACTTTGGAGTTTGAGATGTTTAGAGAAAACTTCTGATGTAAGGATACAAAAGTATGGCTCTTTGAGATCACACATCAGTGTTGTTGTATCATACTATTATATATGCATGTATAGGTTATAGTGTACAACAATTATACTACTTTCTTTCTAAGAAATGAAGGCAGATGCAAGTTAGTAGTAATAATATCAATACTAGGATTAACTACATTGTTGTTTATGGCAACACTGTTTTAATTGACACTGCGCTATAATATGCATCAGGGGGTTGGAAGATTATTTTGTGGAGTGTTGACCACAGGGGTAAAATAAATAAGTGAATTATATGAGTAAGTGTTTTTTTATGTAAAAATTAGTTTAAGAGGACCAAGTGCGACATTGTTTTTGTAAAAAGTTGTTTTTCAGCTTTTGTGAGAAGTAGTTATAAATTTCATTATCATTTTTTTAAATATTTTTAAAAAAAATATAAAAATAAAAAATATTATTAAACAACTATCTTATTTTTCAGGTTTTCTCACTTTAACCGACAATCTCAAACAGAGTCTAAGAATCATATTTGGTGGCACTTAATTACAATTAAATGGTGTTAATATAAGTTCGGTTTTAATTTTTCTGCCTAAAAAGTAAAAACACATAATTTTATATAAAAATGTTTAGGAAAATTTTCTAGTGTTGGCCATAATAAAAAATATGAAAAACAGCAATATAATATTCTTTTATCTTTCAAAAAATACAAAATTATTTTATAACAATACCAATTTTCTTAAATTTAATAACCAAAAAAAGGGAGAAAAAAACCAAGCTAACTCATATCTAGGGTGATTCAGAGAGAAGACATGCCGAAGCCCAAGCCCAGGCCCAGTAGGCCTGAAGGTGTAATTTAGCAACGTGGTAAGGTAAAACTGTAGAATCAACACATCAACACGTACATTTCATTTCGCCCCTTCTCTGCAAAGCAAATCAATTGGGTAAGCTTCTGTTTCTATATTCATGATACTTATAAGATGTATGTTTATATATTTATTATTGATTTATTCATTCCTTAAATCTGTTCATTTGTTGTTATTTATGTATTTATACAGCCGTGTGTGTGTATATATGTATATATATATATATATTGATACCCATTTTGTGAGCTGATGTTGAAATTAAGTGTAATTTAAGCTCCATTGTGCAAATCCTGTCTTCAATTTGTATATATAGTGGGGGTATGAGTCATATGTATGAATGTATGTTATGTTAAACCCGCATATTTGATGGGATATTAATATGGGAATTGCTAGTTATTCTCTTTTATATTGTTTGCAATCAATAAATATGTGCTTTCTACAATTCATTAATCATTGAGGTAGTAAATGTATTGCATTTAGTTTGCCCGAGATTATTTTATTTCTTGGTGGTGGTTTTTTTGAATAAATTGGCTTATAGCATTACAAATGAGTACCTGTTCTAAGAAATTATTTTTGAATAAGTTGGCTTATAGCATTACAAATGAGTACCTGTTCTAAGAAATCAATCTTGGGGGAGCCAAAGTCGATCTCAGGACTGGGACCAAAGGATAAGCCCTTTACCACTTCGGCTATCCAATCGTGCTCCTTGGTTGTCATTTTTTGTTATACATCACTTTATGTTGTTGGAAATATTAGTGAGATATGGATTGAGCAATATAAGACATTCTGAAAACCCGATGACAAGCCCAGGGGTATTCTAGAATAGTCGGTTGTTTTGAAATGTCTTTAGTCATTTTTTGTCTTAAGATGGATAGGATTTATTTTGTAGAGTTTAAATTGGTTTGGGAGGTTGTTTAAGAGCTTCTAGGTATATTTTAGTATGTTTTTATAATCATTTAGAAATATATATAGATATATTTCAAATTATATAATGTTCTCGATTTTGAGAAGTGTGTCTAAGCCTTCTGTCGCTGTTTCCTTCCACTTATACTTGACAATTGGCCACACCATCTTCCTTCTAACCCAAATTGGACAGGAGTACCCGTAACAACTCCCCAGTTTTAAAGATTAGACTAAATTTAGGATTAGACAAAGCTGCTTATTCTTTTATGATATACAAGCTCTTAACTTTTCTATATTTCTAATTCTTTCATCCTTAGCTACGCTCCTGTGATTGAAAATCCTTGATTTGGTGCCGGCAAAGACCATCTTTAAGATATGTGCTATCTCTTCCTAAGAATAGGATGATGGAAAATGTCTAGTACAGTTAGGGTTTAGAGTGCACGATTAGTGTCTAGCACCATGTACAGATCAGGACTTTTATGGAACACAACTAAATTTTTGTGATCCTGAGAATATACGAACTTTTAGTTAATAAAGCAGACACACCAAGCACATACACAAACTTATAACAAAGCTTCTATGATTATGTGACTACATTAATAAAACACGAAGCTCTTGAAAGACTGGGTGAAGACTTTACAGAAAAGACGTGTGAATAATGACCATGCTCATATATAGCCCCCATATACTCAGTCCTACACAATATTACCTATTGAACATATAAAAAGGTTATGAATGCCGTTGTAACTAGTTACCTGAATCAAGATATTAAGCAACTGAAGATTCACTCTCTTTTTTCCTTTTGAACACATTCCTGGTGTACATAATAGAAGACTTGTTGATATTATTTTGGGTTTAAGTGTAAGACAAGCATAAGCAGTACAAGGGACATGTTACTTGCAACACTATGAGATCATAACATAGATCTGGTACATTTCATTAGATATACTGTAATTAATATCATAAAATTCTCCGTCAAAGTCAGGTACGGACGACGTATCTGTGTATACTATAACCTTCCTTTTAGTTGAGCAACAGTGCATCTTTTGCGAGATGAAATTCTAAAATATGTACCTTCTAGTAGTTCCTTGCCCAACTGCAAAGTTTGTGTGTGTGTGTGTGTTATAATGAAGCGAGTCAGCTAATTATTACAACGCATGAAAATAAAACTTAAGTGGGTTGCGTTAACTTTACTATGAAAGAAAGCTTTAATAATCTGCTTTCAGCTCAGGACTTCTGTCTTCTGAGCCTTTTAGTGTGTAGTATGATTTTTAAACTTCACACGAGCTCTATTGTTGCAGCCTGAACATGACAGCTGTCAAGATAATTGGTGCTATTGCTGCTTCGTTTGTAGTCGCATTTACATGTGACTATTTTATTGCTGACCGGAAACTCTTTGGAGGCAAGTTTATCTTATTGCATTGTCCATTTCTCTCCTTGGATGTTGAGGATTAGTAACTTGGCCTTTCTAACAAGTTCTCGGAATCAGGTACCACGCCAGGTACTGTTTCAAATAAAGAATGGGCAGAAGAGACTGACAAAAAGTTCCAGGCATGGCCTCGGACTGCCGGTCCTCCTGTAGTCATGAACCCAATTAGCCGCCAGAACTTTATTGTCAAAGGCAGTTCTGAAGAATGAAGCTATGGATACAAGCATGGATTTATAATGGTTTTGAGTGATTGCAATGCAACTCTGCAACAGTATATTTTGAACCTGGTTAAGCATCGGACAATGATGATACAGATAATAATGGTTCGATAACCTTTGTTGAATTGATCGTTGATATTTTGTGTGTGCAGTTTAGCAATTGTATGCACCTTAACTTCAAATAATTATTCTTTGTGAAAAAACTTGTTTTATGGTTTACAATTACTAGCATACCCGTGAGGCTTGGACACAAACATGATATAAATAAATTAAGATGAATAAAATTGTTTTGAATTAGATCCTGAACATATTAAGTGTAATAAAATTTTTATTCAAATTAACATGAAAGGTCAATGGTTTAATATTTTATCGGTAACATATATAAATCTAATATTTAAAATTCTAAAAGTACTAATATAGATTTAATATTTGAATTTAAACAATAATTAGTAATATATTAAAATTTAAATTTCATTTATAACATATTAAAATGTAATATTAGTATTAAGAACTTTTTCCTAAGATTAACCAATATTCTTAAATTTGTTTTCCTAAAAAATGTTTCTTATAGTAAAAAGAGCCCGAAATTATTTTTTTGTCCAGTCCGAAAAGATTTACTTTACATGATGACACAAACAGAAGCCCACATAAAAATTTAAGAGGAAAAAAAAGAAGAAAAATCAAAACCCAAATAGGGAGCCATTTTTATACACCCTCTACCTCCATCTCGCCCATCATTCTCTCCCTTGCTCTCTCCAAAACTAAATAAAACCACCCCAAGAAACACACACACACACACACACAAAATGGAGATAATAGACGACCTGACCGACGATCTCGAAAGCCTAAGCTTCAACTCCACAGCCACCACCACCACCACAACAACAGACATCAGCTCCTCATCATCCTCCATTTTCACCACCAAACACTCTTCTGATCCATGCTGGGACGCCATTGGTCGCAGAACCTCCTCTTCCACTGACCCATCTCACCCGCTCCTCCTCTCCGACTTAAAGTTCATTCACAAGCTCGGTGCAGGAGACATAGGGTGTGTTTACTTGGCAGAGATCAAGTGTAGAACAAACGACGCTGTTTTTGCAGCCAAGGTGATGGATAACAAGGAGCTGGCTAGTAGGAATAAGGAAGGCAGGGCTAGGACAGAACGGGAGATACTTGAGATGTTGGAACATCCCTTCTTGCCTACGTTGTATGGCTTCTTGGATTCTCCCAAGTGGTCCTGTTTGTTGACTCAGTTTTGTCCTGGCGGAGATCTTCATGTTTTACGCCAACGCCAACCTGCTATGCGCTTTCATCAATCCGCTGTCAGGTAATTCTTTTTTATATATTTATTTATTTACATGTATGAAATAATGATATGATATATTACTATTACATTTCCAAGAAGTAGATTGTCATCTATCGAGGAAAATATGGCTTAATTACCTTCCATTCCTTCCTATCTAATTTAAAATTGAGTAATTATGTGAAGAAGCACCTTATTTACTGTTAATGCTTGGGATGGTAAGCATAAATTATGGAATTTTCTATTCTACCTGCTTGTCTAACTTCCAAGGAAGGGTAGCACAGGGACCAAAATCATGGGGCTCTAGTTATTATTTTTCCAGGATTTATGGGATTCTAATTTTTGTTAACTTTCCTAATTATGTGTTTGGCCTTGTATAGTTTTTGGAGTTTTTGCATAATCTATTAAATGTGTATCAATACCATTAGAGAAAATCAGAAAACCAAATATACTGAGCTCTATCCTGTTATAAGATATTAATGTAAGGAAGTTTTATTTCAATCGTAATTGGCAATTTTTTTGGTTTGTTCGATTTTTTATTTATTGAAGGAAAGGTGAGAATCAAACTCTAAACCGTTACGAACGCTACTAGGTGCATTCCTTGCATCGCTGGAATACTATTAGTTTTAATCTCAAGTACTGTTACTAATTAGAGTAGACATTACTGTCATACTGTGTTCCCACCGTATACCATTTTTTTTGTTTGTTTATTAAGATTCGTATTCAGAGATTTGGTTAGTTTTAAGCAAGGAAACAATAACAATGCTCATCAACATATGTTTATAACTGTCTCACGAAAGGTATGATATTCTGAATTTGCTTGTTCAAAGTTTTAGAGTCGTGATGTCTTCTAGAGTACCACAAGAAGTGTAAATATAATATCCATGAATAGGGGAAGACTATAATGAGTCAGTATACTCCATTGTATAGAAGACAAAAAACAAATACCTGCTCTCATCTAGAGGTGTAATACTATTGTAAAGTAAACATCTAGTATATGTATGTTGTTTATCCAGAAAAAACACATGGGTCCCCACCCTATGGCATGGTGCTTCCTGTTCTTGCTCTCATTTTTTCCTATATATAAATCTGAGATTAACAGTTTTACTTTGTTGGTCTAAGTGCAATTATTTTAATATTTACGACAGCTTAATTATACTTTGTTATTGAATACTGCTGTGATGAAATTAGCTAATAAGATAAGAAAGTTATAATACATTGTTTTATTAGTCTTAGGCTGGATTAGTGAAGTTCTGTGTGCTAAGTCAATTTGCAAACACTAATGTATCTTCATTATTTGTAGGTTCTACGCGTCTGAGGTGGTGGTGGCTATAGAATATGTTCACATGATGGGAATTGTTTACCGTGATCTAAAGCCTGAAAATGTTTTAGTTCAATCTGATGGTCACATTATGCTCACTGACTTTGATCTCTCGTTAAAATGTGACAGCTCGACGTCGACCCTTGCTCAAATTATCTCCAATCAAAACCCTCTTAGCAAACCTTTCCAAAGTGAGTATCACATTGACCCTCCGCCCTTTGCTTCGTCCTCGTGCATTCTCCCCAACTGTATTGTCCCAGCGGTCTCGTGTTTCAATCCTAAACTCAAGAGAAAGAAGAAGCCTATCCAGCACAGGGGACCTGAATTTGTGGCTGAGCCAGTTGGTGTTAGGTCAATGTCATTTGTTGGGACACACGAGTATTTGGCACCAGAAATTGTGTCTGGTGAGGGCCATGGTAGTGCAGTTGATTGGTGGACATTAGGGATTTTTATATTTGAGCTGTTTTATGGTGTGACGCCCTTTAGGGGTATGGACAATGAACTTACTTTAGCTAACATTGTGGCTCGAGCCCTTGAGTTTCCTAAAGATCCAACAGTTCCAGCAACGGCTAAGGACCTAATTTCACAGCTGTTGGTTAAGGATCCGGCAAGGCGCCTAGGGTCCACTAAGGGTGCATCAGCAATTAGACAACATCCATTTTTTCAAGGTGTCAATTGGGCGCTTCTAAGATGTACTTCACCACCTTTCATTCCTCCTCCTTTTACTCGAGATGTTTTATCCGATGAAAGCTGCCCTGAAACTCCTGTGGACTATTTCTAGTGTCAATACATACTCTCTATGTAGCAAGATCCACAATTGGTGGGTAAATAAGTTACTACTTAATGATACCTCATGCAAGCACATTTTGTTTGTGCACATTTCAGGATATGTCAACGCATTGATCTTGCTATGTAATTATTAATCAATTGCGAGAAGGGAGATAATATTCTCACTGGGAATAAATTTTGAACAACTTTTTACGCTTGCTTGCAAGAGATTAATGGCTAGAAACCAATATGTAAGGTTTGTTGGCTTTGTTCAAGCTTGGGTTGATTGAGAGTTTGAGACCCACATAAGATATGGATACAAAACTATCTGGTGGTTAGTCAATTGTCACTTGCAATACTAGCCAGAAACTTGTTCTCAATACACATACAATGTCAAATTTGCATATATAAATTCAAACTTATGTGTCCCTGAAAGCTGGTAGTAGCGATGGTTTGGACGGGGACAAAGGTAAGGAATAATGTGAGTTAGGCTGATGAGTGTCTGGTAGTGAAAAATGATGCCCCCACCCATGTGAAATCTTTTTGTTGCTAAATAAGAATGGTGGGGTTCGAGAGAGCTACTATTTCAATAACCGATATGTGCCTTATAATTTCTTATTATGTATCAATATAAGCAGTGGCGGATCTAGACTAAAATTTTAGTGGGAGCACTAATGATGAATGAAAAATGACGGTATCTAATGTATAATATTTTTATAATTAATTAAATTACTTCTTAAAATAATAAAATTATTTTTATAATTTCTAGTTCTAAATACGATATTCAAATATTTATATTTAGCTTTCTACATATATAATAATATATATCAATTTTACATTATATATATTTATAGTTTTTACTTTTTTGTATGTTAAAAAAATATAGAACTCCCTATATTTTAAAAATATGATTATATTTTATTTATAATATAACAAATTTTGCTTAATAAAATTTTGTTTGGATTAAATTTTAATGGGGGTATTACATTTTTTTACTGGGGGCACTAATATAACATTTTGTTTTTACTTGAATAAACTAGGAAATTCAATGGGGTCTCTGCCCCCACTCCCAATAGCATGAATCCGCCCCTGAATATAAGAGACTTGTTTCATGTTGCATGAATGAAGGACTGTTTGTACACATATCTTTTTGATGCTATGAGAAAAGATAGAAATGGGGTGTTTTTCATGTTTCTCACCGGAGAAAATAGTAAGCATCGACAATATTGATGGAGAAATCTTGTAATCAACAAAGATCGAGGATCTTAGCTGGGAAAAAAATCTAGCAGGACTGAATTATTGCCGGAGCGTGGTGGTTTGTATGAGATTGGGGGCTGAGATTGCTAGGTTTTAGAATAACTAGAGCTTTTCTTCTCTGACGGCTGTGAGCTCTAATGATTCCGATCTGTGTCTACGTACCTCTATTTATAGGAAAAATAGAGGATCAAACTCACGTAGTTCTTGGCAAAGAAGAGGCCCATTACGAAACCGGAATTTCCTTCTTCGAATCGAATGCAAAAAAGGCAAGTGAAACCTTCCTGGAAGAGGACTCTACATTTGGGTTTGTTTGGATAGGTCAAAGTCAGTATAAGGTCCAATGACTTCATGGATCCGACATTGACCCGGAAACCGTGAATTCTAGCCGGTTCACTACATATATTTTCAAGAATACCTTGACTGGAGGCCAACACTAGATCCACCACAAATCGTAGGTCACGTTCTAAGCCCCCAGACGAGGGCAACCCGCTTGAGTACAGGGAAAGGATCTTCCAAGATAAGGTTAACAGCATACCATAACTTCCCTACGAGACAACCCGAGGAATATGGAGCTTTGGCCTTCAATGAACATAACAACGGCAAACCCGGATGGGTATACGACGGAAGAGGGCGCACCCTCAATTTACGGCGGGGAAGACGCGGATGCCTTATGCCAGAATTCGTGCATAACAAGCAATTTATTTATCCATGTCTTTTTATAGCAGATAAGAAAAAAAAATTAAAAACATGAGCGCGGATAAAATGACGTGATCAATGTATTCACATAAAAAATTAGTAATAATATTTATTTATAAAAAATCGTAAATAAATGATTTTGATAATCGATTGTCAAGATATAATCAATACTCCTTTCTTGCAATTCGGCTCGTTTAAAAATAACTAGCAAACAACAAATCTAATCAGCTTAAAAAACAACGCATTTTTTTTTAAATTTGTAAAAATCTTTTTTCAATTCACTTAAAATGTAACATAAATGCTTGGGGGGGAAAAGAGAAGGAAAGAAATTAAAATTTAATTTACTGGGCCAGGTCCGATCCGTCCAAGTAAATAGTGTGAAACAATTGTTTAGATGGACAGTCCAAAAGATAAAAACCCCAAACCCAAGTAAAGTGTTGCTTCCCGGTTTGTATGGTGCTTGGCCTCGTGTAAATTAACACAAGTCATCACTAAACCCAAACAACAATCTTGAATTCAATTCAAGATGGATTTAGCAGAGATTAATAATAATAATAATAATAATAATAATAATAAGCAACCGGAGATCCAAGAGACTGTCGCCGCCGCCGGCGTGGTAGTTGAAGATGAGGAGGAGGAGATGGTGGGACCAGGTCCAGCTCCTCTTGTTCGCCGCAAGCGTCCTCTCCAGTTCGAACAAGCTTATCTCGATTCTCTCCCCTCCGCCAACATGTATTATGCTTCTCTCTCTCTCTCTGTACGCACAATACACATATACCTCATTCGATGTGTTTAGGGTTTATGACTTTATTATGTCAATTTTATATCCTGAATTCAATATATCGTGTTTTAAACATTATGTTAGTAATAATATATTGTTATTGTTTATTTTAGTAATGTTTCTATACTTTATAGCTAGTTGTTGAGTTAGACATTGTTAATACTTACTTGTACACCTTTTTCCTATCATTTGTTCTGAACAACTGTTTCGTAAGACGTAAGTAAATTACTTCTAGTCAGATGAATTCACCTTCCAATTGTTGCTCTAAACATGCCTAGCTTTGCTCCTCTTTTACGTTTAATTTTTCTTAGTTATATTCATTTAAACAATCGTCCTAAATATCAATACAACTCTTTTCAATTCCTTTAGGTTTATGTCACACTTATCTTGGTGAACAATAAATAGTTTTTTTTATAGCAAGTAAAGCAAAGTTTATAATTTACAAGCTTTTTATCAATTATATTAACCAAATTAATACCCATTTATATATGTAAGAAAAAACGTATGACAAACATGTGGTTAAAAGTCCAATAGATCATGTTAATTTATTCTTATGGAATATGTAAAAGTGCATGTATTTTTTGTTCGGGTGATTCTTCAAATTTAAATTGAACAATTAACAATATGAAGTTTCAGAAAACTATAATTGAAATTTAGGTAACAGTGAAACACGCTGAACCCATGTAAAATCTCATATTCTAAACATAGTTTGATCTGTAATCTTACAAATACGAACATGTTTATACTGGAAATGTATTATGATAGAATAGGAAATGGATATTTATCTTTCAAATAATACCACTTGATCAGTATATATCATACACAGTATTGGATTTCTTTGCAGTTTTATCATACACAGTATAAATCAGATGTCATACCACTCAATTTATCTTTAGTACAATCAATAAATGACGCGGAGTCGTGGATGTGTGTAATGTGCACATCGGAAACATATAACAGGCAACTGCACGAGAATGCCGTAGGTTGAACTTGTTTAATCAAAATAGAGACTACAAAGCAGTTCTCGATTGGGGGTTTTACGAATTTTTTTCCACCTTTCTTTTTTCTTAGGGGTGTGGCTTTTTCTGGTATTTTTTTTAGCTTTTATTTTGTAATACATAAAGTAATTATAGTTTCTAAAAACAATAGAAATTAGCCAAACACGACCTTATAAAAAGGCTATATCATTCTAGTGGTGGTGTGTTTGCACAACTTGGATCTCATGAGCTCGATCAACAGCCTGGACCTATCATGATTAAGCCCGGTTCATAATAATTTATCGAGTTTGATATGAGATTGAAGTTGTGGATCCCAGAACTATTAATTTCATGAAAACTCTAATTTGGATATATATAATTTAGTATATTGTAATTTTTGCTTAGACATAAATCATATAGTGGCGACTGCCGAGCTTAATGTGGACCAATTTTTATTTTGCCAAGCAGTTCATCATTTACAACCTAAACACTAGACTTTAATTTTGAACTTAGCTCAAACATACTCCGTCCCTCCCCCTGCCTCTTATATATGTTGATTATGAAAATGTGTTGGAGTCTTGCCAAGTGCAAGATCCCCCCCCCCCCAAAAAAAAAAAAAATCTCACACGGTTTACATTTTTCATATTCAAGGACATTCCTTCATGAGGCTCTAGCCACAGTGCTTTTTATTTTTTATCCCGTATTATCTTTGCAGATAGTCTCTTTGTCTGAAAATTCCTGATGTTCATACTGAAGTTATGGATTGGATATGCGGGGGGGGGGGGGGGGGGGGGGGGGTAAAGTTTTATTTAGGAACCCTAATAATGGGCAAATCAGTTAATGTCATACTATACTGCATGGCAACCAATATTGGATGGATAAACGTGTCACTATTTTGCACTGACAGCCCGGTCATTATGGTGCCTTGGAGGGTGGGGTGGTTAAAGATTCTTTAGGAATCCTAATGACTGTAAGTAAGATAATATCATAACTTCATTATGTGGGCGTTTGGCTAAACTTATTTTTGAAAAATAAGTATTTATTTTTTTAAAAAAATTATACATCTACATACTTTTTTCTGCAAATAAGTACTTATTTCTGAAAAATAAACTAAAAACTAAATTTGTTTTTTGAAAAATAAGCACTCATTTAAAAAAAAAAGTAGACTTCTAACTACTCTTTTCCGGAAATAAGGACTTACTTCCAGAATATAATGGTGGCCAAACGGGGCCAATATATGACAATAAGATGATGCATAATAACCAATACTGGATGGATAAATATGTCACCTATATTGCTCTTCAAGGCTGGTCATTCGTCATTATGGTGCTTTTTAAGTGGACAACTTTGAGCTTATCAGATATCGTGCCAGACAAGAATTCTTAACTGTGATTGTTATTTTACAGGTATGAAAAAAGTTACATGCATCGGGATGTGGTTACACATGTTGCTGTATCTGCAGCTGATTTTTTCATAACAGGGAGTCTTGATGGTAAGACTATATCAACATATATGCATGTCCACATAAAATTGTAGATACATATATGCAAGTGTGGGTGCAAACTGTGAACATGCATGCATATCAGCATATGTAGTCATATATATTATTCTATGAGTTCATTGTGTTAATATTCCGACAGAAATAACTTGCATAACTTCCATCCCTCTTAAATTGACTTGTAGAGGGAATGTGAGTAAAGTTTATTTTTTTCTTCCGGCATATAAATTTAAATAGTCATGGATAATGTAATCATTTATTGATGCATTTGCAGTAAATCCTCTGATTTAATATACGAGCAATATGTTTTGTTATATTTCATTGCTTAAGGAGACATTCATCTTTTGGCGCATGCTCTTGTACCTTGTTACTTTTGCGTTACTAGCATTTAGATCGTGTTTGGAAACATGGAATTCATTTCAAATGATAAATTTTCATATGACGTGATTCACATGAATTAAGTTATCATTTCACACTCAAGTTTAAAATTGGACTTGACTGTCAGTACTTAAATTTCATGGTTTTGAAGTACTGAACCAAGTCCGAATCTGAATTCTTTTGAAAAACCAAACATTTCATTCAGACAAAATCCACCCAAACATACATTTATTTAGGGCACTTAAAATTTGATGAAATCAGAATGACTTCTAGGAGTGAGAATTATAGCTTTCTCCTTCAATGGAATAAATTTTGAACAGGATTATGAATGAAATTATGTTCTATTGATGTATGTAACAGATTTAACATTAGATTTGACAAAAGTGAAAGTTTTATTCCATTTGATTACTTGAGAAGGTGTTATCTTGGCAACGGTCCTTATTTTTGGTTATTATGCTTCATCCCTTGTAGGACACTTAAAATTTTGGAAGAAAAAAGGAGTTGGTATTGAGTTTGCAAAGCATTTCAGATCCCACTTGGGGCCTATTGAAGGCTTGGCTGTGAGTTTTCTGTCCATATTTTATATCTGTTGTTCTGTATTTCATTCTTTGTGTTGGTTGTTCCACATTCTAGACATGCAAGACTTTCATTCTTAAAAACACATATTGATGTGCAACAGCATAATCTTGTAGCAGTTTTCAATTTTTAGGAAATTAAATTTGAATTGTGGTGACTTATGAGAGGCATATGCTAGATTGATTATTTTGTGCTCAAAACCATCTCCCATGGTCTTTTTCCACTGGCACTCCTTACTCATAGTCTCAACTCTCAATTCCTTTCAAGTTGTAGACACGACATTCTCTGTGTAAAGTAAGTAGTCAAATTGTGTGTCCCTGCACTTACTATTGGATATGGGAACTCCTTTACTGTTTGTGCATATTATAATTCTATGTATCTATTGGTTAGAAAGACTGGCATTCACACCTTTCTGGAAGGACCTAATCTTTTTTAATAGAACCCAAACTCTTTTTTTATAAGACCATTATAAAATATTCAATGTTCTCCCCCCCCCCCAAACCCCCCAAAAGGAAAATGAATGAGTTTTAGATTAATTAATAAGATGGCCGGGGTCCTTTCCACATATCTGGTAGCTATCAAATAAGATTATTAAACCCACATGCAGTTGAATTTCATTTTTGACCTAACTAATCAAATATAGTTATTGGGATCATCATTTTGGCTAGGGTATTTCTTTATTTCTGCTGTACTCCTGGCCAATAAAAGCATCTTTAAGCCTTAACATCATTCCCACTAGAGCTACAAGCTTGACCGCAGGCTTAAATTTTGGTCATAACTGAGATGGATTTGCTAATCCAGAGTGGCTTAGGGGACCCATCCATTGCACTAAGCATTCAACTTTAGCCTTAACAAGCTAGGCTTTAGAACTTGAGTGACAAGGTGAATCCAGCTCTTCTGCTACAGCACGTTGTAGCCTATCATGATGCCATTCTAAAAGCCAAGTCAGGGGGCCTCACTTAAGCACCTCTCACTGTAGTTGAGCTTCTACTGTACAAGGTTCATAAAATTGTTAATGAGAGCCTCCTGATCCTACACAAGTTAATAAGGTGTAATCCTGGTGAAGTGTGGGATGAGGTTATTACCATACTAAACTCATACAATTACTTTTTTTGAGTCAGACTGTACACCTTTTCTTCAGCCCCTTCCCCTTGTTCCTGCTGTATTGACTATTGCTTGACAATGGCATCTGGAACAGTTTGTGGTTTTGAGTCTTTTGACTGAGCACTACTGTCTTTAAAATGGTTCCTTCACATATTTTTTCAGCGTATTATGCTCCTTTTACCACTTCAATGGATTTTATGGGTTTTTTTAATATTTGGGAATTTAGTCCTGAATGCAATCATAATTTTGACCTGGTTAACTATTTAGGTCAGTGTTGATGGTTTACTTTGCTGCACAATTTCAAATGACCACTCTGTTAAAATATACGACGTGGTCAACTATGATATGATGGTAATGCTGCGGCTTCCATACGTACCTGGTAATGTTGAATGGGTTTACAAACAAGGGGATGTCAAAGCTAAGCTTGCAGTTAGCGATCGTAACTCCACATCAGTGCATATTTATGATGCCCGGGATGGTTCAAGTGAAGCTATCATCTCAAAAGAGGTATGGCATTGATTAGTTTACCTGATTATTAATTGTTGACCTGCCATTCTTGCTCTGATGAGTTTTTTTTCTGTCTTGAAGATACATTTGGGCCCAGTAAAAGTTATGAAGTACAATCAAGTACTTGACTCAATGATTTCCGCAGATGATAAGGGTATTATTGAGTACTGGAGCCCTGCCACACTTAAGTTCCCAGAGAATGAGTACGTGTTTATGTAGCACATATTTCCCTTGTTGACATTTATATATAGTTGTATATTAGCATAGTCCACCCATATATCAAGAAGATTTATTTACTAGATGCGACATTTATCAATAAAGATGATGTAATTCTGTCTGTTACTAGGTGTTCCTCTATAAATAGTATCCTGTGCATTACACAGATTTGAGTTGATACTACTTCAACATATCATTGTGAACTTGTTTTGTAATATTTTACCAACAGGGCTTCTTGTGTATTTTCTGGCTTCCGAATTATAGTCCATATTTTATTTGTTGTATACAGGGTGAAGTTCAAATACAAAAGTGACACTGACCTCTTTGAAATCATGAAATGTAAAACAACTGTTTCTTCAATTGAGGTAAACTATTAATATGATGGTAGTATCTTATATATACTAAAACAGATGATCTCTGATGAATTTAAGCATACAAAACACACAATAAAATACTCACATGCAACTGCAATCTTGTTTGCAAAGTTTACTCATTTGATTCATTATGAAGAATACATTTTTGTATGGTTTCAGGTGAGTCCGGACGGTAAGCAGTTTTCCATCACATCACCAGATCGCAGAATACGCGTATTTTGGTTTAGAACAGGAAAATTAAGACGGGTTTATGACGAGTCCTTGGAGGTATGCTATAAACATTTAATTGCTTACGTTTACAATGATTTGTTTCCTTAAAAACTCACTGAGATAAAACCTTTGTATTCATAGGTAGCCCAAGATCTACAGAGAAGTGATGCCCCTTTATACCGGCTTGAAGCCATTGATTTTGGCCGAAGGATGGCCGTTGAGAAGGAATTTGAGAAAACAGAAAGTGCCCCACAGCCAAATGCGCTTTTTGATGAAAGTTCCAACTTTCTTATTTACGCGACCCTTCTTGGTATCAAAGTAAGACATCTGATGCCTTGAAATTTCACACTTGCATAATTGTGTTGCCATGTCATTTGACGTACTTTACTCTTTTCATATGTATCTAATGTTCTTTTTTTGTAATGTTGATAGGTTGTAAATTTACATACAAATAAAGTTTCCCGAATACTAGGGAAGGTGGAGAACAATGATAGATTTTTGAGAATTGCCTTGTATCAAGGTGATCGGAGCAGTAAAAGAGTACGAAAAATTCCTGCCGCTGCTGTGAATGCAAATGAAAACAAAGAACCTCTAACAGATCCGACTCTATTATGTTGCGCTTTCAAGAAACACCGCATTTATTTGTTCAGGTAGTACAAGTGTTGAAGCGCTTGTTGTATAATTTTAAGTCTTATGATTTTCCATTGATGCACCCATAAAGGGCACTGTCTTTGGGTAAATATTAAACAAGATGACCAGAATACAAGTTACAGATTAAGTTTGCAACCAATTACAAAGTTCCTTAGAAACATGTTTAGTACAGTCCTTTGGTATTCTTTTCCTGCTAGAATTTTCCAAATTAGGTTTCTCCGGATTAATGGTGAAAGCATTATTCAGCAATCTGTTGGAAGATAAAACTAGTTTGAACGAGGATGTAGGTATCTGCATGGTTATCACAAAGACGAGATGCCTAGTCTCCTCGAAGATACTCGTGCGTCAAGGCTTTTCGACTCCCAACTTGGCACCGTGATAACCATGAGTATGGGGTACCATCGCCCGATCCAACCAATGACAATACATAAGAAAGAGATAGAGATGACTTGCTTCATTTTCGTCATTACTTATGTTTTGATATTTCATATTTGGTATTTGGATGTTATTTTGTAGTAACTATGCTTAAATTGAACTAAATATTCTATTACTTTAGACTTAAATTGTGAAATTGACGTGTTTAGTTAAATTATATATTAAATGTAGTAAATATATGTATATGAATGACTTGTCGACTTTTTACAACTAGTTGGGCGATTAGTTGACTAGTCTTCTTGGAGGTAATAACCATGGGCATCTGACCCAAAAATGTGATGTCTGGAAACAACTGCATTGCCTGATTTGGCATGTTAACATATATTTAGGACAATATACACATTGAATCTCACCGTCTTTGGATGCCCTATTTTACAAAATATATGTATATGAAAATTTTTAACAGCCATAGTCGGATCTTCATTGATATTATCCACTATATAGATGATGTCTTATCAGGATGATGATCTGATTCTCTGATCAACTTAAACCCTCCAATTATTTCTGCTAAACCAACATATTCCCTTTAAGTTATCTTAAGAAATCATTAATCTTTCGCGCTCTTCATGTAAACAAACTTTATGTGATTAGTGTTTTGTATAAACTATTTAATGTTATATATCAGTTCAATAAATTGACACATTATCTTGGACATTATTTTGGATCTGGCAACATGCTTGATTTTCTAGTTCTATCATGTAATTACTTACATTCATCTTGGTTTAATTAGCCAGAGAGAACCAGAGGAGCCTGAAGATGCGACGAAAGGCAGAGATGTCTTCAATGAAAAACCTCCTGCTGATGAACTTCTTGCTGTGTCTGATATTGGAAAATCTTCAACAACATCACTTCCAGACAATGTGGTAGGTTTCATTAGCTGTTTTTATGAACCATCATTAAGACACATGACGCACAATCATGTGAATTTCCCGAGGAGAATCTTTTCTATTTTGCAGTCAACATTACCTTCTCATTGTTTATATGTTCCTACTTTCTAGTGGAACATTTCTGCAATTGTGAAACTGATGGTGAAGGTTGGGTATTTGCCCCAAAATTGTTTCTAATTTGATAAAAGAAAAAAAATGATCAAGTCATCTCAACTTGACATTTTACTCTTTTCTTTCAAAATGGCTGCTTTATATATTATGTATTAATAGCATTATATTACAAATCCAAATGCTTAAAACTGAGCTGTATATAGGATTGTTATTACTGCCCTATCTTTGAATTATCTTTCTATATTTATTTGCGCTATGAGTTTTTTACTATTTTAATGTTCTCTTTTCTTATGAACATTGTGCCAGATTGTGCACACTACAATGGGTGACATTCACATGAAGTTGTACCCAGAAGAATGTCCAAAAACTGTGGAGAACTTTACAACCCACTGCAGGAATGGATATTATGATAGTTTGATTTTTCATCGCGTTATCAGAGGGTTTATGATACAGACTGGAGATCCTTTGGGAGATGGTACCGGTGGACAATCTATTTGGGGAAGGGAGTTTGAGGATGAGTTTCATAAAAGGTGATATTTTATGATACTGTGTGGATCTAGTATGCTATGATTATCAGACTGTTGCATGAACTAAATCTATTTTAGAAACTTAAAAGTTTTCAGTTTTCTGAAGTTTTATTTCGTTAAGATGTCGGTACATATGCAAGATCATTATGGAACTGTGGTTTAAAAGGGAGGCAGAAAATCAGTGAAGATTGGATGGGTGAGATGGTACATGAGTATGTACTTCAACATACCAGAATTTTGTTGTTAATTAATTACACATGAGGGAAAAATTGGTATACACAACTCAATGTATCTGTCTTAGTTTTCATTTATTACTTTATATAAGTAAATTATACAAAAGCTTGGAGAGAGTTATCACCTTGTTTTGGTCACCGGTATCTGTATCTGATATAATGGTAGGTATGTGGTTGAGCTTTGATTCTTTGGTTTTGGCTTTTAATCAAGATTAAAATTACTCTTCGCCGCACTTGTGTATAATATAATTATCCAGTAATCAAAGAGAAAAAGTATACTTAACCTCAGATGATTAATCTATTGATATTGGCTTGTATTCATTTATATTTAAATGTATGAAATTAAGTTCCCATTGAAGCAAATATATTACTGAAGGAAGAAATGTAGACAGAGGTTTAAGTGAACATGTTATATGATAGCTTTGTACGGTTATACAGATTAGTTAAAATCTTTATTCTAGATCTGCAATATTAGGGACTTTGGTTAAGAATCTTTCATATATTCTGCCTCTCATATCTTCTCTTGTGTATCTGGTGTTTGCACTAAACGATTGTACTGTTTGCAGTTTACGGCACGACAGGCCTTATACCGTCTCGATGGCAAATGCAGGACCAAACACCAATGGCTCACAATTCTTTATCACTACGGTTGCCACTCCATGGCTGGACAATAAGCACACTGTTTTTGGTAGAGTTGTGAGGGGAATGGATGTTGTACTGGTATGGACCTGCATTACATTAAACATTTTGTTCTCTTTTTCCTGTCTTTTCGTTGTGGAAACTTCTGATCGCTGCTATGTGGATATCATTTAGCTGTAAACCACGTGCTCCAGCTTGAGACGTCTATTCATACACCTAAATTGAAAAACATTGAATTTTTAATTCATTGTGGTTAATTTTGGACTTCCAATTTTTTTACTTCCCTGACGAGCTACAACCCCTCTTGATGCTGGCAGGTGATCTCTGATGTGTCAGAAGTGTTAGACAGCTGAAATTATAGCAATTAATTAATTATATGTATATATATTTTTGGACTTGCCTTGCTGCATTCTTGGTGGGATGGGATCCTTTTCAATTCTTGTTCATATTTCTGCAAAAATTCTTATTATGTAATTTGAATTATCTATGTTCTAATCTCTATCGTTTATATCATTACAGGCTATAGAAAGAGCGAAGGCAGACAAGCAAGACAAACCATATGATGACATAAAGATCCTAAATGTGACTGTTCCCAAGTAGTAGGTGTTATCCAGTGACTGTTTCAATGTATTTGTGATGATAACTTATCAGGTACACCTTGCAGAAAGTTTTGTTTAATTTATTCTGCAACTTCTGAAAAAACTTAAAGTAAATCTCTACCAAAAATTTCTCGATATCAATCTCTTATCTATCTTATTATTTAAACCATTGCCAAAACATTTTTTCAAACCTTAAAGCTTTTATTTAGCAAATAATGTAAATAAAGAATAAAGTCACTGCAAAGATCAATAGTATTGGTGGTCAGGTGAGAAGGTTGTAATTGTTTAGTCTCTTATCAATTTTGTTATTTAAACCATTGCCAAAACATTGTTCCAAACCTTAAAGCTTTTATCTAGCGAGTAATATAATAGAGAATAAAGCCACCACAAGAATCAATAGTATTGCTTAGCAAAAAAAAAGGAATGAAGAGTATTGGTGGTTAGGTTAGAACGTTGTAATTGTTGGGATCTATCTCTCTGTATCCATGAAGTTTATATTGTTTTAAGTGTAAATAAATATGTAGAGAGAAATCAGGACAGGTGTTTTAGTACACTATCGAAATTTTGGATAGAGATATTAGGTACAAGTGATTATAGCACTAGCATAATCGTAAGGGATTGTTATAATCTACATGTGCTTGGCTTCGTATGGGTTTGAACTGGTTGTAAAACCAAGTAGACGCCTGAAAGCATATTATGAATGCCATCCAACCAGAAATTAAACTTCTGCTCATTTTAATTATGGTGTTAAATTATGTTTATTACTTTATTACATGAAGTCAGGGAACTTCCTGTCTGGCTGTCTCTACCCAGATTTGCTTATAACCAAACCAAACATGTCTGACAATGTTGTAATGTGCATATCTAGATGATCATGCTCCAGTATTTTGGGTGGTTGAAACCTCAAAGGGCTTGCATAATATAAAATGTTTGTATGCTTCACTGATAACAGTGTGTATATCTGTTATTAGTGGTCGCCATTAAAGACACCTTTTTAATGAACTGTAGAATTCTTTGGTTATTTTTGTAGGGATAAGGTTTGTTGTTCTAGGTGTGGCTTGCTCAAGATGACCTTCCTTTGTGAAGTATGCACATGAAAAGATACAGATAATGACCTGGGAGATGTTGTCATTACTGTCTGTAGTATGCAGTCGATCTACAATTTCTTGCTTCTGCTGCTTTAATGTTGATCCGAAGAATTTGCAGAAGTAACTCTGCTCATTTTTTATTGAGCTTCTCTCGAACATTAACTTTAGGATCCGTTCTTGTAAAAGAGTTTAGTGGTTTTCAGTTAATGCAATAGGAACTATGTATTACTGATAATCTATCGACTCCATTCCCAGACATTTTAAACATGATAGTTTTCTTGTCTCTGCTCTTTTTGTTTCCTTAAACGGCATCAAAGGCAAAGGGGATCTTTCCTCGTGCAGGGCGCTGCAAGCACAAGAATGAAAAATTCTCTCCTAAACATGTGAGAGATTAGTCTCTAAAAAATGCATCATTAAGAAAATACAAAATGTTAGATTCGACACTATGCCTGATCCAACACTGCTAAAAAAGTCTCTCTAGACTCTAGAACCAATTATGTACACGGTCTGAAATTTTTTCCATACGAGTGTCCATTATGATCACATCAAAGAGTAGTGTACTTCAGCAAATCAGGGTACAAACATCTTAAAGTGTTGCTCAACACTAATTGTCCATAATCATCGCATATCTAACTTCATTTTCTGATATCAACAATAATTTTCGGCTTTTGCTCTTGTAACAATTATCAGGCAACAAAATTTTCCCAGCTTGCACTGAAAAAACACTTCATTACTATATTATTGTCCTGAAGTGTCCATAAACACTCTTGTACATCTTTCACATGGTCGAATTCAACATTTGTAATGATTATGGAATCAACATCGGCTAATTTGATGTACGAACACGAGTCTACAATGCAAAAGATTTAGAACCATTATTCCACCCCCACCCCCACCCCCTCCCCATTATTCCCCCTTCCTCTACTTAAATACCATTGCAATATTACATATCAAATGAGGGGATTGACATTAAAAATATATCCAATCAACTACTTGTACCGCGATTATGATCTGCATTATTATTTCAGAAGCCACTACTCAACAGCTTAATCCCAATGGACTGAAGTCTCATGTAAGATAATAGACAAAACCAAATGGGTACTAACCGTAGTTAAAGTTTCAAAGAGAATGGAGTCACTAAACAATTAATCATAGAGACTGCAAAAGCTTTAAATCAAGTTCATCAAAAGTGATTTTAACATTCAACAAATTAATTCAAGAGACCGAAGTCAGTATTTAACATCTGAAGTCTAGAAACTGAAACAACTAAACACCACAATTCAAGATGCATAAATTTTTTTTCATCTTAATCGAAGAGACTGAAGCCCATATCCTGCAATAAAATGAAAAAGAAAAATGTTAAATAACAAACATAATGCCCAGTTCTAAAATTCAGTTTAAAGCTAAATTGTATGCCAATCATTATTTTTTCCTCTTTTTTTGTAAAAAGAAAAGGACTTACATCATCAGACTCTTCTTTCTCTTCTACTTTTTCCTCTTTCTTTGCCTCAGCAGCAGGAGCGGCAGCACCACCAGCACCAGGAGCAGCTGCAGACACGGCAACACCACCACCGCCACCTGAAGGTACTGAGGCCAACTTCTCCCTTCCAGATGCAATTAATTCAGTGATATCCTTTCCCTTCACCTCAGAAAGTAACAACTCAATCTTATCATCATCGGCATCTGCTCCAACTGCAATTCATAGAAGTTTAAATATGTTAATAAACTGATTTTTGGATTAAAAATCTATTATCAGCTTTATATATCCGTGTATTTAATCAAGTTCTACAATAAGTTCCAGTTGCAATTATATGGAACTACAAAACTCTAAATAATGACATAGTATATAAGGACATTCATGGAAGAAGCACAAAGCAAGAAAATCCATCAACTGTTAACACATCCAAATATTAACTTGCCAAAACAAACATAGCAATATAGAAAGTTCATATTACTTTATTAAAGGGAAAAATTACTACAAGCAAATTATAAATAACCTAGTAGTTTCTTTCTAACATGCTAACTAACCACGGAGGGTAAGTGAGTTTCTTTCTAACATGCTAACTAACCACGAAGGGTAAGTGCCTAAGGCTCCGTTTGGGAGTGCTGTTGAAAACTGTTGTGCTGTGGAAAAAGTGTCAGTGAAAAAAGTGTTGTCAGAAAAATCAGAGGACTGTTTGGTATTTTTTTATTTATGCATATTTTGAGATATAATATATAAAAATAATGTTTTTGAAAAGGTTTGATGATGAAACTGATAGCTACTTCCTGCAAAAGCTGAAAACAACTTTTTTCAAAAGCATGGGGGGACATGCTTTTGCTAACGGCAGCTTTTAGACTAAATACGCTTTTCCGGACAACAGCTTTTAGAATTTACCAAAAACCATTCTGACAGCTTTTTAGCAAAAAGCTACTGTAGCTGTAGGCTGTCTGTAACAATAATACCAAACGGGGCCTAAGTGGCCATCTCTATAAACAAAATACAAATGCAATTTACAAAACATAAAAACCTAAGCTTCAACTCTCAAACCAGGTACTATAACCAGATAGTTAGCTACAAATATAATGAGAAACAAGCATGATAATTAATAATCACTTTGGTGAGCAGGCTATTATATCCTTAAGACTATTACTATCAACCCTGCAGAGACGGAAGAATTGAAAAGGGTAGCAACAAATCTTTAAAAGCTATAACGAGCACATATCATTTCAATTCTATTAAAAACTTAAATAGCTCGACACAACCATAATTTAAAACACGCATTCAATACACAGACAGAAACTAACAACCTGTTATTCATACATCACACACACACGCACATAAATATAAATCAAAGAATCCAGGAACCCTCAACACACAGAAATAAACACAACACAGTCTCACTATCCCACATAAAATTACTGAATCAAACATAAATAAACAAACACATACAATCAATAAATTCACACTTGTATTACACAGACAACAAAACCATGAATGCAAAAAATTAAAAATTAGTAAACTTTAACATAGTACACTATAATTAACACACACACACGCACACACACATATTAAAGCACACTATACATGAAGCTAAAAAAATGAAACCTGATCCAAGAATGTTCTTGATATCATCATTAGTTGGGCATGTGTTGCCACCCAATACAGCTAACAAGTATGCAGCAACAACCTTCATTTTGATATCTGCAATCAAATACACACAAATTCAATACACAAACACACACACACGTGTGTGTGTAAAAAGATGTGACTTTTACTTGCTGGGTAATTTGAAAACGTTGCTAAAACTTGATCAGAGACACCAGCTGCTACTAGGGTTTGCTCAAAAATGAAGATTTGATTATATACACTATTGTGTGTGTGTATTTAGGGTTTTGTGGATTGGACTAGAAAAATGAATTAGTAGCCCAATTGGCAACTGATAAGTTGTAGTGGTAGGTGACTTGGGCCTTCTTATTTAACTTGTGAAGTTGTAATTTTATTAATTTTTTTATTGTCATTTTGTGTTTGGTTTGTTAATTGTTAGGTAACTTACGTTAGTTAAATCAGTAAATTAATATTTTTATCACGTTTATGTGATTATTGAGGAGCTATTTTTTTTCAAATGAAAAAAAAAACTGGTATGTTGTTGAGACATACTTATTCATTCAAAAATTGTGATTTACATTTTAACCTCGTGAAGTATCTTTATAAAATAAATTCTAGACTACATTTTTCTTAGCATATATTAAGATATCGGAAGAAATTATACATGATTGTCAATGGAATGATGGGTATGATGGGTAGTATTGATTGTATGATGGGTAGTATTGATTGTATGCATTGGCAATGGAAGAATTGTCCTAAAGCATGGAAGGGGATGTTTTTGAGTGGTCACAAGGGAGTTCCAACACTCTTGCTTGAAGCGGTCACCTCTTCTGATTTATGGATATGGCATGCATTTTTTGGAGTTGCCGGGTCTAACAATGACATAAATGTTTTAGACCGGTCACCAGTATTTGACGAAGTGCTACAAGGCCGTGCACCGGAAATAAATTACACGTTGAATGGTCACAACTATAATTTAGGGTATTATTTAGCAGATGGAATATACCCAGAATGGGCAACATTTGTCAAAACGATTCCGCGTCCACAAGGTGAGAAGAGAAAGTTATTTGCGAAATATCAGGAAAGTCAACGGAAAGATGTTGAACGAGCATTTGGTGTATTGCAGTCTCGTTTTGCAATTGTGCGTGGTCCTGCGCGGTTCTGGGATAAAAGAGATCTTTCTAAAATAATGAGAGCATGCATCATAATGCACAATATGATTGTCGAGGATGAAAGAGACACATATGCTACTCCATTTGGTCCGCTACCATCTTACGACGACACAACAAATGGAATACCACAACCAAATTTAGGCGAGGAGCCTTTCATCCCGTATGAAAATTATATCGAAAAAACTGTCCAAATTCGTGATCGACAAAAATATCGTCAACTACAGACTGACTTGGTGGAGCACATCTCACAATTCCATGCTACCCGTTAAATTATCTAAATTTTTAGATTTTCAATTATAATTATGTTGTTCTCGGAATGTTTTTAATTATATGTCATGTATTTCAATTATGGAAGAAATTTTAATTTTATATTTAAATTTGTCTTTATTAAAATTAATAATTTATTACTTTAATTATATGTTAACGAAAATCTTATAAAATAATTATACGTTACTTCTTATATATAATTGAGTTTAGTGGGGTTCAAATTATAAAAAAATAATACTAAACTAATAGAAAAGCTGCACAGTGCATGGACAGTGCATTGGAGAGAATTGGACACATTCTTTGTTGGAACAAGTTTTGATTAGTTGGCAATCAGGTGGGGACAGAAAATAGAAAATTGGCCTTGGAGCGCTGGAGCTGCTCTTAAGGCCATCTGTAATGGGAAAGCCAGAGTCCAATTTTTTGTGTACCGTTATGATGCCAAATAAGCATAAATTAGTTATGGTTTCGAAGTGGCTGATATGCTCCAACGTAGAAAAGGGAAATATATATTAAAAAAGGACAAAAACAGAACAAGAGCCGAGAAAAAGTAAGAAGAGAAGAGAAGTTGGTTGAACCCGCCTTAATGGGACTAACCAATTTTTCAATTCACTCCAACGCTGGAGGCAGGCTTGCACCGGAGATGATCTAACAAAACACATAAGCATCAAAATGAACACATAACAGTGTAGAGTGTAAATTACAGTAATATTTTCGTAACCTACCAGTGTGGGTTTCTTAGAAAACCACGACAACGTCAGCTTTTTGCAGACAATAACATCATCTTTTTGTAGTCTTCTGAAGCTGTTCTATCCAAAATCGTTCAATAAATAAACCCAACGCCTAAACACTTCATGCATATCAAGAAAAGGCCTGCTATCCGTAGACATCTATCCTACCAAACTCCTCATTTTCTACTTTTTATTGTGAACTTTTCTTTGTGACCGCAATGGATTACGCAAGCTTCCTTCCTCTCTAATAAGCCTTCTTCGGTACTGTCCAGTTCCTACCCTCCAATGTCATCACCATGTAGCTTGACTACTCAAGGATGAATGCTCTAAGTGACTTCTACTAATAATCGCAGTACGGTAATAACCCTCAACAAGATCAACAACATTTTACATAGAATTTGTAATCAACATTACTTTAAGCATACAATCATATATTACGCTGTCGAATATTTAACATGCTTTAGTCACGATACTTACATTGGTCTGGCTAGATAGAAAGTAAAATCCTATGATAGTCCATAACAGAAGTATATACTTCAACTTTAAATACAACGTCCATTAAACCAGTTAATAAATATCTGATTAGCCTTATCAGACATTGGCTAATTTATACATAATATTAATCCGCTCTAATTGTGCAAGTGTATACAATTTAAGAGTGTAGGGTATCTTTTATCGTCCTAAACAACCTACGAGCAAAAAATACATCATTTTGATCCCCCACATCCCCCGAATATTAAATATATATCCCTTTCAGCAACGACTTCAGTTCCAACCCCGAATGATACCATAGGCCATCATTGGCTTCTAGAAGAACTTATTAGATCAAAGTGAACTGTTACTTGATATTCAAACACAAACTTTCTGACTATCTTACTGATCTGGGTGTTTGAGATATACAAAATGCTCGATTACAAACTATATATATTTATGTGTGTATATATTGATCGAGAATAAATGGCTTCACCGAGTAACAGGGTCTTATGCACGTCGGTATTCATCCCCACAGTCACCAATTATTCTAAGCAGATTTTTCCCTTTCTTTGTAACTTCTTGAATGCTGTTGAAATCTTCTTCATCTAGAACAAGAGAGAACACAGCATTTGTGTCATTGACATGTTCCGCAAGGCCAAGCCTTACACCAATCATTGATCCTGCCACTGCTTGCTGCGAGCAATTTTGAATGTCAATATATATTGATATAATCAAAAATAAGATTTCCTTCTTCAAAGTTGATCAAAGAAATAACTATATGGAGGAATTGAGTTTACCTGATATAGTATGTATCTTACGGCAACTGTCGGAATGGAGACACCATGTTTGGAAGCCACTTTGTTAAGCGTCTGAAGCAAAACTTGAAAAAGACTCCATCCTCCCCAAGCATCAACCATCTGTCATATATTTATGGCCATTATATATATTTTTTCTGAAATCTCCAAGTGTATCCTCGTTTATTATATGTACTTAGATTATTTTATGCAATATTTTCACCTTTTTATAGGAGTATGCAAAAGAAACAACCTGAAACCAAACCCCATAAAACCAAATTCGCGAAAACCGAAGGCGGTGGTTTGGCTACACTTACGGTTTTGGACAATACTTAAAGTGGGGAAAACCGAAATATAATATATGTGCCTTCATACATTCGGTCTTTGTTACTCAGAGTCACTTGGAACTGTCTAATATGGGCATGTGTCCAAGAGTTGGACTCAGAATTTTTTTAATAAAAATATATGTTTTGAGCATTAGTGTCTCGGTATCCATACCTATGCCCGATTGAGTATTTGTCACATGTACCGGAGGAAAAATGAGCATATAAAGTTTTATATATATATATATATATATAATCCATGGCAACTATATGCCAATGTATCAGTTTAACATACTACTTCACAGCCACTGGATTAGAATTTGGATGGCTAGGATTTAAAAAAATATATTAGAGGCCACACTTGTTAATCACGTAATGAAAAACTTCCTTGACCAATTGGGTGAATCAAGAAAACAGTAGTCGCTCCAATAGGAGCTCAATATGCAACAACAATCCAAGGTCGCATACCCAGACGGAAATTAAGCTCCCACTCACGATCCATGTAACAAGTACTCCAAGCGAGCTGCGGTTGTTAAGCAGTGAGGCCCATCCAGATTTTATTTTTTGACGAGCCTCAATTAATAAGAGCAGCCCAGTTATATTCTTTTGAAATCCTAACCGTCCAGTTTCTAATGAAGTAATATTTTATAAAACTGATCCATGGTATACGGTTATACATACGATACAAAACATTGCAAAACATATTGTTCTACAAAATATGGTTTCCTTGCAGTGTATATATAGTCTCCAAGGTCTTAACAAAAAGGCAGTCTCCATATAAAATTTCTCTATATATAACTTTATATGCTCTCATTATATTATTATTATTTCATTAGTTAAGCAAACTTACAATAATACAAAGAAACTAACAAAAGGCACCCTGGAAAAATGCAAGCCGCGACCCAAAAATATTTACTATTCTTAAATTAAAAATTATATGTTATACATATATCATATTCTTGCCATGGATATGACCATAAAAAAAATTATTGGTAACCGAGTTTTGAGGTTGGGGATGGGGGAGGGGGGAATTGGTGTTTTTGGCCTCTAGAGTTCTACATCAATTTCTTTTTATATATTTTACCTTTATACTACTTTTCGTTATTGTTTTGCATACTGTTCCTATTCGTTAATTTCATTTATGTTCTAGAGAAGACGTAAGTTATGCGTACACCTAAACCTTCCCGAACCCAGGATATAACGGGTATGTTTGGTTTGGTTTATCATTTCTCATTCTTATATGGTATTATAATATGTGTAACTATATGACTCTTACTATGATGTGCAATCCAAAGAGATAAGGTATGCATACATCTCAGCATTCCATTTTCTGCGAGTAGGTATGTTTGTATTGGTTTTACATTTGTATTGGTTTTACATATATTTCTGGTTATGTTTGTTAAAATAATAATAAATGAGAAAAATGTTCATCCGACCTCAGGAACTTGCTTCAGGACAAATATATGAGGGTATATTTGTAATTCACAATCGAATGTGTAATTACAAGTGTACCCTTATCTTTTACACCCAAAATCTATATAATCTTAGGTGATTTCCTGAGGAGGAATATAAAAGCCATAATAATAAATAATATAAGAAGACCAACTATAACTGAAATTGTAGATGATTGACTCAAATCCCAAAAAAACATTTCAAACTTTTGATTACAATTTTTTCTTGTAACCGAGCTAGCAGTCATAGCTTAAAACCAAACCGAACTACAGCGCACGCACCCCTACTTTCTGATTTTGTGTATCTGGTTCAAGAATTCTATCCAATCTTTAGAATACCTCCATAAGTTAATATGTTCATTAATTATACTTTAAAGACCTAATACTGGCTCAAGTCTCTAGTTAGTGTCTACTCTTTCCATGAAGACTCATTGTTGTCACCAAAAGCTAGATTAAAAACTAACCACCCCATTGTTAACTCCACTATGGCCGATGAGGTTCTTTTAGTAATCTTTAATGAAAAGAACACATACTCGTTTGTACTTCTGAAGGGAAGGTGTGTTCAGAGGAGGACCAGCAAAAGGAATATTTAAATTGGTGTCAAGGAACTTTTCAGATAGTAGACCACCCATTACAGTCCCATACCTGCATATAAAAAGCAATTCAAAATTAAAAGAATATAATTAATGGAAATTATCAGGGCAAAAGGTACAAATGCAATTATCTGGAGCTTCTGTTTGTAATATCTACTCTGTTATATATCAACAAACAAGTAGAGCAACTAACATACCAAAATTAATAGTTACACTAATAAGTACCCTTTTGGTTCATGCAATAAAAGATTGAATATTTTTTACTACTTGAGTTACAAGGACAAGATGAAATAGGTGGCTGGGAGTTGCCTAATTACCTAATGTCTTTATACAAAGATTCATGTACACATATATACACATTCACACACATGGAGAAAGAGCTGTGGTGGGGATGAGGGTGGGGGGGATATATACGAGGAGGGAGAGAGAGAGAGAGAGACGTTATGAGTTTGACTCCCATAAGCTGGCAAAGTTCGGCCATCTTTTGTTGAGGGCGCATGTCAACAATGGAATGTTGCACCTGAAAAATGTCCAAGATACCAGTTTCCAAAAACAAAGTAAGTATAGCTACTAGCAGAACATCAAGGATACATACAACACAGATATAATAAATCATATTTATGAATTGTTACCTGATTGCTAACCACTGGAATCTCATTTTCTAGGATAATTTGCAAACGCTCTGTGTCGAAGTTTGTTAAAGCAACAGTCTTTATTTTACCTGCATGCCAAATACTTATGGTGTGCCCAGTCTAATTACAAAATTCAATAAAATATTGGTCTTTCTTGAAGGAAATTGAAACAAACTAACCTTCTTCTTTGAGATCTGTAAGATGCTTTAGAGCATCAAGGTAACCGGAATTGGAGTAATCCCACCTGGTTCAAAAGAAAATAAATGAGAAGGGAGGGCCTAAACACAAAAGATTTTGCTAAGTGCGGTTGCACTCTGTCTTCCATTATATTGTGTAGCAAAGATATTTTAATACCAATGAAATTGAAGCATGTCGAGGGATGCAACATCCATTCTTTTTCTTGAAACATCAATGCTATCACGAACAAATTTACTCGTCATTTTAACTGGTGGTGGTACCCATTTGGTAAGACTGATACAGAATGAAAAGCAGAAAATAGATCAATATAAATTCCACTTATATTTCTCATTTCGTTATGCATGTTAATTACAATGACTTAAAGCTCATTGTGTTCCCATTACACAGCTAAGATGCACACTGACATTGTTATGATCCAGAGATACAAATGCAACGTCAAATATGCAGGAAAAAAACTCACCCCCTGATATTTTCTAATAACTCTGGCGGACGTTCCCTACGAACTCGATTGATGAAGATTCCATAAAGATCTTCTGCAGGACCATCTGTGGAATCGGTAATCAAATTCTACAGTATGAAAGAATTCATTTATAAATCCAGTTGAACAAAAAAAGAGAAACTAGCAGTTAGATTAATTCTAGAAGTAAATTACTTTTGCTAGTCTGAAAAATATCAGGTGAACAGTTCTGTTACTTTGACTGCAGTTTACGTTTTTCAGCTTAATAATCTACTTAATTTTGACCAAGTTGAAAGAACTGGTTAAACAGCTGAATCAAGGCGTGTCATTACGAGGCGAAGAACTAAAAAACAAGGATGTGGCTTACTTGTCATTTATCACCCATTTCAGATTAATTTATATATATATGCCAGACATTCATTATTCACAATGTATATTGTTAGCAGCACCAGCACCTAAAAAACCTAAATATTTGAAGAAACACTCCAAGTGCTATCACAATTAACCAAAGGAAACCAAACATGCAGGTCAGCTATCCTATTTTAAATCCCAATGTAGTTTCTAACATATAATTAAGTACTTGTACATATATTTTGAGTCAGTGGGGGGTTTTCAAAAATGAATTGGAGTTTTTTTTTACAAGCCCCGGTTGGCCTTGGAAAACCAGCGATTATCCCCAGCTTGTCTTAGGCTTGTTTTCAAAAATCAGTACAAACTTTGCTATTAATTATTTCTTTTCGGATTTTATATAGTTCAAAGTGCCACATGGGCACCTTAAGGTCTGCTTACATCTTTCCCTAACTACGAGCTACGACACTACGAATGTCTAGTTTGATTTACATCTACATAATATTTTCTTCATTTTTTTTCAAGAATCACAATAAATTCAACCATTTCAATGATCAAAAACAAAAATAATATTACATACAGTGATCAGCCATATCGAAAGTGCCAAGGCCAGCATCAGCATACTTAAGCATAGATTCAACAGCATCATCTCTATCAATTCTTCCCCACCCACCACTTGTTTGCCACATACCATTTAAAACTCTGCATATTTGCAATGAATCATTACCATTCTTAAGTATCACCTCACGGTTCTTCTCGGCCACACCAACCTCACATCTTACTTGTCTACGAACCCCACTTGTGGGTTTTGGATAGGTGGTGAATAAGCTAAGATTTGTGTATGTATTGTGGATGGTAGTAGCCATTGCACACCAGATGTTTGATGAAATGCCCGAGATAACGCAAGATAAGATGAACAAACTTTTGGCGCCTCTTGTGGTCACTGGCAACCGAAATGTGTAGATACATCGTACACATAATATACATTATTATTTCGTAGTTGTATTAAGAAAAAAAAGTTGTCGGCTTTTTTTTTGACAAAAAATTGCCAGCTTAGTTGTATTAAAATTTGATAAACATATATTGTGAAATAATCTTATTTTTTTATGAAATCAAGGTATAAATTTTAAGTCCCGACAAAAAAAAGTTTAAATTTTAAGTACATATAATTATTAAATATAGGTTATGAATCGGATTAGATATATTAACTTGTCATTGGAGTGGAGTGGAGTATCACTTTTATTATTAATGTGAATAAATATTATGTAAATCATTTAAATTGATATAAATATTATATTAATAATATTTACATTAAAAATATGAGTATAAATTATTAAAATCGGAATAAATCGTGAATATCATACTATTCATAAATTTACATTTTTAGGTGATATTTTATCTATAAAAAAATAGTTTTATTATGTATCATCTTTACGATAAATCAAAATAAAAAGAACTATAAAATTATTAAAGAAGTTCTCAAAATGTAAAAATATTACTCGAAATATTACAATTTACAAGTTTTCATTTGAATGTAATAACATGCAAAATAAATGTATAGAACTCGAAACAAAACTATTATCACTCTTCGAATACGTATATGAAATAATAAAAATTAATTGAAAATTATAAAAAAAAATAGTGTACACGTTTAAATTAATTATGTAACGCCGGGAAAAATTACGTATATTTTATAATATTTAAATATGCTTTTAATATAATTTTAGTGTGTCATATTTTTTTTATGCATTTAATTGTGTTATGATTTTTAATAAAGAGAAAAATTGCATGTTATGTGTTACGTGACTTCTGTGTAACTTAGATTATTTTATTTTATTTTTCTATCATTTTTATTTCGTTAGAATAAATTTATTTCAATTTGTGATTATCGGGTTCAGCCCCTATAGAAGACTAGAGACCTTATTTTTTGTTCCTTTATTTTTATAGAAATGATAAAATCCTTAAAATAAATTTATTTTATTATTTTTGGATCATTCATAAGTTTTGGGAAATTTTGACATATATATTGTATTTATTCGAAAATATCTATTTTTATATTTTATCCCATAAAAATTATTTTTGAATTTTTTATTTTAATTATGGAGTAATTTATCTTTTAATCAAAATTAAGCCCCTAAGATTTCCAAAAATATAAATAGATTTTTATTAATAAAATTTTATTTACATTTACTATTTTTAGTAAATTAACAACAGCTAGTTTGGAGGAATTGGGGAAGAGAGCTAGGGTTTGTGTTCATCAGGATCAGTCATCGAATCGAGGTGATTTTGTTCTCCTTTTTTCTTGTATAAGTAGTTGATACAAAGCTCATAACATGTCCTATTTGATTATGTTATCAATTTAATTTGAAAATCTATCGGTTATGAATTCATGTTTATCTGACTCCTTGTGATTTTACAAGTTGTCTGCTAATTTTTTATTATTATAGATCATATATACGCATAGGTCGTGGATTAAGGATTGTGTTGGTGTTTTTATTTTATTATTATTTTTTTAGTATGTTTGCGGACCATCAGGAAAAAAATAGAGTCTGATGGGTGGTTTAGCTTGCTCCGATGTGTATGGTAATTGTTAGCTTGTGTGAGTCACATCGTTGAATTCTTGGCAAGCCAGGCTAGGCTTTGTTTTGGTAGTGTATTTGTTGAATTTGATTGTGAAATGGGTATCACCGGATTAACTCTGGTCATCTTTTACGTCCAGGTTGTTAGACGAAGGGGCTACGACCTTGTTGTTTGGTTTGTTGCTTGTGGTTGTATGGTGATGGTAGCTATGGCATCATGATAGTATACGTCTGGTGTAGCTTAGTGTTAGTTTTGTTTGGCCAGAGTTTGACCGATTTTTATTTGTTTTTTGCCGGAATATTACATGTGTGGCATGGTTTTTGTGTGTGACTTCATGTGGGTGCTACACTTATGCTGCGTAACTTGTAGTCCATTATTAGCTTGATTTGTGTCTTGTTGAATATTGTTGAATAAGAATGATCAGTGTATGTATGTTTGGTGCCCCTCTTGGTTCCATATATATATTAGTGGTATGTTTACTTATAGAAATAGAGTGAATAGTTTAATGAGAGTAGTGTCTCTATTGTGAGCAAGTGTAGAAGGCTAAATTGTATCGGAAGAGGTGTAATAGCTTAATTCATTCAGGTGAAGTGGAGTAAGAATATGATACAATAAAGAGTAAATTGCATTTCGTGTACTTGTATTTTGTGTATCAGACCGCTTGAAATACTAATTTTTTAAAAGTACCACTTGTTATACTAACATTCTATTTTCTTTACAACTTATGTATCGTCGTCAATTCTCTTTAACTCACTTTTTACGGGGTAATTCAGTCCTTTCATTAGTTTATTATTAGTTTAAACATTTATGTGTTTCTTTGGATTTGTAAGTTGGATAGCTAAGAAATCTGGTTCCAATGGAGTAACTTGATACGTGTTTACTCTTGCGGGTGGAGCTATATCCTGGAAGTCTACTAGACAGACTATTGTAACTCGGTCTACTTTTGAGGCTGAGTTGTGTGCATTAGATGCCACGGGGACGGAGGCTGAATGGTTGCATGGACTTATGTATGTGATTCCTGTAGTAAGCCAACCGCTTCTTGCTCTTGTTGTTCATTGTGATAGTCGTACAACTATCGATAAGATAAACAGTAAGAAGTATAATGTGAAAATAAAGAGTCACGTCCAAGTTAGACTAAAGTCTATAAGGGGTTTGGTGTCTGACAAGATCATTTCTATTGAGTTTATTGGAACTCAAGACAACCTGGCTGATCCTTTGACTAAGGGACTTGAGCATGCTGTTGTCCTTAAGTCGAGGTTGGGGATGGGACTGACAACCCATTTTGAGTCATCAACAGCGGGAACCCAATACACCTGAGAGAAGATCCCTCGAAGTGTATTCAATGTGGTAATAACAAGTTATGAGGAGATCCCAACCTTTTTATTACTCCACAAAAAGGATCTAACAATCTAGGTCAGCTTGGCACAGCTTGGCACAGCTACCCACTAACTGCTAGTAATACAAGAGTGCCTCACTACAAAGCTATTTCTCTCTCTAGAACTCTATATAGCTTTATGTATTTTGCTCTCACTTCTCTCTACAAGTGTGTCTCTCAACTATGAGTGAATTGCTCAATGAATGAATGATTTGAGAATGAAGTAGCCCCTCCTTATATAGGCAGCTAAGCAGGCTTTGGATGACTCAAGTCCATCCAAACTTTCCATCTATGGCGAAGATCCTCCTTGATACACTCCCACACAATCCTCCTTTTGGAATATTCTCAAGGATAATCCTTCTTCTAGAATATTCTCTAAGATATGCTGAATCGTATCCCTTGATTTTCGCCCTTAGAAGATATTGCCTTATACCATATCAAATATGATATGCTCTAGCTTTCTTTCCTTATTTGTAAGCTAAGCCCATCCCTATGATATGTATAAGCCCAAGTCCATCTTGCACATTGAACCCATGTCATGCTTAAGTGTGCCCCATAGTCCCTTAGTCACAAATGCCCCATGAGCCCCAAGTGTGCCCCATGTGCCTCAACTTCATCTCAACGTCAAGCCCCATGCCTGGCTTGCAACTCTGGTGCTGAAACTCAACGTCTTAAGCCTCTCAAATAAGCCACCGCCCCGGCCCGCAGCACCAGACTTAGGCTCAAAAGCCTAAGGGTCTAACAAACCACCCCCACCGAAAGAACTCGATGTCCTCATTGAGGGATGATTCCAATATTCCCGAATCTGATCTTCAAACTGCCACAAGGTCACACATTTCTCTCATGTTGCATCAGCTTCATCTTCGCCTTCCCATTGCACTAGGTAATCAGTCCTCCTGTTCTTCTTACTCATCCCCTGAGTTTTATGACTAAGGACCTTTTTCACCTTCTTGTCGAATTGTACCCTGATCACTGGAGGTTCCCGTTTTCCTTGCTTCCTCCCATCAAGCAACAACTCTGGCTGAAACAGCTTCAGAAAACTGACATGAAACGTAGGATGTAGTTTCAATATATCCGGCAAGTTAAGACGGTACGCTACTGCGCCCACCTTCTTCACAATCTCAGAGGGGCCATCATACTTCTGAACAAGCCCTTTGTGAATTTTTCTAGATTTGATCTTCTTCCAAATTTGTGGTGTCAATTTCAACAACACCTGGTCGCCTACCTCAAACTCTAAGGGATGACGCCTCTGATCGACATACTTCTTCATCCTTCTCACAGCTTTCTCCAGACTAGCTTTGGCTTCATTAATCATCTTTTGTCTCCCAATAGCATACCTGTAAGCCGCAGGACAAGTACCACCCGATCTTTGTATAGCCACCTCATTTGGCGTTCGTGGTTGAACTCCAAAAATCACTTCAAAGGGGCTCTTGCCAGTCGCCGAAGACTGCTACAAGTTGTAGCAAAACTGTGCTACATCCATCAACTCTAGCCAATTTTTCTGACTAGCTGAAACATAATGCCTGAGATACTCCTCCAATAGCTGATTCATCCGCTCTATCTGACCATCTGTTTGGGGATGATTTGTAGTAGAAAACTTCAACTCACTTCCCATGAACCCAAACAATGCACCCCAGAAACGCCCAGTGAATCTGCTATCTCGGTCACTGATTATATCCTCTGGTAACCCAAAATGTTTCACCACATGCTGAAAGAAAAGGCCAGCCACCACATCCGATGTACATTTCTTTGGCGCATGAATGAACACCGCATACTTCGAAAACCGATCAACCACCACAAAGATTGACCCCTTCCCATCCACCTGAGGCAACCCAAGAATGAAATCCATCGATACAGACTGCCACGGTCTATCAGGAACCGGTAATGGTTGTAGAAGTCCAACTTCCTTCTTTCTTTCAATCTTATCAAGTTGGCACACCAAGCACGACTTGACATAGGCCTCAACATCATCGATCATCTTCTCCCAATAGTAGGATCTACCAAGCAATGATAGCATCCTCGCTACCCCCGGGAGCCCTGCCCACTTTGCATCATGAGACTCCCTCAAAATTCATTGGCGAAGTGTCCCCCCATAGGCACATAGAGCTTATTGCCTTTCACATACAAAAGCTCATCCTCCAGCCAATACTTACGAACCATGCCCGACTTCACTTCCTCCACAAGCTTCAGATACACAGCATCGGTTTTTGACTGTTGCCTGATCTCTTCTAGAAACTTAGTGTCCACCACTGACATAGATACCAAAGATTCTTGCACCTTTCTGCTCAATGCATCTGCCACCTGGTATTGTGCCCCCGGTTTGTGCACCTACACAAAGTCAAATTCCGCCAGAAATTCCTGCCAACGTGCCTATTTTGGGGTCAGCTTCTTTTGAGTCTTGAAATAAGTGTTTGCCACATTGTTAGTGCAAACCACAAACTTCGCTCCCAACAAGTAATGTCGTCATATCTCCAAACAATGCACCACAATTGTCATCTCCTTTTCATGGGTACTGTACCTCTGTTCAGCATCCTTCGGCTTTCGACTTTCATAGGCCACCGGATGTCCCAACTGAACCAACACTCCACCTACAGCACGATCAGAAGCATCAGTATGCACCTCAAATGGTACCCCAAAATCTGGAAGTTTGAGCACGGGCTCTGAAGAAACTACAACTTTTAGCTTTTCAAATGCCTGTTGGCTCTCATCATTCCAATCCCAGATATGATCCTTCTTTAGCAAATCTATCAAAACACTCACCCGCTTCGAGTATCCCTGAATGAACTTGCGGTAGTAGTTCGCAAGACCAAGAAAATATCTCAACTCAGCAACTTTCTTTGGAGCAGGCCAATCAATGATGGCCTCAACTTTCTTCTTGTCCATTTTCACCGTCCCTTGGCTAATCACATGCCCAAGGAAATGAATCTCCTCCCTGCAGAACTCACATTTCTCCTTCTTCACATAGAGGCTATGTTTTCACAGTTTAGTGAAAATGCACCTTAAGTGGTCTAAGTGAGCTTCAAGACTATCACTGTAGATCACAATATTATCCAAGTACACAACGACAAAGTGGTCTAGGTACTCATATAGCACATCATTCATAAGACTGCAGAATGTAGCAGGTGCATTTGTTAACCCAAAAGGCATAACTAGAAATTCGTAAGACCCATACCTTGTCACACATACGGTCTTAGGCTCATCTCCTGCTGCAATTCTGACTTGCCAATATCCCGACCTCAGATCCAACTTCGTAAAGTACTTAACCTTCGAGAGCCTGTCAAACAGCTCAACAACATTTGGAACAGGGTACTTATTTTTTATAGTAACCTTGTTCAAGGCACGATAGTCCACACACATTCGCAACGACTCATCTGCCTTCTTCTAAAATAAGACTAGGGCACCATAGGGAGCTTTAGATGGTTGAATATACCCACTCTCCAAAAGCTCATTCAGTTGCTTCCTCAGCTCAGCTAACTCCATAGGTCCCATGCGGTAAGGAGCTTGAGACGGCGCCCATGCGCCCGGC